>CM069065.1:18671959-21171959 GCA_035220775.1 Malus fusca | reverse complement strand
CATGGGCCAGCGCCTTCTTGCACGAACCCGTCAGGTGGAATCGTTGATGGCTGAAGTGGCTAGTCTTCGGCAGGAGGTCAGAGTGCTTAGGCATGAGAACAGGGATTTGCACATGCTTGCAACCAATTACTCCACAAGCATGAAGAGGAAGCTGGATCAGATGCAGGAGTCCGAAGTGCGGATTCAGAGTGATCATCAACGGTTTATGACGTTACTCCCGAGGTTTGTGTTGCCTTCGTCCTCGGGAGCAGCACCAAGTATTGAGGCTCTGAATGATCCAGCTCTGGCACTTCGTCTTTCAGGGGTTCCGTCGACCTCCGAGGCACCACCAACCAACGACCAATGAACGAAATTAATTTACAAGTTATTGTAAAATATCTATGCATTTAAGTTTTTTTATTTTTTATTTTTTTTTTATTTTTTATTTTTTTTTTTTTTTATGTATTTTTTTATTTTTTTTATTTATATGAATGTTTATGTTTTTAAGTTTTTTTTTTTTTTTTTTTTTTAAAGCAAGAAAAAAAAAATAAAAAAAAAAATAAAAATATCAATGTAAAAATATGTAAATCAAATTAAAAAGACTATTTTTAATCTCTCAAACAAATATCACAACTAAATAAACAAAACAAAATGAAAGCAGTAAAGAGAAGGGATTAGGAATGCAAATCTGATTGTGGGTGATTCCTAGGCCTCCCTTCATTATTCAAATGCATGGGCTTATCATTGAACGGACGGTGGTACTTGAAATGATCCGACAACGGTCTAAGTTCTAATGACGGTGCCTGAATCATCAAAATTAGAAACAAGTTAGTATAAATTAAAATTAAAAATGGAGAAGATGGCTTACAGTCACATTCAAACTCAATTACAAACACCACGTCTTTGAACGTTTCCGGGACTTTGAACTTGGCCAGGTTTACTATGATGGTTGTGGCTTGTCCCGTGTCATCAAACTCAACTTCCTTGGCATTTGTCTCATGCACAGCCTCTTGGATGTATTCAACAAATTCTCCGGCCACCTCATTTTCTGGAATAATTCTTCTTGGTGTACACGTCTCTTTGAACGTTTCAATACCATCGGGAACTTGATTTGGTACACCAAGAATTTGGATATCACTTTGCACCTTGGGAAGATCTTCCACAACGTATTTTTCATTCACTTCTTCCTTGGGATTTAAAAACCTGCAAGGAAAAAGGACATTTGGTGGAACGATGTTAGAATGAATTGAACTTAGAACCTCCTCACCTGAGTTGGATGGCATAAGGACTTGAGGAGTTTGCGATAAGAATTCTTCTAAACTGCCCAAGTAGTCATCCTCATCTTCTTCTTGAAGCGGCAATTCATCCATGTCCGGGCTATGTTTGGATGGTTCTGGAACAACTTCATCCTCCATATCACTTCCCAAAGTGATGGCTTCATTAATTTCCATTTCTCCCTCTGAATTTGCAAATGTGGAGTTGGAGAGTTCACTTTGATCTTGAATCTGTGCCATGATCTCCAAAATATGCTCAACTTGCTTCTCCAATTCGTCCACTCTTCTGATTCGGTCTTGCATCTCCTGGTTTTGATTTTCTACTCCCTGATTCAAAGAGGTGAGTAAATTATTAAGTGTATCATTATCCAAGGATGTACCTGAATTGAATTGGGGAGATTGTTGTGGTGGATGTGGTGGTGCACATGGCCATTGATAGTACTCCTCTGATGGCTGTAATTGTTCTTCGTTTTGTGAGCCCTGCACCAAAGAAATTAATTCATCAAGCCTTTGATTATAATCCATGGGCATACTTTGATTTGATTGGAATTGCTGTGGGGGATGCTGTGGTAGCTGCATAGGTCTTGAATAGAATTCGTCTTGCTGCCAATATCCACTTTGTTGAAAGTGTTGAGGTTCATCCCACATATAATCTGAGTAGTCTCTCCAATCCGAATTGTAAGCGTTGGAAAACATGTTGCCCCTTGATTGGTTATGGCCCTGATATCCCCAAACATCTTCATTTGCAGAAAATTGAGGACCTTGATATCGTTGTCCATAGGGCACATCAAGTGTAGGGACACTTGGCATTGTGGTCCGTTCGGCATTATGAGTTAATTGAGCAGTGAGCTGTGCCAATAGATCTTGAATGCTAGTAGAATCCAGGTCTTGCTCCATTTGTACCTCAATTCAAAGAAAGAAAAATAAATCAAATATCAAAAGTAAGATACACAAACACAAATAAACAAGATAAAATAAAATAAAATAAACACAAATAAAATAAAATAAAACACAAATAAAAACATAAACAAGGATTAGCAAATTTGCTAATCCCCGGCAACGGCGCCAAAAATTTGATGCGAAAATAAATTAACGCACAAATTTAAACCCTATTTGTGACAGTTGTAGTAATGATGTAAGTATGGATCGTTCTAGGCCGGGGATTAACTAGGGATGCTAATCAAAGTAAAATTAAATTAAAAACGTAAAAACAAAATTTAAAACACTAAACTAGACTCAAAACACTTAACTAGAATCACTCAAAATAAAACTAACAAATAAACTAAAATAAATCAAAAGACTCAAAACAACTCAAGACTTAAGAAAACACAAACTAAAATGATTTCTAATTAATCTAACACTTTAAAATAAAATGGGGGATTGATTTTGATGAAAAGTAAATTAAACTTAAATAAATTACAAAATTGACAAAAACATAAAATTAAGGTAAAATGATAAATGACGGATTGACTAGAGGATTATTCTCCACACATGCCACATATGCAACCTAAATTGATTTTCAGTTGTTCTTTCAATAAATTGTAAATTCTCAACGCCCCAAGTTAATTAGGTCCGCTTAAATTAACCTTCAGATTTTCCTACTTTTATTAGGTTGGATGATTGCATACGACAACCCAAAACATTCCCTACAAGTTCCCTACATGAATTGCATAATAGAGATACAAGCAAGAATCATTAAGTTTTATGAAAATCATAAGCATTGACGAGGCACTTGTTACTATGAATTGCATGAAACTTATGCCAAGAATTTACCTAACGCGATCGTTTATAAGCGACCTTCACTACTTGTGAATATAAGTTCATAACGATTAGGTGAAATTCACTTATATTCTAGCATCAAATTCATGCATGTAAATTAAGTATGCATCCTTAATCGACATACAAAAATAAGTTATCAATCAAGCAGTTAAGCAAATTAAATCACAACTCAGAAATCACAACTGAAGGTAATCAATTCAAATTACAAATATATCCATGGTTTTGAATTAAACTCTAGCCAAAATAAAATTAGTTACACATTATTAAAATTAAAACAGAAATAAAACGTGAGTTGGAAGATTAAACCGAGAGAAATTGCAGTGAAGCGTGCTGCCTTGTTTTCTGTTCTCTCCCAGCTCTCCTGACCTTCCTTCGTGCTGCCCATCTCCTCGCGTTTCAGCTGCACAGGGCAGCTATTATTCTTCTGCCAGTCTCCTGTTGCCAGCTGCACAGGGCAGCTCTTAATTTCGTGCGTCCCAAGGTCCGAGCTGCCAAGGACAGCTCTCCACGCGTCAGTCCTCCTGGCTCTCCTTCCTTCCCACTGTTTTCCGCGCATTCCCCTTGGTTTCCCCGCAACAGCACTCCTGTCTCCCCTCTCCTTGCGTCAGTCAGCTGCAAGCTGCCAGCCTGCTCCTTCCTCCCTCCTTGTGCTGACTCACATCTCGCTGCCAAAGGCAGCGTTACTTCTTTATTCCCGCTGCTGCACGAGGGCAGCACTCCTGCTCCAACCCCCCTCTGACTTGCTGCCCTGTTTTTCTTTTATTCCTTTCCCCGAGAGCTCCCCCCAAGGCCTCACCTAATTTCTGCACCCACTGGTGCTTTCTCCACCAGCTTTCCTTTTCATTTCTATATGTTTTATTCCCCCCTTTCTAATTATTCTCCCTCCAATTATTTATTCATGCTGCCAACCTTTCCTGCGCACAAAGCCCCCACTCCCTTATTCCCACTTTGTTTCTTTTCAATTCTTTTTTCTTTCTGCCAAAACCCCGCAAGCTCCTTTCCAAACTTTACTCACTGCCAACTAATTTTATGCTGCCAACAAGGCAGCAACAACTCCCATCATTCATCATCATCATCATATATATATATATATATATATATAATTCTATCTTATTTTCATTAACCAAAAATAGTGGGCAATGCAGTTTTGACGATTTTATTACTAAAAATATACACTTAAGCTATTATTATTTTCTTTGCTAGCCAAATCACATAAAACACGAAAATAAAGTAAATAGCTCAAAAATACAAGAAACTAACTAAGAAAAGACGAGTGAATTTGATGTAAAAATATATAAAAATATGAGCTTATCAATGGCTAGCATATAAGTCGGAGTCACCTCTAGTGACCTATACGACATATTGATATCTCATCACATATCTCATCAGTTATGGCTAGCATATAATAGTCGGAGTCACCTCTATTGACCCATACGACATATTCATATCTTATCACATATCTCATCAGCTATCTAATATCGTATACTTACTTGAATTTACCTGAAATTACCTGAACTTACATGTGTGTCATACGTACCTTTGCACTTCAGAGCGTTCACAGCACCACAATTATATATATGCAAACAATTCAACTCATCGTTTAAGCATTATTCAATAGGCATGGCATTTTTATAGCATAAATTATATAATTGCGTTTTCCGGGAAAAACATCAAGCGTATACATATATACTACCAAAAGCCCACACACATTGCTCAATTCCTTAAACAAGGCTATGGTCTCAACTATTTAATCTCATTTCTTATATGCCTGCATCTAATGTCTCGTTAGACTGCCTACATACCCTAAACAGGGATCAAGCCATTCGTAGTTCGCATCAATCATTTATAGTAATACGCATATGGATAGATCACAATGAAATCTAACTCAACCATCTCATAGTATTTTAGAACATAGAAATATATATATGTCATGGCATAAGTTCTCAGTTTTATTTAAAAACATTTATAGAATTATCAATCATGAAACATAGGATGAGCAAGGAAAGATCCACTCACTTGGAGTCCGCGCTACAACTGCCTAGCACGAACATCGAGTCATAAACGATCGGCGCCTGTGACTAAGGCAAATTTGGCCTGGAAATGCTCCAATTTCATCAAAACCCGTCGAAACCCTAGAAATGGGTGTGTTTCAATTCGACCTCCAAACGTGTTTCGACGCCTCCACCACTGCTTGGGCTTTGTTCCTGGGTTCAAGGGGGTCTAATGGTGGTGGTGGTTGATGAGATTTGCTTCAGAAATGGTGGATTGTCGCCATCCCACCTATGCCGCACTCATTTGAAAACCCCTTCAATTACCCTCAATTTCCTTCCAATTTTGGGTGATAATGGGAAAAAGGAAGAGTTAGATGATGATTGGGAGTGATAACTTGGTCCAATTCGTGAGAAATTCGGTGGAAAACCACCGGAAAATATGGAGAAGTGGATGGTTTTGCACGAGTCACGGGTTGGATACCCGTTTCCCCCATTTTCCTCCGTTCCTCACTCTCCCTCCTTTTCTTCCTTTCTTCTCCCTCTAATTGGTTCCTCGATTCTCTCCTCTTTCTGGTTGGGCAGCAGCCCTTCCTCTTTCTCTCTTCTTCTTCCTCTTTTTCTTCTCCCTTTCCCGACACATACACACACACTCCCACTCACACACATACATTTGTCCTCATAATTACTATGCTATAATATAATATAATTAGAAAGGTTATTTTCTTCAAAATACTTTCGGTTCGTCACTCCAAATTCACTTCCGCTTGTGCATACTCGATCGTATCGTCGATTACCTCAAGAATACGCTAGTCAATGAAAGTCAAAACCTTCGTCTCTAGGGTGTTTTCGTAATTTCACATTTTAAAATTTATAAATTAATAAAATCTGGGACAGGTTGTCACAATGCTAGTGAGTGCAAACAAACGCACCCTGAGTATATTCAATCAGAATTTTAAATGTTGCTTTGAAATTTAAAGGGTAGGATTTTAACATAGTTTATTAAAATCCTTAGAAATCCAGATGTATTCAATTAGGATTTTAAATAAGTTTATAACATTTCAGGTCTATCCAATTAAAATTTGATTTAAAGAATTTGAACTCCTTATTGTAATTTAAGCATTCACAAATCTCATATCTCCCCATGAGATTTCAAGACAATTGAATCAAAATTTTATTTGAAATCTTTACAAACCAATCAAAAGGTGTAGTTAAATTAGGATTTGATAGTATTTTAATATTTAAAAAATTAGAATTAGATGCCTCATTTTAGACTTTTGTTGACTAAACATTTATGCTTTTTGAGTTTTTGATTAAGCTTTTGAAACATTTGATTAAGAGCTCGTTTGGATGTGCTTTTAAAATGACTGAAAGCGCTTTTAGTGAAAATGCTCTTGGAACTAATCCTTATTAAAATGCAAGTAAATTATAGAAAAGCACTTAAAGTGCTTCCTGGAAGAAGCATGTGCTTCTTCGAGGAAACACTTTAAGTGCTTTTGGAACCAAATTTTTTTCTTGCGCTTTCAGTCATTTTAAAAACACATCTAAACGAGCCCTAAGATACTCAGACTTGAACTACTTCAGATTAATTGAAATTAATTTACATTTAAATATCTGCTATATATTTTAAATAATTTCAACTATATTTAAGTCTAAAAATTTAAACTTTTCAAATCTAAATGTACACCCACGCCAAATGGTAAAGTACGAACATTAAATAAAAACGTATCAACGTCAAACGAAAACATACCCACCCCAAATTAAAACGTACCCAATTATAAACTATATTAAAATGAATACTCATCTTTTTGGAATGTTTAAAAATATGTTTGATTCATACACAATGCTTCTAGTCTTGTTTTTTGGTAGATAAGTCTCTGGAACAACTTTTAGTTGATCGGAGATTAATCCTTATTATTGTAGATAATGCTAAATAATAACGATAAATCATATAAATCATATAATTTTGAATTAACAAAAAGGCTATTGTCCGTTGATTAATGACTCTTTCTATAAAAATAAAAAAAATAAAAAAAATAATTTAAGTAATTTAAACTTTTACATTGTTAACAACTCTTTCTATAAAAAATAATAATAATTAATTAAAGTAATTCCTCATTATTAGGACAAAAGTAATAAAACTTGTGTTTTGAAAACAAATGTACCAAAAATTTAAATGTACCAAGAAGCCAAATTGACCAAAAATTCAAATGTACCAACTAACTAAATATACCATTATAATCAAACGTACCGATATAACCAAACGTAGCTAACAACGAGTTTTGTTACATTCTATTTAATTTACTAAAATAAATATTTTAATAAAAATAAATAATAAATAAAATCATCATAATAAGAAATGCATAAAAATAAGAGGAAAAAGGGAATGCTAACGTGAATAGACTTCTAATGAAATAAAATTAAAGTACTAAAATTGTAGGGAAAATGTTTAATCAAATTTGCAAAAGGAATAGATGTTTAGTCTATGACATTTATAAACGAGACGTTTATATCAAAACTTCCCTTTAAAATCAGAGTGTAGTAAATTATGATTTTAAAGAGGATTTCAAAGTCCTTTGAAATTAGGGGTGGACACAGTTTGGTTCAATGCGGTTTTAAGTGAAACTGAAATCGAAACTTTTTGCAATGCGATTTGGTGTGGTTTCGAAGCCAAAATCAAAATGAAACCAAACCGTTTGGTTCGGTTTGGTGTGATTTCAAACAGTTTCGGTTCGATTTTTAATAAAAAATGTACAATTTAAAATATACACCTATCTACGTATAAGACGGTCTTATTTTCCACATAATACTTTATAATTAACCAACCCATATGAGAATTCTTTTCTTTACTGCTCTCCCTACTTTCTCATGTACATTTTATCACAACAACAAAATGGTATAGGAAAAAGTAGGGTTGGGCACGGGCCGGGCCGGGCCCAAATTTGGAGGGACCGGACCGGACCCGTATGAAAACACAACGGGGCGGGTCGGGGCGAGTAATGGGATTTCAAATTTTGGAACCGGACCTAACTCGACCCGTTTGAAACGGGTCGATTCGGGCCGGGTCCACGGGTCCTAGCACAGAAAGGAATGAATTGAAGCCTGAAGGTTGTGTTCCTCAACAAATAAAAGAAAACCATACCAACGCGTAGATCAAGATCCAAAGTATCAGATAAATCAACAACACATAGATTCCAAACACATCATTCAACCAAATTAAGCATGGGTAATCTATGAATTATTGAAAAAATGGGCTTAAGATCTTCTCTGAGGATGAGTTCTTCGTTGGGATTGAAGAAATGGGTGTGGACATAGATAGTAGTAGTAGGTGAAACAAGAACCTTGAGCGCTTCTTTCAGGATGGGTTCTTTGTTGGGATTGAAGAAAAACGCCTTAATTCCATTGCCTTTCCCCAAACACAATTTTCTGCAGCTGCTGCTTCGGTGATGTTGGTGGTTTAATAAACCCAGGCAGGCCACTGTTACCCAATTGTCAATTACTCATCAAAATTGATTAGCAGATGAGTAAGAATAGGAAAAAGAAAAGTTCAGGCCGTCAGATTATTCGTTCACGAACTTGTACCTGGACATGAATAATGCAGAAAACGATGCTAGCAATGGGCAGCCAGCTCTCCTCATGTGACAACGACAAATTCATCCTAACAAATCACGGGCAAGTCACATTAGTGCCCAGAATTACAGATACAGATAACCAGAACAGAAGCATAAGCTCAACAGTTTGTTGATCATTGGTATGACATATTTTCCTCATTTGTCGAAAACTGAAAACGATAAGCACACAAGTATGCAATGCAACTGCCCAATTAATCAACACCAGAGTATGCAAATACAATGCAAGCATTCAATCAAGAGTATGAGAGTCAAACCTCAGGTAGGGAACCAAGTACAAAAGCGCATACACCGCATACCGCCGTTTTTCGGTATCCAACCAAGCAAAAATCCAACTATACAATTATTCAGTCCAACCCAACAAACAAATTCATATAAATAATCAAAAAGTTCAAGAATTTGAAAGAAAAATGGGTTTTTTGTTTGTTTGTTTTACCAGCCAATTGAAGTAGGGAATGAAGCTGATGACGCCCATGACGGCGAACCTGGCATCGGTGGAATCCATCACCGAACCGCCTTCGGCATCGTCATCGGGAGTGCTGGCGGGAAGCACCAGCGACGAGAGCATGCAGGCGCCAATGGCGGCGAAGAACGGCGCGTCGTTTGAGAACTCCGCTCTGCAGGGTCTGTATCCGGTGAGCTTTTTGTTCTTCTTGCTGTTTGGGTGTTTGCTGGCGGATAGGAGAAAGGGTCTGAGGCTGGAGAGCTGAGGAGGAAGCGGCGGCAGCGGTTTAAGAGAGTGGAGAGTGGAGGAGCAGTGGATTGCGGCCATGGCTTGGCTTTAGCATGCGCCACTATACTCCACCGTGATTCACAATAAACAGAGACATGTTGACCAACTTGAACTCCTGATGCTGTCTTCTCGTGTTGATGGTTCATAATTCTCGACGCCGATGGACTTGTCGTCAGCCATGGCAGTCCAGTCTTGGATCGTGGCGATGAGGTCGTCGACTGAGTCAAGAGTGATGCGTAACTGGCCGAGTCGGACCAGATTGGGTGGTCAGCAGCCGAGTTAAGCCTATCGTCTTCTCCGATCTGGAGCTTCTGTGATGTTGACGCAGTCGAGGGGTGGGAGGGAGAAGAGAACAAGAACAGAGAAAAAAGTGGGGGGAATCTGGGAGTCGGGGAAGATGACTAAAAAAGTAAAGCAATTGCTTTGTATGGTAGAACGGGTCGGTTCGAGGCCCCGGCATTCTCAAATTCTGGAACCGCCCAGCCCCTGAAGATACCCTATCCCCGCCCCGCCCCGCCCCGTTTTGTCTCTACCAAATTCGGCCCCGCCCCGAACCCGCCCCGAATCGACAATACCTGCCCCTACCCGCGGGTCCTGTACTCGTTTGCCCAGCCCTAGGAAAAAGCATCCAAATAGAGTGATATGGCTTATTATTTGATCATAGATTCATTTGCATTTTGATCACAACAAGAATTCTCAGATGAGTTTGAGAGAGAGAGAAAGAGAGACAGATGAGGATTGAGAGATAATTTGACAGTATGTCAAATATGGGTGGAAAGGGATAACATTTTAGTGTGGTTGAGGTCATACTAAATGTATGGACTTTAACAAACAACTTAAACATGACATGATGCGGTTTTCAAAAGCCAAAACCGAAACCAAACCGTTTATACACTACGGTTCGGTTTCAAAACCGCAACCGTTTCAGAACCGTAAAACTGAATCGTTCGGTGCGGTCCAATTTGGTTTGTGTTTCGGATTCGGTTTTTGGTTTCAAGTGTCCACCTCTATTTGAAATCATAGAGTAGTCAAATTAGGATTTTAAGAAGGCTAATGCTAGGGAAACTAAACTTTTAAACTAAATTTGCAAAAAAAATGATGTGGTATAGAAAGTAAGCATGCTAATCAACTTCAGTAATTCTAAATTTGATGTCCCTAACATTATTATTATTATTTTTTCTCTTTCGGGTTTCAGTATGGGAATATCACGGAGGATTTTCTCCATTCAGGCTTCGTTTGGCAGCTCGGATTGTACTGACTATTTCTGTCGGATAAGATAAATAGCCACCGGATAGTACTGACTAAATTAGTCGGGCGTTTGGTGCAGTATCGGACTAATAACCGTATTATTTATACTGTGTTTGGTATTATACCGGAGGAATCAAACTTAAAAAAAAATTTAAAAAAAAAACAGAAATCCTCTCTTTTGTTCCCAGATCTCTCCGCCGCAAACCCCCCAAAATCCCTCCCTCTCTATCCTTTCTTCTTCTTCCCCGTCTGCTCCCTGAATGAAACCCCACCACAAAGGCAGCAACAAGAAACCTAGCAAAACCCACCTTTCAAATTCTCATCGTTTTTTTCCCAATCCTTCTCTTTTTTATTTTTTTATAGCTACAAAGTAGCCCAGCAAAAGTACTGAGGATGACTGGGTTCGCTGGAAGAATTGAGGAGGAAGAAGAAACGGGAAGAACACCAATCCTTCTCTTTTTTCCCAATCCTTATCTTTTTTATTTTTTTTCCCAATCCTTCGATCTCTTTCTTCCCCTTATTCTTCTTCTTCTTCTTCTTCAAATTCCATCGTTTTTTTTTTTAGTTTCTGCTTTGCAGGTTCGCCGGCAAAGGAATTGGGTTTTGGGATTTGTGGGAAAGAGCGGGAAGAACAAAGGGAGGGGAAACGAAGAAGAAGATGTTCACCTCTGTTGACTGCGTGGTGGTGGGTGGTGGAATCAGTGGGCTCTGCATCGCTCAGGTGCTGGCTACCAAGCACAGCGACGCCATTCCAATTGTCATAGTCACGGAGGCTAAGGACCAGGTGGTAGGCAACATCATCACCGTCGAGAAGGACGGCTATGCTAGAGCAGAGACACGGCTGCGTCTGGAGAGGAAGGACCCGACTAAATTGCCCCGTGGTTTTGGAGAGGATAAACAAGCGGGTGTTTACCGTATAAAGTGGGTGGGACCGGATTGATTAATCCGGTGGCTATTTAATACAATTGGACACCAAACACCGTACTCCGTATTATTAGTACTATCCGATGTCTTATACGGTGTGCCAAACGAGGCCTCATTGTATAACTGGCTTCATGTTGTACGGGCGTGTCCGAATGGGACAGTCACGGAAGGGGTTATTGAAGTTGCGATAAGGTTTTGGGGTTACAGATTGCAACGTGGTAGCCATGGAAGATATAGCTGCTGGGTGCGGCAAGAAATTGTACTTCTTCTTTCTCTCTATTTTTTAATTTTTTTTTCAGGTGGAACTGAAATTTCAAAAAGTAAAATAAAATTTCAAAGTTAGTTGTGGAAAGAGATTCATTGAATTCATCAAAATCATTCAAAATAAAATTAGATACATAATCATTGAGTGAATGAGCAAGTGCTAATAAATTTTTATAGAAATGTTAAAAGAATCTCTCAAAAATAAGATTTTTTATGAACGCTCTGTTATGTCATGTTTTTATCACAATATTTTATAATGTTAGCATGAAAATTAACGTTAAGTTGCGACGTGGTAGAAAATCTATAGAGAGTCCTAGTTTAAGAGAGTTTCCTTAGCATTTATCTGAAAAAAATTTGAACAAATGATATTATCTACACTGAAGAGTGGGAGAGTGGACTAAATCTCACAATATGCTAGCAATAATGTGATTCAAATTTGAATAAACGATATTATCACTTCCCGGTTGTACTAAGGAGGGGCATTTTTCTAAATTTTAATCGCCCATCAGAAACTTGACGTATTGGCTTACGGGTCAAAACAAACATGATTGGCTTGATCATAGCAGCCGTATCAACTTTGCAAAATTATTTTTGCATGTTCGAAAACTTGGGAAATGATCATGACATGACACCTAACGAAAGTTGGAGACATTTTGTCAATTACATAATACTAAGTTTGATTAAGTACAATAGTTATTAATACATTATAATTATTAATCTCAACGAATCTTGGATATTGATACTGCAAATTACACAAACAGCTTAACAATTCTTAATAAAACATTATATAAGCGTTAAATTGTAAAATAAAATAGATATGCAAGAAGTATTTGTAATGAAAATAAATAAATAATAATAATACAGAGAATCAGATATTGTCTTAAATTAATAGGTCATGTGAAAAAGGAGGTTCTTTGTTTGTCTTGTTTATTTGGTAAGGACGATGTGAGGTGATGCTTCCCCTGGTATGTTTTGTACACTTGGATCCCCCCCTTCCCGTTTCTTGTTAATATTCAACTATCAAAACTCAAAGATTAGAGACGAGGAGGACTGCGAGAAATTTTTCAATATGATCGGTACATAAGGTGATACATCATGTGTTACTATACAAATGTTGAGATATACGTGCTAAAAAGTTAATAACTTAAAAAATAAAATTTCTCACCACTTATATAAAAACACATGATGTACCTTCTGTATTCCGATCACAATTAAAAATTTCTCGAGAAGTGCAACGTACAAGTATACAAGTGTCAAATTCACTATATTAATTAATCATTTTGCTTAAATCACGTCATTTCACGTGTGAAAAATGAGAAGCAATTTGGCTTTTCAATGTAGCACAAATTTTCACATCTTTACAATCCCTATTATATGTAAGCCGATTTTTCTAACTTAACATATGGACAATACATATTAGGTGACGTAAAATACGTATGACGTGAAACATAGCTTTACAAGCCCTATTATATTAATTAACATGCTATAATACTATGAAAGAAATTAAAATTTCACCCTAACAACATAAGAAGTTGCCAACTCGTTGTAAGCCCCCAATAAAGTTTCCTAACATTTTCGTATGGGGCAACCTTTTACATCCTCACATCCAACTCAAAACCAATTGATAATGCATGAATAGGTCAAGGATCATTTAAGCTATTAGGTAAGGGTTTAGTTCCCTTATTTGGGAATCACACTCGACATGTATTCTCATGTGTAGGGTTATTTAAGTTCAACACGTAAAACACATTGGTTGTGGAAGCACATGGATAGCATCAACAAATAACATATTATAACGTAAGCATCTAACTTGGTACTAAATTAGAAAGAAAGAGAGAAATAAATTTTAATTATCAATGTGAGAGATTCACACTCTCAACAGAACATGTCCATTTTTTTTACCTCAACCTCCAAAAACAAAACAAACATTTCTCTTTGCTTAGTTTTTTTTTTCTTTTTTTTATTTTAACGATGAAATTAATAATTCATGAAAATGATAAGAACTAATTCAAATGTGAGCAAAAAATAGTTGGTAAATACCTAAAAAAATCCTTTTTGAATGTTGATGTAGCTTTATAAGTTATAAAATGCTTTGTTCTTCTGCCCAATACACATATAATTGCTTGTCTAAACAAAACACTATCACACCACATGCGAAATAGCATCTTAAAAACAATGACTCATCGGCATTTAAACTCAGTAGCCACAGAAGAGAGAGAAGAAGACAAAGGCAGTTTGCCGCATACTGGCTCCATTTGTCGGGAAGAGCCATTTCCTTTTGGCTCCTCAATTCTTCAAGAGTGCTTTTAGGTTTACGTGTTTGAATTGTGGTGCATTGCATTTGTAGTAGGTCGCTTTAAAGTCAAAAGGGTTTTTTTCTTTTTTTTCTTCTTTTTTTTTTTTGTTTTTTTGAGAGAACTGGAAATGTCATTACCATGGCTGAAGTTAAAGGGAAACAGAGAGCCACAAGGGTCTAACAACAACGGACAAAATTACAGAGGAAAAGGAGAGCAAACAAGACGCAGAGCACACCTCCGCGTCCCCCTCTACAACCTCCTAAAACTACCTATTAGTTTGGAGGACAACGAAGTCCATCCTTGTTCAAAACACCAACAAACGAAGATGGGGTAGTTGAACCCAAACTAAGTCGCACATCTCCGCATCCGTGTGCGACGCTATGAAATTCGCCGCTCCACTGGCTGACCTTAGAACCCAAAGACCAGTCGCAGGCAAGGAAGGAAGTTCTTTTTGGTATGCCGATTGCGAATGAAAAGAAAGTTATTTTTAGTTGAAAAAATGAAAAGAAAGGTTAAAGAAAAAGGAAAGTCAAATTGTATTTGACATGTTAGACCATTTTCAAAGGAAATGTCAAATTATAACAGTAAATTATAATTGATAGTTGATGCGGCAATTTGAAGTCTTATGTCATATTTTGTATTTCTCTAACCGAATTGTCAAATTTATTGTCTTATTAAAATAGAGCTTTAAATGGTTGTAATTATTAAAAGAAATGTTGTAACAAAATTTTTATTGGTTGAAATGTTAGTGAAATAAGAGACCCACCATTAAAATTAATTAAAAATAAATTTGACATTGATGTCAAATTTGACTCCTAATCACAAAGCCCTGAAATCCAGTCAACAAATAACACTTTAGTTAAAATTATTTTTTATGTCAAATATGCACAATGACATTCCACCTAGGCTTTTGACATTTCCTTTAGAGATGCTCTTAAAAGAGTCATTTTACAATGGTAGGCAATGCTATCACTTTGATTTTGAGCACCAAAAACAAAATCTAACAATTAAAAAAAAATTGAAATGAAATGGTAATCAAAATGATTATAAATAAAAGGGGAAACTTTGCTATAAGTCCAATTTTTTTAATCAATAGCAGGAATAGTCTTGTTCCTTAAAATAAGTCAAATCCCTTAAATTTAGGATTATTTTATTATATAAGATTTATTATAAAAATGAATTTCTTTTTAATTATCTTTTTAATTGTTTCTTTTTTTGTTGTTATTTTTTGTTCTTCTGTTCCAAACCATATTTACAAATCTTTTTATAATCAACTTATATCATAAGTTAATTGTATTTACCTACATATATGAAATATTCATATTTATAATTAACATGTATCACTGCTTAATGTATCTTACTTGTAGTATAATATTTTTATATTTTGTAGTTAGGTTTCATATCTCGCTTATAGGTAAAATATAAAAATGCTAGGAAGTACCATATGGTATCAGTTGATGACAAATAATGTGTATAACTGTATATGTCACGTCAATTAATGAATTTATCTCATTAGATGTTAGTTGTATGCATCACTTACCACATTAAATTGAGCATCGTGATATGCTACTTGATTCGACCCCTTAATCTACATTATGTGGTATATTTCAAAATGTTAAAAACAAAGAAAATGCTAGCTACCTTTTTTATTTGTCTTCCTCTATTTACCTTCGTAATTCATTGTTTGCAATGTATACTTTCAAACAATTTAAACCAAAGCCTTTAATATCTTGAAAACTTATATTTGCATTTTTCCCGTTGCCCTTAGTAAATGTGATAACTAGTCTAAACTAACAGTTAACATATATTTTTCAAAAATAAAATAAAATAATTCTCTCCCACACCGCGTGAACGACTATCCATTTTCTCACCGGCCACCACTAGTGGCAATCTAGCAATCAGCCATGAAACCTATGCTCAACCCATTCGCCTTCTTCACCAAATACATCTCCAATGCTATTTGGGGGTGTTTATCATGCTTGACCAAACCTGCGGAAACACTCGCAAATGACAAAATGTAGGGGTGGACACTTAGAACTGAAAACACAGATCAAACCGAACCTCACTAACGGTTCAAATTTTGCGATTTTGAAACGGGTTCGTTTTGCAACCGAACTGCAGTCTGTGTAAACAGTTTGGTTTTGGTTTTGGTTTTGAACATCTGAAACCGAACCGCAATGCAAAAATTAAAATATGTTTAATTTAATACCAGTAATAGGTGTTTCATCAGTATTAGGCATATCAAATTCAGTTTACTTAACAAATTATACAAATACGATCTTCTACTGAACTGTTTTTGAACCTGTGAACTGCACTTCACCTCATTGTTCATGACCAGTAATATAAGCTACAGTATTCATGGCCAACGTAGCTTCAGAGATGCTCGTAAGCCATTGTGAACTGCTTCGAAAATGTGCAATTGTGGATAGCAGAAATAAAGCTACATTGTTCATGGCCAATGAACTGTGAAGATAATTGTTAACATTCAAATTTGGGAGGTTAATAAAGACCAGTGCGGTCAGCACTTGGTAGGCTCGAGGTAGAAACAATAAAATCTTTGACAACAAGGTTTAAGTGGTTCACTCCTAAAAACTGGGATACATTCATTGAGATGCTCGAATATATTGAATAAAGGTTACAAGAAGTGCCCAATATAGTCAAAGCTTCCATTTTTCTCGTGTCTGACCCGTTATAAAAGGTACTATTCCCTCTTATATAGGCCATCAATGAGCCTCAAAATTCTTTTGGCTCAAATTACTCCATTGTTCTCACATTTAACTAAAAGTACGTTGACATGACTTGCTAATTCATGCATCCTTTAGTTGACAGCTGATAGTAAAGTGACGTTTATTCAGTTATAAATACATGCTTTTATGGGCTAATGTATACCGAGCGCCTAGCTTAGCCCTGTGGTTTAAAGAAACTCATGCCTGAGTGTTGATCTAACAACCTTTTCTTCTCTTTACACCTGCTCCGTCTGCTAGCCCCATCGAGGCCATAGAACAGGGCCTTGTCTCTCATTTTTCTGCTTGTCATGATACTTGGAGGAGTGTGTATGACAACTTAGCAAGGGGTATACTTAGGCTTGCTCGGTAGGAAACACAACAAATTGTATGTGTTTCCCATAGAAGGCGCCAAACTACTAATGCTCAAATTTGGGAGGTTAACAAAGATAAGTGTGGTCGGCCCTTGGTGGGCTCGGAGTAGAAACAATAAGAACTTTGACAATAAGGTTTAAGTGGTTAACCCCTAAAACTAGGCTACATTCACTGAGGTGCTCGAATATATTGAATAGAGGTTACAAGAAGTGTTTGGTATAGTCTAATCTTCCTTTTTTTGTTGTGTGCCAGACTCATTATAAGAGGTACTCATCCCTCTTATATAGGCCTTCAATGAGCCCAAAGGTCTCTAGGCTTAAGTTACTTCACCACTTTCGCATTTAATGAACCAAGTAAATAGAAATGATGCGCTAGCTACTCATCCATCCTCTAATCGACATGTGGTAGTGAAGCGACGTTTGTTCAGGTCTAAATGCATGTTTTTTGGGCCTACGCATATCGAGCGCCTTGCTATACCCTGAGGTTTGAGGAACCCCATGTTCGAGTGCCTAATCTAATAGCCTTTAGGCTTTTGCTCACGTTGATGGCAACACGTGGCCTGAGGTTGCTGTTTGAGTAAGTCTGCTCCTGGAACTTGGTGCTATAAATTTGTCAGTATGGCAACTTGTCGCCAATGGTCGGGAAGTACTTTATGAGGAAGTGCTTGGCTTCGTTGCTACCAAGCAAACCATAACGCTGAGCGGTCGTTCGTAATGCTCATAATGGCTCATAATGGCTCTTGGTCTTTCTTTCTTTTGTTGGGTCTGAGTCTTCATTTCTTCCCTTGGGCCTTAGTCTTCCTTTCTTCCTTTGTGCCTTTACTGGACCTCTCATCTTAAAATCATACACATATACAAAGTTGTTGAAAACATTGGCAATTTTGACAATGTTGGCATTGTTATGAATGCCCACACACACAGAGTTTCAATACCCATGCAAATGGAAATTGACTTTGGATGCAGGAGATCATATTTTTCAAAGGGTATGCTGTAAATTTTCAAAGTGTAAGAAGATATTCGTATGGAGTTGCTCTATAAATAGAGCACTCATACTGCCATCGATGTACATACAGAGAAAATATACAGAAAGAAAGAAAGCTCAATAATATCATCTATTTCTCCCTCTTTTATTTGTCATCCCCTAGTGCTATAATTTCAGTGTGACATTTTACACATGCTTTGCTCCATCATTTACTAAAAAGGTTACCTCTCTAACTTTGACATATTTATAACAAAAGTCGAAAAGGACTCTGTATTCCAACTCAATGCTTTTATGTTAATTGTATTAGAAACAGTTGTATTAGAGGTTTGTATTTCTTGTTAGGGTAAAGTACAAAAAAATACCTTAACTATTGGTGTAACGACACTTTCATACCTCATCTTTTAAAATTGACAATGTCATACCTCATCTTACGAATTCGTGCCAATATCATACATCCGTTAGTTTTTCTGTTAATTTCTCAGTTAAGTGTTGACGTGGCAAGATTTTTTATTAAAAAATTAATTAAATATTAAAAAAAAACAAAAAACAAAAAACCAAAAAAAAACCATTCAACCCGTGTCCCCCTCCCCAAAAACCCAGATTCCCTTCTCTCCCACCCAACCCTCTCTCTCTCTCTCTCGCTTTTCTCTGTTCTCTTTCCCTGCATCCCAAAACCCAGAAACCCTTCCCACCCGACCTGTAATGTTCCACCCTAACTTGCCCATTCTGCAGGCTAGGGCACACCAACACCAGCGACCCCCTCACCACTGCCATTTGCTGCACCAACATCCCACCACCCCTACTCGCCACCGCCATCAGCCACAGACCCACTTTTCCAAGCTCTCGCTATGAAGCTCTGCCTCAGCGCCTCGCTCGATCGGGTCTCCTCGACCCAACTCGCCGACGACCTGCCCGTTTCAAACTCGCCAATCAGCGAAGGCAGCCCGAGATTTACCATTAGCTCTCGCAGCAGTCCTCGATCTCCGCCATTCAAGTAGAGCTCCAGCACCTAATTATATCGATTCTCGACGACCCGGCCGTCGGTCGAGTCTTCGCCGAAGCGGGTTTTCGGAGCTCCGAAATCAAGCTTGCAATTTTGTGCCCTTTTCCTCAGATTCTCAGATACCCGCGCTCCAGAGGCCACCATCATCTCTTTCTCTGCAACTTAGCTGATTGCCCAGACACGGGTCATCCGACCCGAACCATTTTCACTGATGAGGACGAAAATTGGAGGAGAATAAGAGAGGATCTCAGGAGAAAAAAAGGCGGAACTGGTGGCGGTGTTGGTGGTGGCGGGTTGTGGTGGTGGGTTTGGGTGTTGCAGCAGGTGGTGTGGGGGGGGGAGGGAGATGTGTTGGGGCTGGTGGGATCTGGGTTTAGGGTGGTTCTGGTTTTGAGTTGGGGGAGGATGGAAGAGGGAAGAAAGGGTGAGGGGGATAAGGGTGGTCCTATGCAAAAAAAAATAAAATAAATGATTTTTTTTTTTTTAGTTTTTAATATTTAATTAATATTTAAAAATATTTAATTAATTTTTAATAAAAAATATGGCCACGTCAGCACTTAACTAAGAAATTAACAGAAAAACTGACGGATGTCTGATATTGGCACAAATTCGAAAGATGAGGTATGACATTGTCAATTTTAAAAGATGAGGTATGAAAGTGTCGTTACACCAATAGTTGAGGTAGTTTTTTGTACTTTACCCTTCTTGTTAATACCCTTTTTTTGAAGAAAAATGTACTGAACCATATTACAAACACTACAAAGTACAAGTACCACTTGAAAAATGAAAATAGCGATTTTCAGGAGGTAACCAAAACCAAACCAATTAAATCCTACAGCCATGACATGTGGGCGCTACTCTCCACTTCACTAGAGATTCGTGTCATTTTATATCCAGATATAATGTCACCGTCTTCATTCAATCAATTATCCACCAATACTTCTTCTTCTTCCTCCCAAAAACTTTATAAAACGGGTCCTCTCTCTCCTCCTTACCAATCAAACGCCCCATAACTCATTTTCTACTTGACTTGAGTTTATATCTATATACATATATCCATCAGTAGTTGGCAGCACAGTAGTACTAGCTAGCTTCCATCAATGGCGGCTTTAAGGAGCTTTCTGAAGAAAAGGTCCTCTGTGCTCTGCAATGGACCCATGAGACGGAAACTGTTCTCCACCGAGGTGTCCCAACCCCTCACTGATTCTCCATCTTTTGCTCAGAGAATCAGAAATCTCCCCAAGGATCTTCCTGGCACCCAAATCAAAACCCAAGTTTCCCAAGTATCTCTCTCTCTCTCTCTCCCCCTAGAAATCTCATTAATTTTTTGGTAGACTGGAAATGTTTAATTGCATGATTTGTTAATATTTTCAGATTCCGTTTTTGGTAGTATTTGGTAATAATCAATCCAGTTCATTATTTATATGTTTACGTAGAAATGTTCTTTTGGTCACCAGGTGACTTAAATCATCAAGATGGAGTGTAATTATATATGTTTCTAGCGTTTTAATCTTAACTCTTGATATCAAGTGTAATAGTGAGTAACTATGAATATTTCATCATCAAGTGCTCTTTCAAAAAGCTTTGATTTTATTAAAAAATTCGATCTTCTTTTAATAAAAATGTTTATTGTAAAAGTGCTTTTTTTTAGGCAAAACTTTTTTCTGTAATTTTAATGAAAAGATCGAAACATATACGTAAGTGAGAGTTCTTAGGTCCGATTCTCATCAAAGGCGAATTTGAATCATATTATTGCTAGCCCATTGCAAGGCTTAGCCCGCTATCCCACCCCCTTATCGTAGATAATATTGTTTGTTCAAAAATAAAAATGTATTGTTTCTTTTTCCAATGAAAGAGACTTGACTGTATATAGATCTGTGCAACTGATTTGGGTTTAATTTAAATGATTTGGGGTGTGGAAATTACTAGCTGAGGTAAAATGATCATGTAGTTTATACATCTATATGTACTTATGTGGATAGCCATGAATTTAGGCACTGTAATCAGTGGAAAAGAAATCAAAGAAGAGGTATCCTATCCTAGGACATTCGTCAACTCCCATTAATTTCTTGTGCAAAATTGTCACTTGCGTGACACGTTGGACTGTGAAAGGTGAATTTGATGTATTAAGTACAAGAAGTTAACAGAAGTTGATGAATGTTCTTGGATTGGATAAATTTGCAAACTATATGGACCAAATTCCATGCAGCTGAAAATATAGCGACGGAAATGGAACTTTAAAAACTATAGGGACTAAAAACTTGTCTTAGCCTGTGTTCGTTCTTCTTCTTGGCTTTTCATTGATAATCTTTTTGCCATATTTCAGCTCATTGGTAGAACTCCTATTGTTTATCTTAACAAAGTCACTGAGGGATGTGGAGCTTATATTGCCGTCAAGCAAGAGATGTTCCAACCCACCTCCAGCATCAAGGACAGGTAAATTGTTACTTCAGAGAATCACCAGCACGAGAAATATAAATTCTTACTGCTTAATGTTGTTTTTGTATATACACATTAACTGCCGAGTACAGATCAATGGAAATTTGTTTGCTTAATTTTGGTGCAGACCGGCACTTTCTATGATCAACGATGCAGAAGAGAAGGGCTTGATAACTCCTGGGGAGGTTAGCTGAAGATTTCTCTTTGCTATCATTTTCCGGTTAACTGCATATGTTTGTCTTGCATTACAGTTTCAGGTTTTCCTCATTACTATTGTGTAAATTTTGCATCAGACAATACTGATCGAGCCAACGTCAGGAAATATGGGAATCAGCATGGCGTTTATGGCAGCCATGAGAGGGTATAAAATGGTTTTAACTATGCCATCTTACACAAGCTTGGAGAGAAGGGTGTGTATGAGATGCTTTGGAGCTGATTTGATTCTCACTGATCCAACCAAGGGGATGGGAGGAACTGTTAAGAAGGCGTATGATCTTCTGGAATCCACGCCCAATGCCTATATGCTGCAACAATTCTCAAATCCCGCCAATACTAAGGTATCGATTTTTTTTTAGTTCTGGATTTATTTTATTTGTTTTGACTTTCAATTTTGTCTTGCATTTGCTTATGCTGTGTGCTTTGACTTGACTTGATCAAATGTTGCACCAGTCTATCATTATGCTATGTATGATCACAAAATTGATGGTGGATATACGACTAACCTCGGAAAAAAACAGGTACATTTTGAAACTACAGGCCCTGAGATATGGGAGGATACCAACGGACAAGTTGACATCTTCGTAATGGGAATCGGTAGCGGAGGCACTGTCACTGGGGTCGGGCAGTATCTCAAATCTAAAAATCCTAATGTTCAGGTAATGACATATGAGCTATTATCTTGCCAATATGTTCATGCGTTTTGTGACATGCCGTTATATTTTGTGTTTATTCCCTTAGTAATGTTGAATCTCTTGCAATCATGGTAGATATATGGAGTGGAGCCTGCTGAAAGTAATGTGCTGAATGGCGGTAAACCAGGTATAGTATTGCTCAACCTTTATGGTTCCGAAGTTAACCTTGATGATTACCAGCCTAGATATCTCGTGAAGAAAATCACGTCCGTCATTGTATTTTTGGAAGTTTATAAAACTGTCCTTGGTAATAGGTCCTCATTCAATCATGGGCAACGGGGTTGGGTTCAAACCAGATATATTGGACTTGGATATGTTGGAAAGAGTTATTGAGGCAAGTACCAAATTTGACGATTTTTTGTTATGAGGAATCGAACTTGCTAAAAAAGACGGAAGTTTTTGTGTTTGTATTTTGAGTCGTCGTTTTTACTAAGTTTCATTTCTTATTTTGTAGGTTACCAGTGAAGATGCAGTAAACATGGCAAGACAATTGGCATTGAAAGAAGGGCTTATGGTAATTATACAATGACTAAAAATCACATTGTACAGATTGAGACATATTCACTTATGTCATCCTTCCGATTCATGCAGGTCGGAATATCGTCTGGAGCCAACACTGTGGCAGCAATGGAGCTTGCTAAAAAGCCAGAAAACAAAGGCAAACTCATTGTGGTAAGAGCGACTTATCTTTCGGTTTTTCCTGCATGTAAGATCAAAGTTAATAAAATATCCTGCTAACATTTTAAGAGATGGATAGATCACGAAAATAAATAGCAAGGATTAGCCTTTCTCTGTTGTCATGGTGATCATTTGGTTCCTCGTGTACATTTTGAATTCTTGACATGCGATCTGATATACGAAACATCTTGGCTCATCGTGATCATTTGCTTCTGTTTGTTTTCCAGACCGTTCACCCGAGCTTTGGGGAGCGATACTTGTCATCCGTTCTATTTCAAGAGCTGAGGCAGGAAGCCGAAAACATGCAACCAGTTGCCGTCGACTATCCTTAAGTACTCCAAGGCTCTCTGTGTGACATGCAAAACCATCAATGGACGCGTTGACGTCTGTTGCAGTGATATAAGGCCGTGTGCCTTAAAAATAAGTTTTTGTGCTTGGACCATTGTCTGCAATAAGGAATTTACATTTCTTGTGAAACTTGTGTTGTGAATCTGTGATAGTGTAAATGTAATGCAGTTCATTTTTGGTTCTGCAGAGCGTATATGTACACAGATAACCTTTGGAATTTATCTCTTTTTTTTTTTTTTTTTTTTTTTGAACAAACGATATTATCTACACTAAGAGATAAGAGAGAAGAGGTGGGCTTAACCACAAATAGGCTAGCAATAATGTGGTTCAACTTCGCATTTGGCCAGAATCGAATATAAGACCTCTCACTTACAAGTGAAGAGGAATACCACTAGACCGTAGTATTAAGACCTCTCTCACTTACAGTTCGGTTTGGGTTTGACCCCTTTTTTGGTCCATCTTTAGGTTTCTCAGTTCATCGGCTATTATATCAACACCTACTTCTAATTACCATGACTTAAATATGAATTTTGTCAACTTTGCGCAGTCTAAGACACAAAATTAGTCTACAAACTAGTTATTAGTCTAATAGCATTTATTTTCTCTTAACTAATTAAAAGTTTGATAGTATTTATTTTCTTGATGTTGAAAGAGATTTCAAATTTAAATCTCAATTTACGAGTGGAAAGAAAAGAAAAACACAAATTCGAGACAAATCCATGCGACCGTAACGCATCGAGGATGAACAACATTGCAGATAACAAACTTTACTCAAACGCAATGTGCACAAATATCATTCGAATTAAAACTAGCTAATTTACCACACATTTCACTTTTATTGTGTATGTACCTACCTTTTGTCATTCTCTTTTAAAATTCATCAAACTACATTATGTATTGCGCACACATACACTTTTTTTATGTTTATTATCGACACTCTGCTCATAAACGACTTGGGTTGTGGAGTACAACTTGTCTTCAACAAAGTGTAATACACGTCTTATGAGCTTTAATCAACTAAATTATGAATCTAAATCATCTAGGAGGTCTATTAAGTTACAAATTTGCTCTTGAATATTTGTTTGAGTGGTATTTACGCAAAAGTAATGCTAGGGAGATTAAATTTATGATGTGTCACTAATAAGAAATAAACACGTTAATTGACACTTAATTAATAATCCAATCATCTACAACCACATTATTTAATTTGCAAATTTGATTTAAAAATTTTGATCTCCCTAACATTACTCTTACGCAAAATTCTAATAGTCCAGATAAAAATGAGTTAATCACATATTAAATTACAATTTTAGCAACTTTAAATATTAATGCCAGCTTAGCTATTTGGAAAAAGACAGTGACAACCTAGGACTAGGACGTGTGAAATGGAAAGTGAAATGATTAATTTATGATAGAAACATAAACATTATATAAATTAAATTGGCCATATAGCATCATCCGACCTTAGCTCAGTTGGTAGAGCGGAGGACTGTAGTTGCAAATAGCAGATAATCCTTAGGTCGCTGGTTCGAATCCGGCAGGTCGGATTTGTTTTTAATATTTTTAATATTTTTGGGAATTTTGGATTCTACCACGACACCCTATCCCGATCCGTCCCTCTCCCTACCCTCACTATACAAAATTTCCTTCAACATTTTTGTCCGCGCAAAGGTAAACTCATTTCAAAATTGGAGTAATGTAAGGAGATTAAATTTACAAACTAAATGATGTGTCATTAATAAAAAATTTACGCATTCAATATGTTGTTGAATCAAATTTTCTCCTTGCAAGCAAAGGTCTCAACCCAAATCTCATCAACTCTATTCGGGCCTCGGGTGTCCCTCTTCCTAGGGGATAGTTCGAAAATTAATGCTAGCATTCTCGATGCAAGTATTAAAAAAAAAAAGTCGCTTAGGCCCAACACGATTTCACCGTTTAGTGTCCTTATATCTATAAGCACAAGAGGCAGTAAGATATTGTTATTCGTTTAGTCGTCAGTATATCGTTTGATTACAACAACGAGGTATATACGAAAACACCAAAATTCTTAAAATGTGCATCTATACTTTGCATATCATGAGACAATCCATTATTTTTGCTTAAAGTGAAATAAAGGAATAGGAAGATATGGCACAGTATTTTAACCGAAGAAAACTTAGTCATCCGCAAAAGTGTTAACCGAAGGTGTTACAATGTTGGGGTACGTGGCGGATCGAGAAAGGTTGTCAAGGACTCAGGAACATAGTTTAATTTGTTACAACATTTTTTATGGTTATTTTTTATTTAAAGAAAATAAATCATAAAATACAATTTTATATAAACTGCCATATCATATGAACTCATGAAGTTCATTGGCTTAAATTCTTTTACATTTGTTTTTTCTTTAGTGATTGGAGGTTTGTCTTTTTGCTACGATCGGATTTCGGGTGCACAAATTAGAATACCTTTCTTGCCCTTGAATATAGCAACGTTTTGTTCTAAAATTATTATGAAATTTGCAACATTTCGACTTTTTTTTCTTTCTAAACTTTGTAAATAATAAAATCCACATATGTGTGAGTAAATATATATTAGTTTGGCCTGAAATTTCACAAAATAAAAATATATGGTATATATGTAACAACCCGTCCCTAATTTTACGGCTTTATTAATTTTAAAAGTATGAATTGACCAAAATGCCCCTTGAAGCGAGATTGTTGACTTTCGTTGACTTTTTATGAAATTTACCCATAATCCTTCTTACTTTATTTCGATGCCCTAATTCCAAATTCGCAGTCCCTTTTCCCAAATTTAATCGATTTAGTTGAGTTCTACTTGTCACGCCCCGATCCCGACCTACATCCAAGATCGACACGTGACGTCACCAAGTAACCATAAACCCAACAGATCCCGCCTTCGGGATATGTACGAAGCATAACTCACGAATCAAATCGCATAGTAATTTTTCGAATACTTTATGGATGCATCTAACATCCTCGTTAGACTGCCTACGTACCCTAACAGAGATCAAGCCATTCGTAGTACGTCCTTCGCTACAACTCGACATACATCACAGTCCATTCAAGCCGAAAGGCATAACATTCCTCAATCAAACATTTGGACTTGACAAGCATGAATTATTCGATTCAAGCTACATAACAACCCACATGACAATCAAGGTTTCTATTTCATCCATCATATAAATCATTATGTTTCAACATAAAATTGCAATTTATATCATGTAATATATCAAAGAATCAACAAAGCACAATAGTATCCTCCAGTCGCATTGGTCACTAATCTAATCGTATTAATAACAATCATATTCAACATCATTCCACAATCACCTCAAGTAAACCATTCCATGAATCAAGGAGGCACAATATTAACATTTAATTATGTTAATTAGTCAACCAGATCACACATCAGTGCACAAAATTTAATAAAGGAATTCTACATAATTCCCTACCTGGATTCCAAGTAATAACTTGATAATTCTAATTTATATTCACAAGGTTTATTGTGGGTAATTCCTATTCACTCGAATCCAGGGTTCTAGTCTAACTTATGGAAATGAGCGAGAGCAAGGATTTCGGACCACTCAACGAAATCCAACAACATCGGGTTCCTGACTATTCAACGGAACCAAAATATTAAGTGGTTTCTCATAATCTACCCAGACATGTCGTATGTAAAATCAGTGCCTACATCATGAGAATGGTGCACCAGCCAAATGGAACTCGAATAAGCTGCGGAGCTCGGGTGAGTGACAATAATACAAGTATGTGATATTCAATAAAAACGGACCATCGATCACAATCTATAACATCAACTATAGAATCATGCTTAATCAAGTCGTAGAAAACTCCGAAGGAGTCACCCAGACATCCAACGACTTCTCTAATTCAACCCACAAGATTCTCAAAAACTATCGTTCATATGTACATTAAAAACTAGGGCTAGAAGGACGCAATTTGACCGAAGCCTACATAAGTAACCAAACAGGAAGTGGCCCCCCAAAGCGGATTAACCAAGCAGAGCCACCCCTGAGAAAGTAACCAAGTAGGCAGTGACACCCCAATGCGGATTAACCAAGCAGAGTCACTCTTACAACTGTTAGGAAGTGATCACCCAATGCGGATTAACCAAGCATGATCACCCCTAAGTATAAATGGCCATAAGGATCGCCCAACGTGGATTAACCAAGCGCGATCCACATATAGTATGGTCCTCCAATGCGGATTAACCAAGTAGGACCATCCATGTACCACTGCTACATGGTGCAGGAAATTCAACACACAACCTACCCACAACTTAACCCCTATGGGTTACAACGTAGTCACTACACCATCAACTTCTCATGGCCACCAACTAATACATCACACAATCATATAAATTCTACAGAATACATCTAATAGGATTCTAAGATCACGTAGTCATAGCATTTATCATACTTATCATTCACATTGCTAAAAAGAGATAATTGAACACACATATATCACAACCATCATCAGTACACAAGCTAAATCATGTTTCATAAACATAGGTATATGGCTAAATATATAAAAATCACATTTCAATAGAAATCACACTTATAAAACCAATTCATATTCACAACGGATACTAATATAAGAATTTAAGGTAATAACCCTACCCCATATATTTAAGTCACTCTTTAACCAATGTGGGTCCACTAGACTTCACTTAGTCTCCCGTAGTACCAATTTTAGTATCCAGAACATTTTAGGACATGTTGACCAAAAGTCAACTCTCGGTCAACGGTATGGTTCGCAACTCCACGTAATTCGATCCGAAAGATCTGCCCATCAGATTTTGGATCCGTAACTTCTTAGGGTCCTCATTATTCTCATAGAACAACTTACTAAATTCTCATCGAGATCTGACGGCCGGATCTCCGCCAATTGCTAGAATTAGGTGTCGGTTAACAATTAATTTTACTAACTTAGAAATCCAATTCATGAAGATCCGTACGTCGGATTCCCGATCCATCAGTTCCAGCTATCTTCAAATATTACGTTCTATAATGCATTAAAGTTTGGTGACGATCCAACTGTTGGATCGTCGATTCAAATTTTGATCAAGTGATGTATCATAATGGAACTAAGTTCAAACAATCAAACCACTTCATACGGATATCAATTATGAATTCAGGGCATCTAATTGGACTTAGAAAGACATCATCGGTCCGTGGCATAAAAAATGGGGAAAAAATAGAAAACGAAACTGGTCGAGGCTGCACGCGCCGCCGCACACGGCGGCCGGCCGCCACAACTCATCGGAAAATTCAACTATTTATAAAAATTACTAAATTTTACAAAAATGTAGATCTCAGTGACTAGAGCAAAATTTATACATATGGCCAAGTCCAATTTGGCCAGGAAAAGCCCCAATTTAGCTCGAACCCGCCGGAAACCCTAAGGTGAGTGTTCTTCAATTCTCCTTCCTCGGTGTTCCAATGCCCCTACCACTGGTTGGGTCTTGTTCTTGGGTCCAAGGGGAGTTGATTGAGGGTGGTGATGGGTGGTGAAACTCGCCGGAACGACCGAATCGTTGTCGAATACCTCTGGGTTCCTCGCACTGTTCTTCATGATTTTTGACCTAAAAACCCACAATCTTGGGTGAAAATGGTAGAAGAAGTTGCAGGTGTTGTATGGTGGTGGTTCGACGGAAAAATGGCTAAAATCGCCGAAATTTGCTTGGGTGGGTGCGCGGGTGTACAGACATGAGGGGATGTCTGTTTCTTCCTTTTCTTTTCTTTTTTTTTCCTTTCTTTTCCTCTTCTTCCTGATTGGTTGCTTCCCCCTCCTTTTTTTTTTTCAATTCTGATGGTCCACTTAACCCCATATCGATCTGGGCCTCTTACCCACAAAGTGGGAGATAATTAATTCCTAAAATCTATAGTATCACAACTTCAAACGTCCGTAACTATACCGTTATAATCCAGACTCGCAAACGGCTTTCGCCTATGCGTTCATGGGATCGAGCTCTATTCAAAAATATAAATTGTGACCTTGAAAGATCTACGGATTTTAAATAATTAATTTCCAAACTTCAAACTTCGTAACTGGTTTAATTAAAATTAAAATTCAAATAAATTAATATAAATTCCCGAAAATAACATAAAATTTCAATAATAACAATGCTTATATTATAACAGTGAAATCTGGGAACGGGATTTCACACTACTAATGGGTCCCAATATTATGCTTAGGTGCGATTACCATCAGAGACTCTAGTTTTCCTAGTTCGAACAACTGCGACCTCACAAGTATATGTGAGTGGGTCTTTTCTTTTATATAGTATATATATTTGTTTAGTTTTCACACACACACACACACACACACACACACACATATATATATATATATATATATATATATATTTAATAATGAATTTTCTACGTGATTGCCATAATTAAATTAACGTTTATAAGAAAGGTCGAAATGTTGAGAATTATGAAATTGTTCTTAATCCTGCGGGATACACATGTATGCATACTATTATGGGATGTCTTAATTATATTTGCGGCCATGAATAGTGTTATGTTGACTAGAATTATCGACTTACCGTTACATGATCATAATTATGTTATTCGCTCATCATGTGCTACACTAGTGTTAATATTCGCCCGGGTCAGGGTCAGCCTTCACGTGTATGTTCAAATCGCATCGTACACTCACTTTGGATTTATTGTAGGTGTTAGTCATGTCCTAAATTGCTATAGGCAATTAGGACTCGTATGTGATGCACATAGCGCCAGTCTTCACGTGATTGTAGTACTAGAGCATAAATCATTTCTTTACACCCAGTCATGTTCATCTCAGAATACATTTGCATGAACTCGTGTGTCAGTATATGTTGATGAGCATTCGATATGATATGTTTGTTTATACGATATATTGTGACTACCAGACGTTATGTGTTTATTTACGAATTATTGTAAAGTATTGCATTCTTGGGATATTGATGGCTACGGTAAGTAATTTCATACTATACGTAGTATATTATATTTGAAAGCTATACTTGTTTTACGGTGAGAGGTTATTACGTTTTCTAAAAGGTTTTATAAAGCTTTATTTTTAGGCCTACTGACCCTTGTTTTTCGGCCCTCCAGGTTTTTGTGGCTGAGCTTTCGTGTTGACAAGGATTCTTGGCAAATGTTGGTATAGGAGAGTAATCCCGCTCACTTGCGCACTCTTGCATTTAGGTACTTTTAGGTTCAAATTTACTCACATTTTCCACATAACTACATTTTATGGTTTCGTCACGCTCCTGGTGTCAGTTAGCACAACTCGATTCAGATTCCAAGTGAACATTTCAAGTCTGGGTGTGTCAATATACAAATTTGAGATTTTTTTTCTCGGTTAATACGAAACTAGTTTTCTTGTTCTTTACTCAAATTATGTAAATGCTCATGTTTTTTGAGACACTTTGATAGGGAAAATTTTGCTATAATAATATTAGGACACTGTCTCATTATTTGAATGTTATTTTGTCTTGTATAGGCTCTTGTTGTACAGGATTTCTCCTTGTAGTTGTTGTAATACTTTATTTTCGTAAAAAGTAAATTGAATTTTGCATTTATTTGGATAAAAATGACATTGAACTACATTATTTTCATAAAAGTAAGTTGAATTTGTATTTATTTGGGTTAAAATTACATTGAACTACTTTATTTTTATAAAAAGAACTGAATTCGCATTTATTTGGGTAAAAATTACATTGTTTTCTGTGGTCATAGTTTGCTTTACTTTTCACTTTCATCCTTGTCTCTTTAATTTTGGCAGTTTAGCCTTGTAATTTTGTTTAATTAGAAATCAAGTCCTACAAGCCTAACATTGTTAAGAAAGATAGACGGAGTTATGCTTTGGGTTGATTGAAAATAATTTAGAGAGACAAAAAAGCCCTCTCACATGGTTCTGGCGGAGTTTACAATGTGAACTTAACTGAAACCAGACAAATTGTAATGCTGAAATTGTCGAAACTATCCTTCATGGTTGTCATGCTACAATAAAGAACAAACTGTACATCTCATAATTATTATTGTGACCAATGAGAATTTATTAAATTATATAAAAAACTCTTAAACAAAGAAAACGCTCAACGCTCACGTTTTCTATACACTGGTGCATGCCTCGAAACTATAAATTTGTCATTTTCCATAGTTGATGAATTTGTAGTATTATATTTTAATGAATTTTGAAAATGCACATAAATTTTTTATTCATATTTTTTTGGGAAAACAATAAGATAAATAAAACTAAGAACATTGTGGGACCATGATTTTTGAGGGCCGAAGTAAGGTTGATTCGAATATGGTTACTTCAGAAGTCTGGTCATGGATTCGATAGTTTCGAGTGGAGCTGGATCAGACAATGACCCTGTTTTGGGGCAATAGGCAAAGTTTGAGTGACTCCGCTAAGATGACCATACTGATTCTGCAAGATACGCGATCTGATCCAGATATGGACTCAATCAGAGCTTTATAAGTCTTGGAGTTCCTACAATCTAGGAATTGACATGCGTCACAAGTAATCACAACCACTAAAATGATGCAATATCTACTTCTAGATATCCTCTATGATTCTCTCGGCATAGAACGATGATTATATTTTAAAAAGGGTCTCTCTCCCCACTATATAAATACATTCGTCTAGGGTTCGTCTTTGGTAACGCAATATCGATTCTCTAATTCTTTTGCCCACTACTTGAGTCTAAAACAATTCACTAACTTGACCGACAAATAGCCTGTGGCCGACGCACCCCCAGTTCTTGAGCTTGCTCACAATTGTTTATTGTTTAGCAAATAGTTGAGTTTGAGTTTGTGCGTCTCTTCCACGTACGGTGGTACGCGGATTTAGTTTCAATAGACATAATAAACACACCTTTTTTTTTTCCTCTTAAACACCAAATTTAATTTTGTCATTTGTTTTCGTTTGATTTATTCAATTTGATGATAAAAAATAAAAAATGTTGTGTAAGAGGCTAAGATGGGTGTGTAACAATCATCAACCATACAACTATAGTGCCATAACAAAGTTATGTCACCAGAACAACTAAGTATCTAACTCATATGCAAGTTCCCCATTCAACTAAGTGAAAACAAATATCAGTAAACCAAAAAAAGTACTTTCCATATTCTTCTATCAGCATATTAGGAATAAAATCAGAGAGTAATAAATTCATTCGCCAATTGTGGCACTTCCGTAATAACAACCCAAACAGGGGTCAATTGCGAGTTCTACCCCTCTACGGAAATATCTAACGGCAGTCAACCGGACGAAACCCCACAGTTAACTTAGAACAGACCCATATAAAGCAGAGAAGTGCTTCCACCACCAAAAGCTCTGAGCAGAAAATAAGAGAGAGGAGTGAAATAGTAAAGAATTAAATCCAAAAAACAAAGGAAAATGACTTTTAAATAAAATTTTCGAAAAAAAAGAAAATAAAATCGCTAGGGTTTGACGCCAAAAATTGGAAGAGGAGTGAGGTGAGTCGCCGATTCCACCCGTCAACTTCGATTCTCTAGGATCCGTCGGTCTGTAGGATCTGTCTTCTGTAGCCCCCACTGAGAAATTTTCGTGTTAATTTTTTGGGTTTTTGTAGAGAGAGAGCCTTGAGCTCGGGGGGTTTTTTTGAACGTTGGGATCCGAGGGTCCTGATAGGGTTTCAGTTGGAATTTTATTTTGGAGGGATTTGATTTTTCTTGGGTTTTGAGCCTTTTTGGGTTTTTCATTTTTTTCCAATTTCTCATTTTTGGTGATTTGGGTTTTTGTTGGATGCGTGTGAATTTGGGTTGAGCTGCATGCAATCTGGTGGCGGAGGAGGAGGCGGGCCCGGCCGGGGAGTGGGCCCGGCTGGCCGTGCCGGATCGACGTCATCGGCTGCTTCGCCGTCTTCATCGTCCTCGGCCGTGTCGACGCCGCAACTGGGTTTTGATTCGGTGCAGCATCAACAACATCAGCAGCAGCAGCAATTGGGGTCTAGACAGGTAATGATTGATATGTGTGGCTGGAATTTTTTTTTTGTGAGAATTTAGTTGAATTGGAATGTGGGTTTTGGAATTTGGAGTGTTTCTGCAGATGGGTCAGGATTAATTTTGTCATTTTTGGCCTGGTTAGTGATTGTTGCATTATTGGGTTTCTAATTGGGAGTGTTGTTCCAAATGGGAGGCAGTGAAATGTTGTTTTTGATGCATCTGTGTGTTGTGGGTATGGTAAGTTGGCTGGTTTGCTTACATGATTTCTTGAATTAGAGCTGTTAGGGTTTCGAGGAGTCAAACTAGGCAGGTTGTAATGGGAACTGATTGCGGCATTGCACTTTTAGCTGCTTAACTGTAACTTGAAATGGACTTTTGCTTCCATTAAATTCAGGAGAGTTTAATGACGACGAGGTGGCGTCTGCTTCTGGTTTTGTTTTACTGTCTTCCATTCCTTATATATGGTGTTCAATTATGGATGACCCTGTCCAGCTCGTATTTGTTTCTTCTGCTTTACTGCTCTTAAAGTTTATGATAAGTTTGATTTGTTATGTTTAAAAGAGGAACCATGTGGTTTAATTTGCTTAGTCCACCTTTTCAACTAAGCTAAGAGAAGCCTTTTTTCCTATAACTTTCTTTTAGGATGAGCCTTGGGTTCTTATGATCATGTTATGTTGTTATGGTGGACACTTTCTTTTATTTCAACTTTTTGGTTATTAGTTTTACATGACTAGCTTTATGGCGGGTACAGCTATCACTAAGTACAAATGGCATGGTTTCCAGAACTTTGAATCTGATAATTACAGTAATTGGTCTGGTGCATTGGTAGGATCAGATTTGTAATGGAAATCTTTTCAGGTTCCGGGAATTTGTTCAAGTCTTTGTTTTAACTTAAAAGATATCAATCATCTGCTAGACTTGCCTAGTTCTTTATCATTGAATTGAAGTTATGTGAACGGTATTGGGGGATATTTGTTATTTGGATTTTTGGCCATGTCACTACTGTAAGCAGGTTCTCGTATGAACTGATAATGTGACTAAGGTTTTCATAATTTATTGTTCATGCAGCCATTACACCAACAACAATTTTTAAGAAAACCTGAAGGGAATGAAGCTCTTTTAGCATATCAAGCTGCTGGTCTGCAAGGAGTTTTGGGAGGGGGCGGCTCCAGTCAAATTCCTCAACAATCTAGGAAGTTCATTGATTTGGCTCAACAACATGGCTCCCAGGATGGACAGAGTCATAGTCAAGGTGTTGACCAGCAAGCGTTAAATCCAGTTCATCAAGCATATCTTCAGTATGCTTTTCAGGCTGCCCAGCAGAAGTCAGGTTTGACAATGCAACCTCAGCAGCAAGCTAAAATGGGATTGTTGGGGCCGCCATCTGGAAAGGATCAGGACATGCGATTGGGAAATATGAAAATGCAGGAACTCATGTCTAATCAGGCACCTAGTCAGGCACAAGCATCATCTTCTAAGAATTTGACGGAACACTTTACTCGTGGAGAAAGGCAGGTGGGCCAAGGACAGCCATCAGTCTCTGACCAAAGGAGTGACTCGAAGCCTTCAGCCCAACCATCAGGCATGGGTCAATTCATGCCCGGAAACATGTTAAGGCCAATGTTGGCACCACAGTCTCAGCCAAGTGGCCAAACCATGCCAAATAACCAGATTGCATTGGCTACTCAGTTGCAAGCATTTGCACTTGAGCACAACATTGATCTTTCACAGCCTGGAAATGCCAACTTAATGTCACAGCTCATTCCACTGTTGCAGTCGAGGATTTCTGCTCAACAAAAAGCTAATGAAAGCAACATGGGGGCACAATCCTCACCTGTTCCAGTGTCAAAGCAACAGGTTACATCTCCTCCAGTAGCAATTGAGAGTTCTCCTCGTGCTAATACATCAAGTGATGTATCTGGACAGTCTAGCTCTGCAAAAGCAAAGCAGACAGTTGCGGCTAACCCTTTTGGTTCAGGTTCAAATAGTAGCATATTTAACAATAGTAACAGCCCTATGCAGCAGTTTTCTGTTCATGGCAGAGAAAACCAGATGCCACCTAGGCAGTCAAATCCTATTGGAAATGGAATGACTTCTACCCATCCCACAGTGTCATCTGCAAACACAAGCCAGGGGGTGGATCACTCTTTTCATGTAAAAAGTTCACAAAACAATCCAGAAACATCGCAGATGCATTACCATCGACAGTTGAGTGGATCTTCTCCACAAGCTATAGTTCCTAATGATGGGGTTTCTGGCAACAAGAGCCAGTCACAAGGTGGACTGGCTACTCAGATGGGACAGCAACGCCATGGGTTCACTAAACAGCAGCTGCATGTTCTTAAAGCACAAATACTAGCATTTAGGCGACTCAAGGTGCATTATTCTCTGTTTTTCTCCCTTCCTTTTTGCATTTTCAATTGTATGTTTAGTTTATATATTTTATGAAACTGCAGATGCTTTAGAGTTAATTAATGAACGTGTTGCTTACTTCCATTTCCCATTGATTGATAGAAAGGTGAAGGCACACTCCCTCAAGAACTTCTACGGGCTATTACTCCACCACCTCTTGAGATGCAGCCACAGCAGCAATTGCTTCCTGGACGAGGAAACATTCATGATAAATCTTCTGGGAAAACTTTAGAAGATCATGTGCGGCATATGGAGTCCAATGAGAAAGATTCACAAGCTGTGGCATCAATGAATGCACAGAACGGTGCAAAAGAGGAAGCTTTTGCCGGAGAAGAGAAAGCAACCGTATCAACAGTTCATGTGCAAGGAGCACTCGCTGTGGTGAAGGAACCTACTCCTTTGGTGTCTTCTGGAAAAGAAGAGCAGCATTCGACTTTATCTTCTGTAAAGTCAGACCATGAAGTTGAACGTGGTATTCAAAAAGCTTCTGCTAGAAGTGAGATTAAAGTTGATAGGGGGAAGTCTGTTGCATCACAGGTCACACAGGTCGCTGTATCTGATGTCATGCAAGTTAAAAAGCCTGCACAAGCAAGCACTGTACCACTGCCAAAAGATGTTAGCTCTGCTAGAAAGTATCATGGACCTCTTTTTGATTTCCCCTTTTTCACTAGGAAACATGACTCTTTAGGTTCAGGGGTGATGGTAAACAATAATAACAACAACAACAATAATCTAACATTGGCATATGACGTCAAAGATCTTGTTTTTGAGGAAGGTGTGGAAGTTCTTAACAAGAAGAGGACAGAAAATATCAAGAAGATTGGTGGTCTTTTGGCAGTAAATTTGGAAAGGAAACGGATTAGGCCCGATCTTGTCTTGCGGTTGCAAATTGAAGAAAAAAAGCTTCGACTTTCAGATTTACAGGCACGCTTAAGAGATGAAATTGATCAACATCAGCAGGAAATAATGGCAATGCCTGACAGGCCTTATCGGAAGTTTGTTCGGCTTTGCGAACGTCAGCGGATGGAGCTGTCTAGGCAAGTGCAGGCCTCTCAGAAAGCAATGAGAGAGAAGCAACTGAAATCTATTTTCCAATGGCGTAAGAAGCTTCTAGAAGCTCACTGGGCCATTCGCGATGCACGGACTGCACGTAACAGGGGAGTTGCCAAATATCATGAGAGAATGCTGAGGGAATTTTCAAAGAGAAAGGATGATCATAGGAATAAAAGGATGGAAGCACTGAAGAATAATGATGTTGAAAGGTACAGGGAAATGTTGCTGGAACAGCAGACTAGTATCCCAGGGGATGCAGCAGAGAGATATGCTGTTTTATCATCTTTCCTGAGTCAGACTGAGGAATATCTTCATAAACTTGGAAGTAAAATAACAGCAGCTAAGAATCAGCAAGAAGTGGAAGAGGCAGCAAATGCTGCTGCAGCTGCTGCACGTTTACAGGTTTGGTCTCCCTCATTCTCCCCACTGGACTTTTTATTTTTATCATTCTTGAATTTTTATTTTCACATGATCTTTTAATAGAACCCTGTTCCTATATGGGTACAAAGTTTGAGAAATGATAGCAACCTTTGCGCTAACCTTTGCATTTGGACCTTCTCACATTAACAAATGCCAGGTGTCATTTTTACACAAGTAATGAAGACATGTAATGTCTTTGAAATTATATTTCCTGTTTTTCATCTTTAATTCCCAGCCAAAAACAAAAGCATTAAAAGTCTTGATTTTTGTGTAAAAAAATGACATGTGGCATTTGTCAAAGTGAAAAGGTTTAAATGCAAAGGTTAGTGCAAAGGTTGCTAGTGTTCCCCACAAAGTTTTTCTTCTTGTGGTAAACCATGCTGATCCTGTTCTCTGTTACTTATCCATGTTGGAATCTGTGTCTACAAATAGGGTCTCTCAGAGGAAGAAGTTAGGACGGCAGCGGCTTGTGCTGGAGAGGAAGTAATGATTAGAAATCGATTTATTGAGATGAATGCACCTAGAGACAGTTCATCTGTTAACAAGTATGTTTATCGTTGGCTTCGCTTGATAACAAAGAATTTGAATTGCAGTTGGCTCTTGAGATGTATTTTTTAGCTTGTGCTTGCTTTTAAAGTGGCCTAGTAACTTACCATATCTATCTCTCATATTTCTTAATTTTGTACTTCTCATATTGCACTATCCATTTGTTTCAAAAACTTTTATTTTAAAGAAGAGATCTCTTATGTGTTGTGAATGTACTTTCATATGTATAATAATCAATATCTACTATTCGTTTCTCATTCTTCATGAATATTTTCAGGTATTATAGTCTTGCACATGCTGTGAATGAAAGGGTCGTAAGGCAACCCTCGATGTTACGGACTGGAAACTTAAGAGACTATCAACTTGTAGGTTTCTGCAATTAAGAATTGTTACTATTTACGTTTTGCCTTAAGTCACTATTGCTTTTGTAGCATACTAGACCTTTTTTTGACTGTCTGTTTGATTCTGCAGGTTGGGTTGCAATGGATGCTTTCTCTGTATAACAACAAATTAAATGGAATATTAGCAGATGAAATGGGTCTTGGGAAAACAGTACAGGTAAGTTTCTCTTCTGTTCAGTGCCTTGCTTCAGACTTGAAAAGCCATATTTTATTATGGTGCACAGCTTTTGCGGTTGATATATCATATATTCGTATTGGCCATATGTGGGGGAGTGAGTCTCATGTTTCCATTTGCAGTCTCTGAGTTTACCTAAATGATCTACAATACTCATGCAGGTAATGGCATTGATTGCATATTTAATGGAGTTCAAGGGGAACTATGGGCCGCATCTCATAATTGTTCCAAATGCTGTCTTGGTAAATTGGAAGGTTAGTTTATTTGCTGTTCTACTTCTACAAAGATATCTACATTGCTTACCATTTGCTATGATGCCTAACTGAGTTCCCCTTACAGAGTGAGTTGCATACTTGGCTTCCATCCGTGTCCTGCATTTATTATGTTGGTGGGAAGGATCAACGGGCAAAATTGTTTTCTCAAGTACGATTCACCAATTTTTTTATCTACTTAAATGTTTGAATTCTAGAACAATGTTAACCTTCCTTTTGATATTTGGTATGTAGGAGGTTTGTGCCTTGAAGTTTAATGTCCTCGTGACAACTTATGAGTTCATTATGTATGATCGGTCTAAACTCTCAAAAATTGATTGGAAGTATATAATAATTGATGAAGCACAAAGGATGAAAGACAGGGAATCGGTTCTAGCACGTGATCTTGATAGGTATCGTTGCCAAAGGCGCTTGCTTTTGACAGGAACACCATTGCAGGTTCGTTAAGAGAGATCACAACACTTGTATATGTACATTATTTAACTTCCTTTTTAAGAAATCAAGAAATGCTTGATCAGGATGCAATTTTCTGTAGATGCAAACATAATATGTGCTTTATTTTGATAGACCTAACTAAGTTATGGCTGAAAATATTTAGCTGCTGATTTGATTTGATAGCTCCACCAAAACTTTTTGATAAATGTGTCTATTCATAAATGGAAGCATGCAATTTATTCTTATTTTATTTTAAAATACAAGGCATAAAAAACCAATATACTATGAAGTTAAAATAGAGAACCTAATTCATTGAACTTAGAAATGTTATTCTGTTCAAAATAAATTAGAAGTGTCAGTCATGAATAAGATTAATGATCTGTTTGATCATTTGGTTGCTTATGTGTAGGTTTTTATCCTTGTTTTATTGTTTTATTATTTTGAATTGAGCTGATGTGGGAATAACTTTCCAATTACAGAATGATTTAAAGGAACTCTGGTCACTTTTAAATCTGCTTCTTCCAGAAGTATTTGATAATCGGAAAGCATTTCATGACTGGTTTTCGAAACCCTTTCAAAAGGAAGCCCCTACACCAAATGCAGAAGATGACTGGCTTGAAACTGAAAAGAAAGTTATCATCATTCACCGACTTCATCAAATTTTAGAGCCTTTTATGCTTAGGCGGCGTGTTGAAGATGTGGAAGGTGCACTCCCGTCTAAGGTATGCTTTAGTGATTATCCTTAGTAATCATTTCTTACTGTGGTTGATTTCTAACAATGATGCTTGTTTGCAGATCTCCATCGTTTTGAGGTGTAGAATGTCAGCCATTCAAAGTGCTGTATATGACTGGATCAAATCAACAGGCACTATTCGAGTAGATCCTGAAGAAGAGAAGCTAAGGGTTCAAAAAAATCCACAATACCAGCCCAAAGTGTACAAAACATTAAATAATAGATGTATGGAACTGCGAAAAACATGCAATCATCCGCTGCTCAATTACCCGTTCTTCAATGATTTTTCCAAGGATTTCCTTGTAAGATCATGTGGGAAATTATGGATCCTGGACAGGATCCTTGTTAAACTTCAAAAAACAGGGCATCGAGTACTTCTTTTCAGTACCATGACAAAACTCCTTGATATTTTGGAAGAATACTTGCAGTGGCGTCATCTTGTCTTCAGAAGGATTGATGGAACAACCAGTTTAGAAGACCGTGAGTCAGCTATAGTGGATTTCAACAGACCTGGTTCAGACTGCTTTATCTTCTTACTTAGTATTCGTGCTGCGGGTCGGGGTCTTAATCTCCAGTCTGCTGATACAGTTGTCATATATGATCCTGATCCAAACCCTAAAAATGAAGAGCAGGCAGTTGCTAGAGCCCATCGCATTGGACAGAAGAGAGAGGTCAAGGTCATCTATTTGGAAGCAGTTGTTGACAAAATGGCTAGCCATCAGAAGGAGGATGAACTACGAAGTGGAGGTACAGTTGATTCAGAGGATGACCTTGCTGGTAAGGACCGGTATATCGGATCAATTGAGAGCCTCATAAGAAACAATATTCAACAGTACAAGATTGACATGGCTGATGAGGTTATCAATGCTGGGCGTTTTGACCAGAGAACAACTCATGAAGAGAGACGTATGACTCTGGAAACCTTACTGCATGATGAAGAGAGGTACCAAGAAACTCTTCATGATGTTCCCTCATTACAGGAGGTAAATCGCATGATTGCTAGAAGTGAAGAAGAAGTTGAATTGTTTGATCAGATGGACGAAGAACTTGACTGGATTGAAGAAATGACAAGGTACAACCAGCTCCCCAAATGGCTTCGAACCAGTACAAAAGAAGTAAATGCTGTGATTGCTAGTTTATCAAAAAGACCATCTAAGACCACTTTGTTGGGTGGTAATGCTGGTTTGGAGTCCACTGAAATGGGCTCTGGTTCATCTCCGAAAACTGAAAGAAAGAGGGGGCGGCCCAAGAAAAATCATCCTAGCTACAAGGAGTTAGATGATGACAATGGCGAATACTTTGAAGCAAGTTCTGATGAGAATGAAGAAGAGGGAGAAGTTGAAGAGTTAGAGGATGATGAATATAGTGGTGCTGTTGAGGCAACACCAACTATCAAGGAACAAGTGGAAGAGGATGTCCTTGAATGTGAAGGTGGATACGAATATCCCAAGGCTTCAGAAAGAGTTACAAACAACCACATACTAGAAGAAGCTGGTTCCTCAGGATCATCCTCAGACAGTCGGAGATTGATGCAGACAGTGTCTCCTGTTTCTTCTCAGAAATTTGGGTCCCTGTCTGCCTTAGATGGTAGGCCGGGATCTGCTTCAAAGAGGATGGTATGTGTTATCTCTCTGTATTGATGCTTTATAGTTGGGTTGTTTGTGTGCGCTATTTCACTAAAGTCTCTTGGTGTTTTCCAGCAAGATGATGTAGAGGAAGGTGAGATTGTCATATCGGGCGATTCTCACGTGGACCATTTGGACCACCAACAATCTGGAAGTTCGAATCATGACCGTGATGAAGGTGAAGACGAACAGGTTTTGCAACCCAAGATCAAGAGGAAGCGTAGCCTTCGGGTTCGCCCTCGTCATACCATAGAGAGGCCAGAGGAGAAGTCTGGTAGTGAGACGCCATCTCTTCAACGGGGAGATTCATCTCTGTTGCCATTTCATTTGGACCATAAATCTCAAGCACAGTCAAGGGCTGATTCTGAAATCAAAACATATGGAGAGCCCCATGCTGTAAAGCACGACCAAAGTGATTCATCTTCAAAAACTAAGCGAATTTTGCCTAGGAGAGGCTCTAATATGTCCAAAGTGCATGTTTCACCTAAATCTGGCAGATCAAATGGCATGTCTGATCCTGCGGAAGATGCTGCTGAACCCCACAGAGATAATTGGGATGGAAAAGTTGGGAATACAAGTGGAACTTCTGTTTATGGCACAAAAATGTCTGAGATCGTTCAGAGAAAGGTATGCACGTGTCTCCTATATTCTGTTTGAAATTACTGCTGTGTTCTGATTTTTGAGGTGAGAAATGCTGCCCTTATCTGCTGCTTGCACTTGCACTTGCACACGCACACGCACGCACACGCACGCACACGCACACGCACACGCACAGATATATAATATGTCATAAGGTGCCTGCTTCCTGTTTATGCAGTACGTCTGAAACATCAGTATATAATTATACTGGTAGATGTGGTGTGGCGTGTAAATGTAAACACGTGTTGGCCTTTATTCTTTGTTTATTTTGTTTTGGGTATGGTTTTTCTCTCGCAATTCTTTGTTGAAGTCTTAACTAATATTGCTACATTTGCAGTGCAAGAATGTAATTAGCAAGTTCCAAAGGAGAATAGACAAGGAAGGTCCTCAGATAGTACCTTTACTAACAGATTTGTGGAAGCGCATTGAAAATTCTAGTTACGCAAGTGGATCTGGAAATAATGTCTTGGATTTACGAAAGATTGATCAGCGGATAGAGAGGTTGGAGTATACTGGAGTAATGGAGCTTGTGTCCGATGTGCAGTCTATGCTGAAAAATGGAATGCAGTTTTATGGGTTTAACTATGAGGTAAGTCGCTCAAGTTTTGATGTTCTGCCTTTCTCATTGGTATACTGATTCACTGCATTTCCATTCTGTCTTAATTACCTTTTTTTCTAACTATTGTGTCTCGTCTCTGTATGCTAAAACATACATCTTGTATAACATCCAGAAAACTGGATTTGGTTAAAACATGGCTACAGAAAAGTAACCTGTTGATAGTGTCGTAGCCAAAGTGTGTAAAGGTTGAGGGCCAGAAAAACCCTTGACTTTTGATAGTTTATGAATGCCTGTATTTTTCAATTGTATGTGCAAGTGACAGATTTCCTTACCTTGCTGTTAGTAGATGCATTTATGTACTTATGGTCTGCAGTCTTCCAATAAATTGAACTGACAGCCTCGGGTTTAACAATGATGCGCAGGTAAGAACTGAAGCCAGGAAAGTACATGATCTTTTCTTTGATATCTTGAAAATAGCTTTTGCGGAGACTGATTTTCGAGAAGCCAGAAGTGCACTCTCATTTACTAGCCCAGTTTTGACCAGCAATGCTCCGTCCCCTAGAGCGGCGACTGTTGGCCTAAGCAAGAGACACAAACTGATAAATGAGGTGGAGCCTGACTCAACCCCCCAACAGAAGCCACAACAACGTGCACCAATTTTCAACAGCGAAGACACAAGGGTGCGAAGCCATATGCTCCAGAAGGAATCAAGACTTGGGAGTGGAAGTGGTAACAGTCGGGACCACTATCACCAGGATGATTCTCCACCGCTTGCTCATCCAGGGGATCTGGTTATCTGCAAGAAGAAGAGGAAAGACAGGGAGAAGTCCGTGGTGAAGACTAGGACTGGATCTGCTGGCCCTGTTTCACCCCCAAGCGTGGGTCGCGGTATTAGAAGTCCAGGTCCAAATTCAGTTCCAAAACAAAACCCCCATCCGCAAGGGTGGGCTAACCAGCCTGGTCAGCCGACGAACAAGGGTGGAGGGTCGGTCGGTTGGGCCAATCCCGTGAAGAGGTTAAGGACAGATTCTGGAAAGAGACGCCCGAGCCATTTATGACTCCTCATAAGGATTGACAGATGATTCTCCATCTTGTTCATAGATTTAATGGCATAAGCGCAGTTAGCCAGACTGTTCATACAGTGTAGGTCTTGGTTTACCATCACCTTTTTTTCCTATGAAATTCTCAGTAGTTGCTTCTTATAACTTCCGTGGCTCACAGGTAGGCCTGGCAATTCCTGACACGACTCGATAACCCGACACAACATGAAATTAACAGGTGTTTGGGTTGACACGATAACGAATCGGGTCGTTATCGGGTAACTAGATAAGCATATGTTAAGATAACGGGTTGGTTCGGATATACACGTGGGTAACACGATACACGATAAGCAAAATATTAATTTTATAATTTTATAACCCTAAAAACTATAATAATTATCACTGTTCTAAAAATCCCCGCCTAGCTCCGCCTAGGCCCCGCCTAGCCCCGCCTAGGCGCTAGGCGGCTGGTCACCGCCCCGATTAATGCCTAGGCGTTTGAAAATTAATAAAGGGCGCCTAGACTAGTTGAGGCGCCCGCCTAGACTAGTTGAGGCGCCCGCCTAGACCGCCTAGCCCGCCCAAACCCGCCTAGGCACCTGCCTAGGTTGCGACTCACTTTAATAGAAAATAGATAACTTTCAATTTGCATTTAATTTTTTCAATAAATTGTAAGAGACTTGTTGAATACTTAAATGGGCACACACTATATGCTTGTTCCCCATGTTTTCATTATGTTCCAATACTTTATAATACATATGTCATTCTATTTTGTAGTTTATGATGAAATTATATATATTTTAAGTATAAACAGACATTTATTTACACGAAATATAATGGATTTACTTAAATCCGCCTAGTTCGCCTAGGCGCCCGCCTAGACCCCGCCTTGCCGCCTAGGCGCTAGGCCCTAGCCCGCCGCCCGACTAGCGCCTAGCGTCTTTTAGAACCTTGATAATTATATACATATATATATATATATTAAATTAAATATTAAAAATTGGTGACCATTGGATCGGCTTAAATATACATACCATTCAATTTCTTAAGTGTTATATGTAACAGCCCGTCCCTAATTTTAAGAATTTTTAAAGTTTAATAAAGGATTTTACAAAAATGGCCTTTGAGGCACGCACATTATTCGAGGTTAATCGTCGTGTCGTGCCATCTAAAATTTGTTTTCTTGACATATCCTCGTAGTACTCGTCGCTACGGACGCGTGGGCGCAGACGGTTCATTATTTGGAGTTATAACGAAAAAGATTTTAAAGTTTGAAGTTGGACATTTTATGAACTTTATTATAAAAATTTGGATGGCCCAGATTAAAGGATTTTGAAATGGATGGCTTGGATGTAAGGGAAATAAAAATAAAAATAAAAGTGTTGAAGGTTTGGTGTGTGTGTGTGCGCGTTAGAAGAAGAAGAAGAATAGTTAGGATTGGGCAAATCTGCCCAACCAGAGGAGAGAGAGCCGAAGCTCCGGGAGAGAAAGGAGAGAGAGAGCTGGCGAATGGGGAGAAGAGAGAGGAAGAGACTGGCCAACCAGAGAAGGGGAAAGGAGGAAAGGAGAGAGGCCGAGAAGCGGAGGATTTCGAACAGAAATGGGTCACAACCCACGACCCGCGCGACCCGCCGGTGTTCTTCACCCATTTTCGTCGAAAATTCTCCATTTTTCCGGCGAATTGAGCCATGATTTCACTTAGTAAGTATCCTACTACTCCTTCCTCATCATTCTCATCTCAAATTTGGAGAGATTTGGTGTTGAAATTGGGAAAAACGCACCAAAGGGTGCGGCAACTTTATGTCTTCGATTCTCTTATTTTTGAAACAATTTCTCTCAATTGTTGCCATCATTAGACTCCCCTTGAGGCCTAGAACAAAGCCCAAGCATTGGTTAGGACGACGGAGTTGATTTGAAGGTCGAATTGAAATCACCCAATTCTAGGGTTCTTCACGGTTTTGGTGAAATTGAAGCACTTCCAGGCCAAATTTGCCTTGGCCACAGGTATGAAAGTTACTCTACTCATTGAGATCTTCAAATCTGCAAATTTTGGTAATTTTTGGAAATAGTTAGATTTTCCGGCGAGCCGGGGCGGCCAACCGCCACCCGCGGCGGCCCGTGCGGCGGCGCGTGGCCAATGGCCCGCCAATGTCATTCTTAGCATGTGTTTAATGCTCTAGGTTCAGTTTTGATAATTGATGGACGTAAATTGAATAATTGAACCTAAGTCGGTTACGATTCGTGGTTAGGTGAAAATGTGAATTGACGATCCGACCGTTGGATCGTCACTAAACTTTGATACGTTGTAATACGTAATATTTGAGGATTATAGGAACTTACGGATCGGGAATCCGATTTACGGATCTTTCGGAATTGGAGTTGTAAGTTCATAAAATAGAACGTTAACCGTCACTTGGTTTTGGAAATTGACGGAGATCCGACCGTTGGATGATAATGAAATTTTAGGAGGTTGTCCTAGAGGTATATTGTGGACCTCTGGAAGTTATGGATTGGAAATCTGAGTTGCAGATCTTCCAGATCGAACTGCGTAGTGACGTGTTTTATATAAGTTGTATTCTATCGATATGATTCTGAGATTGGATTTGATTATGGTTCTAGGCACCGATCATCTTGACGCTTTGATGTGTTGTGCTGGGGAGTTGTAGGGCGAACTCCAGGTGAGTGGGCAGTTTTGATTTCGTATTTACCTATATACATTTGTTTCCCAGAAAATACGCGTTTTATGAAAGTTATGAACTTAAATTGCCATGCATGAAAACATTGAAATATTTGATTTGATAATTGATGCATATATATATGAATGGACGCGATGGACGCACAGGTGAGTTTTATTATTTTGCAGATGATTTATTTTATATGAATTGCATTGAAAAGCTCATAACCTGCCCCTAGGTGTTAGTGCTTATATTAGTATTCACCACACCGCACGCTCGTCTTGGATCCAAGTAGGTGGATGTCGTACAGACCATATGAGGGTTCCGACATGCCAGTCGTACAGACCATTAGAGGGGTTCCGACTGGTGGGTGACTTTAGATATGCGCGCTGATGATTGATGTGAGAAGCACTAGAGCGTATTTATACACCTGTCATCGTACATACTACCTTATGTAGTTCCGAGTGACGTGCAGAGTTAGACCGTACAGGTCACCGAGGTGACTCCGGTTAGTTTGGATGATGAGCTTTAGAATCAACCGTACAGGACCATTATAGGGTCTCCGGTTGACTTATTATTTCACCTGATTTATATTTTGATTCATGGCATGGCATGTTTTTCTTGAAAAATGTTAAAGATTTGGGATTTGAGTTTTGAGATTTTATATGGTTTTATATATACTATTTTCTGGGAAAGTATACAGGTTTTACAGCGAGGGGTTATAAATGTTTTAAATGAAATGTTTTCGAAAAACTTTGTTTTACTGACCCACTCAATTTTGTTTTGCGCCCCTCCAGGTTCCAGTTAGCAGAGCTTTGGTGGCCACGAGGAATCCAACGGTGTTCTGACAGAATTCACAAAAGTAGGACTCACCCTCGGGTGTTTTATATTAGTAACTGTATTCTTTTAAGCTTCCGAACTGTGTAAATGGTTACGTCACTCTCATGTGACGGCCAGCATGCCCTCCTCCGGGACGGGGTGTGTCATTATACGTACAAAATAAATAAATTTAAATCTACTTAATAAATATATATATACCATTGAACTTCAACGAAACTAATTTCAACGATCCAACCGTCAAACTTGTTTGTATATGCTTTGAGATAGCATAAGCAAAAAATTGCAAAAAACAAACATTCAGAGATCAAGTAACGGGACAAAACTTTTTGACTGTTATCAACGAAAAATCACAATTTAACGGTTATTTTAACTCTGATTTTGATGATATTTTTACAGCTACACTCCTTGACTCTATATGAATACAATGAATGAACTCGATCTTCAATTTAATATATTTACACTAGTGGATACCACAAAATCTTATGTTATACTTGATGAAAGTATGAATAAACTCTTAAGTGTTAGTGAATCTATTGTTTTGATGGGTTACGCATTCTACGAAACTAGTTTCAACAATCCAACCGTCAAACATATTTGTATATACTTCGAGATCGCATACGCCAAAAATTGAAAAAAACAAACATTCAGAGATCAAGTAACGGGACAAAACTTTTCGACGATTATAAACGAAAAATTACGATTTAACGATTATTTTAACTCCAATTTTGATGATTTTTTACAGCTACACTCCTTGACCCTAATATGAATACAATGAATAAATTTGATATTCAATTTAAAATATTTACACTAGTGGATACCACAAAACCTTATGTCATGATGATCGATGAAAATTGAGGATTTTGTAAAAGGAATAACATGCAAGCTTTGAGTTCCATTGACAAAGTTTAAACTTTTGAGAAAGGCTTCACAACCTTAAAAGCAAAAACTTTCATTTTGCATATCTTTACACATTTAATATTTTGTAATAGACTAGTAGTGTATGAATGTTTGTTTATTAGACTCTTATTTTCAAGTCTAGATGTAGTACTTAAACGAAAAATGTGTTTTAATGTTTTGAAGTAGTATTTATGTGGCAATGTGTGATATGTGCAAATTTAAGAAAAAAAATATATTTTTCTTAACAGGTCATAATGGGTCGGGTCACTTTATTCGTTGAGTAAAGTGACCCGACCTGTTAAGGACCCATTAAGATAACGGGTGTGACACGACATGATCCGTTAAGATAATATGTGTTACACGAAAACGACACGAACACGATAGACACAACCCGTTTGCCAGGCCCGTGCCATGAAGTCTGGAAGTCCTCCGGATTTCGCCAGCTGAATTTGGCAGCTGAAGTTAAAGATTGCGCGTTGCATTCGGGAATGAATGCGCGTGCAGATTATCTGGACTAGCATGTTTAAGAACATTGATTCGAGACAGCAGATAAATAAAGCAAACGAACGATTGATGCATGAACACAAATAGTACATACATTTACAAGGGCAAAGGAAAGTGATACAAGCTGGGAAATTTTCTTTCCCTTCCCAATATCCAGTCTTGTTTGGAGTTGGGATGAATTAAGAAAAGGTTACAACATCATGTACAGAGATACAAACAGTTATAAAACAAGGGGCCTGAAATCCCTATGGATCGGCTTGTCCTGCAACTTGATCGTCACAAGAATCAGATTCAGCATCACTCATTTCCTCGTCGCTTGATTCTTCTTCCGGGGCAGCTCCTATATCCTCAGGCTTGGCATACTTCAGACAGAACTCTGTATGATTGAGCAATAGTAGTCACGTCCAAAGTTACAGGAATTCAAAGCAAGAGCTGTGTATATATCAACAGGATCTCAGGCTACACTCAAGCCATTGACATAGCCGAATCCAATAGTAGCTAGTCTGTTTGTGCTTAAAAGAAGAATGTGATTTGAACTGGACTTAAACTCGGAGCCGATTGAGATTTAGCTTGCCCAAATCCAATCCAGTTCAGGATTCAAGTAAATTTCTGTTAAAGTTGACTATCCCACATCAAATTCCACAAGATCCATATTTCACCAGTCAAATAAAACGCAAAGAATAATCGATCATGAAAATGCAAGAGTCTTGTTTAGCGAGGAATTGGAAAAATGCTCTCAAGGAAACAATTAAAGAAAACAGACAACTTAGTGTTTGGTACACTGTATGAGTAAGAGAAGCATTATTATGTCAAGACTCTGAGGTTTATACCCCGCAAACAAAAGGTTTAACACTAGTCGAAATATTTTATTTGAAGAATCCATGTTCTAATTAGCACTAACCTAGTAGTCTTGACAAGGATACACTGAAGTCAAAACTAAGTAAAAAACACAGAGAACAGATACAAGAACGTAAAAAATACCTTTAACTCTTTGTTCATAAGCAGGTCGGTCACGCATCATCAAAGCTGCAGCCTCTCCGTTTAAAGGGTCAGACGGATTGGGATACAGGAGAAGCTGTGGCAAGAACACTTCAAATACGTTTACCAGATCTGGAAACACAGGCAGATGTAAGACCAATAATTTCAACAATAAAACTTGGATTTCGGTATAAAAAGTAAGGCTAGTTAAATGTGTTTACCAAACATGGGGCTCCACGTCTGATTGATAACATCTAAACAAACTGAGCCAGACCTGAAATTAGATGCCGTCGTTGGATACTAATCCTCTTGTCGTTTAATCGACAGCGCAACACAATTTAGAATAGTAGGAATTTATGATGGTTAGTTTAGTACTCACATCTCATCAACATTTGGGTGGTAGATCTTATTGACAAAGCCTATTGAGGGAGATTTATAGGGATAAGCATCTGGTAGCTCAACTCTTATCCTCCACACACCTCCCTGATAAATACCTGCCACAATCCATGATATCGACGAAAAGAAAAGGGCAATTCAAGTAGCTACTTTGCAAACCGAAATTATCAAATCCAATTAGAGCAATGACCAAACAACAAATTCCATTAAATGTTGTTATCAAATCGAACACATTTATAACAAGAAACCAAGAGCTCAAGGGTTTATTTCTTTTTGATCGTCAAGTGACTAGATTTCTTCCAGATTTGCAATCAAGAATCTACAACTCATAACATCTATAAATTGAAAAATTAGCTCAATCAAGAAATAATCAAAATTAGAAAGAAAAATAAAAAATCATGGAGAAGCTCTAAAAATTAGAAGAAAAAAAAGAACTCAAGGGTTTTGAAGGTATACTGTCAGTGGGTCCATGGAAATCCACATAGAACTCATGCATTCCGTCATTGATCATTTCTACCTTGTAATCACTCATCATCCTGATAGAACACAAGGAAAAGAAAATAAACAGGAAAATTAAGATAAAACAATATTAATCAGAGAAAAACACAGAATATTAAAAAAAAAATTATGGGTTAAGAATTATATAATCAGAAAATTCACAGTTTCATCAAGTCCATCTCTCTGCGTTTGCTTGGGGAAGACATGGTGTTGGGGGCAAGTCAATTTCTGTGTTCTTCTGTGCTATGAGAGAGAGAGAGAGAGAGAGAGCGAGCGAGGAGTTTCTTGCAAACTGAGAGAACTAGAAAACGGTTTGGACAAACAATATGTGAAAAGTAGAAGATAATCAAATAAAAATGATGGCTGAAATTTTCTTGCCTGACCCACTTTTTATATTTTTATACCGATTTTTTTACATGGGTTGCACTTTCTTCAAAGATTCCTTCCTTGTCAAACAATTCTCTTCACCCCTATAAAATTATGGATTTGGATCCTCTCCTGGCCCAAGAGAGGTTCCTTTTGACCAAGCAGTGTGGGTTGTTGGATTTTCATCAAACGACTATAATTAATATAACTTTAAAAGGATTTCCTGTTTGTAGCTGTTGTATAAAAATCCAACGGTCCACACTGCTTGGTTAGGAGGATCATCTCCTTGGGCTCAGGAGAGAATCCAAATCCTAAAATTACTCTTCCCAACCACTGGAATTTTTTTATTCTGACGGGAACACAAGTGGTACACCATGTGTTTTAATAGAAATGATAGGAAATTTTATTTTTTAAGTTATTAACTTTTTAGCATACATATCACATCATTTGTACCAGTCACACTGAAAAATCTTTGCCCAACCACACCTAATTGTCAATTCAAACAGATTAATTAAACATTACTACTCAACACCTCCTTCCCAATTCCCCTTGACATCATTAATTCTTGTCCTTTTCAAGGTTATAAATTAAAAAAAAAAGACAAATCATAAATACGTCTATTCATGAATGATCATTGTGTCATCAGTTATCTTTCTTTTTAAAAAAGAAGAAAAATGAATGATCATTGTGCCATGGTTAGTCGTTAGCGTCGTGCATTGGTTAATCTACTCTGATATAATAAATAAAGATGATGTTTTGATATGGGGCACTTTTTACATTCTACGTGAACAAGGATACTTAATGGTTGGGACGAGTGATTTGTTTTTCCTTAACATTATGATGAGTTTTTAACTTAAATCTCTAACTTAGGGTTTAATTTTCTATTGTCATGTATTTTATATGGACTTGGATTGTCTGCAATCAATATAAAATGTTGACGTGACTTAACCGTGACCACAAAATATAGGAGGGCATGAGATGGGGAGGGCAGACAATCTAAGTCCATTTTATATAACCAAAATTGTTACTTCTAAACATTTTAATTCTAATTTTGGCTTGGTCACATGAACACTTTAACTATATAACATATATATATTCCACGACGAACTTTAACTATTCGAACCGTCTGTTTTGTAAGTCTTGATTCATAGATTATTCTTACAAAAATTCAATTCAATCCGAAACAATTGCCTATTTTATTATCACGATGAAATTTCATTATTTCATAGAACAAAATGTTCGTCAATTTCTTGGCAGTTAGGTGTCTCGTGTCCCTTCCAGCTCGAGGTTGTGCGTATGCTTTGACACTAGTGGTGAGAGTAACCAATCTCCCTTTACACTTTATTTTTACAAAAAAAAAAAAAAAAAAAAAAGAAAGAAGAAGAAAGTGTTCGTCAATTTCTTTGAACTCAATTACATGTCTCAAATATTTCCGATTTGGCTAATATTTTGTAAGGATGATCTAAGAGGTGCAACTTGAAAAATAGACGGTTCAGATCATTGAAGTTCAATTGGTGTGAGCCTCACAAGGGATCCCCATTTAAAAAAAAAAAATGGGGATCTCTTCCGGAAAGACCTCCTCTATATCAAATTGTCAAAAATGAAACCACCACATGGTGGCTTAGTGGTTGGGGACTAATTATAGGCTCGTATTCTACACGGAACATCTTAGGTTCGATTTCTGACACTAGTGAATCGCATGATGGTGGCCAGGAGAAGGCTAAAATGCCTCTATGAGTCTTTTCGACCCTTAAAATGATTGACTGTCGTGACGAAGTCACTAGCCGATCTCCTTTTTATTGAAAAAAAAAAAACTAATAAAAATGAAATCTACCATTTTATTTAGACACAGAATATAGCACCCATTTTCTTAGATATGATCTCTAAGGCAAGGGAAGAAGATGATGTGGGGTCAAATAAGTTTAAAGGGTACCCAAAGCATATCTTGACAAGTGGGTGAAGCACAATCTTAGAGTTCACGGGGCTTCCTTTACATTAAACGAAGGATTTTGACATAAAGAATCTAACTCACCCTTTCCTCTCTGCCCAACCAAACCTTGCCTAGGGCAAATTTTGGCAACGTTTTATGCGTCAGCGATTTCTGATCATTGATTTTTCAAAAATCTTACTAATTGAGCGTCAGAATCCGCACTCACAGACACATGCACAACTCAATATAATTGCTTGAACAATTGATCATAGCATAGCAAAACTTTTATGTTCATTTCTTAATCACAGAACATGGCACACCAATGTCCTAAAACTTAAAATCTAAGCATGAAAGATAAAGTGGAACAAGTTATTGTCACATGGGCCAAACTCTTTGTCCCAATCAAACCAATGCTCAACAAGTGAAATGTGACGTATGATAAATGGTTAAACAAGCTTATAGAATGAATAAATAATTAAATTTAAATTAGGATAGTACTAGAGAGACCAAATTTTTTAAACTAAATTTACAACCAAATAACGTAATTGTTGATAATGAAATTATTACTTAAGCGTACTTATTTTACAAATTTAATTTACCCAATAAACCCACCACATAATAAGGACAGCTTTCAAGTTGCTTGATTCAACATTTCAAAGTGCTCTTTAAAGCGTATAGTGACCAATCATTAATAGTATTGAGCAATTAGAAGGGATTCAGATTTTTATGTAAGCCTAATTCAAACTTCAATTCAATATAAGTATTAGTATAGCGACATCGCAAAAAATAGTCTTCCGCCTTGGGGAAATAACTGAGGGCTCGTTTGGATGTGCTTTTAAAATGACTAAAAACGCTTTTAGAGAAAATGTTTTTGGGTTTCAAAGCACCTTAAGTGCTTTCTGCATGAAGCACCAGTTATGTGCTTCTTCCAGGAAGCACTTTAAGTAATTTTCCATGATTTACTTGCATCTTTACTAATGATTGGTTCTAAAAACATTTTCACCAAAAGCGCTTTCAGTCATTTCAAAAGCATATCCAAACAAGCTCTGAGAGTGTAAACATCGGAGGCAGATTGTCTGCCCTCCCATTACTATGCCCTTTCCATCCCCTCTTACATTGTGCGGTCACGGTTAAGCCACGTCAACATTTTATATTGATTTTTTTATAGATATAATAAGACATGTTGACGTGGCTTAACCGTGACCGCACAAATAAGAGGAGATGGGAAGGACATGATAAAAGGAGGGCAGACAATCTGCCTCCGTAAACATCTTTATCCTTGCTCCACTTCTCTGTTCCATGTCAAAAAGAAACATCTATTCTATACCAAAGAGTACACAAACAATGCCTAACTTTTTTATTTTTTTATTTTTATTTTTTTTACAATGATATATTTTACGCTAAGGGAGGTGAAGTTCGGTTAAGCCACACAATAGGCAACTTAATTTGGTATCGAATTTACCATTTACGAGATACGAACCTAAGACTTTTCACTTACAAATGAAAAAGAATATCACCAGACCATAATATTGAATGGTTAACAGTGCCTAACCTTTGATTCATTGGATCTATAAGACATTAATTATCCATATTAATACATGAAATCAAGATGGCTGGCTGCCCTCTACAAGTTGCGCGTGTTGTTTTCTTCTTTTTCTTCTATTCCTCTAATGTGGACTTTGTGATGTTTGGTTGTGATGTTAGTTGAATAAACAAGTTGAAAAGGTGCTAAAAACACACAGATGGGATGCAACAGAAGAATCCGGATCCTCTTTGTGAGGATTCCGGGGATCTGTGAATTGTGTCCGTTCATCGTACATCATGCGATTAGAAATCATTTTAATTTTTTTTAATTTAAAATTGAACACAAACAGTACCCGACGAAAACTAATTGCACAATGTACAATAAACGAACACGATTCACGAATTCCCAGAACCCTTATAAAAAGGATCCGGAGAGAAAGCAACAGAGCATGTGCAACTCACAAATCACGATGCATCAGAGGTCAAAAATCGCCAGCACGCATGATTGATTGACCGTAACATCTTCAACAAGGGAGACATCCCTGCATGCACCAAGAAGTATACCAAGGTACCAACAAGGTTACCAAGTTAAAGCATTGATCCACCTATCCAACAAGAAGACAATGACAACCATATACATACATAACCAAAAAGATCAATCAACAGATAAATGCATAAACCAAAACAAAAATGCCTGAGAGCAAAATCCATTCAATTAACCAATTTCATAGACCACCGCAATTGCAATTACAAGTTCTGTGACTGAGACCACTGTTTAGGATCTACATCTAACCGCTTTCGCTGTTCCCTGTATTCATTCCCAAAGGCTTCTTTTTCAATCAGCTTTTGCTGGCAAAAACCTAAAAGAAACGTCCATAAAAAAAATGAAAAACCTGCATCTCAGAAGGTGGAGTAAACGAACAAGACTAAGAGAGCATCATTGCTGCTCCGAATCGCCACAGCTGAGCTTCCAAGCCCGTGTTCGTCATTTAAAAGCTTCAAAATCACTTCTGGAAATGGATATCTTTATAACCCATAATTTTCTATTTCAAAGGCCCCGATGCCTCTTTCCTGGCACATTAAGGAAACATTCCACAAACATACCAGGCTTCACAATCTCCCCAAAAAGTGCCCTTGCAATAGCTATCTGTGTTTTGCATGTGGCTTATGTGGGGATTTTAATATTGATTTTGATGACTTGTGTTCATTCCCAAAACCGTTAGTCATTGATTCCGACTCTAATTCTTCATCATCACTATCAATGTTGTTTGGAGTAAACCTGTTCTGGTATCCTCTACGCTGCAAGAGAAAGACATTGAAATAGTAGCTAACCAATTCTCTCCTGCTCTTCTTAGTAAAAGTCTTGTATATCTCATCCCAAAAACGTAATCCAAGAGATGAAGGATTTGACTTTACTATGGCCTCGAACTTCTTTCCTTCTGCTTCTGTCCAAGGGAGTCCAACTTCCTCGCCCATCTGATTGAATTGCCAGTGGTAGAAAGCTGCCCCCAATTCTCGCTTAACTCTTAGCCTTTTCTCGGAAATGTGAAATCTGACGCATTCTATAGAACCTGGCACTTGGCATCCACAAGACTCTTGTCTTCCCTTTCCAATAGGATCTCTCTCAATGAGACATCTGTGCTCTGGTTTTTCCAATGGCCAAATCCTGGACCCCAACCACTTTGATTCACTTTCAGAAGCTTTACCAGTCCATTCTGGCAACTGAGCTTGATAATTTGACCCCAGAAGAATGTGGCTTGGAGAATAATCACTGGTTCCTCGCAACTGATCCTCCATCCCTGCCATGCCAGGACTATTTTTGTCCAAGTCACTGGCCGAGGATGACTCTGAACAGGCTCCTGATTGTGACGTTCTCCCGCCTGAAAGAAGCTTCTTCTCCAACCTTAGCCTCTCTCTAAGATTGTAAGCAGAGCCAAAACTATCATCGTACATGCTTGGATGCATCCTCTGATTCTTCTACAAGTGGGAACATGGTTTAATGTCAAAACGAAAAAAATATGAAGATAATTATGTTGTTTATCGGTTTAACCAATATCTGAATATAGCAACCACAGCACCAGATAGAAAGACTATCAAACATAAATGGAGATTACATCAATATATCTATTTTTATCTGAAGGTAAACATTGTCTTACAATTTGTGAATACAAAAGAAGCCACTTACCCTAAAAGTGTTGCATATCTATTATGTTACAAACAATTCACTATTAACTAGTTGGATATAACTAGTCAGACCAATTTAAATATTATACTAGGAAGCATTTTCCAGTATAAGCAAAAATAAGGACATCCTTTTCTAGGTTGTAATCCAATGATGGGAATCATTCAGTTTTTAGCTTCTCGTGCAAGGATTATCAACAACAGCTTAGCTGTTTAATTATCTTCACTGTCGTTTCAATTTTACCTAAATGTGACTTTTTTTAGCACATTTTTAGATGACCAAACAGTTAGGGTCTTGATGATTTTTTGAGGGATGATCCATGAAGAAGGAGCTAAAATATAGACGGTTTGATCGTTGAACTGCATTGCAGGGAAGGACATATGCATATTTTCTAAAAATAAAAAATATACATCCTGAAAATAGAATACACTAGCACACTCACGTATTCACCAGCATACCATATATAAAATTAATATGAATCTATTTGATCGAGAAAGGCATAATATTAGCAAAACAATAACATTTCCATATCCCAAAGGGACAAAAAATGCGAATCGATGATTCAGTCCCAGCAATAAAGGCAATCAAATTAAAAACATGACTAAATTAAAACGATGCATGCGTGCTTGCACACACATACGTGTATACAACTTTAACCTGAAGATATTATCAAATGTACACATGCAAGTAAATAATATTTCCAATTATCTAAAAAGTTATAGCACATAGCATATGTTGATATACCTGCCAGTTAGACTGTTCAGGACCTGAATCAGTATGCCTCTTCAGAATTATAGCTTCTCGAGCCTGCAAGACCTGCACCCAGTTCTCCTCCTTCCCGAAAGACTTCCACTTCGACCTCTCTGGTAATGAACCAACTGAAGGATCACAAGGATCCTTTGCAATCATTCTAACCCAATTCAACATTCTACACAATGACTCTTGCTCTTTTTCACAAAAAGGACTCGCTTCTTCAACTGTTGAGGCATCCAAAAACGTTACATGTTCATCGCTGCTGTCATTTTTCTTCCCTCTAAGCAATTCCCCAGCCTCTCTTCCACCCAACTCTCGCTTCCTTTTACGGAAAGAGTTCACTTCTTCAACAGCAGAGGGATCCAAAATCATGACATCTTCATCAACGTCATCATTTTTCGTCCCTCCACCCGATTCCCCCATCTCACTTTTTACCTCATCATTGTCACGCAACTTGTCAACATCCTCCATGCTATTCGTTAAATCCACAACCAAACATGACATGCCACCACCTGACAAAAGCACATTACCATTGCCAAATTTTCCAGCATTCAAAACATTCGCCACATTCCTCGTATCCAAATCCAGAAACTCTTCACTGACACCACTTTTCTTGAGCCTATCTGAATTTGCTACCGCACTTCCCACCTCATTACTGTCCTTAAAACTCTTAGATGACAATTCAACATTCGGGTAACCCCCGTCTTTCAACTTTCGATCAGGCATATCTGAGAAGAACTCTGTAAACTCGTCCTGCAAGGCCATCAAATGCTCACCCAAATCAATGTCACTACTTGCCAAACTCCATTCAAAATCCTTCTTTTCTAATACCCTCTCTAGCAAATACAAGTACTTAACATAAACCAATTTCACAGCCCAGCCAAGACTCGAACCCAAGTCACACTCTTCAGCCACGGAGTCCCAAACCCCGATTTCCGAAAGAACACGAAACCCACCTCGCCTTCTCACAACCCAAAACAGCTTGAGCAAATCCACCCGTTGTCCATTACCGATCATCGGAGGCAAAGGCCGGAGCAAGTCTTGGGCACAGATCTCTTTCAGAAAAACCCCAAGGAACTGATCGAACCAGCATCGTAGCTTATCGGGCACGTCTAAAACGAACCGTTTTGGAGCTTTCGGAGGCAGTTCGAGATCGGCCGAGGAACCGTCCGTCCGGTCCTCTTTCGGGGTTTCGGCGCAATCTAAAGCGGACTCACCAGCTACCCACGACCACCCTGCCATGGATTCTGAATTCAAACCCTAAAAAGCAATCCGCTGGTTGTTTTTCTTTCCAAAAAAAAGCAAAACCCAAAACCCAAAACCACAGAGGGCAATAGAAAATCACTTCAAAATTCAAACACAAGAAACGATTTTGACGACAAATACATGAAATTGGTACGGATTAAGGGAATTTTGGCGGGAAAATAGATCTATATCTAGGGCTGGAAAGAAACAGAGCCATATACATAAGAAAACGCTACCGGGTTTGGACCCCATGAAAAATCTGAAATTTGTTTCAGTCCCGGCCCTTCTTTTATTGCAGGGATTGATGATTGGGCGTGCGATTGTGTGCGTGTGGGAGAGAAAGAGACGGCATAAAAATTTCCATGTTTTTGAACAGAAAAATACAGACCCACAATCCACAATTTAGGTCAATCTAATAATACACACAGGGGAGAGAGAGAGAGAGAGAGAGAGAGAGAGAGTGATGGAGTGAAAAGAGAAACCATACCAGTACTGGTGTTGTATTTTTTAGAGGGTTTTTTTGCATTTGATTTTTGGTGACTGAGCCTTTGCTTTCCCTTTGGGGGTTGTCTTCTTTGAGTCTTTGATGCTTGACACCTTGGGCTTTTGGCCTCTCTCTCTCTCTCTCCACTCTCTAGAAAGTAGAGTCTCTCTCTTTTCTTTTCTCTTTGATATGTTACCACCACTTCCCACCCCAAACCCAACTCTTCTATTTTTTTTATTTTTTTATTTTTTTGTTGAGGCGTGAGAGAGAGTTTTTGATGAAAAATAATAGGATTTTGAAAAGCTCATAGGTTTTGAGGGAGGGCCACTATTCCCCTATATTTATAGCTCACATCATCCCACTAACCTTGGTTAATTATTTACTAGGTGCTTGAGTTAAGATCCTTAGGTTAAGTGATTGTATTGGAGAAAATCGTTTTTTAAATTATAATTAAAATTATCTATATGATTTGTAACGATTCAATCCCAAATTAAAAATATTACAATAATCACAATTAACTACAAAAGCAATAAGCAGACTTCAAGCACTTCGTTGAAAGCCGAACTCACCCAGAATCGCAAGATTACAAGAATCAATAGAATCGCTAAATCTCGTGTTACACAAAGATCGTGGGAGAACAAAAAACTCTCAAATTGTATTAGGATAGAGATTATGATGCTCATAGGTCTAACTGCATCACCTAATCACTGCCATAACCCTAGAACACCAAGTCAAGTATATCCAAAAAATAAAACAACTTCATCCCTTTTCACACAAAGATCTGAACCCCAGGATGAAACTAAAAGAAAACACTTTTTTACAGAGAGCAATCAAAACAAACATACTCCTAATGAGTTTCTAGTAATTATTTAATTTAATCACAATTAAAAAGACATAATAGCGTCTCTGCTTATGTGGAGACATAAATTAACCACATCCAATAGGAGAATGACATATGGACTTTATGCTCGTTATAACAGATTTACCCTAGATGTTGTTAGCAGATCAAAGACTACCTCAGGGAACGTGGCACTTGTTTGATCTCTTAGAAGGAATGTGGCACCTGTTTGCCCTATGGGTACCAAGCCTTTGGGCCACTAACGTACCAAAGGTGCTTCATACCTATGATATGTCCTGCCATTGGGCCATACTTAGCCCAATGGGGAGTCTCCCCTTAGGTGTATGGTGCGTCTGGGCTTTTACCAACATGGACCATTGTGACAACTAGTAGTCAGGACTGCGGCGACTACACCATCATTAGCAGAACGTTAAGGTTTGCCTAGTACGGCCTGCAACCTCCCCTCCCAGTTTCTTGCTAGGGTTCAAGTTTATAAATAGCCAAGTCAAACATAAGAACAATAATCGCCACTTACTACTCATAACTCTCTCAAGTTCATAGTTTCTCTCAAACTATCTCTCTGACTCAAGCATCAGAGTCCATGTGGCGAACACCCTTCCCCTTTCTATCAGGTGTTTGTCAATTAGGCTTACAATGTTTGTTATCTTGCATGTGTGATTTCGTCGATCTAGTCTTGTACGAAATTTGCCTCCACATCTCCACATCCTCCTGGTATACTATAGCGTTGTACCAGAGAAATACATAGTGTCGTACTGGCTAAACCTTACCCGACACAAATTCGATAGATTTCACACATTGTAGCATAGTGTTGGTAGAGCAATAACGTTAGTGGGTTAGATAGTTATTTGTTAAGAGAGAGGAATTGGTGGGAATGAACTCGCACCAAGGTGCATAAGCATGATTACTTTATGCCAGTGCGGTAAAGCGTCACCTGTCATCTTATTCCTATTTTGATTTATAACAAATGTAACTTTTTTTTTTCAACAAGGCAGGTGTTGTACCAATCCCAAAGGGTTGGTCTAGCGGAAAGTGAGCAAAGGTTGGGAATCTCTAACCCGAGTTTGAACTCCCACTTGATATATTCATTGGGGGTGCTGACTCTTTTTTAGAATACCGTTTGACTCGGAGGTCAAAAGTACGTTACCGCTTGATGTGATATCGAAGCTGTATGAAGAAAGAAATTAGCCTGTCATAAATATGTGGTACCGGGGCAGCAAGTGTTATACCACTAGAGGTGTAAGATCTTATAAATCTAATTTAATGTCTTACAAATTTGTTACCCACACAACTTCTGATTTGAATTCAAGTTTCTTATACCATAACAATAAAGTTTGGCGCTACCATCCACACGAGTAGATAATTTATCTCCACGAGAGCCAAAGACTATTTAACTAAGGTATGGAAAACGACTAAATTTTACCAATTTGATTTATTATTATATCTCAGAGGGAAGATAAGAGGTAAAAAATGACATCTTTGATCTTATCAAGGTATGTGTCGTAACTGCTTCAGTTTAATTAATACACGTAAAACACAAAGGGTTATATTTCGGATAGTCAAAAGATTTTACCGTGGTACTTGATGTCTCAAGTTTGATTCTCAAGCTCCCTTATATCCCCTTGTATAATATCCCTTTAACATAATTGAGATGAGTGCGTAAAATCACTTGTATCCAAGACAACTCAATAATAATTCCATTCCTTGTATAATATGAAAATTTCCATATGTAGCAAGTAGTCATCGTATATAGAAGACTGACAGCATAAGGATTCTCATCCTATTTCAAAATTTTACCTAAATAGAAGATTTCGACAACTCTATAATCCATCATGATGAACAAATGCAATGTACGGAGCATGGACCCAATTTTTGCACCTTCGACATTAGTGATTTTGTGTTTGCTGGGCGAAGAATAAAATCTCATGATATCTTATGATTTCCTCCAACAAACTAGAGAGGTGCTTGATTAGTTGTTGGTCATCAAATTCTCACACATCTCTTATTACTTTTTGTCTTTTGGTCTTCTTCAATTTATCTGATTTGACGGCAAAGGTGTGTGAATAGCACATAAAAAAAAGTCTAAATCGATAATGATGGTGTAGTCGGATATGATACTAGGCAGACCTTAGCATTCTGCTAATGATGGTGTAATCGTAGGCCACGCTTTTTTTTTTTGGGTACTTTTCTCTTTATAAAAAATTCAAATAAAAAATTAACGTGGTTTAATCTTTTTAAATAGGAGAGGTGAGAAGAGAAAAGAAATTAGGAGGAGAGATAATTCTACCCCCGGTTAGCAGAGCCCTTTTAACTTTATATGAGGCTATTTAGCTATTTTAACTAAAAGGTAGAAAAAAAGTGGTGCTCCAAGAGACTCATTATCTTACTCTATTTTGTTTTTGTGTACAACTCTGTAAACATAAAAAATTACTAATTTGGGAGGGAGATATGCCAAAGGATGAAAAGGATGAGTTGTTTAGATAAGTTAAACGGGCTATTAAAAGTATTTTCGGACAATATTTACTAGCTAAACTAACAAAATTTTATCGGTTGCGGTTGGAGATGCTCCTAGAACTGTGTTTCAATGATATTGTTAAGATTTCTAGAAGAATAATACTTAGATACTCACCATTCATTACCCTATATATTCATTTTCTAATTTGAGCAAATAAAAGATGTCATGTATTTCTTGTTTTTTTCAAAACTAAATAAAAAAATAAATATATTTTTTTTTAAAACAATAAAAACATGTGTTAAAATATCATTGGATCAAAATATAATCCTTTGTAAAATATCATTTGTACGTACCTAAATATCATCATTCGTAAAATATCTATAAATCTTTAAATAATATCTTTGAATTATCATAGAAATACCAGGAATATATATTCAAAGGGAGGGTTAATTACACTAACACTCCCTGAGGTTCATCGAGTTTTCACAAAATTCCTTCACATTTGAGACATTACACAAATACCCTCTCAAGTTTTAATTTCCTTTCATATAACCCTTGAGTCAAAATTTGGCTTATAAATTTACTAATTTACCCTTATTAATTACTTAAAACTAATAAAGAAAAGCTTTTTAATCATATAAAAAGGATTATAAAACATTAAACACTTAAAAAAAAGAAGGAGACCATGTGGACAAAACAAATTAAGAAAAAAAAAATTCATTATTACTTTGAAAATAATATTTTATTAGAAAAAGAAATTCATCTTCTTCTTTCCCTCCCACCCGATCGAACGACCACCTCTATCTCCATCTCCTCATTCTTTCTGCATTACCACCACCTTTAATTGATGCCTCTTCAAAATCAAGCCAGGGACACCACTACTTTGTCCATTGAATTAATCCAAGTTTGATTGTAACTTTTTTCACAAGGGAAGTTATCGATCCATATACAACTTTTTGGAAAGTTGCATTCCTTTCCAATTGAGGTTTTGTACCGTAGGATTATTAACCCCCATCACATCCAAATCAATCATGATCTTATAGTCATAAACAAACCCAATGGGCAATTTTCTTATTTCCATTCAATTTAAGAAATTTAATATTTAAATTTTCCTTATTAATTAAATTTCCAACATGGAGGTGGTTGCGATGGGAAGAAGATGAGATTGTTGGCTAGGGTCGGGTGGAGGTCGTTGCTTAAAGTTTGAATGGGTGGTGATGATGGAGAAAGAAAGAGGAGATGGAGGCGGAGGTGGTTGCTCTTTTGGGTGGGAGGGGAAGAAGAAGAAGAAGAACTTTTTTCAAATAAAATATTATTTTCAAAGTAATATTTAAATTTTGTTCTTAATTTGTTTTTCTCCACAAGGTCTTCTTTTTGCTTTTTAAGTATTTAATGTTTTATAATTTTTTAATTATAAAGTTTTTCTTTATTAGTTTCAAGTAATTAATAAGGGTAAATTAGTAAATTTATATACAAAATTTTCACTCAATGAGTTGTATGAAAGGAAATTAAAACCTGAGGAGGTGTTAGTGTAATGTTACAAACGTGAGGGGGTTTTGTGAAAACTCGATAAATCTCAAGGAGTGTTAATGTAATTAACCCTTCAAAGGGATATGTCAATTGGGTAATGCTAAAGAAACTAAATTTGTAGACAATTTTTTTTAAACTAAATGACATAGAAGTTGATGATTGCATTGTTACTTAAGCGTTGATTAACATGTTTATTTTTTAATGGTGACACATCATTTAAACTAAATGACACATCATTTAAATTTTTTAAACTAAATGACACATCATTTAAATTTTTTTAAACTAAATGACATAGAAGTTGATGATTGCATTGTTACTTAAGCGTTGATTAACATGTTTATTTTTTAATGGTGACACATCATTTAGTATCCAAATTTAATCTATAAATTTAATCTCCTTAGCATTACCCATGCCAATGAGATATAGCTTGACTTGTTCACAAGTCGATCAATACTTCCCCTAACACAAGAATGTCAATGATATGCAATAAGAAGATATTATCACGGAAATGAGATGTAGCTTGACTTGTTCACAAGTCGATCAATACTAAAATTATTTTTCTTTTCCGAGGAATTATGTACTTTGTAAATAACTATTATATTTCTATCATGTTCATTGTTAATTTTTTACACATTTATATTAAAAATGATAAACATAGTAGTATACTACAAAATTAATTGAAAATTTCGAATAATATTTCGAAAACTTGTAAAATATATGAATTTGAAAAATACCATGATTACTATAATTCTGAAAATTTTGATGAGATTACTTTGATTCCAAATATTTCAAATTTAGAAATTGTGTTCCAATCCAATCCGATTAAAAAATTTTAGAATAAAAATTGAAAACCTTGTTTCCGATATGATCATTCGGAAAATCTCCCTTAGCTCCCCGTAGCCTTCTCACATCTCTCTACCTAAATATTCTCTCCACGTAGACCTTCTTGTATATGATTTCTTTGTGATTTGGGATAGAAAGAAGGAGATCTTGTAGTCTCAAAAGATCCTGCAATTACAAATTTTTACAGTGTCTCTTTTACTATGACATTCCTTTTCTTTTTCTTTTACACACATTTTTTTTAACAGCATTCTTTAGTGTTAGTGTACAAATTGTGTAGAAAACATTTACATTGAAAGCAAAAAGAAATTGATTCTATATAGTTTGATTTTGTAGTCCATTTTCTTGTCCACTCCATTGTTTGGGATCACCTAGTTCTTCTCCAGTCCACTGCCGCATTCTTTCTGAGGCTTGTTCTACCTGCAATTTCATTTCAATTAAATGTTTTAATTTACCACTAAATATATATGGATTATATATTTATAACCTTATTATTTTATGAGATATTTAATTAAATTTGTTGGTAGAAAAAACATTGGAATACTTTTACCTCTTTGTTCCAGTTGGTATTATAAACGATATACAAGAGGATTAGTGTCTGCAATAACGTCCCAAATATCATACCAATCCAAATTCCCTACAAAAACAATGCTCCTTAGTTTCATCAAGAAAATAAAATTGTGTTTTAGCATGTTAATTAATCACAATTTTTTTCGTTACATTATGTTAATCATTAGTTGAAAGGTTTGAACTAAAAATTACTTGAACTTGGATAGTGATACCTAGTGAGAAATGATAGTTTACCTCCACTCTCAAACTTGTACGGTAACCCAGAAGAAACCCTAGAGGTAGCCCAACAATATAATAACAAAACAAATTTATGTAAGCCACCAAAGCTTGCCAACCTCCTCCAACAGCAACACCTGTGAAAATTGTATTGTTATAACCTCAAGGTTTCGATGATTTGATAATATCGTTGTCTTATATTAAACTGTCTGATAAGACAACATTTTACCAGATATAACCGGCTGAACGCTATTGAGGAGCATTGTAACACTGAGTAGGAAGGCTAAACGAGAGACAGCTTTTTGCATCTCTTTGCTTTCAGTAAAGATGATGGCAAAATGATCCTTGGCTGCCAAGATAACCACTGCGAAAATCATCCCAATGAGGAGAGACTCGAGGATGGTGATAATGACTGAGTATTTTGCAGCTCTAGGATGTGCTGATCCTAGCTCGTTGGAGACTCGAACGCTGCAAGGAAGTAAAATTAGGTGTACTCCTAGGAGCTAATAAGAGAAAGTAATTATCGAACAATGACATTATATTGATCGCATAATACGACATTTGATGTATTAGTTATAATTTGGCTACATACGTATAAATAACTATCACATCACGTAGTCAGCTAATGGAGTACTTTTACCGGTTTATTACAAAAACAAGAACTGGCAGCAAAAATGAAAGTTCCTTACCTTATTGCTGCATTGATCCCAATGAACAACATGCCTTCCCATCCATTCACATTCATGCTGAAACAGAAAATCAAACACAAATCAGAATAAAATGATTCGGGATCAGTACAAAACCTTATTTATATACATATTATCATAGAGGGAGGAAAATTGTAGTCACTTTTTACGGGGTAAGAACAAAGGGTTTCGTTACCAGATTGAAAGGGAGCCAACTGCAATAACAGGGTTGTCAAGATGTCCAGTGAGAACAATTATGGTCATGAAATACCAAATCTCCAAGCAAAGCATGACAGCTGAAGCAATGGAGAGTTTTGCAAAAGACCACAATTCCTTGAAGGCCAGCCATGACAACCCCTTCCATCCGTTAGTACACCAACCGACTATATAAACCACCTGAGCCAATGCCATCCCCCAGGCTGAGGTATTGTACGCAGCAGCTGCACCACTGGTTCCCCACCCAAAAACTTTGATGAAGAGAAAGAGGATTCCTACGTGTGCTATCAGAGTGATGAAACCAATCCATGCAAGAACTCCAACCTTGCTCTGTGCCTGCAAGAACTTCTGAGTTGGGAAGTTGATGGCAAGGGAAACCATTTGAGGGATGGTTTGGATGGAGAATTTTCCGGCAAGGTCTGCAATGTCATCCTCTTGCCCTAGGAGTTTTAGGACTGGCGTGGAATAGATGTAAAGCGGTAGTATAGCAATGCAGGCAGCGAAAAGGATTATCCACGAGCGCTGCATGTACACTCCTAGCATGTCTACTTGCCCAGCACCAAATGCCTGCCCACATAGTGTTTCAAGTGCACTTGCCATACCAAGCTGCAATTTCATACCACATTGATTGCTTAGTTCTAACCATTGAATTATAGTATGTATTTTTTTATTTGAGCAATATTCTAATGTATTCTAACTGACGGGGAGGAGAATTTGAACTTAGGGTGCATAAGGTGACACAATTCCTACCCAGCCAGGCGACGCTCATGTCAGAAATCTAGTACATCTGATTCACTTGTAGTTACCAAATAAATACTTCCCATGAGAAACCCTAAAATTCTAAAAATCCAACTCCTTAAACCATGAGACACATTCAGAATACTAAACTTTGTCGTGCAAGTATTGCAAAACTGTGTGCATAGTTACACTACTTAAACATCGTGAATGATTGCGAATGCACAAAAAAAGAACGTTGAGTATGAAAAAACCTCGTGTAATTGAAATGCAAGGAGAAGAAACTAACCAGGAAGCCGAACGAAAAATTGGAAATGACGGAGAGAGAAATTGCAACAGCAGAGAGCTCCACATTTCCTATATGCCCAACAAAGATGTTTGTGAAGGAGTTGACACCATAGTTGCACAATATGTTAAAGGCAATAGGCCCTGCAATTGACCAAAGCTTTGTACTCTCCACAAAACAGATGCTCTTGGCATCCTGGAAGCTCCAAATTACCGGATAATCTCCGTCACTGGACCCGATGAATGCGGGAGGGGCATGGTGGAGGTCTGCAGGTTCAAAGGTTGAGACTGCATCATCCTCTCCATCAATCATCAATGTTGGACTTTGTACCATTGTTGAAGAAGATCCAGCAGAGACCTCCGCCTTAACTGGTACATTTTCTTCCGGGGTACCTATTTTCGCAGACTGTTGAATCAACCCTTCGAATTTTTTTTTTCCGCTTCACCTTCGGAAGCTTGGGATTGAAGAAAACTCAGGAGATTCTGATCTCTTTGTGTTTCTTCTTGTTTTATTTAATTTTTAATTTTTAATTTTTTAGTTTTATGGGGAAGTAATCTTAAGAATGCTGCTAATATAGCTAGAATTGAGGAAGGCCATACAAAGATATCAGCTGACAGAAAAAGATGACCGAGTCTTAGTTTGTAGTTCAGTTTTCAGTTATTATTATTTCCTAGCAGAATTTTAGTTGCAATTGCCTTGAACCGTTTGGGTACAAGAAGTCTAAGTCACCTACCATATAAACATGGTACCAATATGCATAATATTAAATCAAGAACAAAGATATTAAAAGCATAAAACATCACGAGCGCTCAAGCGCTAACAATTCGTCTATGCTCTGTCTACAAATAATTTTATGACGCAACCCATTTAGCTTTTAGGTTATCATTTTATATATCATTCTTATAAAAAATCACTTAAATTGGAAATCATTTAACTATCTGATTATTATTGTGAACATTTAATTGTTTATCGTAACGCTATGTTCATCTCACCGTTAGATTGTAAACGAATTCTGAATTAAGCGAATGTTCGTGGAGTTGATCTTTCAATAATAACCTAAAAACTGCTCCGTTTAAATTAAGATAAATATTGTGGGATGTACCATATCAGTTTTCACAATTCCAGAACGTTGTCGTAGCATTCTAGTTAGCAAGATCTTTCTCTTGTTTTTCAGTTTTTAATTCTTTTTCGAGAAAATGTCTGTTCCCTATATGGTTATAAGAGGACAAAAATTAGTAAAAATTGTTGGATAAATATCAACAATCAATGATAAATTTATATATGCTAATAAATAATAAATGTGAATGAATAATTTAATAGAGTACAAACAAAACGAAATAATATTAAACAGACAAACTGAAGATCGAGGCTTGCGTACCGTAATGTCCTTGAAACAGAAATTTCGTTCCTACTCTATGCTTGTAGTTCTAGGAATGTAATACTCTGAAAATTTAATTATATGATTATGTGGAGAAAAATCGAAAATAAATCGATTTATGGTTATGAAAAATTGAATTGAGAACCTTTAAAGTTTTGTTTCCAGAAATTATTATAATTTACGTCGTAAAATTTATTGATAAGTGGAAAAGATGAAAATGCCCTCGTTTATTTTGTGAGAACGTTTTTTATTCTCATATAAATTATTGTATTTCTTGATATATTTGAATAGAGAACGATCCTACGAGCGTGTAGGCGAAAACTGTTCGCCAAACATAGTTATAATGAATGAAATAGAAACGAATGAAGGTAGGGACAAAATGGTCATCTCGCTATGAATCTGGAAGGCTCCATATTTGTGGGAGCCTTGTTGTGGAAAAAAGAAAGAAAGAAAAGGATCCACGGGAGTGGCTGAGAGGAGGGGGAACCAATCAGAAAAGGGAGAGGGGAGGAAGAGACCAACCAGTGGGAGAAAAGAGAGGAGAGAGGAAGGAAGAGACCAATGAGGAAAGGAAGAAAGGAGGGGAAGGGAGAGAGAGAGAGAGAAGCACCAAATCATTCATCATCCCCGCCCGTTTCCTTGCGACCCGACCTGGTAGGAAACAATGGAACCGTTGGTTCCTTCGGCCAAATTCCAGCGATTTAAGCCGTGCCATCACCTGGAAAGTACTCCACAACTCTCTCTTTACCATTCTCGAAACCACGAGGAATCGCACCGGTGGGTGCTACGGAGCACACCGACGATTGGCCATTTTTCGAATGCAAAAAGGTCGGTCTCTTCCACCATTAGACTCCCCTTGAGCCCTGGAACAGAGCCCAATTAGTTGTAGGGGCGGCGGAACACCGAAGAGGAAGAATTGAGGCCACCCAAATTCTAGGGTTCCGGCGGGTTCGAGGGCTTTTCCAGCCACTTCCAGGCTGAACTAGGCTTCGGCCCAGGTATAAAAATTGTTCCTCTCATTGAGCTTTACTTACCTGTAAAATTTGGTAATTTTTAGAGTTAGTCGGAAAATCGGATTTCTGTTCGCAGGAAACCGCCACCTGTGGTGGCGCGTGTGGCGGCGCATGGCCAATGGGCCGACGCTGCCTTTTCATGCAAATTTTGATGTTTTAAATCCTTAATTGATACCCATTTGATGTGATTCGATTGTGAAAGCTAAATTTTGAATAATTCCGTTAATAGAATATTTTCGGAAATGGATAAAAGAAATGTTGGTGAACTACGAAAGGCTTGATCTCGCTCAAGGGTACGTAGGCAGTCTAACAGGGTTATATGCAGCCTTAAATAATCGAGTTTTGACCTCTTGTTGGGAATTTGAGTGAAAAGTAGAAATTGGTGATAAATTAAAAATACAAACGTATGTTTTTGATAAGATGATTTTGGTTGAAGATCATGTGAGTAATTAAGGAATGTTTAATTAAGAATAATGTTTAATGGTAGTAAATTAGACAAGAGTTGAGTTGGGCGTATCATCAGAATTATTTCCCGAAAATAGATATTTTGGAGGTGGGGCATTACAAGGAACGTCTGCTTCACCAGGATTCAAAGATCAAAGTCAAGATTCTAGCACCGGAAAACTAGACTTCTAGCAAATTTCTTTGTGGTTCTCTCAGTAAGAAGGTTTGGGATTGTAAAAGATGAATTTAATTTTTCTATGTACTAAATGCCATGCAGATGGATGTACCGGTTCTCCAGTAGATTGACCCGCAATAATTCCTACAGCTATATAATAGGTTTATGCCTGTTCGCAACAGTATGAGAATGAGATACGTCTGTTGGGAGACATTTTCTCAGAGGGGTGCTTTGCTTTCTAGAGTTCTTTGAAATTAAAAAAAAAAAATTAATTAAAGAATTTAATTATTATAGTCTGAGCCCAAAAGCCCGACCCCAAGGCCCATCTTTTGATTATCAATTAATTAGTACACCCCAAAGCCTAAAACCCAAGGTTTGAGCCCAAAATTACTCTCCAAGGTCCAACACTTCAATCGTTTTCTAATAGGGACAAAGCCTTATAAAGTGAGGGAACCTTTTGGTGGAGATCAATGTGGAACAATGTAGAATGAAGATTTCTACTCAAAATTTCCAACAAAAATGAGCAGGATGAGCACAATAGGTTAAAATGCTAATCAAAATCAAATATTAATACATAATAGATTGAATATTAACGATATATCAATTAAACAATGATGACATATATATCTTCTTTTTTTTGTCAAAGTGATGACATATATATCAAATATCGACGATCCTGAAAGTTGATCGATCATTTCAGCCGTTGACAAAAGAAACATTCAATAATTATAAATTTATTTTATTTATTATTTTATAAGTATTCACAAAAGTATCCCATGACCTTTATGGAAAGGCATCACCATTAGCAAAAGGTATAAGAAAAGTGACAGGGAATATATCTCCCTGTATCTATATCCAATCCACCACCCAAACTAGCTAGAGGGAATGTGACGAATGTGACAAATGTGGAATTTTAATTGGGTATTTCAAAATACAACTCTTCATTAATAACTTTAATACTATTCAATTTGTTTTAAAGTCTTTACTTCAGTTTTTTATTTGTAAAACTAAAAAGTGAAGCGTTAACTAATTTATAATCGTTGTGGCTATAATGGCCAAAGTTCTAGAGCTTGTTATATGGCCTTCACGTATAGCCTATTTGTCCCAAATAATAACATCCTCTCTTTGAGGTTAATGTCAATTTTTATGGAGTAATCTTTTCTTTCCTTTGGCATATAAGAGGTAGATTCTTACTTTCCTTTGCTACTTCCTTGTCCTCTCATTATACTTGTGTTTCTCTAATTCTCTTTTTCCTGTAAGTCGATTTGTATTTTAAAATAGGTAACTTTAACGAAAAGCTTATGGTACTGTTCACTTTAACGAAAAACCACATTTTTACACTAAAAAGTCAATCCTGGTACTATTCACTTTATCCTTTATTTTGTCCTTATCGTTAAAACTCAAAGTTTTCAAGCTATTTTCATTAGTTTTCCTTTTAAAATATGTGGGGGATTGTTGGATATTTGATTGGTATTTCAAAATACAAATCATACTCATTGTGACAATTTATTTTCCTTCAAATTCATTTATTAATTGAATTAAAATTCTAGCCAATAACGTTGACATTATTTACTCATAATTCAGAAGATTTGGGACGTTGGCAGTTTTGTAACCTTTCCTCTGTTCATTTGGTTATTAATGTGAGAATTATTTCTTTAACTCTCCAACATTATATAACCAATGTTAATCCAATATATATATCCTTTCTATCCTACAAAACGTACTGTGTGAAAAAGAGTCCCACCATTATGTTGTTTCTTGATAGTAAATCTCTCAATATAGAACGAAAATTTGACAGCCTTTCCTCTCCTTTCTTTTCTCCATCATTCTTGATAGTGTTATGATATTCTTCACTTTTTTCATACCAAAGGAAGAATCGAGTTGTTCACCCCATCTAAGTATTGCCAGTGCACGCTTACGAGGATCATAAGTTGTTGTATCCTGGAAGTTAGGCGCCATAACCTGCTACACCGAAACATTATCTTAGAGGGGTGAAATCTACTCTTAAGGACAGTCACTACACTTCTCAACCTAAAATTTGGTTCTAATCAAAGATCGACAAAGAGCATTCTCTACCTACAAAAGATAAGTACTATTTTATCTTATTTTGTTTGTTTTATGTAATTTATTGTGGCAATGAAAATTATCATATATTAATATTTATCTTATGTGATTTGTTGCAGGAGAAGTAGCATTCGGATCACCAAGATTTCCACAAAAAATGTAATAATGAAATCACTGAAATGTGAGACCTTCAAATATACTTGTCTTTCATGTCGATAACATCCCACAAAGCATCCAATGGAGTTATTGTTGGAAATTTTGAATAGAAATTTCATTGTCTCACATTGGTCACTACCAGGGCCGGCCCAGGCCCAGTGCAGGCAGGGCGACCGTCCAGGGCCCAAAAAAATTAGGGGCTCCAAAATTATTAGGGTGGTATATTTATATATGTTTTTATAAGAGTATAAATTTATAAAATTTGGTTCAAAGACATAGAAATTTAACTAGAAGGGGTGGTTTGTCATTTGAAAATAATAAGGAGGTCTTGGGTTCAAAACTCCATGTGTGCTTATTTACTTTCCATTTTTTACAAATTTCTTTTTATAAGAGTATAAATTTATAAAATTTGGTTAAAGGATCAAGAAGTTTAATTAGAAACAATCATTTTTGCTGTTTAAAATTAACAAGAGGTCCTAAGTTCGAAATGCTATGTGTATGTTTATTTTTTTCAATTTTTACAAATTTTTGTTTGGTTGTTAATTTATTTTTAGTTACTATCTAGTAGCTATATGGGTTGTTATTTTTAAATATTCGTTTTAATTCAAGTCTAATCTTCAACAAAGAATAATACGTAGACCAAATTTGCAAATTATATGACGTGTCATCAAAATGTTTAATTTAGTGCTCATTCATTAATAATACATATCAATTAAAGACTCGAAAACATCATTATTTTTTAGTCCCATATTGACAAGGTTAGTAAATAAGAAAAAAACATCTCACGATTTATTCAAAAACACATTCAAAGTTCAGATGGAAAACAAAATTCATCACCTATCTACTTGTAAGCCCGAAGTTTTTTTGTTTCCCCCTCTCAATACAAAATAAATTAGTTTTTCTGTGTTTCTAAATTACTGTGTTTGAAGTGTTTTTCTAATTATAATTTTTTCGATGTCTTATGTGTGAAAATAAATAATTTTCTTATATGAAATTAGGGCACTTTTTTGACGTCGCCCCGGGCCTCAAAAATCTCTGGACTGGCCCTGGTCACTACCAAAAGGTTCCCTCACTTTATAAGGTTTTGTCTCTTATAGATAGTGATTGGAGTGATGGACCAAGGAAAATGAAATTGGGCTCAACCTTGGAGTTGTACTTTGGGATGTACTAATTAATTATCAAAAGATAGGCCTTGGGAATTTGGACTCTTGGGCTCTTAAAAATAAATTCTTTAATTAATTAATTATTTTTTATCAATAGACTCATCTTTTCAAATGAAGTTTGAAGTGATAAAAGAACGCAGAGCAAAGCACCCCTCTGAAAGATGTCTTCCAATAGACGCATCCCATTCTCATACATGTTGCGAACATGTATGAACCTATTATATATACATCCATTTGCATGACATTTAGAACACAGAAAAATCAAATTCTTCTTCTACAATCCCAAACATCCTTACTGAGAGAACCACAAAGAAATTCGCTAGAAGTCAAGTTTTCCGGTGCTGGAATTCTGACTTAGATCGTTGAATCTTGGTGAAGCAGACATTTGTAGAACTACAAGCACTGAATAGGGATGAAATTTCTGTTTCAAGGATATTGCGGTACGCAAGCCTCGATCTTCAAGTTGTTTGTTTAATATATATATATTTTTTGTTCATACTTTGTTAATTTATTTATTCGCATTTATAATTTATTAGCATATATAAATTTATCATTGATTGTTGATATTTATCCAACACATTTCTCCTCTGCCTCCAAATTCATCTACTATTACTGCCTATGTATACATAAATATCTTCACAAAACAACATCTCCCAAACCATTCACCAAGAAAAAACAAGACGGGGAAGGATTTGGGATTTCATGAATGGAAAATTCCGCTTCTGCTGATGGAAGTGAAGTGCCTTACTCGGTTCAAGAAACTGCTTCCTGGATGCAATATGACAAGTCTAATTCTTTTGGCAGCATATTTTCCCCTTCCCATTGACCTCGTAGAAATGATATATGGTCGAGTCGACTTATATCATAGGCTCCGTTTGGGAGTATTGATTGTCAGTGTCCACCGTACTTGCAGCTGTTGTACTTGCTTCTGAGCAAAGGAAGAAGGAAGATGCATATGATGTGCCAAACGCTGTATATGATTTTCATTACTTAACTATACCTGTGCCAAATTCAGTAGCTTTCGCTGGTTTCGAGTACCCAACTATAATTGTTGCGATGGCTAATGCAGATAAACCTGCAGGTGCAAAACCCCAACAAATCTTTTAAAAATTGTCTTACATAAGATCCTGGATCCATCCCCTAACAACATTCCCAAAAGGCAAAACATATCAACAAAAGAAGAATGAAGCCTAAAGTGACCGATATCAATCTTAAAAAACTAAGGGATGAAACTGTTTGGACCCAAAATAACACTTTGGGCCGAGCCCAGAGTTGTTCTAGGTCTAATAAGGAATATTGGGAATATTCTTTACCATCGACCGAGTCCAGTTGAGTTCGGCTAAATCCTTTTAGAAGATGGTTTTGCCTGGATAAGGGTGAAATGGTAGAATCCTAGTGCAATAAGAAGTTAAGGATGCTTCGAATCAGAAAATATGCCGACAATCAAGGGATTGAATCTGAATGATTAAAGAGCTTGGTTCAAAATCCTATGGGGTTAAGATTGGTCGAAACCTAATCAGATTGGGTTGATGAATTCTAGTCTGAGTGAAATTTTACCTCAGCCATTAGGGAAATTATTACTATAAATATAGAGGGGAGTGCATCATTTAAAGCCCTTCCAAATCAACACACAACTGCCCTGCGCAAACAACCTCTCAAACACCTTGAGATTTTTATTTTCTTTTTTCCTGCCAACACACCTTCAGTTTGGATAAACAGCACTCGAGTCGTAAAATCATCTGAACGAGGAGCACTTTCAATTTGGATAAATAGCACTGCTTCGAGACCGACTAGTTACCTATCTAAGTCTCAGACAACAAGGTTTTCCAAGTCCTTGTTGGAAGAGGTCATCTCATTAGCTTTCTCAGCAAAGTGAGGTGTTACTAGGTTACTACATTCAACACACTAAAAGCTGAATTCGATATTGATATTCGCAAAACTAGCAGCCTTGTTTTCAGGCTCTAGAACCCGAAGGCCGAGACGTGTTCCTTCATCACGAGATTAAGAAGTCAGCAGTGCGCCCAACGCCACATCAACATACATTTTACTCCCTGACCGAGCTCGGTCGACGAGTTGGCACACCTCGCATTCGACCGAAAGACTTTGTTAGCTCATTAATTACTTGGACGAGCTCTACCGATGAGTTGGCCATCTCACATTCGACCGAATGACGTAGTTAGCTCATTTATTACTCAGCTTACTCGCCACGTAGGGTAAGTAGTTTTTAGGGTCAACAGAAACACATACAATCTTTGATTTTGTCCTCGTGGGTCCGATGGCGGGCCCTGGGATTTTAATTTTCTTTTTCTAAGGGAAAGATGAAGAAGTTCCTAAGAAGAAGAACATAAAGTATCCCCTGTGAGGCAATTTAACCAACACCTTGGTTCATTGTGAAGGGCAACTAGAACTGTTATAGCAGAAAATCCATCAATAATTTTTTCAATCATAATTCAAGTTGAACTCAAATGAAGATAAAATACGAATGGGCAACTGAAAATTTAAATGCATCTAAAGTTCTAAACTGAAAAAAAGAAGCAGCAATAGTCAAACAGATTTGTTGAGTATACCAGTTGAACTCGATTAATGTAGCACACTATGACGAATTCATGTTAAGTAATAAATAATAATTGAGAAACAATATTAAGTGTGCAAACATTAGATTAACCAGAGACATCTAACCAATGCGTGCTAAGTAATAGTTAAGAAACAAGTTTTTCATAGTGAATGAGAGAGCAGAAAAATGAGGATTCTTATGGCTAAAATTCGATGAAAGGTAATTAATCGCAGCAGACTTGGCATCTTGACTCTCCTGAGCTATTTTTCAAGTTCCAACTTTTGTGGATTACTTTTGACATGCATGTTAATTAGAAATGAACTAAACTGTGACAGAAAGCAACATAAACAACATATAGGCAAAGATGTATGCATGTGGATGGAGACTTCAGAGCAGTGTTTTAAAAAGCTCGCATCGGGGCACGCCTAGGCGACCTTGAAGGCTGGGTTTGTAGCTTGCCGTCTCTGTTTTCCAGGTGCAGCGTAAGGCGTCGCCAAAGCGCGCCTCAGGGAGTCCAGGCGTTGTATTTTCCCATTTTTTTTGGGTAAATTACATTTTACCACCTCAGGTTTGGGGTCGATTTCAATTCCTTACAACATCTTTAAATTATTTCAATTTCATACATTTACTTATCATTTTATTTCAATTTCATACATCCGTTAGAAAATCTGTTAAGTAAACCGTTAAGTGATGACATGGCAAATAAGGGGTCCCCATTTGTGCTGACGTGGCTACCACATTTGTGCCACGTGGCTAAACACTTACTAAAAATTTTAAAATTTTAAAAAATTAATTAAAAAAAGGAAAAAAAAAAAAAAAAAGCCAAAACCCAATTCGTCTTCCCCACCCGAGCACACCCCCAACCCAGAATCCCCCTCACGATTCTCACCGCCGGCGCCTTCCTCCTCACGCTCACACTCCTCACCACCCTCACCGAAGCGCACAACATCACACGCTGACCATCCTCCACTCTCCTCACTCTTTCTCTCGAACCTACATTGCCACTGACATCATGACCGCACCACCATCACCGTCTTCGCTGTTGACAAATGAGGAATGCAGGCCTGAATTAAACTCTCACACTCTCGGTGTGAGATCCTACATCGCCATGGGAGTGGATCTTCTAAGCCTTATATGTATATTCTCATCTATACCTAGCACGAGACCTTTTGGGAGCTCACTGGCTTCGGGTTCCATCAGAACTCCGAAGTTAAGCGAGTTTGCGCTAGAGCAATCCCAGGATGGGTGACCCATTGGGAAGTTCTCGTGTGAGTTCCCAGAAACAAAATCGTGAGAGCGTTGTCGAGGCCCAAAGTGGACAATATCGTGCTACGGTGGAGTTGAGCCCGGGATGTGGTGGGGGCTTGGGCCTAGATGTGACAATTTGGTATCATATCCACTGTTCTAAAAATCCCCGCCTAGGCCCCGCCTAGGCGCTAGGCGGCTGGTCACCGCCCCAATTAATGCCTAGGCGTTTGAAAATTAATAAAGGGCGCCTAGACTAGTTGAGGCGCCCGCCTAGACCGCCTAGCCCGCCATGACCCGCCTAGGCACCTGCCTAGGTTGCGACTCACTTTGATAGAAAATAGATAACTTTCAATTTGCATTTAATTTTTTTCAATAAATTGTAAGAGACTTGTTGAATACTTAAATGGGCACACACTATATGCTTGTTCCCCATGTTTTCATTATGTTCCAATACTTTATAATACATATGTCATTCTATTTTGTAGTTTATGATGAAATTATATATATTTTAAGTATAAACAGACATTTATTTACACGAAATATAATGGATTTACTTAAATCCGCCTAGACCCCGCCTACCCGTCTAGGAGCTAGGCCTTAGCCCGCCGCCCGACTAGCGCCTAGCGTCTTTTAGAACCTTGATCATAGCCAATCCCTGGCCGGAAGTGTGCCGACGAGGACATCGGGAGCTTAAGGGGGGTGGATTGTGAGATCCCACATCGCCAGAGGAGTGGATCCTCTAAGCCTTATATATATATTCTCATCTCTACCTAGCACGAGGCCTTTTGGGAGCTCACTGGTTTTGATTTCCATCAGAACTCTTAAGTTAAGCTAGTTCGCGCGAGAGCAATCCCATGATTGGTGACCCACTGGGAAGTTCTCGTGTGAGTTCCCAGAAACAAAACCGTGAGGGCGTGGTAGGGCCCAAAGCAGACAATATTGTGTGGTGGAGTCAAGCCCGGGATGTGGTGGGGGCCTGGGCCGGGATGTGACACTCGGTCCAACTAAAACAAACTCTCACACTCCCAACTCATTCTCGTCTCTCTCTCCTCTTTCTTTATCTAGATATACGCACATATATATGCAACAGCGAGGCAGAGCGAACAACCGAAGATCCAAGAGCTTTTTGAGATCACGCATTGCAGTTGAGGGATATTAGCCCCAGTCTTCTTCCTCTCCTCATTTCACTCGCTCTCGTTCGAATTCGAATTCTCATCTCTCTCGATCGCCATTTTTGTCAACAATGGCTGCTTTTGCTAATGGTATGAATCTTTGACGGTGCCATTTTCGTTGTTTTTTTATATTAATTCTTATGTGTTCGATTCGGATCTTTGAGTTTTGAATTATGATTGCAGGGGAAGAGCGGGAGATGTAGAAGAACTACTAGGTGGAGCACTCCGATTTGACCGTTGAGGCCATGATGCTCGACTCCAAGGCCTCTGATCTTGACAAGAGAGTGGAGGAGAGAAAGGTGGTTGGGAGGGTCAGGAGGCAGAAGATGGGTGGGGAGGGGGTTGCGGGGGATGTGGGGGTGGGTTTTGCGTTTTTCAGTTTTTTTATTTTAATTAAATTTTTTTGCCACTTGGCACAAATGTGGCAGCCACGTCAGCTTTTAACGGATCAATGAATGGAAAATGTAACGGATGTATTATATTGAAATAAAATAGTACTTGAGGTATGAAATTGAAATGTTTTAAAGATGTTGTAAGAAATTGAAATCGACCTCAAACTTGAGATGGTAAAGTGTAATTTACCCTTTTTTTTGGGTAAAAATACCCAAACCAAAGCCATCCCCAGCCACGAACCTGAGTTGCAAAACCGTACCAAGGAAGAAGATGAAGAAGACAGACGGCGAGGGCTTTATTTTCTCCTAACTTTTCGTTTTTCAATAATTTTTTTCTCTTTAAAATTTAAATAGTCCCCACTTTGCTAACATTTCTTACCCCACTATCTTTTTTTATTCACTTTTATTTTTTCTATTATTTATAAGGGGATTCTCTCTTTAATGCTTTTTATTTACTATAAAAAAAAAATAAAGTACAAGATTAAATTAACAATAAAACTTAAATTTATCCATAAACCCACATTCAATAGCCAAACCCTTACAATCACACAACTTTTTCTCCTACGTTCTATTATGGCTAACCTTACTCCGTCTACGTTAGACCCGGCAGTTTCTGACATGACACGGTGACACGACACGAAAATAATGGGTTTCGGGTCAACACGATAATTTATCGGGTCATTATCGGGTGACCCGTTAGAAATAATTTATTTTGATAATTTTAAAATTTAATTACTAAAAGTTTTATTATAAAATACAATAACCATATTAATATATACAATATATTCTATATTAAATATATAGTTTTGTATTATTATTCTATATAAGTTTTAAAAAAATTTAGTCATTATTTATTTTTATTATGAGAGTTCCTTATTATCATTACTAGGATAAATTTTACTTAACATGCTGTTGTCCAAAATTAAAATAAACTAATATAGTATTTGTATAGGCAAGAACTAAGAAGACATACATACAAGTATGAAAAATGTGAAAGAATATATAAATACTCGTGATTCATCATTATTCATCCACAAGTAGATAATGGTTACACTTACATTATCGTTTAGATTTTTAAAATACTCCAAACCTTCATGAATAATGTTTTTTATTTGAGGGCTAAATTAATAAAATTAATAATAATGATTGTAGAAGTGTAAAAAATGTAAAAAAAAATATACAATCACTCATAGTGACAAACTTTACAACGTTCATGAAGGGGTCAGCTTCGAAATCTAACACTATAATTCATAAACCTTAAATTTATATTTAACTGTCGATTGCCATTTACGCTTTATTCTTCTTACTGAATTTCATTTTTAAAATTTTCTTTTTTGAAAACATGATCATCTGGCGGATGTAAAAAGATGAACGGTTCAGATCTTTGATATCACGTTTCGATATTTACGATTAATTGAAATATGAGTCGATGTCATATAGTTTGTAGAAACTTTATAAACATCAAACAATATTTTCACTAACCGTAAAACTCTGAATATAATGTCAACGATCCAAACCGTTCATCTTCCTGCATCCTCTAATAGATCAAGTTTTCAAAAAAGAAAATCTGAAGAAAAAAAAAACAAAATTTGATGAGAACAATGAAGCGTAAATGTAAACAACAATCAACGGTTAAATTTTGATCTATGATTTATATGATTATAATGGCGAATTTCGAAGTTAAGCTCTTCATGAAAGTTGTAAAGCTTGTCATTACGAGCGTTTATATATTTTTTCTATATTTTTTTTACACTTCTACATTAATTAAAAAACTATTAAAGACTTTAGGTAAGTGAAAATATACTTAAAAAAAAAGCGTTTTTATGTTTTGGATGTGACAATATGGTATGTACATACTTATTTAGTATTATGTTTTTCATTTGATTATTTATTGGTTTAAATTATATTTTCCTTAACGGGTAACGGGTCGGGTCATATTACCTGTTAATATTATTGGGTCGGGTCATTTTACCTGTTTATTTTAACGGGTGTTACACGACACGACTCGTTAAGATATCGGGTATGACACGAAAACGACACGAACACGGAAAACACGACACGAATGCCAGATCTAGTCTACGTCCTCCTACATAAGTTAATTACCAAAACCCTAATACGCTTTCGTAGAGAATAAAAAAACACTTTTGTTTTTTAATCAACAGGTGGTGATTTTGAAGTTTTAGAGCTCTCCCACATGGGTCATACTCAAATATGCCAACTGTATTTGACAATCTTTGCCTAACTTTTTGACAACAAGACATCCACTACATTCCAGTTCATAGCATCTAATCACTCGCTTTGTGTTCCTCTAATCTTTTGCCGCGATGGCCCGGATTGTTCCTACAATCCAAGGTCATTCTTAGCGCCGTTTTAACGTTTATATTTGCTTTGACAACTTTGAGAGCTTTGGGGTTAATTTTAGGTGTTTTTTTTTTTCTTAATTGGGTGTAAAGATAAATTAACATATTGGATTGGGTTTGTGGGGTAACTTAGGTAGTAATTTGGGTTTAAAAAGATATTAATAGATGGTAATTTAAAGTGTCAATAACAATTCCTTATAATTTTATGTGGAAGGTATTCAACAACATATGGGGTCTCAATAAAAAAAAAAAAATTCTTTCTACTTTTTTTTTTTTGAGAAATATTTGGATTTTCTAATAATAAAATTTGAATCAACGAAGACAAAAGTAGTGGAAAAGGAAAATGTCTTTTCATATAGTCTCATAGAGTTTTATTTACATTTAAGAGGTTTAACATGGTAAGAAATTTTATTTGCTTTATAAAATTCATCACACTAATAATCATTGATAAATTTTATTTGAACCCATATAACATCTTTCTACACCCAACTTACTTTTTACACCCATATTAAAAATAATTAAACTATCAAAATCTTTTTAAACCCAAATTTACTACCTGAACTACCCTTACAAACTCAATTCAAAATATAAATCTATCTTTACACTCATTAAAACAAAACTAAATTGATTAAATGAAAACCTGTTATACGACAATTGAGAGTGCAACATGGAGGATCATGAATGGAGTAGTTATCCCCAACATTACAACTATCAAGAAAAATAAAATCGCAGAGAGTGAATACGCTTCGTTTCGATCATATGCCCATCTACGCTATTCTATGCTCCATTCCGTCCATGGTTTGTCAAACTTTTCTATTAATAGCCAGTGTGAAGTATATGGGGATGAGTATACCAATACTGGACTTGATCAAGAAGATGAAACCAACAATCACTTCACGTGAATTGTTTATTTGATTGATGGAATGAAACCTTGGAAATCAAACGCGGTTGAGCATCCTAAAGTTGCTGGTGCCTTTGAGAAAATTTAGCTAGTGGCCTGATGATTCCTTTCTGAAAGGATTGTCCCAGGGGTGCAGGGCAACCAGGTAGTGATGCAGGTGCACTGAAGGCAAGTAGTACTCCACAATGCAAAGAAGATGGCGTAAGAAAAGTTGATGCTAGTGATGATTTTATATTCGAGATATAGATTTATGTACGAATGTGATTGAGTTTTTTGCAAGCAATACACTTGTAACCCCTAAACAAAAATAATTAAAATCAAACAAAAAACTCACATAAATCGATTCATACTTTAGTTGAAGGTTCCAAAACTTCAAAATCCTTGTCCATCCGTAAAAAATAGCTTGGTTTTGTCTATGTGAGTGAATTAGGGTTTTAGCTAGAATAGAACGTAAGGGAAATATTGCTTGATGATAAGGATTCAATTATTAGTGTGGGTTTATTAATAAATTTTAGTTTTATTGTTAATTTCATTTTGTACTTGATGGTAATTATACAATAGGGCAAAGATGACAATTCACATTTAAAGTTTAAGTTGGGTGTAGAATGAGGTTACATGGGTTCAAATAAAATTTTCCATAATCATTTTATTTTAAAGGTTAAGAATTAAGTAGTTATGCCGGGTCCAGCCATCAATGAGTTTTCTTCAAACAAAAGGAATTGGAGCTGCTCCGGACTTTAGTGTCTGGAGCCTAAGGATCAACTTATCTAGGCCGCATCCTGCGGTTTCCATTAACTCATTTCGCTGGCCTACCACACACAAACCAACAACTTTGATTTCTTTTACACACCAATTAGCGGCCCAGATGGATTGATCCTTAGACTCCGGACACTAAGGTCAGGAGCGGTTCCAATTCCCAAACAAAGCACTTAACCTGTATTGTGAAGTTGTGTGTTCATTTATTCAATGATTGAGAATATATTTAGGTTATGTTTAACTCGTGATGGATGAGATTTGATAGACATGAACTTGTTAGACATGATTTGTAACCCATGTATAAGAATATATTAGATAACCCACTCTATTGTGAATTCATAACCTATCATATCCAATCCTTTCAATCTCACATTTTGACACAACAAATAATGGACTGGACTCAAGTCCTCGATCACAACCTATTCCATCCAACACACCAAAAGAGGCCTAACTGTAACACCCCACATTGCCTAGGGGTGTGGATCATGTAAGCCTTATGTGTATATTCCCATCTCTACCTAACACGAGGCATTTTGGGAGCTCACTGGCTTCGGGTTCCATCGAAACTCCGAAGTTAAGCGAGTTCACGCGAGAGCAATCCCATGATGGGTGACCCACTTGGAAGTTTTCGTGTGAGTTTCCAAAAACAAAACTGTAAGGGCGTGGTCGGGGCCCAAAACGGACAATATTGTGCTACGGCAGAGTCGAACCCGGGATGTGGTGGGGGCCCGGGCCAGGATGTGATACTAACGCCATCTCCAACCGAAATAGCTAAAAACATAGTCTCAAAAAAATTATTTTTAAATGAACAGTATCAGATATTCATGTACCATCTCTAACTGAAGGGGTTAAATATAGCTGCCTCAATAATTTATTTGTTTATACTTTAAATTTATTGGTTAATTTAGTTAAACTACATTTGAATGTTTGAAAAAATAGTCGTCGGATTTGAATCAATTATTGCAACTGAGGAGCTGAGCTCTAAAAAAGGCTAATATGAGGCTACATTTGGGCAGCCTGATGCCCCTTTGGCCAAATTGTCACATCCCGGCCCGGGGTCCACCACATCCCGGGCCCGCTCCACCACTGTAGCACGATATTGTCCGCTTTGGGCCCCGACTACGCCCTCACGGTTTTGTTTCTGGGAACTCACACGAGAACTTCCCAGTGGGTCACCCATCATGGGAGTGCTCTGGCCACCTTCTCGCTTAACTTCGGAGTTCCGACGGAACCCGAAGCCAGTGAGCTCCCAAAAGGCCTCGTGCTAAGTAGGGATGAGAATATACATTTAAGGATCACTCCCCTGGGCGATGTGGGATGTTACAATCCACCCCCCTTAGGGGCCCGACGTCCTTGTCGGCACACTTTCGGCCAGGGATTGGCTCTGATACCATTTGTCACATCCCGGCTCGGGGTCCACCACATCCCGGGCCCGCTCCACCACCGTAGCACTATATTGTCCGCTTTGGGCCCCGATTACGCCCTCACGGTTTTGTTTCTGGGAACTCACACGAGAACTTCCCAGTGGGTCACCCATCATGGGAGTGCTCTAGCCACCTTCTCGCTTAACTTCGGAGTTCTGATGGAACCCGAAGCCAGTGAGCTCCAAAAATGTCTCGTGCTAGGTAAGGATGAGAATATACATTTAAGGATCACTCCCCTGGGCGATGTGAGATTTACACAAATACTAGCCTGGTGGGCTTTATAAAATTATGGCCTAGCCATCGGTTGGAGATGTGATTTTGAACAAAAGAATTTCATTGAAGCTGCCCTAAGGGTTAAGCATTTGTCAGCACTAAAAAGAATTTCAATCCTCCAATCCATTATTTGAGTGCACGCTTAATAAAACACTTAAGCAACCACTTAGTACTACGGTCTAGTGGTATTCTTCTTCACTTGTAAGTGAAATGTCTTAGGTTCAATTCTCGCCAAAGGCGAATTTGAATCGCATTATTACTAGCCCATTGTGAGGCTAAGTCCACCCCCTTCCTTTTAATGTAAATAATATCAGTTGTTCAAGAAAAACAAAAACAAAAAAACATTAAGCGAGTAGTTTTGGACAATTCTTTATCCGAACATCAACATATTATAATTTCTTCCCTAATATAAATGTATAATCATTGATGCAATTGATTGTAAATGTAAAATTCTAGCATTGAAGTTATGTGTTCTGTCTCTTTCCAATATCTCCAATATCGCTTGTATAAAAAAGAAAAAGCGTGTATACAGGGCCAAGGGCAATTGACTAGTAGACAACTCCTTGTTTTCACAAGAACCAAGTGTTTCATTGTTTAGTATGCGTTTGATACAAATTTCTGAATTGCAAACTTGTAAATCATAGAGAAGTTAGACAAGGATTCCAAAAGTTTCCCAATTCTTGAAAGTTGAAGTAGGCATTTAAACAAAATTGAAGTTGAAAGGAAAGGTTTGGAGCTCCTTACCCCAGTTCGAACTCACACAATTACATTCATCGGGATTACCGACTCTGATTTTATGTACAGTTTAATTTGGAGGCATTGCCGTGGGGACAACATGGGAGAGAGGAATTAGTCTACCATCACAATGTGTGGTGGAAAACCTCTTATACTTCAAAAAATATAGTTGAAATACATAGTCATGCCCTAGAAAGAAAGCCCCACTGACCTAATTGGTTGAGTTTTATGGTAACATATAGTAGGGGACTATCAACTTCTCAACATTTTGGGAACAAAAGTGGTTCATGCGCAAATCATATTGTATCCTCTCGTGTGTATCAAAACGTGAGCCCCACAATTAGTCCCTATTTTTAAAATGATCAACTTTGTGTGATACACTTTTCAGGACTACATTTCTTGATCATTGCATGCTTTCACACATGAAACAAATGTTCCAAATCAAATCCACCCAGAGAGTAGAAGAAATGGGATTTACACAACTTACAAATTTAAGGGCCGCAGTGTGTAATCAAATCATGCAGCCGATAACAACAAATGGTACAGAAGGATTCCTACAACAAACTACGAGATCTGTACAAAAAGTGTAGCAAACCACCTACGTGGAAGGCGGAACTGTCGTTACCTTGGTTCCACAGGAAGGCCTTGTTCTTAACCTCTTGATTGCTCCACTTAAAATCCAGAGACCTGTCTGAGAATTGGAATCAAGCTATGCACATAGGGAAGGAAACTTTTGCCATCAATTGACCTGCTAAAACAGCTAACTAAAGAGATTCGGTGCAATCTTCAATTGAGCATGACCGAAATTATAAATGAATTTGCAGGCCGCACATCCCTGGCAAGTTTCAAAACAAAGTGCTACTGTCGGTCCAGAGTCTACTGAGTTGGCAATCTCCGACTTCAAGAAGCAAATAAACTTTGGTTTTGTAAAAGCACTAGAGAGCTACAAACTAAAGGTATGTTCAACTACTAGTTCCTGAAAAAATCAGAGAAGGAGAAACTTCAGTTTCAAACATAAGGGCCTTAAAAACTACATAGACAAATGCAATCAGAGATCCGATTGTTCAATAATTTGGACCTAGGGTTCATCAAGTCAACAATTAACTAGGCTCACCGTTACGATTGTGACTGTTCCGAAATCATCATTCCACCAAAAATCAAAGGTGCTTCAGTAATTTTTACTCTTCTTTTACCTTCTTCGTTGGTGAAATGACTTCCTGTGCAAGCATTGTTGACGGATGAGTACCAAAGTCAGTGTCTAGAAAAACGAACTCCTTTCCATGACAATATGATGAAAACTATAAATAACTGCACACATCACTTGTTGCAGAAGGCAAACCTGATCACATATAGGACAGGAATCACTTCTTTCCATCCACTGAAGGATACACGAGAGGTGATAGTGGTGTTCGCATTTTGTGATAAACTTTGGATTCTCTGTTTCATACTCTACAAGTGGAGAAACAAGATTAATCATTAGCTACCTACAGTTCAAAATAGAAAAGCGATGCAAAAATGGTGTCTCTTAGTTTCCCATAATTGAGAAGAAAAATAATCATACAACAAAAAAATTAGTTCCCTGAGCTATTGATGGTAAAGCACCTTCGAGACAAATGGGACAAACATCTTCGTCTTCTTTTTCTAAAACATGAGGTTCATTTGATTTTGAAAGTTCTAACTTCTTCGGTGAGATATCCAAAGAACTTTCTTGAACTTTGCAGTCTGATTCCCCAAGATCTCCACAAGTTGCTGAAGTATCAAAACTACTGCAGCTAATTGTTTCCCTGGCAGAATCAGAATCTGTTGATCGTGAACATCCAAAGACCATATCATATGGCAAAGGTGGAGGAGGGGGTCTGTAAGTGTCTGGTATTGATGCTTCCAGATCCCAATGAACCAGGAGTCCTGCACTGATTGCGGAGGCTGTGACATCATGAGATCTTAAGGACTCTTGCTCTTCCAAAACCGGAGGACACTGAAGAAAAGAGTTTTAAGAAAAGAAAAGAATTAGAATTAAGAATCAAATCTTAATGCATACAGTAAACTTATGTGATATTAGAAAAAACAAGAAACTCTCCTAATATCATGTGATAAAATTATTTCCACTATCAGCCCGAAACAGTTGGGTACTCAATGAAAAGCAAACTATAATAACAAAAGGGATGTTGGAGTGAGAAGGGAGATACACGTACATAGATATATACAGGTGCTCCATGCAGATGAGCTTTTCTGCAAGAACAGCAACAACCTCCCATTCTCTGCAGTTATTCTTCTTAAACACCCAACACAAGTGTATATAGGGGCATTGCTTCCTGTTAATTGGCATCATAGGCGACTAAGTCAATTGCTATAGATTGAAGATAATTAATATGCTACTATGAGTTAAGAAGATTATATACTACAACATTAAAAGGATATTATGTTACTAAAACCTAAAAGAAGCCACAACAAAGTGCTTAAAATATTTAATTAACCCTCGCAAAGAGGCAAGAATAAGAAATAAGAGTTGGCAGGCAGAAAATATGGTCTCAAGCAGGCAGAGATATGTCGGAAAAAAGGTGAACTGCAAAATTATCGACCAGCCAACAAAATAGTTGGTAAATTCTGAAGAGACGATGTAATTAGCTTTTCAGACTCTGTAAAACTGACAGTTTCATGAACCCAAAATTTTTAAATGGGATTTTATATTGCTAGTTGCAATCAAATAAGAATTGCAACTATAAAAGAAAGGGGGTTATCACAAGTACCCATGCTTATGGTGCCAGTTTTCTGTAGAAGCTACCGCCCACGATGCCAGCAGTCCAGAAATCTCATGCTATGAATTACAGCGACCAAAAACCACACTACATATCAAATTTTTCTAAGGTGCAGCACTAGAAATTAGTGATGGCGTTGCACTTTGCATTCCAGTGCTCGAAGCATATTCCATTTTCGTATGTTACATATGCAATCCCTAGCATTTGAACCTAATCTTTATAGTATTTATGCATGAGAACAAAAATACAACCTGTAGAATCCTTGCTAAAAGGAACAATAAAACACAAAGTCTGTGAGACCCTCTTCTGCTCCAAATACTCATTCAACTCTCCCAATGCTATTCCTACTCAACAATTAAGACAAACAAAAACCCCAATTGAACAAAAACTAAGCATAAAACAGTAAAGAACACACAAAAATAGCAAACAGAAACCCAATTGAATAAAATACTGCAAACCCACAAATCCAATCAAAACCCAGATGCGAATTTCACCGAATTAAAGCACCTAAACAAGAAAATTAGTTCTTGCACACAAAAACAAGCACACCCAGATGAATGATTGATCAAAATTCGCGAGCTTTAAATGCTAAGAGCAAAGCTTTTACCTGTAGAAGCTGGAAAGATAGCGTTTTGTGAAAAGAAGTATCCAGTCGGTGATAGAAGGAAATTAAAGAATCGCTTTTGGCTTTTGTGGGACGTGCTTTCTGCGTTTGCACAGTATGCACTCCACTCTCGTATGAGTCCCTCTCGCGTACGCTATGATGGTCTGGCCATGTAGTTCACGTCTCTATTATTACGCTAATATAATTATTTAATTTAACTGATGGGTTAAGTTTGTGATTAACCACTTAATCATTCATTGTTCTTGCATTATGGTTATGGAGTTGAAGGATGACGTGATCTGGTGTGGAGGAAGTGGGGTTTTCTACTGGGTTAAATCGGTTTTTGAGGAAAATGACAAATTTTGGAAAGGTCAAAAGTTGGACTTACATGAACGGGTTACCAGCATACTGACGTTTTGGTCTAAAGGAAAATTTGAAATAAGTTCAATTTTATAGGCTTACTTTTGAAATAGGTCCAATTTTTAATGACTTTTAATTTTTGAAATATGTCAAATTTTTAGTTACTTTGGACCTATATCAAAATACCCCTTGGTCTAATAACATAACATTATGTGCAAGGGCGGATGCACTATGGGACCAAAGTGGCCACAGGACCATCCAGAGCCTAGGAAATAAGTATGTGAAGATCTTCGGGGACCCTCTCAAAGTTTTGTACGGGTACCTCTTGTGCCCACTAATTGTTTGATGTAATGCATGCTAGCATATATCAATAGCACTCAGCAGGTTGCGTCGACAACACTCGACAAATGCTCTCAATAGCACTCATCAGATTGCTTCAGCTTATGTCGATTTCCATTGACATATGCTCAACATGGTTGAGTTGCCAATAATACACCCACCAAGTGTTCGATGAAATGTCTCCGTGAATAAATTGAAATTTGTTTGCGTGCTTTGCGCTATGCTTTTATCTAAAAAAACTTGGACCTTTAACATTGGGACTCCCAAAGTTCAAATCCTGAATCCGCCGTTGATCATGTGTATAAAACTGAAACGTCATATAGTGATAAACTTGTTTCATGCAAGTTGTTCCGAAACCTCAAACTATTACACTTTGTTTCTTACTATACTTTTCATGTGAGTAACAAAAAATTTCTACTCCTTGTACATTTGTTGAATAAGATGACAATTTTAAACATGAGTTAGTAGATTTTAATCATTACTTAACACAAATTTGTTTAAGTCATTTACCATTACAGTCTAGTGGTATATATTTCTATTTGTGAATACTGAGTTCGCTATTAACTTATTTTTCCATCTTTATAGATATATCGTTGTATAAAAACATGCATAAACGATCCAATAATGTGATTGTTAAACAAGAGAAGTTATTGTTTGAAACGCAGACAATTAAAACTTGACATGACAAATCTTTTGAGCACTAATATATGGAAAAAAAAAAATACTAATACTTTCCATCTTTTCATGTGTATCAATAAAGTGAATTATTTTCTTTCCTTCGCCGCCGATCCTAATTCTGATTAGGGTTGGTGGCAACCCTTTCTTCTTTCCCTCTGCAACCATTTTCTTTCGTTTTTGTTTATTTCCCCTGCTTTTCTTCCTGCGTATTCCATAGCCTTTTCACCATTGACTAGCACTAATCTCTCCATCCACTCATATCCACTCATCGAACTCTAACCAATTTTGACCGCGAACTGTTGCAGTCACCAACTGAGAAGGTGTGTAGAGTTCCAGTGTTCACACCGACTCGGGTGGCCACACCACCTCATTCTCTATGTCTGCCTTTTCTGGAAATGTTGCTTGTGGTAATCCCACAAGCTTCTTTGCTTTGGTGGTCTTGTTTGACAAGATGCTATCGTTTGGAAGTCGGAATCCATCTTCTTTCCACCTATGAGGTGATGGTTCCTGATAATAGTTGGTGGTGGCGGTTCGAGATCGTTGGGGTGTGCTACCGCCGTCTTAAGTTGTCGTGAGAGCTTGATTTCTTTGATTATCACTACGTGGATGACGACGATGCTGATGAACTGGTTGCTACTGCTGGATTGAAGATTGATAAATCTATTGTGTAGTAAAGGCAAAGCTGGAAGAAGCAGTTAGCTGCTGCAGGTAGAGCTTCTTAATCAATTTGCTTCTGCTGTTATTAATTGGTATGTACCATGGATAATGAAATTTGTATTTATTTTATCTATTCAAAGACATTTCATAGAACACCAAACAATTGCTCGACTTCATTTCTCTGAGAATATTCCATCTGTTCATGCATTTGTAGTGATATTGTAAATCTGAGTAGTCGACAACAGCTGCCGCTGGGGACTTAATTCCCACCGAGTTTTAGAATTACATAGCAAAGTAAGCGTAAGGTGTTTTAGAGCCGTGGAGGTAAGTCATAAGAGGTTTCATCTCATCTCTGAGTTATCTTGTAGTCAAGTTTAACATCTCTGGAATTGATACCAGGCGAAATCCCTGCAATAGATTTAGTAATAGACTTTGTGGAACCTTTTCCCACCCATGACGACCCCAAACTGACACTGATATATGACAGCAATCAGATACACATTTATCTTACAGATATAAGCATGACTAATCACATGATACTAGTCAAGAAAGAACACATATCACTAATATAAGTTCACAATTATAATCAATTATGTATAAGATAGTACCCTATTGAGATTTGAATGTTTTACCATGTAAATCTTCACACCAATTAATATAAAATAAGCATACATCACACAATAATATTTGTGCCCAGAAAACCCCTAACTGTGTAAAAGATCGGGAGAACTCCAAAGAGCTCCATCCACTAGCAGAATATCAAGTTCATACAGGAATCACACACAAGCTCAAATACTAAGCTACTAAGGAGTAGCTTATACCTCTGTGCAACTTGAGGATTATTCAAGGAGATCAGTAATGGTCTTCACAAAAGTGGCAGCTCAAGCTCTTCAGTTGTGGCACCGATGAGATGAATGACACTTAAATGACATGCAGATGAAGATCCAGCGACAACACAAACCTCCTCAATCGAACATCAACAAATTGAGAAGATTTGGGATGAATCTTTACTTAAAGTTTTGAAGATGATAGGTATAAGCTTAGTTGTCACAACTAAACGCCCATGCTAAGATATTCTCATATGATTTCTATAACAAATGCAGTGATGAGTGTTGATGTAAATTTTCGTCGTCTCTATCTTTGAAGAAAATGCACCTGCAAAACAATCAACACCTTTGATCAAAGACCTAAGCCTCACGCGCCCACGAGGTGGGGGGGGGGTTAGGCCAATAGATCTCCGATGCCTAAGTTAGTTTCTCTTAAAAGAGTAAGTATTAGAGCTTTTAGGGGTAGTAATAGAGCTTTTAGGAGTAAGTATTAGAGCTGCGCGTGGGAGTATCTGAGGAGCCTGCCCATTTAATGAAGGCAATCTTGTATTTCTTAAGCAAAAGTCCATGTGTCGCCTCTAGAATTTTTGGGATTATTTTTTACTCCATAAATTCGCCCACATTTGTTGTGTTGCACGTAGGAAAATGGCAGTGTAGGTGTAGAAATCCCAAGTTGCATGGGCTTGTAGAGTTGTTTCCCAATTTGAATTAGATATCCTTCCTTGATTTGGAGATAGAGTTCTTCTAGGAAAAGGATACCCAGTACCCCTAATACCTATTTAATTCTACCTTAAGCGGGGGATTAAGTAAATTTGGAGAACAATTATTATTCTAACAAGGAAGAGAAAAGCTAGAGGAAATTTGTTCCCCCTCTCCTAGCTTTTTTCTTCTTTTGCCCTTACAAAGAGTCGTCTCTCGCTATTGTTCTTTTCCTCCGTGCTGCACCAAGGTAAGAAAAATTTGAACTATTCTTCTTCTTAATTTTTTTGGAGCTTCGAGGCTTGAAAAATTGGCATGGTGAGGGCCGAGGACGTGTGAAACACGTGGCAAAGGTGCCACGAGGCTGCTGTGTTGCAATGGGCAAGGTGAGCTGTTGGTTGCGTGGCAAGGGGATCGGCTCAGCTTAAGCTGAGGTGCTGAAGGTGCGAGCTGGGATCAGCGCACAGTTAGCGTGGGCTAGGTGGTGGCTCGGCATGGGCCAATGGCGTAGGGGTGGAGCTGGGCTGGGCTCGTTGAAATTGGCTGAAAGGGAGAGAGGCACGGGGCACTCACCCCTCTCACTAGTATATTGGGCAGATAGATCATTAGGCCCTGTTGGGTGCGAGAGAGAGCAGGAGGGAGGCACGAGCCTCATTCCGTGTTGGGCCGTCATGCTTATTAGGCTTATGACGATATGGGCCACGCGCTGTAGGGAGAGACAGAGTGAGGGCTGGGCCATTTGTGGCATGGCCGAGCTAATGAGCTGGGCCGTGGGGCCTGATATTGGGTTATGCAGTCCTCATTTATTTATTTATTGTTTCTCTTATCGCGGGCTTTTTTCTGAATATTCTCCTTTGTACTTTTTTTGCAGAAATTTTGATATGTCTTCATCTGATCGCAAAAAGTGACGAATATCCTCCATCTTTGTACCGTCAAGGTGGTTCTTCCGGCAAAATGGGCTACTTCAAGGCTACATATGTCAAGATCAATTTCGATAAGCTGTTTCAGGAATTTCTCGAGACATACAAGCATATGATTCCGTCAAGGGTTCACGGTAAGCGGGTGAAGGATGATAGCGGCCATCAACCGTGTGGCAAGGGTGCCACTGCTTGGAAAATGGCTATAAAATTCCATCTGTATTACTTCGTGTTGGGATTTACTTTTCATATGTCGCGTTTTTTTCCAAGAAGTGATCTGCTCCATGAAATGTGCACCTGCTCAGTGCTCCCCGAATGCAATTCGTGCGATTGTGGGGTTTTCGAACTTGAGCAGGTTCTTAGATATTGGCTTAACCATCAATGAATTTTGGTACTTCTTCAAAATTGGCCACAAGGAAGGTGTGGGGTAGCTGGGGTCTTGCCATAGGCTGCTTGATGCTTCTTGCAAAGGTGATCATAAGTGGGCGAGAGATACTGTAGACATCAAAATTTCGGTGAAATAAATGTTGATCAATAATTAGAATTTCAACGTTCACGTGTTACATAAATTTTACACATAGCATGTGACTCAACAAAAAATCGAGAATCATTAGAAAAGTCATCCAACATGACACGTGTCAACGCTTGGCAGAAATGATTTATTTCATCTGATTATTTAAACTCAAAAATCAAGTTTTGGAATTCTATAAATAGGAAGCCAAGGCATTCATTGGAGACCAATTGATAACCAATTCACCTCACACCAAAACCTTGAAGCTTTGAAACTCCAAAGCTCCAAAGCAAATCCCGAAGGATCAAGAAAGCTCTATTCGTTCTTCGTCAACCCAACCTTCAAGATCAAGCCCCAACGACCATTTGAAGGAACTTCCACCAATTCAAGATCAAGCCCCGACGGCCCTTGAAGAAAGCGTTCATCGTTCATCATCCGTTCATCCTAAGATCAAGCCCCAACGACCCTTTGGATCAACAACATCAACAAATCCACACATCCAACCGTTCTTCAAGATAAAGCCCAAAAGCCCTTGAAGATCTATTCATCAACTGTTCATCAAGATCAAGCCCCAAAGGCCCTTGAAGATCTGTTCATCAACAGTTCTTCAAGATCAAGCCCAAAAGCCCTTGAAGATCCATCCATCAACTGTTCATCAAGATCAAGCCTCAAAGGCCCCTCGAAGATCCGTTCATCAACAGTTCTTCAAGATCAAGCCCCAAAAGCCCTTGAAGATCCATTCATCCATCAACCTTTAAGATCAAGCCCAAAAGGCCCATTTGAAGAAACTTCCAACCATTTATCCGAGATCAAGCCTCGACGGCCCTTAGATCAGCATCACAATCCACAAATTAACACCTTACGGAGATCGAATCGAATGATCAATTTTGAGAGAGATTGTAACCCCTAAATCATTAATACAAAATATTATTTTGTACACGTGTTCTTGTCTCGTTTGTTTCAGGAAAATTTCGTGTTTACAAATTTGGCACGCCCGGTGGGATAATCTCTACCTCTCATCTCTTTCTCCGTTCAAGGAATTCAAGCACACTTCCAAAATCAAATGGCATCAAGCAAAAGACAAGCCGTTCTCACAAAGGGTAGAAACCTGAGCACTTCCGCCATGAACGGAGCATCCATTGGCACCACAACTACTCTTCAACAAACCACTTCAAAGTCGATGCCGCTGAGGGAGCAAGTGGAGCATCAAAGACGCAAGCCCGTCATCAACCTAACCTCGCTGGGGGCATCGAAGCATGCCGTTGAGGCACATCAGATGACATCCCAAAGCGGCCAACGAGGTCCTTCATCAGCACCCTGGATCCCTGAAGAGTCGCGTATGATGGTTGTACAAGTCATGACCATCGACGTTACCTCTATTGAAGAACAGCTGGCTCAAATGAGTGAAGCAATTGCAAAGCTCACAAAGACCGCGGAAGAGAAAGACTTGCAAATTACCGCACTCGTCAACAAGTTGGGGGCACGACATGATGAAGGATTCGGCTCTGACTCCAAGAAAGGTGGCGGTGAAGAAGAAGAGCTTCCAATAGAGAATGTTGAAGAAAAGCTGGAACCAGACCAAGCAGCGGCGCTCATGGGATCTCTCTCCATCAAGCAGTTGCAAGAGATGATCGCCAGCACCGTCAAGGCACAGTACGAAGGGAGCTCAAATACCTCTGGGTTGTACTCGAAGCCTTATTCAAAGAAGATTGATGCCCTGAAGATGCCGATGGGATATCAACCACCAAAGTTCATGCAGTTTGATGGAAAGGGAAACCCGAAGCAGCATGTCACCCATTTCGTTGAAACTTGCAACAACGCAGGGATCGAAGGGGACTACCTCGCCAAGCAGTTTATGCGCTCGCTGAAAGGAAACGCCTTCGACTGGTACACCGACCTCGAGCCCAAATCCATCAACAGCTGGGAGCAATTGGAGCGGGAATTCCTCAATCACTTCTACAGCACCTGCTGCACTATAAGCATGCTGGAGCTCACAAATACGAAGCAATGGAAAGATGAGCTGGTCATTGACTACATCAACAGATAGCGCACTCTAAGCCTCGACTGCAAAGACAGGCTCTCGGAGACCTCTTCAATCGAGATGTGCGTCCAAGGCATGCAATACATCCTTAAAGGCATCAAATCACAGACCTTCGAAGAGCTAGCAGCCCGCGCCCATGACATGGAGTTGAGCATCACCCATCATGGGAAGAAGGAACTGATCGCCGACTACAAGAACGACAAAGTTCTTGAGACAAAGGTGGATAAGGCTGAGTAGAAATCCACCATGGAAGCAATGACGGTCAACACAGCTCCCGTCAAAATCCCTACACGAGGCAAGGCGATTCAAGCTGAAGCTTTTCGTGATCAAGAGATGCGTAGACGCATTTTGAAGGAGCTTGATGAGAAGACTTATCTATTCCCCGACTCTGATGTGGTTGCCATGTTAGAAGACTTGTTGGAAAAGAAGGTGATCGGTTTGCCTGAGTGCAGACGGTCAGAAGAGATGAATCGCACCGACAGTCCAAGGTACTGTAAATTCCACCGCTTCATCAGTCATCCGACAGAAAAGTGCTTCGTGCTGAAAGATCTCATCTTGAAGTTGGCTCATAAAGGAATCATCGAGCTAGATCTTGACGATATATTGAAATCAAACTATAGCACCATCACTTCTGGCTCTTCTGACTCAAAGTTTTCACCTCAACCGTTGGGGGCATGCTCCGAGTCAAGCGAAGTTGAAGGATGGATTCATGTCACTCCGAAGAAATTACACATGAAGCCTACATCTCATCCATAAGTTCGCCAACCGAAAATGGGGCAAAGCAGCTTTTGTCAACCTCAAAAGCAACGGGAAATTGTTAAAAATGATGAAATTTCAACACAAAGATCGTCTGTCCCCATCACGATGCGCGATTTCTTCCCCGAAGACTTCTTCAAACACTCAATCAAGATACCTTGCTATGAAGATTGCAAGGAATGCCTCTCCAAGATCGTTTGACAAATTCACAATGCTCCTTGTTCGCACGAGCCTAAACTGTACGAACCAAAACTTCTTGTCCGCACGAGCCTAAACTATAGGACACGAGGCTCCTCGCCTGCACGAGCCTAAACTGCATGGCACTAAGGTCCTGGTCTGCACGAGCATAAAAGGCAACACCAATGCTCTTTGTCCGCAAGAGCTTAAACCGTAGGACACCAAAGCTCCTGGTCTGCACGAGCATAAAAGGCAACACCAAATGCTCCTTGCCTGCACGAGCTGAAACTGCAAACAACACCAATTGCTCCTGGCCCGCAAGAGCATAAACTACGTACCGCACAAAAAAAAAATCTGTATTTGAACTACGTTTTGACTAGATCTCTTTCTTTGGAAGGGTACGTAGGCAGCTTGAGCATTCGATTTCGAGTTCAGTCACATCAAAAAAAAAATAGGGGTTTGATTAAAGTTTCATTAATGAAGGTCAATTTTATTTAAAAAAAAAAATTGCAAGTTTCTTTGTACAAAATTAAATTACAGTTTCTTCGAAAAAAAAATGAATACATAAGTCATTATGTATTTACAAAAAAAAAAAAAAAAAAAAAGAAAAAAAGAAAAAAAAAAAAGATACAATTTCTTCAAAAGAAAAAAAAAAGATATATATATATCGAGGCCCAGCAGCAACAAAAGGCACCAGCCCAGGCACGGTTCTCTCTCGAAGTCTCTACCCAAACCCAACTTCTCCATCTCTATTCTTGAGCTTTCTACACCTCCCTCTTCCTCGCCCACCGCCTCCGTGACGCCTTCCCATCTATCACCTCGTTGACTGTCTACTCCCGACTCCACTCCAACCCGGCCTTCCGCACCTTCATCAACCAAATCTCTTCCTCCACTGACAAAGACAACGCAGCTCTGCTTCCTCCTCTTCCTTGGACCTGCCGCATCTCAACCCCAACAGAACCACCTCCCGTGTTACGACATCAGCTTCCTAGTTGTCATCGGCATCGGCCTCTCTGTTGCCAGGTCGAGCGAATCTGACTAAAATGCCATCTGGATATGCCAAAACGGAGGGGACACGGAGGTCAAGCGCTAGCTTAGGGTTTTCATTCTCCTTCACCGGCTTCACTACGCCCGCTGAGGATATCGCCACCATCTTTTCCTTCTTCACCACGCTAGTCATCACCTGTTCCATTGCACGCAGTGCCGGGTCTAGTTCATCAGCATCATTCGCACGGGGCAGCACAATCTCAACTCCATGGATGAATCTGACGGCTACCCAAAAGAGTGCTACACCCAAGACGGCCGGAGAGTGAGGTCATCATCATCAACAACGATCGTGCACGTCATGGCGCTGGATGCCGACTTCGTCCACTCCCCCAACAGCGTCGGCTCCAACCGTGCAGACTGGCAGGGCTCATGCGCCATTCTCGTCAGCAACGTCGTTTCCCAGCAGTTCAGCGCCCTCTTCCGTACTCTGCTTCTTCCATGCTCAGCCGATGGCAGTAGAGTGTCGATGCAGCACCAATCATTGATCAACGCTAGCGGCAGCAACAAGACGATCTCCCTCGACCCCAGATCAGATCTCGTCGGAGCTCCAGTGATCTCGATGTGATCTTGGGACAGCTTGCTCTTCGTTCTCTAGCCTCCAACTTTATCACCATACTCGTGACCTTCTCTGAGCAATAGGATCCTCGACAGTTGCTGCTTGTGCGTCCGTCCTTGTCATGCTCTACATCCTCCCTCTGGACCAACTTCACCCGCAACGGCAGCTTCATGGTGCAAGCGGTGGTGCTGCAGTGCATCATCTGAGCACCATCTCCGTTGTGCAACGCCTAAGCCCAGCGAGGAACCCAGCTCCTAAGCGTTGGCACCGTCTGTCCACATCTCCTCCATCTCTTGCCTCCTACAGCTTCCCGCCCGTCTTTTCCTCTGCAAGGCAGCCAAAAAATGTAGTGGCTGTGCAATGGCGACGGTGCAAGGCAACAAGAATGCAGTGGCGGTGCAATGGTTGTGTAGTGGTAGTGGCAAACAGCAACTGTGAAGAAATTAAATAACGTCGTCAAACGACTAGCCGGTCATGAAGCCTCGACTGTAGCTCTCCGTCCGTGGCAAACAGCAACGTCGAAGAACTTCAATAACCGCCGTCAAACGACTAGCCGGTCATAAAGCCTCGACTGTAGCTCTCTGTCCGTGGCAAATAGCAATGGCGAAGAACTTCAATAACCGCCGTCAAACGACTAGCCGGTCATGAAGCCTCGACTACAGCTCTTCGTCCGTCTTCGTCCTTCCCTGCAAATTCCCCAGCCCATCATCAAAATTTATACAAAAAAAAATATAATAAAAAATGAGATAGTGGAGCAAAGTGGTGGATCAGCACCACCGAAAGCAAAGAAAATAAAAATAAATAAATGATAATAATATAAAAGAATGATGGTGCATCTGGCACCATGTGCAAGAAAAATAAATAAATATATATATATATATATATATATATATATATATATATATATATATATATATATATATAATGGATGGTGCATCTGGCACCATGTGCAAGAAAAGAAAAAAAAAAAATATATATATATATATATATATAAATGAATGGTGGATCAGCACCATATGAAATATATATATATATATACATATATATATACTGAATGAAGAAAGCGTCATTTATTGATTTATCTGAAAATTTACATAAATGTACATTTTACATGAGACAAGAAAAGAAAAAAAAAAAGCAAACAGGAGGGAGCCTTCACGAAGGTTGCTCATGTGAAGCCTCACCACTCGACAGAGCTCTAGGAAGAAAAGGCGCCGGAGGTTGACTGTTTGAAGCCTCACCACTCGGCGAAGCTGAAGGGAAAATTATGAGTTTTTACACATGGGATTTCTAAATGACTAGCATGCATATACAATTCAAAATTTATATACATAAGCAACGGAAGCATGTTATCAAATAATATCAAAGTTATAGTCACGCAAATCCCCTTCAAGGTTCATAAGTTTATATATAATGTATCTAAAACATTTAACTTAAGAACAAAGTCAAGGAATAGATCTATACCTCTTGATCTTGATTTTAGACCAATGATGGACCACCTCTAAGCCCTTTGCTCCTTGAAGTCCTTGAGCCTAGCCTCCTTCCTTGCCTCCTCCACTTTGTTAGTAAGAGTGCTCCAAGGTTCTCCTTAAGTCTCCAAAGGAGAAGACCTCTAAATATCCACACCCACTAGTGTAGTGAGATGGATGGAGGAATAACCAAAAGGGTGAAAGATTGTTAGCTAAAACACCCTCTAGGTGGCCGGCCTTTGTGGTTTTAGAGAGCTATTTTTCTTTTGCCTCTTTGTTGTTCAAAAATACACAAAAAACCCTAAGGATTAAATCTCTATAAAGTTCCTTATATAGACAAAAAGAAACCTAGTCAACAACTTGACTAAATATCTCTCCCTCTCCACTTGCAAGGGCCGGCCCCTTTGTGTTAGTTTGGGCTTTGGGCTTTTATTTATTTCTAGTCGTCCAATGCTTGAATAAAAGCCCAATGGGTTTAGGCCCAACGTGCCCAATTAAACCCGAACGTTTCTTTAAGCCCAAAACGATCTTTTATCGCTTTTATGATTTCTTTAGACTTTCTAAATTAATCAAAACACTTAATTAATCCAATTAATTATTGCCTTCATCCGGTAATTACTTACTACAATAGTGTATCGGTGTACAATCATTTTAGGTTCTAATTAGCAAGGCAGTGAGGTGATTGGCATCAATCCAATTGATTATATTTAATTCAATCACTTAGTGAATTAAAATTTCCTTTTAATTCACCTTCTTCTTTGATGACTACATTTAATCATCTAGAAGAACTCACAAGCTATGAGTGACATCTAACCATATGTCATAGCTACCCAAGCTAATGTAGAAGTTGTTCGGAGAACCTATTCAGTTGGAATTACAACGTAATTCGATCCTTCTCTAAAACAATACTCTCAACCACATTACTAGGGTATGGATATATTATGTCAAACCCCTAATGTGATTATTCCTTCTTATATGATTCAATTGAGTCGTATAGGAACGCTTTCCTTTATTACGCTCGATACTTCGGCCGAAGATTCCCGAATCATATCTTAGAGTATTCTTCCTCTCTTATCGAAGATTAGAGATTCCTTGTTGCGCATACACTTGCCTTCATGACTAAGTGGCTTAACCCCAACTATGCCGTTGACATTCTGATAGAGTGACATTTGACATAATCAAAGATTAAGTACTTAACCACAAGACAACGACGATGCCTCAGGTCAAATGACTATTTACATTATTCCAACCATTAGAGTTACTTGCTTGACATGTGAGTAGACCTCCATGCAAGTACTCTCGTTCGATTGTGTTCAATGAACTCATTCCCTTAATGAGCACCTACATACTTGTCTTAGTGTCACTACACAAATGGGATGAGACTTTCCATTATTCCATTTGAAGCGGATACAGTATGTGCCGGTCTAAGCATTGTCAGTATCCCTCCGACAATCCAATGACCAGGAACCTTTTTGGACATAATGGTTATGTGAAGAAGGTCTATGTAGTCTAACATCATTAGATTACTTCTTCAATTGATCCATTGTCCATGGATTCATTAATTAGGACATATATCGTTTATTGAGATAGTCCCAATTAGTATCTTTGCCATTTGATGTATAAGAGTCATCCATAAATCGATTCTTTTGTCCTGAAATGTTTCATCCAAAGATTGACTTTCAGGGCATATTTCCAACAGAAGCTCCAGGAAGAAGAGGCGCCGGATGTTGACTGTTTGGAGCCTCATTACTCGGTAAAACTCTAGTGGATGAAGGCAATAGGTGCCTCTGGAGTAAAGCCACAAACATCAGATGGTCATTTTGAATCCGACCTTCGGATTCCTGCAGCTGGTCGAGTTTTCTCTTCATGCTCGTCGAGTAACTATTGGCAAGCATGTGCAACTCTCTGTTTTCATGCTTAAGCCCTCTAATCTCTTGCTTAAGACTCGCCACCTCAGCCATCAGTGACTCGACTTGATGAGTTCGAGTAAGAACGCGTTAGCCCATATTTGATACGGAGCCCGCACACTGAACACTGAAAGCCAAAGAGTCCTGAACAGCCAGCTCATCAGACCGCTTAGAAATGATCATGTTGTCCTTGGGGGTGAAAAGATTTCTAGCTACCACCGCAGCGGTCATATCATTCTTCATCACCGAATCCCCAACGGTAAGAGGACCGGTAGGGGATATGAAGTATGGGCGCCATATGTTGTCTTGAGAAAGCATGGCTGCCTCTTCACCACGGTTCAAGTCAAAACGACAGTCGGAGGGGCCAGACATTTTCAAAGGTGTTGAAGAAAGAAGAGGTCGGACAAATCAAGATCTTAGAAGTGAAAGAATGGAGTTTCTACAGGCGGAAATTCCAGTGTGCTTGGAAACGTACTGCGTGCCTCTATAAAAATCAGCACTCGACGGGATTTTAGAAATTGAAGAGGCATGCTCAGAAATCGAAGAGGCCAATTAAAAAATCGAAGAGGCGCTAGCTTTCTCAAAAGCTGGGCTTGATCAGAAAACCATGGGCCAATCTTCTTTTCCAGACTTTTCCGCACTTGTCACATGCAACCTCTGCACTCGACGGAGCTCAGAAATCGAAGAGGCGAGCTCAGAAATCGAAGAGGCAAGCTCAGAAATCGGAGAGGCATTGGCTTTCCCAAACGTGGCATTGCATGTCACATGCACACTCAGCTTTGTAGAAATCACGGGCAGTTTGTCAAAGCGCCGATTCCAGATATCGAAGAGGCGTTTGCTTTTCCAGACGTGTCAGCGCCTGTCACATACACACTCAGCTTTGCGGAAATTACGGGCAATCTGTCGAAGATTTCTTGTGAAGTAGAAAGCACGTGAAGTTTACTGTTAAATCATCCAACAGTTGCCGACAAGAGTGAAAGAACAGTACCGGTTATTAATCCATATAAATGTCAACCTTCACCCTCCATAGCAAGGCAGACATACAGAACATTTCTTTATCTCCGAGAATGCCTTCCCAACAAAGCCTCTCGAGTCACTCAGTGTTCCTTATTCCTTGGGGTACCTCTGCAAACAAGTCATCAAGAGCAAAAGTATTTCATATCATGAAGGTAGAAAGCAAGAGTATCTCATATCATGCTTTCTCCCTGTCCTTTTCCTTGTCTTTGTGACAAGGAGAAAGCGTGCAATTAGCCAGCACTTGGTGTCAATCTTCCGATCTAAGAACCGACTGCCTGGAACTCCTTCCTGATTGCTTACCTAGCATTGCTCTCGAGTGCTCATCTTCAACTGCTGATGTACTTCCGAAGAAGATGACACATCTGCCTGGAGAACAGATAAGGCAAGTGAAAATGATACCTTGAAGCATGTGGAGACAACGTGCTAATTCATCTTCAAGATCAAGTCTCATTTTCCTTGCTAAGAAGTTCCCCAACCCAATTCAAGAATAAACCTGTGGAAAGATACTTCTTCAAAAGAAAAAGTATCTCATATCATCAGAGTCAAAGGCAAAGATATCTCATGGCATGCTTTTCCTTTACCCTTGCTCTTGCATGCGAGACAAGGAGAAAGAAAGCAATCGGTCGGCACTTTGACAGATTGAACAAAGAAACAGACCATCATCTCTACCTCGTGCCTACCTGCCGTGCAGAAGAAACAAGCTGAGAAGAATGCTATCTGCAGACTCAATCAACCCAGCAGAAGGAGTCTGAGTTGAAACCAATAGCTCGAGAAGCTTCAACAACATATGGACGCATCAGTCGCCAAATAGCAAAGCCTTGCCGTACAGGGCAATCAAATCGCCACCACCAATCAAGTCTCATTTTCCTTGCTAAGAAGTTCCCTAGCCCAGTTCGAGATCAAAGTTGTGGAAAGTCAACAATTGGAAAAATCCAGAAAATCCTCCAACCCAGTTCAAGATCAAAGCTGTGGAAATTCAACAAGCGCAAAAAACAAATACGTGCCAATTCATTCACCACCAAAGCCAAATATCATCTACCACATGAAGCTCCTTGTGGCCCAATTTCAACCTTCAAGATCAAGCCTCGACGGCCCTTGAAGAAATTTCAAACAAAGTTTAAGAACAAGCCCCAACGGCCCTTGAAGAAACTTTCAGCCCAATTCAAGATCAAGCCTCAACGGCCCTTGAAGAAATCTCAAGCCCAATTCAAGATCAAGCATCAACGGCCCTTGAAGAAATCTCCAGCCCAATTCAAGATCAAGCATCGATGACCCTTGGATTGACATCTACATTAAGGGACTTCAAAACGCATCTCCTACATGTAACAAACACATGTATACGGCGCCGCGCCTTGAAGTGGGGGCATTTGTAGACATCGAAATTTCGGTGAAATAAATGTTGATCAATAATTAGAATTTCAACGTTCACGTGTCACATAAATTTTACACATAGCATGTGACTCAACAAAAAATCGAGAATCATCAGAAAAGTCATCAAACATGACACGTGTCAACGCTTGGCAGAAATGATTTATTTCATCTGATTATTTAAACCCAAAAATCAAGTTTTGGAATTCTATAAATAGGAAGCCAAGGCATTCATTGGAGACCAATTGATAACCAATTCACCTCACACCAAAACCTTGAAGCTTTGAAACTCCAAAGCTCCAAAGCTCCAAAGCAAATCCCGAAGGATCAAGAAAGCTCTCTTCGTTCTTCGTCAACCCAACCTTCAAGATCAAGCCCCAACGGCCCTTTGAAGGAACTTCCACCAATTCAAGATCAAGCCCCGACGGCCCTTGAAGAAAGCGTTCATCGTTCATCATCCGTTCATCCTAAGATCAAGCCCCAATGGCCCTTTTGATCAACAACATCAACAAATCCACACATCCAACCGTTCTTCAAGATAAAGCCCAAAAGCCCTTGAAGATCCATTCATCAACTGTTCATCAAGATCAAGCCCCAAAGGCCCTTGAAGATCCGTTCATCAACAGTTCTTCAAGATCAAGCCCAAAAGCCCTTGAAGATCCATCCATCAACTGTTCATCAAGATCAAGCCTCAAAGGCCCCTCGAAGATCCGTTCATCAACAGTTCTTCAAGATCAAGCCCCAAAAGCCCTTGAAGATCCGTTCATCCATCAACCTTCAAGATCAAGCCCAAAAGGCCCATTTGAAGAAACTTCCAACCATTCATCCGAGATCAAGCCTCGAAGAGGATCAAATTTGAGAGAGATTGTAACCCCTAAATCATTAATACAAAATATTATTTTGTACACGTGTTCTTGTCTCGTTTGTTTCAGGAAAATTTCGTGTTTACAGATACCTTGGAGATAAGTGGAGAGTGGAAGTCTGACTCATCTCCTTAGCTGTGCGTTCTGACAGTCTTTATCAGTGGTAAGTGAGCTGCTTCATTCTTAGCCTGCTTGAATTTTTGTTGAGCTGATCCATGACTTCAATTTATTGATCGTTCTTCTTACTTTGTGTAGATTTGAATTTTGGCTCAACTCCAAAAACTTCGACGGATATGAAGAAAGTGCACATCGCGTTGGGTATTCCTATTGAGTACCATGTGTGGCGCTGGCTGCTCAGTCCTATTCGTTGGGAAAAAGGCGGGTTGCTTCCGAAGGAAGAGATAAAGCGGATAAATGAGAAGGCATTTGCTCGCCAGCCTTCTGCCAATGAGAGTGGAAATAAGAGATTTTCATCACCTGCCAGTGAGCATTCGACCGAGAAGAATCCAAGGACTTCTTCTGCTACTCACGGGGGCTCGTTTGCTGTTGAGAAACCTGTCATTGATCTGACTTCTTCTAAGGGGAAGAAAAAGACTGTTGAGTATGAGCATGTGAAATCTGCTGCTCCAAAGGTGGCCACAACTATTGCTGAGAGAATTGCCCAGCGAAAGGGTTTGTCGGTGCCTATGGTGTCCGGGTTTGTCGGTGCCTATGGTGTCCAGGTTTGTGTCGAATCGCGCATCGGGAGCTAAGTTTGGTTCAGCTTCTGAGAGGCTTGCAGCTATGAAAAGCATAAAGGTGGATTATGCTGCTAAGGTGGTGCCTGGGCATGTTCCTCATTCTGCTGCGACTGATTGTCTGCTGAGAAAGGGAAGTCTGCTCGTATGGATAATTGAGAGAGATCTACCGAGTCTAGAGCTGGGGAATTTCCTGAAGTCTGTGTGTTGTTGAAGGCTAACATGCTTAAGGATGTCGATGTTGGAAATATGCCCTGAAAGCCAATCTTTGGAAGAAACCTTTCAGGACAAAAAAATAGATGTATAGATGATTCTTATACGTCAAATGGCAAAAACACGAATTAGGACTATCTCAATAAACGATATATATCTTAAATAATGTATCCATGGACAATGGATGGATTGAAGAAGTAATCTAATGATGTTAGACTACAGAGACCTTCTTCAGATAACCAAATGTCCAAAAGGTTCCTGGTCATTGGATTGTCAGAGGGAAACTGACAATCCGTAGATCGGTACATACTATGTCTGCTTCAAATGGAAGGATGGAAAGTCTCATCCCATTCGTGTTGTGACACTAAGACAAGTATGTAGGTGCTCATTAGGGGAATGAGTTCACTGAACACAATCGAACGAGAGTACTTGCATGGAGGTCTACTCACATGTCAAGCAAGTAACTCTAAAGGTTGGAATAATGTAAGTAGTCCTTAGACCTGAGGCATCGTCGTTGTCTTGTGGTTAAGTACTTAATCTTTGATTATGTCAAACGTCAATCTTTCAGAATGTCAACGGCATAGTTGGGGTTAAGCCACTTAGTCATGAAGGCAAGTGTATGCGCAACAAGGAATCTCTAATCCTCGGTAAGAGAGGAAGAATACTCTAAGATATGATTCGGAAATCTTCGGCCGAAGTATCGAGCGTATTGAAAGGAATGTGTTCCTATACGACTCAAAAGAATCATATAAGAAGGAATAATCACATTAGGGGTTTGACATAATATATCCATACCCTAGTAATATGATTGAGAGTATTGTATTAGAGAAGGATCGAATTACATTTGTAATTCCAACTGAATAGGTTCTCCGAATAAACTTCTACATTAGCTTGGGTAGCTATGACATATGGTTAGATGTCACTCATAGTTTGTGAGTTCTTCTAAGATAAATAAACATAGTCATCAAAGAAGAATGGTGAATTAAAATGAAGTTTTGATTCACTAGTGATTGAAATTAAATTGAATTAATGACCAATCACCTCACTGCCTTGCTAATTAGAACCTAAAAGATTGTTCACCAAAACACTATTGTAGTGGGTAATTAATGGATGATGGAATTAATTAATTGGATTAATTAAGTGTTTTAATTAATTTAGAAAGTCTAAAGAAATCATAAAAGCGATAAAAGATCGTTTTGGGCTTAAAGAAATGTTCGGGTTTAATTGGGCCCATTGGGCCTAAACCCATTGGGCTTTTATTCAAGCATTGGATGACTTGAAATAAATGAAAGCCCAAAGCCCAAATTAACACAATAGGGCCGGCCATACTAAAGGGTTTGGGAGAGTTGTTTGGTCAATTTGTTGACTAGGGTTTTGATAATATATAAGGAACTTTATAGAGTTTGATTCCTTTAATTGTTTTGTGAGTTTTAGAAACACAAAATCAAAACAACCATCTCTCTCTCTCTCAATTAGGCTTGCCACCTTGAGGGTGAATTGGCTAACAACTTTTCATCCTTTTGGTCATTCCTTCATCCTTCTCATTATACTAGTGGGTGAGGATTTTTAGAGGTCTTCTACTTTGGGGACTTGAAGAGAACCTAGGAGCACTCATTCTATCAAAGTGGAGGAGGCAAGGAGGGAAGCTAGGCTCAAGGAATTCAAGGAACAAAGAGCTTGGAGGTGGTCCATCCTTGGTCTAAAATCAAGAACAAGAGGTATAGATCTATTCCTTGACTTTGTTCTTAAGCAAAATTGTTTTGATGCATTATATTTAAACCTATGAACCTTGAAGGGGATTTACATGACTATAACTTTGATAACTTGTTATAAATGCTTCCGTTGCGTATGTATATAAATCTAGAATTGTATATGCATGCTAGTCATTTTGAAATCCCAAATATAGAAAACTCATAATTTTCCCTTCAAGTGGTATCATGAGCCAAAGGTTTATGTATAATGTGTCCTTTTGGATTTTATGCATATGGGTATTAATATTATGCATGACATAATTATTGTTTCATTCAAAATATGTTTATCTTTTGTTTTTCAATAGTTGAAGAATGTTAGTCAATAGTTGAAAAAGATATGTATGCAAAAGTTGTTTTGTATGCATGAATGAAATTTGAGTTTTGAACTAAATTTTGACATATTACTTCTTCATTTAAAGTATGTTTATCTTTAGTTTTTCAATGGTTGAAAAATATAAATCAAGAGTTGAAAAGATGTGCATGTAAAAATTGTTTTGTATGCATGAATGAAGAACAAGTCATGAACAAAATTTTGGGTTTCTTGTTCTTTGTGGTTGGCACGATTTTGGGAAAAATTTTTGAGCATGTGTTTATGTTTTATTGTAAGACACTCACACATCATTTAAAGCTAGAAAGAAGAAATCTTGTCACTTAAGTTTTTGGGTTTGAAAAATCACCAAGAATACACAAATCTTGAAAAATATGTTCATGGTTTTGTTCTTGGTGTTCATAGTTTGGTTTTTGGATGAAAATGATTTTATTTGTTTTTCATGCATAGTTTTATGATTGTGGATGATGATCTTACCATCCATAACCATATTAAAATTAATTGAACCCTACTAGATTAGGTGAATATCCATCACTTTTTCTAAAGAATTAAAAGCTAAAATAAGTGACAAACATAATGATGTTTCTTTTTATTTTGTAATGAATTAATGCAAAATTAGTGGATTTCATCCCCCCCCCCCCATTAACAAGGCCGGCCTACATAGTGGTTTTACCACTTATGGGGCCATTTTATATTTTGAGAAAGTTGGTTTTACTTTTGAGTATTTATGGTTTGACCCCTAACTTTTTCATAATTGCATAAAGGCCCCTACTAACTAGAAAGTTAAAATATTTGATTTTAATTTGTTAGTTGTTTAAACTCATAATACTATTATGCCCATATGCACTAAATCTAAATGTTTATGTTGCATTCCATATGATTATTTAATGTGATTAGATAGTTGGAAAAATGGGTGACTATGGACTTATGCCTTAAACGATAATTGAGCTATGAGATAAGGCGCTAAAATCAAATTGTTTGAACCTTGGGAATGTGTTTTAATTACTGTTTAATTGGACCTTGTCACGTTTGAAATTAATCTATCTCTCTCCCCTTTTAGTATATGTAATTTATAGGAATTTGTACAAATCGGTTTGTAATTATTATTACTTCTTAATCTCTATTCATTAGTTGATTCCCTCTAGTGCTAGACTAGAGTTTCTTTAACTATTGGCAAGAAGACATAACTAAAAGAGGGTTTTGACATGAGATTAAAGATTAAATGGGTCCAACGCCCTAATTAGCAATGAATGATTGTCTTTCATTTCTAATGGCTAAATGAAAATGTTTTAATTGGATTGAAAAGCACGTAATTAAATTGACACAACCTCCCCGAGTTTATATTCAACAATGATGACTCGTTGTTGCAATAACCTAATAAGTCCATGGTCATCCAAGAGCCTAAGATAACTATAAAGTCCAATTTCAAAGGAATGCAAAAACCATAGTAGTAGTAGTTACTTCCAATATTTGAAAAATTCGTTTTTGATATTGATTTGTTTTTCTTAAAACAAATAGTGGGAGTATCATACGCTACTAAAATATAATGAATATAATTAGTAGTAATATATATCTCCAATATTTTGAAAAATGTTTTGATATTGATTTGTTTTGTGAAAACGAATAGTGGGGATATCATATGCTACTAATTTCATTAACTTTGGACTAGTAGTTATAATAGGACTATTTATTTGAATATGATTAAATAAATAATATTGATGAGACCTTAAAATCCCTCAACCAACAAACAATATTAAGTTGAAAGCGTGAGAGTGCTTAGAACACTCTTTCGTAGCCTTCCACCATGGTAGGCTCCAAGCGTTTATGACTTGTACACCGCCTTCACCCTATCATGGGGAAGTTCAAAGTGCATGCTTATATTCAGGAGGAGTTTATTCAAAACATTTGATGAGGTTAAGGTAGGCAACGAGCGTGGCCAACATCGTATCATCGTGAGGTCATACTTGAACCCCTATCTAAACCAAGCATGGTGGGAAAGAACTTAACTAAGAAAAATGGTGCCAACATCGTATCATCGTGAGGCATTGTTTTCTAGAGGCCAAATAGATGGGTAATCACAAAAACTTGTTGTGAAAGGGTAATTATACCCTCTCATTATTATTTTTGCTAGCCAACATCGTATCATCGTGAGGTGGGCTTGGTAATAGTGAGCCTCCCATAACCCGCTAGGAGCTTTCTTTGAAATCTCCCGGATTCCATCTTGAGGGATATGGAATTTGCCAAAAATGGTGGGTGGTGTCATTCGGTTTAAAGACCCGAATCGTTTGACTTAATCAACAATCAATCTAATTATTTTAGTGTTTATGTATTTAGATATGGTTGGAAGCGCACTCGCGAAAATACTCGACAAACATTGACTTGAGGGGCACAATTTCCCATCATGGTATCGTAATGTCAAGATTCTCCTAACATTGGAGAAGATTGTTTACGTGCTAGACAAGGCTCCACCTCACATACCTCTTGGCCCTGAGGCTACAGAGGATGAGCGTGCTAAGTTTGACAAGCACGTTGAGGATGACACACAAGCCAAGTGCTATCTGTTGGCTTCCATGAATGAGGAGCTACAGAGACAGCACGAGGACATGGACAGTGCATTTTCCATAATACTCCATCTTACGGAGTTATATGGCGAAGGGACGCGCAACCGTCGCTTTAGCACTGTTTGTGAACTTGTGAAGACCAAGATGGTCAAAGGGGCTCCAGTACATCAACATGTACTGAAGATGATAGGATTCATTGAACAATTGGAGAACCTTGGTACTCCACTTGACGGGGAATTGGCCCAGGACTTCATATTGGCTTCTCTTTCTGATTCATTTGCGCAGTTCGTAATGAACTACAATATGAATAAAATGGATAGTACTCTCTCTGAGTTGCTAAATATGTTAGTAACTGCCGAGAAGACTATGAAGAAAGAGAACATTATAGGGACTGCTGCAGTAGCCTATAACAAGCCATCCTCTTCCAAAGCCAAGCTGAAAGGCAAAGGCAAAAGAAAGGAGATGAAGTCACCCACTCATAAGCCAAAAGGAAGAGTGTGGAAAAAGAAGGCAATAGAGCCCAAAGGGGCTTGCCACCACTGTGGAAAGGAGGGACATTGGAGGAGGAATTGCAAGTTTTACCTTGCAAGTCTTAAGGACAAACCACAAGGTATGGTTTATGTTCTTGTTTTCAATTCTAAATGTTAGATCTTCTAAATATTTATATTTGATATAAAGGGCTAATCATTTGTATAATTGTATATAGGTGAAGAAGCCAAGTAGAAGAGGAACAAGCAAGGAAAGGTGTGGAGAAGAGTTCGTCCACCATGTTTTTTGCTTACTACTTAAGAAGTTTGTTGCATTTAAAGACAGTCTTTAAACTTTCTTATTTTGTTAAGAACTTAATATGGCTTCATATGATGGAAGGCCACTAAATAAATGCTTATATGTATAAAGGTATTTAAATTAGTCTCTAAATGTTTAGAGCTAATGCTTTTTATATTAAACATTATGAATGTTTGAATTATCATATTAATGTAATGTGATGAATGCCTTCTAATACATTTTCTTAATAGTACTATTATGAATTGAATATTGTCTTGTTGTATCCTAGATGAGATACAAGATTTATATCATATGAAACACAATGTCTTATACCAATATACACCAATTTTATACATTTTGAATGTATGAAATGATTTCTCATTAAAGTCATGAGAAATAGTGGGAGGTGTGAAAATGGATATAAACTTGAATGTGATTGGTTTATAGTTGTCAAAAGAATAATAGTACTTGACTATTATTAAGAGTTTGTAATTTTAAATTGTTAAAAGACTCAAGCTCTTCAAACGTTAAAATTCTATGTTGTGTGATATTTAAAGAAAGTCTTTGAATGTTGGTTTCGTCAACCTAGCATAAAATGGTTATATGTTGGGAATTGTCCATCATTCTCTTTTATGAGAACAAGCTAAATAACAAAGCATATGGACAAGTTGATGAAACAAAAGGGAATAACTTCAAAATGAGTCACAACATTTGGTTTAACAACAAGACAATCCAAATTCAACATCTAATGTAACAATATTGCTCTATGTAGTTTTGATAAAGAATTATACCAACCACCTAGAAGGAATGGTTGAGTTTCTATATCATTAGTAGAAGTTATGCTTCCACTAAAGACTTGGATAGTTCTTATATAACTACATTAAAGGTCTTAGTATGACTAAAACTTGGAATATGGTGTATGACACCATATGAATTAAATGAATAGACTTGACAAAGCAAGTTACACATTTCAAATGGAATTGCTTGAGAAGGAATTCTTTTGTGTACGATTCGTTTGAATAACTTGTGTTAGCTAGTGTTGTTGATAGTCTCAAAATAGTTGAGATATCATCAATAAGCTAATGGATCTTAATGATTGTCAATAGATCCAATACAAGTTAGTGGGAGCAATATGCATTCAAATCAAGACGATATAATTGTTAATTTTGAATGAATGCTAAGTTACATCAAGGCCAGTGGGAGTGATGTCATAATTTGAGCAAACAAGATATGAATGAAGTCTAATTGATAGACTTGATAAATCATAGATGTTACTCGAAAAATGACAAAACATGACACAGTCAATTTTGAAGTATAGACTTGAAATTGGACTTATTGATATAGTAAGACTATCTCAAGGATATTAAATGAGGAATTAAATCTCAAATGTTGTAGATTTAAGAAAGCATTCTCCTATATGATAGGAAATCACTTTCAGAATCCTTATAATGAATGTGTCATAAAATCACAAAAGGGACACATGTATTGACTTGTGAAATAGATATCCAAAAGTGAAGAACCACAGAGGTTGTCACTTTAAGATATTACTATATCCCAGGATCAGAACCAAAGCAACTGATAGAGTATTATTGCCTTTAAAAGGAAACATCAGAGTAGGACTCTGGAAGCGTGCATTCACTTAAGTTGTTAACCAAAGTGAAAATAAGCCATTTTAACAAATGGAACTTCATAATGGATGAAGAACTAACCATATGAATGAATTGATAGTATGGTACTACAATGGTCTCAAGGATGGAGCAAAGTTTGTATAAAGTATACAAACAAAATATATGACGATATATTGTTTTAGAAACTGCTTCAAAAAGGTGTTTTGAATGAAGGGGTTCTATTAGAACCAATGATTGAATCCAAACCATAAGGTCGATGGTAGTGTACTACGACGTAATGGGGCGATAGCTCAAGCCATGGAATCAAGGTCTCATCAAAATATTCGAACACAATAAAGAGACATCATCAAATGTTTTGGAAACATTTGATGAGTAAATTCCCTTTTAAAATAAAAGGAATTAATACATAACCAAGTTAACCAGCGAGCATGAACTCTCTCGACAAGATGTATAAGATACACTAGTGATTGACTTTAGTGCAAGTGGGAGATTGTTGGAAATATGCCCTGAAAGCCAATCTTTGGAAGAAACCTTTCAGGACAAAAAAATAGATGTATAGATGATTCTTATACGTCAAATGGCAAAAACACGAATTAGGACTATCTCAATAAACGATATATGTCTTAAATAGTGTATCCATGGACAATGGATGGATTGAAGAAGTAATCTAATGATGTTAGACTACAAAGACCTTCTTCAGATAACCAAATGTCCAAAAGGTTCCTGGTCATTGGATTGTCAGAGGGAAACTGACAATCCGTAGATCGGTACATACTATGTCTGCTTCAAATGGAAGGATGGAAAGTCTCATCCCATTCGTGTTGTGACACTAAGACAAGTATGTAGGTGCTCATTAGGGGAATGAGTTCACTGAACACAATCGAACGAGAGTACTTGCATGGAGGTCTACTCACATGTCAAGCAAGTAACTCTAAAGGTTGGAATAATGTAAGTAGTCCTTAGACCTGAGGCATCGTCGTTGTCTTGTGGTTAAGTACTTAATCTTTGATTATGTCAAACGTCAATCTTTCAGAATGTCAACGGCATAGTTGGGGTTAAGCCACTTAGTCATGAAGGCAAGTGTATGCGCAACAAGGAATCTCTAATCCTCGGTAAGAGAGGAAGAATACTCTAAGATATGATTCGGAAATCTTCGGCCGAAGTATCGAGCGTATTGAAAGGAATGTGTTCCTATACGACTCAAAAGAATCATATAAGAAGGAATAATCACATTAGGGGTTTGACATAATATATCCATACCCTAGTAATATGATTGAGAGTATTGTATTAGAGAAGGATCGAATTACATTTGTAATTCCAACTGAATAGGTTCTCCGAATAAACTTCTACATTAGCTTGGGTAGCTATGACATATGGTTAGATGTCACTCATAGTTTGTGAGTTCTTCTAAGATAAATAAACATAGTCATCAAAGAAGAATGGTGAATTAAAATGAAGTTTTGATTCACTAGTGATTGAAATTAAATTGAATTAATGACCAATCACCTCACTGCCTTGCTAATTAGAACCTAAAAGATTGTTCACCAAAACACTATTGTAGTGGGTAATTAATGGATGATGGAATTAATTAATTGGATTAATTAAGTGTTTTAATTAATTTAGAAAGTCTAAAGAAATCATAAAAGCGATAAAAGATCGTTTTGGGCTTAAAGAAATGTTCGGGTTTAATTGGGCCCATTGGGCCTAAACCCATTGGGCTTTTATTCAAGCATTGGATGACTTGAAATAAATGAAAGCCCAAAGCCCAAATTAACACAATAGGGCCGGCCATACTAAAGGGTTTGGGAGAGTTGTTTGGTCAATTTGTTGACTAGGGTTTTGATAATATATAAGGAACTTTATAGAGTTTGATTCCTTTAATTGTTTTGTGAGTTTTAGAAACACAAAATCAAAACAACCATCTCTCTCTCTCTCAATTAGGCTTGCCACCTTGAGGGTGAATTGGCTAACAATTTTTCATCCTTTTGGTCATTCCTTCATCCTTCTCATTATACTAGTGGGTGAGGATTTTTAGAGGTCTTCTACTTTGGGGACTTGAAGAGAACCTAGGAGCACTCATTCTATCAAAGTGGAGGAGGCAAGGAGGGAAGCTAGGCTCAAGGAATTCAAGGAACAAAGAGCTTGGAGGTGGTCCATCCTTGGTCTAAAATCAAGAACAAGAGGTATAGATCTATTCCTTGACTTTGTTCTTAAGCAAAATTGTTTTGATGCATTATATTTAAACCTATGAACCTTGAAGGGGATTTACATGACTATAACTTTGATAACTTGTTATAAATGCTTCCGTTGCGTATGTATATAAATCTAGAATTGTATATGCATGCTAGTCATTTTGAAATCCCAAATATAGAAAACTCATAATTTTCCCTTCAGTCGATGCATATGCCACGTTTATTGAGAGTGTTGAGAAAGTTGTTGTCTACTCAGACTCTTTTGCGAAGCTTTTTGCCTACTTGAGGAGGTCCTTTTGCTTGCTACAATGCATAAGATCTTGGTAGCTAAGTCTATGTGCATTGATCAATATGTTGTCAAGTGTGCTAAGAAGGTCGAAGTGGTGTTGATGGCTCAACTTATCTCGGCTACTAAAAAGATTGAGAAGCTTGAATCAGAACTCACTGTTTTGAGTCGTTGTTTATGTTTCCTAGACTTCTATGGAATATGTAGTACTTTGTCTGGTCCATCTTGGAGGTATCTCCTTTCATGGGCTATGGCATCTTGAACCATGGTTTGTTATTGAGGTCGCAAAGGATCTAGTTGATCGCGATTGGGAACTTGGTGTACACCTTAGGCATTGAGCCTCATTTCGCCGGGGATAGTCCTTGCGTCTGCTTTCTGGATTATTTTTGTCATTAAGCGGTTTATCACTCCCGTTCTTCTAAGCTGGTTCCACGTCTTTGTGCGGCTACTCAAGCGGCTTGTGAGAGGGCTTGGCATCATCCCCGAGGGAGTGCTTATCTGTTAAAGCATAAGAATCTTCTAGGGTCAAGTTATCGCCTATGATTAGCTTTCTGAAAAATAAGTGATCTGCTGGAAGCCTCTTCCAGAAGGCTGAACTTGCAATTCTATCATCGCATCTGACGATATTCGTCTTCTCTGTCTTGAACCTCTTGACGTATATGCGGAGTGTCTCATTCGGGTTATTCTTCATGTTGAAGAGTTGGTTAAACTTCTTTTTGATTAAGCGATAGGATGAATATTCCTTAGTGAAAACCAATGAAAGTTTGCTAAAGTTCCAGAGTGAACGTGGCGACATGGTGTGGAACCAATCTTGCGCTTTGCCTTGGAGCGTCATGGCAAAGATTTTGCACATGAGAGCGTTATCGTTGCAGTATAGGGTCATGATGCTTCTATAGTGCATCAGGTGCCTATTTGGATCTTCATCTCCCCTAAATAAGGTGAAATGTGGTGGGCTAAACTTTTGTGATGGCTTCATCTGCTCGATCTCGTCTGTAAACAGTGACCTGCTCATATTGGCCACGACTCTTTGAAGGGCATCGCTGGTAGTCTTAATACGCTGGAATCAGCATAGCTGCTATACTACGAGCCTTTGTACTTCCCTATAGATTTGCCTCTGGTGGGGCAGCAGAATCTTCGGCTACCTCCGGTGTTGACCTGCTGGTTTATATTACTTTTATACATGTCATGCTCGTATGTGTTGTGGTCGCGGTGCACGTGGTTCATTCTATGCTACTTGCCGTTGCGCTTGGCAGAGACTGCCAGTGGAACTCGAGCTAGACTGCTCTCGTGCTCTCCTCGGTCCGTCATTTTGTTGCCTACTCTGGTACCTCGCATGAGGATCTTTTTGTGGGCCTAGTCTCGTGTGGACACTTCGCCTAGAATGTTTGGAGTACTCGTCAGAGTGTCGACCCAACCTCGAATACACACTGACTCATGAGTCGAGTCAGGAATGAATGCTTATATGCGCACTGAGGTAGAAGAAGACATTTTCTCGAGGGCCTAAACGAGAGTTAATACGACCCGAACACACGGTTCGTTACGGGTTGAGTGGTTGTTTGCCGGAACGTTGCTGGTATGAGTCACGATCATCTGCCCTGGTCCTGCTGAGGCAAGTGATACTCACCATTTGGATAGGAAAAGTCTGTATAATGGACGTCTTCATGTGTAATGGAAGTGTAGTAGATTGCAGGTACAAAGCTTGAGCTCGAAGTTGGCATACCTGGGTCGATTACGGGGCCGATGGCTAGAATCAAAATTGCCAGATGTGGCCTCAGATTGGATTAGGCAGCGGGCCGAGTGGACAGAGTTGGCCGTGGGGCGGGCCAACCCGGCTAAGTGGTTGGGCCGTGCGCTGGGCATTGGGCCAACGCCTACTCGCCTTGGGCCTGCACGGGATTGGACCCTCATGGCCGTTAGGCTACTGCGGCATGCCTATTAGCTGGGTGGGTTGGGCCTGGCCCCATTTGGTTACCTGGCTGGCAGCAGTTGTTGCGGCTTAGGTTTTTTTTTGAGCCTGCTGTGATAGTTGACGTGGGTTGGGCCTCCTATCCGTAGCCTATTGGTGCCCTAGCCGCGCAATGAGCTACTGATGTGCGCACTTGGGACTCCGCTTGAGCCGATGCTGCTGCGGTGGTCCTTGCCATTGGCTGCAAAGTGGTGGCTGCGACAATGGTGTTGTGAATCGCCGTCGTAAGGCTACGTCCTCATCCCTTCTCTTTGGACCAAATCCTTATACGTACGGGGTTCCGTTTGTCGCGGTTTTTGAATGTCCTACCATTGTATCCTCTCTCCATGGATTGATCAATAAACTTTTCTAGGAAAAATTAATTGATACAACGTGTGAGAAATTCAACGTAACAGAAAATTCAAGAAACCAAATGCAAGAGGCTTTTTGGAGTATTTGAATCAGCTATCAATGAAAGCACCAATTTGTCGATGCAAATTTCTACCATCTCTAGCTTTGACGAAAATGCATCTGCAAAACAATCAACACCTTTGATCAAAGACCTAAGCTTCATGCTCCCATGAGGTGAGGAGGGTTAGGCCAATGGATCTCCGATGCCTAAGTTCGTTTCTCTGAAAAGAAGAAGTGTTTAAGGTTTTTAGGGGTAGAAAAAGCTTACCAAAATTTGGTAGAATTAGAGATATATATAGGGGAGAGGGTCGACCATAGTGTTAGGGTTTTACCCTACACATGGCGGCATCCTATTGTCCAATGTTTATGGAGAAGTATTCTTAAGATATTTAATAGGAAATAATATTTTGAGATGATGAAGTAAATATCCCTAATTGATTTAAATATGGATTACTTACTTGAATGAAGACAATCTTCAATTGAGAATGTATTAAAGATAGGATTTGGATAATTAATCTTTATCTTTAATGTTTTGACTTTTCCTTGCCAAGGTTAGGTGAGTTGTGGCAATCGTATTCAGCTGCAGGGACCTTCAGGGGTGTGAGCTGTGCGTGGGAGTATCTGAGGAGCCTGCCAATTTAATAAGGGCAATCTTATCTTTCTTGAGCAAAAAGTCCACGTGTTGCCTCTGGATTTATAACCAGGGCAAAGCGAACAAAGATACAAGGGAGATCCAAGCAAGGACCAACCCACAAACATAACACAAAAAACTACAACAGAGTGACAAAGGGAATAAAGGCCCGACACAAACCATAACTTTTTGTCACCCTAAATCACTCGAACCAAAACACATCTTAATGTGGACACGGTAGACCATCTCTGTTCAGTATATGCACAATCGAAGATTGAGGTCTCTCGACCCAAGTAAAATCACTCATCTTTGAATTCTTGGAATAAGCTAATCGATTAGCAGCCATGTTGGCTGATATAGGCACCCAGGACCAACCACACAGCTGAAACATGTCCTACACACGCAGAATTTTCCTTACAACTGGAACCGTGTCCCACCTTCCATTGAAAGTGGAATTACTTAAGCTTAAAATTACTTCCCTTGAATCAGATTCCATAATGATTTTGTCTAGCTCCAAGTTCTTGGCAAGTATACATCCCTCCAAAATTACCTTAGCCTCCGCCACTTAAATGCTTGAAGCTGATATACATGATTTCCTTGCAGCAACAAACTTACCATTCGAATCTCTAATCACCATTGCAACATTTCCTTTCTTTGTTGTAGCATTCCAGCTAACGTTCACATTTACTTTAAACAATGACCGATCAGGAGGAGACCAAGCAGATATGGGTTGAGAATTACCTTGTAGATTTCCATGGTTGTTTGAACTTGTCCACATCCCACTTATAGCCCTTTGAGTTCTCCTAGTAGCCTCCATAAAAGCAGCATAAGCGTAGCTAATCTTGTGAATAACTTGCAAAGGTGACACACTCTTTTGATTGAAAATAGCATTACATCTCTCTTTCCAAATATTCCAATAAGTGAACGCCACTTGTGACAAAATTCGTGTTTTATCCTGCTTATTGCCCATATTGTTCACAATTAAAAAGTGCAACCAATTACTAAAAGTATCAATTTCATTTTTATTCACCTTATAGTTAAGTTGGCCTCCAAACCAGATAGGTTCAACCCATGGACAAAGAAAAAACATATGCTCTATAGTCTCATCTTGCTCATTACAAATGGGGCATAATGGAGAGGCAGCAACACGTCTCTTAAAGAGAGCCAACCTCATAGCAAAAGCTCTATGTATAACTCTCCACATAAAAGTGCGAATTTTAGGAGGGGTTTCCAGCTTCCAGATACATTTCCAGACTTGGTAACTAATTGATGCCATTGAGGAAGAGCTCCGGTTTCGATTAGACTCCTTATCATGTATCGAATGATATCCCGATTTCACCGTATAAACACCTATTTTCTCCAAAGGCCAAATTAATCTATCATTACATGAATGATCCCCAATTTGAATTTCTTTTATCTCATTAAGCTCCCTCTCAATGAGGTTGAAGATCCCATTCTTGAGAAGAAGGCCGAATTATAGAAGCAACATTTTGGTTTGGGTTTATATTAGAATCCTCACAAGGATTAGGATGCCCATTTGGTAACGAAGGAATCCACCGATCGACCCATAAATGTATTGTTTCACCATTCATCACCTACCATTGAGCACTGCCCAGTAAAATTTCTCTCCCTTCCAGTAAGCTTACCCAAGCCCACAAAGCTCTACTTCCTTTTTTAGCTTCCAGAAATGATGAATTCGGAAAGTATCTTGCCTTCATAACTCTCGCCCATAAGGATTCCGGCTCCATCACCATTCTCCAACATTGTTTAGCCAACAAAGCCACATTAAACTCCTGTAAATTCCTAAAACCCAAACCTCCCTCTTGTTTTGGCAAACCTAAAACATCCCATCTAACCCAGTGAATCTTTTTATCATCAGTATTTTGTCCCCACCAAAACCCAGCCACAAGAGAGTCAAATTCTTTACAGATACTTGCAGGAAATTTAAAAATATTCATTGGGTAAACTGGTACAACTTGAGCAACCGCTTTAATAAGCACATCATTTCCTGCATGAGACAACAACTTCTGTTTCCAACCCTGGATTTTCCTTAATAATCGATCCTTAATATACCCCAAAGCTTGACATTTAGACCTACCCCAAATTCTTGGCAAACCAAGATAAGTACCAAGATTATCAACAATTGGCATTCCCAGAATAGCACCCAATTCTTCCATTATATTTCTTGGGGTATTATGACTGAAATGCGCACTTGATTTATTAAGACTAACTTGCTATCCCGAAGCTGCACAATAAGCATTTAAAATCTGAACAATATTCCTGCAATTTTGTTGATTGGCCTGGAGAAAAATCAAGGTATCATCTGCAAAGAACAGATGCGAATACTTGGGCAATTTGAACTAATTTTAATTCCTTCAATATAATCCAAATCCACAGCTTTTTGAATTAGAAAAGCAAGAACATCACTTACAAACAAGAAAAGGTAGGGTGAGAGAGGATCCCCTTGCCGAAGTCCACGAGAAGAAAGGAACTTCCTACCAGGTCTGCCATTGATTATAACGGAGAAGTCAACAGTAACCACACACTTCATAATTAAATCAATTCATCTTCGATCGAACCCCATCTTGACCATAACATCCTCCACGAAATCCCACTCCACACGATCTTAAGCTTTATTCATATCCAACTTTATGCTCAGTTCAAACTTTCTCTTAGTTCTTCTTAGTTTCATGAAATGGAAAATCTCATGGGCAATCAGAATATTATCTTGAATATGCCGGCCTGCTACAAAAGCATTCTGCATTGGAGAAATTAACATCGGTAAGAGGGGTTTAAGTCGATTGGCTGAGATATTAGAAAATACCTTATAAGAAAAGTTGCACAGGCTAATGGGTCTGAATTGAGTAACGGACTTCGGATTCGGAACCTTTGGGATCAAGACATGCTGTGTAGAATTTAATTTTTTGGGGCTAGCCTCCCCATTCATAAAATCATTGACTATTCCTTTAATCTCATGCGAAATGACATCCCAATGGTAATGATAGAATATTCCTTGAAATCCGTCAGGCCCAGGTGCTTTCATACCCCCCCCCCCATTTGAAACACTACATCCACAATCTCACTATCACTAATCGAACAAGTGAGAGTGAGATTCATCTTCGTTGTCACCTTCTGTTCCACACAATCAAGAAGTGTACCCCAATCTCTCGGCCCTTCCGAGGCAAACAAGGACTTGTAATGCTCCTCAATTGTTTTCCTTATTTGACTATCATTCTCAACCCACTGCCCATTACCATCTTCACAATCTTATTTTGCCTTCTTCTCTGCACCGTGGACTAGTGAAAGAAAGAAGTATTACCATCGCCGCTTTGCAACCATTTAATTCTTGACCGCTGCTACCAATAACTTTCTACTTGCTCCCATAGTCTATCAAGCTGTATAGAAATAGCCTGAATTTGATCGACATTTTCCTATTCATTTGAAGTACACCCAGTTGCTCCGTTAACTATTCTATTTGCACCCTTCTCTGTCTAAACTTTCTTTTGCTCCATTCCTTCAACCTACCACGACATAGGTTAAGTTTCTTTTGCCAACATTCACACTCCTCATCCCAACATTTTTTTACAATATCTCTACACTCTCATCTTTCATCCAAAAAGCTTCAAATCAAAACTGGCATTTACCTCTAGCAGTCTCAGGTTCACAATTAACAATAAGTAGGCAGTGATTCGATCCCATTACTAACCCATGCATAACTGTGGTATTCGGCCACTCATCCTGCCACTTCCTATTAATCAAGCACTTATCAATTCGTTCTTCCGCAATCTGCTCCCCCCTTGTACCTCTCCAAGTAAACTTGGGTCCATTAAAACCCAAATCAATTAATTTCGTCTTGTTCATAAAACTCTGTAAATATCTTGGCGATTAATTCTGACTTCTCTTCCTCCAGATTTTTCATCCTCCCATAAGAATTCATTAAAGTCTCCTCCACACATCCGCAGTAAATCACAAGGGCCAAATGTATTTATCATGCACTTCCAAAAGTCTTCATTTTCATCTCTATATGGGGTTCCATAGACCCATGTAACACGAAATTGACATTGAGAGCCATTCAAACAAATGTACGAATCAATAACAGAGTTGGAGGAAAAATAGATTCTAACCTCCATACCATTATCCCACCAAAGATTAAGTCCCCCTGCAAGGCCAACCGGTGGAACATCAAAACCATTGTCATATACCATTGTTCGACGAAAAGCTGTAATTCTATGATTTTTCATCTTGATTTCAGATAGAAAAACCATAGCGGGTCTATGCTTATGGATATTCCCGTGAAGAGCATGAACTACCGTGTCTGACCCAAGACCACGGCAGTTCCACAGAAGGTGAATCATGGCGACCTTGTGACTGTTCGGGGCCAGCTGCCACCGCCCATATGCAAGCCTTCAGTTCTACGTACTTTCATCTCCCTTGTTTCATCATTACCCCTGCCATTAGGATAAACTTCCATATCTAGTTGAGTCACCGATACCTCTTGCAAATTGCTTTCCTCATAAAGCTGCTTTCCTTGTTCCCAATTAGACCTTTTTACTCTCTGTCATTGGATTCTTTGCCCATCACTACGAATTAATGATAAGCAACCCTCCCTTTTTTTTCCTTCTTATTAGTAGAATGGAATGCATCCTCCTTCTTATCTTTCGCTCTCCATTTAAGCCCCAGAGTGTGAATCAAATTCTGATAAGCAACTTGCTGGCTCATCTCTTGACAGTCTTTCAGTATTAATAGCAAGCACATTTGTAGGCTGGAAATTCTGAGATGAAAGGTTGGCAATACCTTTATAATCCTTTGATCCCCCATCGAAGCCAACAATAGCTAGAAATCTTAGTTCTTGATTACCACTTAGAGTATTGACCATAGTTTGACTATTTATTCCTTCATCAACATCCTCAATGACCACTGTACCCGTTTGGTTTGGGTTCTGTTGAAGCCCAAAAAGAAACATGGGCTGCCCAAAAATTGACCCACCACTACCTCCTAACATTTGATGAATCATGTGAGATGAAGGCTCATCCATAATCCACTCCAACATTCCACCATCACCGACTCTCCTTCTGTTTCCCGGTCAAGAAACTTCCCGTTTCTGGAGTCCTTGTTCCGTGTGTAGCAACATTAGTGATGGGACCCACTATTCGAAGACTCCCATCATCACCGTCTTCCACACCGTCAGCGAAGTTGAGCAACACCAAGGACCTTCATACTTGTTCCAGCTTGTCATCTTTCCCCCGGAGAAAATATCAACTGACTTCGATCTTCCTGAACCCTTCTGATAGCTGCAGTTCGTGTCCATTCTCCATAACCAGCAGCCCCTCATTTGTTTTGTCCAAAAGAACACTTAGTGTTGACATGTCTTATTCTGCTGCACCTGTAGCAAAAATCTTGCAACTGTTCGTATCGAAACTCGATCCACGTCTCTTTGTTATTGTGCCTGGGTAGCCAGCAACCTGTTGCCAAGGGATTCCTGGTATTTACATTTACACGTACCCTTAGGAATCCCCTAGCCAGAGATAAGTCTTCCATTTCAAGGAACTCCTCTATTTCTCGAGCAAGTTTTGTGACATTGTTCTTCATATAGAGATATAATGGAACCCCTCAAATTTGCACCCAAAACGGTACAAGCTCCGTTTGTACCTCTTCGAAGGCAAGTTCTTATGGCCATCATTTAACCACAAAATTTTGCTTTATCACCGCCCATGGCACCTGCTCCAAGATCCTACTGGCAACTTCATTATCTCTAAGAGCAACTCCACCGTTGCCAAGGCCCCCCCATGGCTATTCACTATTTAATCCACCTAGTGAACAGTAATTGCTCTTAATGAATAGTAACAACATTTTGCATCTCCACCCATACATTGAATAGCCCTGGCAATATGCAATAAAATATTAGTATTTTATTTATTTATAAAATAATACAAAATAATTTTATTTGTAATTTCGGATAGGATTTTTAATCGTTCTCTTTGCGTCACGTGTCATTATTCGAAAAGACAATTATTGGTGATGGATTTCGATAAAATTTTTATCCAATGCAGTCGTGCCACATGTCGTTACCTTTTCAGAATCGTTGATGATAGATTTCCGATAAGATTTTTAACCAATCATGTTGCGCTACGTGTCACAATCTGTTTACAATCTTTGAGGATAGATTTCGATCAGATTTTTAATGAATGACGGCATGCCACGTGGCATTATCTACAACCTAATCATTTCTGAATCCTCCATATAATCCACCATCCATCCTCAGAAATCTCACATCAGTTTTCTCAAGATCTCTATCATTATTCATAGTTTCTGCTTCCTTCTTCATCAAAATCAAAATATGTATCATTATTCATAGTTTCAAAGGCTTCTTACAATGTCTTCTTCTTCAAGGATGATGTGGGAAATCGATCAGCAAGAGGAAGAATTGTTTAACCAATCAGAAGGAATGTTCAATCTCCAGGTGGCCCAAAATGAGATGGAAGAGGATGAGGAACGTAGAATGAGAGTTGACGAAGCAAGAATGGCAAGAGCCTTACATTCTAGTCGAGTCATCCAAGTTGTGGCTCAGATTTGCAGGCCAAGCCGTTCCACAAACCTTGATAGAAGCAGGCAACGACGAGGTACGGATCTCTTGGACAATTATTTTGTCCGTAACAGTGCATTCCCTGATACGTACTTTAGACGTCGTTTTAGAATGGAACGACATTTGTTCAACAAAATCATGATTGTTGTTTGCAACCATGATTCTTACTTTGTGCAAAAGAATGATGCTTTTGGTGTTATGAATCTCCTTCCTGAGCAAAAAATTATTGCTGCCTTGCAGATGCTTACATATGGAGCATCTGCAGACCAAGTGGATGAGATAGCGAGGATGGGGAAATTAACCATTCTTGAGTCCCTAATGAGGTTTTGCGGAGCAATCGAATCTATCTACACCGCATAGTACCTCCGAAGACCTACTGAGATGGACTTGCAAAGGCTTCTGAAGAAGGCCGAGATGCGAGGTTTTTTTTGGATGATTGGAAACATCGACTGTATGCACTGGACCTGGAAAAACTATTCAAGTGCATGGCAAGACGCTTATGGGGACAGAAAATGAGCAAAAAGTATCATTTTGGAGGCGGTGGCATCTTTTGATACATGGATTTGGCACGCCTTTTTCGGGGTTCCGGGAACTCCAAATGACCTCAATGTCCTTGCCTAATCCCCAGTGTTCAACGATGTCCTACAAGGAAAGGCACCAAAAGTCACGTACTGGGTCAACGAACAAAAGTACGACGGGCCATACTAGCTAGTTAACGGCATTTACCCAATGTGGTCATCGTTTGTCAAAACAGTGCCACGTCCGCGAAGTGCAAAGGAAAAACACTTTGCAAGTTGTCAAGAAGGGTGCAGGAAAGATGTGGAGCGTTGTTTTGGTATCCTCCAAGCTCGCTGGGCGATTGTCAGGAGTGCTGCCAGAATGTTTGATTTAGAGTTGCTTCGATCCATCATGATGACGTGCATCATTCTTCACAACATGATTGTGGAAGATGTGTACGATTATGATCCCGTTGATGAATATGAGTCAGACACGATGAACAATTCCAGAACACAAATATATTATGCTCATGACGCCACCAAAGAACCCGTGCAACATGAGTCATTAGAAAGGGATGAATATTACAATGAAATGCTCATTCAACGATATACTGCACTTCAAAGGCCATATATGCACAGTGTCAAGCAAATTGACTTGATAGAGCATCAATGGGAATTGAAACAAGCTCAAGATACTTAAGTTCATTTAGTGTGTGTTTTTATTTGGTGTGTTTATTTAATTTTATTTGGTGTGATTTTTTTAGTTCGTCGGAGACGTCAGTCTTGCGTCACATTGCCTTCAGGCTCTCAGGCTGGCAACTCGTGCCGAGTCTCTCACTCGGGTTCGCTCAGGCTCCATTGCCAGCACATGCTGGACCAAGTCGCTCGGGCTCTCTGGCCTGTTCCATCCACCGAGCAATAGCCCACGGTGTAACTGCTCTAACTGTAATAATAAATGTATTATCTCTGACCCACTTGATTTGGGTATCTCCTACTTCCCTCGAAGAAGACCTCAGAACATTCCGTATTCCCCGCTTATTCAATGTTTTGTCCACCAGAACAGCTCCAATAAGGCGGATCCCATGTTCCATAGATGCCAACTCCATAGAATCCTCCAGATGGACCACCAAATCTTCCACCTCCTTGTGCCATCGTGTTGCAGAGCCCTGTCAACCAAAGTTCAGTTGCCACAAACGAGTGGACTTTGACAACAGTACTGGAATCCAATTGAAAATCTCCGTCCTCTATCTTCAGTTTGTCCTCCACTTGAAGTTGGAGCAACTAAGCAGTAGTAAGAGAAAATAGAATTGATTTAAAAACAAGAAGTCTATCAGGAATTGATAGTAAAGGCCCCTCGGTTAAAAGCACTTTTTGACCTGTGTCGTAGTTGGGAATATTAATTAATTCCCCACCGATACCCCTTGGAGGTTGTGAGTCCTGTTGACCCATACCTCCCACCAAACCCAAGGGAAAGGACTATCTAAAAGGAGATGGGACAGATTAGAAAAAGAGGAAAGAAAGACGAGGAAAAAGGCAAAAGGGGGAGAAACGGGATGTAGAGAAGAGGATGAGTAAAACACCAAGCCACCTAAAAGTACAAGGAATAAAGCAGACACTGCAACCACCAAATGGGATAAAATTCGGTTACCATAGGAAAAGGATGAGAAAACAACAACAGACCACTCTCACACCGGAGAGAAAATTCTAGGGAAGCGAGTGGATGGTTCCAGGAGAGTAAGAAACGTGAATGCAGTTTGTTGCGCCATGCATGAACCAAACCTGTATCCATGGGAGAGAAAGCTTGAGTCTTCATATCTTTGTATCTTCACAGCACCCTCCTATTACTTTGAGCTTGGTGTGATAGAGGATTATTGTTTACATTTTGGATCAAGGAAAGCCAAACTTAATTGAGAACTAAACAATCTCAAATCCAGTACCCACCAGACCAATCAAAATTCAAAAGCCAATTTTTACTAATGGTTCCTATAGTTTATTCGAATTTTCACTTTCGTTTCAACATTTTTTTTTACTGCATTGCATTTTCTCCCTGGTGGTTCATGTTGTTTTCAAGTCAGTTCATGTTGTTTGAAAAAAAATACCCAAATTGCAAAGCTTAAAATTACAAGGACGAAATTCAATATCTGAGTAAATTACAAGAAGTATTCATGTAATCGAAGCAATAGAAAATTCTATCATTTCTGTCTATTTGTTGTTGAGTCACACGATTTCATCCATCGAGTGAAAAATCCCCTTCATTGTTGCTAATATAAGACATGTTGATTGGGAGAGGTTCCTTGAAATTGTGGCAATATTCAACAAACTGCAGATTGCAGAGTTGTGTCAAAGTTGATTAAATTCTAATCAAAGTGTTAGTAAATTGATCTTTGTGGATTGTAGAGTAAGTTTCTGAATTCGTATGTTTTATACAGATGAACTAAATTTCCTTCCGTCGTAATTGGTCTGGACGAGGAAAGTCTAAGGTTCAATGCCATCCAAACGTAACAGAAAAGAACATATATAATTAAATTGCAACATTGTTTGGTGGGAGGTCTTCACAAAATTGCAACATTATTTGCTAATCTTGTGTATTATGGAAAGGGCTGGAATTTTTTTCCGAAAATTTCAAATCAAACAAAAAAAATTCCGATTCTATACCGAAAAATTTCCACACCGATAATACCGATATTTTCTGAACTCCATACTGAACCGATCCCAAATCTTTCGGTCTGGGAATCGGGATTACATATTTAATAGTTCGGGAATCCCAAACCGAAATCGAACCAAAAATATATTATATATATTTATTTATTTTGGTAGAATGCATGTTAAATGTTGAATTTAAGTAGTTTGATAGTAGACTATATTAGAAATAGACGTATGAAATTAAGTAGTTTGGAACTTTGGAACATCAATTTGACTTGGTATGAATGAATTGGTATGATATTAAAAATCTAAATTTCATTTGATGTGAAATTGGGTAACAAAATTTCAAGGCAAAACCCAAATTCTAGCCCACAACCCAAAAATCTTAAATTTCAGCCCAAAACCAAAATCTAGTCCAGATCCATCTCGAAATACCGTAAACATTTCGGGAATCTAAAAAATTGAAAATACCAAAATTTGATTCGGGATTGATATTCAAATTTTTGCCTGAACATTTTCTCTTTGGACTTTGAAATCTCATTTTCGATTTGATATCCCGTACCGAATCACCCTTAATTATGGATGTGATTAGAAAGGTCATCACGTCAAATATGGTTTGCAATTTTGTTTGGCAGGAGGTGTGCACAAATTATGCCTTTTACTTAGTCATGGTAAAGAGTTGGAGACAGGCATGTTTGAGCTATCAACAACAAGAAAGCTGTCGGTGGTCCAATCAAATATTTTTACAATCACGTCTTCGAATTGAAGCCACAAAAAATAAATTAACAAAAAGTTATTTAATATCTAGTGATTAAGAAATGGATATTAATAGGAGAACTCAAAATACAATGTTAATTTCACTGCTATGTTTTCAGCATGGAGTTGGTGATAGTTTTCTTATTGTCGTAATTTAATAGTGTATCAATAAAGTTACAAATCTTTATATAACTGGTTCTTTTGTCAATTTAACAATCATGATAATATTTGTTGTTTAACGTAACACTTATTGCTCAATATGCTCATTTTCCGCTTGATATATATGCCAAAATAATGCTAGATGGGTCAAGAGATGTATACAATCAACAAATAGAAATTTCTTTTATAAAAAAAGTCCCTAACTTTTCGGATTCAGAGATATGAAAGCCACTTGGCATCAATCCGTGTCTTGTAGACTAAAAATAAGCGCCACAGAATAAACTTTTTATAAAATAGCAGTTTAACTTTAGTTCAAAGACCTTAGTATTGTTTTTAATTAATTTTTCAAGCGACTTATGTTAGAGTCTCATAATTACTATTTAATTGTATTATTTTTCTAATAAAGATGTAATTTGTCGACGCATATGAGTATCATGATATAAATAAATTATAAGAATATAATGCTTGGATGTGTAATGGGGGAAATTAAATTGAAAATCTTACAGTGAAAATGAAACCCAATTATTTTGCACATGGTCCTACTCTTTAACACGCTTGACGTCGACGGCGCGCGTTAGCCTCCCTCACCTTTTGAAAAATCGAAGTCTTCTCTCTCTCAACTTCACACGGCTTTACAACTACCCGCCATTTTTACGTCTACGTCCCGTCTCTCTTGCTCTCTCTCTCTCTCTGAAATGAGGCGAACCCCATCGTCCGGACGCCGGAATCCTACCTCTGACCCGCGGAGCACGCCGGACCGGATCCCCTACTCTCCGAGCTCGTCCTACTCCCTATCCTCAACCGGTCAAAAGTCCAGCTCCGGACGGAGCGTGGTCTCCGTCGCCGCCCGCTCCGTCGCTGGGGCCTTCACCTCGTGCTTCACTCCGCCGGAGACGAAGAGCTCCGTAAGCTTCGGTGATTCTGAAGAGTTCAAAGCTCCCTCCGGTAAGTCCTTTTTGTTTTGAGGAATCTGAACTGGGACTGGTAAAAAATGTAGACTTTTGGTAGAGATCGAATTTTAGAAATTTCAAGTCTTTTCAATAAGGTCATTGTGAGGCTGAGGGCACCTTTTTGAATTGCTTTTGTAGAAAGTACTTGAGCTCAAATTACTTATACTTCTTCTGCTATGAACATGCTTTGGCACCTAAGCGTTTTAAGGATCCAGAAGCGCTTTTAAGCTTTTCTACTAGACATCGTTAAGAGTTGATTTTGCTTGTCAGAAAACACTTTTAGCCGTTACAAAAGTGATCCCAGAAAGGCCAATTCCTCCATTCCGTTCTGTTAAATTCCTGATCAGCGGCTTTCCCTTCATTCGCAACCCACGGCTATGGATTATTTTTCCGAGTTTTTCCGCAGGGTAAAAGTTGTTAATGGAAAAACAATGACCGGTTAACCACTTTTTTCTTTTATCTTTATATAATATTTGTATAATGTATGTAATGGATGAGTAGAGTGAGTGGACAAATTTTATATTAATGAAGTTTAGTTGAATTAAGAACCGCTGGCCTGCTTTGATTAAAAAAATGAAGAAAGTATTAGGCTGCCATTTGTTTTCGTGTCTTTCGTATCTGTAAGAAGAGACAAACAACTCAACGCCATGACAAATAATTGAATCAAATTGGCTGTTTAATGAGTTTTATGAGGTATACTGAACAAGTAAGTTGTTTTTCGTAGTATTTTCGGATGCGTCGAGAGATGGGAGCGAGAGAAGGCGCAGTTCAAGTCGAGGCATCTACTTCAACTCAAATAACTCGAGGCACGGAAGTGAGCCCGGGATTCTAAAGTTCACCATGGAAGAAATAAACAAGGCCACAAAGAACTTCTCTCCATCTTTCAAGATCGGACAAGGCGGTTTTGGGACAGTTTATAAGGGGAGACTCGGAGACGGGACCCTTGTTGCAATCAAACGTGCCAAAAAGGTTGGCTACAAGTTTGTAACATTATATTCAATTTCTCATGTTTCTATGACCGTTATATGGCTAAAACCGGTGTGTGATTTCGGATTTAACTGAGTTGTTACTTTTGTTTTCAGAGTGTATATGACAAGCATTTGGGAGTGGAGTTCCAAAGCGAGATTCAAATGCTGGCGCAGGTGGAGCATTTGAATTTGGTCAAGTTCTACGGGTATTTGGAGCATGAAGACGAAAAGATTGTTGTTGTCGAGTATGTTCCTAATGGAACCCTCAGACAACATTTGGAATGTAAGTTCTATTTGTGTTACTCTCTTTTTTTCCTCTTCCTTTCTGTGTGCCGTGTGTGCCTGTGCGCGCGAATGAGCGTGTATCAGTGCACCTTGGGTCATAAATGCATCACCTTGAGTGCCTAAAATGTGATACAATGCATAGTGCAGGTTTGTACGGTCAGATTCTTGACCTTGCGGCACGGCTAGACATTGCAATTGATGTGGCTCATGCCGTCACCTATCTGCATATGTACACGGGTAAATCTCCTGTTTTAGTTCACTTAGAGTTGTAGAATCTGTGTCGGGGAACTAACAGGACCGTGCTTGGCTTTCCTTGGCAGATCATCCGATTATTCATCGAGACATCAAGTCTTCCAACATTCTCCTAACTGAAAACTTCAGGGCCAAGGTAGCTGACTTCGGTTTTGCCAGGCTTGCTGCTGATAGCGATTCAGGTGCAACCCATGTTTCCACTCAAGTTAAAGGAACCGCTGGCTACTTGGACCCCGAGTACCTGAGAACATATCAACTCACGGAGAAGAGTGATGTCTTTTCATTTGGTGTACTACTGGTTGAGCTAGTTACAGGCAGGCGCCCAATTGAGCCTAAACGGGAAATCAAGGAACGAATAACTGCAAAATGGGTATGAACTTCACCTCTTCTGCTCTTTTATCACATTACTCGGTTTACGTGGGAATGTAACACATAACTCGGGGTTGGTTTTGCAGGCTATGAAGAAGTTTACTGATGGAGATGCTCCTTCGATTTTGGACCCGAGGTTAGAACAGACAGCAGCAAATAATCTAGCCATCGAAAAGATCCTTGAACTAGCATTGCAATGCTTGGCTCCACGCAGACAGAACCGGCCTAGCATGAGGAGGTGCGCGGAGATCCTCTGGAGCATCCGTAAGGATTACAAAGAGGTATTAGCTCCGGACTTCCGTTCATTTTCTAGCCGTTCACAGATGAGTACCTGAACATGAGAAGAGTGACAAAACACTGAGTCTTGGTGCTCCCAGAAAACGGAATGTAATGATTATATGGTTTTACCGGAGATGGAACATGAAAAATGGTTGCGTTTTGGTAAAAAAGAACTACGCAGTAAATGTGCACGAGCAATTTGAGTAGCAAATCGAGTAATTCTTGAAGAATGATTCTGCAGATCGGATTGTGTATAGGACACCTTGATTTTGAGTGTATTTTGGTTACTTGAAAGTTTTATTGAGTTGTTTATTGTTGTTGGAGGATCTTGTACATCTGGTTTGGTATTGCTGTGCTTTGAAAAAAAACTGCTTCTGCTGTGCTAGGAAAATAAGCAGCTGTGAAATAAAGCAGCATAGTGTTTGGTAAACTTTTTTGTAAATGTGCTTTTGAAAAAAAAAAAACAGTATTGTAGTGTTTGGTAAACTTTTATGTAAAGCAGATGTGAAAAAAAACCGGTTTTTCAAAGCTGGGTTTTGCAGCTTCTTGTTTTTTGTTTTTTTTCACCCAAAACTATGAAAAAAAGCTGAAGCTGAATGTTTACCAAAACCAGTTTTTTTTTATACCAGCTTTTTTAAGAACCACCTCAATACCAAACCAGACCTTATAGAGGTAGCTTGTATTTTAAGCCATCGAATTCGATATGCGGGGTATTCTTATCTTTTATCAAATATATGAGCGTATTGGGATTATAATAACTAAGGGTGGATGAGATGACTAGCTGATTTAGCGGCACTCAAGTCTCTACTTAATTAGAAATGACGGATACATGTTTGTAGCGAGTTCGGTTGATAAGTTGGGGCCGGTCACCATTTGGCGACAATGGTAAGAGTTCCAGGAAGATATAAACATAAACAAAAAGTAGGAGCCGAATCAAAAGATTCACATGAAAATAATATTACCATTTACACTTTCAATGACCAAACTAAACATAGTCTTTAATTTTCCACCGAGGCCCTTCAATAACTCTCTCATATTTCTCCAACTCAATATAATGCCTACCTATATAGTAAATATTCACAAACCTTCCATCTCCCAAAACATTTTACCTTGGCAGTAAAAAAAAAAAAAGTTATTTCTTTTTTCTATAACCTTACCTCTGCAAAATTTCCCGTACTACTCTTCTCGTTATTGGCCTCTTGAAAATGAATCTTGTCGAGTCAATTCATAGGCTCCATTCGGTGGTATTTGATTCTCAGTATCTAGCGTAGTTGCAGGACTTGCTTTCGAGCATAGGAAGAAGAAGGAAGATGTATATATTGTTATGTGCCAAATGCTGCAAATCATTTTATGCACCATTCATGAGAGAGAGAGAGAGAGAGAGAGAGAGAGATGAGAGAGAGATTTTCATTATATAACTATACCTGTGCCAAATCCAGTAGCTTTCACTGGTCTCCAGTACCCAGCTACTTGCTGCAATGGCTAATGCAACTAAACCTGCCAGTACAAAACCCCAGCGAAATCTTTTAATAATTGTCTTAATGAGGTTCTTGAGCCATCCCCTAACAGCTTGCAACCTGCGTAATCCGTTTTGTATTTTAGAAAAGGGAATGGAATGGATAAGCATAAATACAACTCCACCATAAAAATGTCACTGCAAAAGTTAACGGGCTACCATCAACTTGTCTACTAGGGCTATTATACTCATATAGGGTTTGTGCAAATTGTAGATGCCTGCCCAGCCCATGCTAATTTAAAATAACATCGTAGCGTTCCAAGGATACCCACCTCTCAATCATATTTAACGAGAATCCGGTCGAAAAGGAAAATGACCTAAACTTGGTTGACAATTCTATCAGCCACCCAATAAGAAGAGCCGCGGCGCCAATTACCATTACAAGAATAATATTGGCCGGCCTGCAAAGTTCAGCATGGTTAGATGCATAATGGAATTACTAAAAACCGGTCCAGATTTAAAATGTACGGTAACTATACCTTGTGGCCTTGGTATAAGCCATAAGGGCAGTAAGGATTGCAACAGCTGTGTGTACTGCTCTCTTAAGATCGTCCTGAAATGTGCCTAGGTACACAAATGTGCTCACTACGGCCATGAAAGAGAGCCAGAAGTCCATGAACTGAAATTTCCAAATAACTAATTAATCGCACAGATTTAATGCAATGTATATAACTGCTTAATTACACGATACCAGAACGGATTTGTCAACTTCAAATGCGTCCAGTCTTTTGCCATTACTTGCGTATCCCGTTCTCATTGTTTATTATTTTTACAAGTGTCTTCATAAGTTTGTAACACCAAATCTTTGAGAGAAATATTATCTTTCTATCTCATTAAAAACAAAAGGTTCGATCATTAGTTATTTCTTTAAGAAGGAAAATAGAGAAAGAAGTGTACCTGTAAGACACCAAAGCCCAGAGGACACCAGGTTCCCACATCACATGCATGATATATTCCGCTTGCAATTCCACTAGATGTAAATATCACCCACTCTGCCAATGCCTGCAAATAGAAATCATGGTCTACTTGTTAAAAGCAAAAAAAGGTTTCCGGTTGGATAATGAAAATTGTCTAAATTTCAGAATTGAGTCAAACCAATATGGCACCAGTTCAGTGTCCACTTAGGATAATCTTATGGAGAGTACTGTCGCAAACTTCAACTAGTAATATATTATTACATTATGTTTGAAGAAGTCTAGTTATTGTGAATCAAAGTTAAAGTATTACCTTCTGTCGAAGGGCCCAAAATGCAGGAAGTGCTGCTGCAGCATTTGACGCAATAAGAAAAATGGATTGCCATACGTGCCCTATGAAAATTTTCAGGCAGGGAAATAAGTAAGAGAACAATTGTAGAGCACAATATCAATCTCGGGTAGTTTGCAACGTAAATAATAACTTTGTAGAAAACCACTTCAAACTAACTACATCAGATTCAGGGCCTATGTCAGCCAAACTAAGTAGATACAGTATATACTTAGACAAGTCTATATTGTTTTCCAAAACATCTTTTTCGCTGAATGATATAAATTTTTGGCAATTTGATCATCTACATTTTATTCCTCCAAAATAGCGGGGCTCTATTTTTGCACATTTTGTCTTAACACTTTCTATTTCAATTTGCTTCCTGGAGGAAAATTCATACTACCGGCTGCAGGACAAACGAACCTCATTCAATGAAAAACAGACTACATTAGCATGTTTTGAACTATGTGCAGAAAAAGTTAAAAAAGGCCAACGGCATAGACAACAATTTTGTATAAGTTCACTGCTGAAATAACACATACCATGAGGTGTTACAAGTTGAATACTACAGTCAAAGCCTCCATGGTTTCGATCACATGAACAGAAGCTGACAAAAAAAAAATTAATATTAGAAAACTATACTGTTCGCAATTACTATGGAAAGATTAAAAATTAAGGTGTCAGCTATCTTCCTAATCAAGAAATTTAAAACATAGGTGTTCCGAAAAAGGAAACTGAAGAACACAGTAGATAAAAAACCATAAAGTGAAGGATTAAAAATAAACCTGTATGATGTCAATCCACTGGCATCCAATGCAGTTTCGCATTTTCCATGTGAAGAGCACCTTCTCGGGCATCTTTCAAGTGAAACAGACATGCTAGTCGGAACTTTCAAAGCATCACTGGTGGTGTTGAGATGCTTTAGACCAAAGCTCCAAGTCCCTTCTCTAACGTACAAAATGTAAAAATCGACCTTGTCTTCACTTGAATTATATAAGTTAAAAAACATGGAGCTATCACTACTGCTTGTCCTGTTTGAATAAAAATAGTCCCAGCTAGCAAGAGATGGTAATCCACCGTATCTAGCATATACTTCATAGTTAACCTTTTCATCTGAGTTTAATCGAATGTGCATGTTTCCTCCAGCTGCTCCACGCGGAATGTCCATGACAAAGTAAGTCCATGCTTCTTCTGGTTGTCCACCATGCGAGGAGTTGGTTGAAAGAGGATCAAGAGGAAAATTGGCCGAATCAGGAGACACTTTTTCACTGACGGGTAAATAGTAGTATTCAAAGTAGCTTGAACCTTTCCTCAGTGATGTCTGCAGACAACCATTCTCAGCTTGTCAATAAATCATTCCTGCCAATAAGTTTCTTGAAGCATCAAAAATTAAATTAAATACACAGAAAATGTACAGTCATCTAATATTGCAACATGGTATTAACAATATCAATGTGGAAATCAAACAAATAATCTACCACTTAGAAGAAATTAAAAAATTCATGAACTTTCACAGAAGCAGAAACATATTTATCAGCAAGCCCACCTGAAGGTTGTATATTTCCCTTGTACAATTTGCTCCGGCCTTGCCCTCCGGACATTCAAGCAGTTTTGATTCCAGGGAATAACAAACTTTTGTGTCAGTATCCAGACTCCCTCCAAGCTCCTTTGAAACGTTGAGAGGTAAAATAGTAATATACCAGCTACCGACCTTTGGAAATTGAATGACCAACGGGGATTTGTTTATATTACCGGAATAGTCATGCACAGTTTCTGAAGGTATTGCACCATGCCGTGCATAACACATTAAATTAACATCACTAACATTCTTGGTGTTATTTGAAAATGTTACATTTAACCAAACATCCTTTGCCAAAATTTTCAACTCTTGTGATACTCCCACTACATCCAAAGAGTAGAATGTGGGCTCGCCATCTCCATGACAAGTGCCAAAATTGTTTTTACATGAAATTACATATTCAAGTGTTTGGTTATACAAACCAGCTTCTGAAGAATTGTCTGCAGCACTGTAACTGTTAGATAGAGCACATGAAAGTGGGTTAATTGTCTGATTGCAGTCTGGGCCCCACATGGTTAGGGTCGTACATCCTTCCACAGTGATATTGGCACTGAAGGTGTATGATGGTGAGCGATTAATCTGCAATGTTAGCGTAGTAGGCTCAATTAAGAATTCAAATGAACATAAACTTCAATACCATCCATTATTAGTGCATTAAGAACCTTCGATGGAAAAGAAAAAAATGAGACAAAACTACAAAGCCTTTTTCATCTCCAAATACCACGCATTTTTCTTTCTCTATATTTGTTTTGATGTGAGATCTGAACAACAAAACTTCAACGCATACAGTAAACAGGGAACTAATGGTTTCAGGTGCATGACTAACAGCATTCCCAAACAGCAGAGCAAATCAACACAAGAACTATTAAATCTAAAGGATAATAGAACATACCATCTTTGATTGTGTCCTTGTAGGTCCAATTCCATTGAAAAGACCAAAATACCAAACTCCTGGAGAAATCTGAACTACAGTTTCGTAAGACACAGTATATAAACTTTTCTTTGGTATATAGAAAATAAATTTTTTTTTGGAAAAAACAAGAAAAGATTCGCAAACGAACTAGTTAAATGTTCGAGCAAACTTTCCCTCTCCAAAATTTTATAAAAATAAGTAAAAGGTTTGATGATAGACCTGCTCATTTGTCAACTTGATTGTAAAATTCTTTTGCATAGGATAGCACTGCTCTGAACTCTGAAGAGCTTGTATTCCCTTATAGGAACCATTGTAGAGGGGAGCTAGAACTGCTATATCAGTAAATTCATTCAATGCTATGTTCAATCATTGTTCAAATAGAATTCAAAGTACGACAAAACATGGCACCTGATGATCTAAATGTGTCTACGGAAAAAAAATGACACAAATTGCTTGAGTATACCAGTTGTACTTGTCCTTGATTAACCAGACACAAGGATAAATTCATGTTAAGTAATAGTTGAGAAACACTTTTGACAAAATGGCTCAGCAAGCAGATTTCTTGGGGATTCTTAACGCTAATTCGAAGAGAAGGAAACTAATCAAGGCAGACTCGGCAGTCCTGACTCTCCTAAGGTATCAGTCAAGTTAAACTCTTGTGGAATACTTTTGGCATGAATGTTGATCAGAAACGTAAAACTACGGGGGACAAAACATCAGATAGAGCAGAAACACAAAGAAGTACACATGTGGCTAAAGACTACAGAGTAACATTGTTTTACTGACACTTCAATTTAGTCAAATCATCTAAAGCTCGGTGACATATACCTGAATCCACTAGAGAAGTGTTAACATCCGGCAGTGGGAGGCTACCAGCTCGGAAGCAAATCAATGGTAACTTAATTTTTGGAACCTTTTCTATGTCTCCAGCAGCCTGAGAATAGTTTGAATCATTAGCAAGAATGCAGAGTAATCATACTATATTCAAGTACAGATTCGATTTACAGGCTTGTTTCTTATGGAAAGGAATGCCAATCGTGAATCCAGAAAACAACTTTCATTTGGGAATCAGCTCCCAGGCAAGTACACAGTATACCTTTCCAGTTTCCATCTCAAATTACTAAGACATTGTTGACAAAAGAAAAGGTGGAAAATTTGAGCCCTGATAAGCATACTTACAAGTTCCACATTCGAAATCATTGCTATCGACATTGACGAGAACCATGGTGGCATTTCAACTAGAACAAGGCAAAACACCAAAACCAGTTAGGAATTGCACTACTAAACATTTTATATATAATTCTGAATACAAATTAAAATTACAATCTTAAACAAATCACTCATCACACGATAATCGAAATAAAATACAAAATACTGAAAATCCACTTGCTTGTGATTCAACTAATCCCAAGTCAACAACTTTCAAACATGATCACATCTAAAGTTAACAACTTTCAGACCAAAATATAGCATAATTCAACAACAAGAAAACCTTAGTCGGTGTAATTTACAAATTTCCAACAACTACTACAAAACAAAACAAGAAAATCCAACTTTTTGACTACGACCCCATCAAATACTACACCCCCATAAACCTCTCAAACCCATAGAAAAAGCGAACAAATCAATCAAATGCTTAGAAGGGTTATCAAAAAGCTAATCATTCACCTCTAATGTATCGAAATCCAGAGGGTCCGATTGTGGTCGGTGGGTAGCTGAAGCTGGAGACAGTGAAGCTGGTGTACGGACCCAGTTCGCCGTACGAGTAGCAGTGGACGAATAAGCAGAAAAAGAGAACGAAAAGACTGAGATTTAAATGGGAAGAGCAACAAAGAATCGAATTCGAAGCCATGGGAGCTTCTGATTCTTGGAACAAAAGATTAGACTAATCAGAATTATTTAAATGGTAAATTGGAGAATTTCTTTGAGTCACGCCTTTGACTTGTACCAGTCATCCATGGCTACCGGCTCTTTTCTTTTTTTTTTTTATGAATTTTTTATTATTTATTTATTTAACTTTGGACGGTGAATGAAGGCTGCTGCATACACCCCCTTTGGAGAAAGGAGAAGCGACGGAAACTAATCAATAACAAATCATAATAAGAAGTCTAGGGTTGGGAGAGTTTTTTAAGTTACAAGACTAGTCCTCCAAACGTACTATAAATATATCGTTACATAAAATTAATAGTTTCATCAAAAATAATAAAAAAATTAAAAGTGATAAGTGAGTTAGACAAACAAAAAATATATCAGGATAAGTTGGGAGAGTTGTTAAGTTACAAGTCTAGTCCTCCAAACATAGTATAAATATATCGTTACATAAAATTAAAAGTTTCATAAATAAAATAAATAAATAAAAGTGATAAGTGAGTTAGACAAATAAAAAATATATTAGGATAAATTTGGTGACACAAGCAATGGTTTATAAAGCAATAACTTTATGATATAATAATCTTTTGACACAAGCGTACGCGTGACAATTGACTCTTTTGATTTTTTATTAGGAAAAACAAAATAATAATATATTTTAAAAATAATACTAACTAACCACTGCTTGGCTACTTTAGGATGTTTCCAATTTTATGTTATTTTCAATAATCATATATTCATGATTGGGAAGAAAATTACTGATAAAACTGGAATTGAAATACGTGTTAAAACATAAAACAAAGATTATGCAAATTTTGTTTTTATTTTTTTAAATTAGAGAACTGACATGATTTGAACCCACACTTTAGTGTAAGAGCAACACTCTTCTTTACCATTGTGGTAGAAGACCATTTGCTCCAATTTTGGTTTGTAATCACAAATATTTTCTTTTAATTTCGGTAAACAATCAGAGATATTTTCTTTCTTATTTTGGTAAATAATCAGAAATATCTTCTTTTAAGTTTACTACATAAAGAAGATTATATTTTTCATAGAAATGCACGTCAAAATCACAAGAATACAAGATCATCAAAATAAAGAGGATGGCCGTACAATTAATTTCAACCGTTGGATGAATAAGTAGACACCACATGGAATGCATCTAGAACCTCGATATAAATGGTACGAATTTTTGGATTAAGATATAATAAATGGTAGGGCTTATGGGTAGTGATTATGCATGTATGCATGAATTTTTGTGATTAGTGGGCCATGATGCAAGGCTTATTGTTTATCTCGTGTCGGTTTCAAACATTCTTTTTTAACTAGACGGTCTCTTTGTTTTTGACTTTCACGTTTAGGTTTGGCATTAACTATTTTAATCAAGGTTTTAAAAATCGCTACGCGTTAGTCGGGCGTTAGGCAGAGATCTAGCACCTAGGCAGTGGCAAAGCTACTAAGGGGCAGAGAGGGGCGACCGCCCCTCCCCTCACCAGAAAACAAGCCCAGAAGTATTGATTTGCTATGTTGCCGCCCTTCTGGTTGGTCGGAAAACCTACAATTCCGTGAGGAGTCCATGCTGCTGTGCAGTGCAGGCTACGAACATGCTCTTTCTTTTTCTTTTCTTTTTTTCGAAATAGTCAGGCCAAAGAAAGGAGGAATGGAAGCTGCATTTTGCAGCTTCTGAAATGGTGCTTCTGGCTCAGTTCCAACAAAGAAGAAGAGAGAGGAAGAAGAAAGACTTTCTCTCTCCCATCCTATCCCACGTACACATTCAAATCACCCAATTTGTTTTGTTTTTTATAACTATTGTCCAATGCATTTGCGCCACCTAGCTTGCTAGTTAGGTGTGGTGAATTATTTTGAGAATTGTTTTAATTTTTAATTGTTAATTTGCTCACTTTCCTAAGGTTTTTAACCCACGTGTTTGACATCGTTATATATCTTAAAATTTACTATAAATTCACACAATTTTTAAAAAATATTTTTTAAAGTACTACGAACTCGTAATCATTTCAATTTTTATTTTTTACCATCAAATTCAACAAAGTAATAAAGAAAATATATCAAATATTTTTATACATTATGTTCTATAATCAATAATTTTTTATACTATATACTATATAATAAATAGACACTTATCCATACAATATTATAATAAATTTATTTAAACGTCTAACCGCCAAAATCCTTGCCTAAGCGTTAGGCCATGTCAGCTGCCCAACTAGCGCTCAGCATCATTTAGAACTTTGCTCATTATATAGTTATGTAATGAAACTTTACAACAAGAAACAATGCTTAAATTCTCCTTCAAATAATACTGTTAGTTTAAATCCTCCTTCGAATCTTTCGGGCATCCCAAGTCCTCTTTTGAATATTTCGGTTAGTCCAAATCATTCTTCGAATATTCTAGGTAGTCTACATAGTCTTTTTGCAAACCTTGGACTTAGACCTCAAATGGGTGTCCCCATTTTATTGGAACATTTTCCCTTTTAAATTTCGCCCCTCCCCTCGACAATTCCTGGTTTTGCCACTGGGCCTAAGCGGATTTATGTAAATTTATTATATATCTTGTAAATAAGTGTCTATTTACACCTAAAAAGGAACTATACTTGTATGGATAATAAAAGAATGATAAAATGCAAAAATAGAAGTAGAAGAATACACAAATTATATACATCCAAAAAATTCAATATTTAAAAAACAGTAAACATATAATCATAATGAGGAGGATTTGGATGATAGACTAAAGTTTTCTTGTTCATGAATCATGATCCTTGCGTTGGATTGGACGTAGACTAAATTATTTAACCTTGTTGTATCTAGTTTGTTTCTTTTCTTTGTATGTATCCCCTCAAAAGTGCTCCAATTCGTTTCACTATTGGATGAACTTGTAGTAAATCCATCATTTGCAAATTGGGTACACCATTTACATAAGTATACCACCTGAAACCACAAAAAGAAAAAAACACACAATTAATAAAAAATATATAAAAATATATAAAATAAAATAAAAAAACCGCCTAGGAGCCGCCTAGCTCTAGACCCATTTTTTGAAACGATTTGTCCAAAATCGAGGCGGGCCTTCACTGCCTAGCGCCTAGACCAATTTTTAGAACACTGATTTTAATAAAGATAATGTTAGAGAAATCAAATTTTGTAAACCGCATAAAGTGGATGTTGATGATTGGATTATTACTTAAGTGTTGGTTAACGTGTTTATTTCCTATTGGTCACACATCATTTAATTTGCAAATTTAGTTTAAAAATTTGGTTTCTCTAGCATTATCCTTTTGATAATCATTGTTTATCCTATGATGCTTCTTTCATATCAAATAAAATATTTTTTCCAACAAAAAAACAGGGTCATATGTGCTCTCCATATTGAAAAATAAAGGTTTTTTTTTTTACGTAAAATTTCTCCTTAAGCCCTATTTCTCCCTTCTTTCTTTATTTATATATCAAAATTCAGCTCATTCAATTTTTGAGGATGGTACTATCTACATATTACACACTCTTTTTCATTGCTCACACACTCCGTGTTAATTTCTGTCTATTGATCTTCTTTAATTCATTTGATACGATGATCGAAATTGAGAAGAGTGTGTGAAAGGTTAAAAGAAGTGTGTGGATAGCAACGCCTATTTTCCAATCAAATACAACAAACTATAGTTATCTCTCTATTATTGTTCTCTTATTTTTCTTTCTTCTACATGTGGCAGCACACCAGGCCACGCCCAAGCACACTGCCCCAAGGCGCAAGGCCTAGATAGGCCACCTTCTTCCTTCTTTCTCTCGGTCTAGCAGGCTAGCGCAGCAGGGCAAACCAGGGATGGCCCAAGAAGCCCAGCATGAGGCCAAGCTCAGCAGCAAGAGAAAATGCCCCGCGTCTCTCTCTATCTCTTCCTTCACGAGTCGGTGCCCTACAACCCTTTCCACACTTGCCTCGCGCCAGGCCCAACGCCGAGAAAGGCTTGAGCCTCGCAGTTAGCCCAGCTTCGCACCTCAGCGTGCTGTTCACCTCGGCCCAAGACGAGCTGAGCACCTGGCCCCCGTCAGCCAACCGCGACACACCACACTAAGGCAGCTCATTGGGCTGCCCAACTTGCGCAGGAGTCCTGTGGCTGCTTTGTCACCATCCTCGGGCCTCACTGAGCCACTCCATTGAACTTCGAGGGTCCAGAAAAATAAAGAAGAAAGAAAATTACGTTTTTCTTACCTTGATGCAGCTCAAAGAAGAAAAACAACGACAACAATCAACTCTTCGCAAGGGCAAGCAAAGAAGAAAACTAGGGGATAAGTTTTCAATATCCTCTAGCCTTTTCTCTCTTTCTTGTTGGAGATAAAATTGTTCTCCAATTTTATTTACTCCTCTGCTTAAGACAAGCTTAAATAAGTTTTGGTAGCAATTGCTTTTCATTTTCTAAGAATACTCTATTTCTTCGTCAAACTGGAAGATCTACATCAAATTGACAAACAACTCTATGCACACCTAAGAAGCTTGGGATTTCTACACCTTCTGCCATTTTCTGCTTATAGCACAGTTGTGGAGGAAAAAGTAATCCCACAAATTTAGAAGACGACACGCGTACTTTTTCTGAAATAACAAGATTGCCCTTATTAAATGGGCAGGGCTCTCAAATACTCCATTGCATAGCTCAACATCTCTGGAGGTCCAAGTAGTTGACTATGACTGCTCAAGGCTCCCTTGCTCATGGCATGGAAAAGTCATATGCATTAAAGAAATGATTAATAACTTAATCATATCTTTAATACATTCCCAATTGAAGGTCAATTTCATCAAGGTAGGAATCTTTATCACAATCAATCATGGATGCTTTCATCATTATCCCAATATATTATATCCTAATCAATATCTTGAAAATATTATTTCCTCATTCATCCAACAGTTGACACACCTTGGCCAATAGGATGCCACCATGTGAAAAGCAAAACTCAAACCCTATGGCCGACCACTTCAACTTTAAAAAACTCTATCTCCACCAAATTTTGGTAAGCTACGCATAAAAGCCCTAAACACTCACTCTTTCGACATATACTAACTTAGGCCTCAGAGATCCATTGGCCAAACCCCCATCCCCTCATGAGCGCATAAGGCTTTGGACTTTGAGTAAGGGTGTTAATTGTTTTGTAGATACAAATACGTCAATACTTAAGATGATGGATTTTTGCTACCACAACTAATATAAAAGTAAAGAGTAATATTAGGTAGACTAATTTTTTAGACCACACTTGCAAACCATATGATGTGTCACCAATATGAAATAAACACGTTAATAACACTTAAATAATAATCGAATCATCAACAACCATATCATATGGTTTACAAAATATGATTTAAATAGATGATTTCCTTGACATTATCCAAAAAATAAATAAATAATAATTAAAATAACAAATAAGTACAACCCTGTGGGGGGGGGGGGACTTTTAGGTCGAGTTGGACTTGGGCTTTGATGTGCACCTTTTGCTTCCCCTGGTTCGTTTGAATACAAGTCCCGGATACCTCGAGAGGATTAGCGTGTCTTAGGAAGTATCTTTGTTGTACTAATAACTCGAAGACATCATGTTTAAGCAAATAATGGCTTGCTTAAGTGAGGCATGATGTGGAAATTAAAAGTTTACCAATTTAGCATGAGAGAGAACTTTGAATGGTTGCATAGTGTTCTGGGTTGGGTAATCAGGATTTCCTAGGGTTCTAAGAGAGCTTATATTAGCTGAGGGAGATCGAAGGAAGCTGGGAGGAACTCCTAAAATCGTAAGAAAATGGCTTTTAGGATTCCAGTTCATTTGCACTTGGGGAGCGATTTCCATTACTTTGTACGATGCAATCTTGAATCTCTCATCTCTTTGTAACATTTTGTCCCTCCCTGTATTGGGTTGAATCTTCATTTTTGTAGGTGAAGAGTTCTCTTTTGTAGGCTTTCTTAGGGCATCTCCTGTTATAGCTAAGTCTACCTCCTCATTTTTCCAAGTGCAACTGCGACCTTCTATTTTGGTGTAAGACAGCGGAGCGCCTTTGTTCTCGTGAAGACTATGCTGCGTGTTCTTCCTAGAGTGCCCCTAAGTCAACTTCCACATGCGTTAATTCTGGTAACTTGTCTCCTGGCTATCATTCTTTGTTCTCTTACGTGAGCTAGGAAGGAAAAGTCCACCTATCTTTTCATTAAATGCAAGCTCTGTTGGGCCTTCATGTGAACTTAAGGCCTTGAGTCTGGTTCGTTTCTAATTGACTTGGCTGGCTTGATAGGGAAAAAGGAAAACTAGGTTTGTTCGCTATCATACTTACCTACGTAGAAGTCAAGGATTGTGAGCTTGGATTTTTGGGCTCCCAAGCAGCCCAAAGTCTTCCATAATCTTGACAAGTCCCGACACGCAACTTAAGCTTATTTTATTGTGATAGTAGTTACTGTGATAAGTCATGGTGTGGTAAATATGCATGAATTTGCATGGACATGACGTGATTAATACAAGTGTCCGACATCGTGGCTTGATTGTAAATATTTTTCTTTCTTGATTGAATACATTTACATGTCTTTAGGCTTGACTTGAGACTTTTATAACAGTCGAGCCTTGAAACGTAATTGGGTCTTCATATGATATTTTTAGGCCCCAACAAACGCCAGAATGTAATCAGTGTTCGAGTGTTGTACACAATACATCATACAAGTACACCTGTCAGAATCAGATATAGGAAATTCTAAACAAACATCAAGAGAAAATAAACTAGCACAACATCTTGCTTTGTGGGCCTATGATTATTACATTATATTCTCCACCGTACAATAATTAAGGAATTAAAATAAGGAACTTTAACGAAAAGCACCCGGTACTGTTCACTTTAACGAAAAACCACATTTTTACACTAAAAAGTCAATCCTGGTACTATTCATTTTACTCTTTATTTTGTCCTTATCATTAAAACTCAAAGTTTTCAAACCCTTTTCATTAGTTTTCCTATTAAAATACTCATAACACAAAACTTAATTGGCCTCCATCCATTCTCTGTCTTTCCTTATCTCTGTCTTTTCTTTCGTTTCTTTTTCATTTCATTTCTTAAGGAATCAAAACGGTCAACGTAATTAGTTGGCCTTCATATTTGCCATCCTCCGACTGAACCCAGAAAACCCACCACTGCAACAAGAGTCTCTGATCAGTTGACAACTCAGAGAGAGAGATGAGTGTGGTCGATTTGATAACGAGGGTTGATGCAATATGCAAGAAATACGACAAGTACAACATAGATAAGCAAAATGAGCTTAATAATATTTCTGGGGATGATGGTTTTGCTCGCCTATGCGGGGCCGTTGAGGCCGACCTCGATGCTGCTCTCCAGGTCTCTCTCTCTCTATTATTATTTTTCTTTCCTTAGCAAACTAAGCTTGTGTCTGGTTGGTTGGTTGATGAGAAATTAATTAGTTGAAGTAGAGGAAGGGAAAAATAAGAAAATACCTATATAGAATTCTCAATTCCATGTTTCACATGAAGGGTGCTAGGTAGGTTTTTGTGACAATAATATTTATGAGATATAATTTATGCGCATCCTTTTTTATTAACGTGTATTCCTGATTATTTTTATATGTTGATTCTCCTTTGCTTTATTCGATCTATTAAGGTAAAAAATAATGTGACATCTCGTCCCGAAATTTTATCGTACTTTATTCTTAATAGTAGTAATATTATCAAAATACCCCTGAGATGCCACGTAGGCCTTTCTTGTGGACCTCAATTTTCCTTTCACTTTTCCAGTCTAGTTTTACTATTTTGAATAATACTCAATTTTACGAATACGTAAACACAAGCGGAATCGTTTTTGGAATCCTTGTGACGTAGTTACACCTCCTTTTACAAGAAATAAATTCAAACATTTTTTTACCTATTGCTATGATTGAGTGGTGGGACCCACATTTAATAATTTTTTTTTTTTTTAAATTGGGATAGGAAATCCCATTTCGTGATTTCTTTTTTTAGCGTAGTTGATCCTCTTGTTTTTAATCATCATATCCATTCCCGTAGCTTTCTTTATTATATCCTATTTTACACTTCCACTCTTCCCTATATTTCTACCTCTCTTCCCCATGCACTCGTTCACTTCCTCATTCGAGTCTCTCTCTGACTCTCACACGTCACCCTCTCTCTTTTCCCACTCACTTGCCCTCATCTCTCTTCCCTCTCTAACTCTCCCGATTCTCCTTCTCTATCTCATTCTCTCTCTGTCTCATTTCTGTCATCATCCCTCTTCATTCATCTCTCTCACTCACCTTCACTCCCCGGGAACACCTCGCCGTTGCGACGCCGACGAACCACCATCACCACCATCTAGACGTCACGATCTCGAGCCCAGACCAGCTCTCATCTCTCTCGCTCCCACCCCTCTCGTCCTCCCTCTACCATCACCGGCACCGAGCCACCACCATCTCCACTCCGGCGAACCACCTCAGCTCCCTACTCTCTTTTCCCATAACTAGCTCTCATTCTCGGCGAATCCGAGACCTCCACACACACCTATCACAAACTTTGGTGACCCACATATTTCCCGACGAGGTAGGGACCCCACACTCTCAAATTACGTCATTATCATCATTTGGGGTTGCTTTTTGGATCATTTGTGCGAGTTGGGGACGTTCTTGAGATGTTTTAGTGTTGTTTGGACACATAAATACCCCGAGAGTAACAAACCCAGTTTTTCGGCGGAGATCCGACAACTTTTGATCAGTTTTCCGGCCAACTTCGGCCACAGTTGGTCACATTATAGGTGTATTTCTTTTCCTTTTCTCTTAAGCTTCATTTTGGTAGGTAGAGTGTGAAAAATGGTTAAGTTTTGAGCTCGTTAGGAGCTTGGGAGTTTTTCCGGCCAAATCGCTAGTTTCCGGCCGTTGCAGCCGCAACTGGCCGGAGAAGAAGAAGGAAAAAAAAAGGCAAACCGGATCCGTGGGCTAGATTCGACCCGCCCCAAACTTTTGGACTGACTCGCGAGTCCAAATGGGTCAACCTAACCTGGTACAAAAACTTAGAACCGGCCAAAGCCCAGACCCTCCAACCTGGATATGAAACTCGGGATCCAACCCAGCCCAGATTCTTAAATGGATTTTGGAATATTCCCGAATATTCTTTGTGTTGACTTTTTTGAAATTTTGTCGGAAACCTTCCTAGGCTAATTTCGATGCCCCGAGTCCATTTTGACATCTATTTAGTGAAATTTCAAAGTTTTAACGTAGTTGACCGCCGCGTCTTAGTTGACTTTTTAGGGTTGACCGTTAACTTTTTCGTTGGCCTTTTACAAAATTTGATCGGGACCGCTCTTAGCATATTTCGACGCTCTGAATTCGAATTCGCACTCTGTTTTCCCAAATTTAGTCATTTGAGTTGATTTTTACTAATAGGTCCCAATATTATGCTTAGGTGCAATTACTATCAGAGACTCCGACTTCCCAGATCGAATGGTTGAGACATCGCAAATATCTGTGAGTAGGTCTTTTCGTTTTTACGTGTATATATATATATATATATATATATGTGATTCTCCCAACATTTGCTTTTATACACTATGATGTGACATGCCATGTTTAGCTTTACAAATAGACTTTCCGTACACTTTATGCTTTTAATATTATTTGTGGGCATAAACTTGTGGCATGACATCCTTGCATTTTATTTGCTCATTATTACATGTTGCACAATGTCTCTTAGTTATTTGTTTTGTTCTGGGCCAAGGACTAGCTTCACGTGTAGTTCACATGCACCGTTTACATTCGCTTTGGATCCAGAGTTAGATAACAGTCTGTCCTTTTGTGTGATGTGTTGGACTCGTATATGATGGGACTAGCGTAGGTCACGTGATGTAGTTACTAGAATGTAAACCTACACCCAACCTGTTCCATTGTCTGAATATCTCTGCAATGGACTTGTGTGCTTACATAAATTAATGAGCAGTGTTTTCTTGTAATAACGTTTTGAGATACTTTGATGTTGAGATACCTTGTTATTGTGCCTACATCATTTAGCTCACTGTGATGTAGGGTACCTATTACATACTATTGTTATAATATTTTTGGGAAACCATATACTTATTTTACAGCAAGGGGTTACACTTTTCGAAAAGGTTTTACAAAACTTTATTTTTCAAGCCCACTCACCCTTGTTTTTTGCCCCTCCAGGATGTTAGTGGTAGAGGTTTCGTGACGACGAGGTATGTTGGCAAAAGCTGTTATGTAAGAGACTTCTCATTTTGGTATAAATGTTCGTACTCTTCTTTTACTATAATTTATCTATGCTTTGACATCACTTGTGTGATATGGGTTCAATCCCGCTCACATGCACACTCTAAATTAGTCACTTTTAGGTTTTAATTTATTTACATTTTCCACATCACTACACTTTATGGCTTTGTCACCTTCCAGAAGTCGGCCAATATATCACGATTCGGGTGTCCAGGTGGACATTCTGGGTCGGGGTTTGTTAGTTTGGTATCAGAGCATAGGTTAGGCAGTATCGTTATCATCACACACGTGATGTAAGCATTCTTGGTTCTAGAATTCTAACGTCATAATTATGCCACCTCGTCGAGCACGAAATATGCCAGCTTTTCATGACCTTTGAGCAACTTGGAACAACTATCGCTGATACTTTTTACGACTTTCCGACCTTCTAGAAGAACACTTTGGCAATCATCACTAGACTTTATGTGAAGAACCTCCTCGCCATAGAAGACTCGAGATGGAGACGTTTTGTTAACCTTGAAGCAGGGTAGCCGTATTGATACTTATGTACCACCAAAAATTTTACCGACCAGTCCCAACTACAATCCAACCATCGTTACCAACACTTATTCGTTAGGAAACCGCAAGCGCTTTCATCCTTGGCAATCTTTATTTATTTTCATGCCACCTCCTATGATTTCTTCGAGGTTTTGCTTCACCTCGAAGTTTCAAAAATGTCTTGAGTGACTATGTTAGTGCTGATGTAGTTGCACTTAATGGAATAACATTTGGAGAACACATTTGATTCCCGACAACGTCGATCTTTCCAATCATAGCAGTTATGATTCTGGATGTTCATGAGGCAGATCAAATTTTAATTTTTCCCATTATGAGGTAAAGTTAACCACAATTTCCACTCTTGAGCTTAGGGTAGTTTCACATACACTAGTTTCGATAATTACATACCAAAAATAGTAGTCAGTGTTCCCAAAAGCGACAAAATCACCTAATAGGAACAACCTTCCTAGAAAATCTTACTTACTCTTCCGACCATGCCCTAGGTAGTAGCCAACCTAGGTGACATTATTTGTCACCAGAATGAGACTGTCTAGTATTCGGGAGTTGTGAACCAGTATCCAGGCAATATGATCTCTTTATATTGAAAGTGTGGTGCTGTATATGAATATCATACCATTGCCAGGACACCGATTCACTATTCCATGGAGACAGACATTACTAGAATACCATAGAAACGTTAGGTAGCGTCACCACCAATATACACACGTATCAAGACAATTAGAGCCAACAGAACCACAATCATAGAAGCTTAGAAGCAAGCCATGTAGGCAAACAACAAACCCGTAGTCATGACAACTACTTTAACCACCAGTCAGTCATATTATCCATATTTGTTCAAATACTTCAATCACCTCAGTCGGGTACGTCTCGACAATTCCTATGCCACAAGGCAAGTTTGTTATGCCAATGCAAGTGTAGTGGTTGCACCATTTCCATTACCAATTTGGTAATGCCAGTTAATCTTATTTCATTGGATATTGTGGAATTCCACGTAATCCAAGAGATATATCGACTGCATTATTATTATTCATTTGGTGGAGCATCGATTGAAAGTAGTCATTTTTCTAATGACATGTCATCCCTGTGGTCACCTCCACATGCAAACATTAGAAACTGAAGCACCAATTAATCCCCGCTGTAAAGGCGAAACATTTATTGAGAAAAGTTGTGAAGGCCTATTAGCATGTGTTGTAGAGGACGAAAACAATTTGGTACAACTGGAAATTATGAACCCGATCAAACTAAATTCCTGACGTCATTCGTATATATCTACCTGTGATACCACTAGATTGAGATGTGTGAGACACCATTGACCTGTGTCCAGGTATAACACCTATTTTCCTTGAATCTTCATCTTAGATACCTCTACTTCCATTCTTGAAGAGCAAATACCAAACCTTAAAATTTTACATTATTTACTAGCAATTCAATTAGGTGACGATTAAAAACTGCTAATCCATGTCTTGAATTGATCTCTCCAACCAACTCTATGGAACCCAAGCTTTCTTCGAGACTGATTTGAAGTTTTGTTGCGACCAGCTGAAGATCAGAAATAATGATGTTCCTGAGACTGCGTTCAGGACTCGACATGTTCATTGTGAGTTCCTTGTAATGTCATACGGGTTGACGAATGCTCCAATATCGTTCATGAACCTGACGGACCGTGCATTCCACCCATGTTCCGAAAGATTTGTGATAACCTTATCAAGAACTTCCTTTTTTACTCCAATAATGAAGTCAAACTTTCTAAACACCGATGATTTAGTCTGTGCAATTTCAAAGCAAATCAGCTTTAATTAAATTCCCTAAGTGCCATTTTTGTTTAAATAATGTTTCTTTTTGGGATACGTGAGCTTAATATACGACATTCTTGTCAAGCCCAAAAATGTTGTAGTTGTAGAAGAATTGGGACCCCCACAAGGTTTTGCGAAATGTGAGGTATCCTTGGTCTCATTGAATACCATTGACATTATGTGCTAACTTTTTCCACCTTAGCCTTATTCCTTACAAGTTGAGCATGAAAGCAGTTAGTTTCATTTGAGATATGAATATGATTAAGTTTCTAACAAGTGTGATGTTGTCTCTTTCCGACTATCGTTCTTACACTTCTCGATGACACCAATAATTTTGGAATTTGCAGAAATACTTCACTAAATGATCTAGCTGCGTGCTATGCGGCATAGTAGGGTAACCGCTTATGCCTACCAATAACTGGAACCACATGAAGTGAACTTTCTCACTTACAACCTAGAGTTGACAATTGCTACCTTTACACTAAAAACTTGATGGCGGTTTCTCTATGGAGAAACATGCCAAAATCTTCATCAACTCCCTTAAACCCCTCAAATACCTCTTTACTTGGAAAGAGCTTAGTTGCAGATGGCGGCGATGGAAGAAATTAATCTTTTTCTACAATTGCACCATCGTGTACTACCTCGGTTGTGTAAACGTAGTTACTATCGGCCTTAACAGAAAAACACAAGGTTGACTCAATCGTTATATCCTACTTCAGTTACAACTCACGGGTATTGATGTGACATTACTTATAGATCATCAGGAAACCTTGTTAATTAATTTCCAAGTCCAACCTTTCCACTTTTGACTTGGGTTGAAAAATGAGATTGCTTAGGCATTAAGCAAGAACTTGATTTGTTAGCTAGTCAAAGCAGGCAGAAAGAAATCGTTCAAGTTGTTACAGTCACTCCTTATATCCGAATGGATATGAGAGAATATCACTGTGGACTTCATGTACGAACAACCTTGTACACGTGGAGACAATGATGATGTTCGGTGATTGTCGATCAACTTACTAAGGTGCCCATCTTCTGTCGATCCACGAGGACACCCTCTAAACCAATTGGCAGGATCTCGTCCCACATTTATTTTTATTTTATTTCCTTAAACTCCCTTGGCCGGCTAAGTGGAAATCCTACTCGGATTTCATACATGGACATCTGAGTCCTTATTACTCTTTGTTCATTTTCACGTCTTTCTAGGTAGTACGTGTTCTTATGAATATGTGTGCACGTATGAGGTGTAAATCGCACGATTTATGCACCTTTCGCAATAAAGGGCAAAATGGTAATTTTGCACTCTCATAGTCGCACATAATTGAAAAAATCTTGTAATTTTATCACCATACCTTAACCAATTAGACTTTGTTTTTTGCACCCACATCACTTCCTTCTCCTTAAGGACTGGAGAAAGTCTTTCATTAATTTGAGCCTCTAGGTGAACTTTCTCACTAAATTTATTTGAAGAGTTATCATTATAGTTATAGGACATAAGTTCTTTCTGGATACCATCCAGCTGCTATAAAATTTTATCTTTTTGCTCCCTGACTGAGCCAAATACCGTGCGATTCTAATGTTTAACAACCCTGCAATGATCCATAGGGGAAAACCCCTCACTACAGTTCCACGCCCCCTTAACAAACTGTTTAAACTCAGGATGAAGGTTCCACTTTTCCCTATACTTTCTACGTCTCTTTCCATGCACTCTTTCACTTCCTCATTCGAGTCTCTCTCTGACTCTCACACGTCACCCTCTCTCTCTTCCCACTCACTTGCCCTCATCTTTCTTCCCTTTCTAACTCTCCTAATTCTCATTCTCTCTCTCTTCCTTTCTCTGTTTGTCATCCTCCCTTTTTATTCATCTCTCTCACTCACCTTGACTCCCAAGGAACACCACCACCTCGCCGTTGCGACACTGATGAACCACCGTCACCACCACCTGGACGCCACAATCTCGAGCCCAGGCCAGCTCTCATCTTTCTCGCTCTCACCCCTCTCGTCCTTCCTCTACCATCACCGGCACCAAGAACGGAGCACTGAGCCACCACCACCTCCATTTCGGCGAACCACCTCAGTTCCCCACTCTCTTTTCCCGTAACTAGCTCTCCTTGTCGGCGAACTCGAGACCTCCACAGTCCACACCCATCACGAACTCTGGCGACCCACGGATTTCTCGACGAGGTAGGGACCCCACACTCTCAAATTACGTCATTATCATCATTTTGGGGATGTTCTTGAGATGTTTTAGTGTTACATCGTATATGTTTTATGTACAAGAAATAGATAGACAAGTGCTCTTGATGGATGAAATAGATGATAAGGTAACCCCTCTGCCTTCTAAGTCATTTTCTTTTGTTCATCTATTAGAAAGCTTTAAACTTCATTATTTGGAAATTGTGAAATCTTTATTTTCCTGTTATGTTTTGATGTTGATTGCATCAAGTGGCAAGTGGTTTAAATGCGATAATTAAGCTCTATTTCGACACCACTCCAGGTTGACAGGGCAAATGCTGACCTTACAAACACTAATGTGACCTTAAACTTTTGCTACGATATCACCCTCCTGATTTTGATTTTAGGAATTGCCGCCTATTTGTACAAGTAAGTTTGATCTCTTTGCTAGCTGCATTAACAGTAATGGTCTGACACATATTTGGCTTTTTAGCCAAAATGGTCATTGAGATTTGCATTACACATCACTTTGGTCCCTGAGATTTCAAATCAATAGAAGTGGTCCCTGAGATTGTCCACCATCCATCATTTTGGTCATTCCGTTAAAAACTCAGTTAAGTGTCTCGGAGCTCTTGACCAGAAGTTTGGGCAATTTTCAAAGCTTCGTAACTCAATCGTTTCTTAACCAAATTCGACCCATAATATATCAAAATGAAGATAGGAAAGTGTAGAATAAGATTATATATATTTGAAAGCCCAATGGTTGCCGGAGATGGCCAGAAAATAGCCTCAAAGTTGACTGGTCCGAGGGAAAACTGGAAAACTCTCCAGAAACTGGGTAAACTTTAAACGTTCATAACTTCTTCAATACTCAACGAAATCAAGTGATTCAAAAATGAAAATCATACTTCTCGATGCGAGGAAGATAATGGTATTTTTTTTATGGCTAACTAGCCGTGGTTTGGCCCAAAAATGGCTCGAAAGTGGTTAACTCGAGATCAAGACAGCCACTTACGAGCCGTTTTCCAGCCAAACCATGACAAGTTAGCCTTTTAAAAAGGTATCATTCTCTTTGTCTCGTAGGGAAGTATGATTTTCGTTTTTGAATCACTTGATTTCGTTGAGTATTGAAGAAGTTATTAATGTTTAAAGTTTACCCAGTTTCCGGCGAGTTCTCCAGTTTTCCCTCATACCAGTCAATTTTGAGGCTATTTTTCGACCATCTTCGGCAATCATTGGGCTTCCAAATAGGTATAACTTTTTCTACACTTTCTTATCTTCATTTTGATATATTATGGGTCGAATTTGGTTAAAAACGATTGAGTTATGAAGCTTTGAAAATTGCTCAAACTTCTGGCTAAGAGCTCCGGGACACTTTAACGGAATTTTTAATGGAAGAACCAAAATGATGGATGGTGGACAATCTCATGGACCACTTTTATTGATTTGAAATCTCAAACCAAATGAATGTGTTATGCAAATCTCAAGAACAATTTTGGCTAAAAAGCCCACATATTTTGTTCCACTGATGTCGTCTTCTTGTGCTACCCTTTTAGCAGAATTTTAATTGATTTTTCAAATTTATATAAGGCACAATGTATCATGAATAATGTAATCTTCAAATGTTTAAGCCAGCATTCTTTGGTTTTAATGTTTGAAACTTAATTGCGTTTGCATATGGTATTTTTAGGCTCCAACAAACGCCCGAATGCAATCAGTGTTCGAGTGCTGTACACAGTACATCATACAAGTACACCTGTCAGAATCAGACATAGGAAATTCCAAACAAACATCAAGAGAAAATAAACTAGCACAACATCCTGCTTTGTGGGCCTACGATTATTACATTATAATCTCCGCCGTACAATAATTAAGGAATTAAAATACTCATAACACAAAACTTAATTGCCCTCCATCCATTCTCTGTCTTTCCTTATCTCTGTCTTTTCTTACGTTTCTTTTTCATTTCATTTCTTAAAGAATCAAAACGGTCAACGTAATTAGTTGGCCTACATTTTTGCCGTCCTCCGACTGAACCCAGAAAACCAACCACTGCAACAAGAGTCTCTGATCAGTTGACAACTGAGAGAGAGAGAGAGAGAGAGAGATGAGTGTGATCGATTTGATAACGAGGGTTGATGCAATATGCAAGAAATACGACAAGTACGACATAGATAAGCAAAAGGAGCTTAATAATATTTCTGGGGACGATGGTTTTGCTCGCCTATACGGGGCCGTTGAGGCCGACCTCGATGCTGCTCTCCAGGTCTCTCTCTCTATTATTATTTTTCTTTCCTTAACAAACTAAGCTGGTGTCTGGTTGGTTGGTTGATGAGAAATTAATTAGTTGAAGTAGAGGAAGGGAAAAATAAGAAAAAAACCTATATAGAATTCTCAATTCCATGTTTCATGTGAAGGGTGCTAGGTAGCTTTTTGTGACAATAATATTTATGAGATAATTTATGCACATCCTTTTTCATTAACATGTATTCCTGATTATTTTTGTCTGTTGCTTCTCCTTTGCTTTATTCAATGTATTAAGGTCAAAAATAAAGATATATGCGTAGAGAAAAAAAAATTGCGTGGAAATCATTTTCCTATTTTCTTCAAAACAAAAACAATTTTGTGTTTTAGTTTTTGTTAGCCTTTTAGTCCATATGATTTCTGAGAAAACCGAAGTGATGTCAAAAGGAAAGGAAAGGATAGAATATGAAGCCAAATGAACATAAAGCCAAATGAAATTATGTTAATAGTATGAGATTATTCTGTGAACCAAAGTTTGGTGAAATAGAGAAATTAAAGCTTTAATCGTTTTCTATTCTCTCATTTTTATCGGTGTTTACCGAACTGAGCTTATGTCCAGATGAATTATGAATTGTCTAATTGTTGGTATTTGTAGAAATCAGTGATGGTATCAACGGAGAGGAACAGGGCTACTGCTGTTGCTATGAATGCTGAGATTCGACGAACCAAGGCTCGTTTGCTTGAAGAGCTCCCCAAATTGCGAAGACTTGCTCCTAAAAAGGTTTAATCCTTGAATGTTCATATAATTAAGTTATGTCATATTCAACATTTTTCTTGGTTTCCAAGAAATGTTACAACTTGCTCCAAGTTTTCAATAAAAAATACTTACTTTGGTTTGGGATTTAGTGAATAATGATTTCATTGCATCAATCAATCCACAAGAGAAATTGATTATTTGGTTAGAAATTTAGGATACTATACTGAATCAGTACTAAAATATTATACATGTAATATGGCGGTTGCATTTTGTGTTTGATCATAATATTGTCTATTGAAAGATATTATTGGCACACCAACACTCCTCGTAGCGCAATTTCTTCCATATGTTAAATAGAAGGGAGGGGTGCATAATGATGTTTGTGATGTGCTAATTACAATTCCCTATATATTTTATTTTCTGATACTATTCTGTGCCGTCTTTGTGTATAACTAATTATTATAAAATACAATCATTAACCATGCATAGGTCAAAGGGCTTTCAAAAGAAGACCTTGAGGCTCGAAGCGAGTTAGTATTTGTACTAAAAGAGAGGATAGAAGGAATACCAGATGGATCAACGACTGCAGCTAAACAAACTGGTGGTTGGACAGATTCAGCTCCGTACGCTGGAATCAAAATTGACTCGAATTCAGGTAATCATGCAATCAGCATAAGGTTATGACCAAAGTTTCCATGGTTAAGAGAACTAAAATCACTTTTAACTTTTCTTAATGCCTTAAATTATGTCAGATAGGAGATCTGATAATGAGTACTTTCAACAAACTGAGGAGTCGGATCGCTTTAGGCAGGAGTATGAAATGCGAAGAATGAAACAGGCACGTATTCGTATAGCATGTTCTATCCAAAGTAGTGCTTCTAATTTATTGTACTTTCTCTGTAACGAGAGATGTGGTAGAGATTTCTAATTACTCTGTGATTAAAATTACTGATCTTGTTTGTGAAATTGAAGTTCTAATTTTGATTCACTTATTAGATACATGCTTAAAATGCTTTACTTGCGAGACTGGAATCTAAGCTCCTCTTGTAAATTCTTTTGTTGCACCATTTAGTTAAATAATTCTCTTTGCAATACGGCTTGAAGATTGGAATTGTTGGTCACTTTTGCTTGACATAGTACGTGCTGCAATCTTACATCGAATATTAATTTGACTTTAACTCAGGATCAAGGTCTAGATGTTATAGCAGAAGGATTGGACACATTGAAAAATATGGCCAGTGACATGAATGAGGTTTGTTCATACCATTAACAATTCACGTATTTTTTGCATGGTGACTGTTAAAATTGTATATGTTTTATGTACAGGAAATAGATAGACAAGTTCCCTTGATGGATGAAATAGATGATAAGGTAACCCCTCTGCCTTCTAAGTCATTTTCTTTAGTTCATCTATTAGAAAACTCTAAACTTCATTATTTGGAAATCGTGAAATCTTTATTTTCCTGTTATGTTTTGATGTTGATTGCATCAAGTGGTAAGTGGTTTAAATGTGATAATTGAGCTCTATTTCGACACCACTCCAGGTTGACAGGGCAAATGCTGACCTTAAAAACACTAATGTGAGACTCAAGGATACCATAGTGAAGGTAAATGCATTGTGTGCATTTTTTTAAATTAGACGTATGAACCGAAACTGTTACATTGATATGACCTCCTCACACCCTTATCAACGTTCTGCTATAGCTGAGGTCTAGCCGGAACTTTTGCATCGATATCACCCTCCTGATTCTGATTTTAGGAATCGCCGCCTATTTGTACAAGTAAGTTTGATCTCTTTGCTAGCTGCATTAACAGTAATGGTCTGACACATATTTTGTTCCACTGATGTCGTCTTCTTGTGCTACCCTTTTAACAGAATTTAATTGATATTTCAAATTTATACAAGGCACAATGTATATGAATAATGTAATCTTCAAATGTTTAAGCCAGCGTTCTTTGGTTTTAATGATTGTGCTTTTGATCTGTTGCAGTGTCTTGAAGTGAAATTAGTGATCCAGCAACTATTTCTCCGAGTTCTCTACTTCGTTTATGGTTATGTATCTCAGTATCTGCGCTCTATTCTCATTGATGATGGACAATATATAAACGTGTGGTTTGAGGTTTCTCTGTGTATGTATTTTCTGCTAGCAGGCAGGGATGTCCATGTCCAATTTTATTGGATCGAACCTTTTATAAGCAAATAGTTGTTGCATGAAGATCCAAAATATTTGACCGACATTTTTTCAGCAAATGTTTATGTGGAAATACCACATATTCATTTTGGTTATAATGGAAGAGAATTGAACTTTTGACCTAGCATATTCCTACATACCGGCCCTCATTACTTGAGCTACCTCTAACAGCTTAGGAAATCACAACCTTTGCAAACATTGCAAGGAATGCCTCTTTAGATACAAGCATACAATATTCACTTGGGAAATTTATGTATACGCTATACACCAGGCCCAATAAGAGGAAAACAACTTATATAGAACGGGTGTACGATCACGTGACGTTTTAATTTAATATAATAGTACAATGTTATGTGTTGAAAATTTTACAAATACCACTGTTTTATTAGAATGGGACGCTATGATGACAATGAACTTGTTCCGTATAAGTCAGTCTCCAACAAAAAAGCTAACAAAATCGAACAAGAAACCGAACTAATGCGATTGGATAAGAAATTAGTCGAGAATAATAAAGAAACACACTCACACCAGTCAAGGAATACTTGAGACCTCGATTGGGCTAGCATTTGCCATCTCTCTCTAAATATAAATTTGTTATGCAAAATTATCATGGTTAATTTTTTTTTTATGGTAGATAAATAAGTGGAAATTAAAAAACAATGATGAAAATTTAACCATTCTATAGCATGTTTTGTCATTTGGAGTCTTTTTCTAATACCATGTAAGAGCATCATCTCTGATGCATTACCCGGACAGAGGGGTTCGTGGTGAGCTCAGTTTTAGAAGTCTACAGGTCCGCTCAACCCATTCTTAGCAAAACTCTGCATATAAAGATTTTTCAGTAGCCTGTCTATGGAGGATAGCACATGAGAAGGAAGGAATGAATAGTTCTTAATATAGTTCTTAGAAGAGTTTGAGGCAACCACTCGGTGATACGGATGCTCGAAACGGGGACAGCTAAACTGGGGGGAAGACAGATTAGGATAAGTGTCTACAAGCAGTTGTGAGGGGGACAAGCCCCCCAATCTGTTGGCTTTTGAATCCGGATCCTCTTTATGAGGATCCCAGGAATCCGTGAATCGTGTCCGTTCATCGTACATCGTGCAATCATAAATTATTTTAAATATTTTTATTTAAAATTAAATATAAACAGTACCTAATAAAAACTGACTGTACGATGAACGATGAATGAACACGATTTACAGATCCCCAAAATCCTCACTAAAAGGATCCGGAGAGGATCTTGTTGGCTTTTTAAAGGCAACTGTGGACTGATCAGCGTCAAATCAATGATTGACGGTAGCCAAGGAAGACTATTGGCCTACCCATGGAGAATTGATCCCTTGAAATGGGATAAGGATCCCATCCGGATCCAAATGGTGGGGATCCTAGGGATCCTCACATCCTAGCCGTTTATCGTGTATCATGCAGTCAGTTTTCGTCACGTACTATTTGTGTTTAATTTTAAATAATAAATTTCAAATGATTTCTGACCGCACGATGTACGATGAACGGTTAGGATGTGAGGCCATTTGGATCTGGATGGGATCCAAATCCCTTGAAATGCTGTAAATCAACTTTAGAAATATTTTTATAAAAATAAATAAAATGTTGCAGTCTTATTTAGAATAGAAATGTGATTGTGTAAATCTTAATAGATCTAGGAATATCTCTTATATTCCAATTAGTAGTTAATATTAGAATTGTAATCCTAAAAGGGTAAGAATTCTACCTATCCTACTAATATAAATAAAGACACAATGAGGTGATACAACACACACCTCACAATTAAATCTCTCTCTTTTCTCTCCTATTGCCGCCGGCCTCCCCCTCTCTATTCCTCTAGAATAGTTCAGTTAAATAGGTCTACAACACGTTATCATCACGCTCTTACTAGAAGCTAAGGAACTGACGGATCGTAGGAGGAGACTCTCTTCTACCAAATTCAAAGGCTTTTATTTGTTTTCTGCTAATAAGGAGCGCTTAAAATAAAGTAAGATATTTGAAACGTCCACGAAGCATGAAAATATTCCCCATGATGCATGAATCCCTATGTTTATATTTTCCTTCCGATATATATATTGTATATGTTTCATATATTTGTCAATATATAAGTTTCCTTCGGGGTTGGAAAAAATTCCAAAAAATCCCGATCCCGACCGAACCCGAACCACAATTATCCCAAAATTTTCAATTCGGTTACTATCTCGAACCACCCAATTCATTTTGGTATTCGGTTTAGCATTTATGGATTTCGGTTTTACCCGAACCGAACTGACTTTAGATAATTACCTAAAAAATGAGGCTGCAAAGATTCGAACCCCTGATCTCCCCTTGGAGAATCATGGAACGTCACCACTGAGCCAACTCTCGATTGTTGAAATTATAATATAAAAAATATATTTATATGCTTACAAACTAATAGTTACTCATACTTAACATTTTCATTAACCCTAGCTGCCTACCATTTTCAATTTTTCAGAGCTGCATCTTCTCTCTCAAACTCTCTTTCTCTCGGCGGTTCTGCCATCAACACTCGACTCACCACCTCTCAATTCCTCAGACTCTCTCTCTCTTAATCGCTCATTCTCACTTTCTCGAAAAACAAGTTCGAACACCACTCCAGCGCTCATTCGTCAAGCCTGTCCAGTTCGAACGCCGCTCTTCCGTCCATTTCAACGGCGCTTATCCGGCCACACACACAAATGCAGGAAGATGCGAATCTGACACGAATGGAGTCCCAAAATCCAGGTTAGGGTTTCTGATTTTCATTGGGTTTTTGTTCTTTAGGGTTTAGGGTCAAATTTCATGTTGATTAACTTGATTTCTCAGCATTTTGTCGAATATGTGAGGGTTTGAGGACTATGGGTTTTGGGACTAATGAAATCAAGAAAGGTTAGTTTGTGATGATTTCTTATTAGATGAGGCCTGAAAGCATGTTTTGGTGTATGATTCATGATTTAAGATGCTTCAATTGTTTAATATGGAATGATTCAGTATATTAAGTGATGCATGCTTGTTGAATGTGGTGAATGGTGATCTTCTATTATGCAATTTGTATTCAAAGGATCCACGAATTGTTTTCCAATTTTCCAATAGCCCAAAATTATTTTGGGATTCCCGATTTGTCCAGAAATCCTGAAACAATTTCGAGAATCCTGAAATTTGGGATTCTCAAAAATTTGGTTTGGGATCAGTCTTGAAATTGGGATTCCCGAAAACTTCGGTTTGGGAATCGGAACAACTGTTTCGGTTCGGCATCCCATACCAAACCAACCTTACGTTTCATGCATTACGCAATTATTTTTGCTATGTGAAATTTGTGAGTCAAATCATATAAATAAATTAAAAGCAATTTAGGGTTTTTCAAACCCTAGAAAATTCGAACAAAAAATGAAAAACATAATTCGGAATTTTTTGCGGCACCGACGAACCACTGTGACACTATGCCGGACCACCGCGCTAGCCTAAAGCCCAGCCGCGTGGGGAAACGGTGTCGTATTGACACCTGGACAAGCCGCATAGCTCTTTTGGGCTCGCTGCCCTATTGGAAACCAACCATGCTTCGGCCTGGGTTGCATAACCTATGGGCCTGAAGCCCCGGTCTAACCCGAGCTCATAACCCACAAGCCATTGGCTTGTTGGGCTTGTTACTGCCCCAGCCCGCATGTACCGTAGCCAGCCCTGCAGGCTGGGCTTGTCCCACCACCCAAAGACTCAGCCCCAGCTTCGGCTACGCCTCGCATGTGCTGACCCATAAGCCAGCTTCGGCTGGGCTTGCTCTCGCGCACTCTTTGGCCCAAAAATGCCAGCAGCTTGCTGCTGGGCTACCTAGTCCCTCTGCCCATAGCCTGCAGCCACATGTGGGCTGCTTAACAGCTAAACCCGAGGCCCAAAAGCCTATAGGGCTTTGCCCTACTTATGGCACCCAAGCCCAAATGCTATTGGGCTATGGTTTTTCGAATCCAATGCTAATTTTTTGGCATTTTAAATAATTTTAACCCGAATGTTATTATTATTTTTGCTTCCACGATCGACCCTGTTTAGTCCCAATCTATTGAATTAATTAACAGTGACCTGCAGTCCATAATTTGATAATTAATCCAAAATTATTGACCTAAAGATCACTTTTGGACATTATCGATTCAATAATTTATTTGTATACTTTGAACTATTGACATCCTTTCGTAGTCCCGAAGCTCTCACACTTGAGTTCCTGAAGAAACTCAAATTCACTACATTTCAATCATCATATTGCATTCTGTTTTTCTTGTAGGAACCTCTCTTTTATGAACTAATAGTTCATAAAACTAAATTGAACCTGTAGTTTCATATTTAGTGCCTTTGAAACCCAAAGTTTTCATTCAAAACTTACCACATGAAACTTGTAGCTTTCATGTTTAAATTAAACCAATACATGTTTATAGAACCCGAATGTTCTACAATGTATGTCTATGAATTACCATATGACTAACTACGTTTTGTTGTACCCTCTATTTTAGGGACATGTCGAACTTGAACAAGCTTGATTTCACCGCTTCGGAAGTATCTGGAAGAAACTACCTGAAGTGGGTTCAAGACGTGAAGCTCTATCTTACTGCAAAGGGTATTAGAGCCACCATCGAGGCACCCGTCGACAACAAAACCGTCGATGAAGCTCAGAAAGCTACTGCCGTGATCTTCATTCGAAGACACATCCATAATGCACTGCAGACCGAGTACCTCGGTAAGGAAGACCCATTCACCCTCTAGCTTACTCTGGCCGACCGTTTCGATCACCAGAAAGACATTTACTTGCCTGAAGCAAGACACAATTGTTAGCATCTTCACTTTCAAGACTTTAAGTCCGTGAATGAATACAACTCTGAAGTTTGTAGAATCCGATCACTGCTTAAGTTTTGTAAAGTGGAGTTAACCGAATCAGATCTCCTGGAGAAGACATATTCGACCTGCCATGCCACCAATATTGTCCTGCAGCAACAATATAGGGCACAAAAGTTCACCAAATTTTCAGATTTGATCTATGTTTTACTTCTCGCTGAAAAGTAGAACCATCTTTTGATGAAGAATCATCAAGCTCGACCCACTGGTTCGAACACTACGCCTGAAGCGCATGCGACCAATTCTAGTAGCCACAAACAACGAAAGAATCGTTGTGGCCATGGTAATGGGCAGCAAGCCCCACCATTAAAATGGAGATATGCTACCATTATGGATCAAAGGATCATTGGCCACGTGTATGACAAGCTACCCCCGAGGCCATTGCCAAGTATTATTCATGTCATGAGTCTAACTTTGCACATGTGGACTATCCTGAAGATGCTACTACATCTATGGAGATATCAGATTTTCAGGAGGCATCAGCTCCTATGGATGAGTAATTTTTATTATTCTAGACATATTTTAGGGTGTTTTACCCTTAGTGGTTGAACCCACTAGGAGTGGCCGGTCCCCCCCCCCCTAATTTTTAGGTTTATGGTTTAATTTGGGACAATTTTTCTAAGTATTTGAAATAACTTGTTTGGTTTTGGTTTTGGTTTATTTTGAATTATGGATAATTATTTTATAGATATTATTTCTCGAATTAATTAATTGAATGAATGGAATTATATTTATGCATGTGACAAATTCAATCAATTTATTTCTATGTATGTTTAGTGGGGAAGTTAGTTGTCTGGCTGACAGTGCTATCACACACACCATATTACGTGAGCGACACTATTTTACTTCGTACCTAAGAAAGCACCTTTGACGACTCTCTCAAGCTCTTCCAACCTGATTGAAGGATACAGAAAGGCCCGTATCATGTTGTCTAATGGTACATCCTTAACCATTAAAGATGCCCTCTATTCTCCACGTTCCGAAAGAACGTTGCTGAGTTTTAGAGATATTCGAGATAATCAATATCATATTGAAACCATTGAAGAGAATGGTTCTGAATTTCTTTGTATCACTTCTTACGAGTATGGCTAGAAGCATATTCATGAGAAGTTGGAAACATAACAACCATTCGCGGCATAGAAGCCCACCATGTGGCTGACCTTGTGCCTGAGTTCCAGAGCACTATGTTGCTTTGGCATGACCGTATGGGACATCCCGAACGTGATATGATGCGCCGTATCCTCAAATCATCACATGGGCATCATTTACCTCCCTCCATTGGATTCCCGCCATGCAAAGCGTGTTCTTTGGGGAAGTTGAATACTGAACCCGCACATACAAAGATTATTCACAACCCCCCTAAGTTTCTTCAGAGGATTCAAGGGGGTATTTGTGAACCTATCCAACCAACATGCGAACCATTTAGATACTTTATGGTGTTGGTTGATGCATTAACACGATGGTTACATGTTTGCTTGTTATCCACACGCAACATTGCATTTGTGAAACTCCTAGCATAAATTATTAAGCTAAGGGCTCACCACCTTGATTATCCGATCAAGTCGATTCGACTGGATAACGCTGGAGAGTTTACACAACAAACTTTTGACGATTATTGCATGTCAGTACAGATTGACGTCGAACATCCTGTACCCCATGTTCACACCCAAAACGCCTGACATAAGCTTTCATAAAGCACCTTCAATTGATAGCTCGGACTTTGGTTATGCGAACTAAATTGCCGTTACCTCCCTGGGGCTATGCAATATTGCACGCAACTATGCTGGTCTGCCTAAGGCCCACCACTACCCAACCTCATTCACCGTTACAGTTGGTTACTGGATATGAGCATGACGTCTCACATTTACGTGTGTTTGGGTGCACAATCTATGTGCCAAAATGGGTTCTCAAAGAAAAATAGGAATCTATGTCGGTTATGATTCGCCATCAATTATTCGCTACTTAGAGCCCTTGACAGGAGATCTCTTTACCACATGTTTTGCGGATTACCACTTTGATGAAACAGTTTTCCCGTCATTAGGGGGATATACTTATGCTAACGTTCATGGAGAATGTCGCGAATTGTCGTGCTATGCACCCACTTTGTCTTATTTAGATCCCCGTATTATCTAGTCTGAAACTGAGGTACGAAAAATTATAGATCTTCAGAGCATTGGTCAAACCATGCCGGATGCTTTTACTGATCTAGCTAAAGTGACAAGATCACATATACCTACTGCAAGCGCACTTGCAAGGATAGACGTACCCCGCGTACGTCCTAACACCGCCTGGGAAGGCTGGACGATCCCCGAATGTGGGGAGGCCGCACCTTCCACGTGGCCTGGTACATTGGTGGCTAGCCAATCATCTACTCCGACCCAAAACCGTGGCAGACCTCTTGGTTCAAATGATTCACAACCCCGAAAAAAGAAATCGACACCAACTAGTGACCCTAGTTTGAATCCGACCATCGATCACTCATCTGTTCCAACACATGAGGTTATTTTAGATTACAGTGATGTCTTAGATGAGACAACCCGACCTCCCGAGAATCGTGAGATTTCGGTCCACTACTCAATATTGGATGAGGTTTTGAATCGGAATGAGGTGATTATCGATGATACATTTACGTACACAGTAGCTAATAACATCATACTTAGCGATGACATTGAACCACGTTATGTTGATGAATGCCTACGTAGAACAAATTAGTCAAACTAGAAACAAGCAATCCATGTCGAACTTGATTCACTTGCGAAACGTAAGGTGTTTGGGTCTGTAACTCCTACTCCACCACATGTGAAGCTTGTGGGCTACAAGTGGGTTTTCGTGAAGAAGCGTAATGAGAAGAATGAAATAGTGTGATACAAAGCACGCCTCGTAGCGCAAGACTTCTCTCAATGCCCTGGGATTGATTACGAGGAGATGTATTCCCCCATAATGGATGCCATAACGTTCCTCGACCTAATCAGTTTGGTAGTTTCCAAAAAACTGAATATGCAGCTTATGGATGTGGTAACCGCATATCTATATGAGGATCTAGATACATAAATATACAAGAAAGTTCCAAAAGGACTTCCATTGACTGGTTCAAATAGTTCTAGACCACGGAACACCCTCTCTATTAGACTGAGGAGATCACTCTACGGATTGAAACAATCTGGGCAGATGTGGTATAACCATCTGAGTAAATATTTGACGAGTCAGGGTTACGTGAACAACGAATTATGCCCATGCCTGTTCATTAAGAAGTCACATTCCAGATTTGCAATCGTTGCAGTTTATGTCGACGACATGAATCTCATCGGAACTCCCGCAAAGCTTGAGGAAATTGCTACGCTCTTGAAATCGAAATTTGAGATGAAAGATCTTGGGAAAACTCGATATTGCCTTGGCCTGAAGATCGAGCATTGTTCGGATGGAATCCTATTACATCAATCGAACTACACCCAGAAGGTGTTGCAACGTTTTAGTGAGGATAAAGTGAAGCCTTCGATTACTCCTATGGTCGTTAGGACTTGAGATGCTAAACGAGATCTATTCCATCCCAAGGAGGATGAGGAAGAGATTTTGGAGCCTGAAGTTTCATACCTAAGTGCAATTGGGGCTTTATTGTACTTGGCTCAATGCACTAGACCTGACATCTCTTTCACTGTTAATCTTTTGGCAAGATACAACAATGCACCTACACGCAGACACTGGAATTGTGTTAAAGACATCTTCCGCTACCTCAAGGGTACTACGAATATGAGCTTCTTCTACACCCACGAATCCTCAAGAGGACAATCCGCCCCCCTCGGTTCTCGGGTTGATTCTCGCCTTTTTGGTTACGCAGATGCTGGATATCTGTTTGACCCACATAGGGCACATTCTCAAACGGGCTATGTCTTTACCGTTGGAGACACCGCTATATCTTGGAGGTTTACCAAGCAAACGCTAGTTGCGACTTCATCGAACCATACTGAGATTCTCACCCTGCATGAAGCATCGCATGAGTGCTTTTGGTTGAGAGCAGTTATGGAACATATTCGAAGCACTAGTGGTCTTACTTCCGTCATTGACCTTTCTACGACGATCTTTGAAGACAATGCAGCATGTATTGAGCAGTTAAAGAAGGGATACATCAAGGGAGACAACACCAAACACATAACGCCAAAATTCTTTTATTCTCAACAGCATCAGAACAATGAAGTCAAGCAAATCTGTTCCCAGGATAACCTGGCCGATCTCTTCATCAAGTCAAATGCATATAAAGTTATAAAACTCAAGTCTCTTTGCAATTTTTTTTCTTTCAACTTCTCATTCTCTCAATTTCTATCGAATGTTTAAACCAACTTCCTATTCTCTCCATCTCTATTGAATGTTTAAGCCAACTATCATATGGTCTTAAAGATTGTACTTTAAGGTAATCAAAACTTTGAATTTTATATTTTTCTTTTCAATAACTTTTTATTCAATGGATTATTTTAATATTCAATTCGTTAGTGTGATGTTGATTTTAGAAGGAAAAAAAACACAAGAAAAATAATTGGCGTTGAATTTATTATACTCGTCAATCAAGTTTTATTGTTATTTACTCTCGTGGTCATCAAGTTTTATTGTTCTTCACTCTCAATTTTAAACTCTTGATTGCAAACATTTAGTACATTTGTGTCTAAAAACGTGAATCGTGTAATGTTTAAATAATGTTTGTATATTTATCTTCTTTTGATATTAATTTTTAATGATATTTGATGTGAAAATAGAACTTTTTATGTATTTAGCAAATTCTTTTTACAAATCAATATACAAAAGATCGGAGATCAAAGAATTTTAGGGCCCCACTTCGAAGGTTCGCCTAGGGCCCCCAAATTATCAGGACCGGTCCTGCATATTTGTGGGTATATTCTAACTGCTCTTTTTTTTTTTTTGTGTAAATCATTTTTAATTCGAGATCTTCACAAAAAAATAAAAAGAAAGACATTAGAAGGATAGGATTTTGGCGAATCCAATTTTGATGATGACTTGTTGCCAGACAATCATGTATGATATTGTTATACAGTGAATATGATCGCACAGGTAAACATGTCTACTCGCACATAATCAACAATTGAGTTATTGACAACATAAAACACCAAACTGTCCTAAAATAATAATTTAAATCCAACATTCTTTTTTTACATTTTTAAAGCGTGCGTTGTATAAAGCTTGAAACATGCATCTTGTTTATAATTAATTTTGTGACATTTCCTCTGTATAGAAAAATGATAAATTCTTATAGCTAGAGAAAGAAGCATGTTTGTCAAAACCATTACTAGTTCTTAGAAATTTAGTTGCAAAACTGGTGACATTTACCAGACAATTGTGTGAGTTATTAGACGGTGAATATGACTGCACCATTATATATTATAATTTATACATATAATTATTCACAATTATATGGGGTGACTATACATTCCAAGTTCAAAGAACTTTTCTTGACAAAAGACTTAATTACAACAAGAGGTAACACTCCATCAGCAAAATCGTACTACGAAACTCCGCAGATACAATCAGTAATAGTTGAACTTGAGACCACCATCACCGCATTATATATATGAAGTTGAAAAACTCATTGAATTCTAGGCTTGTTAAATAACTTCACGTATGTATTCCACTAGCTAGGTTGGACCAAGTTTTTTTATTTTGGTAAATGTTGTAGTACCATTTGCCAACCCAATTATAGTAATGCATGCGCAGCTGCACAAAAATATCACGCTACAACTACAATATTACGTCCGTCTATTAAATTAGGGATTAGTTTACTTCGACGCTAAATATCCATTAACGAAAGAGACCCACTATTAACCTGAAATTTGTTGAGCTGGGATTTTTCTTAAATTAAAAACAAATAAAATAATTTATGTGAATTCATGGCAATATTTAACTGAATGGGCCCCGCTTTCCAATTATACTTCCACGTGTCGCACACAAGTTGTGGGCCCCAACAAAGTCTCTGTTGCATGGATCTCTGATTTTTTTAATTTTTTGATCGAGAATCTCCCATTCAGCCACGTCACATCACACCATACCTATAACTCTTTATACTCTAAGGCACACATTAGAGAAAAGAATAATAACACTACTGTTAAATTACGAAACCACCCTTGCATTTTTTAACATGGACTCACACTGTCTGTTCGGTACACCGGACAAACACTCTAACACAACCCCCCCTCACTTCTGTCATGTTCCGGAGAGGCACACTATCCTCACCCGCGATAAAACACAAACAGTCTGTGAAACGAAATTACCTCCTAAAACTTCTTAACCCTAACACCCTTCTCCTCCTAAAAATTCCTTGAGCTGCCTCACATCAGGGACTTGAGCGATCTCTCCTTCACCGGCTTCCTCATCCGCTTCCTGCTGCTAACGCCGCTGCCATCGAGCTCATCGTCGTCATCCTCGTCATCCTCGTCGTTATAATCGAATTCCCCATTTGCAATTGGAGACGAGGGTGACCGATGAGCGCTCTCATGAGGAGGAGGAGGAGGAGGAAAGCTAGTCGTAGTAGCAATTTCACCCTCGGCCTTGGTCTCTTTCTTTTCTTTGTCGCCGCCTCTCTTCCGACTCCGCCACGGGCCAAATCCCGAATAGTAATAGAACTCGTAGGGGTTAGGGGCGGATTCCTTCTTCACCTTCTTCCGGCAGCCGCCGCCTCCATTTTTCAGCTGTACCGCCCCGCTCACCGCGGCGGCAGCCTTCTTCGAAGATATGCTGTGATCATTTCCATTATCCCTACAGTATCCATTGCCGTTGGCCTTAACAATGCAGTTCGATCGAAGTAGGGACAGGTGATGGTTGCAGAAGGACTCCCCTTGCTTGGCTTTTTTCTTACAATGCCACCCACGGCCGTCATTCTGTTGGCAGCACATGCTCCCCGTCCTCTCGTCGCCCACCTTCCAATTGTTCTCAATGTCGATACCCTCGGCCACGGGCCCTTCATTCTTTTCCAAGGGTTTCTCGTCCGCGCCATCCCTCAACGACGCGACGCTGCGTTTCGTAACATCGTAACACAGCAACATTTCAAGGAGGGCCGCGAGAATTTAAAAATAATGATATTAAGAGGGGGAGATAACAAAGAAAAAAAAAAAAAAAAAAAAAAAAAAACGAAAGGAAACAGAAAAACCCTAATGCTTGAAATAATAATAATATCGAACGAAATCGGAGAAAAACGAATCGAATCGATGAGAAGGAGAGTAAAGCGTAGCTTACCTCTCGACAGCTCCGATTGAATCACCGAAGCTCCCACCGTACAAGCTCTCTTCGACCTCCCACTACACACAAACAGCAACCCGAAACAACCAAATTAAACCCACCAAAAAACCGCATTTCCCCTCGAAATATCATAAAAGGAAGGAAACCCATTTCCCTAATCGAGCAATAGAAGCTAAATACACGAAGAAAACAGGAAATTTTAGGGTTTATGACGAACCCTAATGTTAGGGGAAAAACCCAGAAAACCCACACAATAATGAGAACCCTAGCTTCAGAAATGCAGGTAGAGAAACAGAAATTAATTCCCATGAGCTCAAGGGCTCAAGAGGGTCCACGCAGATCTGCCCCAGAAATTTTGAAAAATGAAAATGGATAAATTATCGAGCTCGAATACACCCAGATTTCACTGACCTGGTCCGACTCCGGTCCGAAGGGAATAACATCCCAGGGATTCCGGTTGATCTGGCACACATGCGGCAGAAGCTCCTCGGCATCTGGAGCGTGCGAGGTGAACAGAAGGGGAGAGACCTTGGCGTTCTTCCTGATCCGCATTTCTTCCTCGACAGAAAAAATAAAAAAGCTCAGATAAATTAAACAAAGATGGTATCTGGGAGGGAAAGATAGATGGAGAGAAACGCAGAAGGGAGTGTTTGGCTGCCGGGAAAATTTGTCTCTCACTTTCTCGAGGGTTTTCTCGAACTGTGGAGGCTATCGGGGGTGAGAGGGATTTTCTTTGTTTGCGCAGATCTCACAGTAGTCGATATAATCAGGGTTTTGTTATTAACTTTTCTGTTGCCTTCCCGGCCCCTCGTATTTTATATATTTTCGATTTATTATCTAGTTTTACCATTTTACCCCTATGTTGCGATGCTATTTACGGGGGCGAGAGGTGGGTACTGGGTTGGTACTGCGCCTGAAAGGAAAGACAGCCGCTATTACACGTCACGATTGTTTGTCCTAACAGAATATTTAATAAAAAAAGACGAAGATAATGAAAAAACTGGCTCCTCTGCAGACGCCCTCACAGTAAATTAAAGTGGGTCAGCAGTAATTAGAAAGTCAAGGGTTGTATGGTCATTCAATTACACGTTGCTTTTTCTCTTCTTATAAGCTTTTGTTTACAATTGATTTATTTGATAGAATGATGAAAAATAAATTAAGGTGCGTGAAAGTTAAAAATCAAGGTTATCGTTTTCCCTCACTAAATGTTCCATTATCATTGTTTTTTTTTTATCGATTGCATTAGCATTATTGACGGTTATCTAGAATTGATATTCAATTTGTTAAAAAAAAATAAAGAATTGATATTTGATAAGCGTATTTTAGTAATATGGTACTATTTTTTTTTAACAAACTTATCTATACTGGGCAAAGGATGTGCTTAGCTCTGCAATGGACTAATATATCCAAAATTGATATTCAATAAGGGTATTTTGGTAATATGGTACTATTTAAAAAACAATGTTTTTTTATCGGTTAAAGGAAAACACCTAACGTCTTTTCTCGTAGGAGGACTGTGGGGGAGGTGGCGCGCCGGTCTCCCTCGGTGAAATATTGGCGAGCCGCGGTCGGGTAGAGCAAGTGGCGAGCACGATTGGCCTACGGCCACATGATAAGTGTTGGATGAGCGTACGTGTGCGTTGGGTGTTTGTGATTAACGAAGGGCCCAGATGAAATCAAACTATAAGACTGATGAGGTGGCGCGGAATCGGATACCAGGATTGGGTTGTCCTACGTGTCGATGTGTGGTGATAGGCATTTTAATTTGATGTTTTAGGGTTTTTATTTATTTTTTTAAAAGTTTTTATTTAACTGTAGTTTCTAGTATGGTGAAAACACCTATTCGATTGGTAGGTATTATGACTGTCCAGAAGTGGGCAGAGAGGGGTAAAAGTGTAAAACTGTATGGGGTAGGCGCATTGGCATCCAAATGGTCAAACCCATGATATTTGATCTCCCTTTTTTGAACAAACCCATGATATTTGTAATTCTGCAAACCCTATTATTTGAAAGTGTCTTACTCAACCTTTTTAGCCAAAAAAGATTTATATAATTCCACCATTTTGATATTTAAAATTAATAAAAATGATCATTGAATTTATCATTCATCAATTATTTTGATCATTTCTTAAAAAATTATGTTAAATAAGTACCAAATAACAAAAATATTCTTAATTTAATAAACAATGGACCAAAATGATTTGACAAAAATTGAAGACATTTTTGACACACCCCGATCCTAGAATCAAGGCATGTTTGCCGTCACGTGAGCGTGACGTAACCATAAGTGCGGTGCGGAAGCAAAGATAAGAGAATTACGAAAGAATAAAAACCAATTACTAGCAAGAATAAACAAATAGCATGCTAGAGAGAGTTTAAGTGTGAGTGCACACATAAACAGAGCTTAAGTACTAGGTGCAGTCAAGTAGGACTATAATTAAAGTACAACACCCGCAGGTGAGTCCTACATTAGGGGAGCCTGTCAGGATGCCGTAGAAATCCTCGTGAGCCACCAACTGCTAACTAGAACCTGGAGGGGCGCAAAACAAAATTGAGTGGGTCAGTAAAACAAAGCTTTTCGAAAACCTTTCATTTAAAACATTTCTAACCCCTCGCTGTAAAACCTGTATACTTTCCCAGAAAATAGCATAATAGCATAATACTTTTCATAAATCTCAAATCATCAATCTTTCTTAAAAACCAGAAAGTATGCCATGTTAAAAACTTTCAAAAACAGAATGAATGATGCATCAATGTAACAGGTGAAATGATGAATTAACCGGAGACCCTGCAGTTGGTCCTGTACGGTTAATTCTATAGCTCAACATCCAATCCAACCGGAGTCACCTCGATGACCTGTACGGCACTACACTGCAGATAAGTCGGAACTACCTGAAGTAGTCTGTACGACATGAATGGTGTAATAATACGCTCTAGTGCTTCTCTCGTCAATCATCTGTGTACACAATCTAAGGTCACCTATTAGTCGGAACCCTCTCATGGTCTGTTCGACATGTCGGAACCTTCACATGGTCTGTACGACATGCACCTACTTGGATCCAAGGTGAGCGTGCGGTGCGAGGTGAATAATATAAGCACTAACGCCATGATTGCATGTTATGAGCTATCAACATAATATACATCATCAATGATTCACATGAATAACATAAAACTCACCTGATACTTACCTGTGCGTCCATAGCACCAATTCACATATATATATGCATCAATTATCAATTCATATAACTCATATCATTCATATCATACATGCATGGCATTTTAGAAACATACTTTCATTAAAAACTCAATTTCTGAGAATTTCAATAGCATATAGGTATAAACAGAAAATACTGCCCACTCACTGATAAGTCGAAGGGTCGTAACCCCCGTGACGTCCCTGGATGAGCTCGTCCTCGGGATAGGTATCACCTATATGCGAAATAACTATAAAAACGTTATTTTAAAGCATATAACCAACAATTCTTAATAACTTCTCATACGGTGCTCAAATTGGGTATATGAATATACCACAGTGACCTACTCGACGTCACGGATGTTGACAAATTTTTAAAATAATTTTTTGACGTGGCACGCGCCCCCACTCTCCAGGACAGGCACGGGTCCACGCGCGCCCACGCGCGTCTTCTTCCTCGATGCTCGCCGGACTGAGTTTTCCGGTGGCCGGAAAACTGGGGAATTTTTAAACCCCTATAACTTCTTCATTTCTTCACCATTTTCAACGTTCTTTATATCAAAATGAAGATCTTGACAAGATGAACACATCCATACCTGCCTCGACCCCTAACTCGCCGGGGATTCATTGGAAAAAGCTTCGAAAGTTCTGGCCAAAATTGAAAAGTTCCGGCCAAAATTGAAAAGTTCCGTTCTCCGTCCTCCGACGTCCAAACTCTACCAACGAAGTACCCCGAAGCTCGTGAGGATCTCCTTAAGCTCACTGTGAGCTTGAAATTCCCTGAAATGCAAGATTTTACGTGTGCATGAATAGTGCACATTTTCGGGGTTAGGGTTTCACGGCGATTCTGAGGGTTTCAAGTTCCAAAAATCACACCATTCAACTCAGAAGGTTAAAAGGATGAAGAATCTCACCTTATTGGCGTTGATCCGTGGAAGTTCGAGGGTTTGACCCTTGTCCGTACGTTCGAGGGGGAGAGAGAGTGAGACTGAGAGAGTCGTGAGGGAGGAGAGAGAGAGAGCACGGGGGAAGGAGAGAGAGAGGTTTGACTGTGTGTTTGTGTGTGTGGTCCATCCACAAACCATCACCAACCATTTTACTTAACTCCCTAACCATACAAAATACAAATAACTTTTAATCCAATAGTTTAGGAAGTATTAACTTAGTCTAAATAATAAGCCACACACACATACCTTAATACTCATCAAGGGTATTTCTGTCATTTCACATTCCCGTCAAAAGTACCTCCGGGACGGGCTGTGACATTTTTGTCATTTTATCCTTATTTAATGAAGATTTTTCAAGAAATGACCAAAATGATTGATGGTGGACAAACTCAAGAACCACTTCTATTGATTTCAAGTTTCAAAAATAAAAGTGAGAAGTTATACAAATCTCAGAGATCGTTTTGGCTAAATAACCCTAAACTTATTATATTTATTCATGTTTAATTTTGGCCTTTCAATTTAGCTTTGTAGTTCTATGGTTCTCCAAATGTGTTATATGTCCTATTTTCATGATATTTTAGACTATTTAACACTTATATAGATTGTTTTTATCTTTAAAAGTCATAATCGAATTGATGTGAGAATGATGACAGGACTAAGGTGATGTGCGTCTTGGGGAAATAGGACTATAGAACTTAAAATCTAATTAACGGACCAAATGAAACACATGTATAAGTTTGAGGATTGCTGACATTATAAAAGAATTGGCATCGATCATTTGTACATATTAGCAGTTGTTAATTAGTTAATTAGTATATTTACTATAGCTCGCATTTATCACTCACCTTTTTATATAGATAAAAATATGGCTAATACTTGAGTATTCATTAGTGAGTACTTAAGTTGCTCGTCATCCTATTTGAACCACTAAACATAAAACACTTGTCAAATGCAATCCTCCTCCACACTCCTACTATCTTTCTAACCAAACACATAATTTCTAATGTTTTACTAGTATTCAAACATCTATCTTTACCAAGAGCATAGTTACCATACCTCCACCAGCTACCTCCCTCTCCTTTCTCCTGAAGCCATGGCAGCTCCACCCCTTCAAATTTCACCGAACCCATGACATATTAGATTCATCTTCCTAACCTTATGAAGGAAATTTCACCCAGTTGTATAGTGTATAGTGTTTTTATAGAAAACATCACACGACCAACGGTAGAGTTCTGCGTTGTAGATGGCGAAAGTCTAGTAGTCGAAAGAATCACTAGTTTATCTAGTTGTGAGTTCAAATACTATCTGGGATATTCAAGTTATTCAAATACTCGATCGCCGTGATATTCAAGTTAGCCTGTGTTGTATCTAGTAACGCTTTTATCTAGTTTTGTTGTAGATTAATAAGATGTTTCGCTAACTAATGTGAAAAAGGAAATAAAAGTTATGGGAATGAGAGAATTCGTATACGAAAAAATGATAGAAATGATAAGGTTTAAAGGTTTGGAAGAAGCCCAATCCATTAGCAATTTTAGACTGGGCCACAACCCAACAAATCAAATCTAAATTGGGCTACAACCAACAAATCAAACTGAATTATTGTCAGACCGATATATTCCAATGTTGGAAAATTAGTTATTAGTTTATTTTTGTTTATGGTTTTCTTGTGGGACAAGGATATTAGAATTTTCTATATCCTTTAAGGGTTAGGATTTAGGGTTTATTAGAGTTTTCTATATCCTTTAAGGATTAGGATTTTGCTTTAAATTTCACTATATATAGTAGTGCTTGTATTAGTTAGTTTAAATCAATAAACAATGTTTTGCCGGTATACTATTCAACTTGGTATCAGAGCAGGTTCGTGAGGACCTGTCTCGTAGATTATTTGTTCATCTGATAGCTTGTTTGTTTAGTTTGATTCGTTTGTCTCGCACCGTCCGCCATCGCTTCTGCTTGAACCACCAACTTTCACCCTACCACCATCTTCCGCTACTCCACCGTGAACCCAACCCGTAACCTGCTATCCAGAATCAGATTTGCTTGCATCAGTTTACAACCTACACCAAACTATTGTCAGTATTGTGCACCTTGTCTTTGTTTTTTTGGTTCATGGAATATGACAACTAAGGATGACTCACTGCAAGCGATTGGTGTGAGATTGAATGGTAATAATTATGTGTATTGGGCATATGTCATGAAGAATTTCTTGATTGGAAAAGGTTTGTGGGGCTATGTATCTGGAACGGTTTCCGCTCTGAATAACCCCAAAGATGAAAAACATGTTGACCTGCTTGCTATTTGGGAGATGAACAATTCAAAGATTATTATTTGGATTAATATCTCTGTTGATTTGAAGATTGGAATGCAACTTGCTAAGTTCTCAACATCTAAAGAGGTTTGGGATCACTTAGCAAAGTTGTATACCAAGTCAAATTTTGCTAAGCGTTATCAGTTAGAGATGGAGATTCGTGCCAACCAGCAAAGTGATAAAAGTATCCAAGATTTTTATAATGACATGACTTGTCTTTGGGACCAGCTTGCACTGACAGAACCTGACGGACTTGGCAATGTTGAGCTCTATTGTAAACATAGAGAAGAACGCCTTGTTCAGTTTCTAATGCCTCTTCGAAGTGAGTTTGAGACTCTCAGTAGCTCTATCCTACACCGGACTCCACTTCCTTCCGTTGATTCTGTGCTTTATGAATTGCAAGCCGAAGAAGTTCGGGTACAATCGCATAGTCTTTCTTTGGTGAACCCATCGGCTTTGGCAATGTCATTTAGACCTCAAAACCAGCAGCATGGTAAAAATATTGCTCATAATCAATGTAGCTACTGCAAAGAACAAGGGCATTGGAAAAACCAATGTCCTTGGATAGCTCGGAAAGGGTTAAAAGAACCACCACCTAAGGCCGCATTTGTTGAATTGCATCCACCCGCTTCTTCGACGGTTGAAGAAGATGCTCGGAAGGATTGGAGTTGGTAGTATGGAAATTGCTTACTTGGTTGTTCGTTGCTCGCATGCTTGTTTGTTCGTTCACTTATTTGCTCGCTTGTCTTGCCTTGTCGTGTCCGCCTAACGGAGCTTGTTGTGTCTTGTCCGCCTAACGAAGCTTGTATCCGCATCTGCTTATTGGCAAACTCATGACGTGTACCGCCATGAGTTTGACGGAGGGTGTTGGAAAATTAGTTATTAGTTTATTTTTGTTTATGGTTTTCTTGTGGGACAAGGATATTAGAATTTTCTATATCCTTTAAGGGTTAGGATTTAGGGTTTATTAGAGTTTTCTATATCCTTTAAGGATTAGGATTTTGCTTTAAATTTCACTATATATAGTAGTGCTTGTATTAGTTAGTTTAAATCAATAAACAGTGTTTTGCCGATATACTATTCAACTTCCAAGTCGATTGATAATATTAAAAAAAAGGTATATAACCATCTATTGTCCTCAATAATATGACTATGTTTTTAAGTCCAATAATAATACTAAAAGCATACAAAACTTCCTCAAAGTTACAACATAATGTGGCAAAGGACATAAAAAATAATCGTAAAAAGAGATTGTTATTGACACTTCTTAAAAATCATATCATACTTTGCAATTGAAGTCCAAAATTTCAATGGACTTGTATATTAACTAGCCTTTATGCACGCACTCACGCGTGTGCATAAGACATTTTTTGACAAAAGAAAAGTCAAATATTTGAAGTAAATGAATAATCTTAGATCATACTAGAAGAAACCCCTCATAAACCAATTAAAGCAACTGAATCCACATAATAAAATCGGTCTCTATTGAAATTATATTAAGAATAGAAAAATAATATTTAATAAACAATTGATTGAATCACATAATAGAAAAATAATATTTAATAAACAATTGATTGAATCACATTATTACTAGCCCATTGTGAGGCTAAGTCCACCCACCTCTCCCTTAGTGTAGATAATATCGTTTGTTAAAAAAAAAACAATCATTTGACAACTAATTTAATCATATTATTATCTGCAGGCGAAAGACCTTTTTTATAATTGGCATTACATGCCTCTTAAGATGTTTTGAACATGTTTAAAAATAGAGAAAATAATATTTAATGAACAATTGATTGAATCACATTATTGCAAGCCTATTATGAGGTACTAATTATTAAAAAAAAACTGTAAAAAAAAATAATTATTAAAAACACTGTTAAAATGACGAAAATACCCCTGCCACATTTGATGCATTATTTTGGATTGTTTTTGCAGTTTTTTTGTTTGAGGGGCATTTTTGTCTAATTATTTTTAGTGAAGCTTGCGACACCAAAAAATATTTTTCATTGGGCCATTGGCAAAAGATATATAAAGATAAGGAGTTAAAGTATTTTCTTCAGTCTCTCAGAGTGGTGCCCTAGCTACCACTAGTTGCTGATTTCGGAGTAGGATTCTCTCCTCTCGTTTTTTCCCTCCCCTTCCCTCCTCTCCTATTTGAATGGTTACAGTTAAGCCACGTCAACATCTTATATTAATTTTTTATAGAAGAAAAAAACAAAATAGAGAATGCAAGAGGAGGGGATGGAAAAAGGAGGGGAGAGAATCCTTGTACGCTGATTTCAATGGCTCATCCTGACCTCATGCGGCACTAGATTCTCGAGTAGAAGCATGCAATTTCATTTGTACTATATATTTTGCATATAAACTTGGGTTTTATGGTCAAATTACCTTAAAATGAAAAGCCATGCATTCCATAAAAACGACGTTAGGAGCTAGTCGGACGGTAGGATGGGGCCTAGCGCCTAGCGTCTAGAAGGACTAGGCGGGTTTAAGTAAATATATTGTATTTCGTGTAAATAAGTGCTTGTTTATACTTAAAATATATATAATTTCATCATAAACTAGAAAATAGAATGACATATATATTATGAAGTATTGGAACATAATGAAAACATGAGGAGCAAACATATAATGTGTGTTTATTTAAGTGTTCAATAAGTCTCTTACAATTTATTGGAAATAATAAAATGCAAAAGGATAGTTATCTATTTTCTATCTAAATGAGTCACAACCTAGGCAGATGTCTAGGCGAGTCTAGGCGGGTGCCTAGGCGGTTTAGGCGGGTGCCTCAGCAGGTCTAGCGCCATTTCTTAATTTTCAAACGCCTAGGCATTAATCGGGGCGGTGGCAAACAGCTTAGCGCCTAGGCGGCGCTAGGCGGAGATTTTTAGAATAGTGGCCCATACCATATGCCTGTATCTCATCATATTACAACACTCTTAGCACCCTTTGGAACGATATGCTTAGATTTCACCACAAACCTAATGCTTGTTCGCGTTTGTGTGTTCATCTCGATTACCAGCTTAATTTTCCTTCCCTGAAACATGTTCGGATCCTGCAAAAATGGCGATGTAAAAGCAGGTGAAGAAATTGCAGCTTTGAAGGATTGTAGACATCTATGGCATACCGATTTGATGAGCACGGTGACTGCCGTTTGTCCATGTAAGTAGGGATCGGCATGGTGACTGCTGATTATCCATTTTTCCTTCTGTTTGGTTACCAAGAATGTGAGGGAAGAAAATAAGGAAAGCGGAGGATAAGCATATAATTTTACGCAACAAAATTCTTTTTCAAGGCTAGGGATGTCCAAATAGAGGTTGCTGATAAGTAATTGCTTGGTTGCTAAGAAAATGACATGGGAAAATCACAAAAACAGAACAATGGTGTTTCTATAGTAGGAGGAAGAAACATAAAATTGTTATTTGCTCTCAAAGTAATGGAAAAATTTCTATTCATAAATATTCAAACTTTAATTGAATTTAATCTTCTCCTCTGTTTTGTTTTTTTATGCAGATTGTTGCTGTGCATGTTTTTGGTAAGCATGTTTATCTATTTGTATTAATTACATTTATTTGGACTTTTTTTTATACATTTATTCTCAATTATGTACATTCTGCAATCTAAGTTTTCAATCTGCTAACTTTCCTTGGCTTTTACATCTAACTTGTGTAGTTGTGTTTGTTACGTGATCATAGTTTTATTTATAACTGACATGTCGAGTTTAAACAAATAAATACATGCATTAACTTCTAGATAATATAATCCTGATCGTCTAATTAACAATGACTAATTAAGATCAAATGTTGAATAAATGCTATTTCTGCAATCTTCTCTGTTACAGGTACAAATGTTGTGCCGGATATATGCCATGCAGTGGAAGATTTGGAGAAAAAACACTGCCCTGCATTTTGTCTTTTCACTGAGGGATGTAATTATTTACACACATTTTATCTATCACGTGGAAGAATTGGTCCATAAGGTATATAACTTGGAAGAATTGGTCCATGAGGTATGTAACATTGTGCCGGATATTGGTCCGTTTCTTGACCACTTACAGTTTTCGGGTTGATCGGTTTTCTAACATTGTGTACATATCTTGTTGTGTTTAGGTTTGCTGATGTTTTGCAAGTTCAGTTTCCTCAAGACACTTTCTAATACAAGATGAACTCACTATTCAAACAACCCCATGTGATGATTGCATGATTGTAATCTCAATCTCTCTCTCTCTCTCTCTCTCTCTCTCTCTGAGAGACACACACATTGTGGAGAGCAAACATGAAATGTGTTTGCAGCCACATGACATCTCGGTACAATACAATGTAATACTATATAAGGAGAGACTTATATATGATTTTGTATTATTAGAGATGTTACAATAATGGTAAACTCTTCTCTATGTCTTGAGATGTATACCCTTTTCACTCCAACACGTCCTTGTTTAATTTGCAGGGCCTTATGGTCATTCTCAGCCAACTTGCATGCATATGCTCCCTAATTGCTTGCATAACTGGAAATGAAGAACTTGGTGAAAATTCCAATGTACTGACCACTATAGCTGGTGCAGTCTCTGAGCTTGTAATCCCTTCATTTTTCACCCTCACATGTAAAACTAGCGTTGTAAGATGTATCATAGGATTGTAACAAGTACTTAAATTTTTTACATTAATTTCTTATATATGTAGTTCAATATATGATTTCTGTTGTAGGCCTAATTTACTGAACTGTATTTGGGACTAAAGAGGGAGAAGGCCGACGGCAAGAGAGAGAGATGAGAGAGATGTACTTCTGAGGTGTGTGTTGTATCACCACATTGTGCCTTTATTTATAGTAGTAGGATATGTTAAATCCTTACCCTAATAGGATTACAACTCTAATAGGATAATATCTAACCCTATGGAATATTCCAAGATATCCCTAGATACACTAGGATTTACACATTCACATTCCTAATCTAATAGGACTGCAACACTCCCCCTTGAGTGTGTAAATACTCAAACAAAACTTCGCATCAGGTTTTCAGCAGTTGAGGTAGAACAATTGATAAAGTCATCAAACTAATTCAAGATAGTCATTTGTGGACGGGAAGAGTATGACCGGACAGATCTATCTCATTAAAGGATTTTGTGGACAGAGGGCACAGACCTCGATATAACGAGTGAATGTGAGTCTCAAATTTAAAGAAAATATGCATTGGTAGTAAAACTTACAAAACCTCGCTATGGTAAAACCTAAGGTAGGTAAAAACCCATAGACTAAGGAGAAAAGTGAGAAGTATGCATAATGTCTAAAACAAACGTCAAACGGGACGAAAGTAGTGACTCAACAGAGTATGATCATTCCAGAATGGGTGCCTCATCAAAACATCGTTAGGTAGCAAAAACCCAGTGTGAAAAATGTTCCTAATCGTAGGAAAAAGAGTACATTAAGATCAAGTGAGTATGCTTCTGGATACTACCCCTGAGTTAGACATAACTTCCAAATAAGAGAACTATAAGCAATTCAACTCAGATAATTTACACATACCAATTCCTTGGACAAGCTTCTGAAAAGTAGACTTGGACAATGACTCAGTGAAGAGATCGGCCAGGTTGTCCTGGGAACATATTTGCTTGACTTCAATGTTCTAATGCTGTTGTTGCTGGTGAGAGTAAAATAACTTCGGCGCTATATGCTTGGTGTTGTCTCTCTTAATGTATTCCTTCTTTAACTGCTCGATACATGCTGCATTGTCTTTAAAGATTGTCGTAGAAAGGTCAATGACTTCAAATGTGTTCCATGACCGCTCTCAACCAAAAGCACTCAAGCAAAGCTTCATGCAAGGCGAGAATCTCAGCATGGTTCGAAGAAGTCGCAACTAGCGTTTGCTTGGTAGACCTCCAAGATATTGTGGTGTCTCCAACGGTAAAGACATAGCCCTTTTGAGAATGTGCCCTATGTGGGTCAAACAGATAACCAGCAGCTACATAACCAACAAGGCGAGAATCAACTCGAGGACCGAGGGGGGCGGCAACTCCTCTCGAGGATTCATGGGTGTAGAACAAGCCTAAATCCGTTGTACCCTTGAGGTAGCGAAAAATGTCTTTAACACCATTCCAGTGTTTGTGTGTAGGCGCGTTGCTGTATCTAGCCAAAAGATTAACAACACAAGAGATGTCAAGTCTAGTGCATTGACCCAAGTACAATAAAGAACCAATTGCACTTAGGTATGAAACTTCAGGCTCCAAAATCTATTCTTTATCTTCCTTGGAATGGAAGGGATCTCATTTAGCGCCTAGAGTCCGAACGACCATAAGAGTACTAAAAGGCTTCGCTTTATCCTTATTAAAACGTTGCAACACCTTCTGGGTGTAGTCCGATTAATGTACTAGGATTCCATCCGAACAATGCTTAATCTCCAGGCCGAGGCAATATCGAGTTTTTCCAAGATCTTTCGTCTCAAATTTCGATTTCAAGTGAACGACAATTTCCTCAAGCTTTGCGGGAGTTTCGATGAGGTTCATGTCGTCGACATAAACTGCAACGATTGTAAATCCGGAATGTGACGTCTTGATGAACACACATGGGCATAGTTCATTGTTCACATAACCCTGACATGTCAAATATTCACTCAGACGGTTATACCACATCCGCCCGGATTGTTTCAATCCGTAGAGTGATATCCTCAATCTAATCGAGAAGGTATTCCGTGGTCTAGAACTATTTGAACCAGTCAATGGAAGTCCTTCTGGAACTTTCATGTAGATTTCCATATCTAGATCCCCATAGAGATACGCGGTTACCATGTCCATAAGCTGCATATTCAGTTTTTCGGAAACTACGAAACTGATAAGGTAGCATAACGTTATGACGTCCATTATGGGGGAATATGTCTCCTCGTAATCAATTCCAGGGTGTTGAGAGAAGCCTTGCGCTACGAGGGGTGTTTTGTGTCGCACTATTTCATTCTTCTCATTACACTTCCTCACGAAAACCCATTTGTAGCCCACAGGCTTCATATGTGGTGGAGTAGGAGCTACGGGCCCAAACACCTTGCATTTCGCAAGCGAATCGAGTTCGATCTAGATTGCTTGTTTCCAGTTTGACCAATCGGTTCTATGTCGACATTCATAAAAGAAATGTGGTTCAATGTCATTGCTAAGCATGATGTCGGTAGCAACTGAACACGTAAATGCATCATCGACAATCATCTCATTTCGATTCCAAACCTCATCCAATACTGCGTAATGGACCGAAATCTCGCGATTCTCGGGAGGCTGGTTTGTCTTGTCTAAGACATCACCGTAGTCTAGAATAACCTTATGTGTTGGAACAGATGAGTAAGTAGTGGTCGGATTCAGACTAAGGTCACTAGTTTGTGCTATTTTCCTTTTCCGTGGTTGTGAATCCTTTAAACCAAGGGGCTGCCATGCTTCAGGGTAAGAGCAGATGATTGGCTAACCGTTAATGTATCGAGCAGCATGGAAGGTGTGGCCGCCCCACCTTCAGGGAAAATCCAGCCTTCCAAGGCTGTGTTACGACGTACGTTAAGTACGTCTATCTTTGCAGGTGCGTTTGCAGCGGGTATATGTGATCTCGTCACCTTTGCTAGATCAGTAAAAGCATCCGGCATGCTTTGAACAATGCTCTGAAGTTTTAGAATATGTAGCACTTTAGTTTCAGACTGGGCAATGCGGAGATCTAAATGAGACAAAGTGGGAGTAATCCACGACAATTCGCGGCGTTCTACAGGAATGTTAATGATCTTATATCCCCCTAATGATGGGAAGATTGTCTCATCGAAGTGACAATCCATAACATGTGCGGTAAAAAGATCTCCTGTCAATATTAGCAAAATAATAACATTTGGGTTAATATTAACGGGAATGTTAAAAAAATAGCATTGGATTCGAAAAATCATAGCCCAATATTAGTGGGCTGGTTGCCGTGTACGGGGTAAGGCCCTATAGGGGTTTATTAGGCCACAAGCCGATTCTAGGAAGGAACCCAACAGCCTAAGCTGCTGGTTTTGGGCCAAAATGGCGCCGGGGGAGGGGGAATGGGCCCATCGCCTGTATTGGCCTAGGGTGTGCGCACGAAGCCCAGCCACGAGCTGGCTTCGATTTTGGGCCGTGGGAAAACAAGCCTAGCTGTTTGGACTGGCTTTGGTGGTCGCAACCTGTGATAGGTGGCGAAGCCCAGCAAGTAGAGGCTTGCTGCAGGCAGGCTAGAGCTAGAATAAAGGCCAACAAGTAGGAAGCACAAAGCTTGCTGGTAGGTTTAGCTAAGCTGCAAGGGATAGCCTAGTAAGGCTGTTGCTGGTGGACTCGGGGCTTTAGGCATGCGTAGAACCCAACCCGGGTCTAAGCCTGGTTGTTTGTGTAGGAGCAACATGCCCACAAGGCTGCTGCGAGATGGTCCATGATGTCAAACGATGCTGTCTTGGAGATGGTGTGGCTGCAAGCTAGTCATGTTGGCTCGGCGGAGCGGCGTGGAGACGCGACTCAATCGCGAAAAATCCCAATTTTTTTGTTTCGAATTCTAGGGTTTAAAACCCTAATTGCTTTTAAATTAATTTCGATGCTTTGACTCACAAATTCCACATAACATAATTGCATATTGCATGAACAAATATATATATATATATATATATATATATATTGACAAAATATATGAACACATATGCAATATATATAATTGAAAGGAAAATATAAATATAGGGGGTTCATGCATCATGGGGAATGTTTTCATGCTTCAAGGTCATTTCAAATATCTTAATTTATTTTAAAAAAACCTGATTGGCAGAAAACGATTAAGCCTTTGATTGTGTAGAAGAGCCTCTTCCACGATCCTTCAGTACCTTAGCTTCTAGTAAGAGCGTGCTGATAACATGTTGTAGGCCTAATTTATTGAACTGTATTTGGGACTATAGAGGGAGAAGGCCGGCGGCAAGAGAGAAAGATGTAATTCTGAGGTGTGTGTTGTATCATCCCATTGTGCCTTTATTTATAGTAGTAGGATAGGTTAAATCCTTACCCTAGTAGGATTACAACTCTAATAGGATAATATCTAACCCTAGGGATTATTCCAAGATATCCCTAGATACACTATGATTTACTCAATCACATTCCTAATCTAATAGGACTGCAACAATTTCATTAATATAAAACAATTCTTTCAATAAAATTGCCATTTAAAATGTTGTTAAACTTTTAAACAAAATTGTATTTGTATCATTTTATTTTTCCTGAAGAAAATGGATCATAGCAAATATGTATTTCCAACGACTCTTAACCCTCAAAAATATGTTTTTATGAGTATCTTTGACAGTCTTAATTGTCAGTAATGGTAATTGCGATGACTATGAGCTCTTATAAATTACATTTTATTGTTAGAAAAATATTTTTCGACACAATGTTTTAGTCGTAAGAAAATCATCACAAAAAACAGATGTTGTCGTTTAGAAAGTATTTCACGATCATATAAGTATTTGTGACCACATTGACATGTCGAAAATAAAATAATTTTGCCATTTTGAAATTCATTTCGGACGGAAAGATAACTAGTATCGACGAGCCATATGCGTCGCTAATGAAGCATTTTCGATTGCTGGTCGGGAAAACTGTATTTCCAATGGACAATTTTCGATGCCTAGCGAGGTTTTTTCTCGTCGAAAATAAGTATTTGCAACAGCAAATTGCCTTTCTGACCCTATTTGACCCTCACTAATGATGTTTAGTTTTGTAGTGACAACACATTCAATCTAAAGCCCAAATAGTCTTTGTCTTGATTATTTTGACTCCTGTTTTTCCAGGGTTTGTGCTTGCATCCAATTATGCAATAAACTCACATAATCAAGAAAATTTAAACTAATTAACCACGTTTAGTTTAGGATCTATTTGAGCTGAACAAAGAAATGGAAAGCTTCCGCCCGTGGTTTTGCGAGTTCCTAAAGTACAACAGATGTCACCGGCCCCCGTATATCTCTAATAAGTTAGCATTATTTTTTGAGAACTTTAACGAAAAGCTCCATGTATTGTTCATTTTAACGAAAAACCACATTTTTACATTAAAAAGTCAATCCTGGTACTATTTACTTTACCCTTTATTTTGTCCTTATCGTTAAAACTCAAAGTTTTCAAGCATTTTTCATTAGTTTTCCTTTATTTTTTTCCCTTCTAACGTGGATTAGTCAAGTTGTGGTAATTATGTTCAAAACTGTTTTAACAAAGCTTAGCAACACTAGTCCCCATTTTACTAAGAGAGCTTTAGAGAATGAAGTTAATTAGCAGAAACAAGCGTATTAAGATAAGGTTAATGATAGAAATATGTCTGTAATTACATTAGCCATACACTTAAACTTATAATATAGAACGGAAGACCTAAGGACATATATTGATTGCTGCGAATTTGCAATGGCTGCTTGTAGACACGTAAATTTCGTTGCATACAAATGATGCATCGCAAAGCTCTACGTGGCATATGATTCATCACAAATAGACAAGTCATCAATGACATGTGGCACAAATCAAGCAAGGGAAGTATAAAATATTCCCAAAATTCGGCTAAAGGGAGAAAACTCCCTTAAATTCGGCAAAATGGCCCAAATTGTTTTCAAAATCGGAAAGAAAAGACATCTTCATAAAACAAGCAAGAATTGAAGATTGCTCACAAAATAGGCAACAAGGCCTCATAATTTCAGCCAAAGGAGTAACATGGCTGAAATTAAGACACAAAACATGCCTAAATTCTCCCATAGACAAATTAGGACATAAATCAAAGCCAAATCCACCCAAAGGCAAGCCTTGACAGGCCTATAAATACAAGGTCTTCCCACAAGCATAAGGGTCGGAAAAATCTCTACACAGAAGAACCTCTGCCAAATATTTGAAGACTAATACGCTGCCAAAACTCTATTCGAAGAACATTCAACCAAAGCCAAAGCTTTCTCTCGACCAAGGCCGAAGCACTCTCTTGAAGAACCAACAAGCGCTTGTGCCGATTCCTTCAAGACTTTGTTGCAAGCTTATAAACTTGTAGCAACGTTCGTTTCAAGATCAAGTTGCCAAGACCCTTGAAGCAACAAAATCCCACATCAAACATTACCTTTGCCGCACCCTTGAGGTGAAGATCATCCACGCTTTGTTTTCAAGCTCAAAACTTGAAGCAATCGTTCAACCGTTTGTCCGAGATCAAGTCATTGCGACACTCAGATCAACAATCATGCATCTACATCAAATTTGAAGACTGAATCGGAGAAAAATTGTAAACAAAGATTGTAACCTATAAATTCAAATCAATACAAATCTACTTTGTACACGTGTTCTCATTTCATTCGTTACAGAATTTTCGTGTTTACCAATTTGGCACGTCCTGTGGGATATCTCTGCCTCTCATCTCTGTCTTCAAATCCTCAAAAAGCACAAATGGTATCAAGAAAGGATCAAGTTGTTCCTGCTACCAACACGAAGAACAAAGGCATCCTTGCCACAAGTGGTGGCACTTTGGGCGTCACAACCCGAAGCAAGGCAAAAACTTTCTCTGTCGTGCCTTCCACCCCTCCATCAACTTTGCCGAAGGAGCAAGAGCACCCGAGGCACGAACCTATGATCACCCTGGCCTTGCTAAGGGTGCCAAGGGAAGAAAGTCCAAGGAAGTACTCTGAGTTTTTTACTTCTGATGCCGACTCAAGTAGTTCGTGTCCTGTAGCCATGCAAGTCATGACTACTGGTGCGACTTCCATTGAGGAGTAGCTGGCTCAAATGAGTGAAGCGATTGCAAGGCTGACAAGGACCGTGGAAGAGAAGAACTTGAAAATTGCTACACTCGTCAACCGTCTGGAGGCGCAACACAACGACAAAGCTGACCCGAAGGTTGATCCACCAAATGAGGAAACTGACGAAAAGGAAAAATCTCTGGTGGAGAAAGCAGATGAGAAATTGGACCAAGCAACAACACTCATGGGATCTCTCTCTATCCAGCAGTTGCATGAAATGATCACTGGCACCATCAAGGCGCAATACCAAGGAAGCTCGCATGACTCCGTGTTGTACTTGTAGACATTGAAATTTTGGTGAAATAAATGTTAGCCATCGCATTAAAATTACATTTGTAAACATTGAAATTTTGGTGAAATGAATGTTGACCATTGCATTAAAACTACAACCTTCATTCACTTCACCTACATCATACACTCACTTCCCATACATCATACACCCAAATTCACCTATAACCTCCACCCAAATTCACCTACAACAATCCACCAATTCACCTACAACATCCACCAAAACAAATGGATGGTGGTGATTCATTCTCAAAGCCTATAAGTAGGCCTCTCCATCAAAGGATCGGAGGAAATTTACATACATTTTCTCTACTCTCAAGCAAATCCCGAAGAATCAAGAAAGCCCCCTTCGTTCTTCGTGAAATCCTCCTTCAAGATTAAGCCCCAACGGCCCTTGAAGAACTTCCACCAATTCAAGATCAAGCCCCGACGACCCTTTGGATCAAAGACATCCACAAATCCGCACAACTGTTTATCCTAAGATCAAGCCCCGACGGCTCCTTGGATCAACACCACATCAACAAATCTACCAATTGCAAAGATAGAATCAGAGGCTAAATTTGTAGAAGAGATTGTAACCCCTAAATCATTAATGCAAATATTATTTTGTACACGTGTTCTTGTCTCGTTCAAAGCAGGAATTTTCCGTGTTTACAAATTTGGCACGCCCGTTGGGACAGTCTCTACCTCTCATCTCTATCTTTGAATCCGCAACAAGCACAAATGGCATCAAAGAAGGCTCAAGTTGTTCTCGCTGCCAATACAAGAAACAAGAGCGTCATCACGGCAGGGGGCGTCACTTCAGGCATCATAACTCGAAGCAAGGCAAAAGCTCTTTCTGCCAGCTCTTCCGCCCCTGCATTAACTCCGCCGAAGGCACAAGAGCACCCGAGGCATGAACCGGTGATCACCCTGGCCTCGCTCAGGGAGCCAAGAAAGGAAAGCCAGAGGAAGTACTCTGAATCCTTACTTTCCGATGCCGACTCAAGCGGCGGCATAACTATGCAAGTCATGGTTACTGGAGCGACTTCAATTGAGGAGCAGCTGGCTCAGATGAATGAAGCAATCACAAAACTCACAAGGACTGTGGAGGACAAAGACCTGCAAATTGCAGCACTCGTTAACCAACTGGATGCAAAGCCCGACGTGAAAGTCGAGCAAGGGGATAATCCAGTAAAGAAGGAAAACGACGAGGATGAGGAGCCTCCAGTGGAGAAAGTCTAAGAGAAGCTGAAGCCAGACTAAGCGGCGACGCTCATGGGATCTCTCTCTATCCAGCAGCTACAGGAGATGATCGCCAACACCATCAAGGTGTAGTACGAAGGAAGCTCACATGACTCCGTACTATACTCAAAGCCCTACTCCAATAAGATTGACGCTTTGAAGATGCCGATGAGTTATCAGCCACCAAAGTTCATGCAATTCGATGGAAAGGGGAACCCGAAACAACATGTCGCCCATTTCATTGAAACTTGCAACAATGCTGGAACAGAGGGAGACTACCTCGTCAAGCAGTTCGTGCGCTCGCTGAAAAGCAACGCCTTTGACTGGTACACCGACCTCGAGCCCGAGTCTATCAACAGTTGAGATCAGCTAGAAAGGGAATTCCTCAACCGCTTCTACAGCACGCGCCGCACCGTAAGCATGCTGGAGCTGACCAGTACGAAACAGTGGAAGGATGAGCCTGTCGTCGACTACATCAATAGATGGCGTTCATTAAGTCTGGATTGCAAAGATCGGCTTTCTGAAACCTCTGCCATTGAGATGTGTGTTCAAGGCATGCACTGGGGGTTACATTACATTCTCAAAGGCATAAAACCAAGAACGTTTGAGGAGCTGGCAACTCGTTCCCACTACATGGAGCTGAGTATCGCCAATCATGGAAAGAATGAGACGATCACCCACTTCAAGAAGGATAAGGTGTTCGCCCCGAGTGTAGACAAGAACGGAAAAAAGCCCGCCAAGGAAACTTTTACCGTCAACACTACCCCCATCAAAACCTCCTCCGCGCCTATCAAGACCTCCTCTGCGTCTATCAAGATTTCCTCCAAGACCAAGGCAAAAGAGACAAAGAGAAGTGAGCTTCCTCGCACCCAAGACAAGTATAAAAACACCTTGAGAGAGTTGGATCAAAAGACGTACCCTTTTCCTGACTTAGACGTGGATGCAATGTTAGATGACTTGCTGGAAAAGAAGGTGATTGAGTTACCAGAGTGCAAGCGCCCTGAAAAAATGAATCGAACAAACGATCCTAGGCACTGCAAGTACCATCGTATCGTGAGCCATCATGTAGGCAAGTGCTTCGTCCTTAAAGAACTCATTATGAAGCTAGCGCAACAAGGGAGAATCGAGCTCGACCTTGAAGACACAGCCGCAACACATACTACTACAGTGGCGTTTGGATCCTTTGATCCCGTGCCTCTCCAAGCGACACCCGACCATTCCTATCAATGCACAAGCTACACAGCGCCTTCTGCACAACCATCGCCGGGGGCAAAAGAACAAGATGCACATACCGATGATAAAGAAGGATGGACATTGGTGACCTACAAAAAAACAAGGAAACCAAAACCACAAGCCACAAGACAAAATGTGGAACAAGTGAGAAAGCACCGTCGCCGCAACAGTAGGAAGCCCAAAAGAAACGTAAAAGTTGATAAGCCAACGTATGCTGGGGAACCTATGGAGCAAGAGCCACGCATTCTTGTCTCCTTGCACGAGTACTTCTCGAATGACTTCTTCCAACAGTGCACTATCGCTGCATGCCACATGGTCGAAGTAGAAATGGAAAAACCTTCAAAAGGCAAAGATATCACCACTGAGGGAGAAAAAACTCTCACGCTCGAAAAAGGTCTGCCAATACACTTTAGCATTGAGGAAATGCTACGATTGCCAAAGAAGATGCGAAGAGCATTAGCAGCGGTTTTGGAAAGTCCCAATGACCACGAAGTGCAAGAAAGCAAGAACGAAGGCTTGAAGCTTCGGCCATATGAATGTGCCACATGCTGTGCCATCGAGGACGCAATCCACTTCACCGACGAAGACTTGCTACTAGGATCCAAGCCTTACAACCATCATCTCTTCGTCTCTGGGTACGTAAGGGAGCACAAAGTCAACCGTATGCTTGCGGATGGTGGATCAGCCATAAACATCATGCCAAAGTCAACAATGACTACAATCGGCATCAAGGCGGATGAACTGTCCCTAAGTCGTCTACTAATCCAAGGTTTTAATCAAGAAGGACAAAGAGCGATGGGCATGATCCGAGTGGAGATGACGATTGGTGAACTCAAGTCAAGCACGATATTCCACGTGATTGATGCAAGAACTTCCTACGCCTTGCTTTTAGGAAGGCCTTGGATCCATGCGAATGGAGTAGTACCGTCCACCCTTCACCAATGCTTGAAATTCTACCGAGAATGAGTGAAGGTAATCTATGGCGACACCAAACCATTCACCGAAGCCGAATCACATTTCGCAGACGCTAAGTTCTACATGGATGAAGACATGGTGCCCGAAGCTCTTCCGAAAGAGATCAAATCCACGGGCAAAGCAACACCTAAAAAGCAGGAATGGCAAGCCATGCCCAAGAAGCAAGAAGGAGAAGCTATGCCATCTTCAAGCAAAAACGATGATGAGCTTGCTAAACCTGCAACGACCAGAGGGAGTAGGACGCCCTCAAATGGACCAAACATTCCCATCTTCCGATACATCCCGATGTCGAGAAGAAAGAATGGTCAATCTCCGTTCAAAACTGGAGCAAGCAAAGCCGACGCATAGCGGCATATGGATAATGTAAAGTTGCTCAAGACGAATGAAGTTTTGCCTCTGACACAGCTAGGCGACACTAAGGTTGCAAGACTACCACAAGGCTTCATAAAAGCTCTACCAAAAGGGGTGGAACCAAGCTTTCTCCCAACTCAGAGGACCGAATAAGGTTTTGATCCAAACGCCTACAAACTCATGTCGAAAGCTGGGTACGACTTCGCTTTTTCTTCGAATCATGGAAATAAGGTTTCAAACACCATCAACAATAAAGAACGTGACCTCACCGAGACTCAAAAGAAGTTGAAGAAGCATGGTTACGGAGTTGACAACAACAAAGCTGGACTTGGCTTCACACCAAATGCATCCGTGAAGATTTCAAGCAAAGCGAAAAATGCTAGCACTCAACACATCAGCGTGAGCATTGAACAAGATCAAGAGGAGCCTAAATCCGCCCCTCGGACGTCAGTCTTCAATAGGATGAATCGTTCAAGACCCAGAACGTCAACACTTAATCTCATTGGTTGTCAAAACCGAACCTCCGTTTTCAAGAGGCTCAACATGCCAACATCCCAAGACTCTGCTTTTGAAAGGTTGTCAAAACCTAAGAAGCAAAGCAACACGGTTAGCTCTCATTCTCGTCGGTCGACTTTGGAAAGACTTGAAGACAACATGAAGTTTTCTAGAAATAGGGAGACAACGTCAAAGGAAGAAAAGTTCGACAGGCTAGCAGAAAAAGGCGATATTCGAAGCTCAATTCCTTCAAGGATGAAGCGCCAAGCAATCTTGGAGGTTGACACAAATGGACCATTGAAAGTAAGAAGGCGCACCATCATCCACACTGGACAATCTTCATGCCAACAAGCCCAAGAGGATAACACTGAAGGGGAGATCCAAGACATCTTCCCCGTCACAATCCAAAAAGGCAAAGGAGACAAAATCCCTAAGGAAGACGTCATTTCTGGTTCTTTCGACTCAAAGTCGCCACCTCGATCGCTGAAGGCATGCTCCAAGTTAAGCGAAGTTGAAAGAGGGACTCATGTTGCTTCAAAGAAATTACACATGAAGCCTACGACGCATTCACAAATGCACTAGTCGAAAAGGGGGCAAGAAACCATTGTTAATACACTTTCAAGCCTGGATGAAGCTGAGATCGACAACATGATCGAAGGTGATCTAATTCAAGAGGTCATGGATGCAGGGCAGAACTTAAATGTTACCTTTAAAAAGTCAGGGGAACTCCGCGCTTGCATAGATTCTCGTAACTACAACACCCGAAAGGACGGCACTGGAGAGGAAGTCCAGGATGGCTTCCACATCACGATCCAAGAAGGCAAAGAAGACGAGGTCCCCGAAGAAGATGTCACTGCTGCGCCACCACAACTCGAAGATGGGGGGCAAGCCACGGTTGATGATCTCAAGGAGCTCAACTTAGGCACAAAAGATGAGCAGAAACCTATCTTCGTGAGTGCGCTGCTAAGTGCGGACGAGGTAGATGAGTATTACCAACTGTTACCAGAGTACAAAGATGTCTTTGCTTGGACCTACAAGGAAATGCCCGGCCTTGACCCTGTCATCGCTGTGCATCATCTTGCAGTCAAGCCTGGAACGCTACCGATAAAGCAAACTCAAAGGCGCTATCGATCCGAGCTCATTCCACAAATCGAGGTAGAGATTGACAAGCTAATCGAAGCAGGCTTCATTCGAGAAGTGCAATACCCCAAGTGGATCTCCAACATCGTCATCGTCCGTAAGAAATCTGGACAAATACGTGTTTGTGTAGACTTCCGGGACCTCAATGACGCTTGCCCGAAAGACGACTTTCCCTTGCCGATCATCGAAATCATGGTAGACGCAACCACTGGCCACGAGGCACTGTCATTCATGGACGGCTCTTCTGGATACAATCAAATTCGTATGGCTCTCGAAGATGTGGAACTAACAGTATTCCGCACTCCAAAAGGTATCTACTGCTACAAGGTGATGCCCTTTGGTCTAAAGAACACTGGAGCCACATACCATCGAGCAATGCAGAAAATCTTCAATGACATGCTGCACAAAAACGTAGAATGTTATGTGGACGACGTGGTGGTCAAAACAAAGAAAAGATCAGATCACTTGAAGGATTTGCGAGTAGTGTTCGAAAGGCTGCGAAAATACAACCTCAAGATGAACCTGTTAAAGTGTGCGTTTGGCGTCACCTCTGGAAAGTTCCTCGGCTTCATTGCCAAGCACCGTGGCATTGAAGTGGACTAATCAAAGATCAAGGCCATTCAAAGCATGCCTGAGCCAAGAAACTTTCACGAGCTGAAAAGTCTACAGGGATGACTAGCCTTCATCAGACGCTTCATCTCCAACCTTGTAGGGCGTTGTCAACCGTTCAGTCGACTCATGAAAAAGGATGTTCCGTTCGTATGGGACGAAGCGTGCCACAATGCTTTTGAAAGCATAAAAAAATATTTATCAAGTCCACCTGTCCTGGGGGCACCTGTACCCGGGAAACCGCTCATATTGTACGTCGCTGCTCAGGAAAGTTCAGTGGGGGCACTCTTGGCACAGGAAAACGAATTCCAGAAAGAATGAACGTTTTACTACCTGAGTCGAACGCTCACCGGCGCTGAGTTGAACTACTCCCCAATAGAAAAAATGTGCCTTGCCTTGGTATTTGCCATCTAGAAGCTCAGACATTAGATGCATGCTTACACCATCCACTTGGTTGCTAAAGCTGACCCGGTCAAATATGTCATGTCCAAGCCAGTTTTGACAAGGCGACTAGCTAAATAGGCGTTGCTTCTCAATCAATACGAGATCATCTACGTCCCAGCTAAAGCCATCAAGGGACAAGCATTAGCAGACTTCCTTGCCGATCATCCAATCCCAACCGATTGGAAAATCTCAGACGACTTGCCTGACGAGGAGGTGTTCTACATCGACATATTCCAGACATGGACGATGTTCTTCGACGGATCCGCATGAGCAGACGGAGCAGGGGCAGGAGTAGTATTCATGTCGCCACAAAGGCAAATACTACCTTATTCATTCCAACTAAGCGAATTATGCTCCAACAACGTCACTGAGTACCAAACACTGATCATCGGGCTCCAAATGGCGATCAACATGGAAATCACAACCCTTGAGGTATATGGCGACTCCAAGCTCATAATTAGTCAACTCTTAACTGAATATGAGGTGAGGAAAGAAGATCTTGTTCCGTACTTCCGACTGGCAACTCAGCTGCTACAAAAGTTCGAGGCCGTAACACTAGAACATGTGCCGAGAAAAGAAAATCAAATGGCAGACGCTCTCGCCAACCTAGCCTCGAGTATGACACTAGGAAAAGACGAAGCTGCAGACGTGCTAGTTTGCCAAAGATGGGTTATCCCCCTCGTCACCGAAATGCTACTAGATGATACAAATGTCATCTCAGTACTTCCAGTCGATGTTGAAGAGTGGAGACAACCGCTGATCGACTACTTAGAGCATGGAAAACTTCCAGATGATCCTAGACATCGCTCCGAAATACGTCGACGAGCACCTCGCTTCCTCTACTACAAAGAAACACTCTACCGGCGCTCTTTCGAAGGAGTACTTCTGAGATGCCTAGGTGAGGAAGAAGTCAATCAAGCCATGGAAGAAGCACACTCAGGCATATGCGGGGCACATCAATCTGGACCAAAGCTACATTTCCAGCTCAAAAGAATGGGTTACTACTGGCCAAGCATGGTGAAGGACTGCCTGGAAAATGCCAAAAGGTATCAAGCCTGCCAATTCCACGCCAACTTCATACATCAACCGCCTGAGCCATTACACCATACAACGGCTTCATGACCATTCGATGCATGGGGATTGGATGTTGTAGGACCGATCGCACCAAAGTCATCTGCAGGAGAAGCTTACATCCTAGCTGCAACAGATTACTTCTCCAAGTGGGCTGAAGCCATACCCCTAAGGGAAGTCAAGAAGGAAACCGTTGTCCGTTTCATCAAAGAGCATATCATCCACCGATATGGTGTGCGTCGCTACATTATCACTGACAATGGAAAATAGTTCTCCAACCGACTTGTAGACGAGCTCTGTGAGAAATACAAGTTCAAGCAGCACAAGTCTTCCATGTATCATGCTCCGGCCAACGGTCTTGCATAAGCATTCAACAAAACATTGTGCAACCTCTTAAAGAAGGTGATCGGCCGAACAAAGAGAGACTGGCATGAAAGAATAAGCGAAGCACTTTGGGCATATAGGACGACGCATAAGACTCCTACCCAAGCTACCCCTTATTCTCTCGTATATGGCGTGGAAGCTGTTCTACCGCTAGAAAGTCAAATCCCCTCACTAGGGATGGCTATACAAGAAGGCTTGACTGATGAAGAGAATGCAAAGTTGCGCCTTCAAGAGTTGGAAACACTCGACGAAAGAAGGCTCGAAGCTTAACAACACTTGGAATGTTACCAAGCACGGCTATCCAAGGCATTCAACAAGAAGGTCCGCCCAAGGTCTTTCCAAACTGGAGATCTCGTCCTTGCATTACGAAGGCCTATCATCACAACTCACAAGACAAAAAGCAAGTTCACATCAAAGTGGGATAGACCATACGTAATACAAGAGGTCTACACGAACGGCGCCTACTTAATCATGGCAGAAGACGGCTTGAAGATCGGCCCCATCAATGGCAGATTCTTGAAGCGCTATTACCCCTAAAAGGCGACGACCAAGGCTCCTAGCCTGCATGAGCCTAAACTGCACACGGCACAAAGCTCCTGGCCCGCAAGAGCATAAACTGTGTACGGCAAAATCATCATCAAAATCACCACTAAAATCATTACAAAAAAAAAAGAAAAAAAAATTTCATCGCTCATTTGAACTACGTCATGAATTGATCCCTCATCAACTGGGGGTACGTAGGCAACTTGAAACTTCAAAACTTCAAGTACAATCACATCATCAACAAAAACACAAACACTTTGAAGAATAAAGAGCAAATGCAAGAATGCGAATACTTTATTTCTTAAAAAAAAAAAAAGAGTAAGCTCCAAAGCCTCAATACAAAAAAAAAAAAAAAAAAAAAAAAGGGAAAGCGGAAAATATTACTGGAAAGATATGTCCCTAAAACTATGGAGGAGATCTTCAAGCAAGCCTTCCAAAGTCTTCAAAGTCTCCACCTCGGTTGGAGACAAGATGGGCAAATCCATAGCCACGCATTTCTCTTGTTCTAGACGTGAAATCTCCTCTTGGTACTGAGAAAGTGTAGCTCTCTGTTCCGCAAGAACATTTTCAAGTTGTGATGCTTGGGTTCCCAACTGCTCTCGCTCTCGTACCAATGCATCCAGACGCACCTGGACGGAAGCTAAAGAAGCCTCTGTGACTTGATAATCTCCCGAAACAACTTGCTGAGAAGACCGGACTCGGGCTAAGGACAAGTCTATTGCTGCAAGTTGTTGAGCTCGATCATCTGGGCTCAATTTCTTCAAGGAAATAACATGCAAGGAAGAATACTCAGTGGAGGCGGCCATAAGTTCGGCGATCTTGATCCTCAAAGACGAAGAATCAACGTTAAGGTTGGCAATCGTAGAAACAAGCTTCGACAAATCTTCTTTGAGCAACGCAAGGTCTTCCAACGAGCACTTTGAAATCCTACTCTCAATATGGCTCTTGACATCCAAGGCTGCACGAAGTTTGAGGCGATTCATAGGAGCATATTTATGCGACTTAGTTAGCTTGTTCTTGTGCATTTATGTTGTTATGTCTTAGTTAATTATGTATTTTAAGCTATTTTCGTGTGTTTGTAGGTCCTAATAACAAAGTTGGCAAGAAAGTGCATTTTTGAGCATTTTGAAGCATTTTTGGGCCAAGATTGGATTGCATGCACATGGAGACATGAGGATGGACGTTTTTGAAGATTAGAAGGCTGGAAATCAGCATGCGTGTGTGCAAATGGGTTGATTTTGGGCTGAAATGGTGAAGAGCATGTGTGTGCAAATGCAAAGAGGAACACACACATGCAAAGACACTCATTACCACAACATCCATCCACTACACCCATTACATCCGCTCATTACCACAACACTCATCCACTACACCCATTACATCCACTCATTACCACAACATTCACCCACTACACCCATTACATCCACCCACTACACCCATTACATCCACTTATTATCACAACATCCATCCACTACACCCATTACATCCACTCATTACCACAACACTCACCCACTACACCTATTACATCCACTCATTACCACAACATTCACCCACTACACCCATTACATCCACTCATTACCACAACTCCATACACTCCTCTCCCTAGCCTATAAATATCCACCCTTCACCATAACTAAGCAGATCCATCAGAAGACACATTCTGCCGCAAGGCAGAGTCTTTTCTCCTTAACCATTCATTCACCCATTCCCGCCTAAAACAGATTCCCACTTTTTGCCGCACCCTTCCTTCACCATTCTCCATAGTTTATGACCTTAATCAACCCTTGTCGCACCATACATCCATCCTAACCATAATCCCATCCTTCTACACCATCCATAATCCCCAAAACCCACCACCAAACCTTGTGCCGCAATCAAGGAAGGGAAGGAAAGTTCTTGGACGTGCTTGCTGTTCAGTTTGGATCGCTGGAGCGTTTAGGTGTTTTCTTTCTTTTGTTTTCAATGTATAAACTTGTTATTCTTTGCTTTGCGATTATGAGGAACTAAACCCCTTTTGGTTAGGGGGAGATTCAAAGCCATGAACATACTTACAATATGAATTCATTACCTTCAGTTGTGATTTCATAAGTTGTGAATTCAATTTGTTTAACTGCTTGATTGATAACTTATTCGTGTATGTTTATTAAGAGTGCACACTTAGTTTGCATGCATGAATATGATGCTAGAGTATAAGAGTTTCACCTAATAGTTACAAACTTATATTCACAAGTAGTGGAGGTCGCTTATAAACGATCGCGTTAAATGAATTCTTGGCAGGAGTTTTATGCTCATCATAGTAACGAATGCCTCGTCAATACTTATAGTTTTCATGATGCTTAATGATCTTTGATTGTATCTTTATTGTGTTGTTCACGTAAAGGACTTTTGAAGAATGCTTTGAATTGTTGTATGCGTTTTCCCATCCAATTCAATAACTTAAGGAGAACTTGAAGGTTAATTTAAGCGGACTTAATTAACCTGGGGTGTTGAGTTTCATGATTTATCGAAAGAACAACTGAAAATTGGTTTATGTGCAAGTGTGTCATGTGTGGAGAAGAACCCTCTAGCTAGCCCATCAACCATCCAATTTACCAAATTCGTGCAACTTTCTGTTTGAGTTTTTAGTTTACTTGTTTTGCTTCAAATTCGACAAAAACAAAACCCCCTTTTACTTTCTTGTTTCAAAGTGTTAAATTCCTGTTTTGTTTGTGTTTTTGAGTGTTTTGATTCAAGCCAAAACACTAAATTCGTCCAAAGTTGTTTTAGAGTCCAAATCTGCCCAATTTGTGTTTTTAGGCAGTTTTGAGTGTTATTAAGTTGTTTTGAATCTTTAGAATCTGTTTTGAGTCCATTGAGTCTATTCAAACGTTTTTAATATTGTTTTTATGTTTTTGAGTCAGTCTAGAGGTTTTAGCAAGCCCTCCTAATCCCCGGTTTAAGAACGATCCCTACTTGCATTTATACTACAATTTGACAACAAGAGGGTTTAATTTGTGTGTTAAGTTAATTTTCGCATCAGCGATGGATAAATTGCTCGGTACCGCTAAGGTTCAGCCCTCTCAAAGAGATCCCAAAACTAGCTGGCAAAGGTGTTGGACGTATGATGGACTCTTGTACGCCTTCACCTACACACGGCAAGCTTGGGAAATTGGGCAGATTTTGAACGAGCTCTGCACCGGGCGGATCCCCAATCTCCCCGTTTGTAGGTAGATTGCCTCCAAGTAACATGTCCATATAGGAGTGAACGCCCGCAGTCGCCAAACCAAAAAAACAAGAAGGCCCAACCTAAAGAAGACAAAGAAAGATGTTAGAAACGAAAGCTAAAATAATGAGAGAAGAAGAAATCATGAGAGAGAAAGAAGTACGTACATCTGACACACGGGCGTCTGATTGAGGAGGCCTAAACATTTCTTTCTTCTTGTGATGAAAATTAACATCGCTGTCAGCCTGAGCAACTTCGAGTGGTCGCTTGTTTAAAACTTGTTGGCGTAGCCGCAAAACAAGTCCATCTTCGTGCGAATCAACTTCGTCACATACCTCTTCAGAAGCATCCAGGTGATGAGAAGACAGACACAAGTGTTGATGGGCTAAAACCATAGGTTTATCTTGCAAGGGAGTGGCACTCACACAATCAAAAGGTACCAAATGCGTAGGAACCACAGAACAACCCTCTTTCGACGCATCATGACGTGAATGGGAAGAATTGGTACCACTTGCCATCCCTAAATTCTCATAATATACCTTTGACCACCAACGTACGTGGGCACGGGTCACTGGATTACTCTTGAACTCGTCTTTGGCCGGCAGGGTGATAGAAGCATTTGTACATGCACGGGTACAAGACTCCCAATGCATATACACGGCTTGCAAGGATTCTGATTGAGCTTTCTCCCTCAACGTGTCCGGCACATTTTGGACAAAACCAAATTGCCTGCTAAAACGGTGGGGACTATACGGCTGAATGATGCATCGGTCTTCTTGCCGCAAAGAAACATACCCTTAGCGAAGACTTATAAGGTAAGACAAGTCTGAAAAGTGAAGATGTGAATCATCTGTGATGCCTCGCCGCACCGAGCCAACTCTCGCCAAGCGATCCATCCTCAATCCTTCACAACTTCTAAATAATGCTTGCGCCTGCTGATCATCGAGACTCTTCGCAGAAAACACGCAAGAATACTTCGTCATCAAAGGTCTCAGCTTGACTGCGGAGGGCCCAGACTTGTCTAAAGTTGACGAAGAAAAATGAGTGCCAAAGTACTCACCCAACCAACCGTACACGTAGTGGTAAGGAAGTACCGCATCACGATCTTCAGTGCTTGCCGAGCCTGAAACAACTCTTAAGCCGTCGTAAATATTGGCTAAGACCGGAATAGCAAGACTAAAAGATTCATCTGCAGCCATCTTGCTAGCGACTTTGAAAACTCCTGGACGGATCAAGTTAACGTCGTCTTTAGGGAAGACAAACTTACAAAGCCAACAAGCTAAGAATGTAGCTAAGTAAGATTCTTCCAAGTACTCTGACGCCACGCCGAGATCCTCAAATGTCCTTAACTCGGCAGGGGTACGGCGCTCAGCTAGACCAATGACACTTGACAGATCAGAGTCTCCCTTAGGCCTGGTTGTCTAGTTACGACCACTTTTCTTCGAAGGCCTCTTGTACTTCATGGCATCCCAATACCAAAACCGGATCCACGAAGAAATCTTCACGCCTGACTTGCCCAGGGCCTCTTGGAAATGCTTAAGGTACGCCCAAAACAAATAGCGGCAGCTCGTAGGCAATCCTCGACTGTTGCGACAAGAAAACTCCTCCACACTAGGAACAACCTCGTCATAAAACTTTCCCTGGATCGGCAGACCTCCTAACTTCTGAAGATCCCTAAGTGAAAACGACATCTCCTCTCGAGCCGTGTGAAGTGTGTTGGTCGTTGAACACCAATGCTCAAAGAATGCATGAAGGACGGAAGGATGACGATTATAACTGAACAAGATGCGTATACAGCATGATAAAGACATGTGTTGGTAAGCACACCTTTGGAGCGGCTTAAGACATCTTCAAGCCATTCCTAATAAAACTCAACAAAGGCGGCTCCTCCAGTAGTCGACAGGGTGCTACTCCAAGCTATAGCTCCGCTGCGGATACGATCACCAAGAAGCTTAGACTTAACCAAAAGGTTGGCATGAACATGGTACGTAGAGTTCAAGATAAGAATCCTCGATCTGCATGCCTTCTTTTGAGTCGGTCGAACGGAGTCTACCACCTCCCAAGATACTTCTGAAGACCACGACTTAATATGCATGGAGTTGTCTTCTGCGGGAAAAGCAAGCGCCTTAGGGCCAGTCAGTGGCGCATAAAGCTTCAATGTTGTTCCACTATCTTGAGGATCGTCTTCCTTTGCAAGAATAGTGATGGTGTTGTTTTTAAAGCACTTGAAAAACACCATGACCGCAACGAAAAAGTCAGCCACAAAACTTGAGCAGCACGGCAAAGATGGTAGCTACAGGACGGCCCTTCAAAGCACGCTACAGTGGCAGAGGAAACCAAAATGCTACGCAAACCCGCAGCGAAGCCCCGCTGCAGTCTCTTGCACAGCTCCACACGACAGCGCACCACCGAGGGAAAACTGTGATCAAAATGCACAACACAGCGAAACCTCGTTGCAGTATCTGGTACACCCACGACCTGCTACCACGGCTCTAAAAGCTTCGTGAAGATCCTGGCGTCAAGCTCTGCCTTCTCAAGATCAAAGATTCCTGGCATCACACCAAACAAATCCATCAGTGGGAGCACACACATTGTGCATAAAAAAAAAGAGACATTATATTATGTTATATATATATATATATATATATATAGACACATATGTGCATGGTGATGAGACAAGTGCACAGTTTGGTAAGGGGACAAATCAATTTCCATATATATGTACATGTGTGCATGGTATCAATCACAACCAGCTTCCATATATATATATGCATGCAGAATGACGGGACAACCACCAGCCAACTTATATATATATATACATGCAAAGCGACGGGACAAGCCAGGAGACAATTAACATATGTTAATTGTCTCCTGGCTTGTCCCGTCGCTTTGCATGTATATATATATATAAGTTGGCTGGTGGTTGTCCCGTCATTCTGCATGCATATATATATATGGAAGCTGGTTGTGATTGACACCATCCAACTTATATATATATATACATGCAAAGCGACGGGACAAGCCAGGAGACAATTAACATATATATATATATATATATGTACGTACGACATGTCAAAAGCATCCAAGATGGGACAACTAACGTCAGGGTTATATATATATATACACACACACACACACACACACACACACACACACATACAAATAAGTGTGTGCGGCTCCAGGATATATATATGTATAAATGCATGCTGCGTGCGGCTCTAGGATATATATATATATATATATATATATATATATATATATATATATATATGCATGTTAGAGTCGTCCTCGACTTAAAACAAATAAGCCTCACAAAGGAATTTGCTGCAAACCTGCACTGGCAGCCTTTGTGTCTTCCTTCACCACATATACGAATGTATGCGACCCCAGAATGCTGCCTTCGTCTCTTCCTTCACCACAGCCTTCAAACATGCACTTGCAGCCACTCTTTTTCCAGCACCAAGCTCAGCAGCAGCAAACGAGGATCCTCCAGATACAATAGGCGCACTATTAGTAGCAGGAGCAACAGATGATGCTACATAAGAAAGCCTAGTCGACGAAGATGTAAAGCTGAAAGAGGTAGCAAATACAGAGACTTACCAGGCAGCAGACGCGAGGAACGCAGGAAGCAGTGCGCGCAGTCGTGATTGCAGCCAGGCAGCAGCTGTGTAGTGAATATGCAGTGCCCTATGTGTGTATGTGTGTGCGTATGCCTATATATATATACAACGATCTCAACAGTTGCAAAAGAAACTGATCCCCATTTGATGCAGTGACTGTGCAAACAGCAATCCGCATGCAGTGAAGAATATAATGAGGTGACTGTGCAAGTACAAAGATGGTCTGCATTCGAGAAGAACAGTGCAGCAAGGAAGGCCACCAAGGAACCCAGCAGTGTCAATCTACCATGATCATCATCAGAACATGTACACACACATAAAAAGAAGGCGCAAGCTACTGTTAGCAAGTCAAGAAGGAAAAGGGAAAGAAGTGGTGGCGACAAAATTATTGCAAAGAAGAAAGAAGAAGAATGATGGTGCACGGCATCACCTTGGAAAAGTGTGACTTAAAAAAAAAAAGAAAAAAGAAAAAAAGGGAGTAACACATCTTAGTGAGTTATATGTTTTATTTGTACTTAGCACAATGCACTGAATAAAATAAAGCATGTCCATTAATATCTCTAAGAAATTACAAGTGCGTAAAAAAAAAAAATAAAAAAAAAAAAAGAGAAAAGCAAAAAGGGAAAAGACGGAGACCTCACAAAGGTTGCTCACGTGAAGCCTCAGCGCTCGGCTGAACCCTAGAAGAAAAAAGCACTAAAGATCGATCATGTGGCGCCTCAATGATTGGTCGAACGCCAGAAAGTGAAGGAAAAAGGTGCCTCTGGAAGAAAGCCACAAACTTCTGATGGTCGCTTTGAATCCGACCTTCAGACGCCTGCAGATGATCAAGCTTTCTCTTCATGCTCAATGAATAATCATTTGCAAGCATGCGCAACTCTCGATTCTCGCGCTTGAGACGTTTGATCTCTCGTCCAAGGCTTTCAACCTCGGCCGTCAATGATCCAACTTGGCAAGTTCGAGCAAGTAGACGCTAGACCATGTTGGACACAGAGCCCGCGCACTGAACACTGAAAGCCAGGGAGTCTTGGACAGCCAACTCATCGGACCGCCTCGAAAACAACCTATTATCTCTAGGAGTGAGGAGGTTCCTAGCTACAACCGTAGCCGTTGTTGCATCCCTCATCACGGAGTCTTCAACTGTAAGAGGGCCATTAGAAGATATGAAGGACGGGCGCCATATATCACCCTGACGCGGCACGCCCGTATCGCTCCCAAGACTTAAATCTAAGCAAATGTTAAAAGGGGAAGCCATTTTCAGAAATGATAAAAGAAAAAGGTTGGATGAAGTAAAATCTCAGAAATGCAGCAGAGATAATTTTTCACGGGCAGGCAATCTTCAAAGTGTGCATGTTGAATATAATTGACACCTCTTTAAAAGGAGAGGCAGCACAACCACTGGTTCAAAAAATCGAAGAGACACCACTCTCCGAATTTCAAAACCCGGATTTTCCTGCGTAAAGTCCGTCGACACTTTTTAGACACAATCTCAACTTTCGGCTATCATGTGCAACTTTGTCAAAGATCACTGACAAAGTTGAAAACGTGTGAAGTCCATTATGCCAACTACCGCACTTCTGCCGACAAGCGTGGGTGACAAGGCCACATCCGCGCCACTACGTGCTGTTGGAAAACCCCTATATAGGTCGACCTTCACCTTCTATGGCAAGGCACACCTCCAAAACGCCTAACTCGTCTTCTTCCTTGCTAAGAATGCATCTGCAACCAAACCTCTCACCATACTCAGCTTTCTTCCTCCCTGAAAATACAAACGCCCGACTCTTCTTCATTGCCAAGAATACATCTGCAACTAAAACCTCTCAACATACTCGGTTTTCTTCCTCCCTGGAAACACCTCTTCAACCCAGTCGCACCAGAGCAAAGGTATCTCATATCACTAGGGTTGAGAGCAAGAGTATCTCATAGCATGCTTTCTCCCTATCATTTTCTTTGTCCTCCCTCTTCACTGCAGGACAAGGAGAAAGAGAGCAATCAGCCGACACTTGGTATCAACCTTCCGACTTGGAACCGACTGCCTGGAACCCCTTCCCTGATTGCTCACCTAGCATTGCTCTCGAAGTACCCAGTGTTTCAACATCTTATGCTTCCAGAGAAGATACCACATCTGCCTGGAGAACAGAAGAGGCAAGTGAAAATGATGCATCGAACCATGTGGAGACAAGCGCAACAAATACATGTGTTGATCATCCGCTACTTCTTCAAAAGCAAAAGTATCTCATATCATCAAGGTCGAAAGCAAAGGTATCTCATATCATGCTTTTCCCCTATCATTTCCATTGCCCTTGCTCTTGCCTACAGAACAAGGAGAAAGGAAGCAATCAGTCGGAACCTGAAATTAAACGTCCGATCAGGAACTGATTGCCCGGAACCTTTGCCTGGTTGCTTACCTGGCATTGCTCTTATCTTCAACTGTTGACGGGTCTCGAATTTCCTCAGCAAATACTTCAAGACAGTTGATATGGTGTTGACTCTTTACACTGAAGCTGCCAAGCACGGATGAGTGGCTGAAAAGTGATGCTCTGAAGGACCATTTAAAGGCAAAGGATTGCGCACCACTTCTGCTAGGCAAAAGAAACAAGCAGAAAAGAATGCAGCACGATGAGCTGGAACAAATCATTATGGCAGGACACCCTTCTCGGCAAAACTGCATAATCCAGACGGATGAGTCTAAGTCAAATCCAAGCCCACCGTTGTTGCTATAATCAAAGAGCTCGAGAAGGCTATAATCAAAGAGCTCCAGAAGCTTCAACAGCCTTTCGAGGCACTGTCGCCCAAGGGCAAAGTCTCGACAACCCTTGACGATCATACCGTTAACCAAACTGCTCAGGGTTCATATGAAAATGCTGCGAACTTCCTTGATCTTTCAAAGCAATATTTTTGCAGCATCTGACCTTATCCCCTGACCTTCTTCAATATGAATTGGAATGATTGAACAAAGAAACAGACCATCACCTCCATCTCGTGCCTACCTGCCATGTGTCCAGGTCCTAAAACTGCTCGTGGTCATGTTTAAGTTCGAGATCAAGCATCAACGGCCCTTAAAGAAATCATAAGTCCGATTCAAGATCAAGTGTTCACCACCCTTGAATCAAATTCAGTTCAAGATTAAGTCTGTGGAAAGTCCTTTGGAGGAAACCAGAAAACCCTCCAGCCCAATTCAAGATCAAGCCTCAACGGCCCTTGGATCGACATCTACATTAAGGGACTTCAAAACGCATCTTTTACACGTGACAAACACATGTATACAACGCGCCTTGAAGTGGGGGCATTTGTAGACATTGAAATTTCGGTGAAATAAATGTTAGCCATCGCATTAAAATTACATTTGTAAACATTGAAATTTTGGTGAAATAAATGTTGACCATTGCATTAGAACTACAACCTTCATTCACTTCACCTACATCATACACTCACTTCCCATACATCATACACCCAAATTCACCTATAACCTCCACCCAAATTCACCTACAACAATCCACCAATTCACCTACAACATCCACCAAAACAAATGGATGGTGGTGATTCATTCTCAAAGCCTATAAATAGGCCTCTCCATCAAAGGATCGGAGGAAATTTACATACATTTTCTCTACTCTCAAGCAAATCCCGAAGAATCAAGAAAGCCTCATTCGTTCTTCGTGAAATCCTCCTTCAAGATCAAGCCCCAACAGCCCTTGAAGAACTTCCACCAATTCAAGATCAAGCCCCGACGACCCTTGAAGAAAGTGTTCATCATTCATCATCCGTTCATCCCTAGATCAAGCCCCGACGGCCCTTTGGATCAAAGACATCCACAAATCCGCACAACTGTTTATCCTAAGATCAAGCCCCGACGGCCCCTTGGATCAACACCACATCAACAAATCTACCCATTGCAAAGATAGAATCAGAGGCTAAATTTGTAGAAGAGATTGTAACCCTTAAATCATTAATACAAATATTATTTTGTACACGTGTTCTTGTCTCGTTCAAAGCAGGAATTTTCCGTGTTTACAGTACTCAAAGCTCTACTCCAAAAAGATTGACGCGTTGAGGATGCCAAAGGGTTTTCAGCCGCCAAAGTTCATGCAATTCGATGGAAAAGGCAATCCTAAACAACATATATTTCATCGAAACTTGCAACAATGTTGGGACAAAGGGAGACTACCTTGTTAGGCAGTTCGTGCGCTCGTTGAAAGGTAATGTTTTTTACTGGTACACCGACCTCGAGCCCAGATCCATCAACAGCTGGGATCAGCTTGAAAGGGAATTCTTTAATCGCTTCTACAACATTCGCCGCACCGTAAGCATGATGGAGTTGACAAGTATGAAGCAATGGAAGGATGAACCTGTCATCAACTACATTAACAGATGGCGTTCATTAAGTTGGATTGCAAGAATCGACTTTTTGAAACCTCCGCTACTGAGATGTGAGTTCAAGGCATGCACTGGGGCTACACTACATTCTCTAAGGTATAAAGCCAATGACATTTGAAGAACTGGCGACTCATTCCCACGACATGGAGCTGAGTATCGCCAACCATGGGAAAAAGAAGCCAATCACCGACTTTAAGAAGGACAAGGTGTTCGCTCTAAAGGTAGATAAAACTGGGAAGAAGCCCGCCAATGAAGCTTTTGCCGTCAACACCCCATTAAGACCTCTCATGTGCCTGTCAATATCTCATCCAAGAACAAAGCGAAAGAGATAAAAAAAAGTGAGCCTTCTCGCACCGAAGATAGGTACAAAAATACCTTGAGGGAGCTGGAGTAGAAGACCTACCCTTTTCCAGACTCTGATATGGCAGCAATGCTAGACGACCTACTAGAGAAGAAAGTGATCGAGCTGCTGAAATGCAAGCGCCCTGAAGAGATGAATCGTGTTAACGATCCTAGGTACTGCAAGTACCATCCTATCCTGAGCCATCCCGTTGGCAAGTACATCGCCCTCAAAGCGCTCATCATGAAGCTATCACAACAATGGCAAATCGAGCTTGACCTTGAAGACACAGCCATAACTCACACTACTACGATTGTGTTTGGATCCTTCGATCCTGTGCCTCTCTAAGTGACACATGCCCACTCCCATCCCTACTCAAGCTGCACAACACTTTCTACACAACCATCGCTGAGGATAAGTGACCAAAATGCACTTACCGACAATGAAGAAGGGTGGGCACTGGTGACCTACAAAAGGACAAGGAAACCAAAACCCCAAGATGCAAAGCCAAGGGTAAAACAAAGGAGAAAGCACCGCTACCGCAACAATAGGAAGCCTAAAGAAATGTAAGAGCTGCTAAGCCGACTTACGTTGAGGAATCTATGGAGCAAGAACGATGCATTCCCGTCTCCTTACACAAGTACTTCCCGAATGACTTCTTTCAACAGTGCACTATTGTTGCCTGTCACATGGTTGAAGTGGAGATAGAAGAACCCTCAAAAGGCAAAGCTATCGCCATCGAGGAAAAGAAAACTCCCACACCTGAAGATAGCCTGGTGTCATACTTTAGTATCGAGGATGCACTGCGATTGCCTAACGAGATGCAAAGAGCACTAGTAGCGGTCTTGGCGATCCCCGACATCCACGAAGCGCAAGAAAGCAAGGATGAAGGCTTGAAGCTTCGTCCATATGAATATGCCACATGATGTGCGGCCCATGACGCAATCAACTTCACTAACGAAGACTTGCAACTGGGATCAAAGCCTCACAACCGTCCTCTCTTCGTCTCTGGGTAAGTAAGGGAGCACAAAGTCAACCGCATACTTGTGGATGGTGGATCGGCCATAAACATCATGCCAAAGTCAACATTGACTACAATTGACATCAAGATGGATGAATTATCCCGAAGCCACCTTCTAATCCAAGGTTTTAACCAAGGATGACAAATAGTGATGGGCATGGTCCGCGTGGAGATGACCATTGGTGAACTCAAATCAAGCACGATATTCCACATGATTTATGCGAGAACTTCCTACAGTTTGCTATTGGGAAGGCCTTGGATCCACAAGAATGGAGTGGTGCCATCCACCCTCCACCAATGCCTAAAGTTCTATCGAGAAGGGGTGAAGGTGATACAAGGCAACACTAAGCTATTCACCGAAGCTGAATCACACTTTGCAGACGCCAAGTTCTACATGGATGAAGAATTGGTGCCTAAAGCTCTTCCAAAAAAGATCAAGTCCACAGGCAAAGCCTCACCCAAAAAGAATTAGTGGCAAGTCGTGCCCAAAGAACAAGAAGGGGAAGTCATGTCATCTTCAAGCAAAGACGACGATGAGCTTGCTAAGCAAGCAACAACCAAAGGGAGTGTGACGCCTTCAAAATGGTCAAACACACCCGTCTTCCGATATATCTTAATGTCGAGAAGAAAAAATGGGCAATCCCCATTCGAAACTGGAGCAAGCAAAACCAACACACAGCTGCATAAGGATGATGTAAAACTGCTTAAGACAAACGCAATTTTACCTCTAACACAGCTAGGCGATGCTAAAATTTCAAAACCACCACAAGGCTTCATAAAACCCCTGCCAAAGAGGGCGAAATCGAGCGTTCTTCTAACCAAGAGGACCAAAGAAGGTTTTGACCTAAACGTCTACAAACTCATGTCAAAGGCTAGGTATGATTTTGCCTCCCTTTCAAATCTTGGAAGAAATGTGTTAAACACTATCAACGACAAAGAATGTGACCTCATCGAGACTCAGAAGAAATTGAAGGAGCATGGTTACGAAGTTGACAACAACAAAGCTGAACTTGGCTTCACACCAAATAATCCCGTGAAGATTTCAAGAAAAGCGAAAAACGCTAGCGCTTAAAACATCAGCATGAGTGTTGAACAAAGTCAAGAAGAGCCTAAACCCGCCCCTCAAACATCAGTCTTTGATAGGCTAAACCGTTCAAAACCCAGAATTTCGACACTTGATCGCATTGGTAATCAAGACCGAACCTCTATCTTCAAAAGGCTTAACACGCCAACACCTCAAAGCTTTGTGTTCAAAAGGTTGTCAAAACCTAAGCAACAAAGCAACACGGCTAGCTCTTCTCCACGACGGTCAGCCTTGGAAATACTTGAAGATACCAAGAAGTCTTCTAGAAAGAGAAAGACAATGCTAAATGAGGAAAAACCCAACAGTTTAGCAGAAAAAGACGACATTCGAAGCTCGATTCCTTCAAGGATAAAACGCCAAGCAACCCTGGAGGTGGACACAAAATGACCACTGAAGGTAAGGAGGTGCACCATCATCCACACTGGCTAATCTTCATGCCAACAAGCCTAAAAGAATGGCACTGAAGAGGAAGTCCAAGACGTCATCCACATCACAGTTCAAGAAGAGAAAAAAGATGAAATTCCCTAGGAGGGCGTCACTGCTACACCACCATAACTCGAGGATGGAGGGCAAGCTATGGCTGATGATCTCAAAGAGCTCAACTTAGGCACAAGCGAGGAACCGAAGCCTATCTTCGTAAGTGCGTCACTAAGTGCGGACGAGATTGAGGAGTACTACCAACTGCTTTTGGAATACAAAGACGTCTTTGCTTGGACCTACAAAGAAATGCCTGGCCTTGACCCTACCATCGCCGTGCATCGTCTTGTAGTCAAGCCTAGAATGCGACCGATAAAGTAAACTCAAAGACACTATTGATCCGAGCTCATCCCACAAATTGAGGCAGAGATTGACAAGTTGATCGAAGCAAGCTTCATTCAAGAGGTGCAATATCCTAAATGGATCTGCAACATCGTCATTGTCTTTAAGAAATCTGGACAAATATGTGTTTGCATAGATTTCCGCGACCTCAACGATGCTTGCCCGAATGACGACTTTCCCTTGCCAATCATCAAAATCATGGTGGATGCAACCACTGGCCATAAGGCAATATCATTCATGGACGGCTCATTTGGGTACAATCAAATCAACATGGCTCCCAAAGATGAGGAATTAACAGCCTTTCGCACTCCAAAAGGTATTTACTGCTACAAGGTAATGTCTTTTGGCCTGAAGAACGCTGGAGCTATATATCAACACGCAATACAAGTGATCTTCAACGACATGCTGTACAAAAACGTAGAATGTTACGTAGACGATATAGTTGTCAAGACCAAGAAGAGATCCGATCACTTGAAAGATTTAAGAATGGTGTTCGACAAACTACGGCATTACAACCTCAAAATGAACCCGTTGAAGTGTGCATTTGGCAACACTTCTGGGAAATTCCTCGACTTCATTGTCAAACATCGTGGCATTGAAGTAGACCAATCAAAGATCAAGGCCATTCAAAGCATGCATGCGCCAAGGAATCTACACGAGCTAAAAAGTCTACAAGGACGGCTAGCCTTCATCAGGGGCTTCATCTCCAACCTTGCTAGACGCTGTCAACCCTTCAGTCGACTCATAAAGAAAGACGCTCTATTCATATGGGATGATGTTTGCCGCAATGCCTTTGAAAGCATAAAAAGTTACCTGGCAAGCCCACATATCTTAGGAGCTCTCATGCCTAGAAAGCCGCCCATCCTATACATTGTTGCACAAGAAGGTTCCATTGGAGCACTTTTAGCACAAGAAAATGAAGACCAAAAGTAAAGAGCCATCTACTACCTAAGTAGAACTCTCACTAGCGTCGAGCTCAACTACTCACCAATCGAGAAGATGCGTCTTGCCTTAGTCTTTGCTATGCAAAATCTAAGACACTACATGCATGCTTACACCACCCACTTGGTTGCTAAAGTCAACCCAATCAAGTACGTTATGTCCAAACCCGTTCTTACAGTGCGGCTAGCTAAATGGCCATTGCTTCTTAATCAATACGAGATTATCTATGTTTTAGCTAAAGCCGTCAAGGGATAAGCGCTAGCAGACTTCATTGCCGATCATCCAATTTTAGCCGATTAGAAAATCTTAAACGACTTGCCTGACGAGGAAGTGTTCTACGTTGACATTTTCCCGACATAGACAATGTTCTTCGACAGATTCGCACGAGCAGACGGAGCGGGGGCATGAGTAATATCCATGTCACCACAAAGACAAATACTACCCTATTCCTTCCGACTAAGCGAGCTATGCTCCACCAATGTCGATGAGTACCAAGCGCTAATTATCGGACTCCAAATGGAGATCGACATGGAAATCACAATGCTAGAAGTGTATGGCGACTCCAAGCTCATAATCAATCAACGCTTGACTGAATATGAAGTGAGGAAAGATGATCTCGTCTGGTACTTCCGATTAGCAACTCAACTACTACGAAAGTTCGAGGCCATGATGCTAGAACATGTGCCAAGAAAAGAAAATTAAATGGCAGGCGCTCTAGCTAACTTAGCCTCAAGTATGGTGCTAGGAGAAGACGAAGTTGCAGACGTGCCAGTTTGCCAAAGATGGGTGATCCCATTCATCACTGAAACCCTACTAAATGATACAAACGTCATCTCAGTATTTCCAGTTGACACTGAAGAGTGGAGACAGCCGCTGATCGACTACTTGGAGCATGGAAAGCTTCCAGATGATCCTAGACATCGCTCTGAAATACGTCGACGAGCGTCTTGCTTCCTCTACTACAAAAAAACACTCTACCGATGCTCTTTTGAAGGAGTACTTCTAATATACCTAGGTGAGGAAGAGGCCAATCAAGCCATGGAAGAAGCATACTCAGGCGTATACAAAGCACATCAATCTGGACTAAAGTTACATTTCCAGCTCAAAAGAACGGGCTATTACTGGCCAAGCATGGTGAAGGATTGCCTAGAGCACGCCAAAAGGTGCCAAGCTTACCAGTTCCATGCCAACTTCATACATTAACCGCCTGAGCCATTACACCCTACGATTGCTTCATGGCTATTTGATGCATGGGAATTGGATGTTATGGGACCAATCGCACCAAAATCATCTGTCAGAGAGGCCTACATCCTAGCCGCAACATATTACTTCTCCAAGTGGGCTGAAGTAGTACCTCTATGGGAAGTCAAGAAGGAAACTGTCGTCTACTTCATCAAGAAGCATATCATCTATCGATATAGTGTGTCTCGCTACATCATCACTAACAATGGAAAACAGTTATCCAACCAACTCGTGGACGAGCTCTACGAGAAATATAAGTTCAAGCAGCACAAGTCTTCTATGTATCATGCTCCGGCCAACGGTCTTACAGAAGCATTCAACAAAACGCTATGCAACCTTCTAAAGAAGATGATCGGCAAAATGAAGAGAGACTGGCACGAAAGAATAAGTGAAGCACTTTGGGCATATAGGACGACACATAGGACTCATACCCAAGCTACGCCTTATTCTCTCGTCTATGATGTGGAAACTGTCCTGCCACTCGAAAGTTAAATCCCTTCACTAAGGATGGTTATAAAAGAAGGCTTGACTGAAGAGGAAAATGTAAAGCTGCGACTTCAAGAGTTGGAAACACTCAATGAAAGGAGGCTCGAAGCTCAACAACACTTGGAATGCTACCAAGCATGGCTATCCAAGACGTTCAACAAGAAGGTCCACCTAAGGTCTTTCCAAACTGGAGATCTTGTCTTGGCATTACAAAGGCCCATCATCACAACTCATAAGACAAAAAACAAGTTCACAAAGTGGGATGGACCTTACATAATACAAGAGGTCTACATCAACGGCAGATTCTTGAAGCACTACTACCCCTGAGCGGCACAATGCTTCTCACCTGCACGAGCCTAAACTACAAATGGCACAACACTCCTCGCCTGCATGAGTCTAAACTACAAACGGCACCAAATGACACACAACGTTCCCTGTTCGCACGAGCTTAAAAGGTGACACCCAACGTTTCTGGCCCTCAGGAGCATAAACTGTGTACGGCAAAACCAAAACAAAAAAGAAAAACAAAATCACCATCATAATCACCAATAAAATCTTGAACATCCATCACTCATTTGAACTACATCATGACTTAATCCCTCTTCAACCAAGGATACATAGGCAACTTGAAACTTCAAAACTTCAAGTACAGTCACATCACCAACAAAACACAAACACTTTGAAGAATAAAGAGCAAATTCAAATATGAATACTTTATTTCTTTAAAGAAAAAAAATGGCTACAAAGCCTTATTACAAAAATGAGCAAAGGCAAAGAAGGCTTAAAGCACAAAAATGGAAGACACTACTTGAAAGCTATGTCCCTAAAACTACGGCGACGATCTTCAAGCAAGCCTTCCAAAGTCCTCAAAGTCTCTACATCAGTAGGAGACAAGGTGGTCACTTCCATGGCCGCGTCCTTCTCTTGTTCTAGGCGTAAAATCTCATCTTGATGCTGGGAAAATGTAGCTTCCTACTCTGAGATAACACCTTGAAGTCGAGAAGCTTGGGTTTCCAACTGCTCTCACTCACGCGCAAACGCTTCTAGCCGTGCCTAGCCAGAAACCAAAGAAGTTCCTGTGACTTGATAACCTTCCGAAGCAGCTTGCTGAAAAGACCAAACTTGGGCAATTGATAAGTCTCTTGCTACAAGTTGTTGAGCTTTAATCTTTGGACTCAATTTCTGCAAGGAAGAATACTCAGTTGAGGTAGCCATGGCCGCACTAAGTTTGTTGCAATGGATAAAATGCTCAGTGCCACTAAGATTCGGCCCTCTGAGAGAGATCTCAGAGTTAGCTGGCAAAGGCGTTGGACACATGACAGGCTCATGCGTCCCTTTACCTACACACGGTAAGCTTGGGTAATTTGGTAGATTTGGAGCAAGCTCTGTACTGAGTGGGTCCCCAATTGCCTCATCCATAGGTAGATTGCTTCCAAACAACATCTCGATAAAGTAATGAGCGTCCATGTTCGCCAAGTCAAATTGAGGATAACTAAACATTTTCTTATTTTTATGACAAAAATTAACATCACTGTCGTCCAAAGCACCTCATGCGATCGCTTATTCAAAACTTATTGACGCTGCTGCAAAACAAGCTCATCTTCATGTGAATCAATTTTGTCACCCGCCTGTTCAGAACCATCCAACTATTGAGAAGGCAAGCGTGAACGTTGATGAGCTAAAGTCCCAAGTCTATCTTGTAAAGACGTTGAGCAATTAAGAGGTGCCAGCTGTGCAGGAAAGTAGAACAACCCTATCTTGGCACATTATTGCGTGAATGAGAAGAATTAGTACCACTTACCATCCCTAAGTCATCACGGTGCACCTTTGACCACCAACCTACGTTGGCATAAGTCATTGGATTGCTTTTAAACTCGTCTTTGGACGGCAGAGTAATAGAAGCATTTGTGCATGCACAAGTATACGACTCCCAATGCATATACACAACTTGCAAGGATTTTGGCTACGTATTTTCCTTCAGCTTACCTGGCACGTGCTGGACAAAACCAAATTGCATGTTAAAACGGTGATGGTTGTATGGCTGAATGATGCATCAGTCTCCTTGCCACAAAGAAACATACCCAAAGTGAAGACTCATAAGATAAAATAAGTAAGAGGAACGAAGGTGCGAGTCATCTAAAAGACCTCGCCACACCGAGCCAACTCTCGCTAAGTGGTTCATCCTCAAGCTGTCATAACTTATAAACAGCGCTTGCGCCTGCGAATCATCAAGACTCTTCATGGAAAGCACGCTATAATACTTCGTCATCAAAGGCCCTAGCTTGACTGAAGTTGGTGAAGAAGGCTTTGGCTTGTCTAAAGTTGATGAAGAAAAATGAGTGCCAAAGTACTCACCCAACCAACCGTACACATAGTGGTAGGGAAGTACCTCATCACGATCTTCGATGATCGCCGAGTTCGAAACAACACTCAAGTCGTTGTAAATATTGGGTAAGACTAGAATAACAAGGCTAAAAGATTCACCTTCAGCCATCTTTCTAGCAACTTTGATAGCAACTTTGAAGACTCTGAGACGGATAAAGTTGACGTCGTTTTTGGGGAAAATAAGCTAAGAAAACGGCTAGGTAAGATTCTTCCAAGTGCTCTGATGCTATGCCAAGATCATCAAATGTTCTTAACTCAGCAGGGATACGGCGCCTAGCTTGACCAATGACACCTGACCGATCAGAGTTTCCCTTCGGCTTGGTTGTCTTGTTGCGGCCACTTTTCTTCGAAGGCCTCTTGTACTTCATGGCATCCCAATACAAAAATCGGATCCATGAAGAAATCTTCACACTTTACTTACCCTGAGCCTCTTGGGAAAACTTATGGTATGCCCAAAGCAAATAACGACAACTCGCAGGCAATCCTCGGCTGTTGCGATGAGAAAACTCATCCACGCTACGAACAACCTCATCATAAAATTTCCCCTAGATCGGCAAGCCTCCTATCTTGTGAAGATCCCAAAGTGAAATCGACATCTCCCCTTAAGCTGTGTGAAGTGTGTTGGTTGCTGAACACCAATGCTCAAAGAATGCACAAAGGATGGAAGGATGGCGATCGTAGCTAAACAAAGATGCGTACACAGCGTGATAAAGGCCTATGTTGGTAAGCACATCTTTGGATCAGCTCAAGATATCTTCAAGCCACTCTTAGTAAAACTCAACATAGGTGACTTCTCCAGTAGTCGACAAGGCGCCACTCGAAGTCATAGCTCCACTACTGATACGATCGCCAAGAAGCTCAAACAAAGCCAGTGAATTGTCACGAGCATGGTGCAAAGGATTCAAAATAAGAATCCTTGATGTACACACTGATAGGAGCATATTTATGCACCTTAGTTAGCTTGTTCTTGTGCATTTACATTGGTTTTCCTTAGTTAAAGTAGTCTTTTGAGCTAGTTTTATGTATTTTCAGGTTCTAAGGGCAAAGTATGCAAAAGGATGCATTTTGGAGCCTTTTGGAGCAAATTAGAGCTTGGAATGGACATCATATGCTTGGAGCCAAGAGGATGGACGAAATTGAAGATTTGAAGATGATGTTTCCTACTTGAACAAGGTTTCCTAGTCGAAGTAGGAAAGCGCCTAATTAAGAGATGAAATCCAAGTCAACAAAGGATTCCTAATTGAAGAAGGATTCCTAATCAACGAGGGATTCCTAGTTGAAGATGGATTCCTAGAAGAATGAAGATTCCTACTCAAACAAGGTTTCCTACTCGAAGTAGGAAAGTTAAATCCAAATGGCATCAAGTTGCAGCTACAAAGAAGATTTCCAAGTCCAAGAAGGAAAGGTTTCCAAGATGAAGAAGGAGAAGAATTCCAAGTCAAGGGAGGATTGAGACATGTTTTCCTAATGCTAGAAGGACTCCTAAGTGTTGTAGGACACAAATGAGAAGTTTCTAGAGGGTTCCCCTCATTGCCGTGGGTTTCATACAATTCTTATCAGTTTTGGGACTTTCTAGAAGCCCTATCTCTAATCCCTATATTAATGCCGCACCCTAGCTTCTAGATACCCTAGTTCCTTGCCTTGCAAGGCATTATAGAAGGCCTATCCATATCCCTAAAAACCTGCCGCACCTAGGACCCATTTTCCCTTGCAAAATCTGATTGTTTAACCTATTTCCTGATGGATTTGGCTTTCTAGAAGGCCTAATCTGATTCACTTAGGGCTTTAGGGCCCTATAAATATGTGTGCCGCACCTTCACATTCACGGCCTCTCATACACATTCATTCACTCCATAAATTCAGAAATTCGCCCAAACACCATTCTCCCTAGTTCTAAGTTCTTGCCGCACCCCCCACCCTTCCTAAACACTTCTACCTTAGTCCATACTCATCCACCCATACATATAAGTCCCAACCTGTCCCTAAGGTCCTTTGCCGCAGCAAGGAGGAGGAGGATGAGCCTTGGAAGTTCATGTTGTTCAAGTTCGCGTCGCTGGAATTTCTAGGTGTTTCTTTTCCTTTGATTTCAATGTTTAAATTCAATTCTCTTTGTTTTGTGCGTATGAGGAACTAAACCCCCCTTGGCTAGGGGGGATTCGAAATACATGTTTATGCTTGCGTTATGATTTGATTACTTCTAATTGCGTTTCATAAGTTGTGAATTCAATTTACTTATCTATGTGAATTACATTGATTTGTGTGTGTTGGTTGAGAGTGCACGCTTAATTATCATGCATAAATTGAATGCTAGGATATAAGGAAATTTCACCTAATCGTTATGGACTTATATTCACAAGTAGTAAAGGTTGATGATCTCAATCGCGTTAAGTAAATTCTTGGCATAAGTTTCATGCAATCATAGTAACAAGTGCTTCGTCAATGCTTATGGTTTTCATAGAACTTAATGATTCTTGCTTGTATCTCTATTATGCAATCATGTAGGGGACTTGTGGGGAATGCTTTGGGTTGTCGTATGCAATCATCCAATTCAATAACGTTAGGAAAATCTGAAGGTTAATTTAAGCGGACCTAATTAACTTGGGGCGTTGAGAATTCATGGTTTATTGAAAAGCAATTGGAAATCGTTTTATATGCAAGTATAACATGTGTGGAGATGAACCCCTTAGCTAGCCTTCCATCCATTGTTTTAAGCCAAATTCGTTTTAAAATCTGTTTTGATTTACAAGTTTATGTTTTGTTTTTAATTTCGTCAAAACCAAATCCCCCTTTGTTTTCAAGTGTCAAATTAGTTAGGAAGTGTGTTAGTTTGTGTTTTTAAGTGTTTTGAGTCAAGTTAAAACCTATTTTCGTCAAAATCTTGTTTAGAGTCCAAAACTGCCCAGAAAGTGGTTTTAAGGCAGTTTTGAGTGTTTTTGTGTTATTTTGAGTCTTTTGGTTTGTTTTGGTGTTTTAAAGTTTAGTTTTGCATTCTTTGAGTCTAGTTTAGTGTTTTAAACTTGTTTTTACGTATTTGAGTCAGTTTTCAAGTGATTTAGCAATCCCTCCTAATCCCCGGTCTAGAACGATCCCTACTTACATACTTTGCTACAATTGATAAAAAAAGGGTTTAATTTGTGTGCTTATATATTTCGCACCAAATTTTTGGCGCCGTTGCCGGGGATTAGCAACTTTGCTAATCCCTTGGATTGTTATTTTCGTTTTTCTTATTAGATCAGATTCTTATGTTGTTTTGTTTCTTGTTTTAGGTACTTGTTTATGACTCGGAGTTCTAATCCGGTTCACGAACATATTTTAGACTTTGACGACGATTTTGAACGTGAGTTGAGACGAAAGAGGAAGAACCCGGAACCTAGTGAATCAAGTGCAAGTTCCGAGTCCGTTTCTGAATTTGAAGAGGAAGAGGAAGTGGAAGACATGGCAGCGGACAACCGAACGATCAAGGAGCTTTCCGCTTCGGGATTGGATAATGCCGTACCTCTATGTATCCAATACCCTAGGGCGGCTCCGGACAAAACTGCCGAGTTCTAATTGAAGTCAAGCTTGTTACATCACATTCCGAAGTACCATGGGCTGTCCATGGAAGATCCGAACAAGCATTTGAAGGAGTTTGAAGTCGTTTGCTCAAGCATGACTCCGGTGAACGTGGATGAGAGCATCTTGAAGATGAAGGCCTTTCCCTTTTCTCTCCAAGAGAAGGCGAAAGATTGGTTGTACGAATTGGCTCCCGGAACTGTCACATCATGGGAGAGCATGAAACTAGCTTACTTGGAGAAGTTTTTCCCAACTTCTCGAGTCATCCTCCTACGAAAAAGGATAAGTGGAATTCAACAAGATGAAGGTGAGTCGTTTCCTACATATTATGAACGTTTTAAATCTCTTGTTGCTTCATGTCCACAGCATCAAATGAAGGAGGAACTACTTCTACAATACTTCTACGAGGGACTTCTACCTATTGAACGTCAAATGCTAGATGCCTCAGTGGGAGGAGCATTGGTGGACAAGACCCCTACGGCTGCAAAGATGTTGATTGCTAATCGAGCGTTGAACGCTCAACAATACGAAGGTGTTGGACAAAGGAGCATGCCACGGCAACATCAAGTCAATGAGGTAAGTGCCATAACTGAACTTCAAAATCAAATGGCTAACCTTACTACGTTGCTTTCTCAGGTGGTTGAAGGTCCAAAAGTCAAAACCGTAGCTTCTTGTGGCGTATGCTTCATGCAAGGACACCCTACGGACAAGTGCCCATAATTGATCGAGAATGGAGGGTGGGAAACACTCAATGCCGTGGGATATGGCAATCAATACCAATCACGTGGTGATCCGTTTTCTAATACTTACAATCCCGGTTGGCGTGATCATCCGAATTTCAAATGGCGAGACCCCCAACAAGGCCAACAACAAAGCGGATTTAGGCAACAACCCCCGGGTTTCTATCAAAAGTCGTTGGCACCACCACAAGCCCAAGCACAACCTGCCCAAAGCAATGTAGGTAATTCAAGTGATAATGATAAAAATTTTCAATTACTTACTACTTTGACGCAGGAAGTCCAAACTCAAAACAAAGAGAGGCAAATCCAAGACAAGAGGGTGGACAACTTGGAGAAGCAAGTGGGACAAATTGCCGAGTTCATGGGGCAATTTCGTGAGCAAGGAAGGTTGCCTAGCTCAATGGTGGTCAATCCGAAATGTGGATTCGAATCTGCAAAAGCTATGCATTTGCGAAGTGGAAAGCAAGTCGGATCTGACCTCAAACCATCCAAGTCACGTTCCAACGAGGAGGACGAGTTGAGAATTGAGGAGGAGGAGCAAAGGCCACTAACGGCCAAGGTGGAACCAATTGTGCCGCAAGTTCCAAGTGATCCCAATTCGTCCAATTCATCCAATAAAGGTAAAAACGTGTCAAGTTCAGTTTCTACTAATGATTTTCCTGCAAATGTTCCTTTTCCTAGTAGGTTTAAGCAAACAAAGAAAGAAGAAGCGGAAAAGGACATTTTGGAGACGTTTCGGAAAGTTCAAGACAATATCCCCCTTTTGGATGCAATCAAGCAAGTCCCGAGGTACGCCAAGTTCTTAAAGGAACTTTGCACCAATAGGAGGAGGATTTCGACCAAGGAGGTGGTCAAAGTAGGTGAAAACGTCTCAGCCATCTTACAACGCAAGCGGCCCCCAAAATGCAAAGATCCGGGTAGTTTTACAATTCCGTGTGTTATTGGTAATTCTAGGTTTGAATCTGCCATGTTAGACCTAGGTGCATCTATAAATGTCATGCCATATTCTGTTTATGCATCTATGAGTTTAGGCGAACTTAAAAATGATGGCGTGATCATACAATTAGCCGATAGATCTAATGCCTGTCCAAAGGGAGTTTTGGAAGATGTGTTAGTGCAGGTTAATCATTTGATCTTCCCGGCGGACTTCTACGTACTTGAGATGGATGAATCGGACCATGCCCCTTCATTGCCCATCCTCCTTGGAAGGCCATTCATGAAAACTGCTCGGACAAAGATTGACGTCTATAATGGCACGTTGACGATGGAATTTGATGGGGAAGTTATTAATTTTAATCTTTCTGATTCTATGAAGTACCCTAGTGAGAATCATTCATGTTTTTCTATTGATGTAATTGACTCTTTGTCGCAGGACCATTTTGACAAATTGAACGACGATGCACTTGAATTGGTCATTGCACAAGGCATGGACAAGCAAAACGTTGAAGCCACAACCATGGGAACCCACGGCATGCATGGTTATTCTTTTGCCGTGCCCCTTAATGATGAGGTCATTGAGATGGTGGCTGCCCTCGAGTCCTTGCCATCACAATCGGGTAAGTATTTGGACCCTATTTTAAGTTCAGTTTCGGCTAATAAAATGCTTCCCTCAGTTGTGCAGCCACCTACACTTGAACTCAAGCCGTTGCCTAGTCATTTGAAGTACGTTTTCTTGGGCGAGGATGACACGTTTCCCGTCATTATTTCATCCTCACTCACGGCACAAGAAGAGAGCAAATTGGTGCGAGTACTTAAGGAGTACAAAACGGCAATTGGATGGACCTTGGCCGACATCAAGGGAATTAGCCCTACTACATGCATGCATCGCATACTCCTAGAGGAGGGGTCCAAAACATCCCGAGAGGCTCAACGCCGTCTCAACCCTCCGATGATGGAAGTTGTGAAGAATGAGGTAATCAAGCTTTTGGATTGTGGAGTAATCTATCCAATCTCGGATAGTAAGTGGGTCTCACCCGTTCAATGCGTTCCGAAGAAATCTGGAGTAACTGTGGTTGCAAATGCCGAGAATGAACTTGTTCCTCAACGCATTCAAACCGGTTGGAGGGTGTGCATCGATTATAGGAAGCTAAACGCCGCCACGAGGAAGGATCACTTTCCATTGCCGTTCATCGACCAAATGCTCGAGAGGTTAGCCGGTTATGCTTTCTATTGTTTTCTTGATGGTTATTCTGGTTATAATCAAATTGTCATAACACCCGAAGATCAAGAAAAAACCACTTTTACATGCCCCTTCGGTACTTTTGCATATCGTCGCATGCCTTTTGGTTTATGTAATGCACCTGCTACATTTCAAAGATGCATGATGAGCATATTTTCTGATTATGTTGAGAAAATCATTGAAGTGTTTATGGATGATTTTAGCGTGTTTGGTGATTCTTTTGATGGTTGCTTGCATAATCTTAGTTTAGTCTTAAAACGTTGCGTTGAAACTAACCTTGTTCTTAATTGGGAAAAATGCCATTTCATGGTTAAACAAGGCATAGTTTTAGGTCATATAATCTCTGAAAACGGTATTGAGGTTGATAAGTCGAAAATAGATCTTGTACGTCACTTACCCTCTCCAACTTCGGTTAGAGAGGTTCGTTCTTTTCTTGGCCATGCAGGATTCTATCGTAGGTTTATCAAGGATTTCTCGAAGGTTGCACAACCTCTTTGCCGTCTCCTACAAAAAGACGTGGCGTTTGAATTCACCAAGGAGTGCACGGCATCATTCAACCAACTCAAGGAGTTGTTGACCACGGCACCCATCATTGTTCCACCGGATTGGAGTCTACCTTTCGAGCTCATGTGTGATGCGTCCGACTATGCTTTAGGAGCTGTTTTAGGACAAAGAAAGGACAAGAGGCCGCATGTCATCTACTACGCCTCACGGACGTTGAGCGATGCACAATTGAACTACTCCACTACGGAAAAAGAACTCCTTGCCGTTGTCTTTGCTTTAGATAAATTTCGGTCATATCTAATTGGTACTAAAGTAATTGTTTTCACCGATCATGCAGCTCTGAAGTACTTGCTCACCAAAAAGGAGGCCAAGCCACGGCTAATTCGATGGATGTTGCTACTTCAAGAGTTCGACATAGAGATTCGGGACAAGAAAGGAAGTGAAAACGTGGTGGCTGACCACCTAAGCCGAATGGTGCATAATGAGGAGTCTTTGCCGATTTTGGAAACATTCCCCGATGAACAATTGCTGTCCATTAAGGTTAGTGCACCTTGGTATGCTGATATTGTTAATTTTTTGGTGTCAAAACGTATTCCAAGTGAGTTCACTAGGCACCAACGTGATAAACTTAGGCATGATGCACGGTTTTATGTGTGGGATGATCCGTACTTATGGAAATTTTGCCCCGATCAGATTATACGTCGTTGTGTGCACGATTCTGAATGTCATTCAATTTTGAGTTTTTGTCACACATATGCATGTGGAGGGCACTTTGGCACACAACGCACTGCCCTCAAGGTGTTACAAAGTGGATTCTATTGGCCTAGTATTTTTAAAGATGCTAAAACTTTTTGCTTAACATGTGATAAATGCCAACGAATGGGTGGAATTAGTGCAAGGGACCAAATGCCGCAGGTTTCTATCCTAAATGTTGAAATTTTTTATGTTTGGGGGATTGATTTTATGGGTCTCTTCCCTTCATCATATGGTTTCATGTATATTTTGCTTGCGGTTGATTATGTGTCGAAATGGGTGGAAGCCAAGGCCACCCGGACTAATGATTCTAAAGTGGTTGCAGATTTTATTAGAACTAACATTTTTGCAAGGTTTGGAATGCCACGAGTGATCATTAGTGATAGAGGGTCACACTTTTGCAATCGGACCATTGAAGCGTTATTGAGGAAATACAGTGTCACCCATAAGGTTTCTACACCTTACCATCCTCAAACGAATGGCCAAGCCGAGGTTTCCAACCGAGAGATCAAGCAAATACTTGAGAAGACCGTTGGGCCCATAAGGAAGGATTGGAGCTTACGGTTAGATGATGCACTTTGGGCGTATCGTACGGCGTACAAAACCCCCATTGGGATGTCCCCCTTCTGACTTGTCTATGGCAAGGCGTGCCATCTTCCCGTTGAATTGGAGGGTTTATAGGAGAAAATGAGGAAGTGGGTAGCGAAAAGCCTCCTGAATTTTGAAGATAAATGGAGTGTTTATAGGAGAAAATGAGGAAGTGGGTAGGCCTTCTAGGGTTTAGGGGTGGCCGGCCCTAGGTTGGAATTCCAAGATATTTGTGTAAATAAATAGCTTGGAATAATTTGTAAATATCCTAAATAAATGAGATTATGATTACTTACTTGAAAGAGGTCTCATCTGATTATGAATGTATTTATGATAAGAATAAGAAATTATCCTATTATAAATACCTTTGACTTTTCCTATGGGCAAGGGTGCCTTGAGCAGTCACTGACCTCTGCCTGCTTTACCTCAGCTGCACGTGGTGAATGAGCTGCTCCCTACTCTTTTAATAGGGGTAGTCTTGTATTTCTTGAGATATAATCCACGTGTCAGCTCCATGATTTTTGGGATTATTTTTGGCTCCACAAATGCCCTCACACCTGCTTGGCTGCTCGCAAGAAATGGTAGGAGGTGTAGGAATCCAAAGCTACAATGGAGTTTGTGTCCCAATTTGATGTAGATTCCCTCTTTAATTTGGAATTTAAATTAAAGTTTGTGTCAAGCAAGGGGTTAAATAAATTTGGAGTGCAATTAAAATCCTGCAAGAAAGAGAGAAAGTCAGATGATATTAGTTCCCCCGACCCTAGTAATCTTCTTCGCTTGCTCGTGCAAAGAATTATGTTCTGTCGTTCTTATTCTCCAAGGTAAGAAAATTTTTAATTTTCTCTTTCTTCTTGATTTTTTGGAGCCTTGGGGCTTGAATTTTGGCTCAACGAGGGTTGAGGAGGTGGCAAAAAGTGGCAGCCATGGGGCTGATGTGCTGCTACAGGTGGCTCGGCTTGGCAATGAGCCGAAATGCTGGTGTGGCGCGGCTCAGCTAGTCGGCATTGTTCTCGGCTAGCTAGGGCCAAGTGCACATGGACCTAGGCGTTGGGGCTCAGGTCTTGGGATACTTGAGATAGGCCACTAGGTGCTGGCTCGTGTGGCTGAAGGGGAGAGAGGAGGCGCGGGCCTTCTAACTGACTGAGCTGCTGGCTTGGGCCCATGTAGCAAGGGAGAAAGATGAGAGAGGATGAGTTGCAGAGGTGTCTGTCCCCTCATGTTGGTTTGGGCCACAAAGGCTTGCTGGGCTCCCTGTTACTGCACCGTGAGGGTTGGGCCGTGGGGCCTAATGCGGGTGGTTAAGTTATGTGGTCTTTTTTTCTATTTTTTTTTCTTCTTCGAGTAGCCTTCTAATAATTTTTCCTTGCACGGTTATAGGATTTTTTTTCAACATGTCTTCCTCGAGCCATAAGAATGATGAATTTATTCCACCGTTGTATTGCCAGGGTGGATCTGTAAGTCAGCTAGGTTACTTCAGGGCTGCTCATGTCAAGGTAGGTTCCAATGAGCAATTCAAAGACTTCCTCGAGATGCTTAAGCACGCAATTTTGTCTGGGGTTCTCGTAAAACAGGTCAAGGATGGTAGCAGCCGTGGACAGTGTAGGTCTAGGAAAGCTATCAAGTTTCACCCTTACTACTTCGTGTTGGGTTTCACCTTTCCTATGCATCGATTCTTCTAGGAAGTGATTTGCTCCATGAAGTGTGCTCATACTCAGTGCTCTTCGAATTATGCACGATGGTGGGGTTCCATAACTTGAGTAGGTTCTTTGACTTGGACCTGACTGCCAACGAGTTTTGGTACTTCTTTCACATAGGTCACATCGATGGTGTTGCGCGGCTGAGGACTTGCCATAGGCTCTTTGATCATTCGATTAAAGGGGATCATGACTGGGCTAGGGAGACCCTGGAGATTAGCGGAAAGTGGGAATTTGACTCTTCGCCTAGGCTGCGCATTCCTACTACTTTCATTGGTGGTAAGTAAGCTGATTATTCCCTAAGCTGTTTTTTCCATTTGTTAAGCTACCTTCTGATTTATCCTCATTTGTTTATGTAGATTCAAAATTTGGTTCAACTCCCAAGACTTCTCCATACATGAAGAAGGTGCACATCATTTTGGGGATCATTGCTGAATATCATAAGTGGCGTTGGCTGCTCAGTCTGCTTCATAGGGAGAAAGGTGGGCTACCCCAGATTGAGGAAATTAAAAGGATCATGGGTGAGGCGTTTGCTCGTCCGATTGCTACCGTAGGGCTTGTTGCGCATGAAGGTGGGATAAAGAGATCTTCGTCCCCTGCTTGAGAGCAATCGGTGGAAAAAAAACATAAGACTTCCTCTATTGCTCGTGAGGGTCCGTCCACTGCTGGGAAGCTCGTGATTGACTTAACTTTTTCCAAGGGGAAAAAAGAGGCTGCTAGATCTAAGCCTGTGAAGCCTACTGCTCTAAGGGTTGCTAGAACAGTTGCTGATAGGATTGCACAGCGGATGAGTTCTACCGTTCCCTTTGTGTCTAGTTTTGTTCTGAGATAGCCTTTTGTGCCCAAGTTTAATTTGATTTTGGAGGTGCGTGCAACGGTAAAGACCGAGGATGGTGATTCCACTACCAAGGCGATGCCAGGGCCAACCTATTCTGTTGAAAAAGAAGAGCCTGCCGGTATGAGCAGCCGTGAACAGCCTGCCAAATAGCCTTAGGGGAGTTTTCTGATATCCATACGTTATTGAAGCCCGATCTACTTGAGGACACAGAAGCATGTGTCAAGTGTGTTGACGACATGAGTAAGGTTGTTGACTCTAGTTTCTTCGTGAGGCGTGAGGCTCAGTCGCGAAAGGGTTCCCTGCTTGCTATAATGCAAAAATCTGTGATCTTGGCAGCTGAGTACACGCATATGAAATAGGATGACGCCAAGGCTACTAGGAAGATAACGACAACCATGGTAGCAGAAGCTTGCTCGGCTGTTGAGCAAAATTAAAGAGTTGGAGTCTGAGCTTGCCTTTTTGAAGGGATTTGATGTCTCTGCCCCCACTGTTCAGCAGCTTGAGACCTCTCACCAAGAGATCAATGACTTGAAGGCTCAGCTTGACGCGATCTAGGGAAAGTATAGCGTTGCAAAGAAAGAAATTGAAGTCTAAGCATTGCTAGTGCAGGACCTTGAGCATGCCATATAAGAATTTCGGTATGCCCGTGATGACAAAGATGTAGAGATGCTTGCCATGCATAATGATGTTGTTCGACTCAAGAAGTCCGTTAGTAGACTTGAGTCCAAGGAAGTTGAGCTGCAAGGAGGGTTGTTTGCCAACGAGAACCTGAAGAATGAACTAGATGAGTTGCAGAATGCTCGTACTAACATGATTAAGAAGAATAAGTAGCTAAAGATCGAGAAGTTCAATCTTGAGGTTGTCATTGCCCAAGGTCAACTAGACTTCTACAAGATTGGCTACATTGATCATTTCCTTGGCATGCCATGTGACTACGCCTTTTCTGATAAGGACCTCGAGCTTTTTGCTATTTCTTCTGATAAGAACCTCGAGCTTTTTGCTATTTCTTCTTATAAGGACCTCAAGCTTTTTGCTATTTCTTCTGAAGATCAGGCTGCCTAGGTAGGTGCAGCCGAAGGTTGTGCCGCCCAAGCAAGGGTAGTGGGCGACAATGCTGCTCAAGATGGGGCAGCTATAGATGAAGCGTGAAAGGTTGATGTTGTTGAAGATGTCCAAGCTGCTGAGGAGTAATCTTTTTAGATAGACTTTAGGATTTACTTTATTTTCCTTTCATGCTTTGCTTTTTCCTTTGCTTGAACTCTTTTGGCCTTTGTGCCAGTTTACCAACTTGCTAGAAATTAATAAACTGTTTTTCTTTACTTTACTTCATCTTTGTCTCTTAGCCTTGCTTCAAGCTTTTGCCATAGAATGAACAACTGAGCAGGCTGCTTTGAACAAAGCAGTCAAGCTCATCTTCATGGCTTTAGGCGCTAACTTTGGGTTGTCGGGTGCGATTCTTCGCTTGCTTGAGTCATCTTTGGAAACTTCTAACTTGTAGGGCTGAATGACCTCCATAGTTGCATGTTTCATATCAATGGTCCACTAGATCTTTAACCATAAGGTCGTTACGAAGCGTGCTGCTTTTTAATAAGATGACGGGTTGACCTATGTGACTACTGGTCTAGGCTTAGGACCTCTGTGAAGCTGTTAACTAAAGAGCTAGTAGTCAAGCGCCTTACTTACAGAAGCAGGCGAGTCTGCGTGACTACTCGGTTATTAGCTTTGATCTTCTAGGGCGTTGACCTGCTGAACTTTATCTCGTGTTGTTGCCCTCTGACCATTGGCTGGTTAGCCTCAATCCTTTGAGTTGCGTGGCCTGCATCACAACATACTAAAGATTGCTGGGACACGAAATTTGCTACCCTTTCGCATCAAAAGTGTGTGGTTCTATGTAATTTTATGGGCAATGGTTCGAAAGAACACTTTGCACTTTATGTAACCAATTATGTAGGCTGCGTAGCAAGCAACACATCACTTTAGGAATTAGTGTAAACCCAAGGGGTGGTTCTGCGCTAGGCAGTGCATATGTGCGCTAACCTATTAACCTTTCACAATATTGTGCAGTTGTATAGGTTTATGCGGTTAACTGCTCAAAGGGTGTACCGTAGGCAAGTCTTCCAGAAACCGTCGGCTGCTCGTTGAATTTGTAGCGACTTTAGGTTTCCAGGGATCTTCCAGAAACCATAAGCTTCTCATTACATTAGCAGCAGCTTTAGGTTCCCAGGTATCTTCTAGAAACCATAGGCTGCTCGTTAGATAGGTCGCGACTTTAGGTTCCCAGGGATCTTCCAGAAATTGTAAGCTGCTCGTTAAATTGGCAGTGGCTTTAGACTTCCAGGGATACACAGAGATTGCTAGTTGGTCACATACATGATGCTCAGCTACTTACACTAGCTGGTCACATCAAGGATGTTCAACGACGTCAACCCCATGCGTGTAGTCGGAGCTAGAATTCCTTATCCTTGTAGAGATCACCTATATATTGCACCATGGATGCTCAGCTGCGAATGCTAGCTAGTCATATCGCTGATGCTTAAAAGGGGTGTCCCTCTAACGGGTAGAAGGAATAATATTCTGTAACACAAAGATCACTAGTTGGTCACATACAAGATACTCAGCCAGGGGTTACCAATAGCTGGTCACATTAAGGATGCTCAACTGTAGTCCATCTTTGTGGGCATGAGTCTAAAGGGTGAGCTACGCAATGTGCCTCATCTGTCTCTAAGGGCCAGGTCCCTGCGGATCAAGCCAAAGGCCTAAAATCCTTCAGTCTAGCTAAACCTTGAAAAAGACCATTGTAGCTACTTCTAGGAATGCAAGCATAAGCTATCGTGCTCTAGTTACACCAGAGCAGCCCGACCCATCTAAGACTGGATATTTGGATTGTGTAGTTTACCCTTTCCCAAAGGGAAAACATGGTTAATCCCCAAGGGGACGCAATTCCTCCGATAAGTCCTTAATTAGGTGCGATCTTCAATGAGAGCAGGAGTAGACAGTTGTTACAGATACACAATCGAGCCAAGTGATGAATAACTTCAGAAATCTTTATTGAAAAATGAGAGGAATGATATCGAACTTAGTTGAAAGGTAGAAACTGCATAACAACTAAATAGTCCTCAGCTTGCAAGGTAGTGCTCGTTGAGCTGCTTAAGTCTTTGAGCTTCATTTCGTCTAAGCTGAGCTCAATGAGAATTAGGAGGTCATGTGTAGTACTGCTGCAGGTTGTACACATTCCACTACTTGTTGATCTTTCTGTCGTTCATGATGGTGAAGGTGTAGCTACCCTTTTCGCTCACTATGTTAACCTTGTACGAACCTTCGTAAATATGATTCATCTTTTTAGAGCCTTATCTTCGAGCAGTGATGAATGTTTTTCTTAAGAGTAGATCTCCAGGCTGAAATTGCCGAATCTTTGCCCTTTTGCTGTAGCTGGAAAGAAGTTGTTGCTGGTAGGCTGTAATGCGTGTGATAACCTGCTCGCGTTCCTCCTCTGCCAGATCTAGATTTGTGGCCATCTCATTTATGTTCTGCTCCAAAGTTGGCAATATGGTGCTAATGCTCGACACAATAACATTGGGAGGGATGATTGCTTCTAAACCAAATGCCAAGGAGAAATTAGTTTCACGGGTTGCTCATCGTTTGGTTGTGCAATACGCTCATAGAACACCAGAAAGTTTGTTTGGCCACTTTCCTTGCTTATCTGTGAGGAATTTCTTGAGGCAGTCCATTATTGTCTTGTTGGATGCATTTATCTACCCGTTGCCTTGGGGATATCTAAGCATGGACATGTGCTTCTTAATGCCATATTTCTGCAGAACTTTGCCAAGTCTTTGCCTAAGAATTGCAAGTCGTTGTTGGTGACGATAGATTGTTGGATGCCAAATTAGCAAATGATGTTCCTCCATATGAAGTGTTTTATGTCTGATTGAGTGGTGGTGGTCATGGACTCAGCTTCTACCCTTTTGGTAAAGTAGTAGGTAGCCACGATCATCATGCCCTTGCCCTAGTAGCGGGCGACGTGGTCCTTACCGGGTCAATTGCCCATTGCATGAATGGTTATGGGCTTATCTGCGGGATAAGATCGCTGACAGGCAGTGCGGGTACATGCTTAAAGCGTTGGCAGCTGTCGCACTTTTGAATAAATTTCTTAGAGTCTTGATGCAAGTTAGGCTAGTAGTATCCGATGTTGAAGACCTTCTATGCTAAAGATCGGCCTCCTAAGTGGTTTCCACAAATGCCTTCGTGGATCGAGCTCGAACTTTCAAGTCGTCGGGAGGTACTAAGCAATGGAAATGTGAGCCTAAAAAAGATCTTCATACGAGAATGTCTTTCCACATATAGTAGCGTGCCACATTTATTTGGAGACTCCTAGCTTCCAAATTTCTACAGGGAGTGTCTCATTGATTAGGTAGTTGATGATGAGATCTTGCCAGCTTGGGGTTTTATTCACTTGTAACACCTCGATTGCTGGTTCTTCTTCTATGCTTGGCTTTTCCAAATACTCGATCGAGATAGAGCGTTTGAACTGGTAGTCCAAAGCAGAACCTAAGGCTGCTAGGGTATCTGGGTGAGCGTTGTCTACCCATGACACTTATGTGAAAGTGTAACTCTGAAACGCCTCAAGCTATTTTCGTACCTTCCCAAGGTATAGTGCCACCCTTGGATGCTTTGTTGCATACTCCCCAATAGTCTTACTAGTGATGAGCTAAGAATTGGAATGGATTGCAAGCTTCTTAACTGCCAGATCTTGTGTCATTCGGAGGCTTGCCAATAAGGCCTCGTACTCTGCTTCGTTGTTTGATGCCTTGAAGCCTAGAGTGATTGCCCGCTCGAGCATCGAGCCTTCTGGGTGATGAAAACCAAGCCTACTCCAGAACCCTTGTAGTTAGATGAACCAAAAGTCTTTGTCAGAAAATGCTGGTGCAGCCAAGGTGTGCTCGACTGCTTCGGGGGCACTTTTGGGCTGTGCTATTATGTCTTCTAGACCGGGAGTGAAGTCTGCTATGAAGTTTACCAATGACTGAGCTTTTATCGTCGTGCGGGGTCGGTAGACCAAGCAGTATTGGCCAAGTTCCAACGCCCACTTCATCACTCGTTGAGAAGCTTCTGGACTATATAAGATAAATCATAGGGGATACTTAGTCATAATGATGACCGTATGCACCTAAAAGTATGGTCTGAGCTTCCGAGTTGCAACAATTAGTGCCAAAATTAACTTTTCAATCCTCGAGTATCTTGTTTCTGGATCGATGAGAGCTTTAGAAGTGTACAATACTGGCAATTGGGCCCCCAACTCTTCTCATATGAAGGCAGAGCTTACTGCTACGTTTGAGATTGCCAAATAAATTTATAATTCCTCGGCTACTTCTGGCTTGGATAGTAGCGGAGGGGATGTCAGTTATCTCTTCAAGTCTTGAAATGCTTTCTCGCATTCGTCGTCCCACGTGTCTCTTTGCGCATTCTTGATGGCCTTGAAAGAAGGCTTACATCAATCGGTTGAGCGCGAGATGAAACAATTGAGGACAGCTAGGCTCAATTGTGAGCCAATTATAGTCATCTTCTTCGGTTGCTCAGGATCAAGAATAATGTATTTGGCATCCTTTTCTAGCTTCCATCATTTTTCTTCTGTCGGTGTGTCCTCCTAAATGTCATCATCTTGATCCGCGTACGTAGTTGCTATTTGGTAGCAGGCTTATCCTTCTCAACCTTGGTAGCTCTTACAGGGGTGAAGGACTTCTTCTTTGACTCATTCAGCATTCGCAACGTGCATTGTCGGGATGCAGTTTGGTCAGACTTGATATCTCTGACTCTTTATCTTGGGATGCAGAATCAGATTTTCTGGTACTCGACGGAGATTACGGCGCCAATTCCACCAGCCAGGGCCTTCCAGAATCTCGTTATAGAGAGATAGGTTGCTGACTATGATGAACGTCTACTTTGAGACTACATGTGGTGTTCTCACATCAAGTGTTATGTTGCCAATAGCAGTTGAGGTGTATCCGTTGAATCTGGTGAGTACCTCTACTCGGTGTATTATCATGCTTTCCAAGCTCATCTTCTGAATGACGGATAGCTGAAGTAGATATATTGTGATGTCGTTGTCCACCATCACTATGTCGCCTATAGCGTGTGCCAGTTGAATGGACATTACCAGAGCATCATCATGTAGGAAATCAACTCCCTCAGTATCTTGCTTGGTAAAACCAACGATGGGTCTAGGTTTGGCGTCGGCTACCTGAACCTGGAAGATTGCTATACCCTACTGGATCTTCCTCTTCTTAGAGTTGTTTGTGGCCCCCAAGTATTCAGACTCGGCGAAGATGCCGTTAATTTTGATTATCTTGGCAGGCGACTCCTCGTCTGCGTCTGCATACCTCTTAGGTTATGCAGCTGGCTTGTGCAGGTATCTGTAACATTTACCCTTCTTCACCATCTTCTCTAGGTAGTCCCTCTAAGTATAGCAGTTGTCAGTCGTGTGACTAGGACCTCGGTGGAACACGCAGTACTTGGTGTGATCCAGATTGAAGGTGTCTTCTTTAGATTGTCTTGGCAACTTGAACCAAGGCTCACTCTTAAGATCGCAGAAGATCTGGTTGATCTGGATCGAGAACTTGGTATAGTTCTTGGCGATCTGACCTCCTCTTACCGGGGACCAATCTTTGTGCTTGCCCCTTACCTGCTTCGGTCATTGGACTATTACTTGTCCACCTTCTTCTGGGCTTTCTCGAACTCCTTCTAAGGCTGCTTAAGTACCTTGTTTGCTCTTCAGGCCTCATCCCAAAGCACATGATTCTCTGCTATAGCGAATGAGTCTACCAGAGTCAGGTCTTCCTTCATAACCAATGCTCCGAATAAGGGATGATCTACTGGGAGTCCATTTTGAAAGGTTGCATTAGCAATTGAGTCGTTGTAGCCGACTATCTTCACCTTCTTCGCCTTGAACCTCTTCACATAGTTACGGAACGACTCATTCGGATTTTTCTTGATGTTGAAAAATGATCGGACTTCTTCTTGATTAAACGGTAAGATGAGTATTCCTTAATGAAAACTACGGAAAGCTTGTCAAAACTCCCGATAGACTGTGAAGGCAAGCTATGGAACAAATCTTGTGCCTCGTCTTGCAAAGTAGTGGCGAATATCTTGCACATTAAAGCATCGTTAGCTCTGTAGAGGATCATCGGGCTACGGTAGTGCTTTAAGTGCCTTTTTGGGTCTCCGTCTCCCTTAAATAGGGTAAAATGCGGTGTATTGAACTTACGCGGGGGCCTCGTCTGCTCGATCTCGTCCGTGAAAGGTGATTTGTCTATATGTTCCACGTCCATGCGAAGAGCCTCGTCTGCTGTAAAGAAACGTCATCGCCTACCCTTGTCCTACTTTGGGACACCTTATCTGGGGCACGTTGCATCTCGGTACGCTACAGGAACTGATTCACCAAGGTAGTTTGCTGCGCAAAGGCGCTTGTCAGTTCGGCCACCTGTCAGGATAGGTGTTGTTCTCCATTCAGAGTGGAAGAATTGGGACGATAAACGTCTACTTGATTTATGGAAGTGTGATAGATTCCGGGTGCAAAGCTTGAGCCAAGATGGGTCAAATCTACAGTAAGGTAGGTGAAAATATCCTTGGTTCAACCGTCGGCCTCGAAATCTGGATTTGGGCTGGTTGAACTGGTCTAGGACCATGCTGAATTGTCTAGAGGGGTTGGGCACATGGGTGTTGGGCCACCTCGGTTTGTCCTACTTGGCCTCGAGCTGAAGGCGAGTTGAGCTCGCGCTAGGCTATACCCTGCGTCGCAGTTGGTGTGGCTTGGGCTGCCTCGGTCTGGGAAGTTCGCATCCAAGTGAAGGTGGTAGGCAATAGGGGCTGCTGCCGTGCGCGAGCAGCTACTTGGGCCTGTGACTAATGGTTGTTTGTGCAGTGGGCCTCATGTGCTAGGGTTTCTTCGTAATGAATGGGGGCTGCCCCGTGGGTCACTACAACGGTGGTTGCCGATGCTTTTATGGCCACGGTACCCCATGAAGGCAAAATAGTGGTCCTTTCCGTGGTAAGCCTACATGAGCGACGGCGTGGAGCCACGTCGCAATCTCCATCATTTTGTCTATGTCTTTCAATATGGGAGATCACATTGATTGTAGTTCCTAAATTCTTTGCCATCATAGTTGTGGATCTACGAATGAAGGAAGTTGAAAATGAAAGTCTTCTTCGAGTCTTCGAATTAGAGCTTTCAATGAAAGCACCAATTTGTGGATGCGAATTTCTGTCTTCCTTTGATTAACAAATATGCACCTGCAAAATAGTAACACCTAAGATTAAGGCCAAAAGTCTCACGTGCCCACGATGAATGGGGAGGGGACTTTGGCCAAAGAATCTCCGATGCCAAAGTTACAATTCTGAGAAGGAGGAAGTGGGTAGCAAAAAGCCTCCTAAATTTTGGAGATAAATGGAGTATTTATAGGAGAAAAGGAGGAAGTGGGCCGGCCCTCTAGGGTGAGAATATTCCAAGATACTTGAGTAAATAAATATCTAGGAGTAATTTGGTAAATATCCTAAATAAATGGAATTATGATTACTTACTTGAAAGATGTCTCCTCTGATTAGGAATGTATTTATGATAAGAATAAGGAATTATCTTATCATAAATATCTTTGACTTTTCCTACGGGTAGGGGCGCCTTGAGCAGTCGTTGATCTCTGTCTGCTCTACCTCAGCTGCGTGTAGTGAATGAGCTGCTCCTTGCTCATTTAATAGGTGCAATCTTTTCTTTCTTGGGAAATAATCCACTTGTCAGCTCCATGATTTTGGAGATTATTTTTAGCTCCACAGATATAATTCTACAATATACAATTGCGGCACTAGATTCTTAAGTGGGAACATGTGATCAAGTTCGTTAACCATAATTATTAAGGAAAACTAAAGGAAACCCCAAAATTGCGATATCCTAATATTTAGGCCAAACTTTTTTAATATCCAAAATGGGCATGCAGCATTAAAACGTTCCATGAAACAAAAAAGCAGAAGGCAGTAGGAAAAAGTTGTCCCAGGAGATTTCATCTCCACATTCAGAAACAGTAACAAAGATAACTATTATGAGAAATAGTGCAATTCAGAAACAATGATAATGATATCCACTTTCAAAAACAGTGCAACTTTTGTGATAATTGTACACACCTTTATAACCTAGCAGGTCAGTTTTCTTTCATTCAATAAACACACATACACTAACGAAAAACACAGAGAGCCTGACCTTACACAGAGCAAAGAAACCTCCAACTTCTAAAGATTTCTAGCATCCTTTGTAAACACTCATCTTTGTAAATTTCCATCCTTTTGTAATCTTTTGATATATCAATAAAAGAGTAAGTATACATATTCAAGCTATTTTTAATCTTAAGTAAGTTTTCTTTCTTTATCTACGTGTTCGTTTAATTAGACTTTCGGTCCAAAACAGGAGAACAAAAATTAGTTATATAATTAACTTGTTAAAATGATGACCATACTTTATTTAAGCACCCTGTTATAGTTGAATGTTATTCATACAAATAATTGAATATTAACCATGGTACATCAGGGTTCTCAATAACTCTGAGTTCAGCCCTTATGGCCTTATATCTGCATTGCGAGTGACCTTCATGCTGAAACATGTCGAGTTCCATGTGAAAGGTTTTATGTCAAGTTGCTATAATAGTCATCCGAATATTCAACCCAGACCCAACTTCAAATTTGATATCAGAGCCAAGTTCACATTTATAAGAAAATTAACAAGACTCATAAGAAGAAAAAGTTTATCTTAGTGCCATGGAAAGTCCCATTATTAGTAAGGATCAAGAAGTTCAGCATAATATATTAATAGTAAGTAGAGCAACTAATCATAGTTTAGAGACTTTGAGATAAGCTAGGGAGTATTTATGAAATCAATTAGCAGTAACTTTAGAGAAATGTAGGGTTTAAGTTTATGATAGAGTATCTCAATTTAGAAAATAGTGAACAACAAAAGAGAAAAATTGCTTAAGACCAAAGTAATTTAGTTTACTATTTTCCATTAAGAAAGCATAATCATATTTTTCATAGTAAAGAAAATCTCCAAGCAAATGGTATTGTAAATCTTTTTAGTAGTCAAGTATAAAATACAAAATTAGAGAATAATAAGCTTGTTATTTATTAAGCTCATGTTCATGTTGGAACAAATTTGGGCACCGCCGTAGATGGTCAAGGCACAAATTTGAGCAACCTGCACAATAGAGAGTAACCGTAACTGTAACAACGCTAAGACTAGGGGGTGTACTGGCCAAAGGCTTTCCGACGGTCAAGTTAGTAAGCAGTTTTTTAACCCAAGCAGTGGACAAAAAAATTAGAGTATTGAGAATGTGTTACCAGAGATGAACCCTAGATGGGTGTATTTATACCGTGGGGAGAGAGACCATTTTAGGATAGAACCTTGTTCTAAGATAGGAGAATCCTAGTGGATACCTAAAAGTAGATATTGCACCCTTTTAAGATCTGTGATTACTTGCAACACACGCCAATTTCTAGACTATAAGAACTCCAAGAATTATAAGGATCTGATTGTGTTCATATTCGAACAATTTGTGTGTCATGGGGAATAAGCATGGTCATCCAACGAAGTCGCTCAGATTTCGCTTCTTGCCCCCAGAACAGGGTGATGGTGGCACCGCTACTCGCTTGTTCCAGCTCTACTCAAAGCTGATGAGTCCATGTCCGAACTTCTGAGATAACAGTATTCAAATCAGCCTTACTCCGGCCCCAGGAAATCATGATCTCATAATTGCCTCTAACTATGCATCGAAAAGGCAACTAGTTCCCCTTGATGATGGATATTTGTCAAAGACCATGCCTTTCGAAGTAAGCTAGAATACATACCATTTAGTCTTCTTTATTCATTTGATGATCCAACTCTTTGAGGTGCAATGGAGACATTTCAGATTCTGACTTGTGGCCTCAATTGTCGTGTCATAAAGATCATAATGATTATCGTATCGGGTGAGCACACTTTGTAAGAGGAAGCCATTCATTTCTTCATGCGACTTTGATCTTAATATGCGCAAATCTCGAGGTGAGTAACGTTTTGTATTCAACGACTAGATATTAGAGAGTTTTGCCTTTAAATAGCCATTTTTATGGAAGGGCTTCGCCAAATATCATTTCTTCCATTTGCACAATGAAGCTTCCTCCTCTACTCCATAGTCTCATTTCTAAGCCCATTTTCCTTTTTAAACCTTCAATATTTAGTCTCCTTTATGAGCCAAGTTTCCTCTTTCAACAGTTGGATAATGTTGCTGATGGGATCTTCACGAATGCTTCCTTATCATAGCAATCGAGGGCAAGGTCTGGGAAACGCTTGACACAAGTCATAGGGTATTCCCCATGCTTTTGGCGAGTGTTGTTGAGCTGAGTCGTGGTAACTCTATCCTCATACTGGAAGTACTTTTTCCAGAACTTGCCTGCGAGCTCTTCTCATGTTCGAATGGAACCCAATGCGAGGGTAGCGTACCAAGCATAGGCACGTTTAGTTAAACTTTCAGAACCCCCTAAGATGGAGGTTATAGTAACAGGCATGAGGACCCAAAGAATCAATGAAACGGCTTATATGTTCTTTAAGGCTACCCTTCCTCTCATCAAAGAGGACAAGGTTTGGAGTTTCGTATCTCTTAGGATATGTAACATGGAGAAAGCTGACTGCGTATGGTGCCTTAGGGACATACTTCCAATCCTCATAGCTCCTGTACAACTCCTTTTGTAGCATGGTGATGACATCTTTCTGACTGACAAATGACGACATCTTCTTAGAACTTTTGCTGGCAGCAGCAGCCGACTCTTCCTGGGAAGTCTTTTTATTATGCGCATAGTCCTTTTCTCTTACTTTCTCACTTAGCTTTGGGATTGAGTTTTTCAACTCATTCACAGATGCAGCAATTTCCTTTTAGGTTTCACCTAAAGCGTTAATGGCAGTGATGATGTCTGTCATGGCGTATTCGTCCAGTCTTTCCTGGCTTTCCGGGTGTTGTCCCTCACTTTGGGACTCATCCAATCAAGAAGCAGCATCACCTACCTCTAACGCATTACCGCTCCTAGTAGTGTTTCTTCTGGATCTCGAAGCCACTGAATCAAGATTATGACCTAGTCCCCAGTAAAGTAGCCATTTTATGTTAGGGGACTTTTAGGTCGAAGTGGACTCGGGCTTTGCGGATGTCCTCTTACCTCCTTTGGTTTGCTTTCGTGCCAAGTTCGGGAATATCTCGAAAGAAGTAGCATGTCTTATGAAATTCCCCGATTGGATAAATGGGTCAAAGATAACATGATTAAGTAAATAATGGCTTGCTTAAGTGAGGCATGGTATGGAAGCTAAAAGATTATCAGTTTAGCATGAGAAATAGGGTTTGCATGGTTGTATGATACTCTAGGTTGGGTAATCTGGGGGCTTCTTGTGGTGATAACAAGACTTCTAATAGCTAAGATACTCAGAAAAAGGTTATGGAAAACACTAATGTTGCAAGGGTGATCTCTCCTGGGGTTTAAGGCTGTTTGCACTTAGGGAAATGATATCCCTAGCTTGGTGCAGCATAATTCTTAAGCTACTCCTCACATTCTATCTCTTCTTTCTCTAGGTTCAATTGTTCCCCCCTTCTCTCTCTCTTTTTGTCTTCAATCCCCTTTCTAAGGTTTTTTACCTCCATTTTTGTAGGTAAATGATTCATTTCCAAGCTTTCTAAAGAATCTCTACTTATGGCTAAGTTCTCATTTTTTTTCTCCTAGCGTAACTGCAACCTTCCTTTTTTATGTAAAACAGCTGAGAGCTATTGCGCTCGTGAAGACTGCACTGCACCTCCTTCCCGAGACATTGTTTTCCAGGTTAGTTTTTGCAGGCATTACTTCTAGTAACTATCTATTGGCTTTCATAAATTGTTCTTCTAGGTGAGTTAGGAAGGGAAAGTCAGCATCTCTCTTCAGTAAATGCATGTCTGGCTGGATAATCACGTGATCTTAACGCGTGAGATTTGGTTCCTTGGTAACTAGATTGGTTGGCTTGCTAGAGAAAGAAGGAAACTAGGTTTGTTGTCTCTCAAACTTACCCACGTGGACTTCAAAGATTATGGGCTTGGATTTTGGTCTCCCAAGCAGCCTAAAGTCTTCCATAATCTTACCCTTATAATCCCGATAAACTTCCGTAACCATCCACACCATAATTCACTCGACAAGCCCAAGGCATGTGACTTGGGTTTACCTTAGCATGAATAATAGTTAGCGTGACAAAGCTCGGTGTGATTAATATGCATGGATTTCCCTAAGTGTGGCATGATTTATACAATTGTACAATTTAATTACCTTAGCATGTCATTATTGTGAATATTTTTCTTTCTTGATTCCTCACCTTTGCATGTGTTTGGACTTGGCTTGGGGCTTGTATGACAATTGCGCTTTGATGTGATATATATTAGCACACAAATTAAACCCTATTAAGATAGTTGTAGTACGCGTAAGTAGGGATCGTTGTAAGCCTGGGATTAACTAGGGACGCTAATCAACACAAATTAAACTTAAAAACTGAAACTAGACTCAAACAACTCAAAACAAGCTAAACTGACTCAAAACACACAAACTAAGTTAAATTGACTCAAAACAATAACTAGAGAGCAATTTGGACGAAAATTGAACTCCAAAGACTCAAAACAATGTAAAACAACCAATCTGGACAGATTCTTACATAAAAACACGAAATAGAAAGGGGGGGTTTGTTTTTGACGAATTTAAGACTAAAACTAAACAGATTTAAAGACTCTAAATACTTTGGACGAAATTGGTGATTTAAAGGGTGAATGGCTAGTTAGAAGGTCCTGCTCCACACATGACACATATGCATACAAATCAATTTCCAGTTATTCTTCCAATAAACCATGAATGACAATGCCCCAAATTAATCGTGAGAAGCACAAATTAACTTTCAGATTTTCCTAAATTCATTATATTGGACTCAGTGACGCAACCAAATTATTCGTATCAAGTTCTCTACATGAATTGCATAATAGAGATACATATCAAAGATCCTTAAGTTCTATAAAAATCATAAGCATTGACAAGGCATTCGTAACTATGAACTGCATGATACTTCTGCCAAGAATTCACTTAACACAATCATGACTAGTGACTTTTACTACTTGTGAATATAAGTTCATAACGATTAGGTGAAATTCCCTTATACTCTAGCATCAAATTCATGCATGCAAACTAAGTAGGCATCCTTAATCAACACACAAGAACAAGTTACCAATCAAACAGATAAGTAAATTGCATTCACGATTTATGAAATCATAACTGGAAGTACTCAATTCATATCACATATATGTTCATGGCTTCGAATACTTCTCTAACTAAAACGAAATTAGTTCCATATGTTCAACATAATTGAAAGCCAAATTAAACTAAACATTGGACTAAAACTAAGGATAGAAAGAACCCAGAAACACTTCAGCACTCCAATGGTAGATTTGGCATAATCCTTGGGTGCTAGGGCACAGCACAAGTCCTCATTCTCATTGTAGCACGTCACAAGCCTCCAAATACCTTCAGAAACATGCGGCACTCATGTATTTTTCTCTCTGATTTCTCTATTGTGTGTGGTGCGAAATTGTGGTCAGAAAATATGTATTTATAGGCTAGGGTTTCGGCACAAAAGTTGTGGAGGAGAAGGATTACACAATCCTAAGGGAATAGGACTAGGGAATTCGGCATAAAGCTTCTAGAATGGGATATCTGGCAGATTTCTAGAAGCTAAAGGATAAGAGGGTGCGGCACCACTTAGGATCAGGAATAGGGCTTCTAGAAGAGGGTATTTAAGTGATTTAATGTGAAATTGATCCCCCCCCCCCTTGCAGCTGGAATTAAGGTAGGATAAGATTAGGATAAGATAAGATAAGATAAGGTTAGTTTGGATAAGATAAGTGATAGGAGCATATTTATGCGACTTAGTTAGCTTGTTCTTGTGCATTTATGTTGTTATGTCTTAGTTAATTATGTATTTTAAGCTATTTTCGTGTGTTTGTAGGTCCAAAGGGTTAATGTGGCAAAGAAGTGCATTTTGGAGCATTTTGGAGCATTTTTGGGCATGGAATGGATAGCATATGCTTGGAGCAAAAGGAATGAATGAAATTTGAAGTTTGTGCATCATCATCTCCCTATAAATAACCATTTTAGCACACTCATTTCACCCAACACATTCACCTACCACTACATCCACTCATTTCACCCAACACATCCACTCATTACAACCACCCAACACATTCACTCATTACCTAAACATCCATCCACTACACCCATTACATCCACTCATTACCACAACATTCACCCACTACACCCATTACATCCACTCATTACCTCCACTCATTACCACAACATCCATCCACTACACCCATTACATCCACTCATTACCACAAAATAAACCACTACCACCTTAATTAGATGGTGGTCCTCTCCCTAGCCTATAAATACATCCACCCTTCACCATAACTAGGGAGATCCATCCAAAGACCTTACATTCATCCATATATTCCCACATCTCAAACACATCTCCATAAACTTCCATTTCCATGTCGTGAGCTCCATTCCATCCATATATCCATAGATCCCTCCATCAAAAGAGCTTCATTCATAAACACAATTTCCTTGCCATGACCTCCATCCATTCATCTAGCCATACTACATCTCACCAATCCATACACTTTCATCTCTTAGCCGTGCAAATCCATTCCATCCATATATCCGTACACATCCTAGACACTTGTGCTACAACAAGGTGGTGAAAACAAAGGTCCTTGGCGTTTCAAGCTTGGAACTTTGGAGCGTTTTAGGTGTACTTCGTTCATGCTTTCAATGTCTACTTTGTTATTTTCTAATTTTGTTGCAATTATGAGTGGCTAAACCCCTATTTAGTTAGGGGGAAGTTTGAAGCCATGAACATGCTTGAGATATGAATTGATTTCCTCCAATTGTGATTTGATAAGTTGTGATTGCAATTCAATTATCTATTTTATTCATAACTGATTCTTGTATGTTTATTAAGGATGCATACTTAGTTTTCATGCATGAATTAGATGCTAGAATATAAATGAGTTTCACCTAATCGTTACAAGTTTATATTCATAAGTAGTGAAGGTTGTTTATCACAATCGCGTTAATTGAATTCTTGGTAATTGTATCATGCATTCATAGTTACAATTACCTCTTCAACACTTATGATTTTCATTGACCGTAATGATCTCTGATTGCATCTCTATTATGCATTCATATAGCGGACTTTTAGAGAATGATTTGGGTTGTTGCATGCATTCATCCAACTCAATGAGTAAAGGAAAATCTGAGGGTTAATTTGTGCATCACGGTTAATCTGAGGTGTTGAGCATCATAATTTATTGGAAAGCAATTGGAAATCGATTCATGTACAAGTGTGTCATGTGTGAAGAACGGACCTCTAACTAATCCATCCATCATCGTATTCCTCAAATTTGTTTTACAATCTGCCTAGTTTTATAACTTGTTTGTTTGTTTCAAATTCATCAAAACCAAAATCCTCCTTTTTACTTTCTTGTTTCAAAGTGTTAAATTTCTGTTTTGTTTGTGTTTTTGAGTGTTTTGATTCAAGCCAAAACACTAAATTCGTCCAAAGTTGTGTTAGAGTCAGAAATTGCCTAGTTTGTGTTTTTAGGCAGTTTTGAGTGTTTTTAAGTTGTTTTGAGTCTTGTGAGTCTATTCAAACGTTTTAACTTTGTTTTTATGTTGTTGAGTTAGTTTAGAGGTTTTAGCAAGCCCTCCTAATCCCCGGTTTAGAACGATCCCTACTTGCATTTATACTACAATTTGACAACAAGAGGGTTTAATTTGAGTGCTTAACTAACTTTCACCGCATCAAATTTTGGCGCCGTTGCCGGGGATTAGCAACTTTGCTAATCCCTTGTTATTTCTTTTTCGTGTCTTTTGTTTTAATTACTGACTTTGTTTCTGTTTGTGTCTTTTATTTTTAGTTTTGATATTTGATTTAGTTTTGTTTCCTTGATTTCAGATACTAGAGAAGTAAGACATGGATTTTGCTACCATTCAAGCTCAATTGGCGAAACTTACTTCTCAATTGTCACAAAATGCTGAAAGGACCACAATGCAAAGTGTCACTACATGTGGTGTGTCCTATGGGCAAGGATATCCAACTCATCAATGTTCTCAATTCGATGCGAATGAAGATGCTTGGGGTTATCAAGGCCATAGCCAATCATGGGACAACATGTTTTCCAATGCTTACAATTCGAATTGGAGAGATTATTCATATTACATGTGGGGAGAACCTCAAGAATTCCAACAAGATGGATATTGGCAACAAGAAGATGAGTTCTATTGAAGACCTATGCAGCCACCACAACAATCTGCCCAATTCAATTCAGGTACGTCTTTGGATAATGATATGTTTAATAAGTTACTCACCTAAAGGAAGATTTTGAAATCCATGATGCTATCACTTTGGGAAGTGCTATGGAGGTTGGAGGTGAACCCAAGACATCCAAACCAAGCCAAAATATGGATGAACAGCTGCTGCTCGAAGAAGAGGAGAATAACAAGGCCATGGTGGTACCTCTGCAAACAAGTCATCAAGAGCAAGAGTATTTCATATCATAAAGGTTGAAAGCAAGAGTATCTGATATCATGTTTTCTCCCTGTCCTTTTCCTTGTCTTTGTGACAAGGAAAAAGCGAGCAATCAGCTTGCACTTGGTGTCAATCTTCCGATCTAAGAACCGACTGCCTGGAACTCCTTCCTGATTGCTTACCTAGCATTGCTCTCGAATGCTCATCTTCAACTGCTGATGTACTTCCGAAGAAGATGCCACATCTGCCTGGAGAACAGATAAGGCAAGTGAAAATGATACCTTGAAGCATGTGGAGACAACGTGCTAATTCATCTTCAAGATCAAGTCTCCTTTTCCTTGCTAAGAAGTTCCCCAGCCCAGTTCAAGAATAAACATGTGGAAAGATACTTCTTCAAAAGCAAAAGTATCTCATATCATCATAGTCGCAGGCAAAGATATCTCATGGCATGCTTTTCCTTTACCCTTGCTCTTGCCTGCGGGACAAGGAGAAAGAAAGCAATCGGTCGACACTTGGACAGATTGAACAAAGAAACAGACCATCACCTCTACCTCGTGCCTACCTGCCGTGCAAAAGAAACAAGCAGAGAAGAATGCTGCCTGCACACTCAATCAACCCAGCAGAAGGAGTCTGAGTTGAAACCAAGAGCTCGAGAAGCTTCAACAACATATGGACGCATCAGTTGCCAAAGAGCAAAGCCTCGCCGTACAAGGCCATCAAATCACCATCACCAATCAAGTCTCCTTTTCCTTGCTAAGAAGTTCCCTAGCCCAGTTCGAGATCAAAGCTGTGGAAAGTCAACAAGATCATCTCTCCAAACCAGATTTGCGTTCTTAAACTCTACTCTATCTGGTTTTTACTTTGCCATACTTGTCATGTTTATTCGTTGTTTGTTTGTTTGCTTGTTTTTGTGAGTTTATGCCTGAAACATTGAGGACAATGTTTGATTTAAGTGTGGCGGGGTAACCAAGTTGTTTTGCAAGAAATTCGTGGGAGTTTATCACCCATTACTTCTAATGTTGTTCCTTGCTGTTTTTAAGTGTTTTTATGCTGTTTTGGAGTGTTTTAGTGTGTTTTGACATAAAAATCATAAAATCTCATAAAAATTTGAAAAATTGTTTTGAAAAACCCAAAAAGAGTTGTTTTTGTGTGTTTATTTGTGTCTTAGGATACCTTCCAACACAGTGATGAGGAATTGGTTTTTAATTGCATGACTGTTAAAGAGAGTTATAAACATGGATGGAAGTTTCATTTACTCCTTGGTTTATGCTTGGTTGTAGTTATAATTTATAAATTCACATGCAATCATAAAGGAAAAAAAATCTGTTTTTTGTAACATGCTTGAAGGAAGGAACTCAAAGTAACCCTACAACCTTGTGAGACTTGAGCCTAAAACGTTTATTTGGAGAGTTAATAATCTGTGCATTGTTGTTTTCTAACGTCGTTGCATCATCTCATTATTCTTAGCTTGGTTGCTACTTAGAAGGCGTTTCATCATTTAGTTCCAAATGCTAGAACTCATGCCCATTTCATTCAAAGCATGCTATTGATTTGCATAACACATATTCAAGATGAAGTTGTGTAGTGACCACCACCAAAGCCAAATTACCGTGTATCCTACTTCATTATATGTTTAAGTTTAACCCCGTTGAGCCTTGTGTAGCCTATGTTCTTTGTTAACCCACACTATCCTTACCTAGCCTAGTTTTAGGACCATCCATACCCTTGTTCTTGAAGCATAATAAAGCATGACTTCAAATGAACTCCTTTTTTATCAATGTATTACATAAACCAAGTGTGGAGGAAGTGATTCTTGTGTGTGTGTGTGTGTGCCAAAATCCGTAATAAGGCACGGGTAGAAAAGAAAAAAAAAAAAAGTTGTGAAAAGAGTGAAAAAGAGTTGAAAAATATATGAGAAAGAGCTCTAAAGTGTTGATTGTTGAAGAAAGGGTCCAAGGCATTGAATTCGACCCTAAGTGTTGCATGAATCTTCCCTTTGTGTTTAAAAGTTTATTTTTGCATTCTAAAGTGAATTCCAAGTGTCGATTTCATTACTTTGCTTGCTATCGCTTGAAGAACGTTTGTTATCCCTATCCTTTCTTTGTTAGCCATTACCCCCAAGCCCCATTACAACCCTTAACTTCATCTTGAGCATTGTGTGTTTCAATTTGTGGAGTTCGAAATTGGTATGAGCATATGGTGTCACTGGTTCTCGCATCTAAGTAGTAGCATTCCATTCATGAGATCATATTTAAACATGCTTATTAACTCCAGAAATTGCTTTCTTTGTTGTAACATATGTGAGTACTAGTCTTTCATGTTTACATCAATCTTCTCACATATAACTAGTGTAGGGTGTGTAGTCAGAAAATGTGCGTGAAAATAGAGAGTATCTAGTAAGGAATTGAGGGAATTCTCTAAGGCATGTTACTACATTCAAAATGTTGTTTTAATTGATTAAATGTGAACTAGTGAATGGTAATTATGATTAAGTATGCTCAAGGGTAAGGATTGCTTAAATCTATGTAAGTGATGATCTTTGGCATGTCATGTTTCATTAAAAATCCCTTAGGCAAATGTTGGAAGGCTAGGTTGTGTTTTGTTTGTTTTGATTCGTTTTGTTTTGCTCGAGGACTAGCAAAAGCTAAGTGTGGGGGAATTTGATAGGAGCATATTTATGCGACTTAGTTAGCTTGTTCTTGTGCATTTATGTTGTTATGTCTTAGTTAATTATGTATTTTAAGCTATTTTCGTGTGTTTATAGGTCCAAAGAGTTAATGTGGCAAAGAAGTGCATTTTGGAGCATTTTGGAGCATTTTTTGGCATGGAATGGATAGCATATGCTTGGAGCAAAAGGAATGGACGAAATTTGAAGTTTGTGCATCATCCTCTCCCTATAAATAACCATTTTAGCACACTCATTTTACCCAACACATTCACCTACCACTACATCCACTCATTTCAACCACCCAACACATTCACCTACCACTACATTCACTCATTTCACCCAACACATCCACTCATTACAACCACCCAACACATTCACCTACCATTACATCCACTCATTACCACAACACTCACCCACTACACCCATTACATCCACTCATTACCTAAACATTCATCCACTACACCCATTACATCCACTCATTACCACAACATTCACCCACTACACCCATTACATCCACTCATTACCACAACATAAACCACTACCACCTTAATTAGATGGTGGTCCTCTCCCTAGCCTATAAATACATCCACCCTTCACCATAACTAGGGAGATCCATCCAAAGACCTTACATTCATCTATATATTCCCACATCTCAAACACATCTCCATACACTTCCATTTCCATGCCGTGAGCTCCATTCCATCCATACATCCATAGATCCCTCCATCAAAAGAGCTTCATTCACAAACACAATTTCCTTGCCGTGACCTCCATCCATTCATCTAGCCATACTACATCTCACCAATCCATACACTTTCATCTCTTAGCCGTGCAAATCCATTCCATCCATATATCCATACACATCCTAGACACTTGTGCTACAACAAGGTGGTGAAAACAAAGGTCCTTGGCGTTTCAAGCTTGGAACTTTGGAGCGTTTTAGGTGTACTTCGTTCTTGCTTTCAATGTCTACTTTGTTATTTTCTAATTTTGTTGCAATTATGAGTGGCTAAACCCCTATTTAGTTAGGGGGAAGTTTGAAGTCATGAACATGCTTGAGATATGAATTAATTTCCTCCAATTGTGATTTGATAAGTTGTGATTGCAATTCAATTATCTATTTTATTCATAACTGATTCTTGTATGTTTATTAAGGATGCATACTTAGTTTTCATGCATGAATTAGATGCTAGAATATAAATGAGTTTCACCTAATCGTTACAAGTTTATATTCATAAGTAGTGAAGGTTGTTTATCACAATCGCGTTAATTGAATTCTTGGCAATTGTATCATGCATTCATAGTTACAATTACCTCGTCAACACTTATGATTTTCATTGAACGTAATGATCTCTGATTGCATCTCTATTATGAATTCATATAGTGGACTTTTAGAGAATGATTTGGGTTGTTGCATGCATTCATCCAACTCAATGAGTAAAGGAAAATATGAGGGTTAATTTGTGCATCACGGTTAATCTGGGGTGTTGAGCATCATAATTTATTGGAAAGCAATTGGAAATCGATTCATGTACAAGTGTGTCATGTGTGAAGAACGGACCTCTAACTAATCCATCCGTCATCGTATTCCTCAAATTTGTTTTACAATCTGCCTAGTTTTATAACTTGTTTGTTTGTTTCAAATTCATCAAAACCAAAATCCCCATTTTTACTTTCTTGTTTCAAAGTGTTAAATTTCTGTTTTGTTTGTGTTTTTGAGTGTTTTGATTCAAGCCAAAACACTAAATTCGTCCAAAGTTGTGTTAGAGTCAGAAACTGCCTAGTTTGTGTTTTTAGGCAGTTTTGAGTGTTTTTAAGTTGTTTTGAGTCTTGTGAGTCTATTCAAACGTTTTAACTTTGTTTTTATGTTTTTGAGTTAGTTTAGAGGTTTTAGCAAGCCCTCCTAATCCCCGGTTTAGAACGATCCCTACTTGCATTTATACTACAATTTGACAACAAGAGGGTTTAATTTGAGTGCTTAACTAACTTTCACCGCATCAATAAGGTTGGATAATGTTTTGGATAATGTTCCTTCCTTTTAGCTGATTCCTTATCTTCTTTGTCTTGACCTTATTTTCTTCATCTCTTCAGCATATTCCTAGCCTCTTAAACTTCAAAAATGTCCATCCACCTTACTCCATGCATGTGTTATCCATTCTTGGCCCAAAACTGCTCCAAATTGCACTTTCTTGCCAACTTTGTCATTTGAACCTGAAAACACACGAAAATAGCTTAAAACACTCTAATAAGTAGAAACTAGCCATGTAAATGCAAGAAAACAAGGTAACTAAGTCGCATAAATATGCTCCTATCACGCTTTGAGACTTGTTGCATGTGACATTTTTGGGCCTACTCCCTTGATTTATTTGGGATGTAAGAAATTTTAAACGAGATGAATAATCAAACCCAGGCCCAAAATAAATTTTTGAACATGAGTTTCCTAATGAGACTTTTCCCCTTCCCGATGGCAACTAACGACATTGTGGTGATACGCGCCCTTGTTTCCCGTGCACGTCTAATCACCCAAAAAAAACTCTTGGTATTCCTCCACCCTCTTCACGACAATTTCTTTAATTGCTTCTTCTCCCTAGGACAAGTAATTAATCTATCTTTCCCTCTTCTTCCTCTCCTGAACTCCATTTTCTTCTGAAATCCTTCTCTCTGCTCATTCTTCCTGCATCGTGCTTCTAGCTCATATTCTTCTGTGCTTTGCATCTAGGCCTTCCGTCAGGTAACGAAAATTGTAATACCCCGTCCTTTTTTTTGCGTCGAGCATTTTTTTTTTCATTATCTCACGTTTCGTCTTTAGCGGCCTTAATTTGTGAGCCACTGGGACCCACAATGAAATTTGGTCCCCTTGCTTTTCCCTTTTTGTCCCATGACACCCCCTTCCCCTTGTCATTTCTCTCTCTCTCTAACTCTCACAACTCTCTCATCTCTCTCCCTCTTGGCTCTCTCTCTTTCTCACTATCTTTGCCCTCCCCAATGGCACCACACACCCACATATTACACAACAACAATAAACAATGACCAAGGCATCACCACCTCCCCTCTAGGTGAAACCACAAACCCAAAAAGCCCCTTAAACTTCTTTCTTTCTCTCTGTATTCATTGTTCACCGAAACTCTCTGGCGAGTTTCCACCTTCTTTGGCGAAGGTAAGCCTCGAAACTTGTCCAAAAGTTGTAGATTGTGTCTTGGTGTGTGTTTGGAAGTAGTTTTGAGTGATATTTGGATGTAGGAAACTCATGGGGAAAGCTTCCCCAGTTTTCCAGCAAGGACCGCCACTTTTGAGCCATTTTCTGACCAAACCACAACGAGTTAGCTGTCGAAAGGTACCATTCTCTTCGTCTTGTCGAGAAGTATGATTTTCGTTTTGAATCACTTGATTTCATTGAGTATTGAAGAAGTTATGAATGTTTAAAGTTTACCCTGTTTTTGGCGAGTTCCCCAGTTTTCCTGCGGACCAGTCACCTTTCAGGCCATTTTCCAGCCATCTTCGGCAACCATTTGGCTTCCAAATAGGTATAATCTTGTTATGCACTTTCCTATCTACGTTTTGATATATTATGGGTCGAATTTGGTTAAGAAACGACGAAGTTACGAAGCTTTGAAATTTGCCCAGACTTTCGGCCAAAAATTCCAATTTCTGGTGAGCTCCGGCGGCTTGACTCGGCTTGGCTCGGCTGAGTCAACCGTTGACATCTCGGTCATCATTGACCGTTGACCATCAACGTTGACCTTTGGTTGACTTTGGTTGACTTTTTTTGGGTTTCTGCCGGGACCCCTCCTAGACTAATTTCGACGTCCTAATTCCAAATCCACGCTCTGTTTTCCCAAATTCAATCATTTTAATAGAGTTTAATTAATTGGTCTCTTTATATGCTTAGGTGCATTTGTTAGTGGTGTTTCCATCCTCCCTAGTTCGAACGGCTCTTCGGCGACGGAGTATCTGTGAGTAGACCCCTTCCAAAATGCATAATTTTATTACTAGAAATGCATACATGAAAAGCATGATTTTATGACTACGTTTTATGAAACGTTTATGAGTAAATCGGATTTACGCTTTATGAAATATCATGCTTTATCAAATTTATGATATGATGTTTGAGCTATTGAGCTCCGATGATATATATTTGAAAGATTATGTTTATGATTTTCTATGCTTACTTAATGGATATTCATACCATGTGCCTTCGGGCGGACGATGTAGTGCCTTCGGGCGGACGATGTCGTGCCTTCGGGCGGATGATATATGTACCTTTGGGTGGGCGATGTAGTGCCTTCGAACGGAAGATATATGTGCCTTCGGGCGGGTGATGTAGTGCCTTCAGGTGAAAGATATATGTGCCTTCGGGCGGGTGATGTAGTGCCTCGGGCGATTATGATATCACTGCTAAGCACACTATATATGATATATGTTTTAAGAAGGTTTTATGGCATGCTAGGGTTTTCGGAAAACCTACTACCTATTATACTATATGAGTTTTCTAAAATCTGGGGGTTAGTACGTTTGAAGAGTAGTTGACTTTAGTATTATTTATATCAAACTTGGTCCACTCATGTTTTGTTTTTGCGCCCCCTTCAGGACTTAGAAATGAGGCGTGCAATTGATCCCGGAGTTAAGGCATTCCCGTATCAGTATCTTCGAGTCCTCTCAGTGTATGACCCCTTTCTTTGTAATCTTAATTAGTAGTATGCTCTGAACATGTCATGCATTATCACTTTTAAATTGTTGGCAGTTGAATATTCTCCTTTGGTCCAATGACCCGTACCTTATTACTATTATTTTGTTAAGGTTTGTATTTGGATATTATATTGCGTGGTTACGCTCGAAAATTATATGCATGTTTCACATGTTCTCAGCATATGCATTCATTAAATGGCTCGCGTCACCCTCGGGTGTTGGGCAGCACGTGACCATCCCGTTGTCCTTCGAACACTGTGATCAAGGCGTGTCAAAAATCACCCTCTCTTACTTTTGAATTTTCCTATTTCCTTGTCTTCTCTATCGGCTTTGATGGTGAATCTGAGCATGCTTTCTTCCTTTCTTTCTTTTTTTTCGTACTTAAGGAATTTTCGGGTTTTGCTCTTCATAGAAGAGGGGTATGATCTTTCCCTAGGGAAATTAATTCACACTCCTCAGTAGATTTCGATTTTGGAACTCCGTGTGCTTGCCCCTTGTGGTTTTCTTCTTGCCTTTCATGCGTATTGTGTGATTGTTTCATAGCTCGGCTTGATTGCTTGTTGGTGCTTATTCGAGTAGGATTAATTTCGGTGCATTGTTTTGCTACGCATGGTTGCTTGATCTTTTGCATGGACATTTGTATATCGTGCTTTTCCGAGCTAGAATTCCTTTCTTTTATTGTTGGCATGGCATGAGCAGGGAAAAACATGTGTGTTTTGCGTGATAAAATGAGATAAGGTAGTCCCATGTAAAGCCTCAAGCTTTAGCGTGCGTGTGCTTGAACTTTAGGGATCTCACTTTCCCGCAGCATGTTTACCTGCTTTCCTTGGGTAAATTTTTGTTTCATGGATCACCATTCTTCTCTTCCACTTGCCCATGTGATGGGTCGTGGTATTTATAGCTTGTTGTTCGTTCCCTTACAGGTACGTTATGGCTTTGGACTCTCCAAAGTACTTGCAGTGGTGGATGGGTCTTTCTCGACCGAGGATTGACTCCAGCGAGGTAGGCCACCACCTCTTCTCGGCTTCCAGAATAGGGCTTTCAAGGAAGAAGAGCCTTCGCTAGACTCGGTTCCTCTTGTCGATCCTAAGTGTGTTTCGAGATGTTGCATAGAGAGTAGTCGGTTCCCAGTGGTGCCACTCCATTTTGAGTTTTCTTGCAGTGAAGCCACCGGTTGGGCCGATTGGGTTGATGCCGATTAGGTTGATGCCGCTGGGGAATGGAAAGCATGTCACATTTTTGAAGAGAAAATTCACTAAATTATTTGGCATGTTACTGTTTGGGCCCAAAATGACAATTTGGGCCGAGTGTAGAATCATTCTCGGCCCGAAGGCCTTGCGACAAGAAGACCATGGACCGTTCAGCTCGTGGGCTTCCAAACCGAGGTCGGTTAGGTCAAAACGCAATGACAAGCCGAGTCCTAGTACAATAGGGAGTCTCGGCAGGATTAACAACCCGGAAGGGATCCGACTCAATAAGGGACTAGGTTCACAATCCTAGTCAAGATAGGACTGGTCGAGGTGATGTTGATCCGGAGAAGAAAACCTAGTTCGAGTAGGATTTTAACTCAAGATATACAGCTACTATAAATACAAGAGGTCGCGTACCATTCAGAGGACCTCCGATCCCCACAAAATCAATACAAAATTGCCCTGCGCAAATCCTCAAACAACTTGAGAACTTTTTCCTTTTCTTTTTCGCTGACACATCTTCCGTTGGCATCAACAGCACTGTGAAAGCAACCGGTGATATCTTAAGTCGGCATAGATAGCTCTATCACCGTAGAATTGGCCGAACTCGCAGTACCTTCCGTTGGCATCAACAGCACTGCGGCGGGCACGGTCAATTGTCTATCCAAGTCTTGGTCGAGAAGGGTTTCTAAATCCTTTTTTGGTCGAGGTCATCTCATTAGTCTTCTCGACGAAGTGAGGTGTTACAGTTATTACATTCGGCACATTGAAAGCCGAATTCGATTTGTGAGCTTCGTGATAATAGTAACCTTGTCTTCAGGTTTGAGAATCCAGGAGGCCGAGACGTGTTCCTTTCTCGGCCGCAATCGCAAGACGCAGAAGTCAGTAGCGCGACCCAACGCGACATCAACAAATTTACTCCTCGGCCGACGAGTTGGCACGCCCGCATTCACCGAAGGACGTAGTTAGCTTTTAGATTACTCGGCCTGCGCGCCACGTAGGCTTTGTAGTTTTTAGGACCAACATTTTGGCACGCCCAGTGGGACCCAGTGCTAAAACTACGAAGTTCACATGATCTATCTCGATCCGGCTTCAAGGGATGAGTGTTATCGCCTATTAAAGGAGCAAAAACAACTCCTTGAAAGATTGAGAAGAATTCCTAAAAAGCAAGAGGCCGGGGGGCAAATTTCCACTCCGGCCACAATCAACATTCGGCCTAAGAAAATTGTCGAGACGGCCGAAGAAGAACAAAGGCCACCTATTTTTTCGGTCGACACTAAAAGTGTGGTAGGCCTAGAAGAAAAAGTTCAAATTTTTGAGCCACAAATTGAGTCAGAAAATGATTCGTCAGAGGAGTGCTCCAATGACGAACAAGACCAATACACGGCTTCAGACCATAAAACCACATCGATTGATATGGTAATTGGAGACATGGTCTTAGACGCCGAGACTACTCCGATTGATATGATTATTGGCGATAAAGCTGATATGGAGAAATCCTGTTCGGCTAAGTTATTTGAATTAAAAGCTGAAATTATGTCTGGGGGGCATAATAATTGTTCCACCCATTCGGCGGCCGAAAATGAAAAATATTTCACCAAGTCAGAAATATTTGGAGATGATCTTTTATTCGGTTTTGGAAAATGTCAAAGTGAAAATTTTGATGTAAAAAGATCTCGGCTTGGAATAAAGCATCGGTGGCCTCCTCCTGACTATGTTTTCGGCCACTTTTCTTTTCGTTTGCTAAAAATATAACTATATATAATAAGTTATTTTCTCAACCATTCGGCCCCTTGACCGATACTTAAGAAAATAAGAGGGGCAACAAGTGGTGTGCTCGGCAAAATTTTGGTCATTTTGTTTTTAGTCATGGTTGCTGTTTTGAGGTTATATATATATATATACATATGTATATAGTCATGATTGCTGACAATGGGTTTGATATGCATATATATGTAGGCAGGCCGAGCTGCCAAGAAAAGACTCTTCTCGATCTCGGCCAAATTTATCCTGACCCCAATTCCAATTCTTCTCGACCCTGGTTTATAACTGTTTATCTTCGGCCATGAGTTGTTCTTTGGTCGAAATGGGCCGTGGGTAAACAGCAGCAAGGGATGACGGTCAAAAGTACATCTGATTAGGCTGGAGATACTTAATTTCCTTAATCATTCGGCTTACGAGCCGAAGTTCAAGGAAACTGGGGGGCAATGTTTGGGCCCAAAATGACAATTTGGGCCGAGTGTAGAATCATTCTCGGCCCGAAGGCCTTGCGACAAGAAGACCATGGACCGTTCAGCTCGTGGGCTTCCAAACCGAGGTCGGTTAGGTCAAAACGCAATGACAAGCCGAGTCCTAGTACAATAGGGAGTCTCGGCAGGATTAACAACCCGGAAGGGATCCGACTCAATAAGGGACTAGGTTCACAATCCTAGTCAAGATAGGACTGGTCGAGGTGATGTTGATCCGGAGAAGAAAACCTAGTTCGAGTAGGATTTTAACTCAAGATATACAGCTACTATAAATACAAGAGGTCGCGTACCATTCAGAGGACCTCCGATCCCCACAAAATCAATACAAAATTGCCCTGCGCAAATCCTCAAACAACTTGAGAACTTTTTCCTTTTCTTTTTCGCTGACACATCTTCCGTTGGCATCAACAGCACTGTGAAAGCAACCGGTGATATCTTAAGTCGGCATAGATAGCTCTATCACCGTAGAATTGGCCGAACTCGCAGTACCTTCCGTTGGCATCAACAGCACTGCGGCGGGCACGGTCAATTGTCTATCCAAGTCTTGGTCGAGAAGGGTTTCTAAATCCTTTTTTGGTCGAGGTCATCTCATTAGTCTTCTCGACGAAGTGAGGTGTTACAGTTATTACATTCGGCACATTGAAAGCCGAATTCGATTTGTGAGCTTCGTGATAATAGTAACCTTGTCTTCAGGTTTGAGAATCCAGGAGGCCGAGACGTGTTCCTTTCTCGGCCGCAATCGCAAGACGCAGAAGTCAGTAGCGCGACCCAACGCGACATCAACAAATTTACTCCTCGGCCGAGCTCGGCCGACGAGTTGGCACGCCCGCATTCACCGAAGGACGTAGTTAGCTTTTAGATTACTCGGCATGCGCGCCACGTAGGCTTTGTAGTTTTTAGGACCAACAGTTACATTTTTGAGCCTCAACAATTGTTATGAATTATTTCAGATGGTTTTAGAAAGAAAATAAAACTTTTGGGTATTCCCAGAGTACTGCTAAAAATCACTTTTCACATGGAGAAAATCCACTGAACCATTTATCGCAAGATATACAACTACTCTTAACAAGCGAACTAAAACCTCCTTTAGACATGTTTAGTTTTCTGATTTACAAACAATAATTTATTTTATTTCTATAAATCTTTACAGTATTTTATTTGATAAACCGATATCAAACTCTAAAGAAAATTAGCACTTGTGTCCTTTAACTGCACTACGAGGATAAAAATGAAATTAGTAGATACGTGGCTAGTGATCCCAACCTGCCAAATTACACAATTAGACATAGCAAACACCAGCTGTCCACCCCTCACACATTCTCTTCAGCTCCTCGAACGTAATTTCACCTCGCTCATATCCGGCGTCCACTCGCTTTTACCTGCATGTACGAATACATCAGAAAACGTAATCACTCTTCGAAATTATTGAAATCAACACTTCAATTTCGCCACAAATCCTCTCTGCGTGTGTTCTTGTGTTTGAGATTTCTCTCGTTTCGATCACATTGCGTTGAGTTTTCTTTCTCGGAAAGTTTTGAGGCTTGTTTGGATCGAGAGAAAATGGGGATTCAAGACCAGGTGGGGAAAATGCAGGCCCGTCAGGGGTACCGGAATCTATGGCACGCCGATTTGATGGGCACCGCGACGGCTGATAGTCCCTGTAAGTATCAGATTGTACCAGTTTGATTTACCTTGTTTTTTAGTTTCTGTTTGGTTGCCGAGAATGTGAGGAAAAAAGTATAGGACTTTCCTTGTTTCTGTTTTGAATCGGTTCGTGTCTACTTGTGGCATGTTTACTGTTTGATGATTTTATTTATAAGAACATTAATGCGTTAAAAAACGATTTGAGTACTACTGAGAAAACCTACCGAGTCTGAGAGGCTCCATGCAGATGGGATGGGGATTTTATTTAATTTTTCATTTAGGTATTTCTTTTTTTACGTGCATATGATCTGACGCGAAATATAATCTTGTTTTGTTGTGTTTGTTATGCAGACTTTTGCTTTGCATGTCTCTGGTAAGCACTCTTATATCTCTGAGGTGCATTCTTAAATTGTTGCATTTAGCTCATTTATTGATTCGATATGTTTCTACTACTTTGCTGTAAATTCTTTAGTATGATGTTCTCGTATAAACGATTTCATCGTGACACTTTGGTACCAGCGATACGATTGCTCTTTTCAATTTTTCTGTACTCAGTCTTGTGTATTAAAGAGAGATGGTTTGTTTCTCGCATCCTCCAATCTAATTTGTCTTCGTTACATGATAGTGGTCCGTGCGTTTCTTACCTGCTGCGCAAACGAGCTCTTTACAATGATATGTCAAGGTAAACTAATAATTACATTCATTTCTAGATATTCCTGATCAAAATAGAAAGATTGCAATTTCTGAACACTAGTTTTGCAATGGTCTGTGTTACAGGTACACATGCTGTGCCGGATATATGCCATGCAGCGGAAAGTTTGGAGAAAGGCGTTGCCCTCAGCTGTGTCTTCTTACGGAGGTATTAATCACATTGTGTTTTTTTTTTTTTTTTTTTTTTTTTTTGTAATATACGCATTTAGCGATCCATGTAGGTATTCCTCACCTTCTGCGCTCTATTACTGCATTTTTATAGTTTATAAATTATAGACATGGACATCCATGAACTTTTACTTTATATATGTTTGCGTACTTCGTTGTTTTCAGGTCTGCTGCTGCTTTGCAAGTTCAGTTTCCTCGACACGCTTTCTAATCCAAGATGAGTTCAATATTCAAACAACACCGTGCGACAATTGCATTATTGTAATCTCCCATCTCTATGTTTCTGTTTACAGCTTTTTCTCTGCCTACACATTTTATGATATCCTTATCACTTCGACACATGACGTTTTTTTTGTAGGGATGTATGCTCTGCCTCAACCAACTTGCATGTATATGCTCCTTGATTGCTTGCTTAACTGGAAGCGAAGAGCTCTCAGATATTTCCAGTGTGTTGAACTGTATAGCTGACACGGTGTTCTGCTCGTAAGGCCTTCATTCCACCCTCCTCAACACATTCATTCCGGAGCTCGTTACCTCTTTTCTATTGATTCTTTGACTTATTTTGTTTTTCAGGGTCTGTGCTTGCATGCAGGTATGTAATAAATTAGTGATCAAGTGCATTATATAAGTTGATATATGAATTTTGATAAACCAATGAAATGTGAACTGTAATTCCTGAACCCTTTTGCTCTAAGATACTAAAAACCTCATCTCCAACCCTATATTAGTGGTGCACTTGATAGAACCCTAATTTCATGGCGATTAATCTCTATCGTAGCAAACAAACATTGATTTGGGGTTATGCAGACCCAGCACAAGATTGAACTGGACAAAAGGGATGGCAAGCTTGGTCAACCACGCGTGATGGCAGTTCCTCCGATGCAGCAGATGTCACGGATTGATCAGCCAGTTTCTCCTCATGCCGGATATAAACATCCACACGCTGGATATCCACCTCCACCAACAGGATATCCAAATCAACCGGCAGGATATCCAACTCCACCGGCAGGATATCCAAATCAACCGCCAGGATATCCACCGGCGGGATATCCAAACCAACATCCAGGGTATCCAAACCAGCATCCAGGGTATCCAAACCAACATGCAGGGTATCCAAATCAACATGCAGGGTATGGACATCATCAGCCAGTTGGATATATGCATCCACCGGCATATGGGCAACCAGTATATCCTCCAGGACCTCCACCTTCTGCGTATCCTCCTCCTCCAGAGTCGGGAGAATTTTATAACCCCGGACCTCCTCCTCCACCTCCTGGCTATACTCCAGAATCTGCATCTGCTCCTCCATATCCTCCAGGTCCTCCACCGATTTCTCATCAGGAGGCTTATCCTCAACCTTCTCCTCTTAGCCGCACCAGTACCGATCCTCCCAAGTGATCTGATCGTACAATGCAGACCGATCCGCCATAAAATAGAAAACACCTATCCAAAAAATAAAACATGACTTTGAAGAGTCCTTAATATGTTGTTAATAAAGCACTAACAAGTTAGTGACAATAAAAACTCTCTTTTTTAACAGTTATTTTCATAATATACTTTTATTTTTCAAGGGATAGTAACAAAACAATTTATTCGAGTGACAACCTAAATTACGATAAGAAAATTCAAACTTGTGTGCACATATATATATATATAAGAGCACAACTAATTTAGCTAAACCTATGATGGCTTATATTAAAAACATTTATTTCGTTGTTGTAAAGAGTTTCTTTTCTTTGCGGCCGACCGAGGAGGATGCTATGATGATGTCAAGGAAGAACAGATGAAATGAATGTTATATTCTGGACAAGGAAAGGTTATTAAACATGTGATAATCATAAATTTCACTTTCATAAAAAAATTAAAATTTTAATGGATGAGAGATGGTAAGAGAACTTTCTTCAAGTGGGATTCTCCATAAACTTTATGACACCCCATAGTTAACGTCAATTTTTGTACCAACATTATAAAACACTGCTAAAAACATGAGATGCCAAAAAGATCATGGAGAGTCCCATTTTGAAGAGAATCTCCTTAGGATTTCTCTTAATGAATAAACAATTTACACTAATACCAATCAACTTGTGATTAATTAGTCAAAGTAGAGGAGTGCAAGTATTAGGTAAACCATCATCAGTCATGGTGCCCAAACTTTGCAAATGATATTCAAACACATCTGTAAGATTTCATGCCCGTAAAAAAAGAGTATACATTATCCAAAATTGATGGTTGTCAACAATTAAATTCCAATGTGTTAACAAAAATATAGTTGAATCTTAGAGCATCTCCTTTGCTAAACTAGCAAGTGAAATGTGTTCAAAACTATTTTAGTTACTCAATTTAACTTTTTATCTCTAACAACACTCTATTTTTACATGATGTTTTATTATTGACAATTCACTCACTCATTATTTAAAACAACATTTTCTCTGATGAGCAGTTGCTCTGTAAATTTAAAGAGTGACTGTTCATTTTGCTATAAGTTTTTTTATTGAGCCTGTTAAAGATGTCCTTTTTTAAATTTAGCTCTTTAAAATAGAATTTTAGTTATTTTATATCATCGGATGCTCTTATTTTACTTAATCGAAGCCAATATAGCACTGGCTTTGACAAGATCCGAATAATTCGATTGGCTGCGTTACCAGCTGCCCAACAACATCAAAAAACCTCCATACTCCCTAAATTCAATCGAGACCATGTAGTTATAAAAAGTAAAGATATTGTTTATTGACACTTTAAAAATGTCAATTAAACTATAAAAGTGAAAATTCTATAATCACTGTTGGGGTGCTAGATCCTCACACAACTCCCTTGCGTGAGTGTTAAACATTGAGTTAATTGAAGGTGCCTTGGCAAAGCCTTGAATAGGCTCTCAGGTTCTCTTACACAGTTAGTTGCTATTAGGAGTGCTACTGTTGGCCAAGATCAACAAATTGTTTAGTTAGTTTAGATGTTTATAGGTCATTTGCTTGTGCCACAAGTAAATTGAGCTTTTTATCAAAAGATTGTTCTATGGAGGGCTTAAATCCATATTAGGTTCTTTTCTTTGCCTTGAGAACAAGGACTTTATATTCTCCTTGTGTTGAATGTCAAAATACGACCACAGACTGATCAGAAATGGTCCAAGCCAATTTGCAATCTTTGTGAAAAAGTAAGGACATAAAGTAAAGCGAGACAGAGAAAAAGTGAAAAGCTTAAGGTAAAGAGTTTGAAAATACTTGTAATTGTTAGTCACAAGGACAATAAACTGCATGAAAGAACAATAACTTGAAAGTAAATGACAAATACAACCAATCGGGCAATGTTTGACCTATTCAGGCAAGTTCAGATACCAGTCAGGCAAGGTCTCGCAAGTACATGACATGTTTTGAAAAGGAAACTTTAATACATGAAATGGATACTACAAGGGAAGTAGCAGAGTTATAAATACAAAGGAATGTTTGAACTACAAAGGAATATATGAAAAGTAGGTTGCATAGCTTTTAAAAGTCTTTTTCTTGTATGTTGAGTTGAGTGTCCTTTCTTCAATCTCTCAGCTGCCCTTTTATAGAAAATGCCTCTTTTCTTCCAAAGTAAGTTCTCAGTTCTGGCTCAAGTGGTTGATGTAATTTTGTCAAAGAATGACTCCCACTTGGATACTTGAGCTTTGATCCTCTTCTATCTACAGGTTTTCCACTAAATGTGTTTTTCTTTGCAAATCCGACTACAAATCTCTTCTTTCAGTGTGAACGAGGGTGATCTTGCCGCCCAAACATACCAGGTCAAGAGCATTTTTATACTTTGGGCTGCTTATTGTTCATCTATGTTAAAACTAAATACCAATAAGCAAACCAACTGAATTTTAAAGAATTGGGCTTTGGCCAAGCCCAATGCCTGATTTTAGTCCAAACAGTTACTATCTAAATTATTAGAAGTGTGCGCAAATACCACCAAAACTTAAAATCTTGCAAATTCACCATACATACTCATGCTTTAATGTGAATGGGTATACGAGGGAAACCAATTTTTAGACCAAATTTTATAAATCATATGAAGTGGTTGTCAATGATTAGATTATTACTTAAATGTTGATTAACATGTTTTTTTTCTTATTAGTAACATATCACATGATTTGTAAAATTAATCAACCTAGCATTACTCAATGTGAATATACAACCCCTATGCCATTTCGTTAAAAATTTAGTCAAAACTTATCATCAACATATGTAAGACCTTTTTCAAAGGTATTTTTTCACTTAATGACCCTTAGTGACTGAGTAAGAATTCTGTTGACTAAAGTTTGTGAAACATTTATTCCGCCTCCTCAAAAATAAGTTGCAGTCAACGAAATTTTTATCCCAGATCACCTACAGGTAGTTTTTTTTTTTTTTTTTTTTTTTTTGTTAAACAATAGATTTTGTTAGATTAACCTCCAACGATATTTGAATTCACGCTATCATGTAAGGGAACGCTTAAAAGACTTAGGGGTGGTTTGGGAGTGAGGTGCTTAAAAAAAAAGCACCCATGAAAAAAAACTGTGAGGGTTTTAGGTGTTTGGTAAACTGAAAAAAATGGCTTTATTTTGGAAGCTGCTGTGAGAATAAGCTGAAATCAAAGGAAAAAGCTGAAGCTGCTATTTGTAGCTTTGGAAAACTGGCTTTTTTTCAAAGCACACGGAGCTACAATGCTCCTTTAATGAAAAGACCCACTATCAGATTGCTTTTTTTTTTCAAAAACACTTTTACAAAAAAGTTTACCAAACACTCTGCTGATTTATTTCACAGCCGCTTATTCTCACAGCACAGCCGCTTATTCTCACAGCAGCTTTTTTTCAAAGCACAGCAATACCAAACCAACCCTTAGAGTGGTTAAAGTATGCATGAAAAGTTGATCAAGTGTGCAATAAACGATGAGTTTTGATAGAATTTTCAATGAAAATTGACAGAAGTTACACACCTACATTAAAAATTAGAGTTTGTGTGGAAAATTGGCAAAAAAAAAATTATAGAGATAAAACCCAACCAATTTTTGGGCGGAGCAGTGCTAGGCTCACCACTTGCCCTTGCCAATTTCACCCGCTGGCGCTGGAAGAGGGTTTTTGGGCTAGAGAGCATGTTCCTTGTCCCTTGCCCTTACCATCGATCAATGGGTAGTCGACGTCGTGCTCTAATTGGCCCTTGCACCCAAAAGGCCAACCCAACTAGGGGTGGACCGTGGATTTTTTTGCCAAATTGTCATGCCAACCGAATTGTCAACCGTGCCATACCGATTTTGTGCCAACGGTAATGGTATGGTATTGTACCGTACCGAAAGTTCGTGGTACGGTATTGGTAATGGATACCATTACCATAGTATTACCGTACCGTACCGAAAATATAATATAATATTCTAGAAGTTCAATGTCTCCTCCAAAAGCTTCGACATCTTAAACTTGAAGAATTGATCAATGAATTTTACCTTTTGAAGTTTAGTTTCAATTTTCATTTAGTTTGAAACTTTAACTTCTATTTGGATTGTTAACTTCTATTTGTTTTGGTTTGTAACTTCTATTTGGATTGTAAGCTTAATTTTCATTATGAATCTTGATGCATCATTTGAATTATTGTGTGTGTGAATTGTGAATGATGAATAATAGATGAATTTAGGCTACAATTTATGAGATATCAGCAGCTAAGGTGAGGTTTAAGTTAAAGAGGTGAGTCTTGTTGTAGTGTCATAGTGGTGCTTTATGCTTATGTTGAATAATCAACCGGTACTGTTAAGGTGAGGAAGTAGACCTATAGTACTGCTTTATGTTTCCATTTTTTGTTTCAGGCTTATAATTTTCAAGTAATTCATCAACATTTCATGTGGCTGTAAATCCATTTGAAGGTGGAAATCCGAAATCCATTTGGGCACTTGTTATGAGAATTTTCTTCCGTCTATGCATTTGGTTTATATATCTTTGTCTTATTACAGAGGCACAAAATATGAAATGTTGAACAAAGCAAAAACAGATTTTGTCTTAAAATAAAGTGGCAATTACCATTGCCATACCATGCCAACCGAACATTTGACAATACCGAACTTTGGTATACCGAAAGTTTGGTATGGTAATGGTAATAGATTTTACCAAACCGAAAGTTTGGTACTGTAATTGGTACGAGAATTTTGGTACGATAACCGTACCGAACTCACCCCTAAACCCAGCCCCCTCCCTCTCTCTCTCTCTTCAATACTCTAATATTCTCCCTTTTTCTTTTAAATAAAATAAAAAATTCCCACCAACACATTTCCTAGTCATTGACTTGACTATAAAGCGAAATCATTAAAAAAAATCCCATAAAATTATACAACACATTTCCAAAGATAGAATTATATTTAAAGAAACTTTAAATTTTCATGAAAATAATGAAGTTTATGGAGCACAAAGATGGAGAATCATGTAGCATTTGTATTTCCAATATCAAAATATATAAACACAAAAGAAAGAAATTATCCAAAATTTTCTCTCCTTTCCCTGTTTTTCTTTTTCTTCTTCAAATTTGGCATCAAATTTTATTTATTTGGCACCAAATTTTCATGTGTATATACATTACATGGTGAAATTTCACCAATTAAAAAGTATAAAAAACAAAAAACAAAAAAACACAATTCCAGCTTCCTCAAACCGAACTGTACTCACTGTAATAATCTTGGTGAATCTCGGAGGCGGCCCAGAGCCGTTGATTAAACTCGTCGCTCATCTCATCGGGCACGAAGGCCATCCTACAAAGCGGACAGGTCTTCTGGTCGTGGTCCATCCAACGGTCCAAACACGCCCGGTGAAAAATGTGCTTGCAATTCGTCAAGCACCTGATCTCGTCCTCCACCTCGAACTCGTACAGACAAACGGCGCAGCTCTCCGGCGGGTCTCCGGCTACGTCGCGGAATTTGACGACGGGGAGAAATTCCCGGATCAGGAGGGCCGACGCGGATGGGTTTTCCGGCAGGTGGGACCGGGTCTCCGGCCAAACAACGTCGGTTTCGAGAAATTCGGAGAGACCCAGAAAGTGGAAGAGCGCGAAAATGAGGTTTCGGATGAAACCGAGGAGAGAAAGAGTGTGGATAAAGAGGTTGGGGAAGATGAAGACCTCTGTGTATCCCACTGGGAAGCCCATGGCGGCGTTTTAGAGAGAGAAAGGGGGCGTTTTTCTAGAGAGAGAGCAACCAGGTCGTGTTTCTATAGACTAGAGAGAAAATGCCGAGTGGGTCGATTTGGAGGCATTTTATAGAGAGAGAAATATCGATAGGGGGTCACCGTCTGCGACATTGTGATTACGTGGGTCCCACTGGAATCTGGGCCGTGAATGGTGGGGTGGCTGGGGATGGGCCATGTGCTTTGCTCTGGCGTGCGGGTTACTGAGCGTGCGTCACCGTCTTGCAACAGTCGCCAGAATTACACAAGTGGCACGTGCTAAAACTAGGACAGAGAGAGGAAGCGGTGGGTGTGGCTGGCTTATGATTGTAGTCCACTAGCGTATTGTAATTAAGGACTAATTGACTACTAATCAGTGTGATTATCCTGTGGCTGTCATAATTGAGTCAGTGACCATGTTTATAGGCGGCATTTCACTGCATTTCTTAATTCACGAATAGAAAGAATATTATAAATGATTGACCATGTTTGCAATTAAGAATGTTTTCTAAAAACATAATATAGAAGAATTTCGCATGATCAATGGCGGCGAAGTCAAAAATCGCTCTCAAAAGGGGCATTTTAAGACATATAAAAGAAAGTAAACCAAATATAGCAATATAATTAATTGGAGAAATATTTAAGGTTTTTTTTTTATTTGCATGAAAAATTTATCAAACAAGAGTGATGGGGCGTTAAACTTTTTATGAAAAATTCAATATTGAGATTATTATATCATAAGAACATAACTTGTTTACGAGCTTTAGTGAAAATGAAGATTCGAACAAAAGTTTAAGTTCATAACGCAAAACTATTACCATGAGATTTTCCTTTCAACATAATTGAATCTTCTTTTAAATTAGATAGACCTTGTTTATATGAACTGAACAAAAAAAGAATTTGATTTTATATGATAAAACATAAGACTAATAATAAGGTTTACAACCTTTGTTTTATATAAACATAAAAATAATGGAATTAGTTTTTATATGGTAAAACAAACCCTTTCAACATAATTGAACCTTCTTCTACATTAGATAGACCTTATTTTTATGTGAACTAAACAAAAAAAGAATTAGTTTTCATATGGTAAAACAAAATGAATCTTCTTCTACATTAGATAGACCTTGTTTTATGTGAGCTAAAAAAAACTAGTTTTTATATGGTAAAACAAAAGGGGTTTAGTTTACAAAAAAAAAACAGAGGGTTGTCGACATCGGGTAGGATTTTCTTCCCTCCTATTACCATCCCCTTCTCTCACACTTTTCTTTTTGTCTTATTCTCTATATAAAAAATTTGAAATAAGATGTAGACGTGGCATAATCGCAATCATTTAAATAGGAGGGGATGAAAGGGGAGAGATATTAGGAGGGAAGAGAATCCTACTCCATTGACATCAACGAATTTAGAACCCCATGGCCCCATAAAACTATCAAACTCTACTTACCAATGCACTACAAGCTATTTACTATAAACATTAGCAAACAATACATATATATTTGTCAAATTTCAGGATGGCCTAAGTCTTACCTAGCCTCCATGTGGCTCCGCCACTACATATAATCATAACGTTACACTAGAACAAAACAGTTCATCTACCACGTCAATTTTATCACGGCCATATATAGCTCGTGGTAAAAACTATTCAATTACCACAACCAAGTTTAACTCATGGTAGATAACATTAATCCACCACGGTCAAATTTTGGCCCGTTGTTAAAAGCGAATAATCTACAACGGACATTTAAATCCGTAATGGAATATCATAATTACCACAGGATATGCTCGTAGTGGTTACTTCAAACTACCACATCATCTTTTGTGAATTCACCACACCTTTAGCCCTTGGTGGATGATTTGATTTTATCATTCATAATTGAAAGCATTTGGAAGAGGCGGGAGATTAAAAATTTGGAGGGCTGCCAAAATTTTGGCTTGGCGCCCAAAATCTCAACTCCCTATTTTCAAAGAGAGCGCATTAGCTCTCCCTCCTCCTTTTCATTTCTCTCTCGCAGCTTCTCTGCCTTTCCTCTTCAAAAATTTCCAAACGCCTACACCTCTGCATACCTGAGCCCAATTCCACCTTTTCGGAATCAAAAACAAAACCATCTCTAATTGCAAACCCGGCGAGTTCCTCGCAAACTCGTCATCCCTTCCGTCGACTGCGCACCCAAGTCCATGGCTTTTTCTGTAAGGTAAAAATCCCAAAGCTTGTTCCAATATGCTCATGTATGTGTTCTGTATATGAAAATCCATACAAGAATTTTCTGAAATTCGATCACGGCGGTGGCTCCGGCGGGTCCTATTTAGATGATAGGTATGGGGGATACAACCGAAGCCGATCCGATTTGGGTTCGGATCCATATAGGAAGCGGTATAATGCAGGTCCCGATGCGGTATGGCGACGGTGTTTATGCTTACGGAGGTGATAAGGTGGAGTTGTATGGAGCTCGCGGCACCGCACCCAAGTCGTCAAGTTCGACTTTGTTCAATGATTACGGGAGGTCGATCAATGTCCCATCTGGGAAAACCACACCGGTGAGCTCGAACAAGATCGTTCGGACAGTACCCAAGGCCGATACACAAGAGAACGCGAAGAGTGAGGTGCAGAAGTTTCGGGTCAAGCTATTGGCTGAAAGTGGAAGGCAGAGCAATATGGATGTCCTTTGCCAAGTATGAACAAGGAGATATTGTGTTCTATATAAGTAAAATTTTAACTTTAATTAGAAGCATATAACGTGTTAGTTTCTATTGTGTTTACTGTGATTGGATTTTCACTTGTAATTGTGTTGTTGTGGGAACGGATTAGTTCCGTTATGTCGTTCAATGCCACTGATTTCAACAACTTAACTTTGTAGCTTAGGTTACAACTGTAATTGGAAGCCTTAGCAGAAGAAATCATGTTTTCACATAAATGTTACTCTAACACTATGGCCTCTTGGTCTATGTTGGAATGGATTACCAAGGTAAGAGTTATAAAAACACCACTTTGGACTCACCTATTTTTGAAATGCATATTATCATGAAGCTGTTTCTGGTATTCCTCGGGATGATCATCTTTATGTTGGTTTATAGTATGGGTAGTGTTTAGAATGCCATCCATTGCTCTTGTTTAGTTCCTTCCCCCTGCTTTCTTTCAAATCATTCATATTCATTTTGCTTTAGCATCAAGTTCGTTAAGGAACTTTTAATTTATGTCTTGAGGTAAAAGTAATTTGTATGTTTATTTTTCTTCTCATGCAGAAAACTGACTCATCTACCTTCGCCTTTTAGTCAAAGAGCTCTGTGGATATTGAGCCAAGGCGTATTAGATTGCAGTCAAATAGTTACACTGCCAACACCTTTTGGATACAGTGACTGCTGCAACTGTACAGGTTGGAAACTTGGGAATTTTGCCTTTCCCCTTGTCCTAAAAAAATAATGGTCCCCCTTATTTATTGACAACATGTAATTAATTAGGCCTAGGTGATGCTTTCCTTGTTTCTGCTCCTGTTATTTGACATGTTGTCATGTAGTAAGTATAAACATTGATACTTGTTTTGAGATATATGTGATGCTTTGGTTCTATGTGAAAATTACTGAAGGTGGGCCGGATTAATCATTTCTTATTTCAGTTATATATGTGTTCATTTTGAGTAGGGTGGTAAACTACAGAGATTGACTTATGTGTCTGAACTTTTAGACTCGGGCCTGTATTTCATATTGATCAAATAGGCATGAGTAGTGTACTTACATGAGGGGTAGTGTTTTGTTGTGAAGTAACGCCAGCCGATTTCTCTGTGCAAAAGTGCATGAATATCACATGTATTCCTTCAATGCATAATCTCTAATAAACTCTCTATCATTCATTTTGCGAACTTATTGAAATTTGTTATCAACGCATGTTTGGCCCTCTTATTTTGAAAATAGAACTATGAGCTTACTGTGTGTTTATGTTGATATTATGATTGGATGGTTATGTCTTTATTAAATTATATGCTTTTATTGAAGATCTGAATGATGCATAATATGGTTCATGTTTATGTCCACAAGACTATTTAACCTTATCAGAGAGATTTTGAATGTTGATTATCTTTAGTGATGTATTGTTCTTACCCCTTGTTACTCAGCTTAAGGAAATGGGTGGAAGAATCAGGCCAACGGAATCGGTAAGGCCAAGCGAACGGTCTACAGAGAGAAAGAAAGGATTAACCGATTGAATGAACATTATAAAACTGTGAAATGTGGAGAAAGATCATTGGGTAATATTAGCTTGCCTTCCTTCCACTTTTGTTCGTTTCAATAGAATGATATAAACGTGGTAGTGCTCTATATGTCTCCATGTACACCTTTCAATATAGGATATGACTGTTGCAGTTCTTTTGGTAAGTAATAAAATAATCTTGTTCTACTCTTTCTTATTTCGTTACTGTTGTAATTTAGGTTTCCGATGATGTAGTTACAAAATGCACGGCCTGTGGGTCAGATTTTGGGGCTTTATAGATCTCAGGGAGGCGGAATAGATCTCCAGAAAACTAAGAATGGTGTAAAACACGTTCCCAATTCCAGTTACCAGGTTTCCAAATCATCTCCCCAGGTATGAAACTGATTTTTTTTAACTTGTCTTGATGTCTTCAACTGGAGAAATAGAATCAACAAATCCTGAGGCGAAAGTTCATCACATGGTGCTTGGTTGCTAGAAAGTTTGGGTAACTGTTGTCAAAGTGGGGAATATATCTTTGTACCGTCCTACAAGGGAATTTCGTGTCCTGGAGGATGCTATATCTAGTACAATTGATTGGCCATCAAAGTACATCCGAGTTGGAGAGTAATTTTAGTTCATACTTAGACTAGAAAATGGTACTTTGGCACTACATGGGTAGTACTTTATGACTTCCGTTGTTTATGTATTCATTTGGAAACTCAAGTGTTTTTAAATTATGTTATAATATTATCAAGTATTTTTATGTAGTTATTATATTGTAGTAAATATGCAATTTTGTTGGTTATTCTGTACTAAAATAAATAAATACAGATATATATATATATATATATATATTTGTTAAATAGTTTTATTGTTTTTTTTAATTTTGGAAAATAATTTATAACGGGCATTAGCTGTGGTCAATTAGTAATCGACAACGGCATTAGCACGTGATGTTAGATCTCAATCTACCACGGGTACAATCCGTGGTTATATTGCATTTCACAACAGGCATAGCCCGTGGTAGAAACTGAGACTTTTTATCACATCAAGAATACTAACGGGCACAGTGTCCGTGGTGGATTGCAATTTATCACGGGCATTCATCGTGATAGATGAGCTTTTTTCTTCTAGTGTTACATGGTGTTATTATGAGCGGATACATTTTCTAATTCTAGACCCTCCTGATTTCAGTTGGAAAATGTAAGGTAATGCTTTATTCTTGTATTTCTTAGGTGTATTTATGGTTTTTGTATCCCTTTGATTTGGTTATTCAATTAAAGGACATGAAATTTACTTTCAATAGTCATCGACACTGTATTGAATCACCATCACTCATTATTTTTATTGTACTCAATATACACGGTAGAATCTACATACATGAATGACTGATAATGCACGACTCTTAAAAAAAATTCATTTTCTTTTTGTGTTCCTTATCAACAATGTGTTCATAAAATTTAAAACAAAAAATGATAACTAATGAGAAGGGAATGTGTATTGCACGTGAAGGTGATAGTTTATATAAACGATATTTGTTAGAGTAGATTAGAATCACAGGGTCACCAGAACAGAAAGCATCGTATTCAAAGAAGTGCAAATTATTAATTACTGTACATAGAAGTCGATAGAGTGGTCATAAGAGGCTAATGCATAGCCAATAAAGTTAGCCTCCCGCCAAACGACACTAAAACTAATAGATTCAAAGGTAAACTAAATACAAAATATGAACAAGAGTTTAATTCTCCAAGAAATTAAACAACGACACACAATGCAACAATAAATAACTTCTAATCACCCTAAACTTTTGTTTTTGGGTACAAAAAAAAAAAAAATAGGCAAACGCCCAACAAAACTTAAACACAAACAAATGATGCCTTAAAAACGCCCACAATACCCTGTTGAATCGGCCGACCAACGCCACAAGGCATCTCAAAAATATGACAGCCAAAATCCATTGAAATCTGCCACGATTCACCTAAAGATAGCATCAATCAAGTTCCACTAATCATTTCATGCCAAACCAAGAAAAAGTCACGTAAAAGTGAATAGAATACGTCTTGGCATCACTTTATTATTACTAATTGGGACAGTGTGATATATAATATACACGGATGGGCATTCTTTCCGGATTATTTTTGTAAAGATTTTATCTCTTTGGGAGGATGTTATAGATCTTTACATTTTATCCGTTTATCGTACATCTTGCAGTTAATTTTCGTTAAATATTGTTTGTGTTTAATTTTAAATAAAAAATTTATAATAATTTCTGGTAGTGATATACACGATGAACTAATGAGATCCAAATCCAATTACACGTCATACGTGGCCCTAATAACCTTACAATTATCACTTTTTTTAATAAGTTTTAAGGCTGCAAATAAGCATTTGCAGCAGCAACAGTAAGTCAGAGTAGGGATGGGCAAAATATTCATGGGTTTGGGTAACTGCGGTTACCCGCTCATTTAAAGTTAACGGTTACGGTTATGGGTAACTGTTTAGACGAACAAACGGTTATGGGTATAACCGTTTATCCGTGAAATTTAAATGGGTGGTTATGGGTATTACCCACGGTTATAACGAGTATCCATCGGTTATGGGTATTATCCGCGGTTATAACGGATATCCATTTACCCATTTAATTTAATATATGTAAAATTAAAAAAAAAAAATTAAAAACCTTAAATTTTCAATTTCTCCACCAGAGTATGAAATGCCCCATCCCCACTCATCTCTCCCTTCTCGCTGTCTTCTCTCTCATCTCCGCCGCCCTCTCTCTCATCTACGCCGCTCATCTTTCTCTCTCTCTCTCTCTCTCTCTCTCTCTCTCTCTCTCTCTCTCTCTCTCTCTCTCAAGATTCTTACCTCGAAAAGTGTCTCCGTGCGTTCCCCTCCTCTCTCTCTCTGGGTTTCTCTTTGATTTCAGCTTCCATATTTTCTTGCATTTTCCCAGAAACCAAACAGGGCATCAAATTTAATTTTTCTTTTTAACTCTTATTCGGTGATGGGTTTTGATTGCTCATTATTTCAAGTTTCATGAATTGGGTTTCTCCAAGAATTGTGATATTTTTATGAATTTTTGTGCTTTAGCAATTGATGAAGCTTGAATTTCTATATAATTGATTACGTGTTAAAGAATAATCATACTTTTTTTTTTGTCAACGGAGAAAAAGGGGTCTAGATATGATTTTTACATGTTCAATTTATGTTGGGCAGCCTTCTAACTTTGTATTTTATAGGATTAAGTATTATGTTTTCTATGGTTGATGAGCTAAAATGTCGAAAAAATGGGTCTTCGTTAATGTTGTATATGTTGTGAAACAAAATGCAGTGTGTGACTGTGATGTTTAATTGTCTATTGAGTCTTTGAAATCCCCGAATTTTGTAATTTTCAAGTTGTTAAAAAAAAAAAAACATGTAGACTGGTGAAAAAAGGGTAAATGGGTAAAAAATGATAAACGGGTAAATGGTTATGGTTAAATGGGTAAACGGTTATGATTATGGTTCAATGGGTAAACGGTTATGGTTAAATGGGTACACGGTTATGGGTATGGTTAACCATTTATAAACAGTTATGGGTATGGGTATAACCGTTTATTCAATTACCCAACGGGTAAACAGAAACGGTTATGGGTAAATAACCGCGGTTACCCGTCCGCCATAACCATTGCCCATTCCTAGTCAGGAGCAGTGATTCAGCATACGCATCTTTATATTCGTGCACGAATAAGGGTAAGATCATATTTTTATTGTTTTTTGTTACTAAACTGGGGTATCATCAGATTAATTAGCTTAGTCTTATTTAATTAATTTAAAATGTGCTTCATATTGATTTAAAACGTGCAGCTTATTTTATAAGAAAACAAGGCTTTTCCAGCACAATAAAAAGAAAAAGAAAACAAGGTTTTGACTTAAGTTATAAGGATGTATTAGCCATTATAAAATATATCATTAGTTGGTTGTTTATATTCATATTAAGCGAGAGAAAGCATCAACTAAAGCAAGGAAATATTATGGACCCTATTGCAGCTTCTTCCCCATTCGGTTGGGATCTAAGAAGTGGCATATATCATTTTATATTTTTCAGTGATACCAAAAGTTTGTTTAAACCTGATACGTCTGAAATTTATCTTATATGGTGGCAAAGTGATGAGTTTGATTTGTCTCGTTGTTCTCCTGAGAAAAAAAAATTTAGCCGGAAATAAACTCCAAAAACTCCAAAGCACACTATCCGAAATTTATCTTATATGGTGGCAAAGCGATGGGTTTAATTTGTCTCGTTGTTCTCCTGAGAAAAAAAATTTAGCCAGAAATAAACTCTAAAAACTCCAAAGCACACTATTTAACACATAAAACATAGGATCAGGATCCTCTCCTGAGCAATTGGAGAGGATCCTCCTGACCAGGCCCATCGGGCTGTTCAAATTTTATCCAACGGCTACAATTATTATAACTTTTAGAGGGGTCCCCTGTTTGTAGTCGTTGAATAAAATTTGAACGGCCCGATGAGCCTGGTCAGGAGGATCCTCTCCATTTGCTCAGAAGAGGATCCTGATCCTAAAACATAAAACATTAATCACGCTAATTCCCGTAGAAATTTATCAATCTAAGTTGATCTGTCAGTCTGGTAGTATCTGACATTTCTAAATGATGGTTGAAAACTGAAAACATAGCACTATAAGCAACTCCCTTTTTCTCAAATCTCAAATTCTTAAGGTAGTGTTTAAACTAAATAGCAAATGACACACACAATACACGTGCAATGTAATGTCGGTTACATGGAGAACTTATTTGATTTTAAAAACTTAAACGTGGCCAAAGGCGACTTTTGAACCAATTTATGCTAGCCCATTGTGAGGCTAAGCCCACCCCCCTCCCCTTAGTGTAGATAATATCGATTTGTTCAAAAAAACAAAAACAAAAAAAAAAACAAAAAAAAAAAACTTAAACGTAGCAAATGAATAATTACTCATATGAAAATTTTTGGAGCATTGGTCCTTGGGTTATTCTACAATTAAATCTTATGTTACCAAAGTCAAAATTCATTCTTCATTCCTATAAATTAAATAACTACTTGATCACCACACATAAAAAAAAATAGTAAGTTTTAGGGTTTTTCTACAATTAAATCTTATGTTACCAAAGTCAAAATTCATTCTTCATTCCTATAAATTAAATAACTACTTGATCACAACACATAAAAAAAATTAATAAGTTTTATTAAATCAATATTATTAAATATTGAATTAAGAGTCCTCTTATTAAATTAAGACTTTAAGGCTCTAATCTAATTTTCATTTAAAGGAAAGAAAGCATGGAGTCGAAATAACTCACTCAAACGTCCTTGGCCAATTGGAACTTTAGTCATTGAACTAAAAATCATAAATGTTGGTCTTTGAATTTGTCTCAATATGGAGTAACATTCAATTTGAGTAACACCGTTGAAAATTTCATCAAAAAAAAAAGGTATAATGGGGAAAATATGAACATACATTCTAACGGAATTAACAAAGTTATCCAAAATGACCATTGTTGTACGTTAAAATAAGTTCAGTGTCCAATACTCACAAATTTTTAGTACATAACCAAACCCCCAATTAGACTACAGTTCAAGAATCATTACTCCAATTAACTTTATTACTAGTTTATAAATACTCTTTCATGATATATTTGTTTATAAATATTCTTTGTTTCACGACGTAGTTAGGGAGATGCAATTAGCATTTCCCAAATGATAGTTGACAAAATTACTTAATAATATGGATAATATAAATAAGCTAGTTTGGATAGTGGAATAATTAGGCAACTAGTCTCAAAGTAACATCACTAAATAGATGAATGAACAACACAAGTGGGACATGGCCACCTTGATGTAGTCCATGATATATAGGGTATGAGGGGGAGGAAACTCGGCCAATCGATGAACGGAGGGTCGGTGGCGGTGAGAGCCCGGGCCAACCAACAAGGCATGATGGTTGGTTTAATTAGCACTCCATCAATGTTGAAGAAATAGAAAACGGATAGCTGCATGCACCATCTCGATCGATCGAGAGGATTTAGAAACATGCAATGACTTGATGGCAACCCTAGTTTTGGTTTTGCATGGCTAACCCTAGACAAGTAATGGCCCCAACTGACCCCTTATCTTTGCCACCACTTGGTCCAAAGTTTGTCCCTTCTTTTTTTCCTGCTATCTGATGGACAACAAGTGGTCTCTAGTCTTGCCTTATAGACCAGCAGTCGTGGTCAGGAGGAAATGAAAAGAAGAGAAAAGAAAAGCTAGTGCTATTCACGAACATTTTGTTTACTTCTCACATATTTTTAGTAATTTTTGTCTATTGATTTTCTGTAAAAACACAAAGATGATGATGGTGATAAAAAAGATTGTGTAGACGACAAAAATTAGGGTTAGATTATGTGAGCAGAATATACATGATAAGATGATGGCAGGGAGTGTTGAGAAAATCTGTATGTGGCATTTTCATATGTACTCACAATTTAATTTCACTTGAGTCCAGAAACAGAAATGAATTTAACAAAAAAATAAAGCATATCTTTTTGTTGTTTTTTAGTGTGTATAAAAGTATTAATCGTAAGTAACAATAGTTGTTTTTTCACTCTTACAAATGAGAAGTGGGCCTTTTAGGTTCAAAAGCTAAAAAAATGGTCTAATTTGTTAAAAAATTCATCTCTAACCGATGATTGGACTATAATTTTATAGAGCCCACCAGCTATTATCTAGCCAAAGAAGCACAAGGCTAGCCAAATGTAGCTTTCTCTTATGCTATCTCCAATTGAAATGGTTAAATATAGCCCCATCCAGAATTGAAGCCTGAAAAATATTATTTTAAATGAACAGTGTCAGGCCATACTCATATACCATTTCCAACTGAAGGGACTAAATATAGCCCATCAATAATTTATTAGTTTTAAGTTTATACTTTAAATTTATTAATTAAGTTAGTTAAATTACCTTTGGATGTTTTTCAAATCTAGCAGTTGAATTTAAACTAATTATTGTAACTAATGAGTTGGGCCCCCAAAAAAGGTTAAGAAGAGGGCAAAATTTGGTCAGCTTGATGCCCCTTTAGCCAAATAATGGTTTGGTGGACTCCATAGAATTATAACCCAGCCTTCAGTTGGAAATGGTTTGGTGGACTCCATAGAATTATATGAGTATGGCTTGACATTGTTCATTTAAAAATATTTTTTTGTAGGACTATAATTCTGAACGGAGTATGTTTAGCCTTTTCAATTGAAGATAGCCTTATAGAAGATGAAATGAGTTGCTTTTTTACCTTCCACAATTATAATATTTTTCCCAAATAAACATACTTAAAAAGAAAGGCCCCATGAAACATATCCACGGGACCTTAAAATACTTGGGCATTTGGATTGAATTGCCCCTCAACTCAACAAATTCATCTTCATCGGTCCTAAAGTGGGAGAGCAAATGGACCAAAGGCTGCCCGTTGGACTGCCCTTGCAATAATTGTTGGATCTTGAGCCCGCTGGTGAGCCATGACGTCATCATGCTGCAGAAAGGGGATGCCCCACGTGGACGCCACCGAGTCTTTGAGCTGAATTTTCTACTCTTGCAACCGTTAGAGTTCCAACATCAAAAAAATTAATAATTATAAGTTGTGCCACATGGCACAATTTGCTGCATCGTATTTTTATTTTTTTTTTAGAAATCAACTACCAGGATTAATTCAAAAGTAAAAAAATTAAAAAAAATTATTTTGAACAACACACTTAACAAACTTACAAAGTTCAACCATCTTCTTCATTCACTTTTTATTTTTAATTAATTATGTTTGTTGTAATGCTATACTTTGCTTTGTATTTGAAACTAAATTATTAGAGTTTTATTTTTAAAAAACAAACTTACTAAGTACATACTTACAAGACATATGAAATAAGAAAAAATATTTGTGAATAGTAATCGGTCTTGTTGTTGCCCTTTCTCTTCTCAAACCGGTGGACTTGCACGAAGACAATTATTGTTTAGAGTGAATAGTAAATTTCATTGCCCTTACCCTTGCCTTCCTAAAATGGGTGAACTTTCTTTATTGAACAAGCAAATCATATAATGTACTTATAAAATCTTATTGTTTTAAAAAATGAAAATATTAAAAATACTTTGGTTTAAGTCTTTAAGAGCCCACTAAAAAGAGTTAGGCAATTGGGTAATATAATTTTCTTCTTTATGTACAAGCTTTATTGTATTTAATTATAATGTTTCTAAGGCCAGTTCTTAGTGCCCTTGAACTTGAGACTAGCAGTAGTCCTTAGTTTTGGGTAGCATTTGGGTTCAAATTAAAAAAAAAATAGAAAGAAAAACATGAAATAAGGTATTTACTTTGTATTAATGTTGACATAAAGCTTTGATCTCAAATAGAAAATGATGTGACTTGAATTTTGCTCAAATGAAGCTAATGTTTAACCAAGATGTCAAGGGAATGGACCCCAGAATGTTTGATCCATGTCTCCCATTTCACTCCCTCTCAAGCATGAACACCCACTGACTTAAAACATAATCTTATCCTCCTCTATAATGTCGGATTCTCTGATTCATTGACCCTTTGCTTGGATTTTCTATCAAATGCCTCTTTGGTGGTCCTATATATTGTTCTATTCTTTTGTTTTTGTATTTAGATTATTACCCTCTTTTCTTTTCAATCATCTTCCTATGTGATTATTATTGCATGCAGACACCATTTTGCATCCATTCAATTGCATCATCTGTCCTTGTTTATTTATCTTATCCTATTCTTAGTTATAATTTATTGGTTATTTTGATAAAATTTTGATACTTTTGTTATGTATTTTCAATGTAGGACATGTGAATTCCTCTTTAGCATAAAGTAATCAAATGGATGAATTTTGGAGTGATTACAATTGAAGGATGTTTGTGAGTCTTTCAAAATGATTGTATCAAAATTCCATATTTTTCTACCAAGCTGTTTGACCAGGACGAAGAAAAGAAGGCCCAGCGCGCAGCTTTTCCAGATTGACATTTTTGGACGTTTTGGGTATTTTGAAGGTCAATATGACATATTTTGAGGAAGGTTCAGATTTGTTGGGAACGTCTTAAGCTTTTAAAAGAGACATTTTGGAACCAAATCATTCAAAAGTCTAATTTCCTGAGAAGTCTGAAGTTGACTTTAAATATGAAACCTTTTATTTGCTATTTTATTATTTTTTTATGTACTCTTCTTTCAAGGTGTTTTCTATCCATGTTCTTAATAATATTTTATTTTATGATTGGTCATAATTAATTGTTTTGCTAGGGCGACGCGACGATCCTTAGCAAGAATATGTAGTTTCTTTTCAATTTACTTATGATTGTGCATGCATGTTTTGAATTATTAATCACCGTGTTTAAACTATCTAAGTGTCATAGTGATTCGCGACCATAGGATGTTTAGAAAAGTAATTTGATACAATTATGGTTGGAAGGTCCCCTGAAATTGGCGATGGCTTCTTATGGTTAATAATTGTAATTTCACTTAGGACGAACAACACCCCTTAAGGTTTGCATGGTTTTTCAAAAGGTTTTCATAATTCTTAATGAGTTTTTCATGTTGACATTTAGATTCGAATGTCTGGACAGGGTGTATGTTTGATATACTTTAGGAAAACCTAACATTCAAAATATGCATGGGTAATTCATAAGTAATTGGGAGAACTACGTAGGATGGTTAAGGTGATGGCGGAACCCTATTGTATTTTTAAAATGATTTTCAAAACCGTTTTCTTTTAGTTATTTTCCTTTTACCGAATCTTTTAAATTATTTTTTTATTATTTTAGCTCACAAAATCAACATTTTCAAACTTTGCTTTCAAATAATTATTTAAGGATTATTTTAAATACAAATTATTCATTTAATACCTGTGAAGGACAATCTTGCTACAACCGACTATACTACGATTACCTTGTTCTCTTGCGAGTGGTAAAAATCCTATCAGTTCCCATACCATACATATAATATTAAGTGTGTAATGTACATTCCATTTTTTGTACAGACGATATTTAAAATAAAGATAATTGTATATGACAACTCGGTGCAAGCAATGCGAAACCACAATGGAGGCAATGAAGTCACTTGCACTGACGGCTTGTTTTTTTGTTTAATTAATTATTTAACTAGCCTTCATGCACGCATGTGAATTGACAAAAGGAATTACACGTTTTAGATGTATTTATATGCGTAAATTGACAAAAGGAAGGTCAAATATTTGAAGTAAATGAATAATCTTAGATCATGCTAGAGGAAACCCCTCATAAACTAATCAAAACAGCTGCATTCAAATAATAAAATCGGTCTCTATGAATTTACATTAAGAATAGAGAAAATAATATTTAATAAACAACTGATTGAATCACATTATTGCTAGCCCATTTTGAGGCTAAGCCCACACCCCCTCTTTGACACACCCCGATCCTAGAATCAAGGCATGCTGGCCGTCACGTGAGCGTGACCTAACCATAAGTGCGGTGCGGAAGCAAAGATAAGAGAATTACGAAAGAATAAAAACCAACTACTAGCAAGAACAACCAAATAGCATGCTAGAGTGAGTTAAAGTGTGAGTGCACACATAAACAGAGCTTAAGCAATAGGTGCAGTCAAGTAGGACTATAATTAAGTTACAACACCCGCAGGTGAGTCCTACATTAGGGAAGTCTGTCAGAATGCCGTAGAAGCCCTCGTCAACCACCAACTGCTAACTAGAACCTGGAGGGGCGCAAAACAAAATTGAGTGGGTCAGTAAAACAAATCTTTTCGAAAACCTTTCATTTAAAACATTTCTAACCCCTCGCTGTAAAACCTGTATACTTTCCCAGAAAATAGTATAATAGCATATAACTTTTCAAAAATCTCAAATCATCAAATTTTCTCAAAAACCAGAAAGTATGCCACGTTATAATTTCAAAAACAGAATGAATGATGCATCAATGTAACAGGTGAAATGATGAATTAACCGGAGACCCTGCAGTTGGTCCTGTACGGTTAATTCTATAGCTCAACATCCAATCCAACCGGAGTCACCTCGGTGACTTGTACGGCACTACACTGCATATAAGTCGGAACTACCTGAAGTAGTTTGTACGACATGAATGGTGTAATAATACGCTCTAGTGCTTCTCTCATCAATCATCTGTGCACATAATCTAAGGTCACCTATCAGTCGGAACCCTCTCATGGTCTGTACGACATGTCGGAACCCTCTCATGGTCTATACGACATGCACCTACTTGGATCCAAGGTGAGCGTGCGGTGCGAGGTGAATAATATAAGCACTAACACCATGATTGCAGGTTATGAGCTATCAACATAATACACATCATCAACAATGCACATGAATAACATAAAACTCACCTGATACTTACCTATGCGTCCACAGCACCAATTCACACACATATATATGCATCAATTATCAATTCATATAACTCATATATGCATGCATGGCATTTTAGAAAAACAGTTTCATTTGAACTCAATTTCTGGGAATTTCAATAGCATATAGGTATAAACAGAAAATACTGCCCACTCACTGATAAGTCGAAGGATCGTAGCCCCCGTAACGTCCCTGGATGCGCTCGTCCTCGGGATAGGTATCACCTATATGCGAAATAACTATAAAAACGTTATTTTAAAGCACATAACCAATAATTCTTAATAACTTCTCATACGGTGCTCAATTTGGGTATATGAATATACCACAGTGACCTACTCGACGTCACGGACGTCGACAAATTTTAGAATAATTTTTTGACGTGGCACGCGCCCCTACGCGCCGTGGGTGGCACGGACCTACGCGCCCCCACGCGCGTCTTCTTCCTCAACCAATCGCCGGACTGGTTTTTCCGGTGGCCGGAAACTGGGCAATTTTCAAACGCCTTGTTCTCTTTCGTTTCTCAACCATTTTCTTCGTATTTTATATCAAAATGAAGCCCTAAGCATGTAGTTTCACGTTACACTACTTTAAGGCTCTAAAAATCACGAAATCTCACCGGAAAAATTCCAAGAAAACTGGCCAAAGTCGAACCCAGTGATCCAGACGTCCAAAACCTTCAAACGAAGCACTCCGAGCTTCCTTGGGACCTCACTAAGCTCGCTACAAGCTTAGAATTCCCTGAAAATTGACATATTACGATTGCATGAATAGTGACATAAAATGGGGGTTCGGGTTTCACGTGATTCCGAAGGTTTCACGTCCTAAAACTAGTATAACTGAACTCAGGAACTCAAGAGGAGTTCGATGCTTACCTTAGAACCTTCGATATGTGAAGATTTGAGGACTTTGCTCTTTGTCCGTACGGTTCGAGAGGGAGAATGTGACTGAAACGGAGAGCGAGAAGAGAGAGAGAGCATGGGGAAGAAAGAGGAAAGGTTTGACCGTGTGTATGTGTGTGTGGTCCATCCCAAAACAAGTCCCATTTCAATCCCTAACCACACAAATCATACAACCCAATTTTTAATCCAACTTAATAATTTTCCAAAAGCTTATGAAATAAGTGCATTTAGTCCAAAATATATCACACACACATACCTTAATACCCGTCAAGGGTAATTCCGTCATTTCACGTCCCTGATATTAAGAATCCCGGGACGGGCTGTGACACTCTCCCCTCCTTATAGAATTTCGTCCTCGAAATTCATACAACCAATCAAACCACGTAATACTCATAAAACAACTTCGGATACATCTCTCTCATTCGGTCTTCCGTTTCCCAAGTAGCTTCTTCTGCCGAGTGGTTCCTCCACAATACTTTTACCAAGCTCACCGTCTTATTCCTTAAAACCTTGTCTTTCCAATCCAAGATGGTGACTGGTTCCTCATCATACGTCAAATCCGGATTAATTTCCAAAGGTTGAGGAGGAATCACATGCGAAGGATCTGAAACATAATGTCAAAGCATCGAGACATGAAACACATTATGTACCTTAGATAACTCCGGAGGCAACTCTAACCTGTAAGCAACTTCACCAATCCTCTTGATCTCATAAGGTCCTATGTATCTAGGACTTAACTTACCTCTCTTTCCAAACCGTACTACACCTCTCCAAGGTGACAATTTCAAGAACACCAAATTACCCACATCATAAACTCGATCAGTAGCATGCCTATCTGCTAAACTCTTTTGTCGATCTTGGGCCGCTTTCAGGTTAGTCTTAATCACCTGAACATTTTGAGTAGTCTCATCCACAATCTCTGGGCCCTCTAGCACTCTTTCACCAACCTCTGACCAACACAATGGTGTACGACAAGCTTTACCATAGAGTGCCTCAAATGGTGACATACCAATGCTCGAATGAAAACTATTGTTGTAGGCAAATTCCATCAAATATAGGCGATCATGCCAAGAATCACCAAACTGCAACACTGAAGATCTCAACATATCCTCCAACGTCTGAATAGTCATCTCAGATTGTCCATCTGTCTGAGGATGATAAGCAGTGCTATAAAGCAATTTCGTACCAAGAGCTTCCTGAAAAGCTATAAAAAACATAGAAGTAAATCTTGGATCTCGGTCAGAAATAATATTCACTGGAACGCCATGATACTTCACAATCTTCGTGATGAACAACTTAGCCAATTTATTCAGAGGATACTTTTCTCTCACTGGAATGAAGTGTGCTGACTTGGTAAGCCGATCTACAATCACCCAAACGCCATCAAATCCATTTTGTGTACGTGGGAGCTTATACACAAAATCCATAGTTATATTTTCCCATTTCCACTGAGGAACGGGAAGTGGTTGCATTCGACCAAAAGGCTTATTTCTTTCAGCTTTGACTTACTGGCAAACAATACACCTACTTACATACTCAGCAATTTCCCTTTTCATACCCGGCCAATAATAAAATGGTCGAATGGTATGGTACATCTTAGTTCCTCCTGGGTGCATCGCATAAGCCGAACAATGTGCTTCATCCAAAATTTCTTTCTTTAGTTCCTCGTTATTCGGCACATACATCCTATTCTCTTGCATAAGCATGTCATCCGACTCTCGAATCCTGAGGTCTTTCTTTTTCCCTTCACTTCTCAACTGAATCAATTCCTGAATCTCCTCATCAACCAACTGAGCTTCAATTACACGATCAACCAAAACTGGCCTGACTTGGAAACTAGCAAGAAAAGCTTATTTTTGCTCTTCCATTTCCAACTTTACTCCAGTAGCTCTCAAATCTGCAAGAAGAGGGACACATCAAGCATACAAAGCATTAAGTCGACCTTGAGGTTTCCTACTTAGTGCATCATCTACCACATTGGCACGACCCGGATGGTACTCAATAGTGCAGTCATAATCACTTAGCAACTCCATCCACCTTCGCTGACAAAGGTTAAGATCATGCTGAGTGAAAAGATACTGAAGGCTCTTATGATATGTGAAGATCTTACATTTCTCGCCATAGAGATAATGCCTCCAAATCTTCAGAGCAAAAACAATGGCTGCTAACTCAAGATCGTGAGTAGGATAATTCCTTTCATGAATCTTTAACTGTCGAGAAGCATAGGCGATCACTCTATTATGCTGCATCAAGACACATCCCAAACCATTCAAGGAAGCATCACTATAAATCTCATAGTTACCATTATCGTCAGGAAGTACCAAAACTGGAGCATGAGTGAGGCAATGTTTCAGTTGCTGGAAACTTTGTTCACAATTCTCGTCCCAAACAAACTTAACATCCTTCCTGGTTAACTTTGTTAGTGGCAACGCAATCATAGAGAAATCTTGAACAAACCGTCGATAATAACCTGCTAGACCAAGGAAACTCCGTACCTCGGTGACGGTTCGTGGTTGTTCCCAATTCTCCACTGCTGCTATCTTTTGAGGATCTACTTGAATTCCTTGTGCCGAAACTACATGTCCCAAAAATGCCACTTGATTCAACCAAAACTGACATTTACTGAATTTGGCATACAACTGATGCTCCCTCAATTTCTTTAGTACCAAGTTAAGATGTCGAATATGATCTGCTTTCGACTTAGAGTGTACCAGAATATCATCAATGAAAACAATGACAAACCTATCAAGATATTGCTGGAATACTTCGTTCATCAACCTCATGAAAGCTGCAGGTGCATTAGTCAATCCGAATGGCATTACCAAAAACTCATAATGTCCATAACGGGTTCTGAAAGCCGTTTTAGGTACATCCTCATCCTTAATCTTCAACTGATAATAACCAGATCTCAAACCAATCTTAGAGAACACACATGCACCTTTAAGTTGATCAAACAAATCATCAATACGAGGCAATGGATAACGGTTTTTAATCGTTACCCGATTCAATTGCCTGTAATCAATACATAACCTCAAAGTTCCATCTTTCTTTCTTACAAACAAAACCGGAGCTCCCCAAGGTGAAGTACTAGGTTGAATGAAACCTTTATCAGTTAATTCCTGTAACTGAATTTTCAATTCTCTCAGTTCAGCTGGAGCCATTCTATATGGAGTCAAAGATATATGATCTGTACCTGGAAGCAAATCAATCAAAAACTCCACATCTCTGTCTGGCGGCAATCCAGGCAAATCATCTGGGAATACATCAGGATAGTGCCTGACTACTCCAACTTCCTCTATACTGCTAGGAGCAACATCATTTAACACCACATGTGCTAAGTATCCTTGACAACCTTTCGATAACAACTTTTTTTCTCTCATGGCAAAGATAACACCATGTCTCACCCCACTTCTTTCACCCACAAAAGTAACCTCTGGTAGTCCAGGACGAAGAAAAGTAACTGATTTCCCGTAACAATCTATATGGGCACGATTAAAATGCAACCAATCGGCCCCTAGAATCACATCAAAATCCACAATATCTAACGGGATAAGATTAGCTGGCATAACTACGTCATCTACCATCACTGGACACCCTGGATAAACACTATCAACATAACATGTGTCTCCTCTAGGCATAGCAAACTCTAAATCAAATCATAGAGGTGTAGGGTGAGGTTGTGTCATTTGAGCAAACGTATGAGAAATCACAGAATGGGTAGCACCACAATCAATCAAAACTCTAGCAAAGTGACCAAGGATGTTTAACGTACCCATGATCAAGTCTGGATGGTTCTGAGCATCCTGCAGTGAGATGTGATTAACACGTCCCTGAGCTTGCTGTCGTCCACCACGACCTCTATTTCCTTGATTACCTCGCCCCTGAGAAGTGCGTCCCTGGCCTGACTGGCTAGCTTGTCTAGACTGTCCTGCAGCGCTAGCAGCAACCTCTCCCTGACGGGGCTGATTTCCCTGATACCGCTGAGACCCACTGGCGGGCATGGAAGAATATGAAGAATAACCTCTAGGATCTTGAGAATACCCACTCAGAAAATAAGGGTCCTGGGAATACTGATTCGGTCCGGAAGTATAGGGAGCAGCATCACCCTGATAGTGGTAAGCACCACCACGACCCGTCTGACCATAGCTGCCTGATCCATAATTATGCTGAACATGTGCTGGAGGTGGCATAACAGACTGCTGAGGTCTCTGCTGACTCTGGGGACACTGAACAGCTCTATGTCCCATCTGTCCACAAGTAAAACAACCACCACTACCACCATTTCTCCTACATTTTCCATGATGCCTGAAGTTACAACGGCGGCATAACGGAGGACCTGAACCACCAGCTCCACTAAAATCTCTCGGCCTTTGAAACCCGGGTCCACCAACAAATCTTCCACTTCTCCTTGGGCCTGTCACACTAAATCCTCCACTGGAAGAACTCGAGCTCGCTCAACTCCTCTTGAAAGTCTGAGTCCTAACGAGATAAGTCTGTAAATTTCCTGTAGTACTCATGCGCCGACATATTCTTTTGCTTCAATCGGGCAAATTCTTGCTTCTTACGATTAATATACGCTGGAGAGAAAAATCTCTTCTTAAAATTCTCCTTAAATACCTCCCAATCAGATGCCATCTCCGGTGACATAAACTGAGCCTGATTCTTCAACCAACCTGCTGGCTCTCGTCCCAAAAACCAGGTAGTGGTCTCAACCCATCTGTTAGCAGGAAGGTTCCCCTGACTTTGCATCACCTGAAAAGTCTTCTCAATATGATCTAGCCATTTCTCTGCCCCTTCATGCCCCCCATTACCCATGAAGCGGTCTAACTTCAGATTGTACATGGTCTCCAAGGGTGTTCTCTGAGGAGGGGGAGGAGGACGAATTGCATTCTGAAAAGCATGGGCAATCGCTTCCCCTAATTGAGCTATATCAGGGAAGTTAGACTCAGAAGTACGACATGGTTCCCTACGAGGCGGCATAGTTCTGACAGAAGACACCAAAAGATCATTAGAGCATTAACAATTAGACAAGACAGCAACCTAAGCTCTGATACCAAACTGACACACCCCGATCCTAGAATCAAGGCATGCTGGCCGTCACGTGAGCGTGCCGTAACCATAAGTGCGGTGCGGAAGCAAAGATAAGAGAATTACGAAAGAATAAAAACCAACTACTAGCAAGAACAACCAAATAGCATGCTAGAGTGAGTTAAAGTGTGAGTGCACACATAAACAGAGCTTAAGCAATAGGTGCAGTCAAGTAGGACTATAATTAAGTTACAACACCCGCAGGTGAGTCCTACATTAGGGAAGTCTGTCAGAATGCCGTAGAAGCCCTCGTCAACCACCAACTGCTAACTAGAACCTGGAGGGGCGCAAAACAAAATTGAGTGGGTCAGTAAAACAAAGTTTTTCGAAAACCTTTCATTTAAAACATTTCTAACCCCTCGCTGTAAAACCTGTATACTTTCCCAGAAAATAGTATAATAGCATATAACTTTTCAAAAATCTCAAATCATCAATTTTTCTCAAAAACCAGAAAGTATGCCACGTTATAATTTCAAAAACAGAATGAATGATGCATCAATGTAACAGGTGAAATGATGAATTAACCGGAGACCCTGCAGTTGGTCCTGTACGGTTAATTCTATAGCTCAACATCCAATCCAATCGGAGTCACCTCGGTGACTTGTACGGCACTACACTGCATATAAGTCGGAACTAGCTGAAGTAGTCTGTACGACATGAATGGTGTAATAATACGCTCTAGTGCTTCTCTCATCAATCATCTGTGCACATAATCTAAGGTCACCTATCAGTCGGAACCCTCTCATGGTCTGTACGACATGTACCTACTTGGATCCAAGGTGAGCGTGCGGTGCGAGGTGAATAATATAAGCACTAACACCATGATTGCAGGTTATGAGCTATCAACATAATACACATCATCAACAATGCACATGAATAACATAAAACTCACCTGATACTTACCTATGCGTCCACATCACCAATTCACATATATATATATGCATCAATTATCAATTCATATAACTCATATATGCATGCATGGCATTTTAGAAAAACACTTTCATTTGAACTCAATTTCTGGGAATTTCAATAGCATATAGGTATAAACAGAAAATACTGCCCACTCACTGATAAGTCGAAGGATCGTAGCCCCCGTAACGTCCCTAGATGCGCTCGTCCTCGGGATAGGTATCACCTATATGCGAAATAACTATAAAAACGTTATTTTAAAGCACATAACCAATAATTCTTAATAACTTCTCATACGGTGCTCAATTTGGGTATATGAATATACCACAGTGACCTACTCGACGTCACGGACGTCGACAAATTTTAGAATAATTTTTTGACGTGGCACGCGCCCACACGCGCCGTGGGTGGCACGGACCTACGCGCCCCCACGCGCGTCTTCTTCCTCAACCAGTCGCCGGACTGGTTTTTCCGGTGGCCGGAAACTGGGCAATTTTCAAACGCCTTGTTCTCCTTCGTTTCTCAACCATTTTCTTCGTATTTTATATCAAAATGAAGCCCTAAGCATGTAGTTTCACGTTACACTACTTTGAGGCTCTAAAAATCACGAAATCTCACCGGAAAAATTCCAAGAAAACCGGCCAAAGTCGAACCCAGTGATCCCGACGTCCAAAACCTTCAAACGAAGCACTCCGAGCTTCCTTGGGACCTCACTAAGCTCACTACAAGCTTAGAATTCCCTGAAAATCGACATATTACGATTGCATGAATAGTGACGTAAAATGGGGGTTCGGGTTTCACGTGATTCCGAAGGTTTCACGTCCTAAAACTAGTATAACTGAACTCATGAACTCAAGGGGAGTTCGATGCTTACCTTAGAACCTTCGATCTGTGAAGCTTTGAGGACTTTGCTCTTTGTCCGTACGGTTCGAGAGGGAGAGAGTGACTGAAACGGAGAGGGAGAAGAGAGAGAGAGTACGGGGAAGAAAGAGGAAGGGTTTGATCGTGTGTATGTGTGTGTGGTCCATCCCAAAACAAGTCCCATTTCAATCCCTAACCACACAAATCATACAACCCAATTTTTAATCCAACTTAATAATTTTCCAAAAGCTTATGAAATAAGTGCATTTAGTCCAAAATATATCACACACACACATACCTTAATACCCGTCAAGGGTAATTCCGTCATTTCACATCCCCGATATTAAGAATCCCGGGACGGGCTGTGACACTCTCCCTTAATGTAGATAATATCGTTTATTCAAAGAAAAAAAATCATTTGACAACTAATTTAATCACATTATTATGTGCGTGTAAAAGACCTTTTTATAACCGGCATTACACTTCTCTTAAGATGTTTTGAACTTGTTTAAAAATAGAGAAAATAATATTTAATGAACAACTGATTGAATCGCATTATTGCTAGCCTATTGTTAGGTACTAATTATTAAAAAAAAAAAAAACAGTACAAAAAAAATTAATTATTAGAAAAACACTGTTAAAATGACGAAAATATTCTTGCCACATTTGATGCATTATTTTGGGCTACTTTTGAAGTTTTTTATTTGAGGGGCATTTCTATCCACTTATTTTTTGTGAAGCTTGTGACCCCAAAAGGAATTGTTGACTTTATATATAAAGATTTGCTAATTTGACCACCCGATATTGGTAAATTGACCCCCAATATTAAGCCAAAAATGCTACTTCCACCGCAAATTGATGAATACATGATTCTTGAATCCATAGTGACTATTCAGACTCCGCCATTGTGTACCACGTTCACTACTTTTCATTAATAGCTACAAGCTCTTCCTAACGTATATTAGGTTACAACTTTTGCCATCTACCAATGTAGCTACGTATATATCTATGTTGATATTTTAGCAAGTATACAATATGCACAAACTGCATACTCATTATCCTCCGGTTGGCATATTACATTTCGATTGAAAAAGATAAGTAGAAAAAGATACACCTATTATGTAGATATGTTGGCACTGCATTTATGAATCGTTGGGATAAAATGAATGACTAAACCAATCAGAATGTTTCAAATGTAGTAACCTCATAGACAATGATATTTTTTTTGCCTACATAAAAGTTATATAATAATCTACATAAAAATAAGAACATGAAGTACTAATCCAAACAAGTATACTAATTACTTTCCAACTAGTTTTAACACAAATAAAACATGCATAAAAAATGCAATAGAAAGAGAACAAACATTATCATTTTTGTTAATAACAGGTACCCAAAAGAAAAATAGGTTAGGGGATACCAATTCAAGTTGTGTCTTTAGATCCTTAATACTATGTTTGGATGAAGACATTTAAGATTACTGAGGAGTTTTAAAATGACGGAAATTAAAGTGACGGGATTTTATTTTCTAGAATTTGTGAATTTTCTTGTTTGGTTAGCCTAAAAGAATATTGGAATTGAAGACAGAATTTGTTATTTTTAAACTCTCAAACATTGAAATTGGAAATGACACATATTTACATGGAATTTAAACTTGGGAATAAGAGGTCCCAAATTCCAAGTTCTTTTTCCACGTGGAAATTGGAAATTTCCATGTTAATGAATCCAAACAAGAGAATTGGTGCATGTCAATTTATAAATTCTGACTTTTATCCAAATTCCAAATTTATTTTCGTCATCCAAACATAGTGTAATGGAAGTGAAATCTTTTGTTATTATCAAAATTAGTATTGATGTCGAGCTCTTTTTATTAGTTACAAATACAGAACAATGAAACATGGACTATTCCCAAATTTTTTAATCCTAATAGACAAATTCAAGGGCCAAAAAAATAATTAACCTAACAATTGAATCAAGAAATAAGATATATGAGGAGATGAGGAACTTACCCAATGTTGAATTTCATTAGAACATAATTTGACAGTTATTCATAGTTTTTCTTTTCTTGGGAAAGCAACGCAGCTTTGTCAAATAGAGAATAGGCTTTTTTGTTTTGAAGAATAGGGTAAAAAAGATGCGGAGTAGAAGAAACCTAATTATGTATTAGTTACCATTTTCACTTTTAGCCTAAAAATAATAAAATAATATATAAAGTAAAAAAGCATTATTTAACATATTAAATAATGGCTTTGGCATGAGTTGGGTGGGCTGTTATACCTATAATAAGAAAAAACAAACTCATATACATACATTATAGTTGTAGTTTACAAAAATCTTCCCTAGGCTACAACCCACTGTAGTCGTGTAGTTCCGCCAGCTCATAAAAGATAAAACCACCATCGGGGATGCTCAAATAACAGCAATTAGTAGCACCTAATAACAGCTAGGTGCATTTTTTTTTTTGTTTGGTCAAATGATGGATTTATTAAATTATATGTTAGATTAGGAAGCCGACGGAATTTGAACTCACGCTGTAGTGTATGGGCAACACTTCTCTCCATGACTATAGTAGAAGACCGCTTGCCAGCTAGCACTGGCGGGGGCACCAAGAGGTCAAGGAGGTCCTCGGGGCCACCCTGACCTTGAATATATATATATATATATGTGTGTGTGTGTATTATACTTATTTCTCTTCATTTAAAACCCTCCTATTGTTTAAAAATTCAAATAAATTCAATCATTATCTCTTGTTATGGTCACCTATCAAAAATCAGACCTTTATTAAACCCATCATTCACTTTTATTTATAAAACAAAAATTTTTGCCTCACATTTTTAGTTGATTTCTTTCACAGTGCAACTGAAAAATTCAAGAGCTATTTCCTATCTCACTCTCGAAATTTCATATCTTTTGTCATTTCAAATTTCAAATCCAATCGACTTATAAAAAAAATTAAAAACCATTAAATAAGCACAATAAGGTATGTAAATCTCTATTAGTTCGTTTCTACTCTTACTTGAGTGTTAGGCTTTATAATTTTTTATTGATTTTCTCTATTAATTCTGTTAATTCTTTCAATAGAGTATCTGTCACAGCCCGTCCCGGAATTTACATTTATCGTTGATGTTAATTGACGGAATTGCCCTTAAAGGTTGCTAAGGTATGTGTAACTTATTTATTTGAATAATGCATACCTTCCTAAGTTTTTGGAAAAATTAAGTTGGACTAAAAATTATATGCATTTTTGTGTGGTTAGGGACTTAGAGAACCACACCAATCCCTATCTCTATTTCTCTCTCTTATCCCGTATCTCTCATTTCTCTCATAACTCACCCTCTCTCTCTTCCCTCACGTACAGACCACACCCAAAGAACCTTAAATTTTCACAGATTGAAGGCATTGAAGGTACCATTGTATTCCTCGTGGTGTGGCAAGTCCAGGGATACCATTTTCAGGTAAGAAATCCTTCGAAAACTCTTGAAATCCGAACCCCAGTTTTGAGTAATGTTCATGTGGACGTAAATATGGTTGTTTCAGGGAATTTGAAGCTCTTAGGAAGCTTAGTGAGGTTTTAAGGAAGCTCGGAGAAGAAGAATAAAAGGAATTGGACGTAAGGATCCCTAGTTTTTCTAATCCTCGAATTGGTCACTATTCAGGAACTTTTAAACCCTTAAGTTTTTGTGAATTTTAGGACCATAGCAAGCTCAAGAAGGTCCTCACGATGCTCGGAGTGCATCGTTGGTAAAAATTGGTCCACGGGAGGCCCAGTTTCGAAGTTCACAGAGGTCGCCGGAGTTTCAACCTTTCCCCGACGTGTTTTCATGGATTTCAAAGCTCGAGACAAGTATCTCGTGATTCTACATGTCGTAAGCTTCAAATTGGTACCAATTATGTAGATTTTGGTTGAGAATCGAGCGAGAAAAAGGGAGTTGCAGGTTTCCCCAGTTTCCGGCGCCGACGAGATTTTCCGGCGTTTGGAGGTAGGGGATGACACGCGTGGGGGCGCGTGCTGCGTTGGAAATTTTTTCTAAAAATATCTCGACGTCCGTGACGTCGAGTAGGTCACTGTGGTATATTCATATACCCAAATTGAGCATTGTATGAGAAATTATTACGTATTGTTGGTTATGTGCTTTTAAATAACGTTTTTATAGTTGTTTCGCATATAGGTGAGACCTATCACGAGGACGAGCGCATTCAAGGGCGTCATGGGGGTTACGACCCTTCGACATACCAGTGAGTGGGCAGTTATTTTCTGTTTATACCTATATACTACTGATTTTTCCCAGAAATTGAATTTAAATGAAAGTATGTTTTAAAATGCCATGCATGCATAATATATGAAATATATGAATTAGTATTTGATGCATATATGTGAAATGGTGTTGTGGACGCACAGGTGAGTATCAGGTGAGTTTTATGTTGTTCATGTGATTTATTGTTTGATGTGAATTATGTTGAGAGCTCATAACCTGCACCCCTGGTGTTAGTGCTTATATTATTCACCCCGCACCACACGCTCACCTTGGATCCAAGTAGGTGCATGTCATACAGACCATTAGAGGTGGTTCCGACATGTCGTACAGACCATTACAGGTGGTTCCGACTTGTAGGTGACTTTAGATTATTATACAGCTGTTGATGAGAGAAGCACTAGAGCGTATTCTTACACCATTCTTGTCGTACAGAGTACTTCAGGTAGTTCCGATTTGTGTGCAGAGTAGTGCCGTACAGGTCACAGTTGGTGACTCCGGTTAGATTGGATATTGAGCTATAAAATTAACCGTACAGGACAGCTGCAGGGTCTCCGGTTGATTCCTTATTTCACCTAGTATATTGTTGCATCCTTATTATGTTTTGAAGCATAACATGGCATAATGTTCCTGAAAAGTGTTAAAGAATTGTGATTTGAGTTATTTGCTGTTATATATGGTTATACATATACTATTTTTCTGGGAAAGTATACAGGTTTTACAGCGAGGGGTTAGAAGTGTTATTAAATGAAATATTTTCGAAAAGCTTTGTTTTACTGACCCACTCAATCTTGTTTTGCGCCCCTCCAGGTTCTAGTTAGCAGTGTTGGTGGCTCACGAGGATTCCCACGGCGTTCTGACAGACTACTTAAATGTAGGACTCACCTTCGGGTGTTGTAATTTAGTAATGGTCCTACTTGACTGCACTTAGTACTTATGCTCTGATTGTGTGTATTTCACACTTAAACTCACTCTAGCATATTAGTTGGATATTATTGCTAGTAGTTGGTTTTTATTCCTTCGTATTTCTTTTACCTTTTTGCTTCCGCGTCGCACTTTTGGTTACGTCACGCCCACGTGACGGCCAGCACGCCTTGATTTTAGGGTCGGGGTGTGTCCGTTTGGTATCAGAGCCTAGGTTTGCAGTCCTGAATAAATTGTTAATGCTCTAATGATCTTTTGGTGTCTTCTGTCAGAACTATGCCGCCTCGTAGGGAACTACGTCGTGCTTCTGAGCCTAATTTCCCTGATATAACTCAATTAGGGGAAGCGATAGCCCATGCCTTTCAGGCTGCAATCCGTCCTCCTCAGAGAACACCCCTGAAGACTATGTACAATATGAAATTAGACCGCTTCATGGGTAATGAGGGTCATGAAGGGGCAGAAAAGTGGTTAGACTATATTGAGAAGACCTTTCAGGTGATGCTGAGTCAAGGGAATCTTCCTGCTAGTAGATGGGTCGAGGCCACTACTTGGTTTTTAAGACGAGAGCCAGCATCTTGGTGGGTAAATCAAACTCAGCTGAACCGGCAACTGATTGGGAAGTATTCAAAGAAAATTTTAAGAAAAGATTTGTTCCCCCAGAGTACATTGATCGTAAGAAGCAGGAGTTCACTCAATTGAAGCAGAAGAATATGTCGGCGCACGAGTATTATAGGAAGTTTACAGACTTATCCCGCTATGATCCTGATACAGCTAGTAATCAGGTAGAGATGCTTCGCCGTTTTAAGCAGGGAACTAACAGGAAATGGCGGACGTTTGCTAGTGCGATTCCTTGCACCACTTACCATGAGTTTTATGAGATTTTGGTTCGGATGGAGGATTCCGAAAACCTTTATAGTAATAGTGAGGAAGATGAAGATAAGAATGATAATCAGAGGAAAGATGACAGGGGTAAAGGTATCTCCACTCAGGGACCCTGTAAGACACATAATTTCAAGAGAAGTGGAGCGAGCTCGAGTTCTTCCAGCGGAGGATTTAGTGTCACATGCCCGATGGGAGGTGGAAGATTTACTGGTGGACCCAGGTTTCAGAGACAAAGAGACTTTGTTGGTGCTGGTGGTTCAGGTCATCCGTTGTGCCGCTGTTGTAATTTCAGACATCATGGAGAGTGTAGGAGAAGTGGCGGTGGTTGCTACACTTGTGGACAGTTGGGACATAGAGCTGCACAGTGTCCCCAGAGTCAGCAGAGGCCTCAGTAGTCTGCTATGCCACCTCCAGCGCCGATTCAGCAGAACTTTGGATTATGCAGTTATGGTCAGACGGGTCGTGATGGTGCTTACCACTATCAGGGTGATGCTGCTCCTTATGCTTCCGGACAGTACCAGTATTCTCAGGATCCTTATTTTCAGACTGGGTATTCCCAAGATCCTGGAGGTTATACTTCATATCCTTCCATGCCAGCTAGCGGATCTCAGTGGCATCAGGAAGGTCAGCCCCGACAGGGAGAGGTTGCTGCTAGCAGTGCAGGACCGTCTAGGCAGTCTAGCCAGACCGGACAAGGACGTACTTCTCAGGGGCGAGGTAATCAAGGTAATAGAGGTCGTGGAAGACGACAGCAAGCTCATGGACGTGTTAATCACATCTCATTGCAAGATGCTCAGAACCATCTAGATTTGATTATGGGTACGTTAAATATCCTTGGTCACTTTGCTAGAGTTTTGATTGATTGTGGTGCTACACATTCTGTGATTTCTCATACATTTGCTCAAATGACACAACCTCACCCTACACCTCTAGGATTTGATTTAGAGTTTGCTATGCCTAGAGGGGACAAATGTTATGTTGATAGTGTTTATCCAGGGTGTTCAGTGATGGTAGATGGTGTAGTTATGCCAGCTAATCTTATCCCATTAGATATTGTGGATTTTGATGTGATTTTAGGGGCAGATTGGTTGCATTATAATCGTGCCCATATAGATTGTTACTGGAAATCAATTATTTTTCATCGTCCTGGACTACCAGAGGTTACTTTTGTGGGTGAAAGAAGTGGTGTGAGACATGGTGTTATTTCTGCCATGAGAGCAAAGAAGTTGTTATCAAAAGGTTGTCAAGGATACTTAGCACATGTGGTGTTAAATGATGTTGTTCTTAGCAGTGTGGAGGAAGTTGGGGTAGTCAGACACTATCCTGATGTATTCCCAGATGATGTGCCTGGATTGCCGCCAGACAGAGATGTGGAGTTTTCGATTGATTTGCTTCCAGGTACGGATCCTATATCTTTGACTCCATATAGAATGGCCCCAGCTGAATTGAGAGAGTTGAAAATTCAGTTACAGGAATTAACTGATAAAGGATTCGTTCAACCTAGTACTTCACCTTGGGGAGCCCCGGTGTTGTTTGTAAGAAAGAAAGATGGAACTTTGAGATTATGTATTGATTACAGGCAATTGAATCGGGTAACGATCAAAAACCGTTATCCATTGCCTCGTATCGATGATTTGTTTGATCAACTTAAAGGTGCATATGTGTTCTCTAAGATTGATTTGAGATCTAGCTATTATCAGTTGAAGATTAAAGATGAAGATGTACCTAAAACGGCTTTCAGGACCCGTTATGGACATTATGAGTTTTTGGTGATGCCATTTGGATTGACTAATGCACCTGCATCTTTCATGAGGTTAATGAATGAAGTATTCCAGCAATATCTTGATAGATTTGTCATTGTTTTTATTGATGATATTCTGGTATACTCTAAGTCGAAAACAGATCATATTCGACACCTTAACTTGGTATTAAAGAAATTGAGGGAACATCGGTTGTATGCCAAGTTTAGTAAATGCCAATTTTGGTTGAATCAAGTGGCATTTTTGGGACATGTAGTATCGGCACAAGGAATTCAAGTAGATCCTCAAAAGATAGCAGCAGTAGAGAATTGGGAACAACCACGAACCGTCACTGAGGTACGGAGTTTTCTTGGTCTAGCAGGTTATTATCGACGGTTTGTTCAAGATTTTTCTATGATTGCTTTACCACTAACGAAGTTAACCAGGAAGGATGTTAAGTTCGAGTGGGACGAGAATTGTGAGCAAAGTTTCCAGCAGCTGAAACATTGCCTCACTCATGCACCAGTATTGGTACTTCCTGACGATAGTGGTAACTTTGAGATTTACAGTGATGCTTCCTTGAATGGTTTGGGATGTGTCTTGATGCAGCATAAGAGGGTGATCGCCTATGCTTCTCGACAGTTGAAGATTCATGAAAGGAATTATCCTACTCACGATCTTGAGTTGGCAGCCATTGTCTTTGCTTTGAAGATTTTGAGACATTATCTCTATGGTGAGAAATGTAAGATCTTCACAGATCATAAGAGTCTTCAATACCTTTTTACTCAGCATGATCTTAATCTTCGTCAGCAAAGGTGGATGGAGTTACTAAGTGATTATGACTGCACTATTGAGTATCATCCGGGTCGTGCAAATGTGGTAGCTGATGCACTGAGTAGGAAACCTCAAGGTCGACTTAATGCTTTGTATGCTTGTCGTGTTCCTCTTCTTACAGATTTGAGAGCTACTGGAGTAAAGTTGGAGACAGAAGAACGAAGATAAGCTTTTCTTGCTAGTTTCCAAGTCAGGCCAGTTTTAGTCGATCGTGTACTTGAAGCTCAGATAGTTGATGAAGAGATCCTAGAAATGATCCAATTGAGAAATGAAGGGAAAAAGAAAGACCTCAGGATTCGAGAATCAGATGGCATGCTTATGCAAGAGAGCAGAATGTATGTGCCGAATAACGAGGAATTAAAGAAAGAATTTTTGGATGAAGCACATTGTTCGGCTTGTGCGATGCATCCAGGAGACACTAAGATGTACCATACCATTCGACCATATTATTATTGGTCGGGTATGGAAAGGGAAATTGCAGAGTATGTAAGTAGGTGTATTGTTTGTCAGCAAGTCGAAGCTGAAAGAAAGAAGCCTTTTGGACGGATGCAACCACTTCTCGTTCCTTAGTGGAAATGGGAAAATATAACTATGAATTTTATGTATAAGCTTCCACGTACACATAATGGATTTGATGGTGTTTGGTTGGTTGTAGATCGGCTTACCAAGTCAGCACACTTCATTCCAGTGAGGGAAAAGTATCCCCTGAATAAATTGGCTAAGTTGTTCATCACAAAGATTGTGAAGTATCATGGAGTTCCAGTAAATATTATTTCTGATCGAGATCCAAGATTTACTTCTAAGTTTTGGATAGCTTTTTAGGAAGCTCTTGGTAAGAAATTGCTTTACAGCACTGCTTATCATCCTCAAACAGATGGACAATCAAAGAGGACCATTCAGACGTTAGAGGATATGCTGAGATCTTCAGTGTTGCAGTTTGGTGATTCTTGGCATGATTGCCTAGACTTGATGGAATTTGCCTACAATAATAGTTTTCATTCGAGCATTGGTATGTCACAATTTGAGGCACTCTATGATAGAGCTTGTCGTACGCCATTGTGTTGGTCAGAGGTTGGCGAAAGAGTGCTAGAGGGCCCATAAATTGTGGATGAGACTACTCAAAATGTTCAGGTGATTAAGTCTAACCTGAAAGCGGCCCAGGATTGACAAAAGAGTTTAGCATATAGACATGCCACTGATCGAGTATATGATGTGGGTAATTTGGTATTCTTGAAATTGTCACCTTGGAGAGGTGTAGTGCGGTTTGGAAAGAAAGGCAAGCTAAGTCCTAGGTACATACGACCTTATGAGATCACTAAAAGGATTGGTGAGGTTGCTTACAGATTGGAGTTGCCTCCGGAGTTATCTAAGGTACATAATGTGTTTCATGTCTCGATGCTTCGACATTATGTTGCAGATCTTTCACATGTGATTCCTCCTCAACCTTTGGAGATTAATCCGGATTTGACGTATGATGAGGAACCAGTGACTATCTTGGATTGGAAAAACAAGGTTCTAAGGAATAAGACAATGAGCTTGGTAAAAGTATTGTGGAAGAACCACTCAGTAGAAGAAGCTACTTGGGAAACAGAAGATCGAATGAGAGAGATGTATCCAAGGTTGTTTTATGAGTATTAGTGGATTGATTGGTTGTATGAATTTCGAGGACGAAATTCTATAAGGAGGGTAGATTGTCACAGCCCGTCCCGGAATTTACATTTATCGTTGATGTGAATTGACGGAATTGCCCTTAAAGGTTGCTAAGGTATGTGTGACTTATTTATTTGAATAATGCATACCTTCCTAAGTTTTTGGAAAAATTAATTTGGACTAAAAATTATATGCATTTTTGTGTGGTTAGGGACTTAGAGAACCACACCAATCCCTATCTCTCTCTCTCTCCTATCCCGTATCTCTCATTTCTCTCAGAACTCACCCTCTCTCTCTTCCCTCACGTACGGACCACACCCAAAGAACCTTAAATTTTCACAGATCGAAGGCATTGAAGGTACCATTGTATTCCTCGTGGTGTGCCGAGTCCAGGGATACCATTTTTCAGGTAAGAAATCCTTCGAAAACTCATGAAATCCGAACCCCAGTTTTGAGTACTGTTCATGTGGATGTAAATATGGTTGTTTCAGGGAATTTGAAGCTCTTAGGAATCTTAGTGAGGTTCTAAGGAAGCTCGGAGAAGAAGAATCGAAGGAATTGGACGTAAGGATCCCTAGTTTTTCTAATCCCCGAATTGGTCACTATTCACGAACTTTTAAACCCTTAAGTTTTTGTGAATTTTAGGACCATATCAAGCTCAAGAAGGTCCTCACGATGCTCGGAGTGCATCGTTGGTAAAAATTGGTCCACGGGAAGCCCAGTTTTGAAGTTCACAGAGGTCGCCGGAGTTTCAACCTTTCCCCGACGTGTTTTCATGGATTTCAAAGCTCGAGACAGGTATATCGTGATTCTACATGTCGTAAGCTTCAAATTGGTACCAATTATGTAGATTTTGGTTGAGAATCAAGCGAGAAAATGGGAGTTGCAGGTTTACCCAGTTTCCGGCGTCGGCGAGATTTTCCGACGTCTGGAGGTAGGGGATGACGAGTGTGGGGGCGCGTAGCATTGTGCCTATCCCGGCGCGTGAGGGCGCGTGCTACGTTGGAAATTTTTTCTAAAAATATCTCGACGTCCGTGACGTTGAGTAGGTCACTGTGGTATATTCATATACCCAAATTGAGCATCATATGAGAAATTATTACGTATTGTTGGTTATGTGCTTTTAAATAACGTTTTTATAGTTGTTTCGCATATAGGTGAGACCCATCACGAGGACGAGCGCATTCAAGGGCGTCACGGGGGTTACGACCCTTCGACATACCAGTGAGTGGGCAGTTATTTTCTGTTTATACCTATATACTACTGATTTTTCCCAGAAATTGAATTTAAATGAAAGTATGTTTTAAAATGCCATGCATGCATAATATATGAAATATATGAATTAGTATTTGATGCATATATGTGAAATGGTGTTGTGGACGCACAGGTGAGTATCAGGTGAGTTTTATGTTGTTCATGTGATTTATTGTTTGATGTGAATTATGTTGAGAGCTCATAACCTGCACCCCTGGTGTTAGTGCTTATATTATTCACCCCGCACCACACGCTCACCTTGGATCCAAGTAGGTGCATGTCATACAGACCATTAGAGGTGGTTCCGACATGTCGTACAGACCATTACAGGTGGTTCCGACTTGTAGGTGACTTTAGATTATTATACAGCTGTTGATGAGAGAAGCACTAGAGCGTATTCTTACATCATTCTTGTCGTACAGACTACTTCAGGTAGTTCCGATTTGTGTGCAGAGTAGTGCCGTACAGGTCACAGTTGGTGACTCCGGTTAGATTGGATATTGAGCTATAGAATTAACCGTACAGGACAGCTGCAGGGTCTCCGGTTGATTCCTTATTTCACCTAGTATATTGTTGCATCCTTATTATGTTTTGAAGCATAACATGGCATAATGTTCCTGAAAAGTGTTAAAGAATTGTGATTTGAGTTATTTGCTGTTATATATGGTTATACATATACTATTTTTCTGGGAAAGTATACAGGTTTTACAGCGAGGGGTTAGAAGTGTTATTAAATGAAATATTTTCGAAAAGCTTTGTTTTACTGACCCACTCAATCTTGTTTTGCGCCCCTCCAGGTTCTAGTTAGCAGTGTTGGTGGCTCACGAGGATTCCCACGGCGTTCTGACAGACTACTTAAATGTAGGACTCACCTTCAGGTGTTGTAATTTAGTAATGGTCCTACTTGACTGCACTTAGTACTTATGCTCTGATTGTGTGTATTTCACACTTAAACTCACTCTAGCATGTTAGTTGGATATTATTGCTAGTAGTTGGTTTTTATTCCTTCGTATTTCTTTTACCTTTTTGCTTCTGCGTCGCACTTTTGGTTACGTCACGCCCACGTGACGGCTAGCACGCCCTGATTTTAGGGTCGGGGTGTGTCAGTATCGATGACGATGTTATCATGCAATGATTTCAAAATATGAAAACTCTTTGAGGATAAATAAGATTATTTTGGATACATATTATGATATCATGGTTAATAACCTTACAAATACTACTCTTTTTTTTTTAACATTGTGAGAGGCCCCTGCTCACAAGAAATCATGACTCCGCCACTACTAGCTAGGGTGTTTTTTGACTGATCAATTTATGTTCTTTATGTAATTTTTAGTTTTCAGTGATTTTAAGTTCATCGCCTGTTTAATTTTTGACCTTATGTTTCAAAATAGTTATAAAACGCATTAACCTATATTTTCTAGCAAGTAGCAAGGACCAGTCAAACCGTGAGTGATTTGGGTCATAGTCTCAGCGGTTGCGATCAGATCATGTATTATTAATTTGTATTATTATTAGCATTATTATTGGTTTATTTGACTAACGTACAAATGGGACATGAAAATCATGTGCAGATGTTTCGAGCTCTTGTTTGTCTTCTTAAATAATTCACTTCCTGTACCTGACTGCCTTAATCCTCTCGGCAAGGTGTACTAATTTTCTAGCCAAATTAAATCATGAAAATAATTTGACGACTCATGTCTTCTAATCGTGCATTTCATCCTTAATTTGTTTATGTTTCTTATTTTTTCTTCGATTTATTTAATTTACCGCTAAAAAATAGACTGCAAAAGAAAAAACGCGTAAAAATTATTTTTTCAACCATAAAATTATGATAGGGTTGCAACTTACGTAGAATAATGAAATTAAAAAGCTTATGGTAAAATTGGGTTATGCATTTGCAGTAAAATTGGTTTAAATGCAAAAGTGGATAATTATCCTCTGAGAGTTTAGTTTTGAATTGTCGTGCTCTTATGTAAGATCCCACATCGACCAACTGAGAGAGGGTGATGTGCCTTATATGTATATGCCCACCTCCATATAGCACGAGGCTTTTTGGGAACTCACCGACTTCGGATTCCATCGGAACTCCGAAGTTAAGCGAGTTCGGGCGAGAGCAATCCTAGGATGGGTGACTCATTGGGAAGTTCTCGTCTGAGTTCTTAGAAACAAATCCGTGAGGGAATGGTAAGCCCAGAGCGGACAATATCGTGCTACGACAGAGTCGAGGCTGGAATGTGATATCTTATGCACCAAAGTTGGTCTTGTGAAATTCATCATATTTATCATGGAAATAATTTTATTGCTGATGATTTGGCTCGTTTAGTTTTGTTATGCAGTTTGGGTTCAGTCTTTTTTAAGCAAGCTTCTCCTAATTGCTAGTTGCAGATATAGATAAGATCTCGAGACCTCGTGATATTCTTATGTAAGCATTCATTTTTTTGGGGCTTAAGCTTCATTATCAACCAAAAAAATTTGTGATAATTTTATTTTGAAATATCTACAAAAACTTTTATTATTGTTTTGTTTCTGTCCATATTATGAACAAAGTTGGCATGGCCACTTATTGGTAAAACAAACATAACTCACCACTCCTTGAATTGTATCGTCCCTACGTGGTTGGTAGGATTAATTTATGAATGCAATTTCTCTGATTAGAAAATAACACACAATATGTGGTACTCCAATACTTGCAGCTTCCCATTTCAATGAAATTACAAATTTAATGCGGCCCAATTCTACCCAACAAGTTTCTTAGGCAACTGGCTATCTGGGCCCGACCTATTTGGTACGCAATTCGGACGCCTTTAACTTGTTCTTATAATATTTTTAAATGAGTTTTAATCACAACTGATCTTTGAAATTGACCCTTACTATCAAGATGGTCCCTGAAATTAAAAATCAATCAATGTAGTCCCTGAAAATAGGTGTTGCAAATCAATGTGGTCATTCCGTCACAATTCTGTTAAAAATTTTGTTAAGTGCTGATGTGACACATAAATAGACCTCACAAGATTTACAGGTTTTTATCACAAATGATCCCTGAAATTGGCCCACACGATCAAGATGGTTCATGAAATTGACCCATACAATCAAGATGGTCCATGAAATTCAAATCGATCAATGTAGTCCTTGAAAGTAGGTGTCACAAATCAATATGATCATTCCGCCACAATTTTGTAAAAAATTTTGTTATGTACTGATGGTGGGTTTAATAATTAATTAAAAAAGTTGTCTAAATACCTTTTTGCACAATAGAATTTTTTTTTTCTTATAGGATGGCCTATTTTGAAGAGAGTTCCCTTCCATAAATTCTTAAAGGCATAAGGCTTAACCAAGGTCTAAGAGGAGGTGTGAAAATAGTTTTCAACCAACAATAGACGCACCTTGGTTATAACCTAATTATCTCAAGGCAGACCTCGCCGTTCTTTGCATCACCATACCACCAAGGAAGTGCCAAAAAAGCTCCCCAAAATTAAGGTTGTGCGTTTAAAAAAAAAAAAAAGATTAAGGTTGTGAGGATGTTGATCGCCTAAATGTTATCGGTGATGTCCCAGAAGTTGTTGCCAATCGGCCAAGCCGTCACCAAATGTGATTTCGATCCAGGTTCAATTCGGTGAAAGGTGTCGACGTATTGAGATTTTTTTTTAGAGAATAGAGAGCGAATGAGGTAGAGAAATGTGATTGGGAATAGAGGTGATTGTAGGACTGACTTTTTGAATTGACAATTTTTTTATTAACTATTAAATTATTAAGCCTAGTCGTATTTTTTTTAATTTAATTGGACTCGTGTGACCCATTTATGTGTCACATCAACACATAACAGAATTTTTGACAGAATTGTGATGGAAGAACTACATTGATTTGATACACTTACTTGTGGGACTACATTAATCAATTTTCAATTTCATGGACCATTTTGATGTTGTCGGTCAATTTCAGGAACTATTTTGATGTCACAGGTTAATTTCAAGAACCATTTTGAGAAAGAAAAAAAAGAAGACTTATATGGTCCATTTATGTACTACATCAACACTTAACATAATTTTTAAAAGAATTATGATGGAATGACCACATTGATTTGTGACACCTATTTTTAAGAATTACATTGATTGATTTTCTATTTCAAAGACCATTTTGATGGTGAGGGTCAATTTTAGGGACTATTTGTGATAAAAAGAATAATAACTAACATCTTTCATCATGAAATGTCAACTTTTCTAGAAATGATCTTTAAATTATGCTAAAAAGAATAAACAATTATAATTATAATATTTGTACAATAAAATAGTCAAAGGAACGACTTATTACATTGGCTCCTTAGCAGTATTCTTAGAATATGATCTCCCCAATACTATCGTTTTATTACTACCAAACGATGTGGTTTATGGTACTATTCTATTTAAATATCCTCGATAAAAAAAATAAAAAATAAAATAAAAATACCGACAAAAACTCTAATAACTTATTGTCTTATGTAAGGCAAGACCTCATAATAATTGCGATCACTCACAAATATACCTGACAATTTTTTACATGACCCGTTAACACAACACGTAAACGACATGAAAATAACAGGTTTCATGTCAACACGATAACTAATCGGGTCGTTATTGGGTCACACGATAATAACCTGTTAATAACGAGTCCTTAATAGGTTTACATGAAGGTGACGCGCGGGTAACCTGTTTTGACATGTTAAAAAAAAATATTTTGATGATTTTAATTTTTTAAACTACTAAAAGACTTACTATAAAATATAATAGTCATAGTGTAAGATCCCACATCGCCCGACAGAGAGGAGGTGATGTGCCTTATATGTACATGCCCACCTCCCTATAGTGAGACTCGTTTTGGGTGGAAGCCCAAGAACAAATCCGTGAGGGCGTGGCCCAAAGCGGACAATATCTTACTATGTGGATTGGGATATGACCGTTTGGTATCAGAGACACTCCTCGGCTGGAAGTGTGCCAACGAGGACGTCGAGCCCTTAAGGGGGTTGATTGTAAGATCCCACATCGCCTGAGGGAGAGAGGGTGATGTGCCTTATATGTACATGTCCACCTCCCTATAGTGAGACATGTTTTGGGTGGAAGCCCAAGAACAAATCCGTGAGGGCGTGACCCAAAGCAGACAATACCTTACTATGCGGATTGAGATGTGACAGTTATCTGATCCGTTGTCGTCTAGCGGTTAGGATATCTGGCTTTCACCCAGGAGACCCGGGTTCGATTCTCGGCAACAATTTTTTTTATATATATATTGCAAGATCCTACATCGACCGGGGGAGAGGAGGTGATGTGGCTTATATTTACATGCCCACCTCCCTATAGTGAGATGCGTTTTGGGTGGAAGCCCAAGAACAAATTCGTGAGGGTGTGGCCCAAAGCGGACAATATCTTACTATGCAGACTGAGATGTGACAGTTTGGTATCAAAGCCACTCCCCGGCGGGAAGTGTGCAGATGAGGACGTCGGGGGCCCCTAAGGGAGGTGGATTGTAAGATCCCACATCGCCCAGCGGAGAGGAGGTGATGTGCCTTATATGTACATGCCCACCTCCCTATAGTGAGACACGTTTTGGGTGAAAGTCCAAGAAAAAATCCGTGAGGGCGTGGCCCAAAGCAGACAATATCTTACTATGCGGATTAGGATATGACACATAGTGTATATGTATATATTGTATATTGAATATGTATTATTGCATTATTATTCTATATAAATGTAAAACATATAAGTTTTATTTATTTTAGTATACTATAGGCAAAGAGAGATTTAAAAATTATAAAGTACATTAAAAATAAAAATATCAAGTAATTTAAAAATACCAAACACATTAAAAAAAATTATAATAACTAATTCACAAGTGCAGAAAATGTGAAAAAAATATGCAAACGCTCGTGATTGCATCCTCTATGCTTTGAGTATAGGTACATCGTCGTTTGAATTTTTAAAATCATACAAACCCTCATGAATTGTATTTTAAGGGAGTTCAAAATAAATAAAATTCATAACAATTAATGAACAAGTCTGAAAAATGTGAAAGCATATACAAACGTGCAAGGTTCCTCAACCTTGAAATGCAACTACCTTCATTTTGCATATCCTTGAACATTTAGTATTTTGTAGCAATGTCTAATGTTTTTTCATTAGGCTTTTATTTTGGAGTATGTAATACTTGGAAGACAAATATTTTTATTTTTCTATGTTTTGAAGTAATATTTAGTGACAATGTGGTATGCATATACTGATTTAGTATTATGTTTTCAATTTATTTTTTGGGTCAAATTATGTTTTTCATTTTCATTATTTATTGATTTAAAATATATTTTCTTTAACAGGTAACGGGTCGGGTCATATTACCTGATAATAAAAGGGTCGATTTCGGATCGGGCATATTATCTGTTTACTTTAACGGGTGTTACACGACACAACTCGTTAAGATATCGGGTATGTCACGAAAACGATACGAACACGAGAAACACGACACTAATGCCAGGTCTACAAACCATACGTATCATGTCCGGCATTTAACCTTTTTAGGCATAAAACTAGATGAAATGAGGTTAAATGTAAAGAGTACTAAAAAAATAAACCAAAATAAAAATACACAACAATGAGAGTAGAAGACAAAATGTTCAATCGAACAATCAATATTTAGTAGAAGAGTAGAAAAAACGAGTTTTAGCCTTTATAACCAAATTTAGCCTACAAATTCATAAGTTCAATTTTTATAAAAACTTATACATAAAGCCAAAAACTCACTTGAATAGATCTAAATACACTCAAATTAATCCTAATTAACCTAAAAGAAAAACCTAATATGTGTCCTTGATAATTGATGAAGCAAACATGGATTAGCTGTGAACATGGATCACCGACGGAGAGGAGGTGATGTGCCTTATATGTACATGCCCACCTCCCTATAGCGAGACGCGTTTTGGGTGGAAGCCCAAGAACAAATCTGTGAGGGCGTGGCCCAAAGCGGACAATATCTTACTATGCAGACTAGGATGTGACAGTTTGGTATCAGAGCCACTCCCCGGCCGGAAGTGTGCAGACGAGGACGTCGGGCCCCTAAGGGAGGTGGATTGTAAGATCCCACATCACCCAGGGGAGAGGAGGTGATGTGCCTTATATGTACATGCCCACCTCCCTATAGTGAGACGCGTTTTGGGTGAAAGTCCAAGAACAAATCCGTGAGGGCGTGGCCCAAAGCAGACAATATCTTACTATGCGGACTAGGATATGACACATAATGTATATGTATATATTGTATATTGAATATGTATTATTGCATTATTATTCTATATAAATGTAAAACATATAAGTTTTATTTATTTATTTATTTTAGTATACTATAGGCAAAGAGAGATTTAAAATTTATAAAGCACATTAAAAATAAAAATATCAAGTAATTTAAAAATACCAAACACATTAAAAAAATTATAATAACTAATTCACAAGTGTAGAAAATGTGAAAAAAATATGCAAATGCTCGTGATCGCATCATCTACGAGTATAGGTACATCGTCGTTTGAAATTTTAAAATCATACAAACCCTCATGAATTGTATTTTAAGGGAGTTCAAAATAAATAAAATTCATAACAATTAATGAACAAGTTTGAAAAATGTAAAAGCATATACAAACGTGCAAGGTTCCTCAACCTTGAAATGCAACTACCTTCATTTTGCATATCCTTGAACATTTAGTATTTTGTAGCAATGTCTAATGTTTTTTCATTAGGCTTTTATTTTGGAGTATGTAATACTTGAAAGACAAATATTTTTATTTTTCTATGTTTTGAAGTAATATTTAGTGACAATGTGGTATGCATATACTGATTTAGTATTATGTTTTCAATTTATTTTTTGGGTCAAATTATGTTTTTCATTTTCATTATTTATTGATTTAAAATATATTTTCTTTAACGGGTAACGGGTCGGGTTATATTACTTGATAATAAACGGGTCGATTTCAGATCGGGCATATTACCCGTTTACTTTAACGGGTGTTACACGACACGACTCGTTAAGATATCAGGTATGTCACGAAAACGACACGAACACGAGAAACACGACACTAATGCCAGGTCTACAAACCATACGTATCATGTCCGGCATTTAACTTTTTTAGACATAAAACTAGATGAAATGAGGTTAAATATAAAGAGTACTAAAAAAATAAACCAAAATAAAAACACACAACAATGAGAGTAGAAGACAAAATGTTCAATCGAACAATCAATATTTAGTAGAAGAGTAGAAAAAACGAGTTTTAGCCTTTATAACCAAATTTAGCCTACAAATTCATAAGTTCAATTTTTATAAAAACTTTTACATAAAGCCAAAAACTCACTTGAATAGACCTAAATACACTCAAATTAATCCTAATTAACCTAAAAGAAAAACCTTATATGTGTCCTTGATAATTGATGAAGCAAACATGGATCAGTTGTGGACATCGTCGAACAATCAGAGTACCATATGTATGTCAACGGCACGGGTCTAATGCGAAACTGGAAACACATTCTATTTGAAGAATAAATAAATATTTTAGAATTTATTGAAGCCATGGAAATAACCATTAAATCGATCCAAAAAGAATGGCAATTTGCTGATGCTAAAAATCTTCATCCATGCTCCTTGTTCTCATGGCTTTTAAGTTGCCATTTTTGCTGATGGTAAATACCTAAAATGAAAAGCTTCCTCTGTATCCCTTGTTTACATAAGAATATGCAGAGTTTATAGTTTTGTGAAATTTTTATAAAAAACTTGATTTTAGTCCCTAAAAAGATTTATTTTATTCAATAATATTGTATGTAAGGTTAAAAACTAAAAATAGTCTTTTGACTCATGTCCACGTCAAATTATATATTCCATGTTAGATTTAGTTATTTCTTAATGTACTTATGATATTTTGGCCTATACATATTGAACCGGAAAATTAATTTCCCTTCTCATTATAAATTCATAGTACTCTGCAGATTTTCAGAATTTTCTTATATAAATTCTTAGTTGAGGTTCTTGCTGAGATCTGGAAGGGAATATGAACAGCCATCAACAGATTCAGACAGACCATCTCCCAAAATTTTGGGCTATTTCGGTTTCCATACTAACTTCAGAAAGCAGTCCTTGGATAAGAGGTTGGTGCACACTTATGTACTGTTTTGCATCTGTCAGACCTAGTTATTCCTTTCGAGCAGCACCTCATTTAAGGAGCAGAACGCACATGTTGCTTCCGTGAAGAATATCGTAGAAAGCCATGCTAACTTTTTGATGTCAGGCAAAGAGCTCTCAAAGCTAGTTGCATTTGTGAAAGGCACTCAGTTTGATTTAGTGGTAAGATAAGTTTGCAGTTATCGTTACTCGTTAGGATGATTTTGTTTTTGTAATCAAGTGATGCTAAGTTGATCTAACAATTTATGCCAGGAATATCCTCAAAGAGAGAGAAATGGAAGTGCTCGGCTGGAGAATTTTGCTACAGGGCTGGAATTAAGCCACATTGTCACATCTTACAGAAGTTGTTGCGCTTTGACTTGCTGACTGAACATGGTTTTCTTTTTCCAGCTCCAAATGGGTACACTACAGAGCCGGTTTGATGCAGAATTCCTTTTGGCACGTATGTGCTCTGTCAAGTTCAAAGAGTGGATTGTTGTTCTGGCCACTCTTTTAAGACGATCTTAGCTACAACACGGTTCATTTCTCACAAGTCTATGCCATATGATGAGCATATCAGCATCATTGTCATTTGCTTTGCTCATTTCATTCACTCTGATTTCCGAATGATAGGAAGGAATCAAAATAGCTAGTCCTAAACTTGTCAGGTTTAACTTGCTGAAGGAACCGTTTAGCTTGCGTAAATCTGGGGAAGTTTGACATCATACTTTTGTTCCTACGCTTGAGTTCCTTTAGCACATGTTGACATCACACTTATTATGGACAAGATGTAGTATAGGCTTTGGCCCAAGGCCAATGACAAGTGGTGCCGAGCTCAGGATGATGTTTTTGTGTATGTCATGGTTTCGCCTAACCTTAAGCTAACATAAATCATGCTCTTAACTGACAAATTCACACATTTCCACATTTGAGCAAGGCATATTTTTGTTGAAAATTTCTGTACAAGAGCCCAGACGCTTTATGGATGACCTTTTGACCGCGAGTGATGCCAAATTAAATTTGCACAGGTTCAATTCGATCTTTTCCAGCACGATATGCAGTTGTGGAAAGCATATAGCATCACCCTGCAGGTATTTATTGCTTAAAGTAGTGTTCACATTCGGCCAAAAAACTAGTGTCTACATTCCTTGCCTCTTGTGTCTCTAGATTAACGTTGTCCTCTATTGACATATGCTTTTCAGTCACATCCCGCATTAACTGAATACCATCGGCCTTGATTTCATATGGCCGAAATTTGGGTCCAAACAACTACCTAAAAAGATAATAATTTTTAAAGTTATAAATACCATCGGCCTATGAAATCAAGCCGTTGAGTGAACATAGCTCCCGACTGTTGGATCAAGAAATAAAGGTCATTATTAAAAGATAATGATTTTTAAAGTTATGATTTTTATCATAATTATCTTTTAATAATGATTTATTATGAGATATATATCTTGAAGTATAACAGCACGACATCAGATAAATGAGGTCACTTGGAAACTACTGAGGGGATTGGATTCTGGTCAGATTATTATCCATTTAAATATGGTGATAATTAAAAGTGAATTTAATATTCATAGGGTCAAGTTGCATGCGACGATGGGGTAAGGAAATAACTGATTTGGGTGATGATGCGACAAGACCTAGAAAAGCTAGTTTTTTTTATGGTGGTGTTATGATGACATAGGAAAGCCTAGCTAGCCTAGGTTTCTAGTCATGATAAGATAAGTCAGAATGATTTTTATTATTTTGAAAAGTCAGCCATACGAAGATAGGCTTTAGCGCCTATGCCGTGGATCAGTCATTTTACGAGTTTGAGTTTCAGTCGGTTTCTGCAACATTATTTGATCGTGGAGAGCAAGTACTTCAGTTCTATAAATACAGAGGCGATGTGCAACGTGAAGGCCCCAGAAATTCAACACACAACTGCCCTGCGCAAACTCTCTCAACAACTTTGAGATTTTTTTATTTTCTCTTTTCACTTACACATCTTCCGTTGGCATCAACAACACTGTGAAAGCAACCGGTGATATCTTCAGTCGGCATAGATAGCTCTGTCGCCGTAGAATCAGCCGATCTCACAGTACCTTCCGTTGGCATCAACAGCACTGCGGCGAGGACGGTTGGTTACCTATCCAAGTCTCGGTCGAGAAGGATTTCCGAATCCTTATTGGTCGAGGTCATCTCATTGGCCTTCTTGGCGAGGTGAGGTGTTACAGTTTATTAGGCTCGGCATATTGCATGCCGAGTTGGTTTATGATTGGATACTCTCGAGTGGGATTTAGAGTTCTGCATTCCGACGGCCGAACCACGTTTATTGTTAAGACACATATCTGCTTTGAGTATTTGTGCCCTTACACTTTGGTGTCGATTCGTCGAGAGTTTACTCTGACGAATACCATCACTGTGGCCGAATCCGACGATGACGATTTGTGAACTTCGTAAGAATAGTAGCCTTGTCTTCAGGTTCGAGAACCCGAGAGGCCGATACGTGTTCCTTCCTCGGTCGCAATCGCAAGACGCAGAAGTCAGCCGCGCACCCAACGCAACATCAACAAATTTTACTCCTCGGCTGGCTAGTTGGCACGCCCCGCATTCAACCGAATGACGTAGTTAGCTTATTAATTACTCAGCCTGCGCGCCACATAGGCTTGGTAGTTTTTAGGGTCAACATTTTGGCACGCCCAGTGGGACACAGTGCTAAAACTACGAAGTTCACATGATCTATCTCGATCAGGCTTCATGGGATGAGTGTCATCGCCTCTTAAAGAAGCAAAAACAACTCCTCGAGAGATTGGGAAGAATTTCTGAAAGGCAAGAGGCCGGGGGGCAAATTTCCGCTCCGGCCACAACCAATATTCGGCCTAAGAAAATGGTTAATTTGGCCTAAGAACAAAGGCCACCTATTTTTTCGGTCGAGACTGAAAGTGTGGTAGGCCTAGAAGAAAATGTTCAAGTTTCTAAGCCACAAATTGACCCAGAAAATGATTCGTCAGATGAGTGCTCCAATGACGAACAAGACCAATACATGACTTCTGACCATAAAACCACATCAATTGATATGGTAATTGGAGACATAGGCCTAGCCGAACAAACTACGCTACTCGATATGATTATTGGGGATAAAGCTGATATGGAGAAATCTTATTCAGCTAAGTTGTTCGAGTTAAAAGCCGAAATTAGCGAAATTATTATGCCTGGGGGGCATAATAATTGTTCAACACATTCGGCGACCGATGAAAAATATTCCTTCAAGCCGAACATATTTGGAGATGATCTTTTATTCGGCTTTGGAAAATCTCAAAGTGAAAATTTTAATGTAAAAAGATCTCGGCTCGGAATAAAACATCGTTGGCCTCCTCCTCTTGGTAGCTCGGTCACTTTTATTTTCTTAATCATCTGGCTAATTAAGTCGATGCATAAGAAAATAAGGGGGGCAATGTCCAAAAGGAATAAATTTCGGCAGTCTAGGCCGAGGCAGATTCAGGTAATCGGTTGTCTAGGCCGAGGTAATTTAGGCAGATTCAGATAATCGGCTGTCTAGGCCGAGGTAATTTTTTTACCAAGCTGGGTGAAATTGGATACATGCATGCGAAGTTTTTCCTAGTGATGGTAGATTTATTCAACAAAAGTAGATATTTAATTAGATATAGGCTTTAGCCTATGGATGTGGCTGATGGGGAATTGTCAGAATACCATTGGAAAGACAAATATATATATTATATATATATATATAAGACTCGGCCATGAGATTTTATAGTGGAAGTTGGGTTGTCAAATCCAAGAGTCAGCATATTTAATGAGCTTCGGCCTTGGATCAGTATATATATATATATAGGCTGGCCGAGCTGCCAGGAAAATTTTTCTTGACCTCGGTGTAGTTTTTCTCGGCCTAAGCCCGCTTTACCCTCAACCCCAATTTTCTCGACCTTTTGGCAAAGTTGCCGAGCCTGGTTTGGAGTTGTGGTAGTCGAGGAAGGCCGCAGTGTTGGCAGAACATACATGTTATTGCCGATGAACAAAGTTTCGTCTTCGGCAATACGACGAAATGTTGTTGGCTACGAACAGTTAATTTCCTTAACCATTCGGCTTACGAGCCGAAGCTCAAGGAAACTGGGGGGCAATGTTTGGACCCAAATTTACACCATCGGCTTGTGAAATCAAAGCCGTTGAGTGAACATAGCTCCCGACTGTTGGATCAAGAAATAAAGGTCAATATTAAAAGATAATGATTTTTATCATAATTATCTTTTAATAATGATTTATTATGAGAGATATATCTTGAAGTATAACAGCACGACATCAGATAAATGAGGTCACTTGGAAACTACTGAGGGGATTGGATTCTGGTCAGATTATTATCCATTTAAATATGTTGATAATTAAAGTGATTTTAATATTCATAGGGTCAAGTTGTATGCGACAATGGGGTAAGGAAATAGCTGCTTTGGGTGATGATGATACGACAAGACCTAGAAAAGCTAGTTTTTTTTATGGTGGTGTTATGATGACATAGGAAAGCCTACCTAGCCTAGGTTTCTAGTCATGATAAGATAAGTCAGAATGGTTTTTATTATTTTGAAAAGTCAGCCATATGAAGATAGGCTTTAGCGCCTATGCCGTGGATCAGTCATTTTACGAGTTTAAGTTTCAGTCGGTTTCTGCAACATTATTTGACCGTGGAGAGCAAGTACTTCAGTTCTATAAATACAGAGGCGATGTGCAACGTGAAGGCCCCGGAAATTCAACACACAACTGCCCTGCGCAAACTCTCTCAACAACTTTGAGATTTTTTTATTTTCTCTTTTCGCTGACACATCTTCCGTTGGCATCAACAACACTGTGAAAGCAACCGGTGATATCTTCAGTCGGCATAGATAGCTCTGTCGCCGTAGAATCAGCCGATCTCGCAGTACCTTCCGTTGGCATCAACAGCACTGCGGCGAGGACGGTTGGTTACCTATCCAAGTCTCGGTCGAGAAGGATTTCCGAATCCTTATTGGTCGAGGTCATCTCATTAGCCTTCTCGGTGAGGTGAGGTGTTACAGTTTATTAGGCTCGGTACATTGCATGCCGAGTTGGTTTATGATTGGATACTCTCGAGTGGGATTTAGAGTTCGGCATTCCGACGGACGAACCACGTTTATTGTTAAGACACATATCTGCTTTGAGTATTTGTGCCCTTACACTTTGGTGTCGATTCAGCGAGAGTTTACTCTGACGAATACCATCACTGTGGCCGAATCCGACGACGACGATTTGTGAACTTCGTAAGAATAGTAGCCTTGTCTTCAGGTTCGAGAACCCAAGAGGCCGAGACGTGTTCCTTCCTCGGTCGCAATCGCAAGACGCATAAGTTAGCCGCGCACCCAACGCAACATCAACAAATTTTACTCCTCGGCCGACGAGTTGGCACGCCCCGCATTCAACCGAATGACGTAGTTAGCTTATTAATTACTCGGCCCGCGTGCCACGTAGGCTTGGTAGTTTTTAGGGTCAACAGTAGTATTCTAAGGCTGTTTTATATGAGTTACATGAGCAATTTTTGCATTTTTAAGCAGATTGTTTTCTCTCAACACTTTGCTTGGTGTTTGGTCTTGTATCTTGGGTGTCCAGAAACTTTAGTCTAAGTGCATGTTGGTTGGCGCCATCTTCAATTTTGTGTTCCAGCCTCAATATTAATATAATAATTTGAATCTACATACTCAATCACTTCACATGTGAATCAATTTTTAAGATAAGTAAGACAACGCTAGTACTTACGATGCCTTGTGATAACTCAAACTCTTTTTGTTCTTAATGATTTCTACTTGTTAAATTTAGAACACGTCATTCTAGATTGCATGCTAGGAACTAAGTTAAGTCGAAAACACCATTCTCTTAACATATTACGTAAGAGAGTAATAAGTTGAGTTCTAACAATCAACCAACTTGAGCATCTTCATCTGGAAATAGTAGGAATTTGAATGAAACATAACATGTGTTGCATGATTATTTGGTGGTGGATAGCACTTTCCCTAACTCGTTTGCTTAATTTGTGAACTAAAATTTGTTTTCGTTATTTTATCATTGTCGTTGTTCTTGTTTTGTTGGATTTAATTAAAATAGCAAATCAACTTCAAAAATCCCAAAAATTTGTGTACTTCTGTGTGTCTGGTGTCTGCATATAAAATTTTGTTGAATTTAGATAAGTATAAGTCTGTCTAATAATTATTTTTCGATGGCTGGTCAATAGGAACAACATCCTAGTTTTTGTCAAGTTTTAAGTAGTTAGGCGAAACAATATTTTGCCGGAAAGATCCTTATTTTCATATGCTACAATTGACAAATCCTAGTGTTAATAAAGAAAATCATTAGAAAATTTGTGTGCTGCTTTGTGGTTTGCCCTATCAGATATAACCTAAACAAATTCCTTATTATTTGCATAAATTACGAACAAGTAGGACTATTACTTTTAACAAATTATCCAAAAGATACAAAACTGAGACATGCATATTAACATGATAAAGTAATAAATACCTTATCAACAATGAAACCAAAAATATCCAGTACATACAAACTTATAAACCCAAACAAGAGTCGGATAAACTGCAAAAAGCTGTTGCAGTGAGAACTGAAAGTGTGACAAGCTACCCAACTGAGCAATCGCTGGGCGTCCAGTGTGTAACGTAGCACGAAATCGATACAACTTAGACTGCGGTATTATCTGGGAACGTTCTCTTGCCAAACGGCCTAACATGTTTTGCTGCTACATTGATTTAGTAGAATCGTGTTAGAATATCTGACAAGAGTTCATTACTCATTAGATTGGCAAACGTGAAAGTTTTACATTACATACTGTTTCATACAACCTATCACCTATAGAATAACAATACAACATTCATTTTCAAACTCAAAACCTACAAAACATCAGCTGGTAGTTATTGATCCTGTACTGCTGTTTTACTTAACCGAAAGCTGTGTGATTCCATGCTTGAGATTAACTTCTGAAACATCTGTGGGAAGTTTCGACCATCCCACTAATTCCTTCCCACTCATCCTCCTTCGTATGACCAATGATATACTCAGCAGCAAACAGGCGGCAGCAACCAAAGGAACCGCCTCACCAACATTTCCTCTTGGCCAGTTCCTCAAAACCCACCCGGCACAATGCTCACCATCAAGACTCCCCATTGAGTTATTCAACCTCATGATTTCAATGCCATTCAAAATCCCATCGATGGCATAAGGCACACTCCTATTCGAAGGCCCTACACTTACGGACAGAACACCTGAATCCTCTCCATCAACCACAAAATCCGCATAGAACGGAGAAGCCAACATGTAATTCGCAGCCATAGACAAATCCAAATTCTCATATGCCAATTTCCCATTCACATAAACATTGAAATACAGCAATCCAATCGAAATACTAGCAATGTCACAAAAATGCAACCGAACAAGATACTTATATCCTCCAACGGCTGCAAAAACCCATGTCATATTGACATGCGGAATCGAAGCATTCGCACTATGAATCACCCGGGCCGTATTATACACATTATCGGGACCAACTTCCCTGCTAGCCCCTCCACCCTGATACTTAATCCGGCCACCAAAATACACCCTTTTCGACCCAGAATCCGATTCCAAATACTCATCATCAGTAACCCAAGTCCTCCACAGGGTATCATTAAACGGGGTGACTTTAGAACCTCCCACATTAACCCTATACACAACCTGAAGCGCTTGCTTAATTAACCCATTAAAACCCTCAACTTTCTCATCACTCACAAACTTCGCTGTATCAGCAACGAGATCCTTCGGCGCAGAAATCACCTCAATCGCATTCACAAACGCAAAGTATGATTTTTTAGCAGGAACAAATTCGATTACAAGCTTTTTGGAATCGACCCAGATCAAGAACTCCATAACAACGGGGATTTTTGTAGCTCTGAAGTCGGTCAAAGCCACAAACCCATTGACCAAAACATGAAATTGAGTATCATTCCAATCCAATTTCAAAGAATTAAAGGTCTGGAAATGGAGGCGTACCAAATGGGTCCCTGGGTCGCGGATCTGGAACTCGTATTTCGACGGCTGCGGGAAAGCCCTGGCCGTGCTGTAGATTTGGGGCGAATTGGGAACTGGGTTTTCATTTCTGAGCGGGATGGAGCGAGTTGAGGAGGAGAGGGACGAGTCAGGGTTGGAAGAGTCGGGAACGAAGCGGCGGTTGTCGACGGTGGATTCCGCGGTGGAGCCGCAGTCGACGAGGTAGTTGTCTATGGGAGCGAAGTAGGAGTGAGACAGGGCGGAAAGGGTAGAGAGAGAAAGTAGCGAGAGAGAGAAAAGGAGGTTTATGTACGGAAACTCCATGGGAGGGAGTCTGGAGAATTCAGAAATGGTGGAAGAGGAAGACCGAGACTTGAGTTTCGGGTGGGCGTCTTTTGAGCGGTGGTAGAATCCGAGTCTTGAGATCAATGACAGTCATTTTTGGTCTATTTTCTCTTCTTTTTTTTTTTTCTTTTTTTTTTATATCTTATTTCTTTTTCGTAACAGAATTAAAATGCTATAGTTGTTGAAATAATTACGGTCTTTTGGGCTACGCACGTAGCCAAAACAAATATTTAGCTCATGTACACCTTTGATATGGGTTTTGGAGTTGTGAGGCGTGGAAGGAAGTTGAATTAATTGCATCAAGTTCGGGTTTAGATAGTATGAAATTGTGGGTTAAGCTGGTAATTTTGTTCCTCTCTTCGAAAAATCAGGTGGATGTGGACAAGTGTCCCTGTTTTGTCCATTTAGTTTGATTCAGTTTGATAATTACTAAAAACTCATTAGTGTTGCAGTCCTATTAGATTAGGAATGCGATTGTGTAAATCTTAGTGTATCTAGTGTTGGAATCTATTGTCCCACATCAGACAGAGGGAGAGAAGAAAATAAGTTTAAATAGAATTACCCCACACTAACTAACATCGATGCCTTTTGTATTAAAACCCCACACCTGATTATTTGAGCAGGTGACCAAGTGGGGGACAGTATCGATGTTGTTGGAGTGGGCCCATGGCCCATCTACCTGAAATTTAAGATGGTATCAGAGCCAGGGGACGGGCCCGTACTGCCACGTGAACGGGTGGGTCCTCTTTGACCCCGTGCGAACGGGTGAGCCTCGACTTGGCTCCACGTAGGCCAAGAGATGCCACGTGAATGGGTGGGTCCCCATTGGCCCCGCGCGAACGGGTGAGCTCCGACTTGGCTCCATGTGGTTGCCGTTGTGTGGAACTTCATGTGTGACCCATAAAATGGGGTCTCACGTGCAGGGGAATTCCTCTGTCCCACATCGGCCAGAAGGTTTGAGAACTAGCCCTTTAAATAGAATTACTCCACTCTAACTAACACCGAGGCATTTTATGATAAAACCCCACACCTGACGGATTGAGTAGGTGGCAAAGTGGGGGCAGTATCGGTGTTGTTGGAGTGGGCCCATGACCCGTCTACCTGAAATTTAACATGGTATCAGAGCTAAGGGACGAGCCTGTGCTGCCACGTGAACGGGTGAGTTCCCTTTGGTCCCCCGCGAATGGGTGAGCCTCGACTTGGCTCCACGTAGGCTAAGAGATGCCACGTGAATGGGTGGGTCCCCATTGGCCCCGCGCGAATGGGTGAGCTCCAACTTGGCTCCACGTGGCTGCCGATGTGTGGAACTCCAAGTGTGGCCCATCAAATGGGGTCTCACGTGCGGGGGAGTGTATGAATCCATTGTCCCACATCAGACAGAGGGGGATAAGAAAATCAGTTTAAATAGAATTACCCCATTCTAACTAACATCGATGCCTTTTGGATTAAAGCCCCACACTTGAAGGATTGAGCAGGTGGTAAAGTGGGGATAGTATCGGTGTTGTTGGAGTGGGCCATCGGCCCGTCTACTTGAAATTTAACAGGATATCTTTAGAATATTCCCTTTAGTAGATATTATCCTATTAGGCTTGTAATCCTATTAGGGTAAAGATTTAACCTATCATACGACTATAAATAAAGGCACAATGGGGTGATACAACAAACACCTTAGAATTACATCTTTCTTATCTCTCTCTCTTGCCGTCGGCGCTCTCCCTTATATTAAGATATTTGAAACGACCTCGAAGTATGAAAACATTCCTCATAATGCATGAACCCCTTATATTTATATTTTCCTTTCAATTATATATATTGCATATGTGTTCATATATTTTGTCAATATATATATTTGTTCATGCAATAATCAATTATGCTATGTGGAATTTGTGAGTCAAAGTATCAAAATTAATTTAGAAGCAATTAGGTTTTTTAACCGTAGAATTCAAAAAGAAAAAAAATCTAGGATTTTTGCGGCATAAGCCACGACTCACCGCCACTGAGCTTCGTCGCTAGCTAGCTGCCCAACCGTGTGGATCACCTTGGGATGACATCGTTGGACGTCTGGACCACTTGGTAGCAGCCCTTTGGGCTTTGCTGCACACGCACGACACCCAAGCCTCAGCCTGGTAAGGTTCTTTTCCGGTCATGCAGCCCCAGCCAACTTCCAAGAAGCTTGCAGCTCTCAATGGACTTGTCCACTGCGTCCCTGGCCCACATACCAGCAACCCTATGCTGCTGGGCCTCGTTCTGTGCCCTAGGCTTGCCTGCAGAAGCCCATGTTACTTGCTAGGCTTTGCCAACCTTCGACCCAACCTGCCAGTAGCTTTATAGTTGTTGGGCTTATACTGCCTCGATCGAAAAACCAAACCCCAACTTCTGCTGGGCTTTGTGAGTACCAACTCGCAAGCCAGCACATGCTGGGCCTGCACCCGTGCCATTTTGAAGCCTAAAACCAGCATCCTAGTTGTTGGGTTCCTTCCCAGAATGGGCCCATGGCTTGCAACCATGATTGGGCTGCCGTTGCAGCCAAACCGTGGCCTATTAAACCTCTTTAGGGCCTTGTCCTGTACACAGCTTCTAGCACACTGAGTTGGGCTCTTTTTTTTTAATCCAATGCTATTTTTTTTAGCATTTTATAGGTACCCTTATATATGAACTAGATGTTCATAACTAAATCGAACATGTAGATTTGAATTTAGCGCCTTTGAAACCCGAAGTTTTCATTCAAAACTTACCAGATGAAACTCGTAGGTTTCATGCTTAAAATAAACCAAACCATTTCTATAGAACCTAAATGTTCTACAATGTATGTCTATGGCTTTCCATATGACTAACCATGTTTTTGTTGTACTCTCTGTTTTAGGGACATGTCGAACTTGAATAAGATTGATTTCACTGCTTTGGAAGTATATGGCAGAAACTACCTAAAGTAGGTTCAAGACGTGAAGTTCGATCTTACTGCAAAGAGCCTTCGAGCCACCATCGAGGAACCTACTGACAACCCAGTCGACGAAGCTCAGAAAGCTACTGTTATGATCTTCATCCGAAGACACATCCATGATGCACTGCAGACCGAGTACCTCGTTGAGGAGGACTCTCGTACCCTCTGGGTTGCTATCGCTGATTACTTTGATCACTAAAAAAACATTTACTTGCCTGAAGCAAGACATGACTGGCAACTTTTATGCTTCCAAGACTTTAAGTCTATGAATGAATACAACTCTGAAGTTTGTAAAATCCGATCATTGCTTAAGTTATGTGAAGAGGACTTAACCGAAGAGGATCTCCTAGAGAATACCTATTCGACCTTCAATGCCACCAATATTGTCCTGCAACAACAATATAGGGCACATAATTTCACCAAATTTTTAGATTTAATCTCTGTTTTACTTCTCGCTGAAAAGCAAAACCAGCTTTTGATGAAGAATCATCAAGCTCGACTTACTGGTTCAAACGCTCCGCTTGAAGCGCATGCAACGAATTCTAGCAGCCATAACCGACAGAAACCTCATTGTGGCTGTGGAAATGGGTGGCAAGCCCCACCACGAGCCCAAGGCCAATAGAGCAGAGGCCCACCCAAAAGAGGAAATTTGACCCAAAAGTGCCAACACCTTGCCCCTAAGGCCCTAAACTTCATATTTTCGGGAGGCATCTGCTTCCATGGAAGAATAAAGTTTTATTTTTCTAAGACATGTTAGGGTGTTTACACCCTTAGTGGCCGAACCCACTAGGCGTGGCCGAACCCACTAGGTGTGGCCGAAACCCCCCTAATTTTCTAGGTTTATGGTTTTATTTTTGGACAATTTTTCTTTCTTTGGAATCATTTGTTTGATTTTGGTTTGTTTTGAATTATGGATAATTATTTTATGGATATTATTTCTCGACTAATTAATTGAATGAATGAATTATATTTATGCATGTGATTGATTTAATTAATTTATTTCTAGGTATGACTAGTGGGGAAGTTAGTTGTTTGGTTAATAGTGCTACCATGCACACCATCTTGCGTGAGCAACACTATTTTACTAACTTCGTACCTAAAAATGCATCTCTGACAACCCTCTCCAGCCCATCCACCCTGATAGAAGGATACAGAAAGACCCGTATAATGTTGTCTAATGGTACTAAATTAACCACTAAATAGGCCCTTTATTCTCCATGTTCCGGAAGAACATTGCTGAACTTTAGAGATATTCGAGATAATCAATATCATGTTGAAACCACTGAAGAGAATGGTTTTGAATTTCTTTGTATCACTTCTTACGAATATGGCCAGAAGCGTATTCATGATAAGCTGGAATATTAGAGATAACCATTCGATCTGTTGAGACCCATCACGTGGTCGGCCCTATGATACTCTCCTGTTTTGGCATGACCAAATGAGACATCTTAGACGAGATATGATGCGCTGTATCCTCAAAGTATCACATGGGCATCACCTAAAATCTTATCCCGAACATCATGTACCCATGTTCACACCCAAAACGGCCTGGCAGAAGCTTTCATAAAGTTCCTTCAAATGATAGCTCTAATTTTGGTTATGCGAACCGAATTGCCGGTATCTGTCTAGGGCCATGTAGTATTGCACGTAGTTATGTTGGTCGGCCTAAGGTCCACCGCTACCCAACCTCATTCACCGTTACAGTTGGTTACTGGATATGAGCCTGGCGTCTCGCATTTACGTGTGTTTGGGTGCGCAGTCTATGTGCCAATAGCACTCCCACTACGTACCATAATAGGTCATCAGAGAAGAATGAGAATCTATGTTGGTTATGATTCTCCATCCATTATTCGATACGTAAAGCCTTTGACAGGAGATCTCTTTATCGCACGTTTTGTGGATTGTCACTTTGATATGACAGTCTTCCCATCATTAGGGGGAGATAAGATCACTCATGTTCCTGTAAAACGCCACGAATTGTTGTCAATTACTCCCACTTTGTCTCATTTAGATCCCCGTATTGCCCAGTATAAAACTAAAGTGCGACGTATTCTAGATCTTTAGAGCATTGCTCAAAGCATGCCGAATGCTTTTACTGATTTAGCAAAGGTGACGAAATCATATATAACCATTGCAAAAGCACCTGTAAGGATGAACGTACTTAACTTATGTCGTAACACATCCTTGGAAGACCGGACAGTCTCTGAGGGTGGGGCAGCCGTACTTTCCAGGCGGCCTGGTACACTGGTAGCTAGCCAATTATCTGCTTCTACCCTGAACCGTGGCAGACCCGCTGGTTCAAAGGATTCATAACCCCGGAAGAGGAAAAAGACACAAACTAGTGACTCTAGTCTGAGTCCAACCACCGCGTACTCATCTGTTCTAATGCATGAGGTTATTCTAGATTATGGTGATGTCTTAGATGAGACAAACCGGCCTCTCGAGATTTGCAAGATTTGAGAGATTTTGGTTCATTACGCAGAAATGGATGATGTTTGGAATCAGAATGAAATGATTATCGATGATGCATTCGCGTATACAGTTGTTACCGACATCATGCTTAGCCATAACATTGAACCACGTTCAGTTGGTAAATGTCAATGAAGAACCGATTTGTCAAACTGTAAACAAGCAATCCAGGTCGAACTCGATTCACTTGCGAAATGCAAGGTGTTTGGGCATGTAGCTCATACTTCACCACATGTGAAACCTATGGGCTATAAATGGGTTTTCGTGAGGAAGCGTAATGTGAAGAATGAAATAGTACAATACAAAGCTTGCCTTATAGCGCAAGGTTTCTCTCAATGCCTTGGGATTGATTACGAGGAGACGCATTCCCTCGTAATGGACGTCATAACGTACCGCTACCTTATCAGTTTGGTAGTTTCTGAAAAACCGAATATGTAGCTTATGGACGTGGTAACCGCGTATCTCTATAGGGATCTAGATACGGAAATCTACATGAAAGTTCCATAAGGACTTCCATTGAATGGTTCAAATATTTCTAGACCATGAAACACCCTCTTGATTAGATTGAGGATATCACTCTACGAATTGAAACAACTCGGGCATATGTGATATAACCGTCTGAGTGAATATTTGACAAGTCAGGGCTATATGAACAATGAATTATGCCTATGTGTGTTTATCAAGAAGTCACATTCCATATTTTTTATCGTTGCAGTGCATGTTGACGACATGAACCTCATCGGAACTACCACAGAGCTTGAGGAAATTGTCGTTCACTTGAAATCAGAATTTAAGATGAAGGATCTTAGGCAAAACTCGATATTGTCTCGACCTGGAGATCGAGCATTGTTCAAATGGAATCCTAGTACATTAATCAAACTACACCCAAAAGTGTTGTGACGTTTTAATGGGGATAAAGTGAAGCCTTTGAGTACTCCTACGGTCATTCGGACTCTAGATGCTAAACGAGATCCCTTCTGTCCCAATGAGGATGAATAAGAGATTTTGGAGCCTGAAGTTCCATACCTAAGTGCAATTGGTGCTTTATTATACTTGGCTCAATGCACTAGATCTGACATCTCCTTCGCTATTAATCTTTTGGCTAGATACAGTAATGCAACTAAACGTAGACACTGGAATGGTGTTAAAGACATTTTCAACTACCTTAAGGGTACGACGAATTTGGGCTTGTTCTACACCCATGAATCCTCGAGAGGAGCCGCGGCCCCCCTCGGTTATCGAGTTGATTCTCACCTTGTTGGCTACGCGGATGCTGGTTATTTGTTTGACCCCATATGGCACATTTCTCAAATGGGCTATGTCTTTACCATTGGAGGCACTGCAATGTCTTGGAGGTTTACCAAGCAAACAATAGTTGTGACTTCTTCGAACCATGCTGAGATTCTCACTTTGCATGAAGCCTTGCATAAGTGTTTTTGGTTTATAGCAGTTCTGGAACACGTTCAAAGCACTAGTGGTCTTACTTTCATCGTTGACCTTCCTATGAGGATCTTTGACGACAATGCAGCATATATCGAGCAGTTAAAGAAGATATACATCAAGGGAGACAACACCAAGCATATAACGCCGAAGTTCTTTTACTCTCACCAACAACAACAACATCAGAACATTGAAGTCAAGCAAATCCGCTCCCAGGACAACCTAGTCGATCTCTTCACCAAGTCATTGCCCAAGTCTACTTTTCAAAAGCTATTCCAAGGAATCAGTATGCGTAAATTATCTGAGTTGAATTGCTTGTAGTTATCTTACTTGGAAGTTATGTCTAACTCATGGGGAGTATCCAAAAGCATATTCACTTGATCTTAATGTACTTTTTTCCTACGATTATGAGCATTTTTCCTACTAGGTTTTTGCTACCTAACGAGGTTTTGATGAGGCACCAATTCTGGGATGATCATACTCCGTTGAGTTTACTACTTTCGTCCCGTTTGACGTTTGTTTTAGATATTATGCATACTTCTCACTTTTCTTCTTAGTCTATGGGTTTTTACCTACCTTAGGTTTTACCATAGTGAGGTTTTGTGAGTTTTATTACCAATGCATACTTTCTTTGAATTTGAGACTCGCATTCACCCATTGTGCAGACGACATCATCAACTGTTCTATCTCAACTGCTGAAAACCTAATGCGAAGTTTTGTTTGAGTATTTACACACTCAAAGAGGAATGTTGCCTCTTATTAGATTAAGAATGTGATTCTATAAATCTTAATGTATCTAGGGATATCTTAGAACATTTCCTTTAGTACATATTATCCTATTAGAGTTGTAATCCTATTAAGGTAAGGATTTAACCTATCTTACTACTATAAATAAAGGCACAATGGGGTGATACAACACACACCTCAGAATTACATCTCTCTTATCTCTTTCTCTTGCCGCCGGCCCTCTCCCTCTCTAGTCCTAAATACAGTTCAGTAAATTAGGGCTACAATAATTAAGAGTTTGTTGATTTTGTATATTTCTTGAAACCCATTAGGAGTTTGTAGGTTTTGGAATTTTTTTTCAACCCATGAACATCGTACTCTCTATCGAATTATTATTTGAGAGCTTTTGTGGCAATGAATTTCAATATGAAATGATTCTTTTGATCGTGAAGTAATCGCTCACTTTGCCATACTTGTTTAGACTATAGCAAAAAACTTAGGTCATCACCTTCGTTGAGTATGCAAGGATTTTAGATGATAAAATGGTTTTCGTCCTAGAATAAGAAAAATTATTTTGTTAGGAATGACCACAATAAGAGCACTTCCAGCGTGCTCTTTAGGCCAGTGGACAAGGAACATTTGCAACCCAATCCCCTCCCAAACTAGCTCCAGGCCATTCAGGCAATTGGGCTATGGAGGAGCTCGTGGAAGAGGGCAGACGGAAGTCCAAGGCCCGAGTGCCTGAGGGGGAGTGATGCAAGGTTGACGTCATGAAACAACTGAAATGCTGAGTCGACTAGGATATGGGCGAGTCGAATTGGTTAAACATGCTCATCTCGTGGTCATACATGGCCTTCTTGGTGGGGTTAGAAATGACGTTCCAGGCCTCGGAGACCAGCCGAAAAGCATGATCGGCATAAGGGAAGTGATTCAGGTAGGGGTTCAGTAGGAGAACGAGTCGGCGATACTGAGTCACGACGATTTTGAGGTTTTGAGTGTACTAGGTGAGTTGAAGAATAACGTACCAATCGGGCTGCTGGTTTTGGTTGTTGATCTGGGATTCAGCGGCGAGGTGAGTGTCGGTGACGGCGATTATCTGCTCGGTGCCCTCGAGCCTGGGGTCGGTCTCTCGAGCTTGGATTGCGAAGGTCTTGGTCCCCTACAAGTCATGCACCGATAGTAGCTTCAAAGTGGTGCTCAGCTATTTCTCTCTCTCTTCTATATCCCACTCCCCTATTTGCATTTCTTGGTTTTTGGTGGAGTTCGGACATAGTAGAAGGGTGATGGAATTTTGGGTGGACGAAAGAGGACCTGGGTTGGGACTGAAATGACAGGGATTGTTGGTGGCTGGGGTGGGAGAATGGGAGGTGTAGTAGGGGTATTTTGGGAGTTTGGTAAAAGTTTGATATGATAAATCTAGGATCGGCGTTTTATCTGGATGCGTAGTGACAGTGATACGTAACACGTTGTTGTTGTTGTTGCTGAGGGTTTTGAGCACACTTGGACTTGAATTGGATAAAAATCTTATCGAAATCTATCACCAAAAATTGTATTTTCGGATAATGACACATGGCGAAACGAGACTGGTTAAAAATCTTATCCGAAATTATAAATAATTTTTTTATTAATTTATAAAATAAAAGATACTAATATTTTATTGCCTATTACCATGGCTATTCAGTTTAGGGATGGAGATGCAAAAGGTAATTACTGTTCATTAAAGGCAGTTACTATTCAGTGGAGGAGATTCAATTGCCAATTGCCATGGGGGGCAGTCATACACCGGAAGCTCTCTAATCAAAGTTGTGACAGTTTTGTAATTTCCATCCTCATACAACATAACCACAACTTATAAATTCTTTTTTATAAAAAAAAGGACTAGCTGGTGGCTTCGTCCAGACATTCCACCCTAGAGTGGGCCATGAAGACTCACATAGGCATTTCAACCTCATCTGGCCACCATTGTGCTATTCACTACGGCCAGGAATTGAACTCAGGACATGCCGTGTGGAATACAGTGATCGGAGCATATTTATGCGACTTTGTTATCTTATTTATTTGCATTTACTTAGTTAATTTCCATTTATTGTAGCAATTTAAGTTATTTTCGTATTATCGTAGGTCCAGTTGGTAAAGATGACAATAAATAGTCAATTTGAGCAATTTGGAGCAGTTTTGGACTTGGATTGGATAGCATACGTGGATAGCATATGAGCTAGACGTTTTTGGTGTTTAAATGGTGTTAGACATGTGCTAAAATCTGGAGGAATTAAAGTTGAGGCTTGGAAGGCAAGGAATTACACAAGAAAGAGGAATCTTAGTTGGAGAGGAACATTATCTTACCCTATCTTATCTTACCTTATCCTATCTTATCCAACATTATCTTATCTTATCTCCAGCTGCAAGGATGAATCCTAATCACGTTCCAACACTCTTTACCTGATTCTTAGAGTCCTAAAATAATTTCAAAATGCCAAAACCTTTTCCTCCATTGATTCAGTCGTTTCCTCCCTACATATATGAAATTCCTGCAGTGATTTTGGGGTGTGCTGCACCTACCATTTATCCATTGAAGTTGCTGGAATTTTCAGAGTTTTTTGTTATCTTTGTTTTAAGTTTCAATGTTTATTTTAGATTGCTTTTCAGTTATGATGAACATGTGTAACTAAGTTTCTTTTTAGCTAGAGGTGAATTCGAAGCCATGATCATATGTTTTATATAAATTGATTACATCCAGTTATTGTTTCATAAATCATGAATGTGATTTACTTATCTGCTTTATAGAGAACTTATTCTTATATGTTTATTAAGGATGAAAACTTAGTTTGCATGCAGGGATTTGATGCTAGAATATAAGGGAATTTCACCTAATCGTTATGAATTTGTATTTGCAAGTAGTAAAAGTCACTAGTCATGATTGAGTTAAGTAAATTCTTGGCAGTAGTATCATGCTTTTCATAGTTACGAATGCTTTGTCAATACTTGTGATTTTCACATAACTTAATGATCTTTGAGATGTATCTCTATCATGCTTTTCATAGTTAGGGAACTTGAGAAGAATAATTTGGTTGCGGCGCTGAGTCCAATTCAATGAACTTAGGAAAATTTGAGAGTTAATTAGTGTTGTTCACAATTAATTTGGGGCATTGTCATTCATGGTTTATAGGAAGAATAACTGGAAGTCGATTTGTATGCATATGTTTCATGTGTGGAGAAGAATCCTTTAGCTATCATTTCGTCCATATTTCATTCACAACTTAATTTACTTGCTGCATTTACTTTTGTTTTCATTAAATTCGTCCAAAATCTCCCCGCTCATTGTTTTGATGTTAGTTTAACTTAGTTTTCAGTTTTACAAGTTTAATTTGTGTTGATTAGCATCCATTCTAATCCCCGGAATAGAACGATTTCTACTTACTCGTACTACGATTGCATAATATATAGGGTTTAATTTGTGTGTTAGTTTCTACCACATCAAATTTTGGCGCCGTTGCCGGGGATTAGTAAAATTGCTAATCGCTCTATGTTTTTCAATTTTTTTTTCTTGATATTTGATTTAGTTTTATTTCTTTGATTTCAGGTACTTGAGAAGCAAGACATGAAAATTGTTAATCTTGAAGCTCAAATGGCGAATCTTACTTCTCTTATGTCGCAGTATATCGAAAGGTCTACAATGCAAAGTGTGGCTACATTTGGTGTGTCTTGTAGGCAAGGATACCAAACTAATCAACATCCTCAATTAATTGAAAATAGAGGTTGGGATAGTGTCAATGCTTGGGGTTATCAAGACCATAATCAATAAGAGAACGACTTGTTTTCCAACACTTACAATCCAGGTGGGAGAGATCATTCAAATTTTATGTGGAGGGAACCTCAACAAGTTCAACACGAAGGATATTGGCAGCAACCTCAAGAGTTTTATTCAAGACCTATCCAGCCACCACAATCTCTCCCACAACAATTCCAACCAAATTCTATTATGTCCATGGATCATGTTAAAATTCTTCAAACACTAAATATTTTTTGTGCTTCTTTGACTCAGGATCTAGAAAACCAAGCTAAAGAGATGGTCGAATTGAAAAATCAACTTGGACAAATCGTAGAATTCATGGGACAAATTCGAGAACAAAGCAAACTCTCTAGCTCAACTATTGTTAATTCAGCGATAGATTTTGAAATTGTTGAAGATAGCACTTTGGGAAGTGGTATGAAGGTTGGAACTGAACCAGAGATGTCCAAACATAGCCCAGAAGTGGACAAAAAGCTGCTATCCGAATAGGAGAAGGAAGACTCAGCCAATACAAGCTTAGAAGAGGCCTTGCCGCAGCACCCAATCATCTCTAATCCTATTACTGCAGCTACCCTAGCTCCACCACCATCCAATTCTAGTAAGGTTGTTCCGAATTCAATTCTTTCTAACCTTACTCCACCAAATGTCGCTACTCGTTCCAGGTTCTTGCAATCGAAGAAAGATGAGAGAGAGAAAAACATCTTAGAAACCTTTCCAAAGGGGCAAGTTAATATCTCGATTCTTGGTACAATAAAGCAAGCTCCAGAATGTGCTAAATTTTTTAAAGAGCTCTATACAACAAGAAGAAAGATTCAAGAGAAAGAAGTGGCTACGGAATATCTAGAATTCCTCAAAGATGATGTACTTGAGACAATCATCCCTAAAGAAGTTGGATTTTATGACACATGATAAGTCACTGCCCTCACACTAAGTCTGGCCGAGAGCAACATTCCTGAAACTTTCGAAGTAGTGTTTGTCCATGGGTTCTTGTCACAGCACATAGGTAAGCCGCCTCCTCAAATTTCAATATACTTTTCTACTAACATGTTGTTGATTTCAATGATTCAGGCACTCACTCTAGAATTTAAACCATTACCGGAACATTTCAAGTATCACCTTCCATTCAAAGATCAACTCCATGCTGCAGGCCATAGTGAAGCTTAAATGGAGGTATCGTCCGGCTGGATGACATTAAAGCAAGCATTTCTTGGGAGGCAACCCATGTATTCAAACAAAGAGACATTGGAATTTCCGGCTCCTACAACCAGATTTGCTCTCTTTTACCCTTCTCTTTATTGTTTTTACTTTGTCATGATTGTCTTGTTTGTTATTTATCTTTTATAGCTTTCTTGCTTAAGTTTATTTTTGAAACATTGAGCACAATGTTTGGTTTAAGTGTTTGGGGGGAGGGGGTAAACATATTGCTTTTCGTGATTTATCTTCGAATTTCACCACCTATCACTTCTAATATTGTTATTCATTGTTTTAAAGTGTTTAATTGTGTGTCATATAACAAAATTTTGAAAAAAAAAACAAAATCGAAAAAGCTTGAGAAAATAACAAAAAGTGTCGTTTTTGTTGCTTGTTTGTGTCTTAGGGTTCCTTTCAACACAATAATGAGGATTTGGTTTTTAATTAAACATGGGTTGAAGTTTGATATGCTCTTTGGTTAATACTTAGTTGTAGTTGTCATTTACAAATTCACATGTTATCACAAAGAGAAAAAATCAGTTTTTGTAACGTGCTTGAAGAAAGAAACTCAAACTAACGTTACAACCCTGTAAGACTTGAGCCTATTCTTTGTTTGGAGAGTTAATAATCTGTGATATTCTTGTTTTCTAAAGTCGTCGCATTATCTCATTATCTCTTTGCTTGGTTGCTACTTAGAATGCTTTTTCATCATTTTAGTTCCAAATACTAGAACTCATGCTCGTTTCATTCAAAGCATAAAATTGATTGCATAACAAATAATAAGATGAAGTTGTTTAGTTACCACCAGAGCCAAAAAGCCTTATCCCTTGCATATGTATTGTAGGTTTAACCCCTTTGAGCCTTATTTAGCCTATTTTGTTTGTTAGCTTGCATTATCTCTACCTAGCATAGTATAGGAATATACATACCCTTGTTCTTAAAGAATAGTGGAGTATGACTTGTTGGGAATTTCTTTTGATCTACGATTTGCAGAAAAACAAGTGTGGGGGAAGAATTTGTTCTTTTGAATCCAGTGAAGTAGTGCATATATTTTATGTTTCAAAGAAAAACGTTGAAAAAAAAGGTTGAGAAAAGAAAAAAAAAGAGGTTGAAAAGAAGTGAGAATGAGTTCATAAGTGTTGGTTGTTGAAAAAGAGTCCAAAAATGTGAATCTGATCCTAAAGTTGTACGAATCCCCCATTTGTGTTTATAGTTGGGTGCTGCAATTAAAAGTTGAATTCTAAGTGTTGATTTCATTACTTTGCTTACTATCACTTTAAGAACCTTCGTTTATCCTTAACCTTTCTTTGTTAGCCAATACCTTAGCCCTGTTATAACCTTTAGACTTTTATCTTGATTGTTATGTGTTTCAATATGTGGAGTTTGAAATTGGTACAAGCAAGGTATTAAACATCGATGATATCGAAAATATCGGTAGTTCAAAAACACGGAAATATCGATGGAAATATCGGGATATTATCGATATCGATAAAAATAATGTGGAAACCACGGAAATTGTAAGAAAAATTTGGAAATTTTTATTGAAACTTTGCAGGATGTTTATTTAGTCAATTATCTATTAGTTTATCACAAAAATTGGAAGGAAATACATTGCATGATGGATTTAACTGATTTAAGTTGATTATATAACGAGCTGGCAAACATTGTGAGTGTAGAAAATATATAGTAATTAATGAAAGAAGTTTAAACACACCATAATCATTTATATATAATGAATTATTTGGATCATTGGATCAGAGAGCTAGAGACAGGTTTTGAATTATTTGGATCATTGGATGCTTTTTTTTTCTCACACGCCACCACACACACAGAGAGTCAGAGAGTGAGTCACACTCACATGCCACTACACACGCACACAGAGATCGAGATTCGAGACCCCCCACACCACACACGCACACAGAGACTGAGCTTAGTCTCTCGATCCTTCCTTCTCTCTTCTGAGTCTTCTCCCTTCCCTTCTCCCTTCTCCAGTTTTCCCACACACACACACAGACATCATCTCTCGATCCTCCTCGTCCGCGTCTTCCACCTCGTCGGCGTCGTCTCCATCTCCCATGCTGTGACCTCTACCTCAAATCGGTCATCCCCATCGGCGCCCTCTACTTCCTTTCCCTCTGCTCCTCCCTCGCCTTCCTCCTCGTCGAGCCCGTCACCATGTCCTGCGACCTCTACCTCTCCTCCGTCGTCCCCATCGGCGCTCTCTACTCCCTCTCCCTCTGGCTCTCCAACTCTGCCTACATCTTCCTCTCCGTCTCCTTCATCCAAATGCTCAAGGCCCTCATGCCCGTCGCCGTCTACTCCATCGGCGTCGCCTTCAAGCAATGTCGCGATAATATCGCTAATATCGCGATATTATCGATATTATTGATATTATCTCGATATTTTGACGAAAACCTATTGGATATGTGTAGAAATATCGGACTCCCAAAAAAAACGATAATATCGGCGAAATATCGCCGATATTATCGATTTTTTATACCTTGGGTACAAGCATATGGAATCTCTGGTTCTTGCTTCTAAGTAGTGGCATTCCGTTCATGAGATCGTATACATGTGTGTATTAATAATTCCAGAAAGTGCATTCTTTGTTATAACATATGTGAATGCTAGTCTACATGTTTACATCAATCTTCTCACATATACTTAGTATAGGGAGTGTAGTCAGAAAATCTGTGTGAAAATAGAGAGTATATCCGGTGAGGAATTAAGTGAATTCTCTAAGGCATGTTACTACTTTCAAATGTTGTTTTAATTGATTAAATGAGAGCTAGTGAGTGGTTAATGCGGTTAAGTATAAGCTCAAGTGTAAGGATTGCTAAAATCTATGTAAGTAATGATTTTTAACATGTCATGTTTCATTGGAAATCCCTGAGGCAATTGTTGGAAGGTTTAGGCTTTGTTTTGCTCAGGGACTAGCAAAAGCTAAGTGTGGGGGAATTTGATAGAAACAAATTTATGCAACTTTGCTATCTTATTTCTTTGCAATTACTTAGTTAATTTCCATTTATTGTAGTAATTTAAGTTATTTTCATATTATTGTAGGTTCATTTGGTAAATATGACAATAAATAGTCAAATTGAGCAATTTGGAGCAGTTTTGGACTTGGATTGGATAACATGAGTGGATAGCATATGAGTTGGACGTTTTTGGTGTTTAAATGGTGTTAGACATGTGCTAAAATCTGGAGGAATTAAAGTTGAGGCTTGGAAGGCAAGGAATTACACAAGAAAGAGGAATCCTAGTTGGAGAGGAACATTATCTTACCCTATCTTATCCAACATTATCCTATCTTATCCAACATTATCTTATCTTATCTTATCTTATCTCCGGCTGCAAGGAGGAATCCTAATCACATTCCAACACTCTCTACCTGATTCTTAGAGTCCTAAAATAATTTCAAAATACCAAAACCTTTTCCTCCATGGATTCAGCTGTTTCCTCCCCTACAAATATGAAATTCCTGCAGCGATTTTGGGGTGTGCCGTGCCTACCATTCATCCATTGAAGTTGATGGAATTTTCAAAGTTCTTTCTATCTTTGTTTTAAGTTTCAATGTTTATTTTAGATTGATTTTCAGTTATGATGAACATGTGTAACTAAGTTTATTTTTAGCTAGAGGTGAATTCGAAGCCATGATCATATGTTTTATATAAATTGATTACATCCAGTTATTGTTTCATAAATCATGAATGTGATTTACTTATCTGCTTTATAGAGAACTTATTCTTATATGTTTATTAAGGATGCAAACTTAGTTTGCATGCAGGGATTTGATGCTAGAATATAAGGGAATTTCACCTAATCGTTATGAATTTGTATTTGCAAGTAGTAAAAGTCACTAGTCATGATTGAGTGAAGTAAATTCTTGGCAGGAGTATCATGCTTTTCATAGTTATGAATGCTTTGTTAATGCTTATGATTTTCACAAAACTTAATGATCTTTGAGATGTATCTCTATCATGCTTTTCATAGTTAGGGAACTTGAGAAGAATAATTTGGTTGCGTCGCTGAGTCCAATTCAATGAACTTAGTAAAATCTGAGAGTTAATTAGTACTGTTCACAATTAATTTGGGGCATTGTCATTCATGGTTTATAGGAAGAATAACTGGAAATCGATTTGTATGCATATGTTTCATGTGTGGAGAAGAATCCTTTAGCTGTCCTTTCATCCATATTCATTCACAACTTAATTTACTTGCTGCATTTACTTTTGTTTTCATTAAATTCGTCCAAAATCTCCCCGCTCATTGTTTTGATGTTAGTTTAACTTAGTTTTTAGTTTTACAAGTTTAATTTGTGTTGATTAGCATCTCTCTTCTAATCCCTAGAATAGAACGATCCCTACTTACTCGTACTACGATTGCATAATATATAGGGTTTAATTTGTGTGTTAGTTTCTACCACATCATACAAGCTTGAAATTTATCCCCAACCACAACTTATAAATTGAAATGAACAAAATTGTGAATGGCTGAATGGCTAGGAAGGCTCTTTAGAATCATATATACATTACGGCACTTGAGCCACTTCATCTTCATTGCATGCTCCTACCTCAATGGCCATGGAGCCTTTCTTCTTTTTACTTGGCAAGATTCTGCAACAATTTCTTCTCCTACACTGTTCAAATTACAATAACATATTTTCTTTAGAAATGGATGTCAATTAAATGGAAATAAATTAAATGTGAAGATTACCTGCACCCGAAGTAAAAAAAAAATGCAGACTAGTATATAAAACTGTCTATACAACTCTAAATCGTTGATTGGTGTAAGATTTACGTACTCGGTCAATGCGAGAGGGATTTTCCATCTTCCAGTTGCATTGAGGATTTGATACCTCATCAGGAACATGTTCAGTTGCCGTATGATTTGTATTTTTGCTGTACACAGCATTCGTCAAGTAATACACAAATGGTTTTTGACAAGGGTGTCTGCTGACGGGACGAATGTTGAATTCGTAGCTAGTGAAGTCAGCTTTCTTGTACCAATTGATGAACATCCTGGCTGGTTGTTATAGTTCTCGAGGTGAGAAAATGCCCCAAAATATTTGAACCGCATAGCCCCATTAAACAGATACAGTCCAGGATCGGGTCTTGTCGTAGCAAATTGATTGTTGCACGAGTCTGGCTGGGTCGATCTTCATGGGGACGTTAAGCCTTTGTAGGGCTTGGATATTAGAGAAAAATGGTTTTACTCATGTAAAGAAATAAAATTTACATCTTGAGTATATATATACAACTCGTTTACGCAATTGAGATTACATCTCACTCTTACTAACCAAACTATTATAACCAAAAATAACAAACTTTACAATATCTAAGTCTTACTCAGGGCTATTCCTGAGATTTTTAAGGCCTATGGTGATGCCAAAAAGTGTGCCATCACTTCATATAAAAAATTATTTGTTTTCACACGTAAGACATCGATAAAATTATATTAGAAAAATACTTCAAACTCAATAATTAAAAAATACGGAATAACTAATTTATTTTGTATTGCGAGAAGGAAACCAAAAAACTTTGGACTTACAAGTAGATAGATTATGAGTTTTGTTTTTCATATGAACTTTTAAAGTGTTTTTGTTTAAATCGTGAGGTATTTTTTCCTATTTACTAACCTCGTCAATATAAGACTAAAAATATAATATTGTTTTCGAGTCTTTAAGGATATGTATAAGTAATGAATGAACACTAAATTAAACCTTTTGATGACACGTAATATTATTTGCAAATTTGATCTAAAAATTTAGTCTACGCATTACTCTTTGTTGAAGATTAGACTTGAATTGGAAGAAATATTTAAAAATAACAACCCACATAGCTACTAGCTAGTAAATAAATTAACAACCAAACAAAAATTTGTAAAAATTGAAAAAAAATAAACATGCACATACCATTTCGAACTTAGGACCTCTCTTTAATTTTAAACAACAAAAACCATTGTTTCTAATTAAACTTCTTGATCATTGAGCCAAATTTTATAAATTTATATTGTTATGAAAAGAAATTTGTAAAAATTGGAATGTCAATAAGCACACATGGTGTTTTGAACCTAAGACCTCCTCATTAATTTTAAACAACAAAACCACCAATTCTAGTTACATTTCTTTGGCACTAAACCAAATGTTATAAATTTATACTCTTATAAAAACATATATAAATATACCGCACTAATAATTTTGGTGCCTCCAATTTTTTTGGGCCCTGGATAGTCACCCTGCACGCACTGGGTCTGGGCCGGGCCTAGGCTTACCTTTAGCAGGATCATTATTAACCTTAATAACCCCCCTCAAACTGAGGTTTTCGAAGGGAAAGTTTGTCTCGAAGACTATTGAACCTGAGCTTGGGTAAAGCTTTGGTACATATATCAGCAATTTGATCATGTGAACAGACAAAGTGAACAAAGGCTTCTTAAGCCAAAACCTTTTCACGAAAGTAATGGTAGTCAATTTCTACATGCTTGTTTGAGCATGCAAAAGAGGATTTTTAGCCAAAGAGATGGCTGAGATGTTATCACACCACAACGTAGGAGAATAAGGAAGTGTAAGACCAATATCAATCAGTAGCTTACAAATCCATGTGATTTCTACAACAGTGTTTGCCAAGGAGTACTCTGCTTCTGTAGAGGAACTGGCCACTGTTGGTTGCTGTTTAGCACTCCAACTGATATAGAATTTCCCAAAAATATGCAGAAACCACCAATTGATTTTCTATTTATAGAGCAGCTTGCCCAGTCAACATCTGTAAAACCATTGATGGAGGGAGTTGTGAAGCACTTAAAAAACCAAAGACCAAGATCAATGGAGCCCTTGAGGTACCTTAATATTCGCTTAACTACTTGAAAGTGAGAAAATCGTGGCTATGAATAAATTAGCAGACAAGATTTACAGTAAAGGATAAATCTGGTCTAGTCCAAGTAAAATATTGTAAGACACCCACTAAGGATCTGTACTTTGCATGATTTTTTAGAAGAGGAGAGGCATGATCTAATTTGGAGATGCTAAGAGGAGCGACACACAGTTTTCACGAACCATGTCTTGCCTTTTTCAATAAATCTAGAATATACTTGGTTTGAGAGATAAAAATGCCTTTACAAGATCTCTTGACTTCAAAACTAAGGAAATAGTGCAATGAACCTAGGTCATTGGAAAGAAATAGTGCACTGAGTTGAGTGATAACTTGCTTGCAGGCTTGAGATGAAGGACCAGTGACAAGAATGTCATCAACATAGACAAGAATGAAAACCAAAGTATGATCCCTTTTGACAAAGATAGAGTGATCATACTGTGAGCCAATGAAACCAAGTGATAACATGCACTATGTAACTTCTCATACCAAGCTCTGGGAGTTTGTTTCAGTCCATATAAGGAATTGTGCAATTAACAAACATAAGCTAGTTTTGTAGAATCCTCAAAGCTAGGAGATTGTTGCATAAAGCCAGATTCTATAAGAGAACCATGCAAGAAAGCATTTTCTGACATCATGTTGGTTGAGAAACCAATCATACTAAGATCAAAGTAAGAAGAGGCCTTATTGTCATGGGTTTTGCCACAAGACTGAAGGTTTCAGTGGCAGTCCAATCCCTCTTGTTGGTAGAAAACCTTTTGCAACTACCTTTTCCTTTGTACCTATCTATAAACCAATCTGGCTTTCTCTTGATTATGAAAACCATTTGCACCGTACAAGGTTCCGAGAGGGAGAAGAGGGAAACAAGAACCAAGTGCCTTTATTAAGTAGGGCATTGAATTCATCTTGCATTGCTTAGTGCTAATGAGAGTGCTTGGAAACTTGAAGATAGGTAAATGGTACATAATCTAGACCAAGATGAGATGAAATATGATGTTTAGTGACAATGAAGGCTTTTCAAAATTCCAGATTTTGATCTGGTTTGCATTGGATGAACTCTAGTAAAAGGAATGAAAGGTGGTAGAGGTTGTGGTGGTGATGGATGAATTATAGATGTTTGCATTAATAGTGGCAGTAAAGGATAATGATGATGGAGGAGGTGATTGATGATGAATTCGTCAGTGAAAGTTGTATGAAAGTTGATAGAAAAAAGGTAAGATGAGATGGAATGGAAGAAAATGTGATGGGATAGGTGGTAGTGGAAGAACTTGAAAGCATTTGATGAAAAGGGAAACTGAATTCATCAAATACAACATGCCTAGGGATGTATAACTTGTTGGTTGTAAGATCAAGACACTTATAACTTTTGTGATTAAGAGTAACCCAAGAATACACGTAGTTTGTTTTTTGGATCCAACTTGGAGGTAGTGTAGGGCTTTAACCAAGAAAAGCAACTTGGAGATAGTAAAGGCTTTGGACAGTCCCTCTACTAAAGGGACTAGAGCTCCTCTCCATTGGAAGCACCAAGTCCTTACATTTAAGGAAATACAGTGGTAGGACTGTTTTTAGGACATCAATGGAGATGCTCTTAAACCTCTAAAGCATAGGTTGGTTAGGTATAATATTATGATAAATTATTTTTCATATCTGGGTCAAAGGCAAACAACAATAATAAATTATAATGAATCAAAATTATATGGGAGTTCGATTGCTATAAAATACTGACACTTATGATGACAACAACAATGATTTTGTGTTAATGAAAACAAGTTTTAATATGTCAATATAGTTTTTTTTTTTTTTTTTTTTTTTGTCAAAGATTGAACTATGCGGCACCCTAAAGGGTATAGAGTAAGGGCTGGTTTGGTATTGCTGTGCTTTGAAAAAAAGCTGTTGTGAGAATAAGCGGCTGTGCTGTGAGAATAAGCGGATGTGAAATAAATCAGCAGAGTGTTTGGTAAACTTTTTTGTAAAAGTGCTTTTGGAAAAAAAAGCAGTCTAATAGTGGGTCTTTTCATTAAAGAAGCACTGTAGCTCCGTGTGCTTTGAAAAAAAGCCAGTTTTCCAAAGCTGCAAATAGCAGCTTCAGCTTTTTCCTTTGATTTCAGCTTATTCTCACAGCAGCTTCCAAAATAAGCCATTTTTTTCAGTTTACCAAACACCTAAAACCCTCACAGCTTTTTTTCATGGGTGTTTTTTTTTTAAGCACCTCACTCCCAAACTAGGTCTAAGACTAACCCTGTCAGTGGGATCCGGAAAAGCTAAAAGCATTTCAACTCACATCTGGCAACAAATCATTCCAAAACTTTCATCCAAGGAATCATATGTGTTTTTGCTAACGTTGTGCCTCGAACCCGAAAGTAAACCTCACTTGAAAGTTTACCGTAATTTCACTGAACCATTTGCAGTGGTTAAAATGTCACGTAGTTAGACAAAACTGTTGTAAACATTCCTAGTTTAAGTATGATTGTGTAAATCCTAGATAAGATTTGATTCTAGTTATCCTTTCCTATTACAACTTGTATTACTTGGAGGAGAAGAAATATATTCTCTACCTTTACTACTATAAATAAAGGCACAATGTAGGAGGGATAACAACACACACATTCCCCTACAATTCTACAAACACACATCTCTCTCCTCTCTCTCTCTGCCGCCGGCCCTAGTCTCTCTGTCAGATAAAAATAGACCACAACACGTTATCAGCACGCTCCTACCGCTGCGCTTAGGAATCTGACGTTGGAGATTTTTTTCTGCATCAAACCAGTTCATCCATATCATCACGCAATCAGGTTCTTTTCCAAACAACGGTTTTTAACTCGATATTTTGCAAGCCCTGATAGCATGAACATTCACCATGATGCATGACCCAACTTTACGTTTTACGTATTTTAGATTCTACATAAATTGTGTATGCTTCATAATCAAAATTGCTACAATTATGTGAATTTGATATTTACCATGAATTGAATCTTACATATGTACATGCATTGAAACTATTATTTGCATATGCATCAACGTAAATATGTGATTCACTGAATTTTACATGCATATAATTATAATTGAATTGAAAAAAATATTTTTTTTGCGATTGGGGAATTAGGGTTCTAGTCGAACCCGTGCCTTTGCACCATGCAAGGCCACAAGCCACCAGGCCCGCAGCCTGCAATGGCCCAACCCAAACCGAGAACCCATACCCGCAAGCATGGAACCACACGGTGCGTTTGAAGCACCTTGTCCCCACCTACGGCCTGAAGCCCAGGTCCTTGTCGTCGACTCTTCCGACGCAACACGACCGGCAGTCATGCAAATTGGACACAACCCATCGTTTTCAATAACGATTTCGTGAAATTCCAGAAGAATTCCATGGGTTTTTCATTTGAATTCAGTTGAACTTTTTTGTTTTGGTTCTCTTTGCCCCGACGTTGAGATTTCATCTCCGTCGATGAGTACTTGGTTCTCTGACGACCCATGGTTTGCACAGACCATGGACTGTCGCCTGCACTGGCTCCGTCAATCAAAGACCGGCCTTCTTCCCCGATGGACACACCCAGCTACGGCTGTGATGTTTTGGTCCTGCACCCCGAGCCCTAGTGGGCTCCAGCCTCTCGGCCCGTGTGACAGAAAGAAAAAAAAACAATTTTTTTTGTTATCTGGGCTCGCTTGCAGCGGCCCAGCCCAAGAAAAGAAAAAAGAGCAATTTTTTTTGGTTTCTTTTGGGCCAGCTTGCAGCAGCCCTTATGAAAAAAAAATAAATTTTTTTTTGGGTTTGCCCATGGCAGCCCAGCCAATTTTTTTTTGCTCCCCTCCCCGTGAGCCTGAAGCTCACCCAAGACCCACCCGAGGGTTCTTGGCCTATATTTTTAGGCCCCGAGATTTTATTATTTAATATTTTTTAAAATAATATGGGTTTTTTATATTTTCACCCACACTTTAATTTGGCCCCGAATACCAAAAATAAATTAATTCACTTATCATTATACAATATTTCTGCATATATTCTTTGCATATTTGTTTGCATATATATTTGTGTTTGCCTGCAGGAATATATGAACCTGAAGTTCATAATTACTTTGAAACCCGAAGTTTCTTCTAAACATGCCTTGTTTGAAAACTTGAAGTTTTCACTTAAACATATCACCCATGAAACCCGAAGTTTTTCATGCGAAATTAAACCAATACATGTCTATTAGAACCTGTATGTTCTACTCCTATGTGAATGGATTGATTTTTCTCCATTACACTAACCACATCTTGTCCATCTATTTTGTGATAGGAACATGTCGAATTTGAACAAACTCGACTTCACCGCTTTGGAGGTTTCTGGAAGGAACTACCTCAAGTGGGTTCAAGATGTGAAGCTCCACCTCACTGCAAAGAACTTGCGTCCTGCTATTGAAGAAGCAACAGATGCACCTGTTGGCGAAGCTGAAAAAGCCACTGCTATGATCTTCATCCGAAGACATATCCATGACGCTCTGCAAACTGAGTACCTTGCTGAGGAGGATCCACGTGCATTATGGGTCGCTTTGGCTGATCGTTTCGATCACCAAAAGGACATATTCTTGCCTGAAGCAATACACGACTGGCAGCACTTACGCTTCCAAGACTTTAAGTCTGTGAATGAATATAATTATGAAGTTTGTCGAATCCGATCACTTCTCAAGTTTTGCAATGAAACTTTGACTGAAGAGGATCTCCTAGAGAAGACCTACTCGACCTTCTCTGCTTCTAATATTGTTCTGCAGCAACAATATAAAGCTCAGAAGTTCACTAAGTTCTCGGATTTGATCTCTGTTTTACTTCTTGCTGAAAAGCAGAACCAGCTGTTGATGAAGAATCATCAAGCTCGACTTACTGGGGCTACTGCTGTGCCTGAAGCACATTATAACACTAATCAGCACCCAAAACGCCAAAATAGGCGTGGTAAGGGCGGCCAGAAGCCATCCCACCAAGGTCAACAGAGCCAAGGCCCATCCAAGGGAGGAAACAAAGCCCAGAAGCGCCCAAACCTCGCTCCCAAGGCCCCGAACTTCAAGAATAAGGGCAAAGCACCTGCCACAATGAATGACGATATGTGCTATCGTTGTGGTTCAAAGGACCATTGGTCCTGTATTTGCCGTGCTCCCAAGAAGGTTGTAGATGAATATCATTCTCGTCGTAAGAAGTTTGAATCAAACTTCATGCAAGTGGACGAACCGGAGACTACAAAGATGGAGGTTTCTGACTTTTAGGAGGATACCACTCCTAGGGAAGATTAGAATCTTAGACATAGACTTATTTTTCAGTTAAAATAAGACAATTGGGGCCGAATTCCACCTAGTGGCCGAACCCCACCTTGTTTTTTGGTTGATTTTGAACAATTTTCCTTTATGTTTTGGATTATTAGTTGGCGATTTATTTTGGATATTAAGTTTTAATCCTTGAATAAACGAAATTATTTTGAATTGATACTTGTTTTTATAAACTTTTATGCATGTGACCGATTCAAATTAATTTTTCATTCTAGGTATGACTAGTGGGAAAGTTAGTTGTCTGGCAAATAGTGCAACCACGCATACTGTTTTGCGTGAACGCATCTATTTCACTAACTTCGTACCTAAGAATGCACCTCTGACAACCCTCTTAGGCCCATCCAACCTGATCGAAGGATACGGTAAGGCACGTATAATGTTGTTCAATGGTACAATCTTGACCATTGCTGAGACACTCTATTCTCCACATTCCGGAAGAACGTTACTAAGTTTCAAGGACATTCGAGATAACAATTACCACGCTGAAACCCACGTAGAAAACGGAGTTGAATTTCTGTGCGTAACTTCCTACGAATATGGCCAGAAGCGTATTCTAGAGAAGATGGAGCGTAGCCCGAGTGGTCTGTATACTACGACCATACGCCCCATAGAATGCCACTATGTGGCCGACCCTACCACAGGGACCGCGCACGAAATTACACTTTGGCATGATCGTTTGGGACATCCTGGACGAATAGCGATACGCCGTATCCTCAAAACTTCACACGGGCATCCACTAACCCGAAGCTTAGGTTCGATCCATGAAATTGCATGTCAAACATGTTCTATGGGAAAGCTTATAACTAAGCCTTCTTATGACAAGATTCGTTCGAATCCTCCCATTTTTCTACAACGGATTCAGGGGGACATTTGTGGACCGAATCAACCTCCATGCGGACCATTTAGATATTTTATGGTTTTGGTTGACGCTTCTACACGTTGGTCACAAGTGTGCTTGTTGTCCACAAGGAACGCTGCATTCTCCAAACTGTTGGCTCAGGTTATCAAGCTCAGGGCTCACCATCCTGATTATCCGATCAAATCTATTCGATTGGATAATGCTGGAGAATTCACATCTAAAACTTTTGATGACTATTGCATGTCGGTTGGGGTTGAAGTTGAACATCATGTACCCCATGTTCACACCCAGAACGGCCTGGCAGAGGCTTTCATTAAGCGTTTACAAATGATTGCTCGATCGTTGGTCATACGTACCAAGCTCCCGATTGCTGCTTGGGGCCAGGCAATATTGCACGCAGCAAAGTTGGTTCGCCTGAGGCCTGTTGCGACACAACCATTTAGTGCCCTTCAGTTGGTCACCGAATGCGAACCCGACATATCGCATCTGCGCGTCTTTGGTTGTGCGGTCTATGTGCCGATCTCGCCGCCCTTACGTACAAAAATGGGGCCTCAGCGAAGGATGGGAATCTATGTCGGATATGATTCTCCTTCAATTATTCGTTACTTAGAACCTTTGACAGGCGATCTGTTTACCGCTCGTTTCGCGGATTGTCACTTCTATGAGACAGTCTTCCCGTCGTTAGGGGGAGATAAGAACGTCAACGTTCCTAATGAACGACGCGAATTATCGTGGATAACTCCCACTTTGTCTCATTTAGATCCCCGCACCGCTCAGTCTGAAGCTGAAGTGCATCGCATATTAGATCTCCAGAGCATAGCTCAGAGCATGCCATATGCTTTCACCGATCTAGCGCGCGTGACAAGATCACATATTCCAGCTGCGAATACGCCTGCAAAGATAGATGTACCAAATGTACGACGGACTACCCTCCTGGAAGCCTGGGACGCCAATTCTGGTGATCCAAGTACATTAGCGGCTAGCCAATCCTCTGCCCCTACACAAAAGCGTGGCAGACCCCTTGGTTCAAAGGATTCACACCCCCGGAAGAGGAAAACCACGGCACAAGGTCCTGAAGAGCCTACCGTGAATCCGACTATCGCTTACTCATTTTACCCAACTCATGAGGAAATTCTAGATTATGGAAGCGTCCTTGAAGAGACGAATCCTCCTCCCGAGAATCGTGAGATTTCGGTCTATTATGCTAGCTTAGATGATGTGTGGCGTAGAAATGAGATGATTATCGACGATGCATTAACATTTGCAGTAGCTACTGAGATCATGTTGAGCGATGACATTGAACCGCGTTCTGTTGATGAATGTCGACGTAGAGCTAATTGGTCAAACTGGAAACAAGCAATCCAAGTCGAACTTGATTCACTTGCGAAACGTAAGGTGTTTGGACCTGTAGTTCCTACTCCTCCACATGTGAAGCCCGTTGGCTACAAGTGGGTTTTCGTTCGGAAGCGTAATGAGAAGAATGAAATTGTGCGTTACAAAGCTCGTCTTGTAGCACAAGGTTTCTCACAACGCCCCGGGATTGACTATGACAAAACTTACTCACCCGTTATGGATGTGATTAATTTTTGATACCTTATCAGTTTGGTAGTTTCCGAAAAACTGGATATGCAGCTGATGGACGTAGTAACCGCGTATCTCTATGGGGATCTTGATACGGAAATTTATATGAAAGTTCCCGAAGGACTTACATTGACTGGTTCAAATATTTCCAAACCCCGGAACACGCTCTCAATTCGGCTGAGGCGTTCACTATACGGTTTGAAACAATCCGGAAGAATGTGGTATAACCGTTTGAGTGAGTATTTGACTAGTCAGGGATATGTGAATAACGAACTATGCCCTTGTGTGTTCATTAAGAAGTCACATTCCGGATTTGCGATTGTTGCAGTATATGTCGATGACATGAATCTCATCGGAACTCCTGAAGAGCTCGCGAGAACTGCTTCGCACCTGAAGTCGGAATTTGAGATGAAAGATCTAGGTAAGACTCGATACTGTCTCGGTCTCGAGATAGAGCATTGTTCGGATGGAATCTTAGTACATCAATCGAACTACACCCAGAAGGTGTTGTGCCGTTTTAATGAGGATAAAGCGAAGTCTTCGAGTACTCCTATGGTCGTTCGTACGCTAGATGCAAAGCGAGATCCCTTCCATCCGAAGGAGGATGATGAAGAGATTTTGGAGCCTGAAGTTCCTTATCTAAGTGCGATAGGCGCTTTATTATACTTAGCTCAATGCACTAGACCCGACATCTCCTTCGCTGTTAATCTTTTGGCAAGATACAGCAATGCACCAACACGCAGACATTGGACTGGCGTGAAAGACATCTTCCGTTACCTTAAGGGTACTACGGATTTGGGCTTATTCTATCCCTACGAATCCTCGAGTGATGCCGCTCCCTATGCTCATCGGGTTGATTCTCGCCTTGTTGGTTATGCCGACGCTGGATACTTATCTGATCCGCACAAGGCGCGTTCTCAAACGGGTTATGTCTTTACAGTTGGAGGCACCGCAATATCTTGGAGGTCAACTAAACAGACCTTAGTTGCCACTTCGTCTAACCATGCTGAAATTCTCGCCTTACATGAAGCAACTCGGGAATGCTTTTGGTTGAGAGCAGTAATGGGCCATATTCGAAGCTCCTGTGATCTTCATCCCGCCGTTAATGCCCCGACGACGATTTTTGAAGACAACGCAGCTTGCATCGAACAACTCAAGAAGGGTTACATCAAAAGAGACAACACCAAGCATATTGCGCCGAAGTTCTTCTTTACACATCAACAACAAGAGCATCAGAAGATTGAAGTCACGCAAATCCGATCACAAGACAATCTGGCCGACCTCTTCACCAAATCACTACCGAAGGCGACGTTTCAGAAGCTTGTTCATGGAATTGGTATGCGTAAACTTTCTGAGTTGTAACTTTGCTATTTCTCTTTGGAATTATGTCAAACTCAGGGGGAGTATCTTCTGGATACTTGCTGGTCATATCCCTGATGACGTTCTGTAGACGTTTCTTTTGACTTTGCATTTCTCACGCATTTTTCCTTAAACTATGGATTTTGTCCCTACTCAGGTTTTTGCCATAGCCTTAGGGTTTTTAGTGAAACTTACTACTTATGCAAGTTCCTACCTTATTGAGAATAAGCGTTGTTCCTTGGAATCAATGCCGACGAGTCGAATTCCTCAACTTCTGCATGATGCTAAATCTACCTTGAGTATTTACCCACTCAAGGGGGAGTGTTGTAAACATTCCTAGTTTAAGTATGATTGTGTAAATCCTAGATAAGATTTTATTCTAGTTATCCTTTCCTATTACAACTTGTATTACTTGGAGGAGAAGAAATATCTTCTCTACCTTTACTACTATAAATAAAGGCACAATGTAGGAGGGATAACAACACACACATTCCCCTACAATTCTACAAACACACATCTCTCTCCTCTCTCTCTCTGCCGCCGGCCCTAGTCTCTCTGTCAGATAAAATAGACCACAACAAAAACAAGTATTCTTATATTAAAATTTAGGTGTGATAACATAAAATACTGCTTGTAAAAAAAAAAAAAAAATAATAATAATTGGAGAAATTGGTACGTTGCAAATTTGCAATTAGATCCGACTCTTTCAGCCTATTTTTCTCCACCGTTAGATCATCATACTAACATGTCAGTCAAAGCCATCGGAACAAAAGGAAAGAATCGGAAGCTGTAGCAGCGCTTGCTCGTCACATCATTCTTTACACCGCCTTCTCTTTTATACGCAGCGGAGGTCCGAAGCTCTCTCGGCTTTTCGTATTTCCGAAGCAAAGTAAAGAAGCTCGCTCGCTCGCTCTTCTGGGTCTCTCAGAATGTCCATGTAGACCGCCAAAATCAACCGTCGCAGGTCTGTATCACCAAGCCCCACTATAATTCTCTGTTTGGTTGCCCAGAAAACGACTTAAAAGAAACCCAGAATTTCAAAGTTCAAAAATAGTTTTTTAGCTTTTTATTTGAAGGAATTTAAGAAAAATTTTGATCTTTGGAGATCAACTTGAAAGAAAGAGGTTCATTGATTCATGGGTTTTGTTTTGTTTTTAGTTTACCTTGACTTTCTCAGCATCCGAACAGGGGTCTAGGATTTATGTACAGTACAAATGTGTAGTCAGCATTGTTAAGCTTTAATCCATGCGTTATTACCTGAATTTCATTAGATTTTGACTAGGTTTTTGCATTTTGTTTCTATAATCACTGTTAGTGATTTACTTTCTCTATTTTTCCACCCAAATTTGCAGATTAAGATGCCATGAGAGTTTTATTGGATTCAATCAGGTCCTCTTAAGCTTGTAGAGATCGAACAATGCCCTTATTATTGTAGGATATTCTGCTGTACTAAGTTTTCGGTAATGGCTGGAGTTAGGCTTTCCATGTTGAAATCACTTCGCAAGTCTACCCTTTTCTCTCTCAACTCGCAGTCGTTTCAGTCGTATACTTCTTATTGGAAAATTGTAAATCGGAGTTACCATTCGAAGGAAACACAATCTCATAAGACCTTTGCAAGGGCTCATTCTAGAGCATTGGGTTCTGAATCATTTGTCAATATCCAATCTTACAGTACGAAACCCATTTCAGCATTTTCATCTACATTGTCGAGTACACAGATTAGGGGTGCTACTCCACTGGTTTTGATAAACCCAATTTTTAGTAGCCGTTCATACTCATCATTTTTTGGTAGCAATGCTGATAAAACTGGGGAACCAGGACTAGGAGTTCCAGCTGCTTCTGGTGGAAGTGAAGTGGATGTTGGTAATAGTGGCATTGTTGGAAGTGACTGGGTTGGCAAGTTTAAGGATGCATGGCAGAGTGCATTGGATGCGGCAACTTTTACTGGACAGAAGGCTAAAGAAACATCCACTGAACTGTTTCCTTATATTCAGCAGTTGCTGGATTCAAATCCACATCTTAGAAATGTGGTTGTTCCCGTTGGTTATACTTTGGTAGGTACTATATTTGCTTGGTTTGTGATGCCGAAGCTTTTCAGGAGATTTCACAATTACGGAAATCAAGGGCGCTCTGCTTTGTTATCTGCAAGTCCATCTGAAGAGCAAGTTCCATATGAGAAAAGTTTTTGGGGTGCTTTGGAGGATCCAGTGCGATATCTAGTTACGTTCATGGCATTTTCTCAAATGTTAGTGGTTCCAACTTCCAGTATATGCTTCATAATCATTTTTCTTTTCACATTTATGCAGTTTCGTTTTCTACATTGTTAAATGATTAAGATGACTTTGATTTGCAGTGGTGTGATGGTAGCACCAACCACTATAGCTGCGCAGTATCTTGCACCAGCATGGAGAGGTGCGCTTATCCTTTCATTTGTGTGGTTTCTACATCGGTGGAAGACAAACATGTTCACTCATGCATTAGCGACTCGAACTTTGCCTGGTCTTGATCGGGACAAGTTGCTAGCTATGGACAACATTTCATCCGTTGGTCTTTTTGTGATTGGGATAATGGCTTTAGCTGAGGCGTGTGGGGTGGCTGTGCAATCAATTTTGACAGTTGGTGGCATAGGAGGTGAGGATTTGCTTCTGATTACATATTCTTTTCATCTCTATTTCATTCATGAAAGTTACAAAAGTTTGCAAGTAAGATTTTAAATTAGCTTTCTTTGTAATACTTATGTTGTTATAATATGTAAAGATAGTTATTGGTTTTAATTTAGACCTGAAGGTTGCGTCTCTTGATTCTATGACAGCTACATATATGGATGCTTATTTTGGGATTGAACTGTTATTCAATTATTGCCATTAATAATAACCATAAACCAGTATTATAAAAACCTGAATTTTTTCCCTGCTGCACTTAATGCAGGAGTTGCTACTGCATTTGCTGCCAGAGACATCCTTGGAAATGTTCTGAGTGGGTTGTCTATGCAGTTTTCAAAGCCGTTTTCACTTGGAGATACTATAAAAGTATGTTTCTATGTGTTTCTTGGTGCATATCAGCTACTCGATTCCATTTGTCATTTTCATAGGCAAAGTTTTTTTTTTTTTTTTTTTTTTTTTTTCCCTTAAGCACTGATTTCCTGTGATTCTAGTTAGAGAACTGTGCCTCGAGTGTCATCGTTTCTCCAAGTTTGAGCACCATAATGAGATTAAGGAAATATTCAGGTTGTACGAATTACCATGTCAGCATGACCAGGGTAGATTTACATAGTTCAATTTTCTTTATTTGTTGACGGTTGCAGAATTGTGCAATCATTACAAGTATCGAGCATCTTTTAGTCGGCCCCTGGGTGGCTACATTGTACAGTGATCTCAACCCAACATTGAATAGAACAACACTTGTTTCTGAATGGTTAGCCATTTAGGAAATGAAGATTTAATAATCCTCAGATTGCAATTCAACTAGTTTTATGCCTGTTTCGTTCTAACTCTCTTTGCAAGTGTATAAATTATTAGCCAAACATAATCATAGATTTATTCATATAAGTAAAGGGATCTGTCGTTCATTGGGTAGACATTTACCGTCTTGTATTTGTTCCGACTCAATGATTTCTGGTATTTTGTGTGATATATAATGTAGTATCTGCTTCCTCTTTTTGGTACTTTGTTTCTTCACGGTGTTAAAAATGTACTTATTGCAGGCTGGATCTATTGAAGGTCAAGTGGTGGAAATGGGAATTACTACTACTTGTTTACTAAATGCCGAGAAGTTCCCTGTCATAGTTCCTAATTCACTCTTTTCTAGTCAGGTTGGTGCTTTTCTATTTTTGGTATAACACTTAGAGATGGGCACCTATTATGCTGAAAACCATCAATCATTTAAGGTTGAAATGACCAAAGTTCATCATACAAGTATAGCCGGGGTATGGATTAACATTAAGATAGCGGCTTGATCAACCCATTTAGACTGTTTTCTTTCTACAGTATCTCAGATAGTTTCATGTACATTTTGTAGGTAATTGTGAACAAGTCACGTGCGCAATGGCGTGCCATTGTCACCAAAATTCCAGTGCAAATTAATGATTTGGATAAGATTCCCCAGATATCGACTGATATAAAGAGCATGCTAAGGTCACACTCGAAGGTGTTCTTGGGAAAGGAGGCCCCGTACTGTTTCCTGTCTCGTTTAGAAAGTTCATTTGCTGAATTGACTCTCGGATGTAACCTCAAACATATGGTAAGCCCTGTTCCCTTCAATATTCTTATTACACTGATTGGTTCAGCATATGCTTCAATGTTTGTTTTGTGATTATAGAGCAAAGGAGAGCTATACTCTACTGAAGAAGAGATTATCCTGCGCTCGGCTCAGATAATTAAGGAGCATGGTGCTAAGCTGGGCAGCACCTACCAGATATGACCACTCAGTAGCCTCGAAAATGGCATTTTGGAACTCTGCATTTGGTACATCGCTTTCAAGATATATTTGATTGTCATCTTACTGAGAAGAGTTTTTCATGAAAATATGAGTCACTACACCTCACACTAGTTTGTCATAGTTTTTAGGGGTGTGCTATCCACACACCCCTTTTTACTTCTCACACACCCCTTGTTAATTTCTGTCCGTTGATCTTCTTCAATTCATCCGATCCGACGGCCGAAAACCAAAAAGGTGTGGGAGAAGTAAAAAAGGGTGTGTGGATATCACACCCCTAGTTTTTATTGAGTCGCCAAGAAAGCTGAAAATAGGATCCATTGTGAAATATCCATTGCTATGTGGTCCATGAAGAAACGTCGAAGCTGACTTTTTTTTGTTGACACACGTCTCAACGTTAAACCTTTCCATTTTACTCTTTGATTCAAGGTTAAACCTTTTATGTCTTTTTAAAAGATTATATGGGGGTCATTATCCATTGTATGGCGGGTGAGATTGGACTGTTGCATAAATCAGGTTTCACAGGTTAAACCAAACATTAACATGCAAATTTCCCAGTGTCATTCCTATCCTTTGATACTACACATCATGTCCAATTCTGTCAAAATTGATTGTACGTGTGGCACGTGATTAATGTCGGTCGAACATATTTCGCTTTGAAAGCTAATTATGTGCGTGTAACGCCATTTATTTCAACTAAATTCTGTGTAAAGTTTGATATTAGGGACCAAATTGAGGTGTAGTAACAATTTATCAAAGGATGAGGACGACATTGATGGAAATATCTTCGATAACTACTTAGCATTGAATGATATAAGAATGAATGGCTGAGACTGAAAATAAAGATCTAAACAATTGCATAAATCAAATATAATTACTAAAACACTTGTACATTGAAGTAACACCCGACATTGATTCAGAACTTTTGGGACCAAATTGATGAGTTTTGCATGGTACCAAGTGGCTTGTCATCAGGTTAACTTGCTTGCTTGTCCACAGTAACATCTACGACATCAATCAACAGTCGTAGACGCCAGCCATTATTAGTTGAGCAATAGTCATGAACTCTCAGCTACGAGATGGGCTATAATCAGTGTAAATACACAAAATTACGATTGGTCAAGCGTTTTTCCCTTTATGTCTCTTTTTTTTGGTTTGAAAAACAGGGTTAAAAGCAAGAATCCAAACAAACCTACTCAATAATAAATTTAGATTGAGACATCCCAAGTTGATCCTCACGAATAAAATTAATTGAACAAGGAGTAGTATCAGGATAAAAATTACCTAAATCTAGATCAAGGTTATAGGTCGCTAAATTATTCGCCACAAAGTACTCTCTGTAGATATGTCGAAGTTGGCATTGCTAAGATCTTAAAAGCAATTCTTGGTAGGCCAAAACAAAGGGATCTAAAGAATGATTACATTGAATCATATAATATAATACGGGAGAATCAACAGAAATAATTAAACATGTGTATAGAAAGTAAGAAAAAATGTAGAAATTATTTACTAAAAGAAAAGAAAGGAAAGAAAAAGTGGGTAAAGAGGGGGATGTAGACATTGAAAATTCGGTCAAATAAATGTTCACCAATACATTAAAGTTTCGACATGCTAGGGCATACATGGCATGCGCCAGGTGTCTCACAAATTGTACACATGGATGTGACCCATCAAAATCGGACGAGTCATCAAGAAAGCTGTCAACACTTGGCGAAAAGGAATTATTTGATTTTAATTTAATTAAATCGAATATTAATTGATGGAGATAAATCACGAACCAGCCCACAAATCGAGTCACGCCCAGATGCTGAAGCTTTAAAACTCTGAAACTCTCAAGCATCCAAACACTCAAACACTCAAGTAGACTCGGAAAACCTTTCGTGTTCTTCGTCAAATCTTGTGAAGAACCACCAAGCACCCCTACACGTGCCGGTTCCTCCATTGCCAAAAGCCAAAACCTTGTGTCATTCGTTCATCCAAGATCAAGTCATTGCGACACTTGGATCAACAACCTACACATCCACACATCTTTCGGAGATCAAATGAGAGGAAACCTGTAAACAGAGATTGTAACTCTACAAATTCATTAATACAAACATTTACTTTGTACACGTATTCTTGTCTCATTTGTCATAGGATTTTTGTGTTTACAAATTTGGCATGCCTGGTGGGATATCTCTACCTCTAATCTCTTTCTCCGTTCAAGAAATCCAAGCACACTCTAAACTTAATGGCATGAAAGAAGGGACAAGCCGTTCTCGCAACCAAGGGAATAAGCATCAGCACTTTTGCCGTAAGCGGAGAATCCATTGGTGTCATAAGTCAGAGCAAGGCAAAGGCAGTCGCCATTCTTCAACATGCCACTTCAAAGTTAGTGTTGCTGAGGAAGCAAGGAGAGCATTAGAGGCGTGAGCCCGTCATTAGCCTGGCCTCGTTGGGCCCATTGAAGCATGTTGATGTGGCACGTGCTAGGACAACTCAGAGCGGCAAACAAGGTTCATTCACGTCAGAAGGTTCACGAAGCACTCCTTGTCACCAGCTTTGGACCCAGACTCAAGCGCGGGAGCCTGCCGCGGATTACCAACCAGCAACCGCTGCACGGAGACTTTGCCAGCACCTTCGATGCCTAGAGGAGAGTCACATTCTTTGGTTGCGCAAGGCATGACCACTAGCGCCACCTCCATTAAGGAGCAACTTGCACAAATGAACGAGGCGATTGTGAAGCTGACAAAAACCGTCGAGAAGAAAGACGTGCAGATCGTTAGGAGAAGCCGACTCTGACCCAAAGAAGAATCAGCATGACGAGGAGTCTGGTGAGGAAGAAGCATATCATATCGACAAAGCTAGATGGAAACAAAAGCCAGAGTCCGGAGCCACATTAATGGGCTCTCTTTCCATCTAACAACTTCAAGACATTATCACAAACACCATCAAGGCACAATATGGAGGCACTTTGAGGGATGCACTAATGTACTCAAAGCCATACACCAAGAGGATTGATAGCTTGTGGATGCCGACAGGGTACCAACCACCAAAGTTCATGCAGTTTGACGGAAAGGGAAACCCAAAGCAACACATCACTCATTTCATCGAAACTTGCAACAACAGTGGGACAGAATGAGACTACCTCGTAAAGTAGTTTATCCATTCTTTGAAGGAAAATGCATTCGATTAGTACACAGACCTAGAGCCTAAGTCCATAAACAATTGGAAGCAGATGGAGTGAGAATTCTTGAATCGCTTTTATAGCACCCATCGCACCGTCAGCATGATAGAGCTTGCAAATACAAAGCAGTGGAAGGACAAGCCAGTCGTCGACTATATCAATCGATGGTGCTTACCGAGTCTCGACTGCAAAGACATACTCTCGGAGATATCCTCAATCGAGATATGCATACAAGGTATGCATTGGGGATTACATTACATCCTCCAAGGCATTAAGCCCTGGACCTTCGAAGAGTTGGCTACCCACGCTGATGACATGGAGTTGAGCATCGCCAATCGTGGAAAGAAAGAGTCGATCACCGACTATAAGAAATACAAATTCTTTGGGCATAAAATGGACAAATTTGTGAAAGAGCCTGCCTAAGAAGCAATGGTGGTTAACACGGTTCCCGTCAGAATCTCCACAAGAGACAAAAAGAAAGAGGTGAAACAGAACCTTTTCATGATCAAGGAGATGTACAAACGCACTTTGAAGGAGCTTGAGGAGAAGACTTACCCATTCCCCGATACCGATGTGGCTGCCATGTTGGAGGATTTGTTCGAGAAGAAAGTGATCGAGTTGCCCGAGTGCAAGCAATCGAAAGAAATGAATCGAGTAAACGATTCAAAGTATTGCAAGTACCATCGCGTCGTCAGTCATCCGGTGACAAAGTGCTTTGTTCTTAAGGAATTAATCATGAAGCTCGCCCAAGAAGGAAAGAATAAGCTAGACTTTGAAGAAGCGGCAACGGAAAATACGACAAGCGTCGTATTTGAACCCCTTGATCATGTGGCTCTTCCTCTATCGCCAATCATGTCATGGCCGCAGTTGCCAAAGGTAAAGCCTAAAGTGGTTAATGCAGACAAAGCAAGCTATCTCAACGACGTTAACCTCATCGACGGCCCTTCAATTAATGGCAACGAAGGACGGACACTGGTGACCCTAAGGAAAGTGCGTAAGCCGCAACCACAAGTTGCTCGGGCAAAGAAGGAGATACAAAAAGAAAGTTCTCGTTGCAACACTGAGTAAACCCGTCCCAAAGCAGCCACGAAGATGACATAGTCGGCACATAAGAAAAAGTTTAAGGTTTAAAAGCCACAAACTTTTGTGTTTGATCGCATCGATGGTCAAGCCCAGACTCCCGTCTTCAATCGACTCGGTAAACCGGCCTCTCGAGGTTATGTGTTTAACAGGTTGACCAACCTTGCTGGACAAGAAAGCGCAACCAGTTCTCCCCCACGAAGGTCAGCTTTGGAGACTCTCAAAGTTGTAAATGAGCCTTATGGGGAAAAGTAACTGATATTAGAAGGAAAAATACTCGTTGACCTAGCCAAGGATGATAGAATTTGTAGTCTAATCCTTTCACGCATGAAATGTCATTCAACATTAGAAGTGAGTTCGAATGGTCAACTCAAGGTGAAATGACCCACAATCATACACATTGGTCAATGCTTGAGCCAACGCGCCGTCTACCATGTCACAATTGAAAAGGTCGAGGGAGAAGATGTTAAGGAAGTTCCACCACTCGAGAACGGGCCACATTTAAAGCAATGCTACGCCTGAGAAGAAGACATGCTCCTGGCCCGCAAGAGTCAAAATTGCGTACGGCACCAAAAAAAAAAATGAAAAAAAAATGTTCGTTAAGTTGAAAGCCTGAAAGGGCGGCTCAAGCAAAAGTTAGGACAAAAAAAAAAGTTTGTTGAGTTAAAAAACTGAAAGGGCGTCTCAAGCAAAAGTTAGGACACAAAAACAAAACAAAAAACAAAAAACATACAAACAAACAAACATATTTGAACTATGTTATGACTTGTTCTCTTTTTTAGAAGGGTGCATAGGAAGCTCGAAAATGAAAGTCGAGTTCTGTCACATAAAAATGAAAAAAAATAAATGTTCCAACCTTTGAGGCGAAGATGCAAGATCAAGTCATCACTCTGAGACTAAGTCTTTGAAGTTGTGCAGCTGAATCATGAGCAAGCCTTCCAATGTCTTAAATGCATTAGTGTCTTCAATGAACGAGCAAGCGGTAAGAGCAATGTGAAGCAGAGAGTCCCGGAGGCGGTGCAACCACATGCGCAATGTGCATCAGAGGCAGTGCTGTCCCAGAGGCGGTGCGAGCTCAGAAGCGACACCTACATCAGTGGTAGCCAGTAGCAACGTTACAGCTTGTCGTCACAGCGGCATCAAAGCTTGTCATCACAACTTGTCTTCATAATGACCTCACAACTTGTCATCACAGTGACTTATCTTCCCAGGGAAAGGCATTGCGTGCAGTCAGGCGACTTCCTTGCAGTAGCGGTAATATGTGCAGTCTAGCAACTACCTTGCGACATGCACACTCTCTTGCGGCAAGCACACTCCTTTACGGCGAGCAACTTCTTGCGACGAGCACCGTATCTTGCAGCAAACAGCCTTTCTTGCGGCGAGCAAGCTTTCTTGCTGTAAGTAGACTCCCTTGCAGCAAGCAGTCTCCATTGCAATGAGTAGCACTCCCTTGCGACAATCACACTCCCTTGTAGCGAGCACACTCCCTTGCAGCACATAGACTCTTTTGCGGTGAGCAAGCTTCCTTGCGGTAATCAGACTGCCTTGCAACGAGAACCCTCTATTATGATGAATAACAATCCCTTGCGGTGATTACACTTCTTTGTGGCGATCACATTCCCTTGTGACAAGAAGCCTCCATTACAGCAAACAACTCCTCTGCGGCAAGTAGCCATCTTGTAGGAGAGCAGCCTCCCTTGTGGTGAGCAGTCCCCCTTATGGCAAGCAGTCTCCCTTGCAGCGATCACACTCCCTTATGGCGAGCAACCTTCCTTACGACAAATTTGCAAGAGTCGTCATTAACTGGAAACTTGCAGAAAACCGCTACTAATTGCAAGCTTGCAGAAAGCCGCCACTAATTGTAAGCAAGGGAAAAAGAAATCTCTGTCAAAACAGCAAGGAAATCCACGAATGTGGTGAGCACCTGCAATAAAAAAAAGAATACTAATAAAAAAAAAACTAATCATCAGAATAGGAAAACAAAATATGTATGCCGCATGGTGGAGACGCTGAGCGTCCTTTAAAAAAAGGAAATGGTGCCCCCCACACCGCTTCATGCATGCACCAGCATCTCCAAGAGCAGACATTTGAATGACATGCTCGTTGAGAAAAACTCAAGCAATATGGGGCAATCTTTAGAAGAAGGTCACTTCCCCTCAAGCCTGTAGTTCGCGATCAATCTCTGCCCGTCGATTTCAGCACTGACTACCGTGCATTCCGCTCTGCGAAATATCAAGTACGGCAAGGCGTAAGGGGGTGGCGCTTCGCTAGAAACTGGAGTGGTGCAATTGATTGGTCGTCTGATGGCACATGTTCCTAGAACCCGTCGAAGAAGGTGAGGGCAGCGGTTCTGAAAAGCCTCTCGAGTTGATGCTATATAATGAAGAAAGTCATTACAGATGTCAACCCTAATCTCAGGGCCGGCCCTGAGAATTTGGGGCCCTAGGCGAGCCTTCGAAGTGGGGCCCTAAAATTCTTTGATCTCCGGTCCTTTGTATATTAATTTGTATAAAAAAAAATTCGCTAAATACATAAAAAGTTCTATTTTCACATCAAATATCATTAAAAATTAATATCAAAAGAAGATGAATAAACAAACATTATTTAAACATTACACGATTCACGTTTTTAGACACAAATGTACTAAATGTTTGCAGTCAAAAGTTTAAGATTGAAAGTGAAGAACAATAAAACTTGATGATCACGAGAGTAAATAACAATAAAACTTGATTGACGAGTATAATAAATTCAACGCCAATTGTTTTTCTTGTGTTTTTTTTTCTAAAATCAACATCACACTAACGAATTAAATATTAAAATAATCCATTGAATAAAAAGTTATTGAAAAGAAATATATAAAATTCAAAGTTTTGATTACCTTAAAGTACAATCTTTAAGACCATATGATAGTTGGTTTAAACATTCAATAGAAATGAAGAGAATATGAAGTTGGTTTAAACATTCGATAGAAATTGAGAGAATGAAAAGTTGAAAGAAAAAAGATTGTAAAGAGACTTGAGTTTTATAACTTTATATGCATTTGGACAGATGGATCGGCAGTAAATTTGAAAAACAAGAAAAATTAAGAAAAGTCTAGTGACTGAAAGGCAGCTTCGTGTTTCAAACTTAACATCCCAAAGAAAAAAGAAGCCAACATTTCCACTGCGCTAACAAATGAATTACGATATTTCTTACTTTTTTTTTGTATTTATATGTTAATTACAGGATATAATTTTTTTTGGGGCCCTAGGCGGGCGCCTACTTGGGCTACCCTTAGGGCCAGCCCTGCCTAATCTAATTCTGCAAATTTAAAAAGGAAAATCAGGAGCAAAAGTGGCATTTTCGTCCAAGTTAGGAATGAAGACGTGATTTTCGTCTGAAAACAGGAATGAAGAGGAACGATCAATACAGAGGCTAATCCGGCAAAAGAAAAAAAAAAATGGAGTGATGGTTGCTGCGGAAAGCAAATGTCAAAAAAAATAAAAATAAATAAATGATAGCCATCATTTGATAAGTGATTGTGGCGTGTGGGAAGCCAACAAAAAAAAAACAATAATAATAATAAAAAAAAAGGAAGTGATGGTGCCGTGTGTGTATATATATGTCATATATGTATATGTTATATATATACACGTGGATGGCACAAAGAAGCAGCTCAAGTCCAGCTTCAATTGGGTATTTCAAATCAAGCCAAATCCCTTCCCTATAAATATTAGGCACTCATTCAAAGCGGGGAAGCAAAAAAAATAAGCAAGTGAAAGCCCCGGACATCCAGAAATCTCCTAAACCTCCAAACAATCATGCTCTTCATCAAGCTCGTGGAAAATCAACGAGCACAACAAATACACATGTTGATTCATACCCAACAAAGCCGAAGATCACGCACCACGTGAAACTCCTTGTGGTCCTATTACATTTAAGATCAACCCTAGACGGCTCTTAAAGAAATGACAAGTCCGATTCACGATCAAGTGTTAACCACTCTTGGATCAATTTCGACTCCAAAGAAATGAAGCAAAGCCAAACCTTTGGATGAAACCAGAAAGCTCTCTAGCCAAAGAAAACACTCGTGTTCTTCATCCAGCTCGTGGAGAATCAACAAGCACAACAAACATGTGCCGATTCATCCATCACCAAAGCCAAAGATCACCCACCACATGAAACTCCTCGTGGTCCCGTTTTGTTCAAGACTAAGCCTCGATAGCCCTTGAAGAAACATCCAACCCAGGTCAAGACCAAGCCTTGACGGCCCTTGAAGAAACTTCCATCCTAATCCAAGACGAAGTCTCTACAACCCTTGAAGAAATTTCCAACTCAATTCAAGATCAAGCCTCGACGGTCCTTGAACCGACATCTTAGTTGAGGGACTTCAAAGTATAGTGGTCAAATACATTCACTATGCGAGGGACTTCAAAACACATCTTCTACATGTGACAAGCACATGCATATGACGCGCCGTGAAGTGGGGGCATTTGTAGACATCGAAATTTCGGTCAAATAAATGTTCACCAACACATTAAAGTTTCGACATGCCAGGGCATATGTGGCATGCGCCAGGTGTCTCACAATTTGTACACATAGATGTGACCCATCAAAATCATACAAGTAATCAAGAAGGCCACGTGTCAACACTTAGCGGAAAGAAATTATTTGATTTTAATTTAATTAAATCAAATCTTAATTGATGGAGATAAATCACGAACTAGCCCACAAATCGAGTCCTGATTCTTTCGTCAATTAATCGAGTCCACAATCAAGGCCAAATTCATCCGTAGTTAAAACTTGGAAAGTCTATAAATAGGAGGTTCCAAGACAAAGAAAGGGGTCTAATGAGTCACTATTATATTATATATTTTACCATATTCTTAGTATAATTTGGTAATTATTTTGGTAGAATTGATACTTTGCTTTGTATTTTCAACATAGGACATTCGATTTCTTCAAGAGAGAAACGTAATCAAACGGACGATTTTGGAGTGATTCAAATTGGAGGATATTTGTGTGTTCCTTAGCTTGTTCGTGTCAAAATTTTTAGCAATTTCTACCAAGCGGTTATTTTATGGCGATTAAATAAAGAAGTAGTGCGTGTTGCGGGAAAGTGACGCTTTTGGGCTTAAATGCAATTTTTGGAGCCCAAGATGACCTCAGATGGGTTCGTGGCCTTCTGGAGAAATGTTTAGAATAGTCTAAGCTTTAAATTCAGCTATTTTGGGCAAGTTTTGGAACTGATATGGGTCCAAAACGTGGCTATGCAAAAATTTGGACGAATTTACCAAGTCAATTTAGGATTATGTTTCCTAATGTATTTCAATTTATTTGGTTTCCTAGTCGATTCTAAGACCTTTTACTAGGAGGATTTTATTTAGAGTATTATAAATAAGCCTTTTGGCCGGCCCTAGAGTGCTCTCTTTCATGCAATATTGGAGAGAAGAATTTGGCTAAAGCTTAGAGATTTTCAGACTTTATTCAACAAGGTGTTTTCAATCTTTTTCTAGTTTAATATAACTCTTTTGATTTAAATTATGAATATGCGTAGCTAACTTTATTTTGTTAGGGCAATGCCTTGAGCCTTAGCATGAATATGTAGTTTTTATTTAATGGCTTATAATATTATGCATGCATACTTTGAATTATTAATCAATGTGTTTTAAACCATCTTTGTGTCTTAATGATTCGCAACCATTAGGATGTTTAGATAAGTAATTGGATGCAATTCGGTCGGAATACCACTGGGGAATTGAGTATTGCTTCTTGTGATTAATAGTTGTAATGTCACCTAGGGTGAATACCACGTCTTAGGGGTTGCATGGTTTTTCAAAGGGTTTTCACAAAGCGTAATGAGTCATGCATGTTTATATTTGATCTGAATACCACAAACGGATTGCATGTTTGATATACGTTCTAGCTTGAATACCACGAGTAGAATATGTATTAGGAAAACCTAACCTTCAAAGTTGCATGGGTAATTCATAAGTAATTAGTAAATCTACATAGGATTGTTAAGGGGATGGCGGAACCCTAGTGCTTTTCCAAATTTGTTTCTCAAAACCTTTTCTTTTTTTTTGATTTCTTAATTGGTTACTAGTTGTTTTTCCTAAATTACTTTTATTAAATTCGTTTTTATTACATTTAAATTCAAAATCAACCTTTTCCAATCTTTGTTTTCAAATAATTAACTAAGATTTTGGTCTTGTATAAATTGTTTTAAATAATCTCTGCGGAAAACAACCTTGTTTGAGCCGTTTATACTACAACTACCTTGTTCTCTTGCAAGTATTTTGTGTGATTTTAACCTCTTTGCGCAGGTACCTAAAAATCCTATCAGGGTCCAAAAATCATTTCACGCCCAGACGCTGAAGTTCTTAAGCACCCAAACACTAAAACACTCAAGTAGACTCGGAAAACCCTTTGTTTTCTTCGTCAAATCTTGTGAAGAACCACCAAGCACCCATACACGTGCTGGTTCCTCCATTGCCAAGAGCCAAAATCTTGTGGCATTCGTTCATCCAAGATCAAGTCATCACGACCATTGGATCAACAACCTACACATCCACACATCTTTCGGAGATCGAATCAGAGGAAACCTGTAAACAGAGATTGTAACCCTACAAATTCATTAATACAAACATTTACTTTGTACACGTGTTCTTGTCTCATTTGTCACGAGATTTTCGTGTTTACAGGGGCCAACAATGAAAATAAACCCCATTTGAATTTTGAATTAGAATACTATGAAGACCACATTATTGTAAGAAAAGAAGCACAAAGAATTTGATTGATATTATTTTCGAGTAATATTAAATAAATTACATGTTTTTTTGTTATATTGGTATATTACCAAATTTGATAAATGATGTGTACATATTATGGTAATAAATAAATTTATTTCATTAGTGTTGATTGTATATGCATCACTAGGCACATTACGGCTCATTTGGAAGTGATTTTAAAATTAGTTGAAAGAAATTTTAGAAAAATTGTTTATGAGTTCTAAAAGCACATAAAGTTACTAAAGATTCATTTCTAAAATATTTTCACAAAAAAAAAAAAAAAAAGCATTCAGCCATTTACAAAACAGTTCCAAATGAGCCCTTAAATAATATACCAATGTACTATATGTGGCCTCCTTACTATTACTCCTTATTTTATAACTAATTCTAGATAGTACTTTTTATAAGTCTTTAAAGAAAAAAAAAATAAATAATTGTTTCATTAGAATCAGGACTAAGCAGCAAAGAACTTAAAAAGTTATTATTTTTTTTCTGAGTACTCTTAATGCAAGGAATTCTTGAATGGTAAATCATGACACACCCCGTCCCGAAGGAGGGCATGCTGGCCGTCACGTGAGAGTGACGTAACCATTTACACAGTTCGGAAGCTTTAAAAATACAATTAATAAGATGAAACATCCGAGAGTGAGTCCTACTTTTGTGAATTCTGTCAGAACATCGTTGGATTCCTCGTGGCCACCAAAGCTCTGCTATCTAGAACCTGGAGGGGCGTAAAACAAAATTGAGTGGGTCAATAAAACAAAGTTTTTCGAAAACTTTTCATTTAAAACATTTCTAACCCCTCGCTGTAAAACCTGTATACTTTCCCAGAAAATAACATAATAGCATATACCTTCAAATATCTCAAATCATCAATCTTTATCAAAACCAGAAAGTATGTCATGCTATAATGTCAAAAACAGAATATGAATGCATCAATATAACAGGTGAAATAATGAATCAACCGGAGACCCTGCAGTTGGTCCTGTACGGTTAATTCTATAGCTCAATATCCAATCCAAACCGGAGTCACCACGGTGACCTGTACGGCACTACTCTGCACATAAATCAGAACTACCTAAAGTAGTCTGTACGATAAGAATGGTGTAAGAATACGCTCTAGTGCTTCTCTCATCAATCATCTGTGCACATAATCTAAGGTCACCTACCAGTCGGAACCCTCTCATGGTTTGTACGACATGTCGGAACCCTCTCATGGTCTGTACGACATGCACCTACTTGGATCCAAGGTGAGCGTGTGGTGCAAGGTGAATAATATAAGCACTAACACCATGATTGCAGGTTATGAGCTATCAACATAATACACATCATCAATGCTTCACATGAATAACATAAAACTCACTTGTGTGTCCACAGCACCAATTCACATATATATATGCATCAATTATCAATTCATATAATTCATAATATGCATGCATGGCATTTTAAAACGTACTTTCATTTAAACTCAATTTTTGGGAAAAATATCAATAGTATATAGGTATAAACAGAAATACTGCCCACTCACCTGGAGTTCGCCCAACAACTCCCTAGCATAACAGATCAAGGTGTCATGACGATCGGCGCCTAGAACAATAATCAAATCCAACCTCAGAAATCATATCGATAGAATATATAACTTATATAAAACACGTCACTACGTTGTTCGATCCGGAAGATCTGCAACTCAGATTTCAAATCCATAACTTCCAGAGGTCCACAATATACCTCTAGGACAACATCCTAAAATTTCATTACCATCCAACGGTCAGATCTCCGTCAATTTCCAAAACCAAGTGACGGTTAACATTTTATTTTATGAACTTACAACTCCAATTCCGGAAGATCCGTAAATTGGATTCCCAATCCGTAAGTTCCTATAATCCTCAAATATTACGTATTACAACGTATCAAAGTTTGGTGACGATCCAACGGTCGGATCGTCAATTCACATTTTCACCTAACCACGAATCGTAACGAACTTAGGTTCAATTACTCAATTTACGTCCATCAATTATCAAAAATGAACCTAGAACCTTAAACACATGCTAAGAATGACATTGGCGGGCCATTGGCCACGCGCCGCCTCACGGGCCGCCGCGGGTGGCGGTTGGCCGCCCTGGCTCGCCGGAAAATCCAACTATTTCCAAAAATTCTCAAAAAATACAGAATTGAAGATCGCAATGATTAGAGTAAACTTTATACCTGAGGCCAAGGCCAATTTGGCCTGGAAACACTTCAATTTCACCAAAATCCGTGAAGAACCCTAGAAATGGGTGTTTTCAATTCGACCTCCAAAACCACTCCGATGCTCCAACTAATGCTTGGGCTTTGTTCCAGGTCCTAAGGGAATGCTAATGGTGTTAGTAATTGAAAGAAAACGTTTCAAGATTTGAAGAATTTGTACATTAAGCCACCGCACACACCGTACGGTTTCAACCAATTTCAAGGCCAAATTCCTTGATTTTTGGGGTGTAATAGGAAGAGGGAAGATCATAGAGGGTTTTCCAAGTGATGGTTTGAAGTAACTCACCGGAAAAGTGAAGAAATTTCGACGGAAATGGGTGGAAAACCCACCGGGTCGAGCGGGTCATGGGTTGAAAACCCATTTCTGTTCTTCTTCCTCCGCTTCTCGCCCTCTCTCCTTTCCTCCTTTCCCCTTCTCTGATTGGCCAGAAGCTTCTCTCTCTTCTCCCCATTCGCCCAGCTTCTCTCCTTTCTCTCCCGGAGCTATCTTCTTTTTCCTTCTGGTTGGGCAGTTTTTGCCCAATCCTCATTCTTCTTCTTTCTTCACCAGTCACGCACACACACTTACACACATAAAACCTTCTTTCTATCATCCCAACCATCCATTTAATTCTTCATTAAATCTAGGCCGTCCATTATCATAAATTTTTTTCCAGATTTTACTAAATTATAATTCCTAAAATGCCCAAATTTCAAACGTTAATAAATTCTTCGATATAACTCCAAATCACGCACCGTCAGCGCCCACGCGTCCGTAGCGACGAGTACTACGAGGATATGTCAAGAAAATAAATCTTAGATGGCACGACACAACGATTAACCTCAAATAATGCGCGTGCCTCAAAGGGCATTTTTGTAAAATCCTTTATTAAAACTTTAAAAACTCTTAAAATTAGGGACGGGCTGTCACAAATCACATCGTCATTTGGTGTTACTAATTTATATATGATAATATGAGGGAGTAATAGAGATGGCACTTTTCTTACTTAGAGTATAACGCCAATAATTAAATACATATATTGTGTTGAAATATGCCACATCGATTGTAACTGTGAGAAAAAATGAATTTAAATATCTTAATCTCACTCCAACTAATACTGAGGTATTTGTGATAAAACTCCACATCTAATGTCTTGTGTGTATGATAATTATTAAGTTGTAGACAATATCAATGTTATTAGAAGTAGACTTTTTAACCTGTGTCTATGATAATTCGACATTTCACCCCCAAAATCTTACGGAGGTGGAAATGGAAATGGATTTTGGATGTTTTTTTGGTGTGGATATGGAGGAGACATGAGCTTTTTGCTTTTGCTAAAGCTATTGAAAGTTGGAAAAAGGGCACCATGTGGCCAAAAGCAGACCGTGGGATAGGATGGGAGCATCACAATACAGTTTTTTTCTGTGGCATGGAATTTGCAATGAGAGACTTCATACGTAGTTTTGCACCACATTGTCGAGGAATTTTTAGTTGTGACGGGAACACGGATGGTACATCACGTGTTTTATGTATACAGTGAAAAATTTTAATTTTTAGGTTATTAACCTTTTAACACACATAACCCACCATTTCTATAGGAACACGTGGTGTACCACCTCGTATGACGGTCACACTAAAAAATCTCTCTAGATTGTCGGTGTAATGGACTAAATGACATGCATTTACCGTTGGGGATTGTGCTCCTCCTGCCATGTTCCTGATGTTAAAATAAAGTTCCACCTATAAAATTACAGCATGGATTTATTGTTGTTTAGTATAGTCTAATGTTATTTCTTTTCATTTATAAATAAAATGCTTCAAATTTAAATATCGTTAATGAAGAATTTGATATCAATTTATTTTTCTCAGTCCTTAAAATAAAAACATTTTTTTGACGTATACTATACTATTTATACTAAAGGGCAGGAAAATGGGCTAAGACCAAGGTATTAAATATCGGTAATATCGGAAATATCGGTAGTCCGAAAACACGGAAATATCGATGGAAATATCGGGATAATATCGATATCGATAAAAATTACATGGAAACCACGAAAATTGTAAGAAAAACTTGGAAATTTTTTATTGAAACTTTGCATGATGTTTATTTAGTCAATTATCTATCAGTTTATCACAAAAAATTGGAAGGAAATGCATTGCATGATGGATTTAACATTATCAAGTTGATTATATAGCGAGCTGACAAACATTGTGAGTGTAGAAAATATGTAGTAATTAATGAAAGAAATTTAAACACACCATAATCATTTATATATAATGAATTAGTACAATATTTTACACTTTATACATTGCATTTTTTTTTTCTCTCGGATAACACACACAGACTGACACATGGGCTGGATATTTTGAAAGCAGGTTTGGATTTTTTTTTTCTTCTCTCGGATAACACACACACACACCACACGATACACACTTCAATAACACACACACACACACACATCCCACTTATACACACACACACACGCACAGACACACACTTCAATAACACACACACACATCCCACTTCTACACACACACACACGTACAGACACACACTTCAAAGTGTGGATTTCTCTCGGATAACACACACACACACACACACACCCCACTTCTACACACACACACGCACAGACACATTTCAAAGTGCAAATCCACTCCAGGGACCAAGCCATTTCCTTCTCTCACTCACTTCGACTCTCTCTCTCTTCTCTGCACTGTCTCTCTCTCTCTCTCTCAAAATCCTCTTACCTCTCTCCCTCTCTTTCCATGACCACACACACACACAGCAGCAGCACCATCTGCTCGACTCGAGCAGCTCGAGGACGACACCACCATCATCACACATCATCAGTCTTCTCTCTCCCGCCTCTGCGAGAATGGCGGATGACACCGTGACCTCCACCGTGGCGCACACTCCGGCGAGCACCATCACCACCTGTGAGAGGCGCATATCTTGGCAGCTGCGACGACGGAGCTCGGTTGCCGTTCCGACGACGGAGAGAGAAAGAACGATATTATCGATATTATTGATAATATCGCGATATTATCGATATTATCGATAATATCGCGGTATTATCACGATAATCAATTGGAATACTCTGAAAATATCGTTGTTGGAAAAAAACGATATTATCGGCGATATTTCGCCGATAATATCGATATTTAATTCCTTGGCTAAGACTCACAATGGATTAACTATAATAATTTAGTTCGAATTCGCTTTTGACGAAAATCAAACCTAAGACGTCTTACTTACCATTAAACAGAAATATAATTAAACCGTAGTACTATGATACAGTATATATTTACATTTTAAATGAGGTGATTTTTCTTCAATGTTGTTCATCACTAGTAACTCTTGCTTGAAATATAGAAATCCAAATTTAATATTATATGTACATATGTATGTGTGTGTGTGTGTGTGTGTGTGTGTATTTGAATGAATTATGATTGGTGGACATTTATTACACATATTTTGTAAGGTCTACTTTGTAATGTGTTTTTAACAATCGAACTGTCTATCTATGAGGTCTTTCCTCAAATATCATGTTTGTAAAAAATACTCAAATTCGATCGTCGGATAAAATGATAATCATTTTAGTGTTTCATTGCAAAACTGTATTCGTTCATTTTCTTCCCTATAAATAAATGTCTTAATGGTTTTAAATTTGTCTATTTTTTTATAAGGGTGAGTGGGATTGGAAATTGGGAGAGAAATGGCACAAAGTAAGAGTGGGTTTGAAAAACTCAAAATCGAACCAAATGTGGGTGGTTCGATTTCATTTCCTGAGAAATATGTGAAGGAAATTTTGTGAAAACATGTTTATTTGAGCAACATCAATAGCATGCAATTAACAAATTAAAGGCGGAATCATGCTTACATGCACTCAAAACAAAACATCAACCATGAAATTCAAAGCCTAGTAGATTGGTGAACCTTGACTCAACTTTTAAATCAACATTTATTAGTTGAGAAATATTTACCTTTGTAGATTCCTCTTTGCATATGCAAAGGATAATCACCCAAGAGATAGGGTCTTCATTCCTTGCTTCTTAGCTCCATGGATTTGGTTGAATGAATTGGATTCTCCAAGTTCCCAAAATAGAGAACCTCTAAAGATTCTACACCAAGGTTGGATTGAAGAAGAAATGAGTGACCTTGGAGTAGTAGGATTGCTAGATTCACCCTCCAAGGTGGTTGGCCTCTTAGAGAGAAAATGAAGAAACAAGTTCTCACCAATTTTCTCTAAAATCAACCCTTATGAATTTTAGGCTATAAAGTTCTTTATATAGTCACTTCTTTAAATGACCTAAAGAACCAAAAAACCCTAATTCTACACAAAATGGATATGGGCTTTTGGGCCTTTGTGAATCTTTATTCATTAAGTTGTCATACAACTTAAGTCAATGGGCTTTGACGTTTGAAGCCCATTGGGCCTTAAGGTCCAAAACTATCCCGAGGTCTTTAACGAATTTATTCGTTTGATTAATTAACATATTAATTAATCCTTGCCATAAATAATTAAACCATTTAATTATTCTTACTCATCTCCATTGTTTCTTCAATCTCCACCTTACACGGTGTACGATCCATTAGGTTCCTTTTAGCGAGGCAGTGAGCGATTAAAATCATTTTACATCGATTGTGAATTGAAACTTACTTTCAATTCTCCCTTTAGTGATTATACACGTTTAGGGATTCCACAAACCATGAGTGACACCTAGCAGCATATCATGGCTACCCAAGCTAATCAGAAGAGGTAGAGAACATATTCAGTTTAGGATTACAAATGCAATACGGTCTTTCTCTAATCTAATACTCTTGACCACATTGTTTGGTTTGATAGTTTATTTATTCATGTCTACTATCCAATGTGATTCGTTTGCTTATATGATTACCTTGAATGTGATTTGGAACGCATTCCCTAATCTCATTCATACTCTGGCCAGAGATTTTAATCATATCATAGAGTATTCTCCCTCAAACCATTTGAAGGTTAGAGATCCCTTGTTGCACATTCACTTGTCTCCATAACTAAGTGGCTTAACCCCAATGATGTCGTGGACACCCCGATGGGGTGACTTTGACATAATCAAAGATCAAGGACTTAACCACAAGACAACTGTGATGCCTCAGGTCAAAGGACTAATTTGCATTATCCCAACCATGAGTTCTCATGTGACATGAGTATGAGAACTCCTCGTTGATCGTGTTCAGTGAACTCATTCTCTATTGAGCACCTACGTACTTGTCTTGATGTCACACACACCAATGACTCGAGACTAGTCACTCTCCCTGAGAGAAGGCACAGTACGTACTGATCTTATCGGACTGTCAATGCCCAATTGGCAATCCTATGATCAGGAACGTTTAGGATGTGTCTACGAAAGAATGGTCTCATTAATCTAACTTCATTAGATTGCATTCTCCCAATCACATATTCCTTGGACTTTATCGTTTAAGCATATAACATTTATATGAGACGGCTCAAACAATAATGTTTGCCCTTTATATGTAAACTAGATTAGTTTAACATGTGAAATGTCCGTAAAGTATCATCATATGATTGGCTTTAGGGCACATTTCCAACAATCTCCCACTTGCACTAGAGCCAATCAGTTTGTTCATCTGTTATGATTCCTCTTCTGTAGTCATTTCATAAATGGCTGAGTAGTAGGCCTAGGCAATGGATATCTATATGTTATCCATAGAAGCAACCTTGAGAATATCGACGTCACCATTATACATGATTCCCAATCATGTGGTTCAGTCTCTCATATGAGTTTAGATCTTGATGAGACCTTGATTCCCTGGCTTGAGCTATCGCCCCATTAGTGTCATACACTTTCTGGTTGGAACCGAATAGAGAGTTCATAAATGAACTTTCCCATCCAAACAACATTGTTGTAAACTTCTATATGGCAATATATTTTGCATTCATAATGGAACACACTAAAGTCATTACTTTAATGTTTCCATCCAAATATCTCTTTAGTCATAATAAAGAGATATTTGTTTATCTCTTCATTCATAATGAAGAAACATCCAATGATGGATTAGATTCACAATCTAATACATTTACGCTTCCATTACGTTACTCTAATTCTTCCTCATTCTTCGAGGAACCTATCCTTTAGTATTTCTTAAATACTTAAGGATTCACTTGACAGTTGCCATGGTTCTGATCCTGGGCTTGCATTGATATCGCCTTGTACCTTTCTAGGTACAACTCATATCAATGTTTTTCATACAATATGAAATACATAAATTACCTTTGTGCGTATGCATAAAGGATTCGATTTACGCATTATTTCTTTGGGAGTCAAAGGGTACGTTCCCTTTGAGAAAAGCTACCTCCTAGTCTCACTAGAGTTGTTCTTCTGATTGAAGTTTATCATCATATGAGAAACTTCCTAGCATCCTTTTGTCTATTATTAGGGCATGATATAATCCAATTATATCCTAAAATCTATCATTATAGATTTCCATCCCATGTATATAGACTATGTCTCCCATATACATTCTATCGTTATAGAAAGTTTAAAGTCATAACTTTAACGAAGAAGTGTTCTTTTCATTTCCAAAATTAATATATCATATATGTGCATATATACATATTGAATTTTAGGAACATGATTAACTCCCACTAATCTTTTGTAAACCTAGTAAACAAAAGATTCATTTACATCTTTATGAGAAATCAAACAATTTGATCTTTCCCTCATAAAACGCTTATGGCTCCCACTAGCTTGCTTAGATCCATGATGGTTGGATCTCTACAACTTACATGTTTTGTGATTCATAGTTTTAGACATATATTATTAGGACTATCTTAATAATGGTTTTGGAAACCTATATGATGTCCAAACATTGAATCAACATTTAGTTGTAGCTAGCAGTCTTCGAATTAATTGAAACTAAGACTACTTTAAAGATGGTTCCTTCAAAGTCAACCATTCTCTTTGATTGTAGTCACCTTAAGCTACCAATTAGCTATGAAGGTTTCATTATTTCGGGTCAAATGGTACTTTACCATTTCCTTGAGTATATATCGTATATACACTCAATGTAGTCATAAAGTTCAAACCATTCAACTGAGACGGTTTATAAATCCTTCTTGACTACCTTGGAGCTTGTGGTATAGGAACTAGGTTGTTATATTTGTTGATTATCATCTTGTCTCTCAAAGAACCCATTCTTTTGAGTTCTATTCCTAGTTCATTTGCTCTAAGGCAAATCACATTGTAGGATTACAATGAACTACTCAACAAACAACATTTGTTGGTTGGTTTATAGAAGTGATATCCAAAAGTTAATTTAAGGATATCCACAAGATAATTTTTAAACAAATATTGCTTATTAGCACACAACCCCAAATCTTAACATGATTAAGATTTGTCTTTCTTTCCAACTACATCCTATGGAGTCATGAAAAATTTTGGAAGATTTTCTAATTGACAATCATATTGTTTTAGAAGTATATATCCTATATATGGGTAATTGATAATGTCCAACGAACTAAATCTTATTCAAGTTCGTTCTTCTCCTAATGGAAAAATCCATTATCTTATGATGCTTCTTTCCTTGATATCTTTCAAGGAAACTATTCTAAAGTGTTACCATTCCTTGGATCAAATCTAAGGATGTATTTACTTTAGACGTCTTACTCATCAACTTACATTTCTTGAATTCTTTGAAACCTTTTGCAAAGTATTCGGACTTGTGTTTATTCAAAATAAACTATAGTCCAACCGAGAGTGATCTTCGGTGAATGTCAAACAACATGAGTAGTATTATGTTGTGGACAAGTGCCACTAACATCTAAGTGAATTAACCTCAATAACTTTGTGATTCTTTCTTCTTTCCAAAAGAATAAAGATTCGAACATTTTGCCTCTATACAATTTTGACGAGAAGGTATTGGATCCGGATCTAACGATCCAAAGCATCCATCTATGACCAACTCGTAATTTATGTTTTAGAGGTCTCACAACTCAGTTGGGATTAGTCACTATCTTGCAACCTTTTGGGTTTTAAGCATCATTATATTCTAAACAGTTAACGCTACCATATCATCTCTACTATAGAAACAATCAATTAGATTACTATAATTCAATCATTGATTAATAAAGAACAATGTTTTGTCAAACAAAACATTCATCCATCTCTACTATAGTGACGGAATTAAGTTCCTTAAAATTGGGATGTAAAGACAATCTTTGGTTTTTCCAATTTCTTTGGTAGTTCATATGAGGAAGTTAGTACCATCTGCTTTCACAGAGATCTATATTTTATTCACGTTCCGAATGTGAAGTACTTTCTCTTCTCTCATTAATCTTCTACTTCTTATTAGTCACACTTTTACAACGATTGTAAAACATAGTTACTAATACGGAATCAAGCATTCAAGTAGAAGAACCAACTGTTTTGAACTTTTCAAGAACAATTTACAACACCTTCGAAAAGTGTGTTCTTGACACTTGCAAGACATTTCTTGCAAATACCCCTTCCAATGTCCATCCTTTCATAAAGAAAGTTTTGTTCCCTTGGAGTTAATTTTATCTTCTTCATTTGACTTCTCCTTTGACTACAATAGTCATGGTCCCTAAACTCCCACTATCTCTCTTGAAACCTTTTTCAATTGTGTTATACACATCAAACATTTTTGGAGAGTGTGTGGTTATTGTTCACTACATAGTTTACAATAAACTTAGTGAACCATTAGGATAGGGACATAAAGGTGAAGTCCTAGCTTAGTTTCCGTCTCGTTAAGTGGTTTATCACTTCAACACTCAATGATTCAAAATCATCATAAGTCCATGTTGATGGACTATTTTTGTCAACCAACCATTATGTTCTAAACATAATTACAAACTTTCAAGAGTTGTTCAAGGCAACTCTTATTTCTTCATACAACAATTTGTAAGTGAAGAACTATGACACTAAAAGTGTCCTTGTCTTTATGCTAATCTTTGTAAGTTCCTTTGTTCATATAACGAAGGAATAAGCATTGGTTGTTTGTGTTGTCCTCTTCATGATAGACATTTCTAACATGTTCTTCCAATGATACATTATCAATAGGAAGATTGTGAGGATGAGACTTCTTAGGTACATACACAATCCTTTTAAGACAATCTTTGGGATTGTGTTACCAAGTCCGGAAACTAAAACATTCGGCTTTTCTTTGTCAAGTTTTGGATAGCGTTTGCAAATATATTGGTAAACAAATACATAACGAATATAAATTGATTGATTTTAAGCCATTTGATTCGGGTCTTTAAATCAAATAGCACCACCCACTATTTTTGGCAAATTCCATATCCCTCATTGGAATTCGAGAGTTTTGGAGGAAACTCTTAGTAGGTTATGGGAGACTCACTACTACCAAGCCCACCCCACAATGATATGATATTGGCTAGCATTAATAATAATGAGAGAGTACACTTACTCATTTGCAACAAATGCAAGTACCCATCAATTTGGCCTCTAGAGAATGTTGCCTCACAATGATATGATATTGGCGCCATTGCACTTAATTAAGTCATTCCCACCATGCTTAGTTCGTGAAGGGGTTCAAGAATTGCCTCACGATGATACGATATTGGCCATCCTCGTTGCCTACACTCACCTCATCAAGTATGTATATAGACTCCTCCTGAGTATAAGCATGCACTTTGTACTCCCCCATGATAGGGTGAAGCCGGTGTACAAGTCATAAACGATTGGAGCTACCACGGTGGAAGGCCACGAAAGAGTGTTCTAAGCACTCTCACGCTTTTCAACTTAATAATGGTTTGGTTGAGGGTTTTAGGTCTCATCACATATAAGTATTCATTTTAATCTTTATTAAAACAATTTTGGTCCTATTACAACTATTGGTCCATTTGATTCAATTTAGTTGTATATAATACTCCCACTATACTTATAAAACGGTTTTTAAAGCAAGAGTATATGATACTACTAACATAAGGTTTGCATTCATTTGATGGACTATATAGTTGCCTTAGGGCCTTAGGATGACTATGAACATTTGTTTAGATTCAACACGAGCCTAGTGTTGAATCTCGGACTAGGGATGGAGATTGATTTTAGTTATGCGTTTAATCACATTGTAGGCGTGTTGTTCCTAGGGGCGTTGGACCCAACTACTCCATTTTCATGCATATCAAATAAAACAAGAAAATGAGTACTTTAAAGTAAAGGTGAGCTTATGCTCATTACAACATTTGCATAATTCAAATTACTTTAAAGTAAAGAAGAGCTTATGCTCTTTTACAACATTTGATCAAATCAAATTACAACCAAAATTAATCTACACATTCCCATGATTCAAACAAATTTGAAACGGCCTTTCACATAGCTCAATTATCGTAGGCTTAGGTTCATAATCACCCTTTAATTAATCAACACTTTAACTAATTAAATTGAATGCAACATTTTCATTTTGTTTTTGTATCCATAAAATTGATTTAAATGGAGCTAAATGAAATGAAAATCCAATTCTCATTTAAAGAGACAAAACAATTTTTGTTCCCTACTTAATTTGGGCCATCATGCAATAACCACAACTTTTTGGGTTATATTGCGAAACACAAACTTTTGGGTTCACTTTGTAAAAACACAAAAGTCCACTACTTCATGTAATAACAACTAGAACCCAAAAATTTCAACAAATACAAAAAAAACTTCATTAAAGGAGCAAAACAATTTGTCCTTTAGCGTTTTTGGGCCTTAACGTAAAAACGTAAACTTTTGGGCCAAAGTGCAAATACACAAAAGTATCAAAACTTTATGTAATTGAATAAAAGACCCAAAAATACCCTATTCTATTAGGGTGGCCGGCCATGATAAAAAAAATAAGATTTTTACAAAGTTTTTGTAAGTGGGTTTTGTTAGGTGACGTAAAGATGAAATATTTTGAATTTATGTCAAACTTTTAAAAAAAAAATTTGTCTACCATTATAGCCATTAATTGAATTTATGTCAAACTTTTAAAAAAGTTTGTCTACCATTAAAACCATTAATAATACTTTACCAATAATCATCACCCACTAAAATCACCCACTAAAATTAAATCAAAACTTTATGTAAAAACATAAAACTTTTTGAATCAAAACTTCAAAACTTTTTGTTCTTGGCAAGAACTTCAAGAACATTGAAGAACACTCATGAAAACTCATAATAGCTCCATGAATGTTTTCACTCACCAAAACTCAAATTTTCACCACTCAAAAGAGGGCTAACATCCTAGGGTACTTAGGGGTTCCAAAAGTCACTTTAAAACAATTTTAACAAGACAAACATGAACCCAAAAAATCACCCTTTGGATTTGGCCGAATTTCCCCAAAAACATGGCACCAAATTTTAGCTCCAAAATTCATGCTCATATGAACTACATCTACAACATTTGAGATGGCAAATTTTCTAACAAAATTTACATTCAAAGAAACAAGAATAAAGCTTGTAACATATTACAACTTTTAAATCAAAAACTATGAACTACAAAACCCAAAATGATTCACCAACTACTAGACCTAGGCTCTTGATACCACTTGAAGGAAATTTTGTGAAAAACATGTTTATTTGAGCAACATCAATAGCATGCAATTAACAAATTAAAGGCGGAATCATGCTTACATGCACTCAAAACAAAACATCAACTTGAAATTCAAAGCCTAGTAGATTGGTGAACCTTGACTCAACTTTTAAATCAACATTTATTAGTTGAGAAATATTTACCTTTGTAGATTCCTCTTTGCATATGCAAAGGATAATCACCCAAGAGATAGGGCCTTCATTCCTTGCTTCTTAGCTCCATGGATTTGGTTGAATGAATTGGATTCTCCAAGTTCCCAAAATAGAGAACGTCTAAAGATTCTACACCAAGGTTGGATTGAAGAAGAAATGAGTGACCTTGGAGTAGTAGGATTGCTAGATTCACCCTCCAAGGTGGTTGGCCTCTTAGAGAGAAAATGAAGAAACAAGTTCTCACCAATTTTCTCTAAAATCAACCCTTATTAATTTTAGGCTATAAAGTTCTTTATATAGTCACTTCTTTAAATGACCTAAAGAACCAAAAAACCCTAATTCTACACAAAATGGATATGGGCTTTTGGGCCTTTGTGAATCTTTATTCATTAAGTTGTCATACAACTTAAGTCAATGGGCTTTGACGTTTGAAGCCCATTGGGCCTTAAGGTCCAAAACTATCCCGAGGTCTTTAACGAACTTATTCGTTTGATTAATTAACATATTAATTAATCCTTGCCATAAATAATTAAACCATTTAATTATTCTTACTCATCTCCATTGTTTCTTCAATCTCCACCTTACACGGTGTACGATCCATTAGGTTCCTTTTAGCGAGGCAGTGAGCGATTAAAACCATTTTACATCGATTGTGAATTGAAACTTACTTTCAATTCTCCCTTTAGTGATTATACACGTTTAGGGCTTCCACAAACCATGAGTGACACCTAGCAGCATATCATGGCTACCCAAGCTAATCAGAAGAGGTAGAGAACCTATTCAGTTTAGGATTACAAATGCAATACGGTCTTTCTCTAATCTAATACTCTTGACCACATTGTTTGGTTTGATAGTTTATTTATTCATGTCTACTATCCAATGTGATTCGTTTGCTTATATGATTACCTTGAATGTGATTTGGAACGCATTCCCTAATCTCATTCATACTCTGGCCAGAGATTTTAATCATATCATAGAGTATTCTCCCTCAAACCATTTGAAGGTTAGAGATCCCTTGTTGCACATTCACTTGTCTCCATAACTAAGTGGCTTAACCCCAATGATGTCGTGGACACCCCGATGGGGTGACTTTGACATAATCAAAGATCAAGGACTTAACCACAAGACAACTGTGATGCCTCAGGTCAAAGGACTAATTTGCATTATCCCAACCATGAGTTCTCATGTGACATGAGTATGAGAACTCCTCGTTGATCGTGTTCAGTGAACTTATTCTCTATTGAGCACCTACGTACTTGTCTTGATGTCACACACACCAATGACTCGAGACTAGTCACTCTCCCTGAGAGAAGACACAGTACGTACTGATCTTATTGGACTGTCAATGCCCAATTGGCAATCCTATGATCAGGAACGTTTAGGATGTGTCTACGAAAGAATGGTCTCATTAATCTAACTTCATTAGATTGCATTCTCCCAATCACATATTCCTTGGACTTTATCGTTTAAGCATATAACATTTATATGAGACGGCTCAAACAATAATGTTTGCCCTTTATATGTAAACTAGATTAGTTTAACATGTGAAATGTCCGTAAAATATCATCATATGATTGGCTTTAGGGCACATTTCCAACAATATGGTTATGAAAAAAAGTTGATGAAGAAAAGAGATGGGAAAGGAATAAGGAAAACGAATGAAAAATGCTTCAAATCTTTACATTTTAATAAAAAAAACTACCCACTAATTTTTATGCACTGGGCGCATAAACCCCCCCCCCCCACCACATAAAAAAAACTTCAAACACTCCACTTTTTTCTCCCACCTTTTTGTCCCATCGTCAGCTACATTAATAGTTTTTTTTCCGCTTTTTGTTTTGTTTTTTTTTTGCCTAAAATAAGAAAAATACTTCGAATTGAATTACATTCTCTTGTTTTATTTTTGTGGTGTTGTTTTCCAATAGTAGTCATGATGACGAGAAACTTTTCAATGTGCCAAGAGTACGGGGTGGTACACTCTATACAAGTTGTGAGTTTCTTGTGTTAAAAAATTAATAACATAAAAAGTAGAATTTTGGCTTTTTAACCAAAATGGTCCATGAGATTTGCATAACACATCACTTTGGTCATGAGATTGAAAATCAATAGAAATGGTCCCTGAGATTGTTCACCATCTATTATTTTGGTCATTCCGTTAAAAACTCTGTTAAGTGTCCCGGAGCTCTTGGCTTGAAGTTTGGACAATTTTCAAAGCTTCGTAACTCAATTGTTTCTTAACCAAATTCGACCCATAATATATCATAGGAAAGTGTAGAACAAGATTATACCTTTTTGGAAGCCCAATGGTTGCCGGAGATGGCCGGAAAATAGCCTGAAAGGTGACTGGTTCGTGGGAAAACTCGCAGGAAACTGGTAAACCTTAAACGTTCATAATTTCTTCAATACTCAACGAAATCGAGTGATTCAAAAACGAGAATGGTACCTTTATCAAAGGCTAATTCATAGTGGTTTGGCTGAAAAATAACTTGAAAGGTGATTGGTCCGAGGGACAACAGGAAAACTCGCCGAAAATTGGGTAAATTTTAAACGTTCATAACTTCTTCAATACTCAACGAAATCGAGTGATTCGAAACGAAAATCATACTTCTCAATGAGACGAAGAGAATGGTACCTTTCTTGATGGCTAATTCGCCGTGGTTTGGCCGGAAAACGGCTCAAAAATGGTTGTTTTGGTCTCGAGCTAGCCACTTTCGAGCCGTTCTAAAAAAAATGGTCCCATTCTCTTCGTCTCATTGAGACGTATGATTTTTGTTTTTGAATCACTCAATTTCGTTGAGTATTGAAGAAGTTATGAATGTTTAAAGTTTACTCAGTTTTCGACGTGTTTTCCAGTTTTCCTGTGGACCAGTCACTTTTTAAGCTATTTTCCGGCCATCTCAGGAAATTATTGGGCTTCCAATTAGGTATAATCTTGTTCTACACTTTCCTATCTTCATTTTGATATATTATGGGTCGAATTTGGTTAAAAAACGATTGAGTTACGAAACTTTGAAAATTGCCTAAACTTCCGGTCAAGAGCTCCGGAACACTTAACGGAGTTTTTAACGAAAGGACCAAACTAATGGATGGTGGACAATATCAGGGACCATTTCTACTGATTTTCAATCTTAAGGACCAAAGTGATGTGTTACGCAAATCTCAGGGACCATTTTGGCTACAAAGCTTAAAATTTTCCACCACTTATATAATAACATGTGGTATACCATTTATGTTACAAGCACAAGGAAAAATTTCTCCAAGATGACACCCAAGCTCAAGAAATTGGATGGAGAACTACATTTATTATTGTAGGTATATGAAAAAAGTGAGGAAATTTTAATTTGGTAATTGAAAACAGCTTTTTAAATATAATTACCGAAAACATAATATTCTCAAGGTTTTGATCTAAAGAGTCACTTCTGGGTTCATCGTTTTCAGTGCAATGGGTGCTTTTATAGAACCAAAAAGGGTCTAAGTTTCAAACCTTATGAAACTAAACCAAGAATTAAACATTATTTACAAAACTTCACCAATAAGTAGACACTATTCATGAAACTAGACCAATAAGTAGACACTATTTATGAAACTGGACCAATAAGTAGAGACTATTTATGAAACGAAAACAAGAATTAGGCATTATTTCCAAAACTAAACCAATAGGTGGAAACTACTTAAGAAACTGGATTATATACTATTTATGAAACTGGAGTAAGAACTAGACTATTTATGAAACATGACAAAAAACTAGACACTATTTATGAAAGTGGACCAATAACTAGACATTATTTATGAAACTGAACTAAGAAAGACACACTATTAATGAAACTGTACCAATTACTATACATTATTTATGAAATTGGACCCAATAACGGGGCATTATTTAAGAAACATGATTAAGAACTAGATACTATTTATTAAAGTGGACAGAAAACTAGACACTATTTATGAAATTGGACTAATAAATAGTATAGTACCGTTCAGTTTCATAAATAGTGTTCAGTTTCATAAACAGTGCATAGATCATGCGGGCATTACGTTTTTTTTTTTTTTTAATTTTTTTAATTGTGTCATTTTCATTAAAATTAAGTTTTTTTTGTCATTTTTATTAAAATTTAAGGGTTTTCATTAAAATTTAATTCTTTTTCATTAAATAAAGTTATAGCATGATTTTTTGTTAAAATAAATTTAGCCCAAGCCTTTTTCATTATCTTGATTAAAATATGTAGGCTTTTTAGCCAAAATGATCCCTGAGATTTGCATAACACATCACTTTGATCCCTGAGATTGAAAATCAATATAAATGGTTCCTGAGATTGTCCACTAGCCATTATTTTGATCATTCTGTTAAAAACTCCGTTAAGTGGTCCCAGAGCTCATACCAGAAACTGAGATTTTTTGCCGGAAGTTTGGGCAATTTTCAAAGCTTCGTAACTCAATCGTTTCTTAACCAAATTCGACCCATAATATATCAAAATGAAGATAGGAAAGTGTTGAACAAGATTATACCAATTTGGAAGCCCAATGGTTGTCGGAGATGGCTGGAAAATAGCCAGAAAATAGCCTAAAAGGTGACTTGTCCGCGTGAAAACTGGAAAACTCGCCATAAACTGGGTAAACTTTAAACGTTCATAACATTTTCAATACTCAATGAAATCGAATGATTCAAAAATGAAAATCATACTTCTCAATGAGACAAAGAGAATGATACTTTTTTCAATGGCTAACTCGTCGTGGTTTTGCCGGAAAACAACTCAAAAATGGCTAACTAGATGAGACCAAGACAGCCATTTTTGAGCCGTTTTCCGGAAAAACCACAGTGTGTTAGCCATCAATAAAGCTACCATTCTCTTCATCTCATCAAGAAGTATGCTTTTCGGTTTTGAATCACTCGATTTCGTTGAGTATTGAAGAAGTTATAAACATTTAAAATTTACCCAGTTTTCAGCGAGTTTTCCAGTTTTCCCGCTGACCAGTAAGCTTTCAGGATATTTTTCGTCCAAAACATGGCATGTTAGCCATCCGAAAAGGTACTATTCTCTTTTTCTCGTCAAGAAGTATGATTTTCATTTTTGAATCACTCAATTTCGTTGAGTATTGAAGAAGTTATGAACGTTTAAAGTTTACCCAGTTTCCGCACGAGTTTTCCAGTTTTTCCGCGGACCAGTCACCTTTTAGGTTATTTTTTGGCCAAACCACTGCGAATTAGCCATCGAGATAGGTACCATTCTATTGTCTCGTCGAGAAGTATGATTTTTGTTTTGGAATCACTCAATTTCATTGAGTATTGAAGAAGTTATGAACGTTTAAAATTTACCCAGTTTCCGGCGAGTTTTCCAGTTTTCCCTCGGACTAGTCACCTTTCAGGCTATTTTCCAGCCATCTCCGGCAACCATTGGGCTTCCAAGTAGGTATAATCTTGTTCAACACTTTGATATCTTCATTTGATATATTATGGGTCGAATTTGGCTAAAAAACCTACATATTCTTGACGAGACCATTATGTTTTGTTTTTATACAAAATATAATTTGTTTTTATAAAAATTATATTTTGTACACATCTCAGGGACCATTATGTGACGGGGTACACGTGGGTGTTTGTTTTTATACAAATTATATTTTGGTTTCAATTAATTTAAACAAAAAGGAGAGATATTCGAACTCAAAAACATAAAGAAGAAGAGAAGAAGAAGCATACAAAAAGGAGAGATATTCGAACTCAGAAACATAGAGAAGAAGAGAAGATGAAGCACATTCAATCAAATTTACACAAAATTACCTTAACTATGCGTCAAATCACAATCTCATACCTCATGTTTAAAACATGACAATGTCATACCTTAACTTATGATTTCGTTGCAATGTCATACCTCTGTTAACTTTTCTGTTAATTTTTCTGTTAAATGCTGACGTGGCATGACCGGGGCCCACTATTTTGCTAATTAAAATAAAAAATTAATGAATTAATAAAAAATTATTTGTTATTTATTTAACAATTAATATTAATTATAAACAAATAACTTTTGGCTCCCTCATCCCAATCTCTCTCCTTCAAACTCTCCATTCTCTCCCAACGCACCCCAGAAAACGAGCACTAGCCAGTAGGAAAAATTTCTGCTCCGTTCACCCTAAAATCTCTACCAAAACACACGAAATTTATCTCAAAACGAAGATCATAGATCGAAGAGTAGAAATATACCCTTTTTATGCCAAGTCGTGGCCGGATAATGGCCTGAGGTTGTCAGCCCGAAACTGGGCTTTTGGTTTCTAGCGAAATCGAGGGAGATTCAAGTCTCCCATGCTCGAATCCGAACCTCAGGATGAAGGGGAAGTGATCCATGGTCCAAGTCTCGTCCAATCTAACCAGAAATTGACGAATTTTCATCTGAAAACTGCGAGGTCGTTTAGGGTTTAGTCCATCTATGTTATTGTACAGAGAAGGTGAGAGGTTAGAAAAAATGGGGAGTTGAGCATTGAGGGAGAAAAGAAGAGAGAGTGATATGGTTGTGGTGGTGGTCTGGTGATGGCCGTTCTCTGGGGCTTGGCATCTCTGTGAACACAGAGAAGAAAAGATGGTGAGCGTTGGGAGAGAAGGGAGAGTTTGAGGAAAAAGATGGCCGTTCTCTGGGTCAGTTGAAGTGGGCCAGAAAAGATCCAAAACCTGTGTTTAAAGAGGAGGATGAAGGGGACGGAGGAGGAAGAAGGGGGCTAAGGAGGATGAATGGGAGCTGGGGAGAAAGCACGGTTTCTGGGAAAAAAAACAAAAGAGAAAGGTTTTGTTTTTTTAATTAATTTTTAATTGTTAAATAAATAACAAATATTTTTTTATTAATTAATTAATTTTTTATTCTTATTAGCAAAATAGTGGGCCCCGCTCATACCACATCAGCATTTAACCGAAAAATTAACAGAAAAGTTAACATATGTATGACATTGCAACGAAATCATAAGTTAAGGTATGACATTGTCATGTTTTAAATATGAGGTATGAGATTGTGGTTCGACATATAATTGAGGTAGTTTTGTGTAATTTACCCGAAGAAAAACTAATTTCAAAGTTTGAAATCTTATTACATGACACAAAAGAAAGAAGACAATAGCACATTGCCACGACTATATCTTGCCTGGGCAATGACAAGATTACACATCATTTTATATTAGGACTAAGGAAAATATTAAGGAGATTGAGTTTTTAAACTATATTTTGAAGATTACATGATATGGCAGTTGATAGTTAAATTCTTTAATATCATCATCCACGTGACTGACACACCATTTTTATTCCTTAATATCGTTCTTCAGGATGACCTTATGCTGCTACCGTACTCCTTAGAAAGTTGACAAACTGCCCGATGTAGTGGTCTTGGTGCAGCTTGTGATCACCAAAAACAGCTTCAGCTTTCCTTGCATTGGATCTCAGCTGCTCTCCTTCCTCTTCCACCATTGCATGTCTCAGGGTTTTGGCTATCTCATCTTTACTAAACGACCCATCTCCGCTGCATTTCACTTCCACAGCCAGACCCTTGTCTTCCAAAAGCCTTGCATTCAGAGGCTGATCAATAATCAATGGTAGCGCAACAAGAACATGCCCAAATTGCAGAGTTTCAATCACAGATCCCCATCCAGAGTGAAACAAAGAACCACCAACTGACGGGTGCCCCAGAATCTCGATCTGGGGCACCCACCCGAAACAAACAAGTCCTCTCTCTGATGTTCGCTCAGCAAAACCAGGAGGTAAAGCATCAGCATCACTATTTGCCCAGTTGGGGTTTCTGAGTGCCCAAAGAAATGGGAGTCCTGATAACTCTAGCCCAGAAGCTATCTCAAAGACTTGCTCTTTACTCAACTTACACTCACTCCCAAACCCTACAAACACAACTGACTTGTTTTTTCGCTTATCAAGCCATTCAAAGATCCCATCATTGGTAGAAATTCCCCCTTTTTCCCTCTGTGCAGGTTGATCCGGAAGAAGCAAACCTGTGGAAATCACAGGCTTTCCTGTAATTTTCTTGAAAACCTCCAAATATTCTCCTTCTACCTCATCGCAAGTTCGAATGGCTAACGCTTGACTTGCAGATAAAATCTTGGCAAGCCTTGCAGAATCACTTATCCCACTTTTATTGACTCCAAAAAAGCCTCGCGCCACATAAGGCGCCACAAAGTCCCTATACGCAACCGATGAAGGAAAACTAACCCAATCCGGGGGTGAAGTTAGACTTTCCGGTGTTGGGATAGCATGATTTCTATTCGTACCCAAGAGGTTTTCCACTGAGCCGAAAAACACATTGCAAGCAGCAGAGAAAGGAGAGAACCACGCAATTGAAACACCATACTCTTTGGCAATGTCGACCACCCAATGAGCTGCAAAATCAGATAGTATCCAATCCGGCAACTCCTCCCCAATGAACTGCTTAATGGGTTGCTGCAGCAGATCATATGCAACCTTCAAGTTGTCAAGTTTTTCGAAGGGTAGATCCACCGTGGCCTCCGCTCCTTCCGGCAAGAAGTCGGGATCCAGCGGAGGAAATGGGATGGGGACTAAATGGATAAAAGGGTTCAAATCAGATGGAATTTTGGGAAGCCTCTGGATGTTTCTTGGGGTGGATATGAAATAGACATGAACGTTGGACTTTGCCAAGGCAATGGAGAGTTGAAAGTAAGGCATTATGTGGCCGAAGGCGGAATATGGAAGCATCACAACTCTCAGATTTTTCCCCATGTGTTTTTTTTTTTTGGCTGGAAATTGGAATGGGATTTGCAGTTGGAGGTTTTTTTTTTTATGATGCTCCGGAAGAAATGAGTTGCCAAGTTAATAAATCATGCTTCTTGTCCATTTATTTGTAGGTTGTGAAGCCTGGCAAGTGCCCAGCAACCTGCCTGCATCAGTCACGTTTTACAATTAATTAAGCAAGATGGTCTGCAATGCACAATTATCACATTTGGGTGAGCGGTGGTGCACTAACTCCTATAGCTATATCACCTTATCATATTAAATACTTAAAAAAAATTGGAATTTCATCCTAAAACCAATTGATAATATGGAGAATAGTCCAACTATTTATGGGTGTGTTTGTTTGACCGGATTAGGGGGGACTAGACTAGACTAGACTAATTGCTAATGTAGTCTCATGTTTGGTTTTCCTCAAGGATTAGGTTTAATGGGATTAGATCGGACACGCTCCGACTAAGTCCTTCGTTAGAAGGGCTTAGCAAGACCCCCCAATCAGTAGGGGACTACTAAGACCGTTTGCGTCCCTTCCTCCTCGCGTCCTCGTCCAGCCGTCATCCTCGTGTCGTTGTCCTGGTTTGCTCGACTAACCTCGCCGAACCACCCCACCGACCGCGACGATCGTCGACGAGATGTACAAATTCTCGGCTTTACGCTTCTTTTGGTTTAGTCTGAGCTACATAAAAGATGATAACGATGACGATAGGCGCAAGGCTGAGTCTGAGCTCTCCACCGCCGGTGGCATGGCCATTCACGTCGATTGGAGGAGGGGATGGGGGTGGGTCATCAGAGAAGAGAGGTTTGGAGGAGACAATGGTGGGATCGAAGGAACATGAATGAATTTGGTTGATTGAGATCCGCAATTGAAAATGGAGGCTCGCATGGAGGCCTGATTTGCTTACCCTTCGTGGGAAATATATTGCCAATGCGTGGCTTTTGAGAAATTGAGGCTGTAAATCTTTGGTTGTTAATAGAGAACATGAATTTTTGGGGTAGATTATGAGTTAATTTGCCAATTCTTCCTCTGGGTAGAATTTGATTGTAGGTTAGTTGAAATTCAAGTTGGTTGAAATTGATTGAAATTTTGGTAGAATTTGGAAACTGGAAATTTTAGTTGAAATTGAAGTTGGTAGAATTTGGGAACTGGAAATTTTGGTTGAAATTTTGATGTTGGTTGAAATTGAAGTTGAAGCAAATAACATGGATATTTTTTTATATCACCGGTTGTTTTTTCCTTTTTTTTTTAATTATTCTGCTTCTTAGTCTGATACTACACCAAACACTTCATTAAGTTAGTCCAGTTTAGTCTAGTCTAAGCCAATCTAGCTTAGTCCCTGAAGCTAGTCCAGTCTGAGATAATCCGGTGCAACAAACGCACCCTATAAGTACATGTAAGGTCCCTCTTCTCATCAATGTGAGATTCATTATCAACACGTCCTCTCACGTGTGATGAATTTTTAAATCTAACACGTGAACGACACTACTCAGGTGACATAGCGTACATGTGGCTGTTAAACTTCACACATGAGACAACTTGCACTGATACCATATAAAGTTTGAGATTGAAAAGTGAAAAATGACATAAATGAGTAAAAAATAAGTAAACCACTCTCACTTATTCTCTGCTCCTTTACATCGTCCATTTTTCCCTTTCCAATCTCAAACTCTATAAGTAGGATGTTATTTACACTCTTTTTACTTTCGAAATACCTTTTTTAGTTTTCATTCGTGGAATGAAATGAATTTAAGAAAATTAAAAAAAAAAAAAATTAATAAGGTATGCATAGAAGACTTTGGACCACTAATCACTACAAGAAAATGAATTATTAGGGGCAGATTAAAAGAATTGCATCTATTAATGAGTGGCTGAAATATTAATTGCCCCTATTAGTAGTATTAGGTGCATTTAAAATAGCATCCAATATTAAAGAGGGATTGGGTGGGAAGATTGCTGCCAAAAAAAATTCACCAAAAATTTACAGCTGTCATTTTAAATAAATAGGTGGGGTATTATCCACGCCTAATGTTTTTATTATTAATTTTTAAGTATTTTGCACTTAATATTATTTGTTTTAATTAAATTTCTTTTTTATTTTTGTGCCAAAATTATTTAGTTGATAGACAGCTTAATTTTGGATGTTTTTTTTTTGGAAAATTGTCGGCTGTGGAATTGCAAAGGGAGGAAGAGTTTTGTTAAAACTTCAATTCCCTCTCTTAAGCTTTAAATGAATTAAACCTAAACTCATTGACAATTATTTTAATTTCTTTTATTCTTTTTTTTTTCATTTTCTTCTCTTTCCCTGTTCACGCCATCTCTGTTTCTCTCGTTTTCTTTGTGTCTCGTTTTTTCTCGATCGTCCTTATTTTCTACTTCATCCAACTATGAACGCTCCATGGTAAGCAACATTTTTTTTCTCTTTCTTTTTACTCTACTTTTATCGTTTCTCCTTTTATATGATTCATATTTTTCTATTGATGAGTTGATTTAACTGATTTAGGGTTTGGTTTTTAATTTAAAGGCTATTGACATATTGTGTGCGATTCTGAATGTGTAGTCGGCTCACAATTGTCAGCTACCCATTGTCAGCTACATTAATAGATTTCTTTTTTTTCCTTTTTTTTTTCCTTAGAATAAGAAAAATACTTCAAATTGAATTACATTCTTCAGTTTTATTTTTGTCGTGTTGTTTCCCAATAGTAGTTATGATGACGAGAAACTTTTCAATGTGCCCGGAATACAGGGTGGTACACTCTATACAAGTGGTGAGATTCTTGTGCTAAAAAATTAATAACATAAAAGATAAATTTCCACCACTTACATAATAACATGTGGTATATCATTTGTGTTACGGGCACAAAGAAAAATTTCTCCAAGATGAGTCACCCAAGTTCAAGAAATTGGATGGAGAGCTACATTTACTATTGTAGGTATGTAAAAAATGTGACGAAATTTTAATTTGGTAATTGAAAACAGTTTTTTAAATATAATTACTGAGAACATAATCTTCTCAAGGTTTTGATCAAAATAGTCACTTATGGGTTCATCGTTTTTGGCGCAATGGGTGCTTTTACAGGACCAAAAAGGGTCTAAGTTGAAACTAAACCAAGAATTAAACACTATTTGTAAAACTTCACTAATAAGTAGACACTATTCATGAAACTAAATTAATAAGTAGACACTATTTATGAAACAAAAACAAGATTCTAAAACTATACCAATATAGGTGGAAACTATTTATGAAACTGGACTATACACTATTTATGAAACTGAAGTAAGAACTAGATAATATTTATGAAACATGACCAAGAATTAGGCATTATTTATGAAAGTGGACCAATAACTAGGCATTATTTATGATACCAGACCAAGAAAGAGACACTATTTATAAAACTATATCAATTACTAAACATTATTTATGGAAATGGATATAATAACTAGGCACTATTTATGAAACATGACCAAGAACTAGACATTATTTATGAAAGTGGACAAAAAATTAGGCTCTATTTATGAAATTGGACCAATAAATAGTATAGTACCGTTCGGTTTCATAAATAGTGCAGTTTCATAAACAATGTACAGGCCCCGTGCTTTAGGTTTTTTTTTTTTTAATTTTTATTGTGTCCTTTTTATTAAAACTTAAGTTTTTTTGGTCCTTTTTATTAAAATTTAACGGTAGGGAATAGGAAGAGGGGGCCGGCGGCAAGAGAGAGTAGAGAGATTTAATAGTAGGAAAAATAGTACATTAAGATCAAGTGAGTATACTTCGGGATACTACCCATGAGTTAGACATAACTTCCAAATAAGAGAACTACAAGCAATTCAACTCAGATAGTTTACACATACCGATTCCTTGGACGAGCGTCTGAAAAGTAGACTTAGGCAATGATTTCGTGAAGAGATCAGCCAGGTTGTACTGAGAACAAGGTTCCAAAAAATGATAGGCGCTAGTCGGGCGGCGGGCTAGCGCCTAGCCCCTAGGCGGCTAGGCGGCCTAGGCGGATTTAGGTAAATTTCTTGTATATCTTGTAAATAAGTGCATATTGTCACTTACAAAAAAATTATACTTGTATGAAATCCATGGATAAGATAATAAAAGAATGATAAAATGCAAAAAGAGTATCCAACAAGTCCAAAATTTAAAAACACATTAAGCATATATGTCATATAACCATAGTGAGGAGTATTGTAATGTAGGATGACACATGTGCAACAAGTTCACCATTTAAAACAACATAAATGCAAAATAGGAGGAAAATAAGGAAATATAGTAATGTAAGATACTTAATCTAAGTTTTTATTTTTTATTTTTTAAATTTCAAAAAAAAAAAAAAAAAAAAAAAAAAGGCCCAACCGCCTAGAGCCACCCCGATTTTTCCAGCCGTTTTGCATGAAATTGCCTTTGTTCCAACCCGCCCAGCGCCTAGGCAGCCACCTAGGCCATTTTTTAGAACATTGACTGAGAACATATTTGCTTGTCTTCAATGTTCTGATGTTGTTGTTATTGGTGAGAGTAAAAAAACTTTAGCTCAATGTGCTTGGTGTTGTCTCCCTTGATTTATTCCTTCTTCAGCTGCTCGATACATGCTGCATTGTCTTCAAAGATTATCGTAGGAAGGTCAACGGTAGTAGAAAGACCACTAGTGCTTTGAATGTGTTCCATGACTGCTCTCAACCAAAAACATTCATGTGAGGCTTCATGCAAGGGGAGAATCTCAGCATGGTTCGAATAAGTCGCAATTAGTGTTTACTTGGTAGGCCTCCAAGATATTGCGGTGACTCCAACGATAAAGACATAACTCGTTTGAGAATGTGCCTTATGTGGTCGGACAGATAACTTGCATCTGCATAACCAACGAAGTGAGAATCAACCAAAGGACCAAGGTAGCAGAACATTATGATGTCCACTACGGGGGAATACGTCTCCTCGTAATCAATCCCAGGGCACCAAGAGAAGCCTTGAGCTACGAGGCGTGCTTTGTATCGCACTATTTCATTCTTCTTATTACGCTTCTTTACGAAAACTCACTTGTAGCCCACGTGCTTCATATATAGTGGAGTAGGAGTTACGGGCCCAAACACCTTACGTTTCTCAAGCAAATCGAGGTCAACTTGGATTGCTTGTTTCTAGTTTGACCAATCAGTTCTACGTTGACATTTGTCAATGGAACGTGGTTCAATGTCATCGCTAAGCATGATGTCAGTAGCTACTATGTACGCAAATGCATCGTCGACGATCATCTTATTCCGATTCCAAACCTCATCCAATATTGAGTAGTGGACCAAAATCTCACGATTCTCAAGAGGCCGATTTGTCTTGTCTAAGATAACACTGTAATCTAGAATAACCTCATGCGTTGGAATAAATGAGTAAGCAATGGTTGGATTCAAACTAGGTTCACTAGTTTGTGCTGTTTTTCTCTTCCGGGGTTGTAAATCCTTTGAACCAGGGGGTCTGCCACGTTTCAGGGTAGGAGCAGATGATTGGCTAGACGCTAGTGTATCAGGCTGTGTGGGAGGTGCAACCGACCCTCTTTTGGGGATGGTTCATCCTTCTGGGGCGATGCTACGATGTACTTTAGGTACGTCGATCCTTGCATGTGCGTTTGCAGTAGGTATATGTGATCTCGTTGTAGACATATAAATTTCATTGCATACAAATGATGCATCACAAAGCTCCACGTGGCATATGACGCATCGCAAATGGACAAGTCATTAATGACATGCGGCACAAATCAAGCAAAGGAACTGTAAAACATTCCCAAAATTTAGCAAAAAGGAGAAAATCCCCCTCAAAATCGGCAAGGTGCCCAAAATCTCTCAAAACTAGAAAAAAAGCCAAAGCATCTTCACAAATAGGCAACAAGGCCCATAAATTTAGGCCAATATGAGGAAGGTGGTTGAAATTAAGACACAAAACATGCCTAAATTCTCCCATGGATGAATCAAGACACAAATCAATGCCAAATCTATCCAAAGGCATGGCTTTGGAAGTCTATAAATATAAGGATCCAAGACACACAAAGGGATCAAAAATTACATATGGAGAAGAACCTCTGCACAAATCTTTGAAGACGAATACGCTGCCAAAGCTTTCTTCGAAGAACGTACAACCAAAGCCGAAGCTATCTTTCAACCAAAGCCAAAGCACTCCCCTTGAAGAATCAACAAGCATTCGTGCTGATTCCTTCAAGACTTTGTTGCAAGCTCAAAACTTGTAACAACGTTCATTTCAAGATCAAGTCACCAAGACCCTTGAATCAACGAAATCATGCATCAACATCACCATTTGCCGTAGCTTTGAGGTGAAGACTATCCAAGCGTCGTTTCAAGCTCAAAACTTAAAGCAATCGTTCAATCGTTCGTCCGAGATCAAGTCATCGCGACCTTTGGATCAACAACCTACTCATCTACATCAAATCTGAAGACTGAATCAGAGGAAAATTGTAAACAGAGATTGTAACCCTACAAATTTATCAATGCAAATTTACTTTGTACACGTGTTCTCGTTTCATTAGTTACAGAATTTTCGTGTTTACAAATTTGGCACGCCCGGTGGGATCATTTATGCCTCTCATCTCCATCTTCAAATCCATAAGAAACACACATGGCATCAAGAAAAGATCAAGATAATCCCGCAATCAACGCGAAGAACAAGAACATCTTTGCCGCAAGTGGTGGTACTTTGGGTGTCACAACCCGAAGTAAGGCACGATCTCCCTCTGCCGTGCCTTCCACCCCTACATCAACTCTACCGAAGAAGCAAGTGCACCCGAGGCACAAGCCTGTGATCACACTGGCTTCGCTAAGAGCGCCAATGGGAGAAAGCCCGAGGAAGTACTTCGAGTCGTTGACTTCTGATGTCGACTTAAGCAGCAGCTCGTATCATGTTGCCATGCAAGTCATGACTACTGGTGCGACGTCCATCGAATAGCAGTTGGCCCAAATGAACGAAGCAATTGCAAGGCTGACAAGAACCGTGGAGGAAAAGAACTTGCAAATTGCTAAACTCATCAATCGTCTGGAGATGCAGCGCGATGAGAAAGTTAACCCGAAGGTTGATCCACCAAAGGAGAAAACTGACAAAAAGGATGAGTCTTTGATGGACAAAGATGAGGAGAATCTAGAGGTGGACCGAGCTGCGACGCTCATGAGATCTCTCTCTATCCAACAGCTGCAAGAAATTATCACAAGCATCATCAAGGCGTAGTACGAAGGAAGCTCACATGACTCCGTGCTGTATTCAAAGCCTTACTCTAAAAAGATTGCCGCCTTGATGATGCCAAGGGGTTATAAACCGCCAAAATTCATGCAATTCGATGGAAAAGGCAATCCTAAACAACATATTACCCATTTCATTTAAACCTACAACAATGCTAGGACAGAGGGAGACTACCTCATCAAGTAGTTCGTGCGCTTGCTAAAAGGTAATGCCTTTGACTAGTACACCGACCTCGAGCCCGAGTCCATCAATAACTGGGATCAGCTTAAAAGGGAATTCCTCAACCGCTTCTACAGGACCCGCCGCACCGTAAGCATGTTGGATCTGACAAGTACGAATTAATGGAATGATGAACCTGTCGTCGACTACATCAATAGATGGCGTTCATTAAGTCTAGATTGCAAAGATCAACTTTCTGAAACCTCCGCCATTGAGATGTGCTTTCAAGGCATGCACTGGGGGTTACATTACATCCTCCAAGGCATAAAACTGAGAACATTTTAGGAGCTGGCAACTCGTTCCCACGACATGGAGCTGAGTATCTCCAATAATAGGAAAAATGAGCCGATCACTGACTTCAAGAAGAATAATGTGTTCGCCCCAAAGGTAGACAAGACTAGGAAGAAGTCCGTCAATGAAGCTTTTACCATCAATATTACCCCCATCAAGACCTCTTCTACACCCATCAAGATCTCCCCCAAGAACAAAACGAATGAGATAAAGAGAGGTGAGCATTTTCACACCCAAGACAGGTACAAAAACACCTTGAGGGAACTAGAGCAGAAGACATACCTTTTTCTAGACTCTGATATAGCTGCAATGCTGGACGACTTACTGGAAAAGAAGGTGATCGAGCTACCTGAATGCAAACGCCCCAAAGAGATTAATCACGTTAACGATCCTAGGTACTGCAAGTACCATCGTATCGTGAGTCATCCTGTTGGCAAGTGCTTCGCCTTAAAGAGCTCATCATGAAGCTAGCATAACAAGGGAAAATTGAACTTGACCTTGAAGACATAGCCACAACGCATACTACTACGATTACGTTTGGATCCTTCGATCATGTGCCTCTCCAAGTGACGCCTGACCACTCCCGTCCATACTCAAGCTACACAACACCTTCTGCACGATGGGGGCAAACGACCAAGATGCACCTACCGATGATGAAGAAGGGTAGACATTGGTGACCTAAAAAAATGAAGAAGTCAAGACTACAAGCCACAAGGCCAAAGGTGGAGCAAGGGAGAAAGCATCACCGCCGTAACAATATGAAGCCCAAAAGAAGCGTAAGAGTTGCTAAGCCAACATACGTTAGGGAACCTATGGAGCAAGAGCCATACATTCCTATCTCCTTGCACGAGTACTTCCCAATGGACTTCTTCCAATAGTGCACTGCCGCTGCCTGTCACATGGTTGAAGTGGAGATAGAAAAGCCGTCAAAAGGCAAAGCTATCGCCATCGAGGAAGAGAAAACTTCCACGCCCAAAGAAAGCCTGTCGGCATACTTTAGCATCAAGGAGGCACTGCGATTGCCCAAGTAGATGCGAAGAGCATTAGTAATGGTCTTGGCGAGTCCTGACGATCATGAAGTGCAAGAAAGAAATGACGAAGGCTTAAAGCTTTGGCCACATGAATATGCCTCATGATGTGCCACCCATGACGCAATCAACTTCACTGACGAAGACTTGCTGCTAGGGTCAAAGCCTCATAACCTTCATCTCTTCGTTTTTGGGTACGTAAGGGAGCACAAAGTCAACCGCATGTTTGTGGATGGTGGATCGGCCATAAATATCGTGCCGAAGTCAACAATGATGGAAATCGGCATCAAGGTGGATGAACTATCCCGAAACCACCTCCTAATCCAAGGTTTTAACCAAGGAGGACAAAGAGCAATGGGTATGATCCGAGCTGAGATGACCATTAGCGAACTCAAGTCATGCACGCTATTGCACGTGATTGATGCAAGAACTTCCTACAGCTTGCTTTTAGGAAGGCCTTGGATCCACGAAAATGGAGTAATACCGTCAATTCTTCACCAATGCCTAAAGTTCTACCGAGAAAGGGTGAAGGTGATACAAAGCGACACTAAGCCATTCACCAAAGTCGAATCACACTTTGTGGACGCCAAGTTCTACATGGATGAAGACATAGTACCCAAAGATCTTCCAAAGGAGATCAAATCCACTAGCAAAGCCGCACCCAAAAAGAAAGAGTGGCAAGCCATGCCCAAGAAGCAAGAAGGGGAAGCCATGCCATCTTCAAGCAAAGATGATGATGAGCCTGCCAAGCCCACAACAATCAAAAGGAGTGTGATGCCCTCAAAATGATCAAACACACCCGTCTTCCAATACATCCTAATATCGAGAAGAAAAAATGGGCAATCCCCGTTTGAAACTGGAACAAGCAAGGCCGACACACATCTGCACAAGGATGATGTAAAACTGCTCAAGACAAAAGCAGTTTTACCTCTGACACAGCTAGGCGAAGCTAAAGTTTCAAAACCACCGTACGGTTTCATAAAACCCCTGCCAAAAGGGGTAGAACCAAGCTTTCTTCCATCCAAGAGGACCGAAGAAGGTTTCGACCTAAACGCCTACAAACTCATGTCAAAGGCTGGGTACGATTTTGCCTCCCTTTCAAATCTTGGAAATAAGGTTTCAAACACCGTCAATAACAAAGAACGTGACCTCACCAAGACTCAAAAGAAGTTGAGGGAGCATGGTTATGGAGTTGACAACAATAAAGATGGACTTGGCTTCACACCAAATATGCCCGTGAAGATTTCAAGAAAGGTGAAAAACACTAGTGCTCAACACATCAGCATGTGCGTTGACCAAAATCAAGAGGAGCCTAAACCCACCCCTCGAACCTCAGTCTTTGATAGACTGAATCGTTCAAAACCCAGAATTTCGGCACTTGATCATATTGGTGGTCAAGACCAAACTTCTGTTTTCAAGCGACTTAACATGCCAACACCCCAAAGCTCTATTTTCTAAAGGTTGTCAAAACCTAAGAAACAAAGAAACACGACTAGCTCTCCTCCACGACGGTCAGCCTTGGAAAGACTTGAAGAAACCAAGAAGCCTTCTAGAAAGAGGAAGACAACGCCAAAGGAAAAAAAGCTCGACGGTCTAGCAGAAAAAGACGACATTCGAAGCTCTATTCCTTCAAGGATGAATCGCCAAGCAACCTTGGAGGTTGACATAAAAGGACAACTAAAGGTAAAGAGGTACTCCATCATCCACACTGGCCGATCTTCATGCCAACAAGCCCAAGAGGACGACACTAGAGATGAGGTCCAAGACATCTTCTACATCAAGATCCAAGAAGACAAGGAAGACGAAATCCCCAAGGAGAACATCACTGTTACGCCACCACAGCTCGAGGATGGGGGGTAAGCCACGGTTAATGATCTCAAGGAGCTCAACTTAGGCACAAGCGAGGAACTAAAGCCTATCTTCGTAAGTGCACTGCTAAGTGCGGACGAGATCGAGGAATACTACCAACTGCTCTTGAAGTACAAAGACGTCTTTGCTTAGGCCTACAAAGAAATGCTCGACCTTGACCCTACCATCGCTATGCATCGTCTTGCAGTCAAGCCTAGAACGCGGCCGGTAAAGCAAACTCAACGATGTTATCGATCCAAGCTCATCCCATAAATTGAGGCTGAGATTGACAAGCTAATCGAAGCAGGCTTCATTCGAGAGGTGCAATACCCTAAATGGATCTCTAACATTGTCATTTTCCTTTAGAAATCTGGACAAATACGTGTTTACATAGACTTCTGAGACCTCAACGATACTTGCCCGAAGAATGCCTTTCCTTTGCCAATCATTGAAATCATGGTGGATGTGACCACTGGCCACGAGGCATTATCATTCATGGATGGCTCATCTGGGTACAATCAAATTCGCATGGCTCAACGCGCCATGCAGAAGATCTTCAACGACATGCTACACAAAAACGTAGAATGTTATGTAGGCGATGTAGTTGTCAAGACCAAGAAAAGATTCGATCACTTGAAGGATTTACGAATGGTGTTCGACAAACTACGACACTACAACCTCAAGATGAACCCGTTGAAGTGTGTATTTGGGGTCACCTCTGGGAAGTTCCTCGACTTCATTATCAAGCACCGTGGCATTGAAGTAGACCAATCAAACATCAAGGCCATTCAAAGCATGCCCGAGCCAAGAAACTTACATGAACTAAAAAGTCTACAAGGGCAGCTTGCCTTCATTAGACGCTTCATCTCCAACCTCGCTGGACGCTGTTAACCCTTCAGTCGACTCATGAAGAAGAACGCTCCATTCATATGGGATAACGCTTGATGTAATGCCTTCGAGAGCATAAAACAGTACCTGATGAGCCCACCTGTCTTAGGAGCACCCGTGCTTGGAAAACCGTTCATCCTATACATTGCTACACAAAAAGGTTCCATTGGGGCACTCTTGGCACAAGAAAATGAAGGCCAAAAGGAAAGAGCACTCTATTACCTAAATAGAACTCTCACTGGTGCCGAGCTTAACTACTCACCAATCGAAAAGATGTGCCTGGCCTTAGTCTTTGTCGTCCAAAATCTTAGACACTACATGCATGCTTACACCATCCACTTGGTTGCTAAAGCCGACCCGGTCAAGTACATTATGTCTAAGCCAGTTCTGACAGGGCGACTAGCTAAATAGGCATTGTTTCTCCACCAACACAAGATCATCTACATTTCAGCTAAAGCCATCAAGGGACAAGCCCTAGCGGACTTCCTTGTCGATCATCCAATCTCAACCGATTGGAAAATCTTGAACGACTTGCCTGACGAGGAGGTTTTCTACATTGACATCTTCTCGACGTGGACAATGTTCTTCGATGGATCCGCACGAGTAGATGGAGTGAGGGCAGGAGTAGTATTCATGTCACCACAAAGACAAGTACTACCTTATTCCCTCCGATTAAATGAGATGTGCTCCAACAATGTCGCTGAGTACCAAGCACTAATTATTGGACTCCAAATGGCAATCGACATGGAAATCACAACTCTAGAAGTGTATGGCGACTCCAAGCTCATAATCAATCAACTCTTGACTCAATATGAAGTAAGGAAAGATGATCTCGTCCCATACTTCCAGCTAGCAACTCAACTGCTACAAAAGTTCAAGGCCGTGAAGCTAGAACATGTGCCAAGAAAAGAAAATCAAATGGTGGACACTCTCGCTAACTTAACCTCAAGTATGGCGCTAGGAGAAAACGAAGCTGCAGACATGCCAGTTTGCCAAAGATGAGTGATCCCACTCGTCATTGAAATACTACTAGATGACACAAACTTCATCTCAATACTTCCAGTCGACACTGAAGAGTGGAGACAGCCGCTGATTGACTACTTGGAGCTTGGAAAGTTTCCGGACGATTCAAGACATCGCTCTGAAATACATCGATGAACACCTCGCTTCCTCTACTACAAAGAAACACTCTACCGACGCTCTTTTGAATGAGTACTTCTAAGATGCCTAGGTGAGGAAGAGGCCAATCAAGCCATAGAAAAAGCACATTCAGGCGTATGCGGAGCACATCAGTCTAGACCAAAGCTACACTTCCAGCTCAAATGGGCTACTACTGGCCAAGCATGGTGAATGATTGCTTAGAATACGCCAAAAGGTGCCAAGCATGACAATTCCACGCCAACTTCATACATCAACCGCCTGAGCCATTACACCCTACGGTTGTTTCATAGCTATTTGACGCATGGGGATTGAACGTCGTGGGACCAATCATACCAAAATCATCTGCCGGAGAAACCTACATCCTAGCCGCAACAGACTACTTCTCCAAGTAGGCTGAAGCCGTACCCCTAAGGGAAGTCAAGAATGAAACTGTCATCCGTTTCATTAAGGAGCATATCATCCACCGATATAGTGTGCCTCGTTACATCATCATCGACAACGAAAAACAGTTCTCCAATCGACTCATGGACGAGCTCTGCAAGAAATACAAATTCATGCAGCACAAGTTTTCCATGTATCATGCTCCGGCCAACAGTCTTGCAGAAACATTCAACAAGACGTTATGCAACCTTCTAAAGAAGGTGATCGGCCGAACAAAGAAAGACTGGCACGAAAGAATAAGCGAAGCACTTTGGGCATACAGGACGACACATATGACTCACACCCAAGCTACGCCTTATTCTCTCAAATATGGCGTGGAAGCTATTCTGCCGCTCGAAAGTTAAATCCGCTCACTAAAGATAGCTATACAATAAGACTTGACTGAAGAGGAAAATACAAAGTTACGACTGCAAGAGTTGGAAGCACTCAACAAAAGGAGGCTCGAAGCTCAACAACACTTAGAATGCTACCAAGCACGGCTATCCAAAGCATTCAACAAGAAGGTCCACCCAAGGTCTTTCCAAACTGGAGATTTTGTCTTGGCATTACGAAGGCTCATCATCACAACTCACAAAACAACAGGCAAGTTCACATCAAAGTGGGATGGACCTTACGTAATACAAGAGGTCTACACCAACGGAGCCTACTTAATCATGGTGGAAAATGGCTTAAAGATCGGCCCCATCAATGGCAGATTCTTAAAGCGTTACTACCCCTAAAACAAACAAGCAATGCTCCTCGCCTATACGAGCCTCAACTACACACGGCAGCAATGCTCCTTGTTAGCACGAGCATAAAATGCGACACTCGACACTCCTTGTTCGCACGAGTTTAAAAGGCAACATTCAATGCTCCTCGCCTACACGAGCCTAAACTGCACAAGGCACAAAGCTCCTCGCCTGCATAAGCCTAAACTACACACGGCACAAAGCTCTTCGCCTACACGAGCCTAAACTCCACACTGCATAATGCTCCCTGTTCGCACGAGCTTAAAAGGCAACACTCAATGCTCATTGTTCGCACAAGCTTAAAAGGCGACACCCAACGCTCTTGGCCAGAAAAAACATAAACTGTGTAAGGCAAAATCACCATCAAAATCATCATCAAAACCATCAAAAATCCATCACTCCTTTGAACTACGTCATGACTTGATCCCTCCTCAACTGAGGGTACGTAGGCAACTTGAAACTTTAAAACTTCAAGTACAGCCACATCATCAACAAAAACACAAACACTTTGAAGAATAAAGAGCAAATTCAAGAATGTGAATACTTTATTTCTTTAAAGGAAGAATTCGGCTACAAAACCGTATTACAAAATGAGCAAAAAACAAAGACGGCTTCTCCAGTAGTCTACAATGTGTTATTCCAATTCATAGCTCTGTTACGAATGCGATCGCCAAGAAGCTCAAACGAAGCCGGTGAATTGTCACGAACATGGTGCGAAGGATTCAAAATAAGAATCTTTGATGTACACGCCCTATTCTTCATAGTTAGTCGACCAAAATTTGTCACCTCCCAAGATACTTCAGAAGACCACGACTTGATATCCATCGAGTTGTCTTTCAAAACAAGAACAAGCACTTTAGGGCCAGTCAACGACGCACAAAGCTTCAATGTTGTTCCTCTATCTTGCGAATCGCCTTCCTTCGCAAGAATGGTGATGGTATTGCTCTTAAAGAACTTGAAAAATACCATGGCTGCAATGAAAAAAAAAAGACAACATAAGCACAAGGTGGGACGGCAAGAGAAAAAAGAAGAAAAACAAATTGCTTCACCAAACCAAAAGACATGGGAGATAAACTATGAAAATACAAAACCCAAAAGGATTCACCAACTACTAGACCTAGGCTCTTGATACCACTTGAAGGAAATTTTGTGAAAAAAACATGTTCATTTGAGCAACATCTATGGCATGCAATTAACATTTAAAGGCGGAATCATGCTTGTATGCACTCAAAAACAAAACATTACCCATGAAATTCAAAGCCTAGTAGTTATGTGAACCAAGACTCAACTCAAGAACAAAGTGAGTTGAGAAATTGTATACCTTTGTTGATTCCTCTTTGCATAAGCAAAGGCTAATCACCCAAGGAGAGGGCCTTCATTCCTTACTTCTTAGCTCCATGGATTTCTTGGATGAGGATGGTTGAAAGGATTCTCCAAGTTCCCAAAGTTGAGAACCTCTAAGTCTCCACACCAAGGTAGGACTTGAAGATGAGATGAGAGACCTAGAGGAAGTACGATTGCTAGCTAAAATCCTCTAGGGTGGCCGGCCTCTTAGAGAGAAAAGGGAGCTTGTGTTCTCATCTTTTCTCCAAAAGAAACCCTCAGGATGAAATGGCTATAAAGTTGCCTTTATACCACCTCACAATGGAGTGGCAAACTTGCAATTAAGCTAAGTTCACTACCCCTCTCTATACGGCCGGCCATTAAGGGTTCATTGGGCTTTCAAGCCCTTTGTGGTTTCAAGTTGTCATACAACTTGAGTTAATGGGCTTGACATTCAAATCCCATTGGGCCTTGCGGCCCAAAACTAACCCGAGGTCTATAACAAACTTATTCGTTTGATTAATTAACATATTAATTAATCCTAGCCATAAATAATTAAACCATTTAATTATCCTTACTCATCTCTGTTGTTTCTTCAATCTCTACCTTACACGGTGTACGATCCATTAGGTTCCTTTTAGCGAGGTTGTGGGCGATTAGAACTCTTTCAAATCGATTATGAATTGAAACTTACTTTCAATTCTCCCTTTAGTGATTATACACGTTTAGGGCTTCCACAAACCATGAGTGACACCTAGCAGTATGTCATGGTTACCCAAGCTAATCAGAAGAGGTGGAGAACCTATTCAGTTTAGGATTACAATGCAATACGGTCTTTCTCTAATACAATACTCTTGACCACATTGTTTGGTTTGATAGTTTATTCATGTCTACTATCCAATGTGATTCATTTACTTATATGATTACCTTGAATGTGATTTGGAACGACTTCCTAAATCTCATTCATACTCTGGCCAGAGATTCTTAATCATATCATAGAGTATTCTCCCTCAAACGGTTTGAAGGTTAGAGATCCCTTGTTGCGCATTCACTTGCCTCCATGGCTAAGTGGCTTAACCCCAACTATGTCGTGGACACCCTCGGATGGAGTGACTTTGACATAGTCAAAGATCAAGGACCTAACCACAAGACAACTATGATGCCTCAGGTTAAAGGACTACTTTGCATTATCCCAACCATGAGTTCTCATGTGACATGAGTATGAGAACTTCTTGTTGATCGCGTTTGATAGGAGCATATTTATGCGTCTTAGCTTGCTTGTTTTCTTGCATTTTGGTAATTATTTAGTATTTATAAAAGTGTTTAAAGCTAAATTCGTGTGTTTGTAGGTTTTATGGGCTAAGGGTGCATTTTGAGCCAATTTGGAGTAGTTTGGAGTGTTTTTGGGCCCAAGATGGATTGCTTATGATCCAAGCTAGATGGATGGACGAATTTGAAGACAAAAGAGGCTATGAACATGCTAAAAATCTGGTGAAACAAATACAAGTTGCAAGAAGGGATAAATTTCTAGAAGGATTGACCAAAACTTCACTCAAAACCAAGAAATTCTTCAATGCCGTGGGCATTGATTCACTTTCACCAGAAATTTGAGTGATGATGCAATGCTTAAATCACCATGACATGTGAGTGGATGATGCAATGCTTAACTCACCATGACATGTGAGTGGATGACTCAAAACCTACCCTCACCAACAATTCTCCACCTTGCCATGCCTTACCTACTTCATTCCACCAGATTTTTGCATTAAACATGTCCATCCTCTTCCTATAAATACCATGGCAGCAACCTCATTCAAATCATCCAGAAATTAACCATTCTCCAAGCCTTCCCTTGCCTCTCCCTACATATCTAAACCCCTTCCCATCCATTCTTCCAAATAACCAACCCTTCAACATCATTCCAACCTTGTTGTTGCGGCAAAGAGAAGGAGAAAAGTCCTTGGACGCGCTTGCTATCCAACATGGATCGTTGGAACGTTTAGGTGCTTTCTTTCCTTTATTTTTCAATGTTTAAATTTGTTTATCTTTGTTTTGTAATAATGAGGAACTAAACCCCCCTTGGCTAGGGGGGGATTCGAAACACATGTTCATGCTTGCAATATGATTTGATTACTTTTAATTGCGTTTCATAAGTTATAAATTCAATTTACTTATCCGTTCGTATAAAAACTGATTTGTGTATGTTGATTGAGGGTCGACACTTAGTTTGCATGCATGAATTTGATGCTAGAATATAAGGGAGTTTCACCTAATCGTCATGAACTTATATTCACAAGTAGTGAAGGTTGCTAGTCACAATCGCGTTAAGTAAATTCTTGGCATAAGTTTCATGCGTATTCCATAGTAACGAGTGCCTCGTCAATGCTTATGATTTTCATAGAACTTAATGATTCTTGCTTGTATCTCTATTATGCAATTCATGTAGGGAACTTGTGAGGAATGCTTTGGGTTGTCGTATGCAATCATCCAACTCAATAAAAGTAGGAAAATCTGAGGGTTAATTTAAGCGTACCTAATTAACTTGGGGCATTGAGAATTAATAAGTTATTGAAATACAATTGGAAATCGTTTTGTATGCAAGCAAGACATGTGTGGAGAAGAACCCTCTAGCTAAAGCCCATCATCCATAGTTTTTAAGTTTTAGTTATTTGTTTTACTTTCACTTCACAAGAACCAAATCCCCCCTTTTACTTTCTTGTCTTAAAAGTCTTTTGTTTACATTTTTTTTTTAACTTTGTTTTTATGTTTTTAAATTAGTTTTGAGAGGTTTTAGCAAGCCCTCCTAATCCCCGGTTTAGAACGATACCCTACTTACATCTATACTACAATTGTCACAAGAGGGTTTAATTTGTGTGTCAAGTAATTCTCACATCAAAATTTTGGCGCCGTTGCCGGGGATTAGCAACTTTGCTAATCCCTTGGTTCTTTTATTTTTGTTTAGTTTGTTTTTGTTTTAGTTTCTAACTTAGTTTTATTTTCTTTGGTTGATGTTACTTTTGATATTTGCTTTAGTTCTTTTTCTTTGATTTTAGGTGCTTGAGAAGTAAGACATGGATTTTGCTAGCATTCAAGCTCAATTGGCAAATCTTACTTCTCAATTGTCGCAGTTTGCTGAAAGGACCACAATGCAAAATGTCCCTACATTTAGTTCGTCTTATAGGCAAGGATACCAAGCCAATCAATATCCACAAAGCGATTGGAGTGATCATTCAAACTCTATGTGGTGGGAAGCTCAACAAGTTCAACACGAAGCATATTGGCAACCATATGAGGAGTTCTATTCAAGACCAATGCAGCCGCCACAACCTTATATGCAATATCCTCAATCAAACTCAGGTTCGTCAATAGATTATAATCAAATTCTTAATGAATTAAACTCTTTGGTGCAGGGTTCACAAAATCAAGCTAAGGAGACTCACCAAGAAACATATTGGCAACCATATGAGGATTCATATGCACCACCACAGCCTCCCCCTCAATCTTCACATCCAAATTCAGGTATATCAAATTATTATAAGGAAGTTATTCAACAACTGAATTCTTTGGAGCAGGGCAGGGAAGCTCAACCATTTCAACAAGACGCATTTTGGCAACCAATTGAGGATTTCTATCAAGCAAAAGAGTTGGCTGAGTGGAACAATCAATTTAAGCAGAATGCAGAATGCATTGAACAAATTCAAGAACAAATGGTTGAAGATGAGCCCATGGATGAATTGCTACTGTTCGAAGAGGAGGAGGATGCACAAGGCACGGCAAGGGAAGAACAACCCTTGCCGCAACCTCCCAATATTCCTACACCACCCCATTCAAGTAAGGTGCCGAATCAAATCCAAATTGGTGGGAGAATTTACACGGACTCTAGGAAGCTCAATGCCATAATTAGGAAGGATCACTATCCCCCTCCATTCATAGATCCAATGCATGGAAGTTTTGTGGAGCATGTCGTGGAAGATGTACTTGTGTTCTTGTCGCAACACACAGGTAAGCCACCTCCTCAAATTTCAAGTTTGTTTTATACTAACAAGTTGTTGAGTTCAATGATCCAGGCACCCATTTTAGAATTTAAAGCATTACCGGATCATTTCAAGTATCACGTTCCATTTAAAGATCACCTCCATGTCGTGGGCCCTATTCAAGCTTGATTGGAGGTATCGTCCGGCTGTACGACGTTAAAGCAAGCGCTACTTGGGAGGCAACCTATGCATTCAACAAAGGAAGACCTAGAGAGCGCTCCAACATCAGATTTGCGTTCCTAACCCCTTCTCTTTGCTGCAATTATTTCATTCATGCCATGTTAGATTGTTTAGTTGTTGTTTGGTTGTTATTTGTGTTAGTTTATGCTTGAAACATTGAGGACAATGTTTGGTTTAAGTGTGGGGGGGGTAAACAAGTGTTTTTGTTGCAAAATTCGTAGGATTTTACCACCTAACATTTCAAAAGTTGTTTTTCACTGTTTTTGAGTGTTTTAGTGTGTTTTGAAGTAAAAATCCAAAAATCACATAAAAATTTGAAAAATTTGTTTTAAAAACCCAACAAGAGTTGTTTTTGTGTGTTTGTTTGTGTCTTAGGGTACCTTCCAACACAATAATGAGGATTCGGTTTGTAATTGCATGACGGTTAAAGAAAGTTATAAATATGGATAAAAGTTTGATTTACTCTTTGGTTTATGCTTGGTTGAGGTTATAACTTATGAATTCACATGCAATCATAAAGGAAAAATCAGTTTTGTAACATGCTTGAAGGAAGAAACTCAACTAACGCTACAACCTTGTGAGACTTGAGCCTAAACGTTTATTTGGAGAGTCAAAATCTGTGCATTCTTTGTTTTCTAAAGTCGTTGCATGATCTCATTATTCTTTGCTTGGTTGCTACTTAGAAGGCGTTTCATCATTTAGTTCCAAACTCTAGAACTCATGCCCATTTCATTCAAAGCATGTTATTGATTTGCATAACACATATTCAAGATGAAGTTGTGTAGTGACCACCACCTTAGCCAAATGCCGTGTGCCCTATGTCATTATGTTTTGTAGGTTTTTAACCCCGTTGAGCCTTGTTAGCCTTCATTATTTGTTAACCCATGTTTTCCTCACCTAGCCTAGTTTAGGACCATCCATACCCTTGTTCTTTAAGCATAGTAAAGCATGATTCGAATTGAATTCCTTTTGATCTATGTTAGCAGAAAACAAGTGTGGGGGAAGTATTTTTCATGAAGAAAAGAAAAAAATTCGTGGAAAAAAAAAAGTATGAAAAGTATGAAAAAAAGAGTTGAAAAGTTGAGAAAAAAGAGTTCCAAAGTATTGTTTGTTGAAGTGAGGGTCCAAAACAATGAATTCGGCCCTAAGGAGTTGTTTAAGTCTCCCCCTTGTGTGTTAAAGTTAATTTCTGCAATCTAAGTGAATTATAAGTCTCAATTTCATTGCTTTGCTTACTATTGCTTGAAGAACGTTTGTTTTCCCTATCCTTTCTATGTTAACCAATACCCCAAGCCCCGTTGCAACCCTTAACTTCTATCTTGAGTGTTATGTGTTTCAATTTGTGGAGTTTGAATTTGGTATGAGCATATGGTGTCACTGGTTCTCGCATCTAAGTAGTAGCATTCCATTCATGAGATCATATCTAAACATGCTTGTTAACTCCGGAAATTGCGTTCTTTGTGATACATATATGTGAGCATTCGTTTTTATATCTACATCCATTCTCTCACATATAACTAGTATAGGGTGTGTAGTTAGAAAATCTGAGTGAAAATAGAGTGCATATCTTGTAAGGATTGAGGGAATTCTCTAAGGCATGTTACTACATTCAAAACATTGTTTTAATTGGTTAATTGTGAACTAGTAAGTAGTGACTATGATTAAGTATGTGCTTAAGTGTTAAATTGACTCAAATCTGTGGGAATGATAATCTTTAACTTGTCATGTGCATTGGAAATCCCTGAGGCAAACGTTGGAAGGTTTCTGTTATGTTTGTTGGTTTTGTTTTGTTTTATTTCTTTGTTTTGCTCGAGGACTAGCAAAAGCTAAGTGTGGGGGAATTTGATAGGAGCATATTTATGCGTCTTAGCTTGCTTGTTTTCTTGCATTTTGGTAATTATTTAGTATTTATAAAAGTGTTTAAAGCTAAATTCGTGTGTTTGTAGGTTTTATGGGCTAAGGGTGCATTTTGAGCCAATTTGGAGTAGTTTGGAGTGTTTTTGGGCCCAAGATGGATTGCTTATGATCCAAGCTAGATGGATGGACGAATTTGAAGACAAAAGAGGCTATGAACATGCTAAAAATCTGGTGAAACAAATACAAGTTGCAAGAAGGGATAAATTTCTAGAAGGATTGACCAAAACTTCACTCAAAACCAAGAAATTCTTCAATGCCGTGGGCATTGATTCACTTTCACCAGAAATTTGAGTGATGATGCAATGCTTAAATCACCATGACATGTGAGTGGATGATGCAATGCTTAACTCACCATGACATGTGAGTGGATGACTCAAAACCTACCCTCACCAACAATTCTCCACCTTGCCATGCCTTACCTACTTCATTCCACCAGATTTTTGCATTAAACATGTCCATCCTCTTCCTATAAATACCATGGCAGCAACCTCATTCAAATCATCCAGAAATTAACCATTCTCCAAGCCTTCCCTTGCCTCTCCCTACATATCTAAACCCCTTCCCATCCATTCCTCCAAATAACCAACCCTTCAACATCATTCCAACCTTGTTGTTGCGGCAAAGAGAAGGAGAAAAGTCCTTGGACGCGCTTGCTATCCAACATGGATCGTTGGAACGTTTAGGTGCTTTCTTTCCTTTGTTTTTCAATGTTTAAATTTGTTTATCTTTGTTTTGTAATAATGAGGAACTAAACCCCCCTTGGCTAGGGGGGGATTCGAAACACATGTTCATGCTTGCAATATGATTTGATTACTTTTAATTGCGTTTCATAAGTTATAAATTCAATTTACTTATCCGTTCGTATAAAAACTGATTTGTGTATGTTGATTGAGGGTCGACACTTAGTTTGCATGCATGAATTTGATGCTAGAATATAAGGGAGTTTCACCTAATCGTCATGAACTTATATTCACAAGTAGTGAAGGTTGCTAGTCACAATCGCGTTAAGTAAATTCTTGGCATAAGTTTCATGCGTATTCCATAGTAACGAGTGCCTCGTCAATGCTTATGATTTTCATAGAACTTAATGATTCTTGCTTGTATCTCTATTATGCAATTCATGTAGGGAACTTGTGAGGAATGCTTTGGGTTGTCGTATGCAATCATCCAACTCAATAAAAGTAGGAAAATCTGAGGGTTAATTTAAGCGTACCTAATTAACTTGGGGCATTGAGAATTAATAAGTTATTGAAATACAATTGGAAATCGTTTTGTATGCAAGCAAGACATGTGTGGAGAAGAACCCTCTAGCTAAAGCCCATCATCCATAGTTTTTAAGTTTTAGTTATTTGTTTTACTTTCACTTCACAAGAACCAAATCCCCCCTTTTACTTTCTTGTCTTAAAAGTCTTTTGTTTACATTTTTTTTTTAACTTTGTTTTTATGTTTTTAAATTAGTTTTGAGAGGTTTTAGCAAGCCCTCCTAATCCCCGGTTTAGAACGATACCCTACTTACATCTATACTACAATTGTCACAAGAGGGTTTAATTTGTGTGTCAAGTAATTCTCACATCAGCGTTTAGTGAACTCATTCTCTATTGAGCACCTACGTACTTGTCTTAGTGTCAGTCACACCAATGACTCGAGACCAGTCACTCTCCCTAAGACAAGACATAGCACGTACTGATCTTAACGGACTGTCAATGCCTAATTGGCGATCCTATGATCAGGAACGTTTAGGATATGTATACGAAAGAGAATGGTCTCATGAATCTAACTTCTTTAGATCGCATTCTCCCAATTACATATTCATTGGACTTATCGTTTAAGCGTATAACATTTATATGAGACGGCTTCAAACAATAATCTTTGCCCTTTATATTAAACTATATTAGTTTAACATGTGAAATGTCCGTAAAGCATCATCATATGATTGGTTTTAGGGCACATTTCCAACACAAGCATTAAAGCTTGCCAAAACCTTGAATCCAAAACCTTGAAGGAAATCATCAAAGTTTTCCAAAATCTTGAAGGAAAGCATCAAGGCTTTCCAAAACCTTGAAGGAAATCATCAAAGCTTTCCAAAATCTTGAAGGAAATCATCAAGGCTTTCCAAAACCTTGAAGGAAATCACCAAAGCTTTCCAGCATTTTGAAGGAAATTGAAGGAGGTTCCTACCTAAGAAAAGGAAAAAACTTTTTCTTTCCTACAACCACAAGGAAAAAACTCAAAAAAATACACCAAATGTATTTTGCCAAAGATTATGGAAAATCAAATACGCACAATAAGTATGTGCCGATTTGTCCATTTTCAAATTTTCATTCAAGATCAAGTCTCTACGGCCCTTGAAGAAACAAAATTTCATTTCTTTCAAGATCAAGCCTCTACGGCCCTTGAAGAAAATTTCATTTTTCATCTCAATTCAAGATCAAGCCTCTACGGCCCTTGAAGAAATTTTCGTCCAAGAAATACGCCTCAACGGCCCTTGACAAAATTCATCATCTCATTTCAAGATCAAGCCTTGGAATATGTTGAAACCGACCCTTGATGAAATTCATCATCTCAATTCAAGATCAGGAAATACGCCTCAACAGACCCATATCTGCTCCAAAACCGGCCCAAAATAGCTAGATTTAAGGCTTGGAATATGTTGAAAACTTCTCTAGAAGGCCACGAACCCAGGTCATCTTGGGCTTCAAAAATCACAATTAAGCCCAAAAACATCACTTTCCAACAATGCGTACTGCTTCTTTATTTTATCGTCAGAAAATAACCGCTTTGTTAAAAAAATCTGATATTTTGATACAATCAAGCTAAGCGACTCACGAACGTTCTCCAATTGGAATTACTCCAAAATTCATCCATTTGATCACATTTTGTCCTAAAGGAAGTTTGAAATTTTATAAAGAAAATACAATTTAAAGTATCAAATTCTTCTAAAATAATAATCAAAATAAACTAAAATTAGGATAATATATATAATATAATATTGACTCATCAACGCATATATATCAATGTGAGCTACAACTTCATCATGTCTGATAAGTTTTATCTACATTGTCTAAGACTCAATACGTGTCATGAAAATTCCAACTAAGTTTTTCTCCTAACGTCAAACTTAAGATCATGAGATTCCATAAATGTACAGATTATATGAACAAACGTCCAGATGATGATTTCATATATATACAGAGATACGTAGACAAAAATGCACATGTCTCTTACTCTAACTAGGAAAAAGAGGAACGGTTACCTAATTACGAATTCACTGCATACAATATCTAATGGGGTAAGTTAATGTGGGACCCACCAGTTTGTGACCCGTGAATCCATGAAGTGGGTTGGCAATGGCAATGGCAATCCAATCCATATCTGGGCTGAAGTAAGACGGGTGAAAGGGAAGAGACCACGAGATTGGATGAACTAACTACCTTCCAACGCAGTAGTCAAAAGACTCCAACCCACAAAAATCCATGAGCTGCAAAACGTAGGTGTTAGAAGAGGTCAAATTTTAAATATAAAACTAAAATTTGGCAGTTTATGTGATATTTTGATATTTTAAACTTTTGCTCTTTATTGATATGTCAAATTAAAATATTATTTTATTACAATAAATTATTATGTTTTAAAACCAAAAACAATAGTAAAAATTAATAAAATGCATTTGATAATCAATTAAAAAAAAATTGTTGTTGTCAATTTTGGCACCAAGGTTTAAGGTTGCCAATCCATGTCATGTCACATTAGGTTTGGTTTTTTCAATTGGAAAACATTGTTGCTCTATTTTTTTAGGGGTGTGATATCCACACATCCCTTTTTACTTCTCTCACACCCTTTTAATTTCAGGTCGCCGGATCGGATGAATTAAAGAAGATCAAATGACAGAAATTAACAAGGGGTGTGGGAGAAGTAAACAGGGGTGTGTGGATAGCACGCCCCTTTTTTTATTGTTGGTGTTGATTGGACATTTTAATATCACTTTTAGATATGCTCTTAAATTGTTATTTTATACCTAATTAATTAACTACTATTAAATTAGGGGTGAAAATGACATAATTTTTCTTTCAATGGTTATACGGCAATATTATTATTTTAAGGTACATTAAGACATAAAAAGAATTTGAGCTCGAAACATGGAGGGTTGAAAAAAAATGCCTTATCGGCCAAGGCGATTACATGCAAAATGATATGTTCTTTTAATCTTGAGAGATTATAAATATTTGATTAGTTCAGAGGTTTGACATAAATTTCCAGGTTTGAAAGTAACTTTTTGAATCGTCTTAAAGGGCATTTGAAATAGGATAGTAAATTGTCGGCAAACCCATTGAAAATTTTGTAACCAAAAAGTAGTTCTTCTTTAAGAATTTGTAGGTTTTTCTTTTCTGCTATATATGTTGGGATCGATCCAATATAAGAAAATATATAAAACTCAGAGTTGTACGATAAATTAACATTGTTCTTAGAGTTCGACGCAATATTATTAAAGAAAACTTGCTTATGGTCAGGTCATTGTTAAGAATTTTGGCGAATAAATGATTCATGCAAGAAACAAACTTAATAAGTTATGATGTCATTTTTGTCAAACTTTCTAAAGAGATACTGTTATAATCGTCATTCTTCATTGGTGTCATCAGGCATGTCATTTTTGTCACAACTGAACCTTAACCCTATAAATACTCCATTTATTTTATTCTCCGCAACAACTGAAACAAATTCCAATCTGCCTTCTTTTCCCGAATGGAGCTGTTGGGGAGGAGTCCTATGAAAACCCAAGTAAAACTTCAAACCATATTTCTCTCTTTAATTTCATTTCCCTACATTTTCTCACCAACCAAACATCAATATTTTATGCATTTTATCTCCAAATTTAAGTGACTCGTCTTTTTTTCTTTTTCATTTTAACCTATGGAAATCAGTTATAAGAAAGCAGAGCGATCTCTACACTCCCTTTTAATCTTCTGCATTCTAGCCATTAGATTGAATAAATTAACAAAGAATCAAATGATAAAATTAAGATAGGGAGGGCATGAGGTTAAAATGGAGTGCGGAAATCATTCCCCATAACAAAAACTTAAAATGCTAATGGGATTTTTTTTTCCCCTTCTATTTCCTATTTGTTTCTTAATTTTTCAGGTGATTAAATTAGTGCTAGTAGTACTTCTTGTGGTGGCCATGCTAAGAGGGGTTGAGAGCAGAAGAGCAAAAGTCCAAAGATTTGAATCGTTCGAGTGCACTGCAATGAACTGCAGAGCTCACAGTGCTTCACTCACTGATATTGGAGGAGTTGGAGATGGAAAGACATCAAACACAAAGGCCTTTCAGGCCGACATTAGTCAGCTGAGCCAATATGAAACAGAGGGCGGTGCTCAGCTTGTTGTTCCTGCAGGGAAGTGGTTGACTGGGAGCTTCAACCTCACCAGCCACTTCACTTTCTATCTCCACAAGGATGCTGTTCTCCTTGCTTCTGAGCTCGCTCTCTCTCTCTCTCTCTCTCTCTCTTGTTTTTTTTCATGATTTCCCAAACATGCATATATATTCACATATATATTTCCTATTTGTGCAGCTTAATCATGTTGAAACTATTTGAGATAAAGGGACTTATTTACAAAATATTAGATTTTTCTTTTGTTACATTAAAGGGATTAGAAAGTTGGATTAGACTTTCAATTAGTGTTGATTTCGAATTTATGTCTAAAACTGTATTATTTGGAGTTTAAGGTTAGGGTTTTAGTTTGAAGGTATGGGTAGCTTAGTCACATTGATTAGAGTATGTGTGTTATTTTCTTATCCGAGTTCAAATCTTTTTCACTGTAGTTTAAATATGAAATGTGTAGAATTTTAGTTTATCGAAAAATAAAATCACGATAGAATGCATGATGTTAAAAAAAGAGTTAATTAAATGTTAAAATCACTAACTTAAGAAACTAGTGTTATAGGCAGTGTGGTGGATCTATATAGGGACCTGGGAGGTCCCGGACCCATCGGCGACCTTGAATCTTTGCTTGAAATTTTTTGGGGACCCCCGGATCGCAAGAAGAAGGCATGTGCAAGCTGCAACGGCAGCGTCTTCACGGAGAAGACGATTGGACGAAGAAGAAAGAAATGTTCTTTTTTTCAACCTTGGCCCAAAACGCTCGTTTCGGTAATTTTTTTTAATCTTTTAAAAAAACATAAAGATTAAAACAATTGGCAAAATGCTGCCCTTAGTCCCTTTTTTGTTTTAACTCCCCAACCCCCAGCTCGTCCCCCGTAGTCCCATCCTACTTTCAACATCTTGATGCCCCCATTTTTACATGTTCACCCAATCTCCATTTCCCAAAATTTTCAAAACCCTAACATTCTAAATCCCACCCAATATTTTTATTTTTTCTCCAATATCATACCTCAATTTGTTTCATATCTCCAAACCATCAACATTTGGTTCAAAATTCAAGTTTGTTTTTCGGTATTCTAATCTAATCTCAATTAAATTATATTAGATATTGATGGAGATTTATAGTCTATTATTGATAGTTTTATGTTTGCATACTCATTTGATTATTGGAATTTTGTTTACCGGTTAATTGGTATGTGTTTCTGTGTTTTTTTATTTTATTAATAGTGTATTGTAAAAATAAGAAAATGGAAGATCAATGGCTGAGTGACAACTTAGTTATTTACATTGAGAAAATGTTTTTTCATGTATTGGTAATGAAGTTATCATATAATATTTTCAAACTATGAAATCTCATCAGTGGATGCTTTGAATTAGGATTTTATAGCTTGTAATGTTGTTATGCGTATGATTTATAAATGAAATGTACTATAATTTAAATTTTAAATGTTATTTTTGTCTACAAATTTTTTGACTTTTACTATTGGGACCCCTCAAGTTTAAAATCCTGGATCCGTCACTGTAGGAATTAGTATTAACTATTCCGAAATGACGTAGTTTTAGACGTAAGCACATAGTAAACATCAAAAAATCCAGAATGATGTAATGCTAATGTGGTTTGTTTGGTCATATTAACTCAAATAATGAAATGTGTTTTAGGACATTAATGAATGGCCTGTGCTCAAACCCCTCCCATCTTAGAGCAACTCTAGCATTGCAAAGGCCCCCTATAGCAACTCACTATTGAATCCCCCAGTGAACAGTTACTACCTTTTGCATCTCCACCCCTAAACTGATTAGCCATGGCAATAGACAATAAAATATTAGTATTTTTTATTTTATAAAATAATAAAAAATAATTTTATTTCAAATTTCGGATATGATTTTAATCGGTCTCGTTGTACAACGTTTCATTAAATAAGAAATTACAACCCAAAGTATTTGAGAAAATATAAAATTGTGGTGTAAGGTGGAAGATAATGATAAGATATTTATAGAAAAATTAAATCTTTTTTTTTTTATTTTTAAAATTTTTGATTTTTTATTAATTGTTTACATTTTTTTAATTTTTTTTTAATTTTTTTAATTTTTTATTAATTTTTTACAATTTTTTATTAATTTTTTATTGCTTTTTTACATTTTTTATTAATCTTTTGCATTTTTTATTAATTTTATAATGTGACTGACGGCAGCCTTGCATCATGTGGCCTCAGGCTCTCGGGCCACCAATTCGAGCCAGGCCTCTCACTCGGGCCTCCCCCGAGCCCCATTGCCCGCATGGGCTAGAGTAGATTGCTGGGGCTATTGGGTCATTTCTGTCGCCGGTCCATCGGGCTTCAGCTCCCTGTGGAGTTGCTTTTATGGCCGAGGAAGCGACGCAGCTGGAAGGTACACCGGTCTCAAATGGGGAACAAATCTCACTGACGTCATTGTTATAGGTACCTAATTTATTTAGTTCAATTTAACTCTAGATAGTTGCGGGATTTAAGTAGCCAGTTAATTATATATGTTATGCATATATCGACTAGGCATTGTTAATTTCGCAACCATCCTGATTATGTAATTCGAATAAAAGACTAAATTTATTGAGGTCCATTGATCATTGTAGGTGACAATGGCACAATTGATGGTCAAGATGAGTTCTGGTGGCAACAGTTCCACAAGAAGAAGCTAAAATACACCCGCCCTGACCTGATCGAAATCATGTTCTCAACCGATGTCCAAATCTCAAAACTCACTCTCCTAAAATATGTATATATGTATAATAAATATGTGTTATTGTATTATTATTCTATATAAATTTTAAAAAATTAAGTTTTATTTATTTATTATTTTTATAGCATACTATAGGCAAAATGTGAGATTAAAAAAATTACAAAACACAGCAAAAATAAAAATATCAAGTAATTAAAAAAATAAAAAACACATTAAAAATTATAATAATTAATTTACAAGTGCGAAACGTGTGAAAAAAATATGCAAATGCCCATGATTGCATCCTTTACGCTTTGAGGATGAGTACATCGTCATTTGAATTTTTAAAACCATACAAACCCTCACAAATGGTATTTTTAAGGGAGTTCAAAATAAATAAAGTTCATAATCATTAATGTACAAGTCTGCAAAATGTGTTTTCTTTGTTTTTGTTTTTGAAATAATATTTATTTGGCAATATGATATGTATATATTAATTTAGTATTATGTTTTCCATTTTTTTGGGGTCAAATTATGTTTTTTATTTTCATTATTTATTGATATAAAATATATTTTCTTTAACGAGTAACGGGTCTGGTCATATTATCCGTCGCGAAAACGACACAAACACGAAAAACACGACACAAATGTTAGGTGTACTCCTACCAATTAAATCATTTGTAGGACATTACTAACCACATTTCTAACACAAGAGCAATTAGCGAATACAGTATAGTTGCTTACGTGAGATGACTATAAGTCATTGATGTATTGTAATACAGAGATACTTGCATCAACGGTTCACAGGTGGTCACAAGAGCATCTTTAACAATGTAACGTAGCAGACAAATAAGATAGAAGGATCGACAAGTGCCAAATCCGATAACATAAATTTAAATCCTCTGTATTTGATTAATAAATATATGAATAATCTGCAATTAACTCCAAAATAAGCCTTTATATATGCATATTTATAGGGAAAGGAATATGGTAGTTGATGGTTTAAAGTTGAATTTTTTTTTTGGACTTGGGCTATGTTATGTTGGATGATCCTCCTCCTTCAATCGTTGGCTTACTTCTAGATGATATTTCCAGGGTTGCTAGGACTCGGGCTATTTGTGTAAGCCTTTTGGGCTGATGTTCTACCTTGTTTAACAGTTCTTTGGACTTTGGGCCCCTTTGTAACCAAAAAAAAAAAAAAAAGGCTTTATATAGACATCAAACCCTAATTCTAGTAGTGATTGGAAATCTAATGAATAAAGGAAACATAAAAGAAAATTATAATTAACTAGAAAAAAAAAAGGAAACCTAATCCTTATGGGACAAGAAAAGATAGAATACCTAAATATTCCAACAATACGCCTTTCTATTGTAACCTATTTTATCTGACAGGGGAAAGGGGCCAACGGCACAGGGAGAGAAAATAGAGAGAGCTTTGTTTGTAGAATTGTGTAGAGGAATGTGTGTTATTCTCACCTACGCAGTGACTTTATTTATAGTAATAAGAGGGAGAAGAAATCATTCATCCCCAAGGAATACAAGTCCATATAGGAAAGAATAACTTGAATCAAATCAAATCCAGGATTTACATAATCACAATTAAACTAGAAAGTTTGCAACACTCCCCCCTGAGTGTGTAAATACTCAAGTAGATTCGGCATCATGTAGAGGTTGAGGAAGTCGACTCGTCGGCACTGATTCTGGGAACACACTATTCTTAATAAGGTAGGAACTTGCATAAGGAAGTAAGTCTCACAAAAAACCTTATGGCTATGGCAAAACCCAAGTAGGGACAAAATCCATAGTCTAATGAAAAATGTGTGAGTAATGCAAAGTCAAATGAAACGTCTACGGGATGTCATTAGGGATATGATCAACCCAAGGTGGGTGCCTTGTTAAAACCTAGTTAGGTAGCAAAAACCCATTGGGAAAAATGCTCCTAATCGTAGGGAAAAAGAGTACATTAAGATCAAGCAAGTATACTTCAGGATACTCCCCCTGAGTTTGACACAATTCCAAAAAGAACTAGCAATGTAACAACTCATAAAGTTTACGCATACCAATTCCTTGAACATGCTTCTGAAACATCGCCTTCGATAGTGATTTGGTGAAGAAGTCGGCCAGATTGTCTTGTGAACGGATTTGCGTGACTTCAATCTTCTAATACTTTTGTTGTTGATGTGAGAAGAAGAACTTTGGCACAATGTGCTTGGTGTTGTTGTCTTTGATGTAACCCTTCTTGAGTTGTTCGATGCATGTTGCGGTGTCTTCATAGATCGTCATCGGGACATCAACGACGGGGTAAAGATCGCAGGAGCTTCGAATATGGTCCACAACTGCTATCAACCAAAAGCATTCCCGAGTTGCTTCATGTAAGGTGAGAATTTTAGCATGGTTAGACGAAGTGGCAACTAAGGTTTGTTTAGTTGAACTCCAAGAGATTGCGGTGCCTCCAATGGTAAAGACATAACCCGTTTGAGAGCGCGCCTTGTGCGGATCAGATAAGTATCCTGCATCGGCATAACCAACAAGGCGAGAATCGACTCGAGATAATGGGGTGCAGCATCACTCGAGGATCCATAGGGATAGAACAAGCCCATATCTGTAGTACCTATAAGGTAACGAAAAATGTCTTTAACAACAGTCCAGTGTCTGCATGTTGATGCATTACTGTATCTTGCCAAAAGATTAATAGCGAAAGAGATGTCGAGTCTAGTGCATTGAGCTATGTACAATAAAGCGCCTATCGCACTTAAATAAGGAACTTTAGGCTCCAAAATCTCTTCAGCATCCTCTTTCAGACAGAAAGGATCTCGTTTTGCATCTAGCAATTGAACAACCATAGGAGTACTCGAAGGCTTTGCTTTATCCTCGTTAAAGTGGTGCAACACCTTCTGGGTGTAGTTCATTTGATGTACCATCCGAACGGTGTTCTATCTCGAGACCGAGACATTATCGAGTTTTTCCTAAATCTTTCTTCACAAATTCTGACTTCAGGTGCGTGGCAGTTCTTGCAAGCTCTTCAGGAGTTCCAATGAGGTTCATGTCATCGACATATACTACAACTATTGCAAAACCAGAATGTGACTTCTTATTGAACACACAAGGGCATGGTTCATAATTCACATATTCCTAACTAGTCAAATACTCACTTAGACAGTTATACCACATTCTTCCAGATTGCTTCAAATCTTAGAGTGAACACCTCAGCCGAATTGAGAGCGTGTTCCGAGGTTTAGAAATATTTGATCCAGTCAATGTAAGTCCTTTAGAAACTTTCATATAAATTTCCGTATCAAGATCACCATAGAGATACACAGTTACTACGTCCATCAGCTGCATACTCAATTTTTCAGAAATTACCAAACTGATAAGCTAGCGAAAAGTAATCACATCCATAACGGGTGAATAAGTTTCTTCATAATCAATCCCAGGGTGTTATGAAAAGCCTTGCGCAACAAGACGAGCTTTGTAACGCACAATTTCGTTCTTCTCATTACGCTTCTGAACGAAAACCCACTTGTAGCCAACGGGCTTCACATGTGGAGAAGTATGAGCTACATGCCCAAACACCTTATGTTTTGCAAGCGAATCAAGTCCGACTTTGATTGCTTGTTTCCAGTTTGACCAATCGGTTCCACGTCAACATTCATCAACGAAACGAGGTTTAATGTCATCGCTCAACATGATCTCAGTAGCTACTACATATGCTAATGCATCGTCGACGATCATCTCATTTCTACACCAAACGTCATCTAAGCTAGTATAATAAACCGAAAGCTCACGATTCTCGGAAGGTGGATTTGCCTATTCAATGACGCTTCCATAATCTAGAATTTCCTCATGAGTTGGATAGAATGAGTAAGCAATAGTTAGATTCATGGTAGGTTCTTCAAGTGCCTGTGTCGTGGGTTTCCTCTTCCGAGGGTGTGAATCCTTTGAACCAAGAGGTCTGCCACGCTTTTATGTAGGGGTATATGATTAGCTAGCTGCTAATGTACGTGGATCACCAAAGTTGGTGTCTCGGGCTTCCAGGAGAGAAGTCCGTCGTATATTTGGTACATTCATCTTTGCAGGCACATTCGCAGCTGGAATATGTGATCTTGTCATTCGTGTTAGATCGATGAAAGCATCTGGCATGCTCTGAGCTATGCTCTGAAGATCTAATATGCGCTGCACTTCAGTTTCAGACTGAGCAGTGTAGGGATCTAAATGAGACAAAGTGGGAGTCGTCCACGATAATTCGCGTCGTTCGTCAAGAATGTTGACGTTCTTATCTCCCCCCTAACGACGGGAAAACTGTCTCATAAAAGTGACAATCCGTGAAACAAGCGGTAAACATATCGCCTATCAAAGGTTCTAAGTAATGAACAATTGAAGGAGAATCATATCCGACATGGATTCCCATCTTTCGCTGAAGCCTTATTTTTGTACGTAAGGGCGGCAAAATCGGCACATAGACCACACAACCAAAAACGCGTAGATGCAATATGTTGAGTTCGTATCCGGTAACCAACTGAAGGGTGCTAAATGGTTGGGTCACAACAGGCCTCAGGCGAATCAACATGGTCGCGTGCAATATTGCATGGCCTCAAGCAGCAATCGGGAGCTTAGTACGTATAACCAACGATCGAGCAATCATTTGTAAGCACTTAATGAATGCCTCTATCAGGCCATTCTGGGTGTGAACATAAGGTACATGATGTTCAATTTCAAACCCAACCGACATGCAATAGTCATCAAAAGTTTTAGATGTGAATTCTTCAGCATTATCCAATCGAATAGATTTGATCGAATAATCAGGGTGGTGAACCCTAAGCTTGATAACCTGAGTCAACAGTTTGGAGAATGCATCGTTCCTTGTGGACAACAAGCACACGTGTGACCAACATATGGAGGCGTCAACCAAAATCATAAAATATCTAAATGGTCTGCATGAAGGGTGAATTGGTCCACAAATGTCCCCCTGAATACTTTGTAGAAAAATAGGAGGATTCAAACGAATCTTGTCATAAGAAGGCTTAATAATAAACTTTCCAATGGAACATGTTTGACATGCGATTCCTTGAGTAGAACCTAAACTTCTGGTTAGTGGATGCTCGCGTGATGATTTGAGGATACAGCGCATCGCTATTCGTCCAAGGTGTCCCAAACGATCATGCCAAAGTGTAATTCTGTGCGCAATCCCAGAGGTAAGGCCGGCCACATAAAGGCTTTCTATAGGGCGTATGGTCATAGTATACAGATCACTCGGGATACGCTTCATCTTCTCTAGAATACGCTTCTGGCCATATTCGTAGGAAGTTATGCACAAAAACTCAACTCCGTTTTCTACATAGGTTTCAGCGTGGTAATTATCATCTCTAATATCCTTAAAACTCAACAACGTTATTCCGGAACGCGGAGAATAAAGTGTCTCATCAATGGTCAAAATTGTACCATTGGACAACATTATATGTGCCTTACCGTATCCTTCGATCAGGTTGGATGGGCCTGAGAGAGTTGTCAGATGTGCATTCTTAGGTATGAAGTTAGTGAAATAGATGCGTTCACACAAAACGGTGTGCGTGGTTGCACTATCTACCAAACAACTAACTTCCCCACTAGTCATACCTAAGAATATGAACGGAGATAAAGGAATCTTAAAGTTTCAACCAAAATCCTAGAAATTCGAATCGGAATTTCAAAGAAAATCTGACGAGATTCGAAGGAATCTCGGTCAATCTGCATCAATGGACGAGCTTCAGGGCATTGGGATGGTGACTCAAGGTCAAGGTTGGGTTGCAAGACCACATGTGATGGTGAAGACGCCATGGAATGCGTCGGGGTTTTTGGGTTTTCAAACCTGGAGCCCTTGGCTCCAGCTTGTGGTCTCGCGGCTTAGCGTGGCTGAGCCGTACAGGCTACAAGCCTGGGCTAGTGACTCGGGTTTGCAGCTCAGATCATGGGTTCGAAGAACCCTAGCAGTTTGCGATTTTTTTTTATTATTATAAAATTCAATTGCATGCGTATTCAATTCAATAATTTAATGCATGGATATATATTTAATGCAATTCATGGCAAATATCAAATTCACATAATTCAACAATTATGTATATAATGCTTACACAATTTATGTAGAATCTAAAATTCGAAAAACGTAAAGTTGGGTCATGCATTATGGTGAATATTCATACTATCAGGATTGCAAAAATATCGAGATAAAAAATGTTGTTCTGGAAGAACCTGATTGCGTGATGATATGGATGAACTGATTTGATGTAGAAAGCTTCCACGTCAAATTCCTAAGCGTAGCGGTAGGAGCGTGCTGATAACGTGTTATAACCTATTTTATCTTACAAGGGAAAGGGGGGCTAGTGGCACAGGTAGAGAAAATATAGAGATATGTGTTTGTAGAATTGTGTAGAAGAATGTATGCACATTGCATTTATTTATAGTAATAAAAGGGAGAAGAAATCATCCATCCCCAAGGAATACAAGTCCATATAGGAAAAAATAACTAGAATATAAAATTTACACAATCACACTTAAACTAGAAAGTTTACAACACTTCCAATATTATTTTTTTCACAAAATACTTTATCGTTGAACATAATATTTTTTTTTTTTTGCATCGTGATTTTAGCCACTTTAATCAAGCTTATTTGTACTACATCACCATGTATTCATTATGAGTTCAACCATGTGGCACTCAATCAACGGTGTTTTTATTTTTTTATTTTTGCCCACTTTCAAGATTATCTATACTATTATTAAGAAAACCCTCATTGTCAACTTTTTTTCTCATTTTTTTCTTATTTTGCCCTCACTTTTGATACACTATTGACAAAAGGAGGGCAAAATAGTAATTTTGTACCTACTGACAAAATGACAATCATATCCCTATTTTTCCTATTTTACCCTCTTCTTTTGAGATAATGACAATCATATTTTTCCAACCCTCACTTTTGATACACAATATTTACATAAGGAGAACAAAACAATAATTATGTAATATTAAAAAAAATATGCACTTATATTTAAGAGAAATTGTTCACACACACACAAAATGTATTCTCTTTGCTAGTTAGATGATTAAGATTATGAAATTATGTTGTTGCAGTAATATTCTTGTGAAAGGGGTTACAATCATAGCTCCAATTTCATCTCCAAACACAGATGGCACCAACCCAGGTTATAGTCAATTGAAATATCATTTCAGCCACCTCATTAATTGACCTTTAATTTGTGTATTTTCTTTTTACAAAATCGATGTTCTAATTTACTCTAATTTGCATGAAAGTAGGTCTGAACTTAAATGCAAGTGGCAGAGTACGCTAACTGGCCTAACTCATATCTCAAACTTTTGGTATTTTATTGCAGATTCTTGCACCAATACGAGAATAGAAGACTGCTACATAGTCTCAGGAGATGACTGTGTGGCTGTTAAGAGCGGATGGGATGAGTATGGCATAGCATTCGGAATGCCTACAAAACAACTAGTAATCCGGCGGCTCACATGCATTTCTCCCTACAGCGCCACCATCGCATTAGGCAGCGAAATGTCCGGCGGGATCCAAGATGTCCAAGCCGAAGACATCGTGGCCATCCGTACTGAATCGGGTGTTCAGATCAAGACAGCCGTAGGGAGAGGAGGGTACGTGAAAGACATATACGCGAGAAGATTCACCATGCACACAATGAAATGGGCGTTTTGGATGACCGGCAATTACGGGTCACATGCTGATGGAAAATATGATAAAAAAAGCAGTGCCTGAGATGAATAATATTAACTACAAGGACATGGTGGCAGATAACGGAACAATGGCTGCAAGGTTGGAAGGCATTGCCGACCACCTGTTTACCGGGATTTGCATCTCGAATGTGACAATTGGACTGGCGGCGAAAGCGAAGCAGCAGCCGTGGACGTGCACTGATGTTGAAGGGATAACGAGTGGCGTGACGCCTCGCCCTTGTGATCTGCTGCCGGATCAGGGTGCTGAGAAAGCTACAGCTTGTGATTTTCCTGCAGATGATCTGCCTGTTGACTTGGTGGAGCTCAAACAGTGTACTTATAGGATGAGCTCTCTGTAAACAATCCTAAAATCATGTACTATTACTAGTGTTTTTCACTGTCGTCTAGTAAAAGCTAAATTATCAGACCGCCATAAACCCTTGCTATTTTTTTCCCTCCAGCAATATTTCGAGTAGATGAAATTCGGAAGGAAAATGATTGTTGCACACCCTCTTTCTCCTTCGACACACCCCTGGGCCCTGTTATTAGAAGTTTCTAAGCAAGGCATTTTATTAGATTTTCACAACGAAACAAAGCGGGAATTTGTCTCGTACGAGTCCTAACAGTGGAAAGAAGCCCGAAGGCGAAACGCATAATATACAGAGAGTCTTAAGGGTTTTCATGACAAAAAGAAACTGTTCACACTAGGACTACCATTCTAAACAGATACAACTGCAACACTATCGGATCTTACATCGGTGCTGGTCGGTGATAGTGCTCATCGGATTATAAGCCGCTAACCAGCACGAACCTGCACCACTGAGGGATTGGAGCTCTAGAGACTCACATATTAGAATCCCTTTCACACATTTAACAGTTACAGACATCCAAAGACGTGTTAATGTTGAATGAATGACATCTCAGGGCGATTTCTCAGGAAATCCCGATTGGTCCAGCAAAGTTTTTATAATTTCATTCTCCTGGAGGATCCAGTGGGTTCTATGTAGAATATGATTGTAATCCGTTTGAGATTACTTTCTAAGAGCATACAACATATTATATCATGACCCTCATTGAATCGGGTCCGGATTGAACCTTACGGACTCTCTCCAGATGAGCTCCTTGATATTCTCTTCAGTAAACGAGGGTTGCTCAAAATCAAAATTGAAAGGCATTGGGCAGACAGGCTCCTCGTTTATATCATGAAGAGGCGCCAAGTATGGGTGGCAAAGAGCCTCATCAACTGCAAAGCACCGCGGAGAAAAACAATCGTCAATGCAATTAACAAAGAAGAAAATCATCAGCGAGTAAAATGGCTCCAGTTGCTCTATTAATAAGCTCTCTCACAAAAGTTATATGCACAATTTGTTTACCAAGCATTCTTAAAGTACTGCAGAACTCCGTATTTGAGAATGACAATACATGCACTGCTGTTTCTAAATCTAAACATCACAAAACTTTCCGCCAGAAGATACAGGAATTGTAACTAGTAAGTTCCAGTTCATAGAAAATCCTGCAGGACTCTGAGATCCCCAATATCATTTATGTCATAACCAAACTGGTTGAAGTGCAACACAATAACTAAGTATACCTGTAATACGCCTGTTTGGGTCAAAGATAAGCATCTTCTCTAGCAAATCTATAGCGCTAGGAGACATATCAGGAAACCCAAGAGAGAAGCTCCGCTTTGGGTACTGAGGTAGTTGTCGAACATATCTTCGAGCATTATCACTTCGTAAAAATCCAAGGCTGGAGTCATCAGGTGAGCCTAAGAGCTGTTGAACACAAAAGGAAAACATTGTACCAGTTGGCCAAGATCGTTTGAAAGATTATTATTATGAGACGCGTTCATTGTCTACTTCACACCCATAACTATACAAATTAATCTTATTAGAAATTCATTATTAATACTTTCCAGAGAATCAGTACAGTTTATGCACTGTCTAACACTTGGCAACAAGAAACATAACCAAATGTAAAGCAGATGGAACCTCTTCCGCTCGTTAAAGTGAAAAAAAAGGTTTTCTCCGAATTCTCATTAAAAGTATGACATGTTTGTAATGTAGAAACCAGTGGCATAACAGTCTAAATTCAGTTAGAAAGACCTAGAAATCATACCTCTGTTATGAGTCTCAGCTGATGTACATAATCTTTGCCAGGGAATAGGGGTTTTCTGTTCATGATTTCACCTAGAATGCAACCTACAGACCATATATCGATTGCTGCAGTGTACTCCGAACAATTAAGCAGCAATTCAGGTGCACGGTACCAACGAGTAACAACATACTCAGTCATGAAATCAGTTTCGGATGTTGTCCTTGCGAGACCAAAATCTCCAATCTTAAGGTCACAATTTGCATTCATGAGCAAATTGCTGGGCTTTAAATCACGATGTAAAACACCTGCTGAATGTACATATTTGAGCCCTCGTAACAACTGGTACAGAAAGTACTGCAAAGGTGGAATTTAAACTACAAATTAGTGAGATCTCAGACATGTATAACCGAAATCATGGTCATGAGAATGGTTGATAATCAAGGCTAAAATGCAGAGAATTTTAGCTTAGTTATCGCAAGTAAAAGTTCTAAACTATAGTCACTCCGAATATGAAAGGTTCAGAAAACTAGGAAATGTAAATCCATCGTTCAAGTTCCAACTAAAGAATAAAAGAAACATGTCATCTCATTGATCTACAAGCTAACAAAGCAAAGGACCAGAACCTTGTTTTTAAGATGAGAGGAACATCATTTCTCACGATTTATTATCAAGCTATGGAAATATATATGAAAAGATTCGACTGCATACAAAGCTATCCGTGTGTACCATATTCATTAGTTGCTTAATTCAACCTACTTCAGTGACAAGCATATATTGCCATCACCGATAACCTAACAAATAGAATCTGGAATATAACTATGAAATCTTGGTTGTTTGAACAAACAACAACAACAACAACAAAGCCTTTTCCCATTAAGTGGGGTCAGTTGTATGAATCCTAGAACGCCATTGCGCTCGGTTCGAACAAACAGAAAAAGAAATTAATGCCAACGGTTCATTGCCCTCCTGAGGATTCTCATCCACATGAACTACAAGAACGTACAGTTACTATATTCAAATGGCATTACAAATATAATATAAACCAAGAAACTATTCTTAAAAGCTTAAAAACTTTCCATAGGATGCTCAACAATACTAACTTCAAGAATCAAATGGCATAGCAAGTATAACATAAACAGATTGACCAAAAACAAAAAGTACAACAAAAATTAAGAAAAGAAGGCCAACCCGACAATGATCATCATTTAATGGTTGGTTGGACCGTATAATCTGATGAAGATCAGTGTCCATTAATTCATAAACAATGTAGACATCATTGAAGTTCTCCTTCTGTGGAGGCCGTATGATGTCTTTGATGGCAATAACCTGCAGAAAGAACTAACTTGTAAGCTGTTGACTCCAGAAATACAGGAAAAAATTATTTAGCATGATCTGGATTCTTAAGTTTTTTTATCAAAATATGTGCAAACAGGGAGAACTGAGTTCATGAGAGATCTCATTTAGGTGCTTAAGGCAGGGTTTTATTGCAGGGAAACACTGCCCATTCTAGAAACCCTTGTATGAAACCCGCATTGCGGCTGGTAGAGCAGAAGTCAAAACATGCCCCCTCAAGGCCTCTGAAATATATTTGTATATCAACAGAACTACACAAAATAATCATTTTAAGTGAGTCTTCTACTACCACAGGTTGCAAAAGATGGAATTCTTTAAACACATGTACAAGAAAAGCCAATTGTTTTAAGGGGCCAAACACAAAATATCTGCAAGCCTGTTACATAGGATGTACATAAATGACATAAGAGATCCTCATAGGAACATGAACGACAGAAGGTCACAAAAAATTACATTTTCATGATCCATGTGCCGAAGAAGTTTAATTTCTCGTAAAGTCCTTTTGGCATCTATTCTGTTGTCAAATGCATTACCAATCTTCTTAATGGCAACCTCCTCACGAGTCTCAGCGTTGACAGCAGCACTGAATGCAACCAAAAAAATCATCTACTTTCAAATTTGTTATAACTCATACGATGTAAGTCAAATGAATAGAAAACAAATTCTCATTGATAAACTTTAAATATCACATCATTCACACGACCAAAAAAATGAAGACTGCATCTGAGACACACTACTTCACTAAGTCACAATGACCCAATACAGAGAGATAGAAGACTTAGAGATATACCAAGAGGGAAGACAGAGTCAATTTCAGTAATTGAAAGAAGGGGCAAGGGGAGATGGAAACTAATATGGGTGGAATTTGCAAGGAAGGATTTCAATTAGAGATGGAATAAATATTTGAGCTATGAATAGGCTAATAGGCAGAAAGATTCACATTGACAACTCTAAATAACACGGAATACAACTTGATGTGCTCGATCCTGATTTTCTAGGATAATGGCTTAGCTGAGCTCAGCAGAGCATATATCTCTTCAAGATATACTCAAAAGAACATTGATGACGCACGGTTTTTTTCAACTTCAATATTTTCACAGAATTGCAATCTCATTGAGACGGCTAAAATCCACTTGTGGACTACAACTTCCACCAAAGGATACATAGCACATAACTAAACCCAGCTTAAAAACACAAATCAACAGCTTTAAAATCTCATTTAAACCAGATGGAAATATGAATAAAACTGGATTACTGCACACAAAGAAACCAACTAAGCTTCCATACACCTCAAGTTATTTCCTGATTACATACACAAAATTCCCCAACCAACAAAACTTCCCCACCGCAAAACACCAAAAATCGCATTAACTCCACAAGAAAACAAAACCCACAAAAATAAAAATAATCCCTAACAAATCCAGATAAATTTCCTGAGTAAAATCTCAAAAAATTCACAATCCACATATACTCAGATTAAATTAACTAAAAGTTCGATCACAATCAGAAAGTGCTTTTCCCGCTTCTTGAACCAAACTAACTCAAATCCACTTTCTATAAACAGCAGGAACTTCAAATAGTATAACAAAACTATTCTCAAAGATTTCAAGCAACAGCAATCAAACAATCAAAAGGAAATCCAAAGATAACAAATTAAAACTAAAATCTCAAAACCCAGTAAAGATAACAAGAAAAGCTCAAACCCAATAAAAATTGAATCTTACCAGACGATACCATAAGCCCCTCTGCCGACGGGCCTAATGGGCGGGACATACTTCCTGGAAACTTCAAAGAGGTTACCATACACATTGTACTGAACGTAGCGTCCACCGTGGGTCGGCACCCCTCTGATGTTGTGGTCACCAGCCGGAGCAGCGCCGGACTCCATGGTCAACCCGGGGGGTCCGAATCCGAAAAGGTTCGAGACCCAGATAGGATTTCGGGTCTAGAAAGCTAAGAGAGAGAGAGAGAGAGAGAGAGAGCTGTGGAGGAGCTTTAGAGGTAGTGGAGGAGGAGAGCTGCTGCTAATGCAAAATTCGGGGAGGGGTGTCGGTCGCTGTAATTTGAAAAGGTTTTCACATTTCTTTCTTTCTTTTTGGGGTTTTTGGGAAATTCCAAAGAAATCTGGGGAGTAGTGTGCAAGGAGGGAGAGAGAGAGAGAGAGAGAGAGAGAGAGAGAGAGAGCGAGAGCTTTCAAGGAGGGCTTTTGAACTGGAAAACACTTGGGTGACCCGTGAAAGAAATGGACTTTTTTACTCTCCTTTTTGTGAGGTTTTGGTGTGCCGTCTTGATTTTATGTGCTTTGAATTTACTTTTCCCTTAAAATTAGCGGAAAATAATCACTTAATACTAAGGTCTAATAGTATTATTCTTATAAATGATAGGTCTTAGATTTGATTCTCGTCAAATAAAAATTTGAACCACATTATCATTAGCCCATTATGAGACTAAGCTTATCCATTCCCCTTACTGTAGATGATATCATTTGTTAAAAAAATATAGCCGAAAATATAACTAAAATTTAAAATCATGTTGGGTTTTGATAGGAGGGCTGTCCTTAGATCTTTGTTTAAAAATATAAATATCAAATCTAATTATTAAAACAACTGAGAATACTTGTTACTCCAAAGTAGCTAAGAATTTTTGTTGAAGGAAAAGTCAAAAGTCTTCTCATGTTTTATAATAGTAGAATAATATTCTTTTTACGGATATTGATCATTTATGATACCAATCATTCACGCGTGCATAAACAAATGACATGAATTAATAATAAAGCAGCACAGGTTCCCTCATTTTGAAAACAAAAATTGCTCATTTGGTCACATTGTTATGTGGGAGCATTTTATTGATTGTCATTCGGATAGTGTTGATTGTCATTGAGCAAGAATATTTAATACTCAATGGTGATGACTCAAGTATATTCACCGATGAGTAATTCAATGGTGATGATTCAAGCATATTCACAGATGAGTAATTCATTAATGGTGATGACTCAAGTATATACACCAGATAATTGTTTCAAAATGGAAGGAAATAGTCACTTAATACTACGGTATAGTGATATTCCTCTTCACTTGTAAGTGAAAGGTTTTAAGGTCGATTCTCTCCAAAAATGAATGTGAACTACATTATTACTAACATATTGTGAGCAAAACCTACTATCTCACCCCGATACTATAAAAAACAATTTGAGAAAGGCTAAAAGTCGAAGTTTTGAACTTTTGACCCTTTTACTTCAAAGGAAGTATGGTTCTAGTATGTCTCTTGAGTCGTATCATACCAATTGAATTCTTGAAATAGATAAGTAGGGCACTCATGCCCTTTGAATAGGTGGTGGGTGGGGTGGTATCTTTAGAGGGTAGATGATTTCTAAAGAGATTGGATTTGATCCATTGGTTTGGTAGGTGGAATATGCAATGTTGAAAGTGACCTAATTAAATTACCACCGTATGAACTTAGGTATGCATACATTCACGTTATGCAAAAGCAAAGTCTTCCATTTACAAGTCAAATCGTAACGCTTATGCCATTTTTGACATTTTTGTGTTGGACAAATAAAAGAAATTAGAAAGCAGCAGTCTCTGCGTAATGGAAACGCAGACTGGAAAATCACATTCCACATTCCACTTTCTTCCTCCTGGTGCATATTATTCAACCTAAACCTTTGAGTCTTACGTCTTGGTTGGGGGAAGTCGTATCATACATTTTTATCATATACAAACTATCAGGCCCTTTAAAGGAAAGAGATTTTCATTTTTTATAGAAAAAATGAGAATTAGTTGTGGAATTCACTTCATATTCAACTTCAATGATCCAAACCGTCTATTTTATAAGTCTCAATTCAAAAATCATCATTACAAAAATTTAATTCAATCCGAAACCATTTACCTATTTAATTATCACGGTGAAATTTCAATGTTTTTTTAGAGAACAAGTGTTCGTCCATTTCTTTAAACTCAATTAGATGTCTCAAATATTTCTAATTTGGCTAATATTTTGCAAAAATGATCTATGAAATGCAACTTGAAAAAATAAACGGTTTGGATTTTATAAAAAATGAAGATGTCTTCCCTTAAAAGCTTCCTACAAACTATATATACAATCATTGACTGGTGGAATATTCTTGATGGAATCATTTTAATGCACTTGTCGCTAGTGACGGATTCAAGAAATAATAGTAGGAGGGGTCAGTAAGAATAACGCGCGCAGCGTGCAAAATTTTTTTTTAACATAAATAACATGCATATCGTCATTTCATCGGGTCTTGGTAGGTCTGAAGTCATTTGGAAAGGCATACTGCATACATGTTAATGCCTCATTTGCGTGAGTAACTAATATGTTCCAAGGCTGCTCCCATATGAATGCTTAACAAAGAAACACACTTATCTTGAACACACTAACAATGTTTGATATCATTGCATCCCATTAATATGTTTGTCCGAGAATGATGATGTTTTGTTATTCTCTAAGATCACCATTTCATTTACTTTGCATGCATTTTTGGATAGTTTTGTACTTGGTTCTTTTTTTCTTCCTACAATTGTAATCACAACCAACAAACAAGCCAGAGGTAAATAATATTAGGACTAGACAGTAAAGAGGCAACACCTCTCTAATGCATTTTATCAAGTAGTTGAATGGCATATATGAAGGGCAACTCCAACATTTAAAGGGGCAGCACCCAAGTCATCTATGGACATTCACTGAAGTTCGAAGGGTCAGCACTCAAGTTATCCTTAGACATTCACTGAAGTTCGGGGGGTCAACTGACCCCCTTGCCCCTCAATATATCTGCCCCTGCTTGTCGCCTTACGTCTTCATTCAATTAAAACATTGCGTGATTGTAGACGTAAGTTAGCTTAGTTGGTAAGGAAAGTGTTCGCCCTCTTTTGATCCTTTGTCATATCGAGTAATCAAGTTATATCATGTGCATAAAGACCATTATGATTATGCGTGTGCATACACATTGTCTAAACTCTAGTTGTCAAGACATGAAACCAATAATACTTTACCAAATTCCAACCGTTGCCATTTGCCACCAATCCTACTTTACTTGCGCTTCCACTATGGGTAGTGTCAAGTTCAGTCGCGCACCAGCGGAGATTTAGGGGCTGATCTGGCCACTTAATAATGACCAGAATCTGCCCAAAAGTGCTCGACTAAATATCTTGATTCTAAATTGAATACTCATGCAAGGCACCCTAAGACTTGTCTTCTAAAACCCCATGTTCTTAACCAAAACTTGTAAAGCTTTTCGGAATTTCTCGAATCTCATCCAAACCAACTGTAGATGAACATTCGATCTGATAAATCGTTAAGGGGGCATGTTTGTTTGGCTTCATTAGGATTCACTTGACTGGACTGGTAAACCAGTCCGTGTTTGGTGCAAGAAGGGACTACAATTAATGACACTAAGTTGGGCCCGTGCCAACTAATTCCTTCGCTAGTTGTTCTCAACGAGACCCCGAAAACTAGGGGATTGCTAATCCCGTCTCCACCACCTACGTCCCGTGAACCTAGTCACCAAAATCATGCCTTCTCACCGATTTCCATCATCCCGCGAACCCAACCCCCTATTTGCTTCCCGACGAACCCACAGCCCAGATATCCCTTCTTTGCTTCACAAAGGAACGCCTTTATCGATATGTGGAAATGGGTTTTCATTTTCGTCGATTGAACAGGAATCAGACCCAGAAAACTTAGGACTCGAGAACGATCTCCGCAATTCAGCTTCCTCCGCGACCCAAGAGCTCCAGCTCCTGCGCCCAGTCGTTTCCTTTGAGGCGAAACAAATAAATACAAAGTTTCAAACTTTGAAGAAAAAGAAGACCAAAGTAATTTGAGGTGAAGCGGGAGGAAATAGGGAGAGGGGAGGAGACAGTGGTACAGAGAACAGTGGGCGAAAATGGGGGAAACAGGGGGGAGGGGAAGAAGACAGTGGGCGGAGAAACAAATAGGAAAAAGATTATTATAGAAAAATACAGTAATAATATAATATTAATAGATATAGATTAAATTAATAATAAAATAATAATAGATAATGATTAAGTAACACAATATAAGAGTTCAGCTTCTTAGCTCAACTATGCACCAAACGCTTCACTAAATCAGTTCAGTTTAATTTGTTCTAAGCAAGTTCAGCTTAGTCCTAAAGTTAGTCCAGTTCGAGATAGTCCGGTGCAACAAACGCATTCTAAAAGTCCTAAATGATAGTTGGGATTAACCGAAAACTTCCATGGAAAACGTTTGAGGATGATGAAGCAGCAAGTGGTTAGAACCAGATACAAAGGACACATTCTCCGAACACCTTCTTCTGATTGCAAAATGCACACCAAAGTCATGTCTACAAAAATTCAATGTATCAAATACCTGTTTGTCCCACCGAGTGAGAAACTTCCCGCTGGTAATCATCCACGGCAGAAGCTAGACATCAAAAACTGTCAGCAAGAGAATTTTGATAATAAACTATAGGCGAAAAGAAAGTAAATGCATCTTCAAACTTAAAAGACCTCTGGGAAAAAAAACAGTTTCGAGTGGTGCGATCCCCAGACCTACGCCGAGGTATTGACAGTGATTCTCAAATATCACAGAACAGAACAAGCAGTCGAATAGCAGACTCCCACAATTTCAAACCAAACCCTTTTATATATCATTAGCAATCCATAGTACAACATTACACTTAGACACGCTAGTACAATAATAATACACGATCGTATACTAACAAAAATAAGAAAACATAAAACCCCATACCTAAAGCCATCTTTATATATAAGAGAGGTTGGCTTGCTAAGATCATCATTCATCTCAGCAACCGACCTTCCACATTTCCCGTCAGCATCCGTTCTGAGACTGATCCACCTGATCTTAGTTTGGAAAGCAATGTGTCACGTCCTGCTAAAAGGATTTGGAAAAAGCCATCCACTTCTTTTGTAAGAAGATCTAGCCCTTGAGAAAGTTTCTGCGCCTTCCTGTCCAGGTCTGAAACAGAATTCTTGAATGTGTTCCCTTCAGCGAGGCCAACGCCATCTTGGATCTTGGGATACAGTTCCTTAACAACATCATCAACTGCTTCCAGCTCTTTCAGTACCATGACTCTTCCACTAGAAAATACATTTCTAATTTCCCCATTTACATTACCCTGTAAATCGTTAAACGCTTGTGCCCACAAATATGTCTCTGCAACATTCAAGTCTAACAACTTCTTTGCGGAACCAGAAAAGGCGGCAGCAAAGACACTACAAACAGATACTGTCAACACCTTAACTCCATACATAGCACGCATCAAAAGTTTCCCTTTTGCTGAGTTCTTAACCTTCGGAAGGTCAAGGGATTCCACAAGCTTGTCCAAAATGGTGCTACAGTTCTCAACTCTGGGGTTTGTTGAACCAATATGATGCCTCCATCCATCAAGTGAAGAACGGGCCCGAATAAATTGGTCCGAAGAAGTTGAATCCAAATTATGCAAGACGCATTGAAGATAAAGATGCCCCTGGTTTAAACGTGAGATCTCAGAGCTAAAAGCAATGCATACATCGAGCAACTTCACACTGATGTCCAAGTACACATCAATCCATTTCTCATCCCAGTTACTCACAGGGAGATCGATTTCAGCTATGAGAGATTTTATGTCATTATGAGTTCCACAGAGAGACTCCATAGCTAATTTCATCCATGACAAGCTGAGTACATCATCCTTGTCTTTTGGGTTAAGCTTTCTTAGCCTCCCAGCTAATGTTTCCTCAAAAGTGTTCAACAGTCCAAGAAGCCTTGGAGACAGCTGGGAACCCTTTGGTGCAATCATCTTAAAGGGATTTCCGAAATGGAAGAACGGTCGGTGTGGTTCTTGTGGACGACTCATTATTGTGTATTCACTGCAAGAAGAAGAAAATGTGATCAGATATCATATAGGAAATCAACCTCAAAAGGCATCCAAAACCAAAAGTGAGGAAGACTTAAACATGATGAGATATCACGTTGTATATCAGCCTCTCTAGTCATCCGAGAGATGACAGCAGAAGAAAAAGTGAATTCAACAAACATATTATCCGGGAGACATAAACATGATGAGTTATCAGGTTGTAAATCAGCCTCTCTAGTCATCCGGGAGATGACAGCAGGAGAAACAATGAATTCTAACAAACATATTATGCAACCTTCCACATGATTCCAGGCAGTAGAATAACAAAATTATGTAAATGACCAACTAAGCAGTAATCACCGAAAACATAAGCCTAGTTGAGTTGACAAAATCAGCCGCAAACAGATAAACCGAAAAGTACAGGTACGCCCCGTTCATTTCTTCCATTATAATAGCATGCAATTTCAACAGTTCAAACAATTTCACGCGTGTTTGATGAGATATTACCACTCTTCAAGCAACATTCATAATCAATTTAACCAAGTTAAGCATATACGAAACAATAAGCTATGACTCCCTCCCCCAAACCACCAAAAACCAAATCCTCTTCATCTTATGCTTCTCTTTACGGAATTATAAAAAATTTTAAAAAGAAAAACAGTTAATCTGAACCTTATCTGAAATTCTGTATTCCACCTGACAGAACCAAAATACAACGAAGCAAAGAAAAATCTGTATGACAACGAAAATAAAAATAGCTTACATGCTTTCCTACCTATTTTTTGCCATTTCGTACAGTACCAAACGGGCAGCGAACAAATACCAACACTCAAAATCCTACCCATACCTAATTAATAACAAAACCCCCACATTTCTACACAAACGTTTAAACTTTCAAGTCACAAATTTTAGCTTCAAAGATATAAACACCAACCTCACAAAATTTTAAGCTTCTAAAACAAAATTAAACAAAAATTAAAGCTAACCTAATCAAATCACACACAGATACATAAAAAAAAAAATTCAAATCAGAAATACAAGCATAATCAAACAACATATACAAAAAAAATTAACAAATTAACATTTCTACGAATAGACCCACTCACCTAACCGTTAGATCTTCAGAAATCTACACCGAACTTTGATAAATTGAAAACAAAAAACCCTAACCCTAAAGTCAATCTATGCGAAACAGAAATTGGGAAAGAAAAAAAAAAGTAAACTTGAAACAATTTAGCCTAATTATATTTTAAACAGATAAAGAGAGAGAGAGAGAGAGAGAGATTTGTACCTGATTCAGAGGAGAAATCGAGAAATTTCGATGAAAGATTGGAGTTTTGGCGACTCGGTATTTGGATGTCTTCGTTGAAAATGTGAGGCTGCTGTTTACAAGTGGGTGAAGGACAGTAATAGGCTACCCGAGGATGTACGGGGAGATGGCGACACGTGGGCGTGGGTGATATTTCCGTTGAGGTTCGAGGACCTTCGGTTGTTATGCTGGGGTTGCACGTTGACGTAACGGACGGTTTTGATTGTGCTTTGTGTGCGATTCGGCCGGGTTACGTGGCTGTCATCACCAGATGAACGGTATTGATGGTTAGAGGATGGGTTTTGTTACGGGCCTTTGAGCTTGGGCCCTGATTTTTTCGTGCACGTTTTCTTCCATGTATACATTTGTTCATTTTTCACTTTTTAAATTGAATTTCAATATAAAAAATATGATTTATATCACAAATGGTTTCTGAAATTGATTCACACCATTAAAATTATCTCTAATTTTGAAAATCTATCAAGGTAGTTCCTGAAAATAGGTGTCACAAATAAATGTAGTCATTCCGTCACAATTCTATAAAAAATTATGTTATGTGCTGATGTTGCATATAAATAGGGCCCACAAGATGTAAGAGTTTTTATCACAATTGCTCTGTGAAATTAACCCACACAATCAAGATGGTCCCTGAATTAGAAAATTGGTCAACGTAGTCCTTGAAAAATAGGTGTCACAAATTAATGTGGTCATTCGGTCACAATTATGTTATGTACTGATGTGGGTTTAATAATTAATTTAAAAAGTTGTCAAAACACCTTTTCACACAGTGAGATTATCTCAAGGCAGAGCTTGCCATTCTTCGCGTCACCAAGATCACTAGGGGAGCGCCCAACAAGCTCTTCGAGATTAAGGTTGTGAGGCTGTTGATCACCCAAATGTAGACGATGGAGTCACAAAAGTTGTCACCAATCCAAGCCGTAACCAAAGGTGGTTTCCATCCTAGTCCAATTTGATGAAGGGTGTCAAAGAGTGAAAAGGTTGGGTGTCTTGAGAATTTTCTTTGTTAGGGAAGAGATGGCGAAGGCTACCATATATGGAAGTAGAGGAGTGGGTTGGGCTTAGAGGTAATTGTGGGACCGAGTTTTTGGGTTGACAACTTTTTAATTAACTATTAAATTATTAGACCTATTTCTAGTTCTCTTTTTTTCTTTTTGGCTGAAGAAATTCATTTTTTATTTAGTTAGACTATTGGGTCCATTTATGTGCCACATCTGCACATAACAAATTTTTGACAGAATTCAAACAAAATTACCACATTGATTTGATACATCTATTTTAGGATTACATTGATTAATTTTCGATTTCAAAGATCATCTTCATGGTGTGGGTCAATTTCAGGGACCATTATGATCTAAAAAAAAACTTGTGGGACCCATTTATGTGTCACATCAGTACATAACAAAAAAATTTGACAGAATTGTGACAGAATGACCACATTAATTTGCGATACCTATTCTTTTGGACTATATTAATTGATTTTCAATTTCAAATATCATCTTAATGATATGGGTCAATTTCAAAAATCTTTTGTATATAAATCCTATAAAAAAAATTCAAAATCATTTCCAGAAGATAAAATTTGCTACTGTCTAAATCCAATACACAATTTTTTTTTATTTGGGACTTTAAAAATTAGATTGACTTTTTTTCGTTGATACAAGTGTTACTAATACAACTAGGGAGTGGAATAGAACATATAACCTCAAATGCAAAGACAGTTACTTGATTTACAAATTTCTTATCGAATAACCTTTTTTTTTTCGTTTGAAACTTTACATATTTGAATTGTGATTTATGATATAGAGAAACTTGTACGTTATTATCATTCGTGAGGTAATAATTGTATAATGGTGATGAAGCTCATGGTGGTGACAAAACTAATGTGTCGAAAATAATTATGCTTACAATTGGTGAGATTTTGTGTAAATTTCTATTTTGTTATCCTTTAGATTAAAAAACAAAATACATATAAGATTTTTATTTTTTTATATTTTTTATTTTTTTACAATGTAGTAGCCTTGCGAGGTTGATATAACAAGGGTTTTAATAATATTTCTCTCTCTAAAATAAGCCATGTCGGAAATGAGAGAATTAAGACAAATTTTCGTATAGGTAAACACTTTTAACTACTTGAATCTCGAATTATAATGTTAAGGAAAATTTTATTTGAACCCATGTAACATCTCTTTACACCCAACTTAAACTGTAAATGTAAATTACTTTATTATCTTATTGCATAATTACCATAAAGTACAAGATAAAACTAATAATAAAAATGATTATAAACCCACACCCAATAATCAAATCTAACCATCACCATCAAGTATCATTCTCCTACGTTCTATTATGACAAAAATCATAAGACACGCTTATAGTGAAAAACAAGCCCTTTTGTACGGATGGATAATAATTTTGAACTATTGACAATCTATACTAAGCCAACTACCCATTCTCCTATGCCCGGCTGAAATGGGAACGCATGGAGTGGACGGGAAAGGGAGGAGTTTTCTCTTCCTTTTTTGTACAGAGGAAGAGTGGAGGGGTATGGCGTGCATGCAAACCCATCATATTCAATCCCTTAAAAGTTGGACAGATTTGAGGGAAGAAACAAATAAAAATCTTAATAAAGTTTAATGCAAGCTCAAATTGAAAACATGGAAACATAAACTTGTATGCAGCACATATGATGCACGTGAGAGCCTAATTTAAAAAACATCTTTAACAACTTAAGTCTTTAAATTCTACCCAAGATATGTCAAATAAGAACATGCATTGTGCTGCAATTACTTATATTAAAAATTGGCTCTTGCAATGAAACAAATGAGTAAGTAGCAATTCAAGAACTCCCCTCGACAAATCTAATGAGAAAATTGACCAATACTATCAAGTCCTGACAAATACGAACTAACTTAAGAGAGCAACGCTGTAGAGGGTGATGGAGACTCCATCAAAAGTAACTGTTGGAAGGAGAGAATGTCAGAGAAGACAATGCTTTGATTTTTTGGTTTTTTATTTTTCATATGGGTGTAAAAGATAAATTTACATATTGAATTGAGTTTGTGAGGGTAGTTTAGGTAGTAAATTTGGGTTTAAAAAGATATTGATAGTTTAATTAAAAATAATATGGGTGCAAAGAGTAAGTTGGATGTAAAGACAGGTTAAATTGGTTTAAATAAAATTTTCCTAATGTTAATGGTGCCTAGGCCTGGAAAATTTTCCCGAAAATTCCAAACCAAATAAAAAAAATTCCAATCCTATACCGAAAAATTCTCAAACCGAAAGTACCGAATTTTTTGGAATCCATACCGAACCGATCCTGAACCTTTCGGTATGGAAATCGAGATTACACATTCAATGGTTCGAGAATCTCGAACCGAACTGAACCAAAAGCCCAAAAGCCAAAACGCAATCCCAATTCATCCCGAAATACCGAAAATTAGGAATACTGAAATTTCGATTTGGAATTGGTATTTAAATTCCCTGAAAATTTTTGATTTGAAATTTGGGATCCCATTTTTTATTTGGGATCTAATACCCAACCACCCCTAGTGGTGCCTACAAGTTCAATTATTTGGGAATATGGGTCACAACTTGCAAAGTTAATCTCTGCCAACAGTTGTCATTTTCATTGTTAGTTAGAGAAAAGTGATTGGGTGCTTCTACATGAAGCACAAATGAGTCGGCAATTGCTATAGCAAAAGACTCATTGCTTACTAATAAGTGTTAGTAGTAAATCTCACACTAGGTTTGAGAATTGTATGCTGTTGTAAAATCGACGGTGGGTGCAGTGGAATAAATGGAACAAGACACAAAAATTTACGAGGTTCCTCTACAGTCAGTGTGACTGGAGTACGTCCTCGGGGCTGCAGTGGTGCTTTCATTATAATATAGAATAATAGGAGTACAAAGATAACTCTCTCTATTATCTCCTCCTCATCTTCCTATTCTTCCTCTCTTTCTCTTCTTTCCTCTCTCTCTCTCTCTCTTCCTTTCTTTCTTTTCTTTCCTCTCTTTTCCGTCCGTGAACTCACATCTCTTCTTCTCTTCTTCAAATATATAAACAAAAGAAATCACTATTCACTTTACAAATTTTCCACAAATGAATAGTGAAACTACTGTGCATAAATAGTAACAAACTATTCATGTGGGCCATCCACATAATATTTACAACACTCCCCCTTGGATGGCCACAAGTCTTCGATTGACTCATTAAAATCTTGATCTGTCTTGGATGCTCCCCCTGATGAGTATCTCCCCCTGATTTCAAATCATTTAGGTTGATCGTTGATCGTTCTGCTTTAGTCTCTTGGCGGGGAGAGTTGCCGAAAGAGGTGCTTTACTTGTTGTTAACTTTCCACAGGCTTTTTCTTGAACTGGGCTAGAGGGCCTTCTGCTAGACTAGCATTGAAGATCTGAATTTACTCCTTTTATCTGGAGCGGAATTTGATTCAAAAGTGGTGGACACTTGATCTTGAATCGGACTTGTGATTTCTTCAAGGGTCGTCGAGGCTTGATCTTGAATGAAATTGGACCATGAGGAGCTTCACGTGACAAGTGATCTTCGGCTTTGTCAGGGATGAATCAGCACGTGTTTGTTGCACTTGTCTCCACATGCTTCAAGTATCAGTTTCACTTGCCTTACTTGCTCCCCTTACTTAAGTAGTATTTTCCCCCATGCATGTGTGGCATCTTCTCCTGCAGTATTTGCCTTTTGATGCAGGAGTGGAATGCAACCCTTGCATTTGGATGGTCCTTCAGAACATTCCCTCACAATGACTCATCTTGGCAGCTTCAGTGTAAAGAGCCACTATCTGATCTACTGTCATGAGGTATTTGCCGGTGGAATTCATGACCTTGACAGCAGTTGAGGATGAGTACTCGAGAGCAATACTAGGTAAGCAATCAGGAAAGGTTCCAGGCAGTCGGTTCCTTACCGGGAGTTTGAGTGGAGGTTCCGACATATGGCTTTCTTTATCCTTGTCTTTGCAGGTAAGAACAAGGACAAAGGAAAGGACAGGGAGATTGCATGATATGAGATAATCTTGCTCTGGTCCCTGAAGATATGTGATAATCTTGCTCTGGTGTGACATGTTTGAAGAGGTGTTCTCGGAGAGGAAGAAAACTGAGTATTTCGAGATGCTATGTTGAAGATGCATTCTCGGAGATGAAGAAGAGTTAGGTATTCTTGCAGTGTTGCAGGTCTGCCTTGTTATGGAGAACAGAGGTCGACATATATAGAGATTTCTCAATAGCAAGTGTGATGCTGTGCTTTTACTCTTGTCAGCAACTGTGGTGTAATTAGAACAGTAAGATTTACGCGTTTTCAACTTTGTCAGATATCTTTGACAAAATTGCACGCGACATCTGAAAAAGCTGGGATTACGTCTGAAAAATGCCAACGAACTTTATTCAGGAAAATCTGGCTTTTGAAATTCGGAGAGCGGTGCCTCTTCGATCTCTGAATGAGTGGTTATGTTGCCTCTTCTTTTATAGAGACATCGATTGTGTTCAAGAGTATGCTCAGAAAGTTGCTGCCTGAGAAATTTCCCCCTTCTTGCTCTTTTGAAATTTTATTGGACCTCTATTTTCCTTCATCATTTCTGAAAATGACTTGCCCATCTAATATTTGCTTAGATTTGAGTCTTAGGAGTTCTACAGATGAGCAGCATCAAGATAACATATGGCGCCCGTCCTTCTTATCTTCTAATGGTCCTCTTACAGTTGGGGACTCTGTGATGAAGAATAACATAACCGCTACTGTGGTAGCTAGGAATCTTCTCACTCCAAGGGATAACAAGATCCTTTCAGAACGGTCTGATGAGTTGGCCGTTCAAGACTCATTGGCTCTCAGTGTTCAGTGTGCTGGCTCTGTTTCCAATATGGGCCAACGCCTACTTGCTCAAACTCGCCAAGTTGAATCATTGATGGCGGAGGTGGCAAGTCTTAAACAAGAGATCGGAGAGCTCAAGCACGAGAATAGGGTGTTACACGTGCTTGCAAATAGTTACTCTACGAGCATGAAAAGAAAGCTCGACCAACTGCAGGAATCCGAAAGTCGGATTCAAAGTGATCACCAGAGGTTTTTTGCTAGATTCCGAAAGCAACTAATGCCTTCATCTTCTGGTGTTTTGCCAAGTACTGGGGTGCCACATGATCAATCTCCAGTGCCTCCCCCTTCTGGGGTACTTCCGAGTACTGAGGCTTCACATGAGCAACCTTTGTGAAGGCTCTATCCTCATGTGTATGTACATATCTGTAATTTCTTGGAGATATTAATAGATGAGCTTTATTTCATTCAATGTATTGTGCCAAATACAATAAAGCATATACTTCACTAAGATGTGGTACTTCTGGACCAAATATTAATTTATCTTTACCCTCACGAAGATAAATGATTATTCTTAGTGTCTTCATCATTTGAGTATTCAACTCATAATCTTCAATCCATATGGTTCTTTTAATATCATAAACATCATGGATAATATTCGTGTTGGTAGATTGTTCGATCTGCAGCTCGAGACAATAATTCTTTCAACACTTTATAATCTTTCTTGACTTTTCAGGAGTCTCAATTTAATATCATCAACTCTTCAGGAGTTCTAATTTAATGTCATTGACTCTTGCAAGAGATTTTAGTATGTTGCAACAATATCATAATGATAGTACTCACTAAGGCAATTTATACCATCCATTGGTATTGAGTACATATTTTATGCTTTACCCTTTGGGGGCTTACTTCAAGCAATTTGAATCATTCAGAGATTTTCTACACTTCATGACACATTTTCCTTTGGAATTTATACAGAGCAATTTGCTCCCATGTATACTTGAGGGATTTACTTATAGAGATATAATGTGGGCGACTCACAACCCTTCGTATATAATTCTCCATTTATATGAACTCGTTTACAAGAACATAATTTCAGGTTTCAATTAGTAACCTTGTGTCATATCATGTGAGTGTATTTTCACTGTATTACAAATGCCCATATGTAACATCTTTGGTTTAACATCTTTTGGCTATTTGTATTATATACACATATATAGGTCCATTTTTCCACGTTCTTACAAAATTGTAATGGAATTGCCTTTCTCCATTTTGGCCAATAATTTTCCTTTTGTCGACGAACAAAAGAACGTGACTCAATATTAACACAGCTCATTGATGAATTTAGTAGCTAATTGTAAAAACCAAAATTACCATTGGTCATCATCAATTTGTGATCCCATATTCTCAAGTGCATGCGCATGCATAAAAGCTTTTCATTTCTTTGGATATCCATTGCCTCTTCAAGGGCATTACACTATCTCTTCCAGGATAGTCATAGTTTAGAGAATGCGGATCATAACCTCTTCTTGAGCGTTATAGAGCTTGGATTTTAATCTCCACTTCCAGGAGTTGAGTCATTTAGAACCTATACGTCAATCATGCTTCATGCATGAGACATCATCATTCCCATGTCTGCGGATTGTCCTTTCTGGGACATGTATCCATGCGACGACTGTCATGCTTCTGGCATGCAACAATTATGCTTCAGAAATGTAATAGTTCAGTAGTGCCATATTCTTCTTCTTTCGAATAACTGAACCTTTTGAGTCTAAAAGTCTGCCACGCTTCAGGCGTGCAACAGATAAATCATTTACTATCTCATTATTTTGTCCAACAGGGACATCAATTCTTGTAGGCACTTTCATTGCATCATTCAATTATTCTGATTTCATTTTCTCATTGATTGCTTTGTGAATCAAAATAAAACAAATTCTCTTCGTTCTTCTGGAACGGTCTTTTCTTATCATTCTTCTGGAATGATATTTTCTCATCGTTCTTCTGGAACAATGTTATTTTCTCCCCCTAATGGCGGAAAAATTGTCTTATCAAAATGATAATCCGCAAACCACGCGGTAAACATATCCCCAATCAAGGATTCCAAATATTGAATGATAGATGGTGTTCAACATCAATGCCTAATCCACGATGATGCCTTATTTCAGTACGTTGTGGTAGTGCAATAGGTACATAGATAACACAACCAAAAACTCGTAAATGTATAATGTTTGGCTGGTTCCCAAACCCGAGTTGTACTGAGAAGTATTGATGGTTGGTAACATGTCTCAACCGAATTAATAATGCATCATGTAAAGTTTACATGTCCCCATGTAGAAAACTGGCAATTTCGTTTTCATGAGCAGAGCGTTGGTAATCAATTTCACCCACTTAATAAATGCTTCTGCTAAACCATTTTGAGTATGGACATGAGGAACTTCTGGTCCTTATTTAATAGTCTGTGAACTGAGACTCTTATGTCTTTTATTACAATTAAGTTGAGGCACTGTGGCACTTCAAACTTACGATACTCATCAAGGAATTTCATGTCCTGATCTTCAAGATCTAGGAACTTTATGCCTAATCCTTTTGCATGATGGAACTTCAGGTCCAATTATTTTTATATGATGAGGATCAAGAAACTGCAGGTTCTGATCTGATCAAGGAACTTCAGGTCCTATATATACTCATTGTAACAAAAGGTAAGTACAATAAATAAATTAAAGCAATAGACGGTAATTCCAACCATAATGAATAAATTGCATTTAAGTAAATAAAGCTTGTGACAAGGGCTTTAATTCAGCACCATCAAAACTTAACGCAATAGGAGGTAAAACCGACCATGGTAAATAAATTGCTTTAAAGTAAATAAAGGTTGTGACAAGGGCTTTGATTCAGCACCATTCACATAAATATCAAAGCTTTAAAGCAAAGGGTAATAATTCTACCCACTGTAAATAAATTGCTTTAAATAAATATAACTTGTGACATGGGCTTTAAACCAACACCATACACATAAATATGCCAAAAACAGAAAATGCAATGATTAAGTCCTCATCTTTTGCTTTTTCTTTTTCTTGGTCTGCCACTTCTTTTGTTTGATTCCTTTTATTTTTATTTTTATTTCACAGTTCTGAAGTCATTTTGGTTACTCAGTAAATAATAGTAACAATAAGTTCCAATTGGTGTTCCTCCTCCGGTGAGTTTCAAAAAAGTCAAAACAGTTCCCATAAGTTTTGGAGTCAAGAGTGTCTGCAACTTATGAGAAGATCAAACCGTTATATTTAGCTCATATTTTAGTATGATATGGATAAGAGGATACCGAACAACTTTCGTGAAGAAACAATTTCGATCTGAGCTACCGAAATGGAGTTATGGTACTCATAAGGTGGCTGTCCAGTTTTATGCGGAAATTGGAAACTGGTTTGGTATTTCAAACATCTGAGACGATCGCACCGTTAAAGTTTTCTGAAATTTTGATATGTTGTAGATACTGAGCGGACGAACAACCTTGAAGAAGAAAATATTTCAATCCGAGGTCTGTAAGTTGGAGTTCCGAGGCTGTTTATATGGCTGTCAAATTCTCTACGAATTTTGAGTCTGTACTCTTTTGCTTCTGCAAAAGATGATATACAGTCATACAACAATATATATAGTTGCTTCAAGAAAATCAATTGTACTGAGATTTGAAGATGAAATGAAAAGATTTTCTTATCTGTGAGATTCCAGCTGAAGGAGGTGAACAGGATGTGGCGTTGTGCTTTCCACTGACATGAGAGCTTCTCGTGCTGATAACGTGTTGTAAAATCGACGGTGGGTGCAGTGGAATAAATGGAACAAGACACAAAAATTTACGAGGTTCCTCTACAGTCAGTGTGACTGGAGTACGTCCTCGGGGCTGCAGTGGTGCTTTCATTATAATATAGAATAATAGGAGTACAAAGATAACTCTCTCTATTATCTCCTCCTCATCTTCCTATTCTTCCTCTCTTTCTCTTCTTTCCTCTCTCTCTCTCTCTCTTCCTTTCTTTCTTTTCTTTCCTCTCTTTTCCGTCCGTGAACTCACATCTCTTCTTCTCTTCTTCAAATATATAAACAAAAGAAATCACTATTCACTTTACAAATTTTCCACAAATGAATAGTGAAACTACTGTGCATAAATAGTAACAAACTATTCATGTGGGCCATCCACATAATATTTACAACATATGCAATTATTTGGGAATATTGGCCCAGCTGCACATGGCTTTTTTGACTAAATTTCATGCCCAAGTCAAACATTTCAACTTTTACGCTACGCAAAAAAATGCGTTGAAAAGGTCAAAAATATAAACACTAGAAGAAAAACAAATCAGTCGATTGCATTGGTGAAGCAAAAAACAGATATCCACACACCCTATTTTACTTCTCACACATTTTTTTTTAATTTTCAACCGTCAGATCGGATGAATTGAAGAAAGATCAATGGACAGAAATTATCAAAGGATGTGTGAGAAGTAAAATAAGATGTGTGGATAGCACACCCCAAAAGCAAAAGGGTCCTAGAAGTGTTTTCTGGATTACTTGCTACATGCTTCTTCATAAAGTAGTTGGATTTTCAATAAAAATTTCAACATTTAATAAGAGTACTTTCTAATAAAAACGCTTATTAGCAAAAGTGATTTATATAAAAGTAGACCTAAACATCATGTTAATTCAGGGAGTATACACAAACGTGAAATTGTACAAAACGTTTAATTAAAAATGATCTGAGAAACACTAGGACATCAATGAAAGGGAACAAACCCTTACATATACAATTTATTGTCGACTTGGTGTCACTCAAATTGAAAGTTTACAACCAGTTTTATTTGTGCGTCCTCGTTAAGGGGTCTACAGCTCATCACCATCTAACATTGAGGCTGGCATTGATGGTGACAGGAAGTTGGAAGCCAACATGAACAATACAAGTATTAAACAATTCATTCCTTAACGCAACTGGAGTGTGGTGGACAATCAAATTGAAAGGGAATGCACATAAGTAACTTTATCAATGCCTAAACTGAGAAAGAATACATACATACACATATATATAATTATATATTTTTTGATGCAACACTAATGATATATCTTGTTTTTACAAGCAAAGCGACAGTAATGAATTATATTTCCTATGAGAATGAAGAACAAATTGTTTGAATTGTACAAGTGCATCCGAATTCGGTGCACGTCCTAAAAAATATGCAACTAAGCAGGAAAAGGATTTAAATTATTGAACATACAACAAAAATCAGGGTAGAAGAAATATGAGCTTCAGAAACCTGGAGATAAAGATGTTAGTCACGCAATCCTCTCGGGGCATTATCTCCACCTCGTAGGTTGGTGATGGTTCCTACCGGTATAACCTTCGCTAGTATCAGAAGTCCTTTCGCTCAAGTGTTATCATTTATCTTCACAACAACGTGATTGTCCTGTTGAGAATCAGGGTCTGATCAGGACGCATCTCTACCAGGTTGGCGTTCCTGCATGTCAATGACATTGGATAAGGAGTTTTATATTAAGAACAGACGGCGATCAAGAATCATGAGATTAGTTTTCAATTGTACATACATCACGGAATAGCAAGTCATCAGCCTCGAGCATGTGGATCACATGTCCCATTTTTGGCCTTTTTGTGGCATCAGGATCAACACATCGAAGAGCAACCAACAGAGCACGTTTAAGTGCTTTTGAAGCAGGCTTCTCGGGCAGCTTGGGATCAACCACATCCTCTGCTTTTCGTTTCCCAACCATGGTTTTTAACCATTCAACTAGATTCACCTGATAATATTCATTAAATTCAATTACAGTTAGTAGCAGGGGAAGAAAACTTGATACATGAGGGGGGTTGTGGGGGGAAAGGGTCAAAACCTAACCTCTCCTTGTGGTCGACTATAATCAACGGGGCTTCTCCCGGATATAAGCTCCATAATAAGTATTCCAAAGCTATAAACATCACTCTTCTCGTTCAGCATTCCCGTGCAAGCATATTCCGGTGCAACATAACTAAAGTAACCACCAAATACAAGATTGATTTTCAGGCACATATGACTCGGCATATGATAAGATAAATTTGTAAATAAAATTTTAAATGAAAATGAGAACTAACCCAAATGTTCCCATCACTCGAGTTGTCACATAACTGTTCTCAGAGCACAGGAGCTTAGCAAGCCCAAAATCAGAGACTTTGGGGTTCCACTGGCGATCAATTAGTATGTTGCTAGATTTCACATCTCGATGAACAACCTTTGGTTCAAGACCCTCATGAAGATAGGCCAACCTGCACAATGAGGGAACCCCAAAGGTCACTTATATACATCAATATGAATCTATCTTATTCTTTTTGAGAAAGTAAAAGAATAGTCGAGCAAAACTAATTTAATCCGAGTACCCTTTTGCTGTTCCCAGTATAATATTCATACGGATAGCCCATGTTAGCGGGCTGACTTCACCAACATCCCCATGAAGCCACTGATCCAGATTGCCATTGTCAACGTACTCATACACAAGCATCCTACGAAAGAAACCAGAACTTATATAACATCTCTAAACACACAACAAGAACCTCAGACTCAAATTATAAGATAAAACATCAGTACCTGTATGCACCCTCAACACAGTATCCAAGTAATCTTACAAGATTTTTGTGTCTCACACGCCCAATTGCTTCCACCTCCACTTTAAATTCCTTCTCTGCTTGACCCCTGAAGATCAGCCAGTATCATAAGCAAATGCGTAACTCACATGCATAAAAAATATTGGGATATCCAAAAGGCAAGGCACAAAGTACCAATCAGTTAATCGTTGGCAATGCAGCCATACACATTAAAGTACGAACAGTGACAACGAAAAGACATTTGAGATAAGTCAAATTGTGCTGTGTGAAGAGAGAGTAAAGTGAGAAACTGATTCTGATGCCATCTTCATCAATTCAAGCTTGATGAAGATGGGTTGAGTATGCAACTTTACAGCACAATTCTAACAAACGCAAGACAAGAATAACCGGAAAAAAGGGACTCAGTAATAATAGATAACCGAACAGTGAAACGCCGATACACAGAAGTACCCTGTTTGGTTGCCGAGAAAATGCAGAAACAGAACTAAAATATATAGTACATATATGTATGTGTATATATACACACAGAGGAAGAAAAAAAATCCTTGAAGTCAACTTCTTACAGTTACTCAGACCAGAAAAACTTGATACTGTCACACCTAACCCATCTTTCTATCCTTGTAAAAATTGTATCACAATTATGAGACATATCCCAACGCCAAAAAAACTTCTATTTTTCAGCAACCAAGCATAATTCAACTGAAAATAATCAATCTAATGTCAAATATTACAATAAAAACATCAAAAATTCATCATCTAACATAAAAAATTCATCATCAAATATTGTCTAATCAGAAAAACCCCACCAACCCATATCCAAATCAATCCAGAAATCACAAAATTCACAAAAATAAAAAATAAAAAAAACTTTCAATCTTCGAAGAAAATTGTAAAAAATAAATAAAAACAAAGTACCTGTTATTCAACAAGTTCTTGACAGCAACTTTACTCCCGTCACTGAGAATCCCACTGTAAACAATCCCATACCCTCCTTCCCCAATCACATTCTCCTCACACAACCCATTCGTCGCCGCCTCCAGCTCCCTCAGAGTGTACCATCTCCCCCAACCCAGATGCGACACCTCCGGCCCCACCACATTCCCGCTCCCAAACGACGCCGTCTCGCACCCGCTATTCAATGTCCCCCTGCTCTCCCCGCTCGACGCCCGGTCCGAATACACCACCACCCGGTGCTCCGGCTTCCCGATCTCGACGTGGAGGTCGTTGACGATTTCCTGGATTTCCTTCGATTTGACTGGAGTGGGGGGCAAGTCGGCGGCGGTGGGCTTGGGCTTGGCCTTGTGGGCCCGGGAGCGATGACGGGAGGTGAGGCAGAGGGAGAGGAGGAAGAGGATCAGGACTATCAGAGAACCGACAAGGATTCCAATGACGACCCAGAGACGGAGCCCGAAGATTGATGTCGGTTTCGAGAGCTGCGAGTTCACAAACGCCGCGTCGTACAACGACATTGCGAATACTAAGAGAATGGCTCAGACAGTTCACTGCGAGGATTGTGGGTTCCGTCGCATTGGGTCTCCGGAGTTTGATTTTCCGGCGATCGGAGAATCGATGCAAAGTATTTTCAGAGTTTTGAAAGCTCGATATGTTACGAGGTTTGTATAAATATGAATATGAAAAAAATGATCCGTCTGTGTCATTATTTTAGTTTCATTTTATCTATTTTATAATTTTTTGGTGGGTGGCTTTTTTTAAAGTTTAATGCTGGGGAAATTAAAATTTTAAATCAAATTTGTAAATTAATGTTTATCAGAGGTCTTATGTTATTGGTTAATTAAATTTAATTACCATATTAAAATAAAGTTTCTAAAGATATTTTGAGTGTCACTTATCGCTAAATAAATAAGCCTTCGGATTTCTTATCTTTATATAATCTCAATAATTTTTCGGAATATGATTTCGAATGATACGTGTCACTAAAGCCAGTAACTCTCCATATTTCTTATCTTTATCAAGGCTTGCCATTTGTTCAACCTTGGATGAAGTTGTTATCAGAAATATAATCACTGCTCACTAGGCATGCAATTTTGGGAGCAACAGAAATATCAAACCAAATTAATACCAAGAACTTTCAACTGAATTGCACAAAAGAGTCAAAATTTAATTGCTATACAGAACTATTGGTTTAGTCACAAACAATCGAAATTCGAAACCCTACCTCATCCATTCTCTAGGAGCGAATCCCTCATCAGGCAACATCTCTGATGGAGGCGGCAAAATCGGATCATCGAACCCGCCAAAACCTCTATCAAAGCCCTGGCCATTTGATTTGGCGTAGATCAACAAAGGAGAGAAGGCCTCCGACGCAGGTTGATTCGCAAAAGCATCGGTTACGGCGAAGTCGTGAAAGATTGGGGAATCGGTGACGAAGACCTTGAGCGACTCGAAGTCGACGAATGAGTTGAAGCACTGGGAGGGGAGTCTGGGGTCGTAGCCTAGGTAACCGACGTCATCGAACAGGCGAGTTGAACCGATGGTTGGGACTGAGTCGTTTTTGGCCATCAGGCTTCTCTTTGGTCCTGTGGGTCCCTTTCTCCTTTGGCCCAACCTTTCATTGGAGATGTTTTTTTCTCAGTTCAAGCTATAGCATAGCCCATAGCCCTATGGTTTGATCCATTGGAGATAGTCTTAGTGTAGATAATATCGTGTTGTTATAAAAAAAAAAAAAACTAATCTTTCCAAAATTTGGTTTAAAAATTTGGTAACATTATCAGTTTTAAAAATATTTAAAAATAGAGTCAAATTATAAAACTATATTTTGAAGAAAAATTAAGTGGCGTATTCAATTGAGATTTTGAGAGATTATAATTCTTTTTACAAAACTAGAAGTATTCAATGAGGATTTTCAGTGATTCAATTAGAAATTGATTTTAAAGGATTTTAAAAAGTTAAGGAATTCGATGGAATTTGAAAGATTTCGTAGTTTATTTTAAGTATTTACAAATCTCACATCTCCCCTAAGAAATTGAAGGAATGCACTCAAAACTTTACATGTATCCAATCAAGATTTTGATAGAGCTTAAATGATTGTAAAGATTCTATGTAAACGTTGAGTGAGTTCCTTCAAATTCTCAAGGGAGAGGTGAGATTCGAGACTGCTTAAATTACACTACAAAATCTCTCAATTTCCCTTAAATTATCCAACTTTTTAAAATCCTTTAAAATCAATTCTATTTGAATACATCTAAAATATTATAAACTCCTTCAAAATCCTAATTGAATATGCTTAAACTTTTAGATAATTACTTAAAATCCTGATTGAATACCCCTGGATTTGTAAAAAGAATTAAAATCTTTCAAAATCACACACCTCCCGTTATAATATGAAAATCAATTAAACTCCATCAAAATCTGCATATTTATAAATCCAGTAAAATTCCTTAAAATTCTAATCGAATACACCCACTAAGTTTTTTATTTATTTTAAGGAGAGACAATATGTTATGCTTGTTTTTCTAATTGTTTTTGTATTTATAATTTTACCATCCATGTGGCATGTACTACTTGTCTTCCTTTTTCTTCATCCCACCTCTTTCTCTTTCTCCCTTTCTCCTTCATTCTGTTTTTTCTCTTTCTGCTACTTTTTTTTTCACCGTACTTGTCTCTCGCCTCCTATTCTTCTTCTTCTTCTTCTTGTTCATATTATTCTGTAAATTTATGAGCTTCTTTTTAGAATGATTGGGATTTTAGATTTTTGGTTTTTTATTTTAGTATTTTTTCTAAGTGTTTGATTTTGAAGTTTTGGTTGATTTGGATGCAGGAGTCTTGAAACTGATCTTACAAAAGTGCAGAGATTGTTGAACCATTCTTGCAGAAGTGTAGAAAAATTTGAAACTGATCTTACAAAAGTGCAAGGAATTTTGAGACTGATCTTGCAGTAGTGTAGAAAATTTTGAAATTGATCTTGCAAAAGTGCAAGACATTTTGACATTATTCTTGCAGAAGTGCATAAAATTTTGAAACTAATCTTGTAAGAGTGCATGAATTTTAAAATTGATATTGCAGGAATGCATAAAATTTTGAAACTGAACTTGCAGGAATGCATGAATTATGAAACTAATCTTGCAAGAGGGCAAAAAATTTGAAACTAATGTTGTTGAAGTGCATGATTGTGAAACTTATCTTGCAAAAATGCAAAAAATTACTTTTTACGGATCTATAATTAGTTTGAAGTTTTTATAGATGGTGTCAGCTTGTAGTTTTGGCTATCGGGGCATGGCTGAAATTTTAAAATTTTGGTTTGCTTGTTTTTAGGTTGAGTTTGTTGGGGTTGGGTTTTTGTCTCTCCTTGAAATGATTCAAAACTAGTGAAATTGTATTTTATGCTTTTATCTTTATGTTTAAGGCTTCATTTTATTTTATTTTACAATTTATGGACTAAATTCTGTTGAATTCATCATTTACTTTCAAACACAAAACGTCTTGTGAAGATGAATAATACTATATGGTATTACTATGTGAATTTTAAAATCATTTTAAGGAGAGCAACTTACATGAAACAGGTTCACCATGGCGTGTTAAAACCTTATGCATGTCATTATTTATTAAAACAGGACGATATGGTTCTGGTAAGGCCCTATTTGGTATTGCTTTTTTTCACCAAAAGCTGCTTCACTTTAAAGTTAAGCAATAAAAAATGTTTGATAAAAATAAAATATCTTGGTTATTTTAAAAGCAATGCCTTGTGACATCAACTTTTAAACGCGTGTAAGTTATTAAAAGCTTCTTTTATAAAACGGAGTTGAGCCTTTAATGAAAATTTTCAATTTTTATAATACCCTAACTTCTGGGCGTCAAGCTCCATCGCTACCCATCGAATTGATTGTGCCCGCCCGCCAATGCAGTCTCCTTAATTTAAAAAAAATAACATATATTGGAACCAAATTTGTGCACCACCGTGTGTGGAGGAGATGCACAAACTACACTATATGTACAAGATCAAACACACGTAAGACAACCTTGGCCCCGATGAGAACTGGACAAACGTTCTCAGACCATCACGTTATTAATCAATATATGAGACTCAAGTAGCGAGGAAGAGAATAAAGTATACTATAATTGCGCTACGAGAGATTAATCTTAGATGGGTATATTTATACTAGTTGGGAGAGAGACATTTAAGGATACGAAATTAGTATTAAACTAGGAGAATCCTAAAGAATATCTAGAGATTGATACTGCTTCCTTTTAGGAGTGTGATTACTTGATGTGCACGCCAATCCCTAAATTGTAGTAATCTCCAAGAATATAGGAAACTTATATGATCCCCAATCAGATTAGGTTTCCGTGTCTTGCGGAACAAGAATGGTCAATCTCAACGAAGTTGGCGAACTTCGTCTACCCTTCCAGAACGTAGGATGTGGTAGCATCGCTGACCCGTTTGGGCATCTCAATTCGATTAGAGCTGTTGCATTCATGATTGGACTTCTGAGGTATACGTATTTCAATTCGTCTTACTCCAACCCTAGAAAATCATGATTCCACAATTACCCTTATTAATGTATTTGAAAGGATTGTTCCACGTGAGGATGGATAGTTATCCAAAGACCACACCTTTTAGAGTAAATCGGAATACATACCGATTGATTTTCTTCTACCATGTGGTGAACCTGCCTCGTAACCATTGCAAAATAAATGAGATGTTCCAGATTAGGCGTGTGGCCTCGAAAGTATTGCCGAAAAAACATCAATGATGAGGGTGTCTTAGTTGTGCATATGCAAGAAATGAGGAAATGCTTTTTTCGTTACCAAGCGATTGCGACCATCGGATTTGCACATTCTGAGGCGAGACGATCCAAATTCAATCGGTAAGGTGACTTGAAAGCCTGCGATTATTCAACTTTTCTTCTAAGATTTCTGCAAGTCTTCAAACTCCTTTCTTTTAAACCTAAACTTTCGAATTCATTTATCTTTGCCCCATTCTCACACATTTGTACAAATAGGTCTATGTGTGGATGGAAGCAACGTTTCTTAGACAAGCTGGGAAGATTTGTAAGCTTGAGGTGGCCTTAAAGAATGAACTGGGTGTAAAATTCAATTGGAGAGGCAGCTGAAAAGAGGTTTGAGGAGCTGGAGAAACCACTAGCAGGCAAACAGGCGACGGAGAACACCCATGAGCTTGAGCAGACTAGCCTGATTGAATAGTTGTGTAGCGAAGAGGTTAAGGCTAATGACCTTAAGAAGATACTAACTAGGGTCAAAGTAGAGCTGGAGTTGTCGGTGAAGGCCATGACTGAGGCGCAGCTGGTGTTGGTAACTAAACAGGGCAGCTGCCATGCAAACCGTGCCATCCTTCAGTCGGAGCTGGATGGGCTACGCTGTGAGGCAGAGTTAAGGGAAGAAGCGCATGTTGAGGCTCTTCAAAATATGAGAGATAAAAGCGAGGTGGATTTAGCGGAGCTCTGCGATGCCTTCAAGAAAGCATTGAAGTTGAAATACTCTAAGGGCCATGATCGAGGTCATATCATTGGTTACACCAATCAAGACCATTGTGATAATTAGTCCCCATAGAAGAAGATGGAAGAGCTCAAGAGGGCTAACTTTCCAATTCCTAGTTCTCTTAAAAACGAGATCACGAAGTTGGAAGGGTTTGCATATACCGGGACCATCACTGGTCTCGAGGAGGATTCTGAAGCAACTCTGTCTGCCAACTCCAACGCCGCTCTAGAAGCTCCACTTGCTTCGTCTACTAGCGAGAAGGGTAAAGCTGCTATTATTGCAACCAACACTGATGATGAGAATTTACGTTAGTTGACTTTCAAGTGTTTTTATTGTTTGCCATAGTCATGGGACTTTGGCCGTTTATATTTATGCGACCGGATTTTCTTGCATATTTTTTTACCAAGTCATTATTAGAGCAGAATATTTAGAGCTTTTCCTCCTTTGCTTCCTTATCGTGGAATAAGGTTTAATCTGACAATCTTTATAGAGTAAACAAACTGAGAGTTAAGTAACAGAGTTAAACACGAATAAGCTTATATGGTAGGGGCTTCTGTTTTCCCTTGATAACATTGAAGCAAAAATGTTGTTTCCTAAACTTAGTGTTTATAAAGATTTCTAGTGCGATAGTCGGAATACCACCCTATTCCAATTTTAAGTCTATGCCCTATGAAAAATCTTTTACTCCGAGACTTGCTGTGATGCATAGATCCGATTAAGGATAAGAAAGTGATTAACTTTGTCCAGAATGACCTCCATATCTTAATACCAGTCTGCCATGTTTTAATTGCCCTGTTGGCTAAGTAAGAGTAATTGCTAACACTTGCAATAGATTGATCTAAGTATTTGTGAGAGGTTTTATAACTTTGTGTCCGTTTGTTCATTCACCTTGCCATATTCCGGGTTTAAGCATTTTAATAATTGCAATGTGTCACCAAGAAAGGGCTCACTTCCTAGTCCAAATTATGTGTTCTTCCTACTAAACCTTACACAAAAGTTTCGTTAGGAACTTGGTCGCTTGCATGTGGATCGGAAACACCTTTGGAATCCTTTTGTCAGACCCTATATGTATCTAACTTGATTGTTTTCGATCAGACTACACTTAGCTGGCTTAGCTAAGGCATTTATGTGTAACGGAGCTCATTTGGAATAAAATTCATTCATGAAGATTTCTAAGTCTTAATGCCTCATACATATCTGCTTTAGGCACGAGATCACCATTGAACGTACTTGACTTAGTAGGCTGGTCTAGAATAGAAGTAATCATACTCAGTGCCAGAGTTTAAAGCCACCACTCGGTTGATTTCTAATTCGCATTTTCGATTATTCCCTTGAATGGAAAGAGCCTAGGTTTAAATGTTATAACCTACAACTCTTAGGTTGCATAAACTTTTTGAAAGCAAGATGGTGCACTGGAAGCTTCCAAACAACGGGGCCATGTTCAATTATCTGTAGTCCGCCTTACGTAACCACGCTTAATAAGGGTCGAGTCTCTCAAGCTACCATCGGACCACATGATGGGCCATAAGAACTCCTGTAACACTAATACTTTGAATTTAGACTTGCACTTTTGCAGAGTTTCAAAGCAGTGTGATATTTGGGATATCTGTGGATTCCCTGGACCACAAAAAAGAAAGAAAAAAAGAAGAAGAAAGAATGAACAAACAAAAGTCAAACGATAATCAAACTAAATTCTTATTATCAAATAATAGAGGGTTGTGATTGAACCCGCATTGGATTGCCTACATATCTTCGAGAATGAGAATCAAATCACTGGTGTAATTCTAACAAAAGATGATACAATGTGTTTTACATCAGTGTTCATCTTTGACGAAAGTTCCTTGACTCAGGTAGGAATTGGTGCTCAATGACATTCCATGTCGAGAAAGAATCAAACCACATGTAGTTCGTTTAAGGGTTTTTAGTGATACCATTGGCAGATTGTTCTAGTCGAGGTGTTGGCATCAACGTTAATAGAACTTTCTTCAGCAAACATGATTGTGGTAGAGTGATTTGGTAGGGGGAATATGAGTTCATTCTCAACAAAAATACCAATTTTTTGAACCAAAATTGCGCACCGTGTGTGGGAAATGCACAACTCGACTACTTGTAAAAGATAAAACATACATAAGACAACCTTAGTACCAGTTGGGTACCAACCAAAGACACTTTGATGATCAAGTTAGTAAGCAATATATGAGGCTCAAGTAGTGGACAAGAGAATAAAGTGCACGATAATTGTGTTACTAGAGATGAACCCTAAATAAGTGTATTTATACTAGTCGAGAGAAAGACCTTTTAGGATATGAAATCTATATTAAACCAAGAGAATAATAAAGGATATCTAGAGGTAGATATTGCTTTCTTTTAGAAGTGTGATTACTTGTGATGCATGCCAATCCCTGAATTGTAGGAATCTTTAAGAATGTAGGAAACTTATTTGATCCCCAATCGGATTAGGTTTCCTAGTGTTGATCTTAACGAAGTCGACAGATTTCGCCTACCTTTCCAGAACACGTAATGTGTTGGCATCGCTAGCCCTTTTGAGTAGCTCAATCTGATCGAAGCTGTTGAGTTTATGCCTAGACTTATGAGGTAAACGTATTCCAATCCGTCTTACTCTGACCCTGGAAAATCATGGTCCCATATTATCCTTTAACACACATTTTATCCATTGGAGAACAAAGTGACCGCCACGACTTACCACTACAAACACTAACCTTACACCACCACTACCATTACCACCACCATTGTTGCCACCACCACCACAACCACAACCGACGCCATTGCCACCACCATCGTTGTCGCCACTGCCACTACCACCACAATAACCACAACTGCCACCATTGCCACCACACCCATAACCGCCACCACCGCCTCTAGCATCACTCTTGTCACTATTACTACATTTACACCCCAACCACCAAAGCTCACTATTGCCGTTACTTCTACAATTCCCGCCGCCACCATACTTCTACCATTGCCGCTACCATCACCACCATTGCCCTTGCCATCGCTGTCGTTGCCACCACCACCTCCTTTACTATATATCCATTTTTGTTATTATAAACAGTTATATCATTTTTACATTAAAGTCACATAATGCATTTACAATGCTTTTCATACTCGCGTCACTTTAAAAATACTATTTCTCAAACACTCATCTACTTTATTTTTCAATTGATTATTCTTAAAGCACAACAAAGACAATTATTTAACGTAAATCATGATTTTCAAACACTCATGTCCTCCTTTAGCATACTCATGTTAATTTCAATTTCTGTTAATTGATGTATCAATTGATTTATTCAATTTGAAGGGAAAAAGAAAAAGAAAAAAGAAACATGGTCATTGGAGAAGAAAATGAGAGTGTGAAACTTATTTCCCTAAAAGCCAAGGTTTCAAAACTAAAGATACTAGGCGCTAGTCAGGTGGTGAGTTGAGACTTAGCACCTAGGTGGAGTAGGCAGATTTAAGTAAATTTATTACATATCGTATAACTAAGTGTTTGCTTATACTTGAAAAATACATAATTTCATTGGGGTAGAGAAACTGCAAAATAGAATAATATATAGATTATAAAGTACTAGAACATAATGAAAATATGAGAAACAAGTACACACACACACACACACACACACACACACACACACACACACACATATATACATAATGTTTGTTCATCTAAGTATTCAACAAGTCTATTACAATTTATTAAAAAATAAAATGTACAATGAAAGTTATCTATTTTCTGTCTAAGTGAGAGTTGCGACCTAGGCGGGTTTGGGCAGGTGCCTAGGTGGTCAAGACAGGCTCCTAAGTAGGTCTAGGCTCTATTTCTTAATTTTCAAATGCCTAAGGATTAATCAGGACGGTGGCCAGTTGCCTAGAGCTGAAAGTTATCTATTTTCTGTTTAAGTGAGAGTCGCGACCTCGGCAGGTTTAGGCGTGTTACACGGGGTGACTAGGCGGTTTAGAGGGGCTCCTGCATAGGCCTAGGCGCCCTTTCTTAATTTTCAAACGCTTAGGGATTAATCGGAACAGTGGCCAGCTGCCTAGCACCTAGGCAGCGCTAGGCAGAGATTTTAGAATAGTGCTAAAAACCATTGAAATTATACGAAGACAAATGTTTTGCATCATACTTTAAACATAGTATGTCCAATGGAGGTCTTGATTGAAGGCATAATTGATGATATAGTTAGTACAACCATGCAATTGAAGATTATAGTGTTTTCTTACGCTCCTTGTAGTTGTAATGGAAAGGCACACTTGGTTGCTGTGGATAGGAAATTCGGGAGTTACCTTTTGAATAAGGATTTGATGAGGAGTGATGAGAGGGATTTGAATAATACCATTTTGATCACCTTTGACTCTTCCTTGATTGAGCTGTTATTGTCCGTTGCATGCTCGTAGGAATCCCAGTGTGCCTCGAGGGTAATTTAGTCTTCTTAACCCAAAAGTTCACGTGTCACCTCCATAATTTTCTTGATTATTTTTGGATCCACAAATGCCCCCACACCTGTTAGGCTGCTCGTAGGAAAGGGCAGCAGCTGTAGAGGTTTTCATTTGTTTTAGGAAACATAAGATTCTTTCCTATTTTGATGTAGATTCCCATTTTAATTGGAAATTAGATCCTTCTAGGAAAGGGAAATAAATCATTTTAAAAGTCTATTTAAGTCTACCTTAAGTAGATGATTAAATCAACTTCAGAGAGCAATTTATTCTACCCTACAAAAGAGAGAAAGCTAAAGGATATTTGTTCCCCTTCCCCTAGCAATCTTCTTCACTTACCCGTGCAAATGACCATCTTTTGTTGCTTTCTTCGTCTTCACACTGCACCAAGGTAAGAACTTTTTTTTCCCCTTGTCTTCTTAATTTTTTAGGAGTCTCAAGGCTTGAAATTTAGCTCGACGGGGGTCAAGGATGTGTCAAAAAATGGTTGGGGAGCCATGGCATGGCTGCTGCCATGGGGCTGCTTCATCAGATTGGTGCGGTGGCGGCTCAGCTTGGGCCGAGGACTGGCGGGGCCAGCCTAGGGCTCAACACGTGGCTAGCCCATCCAGGGAGCTGGGGCGCTTGGGTTTGGGCCGCTACACTTCGACCCGTGTTGGATAAAGGAAGGGAGGCTCGAGCCTTATTCCTTGGCTTGGCTTATGGGCCGCTGAACTTGGCCCGTGTGAGAGATGAGAGAGAGAGAGGGAGGCACCAGCCCCCTCTAATTGGACTGGGCCGAGGGGCTTGTTAGGTCGAGAGAGAGAGAGAGAGAGAGAGAGAGAGAGAGAAAGAAAGAAAGAAAGATTGGAGTCAGCACGGGCTGGGCTCCCTTGGCTGCTGTCCTTGGGCCATGGGGCCTGATGCACTTTTTTTTTGGTGCAGCTGTCTAACAATTCTTCCTTGCATCTTTGTAGAATTTCTTCGAGCATGTCTTCTTCAAGCCACAAGAGTGATAATGGTGTGCCGTCGTTGTATCGTCAAAGTGGGTCTTTGAGTAAAGTAGGCCATTTCAAGGTTGCTCAAGTCAAAATTAATTTCGATGACTCGTTCAAAGATTTCCTTGAAGCATATAGGCATGCCATTTCGTTTGCGATGCTTGTGAAGTGTGTTAAGGAAGGTAGCAGCTATGAGCCATGTAGTGAGGCTTAGAGAGCTATCAAGTTTCACCCCTACTACTTCGTGTTGGGATTTACTTTTCCTATGTTACATTTCTTCCAAGAAGTGGTTTGTTGCATGAAGTGTGCCCTTGCTCAATGTTCTCCAAATATGGTCCGTGTGATGATGAGATTCCTCAATCTAAGCCAATTCTTTTACTTGGATCTGACCGTCAATGAATTCTAGTACTTCTTTGACATAGGCCATATTGATGGAGTTGGGTAGCTGCAATTTTGCCATAGGCTCTTTGATCATTTGGGCAAGGGAGTTCATGACTAGCCAAGGAGACTTTAGAGATAAGTGGAGAGTGGGAGTCTGATTCTTCCCTTGAGCTGCGTGTTTTGACGATTTTCATCACCGGTAGGTATACTGCTTAGCTTTAGGTTGTCTTGTGCTTTTGCTAAGCTTTTTTTTTATTTGTTGACTATCCTCCTCTATTTATGTAGATTCAAAATTTGGCTCAACTCCCAAGACCTCTTCAGATATGAAGAAGGTGCACATTGATTTAAGTATCCCTGTTGAGTACCGTGAATGGCATTGGCTGCTTAGTTTTCTTTATTGGGATAAAGGTGGGCTACCCCCGAGTGAATAGATCAAGCAGATTAAGGCAGATGCATTGGCTCGTCTGTTCGCTGTCGTGGAGCTTGCTATGAATAAAGGTGGAAAAAAGAGATATTCCCCGCCTGCTCAAGAGGGTCCACCTGTTGCCGAGAGGCTTATGATTAACTTGACTTTTTCCAAGAGGAAGAAAGATGAGGCTGTTAGATCTGATCCTGTGACACCTGCTATGCCGAAGATAGCTAGTACGATTGTTGATAAGATTGCTCAGCGTAGAGGTTCGGTTGTGCCCCCAGTGCTGAAGTCTGTACCAAGACGTTCGTTGGGAGCTAAGTCTGGTTCATCTTTGGAGATGTTTGCTACTATGAAGAATGATAAGGTGGACTTTGTTGCTAAAGTAGCACCAAGGCTTACTCTTTTTACTGTTGGGACTAATTCGCCTATTGAGAAAGAAGAGACTGCTCGCATAGGCAGTTGCGAGAAATCCACCAAGCCTATTTCTGGAGAATCTGCTGAGATACGTGCATTTTGAAGCCCGATCTGCTTGAAGACATGAACGCGTGTGCTAAACTTGTTGATGGCGTCAGAGGGGTTGTTTGCCCAAGTTCCTTTGCGAAGCATACGACCTAGTATAAGAGAATTGCTCTGCTTGCCATGATGCTGAAAATGACGATTCTGGCTGCTGAGTCTATGTTCCTTGACCAAGGGGATACCAAGGCTACCAAGGAAGTGGCAACAACTATGGCAACTGAGGCTTATTCTTCCCCTGAAAAGATAAAAAAGTTGGAGTTTGAGCTCATTGCTTTGAAGGGGTCCAATATCTCTGCCCCCACTTCTCTGCAACTTGAGACCGCTTGCCAGGAGATCGTTGACTTGAAGACTAGGCTTGACGCGATCCAAGTTAAGTATGAAAGTGCAGATAAGGAGATTGGTCGTTATATACCTCAGATTTAAGATCTTGAGCATGCCGTTTCTGAGCTTCATTCTGCTGCTTATGCAAAAGATGAAGAGTTGATTGTTTCTTAGAATCAAGTGACCACTTCCAGAAAATCGTCAATAGGCTTGAACCCCAAGTGTTGTAACTCCAAGATGCATTGAAGATCAATGAAAGTCTGAAGAAGGAAGTGGATGAGCTATAATGCGTCCGTGTTGCCTGCTTGAGGGAATGAGCAGCTGAAAGGTGAGAAGGTTGGACTCGAGGCTTCGTTTGTTCATAGTTAGGCCAATTTCTACAAGCTGGGTTATCTTTGGTAGGCCGTCTGACTTTGAGTTTGCTAGGAAAGACTTCGAGACGTTTTCCATTTCTCTATAAGACTTGCTTTCCTTTACTTTTGACGCTTCCATTAGTGAAGTGGTCGGAGAAGTTGGTGCCCAGGCTGTGGCAGTCGGGGGTGAAGCACTGGATGATACCATTACTTAGAGTGTGGCGGCTGCTGAAGGTGTGGTGACCAAGTAGTTGTGGGATGTCCAAGCTGCTGAAGAGTAGTCTTCTAGGTTGCCTTTAGGATTTTCTTTATTTTCCTTGTTGCTTTTGCTTTTCTTGAACTTCATCGGCCTTTGCTATTTATCTATCAATTTGCTAGAAAATTTAATAAACTTGCTTCATCTGCTTTTCTTTATCTTCACTTCTTTTGTTTATACCCAACCTTTGACCTTTAAACCAGCGATAGGCGTGCTTATTTTTTATAAGCAGACAGGCTCAAGTAGCCTATATAGCCATAGGTTTTGATATAGAACATTTGCAAAGTTGTTAGCCATAGGGTCGGCAACCGGACACTTTACTTACAGAAGCAGACGAGTTCGCGTGACCACTTGGCTGTTAACTTTGGCTTTCTTCAATCCTTTGAGATGTGTGGTCTGCATCACAACATACTAAAGATTTCTGGGACATGAAATTCACTAGCCTTTCGTATCAAAAGTACGCGGTTGTATGGAATTTTGTAGGCAAAGGACCGAGAAAACTCTTTGCTCTTTATGTAACCAATTATGTGGGTTGCGTATCAAGTATCACAACACTTTAGGAATTAATGTAGATCTAAATGATCATTCCGCGCTTGATGGAGATGAAACTTATCGACTGCGTAGCATGTTGGCAGTGGATAGAGCTTCATATATGCACACTAACTGTTTAACCTTTCACAAAAATGTGTGATTATATGAGTTTAACGTAGCTTACTGCTCGAAGGGCAAGCCGTAAGCAGTATTCTTGAAACTGTTGGCTAACTTAGTGCACTTAGTAGTAGCTTTAGGGTTCCAGGGCAGCCATCAATTGGGCGTACTGTGTAATGTGCCTCCTACGTCTCTAAGGCCTGGTTCATTGCAGACTAGGCCAAGAGATAAAAAATCCTTCAGTTAGCTAAGCCTTGAAAAAGACCATTGTGGCTACTTCTAGGAATCCTGGCACAAGCCATCGTGCACCTAGTTACACCAGGATAACCCAACTCATCCACGTATGGATAGTCAGAGTGTATAGTTTATCCACTCGCATCGGAGAGCAAACCTATGTGGGTGTCGGGGAATTGGTTCACTCTCTCGCACTGGAGAGCATGGTTGGTCCTTAGGGGGTGCAATTCCAGTGATAAGTCCCTAAAAAGGGCGCGATCTTTTTTTGAAGTGCAAGAATGTTCAGTTGTTGTAAGCATACAACCGAGCCAAGTTGTAAATTACTTCTGAATTCCTTATTGAAAACGAGTGAAATGAATGAAACTTTGCTGTAAGGTAGGAATTGCATAACAACTAGATAATACTCGGCTTAAGAGGTGGTACCTATCAAGCTGCTTGAGTCATAGAGCCTTAATGTAGTGGGAGGTTATGCATGGTACTTCCTCATATTGTAGGCGTTCCATTGTTTTTCGATCTCTTTGTCGTTTATGGTGGCGAAGGTGTAGCTACCCTTACCGCCTACTTTGCTGATCTTGTACGGACCTTCCTAGGTGGGATCCATTTTTTTGGAGCCTTCTCTGCGAGCAATGATGAAGGCTTTTCTTAGGACTAGATCTCTGGGCTGGAATTGTTGGATCTTGGCCCTTTTGTTATAGCTAGAGAGAAACTACTGTTGGTAGGCTGCGATGTAGGTGATGACCTTCTTAGGTTCTTCCTCTGCCATATCTAAGTTTGTGGCCATCTCCTTTCTATTCTGCTCAATGCTTGGTAGTAAAATGCTAATACTTGGCATGATGACATTAGGAGGAATGATGGCTTCTGAACCAATTGCCAAGGAGAAATGAGTCTTATTGGTTGCTCGTTGTTTGGTTGTACGATACGCCCATAGATATCCGGGAAGTTCGTCTGGCCATTTTCCCTTCTTGTCGGACAAGGATTTCTTGAGGCAGTCGAGAATCGTCTTGTTGGATGCTTCAGCCTGCCTATTACCTTGATGATACCTTGACATGGACATGTGCTGCTTGACGCCATATGTTTGGAAGAACTTCGCCTTCTTTGCTTAAGAATTGCGGGTCGTTGTCTGTGACGATGGATTGAGGGATGCCAAATCGACAGATGATGTTCCTCTATATGAAGCGCTCTATATCCGACTGAGTTATGGTTGTCATAGGCTCTACTTCCACCCATTTGGTGAAGTAGTTAGTTGCCACGATCATCATGCCTCTGCCCTCAGTAGTTGGCGGCATTGGCCTTACCAGGTCGATTGCCCACTGCATGAACTGAAGGAAAAATTTGTGAAAACAAGTTCATTTGAGCAACATCTACAACATAAAATTAACAACTAAAGACGGAATCATGCTTGTATGCACTCAAAAACAAATCTTTACCCATGAAATTTAAGGCCTAGTGAGTGTGGTGAACCAAGACTCAACTCAAGAACAAAGTGAGTTGAGAAATATTATACCTTTGTTGATTCATTTTTGCATAAGCAAAGGCTAATCACCCAAGAGATAGGGCCTTCATTCCTTACTTCTTAGCTCCATGGATTTCTTGGATGAGGATGGTAGAATGGATTCTCCAAGTTCCCAAAATAGAGAACCTCTAAGTCTCCACACCAAGGAGAGACTAGAAGAAGAGATGAGTAACCTTGGAGAAGGGAAGATTGCTAGCTAATCTCCTCCAAGGGGCCGACTTCCTAGAGAGAAAAGGAGAGACTTGTTCTATCCAATTTCCTCTAAAAGAACCCTAAATGAATTTTGGCTATAAAGTTCTTTATGTAGTCACTTCACTTAAGTGACAAAAAGAACCTAAACCCTATTTCATCAATATGGCCGGCCTTCTATGGTCTTTGGGCTGTTTGGACCCTCTTGAATCTTTATTCATTAAAAGCTTAAAATTGAGTGCATAACATATAACAAGATGAAGTTGTTTAGTAGTTACCACTAGAGCCAAAAAGCCTTCATCCCATGCATTTGTTTTGTAGGTATAACCCTTTTGAGCCTTGTTTAGCCTATTTTCTTTGTTAGCCACATTATCCCTACCTAGCCTAGAATAGGACTATCCATACCCTTGTTCTTAAAGTGTAGTGGAGCATAACTTAGTTATGCAGAAAAAAAAGTGTGGGGGAAGGGTTTTCAAAGTGTGTTTTGTGTGCCAAAGAAATAGGGCACGGGTATGAAAGAAAAAAAAAACATGAAAAAAAGAAAAAGAAAAGAAAAAGTGTGTTGAAAAGAAAGAAAAAAGAGTTGAAAATAAGTGAGAATGAACTCACAAGTGTTGGATGTTGAAAGGGTCCAAAAGTTTGAATCTGGCCTTAAGTGTTTTGTGAATCTTCCCTTTGTGTTTAAAGTGGATTTTTGCATTCAAAAGTGAATTATAAGTGTCAATTTCATTACTTTGCTCACTATTGCTTTAAGAACGTTTGTCTATCCTTACCTTTCTTTGTTAGCCAATACCCTAGCCCCGTTACAACCCTTAGACTTCAATCTTGGGTGTTATGTGTTTCAATCTGTGGAGTTTGAAATTGGTATGAGCATATGGAATCCCTGGTTCTCGCTTATAAGTAGTGGCATTCCGTTCATGAGATCATATATATACATGCATTAATAATTCCAGAAATTGCCTTCTTTGTTTAAAAGCATATGTGAGTACTAGTCTACATGTTTACATCAATCTTCTCACATATACCTAGTATAGGGAGTGTAGTCAGAAAATCTGTGTGAAAATAGAGAGTATATCCGGTGAGGAATTGAGGGAATTTTCTAAGGCATGTTACTACATTCAAAATGTTGTTTTAATTGATTAAATGCGAGCTAGTAAGTGGTGACTATGATTAAGTGTGTGCTCGAGGGTAAGGATGACTAAAATATGTGGGAGTGGTGATCTTTGGATGTCATGTTTCATTGGAAATCCCTGAGGCAAATGTTGGAAGGTCTAGGTTATGTTTTGTTTTGTTTGTTTTGTTTTGCTCGAGGACTAGCAAAAGCTAAGTGTGGGGGAATTTGATAGGAGCATATTTATGCGACTTAGTTAGCTTGTTTTCATGCATTTATGTTGTTAGTTCCTAGTTATTTTAGCATTTTAAGCTATTTTCGTGTGTTTGTAGGTCCAAAGGGCTAAAGTAGCAAGAAAGTGCATTTTGGAGCATTTTTGGGCTTGGAATGGATAGCAGATGCATGGAGCAAGGTGGATGGACAAAATTGAAGACCGAAGGAGGCTAGGAATGGGCAAAGATATGAAGGAAATAAATTCAAGACAAAAGAAGTCAAGGAACTCAGAAGAAAGAAGGAATGTTAACCAAGTTTCCTTATTTTGTCCTAAACCTTTCCTAATCCTAATTCACCTAAGTTCCAGCTGTAAAGAGGTGTCCTAAATACTTTAGGACACTCAATAACATGTTTCTAGAAGGCCTAATCCCATTCCAAGGTGGTGCCGCACCTTTCATCCCTTTTCCTTCCCTTGCCGTGCAAGGCATCTCCTTTCATTTCCTTTTCTTTGTTACACATACCCTTTCCTCTTTCCTAAACCCTTGCCGCATATCCCCTTACCCTTTTTCCCTTGTATTCTGTTTGACTTAGCTCTTTTCCTTGTGGACTTAGAGTTAAAATCTTTCTAAAATAATAAAAACTTTAATTCCCTTTTCCATTAATTTCTGCCGCACCCTAGCCTTAATTCCCTAGGGTTTTGACATACTTTATGATATATTTAAGTGTGTGCTGCAGCTTTTGGGGGGAGACACCATTCATCACCACAAAAACACACAGAAACATCCCTTTCCGTAGCCATACACCATTCATACTTTCACCATTTTTCTTCCATACAATTCACCACTCAACCCTACACCCATACCTTGTGCCGCAGCAAAGAAGAAGAATGAGGACCCTTGGACGTGCTTGCCATTCAAGTTGGATTGCTGGAACGTTTTTAAGTGTTTTCAATCTTTTGTTTTCAATGTCTAAGTTTATGTATCTTTGTTTTGCGAACATGAGGAGCTAAACTCGTTTTAGCTAGGGGAAATTCAAAGCCATGAACATATTTGCAATGTGAATTGATTACTTCCAGTTGTGATTCTATGAATCGTGAATGCAATTTACTTAATTGTTTGATTCAGAACTTATTCTTGTTTGTGGATTAAGGATGCATACTTAGTTTGCATGCATGAATTTGATGCTAGAGTATAAGGGAATTTCACCTAATAGTTATGAACTTATATTCATAAGTAGTAGAGGTTGCTAGCCACAATCGTGTTAAGTAGATTCATGGCAGGAGTATCATGCTCATCATAGTTACGAATGCTTTGTCAATGCTTATGATTTTCACAAAGCTTAATGATCTTTGATTGTATCTTTATTATGCTGTTCATGTAGGGAACTTTTGAAGAATAATTTGAGTTGTCGATGCGTTATCCATCCAATTCAATGACTTAAGGAAAATCTGAGGGTTAATTAGTGCTGTTCACGGTTAATCTGGGGCGTTGAGGTTCATGGTTTATTGGAAAAGCAACTGGAAATCGATTTGTGTGCAAGTATGTCATGTGTGGAGAAGGACCCTCTAGCTACCTGATTATCCATCCAATTCACCAATTTCGTGCCAAAATCTGTTGAAGTCTTTAGTTTACTTGTTTTACTTTAAATTCGTCAAACACCCAATCCCCTTTACTTTATTGTGTCAAATTAGTTAAAATTTGTCCAAACTTGTGTTTTAAGTGTTTTAAAGTGTTTTGAGTCAAGTAAAATCAATTTTCATCCAAATCACCTCCTAGTGTCTAGTTTGAGTCTATTTGATTGTTTTGTGTTGTTTTGAGTTTTTTTTTAGTTTGTTTTGAGTTCTTTCAGTCTAGTTAAGTGTTTTCAAGCCTAGTTTTATGTTTTTAAGTCAGTTTTAAGTAGATTAGCAATCCCTCCTAATCCTCGGTCTAGAACAATCCTTACTTACATCTTTACTACAATTGTCAATAAAAAGGTTTAATTTGAGTGTTAGTTTATTTCACATCACCTCAAGTTAAAGAACTACTTGCATTATCCCAACCATGAGTTCTCATGTGACATGAGTATGAGAACTCCTTGTTGATCGTGTTCAGTGGACTCATTCTCTATTGAGCACCTACATGCTTGTCTTGGTGTCAGTCACACCAATGACTCGAGACCAGTCACTCTCCTTAAGAGAAGACATAGCACGTACTGATCTTAACAGACTGTTAACGCCCAATCGGCAATCCTATGATCAGGAACGTTTAAGATATGTATACGAAAGAGAATGGTGTCATGAATCTAACTTCTTTAGATCACATTCTCCCAATTGCATATTCCTTGGACTTATTGTTTAAGCATATAACATTTATATGAGACGGTTTAAAACAATAATATTTGCCCTTTATATTAAACGAGATTAGTTTAACATGTGAAATGTCTGTAAAGTGTCATCATATGATTGGTTTTAGGGCACATTTCCAACATGAATGGCCAAGGGCTTGTCTGCAGGTATAATTCACTGGTAGGCAGTGCTGGTACTGACTTGTAACGTTGGCAGGGGTCGCACTTGTGTACTAATTCCTTAGCGTCTTGATGCATAGTAGGCCAATAATAGTCTACATTAAAAGGTTTCTGTGCTAAGGATCATCGTCCATAGTGATTTCCACAAACGCCTTCATGGATTGGACTTAGAACCTTTAGGTTGTCTGGAGGCGCTAGGCAGTGGAGATGTGGCCCAATGTAGGATCTTCGGACGAGAATGTCGTTCCAAATGTAGTAGCGTGTTGCCTTCATTTGGAGTTTTCTAGACTCTAATTTTTTCATGGGGAATGTGCCATTGACCAGGTAGTTTATAATGGAATCTTGCTAGTTTGGAGTTGTACTAACTTGTGACACCTAGGCTGTTGGCTCCGACTTTATGCTTGGTTTTTCCAAACACTACACTGAAGCAGAGCGTTTGAGTTGATGGTCGAGGGCAGAGCCTAGGCTGACTAGCGTGAAATTGGTATGAGCCTATGGAATCCCTGGTTCTCACTTCTAAGTAGTGGCATTCCGTTCATGAGATCATATACATGTTGTATTAATAATTCCAGAAAGTGCCTTCTTTGTTATAACATATGTGAGTGCTAGTCTACATGTTTACATCAATCTTCTCACATATACTTAGTATAGGGAGTGTAGTCAGAGAATTTGTGTGAAAATAGCGAGTATATTTGAGTGAATTCTCTAAGGCATGTTACTACTTTCAAATGTTGTTTTAATTGATTAAATGCGAGCTAGTGAGTGGTTACTGCGATTAAGTATAAACTCGAGGGTAATGATGGCTAAAATATATGGGAGTAGTGATTTTTAACGTGTCATGTTTCATTGGAAATCCTTGAGACAATTGTTGGAAGGTTTAGGTTGTGTTTTGTTTTCTTCATTTTGCTCGAGGACTAGCAAAAGTTAAGTGTGGGGAATTATAAACTAACACACAAATTAAACCCTATAATTTAGATGATTGTAGTATGAGCAAGTATGGATTGTTCTAGGCTGGGGATTAGGAGGGATGCTAATCAACACAAATTAAACTTAAAAACTAAAAACTAAGCTAGACTAACACAAAATAAGAACTGAGGGGGTTTTTGGACGAATTTAAGAAACAAAAGTAAATAGCAGCAATTAAATTGAGTTGTAAAGGGAATATGGGTGAAAAGATAGCTAGCTAGATGATTCTTCTCCACACATGAAACATATGCACATAAATCGATTTCCAATTATTATTCCTATAAACCATGAATGACAATGCCCCAAATTAATCGTGAAAAGCACAAATTAACTTTCAGATTTTCCTAACTTCATTGAATTGGACTCAGGGACGCAACCAAATTATTCTTATCAAGTTCCCTATATGAACTGCATGATAAAGATACATATCAAAGATCATTAAGTTCTGTGAAAATCATAAGCATTGACAAAACATTCGAACTATGAACTGCATGATACTCTTGCCAGGAATTTACTTAACTCAATCATGATTAGTGACTTTTACTACTTGCAAATATAAGTTCATAATGATTAGGTGAAATTCCCTTATATTCTAGCATGAAATCCCTGCATGCAAACTAAGTATGCATCCTTAATAAACACACAAGAACAAGTTCTCAATAAAACAGATAAGTAAATTGCATCCACGATTTATGAAACAATAATTGGATGTAATCAATTTATATAAAACATATGATCATGGCTTCGAATTCACCTCTAGCTAAAACGAAATTAGTTCCACATGTTTGCAATTAAACGAAACCAATCTAATTTAAACATTGAACTAAAACTAATGATAGAAAGAACCTAGGAACGCTGCAGCATTCCAATGGCCTTGGATGGCAGGTCACAACACAAAGCTCTTCTTCTCATTCCTTCCTTGCAAAGCTGCAGCACTCTTTATATTTCTTTATTCTGAATTTCTCTCTAAAGCTCTCTCTCTCCCTGAAAGCTACAACATTAACTTGTATTTATAGGGCTAGGGCACGGCCTACTTTGTGGTGGAAAATGATTGAGTTGTTTGCAGTGTTTTAGGACTCTTTAAATCAAATTAGAAGTGGTTGAATGTGATAAGGAATGCAGTTGGAAATAAGGTAAGATAGGATAAGGATATGATAAGATAAGATAAGATAAGGTTGAGATAAAACATGACTGGATAAGATAAGGTAAGTTTGGATAAGGATATGATATGATTAAATAAGGTTTGTTAAGGATAAGGTTTCCCTTTAATTTTTGATTCCTTGTCTCCCAAGCCTCACTCTTAATTCCTTCAGATTATAACACATTTCTAGCATTATTTAAACACCAAAAAGGTCCATCCAAAGTGCTTCCCACGCATGTTATCCAATCTAAGTCCAAAACTGCTCCAAATTGCTCCATTTAGCCATTTATTGTCATCTTTGCCAATTGGACCTACAAACACACAAAAATAGCTTAAAACACTCTTATAAATAGAAACTAACAAAGTAAATGCAAAGAAATAGGCTAACAAAGTCGCATAAATATGCTCCTATCATAGCACGTCCGTGTGGGCGTTGTCTGCCCGCAGAACTTGAGTAAGGGTGTAAGTCTGAAATGCCTCAAGTTGCTTTCGTACCTTCTCTAGGTATTTAGCCATCTCCGAGTGCTTTGCCGTGTACTCCCCAGTAGTCAAGCTAGTGATTAGCTGGGAGTAGGAATGAATTGCAAGCTTTTTGACCGCCAAGTCATTAACCATTCGGAGGCCTGCTAGTAGGGCTTAGTACTTTACTTCATTGTTAGATACTTTGAAGCCTAGAGTGATCATCTGCTCGAGTATCGAATCGTCTGGGGTGATAAGAACCACGCCTGCTCCCGAGCCCCTGTAGCTGGATACGTCGTCGACGTGCAAATGCTAGAAGTCACCATCGGTGAGGCAGGCCTGGCTAGGGCTTGCTCTGTCACCTCTGGGACATCGTTGGGTTGCTCTGTTGCATTGCCTAGGCTAGGCGTGAATTCTGATATGAAGTCTGCAAAGGCTTGGGCCTTTATTGCCGTGCGGGGTCGGTAAACTAAGCTGTATTGGTCAAGTTCTAACACCCATTTCATTACTCGTTGAGAATCGTTAAGACCATCTAGAATTGATCGTAGAGGATACTGAGTCATGACGATGACTATATGGGCTTGAAAATATGGTCTGAGCTTCTAAGCTGCAACAACTAATGCTAAAATTAATTTCTCGATCTTCAGATATCTAGTTTCATCATCGAAGAGAGCTTTAGAAGTGTAGAATACTAGCAGTTGGGGCCCCAACTTTTCTCATATGAGGGTAGAACTCATTACTACTTTTGAGACTACTAAGTAAATGTATAAGTCTTTAGCTACTTCCGGCTTGGATAGTAAGGAAGGTGATGTGATATACTTCTTAAGGTCTTGGAAAGCTCTTTCACACTTATCATCCCATTTATCTCTCTGTGCCCTCTTTATTGCTTTGAAAAAAGGCTTGCATCAATTGATGAACCGCGAGAGGAAGCAGTTGAGTGCAGCTGCTTGTGTAGTCAACCTTTGGATTTCCTTTAAGGTAGTTGGAGACTTCATCTCTATGATTACTTGGATTTGCTTGGGTGAAGGAAAAATTTTGTCCTAGCTAAGAACAAGTAAGAACATTTGAATACATATGCAAACTATTAACACATTAAAGTAGGCATGCATTAAAAAACAATTCATAAAACCCATGACTTTCAAAGCCTAGTATATGGTGAACCAATAAACTCTTTAACAACATTAAAGAGAAGGAAAGATTTAGAGTTTCTTTACCCTTGAAGCTCATCCTTGATTACACAAGGGATTCACCCAAGTGGAGGGCCTTCAAGTCACCTCATTGCTCCTTGGATCTTCCTTGTGATTTCTCTCCTTTTAGTGCTCATTTGCTTCTTTGAGGATTTGAGGATTTGTTCTCCAAAACATCAAAAGCTTGATGTCTCTAAGTCTCTTCACCAAGGATGTGATGTGAAGATGAAATGGATGACTTAGGGAAGAAGAGATTGCTAGCTATTCCTTCCCTAGGTGGCCGGCCTCTTTTGAGAAAATGAGAGAAAATGTTTCACCTCATTTCACCAAGAAAAAACCCTTAATGAAAATAAAGCTATAAAGTTGAATTTATACTTCATCACATGTGAGTGGCAAACTTGTAATTAATCCAAGTTTGACACCTCTCACCCTAATGGCCGGCCATATCAAATTGATTGGGCTAATTGCCCATTTTGTTTTAGTTGTCATACAACTTAAACATAATGGGCCTTGTGGACCAAAACGCTTTTGGGCCCCGAAACCCAAAACCAACATATAAGCCCAATACAAACATTTCGTATAATTAATTAACTAATTAATTAACCTTGACCATTCTTCAATTAAATCATTTAATTGCTTATCCATTTCATTTTATTTCTTCACCAACATCCTTACTCGGTGTACGATCCATTAGGTTCCATTTAGCGAGGTAGTGGGCGATTGTTACTCTTAACGATCGATTGTGAATTGAAACCACATTTCAATTCTCCCTTAAAATTAGTGTTTGCTAATCTTTAGGGCTTCCACAAACCATGAGTGACACCTAGCAGCATATCATGGTTACCCAAGCTAAGTAGAAGTGGTTGGAGAACCTATCCAGTTACAACTACAATGCAATACGGTCATTCTCTAATACAATACTCTTAATCACATTGTTTAAGTGATAGTTTGTTTCATGTCTACTATCCAATGTGATACTTATCTATATGATTCAATTGAATATGATTTGGAACAAACTTCCTTAGTCATATTCATATGCTTTGGCCAAAGACTCTCGAATCATATCTTAGAGTATTCTCTTTCCACCATGGAAGGTTAGAGATTCCTTGTTGTGCATTCATATGTCTACATGACTAGGTAGCTTGACCACAACAATGCCGTGGACACTCCAATGGAATGCCTTTGACATGATCAAAGATCAAGGACCTAACCATTAGACATCTATGATGCCTCAGGTCAAAGGACTACTTTGCATATTGCAATTCTCGAGTTCTTACATGACATGTATGTTCGAACTCTCTTTTTATCGTTGTTCAGTGTACTTGATCACTCTTTCGAGCACCTATGTGTTTGCCTTAGTGTCCAACACTAAATGACTTGAGACTAGTCATACTCACGCTTGAGTCGACATAACACATACTAACCTTAGCGGATTGTCAATGCCCAATTGGCAATCCTATGGCTAGGAACGTTTTAGGAATGAACATAAGAGAAAGGTCTCGATAATCTAACTTACTTAAATCACTTATCTCTTAGATCAAATACATTCCTTGGATTCCCTTATTGCTTAAACACATGATACAATAAATAGCGATTAACAATAAGCTTTGCTCTTCATTAAACATATAAAAGTTTAATACAATAAGTATTCCAAAAGCTATTACATCAAATGAGTGGCTTTGTGGGCATACTTCCAACATTGGGATGTGCTTCGATTCCTCAATGTTTTACTAGGTACCCTAAGAATCTGCCTGAAGATACTCCGAATGTGCATTTGGGGGGATTGAGGTTCATCTTGGACTTTCTAAGGATATCGAAAGTTTCTACCAAGTTGCTGATGTGGTCTAATCACTGGTTGGCCATCACCATGATGTCGTCGACGTAGGCCTCTATGGTTACGCCAATCTGCTTCTTGAACATCATGTTTACTAGTCATTGGTAAGTAACTCTCGTATTCTTGAGGCTAAAAGGCATAACTTTGTAGCAGTAGGTGCCTCGTTCGATCACGAATGGGGTTTTCTCCTTGTCGGGCTCGTGCATGGCTATTTGGTTGTAGCCAAAGTATGCATCCGAGAAACTGAGCAACTGGTTCTTGAAAGTTGAATATACTAGTTGATCGATTCGGGGAACTGGATAAGGATCATTCAGGTATGCTTTGTTGAGGTCGATGTAGTTTACGCAAGCCTTCCATTTGCCCTTCTCTTTCTTCATTACTAGCAAGACGTTGGCAAGCCATGCTCAGTGTGTTACCTCTTCTATGAATCTGCCCTTTAGTAGCTTGTTGATTTCCGCTTCAATGATCACCACTAGTTCGGGTGTGAAATGTTTTTTCTTTTGAATCACCGATTTGGTAGTAGGGTCGACGTGCAGCTTGTGCCAAGCTATCTTCGAGTCAATGCTGAGCATGTCGGAAGGTGACCATGCAAATATGTCACGATTTTCCCAAAGGAAAGCCGTGAGTTCCTCATTTTCTTTCGAGCTCAGTGGTGAGCCGATTCTAGCAATATTTTCCGGCTGCTAGGGATCAATATCGATTTAGACACCATATTCTTGATCCATCTGTTGTAATTGCAATTTGGTAGCTTCGTCGTACTTTTGGTCCTCGGTGGCCTTTACGGGGGTAAAGGTTTTCTTCTTCGACTTCTTCAATACTTGTATTCTTGGTCAGACTTAATTTCTCTGACTCCTTCTCCTAGGATGAGGAATCAATTTTTTTTATACTTGACAGAAGTTACGACATCCAGCTTTATCAGTCAATGTTGCCCTAGAATCCCATTGTAAGGAGGTAGGTCGCTTACTATCGTGAACATTTGCTTTAAGACAATTGGTGGTGTTCTCGTGTCAAGTGTAATGTTACCGATGGCAGTCAAGGTCTGTCCCCTCGACGTATGGTTATGCTTTCTAGGCCTATCTTCTGAATTACTGAGAGCTGAAGTAGGTTGACCGCACTTCCATTGTCAACCATCATTCTGTCGACTATAGCGTGGGCTAGTTGGACAAATACCACTAGTGCGTCGTCGTGTGGGAAGTTGACGCCTTCAACATTCTACTTGGTGAAGCAACCTATGGGTCCAGGTTGAATGTTGACTGCCTGGACCTGAGAGACTAATAGAGTCTGTTGGATCTTCCTCTTCTTGGACTTGTTGGTGGCCCCTAAGTGCTTGGACTCAGCGAAAATGCCATTGATTCGAATTGTCTTAGTTGGCAGCTCTTCGTCGGTGTCTGTGTTCATTCTAGGCTACTCAGCTGGCTTATCCAGGTATCTGTCGACCTTGCCTTCTTTCACCAGCTTCTCTAGGTAGTTCTTTTAAGTGTTGTAGTCATCGGTTGTATGATCGGGACCTCGATGGAATGCGCAGTACATGGTGTGGTCTAACTTAGAGGTATCTCCCTTTGATTATTTCGGCAACTTAAACCATGGTTCACTCTTAATGTTGCGGAGGATTTGGTGGATTGAGATCGAGAACTAAAGTAGTTCTTGTGCATAGGGCCTCATATGGTCGGGGATCAGTCCTTGCGCTTGGCCTTCTGCTTGCTTTTGTTGTTATATTGCTTTCCGTCCTCATTATTTTGAGCTACTGCCTATTCTTTTCAAGGATGCTCAGGTGCCTGGTCTGCTCCCAGAGCTTCGTCCTAAAGTGCAAGCTTCGTCCTAAAGTGCATGCTTCTTCGTCCTAAAGTGCATGCTTCTTTGCCGGAGCTTCGAATAGCTGGTGATCCACTGGGAGTCATTTTTGGAAGGCTGTGCTAGTTATTGATTCGTTACAACCGACTATCTTCGCCTTCTTTGCTCTAAACCTCTTCACATAGTCGCAGAGCGACTCCTTTAGGTTCTTCTTAACATTGAACAAGTGGTCGAGCTTTTTTTTGATCGAGCGATATGATGAATATTCCTTGGTGCAAACCAATGAAAACTAATCAAAACTCCTGATGAATTGTGGTAGCAGGGCGTGGAACCAATGTTACGCCTTACCTTGTAAAATGGTGGCGAATATCTTGCACATGAGGGCATCGTTGTTCTGATAAAGGATCATCGCGCTGTGGTAGTGCTTTAGGTGCCTCTCCGGGTCTTTATCTCCTTTGAAGGATGTGAAATGTGGCATGCTGAACTTGCATGGAGGGGGTGGAGATAATATCGTTTGTTAAAAAAAAAAATCATTTGACAACTAATTTAATCACATTATTATCCGCATGCGGAAGACCTTTTTTTATAACCGGCATTACACATCTCTTAAGATGTTTTGAACGTGTTTAAAAGTAGAGAAAATAATATTAAATAAACAACTGGTTGAATCACATTATTACTAGCCCATTGTGAGGCTAAGCCCACCCATCCCCCTTAGTGTAGATAATATTGTTTGTTAAAAAAAAATCATTTGACAACTAATTTAATCACATTATTATCCGCGTGTGAAAGACCATTTTTATAACCAGCATTATACGCCTCTTAATATGTTTTGAACGTGTTTTAAAATAGAGAAATTGAATCACATTATTGCTAGCCTATTTTGAGGTACTAATTAAAAATAAAATAAAATAAAAGCACAAAAAAACTAATTAAAATGATGAAGACATTTTTTGAATCACGGCGTGCTACGCACGACTTACACTTTTTAAATGTATTTGTATGCGTAAATTAACAAAAGGAAAGTCAAATATTTGAAGTAAATGAATAATCTTAGAACATGCTAGAAGAAACCCCTCATAAACCAATTAAAACAGTTGAATTCACATAATAAAATTGGTGTCTATAGAATTTACATTAAGAATAAAGAAAATAATATTTAATAAACAATTGATTGAATTACATTATTGCTAGCCCATTGTGAGGCTAAGCCCACCCCCTCCCCTTAGTGTAGATAGTATTGTTTGTTAAAAAAAAATCATTTAACAACTAATTTAATCACATTATTATCCGCATGCAGAAGACCTTTTTTATAACTGGTATTACAAGCCTCTTAAGATGTTTTGAACGTGTTTAAAAATAGAGAAAATAATATTTAACAAACAACTGATTGAATCACATTATTGCTAGCTTATTGTGAGGCTAAGCTCACCCCATATCTCTTAGTGTAGATAATTCCTTTGTTAAAAAAAAACAATCATTTGACAACTAATTTAATGTAATTTAATCACATGATTATCCATGTATGAAAGACTTTTTTTTTTTTATAACCGACATTACACGCCTCTTAAGAGGTTTTGAACGTGTTTAAAAATAGAGAAAATAATATTTAATAAACAACTCATTGAATCACATTATTGCTAGCCCATTGTGAGGCAAAGCCCACCCCTTCCCTCTTAGAGCAGTTCCATCGGGGAACTGATAGGCCGGCACCCAGCCAAAATAATTGCCCAGCACCCAGGCTTTCCCTTCCAGCTTAGCAAATAGACTGGCACCCAGCCCAAGCTGGTCTCTAGGCTAGCCCAAAATCGACAGAGGCAAGGATAGGCCCGTATGACGCTATGCGTCAGGCCCGTGGCACGCACGCAAGACTGGGCGCGAGTAGCCGACATGGAAATCAGACGGGGGCCCGTGTGCGCAGGTGCACTTAGGCATCAGATGGGGAGGCCACGTGGCCCAGCCTGGGTCGTTGGATTTCCAACGGCTAGTTTTTCTAGACCATTGGATTTCCAACAGTAAAAAAAATTTGAATTTGAATTTGAATTTTGATCTTGACCGTCCGATCACAGATCATTAGTCCACGTTTTTCCCTTCCCCCCCCCCAAAAAAAAGGTACAACGGTCAGACTTATGACCTTTGGTCATGTGGCACCTTATAAGCTGTTGGATTTGAATATTTTTCAAATCCAACGGTCCAGATTAATTTACTAAATTAAAATTTATTCAAAATTAATTAAAAAAATACAGAAAAATTTAAATTTTTTTTATTTTATTTTCTATAAATACCTAACCTTCATCTTCCACCTTACACCACACTTCAATATTTTCTACACTTTCTACATTTCAATATTTTATACACTTTGAGAGAAAAAAAAAACTTCGTGGAAGCTCATTGATGATGTTACGTTGTGTGAATGTTGGGTTCACACTACTCATGACCCGATTACAGGTAATGGGATGGATACGCGAGAAATTTGGAGTAAAATTATGAAAGCGTTTTGCAATGTACATGGAAAAGATGCCAGAAGTAGTCAAGGTCTTCAAGGTCGTTGGAAAAAACTCAACGCATCCTTTACTTGTTGGAAAAACGCCATCTCTTATGCTTCTGGTAATTTGTGTAGTGGGACAAGTTTAGTGGATCAGGTGACAATATTTTTATTTATTTATATGCATTCCACCCGCATCAATATTTTAATTTATTTATTTGCGTTACACCCGCATTTTTTAATACTATCTCATCCCACATTTATAGACACAACAAGCACAAGCATTCTACATTGCAAAGAACAACAACAAATCATTCAGCAGATGGGAATGTTGTCAAATTGTCAAAGATTGCCCTAGATACAAAATTGTGGCAACAGGTCGTGAAGTTGTCATGCACGACATGGGTCTACACAGTTCGCCAGAAGCAAACACGGCCGAACAAGAAGGCGACACATTTGAAGACACGGAAAGGACGGCTGAAGAAGTGCCGGAGACCTAACTGACTCGTCAGTCCCTCAAGCCTCAAGGTAAAAAGGCATCAAAGAAAAAGGTAGTTCTTCCAAAAATGACTACACTAAATATATGGAGGGCCAAGGTGAACTGAACATGGCGCGGGAAGCGGCTAGAGATGAGGAAAACGCTGCTGCTATGGCAACAATATTAGCAGCTATTGAGAGACATGATGCGGCGGCTGAGAGACAAAGAGAAATAGTTAATCGAGAGATCGATATGATTAGAGAAGCACTTAATCGAGAAAATGAGATGCTTAGAAAAGAAAGGATGACTTAAGTAGATCGTGACACTATGAACAAGCCTCTAGTAGGACTGTCTCCGAATTCAAAATATTTTTGGACATCGGAAAAAAGAGACGTCGTGCGAAGGAGGAGTGCAAGAGATACGGAAACAAGTCGAGGGGTTTCTAGCTACACAAATCCTAGCTACGAAGATCCTACCACCACATATCCTAGCTCCACAAACTTTGTATAATTTTGTAGTACTTTATTTAATTTCTTATGTAATTATTATGTAATTTTGTCTTTATTTTTAGCACTTTATGTAATTTCTTATTTATTTTTATTAATAGATGTAATTTCTTATTTATTATTAGTACTTTGTGTAATTTCTTATTTATTATTAGTACTTTATGTAATTTCTTATTTATTTTTAGAACTTTATGCAATTTCGAATTTATTTTTTGTACTTTATTTAAACACATCAAATAAGATTACATAAACTCACCAAATAAGATTATGTAAACTCACCAAATAAACTTAAAAAAAAAACACCAAATAAAATTACATAACCTCACCATATAAACTTAAAAAAAACACACTAAATAAGATTACATAAACTCACCAAATAAACTTAAAAATAAAAAACACCAATTAAATTTACATAACCTCACCAAATAAACTTAAAAAAAAAATACTAAATAAAATTACATAAACTTAAAAAAATACACTTTATTCTTCAACCACAAGCTCATTTTAATTATCTTCACCTTCTTGCAATCTCCACCGATGCTCAAGTGGGTTACGTGCCAGTATGGCTCTTACACTGAAGTGTACTGCTGAACGATCAATTCATTGTAATGTCCATCTCGTTCCAACGGCTCGTGTTGCACAGGATCTTCGGTCCGGTCATGAGCACAGTAGATACGTGTTCTTGAGTTGTTCATTGGATTCGGCTCGTATCCATTGACGACATCATACTCATCTTCCACAATCATGTTGTGGAAAAAAATATACGTCATCATGATAGATCGAAGAGCCTCGACATAAAAAATTTTAGCAGCAGGCCCGACAATCGCCCAACGAGCTTGCAGGATACCAAAACAACGCTCGACATCCTTCCTACACCCCTCTTGACATTTTGCGAAGTGTTTTTCTTTTTTACTCTATGGATGTGGCACTGTTTTGAAAAACTTGATGCTAAAATTAACTTAACACACAAATTTAACCCTCTTTTGACAATTGTAGTATAATTATAAGTAGGGATCGTTCTGGACCGGGGATTAGGAGGGCTTGCTAATAACCTCTAAACTGACTCAAAAATATAAAACTAAACTTAAAAACACTTAACAAGACTCACAAGACTCAAAGCAAACTTAAAATAATCAAAACAGCTTAAAACAACTGAATAAAATTAAACTAGACACTAGGAATGACTTTGGACGAAAATTGACTTTTACTTGAATCAAAACACTTAAAAACACAAACTAAAACAGATTTGAAACACTTTGAAACAAGAAACTAAAATGGGGGTTTTGATTTGAATGAAGTTGTAACAAACAAACAAGTATGAAAAACTAGACAGATTGTAAAACAAATGTGAGAAATAAGATGATGGACGGGATAGCTAGAGGCTTTTTCTCCACACATGACATGTATGCAAATAACTTGATTTCCAGTTACTACTTCATCCAAATCAAAACCCCCCTTTTAGTTTCTTGTTTCAAAGTGTTTCAAATATGTTTTAGTTTGTGTTTTTAAGTGTTTTGATTCAAGTAAAAGTCAATTTTCGTCCAAAGTCATTCCTAGTGTCTAGTTTAATTTTATTCAGTTGTTTTAAGCTGTTTTGATTATTTTAAGTTTGCTTTGAGTCTTGTGAGTCTTGTTAAGTGTTTTTAAGTTTAGTTTTATATTTTTAAGTCAGTTTAGAGGTTATTAGCAAGCCCTCCTAATCCCTGGTCCAGAACGATCCCTACTTATAATTATACTACAATTGTCAAAAGAGGGTTAAAATTGTGTGTTAAGTTAATTTTAGCATCAAGTTTTTGGCGCCGTTGCCGGGGACTAGCAATTTTGCTAATCCCTTGTTATTTCTTTTTGTTTATTTTCATGTGTTTTTGTTCCTAGTTGCTGACTTTACTTGTTTTCTTGTTTTAGGTGGTTTATGACTCGAAGTTCTCAACCTGTTCATAAGCACATCCGTGACTTTGACTACGATTTTGAACAAACTTTGAGACGAGCAAGGAATCAACAAGAAGCCCAACCATCTCAACCTGCACCAGATCTTGAAGAAGACAAAGTAGAAGAGCAAGAGGAGGCCACGGCAAGGACTTTTGAAGAAGTCCACGATATGGCAGTAGACAATCGAACAATCAAGGAGCTTTCCGCTTCGGGATTGGACAATGCTCTGCCTTTATGCATTCAATATCCAAGGGCGGCCCAAAACAAGACCGACGAGTTCGAATTAAAGTCCAGTTTATTGCACCATATTTCTAAGTTCCATGGGTTGTCCATGGAAGATCTTAATAAACATTTGAAGGAGTTCGAGGTTGTTTGTTCGAGCATGACCCATGTGAATGTTGATGGGAGCATTCTGAAAATGAAGGCTTTTCCCTTTTCTCTCTTAGAAAAGGCTAAAGATTGGTTGTATGAGCTAGCCCCCGGAAATGTCACATCATGGGAGAGTATGAAACATGCATTTTTGGAGAAGTTTTTCCCAACTTCTCGAGTCATTCTACTACGCAAAAGGATTAGTGGCATTCAGCAAAACCAAGGTGAATCCTTTCCCACTTACTATGAACGTTTTAAAACCCTTGTTGCTTCATGTCCACAACACCAGATGAAGGAGGAGCTTCTTCTTCAATATTTCTACGAAGGGATTCTACCAATTGAATGCCAAATGCTAGACGCATCAGCGGGAGGAGCTTTGGTGGACAAAACACCCATGGCTGCCAAGACCTTAATTGCTAACCGAGCATTGAATGCTCAACAATATGAAGGCGTTGGTCAAAGAGACAACCCACGGCAACAACAAGTTAATGAGGTAAGTGCTATTCCTGAACTTCAAAATCAAATGGTTAATCTTACTACTCTTCTTTCACAGGTGTTGAAAAACCAAAAGAACAAAGTGTAGCTGCTTGTGGCGTGTACTCAATGAATGGACATCTCACAGATAAGTGCCCTCAATTGATCGAGAACGGAGGGTGAGAATCTGCCAACGTCGTGGGTTTTGGGAGTCAAAACCAACCAAGGAATGATCCGTTCTCGAATACATACAATCCAGGTTGGAGAGATCATCCAAATTTCAAATAGAGGGAGCCCCAACAAACCCAACAACAAAGTGCATTCAGACAACAACCTCCGGGATTCTATCAAAGGCCGTATGCACCCGCACAACCCCAAACATAACCTGCCCAGAATAACTCAGGTTCATCTTTTGATAATACTCAAGTTATTCAATTACTAACTACGTTGGCGAAGGGTCAGGAAAATTAAGCCAAAGATATGCACTTACACCAAGGAAGTGCAAAATCAAGCTCTAGAGATGACTGAATTGAAGAGACAAATGGGACAAATGGCTGAGTTCATGGGGCAATTTAGTAGAGAACCAGGTAAGTTACCTAGTTCGACGGATGTGAATCCAAATGGAGGCTTCGAATCTGCCAAAGTCATCACCTTGCGAAGTGGAAAAGAAGTTGGATTTGATCCCAGCCCATCTAAATCCAATCAAAAGGAGGACGAAAAGATGCAATCTGAGGAGAAGGAACAAGGCCTCCTAGGCAAGGATTGAGCAATCTTTGCCGCAACCACCTACACACACTAATTCGACCACCAAAGGTAAGTTGGGTTCAAATTCCATGACTTCTAATTCCATTCCAACCAATGCACCATTTCCTCGCAGGTTTATGCAATCAAAGAAGGATGAGAGTGACAAAGACATCCTTGACACATTCAGAAAGGTGCAAGTCAACATTCCACTTCTAGATGCAATTAAACAAGTCCCCAAGTATGCTAAGTTCCTGAAGGAGCTGTGCACTACAAGGAAGAGAGCTTCGAACAAAGAGGGGGTAAGGGTAAGTGAGAATGTCTCAGCTGTGTTGCAACGAAAATTACCTCCTAAGTGCAAAGATCCCGGCAGTTTTACAATTTCTTGTGTTGTAGGAAATACTCGCTTTGAATCTGCCATGTTAGATCTAGGTGCATCAATAAATGTCATGCCTTATTCAATATATGCATATATGAACTTGGGAGAATTAAAAAATGATGGAGTGATCATTCAACTGGCCGATAGATCTAATGCGTATCCAAAAGGTGTTTTGGAGGATGTTTTAGTGCAAGTGAATCACCTAGTCTTTCCGGCGGACTTCTACGTGCTTGAAATGGAAGAATCGAACCCCCTTCCCTAGAGCTTAAACCATTGCCGAGCCATTTGGAATATGTGTGTTTGGGAGAACAAGAGACGTTGCCCGTCATCATCTCTTCCTCACTCACTGCACAAGAGGAGGACAAGTTGGTGAGGGTGCTTCGGGAATATAGAACTGTCATTGGGTGGACATTGGTTGATATCAAGGGAATTAGCCCTACCACTTGCATGCATCGAATACTCTTGGAAGAAGGAGCCAAACCATCTAGAGAAGCACAACGCCGGCTCAATCCACCCATGATGGATGTTGTGAAGAAGGAAATCATCAAGCTACTAGATTGTGGAGTGATTTACCCAATTTCTGATAGCCATTGGGTCTCGTCGGTCCAAGTTGTTCCTAAGAAGTCCGGAGTCACAATGGTAAAAAATGAAGATAATGAGCTTGTGCCCACCCGAATCCAAACCGGATGGAGAGTTTGTATTGACTATCGGAAGCTCAACGCTACGACAAGAAAAGATCACTTCCCGCTGCCCTTTATTGATCAAATGCTGGAAAGGTTAGCCGGTCATTCATTTTATTGTTTTCTTGATGGCTATTCGGGTTATAATCAGATTGTGATAGCTCCCGATGACCAAGAAAAGACTACCTTCACATGTCCCTTTGGTACCTTTGCTTATCGACGCATGCCATTTGGGCTATGCAATGCACCAGCCATATTCCAAAGGTGTATGGTAAGTATTTTCTCAGAATTTGTGGAAAAGATCATTGAAGTGTTTATGGATGACTTTAGTGTTTTTGGTGACTCATTTGATGCATGCTTGAATAATCTTACTTTGATCTTACAACGATGCATTGAAACTAATCTTGTCTTGAATTGGGAAAAGTGCCATTTTATGGTAAAACAAGGTATAGTTTTGGGGCATATCATATCATAAAAAGGGATTGACGTTGATAAATCTAAAATAGATCTTGTACGTCACTTACCCTCTCCCACTTCGGTGAGGGAGGTTCGTTCTTTTCTTGGCCATGCAGGATTTTATAAGAGATTCATCAAGGATTTCTCAAAAATCTCCCAACCCCTTTGCCGTTTACTCCAAAAGGAAGTAGCCTTCGAGTTCAACAAGGAGTGTGAGACCGCTTTCAAAACCCTCAAGGACATGTTGACTTCGGCCCCCATCATCATGCCACCAGATTGGAGCCTTCCATTTGAGCTAATGTGTGATGCATCTAATTATGCCATTGGTGCTGTTTTAGGCCAAAGGAGGAACAAATAGCCCCATGTCATCCACTACGCTTCCCGGACACTAAATGATGCTCAATTGAATTATTCTACCACTGAGAAAGAACTTCTTGCAGTTGTATTTGCTTTAGATAAATTTCGTTCATACTTACTTGGTACTAAAGTGATTGTGTATTCTGACCACCTCAGCCGTTTGGTGCACGAGGAGGATTCCTTACCCATTCTAGAGACCTTCCCCGACGAGCATTTGCTGTCCCTAGAGGTAAGTGAGCCCTGGTATGCTGATTTGGTCAATTATTTGGTCACAAAACGAGTTCCTAGCACTCTAGATAAATACAAGTGTGATAAACTCAGAAATGATGCACGATTTTATGTGTGGGATGATCCATATTTGTGGAAGTATTGTCCTGACCAGATTATTCGTAGATGTGTGCACAATTCTGAGTTTAATTCGATTCTTGCATTCTGCCATACTTATGCATGTGAGGGTCATTTGAGCACCCAAAGGACATCCCTTAAGGTTTTAGAGAGTGGTTTCTATTGGCCTACATTGTTTAAGGATGCTAGAACATTTTGTATAACTTGTGATAGATGCCAAAGAACAGGTACAATAGGTGCCAAGGACCAAATGCCGCAAACCCCAATCTTTAATGTGGAGATCTTTGATGTATGGGGTATGGATTTCATGGGACCCTTTCCGCCCTCATATGGTTTTACTTATATTTTGCTAGCCGTTGATTATGTGTTGAAATGGGTGGAAGCCAAAGCCACCCGTACTAACGATTCTAGAGTGGTGGCAGATTTTATCAAGGCTAACATATTTTCCAGATTTGGCATGCCGAGGGTGTTCATAAGCGATGGAGGCTCCCACTTTTGCAATCGCACCATTGAGGCGCTGTTTAAAAAGTACAATGTGAAGCATCGGGTTTCCACGCCATACCACACTCAAACAAGTGGCCAAGCCGAAGTCTCGAATAGAGAAATCAAGAAAATCTTGGAGAAGACTGTTGGGCCAAACCGGAAGGATTGGAGCTTGCGTTTAGATGATGCGCTGTGGGCATATCGCACTGCTTACAAAACACCTCTAGCTCCATTTCTAGTAATCTAATGCAAGCCGTGTCACCTACCTGTGGAACTAGATCACAAAGCGCACTGGGCTGTGAAAACATTCAATTTGGACTTAGATGCTGCTGGAATGAATACGAAGCTCCAACTGAATGAACTTGAGGAGATACGAAACGAAGCTTATGAGAATGCACGAATTTACAAGGAGAAAACAAAGGCGTTTCATGACAAAATGATTCGGGGAAAAACATTCTCAATTGGACAGAAAGTGCTACTATTCAATTCCCGTCTACGATTGTTCCCTGGTAAGTTACGGTCTAAGTGGATTGGGCCATTTGTTGTCACTAATGTTTTTTCCCATGGTGCAGTCCAAGTTAAAAGCTTAAGGAACGGCGGCGAATTCAAAGTGAACGGGCATCGTCTGAAGCTATACTATGAGAGTGATGTGGGGCAGATTGTGGAAGAAATCCCACTCAGTGCCATGGGCACTATCCAAGCTTAGAAAGAAGTTTCGTCCGGCTGCAAGACGTTAAAGCAAGCGCTTCTTGGGAGACAACCTATGTTTTGCGTTCCTAAAAACCTTCCCTTTTCTGCAGTTTTATTTTGCCATGATTGTCATCTTTATTTGTTGCTTGTTTAATTATTTTTGGTGTGAGTTTATTTTTGAAACATTGACAGATATACAAGGTATTTTTACATTAAAATTCGTGGAAAATGAACAGGAGGCAGAAAAATACAAGAGGGAGCTTTCACAAAGGCTGCTTAGGAGAAGTCTCAGTAGTCGGCGGTGCCCCAGAAGGAGGAGGCATCAGAGGTTGATCATTTGGAGCTTCATTACGCTATACAGCCCCAGAAGATGAAGGCAAATGCTGTTGGAACAAACCTAAAAACCTCTGATGATCAAGTAAAATCTGACCATCAGATTCCTGCATCTGGTCCATCTTCCTCTTCATGTTTATAGCATAGTTATGTGCGAGCTTGTGCAACTGTTTATTCTCATGTTTGAGCCCTCTAATCTCCTGTTTGAGACTCATCACTTCAGCCGCCAATGATTCAACTTGATAGGTTCGAGCAAATAAGCGTTGGGCCATATTAGACACAGAACCTGCACACTGCACACTGAGAGCCAGAGAATCCTTAACAGCTAACTCATCAGATCGTTTGGAAAGTAGTCTGTTATCTTTGGGAGTGACAAGGTTCCGGGCCACCACCGCAGCGATCATATCATTTTTCATCACCGAATCCCTAACGGTAAGAGGACCAGTAGGGGATATGAAGGATGGGCGCCATAAGTTGTCTGGAGAAGGCATGGATGCCTCTTCACCAAGGTTCAAGTCAAAACGACGGTCGGAGGGGCTAAACATTTTCAAAGGTGTTGAAGAAAGAAGAGGTCAGACAAATCAAGTGCAATGAAGGGAGTTTCTACAGGCGGAAATTCAAGTGTGCTTTGAAACGAACTGCGTGCCTCTATAAAAATCAGCACTCGACGGGATTTCAGAGATCGAAGAGGCGAGCTCAGAAATCGAAGAGGCGAGCTCAGAAATCGAAGAGGCCAATTCAAAAATCGAAGAGGCGCTAGCTTTCTCAAAAGCTGGGCTTGCTCAGAAACCACGGGCCATCCTCTTTTCCAGATTTGTCCGCACTTGTCACATGCAACCTCTGTACTTGACGGAGGTCAGAAATCGAAGAGGCAAGCTCAGATATCGAAGAGGCACCTACTTTTCCAGACGTGTCAGCACCTATCACATGCACACTCAGCCTTGCGGAAATTACGGGCAATCTGTCGAAGATTTTTGGTAACGTAGAAAGCACGTGAAGATTACTGTTCAATTATCCAACGGTTGCCAACAAGAGTGAAAGAATAGTACCGGTTATTAATTCATATAAATGTCGACCTTCACCCTCCATTTCAAGGCAGACATACATAACCCTTCTTCATCTCCGAGAATGCCTTCCCAACAAAGCCTCTCGAGTCACTCAGTGTTCCTTATTCCTTAGGATACCTCTGCGAACAACCGATCAAAAGCAAAAGTATTTCATATTATGAAGGTTGAAAGCAAGAGTATCTCATAACATGCTTTCTCCCTGTCCTTCTCCTTGTCGTTGTTTTCACCTGCAGGAAAAGGAGAAAGAGAGCAATCAGCCAGCACTGGGTATCAATCTTCCGATCTGGAACCGATTGCCTGGAACTCCTTCCTGATTGCTTACCTAGCCGTCCCCTCGAGTACTCATTTTCAACATTTTATGCTTCATCAAAGGGTACCACATCTGCTTAGAGAATAGATAAGGGAAGTGAAAATGATACCTCGAAGCATGTGGAGACAACGTGCTGATTCATCCTCAGCTAGGGACAAGGAGAAAGAAAGCAAACGGTCGACACTTGGACAGATTAAACAAAGAAACAGACCACCACCTCTACCTCGTGCCTACCTGTCGTGCAGAAGAAACAAGCAGAGAAAAATGCTGCCTACACACTTAATCAACCCAGCAGAAGGAGTCTGAGTTGAAACCAAGAGCTCGAGAAGCTTCAACAACATATGGACGCATCAGTCGCCAAAGAGCAAAGCCTTGCCGTACAAGGCCCACCAAGGAAATCTCATATTCCTCGCTCAGAATTCCAAACCAGTTCAAGATCAAAGCTGTGGAAAGTCAACAAGATCATCTATCTCCATAACCAGATTTGCGTTCTTAAACTCTACTCTGTCTGGTTTTTACTTTGCCATACTTGTCATGTTTATTCGTTGTTTGTTTGTTTGCTTGTTTTTGTGTGAGTTTATGCCGGAAACATTGAGGACAATGTTTGATTTAAGTGTGGGGGAGGGGGTTACCAAGTTGTTTTGCATGAAATTCGTGGGAGTTTATCACCCATTACTTCTAGTGTTGTTCCTTGCTGTTTTTAAGCTGTTTTGGAGTGTTTTAGTGTGTTTTGACATAAAAATCCGAAAATCTCATAAAAATTTGATTTACTCTTTGATGTATGCTTGGTTGTGGTTATAAATTATGAATTCACATGCAATCATAAAGGAAAAATCAGTTTTTGTAACATGCTTGAAGGATGGAACTCAAATGAACACTACAACCTTGTGAGACTTGAGCCTAAACATTTATTTGGAGAGTTAATAATCTGTGCACCATTGTTTTCTAAAAGTCGTTGCATGATCTCATTATTCTTTGCTTGGTTGCTACTTAGAAGACGTTTCATCATTTAGTTCCAAATGCTAGAACTCATGCCTATTTCATTCAAAGCATACTATTGATTTGCATAACACATATTCAAGATGAAGTTGTGTAGTGACCACCAAAGCCAAATTGCCGTGCCCCTATTTCATTATGTGTTTAAGTTTAACCTCGTTGAGCCTTGTATAGCCTATGTTCTTTGTTACCTACAATATCCTCACCTAGCCTAGATTAGGACCATCCATACCCCTGTTCTTGAAGCATAGTAAAGCATAATTTAGAAGGGATTCCTTTTGTTGAACTCTTGCAGAAAAACAAGTGTGGGGGGAAGTGATTCTTGTGTGTGTGTGTGTGCCAAAATCCTTAATAAGGCACGGGTAGTAAAAAAAAAAAAAAAAAAAAAAAAAAAAAAAAAAAAAAAAGGGAAAAAGAAAAGTTGTGAAAAGAGTCCAAAGCATTGAATTCGACCCTAAGTGTTGCATGAATCTTCCCTTTGTGTTTAAAAGTTGATTTTTGCATTCTAAAGTGAATTCCAAGTGTCGATTTCATTACTTTGCTTGCTATCGCCTTAAGAACGTTTGTTATCCCTATCCTTTCTTTGTTAGCCATTACACCCAAGCCCCATTACAACCCTTAACTTCATCTTGAGTGTTATGTGTTTCAATATGTGGAGTTTGGAATTGGTATGAGCATATGGTGTCACTGATTCTCGCATCTAAGTAGTAGCGTTCCATTCATGAGATCATATCTAAACATGCTGAATAACTCCAGAAAATTGTCTTCTTTGTTATACATATATGTGAGTGCTCGTTTTCATGTTTACATCAATCTTCTCACATATAAGTAGTGTAGGGAGTGTAGTCAGAAAATGTGTGTGAAAATAGAGAGTATCTTGTAAGGAATTGAGCAAATTCTCTAAGGCATGTTACTACATTCAAAACATCGTTTTAATTGGTTAAATGTGAACCATTAAGCGGTGACTATAATTAAGTGCTCAAATGTGAAGATGACTAAAATCTGTGGGAATGATGATTTTTAATTTGTCATGTGCATTGGAAATCCCTGAGGCAAATGTTGGAAGGTCTAGGTTATATTTTGTTTGTTTTGCTCGAGGACTAGCAAAAACTAAGTGTGGGGGAATTTGATAGGAGCATATTTATGCGATTTAGTTAGCTTGTTTTCTTGCAATTATGTTGTTAGTCCTTAGTCATTCATGTACTTTAAGCCATTTTCGTGTGTTTATAGGTCCAAAGGATTAATGAAGCAAAGAAGTGCATTTTGGAGCAATTTTGGGCTTGGAATAAATATCACATGCTTGGAACTAAAGGAATGGATGAAATTGAAGACCAAAAGATGAGGATTCCTACTTGAAGTAGGAAAGTTAAGCCAAGGTTTCCTATTTTGGTTTGATCTTTCCTAAATCCTAAATGTCCCTAAGTTCCAGCAACATTGAAGGTTTCCTATGCATTTTAGGACACAAATTAAGGGTTCCTTGTACCATAACAAACCTTTGCCGTGCACTCCATCCATGTTTAATTCTTTCATCAATCATCACTTCACTTTCACTTTTGAATCATTTCAACACCACTCCATTTTACCCATGCTTTGCATCATTACTTCACTTTCACCTTTGAATCATTTCAACACCACTCCATTTTACCCATGCTTTGCCTTGCACTTCCTCTATAAAAGGAAGTGTGTGTAACATAAATTGAGTTCATATTTTGTTAGAGCATTCATCCCCATTTCAATACAACCTTCATCCAAACACATCCATTCATCTTCACATCCATTCCTCCATACAAACAAACCTTCAAACACACACCAACACCTTGTGCCGTAGCAAAGGAAGGGAAGGAAAGTGCTTGGATGTGCTTGCTGTCCAACTTGGATCGTGGGAGCGTTTAGGTGTTTTCTTTCTTTTGTTTCTAATGTTTAAATTCATTTCCTTTCGTTTTGTTGTAAATATGAGTGGCTAAACCCCTCTTGGCTAGGGGTGATTTCAAAGCCATGATTATGTGTGCAATATAATTTGATAAATTCCAGTTATGAACTCTTGAATCGTGAATGCCACAATTGGCTTAACTATTTGATTGATAACTTATTTGCATTTGTTAATTAAGGGTCGACACTTAATTGGTATGCATAAATCCGTTGCTCGAATATAAGGAAGTTTCACATAATCGTTACAAACTTATATTCACATGTAGTGAAGGTCGCTTATAAACGATCGCGTTAAGTTCAATTCCTAGCATGAGTGACATGATGTCATAGTTGCAAGTGCTTTGTCAATGCTTATGATTTTCATTAAACGTAATGATCTTTGATTGTATCTCTAAACGGCAAAGGTTTGTTATGGTACAAGGAACCCTTAATTTGTGTCCTAAAATGCATAGGAAACCTTCAATGTTGCTGGAACTTAGGGACATTTAGGATTTAGGAAAGATCCAACCAAAATAGGAAACCTTGGCTTAACTTTCCTACTTCAAGTAGGAATCCTCATCTTTAGGTCTTCAACTTCGTCCATTCCTTTAGTTTCAAGCATGTGATATTTATTCCAAGCCCAAAATTGCTCCAAAAAGCTCCAAAATGCACTTCTTTGCTTCATTAATCATTTGGACCTATAAACACATGAAAATGGCTTAAAGTACATTAATGACTAATGACTAACAACATAATTGCAAGAAAACAAGTTAACTAAATCGCATAAATATGCTCTTATCACAAACGTTGACCACTTTGGGTAAATGCCATCTGCAAGGTAGTATGGTCCCTTGTATTTATGACCATTAACCCAATATGTGCATCTCAGCGATTTTCCTTGCAGCAGTTCGTCGAACACTGGAGATTGGGCAAGGACATTTAGGTCATTCAGAGCTCCTGGAACACCAAAAAAAGCATGCCAAATCCATGTATCAAATGAAGCCACCGTTTCCCAAATGATACTTTTTGCTCTTTTTCTGTCGCCATAAACTCATTACCACGCAGTTGGACAGTTTTTCCAAGTCTAGTGCATGCAGTCGATGCTTCCAATCATGCCAGGGAAGCCTCGCATCTCACCCTTCCTCAGAAGCCTTTGTATGTCCCTTGGCGTGGGTTTTCGGAGGTACTCATTGGTGTAGATGACTTAAATTGCAGAGCAAAACCGCATCAGGGACTCCAGAACAGTTATTTTTCTCATCCTCGCGATCTCATCCACTTGATTTGCAGATGCTCCATGTGCAAGCATTCGCAAGGCATCCGTAATTTTTTTCTCAGGAAGAAGACCTAGAACATGAAAAGCATCATCTTTTTGCACAAAGTATGGATCATGGTTGCAAATAGCACTCATGATTTTGTCGAACAAATTTTGTTGCATTCTAAAACGGCATCTAAAAACATGGTCAGGGAATACGCTGTTGGGAATAAAATAATCTTCCAAGAGATCTTTACCTCGTCTTTCCCTTTTTCTATCGAAGTTTGCGGCACGTCTGGGTTTGGCTATCTGATCCACAGCTTCCCTCACACGGCTGGAATGTGAGGCGCTCTCCCTTCTATGGTCATCATCCTCATCCTCATCCATTGCGAAAGCCTCATTTCCACCTCCACCTTCCTCAAGATTGACCAATTCTTCATGTTGTGCCAACAACCTTTTATGTTGCTCTTCAAACTGTTTATACACTCTCCTTGAAGAAGACATTGTAAGAACTCAATATTTGAAAACGATGAAGAAGAATTCTGAGCTAAAAAGAAGGATTGAGTTTGGTGTGAGGATGGATGTAGGGATGTAGGGTTTATATGGACAAAAAAAGAAATGATGAGGTTCTGGGAAATGTCACGTGGGACTACGTGATTGGTTGAAAATCTTATCAAAATCTTGGTTAAATTATTGTAAACAGGAAGTGACACGTGGCGCGTCTGGATTGATTGAAAATCTTATTGAAAATCTATCCACAAAATAGTACATTCGGATAATGACACGTGGCGTGTCGGGATTGGTTGAAAATCTTAGCGAAAATCTATTCACAAAATAGTACGTTCGGATAATGACACGTGGTGTGATGATATTGGTTAAAAATCCTATCCGAAATTAAAACTATTTTATTTATTTATTCTTTTATAAAAAATTAAAAATATTTTAAATGGGCTGGGTACCAGCACATTTTGTAGGGGTAGAGATCGTTTGTGCCAGCGCATTTTTTTAGGGGTGGAGATGCATTTGGCCTATTACTGTTCATTGGGGTCTATCACTGTTCACTAAGTGGATTAAATGGGCTGGGTGTTGGCGCATTTTTTTAGGGGTGGAATTGCTCTTAGGGTAGATAATATCGTTTGTTAAAAAAAAAGAATCATTTGACAACTAATTTAATCACATTATTATCCAAGTGGGAAATACATTTTTTTATAGCCGGCATTACACGCCTCTTAAGATGTTTTGAACGTGTTTAAAATAGAGAAAATAATATTTAATAAACAACTGATTGAATCACATTATTGCTAGCCCATTGTGATGCTAAGCCCACACCCTCCCCCATAGTGTAGATAATATCGTTTGTTAAAAAAAAAAATCATTTGACAACTAATTTAATTACATTATTATATGCGAAAGACATTTTTTTAAAGCCGGCATTATATGACACACCCCGTCCCGAAGGAGGGCGTGCTGGCCGTCACGTGAGAGTGACGTAACCATTTACACAGTTCGGAAGCTCTTAAAATACAATTACTTAAAGGAAACCCCCGAGGGTGAGTCCTACTTTTGTGAATTCTGTCAGAACGCCGTTGGGTTCCTCGTGGCCACCAAAGCTCTGCTAACTTAAACCTGGAGGGGCGAAAAACAAAATTTAGTGGGTCAGCAAAACAAAGCTTTTCGAAAATCTTTCATGTAAAACATTTCTAACCCCTCGCTGTAAAACCTGTATACTTTCCCAGAAAATAGCATATATGAACATATATATAAGCAAATATCTCAAGTCACTATTCTTTAACATTTTTAAGAAAGGCTATGCCATGCCAAGTGTCCAAAAAACATAATATAGATGTTTTCATAAATCTCAAATCATCAATTTTTCTTTCTCAAAACCCAGAAAGTATGCCATGTTATAAAAACTTTCAAAAACCGAAAGAATGATGCATCAATATAATTCAGGTGAAAATAAATCAACCGGAGACCCTGAAATGGTCCTGTACGGCTGATTTTAGAGCTCAACATCCAATCCAACCGGAGTCACCTCGGTGACCTGTACGGTCTAACTCTGCACGTCACTCGGAACTACATAAGGTAGTCTGTAAGATGACAGGTGTATAAATACGCTCTAGTGCTTCTCACATCAATCAACTGTGCACATAATCTAAAGTCACCCACCAGTCGGAACCCCTCTAATGGTCTGTACGACTGGCATGTCGGAACCCTCACAGGGTCTGTACGACATCCACCTACTTGGATCCAAGGCGAGCGTACGGTGTGGTGAATACTAATATAAGCACTAACACCTAGGGGCAGGTTATGAGCTTAAACGTTTCAACATCAATAATTCAATGAATAATGAACTCACCTGACTTACCTGTGCCTCCACAGCACCATGCAACATTGATAAGCTCATATTTATACATATTTTACATCAAATTCTCACGTCTTTTCTTAGTTATTTCCTCATATTTTTGTGTTATTTACTTTATTTTTGTGTTTTATCGAATTTATCTAGCTAAGAAAATAAAAATAGCACAAGTGTGGTTTTAAGTAATAAATTCGTTAAAACAACCTTATCCACTATATTTGATTAATAAATTTGTTCCATTTTGTTTGAAAGCAGAAAAATAAAGTGAGGAAGCATGCACTGAGGAAGAATAAATAAAAGAAAGATGGCAAATGAGGCATGCTGGAGGTGAATAAGAAAATGAAGTGGGATAGTAGGTGAATGGAATAAAGAGGACGGGGGGAAGAAGTGCTGCCCTTAAGGCAGCGAGAACGTGGAAAATAGGTGGAGAATAAAGGAGCTGCCTTCCTGGCAGCTAGGAAGGGGGGTAAAGGAAAGAAGGAGACTGAAAAACAAGGAGAAACCAGCTGCCTTTGCAGCTAGGCACGGAAAGGGAGGCAGCTGACGCAAGTCAGGAGAGCTGCCTTTGAGCAGCTGCTTGAAGACTGTCGCGGGCAGCAAGTCTGCACGTGGGCAGAAATAAAAAGGAGACAGTCGGTGCAGCAAAGCTGCCTTGGCAGCACGTGTAAGGGCTTGCGAGAGAAGGCGCAGGGAGCTGAGGAAGGAGCTGTCGACAGCTGGCGCTGCCTTTGGCAGCGAGGTCAGCGAGAGCAGTTTGCGCGGGAAGAAGGAGGAAACCAGCTGCCTTTGCAGCTGGCAACAGGAGAGTGCGAGAGCAATACTGACGCAAGGAGTCAGCACGGAGGTCAGCACGGGCAGAAATAAGAAACAGGAACAGTGGCGCAGAAGCACAGTGGCACTGAAGCACTCTCCTCTCTCGGTTTAATCTCTCCAAACTTATATTTTATTTCTGTTTTAATAATGTGTAACTAATTTTGTTTTGGCTAGAGGTTAATTCAAAGCCATGGATATATTTGTAATATGAATTGATTACCTTCAGTTGTGATTTCTGAGTTGTGATTTAATTTGCTTAACTGCTTTATTGATAACTTATTTTTGTTTGTCGATTAAGGATGCATACTTAATTTACATGCATGAATTTGATGCTAGAATATAAGTAAATTTCACCTAATCGTTATGAACTTATATTCACAAGTAGTAAAGGTTGTTGACCACAATCGTGTTAAGTAAATTCTTGGCATAAGTTTCATGCGTATTCCATAGTAACGAGTGCTTCGTCAATGCTTATGATTTTCATAAAACTTATTGATTCTTGCTTGTATCTCTATTATGCAATACATGTAGGGAACTTGTGAGGAATGTTTTGGGTTGTCGTATGCAATCATCCAATCCATTAACTTAAGGAAAATCTGAAGGTTAATTTAAGCGGACCTAATTAACTTGGAGCGTTGAGAATTTACAATTTATTGAAAGAACAACTGAAAATCAATTTAGGTTGCATATGTGTCATGTGTGGAGAAGAATCCTCTAGCCAGTCCGTCGTCCATCCATTCACCTTAATTTCATGTTTTTGTCAATTCTGTAATTTATTTAAGTTTAATTTACTTTTCATCAAAAATCAATCCCCCGTTTATTTTAAAGTGTTAGGTTTGTTAGAAATCAATTTAGTTTGTGTTTTCTTGAGTTTTGAATTATTTTGAGTCTTTTGATTTGTTTTAGTTTATTTGTTAGTTTTATTTTGAGTGATTCTAGTTAAGTGTTTTAATTTTAGTTTAATGTTTTAAATTTTGTTTTTACGTTTTTAATTTAATTTTACTTTGGTTAGCATCCCTAGTTAATCCCCGGCCTAGAACGATCCCTACTTATCCATATACTACAACTGTCACAAATAGGGTTTAAATTTGTGCGTTAGTTTATTTTCGCATCAAACATGTATGCATTATATATCAATTCATGTTTTTCATAAACTTCTATGCTTAGCATTTCAATTCATACTTTTTATAAATTTCTATGCATGGCAACTTAAAACATTTTCTCATATAAAAGCATTTTCTGGGAAAACAATAGTATATAGGTAATACGAAAACAAAACTGCCCACTCACCTGGAGTTTGCCCTACTACTCCCTAGCACAATACACCAAGGCATCATGACGATCGGCGCCTAAAACAATAATCAAATCCAACCTCAGAATCATATCGATAGAATATATAACTTATATAAAATACGTCACTACGTAGTTCGATCCGGAAGATCTGCCACTCAGATCTTGAATCCATAACTTCCAGAGGTCCACAATAAATCTCTAGAACAACATCCTAAAATTTCATTATCATCCAACGGTCGGATCTCCGTCAATTTCCAAAACCAAGTGACGGTTAACATTCTATTTTGTGAACTTGCAACTCCAATTCCGGAAGATCCGTAAATCGGATTCCCAATCCGTAAGTTCCTATAATCCTCAAATATTATGCATTACGATGCATCAAAGTTTGGTGACGATCCAACGGTCGGATCGTCAATTCACATTTTCATCTATATGCGAAATAATTATAAAACGTTATTTAAAGCACCTAACCAACAATTCTTAATAACTTCTCATACGGTGCTCAAATTGGTTATATGAATATACCACATCGACCTACTCGACGTCACGGACGTCGAGAAATTTTTAGAAAAATTTTCTGATGTGGCACGCGCCCCCACGCGCCGTGGGTGGCACGGACACACGCGCGCCCACGCGCTCTTCTTCTTCCTCGCGTCGCCGGCACAGTGTCGCCGGCGCCGGAAACCTGCAACTCGGGTTTTCTCGGCCATTTCTTCACCATTTTGACTCAAATTTCTTCCTACATGCTCTAAATCAAGAGAGGAAGAAGTCCATACCTTCAAAAACCTTTAAAAACGTCTGAAATTTTGTCGGGAAAATCCTCCAATTCGGCCAACTTCGCACCCGACGATCCTGACGTCCAAAACTTTCAAACGAAGCACTTCGAGCTTCCTTAGGACCTCACTAAGCTCACTGTGAGCTTGGATTGTCCTAAAAATCAACCAACAAAAAGTTCATGAATAGTGCCAAACTCGGACCTCGAATTTTCAACGTGAAAACGAAGGATTCCTTACCTGAAAATGGTGTCTTTGAGTTCGTAGAGTCTTCTCGAGCACACTGGTGCCCTTGGCACCTTCGATCCGTGAAGTTTCGGGGTTTGGGGGGTGTTGGTCCGTACGTTGAGGGTGAGAGAGGGTGAGAGACTGAGAGAGAGTATCGAGAGGGAGGAGAGAGACACGGGGGATTGAGAGAGAGAGGGATCCTGCGTGTGGTCCAACCAAAACCACATAAACATACATACCTAATTAATTTATTCCAACTTAAGTAATTTTCCAAAAACTTAGGAATTATGTGTATTAATCCAAATATATCGTCATACACATACCTTAACACCCGTCGAGGGTACTTCTGTCACTTCACATTCCCTTCAAAAATACCTCCGGGACGGGCTGTGACAATCTTCCCTCCTTATAGAATTTCGTCCTCGAAATTCATACAACCCAACAAGTCACTTAATACTCATAGAACAACCTCGGATACATCTCTCTCATTCGGTATTCCGTCCCCCAAGTAGCTTCTTCCACTGAGTGATTCTCCCACAACACTTCACCAGACTCACTGTCTTATTCCTTAGAACCTTGTTGTTCCAATCCAAGATAGTGACTGGTTCCTCATCTTACGTCAAATCCGGATTAATTCCCAAAGGTTGAGGAGGGACCACATGTGAAGGATCTGAATCATAATGTCGAAGCATCGAGACATGAAGTACATTATGAACCTTAGATAACTCCGGAGGCAACTCCAATCTGTAAGCAACTTTACCAATCCTCTCAGTGATCTCATAAGGTCCTATGTACCTAGGACTTAGCTTGCATCTCTTTCCAAACCGTATTACACCTCTCCAAGGTGACAACTTCAAGAACACCAAATTACCCACACCATAAACTCGATCAGCAGCGTGTCTATCTGCTAAACTCTTCAGCCGATCTTGATTCACTTCCAGGTTAGACTTAATTACTTGAATATTCCGAGTAGTCTCATCCACTAACTCAGGGCCTTGAATACCATCCGTCCACAATTCTAACAATTCGAAACACAAAACACAGCTTTCCACGACCTTATGGCGTTGCTCTTGGAACAAACTGAAATGACCAACATACTCAAGAAGCTCAACAGATCCGTAAGCCCAAATCTCTTTTCCATAAGACAGATACATAACTGATGCACTTCTGGAAAGGTTACTGCTCCTTCATTGAAGAATATTGCGCTGTTGTAGTAAGCCAATCAATTATCACCTCAATTTCATCATAACCATCTCATGAACGAGAAAACTTGCCCACATAATCTATATTAACATTTTCTCATTCCCACCGTGGAATGGAAAGTGGCTGCATCAATCCAAAAAGTTTCTTCTTTTTAGCTTTAGCTTGTTGACGACTGATACACTGATTCACAAATTCAACAATTTCTCTATTCATATCTGGCCAATAAAAATGGTCGAATGGTATGATACCTTTTAGTACCTTCAAGATGTATTGCATAAGTTGAACAGTATGCTTCGTCCAAAATTACTTTCTGTAATTCCATATCAATAAGTACATACATCATGTTCTCTTACATAAGCAAGCCATCTGATTCTCTAGCCCTGAGGTCTTTCTTTTCCTCGTCGTTCCTTACCTTAATTAATTCTTAGGTCTCTTCATCTTCTATCTGAGTTTCAAGCACATGACCCACTAAACTTTGGCCTAACTTGAAAATTAGCAAGTACGGCTTCTTCTTTATCTTCCTTCCCTAACTTCACTCCAGTGAACCGTAATCATCAAGAAGAAGACCATAACGATCATAACTGGCATGAAGTCTTGTTACTAAGTGCATCAGTTACCATGGTTGTACGATCAGGATGATACTCAATCATGCGATCCTAATCTTTTAGCAACTCAATCCACCTTCGTTGATGCAGATTAAGATCTCTCTCTGAGTAAACATATACTTGAGACTCTTTGATCGTAAAATCTTGCACTTTTCTTCCTATAAAGACAATGTCTCCAAATCTTCAAAGTACAGATGATAGCTGCTAATTCCAACTCATAATTAGAGTAATTCGTCCTATGAAATTTCAATTGCCGTGAAACATAGGTAATCATCCTGCCATGTTGCATCAGCACACATTCAAGAACATTCAACGAAGCATCACTATAAATCTTATAATTCCGTCATCATCCGGGAGTGCTAAAATACGTGCACGAATGAGGAAATATTTCAACTGTTGAAAACTTTACCCACAATTATCATCCCACTCACTTAACCTCTTTTCTCGTCAATGGTAAAGCAATGATTGAAAATTCTTTCACCAACCGTCCATGATAGCCTGCTAAGTTAAGAAAACTCTGAATCTCAATCACGGTTCGTGGTTGTTCCCAATTCTCCCCAGTTGTCACTCTTTAAGGATCTACTTGAATACCTTGTGCAGATATCACGTGTCCCAAAATGCCACTTGATTCGTCCAAAATTGACATTTGTTAAACTTAGTATATAACCGATGTTCTCTCAATTTCCTTAATACCAAGTTAAAATGTCGAATATGGTCTGCTTTCGACTTAGAATATACTCACAGATCGCCAATGAAAACAATAACAACCTGTTTAGATACTGCTGGAATATTTGATTCATCAAACCCATACGAGCAGCAAGCATATTTGTCATTCCGCATGACGTCACCAAAGACTCATAAAGACCACAACGAGTCCTGAAATTAATCTTAGGAACATCCTCACTGCTACACTACAATTGATAATAACCATACCTTAAATTAACCTTTGAAAAATATATAGGCACCTCGAAACTGCTTAAACCAACCCTCTAAGTGAGGTAAGGGATAATGGTTATCAATCGTTACCCGATTTAACTGCCTGTAATCAATGCATAATCTCAAAGTTCCACCTTTCTTCCTCACAAACAACACCGGAGCTCCCCAAGATGAAGTACTAGGTTGAATGAAACCTTTATCAACCAATTCCTGCACACTGAATTTTTAATTCTCGTAACTCGGCAGTAGTCATTCTTTAATATAAGATTTGCACCTCGAAACCAATCAATGGTGAACTCCACATCTCTGCCTGGCGGCAACCCAGGTAACTCATCCAGAATTACAACAGAAAATGTCTAACCACTCTTACGTCATCCACAATACTAGGAGTACGATCCTGCAACACCACCTGAGCTAGGTATCCTTGGCAACCTTTTGATAACATTCTCCTTGCTCTCACAACAAAAATAACGGCATGCCTCACTCCACTTTGCTCACTCACAAAAGTAACCTCTGATAATACAAGACAATGGAAAGTAACTGATTTCCCGTAGTAATCCATATTGGCACGATTATAATGCACCCAATATGTGCCTAAGATCACATCCAAATCCACGATCTCCAACGAAAATAAGATTCCCTGGTATAACTATATCCTCCTCCAACGCTGAACACCCTGAATAACACCATACTAATGTAGGGTAACCTACCTGTTTACTTGCTTAACGGATCCAACGAATAAGTTATTAATATTACGGTCTGCAGCCCGCAATACTAATAAATCATCGTTGTCTCGATAAGTAAGCAACAATTCCCAATAGTGCAATATTACCATCTTACTCTTCATAGGGAAAAATACATACATACGCCTCGATCGTGCTCAAACATTACTCTCTTTGGCAACAACGTCAATAACATAAAGTTTCTGCATCACGACCAATGAACTCTGGCAAAGTGACCAAAATATCCAACATATCCATAATCAAGTCCGAATGATTCAAAGCATCTTGCAGCTCTATGTTCCATTTGTCCACACGTAAAGCATCATCTGCTTTCTTGCCTACACTCTCCAAAGTGTATGCTATTGCACTTACGGTACAAGGGTACATTTCCTCTACCAGAGTCACCTCGTCTCTGTAATCTAGGATCTCCAATAAATCTATCACTTGCATCTGACCAATGGTACAAAAATCTATGCTGACAGAACTAGAATTAACCCCACATCTTTTGAAGCTCTAAATCTTGTGAGGTTCTTGAGACACATGACTTTTACCTTGATTATCTTTCCTTTGATTCTCATTCTTTTCCTTGTCTCAAATTATAATACTAAAAACTCTTGTTTCTTACCGTCCATATATGCCGGAGGAATAAACCTTTTCTTAAACAACTCTCATTCAGCTGTTTCCTCAGGTTACATCGTATAAGACTCTTATCTACACCAGGGTGCAATTTCAATACTCAGAAACCAGGTAGTCATCTCGACCTACCCATCCAAAAGAAAGATTTCTTTGACTTTGCATAAACCGAAACGCCTTTTCCAAATGATCAAGCCATCGATCTGCTCCCTTCGGTCTTTCATTTCCATAAAGTGATTCAGATTCAACTTATAACCATTCTCAAAAGGAATCCTTTGAGTAATAGACTGAATCACATTAGTAGTAGTTTCCCATAACTAAGTCAAATCGGGGAAACTAAGCTCATCTGAACAAAGTGGCTATCCACAAAGCGGTAACGTTCTGACAGAAGACACTAGGGAATTCTTAAGATGTCCAGGACTGTAACATAGGCTCTGATACCAACTGACACACCCCGTCCCGAAGGAGGGCGTGCTGGCCGTCACGTGAGAGTGACGTAACCATTTACACAGTTCGGAAGCTCTTAAAATACAATTACTAAAAGGAAACCCCCGAGGGTGAGTCCTACTTTTGTGAATTCTGTCAGAACGTCGTTGGGTTCCTCGTGGCCACCAAAGCTCTGCTAACTTAAACCTGGAGGGGCGAAAAACAAAATTTAGTGGGTCAGCAAAACAAAGCTTTTCGAAAATCTTTCATGTAAAACATTTCTAACCCCTCGCTGTAAAACCTGTATACTTTCCCAGAAAATAGCATATATGAACATATATATAAGCAAATATCTCAAGTCACTATTCTTTAACATTTTTAAGAAAGGCTATGCCATGCCAAATGTCCAAAAAACATAATATAGATGTTTTCATAAATCTCAAATCATCAATTTTTCTTTCTCAAAACCCAGAAAGTATGCCATGTTATAAAAACTTTCAAAAACCGAAAGAATGATGCATCAATATAATTCAGGTGAAAATAAATCAACCGGAGACCCTGAAGTGGTCCTGTACGGCTGATTCTAGAGCTCAACATCCAATCCAACCGGAGTCACCTTGGTGACCTGTACGGTCTAACTCTGCACGTCACTCGGAACTACATAAGGTAGTCTGTACGATGACAGGTGTATAAATACGCTCTAGTGCTTCTCACATCAATCAACTGTGCACATAATCTAAAGTCACCCACCAGTCGGAACCCCTCTAATGGTCTGTACGACTGGCATGTCGGAATCCTCACAGGGTCTGTACGACATCCACCTACTTGGATCCAAGGCGAGCGTGCGGTGTGGTGAATACTAATATAAGCACTAACACCTAGGGGCAGGTTATGAGCTTAAACGTTTCAACATCAATAATTCAATGAATAATGAACTCACCTGACTTACCTGTGCCTCCACAGCACCATGCAACATGTATGCATTATATATCAATTCATGTTTTTCATAAACTTCTATGCTTAGCATTTCAATTCATACTTTTTATAAATTTCTATGCATGGCAACTTAAAACATTTTCTCATATAAAAGCATTTTCTGGGAAAACAATAGTATATAGGTAATACGAAAACAAAACTGCCCACTCACCTGGAGTTTGCCCTACTACTCCCTAGCACAATACACCAAGGCATCATGACGATCGGCGCCTAAAACAATAATCAAATCCAACCTCAGAATCATATCGATAGAATATATAACTTATATAAAATACGTCACTACGTAGTTCGATCCGGAAGATCTGCCACTCAGATCTTGAATCCATAACTTCCAGAGGTCCACAATAAATCTCTAGAACAACATCCTAAAATTTCATTATCATCCAACGGTCGGATCTCCGTCAATTTCCAAAACCAAGTGACGGTTAACATTCTATTTTGTGAACTTGCAACTCCAATTCCGGAAGATCCGTAAATCGGATTCCCAATCCGTAAGTTCCTATAATCCTCAAATATTATGCATTACGATGCATCAAAGTTTGGTGACGATCCAACGGTCGGATCGTCAATTCACATTTTCATCTATATGCGAAATAATTATAAAGCGTTATTTAAAGCACCTAACCAACAATTCTTAATAACTTCTCATACGGTGCTCAAATTGGGTATATGAATATACCACATCGACCTACTCGACGTCACGGACGTCGAGAAATTTTTAGAAAATTTTTCTGATGTGGCACGCGCCCCCACGCGCCGTGGGTGGCACGGACACACGCGCGCCCACGCGCTCTTCTTCTTCCTCGCGTCGCCGGCACAGTGTCGCCGGCGCCGGAAACCTGCAACTCGGGTTTTCTCGGCCATTTCTTCACCATTTTGACTCAAATTTCTTCACCAGTTTTCTCGGCCATTTCTTCACCTTTAAAAACGTCTGAAATTTTGTTGGGAAAATCCTCCAATTCGGCCAACTTCGCACCCGACGATCCTGACGTCCAAAACTTTCAAACGGAGCACTCCGAGCTTCCTTAGGACCTCACTAAGCTCACTGTGAGCTTGGATTGTCCTAAAAATCAACCAACAAAAAGTTCATGAATAGTGCCAAACTCGGACCTCGAGTTTTCAACGTGAAAACGAAGGATTCCTTACCTGAAAATGGTGTCTTTGAGTTCGTAGAGTCTTCTCGAGCACACTAATGCCCTTGGCACCTTCGATCCGTGAAGTTTCGGGGTTTGGGGGGTGTTGGTCCGTACGTTGAGGGTGAGAGAGGGTGAGAGACTGAGAGAGAGTATCGAGAGGGAGGAGAGAGACACGGGTTATTGAGAGAGAGAGGGATCCTGCGTGTGGTCCAACCAAAACCACATAAACATACATACCTAATTAATTTATTCCAACTTAAGTAATTTTCCAAAAACTTAGGAATTATGTGTATTAATCCAAATATATCGTCATGCACATACCTTAACACCCGTCGAGGGTACTTCTGTCACTTCACATTCCCTTCAAAAATACCTCTGGGACGGGCTGTGACATTATACGCCTCTTAAGATGTTTTGAACGTATTTAAAAATAAAGAAATTGAATCACATTATTGCTAGCCTATTGTAAGGCACTAATTAAAAAAAAAAGCACAAAAAAAATTAATTATTAAAAAAATACTGCTAAAATAACGAAGATGCCCCTGTCTTATTTGATGCATTATTTTGGGATGCCTTTGAAGCTTTTTGTCTTGGAGGCATTTTTGTCCAAATATTTTTGTTGAAGCTTGGTGACACCAAAATCACTATTCACTTTTCCATTGGCTTTACATATGATAATGATAATGATAGATAGATGAGACAAGGTGATAAAAGGTTTGAATTAAAAAGCCAAACAAACACCACTAAATAGTGGAAACACCACTAAATATGCCTTTATTTTTTTTAATTATTTATTTTTGTGAGAGTTGGGTTTCCTTCAGATTTGGCAAATGGATGAAGGTAGATAGGGCATGATGAATAATTGTCCCAAAGTATTTTTTTTCCTTCTGTCTTTGTTGTTAAGTTTAGTGGTGATCATCTTCTTTGTGATAAAAAAAAAAAAAAATTTCAATCAGGAGTATGATTGGGGATTTGGTTTAATAATTAGTGTTGTCAAGCTTCCATCATTAAACATCAAAACTACTTTGGTGATTGGAAATTTCGCACATTCAGGGTTGGATGTGAAAAGCAAGAGGAGATGGACTTTAATCAGACTTTAATCATAGGAAGATCAAATTGCGATTGCTTATTTATTAAGTAGTTTCACTGATGAGCGATTTTGAACACAAGGTAACCATTTCCAAAAGCACTTTTGTTACGTTCTTACATATTCACTTTACAAGTGCTTTCAAAAGCACTTTTGAAATAGGCTATGATATTCATTAACCAAAAACAGATGACAAAGTTATATTACAATAATAGTGAAGTACTTTTAGGGCACGTTTGTTACACCTCCTTAGGAGGGATTGGCTTGGACTACCTTAAGTAGGACTATAATCCTACGTTTGGTAGGTTGTGGGACTAAAATAAATGGGACTCGCCTCGACTACGAGTCCCTGCGAGGCGTGCTAGCTGGTCTTCACGAGTCCCCCCAAAAACCACGGGATTAGCTAGGAACTTCGCTTCGTTCTTCTTGATTCACCTCATCGACCTCGATTTCGACGGCATCTCTCTTCGTCCTGCTTGATTCACCTCCCTGCGAGCCCTTTTGTGAGTTCTGGGCTTCTTCCTCCTCCCTACGAGGGTTCTTCCACCACCAACATCAACCACAAAAAATCCCCCATCTCATATTTCCCACCACCAACCATCACCCACAAAAAATCCCCAATCCCATATTTCCTGCCGCCACCATCGCCATGGACGAGCCATCCAAGAAGCTCCAGAACCTCAAGTCGCTGAATTCTCTGCCAGCAGCAGGTGGAGTCGCTGGTGCAGGGCAAGGCAGATTTGGAGTCCGAGGAAGATTTGGGTGGACAAAAAAAAGAGAGAGGAAGATGAAATGGTAGAGAAAGAGGAGAGGGGAGGGATGCAATGGGCGGAAAAAAAAAGAGAGAGGAAGATGTTCTAGAAAGGAGATTAAATGGCAGAGAAAAGGAGAGGGGAGGGCTGGCGGACAAAACAACGAGAGAAGATAAAAGGAAAATGATAATTTAATAATAAAATATTAGTATATATAGATTAAATTAATGATAAAATATTGTAAATATAAATTTAATAATAAAATATATTAGTCCTGCTTTTTAATCCGACACCGCATCAAACGCTTCACTAAATCAGTCCAGCTTAGTCTAGTCTAAGCCAGTCCAGCTTAGTCCATGAAGCTAGTCCAATCCGAGATAGTCCGGTGCAACAAACGCACCCTTAGGTCATAAACAATTCTAAGCACAACTTGGACAGGAAATATAGAAAGCATCAGACGGATTCAACAATGCCTAGAAAAACTCAGATTTTGGAACAAAATTAACGGATGCTATCGTAAAATTTCAAGGAAAAACAAAATATGAAGATACAACAGGGCGGAGTGCAACTACTACAAGAGTTGTTCTAACTGTTAGGTCGTGTTAACATTATAAAAGTAACGAAAGTTGTTTTCTGATCACTTCTACCTTCATTCTTCACCCCTATCACTGATTCACCCGTACCCCATCCTATCCTAGTAAGTAAGAAAAGCAGAGTACTTGAACTACGGATACGTGAATACCCATCGTGTTAAATGTGACAGAGTTAGAGCAGTTCCAGTGTAGTAGAGCTTCTTCAGCAATAGGCAATTCAATCCCCTCAAGTGAATAGTAACTGTTTTTAATGAACAGTAATTATCCAAGTGCATTTCTACCTCTAAACTGAATAGCTCAGTCAATTCGTATTAAAATATTAATACTTTTTATTTTATAAAATGATAAAAAAATAATTTTATTTTTAATTTCGGATAGGATTTTTAATCAATCTCATCACGTCATGCGTCATTATTTAAAAGCACAATTTTTAAAAATATTGAAATGTGGTGTAATCTATATATATAAAGTGAGCACCCTAAAATGGTGAAACATTCAAAATACTATAAATTGTCCTTTAAGAATTTCATAAATTACAATTGAACCAAAAGAAGCTAAAGTATTTAACCATATTTTTATTTTGAATGAATTTAATATTTAAAATTATAGAAAAAAAAAAACAAAACCTCCTACATGTTGAATGATATACCACATCAGCAATCCACATCAGCAAGGTTGTTATCCTGTCAGTTAGATAGTTAGTTGGGATTGTAGGAAGATATAAGGTGGTTATGGGTTTGTTAGAAACTGACTAAGACAGAAATGAGAATGTATAAATAGAAAGGCTTTCTCTAAGACTTGTATTCCAATACATTCTGAAATATACAAATCATCATTCACTCTCTCGTTCTCTCTTTCTCTTCTTCTGCTTCTTTACAACTTAAGATTGTTCTGTTCTTCTTCGTTGATTCATAGTGTAGTGTTAATATGGTATCATCGCCATGGGTGATCGTTTGGTTTCCGCTGTAGTATCTCTGGAAGATTGTTGATCTATGAAGAGTGTTCGTTTCTTGGGCAAGGTTTATATGCTTCTATATGGAGGTTTCTTGGGTCAGGAAGAGCAGTGCACGCCAGGTGTTTGATGTTTTGTCTCAGTGAGTTTTCTGTTTGGTATTTTCATTGCTTTACAAGGCCGATTGCCATTTTCTTTCTGCTTTGTATACTCTCTCCTTAAAGGCCGATTGCCGGAGTTAGTATAGTTTGTAGTAGTTTGATATATTTCCTCTGTTCAAGGCCGATTGCCAAAGAGGATTGCTTGAATTGAAGTTTGTAGTCATCTAATATATCTCATCTGATAAAGGCCGATTGCCAAAGAGGGTTGCTTGAATTGATCTTGTTTTGTTCATCATATACGAAATCTTGGTTGAGAAATTCTTGAAATCTTGATTGTCACTATGTCTGCAAATACCGTAGAATCTGTGAAGATCGAAAATCTTTTGGGCATGCTCATTGTGAAGTTGCAGGATGATAATTTTGTTAAGTGGAACTTTCAGTTTCAGTCTGTTTTGCGTGGGTATGACTTACTGGATTTCTTTACTGGTGATAATCCATGTCCACCTAAATATGTCATACATACTGAAAATGGTGTGACAAAAGAGATCACTACTACTTATAAGACTTGGGTTAAACAGGATATGGCTTTACTCAGTTTGCTTATTGCCACTTTATTTGATGATGCAATGGAGCATGTTATTGGCTGTAAAACATCACAGGAAGCATGGAGTGCTTTACAAGATCGTTATGCATCTGTGTCAGTTTCGAGAATCAATCAGTTAAAGACTGAGTTTCATACTGCACAGAAAGGAGGGGACTCGATTGATAAATTTTTGTTGAAATTGAAGGCTATAAGAGATCAGTTAATTTCTGCTGGAGAAAGAGTTTCTGAAAATGATCTGGTTATTGCTGTTTTAACTGGATTACCACAGGAGTTTGATATGATTAGAACTGTGATTTTGGCAAGGGAGACACCAATTTCTTTGAAAGATTTTCGTGCACAGCTTCTTAGTGCTGAACTGACCATCGACTCCAGAGTTTCAGCTCTTACAGGTTCAATGGCAGCAATGTATATGAATGGGGATAATGGTAAAGGACATCCTGGTTCCTATCAAGCAAATGGTACTTATCATGGTGAAAGCTCTGCTATGGGGGCTAGTGGTTATCAAGGGGGTGAAAGTTCTAACATAGGGGCTCCTGACTATCAAGGAGGATATGGGTTTACTGGCAGTAATCAGCGGACTTTTCCTTCTCAGAATAGAGGGTCATTCACTTCTAACAGGAACTCTTATGGAAATAATGCTTCAAAACCTTATTTTGGCAACAAGAATAAGGGGTCGAATAGCACATTTTCTGATCCAGGCAGAAATTCTCATTCAAGTTTTAATGGTCAGTCATCTAATGGTGGATCAAAGGGTAGTTCAAATTGGCAGAATTGGAATGGGAATACTACTTATAGATCATCAATCACTCCTGAATGTCAAATATGCTCACGGAGAGGTTACACTGCACCTAATTGTCATTTCAGAAGTACTACTACTGCCAATCAATATCCAATCTTGGTGTGTCAGATTTGTGGAAAGAAGGGCCATACTGCATTAGAGTGTTTTCACAGGAACAATTATGCATATCAAGGGGCTCCACCACCTCCATCACTCACTGCATTATCTGCACAAGGTCCATCTAGTTTCTCTCCACCATCAAGTGAGTCTCAACCACATGGGTTTTCTGCTGCTGATACATGAGTGCTCGATACTGGAGCTACTCACCATATGACTGCAAATCTCAATAATTTGTCCCACGCTACTGCATACAATGGAGATGAAAAGATAATCATTGGAAATGGTCAAGGTTTGGATGTGAAGCATATTGGTTTTACTAACCTTTTTACTCCAGATCATTGTTTATTCCTAAAAAATGTTTTACATGTCCCATATATTATTGTGAATCTTTTATCAGTAAAGCAATTATGTCATGATAATGACTGCTGGTTTATATGTGATGATACTGTGTTTTTCATACAGGACAAGGCAACCAATGTGGTACACTACCAAGGAAGGAGTGATGGGGAACTCTTTACAATACCTGTGACAGTGTTTTCAAGATCTTCCTCTGTGAATAAAGGAACACAAGGTGTAAAGGCTGGTTTTGTGGGAAAGATGATCAAGACTGCAATTTGGCATAAGAGGCTAGGCCACCCTTCTGAAGAAATATTGACTGCAATGCTAAAAGCAGCAAAAGTACCAGTTAGTATAGATTATTCTCAGATGTTATGTACTTCCTGCATTTCCAGTAAAATGTGTAGGCAGTCTTTTCCTGTAAAACAAAGTAGTGTTACTTTTATGTTTGAAAGAGTACATTTAGATGTATGGGGGCCTTCTCCAAAAGTATCAATTGAAGGATATAGATATTACATCAGTTTTATTGATGAGTTTTCTAGATTCTTGTGGATATTTCCTTTGGTTAATAAATCTGAAGCTGTTTCTGCATTTATCAAGTTCCATGCTTTTGTATCCAATCAATTCAACACTGACATTAAATGTTTGCAAACTGATGGAGGAGGAGAGTATATGAGTAAAGTGTTTGTTGCTTTTCTGGAATCAAAAGGGATTGTTCATCGAATATCATGTCCATACACTCCTCAACAGAATGGCATTTCTGAGAGGAAACATAGACATTTGGTAGAAACAGCATTGACTTTAATGTCTGAAGCAAACTTGTCTCCGTCTTTCTGGTATCATGCTTGTTCATATGCATTTTTTTTAATCAATAGAATGCCAAGCAAAGTGTTACAAATGAAGTCTCCATATCAACTGTTGTTTGATAAGGTTCCTGATATTCAAAACTTAAAGGTTTTTGGAACTGCAGTATATCCATTTCTTAGACCTTATAATGCTGCTCAATGTGTTTTCCTTGGTTATGCTTTGGGATATAAGGGAGTTGTATGCTACAATGTTGAAACAAGGAAGATGATTTTATCAAGGCATGTAATTCATGATGAATCAGTCTTTCCATATAAGATCTTGCACAATACTAAGGTCAGTGATAGTTCAAAGACTTCGGGTATAACTCAGAGGCCTATTGTAGTTCAGATTCCTATTGATACTGTTCTCGAGGATCAGAATATTCATAGAGCAAATAATGGTGAGGCTGTTCATGATATGTCCCTGTCTATATCCGATAATGGTGCTCATTCTGCTGACAGATCAGGTTCCTTGAATGAAGTATCAGGTTCAGAATCCTTCTCACTGTCACAGAGTATCTCATCACCTCCAGATTCCTTTCTCATCACTCCTAGCTCTATTGGTGTACCACAAATGTTGCATGTCCACAATGATACACAGCTTGAGGTAATTTTACCTTTTTCATCTCATATATCTTCTAATCTTGGTGAATCCAATAATGCTTCTGTTCATCCAATGGTCACTAGGTTGAAGAGTGGTACAATATCACAGAGGAGTTATAAGGGCTATTTAGCTACATTTCTTGAACTTCAATCACTCCAATTAGCTGAAGACACTTACTTTGGTGGAGGTTTTTCCTTTTTGGTTGTTAATAGTGATGATGCTGAACCATCCACTTTCAGAAAAGCTGCTACAATGCCACAGTGGCAGAGTGCAATGCAAGACGAGTATGACTCTCTTAGAGCTCAAGGCACTTGGGAATTAGTCCCACCACCTAGTGATAGGACTATTATTGGCAGCAAATGGGTCTACAAAATCAAAAAGAATCCAGATGGCACAGTTTCAAGGTACAAAGCACGGTTGGTGGCACAAGGTTTTTCCCAAGAGCAAGGTGTTGATTATTCCGAAACCTTTAGTCCAGTTGTGAGACATACCACAGTTCGAATTATCCTAGCATTGGCTGTTATTAACCATTGGGACTTATGACAGCTTGATATCAAAAATGCATTCCTGCATGGTGAATTGCAAGAAGATATATACATGAAACAACCGCAGGGATTTGTGGATGTCACTAAGCCAACACATGTCTGCAAACTGATTAAATCTCTCTATGGGCTTAAACAGGCTCCAAGAGCTTGGAACTCTAAGTTTACAAGCTATCTACCTGCAATGGGATTTAAAGCTTCAACATCCGATTCCAGTTTATTTGTCAAACAGTGTGAACACGACATGGTCATTCTACTTCTCTATGTAGATGACATTATTATTACTGGTTCCAATTCCAGTAAAGTTCAAAGGATAATCACAGAACTGTCTGAGGTATTTGAGCTCAAAGATATGGGTAGATTGACATATTTCCTTGGTTTGCAGATCACTTATAAATCCAATGGAGATATTGGGGTTAATCAGTCTAAGTATGTCAAAGATCTTCTTCACAAGGCCGGTATGGACTCCTGTAAACCAGCATCAACACCATGCTAACCTCATACTCATTTGCTTCTCAATGACGGAGATCCTTTATCAGATCCTACTTTATATCGCAGTATTGTTGGATCACTGCAATATCTAACCTTTACAAGGCCAGATATTGCTTATGCAGTAAACACTGTGTGTCAATTCATGGCTAAACCAACTGAGGTCCATTTTGGGGCAGTTAAAAGGATATTACGGTTTTTGAAAGGCACTATGCATCATGGAATCACACTCTCAGCTCATACAGAAGTGGGGATTCATGCTTTCAGTGATGCAGATTGGGCTGCGGATTTAAATACCAGAAGATCTGTTACTGGATATGTAGTCTATATTGGATGCAATCCAGTTTCTTGGCAATCGAAGAAACAGGATTCTGTGTCACGAAGTTCTACCGAAGCTGAATATAAGGCCTTGGCTCATACAGCTGCTGATATAGCATGGATCAGAAGTGTGCTCAAAGATATGGCTGTCAGTTTAAATTCTTCTCCTGTGATCTATTGTGACAACAAATCGGCTATTGCTATAAGTGCAAATCCAGTGTTTCATTCCAGGATTAAGCACTTAGACACTGATTACCACTTTGTAAGGGAGAAGGTTCAACAGGGAGATCTCCAAGTTCACTACTTGTCCACTGAAGACCAAGCTGCTGATATTCTGACAAAGGGGCTGCACAGTCCATTATTTCTCAAGCATTCTTTCAATCTCAAACTAGGAAACCCAGTTGAGACTGAGGGGGGATGTTGAATGATATACCACATCAGCAATCCACATCAGCAATCCACATCAGCAAGGTTGTTATCCAGTCAGTTAGATAGTTAGTTGGGATTGTAGGAAGATATAAGGTGGTTATGGGTTTGTTAGAAACTGACCAAGACAGAAATGAGAATGTATAAATAGAAAGGCTTTCTCTAAGACTTGTATTCCAATACATTCTGAAATATACAAATCATCATTCACTCTCTCGTTCTCTCTTTCTCTTCTTCTGCTTCTTTACAACTTAAGATTGTTCTGTTCTTCTTCGTTGATTCATAGTGTAGTGTTAATACCACATTAGTGGGTGGTTTCACGTTTTTAATTCATTTCTTCTTTTTTTTTAAATAATTTTTTTTTTAAAAATATGTAAATTAATTATTTAAATAAAAGATATATAAAAATGTCAATTGCCACACGCGTTTAAAAGAAGGGAAGCATTTAGATATATCACCTGTAGTTTAACAAGACCAGGTCGAAGTGCAGACGAATAACCAAAGCTTCTTATCAAAAGCATCAGCCTACAGTGAAATTAAAATGATAAAAGAAAGATCCGGTGATGTAAGGAGAAAAAGGAAAGAAATGAAGAGCAACTGATGAAGTACCTGAAATTTAAATGATCGGCTTACAAGGTTAAGAGCAAAGCTTACTATGTGTTGGATAAGTATTATGGTGTGCTGCAAACAACAAAGTGAGGTTAAAATAAATAACATACATATATGGATACAGCATATTCTTTCCTAATATAGCAGTTTCTCCAAAGTCAACCGTTCCATCAGAATGATCTACAGTTTGCAAATGTTCACAAACAAGTTACATATGGACTACATGTGCATCAGTTTCTACAATATCAAGTATTTAGAAACGAAAAGGTCACTACGATTGAAGAATACAAGGAAATCGGGAGTAGCCAAAAGCTATCGATACCTGAAATATGATGAGTCCAGTAATTACCGGCTGCTTGCATTTCTCACTGGTGTATATCCTCCAAACTGTGAAAAAAGTAAGGATCTGCGCCAAAGTAGAAAATAATGAAGCAACCAGACAACATCATATAAAGAAACTTTCTCAGAGCCAACCTGAAACATCACTAATTTCTAAACTATCTAATCAGATATTTGAATACTGCCCATTTGGCAAGTACGACAACAAAGCATTTAAATTTCAAATAAATCAATATTCTAAGAGGACATATGAGATAAGAGTGTTTAGGATTTGAATGGTATGTTTATTCTTCTCTCTAGGAGGTAAATATATAGTTGTATGATATCCCACATAACAAGAAATAAAAATCCCAATTATACAAGGAATCAATTATAGGATTACATTCTTAAACTAAATGGTTGACCCACAGTTGACTCACGCCAACACTCCCCCTCAAGTTGGTGCGTAGATATCTCCTAAGCCCAACTTGTCAAGTGAGTCCTGAAACACCATTGCTGGAACCGCATGAGTTAACACATCTGCTAATTGTTCTTCAGACCTCATGTATGGAATATCAATCAATTTGACATCTAACTTCTCTTTGATGAAGTGTCTATCTACCTCCACATGCTTTGTACGATCATGTTGAATGGGATTATTGGCTATTTCTCTCGCAGCTTGATTGACACAGTATAATAACATAGCTCCCTGAGGCCTGAACCCAATCTCAATGAGAAGAATCATAAGCCATAACAACTCACAAATTCCATGTGCCATCCCTATGTACTCTGCCTCTGCCGTGGATCTAGCCACTACATTTTGTTTCTTGCTTCTCCAAGTTACTAGATTTCCTGCTACGAATGTGAAGTAGCCTAATGTGGAGCGACGATCAGTAATGTTTCCCGCCCAATCAGCGTCAGTATACCCTTTTACCTCCATATGTCCTTGCTTCCTGAAGATCAGTCCTCTACCCGATGCACATTTTAGATAACTTAGTATACGCATCACTGCTGCCATGTGATCCTCACTATGAGCACGCATAAACTGACTTACAACACTAACTGCATACGCAATATCCGAACGTGTGAGTGATAGGTAAATCAACCGTCCTACCAATCTCTGATATCTTTCTTTATTGGTAGGAACTTGATCCTGGTATATCGCCAAGTGAGGATTCTGCACAATGGGAGTTTCAATTGGTTTACAAGCCAACATTCCAGTTTCAGAGAGAAGATCAAGAACATACTTACGCTGAGACAAGTAAATACCATCACGAGAATGAGCAACTTCAATGCCCAAGAAGTATTTCAAGCCTCCTATATCCTTCATCTCAAATTCTGATGAAAGATACCCCTCCAGCCTTTTAATCTCTTATGTGTCATCACCAGTAACTAGCATATCATCCACATAGATAATCAACAAAGTAACTTTACCTTCCATGAGTTTGATGAACAGGGTGTGGTCCGCATTTCCCTGTCTATAGCCGTACTTTTTCATTGATTCAATGAACCTCCCAAACCATGCCCTAGGTGAGTGTTTGAGTCCGTAGAGAGCCTTTCGGAGTCTACATACTTTTCCTACTTCATTTGGTGTTTCATATCCTGGTGGAAGATCCATGTATACTTCTTATTCCAGGTCTCCATGTAAGAAAATATTCTTCACATCGAACTATTTCAAAGGCCAGTCCAGGTTAGTTGTTAAAGATAAAAGGACTCGAATAATATTCACTTTTGCGACCGGGGCAAATGTTTCTTGGTAGTCAACTCCAAATGCCTGTGTGTACCCTTTAACTACCAATCTTGCCTTGTATATGTCAATGGATCCATCCACCTTGTGTTTTATGGTGAACACCCATTTACATCCCACCGGTCTCTTCCCTTGTGGTAGTGACACTACATTCCACGTTCCGTTTCTTTGTAAGGCTTCCATTTCTACTCCCATGGCTTCTACCCAACGGGGATCTTGCAAAGCCTCTTCCACTTTTGTTGGAATTTTAATCCCAGCCATATGATTCACCATGGCTTGGTACTTGGGTGATAGTCGATGAGTGGACACATATTGTGCAATTGCATATCTCACTTTTCCTTTCGGAGAAAACCTGTCAGGACATCCCACGATTTTGCCTAGGAGGTAAAATATAGGAATTTTCAACAATATCTGAAGTATGAGAACGTACCTCTTGGATATTCGCGGGGACATGAGCGTGTAATAGTGGAGGAGAATGAGGGTTATTTTCTGTTTGCACAATCTCGGTATCACTCATTGACCCATTACTTTCTACTGCATGACCTGTCTCTCGATCAGGGGTTTCATGGTTAAGATCCACTGGGCTTTGGCTTGTTGTGCCGTGGGCCACTACCGGGCTCTGAACTGGTATGTCGTGGCCTACTGTTGGGCTTTGAACTAATGTGTCGTGACCCTTTGGTAAGGCGCAGTTAGGTGGGTTGCTCATAACACCTAAGTCTTCAATCTCGATCTCGCCTGTAGTGCTGGGACCATGCCAACTGTCTCGTTCATGTAGAACATCAAACCAACTATAGTCTTCGTCTTTACTATTCAACTCTCCCCTGAAGAGTAGAGTGGGCTTGATCAAAGATGAAAAACATCTCAGTTTCGGAAAACGTGATGTCCATGGTGACATAGAAATGCTTAGTAGGTGGATGGTAACATCGATATCCCTTTTGTTGGCTATTAAATCCCAGAAATACACAACGAACAACACACAGATCCAATTTACTTCGTTGATTCTTGTGAAGATGCACATAAGCCACACATCCAAATATGCAAGGTGATAATTGAAGAGAAGATGGTAGAGTGAATCCGTCAAGACTTCCATGGGAGTTCGGAAGTTGTGAACTCGAAAGGGCATTCGATTAAGAAGATAAACTGCATCCACCCAATAGGCAAGAGGAGCATGAGCCCCAATTAGAAGAGCTAGTGTAGTTTCCAAGATATGTCTGTTCTTACATTCTGCCATACCATTTTGTTGAGGAGTTTGAGGACAAGTAGTCTCGTGAAGTATGCCGTGCTCTGCGAAAAATTGTGATAGTTCAAAATTAAGATATTCTCCACCATTATTGGATCTAAGGACTTTGATAGGAAGAGAAAATTGATTTCCAATCATCCGATAAAACTGATAGAAAATTTTCCCAACGTCACTTTTCTGTTTCATGGTATAGAGCCAAGTCATTCTGGTGCAATCATCTACAAAGGTAACAAACCATCGAATACCGTGGCACATCGCTATTGGTGAGGGACCCCATACATCGAAGTGAATTAACTCAAAAGGCAATGATCTTTTATTGAAACTCAAATGGTAAGAAGTACAATGACTTTTTGCAAGAATGCAATCATGACACTGAAAATCAGAGTCTGAAACGCCATTAAATAAAGATGCAAGTAATTTTCTTAAATAACCAAAAGATGCATGTCCTAGTCGACGATGCCATAACCAGATTCGCTTAACCTTGTTACTGTGACCACTACTCACTTGATTGACTCAGCCCAGTGCCATATCATTCACATAATATAACCCTCTCCTCTTAGTACCACGCCCAATGATCGCCTGTATCTGGATATCCTGTAGTATGAAAAAAGTGGGAAACATGAGTACAACACAATCTAATTGTTCCGTAACTTAACCAACAGAAAGTAAATGATTCGATAATGAAGGAACAAGAAGAGTGTTATGCAGAGATAGAGAATGAGTAAGGGCGATGGAACCCGCTCTTGTAACTGGAGCAATTTCACCATTTGCTGTGATAACATTCTCCTTGGATGGCACGGTTACGTAGTGAAACAAGGACTCATCATATGTCATATGGTCTGTAGCCCCAGAGTCAATTATCCAGCCAGAATCTCATTTAGTGGATGCTATGAATGCAGTGCCAATTTTACTTGGGTCGTCATAACCATCATCTATTAAAATCTGTTTGATTAAAGATGACATTGGGCTAGTATCCTTACTCGGTGCAATGGCTAATTTTCCTCCTAGACCGTGGATTAAGACATTTGTCCTGGGCCCAGTTTGGCCCACTGCAACAACAGCTCTTCCAAATCCAGCAGCGTCATCCTCTGGTTCGGGTTTGGGCCAATTTTGGCATGCTGCCACATCAGCCATTCCAGGTACTGTTTTCTCTAGTTTGTCGATGCCCGAGGCATGGACCTCTATCGTCTTTGACCAACCTTTGAAATTCAAGTTGCTCAATCGAACCCCGAATGGGAGGCCGCTGATGTTGGTAGAATCACTTTGAATAGACATAGTTTGCACGGGAAAAATCTCACTGATTTTCTTGTCTTCTGTCATTGCGTGGGGACTTGTATTTTGGTTTTTATTGCAGCTTTGTTGTTTCCAAAGCTACAAAGGTTAGGTTTCTGGGTTCTAGATTTTTTCGAACACCAGGATTTGTGATTTCACGGCTTTGAGTGTTTCTAGGGTTTATGGGAAGAGGCAGGCGGGAACCTGCTTTGATGCCAAGATAAAAGTGTTTAGGATTTGAATGGTATGTTTATTCTTCTCTCTATGAGGTAAATATATAGTTGTATGATATCCCACATAACAGGAAATAAGAATTCCAATTATACAAGGAATCAATTATAAGATTACATTCCTAAACTAAATGATTGACTCAGAGTTGACTCAAGCCAACAATATGTCCTTTGTCCTAGTAAGCTTTGGGCAGTAGTCACAAATTTAGCCGCTAGCCTTATGCAGCCTAGGTTATTATTCACATATGGTCTAGGTTACTATTCACATAAGGTATCTCATCATGATTTATACTTGGGATCGAATATGGTTATTAGAGATTCAGAGTTGAGGATTCCAAATTTGAAACCAAACATATCAAACAGTGATCCAGTGGTTGAGATTCCAATGGCCTATCTCATGAGCTATAACAGATACAATTTCCTCATCATTTTTACACTGCGAACCATCAATTATTTTCATAAAGAACTTTGTGCATTGAAACGGAATGACACAATCTGATTAGCCTTTTTAGCCATAAAAACGATAAGAGATAGCGGAGGAAGGCATTCAAGATGATTTTAAAGTGACATACAAATAGAAATTTACGGTTTAATTTTCATGCATTGCATAATTTGGTATATAAGTACATACGATCCTTATTCTTCATGGAAACAAAAAAGGATACAAAGAAATATCCTTCCTAATAAAGGACTCTAATATTTACACAATATTTACATTCCTATTTCCCTAAAGATTACTCACGCCAATACTCCCCCTCAAGTTGGAGCATAGATGTCACACATGCCCAACTTGATAAGTGAGTCACCAAAAACCCTACTACACATGGCATGAGTGAGAATATCTGCAAGTTGTTCTTCCGAGTTCACAAACGGTATTGACACAATCTTCTTCTCCAGGTTTTCCTTAATGAAGTTTCGATCAACCTCCACATGCTTTGTTCTATCATGCTGTACTGGATTCTCTGCGATCTCTCTTGCCGACTTATTGTCACACTACAAATTTGCTGCCTCTTTTTGTTTGAAACTAAGACCCCAAAGTAACTTACGCAATCAAAGGACTTCACACACTCCATGTGCCATACCTCTAAACTCGGCCTCCATAGCAAACCTAGACACCACCTTTTGTTTCTTACTCCTCCAAGTAACTAAATTTCCTCCAATGAACGTAAAGTATCCAGATGTAGAAAGCCTATCAGTCACATCACTTGCCCAATCAGCATCAGTAAACCCCTCAATTCTTAGATGATAGTGATTCTTATACAAAATTCCATTCCCTAGAGCAGATTTTAAATATGCTAAAATCCGCATTACTGCAACCATATGATCCACACTCGGTGAGTGCATAAATTGACTCACCATGCTCACTGCATAGGCTATATCTGGACGAGTGTGAGCTAAATAAATTAGTCTCCCTACCAATCTTTGATATCTGCCTTTATCCACTGGTTCATGATCTAGATAAATTTCCAAGTGATGTTTCTCCACAATAGGAGTATCCACAGGCTTACACCCAAGCATACTTGTTTCCTTTAACAAATCTAGAACATATTTTCGTTAAGACAAGAAAATACCTTTGGACGAACGAGAAACCTCGACTCTAAGAAAATATTTTAAATCACCCAAATTCTTCATCTCAAACTTAGCAGCAAGGTTTTTTTTCCAGTTTGACAATCTCATATGAATCATCACCTGTTATTATCATATCATCCATATAAATAATTAAAGCTGCTACTTTTCCATTTCTCTGTTTCACAAATAGCATATGATCAGAATGACTTTGATAATACCCATTCTTTCTCATGGCATGAGTGAATTTTCCAAACCATGCACGAGACGACTGGTTAAGTCTATAAAATGACTTTTGCAAAATGCCCACTCCAGTTTCCCCCCCTAACATCATTTCGTGGAGGAAAATCCATATACACTTCCTCCTCCAAATGTCGATGAAGAAAAGCATTTTTTACATCAAAATGTTTTAATGGCCAATCCAGATTTATAGCTGATGAGATAAGAACTCGTACCGTATTCATCTTGGCCACCAAAGAAAACGTTTCCTGATAATCAACACCATACGTTTGAATATATCCTTTTGCTACCAACCTTGTTTTGTACCTGTCCAGTGATCTATCAGCCTTGTATTTAACTGTATAAACCCATCGGCACCCAACTTGTTTTTTTTCCCTTCGGCAGTTCCATTACTACCCATTTATTATTTTTCTGTAGTGTCATCATCTTTTCATCTATTGCTTTAGCCCATTTTTTATTCTTCAAAGCATCCTCCACTTGAGTTGGTATTTGAATTGCCTCCACATTGTTCACCCAAGCTTGACGTTCGGGTGAAACATTTTTACATGACATATAATTGGCCATTGGATACTTCACTTTTCTTTCTGGAGAAGACCTGTCAGGAGGTACACCATGATTGTGCCTTGGTGGCAACTTATATGTACTTATAGCATCATTAGTTACATTAGCATCAATAGTACTTACCTCAGGGTTATTCAAAGAAGACGTATTGGATGACGACACTATTAAGCTAGAGAGATGGGGGAAAGCTGGCTCGGCAAGAGTCTCGGTAGTACCAGTACTAGGTTCGGTAGCAACCTTTTGTGAAGTTGTTACCTCTTCGGTAGAAGCTGGTTGAATGCCAGCACATTCTTCATTGGCAGATAGCTGCTGAACACCTGTAGCAGTCTCGGCAGATGGCTACTGAACACCTGCAGCAGTCTCTGCAAGAATGAACCAAGGCTCTACTGCACCAGTTTGCATGGGTTTGTCACGATTTACTCCCCTTGAAGCAATGAGCACGTCATCTGGGACATCTAACCACCCAAAATCATCGTCCATATCACAAATACTAGCATTCTCCCCTTTGTGATCTGAAGGTGATGATACCGGAGTATAAAAATATTCTGATTTAGAAAAGGTAACATCCATTGTCACATACATGTGTCGGGTTTCAAGGTGGTAACATTTATAACCTTTTTATTGGGATGCAAATCCAATGAAGACACACCAAGAGCACATGAATCCAATTTACTATGATGAATCTTGTGAATATGAACATACGCTACACATCCAAACACATGAGGAGTTAGGGTATTGGTGGATACTACAGGAGCATGTTCTGCCAATACTTGAAGAGGTGTACAGAAGTCCACAACCCGAGATGGCATACGGTTAATCACATACATGGCATAGGTAACGGCTTCAGGCAAAAAACATTTAGGCACAGACGCACCGATAAGCAAGGCACGAGCAGTTTCAAAGATATGACGATTCTTTCTCTCAGCAACCCCATTTTGTTGCAGAGTATGCGGACATGTAGTTTGATGAATAATTCCATGATCTTGTAAAAATTGAGATAACTCAGAATTTATGTACTCTCCACCATTGTCAGAACGCAAAACTTTAATATTAGAGGAATATTGAGTTTTAATCATCTAATGAAGCAGACGAAACACATCATAAACCTCACTTTTATTTTTCAACACATACAACCACGTCATATGAGTGCAATCATCCACGAAAGTAACAAACCACTTAATTCCCGAAGTAGTACTAACAGGGGAAAGCCCTCTCACATCAGAGTGTACTAGCACAAATGGAAAAGATCTTCTATTCATACTTGGAGGGAACGAAGCACGATGACTTTTGGCTAAAATACATACTTCACATTTCAATTCTGAGTCTTCAATACCACTAAACAAATCAGGTAATATATGTTTCAAATAACCAAACGATGCATGCCCAAACAATGATGCAATAACAATACCTTATGTAGATTACTATTACGTGATGCACGAACCAAATTAGCTTTTCCAGGAACCATGTCATCCACATAATATAGCCTCTTTTTCTTAGTGCCACGCCTAATGATCTCCTTTGTCTAAATATCCTGAAGCAAGCAAAATAAAGGATACATTAACACACACAAAATCCAATTGTTCAGTGACTTGGGGTACATACAATAAGTTATGGGACAATGACAGAACCAATAAACAATTATGTAAGGGAAGAGAGGGTGTAAGAAACATTATTCCCACTCCAACAACAACAACAGTAGTACCATTGACAGTTGTCATAGACTTTCTATGAGGATCTTTCATGGACTTGTTGACCCTAAACACTACTAAGCCTACGTTGCGCGCATGCCTAGTAATTAATAAGCTAACTACGTCATTCGGTTGTGTACGGGGTGTGCCTACTCGTTGGCCGAGCTCGGCCGAGGAGTAAAATGTGTTAATGTTGCGTTGAGTGCGCTGCTGACTTCCTGATCTTGCGACTGCTGTCGAGGAAGAAACATGTCTCAGCTTTCGGGTTCTAGAGCTTGAAGACAAGGCTGTTAGTCTTGCGAAGTTCACAGATCGTCGACGCCGGGTTCGGTCACGGTGATTATATTTGTAAGAGTATAAGCATGCCAAACCGATACCAAACTATATGGACACAAGTACTCAAAAGAGATGTATGTCTTGATGGTAAACGTGGTTTGGCCGTCAGAATGCCGAACTCTAAAACTTACTTGTAAATATCTAATCATAAAACAACTCGGCGTTCAATGTGCCAAGCCCAGTAATCTGTAACACCGAGAAGGCTAATGAGATGACCTTTGCCAATAAAAACTCGAAAATCCTTCTTGGACGAGACTTGGATAGATAACCAGTCGGCCTCGACGCATTGTTGTTTATCCAAACTGAAAGTGCTCTAGGGTCGGCTGATTCTACGGCAACAGTGCTGTTTAACCAAACTAAAGATGTCACTGGTTGCCTTCACAGTGCTGTTTATCCAAACTGAAGATGGGTTGGCAGAAAAAGAAAATAAAAATCTTAAGGTGTTTGAGAGGTTTCGCGTAGAGCGTGGGTTTGCGCAGGGCAGTTTGTGTATTGAATTGGAGAGGCTTTGAATGATGTACTCCCTTCTATATATATAGCAGCGAACCTACTTCTGGCTGAACCGGAGATGTATCCAGACTAAAACTCCCAAATCTAGTTTGATTAGGATTCGGCCAATCCTAGTTCCAATAGGTTTCTGAACCAAGCTCTATAATGAATCAGATTCACTCTCGAATTCCCAACGCCTTTAACTCTGAAAACCCCCTTGTTGTACCAAGACTTGACTTTTTCGCTCTTATCCAAATCAATCCTTCTTGCAACAGGACACGACCGTTTGATTGACGGCTTATAACAACTTGGACGGCCCATAGTATTTTCGGAAGAGCATTGGACCGAACACAATCCTAAGCTTGGCCTAATAATATTATTTTGGGCCTAATCATTGCCCCCTCGTTTCTGAGGTATTCGGCCTAGAACTCCTTAGCCGAGTTTCGACCTTGAAGAAGTGAAATCAAACCCTTAAGGTATTTTTAAAAAACAATGAAGCACGATTGCACAATCTTAATTTTGTCAGACACCCTACCATGTGTCATCTCTTTGGCATGTTTGTCCTTACTTGACACTGAAATGCCCTCTTAAAACTAAACTCTCTACCACATGCCATCATTATAACCTTGATCCGCGAATTTTTGGTCTTTTTGAGATGTGCAAATACTCAAACGTCTCTTCACCATTAAGCTCGCCATCACATGCCATTGTGCAGTCTCGATCTGCGAGTTTTTCGGTCCCTTCACCTGGATTCTTTGAATATTCATCATGATTACTAAATCCCCCGATCAATCTTATCCCTCATTTTAAACATTAAATTGTTCGATCTTCCTCCAAAACGCCTATAAATACTTACATATCTTCATTCAACCTTTTGTGCTTTTAGAATCCTCGAATCCCTTTGACATTTTATCTCGAATCTCTTCGCCATTTTCTCTCGAAAACCAGAAAACCAACCTCCAATACCCAGAAAACTTTATTCTCCAATGGTTGCCAATGCTTTCATCAACAAGTTGATCGAGAAGTGCAGCAAATGTCAAAACATCACCGATCAAAACGCAATCAAAACCATTCGGTTTGAAGATGAGCTAAACACCTCCTGTTGGAAATGTGCCCTAAAACCAATCATATGATGATACTTTACGGACATTTCACATGTTAAACTAATCTAGTTTAATATAAAGGGGCAAAGATTATTGTTTGAGTCGTCTCATATAAATGTTATATGCTTAAACAATAAGTCCAAGGAATATGTGATTGGGAGAATACGATCTAAAGAAGTTAGATTCACGAGACCATTCTTTCGTTGACACATCCTAAACGTTCCTGATCATAGGATTGCCAATTTGGCATTGACGGTCCGTTAAGATCAGTACGTACTGTGTCTTCTCTCAGGGAGAGTGACTAGTCTCGAGTCATTGGTGTGTGTGACATCAAGACAAGTACGTAGGTGCTCAATAGAGAATGAGTTCACTGAACACGATCAACGAAGAGTTCTCATATTCATGTCACATGAGAACTCATGGTTGGGATAATGCAAAGTAGTCCTTTGACCTGAGGCATCACAGTTGTCTTGTGGTTAAGTCCTTAATCTTTTATTATGTCAAAGTCACTCCATTTGGAGGGTGTCCACGGCATCGTTGTGGTTAAGCCACTTAGTCATGGAGGCAAGTGAATGCGCAACAAGGGATCTCTAACCTTCAAACCGTTTGAGAGAGAATACTCTATGATATGATTAAGAATCTTTGGCCAAAGTACGAATGAGATTTAGGAAGTCGTTCCAAATCACATTCAAGGTAATCATATAAGCACATGAATCACATTGGATAGTAGACATGAATAAACTATCAAACCAAACAATGTGGTCAAGAGTATTGTATTAGAGAAAGACCGTATTGCATTGTAATCCTAAACTGAATAGGTTCTCCACCTCTTCTGATTAGCTTGGGTAACCATGATATGCTGCTAGGTGTCACTCATGGTTTGTGGAAGCCCTAAACGTGTGTAATCACTAAAAGGAGAATTGAAAGTAAGTTTCAATTCACAATCGATGTGAAATGGTTTTAATCGCCCACTGCCTCGCTAAAAGGAACCTAATGGATCGTACACCGTGTAAGGTGAAGATTGAAGAAACAATGGAGATGAGTAAGAATAATTAAATGGTTTAATTATTTATGGCAAGGATTAATTAATATGTTAATTAATCAAACGAATAAAGTTCGTTAAAAGACCACGGGTTAATTTTGGGCCTCAAGGCCCAATGGGCTTTGAACGTCAAGCCCATTGACTTAAGTTGTATGACAACTTAATTCACAAAGGCCCAAAAGCCCAATAAAACCCTTATGGCCGGCCATGTTAGAGAGAATGGGCTTTTTGTTCTTTAGGTCACTTATTTGAAGGGACTATATAAAGAACTTTATAGCCTAAATTCATTAAGGTTCTTTTGGAGAAAATTGGAGAAAACATGTCTCTCATTTTCTCTCTAGGAGGTCGGCCCCCTTGGAGGGTGGATCTAGCAATCCCACTACTCCAAGGTCACTCATTTCTTCATCAATCCAACCTTGGTATGGAGACTTAGAGGTTCTCAATTTTGGGAACTTGGAGAATCTATTCTTCCATCCAAATCCATAGATTTTAGATGCAAGGAATGAAGGCATTCTCTTTGGGTGATTAGCCTTTGCTTATGCAAAGAGGAATCTACAAAGGTATAAATTTCAACTCACTTTGTTTTGAGTTGAGTCTTGGTTCACCAATCTACTAGGCTTTGAATTTCTTGGTTAATGTTTTGTTTTTAAGTGCATGCAAGCATGATTCCGCCTTTTAATTGTTAATAGCATGCTATTGATGTTGCTTAAATGAACATGTTTTCACAAAATTATCCTTCACCTCCCACTAGACCCTAGGCCCATTGTTCAATGACAATGTTCCAGAAGCAATCATCATGATGCTTAAGGAACATTATCTAAAACCCTTATTCCAAGGGTATGACTAGTCGAAATGGGAATCAGCCAAACCCCAGGGTGTTTGGCCCTCAACCACTGCGGCCTGGGTTGCCTGGGTTACTCAGATGAAGCCATATTTCGGCGGCAAGTGGATGGCTCTCGGAATTTTTTATTCCATCAAACTCTCGACCATCAAGATGAGCTTCGATCGAGAGCTCGTGATGGCTGCGTTAAGCTTTTGGTGCTCGGCCAGCAACACGATGGTTCTCCTCCTCGGCCCCTTTGGCCCAACGGTTCTAGACATGACCACCATACTCGGCACCTTTCCAACTGCCTCTTAGTCGATACTTCTCTTGTCGGGTACAAATTTGACTCGGACTTGAACACGGTCTTTGAGGAACGCGCCGTCAAAGTTCTGACGAAATGAGATCAAATGCTGTCAAAAGAGGAAGTACATAAATTGTACAAAAACGTTTTCAATTACAACACCTTGATCACCCACTTCACCGGCTCAAAAGGGGAAAACCTCAAGAAAGGATAACATAGGGCTTTCTTATTCTACTGGTACAACAAATATTTCTTTTGTGCCAAGTCAAATAAGTGCTTGGCCGAGAACATGCCTGCTGCAGATGCCCTAGCTAGCGGTCACATCCCGACTCTCAGCCCAGCTGCCCTAGCTAGCGGTGTTTGGTCGAAGCAACCTTGGGTAAAATTGACCCCCATCAAAATGGATCACTCTGGGTTTTCCAGCTCTGGCTGCAAGTCTACTTCTCGACCCTGCGGCCTAAAATCCCAAGCTTTAGTTTCTTCACAGCTATGGGTCTGGAGTTAGCTTCGGGCCCATCTCTACTCACTCGGCCTAAGAAATTTCAAATATTTCTTCGGCCTAGAAGATTTGTCCGACGACGAATTCCAAATCTGCTGTCGTCGGACATACCCATCTTTCTATCCTTCTTCCACAATAGGTATGGGAAACGGTTGAGGATGCTAATCTTCGAAAATCCTGGGGGTCATTCATCATGACTCGTGATCTACCTTATAGCTGCGAAGCTCGGTGTGGTAGTTGGGAGGTTTACCACCTTAATTTCCTGGCTCGCCAACTGGGCTATCTCCAAGGGTGCCCCTTGCCATTCCTTTCATATCGCTCAATTTTAAGCCGAGAACGCTTTTCTGGTTCCTCAAAAAAGGACTGTGAGACAGTCGAGAAGAAGTTTGCCGATCGGCGCGGCAAATTCTACCTTCTGCCGAGAAACCTATAATCCGGTGTGCCAGCATCTTCGTCAAGTGGTGGAATGCTTACATCAAAGACTTATTTCACACGCCGGCCGAAGAAATTTAAAACAAACTTTTTAACAGTAGCCCGAAGAAAGTCCTTGCTCCAAAATCCAAATAACCGGCCCAAGGTATATACCTTCTACTTTCCTCGTTCATTTATTTTCCTTCGAGCTTTAATTTAACTCGAGTTCAATGTTTCTAGGTAGCCGTACCATCAAGAGGGCTGAGGTGGTGGCAATGGCCGCAGTAAAGAAGAAATTTGCCCGTCCTCCAAAGAAGGTGGCAGTTGCTGTGTCTACTCCGCCGAGCAAAAGTCCCTGCCTGGAAACCGAAATGGAAGGAGACGCTCCCCGGCCCAAGAAACACGTCAAGAAATTGGCTAAGAAAGGGGAGCGGGAGATTCACGTTATCTCCAGTCAAACTAAGGGGGCAACTGCTTCTAGCGTTTCTTTCCCTCGTCATGTCGTCGAGGCTTCGGCCATCAATCCGGTTGTCGAGCAACTTGCAACTTTAGCATCGGCAGCTGCTTACGCCGAAGTAGGCTTGGTGGCTGCCGCCCCGAAGGAGGTGATTCCCTCGGCCGAGAATAACTCCCTCCTTAACACAAAGAAAACTGCAGCGGTCATCCTAGAAGAAGAGGTATAAAATTTATAATGTTCTTCTATCTAAAACTCCTTGTCTAATGATTGACTTTTTTTTTTTTTTGTCTAGGATGATGAGAGTGAAAGTCCCCAGCTGGTGAGGAGGCCTCGGCCGGCAGATAAAACCATTCTTAATTCCAACCAGTGGTCGAAGCGGCTAGTCGAGTCAAACCTCCCTCGGTCGAAGTCGGTCCCGATCCTGCAGGGGCACCATTGGTTGAACCGGAAGCAATAACAGAGACTCTGATTCATCCTCAGGATCAAAACCTTGGCATTCCTCATCAATAAGTTACTTCAGCTTTTGTAAAGCTCGATCACTTTCTTTCGTTAATTTTACTATAACAACTCTAAACCAAGAAAAATATTAAATGTTAGGTGCTCGATTATTCATTTCACTGAAGAGTGTTATCTATATTTCTTGGACACCTCAGTGGCCATTGAATGTGGTTAACCTCCATCGACCGGGTGAATTAAGAGGCTCCCTTACACACTGGGCTCTCTAGGTTTGAGTAATGAACCAGCAGATACGGCCGAAGCCTCTTCTCGGCAGGTCATAGAGCAAACTTTTCCCTTTTTTGTCATTCCTCTGGCTTGACTTTTCTGAACATACATATATCCTTAATGCAACCTTCGTGGGAAGTTGAATTTGACGCTCTCTTTGCCAGCTCCTCAGGGATGGCCAGTCCTTCCGCCGCCATAACATGTTCGGCCGAAACGAATGCCATTGCCAAGCTACATGCGCTCTTATCCCTCTCGGCCTCTCAAATCCTTGAGCGCAAAGGCCTCGATTTCGTAGGGGAATGTTTGAACGACCTTGCAGCCAGCGACCGTCTGAGCAATAACGCCTTCACCCGAGTGTCTTCAATCCAAGAACGAACCCGAGAATATTTCGGTATCTTTGAGAAAGCTCTTCAGGCCGAAGGTGACTTGAAAGCTGCAACGGTCGTTCAAGAAGCTTTTCATCCAAAGATCGAGGTGTTAAAAGCGAAGAAAGAATAATTGGCCGACCTTGACCTTCAAATTACTGAACTCCAAAATCGTAGGTCGGCAGTTGCTTCTGAGCTTGCAAAGGATTTCGAGTCAAACAAACCTTGTTTGAACAAATACGCGGCTAGCACGAAGCGGATCGAGCAGCTAAAGATGGATAAGATAAATCAGCAAGTTGAGGTCACAATGGGCGAAGTGAGGTGGTTGGAGTTGAAGGCCGTCCTTGAAGCTTTTCTTCCTTCATCACCCTAGAACTGTTTAGTTGTAAACTGGTCGACCAGCTCTACTTGTACACCATTTTCACGAACTTAATGAAATGAAATCTTATTCTCGCATCTTCCAAGTGACTAGATAATATTTTTTTTCAAAAAATTTCCATTGATTGGTAGTTTATGAATTAGACCGGTTTGATCTTTAAGGTGGTATGCCCCCTTGTCGAGAATTTTATGGACGACGAATGGTCCTTCCCAATTCGGCTACCATTTTGCCGAATCTAGGATCTTTAATTCCTACGAGCAACATGGTTTGCCAAACCAACTCTCCCACGCTGAACATTTTTTGTGCCACCAATAAGTTATATGTTGGAAATGTGCCCTAAAACCAATCATATGATGATACTTTACGGACATTTCACATGTTGAACTAATCTAGTTTAATATCAAAGGCAAAAATTATTGTTTTAAGCCGTCTCATATAAATGTTATATGCTTAAACGATAAGTCCAAGGAATATGTAATTAGGAGAATGTAATTTAAACAAGTTAGATTCATGAGACCATTCTCTTTCGTATACATATCCTAAACGTTCCTGATCATAAGATTGCCAATTGGGCATTGACAGTCCGTTAAGATCAGTACATGCTATGTATTCTCTTAGTGAGAGTGACTAGTCTCGAGTCATTGGTGTGATTGACACCAAGACAAGCATGTAGGTGCTCAATAGCGAATGAGTCCACTGAACACGATCAACGAGGAGTTCTCATACTCATGTCACATGAGAACTCATGGTTGGGATAATGCAAAGTAGTCCTTTGACCTGAAGCATCATAGTTGTCTTGTGGTTAGGTACTTGATCTTTGATTATGTCAAATGTCACCCATATGCGGGTGTCCACGGCATAGTTGGGGTAAGCCACTTAGCCATGGAGGCAATTAAATGCGCAACAAGGGATCTCTAACCTTCAAACCGTTTGAGGGAGAATACTCTATGATATGATTAAGAATCTCTGGCCAGAGTATGAATGAGATTTAGAAAGTCGTTCCAAATCACATTCAAGGTAATCATATAAGTAAATGAATCACATTGGATAGTAGACATGAATAAACTATCAATCCAAACAATGTGGTCAAGAGTATTGTATTAGAGAAAGACCGTATTGCATTGTAATCCTAAACTGAATAGGTTCTCCACCTCTTATGATTAGCCTTGGTAACCATGACATACTGCTGGGTGTCACTCATGGTTTGTGGAAGCCCTAAACGTGTATAAACACTAAAGGGAGAATTGAAAGTAAGTTTCAATTCACAATCGATTTGAAAGTGTTCTAATCGCCCACTGCCTCGCTAAAAGGAACCTAATGGATCGTACACCGTGTAAGGTAGAGATTGAAGAAACAACGGAGATGAGTAAGAATAATTAAATGGTTTAATTATTTATGGCAAAGATTAATTAATATGTTAATTAATCAAACGAATAAGTTCGTTAAAAGACCTCGGGTTAGTATTGGGCCTCAAGGCCCAATGGGCTTCGAACGTCAAGCCCATTGACTTAAGTTGTATGACAACTTAATGACAAATAATTCACAAAGGCCCTAAAAGCCCAATGAAACCCTATGGCTGGCCATTTAGAGAATGAGTGGGTTTTGGACTTAATTACAAGTTTGCCACTCCAATGAATAAATGTATAAATATGACTTTATAGCCAAAATTCATTTAGGGTTTCTTTTGGAGAAAAGATGAGAACACAAAGCTCTCTTTTCTCTCTAAAGTGGCCGGCCTCCTTGGAGGGTTTAGCTAGCAATCCTACTACTCCAAGGTCACTCATTTCTTCTCCAATCTAACCTTGGTGAAGAGACTTAGAGGTTCTCAACTTTGGGAACTTGGAGAATCCTATTCTTCCATTCAAATCCATGGATCTAAGAAGCAAGGAATGAAGGCCCTCTCCTTGGGTGATTAGCCTTTGCTTATGCAAAGAGGAATCTACAAAGGTATAAATTTCTCAACTCACTTTGTTTTGAGTTGAGTCTTGGTTCACCAATCTACTAGGCTTTGAATTTCATGGTTAATGTTTTGTTTTAAGTGCATTCAAGCATGATTCCGCCTTTAATTGTTAATTGTTAATAATAGATGTTGCTTAAATGAACATGTTTTTCACAAAATTTCCTTCAAGTGGTATCAGAGCCTAGGTCTAGTAGTTGGTGAATCCTTTTGGGTTTTGTAGTTCATAGTTTATGATTCAAATGTTGTAATTGTTACAAACTTTATTCTTGCTTCTTTGAATGTAAATTTTGTTAGAAAATTTGCCATCTCAAATGTTGTAGATGTAGTTCATATGAGCATGAATATTGGAGCTAAAATTTGGTGCCATGTTTTTGGGGAAATTCGGCCAAATCCAAAAGGTGGATTTTTGGGTTCTTGTTTGACTTGTTAAAAATGTTTTCAAGTGACTTTTGGAACCCCTATGTACCCTAGTATGGTTATATGTTATTTCCCTTAAGTTTGAGTGGTTTTGGGATGTCTTTGGATGAAAAATGTTCATGAAGCTTTTATGGGTTTTTCATGAATGTTCTTCATTGTTCTTGATGTTTTAGCCAAGAACAAAAAAGTTTGGTGCTTTGATTCAAAGTTTTGATTTATTTCATAAAGTCTTTGTTTTGTGTTGGTGGGTGTGACTTATCTATCATCAAAACATTTATTGAAATTTTTGAAAGGTGATAGAAATGGTGATGGGTGTGTAAGAAGTACTTCTCTCACACCAACCTATTTCCACTTGCATGGCTTTATGACTTAGTTGAAAAATTTTCAAAATTTTTGTGGACTCACTCTCCAAAACCGGCCACCCTACAAGTGCGGTGTTTTTGGGGCTTTTATGCAATTACATAAAGTTTTGGTACTTTTGTGTATTTTGTAGTTTGACCAAAAAGTTTACGTATTTACGTAAAGGCCCAAAATCATTAAAGGTCAAATTGTTTTGTTCCTTTAATGAAGTTTTTGAATTTATTGAAATTTTTGAATTCTAGTTGTAATTACATGAAGTAGTGGACTTTTGTGTTTTTACAAAATGAGCTCAAAAGTTTAAGTTTTGCAACATAGCCCAAAGGTTGAGGTTATTGCTTTTTGGCCCAAATTAGGTTGAGAACAAAATGGTTTTGTCTCTTTAAATGAGAATTGGATTTTCATTTCATTTAGCTCCATTTAAATCAATTCTATGGATACAAAAACCAAATGAAAATGTTGCATTCAAGTTTAATTAGTTAAAGCGTTAATTAATTAAAGAAAGGGTGATTATGAACCTAAGCCTATTATAATTGAGCTATGTGAAAGGCCGTCTCAAATTTGTTTGAACCATGGGAGTGTAGATTAGATTTTGGTTGTAATTTGATATGATCAAATGTTGTAAAAGAGCATAAGCTCTTCTTTACTTTAAAGTAATTTGTTTTGATCAAATGTTGTAAAAGAGCATAAGCTCTTCTTTACTTTGAAGTACTCATTTTCTTGTTTTATTTGATATGCATGAAAATTGGAGTAGCGGGTCCAACGCCCAATAGGAACAACACGCCTTAATATGATTAAACGCGTAACTAAAATCAATCACCATCCCTAGACCGAGATTCAACACTAGGCTCGTGTTGGATCTAATCAAAGGTTCATAGTCATCCTAAGGCCCTAAGACAACTATATAGTCCATCAATGAATGCAAACCTTATGTTAGTAGTATCATATACTCTTGCTTTAAAAACCGTTTTATAAGTATAGTGGGAGTATTATATACAACTAAAAACAATCAAATGGACCAATAGTTGTAATAGGACCAAAATTGTTTTAATAAGATTAAAATGAATGTTTATATGTGATGAGACCTAAAACCCTCAACCAAACCATTATTAAGTTGATAAGCGTGAGAGTGCTTTGAACACTCTTTCGTGGCCTTCCACCGTGGTGGGCTTCAATCGTTTGTGACTCATACACCGTATTCGTCCAGTTCTGGGGTATACAAAGTATGTGCTTACATTCAGGAGAAGCCTATAAACATATGATGAAGTGAAGGTAGGCAACAAGTATGGTCAATATGATATTCTTCTGAGGTCATTCTTGAACCCCTACTTGAACTAGCATGGTGGGAATGACTTAACTAAGTGCAATGGTGCCAATATGATATTCTTCTGAGGCATCATTCTCTAGAGGCCAAACTAGATGGGTAATTACAAAAGTTGTAAATGGCTAAAGCGTTATCCTCTCATCATTATTGTTGCTAGCCAATATGATATTCTTCTGAGGTGGGCTTGGTAATAGTGAGTCTCCCATACCCTACTAAGAGTTTCTTCCAAAACTCTCGAATTCCAATGAGGGATATGGAATTTGCCAAAAATAGTGGGTGGTGCTATTTGATTTAAAGACCCGAATCAAATGGCTTAAAATCAATCAATTTATATTCGTTATGTATTTATTTACCAATATATTTGCCAATGCTATCCAAAACTTGACAAAGAAAAGCCGAATGCTTTAGTTTCCGGACTTGGTACCACAATCCCAAAGAATGTCTTAAATGGATTGTATATGTACCTAAGTAGTCTCATCCTCACAATCTTCCTATTGATAATGTATCATTGCAAGAACATGTTAGATAAGTCTATCATAAAGAGGACAACACTTTTAAATGTCATAATTCTTCAATTACAAATCGTTGTATGAAGAAATAAGAGTTGCTTTGAACAACCCTTAGTCAATGCAAACACTAGTGCTTGTTTCTTTGTTAAATGAACAAAGAACTTGAGAAGAAAGCACAAGGGCATGGACACTTTATGTGCCATGATTCTTCACTTACAAATTGTTGTATGAAGAAATGAGAGTTGCCTTGAACAACTCTTGAAAGTTTGTAATTATGTTTAGAACATAATGGTTGGTTGACAAAAATAGTCCATCAACATGGACTTATGATGATTTTGAATCATTGAGTGTTGAAGTGTTACACCACTTCTAGAGACGGAAACTAGGCAAGGACTTCACCTTTGAGTCCCTATCCAAATGGTTCACTAAGTTTATTGTAAACTATATAGTGAACAATAACCATACGCTCTCCAAATTGTTTGATGTGTATAACACAATTGAAATAAGTTTCAAGAGAGATAGTGGGAGTTTAGGGAACATGACTATTGTAGTCAAAGGAGAAGTCAAATGAAGAAAGCTAAATAACTCCAAGGGAACAAACTTTCTTTATGAAAAGATGGACATTGGAAGGGGTATTTGCAAGAAATGTCTTGCAAGTGTCAAAGAACACACCTTTCGAAGGTGTTGTAAATTGTTCTTGAAAAGTTCAAAACAGTTGGTTCTTCTACTTTAATGCTTGATTCCGTATTAGTAACTATGTTTTACAATCGTTGTAAAAGTGTGGCTAATAAGAAGTAGAAGATTAATGAGAGAAGAGAAAGTACTTCACATTCGGAACGTGAATTAAATGTAGATCTCTGCGAAAGCAGATAGTACTTACTTCCTCATATGAACTACCAAAGAAATTGGAAAACCAAAGATTGTCTTTACATTCCAATTTTAAGGAACTTAATTCCGTCACTATAGTAGAGATGGATGAATGTTTTGTTTGACAAAACATTGTTCTTTATTAATGAATGATTAGATTATTGTAATCTAATTAATTATCTCTATAGTAGAGATGACATGGTAGTGTTAACTGTTTAGAATATAACGATGCTTAAAACCCAAAAGGTTGCAAGGTAGTGACTAATCCCAACTGAGTTGTGATACCTCTAAAACATAAATTACGAGTTGGTCATAGATGGATGCTTTGGATCGTTAGATCTGGATCCAATACCTTCTTGTTAAAATTGTATAGAGGCAAAATGTTTGAATCTTTATTCTTTTGGAAAGAAGAAAGAATCACAAAGTTGTTGAGGCTAATTCACTTAGATGTTAGTGGCACTTGTCCACAACATAATACTACTCATGTTGTATGACATTCACCGAAGATCACTCTCGGTTGGACTATAGTTTATTTTGAATAAACACAAGTCCGAATACTTTGCAAAAGGTTTCAAAGAATTCAAGAAATGTAAGTTGATGAGTAAGATGTCTAAAGTATTTACCTCCTTAGATTTGATCCAAGGAAAGGTAACACTTTAGAACAATTTTCTTGAAAGATATCAAGGAAAGAAGCATCATATGATAATGGATTTCTCCGTAAGGAGAAGAACGAACTTGAATAAGATTTAGTTCGTTGGATGTTATCAATTACCCATATATAAGATATACACTTCTAAGACAATATGATTGTCAATTAGAAGATCTTCCAAAATTTTCATGACTTCATAAGATGTAGCTGGAAAGAAAGACAAATCTTAAGCATGTTAAGATTTGGGGTTGTGTGCTAATAAGCAATATTTGTTTAAAGAATTATCTTGTGGGTATCCTTAAATTAACATTTGGATATCACTTCTATAAACCAACTAACAAATGTTGTTTGTTGGGTAGTTCATCGTAATCCTACACTAGGATTTGCCCAAGATAGAGCAAATGAACAAGGGATAGAACTCAAAGAATGGGTTCTTTGAGAAACAAGATAGTGATCAACAAATATAACAACCTAGTTCCTATACCACAAGCTCCAAGGTAGTCAAGAAGGATTTATAAACTGTCTCAGTTGAATGGTTTGAACTTTATGACTATGTCATAGAGTTGCACCTCTTAATTCGAAAGAAATAAGAATGAAAAATCCTTATGACTACATTGAGTGTATATACGATATATACTCAAGGAAATGATAAAGTACCATTTGACCCGAAATAATGAAACCTTCATAGCTAATTAATAGCTTAAGATGACTACAATCAAAGAGATTGGTTGACTTTGAAGAAACCATCTTTGACGTAGTCTTGGTTTCAATTAATTCGAAGATTACTAGCTACAACTAAATGGTGATTCAATGTTTTGGACATTATATGGGTTTCTGAAACCATTATTAAGATAGTCTTGATAATATATGTCTAAAACTATGAATCACAAGACATGTAAGTTGTAGAGATCCATCCATCATGGATCTTAGCAAGCTAGTGGGAGCTATAAGCGTCTTATGAGAGAAAGATCAAATTGTTTGATTTCTCATAAAGATGTAAATGAATCTTTTGTTTACTAGGTTTACAAAAGATTAGTGGGAGTTAATCATGTTCCTAAATTTAAATATATATATATATATATATACACACACATATATGATATATTAATTTTGGAAATGAAAAGAATACTTCTTCGTTAAAGTTATGACTTTAAACATTCTATAACGATAGAATGTAAATGGGAGACATAGTCTATAAACATGGGATGGAAATCTATAATGATAGATTTCAAGATATAATTTGATTATATCAATCCCTAATAATAGACAATAGATGCTAGGAAGTTTCTCATATGATGATAAACTTCAATAAAAAAAGGACAACTCTAGTGAGACTAGGAAGTTGCTCTTCTCAAAGGGAACGTACCCTTTGACTCCCGAAGAAATAATGCGTAAATAGAATCCTTTATGCATACGCAGAAAGGGGATTTATGTATTTCATATTGTATTAAAAACATTGATATGAGTTGTACCTAGAAGGGTACAAGACGATATCAGTGCAAGCCCAGGATCAGAACCATGGCAACTGTCAAGTGAATCCTTAAGTATTTAAGAAATACTAAAGGATAGATTCCTCAAAGAATGAGGAAGAATTAGAGTAACGTAATGGAAGCGTAAATGTATTAGATTATGAGTCTAATCCATCATTAGATGTTTCTTCATTATGAATGAAGAGATAATCAGATATCTCTTTATTATGACTAAAGAGATATTTGGATGGAAACATTAAAAGTAATGACTTTAGTGTATTCCATTATGAATGCAAAATATATTGCCATATAGAAGCTTACAACAATGTTGTTTGGATGAGAAAGTTCATTTATGAACTCTCTATTCGGTTCCAACCAGAAAGTGTCTCTAGTGTACCGACACTACGACACTAATGGGGCGATAGCTCAAGCCAGGGAATCAAGGTTTCATCAAGATCCGAACTCATATGAGAGACTGAACCACATGATTGAGAATCATGTATAATGGTGACGTCGTTATTCTCAAGGTTTCTTCTATGGATAACATATAGATATCCATTGTCTAGGCCTACTACTCAGCCATTTTTGAAATGACTACAGAAGAGGTATCATCACTGATGACCAAGCTGATTGGCTCTAGTGCAAGTGGGAGATTGTTGGAAATGTGCCCTAAAACCAATCATATGATGATACTTTACGGACATTTCACATGTTGAACTAATCTAGTTTAATATCAAGGGCAAAGATTATTGTTTTAAGCCGTCTCATATAAATGTTATATGCTTAAACGATAAGTCCAAGGAATATGTAATTAGGAGAATGTAATTTAAACAAGTTAGATTCATGAGACCATTCTCTTTCGTATACATATCCTAAACGTTCCTGATCATAGGATTGCCAATTGGGCATTGACAGTCCGTTAAGATCAGTACATGCTATGTCTTCTCTTAGTGAGAGTGACTAGTCTCGAGTCATTGGTGTGATTGACACCAAGACAAGCATGTAGGTGCTCAATAGCGAATGAGTCCACTGAACACGATCAACGAGGAGTTCTCATACTTATGTCACATGAGAACTCATGGTTGAGATAATGCAAAGTAGTCATTTGACCTGAAGCATCATAGTTGTCTTGTGGTTAGGTACTTGATCTTTGATTATGTCAAATATCACCCATACGCGGGTGTCCACGGCATAGTTGGGGTTAAGCCACTTAGCCATGGAGGCAATTAAATGCGCAACAAGGGATCTCTAACCTTCAAACTGTTTGAGGGAGAATACTCTATGATATGATTAAGAATCTCTGGCCAGAGTATGAATGAGATTTAGGAAGTCGTTCCAAATCACATTCAAGGTAATCATATAAGTAAATGAATCACATTGGATAGTAGACATGAATAAACTATCAATCCAAACAATGTGGTCAAGAGTATTGTATTAGAGAAAGACCGTATTGCATTGTAATCCTAAACTGAATAGGTTCTCCACCTCTTATGATTAGCCTTGGTAACCATGACATACTGCTGGGTGTCACTCATGGTTTGTGGAAGCCCTAAACGTGTATAAACACTAAAGGGAGAATTGAAAGTAAGTTTCAATCCACAATCGATTTGAAAGTGTTCTAATCGCCCACTGCCTCGCTAAAAGGAACCTAATGGATCGTACACCGTGTAAGGTAGAGATTGAAGAAACAACGGAGATGAGTAAGAAGAATTAAATGGTTTAATTATTTATGGCAAAGATTAATTAATATGTTAATTAATCAAACGAATAAGTTCGTTAAAAGACCTCGGGTTAGTATTGGGCCTCAAGGCCCAATGGGCTTCGAACGTCAAGCCCATTGACTTAAGTTGTATGACAACTTAATGACAAATAATTCACAAAGGCCCTAAAAGCCCAATGAAACCCTATGGCCAGCCATTTAGAGAAGGAGTGGGTTTTGGACTTAATTACAAGTTTGCCACTCCAATGAATAAAGGTATAAATATGACTTTATAGCCAAAATTCATTTAGGGTTTCTTTTGGAGAAAAGATGAGAACACAAAGCTCTCTTTTCTCTCTAAAGTGGCCGGCCTCCTTGGAGGGTTTAGCTAGCAATCCTACTACTCCAAGGTCACTCATTTCTTCTCCAATCTAACCTTGGTGAAGAGACTTAGAGGTTCTCAACTTTGGGAACTTGGAGAATCCTATTCTTCCATCTAAATCCATGGATCTAAGAAGCAAGGAATGAAGGCCCTCTCCTTGGGTGATTAGCCTTTGCTTATGCAAAGAGGAATCTACAAAGGTATAAATTTCTCAACTCACTTTGTTTTGAGTTGAGTCTTGGTTCACCAATCTACTAGGCTTTGAATTTCATGGTTAATGTTTTGTTTTAAGTGCATTCAAGCATGATTCCGCCTTTAATTGTTAATTGTTAATAATAGATGTTGCTTAAATGAACATGTTTTTCACAAAATTTCCTTCATTATAAGCATTGAGCTGAGCTTCCTCCAAGTCTTCCAATTCTTGTCTCATGGACTGATTGTATTCGGCACTTAACAAACTACTTTGCTCAATTATTCGTAATGAATTTATACTTAACTCGACTGGTAACATCACATCGTGCTCATAGGTTAATGCATATGGGGTCTTCCTTGTTGCTGATTGGAGTGAAGTCTGATATGCCCATAAAGCCTCGTTTAACTTCAAATGCCACATGCTAGGCTTTTCTTTTATCATTTTTTCGAGAATGCCTATAAAAAATTACTTGCTTCGACATGTTCATTTGCTTGTGGGTAATATGGCGTGGATTGTTCAAGTCAAATTTTCATGTTCGTCCTATATTCTTTGAACCTATCAGCTGTGAAGATTGTGCCGTTGTCAGTTATAATCGTTTCTGGTACGTCGAATCTCGTCACAATATTGTCCTCCACGAAACTACAAGCCTTTCTTGAGGTTAGCTCGGCGTATGACTTTGCTTCGGCCCATTTGGTGAAATAATCGGTTGCAACAAGTATCCACGCATGTTTAGCTGACCCGGAAGACGGCGTAATTTTGCCGATTGCGTCTATGGCCCATCCTCTGAACGGCCAGGGCTTGGTGACCGAGTGTAGTAATTTGGCCGGGACTCTTTGTATAGGCCCATGAATTTGACACTGTACACATCCTCGTGCATACTCGATACAATCTTTCAATATACTCAGCCATAAATAGCCATGTCGGCGAAATAGCCAATGCATCTTGTGTCCAAATTGATAAGCTCCTCAAATTCCTTCGTGTACTTCTGCAATTGCTTGAGCAGCCTCTTGCAAGCCGAGGCACATTAACAATAAACCATCCTCACCTTTCCGATACAACTCATTTTGGTATGACACGTAGTTTGTGGCATGGACCCTTGTCCTCCAGTCGTGTTTGTCACTGGGTTATCAACAGTGCAAAACATCTACAGAAACCTGTCATTCCAACAATGAAGGTATGGACATGACTCATGTGCAGGTCACGAGATCGTGTTCGAGAACTTGGTGATTAACCAGGGCCGGGTATGGTCGTCGTTCTACTTGTATTGTCCGACCTAGTTTACCCCCCAGGAGTTATGCTCCAGAGGCTATTTGTGCTAGTTTGTCTGCATTAGTGTGTAGACATCGAAATTTTGGTGAAATAAATGTTGACCAATAATTAAAATTTCAACGTTCGCGTGTCACATAAATTTTACACGTAACATGTGACTCAATGAAAAATCGAAAATCATCGGAAAAGTCATCAAATAGGACACATGTCAACAGCTGGCAAAAATGATTTATTTCATCTGAATATTATATTCAAAATTAGGCCTTGAAAAAAATCTATAAATACATGGTCATTTCATCCATTTAGGGGTACCAATTCACATTACACCAAAACCTTGAAGCTTTGAAACTCTAAAGCTCCCAAGCAAATCCCGAAGGATCAAGAAAGCTCTCTTCGTTCTTCGTCAAATCAACCTTCAAGATCAAGCCCCAATGGCCCCTTGAAGAACTTCCACCCAATTCAAGATCAAGCCCCGACGGCCCTTGAAGAAAGTGTTCATCGTCCATCATCCGTTCATCAACCGTTCATCCTAAGATCAAGCCCCAACGGCCCTTCGGATTAACAACATCAAAAAATCCACACATCCACTATTCAAGATCAAGCCCAAAAGCCCTCGAATTTCCGTTCATCCGTTCTTCAAGATCAAGCCCAAAAGCCCTCGAAGATCCGTTCATCTGTTTTTCAAGATCAAGCCCAAAAGCCCTCGAAGATTAGTTCATCCTTCCTTCAAGATCAAGCCCAAAAGCCCTAGAAGATCCATTCATCCATTCTTCAAGATCAAGCCCAAAAGCCCTTGAAGGACCGTTCATCCCCGTTCATCAAGATCAAGCCCAAAACCCTGGAAGATCTGTTCATCCTCAACCTTCAAGATTAAGCCCCGAAGGCTCTTTAAGAAACTTACAACCATTCGTCCAAGATCAAGCCTCGACGGCTCTCAGATCAACAAAACATCCATAAATCTACATCTTACGGAGATCGAATCAGATGATCAAATTAGAGAGAGATTGTAACCCCAAAATCATTAATACAAAATATTATTTTGTACACGTGTTCTTGTCTCGTTCATTTCAGGAAATTTTCGTGTTTACAAATTTGGCACGCCCGGTGGGACCATCTGTACTCTCATCTCTATCTTCAAAGCCGCAAAAAGCACAAATGACATCAAGGAATGTTCAAGCTGTTCCCGCAACCAATGCGAAGAACAAGAGCGTCCTCGTCACAAGTGGTGCCACTTTGGGCATCATAACTAGAAGCAAGGCAAGAGCTCTTTCTGCTGCCTCTTCCACTTCTGCATCGACTCTGCCAAAGGAACAAGAGCACCCGAGGCACGAGCCTGTGATCACCCTGGCCTCACTAAGGGCGCTAAGGGAGGAAAGCCCAATGAAGTACTTTGATGCCCCTGATGCCGACTCAAGCAGCAGCTCAGCCATGCAAGTCATGACTACCGGAGCGACTTCAATCAATTAACAGCTGGCTTAAATGAATGAAGCGATTGCAAGGCTAACACAGACCGTGGAAGAAAAAGACTTGCAAATCACTGCACTTGGCAATCGATTGGAGGCACAGGATGACGAGAAACCCGACCCAAAGGTTAATCCACTAAAGGGAGGAGCCGGCGAAGAAGAGAAGCTTCCGATGGAGAAAGTCGATGTGAAGCCGGAGCCAGACCAAGCAGCGGCACTCATGGGATCTCTTTCTATCCAGTAGCTGCAAGAGATGATCACCAACACTATCAAGGTGCAGTACGAAGGGAGCGCACATGCCTCCGTGTTGTACTCAAAACCCTACTCCAAGAAGATTGACGCCCTGAAGATGCCAAGAGGTTATCAACCATTAAAGTTCATGCAGATTGATGGAAAAGGAAACCCAAAGCAGGACGTTGCACATTTCGTCGAAACTTGCAACAATGTGGGGACGGAGGGAGATTACCTCGCCAAGCAGTTTGTGCGCTCGCTGAAAGGAAACACCTTTGAGTGGTACACGGACCTAGAGCCTGAGTCCATCAACAGCTGGGAGCAATTGGAAAGGGAATTCCTTAACTGCTTCTGTAGCACCCGTCGCACTGTGAGCATGTTAGAACTGACAAGCACGAAGCAGTAGAAGAACGAGCAAGTCGTAGACTACATCAATCGATGACACACTCTAAGCCTCAATTGCAAGGACAGGCTCTCAGAGATCTCCTCAATCGAGATGTGCGTATAAGGCATGCAATGGGGGTTACACTATATCCTTTAAGGCATCAAACTACAGACCTTTGAAGAGTTAGCCACCCGCGCCCACGACATGGAGCTGAGCATTGCTCATCATGGAAAAAAAAAGCCAATCACTGACTTCAAGAAAGACAAGGTGTTTGCTCAGAAGGTGGACAGTCATGGGAAGAAGTTCGCCAATGAACTTTTTACCATCAACACCACCCCTATCAAGACCTTATCCGCACCCGTCAAAATCTCTTCCAAGAACAAAGCGAAGGAAATAAAGAAAGATGAGCCTTATCGCACCCAAGATAGGTACAAAAACACATTGAGGGAACTGGAGCAAAAGACATGGCCGCAATGCTAGACGACCTATTAGAGAAGAAGGTAATCCAGCTACATGAATGCAAGTGCCCCGAAGAGATGAATCGCTTTAACGATCCCAAGTACTATAAGTACCATCGTATCATAAGTCATCCCGTTGGTAAGTGCTTCATCCTCAAAGAGCTTATCATGAAGCTGGCACAACAAGGGCGGATCGAACTTGATCTAGAATACACAGCCACAACGCACGCTACAACGATCATGTTTGGATCCTTTAATCCTGAGCCTCTTCAAAAAATACATGACCATTCCTGTCAATGCTTAAGTCACACGACACCTTCTGCACGATCGTCACTAGGGACAAGCGACCAAAATGCGCCCACTGACGATGAAGAACGGTGGATACTGGTGACCTATAAGAAGATAGGGAAGCCAAGACCACAAGCCACATGGTCAAAGGAGGAACAAGCTAGAAAGCACCACCGTCGCGACAGTAGAAAGCCCAAAAGATACCTAAAAATTGCTAAGCCGACATACGCTGAGGAACTTGTGGAGCAAGAATCACACATTCCTGTCTCCTTGCACGAGTATTTCCCGAATGACTTCTTCTAACAATGCACTGTCACTACCTGTCATATGGTTGAAGTGGAGATAGAATAGCCCTCAAAAGGAAAAGCTATCGCCATCGAGGAAGAGAAGACTCTCATGCCCAAAGAAGGCCTGCCAACATACCTTAACATCGAGGAAGCGCTACAATTATCCAAGGAGATACGAAAAGCACTTGCAACAATCCTAGCAAGCCCCGATGACCACGAAGTGCAAGATAGCAAGGATGAAGGTTTGAAACTTCGGCCGCATAAGTATGCCACGTGTTGTGCCGCTTATGATGCAATCAACTTCACTGATGAAGATTTACTTCTGGGATCAAAGCCTCACAATCGTTTTTTTTTCGTCTGTGGGTACATAAGGGAGCACAAAGTTAACCGCATGCTTGTGGATGGTAGATCGGCCATAAACATCATGCCAAAGTCAACAATGACCACAATCGGTATCAAGGTGGATGAACTATCCCTAAGCCATCTGCTAATCCAGAGCTTTAACCAAGGATGACAAAGAGCGATAGGCATGATCCGAGTGGAAATGACCATTGGTGAACTCAAATCGAGCATGATATTCCATGTGATTGATGCAAGAACTTCCTGCAGCTTGCTCTTAGGAAGATCTTGGATCCACGAGAACGGGGTAGTACCATCCATCTTCCACCAATGCTTAAAATTCTACCGAGAATGAGTGAAGGTGATCCGAGGCGATACCAAGCCATTCGCCGAAGCCGAATCACACTTCGCAGACGCCAAGTTCTACATGTTGGAAGACATAGTGCCTGGAGCTCTCCTAAAAGAGATCAAATCCATGGGCAAACCAACACCTAAAAAGCAAGAGTGGCAAGCTATGCCCAAGAAGCAAGAAAGAGAAGTCGTGACATCTTCAAGCAAAAACGATGATGAGCCTGCTAAACCTACAACAACCAAAGGAAGTAGGATGCCCTCAAAAGGACCGAACACACTCGTTTTCCGATACATCCCAATGTCGAGAAGAAAGAATGGTCAATCCCCGTTCAAAACTGGAACAAACAAAGCCAACACACGGTCGCACAAGGATGATGTAGAATTGCTCAAGACAAATGCAGTTTTACTTCTGACACAGCTAGGCGACGCTAAGGTTGCAAGACCACCACAAGGCTTCATAAAGGCTTTGCCAAAGGGGGCGGAACCAAGCTTTCTGCCAACCAATAGGACCGAAGAAGGTTTTGATCCAAACGCCTACAACTCATGTCAAAGGCTGGGTACAACTTCACTTCCTCTTAAAATCTTAGAAATGAGGTTTTGAACACCATCAACGATAAAGAATATGACCTCACTGAGACTCAAAAGAAGTTGAATGAGCATGGTTACAGAGTTGACAACAACAAAGCTGGACTTGGCTTCATACCAAATGCACCCATGAAGATTTCAAGCAAAGCGAAAAACGCTAGCACTCAACACATCAGCGTGAGCATCGAACAAGATCAAGAAGGGCCTAAACCCACCCCTCGAATGTCAGTCTTCGATAGAATGAATCGTTCAAGGCCCATAATTTCGGCACTTAATCGCATTGGTGGTCAAGATCGAACCTCAGTCTTCAAGAGGCTTAACACGCCAACATCCCAAAGCTCTATTTTTGAAAGGTTGTCAAAACCTAAGAAACAAAGCAACATGGCTAGCTCTCCTCCGCGACAGTCGGTTTTGGAAAGACTTGAAGAAAACAAGAAATCTTCAGGAAAGAGAAAGACAACGCCAAAAGAAGAAAAGCTCGACGGTCTGGCAGAAAAAGATAACGTTCGAAGCTCTATTCCTTCAAGGATGAAGCGCCAAGCAGTCTTGGAGGTTGATACATTTGGACCACTGAAAGTGAGAGGGCGCATCATCATCCATACTGGTCAATCTTCACGCCAACAAGCCCGAAATGACGGAACTAAAGAGGAGGTCCAAGACGTCTTCCACATCACGATCCAAGAAGGCAAAGAAGATGAAATCCCTGAGGAAGATATCACTGTTGTACCACCACAGCTTGAGGATGAGGGCAAGCCACGGTTGATGATCTCAATGAGCTCAACTTAGGAACAAAAGAGGAGCCCAAACATATCTTCGTAAGTACCCTACTAAATGCAGATGAGGTAGAGGAGTACTACCAACTGCTATTAGAGTACAAAGACGTCTTTGCTTGCTTGCTTACAAGGAAAGGCTCCAAAATGCACTTTCTTGCTTAGAACCTGAAATTGCACGAAAATGACTTTAAACAATAAAATAACTAAGGAATAACAACATAAATGCAAGAAAACAAGCTTAACTAAGTCGCATAAATATGCTCCTATCAAATTCCCCCACACTTAGCTTTTGCTAGTCCTCGAGCAAAATGAAACAAACAAAAGAAACAAAACACAATCTAGACCTTCCAACAATTGTCTTAGGGATTTCCAATGCATATGACATGCTAAAAATCATTACTTACACAGATTTTAGTCATCCTTACCCTCGAGCACATACTTAATCGTAGTCACCATTCACTAGTTCGCATTTAATCCATTAAAACAACATTTTGAATGTAGTAACATGCCTTAGAAAATTCCCTCAATTCCTTACTAGATATGCACTCAATTTTCACTCAGATTTTCTAACTACACACCATAAACTAGGTATATGTGAGAAGATTGATGTAAACATGAAAACTAGTACTCACATATGTTATAGCAAAGAAAGCACTTTTCTGGAATTATTAATGCATGTATATATATGATCTCATGAATGGAATGCTACTACTTAGAAGCGAGAACCAGTGATATCATATGCTCATACCAATTCCAAACTCCACATATTGAAATACACAAAACTCAAGATAGAAGTCTAAGGGTTGTAACGGGGCTAAGGGTATTGACTAACAAAGAAAGGTAAGGAAAAACAAACGTTCTTAAAGAAATAGTAAGCAAAGTAATGAAATTGACACTTAGAATTCACTTTTGAATGCAAAAATCAACTTTTAAACACAAGGGAAGATTAATGCAACACTTAGGGTCAAATTCAAACTTTTGGACCCTTTCTTCACCAACCAACACATGTGAGTTCATTCTCACTTATTTTTCAACTCTTTTTCATTCTTTTCACACACTTTCTTCATTTTTTTCTTTTTCCACGAATTTTTTTTTCTTTATTTTTCTTTTCTTTTCTTGCCGTTCCCTTTGGTACACACATACTTTGAATCTTTTCCCCCACACTTACTTTTCTGCATATGTTGGTAAAAAAGAATTCATTCTAAGTCATGCTTCACTATTCTTTAAGAACAAGGGTATGGAACGTCCTATTCTAGGCTAGGTAGGGATAACGTGGTTAACAAGGAAAATAGGCTAAACAAGGCTCAAAAAGGGTTAAACCTACAAAACAAATGCAAACGGGATAAGGCTTTTTGGCTTTGGTGGTAACTAAACAACTTCATCTTGAATATGTGTTATGCACTCAATATCATGCTTTCAATGGAACGGGCATGAGTTCTAGTATTTGGATCTATAATGATGAAACGCATTCTAAGTAGCAACCAAGCAAGGAATGATGAGATCATGCAACGACTTTAGAAAACAAGAAATGCACAGATTAATAACTCTCCAAATAAACGTTTAGGCTCAACTCTCACAGGGATGTAGTGTTAGTTTGAGTTCCTTCCTTCAAGCATGTTACAAAAACTGATTTTTTTTTCTTTTATGAGTGGATGTGAATTCATAAATTATAACCACAACCAAGCATAAACCAAAGAGTAAATCAAACTTCCATCCATGTTTATAACTCTCTTTAACAGTCATGCAATTAAAAACCAAATCCTCATCATTGTGTTGGAAGGTACCTAAGACACAAACACACCAAAATGACTCTAAAAACAACTCTTTTTGGGTTTTTCAAAACTCTTTCTACTTTTTTTTCAAATTTTCGTATTTTTCTGTTAAGACACATTAAAACACTCCAAAACACTCTAAAAACACTTAAAACAGTGAGAAACAACTCTAGAGGGGATAGGTGATAAAAACCCACGAATTTTCAATAAAAACACTTTGTTTACCCCCCCACACTTAAATCAAACATTGTCCTCAATGTTTCACACATAAACTTCACATAAAAACAATCAAACAAGCAATAAATAAACATGGAAAGATAAGGGCAGCAAAGAGAAAGGTTTAGGAACGCAAATCTGAGTTTGGAGTGAAAATTCCATCGTTCATTTGTTGAATGCATGGGTTGCCTCCCAAGAAGCGCTTGCTTTAACGTCGTGCAGCCAGACGAATACTTCCATGGAATTGATCTTTGAATGGAAGGTGATACTTGAAATGATCCGGCATTGGTTCAAATTCTAGAGTGGGTGCCTGAATCATCAAAATCAACATGTTAGTATAAAACGTAATGGAAATTGGAGAAGATGACTTACTTGCTTTGTCCGACAAGAACTCAATGACAAACATCACTTCTTTGAAAGTTTCAGGGATATTGGACTTGGCCAGATTTACTACGATGGTTGTGACTTGTCCAATGTCATAAAATTCAACTTCTTTGGGCTTTGTTGTCTCATGTACAACCTCTTTGATGCATTTTACACATTCGCCAGCCACTTCTTTCTCTTGTCCTTCTTCTTGGTGTACAAGTTTCTTTGAACACTTCAACACAATCTGGAACTTGATTTGGTGTGCCAAGAATTGGGATATCACTTTGCACCTTTGGAATGGCTTCCAGAATGTCTTTTTCACTCTCATCTTTCTTGGGAATTTAAAACCTGCGAGGAAAAGGTGCATTCGGAGGAATAACATTAGAATGAAATGAAATTGGGATGTCCTTACTTGTAGTGGGTGGTTTAGAGGGCTTAGGGGGCTGTAGCAAGGGTTGTTCTACCATTGCCGTGTGTATGTCTTCTTCCTCCTCCTCAATCAGCAGCTCCTCATCCACTTCTAGGCTATGTTTGGACGTTTTTAGGTCAGCTCCAACCTTCATAGCACTTCCCAAAGTGATAGCATCATGGATTTCAAAATCTTCCTTCGAATTTTCAATAGTTGAGTTGGAGAGTTCACTTTGCTCTTGAATTTGCGCCATGAACTCCATAATCTGCCCAATTTGCTTCTCCAATTCGCCCGTCTTCTTGGCTTGATTTTGCATCTCTTTGTTTCGATTTTCTACTTCCTGGTTCAAAGAGGTGAGTAACTTATTAAACATATCATTATCCAAAGACGTACCTGAATTGAATTGGGCAGATTGTTGTAGTGGCTGTGATGGTTCATATGGCCAGTGATAGAACTCATCCGATGGCGGCAAATATTCTTCTTGTTGTGAGCCCTGCGTCAAGGAGGTTAGTATATCAAGAATTTCATCACAAGTCATGGGCATACTTGAATTCGATTGGAATTTTTGTGGGGGAGGCTGTGGTGGCTGCATAGGTCTTGAATAGAACTCCTCTTCTTGCTGCCAATATCCACCTTGTTGGAATTGTTGAGGTTCTCCCCACATGTAATCTGAATAATCTCTCCAATCCGAATTGTAAGCGTTGGAAAAAATGTTGTCCCATGATTGGCTATGGCCTTGATAACCCTAAGCATCTTCATTCGCAGCAAATTGAGAACATTGATGAGTTGGATATCCTTGCCCATAGGACACACCACATGTAGGGACACTTTGCATTGTGGTCCTTTCGGCATATTATGACAATTGCGAAGTAAGTTTCGCCAATTGAGCTTGAATGGTATCAAAATCCATGTCTTACTTCTCTAGTACCTGAAATCAAGGAAACAAAACTAAATTAAATATCAAAAGTAAAAATAAGACACAAACAGAAACAAAGTCAACAACTACAACAAAATACACGAAAAAGAAACAACGGGGGATTAGCAAAGTTGCTAATCCTCGGCAACGGCGCCAAAATTTGATGCGAAAATTAACTTAACACATAAATTAAACCCTCTTGTTGATAATTGTAGTATGGATAAGTAGGGATCGTTCTTAAACCGGGGATTAGGAGGGATTGCTAAAACACTCTAAACTAACTCAAATATATAAAAAGAGGCTAAAAACACTTAACTAGACTTAAAGAACTCAAAACAAACTCAAAAGACTCAAAACAAGCTAAAAACGCTTAAAACTGCCTGGAAACAATATTTAGGCAGTTTCTGACTCTAACACACTTTTTTGGACGAATTTTGGTTTTATATTGATTCAAAACACTTAAAAACACAAACTAAACATATTCTAACTAATTAGACACTCTAAAGTAAAGGGGGATTTGGTTTTGGATGAAAATAAAGTAAAATAAAGCAAGAACTAGAACTAGACAGATTTGCATGAAATTGGTTGAATTAGATGGATGATGGGCTAGCTAGAGGGTTCTTCTCCACACATGACACACTTGCATTCAAATTGATTTCCAATTGGTTCTTTCAATAAACCATGAAACTCAATACTCCAGATTAACTGTGACAGCACTTTTTTAACCTTCAAGTTCTCCTTAAGTTAATGAATTGGATGGGAAAGCACATACAACAATTCAAAACATTCTCTAAAAGTCCCCTACGTGAAAAGCACAATAAAGGTACAATCAAAGATCATTAAGCTTCATGAAAACTATAAGTATTGACGAGGCATTCGTAACTATGATGAACATGATACTCTTGCCAAGAATTCACTTAACGCGGTCGTTTATAAGCGACCTCCACTACTTGTAAATATAAGTTTGTAACAATGATCGGATCATATTTATATATATTTTTACTTCAAATTCTCTCGTCTTTTCTTAGTTATTTCCTCATATTTTTGTGCTATTTACTTTGTTTTTGTATTTTATCGAATTTATCTAGCTAAGAAAATAAAAATAGCACAAGTGAGTTTTAAATAATAAACAGAAAATAGTGGAACATGGGTGGACCACGAGAAAAATAATGGAGAGCATAAAATATATATATATATATAATATATATACATATATAATATATATACATATATAATATATAGATATATATATAAATATAATATATATATAAAATATATATTTTTATATTTATAAATGGGTTGTTGAAGATAATGGAATAGAGTTGGCAGCATGGAATAAATCAAAGCTGCCTAGTGCAGCTTGCGTGGAGGGCAGAAACGAAGCACAGAGAATAATAAAAGGGTTTGTCAGGCGCTGCCTTGAAGGGGGGTGTGCTGCTTGGGCAGCGTGGGGGAGATCAAGTCACGAAGGAAGGGCAGACGTGAGAGACGAAAACATTGGGAAAGAAAAGAGGAGAGAGGGCAGTCAGCCTGGCAGCAAGTCAGGAGGGAGAGAGAGGTCAGCACGGGAAGGTTGAGAGAAGGAAGGCAGCTGGAGTGCTGCCTGGCTTCGGGATTTGGAGGAGGAAGTCTGACGAGCAGTCAGAGGAAAGCTGCCCTGGGGCAGCTGCGGTGCAGCAGGACAACGTGGCGCGCGCAGAAGGCTTGCAGAGACAGTCGGTGCAGGAAGGGGTGGACAGCTGCGTGAGGACAGATCAGAGGAACAGCAAGCCTGACGTGAAGCTGCCCTTGGCAGCTAGCGCACGCAGGGAGAAGACAGAAACTGCACGGAGACAGAGGAAGAAATTCCTCATTCGGTTAATTCGTTCCTCAAACTCACATTTTATTTTTTATGTTTTAATTTAAGAATAATGTGTAATTAATTTGTTTTGGCTAGAGGTTAATTCAAAGCCATGGATATGTTTGTAATATGAATTGATTACCTTCAGTTGTGATTTCTGAGTTGTGATTTAATTTGCTTAACTGCTTGATTGATAACTTACATGCATGAATTTGATGCTAGAATATAAGTGAATTTCACCTAATCGTTATGAACTTATATTCACAAGTAGTAAAGGTTGTTGACCACAATCGTGTTAAGTAAATTCTTGGCATAAGTTTCATGCAATTCATAGTAACGAGTGCCTCGTCAATGCTTATGATTTTCATAGAACTTAATGATTCTTGCTTGTATCTCTATTATGCAATTCATGTAGGGAACTTGTGGGGAATGTTTTGGGTTGTCGTATGCAATCATCCAATCCATTAACTTAAGGAAAATCTGAAGGTTAATTTAAGCGGACCTAATTAACTTGGAGCGTTGAGAATTTACAATTTATTGAAAGAACAACTGAAAATCAATTTAGGTTGCATATGTGTCATGTGTGGAGAATAATCCTCTAGCCAGTCCGTCGCTCATCCATTCACCTTAATTTCATGTTTTTGTCAATTTTGTAATTTATTTAAGTTTAATTTACTTTTCATCAAAAATCAATCCCCATTTATTTTAAAGTGTTAAATTTATTAGAAATAAATTTAGTTTGTGTTTTCTTGAGTCTTGAATTATTTTGAGTCTTTGGATTTGTTTTAGTTTATTTGTTAGTTTTATTTTGAGTGATTCTAGTTAAGTGTTTTGAGTCTAGTTTAGTGTTTTAAATTTTGTTTTTATGTTTTTAATTTAATTTTACTTTGGTTAGCATCCCTAGTTAATCCCCGGCTTAGAACGATCCCTACTTATCCATATACTACAACTGTCACAAATAGGGTTAAATTTGTGCGTTAATTTATTTTCGCACCAAATTTTTGGCGCCGTTGCCGGGGATTAGCAAATTTGCTAATCCTTTTATTTTTGTTTTTGCTTATGTTTATTTGTGTTTGTGTATGTTACTTTTGATATTTGATTTATTTTTCTTTCTTTGAATTGAGGATCAAATGGAGCAAGACCTGGATTCTACTAGCATTCAAGATCTATTGGCACAGCTCACTGCTCAATTAACTCATAATGCCGAACGGACCACAATGTCAAGTGTCCCTACATTTGGGGCATCGTATGGGCAAGGATATCAAACTCATCAATGTCCCCAATTTTCTGCAAATGAAGATGTTTGGGGATATCAGGGCCATAACCAATCAAGGGGCAACATGTTTTCCAACGTTTACAATTCAGATTGGAGAGACTATTCAGATTATATGTGGGATGAACCTCAACACTTTCAACAAAGCGGCTATTGGCAGCAAGACGAATTCTATTCAAGATCTATGCAGCCACCACAGCATCCCCCACAACAATTCCAATCGAATCAAAGTATGCCCGTGGATTATAATCAAATGCTTGAAGAATTAATTTCTTCGGTACAGGGTTCACAAAAAGAAGAACAATTGCCGCCATCGGAAGAGTTCTATCAGTGGCCATATGAACCGTCACATCCACCACAACAATCAACCCAATTCAATTCAGGTACATCCTTGGATAATGATACACTTAATAATTTACTCACCTCTTTGAATCAGGGAGTAGAAAATCAAAACCAGGAGATGCAAGACCGAGTCAGAAGAGTGGACGAATTGGAGAAGCAAGTTGGGCAGATTTTGGAGATCATGGCACAGATTCAAGATCAAAGTGAACTCTCCAACTCCACATTTGCAAATTCAGAGGGAGAAATGGAAATTAATGAAGCCATCACTTTGGGAAGTGATATGGAGGATGAAGTTGTCCCAGAACCATCCAAACATAGCCCGAACATGGATGAATTGCCGCTTCAAGAAGAAGATGAGGATGACTACTTGGGCAGTTTAGAAGAATTCTTATCGCAAACTCCTCAAGTCCTTATGCCATCCAACTCAGGTGAGGAGGTTCTAAGTTCAATTCATTCTAACATCGTTCCACCAAATGTCCTTTTTCCTTGCAGGTTTTTAAATCCCAAGGAAGAAGTGAATGAAAAATACGTTGTGAAAGATCTTCCCAAGGTGCAAAGTGATATCCAAATTCTTGGTGTACCAAATCATGTTCCCGAAGATGTTGAAACATTCAAAGAGACTTGTACACCAAGAAGAATTATTCCAGAAAATGAGGTGGCCGGAGAATTGGTTGAATACATCAAAGAGGCTGTGCATGAGACAATCAAGCCCAAATGAGTTAAGACTGAGGACACGGGACAAGCCACAACCATTATAATAAATTTGGCCAAGTTCAAAGTCCCTGAAACGTTCCAAGACGTGGTGTTTGTAATTGAGTTTGAACATGAAAGTAAGCCATCTTCTCCATTTTTAATTTTAATTTATACTAACTTGTTTCTAATTTTGATGATTCAGGCACCGTCATTAGAACTTAGACCGTTGTCGGATCATTTCAATTACCACCGTCCGTTCAAAGATAAACCCATGCATTTGAATAATGAAGGGAGGCCTAGGAATCACCCACAATCAGATTTGCATTCCTAATCCCTTCTCTTTACTGAATTTATTTTACTTTGTTTAGTTCTTTCATTGTTTGTTTGCTCTTGTGTGAATTTATTTTACGTTGATTTTTTTTTATTCTACGTTGATTTTATTTTGTTTTGTTTATTTAGTTGTGATTTTTATTTAGAAAGTTAAACATAGTCTTTTTACTTTGATTTACTTATTTTACATTTTTATTTAAAAAAAAAATATTTAATTAATAATAATGATAATAATAAACATTACATAATAAAAAAATAAAAATAAAAAAAAAAAAAAAAAACTTAAATGCATAAATATTTTACAATAACTTGTAAACTAATTTCGTTCATTGGTCGTTGGTTGGTGGTGCCTCGGAGGTCGACGGAGCCCTTGAAAGACGAAGCGCCAGAGCTGGATCATTCGGAGCCTCAATACTTGGTGCTGCTCCCGAGGACGAAGGCAACATAAACCTCGGGAGTAACGTCATAAACCGTTGATGATCACTCTGAATCCGCACTTCGGACTCCTGCAGCTGATCAAGCTTCCTCTTCATGCTTGTTGAGTAATTGGTTGCAAGCATGTGCAAATCCCTGTTCTCATGCCTAAGCACTCTGACCTCCTGCCGAAGACTAGCCACTTCAGCCATCAACGACTCCACCTGACGAGTTCGTGCAAGAAGGCGCTGGCCCATGTTTGATACTGAGCCTGCGCATCGGACGCTGTAGGCCAAAGAGTCCTGGACAGCTAGTTCGTCGGACCGCCTATAAAGTATCCTAGTGTCTCTAGGAGTGAGCAGATTTCTGGCTACCACCGATGCGGTTGTTTCATTCATCATCATGGAATCCCCAACTGTAAGAGGACCATTCGGGGATATGAAGGACGGCTGCCAAATGTTGGTTGGAGAAGACGTATCACTATCTTCCCCAACATTCAAGTTAAGGCGACGGTCAGAGGGGCAAGACATATTTGAAGGTGTTGAGAATGAAGAGTCGAACTGATCAAGATTAAAGAAAATGCAAGAGGGAGTGTTTACAGGAGGAAGTGTTTACAGGAGAGAGCAAGTGTGTTGTGGAACAAACTTAGCGCCTCTATAAAAAGAAGAAATCAAGAGGCGCTCATCAGAAATCAAAGTGGCGTCCTCTCGCAAATCGAAGAGCCGGGCTCCTTTCTCAAAAGCCGGATTCTTTTCTCAAAAGCGGCGTCGCCGTTCTCAAAAGTCGGACGCCGTTCTCAAAAGTCGGGCGCCTTTCTCAAAAGCCGGAGCGGTCAGGAATCACGAGGTGAAAAGGTTTTCCAGTTTTGTCGTCACTCGTCACGCGCGCTGTCAGCTTTGCGCAAATTACGGGTTGCTTTTTCAGAAAGCGTGTAACCTGTACTGTTCATCCATCCACCGGCTGCCGACAGGGGTAAAGGAACAGTTTTGGTTGTGAAGAATCATCTATAAACGTCTACCTTCGCCATCTATTGCAAAGGCAAACTCTCTCAACACTTCTTCATCTCCGAAATTTTTCATCTCCGAAAATGCCTTTCCAACAAACCCTCTCGAGTTTCTCTGTGTTTCTCATTCCCTGGGATACCTTTACAAATAAGTCATCTAGAGCTAGAGTATTTCATATCATGAAGGTTGAAAGCAAGAGTATCTCATATCACGCTTTCTCCCTGTCCTTGTCCTTGTCTTTGTGATAAGGAGAAAGCGGGCAATCAGCCAGCATTCGGTGTCAATCTTCCGATCTAAGAACCGACTACCTGGAAATCCTTCCTGATTGCTTACCTAGCATTGCTTACCTAGCATTGCTCTCGAGTGCTCATCTTCAACCGCTGATGTACTTCCGAAGAAGACGCCACATCTGCCTGGAGAACAGCCAAGGAAAGTGAAAATGTTACTTGAAGCATGTGGAGACAAGGTGCTGCTTCATCTTCAAGATCAAGTCTCATTTTCCTTGCTAAGAAGTTCCCCAGCCCAGTTCAAGCATACACCTGTGGAACGATACTTCTTCAAAAGCAAAAGTATCCCATATCATCAGAGTCAGAGGCAAAGATATCTCATGGCATGCTTTTCCTTTACCCTTGCTCTTGGCTACGGGACAAGGTGAAAGAAGGCAATCGGTCGGCACTTGGACAGATTGAACAAAGAATCAGACCACCACCTCTACCTCGTGCCTACCTGCCATGCAGAAGAAACAAAAAGAGAAGAATGTAGCCTGCAAACTCAATCAACCCGGCAGAAGGAGTCCGAGTTGAAACCAAGAGCTCGAGAAGCTTCAACAACACCACCAATCAAGTCTCATTTTCCTTGCTAAGAAGTTCCCGAGGCCAGTTCAAGTTCAAAGTTGTGGAAAGTCACCAAAAAGGACCAATGATCACTTATTAGTTTTATTCATTGTCTTTTATTTTCATTTTCAAATTTTTGTTTGTTTTTTTTTTATATATTTTCTTGCGTGCTTAACTGACTTATTTCTCTTCTTTGCAGGAACTTTTGGTTATTTCCACCCTTGAAGTTGATTGCAGAATTTTAGCTTGGGGGTCATCGCTTGATTTTCTGCAAATTAGGGAAGTTTTCAGTCCTATTGCTTTATTTTGTTTCTTTATATTTATTTATTTTATTTTTATTTGCATTTTATTATATTTTCTGACATTGGGGACAATATCTAGTTTAAGTGTGGGGGTAAAGAGTATAAAAATGACCAAATTGAAAATTTTTGTACCTTCGACTTTGAACTAATTTCATTTGTTTCCATGTTATTCCATGTTATTGCCTTGATTTCTTAATTAGTTTTGTTTTATTTAAAAAAAAAAAAAAATCGGAAAATTAAAAAAAATCCAAAAATATTTCCTTATTTTCCTTATTGTTTTGAATTAGATTTTTGTTAGTTTCCCGACCAAATGATATAATTGAATAAAATTTGAACCATGATCATCAAGAACTTAGTTAACATGTGTTTTGTGAAATTCCTTATTCTTGTGTTAGTTTTGTACATATTTGATTATCCTTGAAAAACTAAATGCACATAGCCTTGTTGATGTGAAACTAAAGCATGATTTAAAGCTCCATATGTGAATTTAGTGACCATATACATCCTATGTGAGTTTTTGACCCTATTGAAAGTGTGTGCATTTTTCATACACTCCTATTTTTTTCATGTGTGATGAACTTATGTGAGATACTTCTCTAGAACTTGCATAACGATCTTTCGAAATATTTGTCATTGATTGCATGAACTTGAAAATGATAGAGGCATTAGGTTTACCACCATGGCCCAAATAACCTTGTTTCCCAAAGAAAAATGATATCATTAGATTGACAATTTGAGCCGTGTATGTGAGCCTTTTATTTCTTATCACCAGATATGTCTACCCTTATGCCTGAAATAAATATTTTTCCTTACCCTTTCCAAGCGAGCAATGCAAGATTGTCTTATGAGAAACGTTTGTGAAGTACTTTGAAGGTGTTTGGCAAAAGAATAAGTGTGGGGGTATTTCATGTTTGTATTTAAAAAAAAAAAAAAAAAAAAGAAGAAAAGAAAAAGAAAAAAAAAGATTGTATACAAAGAAAATAAAAAGTTTTTAAAGTTTCAGTTTAAGTTTGTGGTTGGAGGTGACTGGAAGAGTAGCTGGAAAGCTTGAGTTCTTATAAATCTAAAGAAAATAATTGCTTGCAATGTAGCTTGGAACTTGTGTTTTCCTATTCTTTCGTTTCAATAACCCTATCCCTAAGCCTCATTACATCCAATAAAAGTCCTCTTGATTTAAGTTTTGCAATTATGACTGTGGAGAAGTGATCTTTATGCAAGCTTATGGTAGAACTTTCACATTTGATTTCTTTGAGAGAGACACATTAAAACTAAACACATGTGTGATTGAGTGTAAATCCCGTGAGAAGGTCGCTAGTTTGCATATGGTGATTTTAAAATAAAAATTTGAAATTGCATTAGCATGGCTATCTCACACACTACACTTCAAGGATGTTTCAAAGATTACTGCTAATATTTGAGTAAGGAAAATGAACTTGGATTAGCATGTTGGTGTTAGCTATGGTTCTTGATGATTGTGTTCTCAAATGAAATTCTATGAGGGTCACATAGGGGGAACTAATAATTTTCATGTTATTACTTTTTCTGTTTTCGTTTGTTTTGCTCGAGGACTAGCAAAAGTTAAGTGTGGGGGTATTTGATCGGATCATATTTATATATATTTTTACTTCAAATTCTCTCGTCTTTTCTTAGTTATTTCCTCATATTTTTGTGCTATTTACTTTGTTTTTGTATTTTATCGAATTTATCTAGCTAAGAAAATAAAAATAGCACAAGTGAGTTTTAAATAATAAACAGAAAATAGTGGAACATGGGTGGACCACGAGAAAAATAATGGAGAGCATAAAATATATATATATATAATATATATACATATATAATATATAGATATATATATAAATATAATATATATATAAAATATATATTTTTATATTTATAAATGGGTTGTTGAAGATAATGGAATAGAGTTGGCAGCATGGAATAAATCAAAGCTGCCTAGTGCAGCTTGCGTGGAGGGCAGAAACGAAGCACAGAGAAGAATAAAAGGGTTTGTCAGGCGCTGCCTTGAAGGGGGGTGTGCTGCTTGGGCAGCGTGGGGGAGATCAAGTCACGAAGGAAGGGCAGACGTGAGAGACGAAAACATTGGGAAAGAAAAGAGGAGAGAGGGCAGTCAGCTAATGCGAAAATAAATTAACGCACAAATTTAAACCCTATTTGTGACAGTTGTAGTATATGGATAAGTAGGGATCGTTCTAGGCCGGGGATTAACTAGGGATGCTAACCAAAGTAAAATTAAATTAAAAACGTAAAAACAAAATTTAAAACACTAAACTAGACTCAAAACACTTAAATAGAATCACTCAAAATAAAACTAACAAATAAACTAAAACAAATCAAAAGACTCAAAATACTTCAAAACTCAAGAAAACACAAACTAAATTAATTTCTAACAAACCTAACACTTTAAAATAAATGGGGGATTGATTTTTGATGGAAAGTAAATTAAACTTAAATAAATTACAGAATTGACAAAAACATGAAATTAAGGTGAATGATAAATGACGGACTGGCTAGAGGATTTTTCTCCACACATGACACATATGCAACCTAAATTGATTTTTCAGTTGTTCTTCCAATAAATTATGAAACTCAACACCCCAAGTTAATTAGATACGCTTAAATTAACCTTCAAGTTCTCCTTAAGTTAATGAATTGGATGGGAAAGCGCATACAACAATTCAAAGCATTCCTCAAAGGTTCCTTACGTGATGAGCACAATAAGGATACAATCAAGAATCATGAAGCACAATGAGAACTATAAGTGTTGACGAGGCATTCGTTACTATGATGAGCATGAAACCAATGCCAAGAATTCATTCAACGCGATCGTTTATAAGCGACCTTCACTACTTGTGATTATAAGATTGTAACTATTAGGTGAAACTCCCTCATAATCTAGCATCAAATTCATGCATGTAAATTAAGTATGCATCCTTAATCGACATACAAAAATAAGTTATCAATCAAGCAGTTAAGCAAATTAAATTCACAACACAGAAATCACAACTGAAGGTAATCAATTCATATTACAAATATATTCATGGTTTTGAATTAAACTCTAGCCAAAATAAAATTAGTTACACATTATTAAAATTAAAACAAAAATAAAACGTGAGTTGGAGGATTAAACCGAGAGGGATGTGCAAGGATCTGTTTCTGTTTCTGTGCTCGATGTCCTCCGTGCTGCCCAAGTCAGCACTGCTGCCGTGCTGACCTCCTGCTCTTCCAATATCTCGCTGCCAGCTGCCAAGTGCAGCTGGTTTCTTTCTTTCTGCACAAAACTCCAGCCCAAAACTCCAAGGAGCTGTCGCAAGCTGCACTTCCTACCAGCCGTCCACGAACGCCTCCCTGCTACTTTCTCCTCCAATTTCAGCTTCACGTGTTGCGTCCCTCTCGACAGCTGCCAAATCCCAAACTCCCGTTCGCGCGAGACCCCCTGCGAACTGTCCCCTTCGGTCCCTTACCTCGCTCGCCGTCAGTTCTCCCTCCTGCATGCGCAAGCTGCACAAGGCAGCACGTTCCCCTCAAGTTCCCACGTCAAAGCTCTCTCCACGAGGCCCTACGTGTTGCTCCTATTCCGCCTCTCCTTCCTCTCACGCCTGCTCGCAAGCTGCAAAGGCAGCTTGCCTGCGTTGCTATCTTTCCACACTGCCAAAAGGCAGCGACCTCCCCTCCGAGGATTTCCTCGGCTCCTTTCTCGCACCCCCCTTTCCTTCTACGTGTCTCCCTGGTTTAAATGCCGAGAACTTCCCCACATTTCCTGCCCGAGCTCTCCACTTGCCGAGCTGTCCACTTCAGATTTCTATTCTTTTCTGCCCATTCTTCCAACATGCTGCCCTATTATATTATTTCTGCCATCCCCTGCTGCACATTCACGTTCACATCTTTTATATATATATATATATATATATATATATATATATATATATTTATAATACTATCTTATTTTTATTAACCAAAATTAGTGGGCAAAGCAGTTTTTACGATTTTATTACTAAAAATCACACTTATGCTAATTTTATTTTCTTAGCTAGATAAATTCGATAAAACACCAAAACAAAGTAAATAGTACAAAAATATGAGGAAATAACTAAGAAAAGACAAGAGAATTTGATGTAAAATATGTATAAATATGAGCTTATCATCAGCCTGGCAGCAAGTCAGGAGGGAGAGAGAGGTCAGCACGGGAAGGTTGAGAGAAGGAAGGCAGCTGGAGTGCTGCCTGGCTTCGGGATTTGGAGGAGGAAGTCTGACGAGCAGTCAGAGGAAAGCTGCCCTGGGGCAGCTGGGGTGCAGCAGGACAACGTGGCGCGCGCAGAAGGCTTGCAGAGACAGTCGGTGCAGGAATGGGTGGACAGCTGCGTGAGGACAGATCAGAGGAACAGCAAGCCTGACGTGAAGCTGCCCTTGGCAGCTGGCGCACGCAGGGAGAAGACAGAAACTGCACGGAGACAGAGGAAGAAATTCCTCATTCGGTTAATTCGTTCCTCAAACTCACATTTTATTTTTTATGTTTTAATTTAAGAATAATGTGTAATTAATTTGTTTTGGCTAGAGGTTAATTCAAAGCCATGGATATGTTTGTAATATGAATTGATTACCTTCAGTTGTGATTTCTGAGTTGTGATTTAATTTGCTTAACTGCTTGATTGATAACTTACATGCATGAATTTGATGCTAGAATATAAGTGAATTTCACCTAATCGTTATGAACTTATATTCACAAGTAGTAAAGGTTGTTGACCACAATCGTGTTAAGTAAATTCTTGGCATAAGTTTCATTCAATTCATAGTAACGAGTGCCTCGTCAATGCTTATGATTTTCATAGAACTTAATGATTCTTGCTTGTATCTCTATTATGCAATTCATGTAGGGAACTTGTGGGGAATGTTTTGGGTTGTCGTATGCAATCATCCAATCCATTAACTTAAGGAAAATCTGAAGGTTAATTTAAGCGGACCTAATTAACTTGGAGCGTTGAGAATTTACAATTTATTGAAAGAACAACTGAAAATCAATTTAGGTTGTATATGTGTCATGTGTGGAGAATAATCCTCTAGCCAGTCCGTCGCTCATCCATTCACCTTAATTTCATGTTTTTGTCAATTTTGTAATTTATTTAAGTTTAATTTACTTTTCATCAAAAATCAATCCCCATTTATTTTAAAGTGTTAAATTTATTAGAAATAAATTTAGTTTGTGTTTTCTTGAGTCTTGAATTATTTTGAGTCTTTGGATTTGTTTTAGTTTATTTGTTAGTTTTATTTTGAGTGATTCTAGTTAAGTGTTTTGAGTCTAGTTTAGTGTTTTAAATTTTGTTTTTATGTTTTTAATTTAATTTTACTTTGGTTAGCATCCCTAGTTAATCCCCGGCTTAGAACGATCCCTACTTATCCATATACTACAACTGTCACAAATAGGGTTAAATTTGTGCGTTAATTTATTTTCGCACCAAACAATTAGGTGAAACTCCCGTATATTCTAGCATTAAATTCATGCATGCAAACTAAGTGTTGACCCTCAATCCACATACAAGAATAAGTTATCAATCAAACCGTTAAGTAAATTGCATTGAAGGTTTATGAAATCACAACTGAAAGTAATCAATTCATATTGCAAATATGTTCATGGCTTTGAATTCCCTCTAGCAAAACGAGTTTAGCCACTCATGTTCACAGAACAAAGATTATTAAACTTAAACATTGAAAACAAAGAATGAAAACACCTAAAAACGCTCCAACAATCCAATCTTGAATGGCAAGCACGTCCAAGGGTCTCCTTCCTTCTCCTTTGCTGCGGCACAAGGTGTGGGATGATGGATGAGTGGTAAATTATGGTGGTGGTGTTGGAAATGTGCCCTAAAGTCATTCATATGATGATACTTTACGGATATTTCACATGTTAAACTAATCTAGTTTACATATAAAAGGCAAACATTATTGTTTGAGGCGTCTCATATAAATGTTATATGCTTAAACGATAAAGTCCAAGGAATATGTGATTGGAAGAATGCAATCTAATGTAGTTAGATTAATGAGACCATTCTTTCGTAGACACATCCTAAACGTTCCTGATCATAGGATTGCCAATTGGGCATTGACAGTCCGATAAGATCAGTACGTGCTATGTCTTCTCTCAGGGAGAGTGACTAGTCTCGAGTCATTGGTGTGTGTGACATCAAGACAAGTACGTAGGTGCTCAATAGAGAATGAGTTCACTGAACACGATCAACGAGGAGTTCTCATACTCATGTCACATGAGAATTCATGTTTGGGATAATGCAAATTAGTCCTTTGACCTGAGGCATCACAGTTGTTGTCTTGTGGTTAAGTCCTTGATCTTTGATTATGCCAAAGTCACCCCATCGGGGTGTCCACGACATCATTGGGGTTAAGCCACTTAGTCATGGAGACAAGTGAATGCGCAACAAGGGATCTCTAACCTTCAATTGGCTTGAGGGAGAATACTCTATGATATGATTAAAATCTCTGGCCAGAGTATGAATGAGATTGGGGAATGCGTTCCAAATCACATTCAAGGTAATCATAAAATGCAAATGAATCACATTGGATAGTAGACATGAATAAATAAACTATCAAACCAAACAATGTGGTCAAGAGTATTAGATTAGAGAAAGACCGTATTGCATTTGTAATCCTAAACTGAATAGGTTCTCTACCTCTTCTGATTAGCTTGGGTAGCCATGATATGCTGCTAGGTGTCACTCATGGTTTGTGGAAGCCCTAAACGTGTGTAATCAATAAAGGGAGAATTGAAAGTAAGTTTCAATTCACAATCGATGTAAAATGGTTTTAATCGCCCACTGCCTCGCTAAAAGGAACCTAATGTATCGTACACCAAATAAGGTGGAGATTGAAGAAACAAAGGAGATGAATTAAATGGTTTAATTATTTATGGCAAGGATTAATTAATATGTTAATTAATCAAACGAATAAGTTCGTTAAAGACCTCGGGATAGTTTTGGACCTTAAGGCCCAATGGGCTTCGAACGTCAAAGCCCATTGACTTAAGTTGTATGACAACTTAATGAATAAAGATTCACAAAGGCCCAAAAGCCCATATCCATTTAGTGTTGAATTAGGGTTTTTGGTTCTTTAGGTCATTTAAAGAAGTGACTATATAAAGAACTTTATAGCCTAAAATTCATAAGTTGTTGATTTTAGAGAAAATTGGTGAGAACACAAAGCTTCCATTTCTCTCTAAGAGGCCAACCACCTTGGGGGATATTGTCTAGCAATTCTATTTCCTCAAGGTCACTCATTTCCTCTCCAATCCAACCTTGGTGTAGAATCTTTAGAGGTTCTCAATTTTGGGAACTTGGAGAACCTATTCTTCTAACCAAATCCATGGAGCTAAGAAGCAAGGAATGAAGGCCCTATCTCTTGGGTGATTATCCTTTGCATATGCAAAGAGGAATCTACAAAGGTAAATATTTCTCAACTAACAAATTGTTGTTTTTAAGTTGAGTCAAGGTTCACCAATCTACTAGGCTTTGAATTTCATGGTAGATGTTTTGTTTTTGAATGCATGAAAGCATGATTCCGCCTTTAATTGTTAATTGCATGCTATATGATGTTATTCAAATGAACATGTTTTTCACAAAAATTCCTTCAAGTGGTATCAAGAGCCTAGGTCTAGTAGTTGGTGAATCATTTTGGGTTTTGTAGTTCATAGTTTTTGATTTAAAAGTTGTAATATGTTACAAGCTTTATTCTTGTTTCTTTGAATGTAAATTTTGTTAGAAAATTTGCCATCTCAAATGTTGTAGATGTAGTTCATATGAGCATGAATTTTGGAGCTAAAATTTGGTGCCATGTTTTTTGGGAAATTCGGCCAAATCCAAAGGGTGATTTTTTGGGTTCATGTTTGTCTTGTTAAAATGGTTTTAAAGTGACTTTTGGAACCCCTAAGTACCCTAGGATGTTAACCCTCTTTTGAGTGATGAAAATTTGAGTTTTGGTGAGTGAAAACATTCATGGAGCTATTATGAGTTTTCATGAGTGTTCTTCAATGTTCTTGAAGTTCTTGCCAAGAACAAAAAGTTTTGAAGTTTTGATTCAAAATGTTTTATGTTTTTACATAAAGTTTTGGTTTAATTTTAGTGGGTGATGATTATTTGTAAAGTATTATTAATGGTTTTAATGGTAGACAAACTTTTTTAAAAGTTTGACATAAATTCAATTAATGGTTATAATGGTAGACAAACTTTTTTTAAAAGTTTAACATAAATTCAAAATATTTCATCTTTACCTCACCTAACAAAACCCACTTACAAAAACTTTGTAAAAATCATATTTTTTCTATCATGGCCGGCCACCCTAATTAAATAGGGTATTTTTGGGTCTTTTATTCAATTACATAAAGTTTTGATACTTTTGTGTATTTGCACTTTGGCCCAAAAGTTTACGTTTTTACGTTAAGGCCCAAAAACGTTAAAGGACAAATTGTTTTGCTCCTTTAATGAAGTTTTTTGTATTTGTTGAAATTTTTGGGTTCTAGTTGTAATTACATGAAGTAGTGGACTTTTGTGTTTTTACAAAGTGACCCCAAAAGTTTGTGTTTCGCAATATAGCCCAAAAAGTTGTGGTTATTGCATGATGGCCCAAATTAAGTAGGGAACAAAAATTGTTTTGTCTCTTTAAATGAGAATTGGATTTTCATTTCATTTAGCTCCATTTAAATCAATTTTATGGATACAAAAACCAAATGAAAATGTTGCATTCAATTTAATTAATTAAAGTGTTGATTAATTAAAGGGTGATTATGAACCTAAGCCTACGATAATTGAGCTATGTGAAAGGCCGTTTCAAATTTGTTTGAACCATGGGAATGTGTAGATTAATTTTGGTTGTAATTTGATTTGATCAAATGTTGTAAAAGAGCATAAGCTCTTCTTTACTTTAAAGTAATTTGAATTATGCAAATGTTGTAAAGAGCATAAGCTCTCTTTTACTTTGAAGTACTTCTTTCTTGCTTTATTTCATATGCATGAAAATGAAGTAGTTGGGTCCAACGCCCCTAGGAACAACACGCCTTAATGTGATTAAACGCGTAACTAAAATCAATCTCCATCCCTAGTCCGAGATTCAACACTAGGCTCGTGTTGAATCTAAACAAAGGTTCATAGTCATCCTAAGGCCCTAAGGCAACTATATAGTCCATCAAATGAATGCAAACCTTATGTTAGTAGTATCATATACTCTTGCTTTAAAAACCGTTTTATAAGTATAGTGGGAGTATTATATACAACTAAATTGAATCAAATGGACCAATAGTTGTAATAGGACCAAAATTGTTTTAATGTAGATTAAAATGAATACTTATATGAGATGAGACCTAAAACCCTCAACCAAACCATTATTAAGTTGAAAAGCGTTAGAGTGCTTAGAACACTCTTTCGTGGCCTTCCACCGTGGTAGGCTCCAATCGTTTATGACTTGTACACCGGCTTCACCCTATCATGGGGGAGTACAAAGTGCATGCTTATACTCAGGAGGAGTCTATATACATACTTGATGAGGTTAGTGTAGGCAACGAGGATGGCCGACATCGTATCATCGTGAGGCTATTCTTGAACCCCTTCACGAACTAAGCATGATGGGAATGACTTAACTAAGTGCAATGGCGCCAACATCGTATCATCGTGAGGCATTATTCTCTAGAGGCCAAATTGATGGGTACTTGCATTAGTTGCAAATGAGTAAGCATACTCTCTCATTATTATTAATGCTAGCCAACATCATATCATTGTGAGGTGGGCTTGGTAATAGTGAGTCTCCCATAACCTACTAAGAGTTTCCTCCAAAACTCTCGAATTCCAATGAGGGATATGGAATTTGCCAAAAATAGTGGGTGGTGCTATTTGATTTAAAGACCCGAATCAAATGGCTTAAAATCAATCAATTTATATTCGTTATGTATTTGTTTACCAATATATTTGCAAACGCTATCCAAAACTTGACAAAGAAAAACCGAATGTTTTAGTTTCCGGACTTGGTAACACAATCCCAAAGATTGTCTTAAATGGATTGTGCATGTACCTAAGAAGTCTCATCCTCACAATCTTCCTATTGATAATGTATCATTGGAAGAACGTGTTAGAAATGTCTATCATGAAGAGGACAACACAAACAACCAATGCTTATTCCTTCGTTATATGAACAAAGGAACTTATGAAGAAATAAGAGTTACCTTGAACAACTCTTGAAAGTTTGTAATTATGTTTAGAACATAATGGTTGGTTGACAAAAATAGTCCATCAACATGGACTTATGATGATTTTGAATCATTGAGTGTTGAAGTGATAAACCACTTAACGAGACGGAAACTAAGCTAGGACTTCACCTTTATGTCCCTATCCTAATGGTTCACTAAGTTTATTGTAAACTATGTAGTGAACAATAACCACACACTCTCCAAAATGTTTGATGTGTATAACACAATTGAAAAAGGTTTCAAGAGAGATAGTGGGAGTTTAGGGACCATGACTATTGTAGTCAAAGGAGAAGTCAAATGAAGAAGATAAAATTAACTCCAAGGGAACAAACTTTCTTTATGAAAGGATGGACATTGGAAGGGGTATTTGCAAGAAATGTCTTGCAAGTGTCAAGAACACACCTTTCGAAGGTGTTGTAAATTGTTCTTGAATAGTTCAAAACAGTTGGTTCTTCTACTTGAATGCTTGATTCCGTATTAGTAACTATGTTTTACAATCGTTGTAAAAGTGTGGCTAATAAGAAGTAGAAGATTAATGAGAGAAGAGAAAGTACTTCACATTCGGAACGTGAATAAAATATAGATCTCTGCGAAAGCAGATGGTACTAACTTCCTCATATGAACTACCAAAGAAATTGGAAAAACCAAAGATTGTCTTTACATTCCAATTTTAAGGAACTTAATTCCGTCACTATAGTAGAGATGGATGAATGTTTTGTTTGACAAAACATTGTTCTTTATTAATCAATGATTGGATTATAGTAATCTAATTGATTGTCTCTATAGTAGAGATGATATGGTAGCGTTAACTGTTTAGAATATAATGATGCTTAAAACCCAAAAGGTTGCAAGATAGTGGCAATTGTCCACAACATAATACTACTCATGTTGTATGACATTCACCGAAGATCACTCTCGGTTGGACTATAGTTTATTTTGAATAAACACAAGTCCGAATACTTTGCAAAAGGTTTCAAAGAATTCAAGAAATGTAAGATTGATGAGTAAGACGTCTAAAGTAATTACATCCTTAGATTTGATCCAAGGAAAGGTAACACTTTAGATGAGTTTCCTTGAAAGATATCAAGGAAATTAGCATCATAAGATAAATGATTTTCTCCATTAGGAGAAGAACGAACTTGAATAAGATTTAGTTCGTTGGATATTATCAATTACCCATATATAGGATATATATGCTTCTAAGACAATATGATTGTCAATTAGAAGATCTTCCAAAATTTTCATAACTCCATAGGATGTAGTTGGAAAGAAAGACAAATCTTAATCATGTTAAGATTTGGGGTTGTGTGCTAATAAGCAATATTTGTTTAAAAATTATCTTGTGGATATCCTTAAATTAACCTTTGGATATCACTTCTATAAACCAACCAACAAATGTTGTTTGTTGAGTAGTTCATTGTAATCCTACAATGTGATTTGCCTTAGAGCAAATGAACTAGGAATAGAACTCAAAAGAATGGGTTCTTTGAGAGACAAGATGATAATCAACAAATATAACAACCTAGTTCCTATACCACAAGCTCCAAGGTAGTCAAGAAGGATTTATAAACCGTCTCAGTTGAATGGTTTGAACTTTATGACTACATTGAGTGTATATACGATATATACTCAAGGAAATGGTAAAGTACCATTTGACCCGAAATAATGAAACCTTCATAGCTAATTGGTAGCTTAAGGTGACTACAATCAAAGAGAATGGTTGACTTTGAAGGAACCATCTTTGACGTAGTCTTAGTTTCAATTAATTCGAAGATTGCTAGCTACAACTAAATGTTGATTCAATGTTTGGACATAATATAGGTTTCCGAAACCATTATTAAGATAGTCCTAATAATATATGTCTAAAACTATGAATCACAAAACATGTAAGTTGTAGAGATCCAACCATCATGGATCTTGGCAAGCTAGTGGGAGCCATAAGCGTTTTATGAGAGAAAAGGTCAAATCGTTTGATTTCTCATAAAGATGTAAATGAATCTTTTGTTTACTAGGTTTACAAAAGATTAGTGGGAGTTAATCATGTTCCTAAAATTTAAATATATATATGATATATTAATTTTGGAAATGAAAAGAATACTTCATTGTTAAAGTTATGACTTTAAACATTCTATAAAGATAGAATGTATATGGGAGACATAGTCTATATACATGGGATGGAAATCTATAATGATAGATTTTAGGATATAATTGGATTATATCATGCCCTAATAATAGACAAAAGGATGCTAGGAAGTTTCTCATATGATGATAAACTTCAATAAGAAGAACAACTCTAGTGAGACTAGGAGGTAGCTCTTCTCAAAGGGAACGTACCCTTTGACTCCCATAGAAATAATGCATAAATAGAATCCTTTATGCATAGGCAGAAAGGTGATTTACGTATTTCATATTGTATGAAAACGTTGATATGAATTGTACCTAGATCAGTACAAGACGATATCAGTGCAAGCTCAGGATCAGAACCATGGCAACTGTCAAGTGAGTCCTTGAGTATTTAAGAAATACTAAAGGATAAATTCCTCAAAGATCGAGGAAGAATTAGAGTAACGTAATGGAAGCGTAAATGTATTAGATTGTGAATCTAATCCATCATTGGATGTTTCTTCATTATGAATGAAGAGATAAACAGATATCTCTTTATTATGACTAAAGAGATATTTGGATGGAAACATTAAAGTAATGACTTTAGTGTGTTCCATTATGAATGCAAAATATATTGCCATATAGAAGTTTACAACAATGTTGTTTGGATGGGAAAGTTCATTTATGAACTCTCTATTCGGTTCCAACCAGAAAGTGTATCTAGTGTACTGACACTATGACACTAATGGGGCGATAGCTCAAGCCTGGGAATCAAGGTCTCATCAAGATCCGAACTCATATGAGAGACTGAACCACATGATTGGGAATCATGTATAATGGTGACGTCGATATTCTCAAGGTTGCTTCTATGGATAACATATAGATATCCATTTCCTAGGCCTACTATTCAGCCATTTAGGAAATGACTACAGAAGAGGAATCATAACAGATGACCAAGCTGATTGGCTCTAGTGCAAGTGGGAGATTGTTGGAAATGTGCCCTAAAGTCATTCATATGATGATACTTTACGGATATTTCACATGTTAAACTAATCTAGTTTACATATAAAAGGCAAACATTATTGTTTGAGGCGTCTCATATAAATGTTATATGCTTAAACGATAAAGTCCAAGGAATATGTGATTGGAAGAATGCAATCTAATGTAGTTAGATTAATGAGACCATTCTTTCGTAGACACATCCTAAACGTTCCTGATCATAGGATTGCCAATTGGGCATTGACAGTCCGATAAGATCAGTACGTGCTATGTCTTCTCTCAGGGAGAGTGACTAGTCTCGAGTCATTGGTGTGTGTGACATCAAGACAAGTACGTAGGTGCTCAATAGAGAATGAGTTCACTGAACACGATCAACGAGGAGTTCTCATACTCATGTCACATGAGAACTCATGTTTGGGATAATGCAAATTAGTCCTTTGACCTGAGGCATCATAGTTGTTGTCTTGTGGTTAAGTCCTTGATCTTTGATTATGCCAAAGTCACCCCATCGGGGTGTCCACGACATCATTGGGGTTAAGCCACTTAGTCATGGAGACAAGTGAATGCGCAACAAGGGATCTCTAACCTTCAATTGGCTTGAGGGAGAATACTCTATGATATGATTAAAATCTCTGGCCAGAGTATGAATGAGATTGGGGAATGCGTTCCAAATCACATTCAAGGTAATCATAAAATGCAAATGAATCACATTGGATAGTAGACATGAATAAATAAACTATCAAACCAAACAATGTGGTCAAGAGTATTAGATTAGAGAAAGACCGTATTGCATTTGTAATCCTAAACTGAATAGGTTCTCTACCTCTTCTGATTAGCTTGGGTAGCCATGATATGCTGCTAGGTGTCACTCATGGTTTGTGGAAGCCCTAAACGTGTGTAATCACTAAAGGGAGAATTGAAAGTAAGTTTCAATTCACAATCGATGTAAAATGGTTTTAATCGCCCACTGCCTCGCTTAAAAGAACCTAATGTATCGTACACCAAATAAGGTGGAGATTGAAGAAACAAAGGAGATGAATTAAATGGTTTAATTATTTATGGCAAGGATTAATTAATATGTTAATTAATCAAACGAATAAGTTCGTTAAAGACCTCGGGATAGTTTTGGACCTTAAGGCCCAATGGGCTTCGAACGTCAAAGCCCATTGACTTAAGTTGTATGACAACTTAATGAATAAAGATTCACAAAGGCCCAAAAGCCCATATCCATTTAGTGTTGAATTAGGGTTTTTGGTTCTTTAGGTCATTTAAAGAAGTGACTATATAAAGAACTTTATAGCCTAAAATTCATAAGTTGTTGATTTTAGAGAAAATTGGTGAGAACACAAAGCTTCCATTTCTCTCTAAGAGGCCAACCACCTTGGGGGATATTGTCTAGCAATTCTATTTCCTCAAGGTCACTCATTTCCTCTCCAATCCAACCTTGGTGTAGAATCTTTAGAGGTTCTCAATTTTGGGAACTTGGAGAACCTATTCTTCTAACCAAATCCATGGAGCTAAGAAGCAAGGAATGAAGGCCCTATCTCTTGGGTGATTATCCTTTGCATATGCAAAGAGGAATCTACAAAGGTAAATATTTCTCAACTAACAAATTGTTGTTTTTAAGTTGAGTCAAGGTTCACCAATCTACTAGGCTTTGAATTTCATGGTAGATGTTTTGTTTTTGAATGCATGAAAGCATGATTCCGCCTTTAATTGTTAATTGCATGCTATATGATGTTATTCAAATGAACATGTTTTTCACAAAAATTCCTTCAGGTGGATGGATATAGGTGAGTTATGGTGAAGGGTGGATGGGTGGATAGCTTAGAATGGTCAGCAAGGTCCTTTATTTATAGGGTAAGGAAGGGCCACGAATTTATTAAGTTTGGAATCAGATTTGCTCCCCAAATCCACAAAGAAAAGGAGAAATAAATTCAGAATCCTAGGGGAAAAAGGGTAACAAGGTGCGGCAAACACTAGGGAAGGGTTTAGGTCTTCTAGAACCAGGTTTTAGGGGTCCTAATTTAATTAAGGATCCTCCTTGTTGCTGGAAATTAGGAATAGGAAAGATCAAAACCAACGTAGGAAACCTTGACTTAACTTTCCTACTTCTAGTAGGAATCCTCATTTGAGTAGGAATCCTCATTTTTCTAGGAATCCTTATTCTTCTAGGAATCCTTCTTCAGTTAGGAATCCTTCTTCAATTAGGAATCCTATCATCTTTAGGTCTTCAATTTCGTCCATCCCCTTTGCTCCAAGCATATTGTTGGAAATATGCCCTGAAAGTCAATCTTTGGAAAAAACCTTTCAGGACAATAAATGGATGTATAGATGACTCTTATACATCAAATGGCAAAGATACTATTTAGGACTATCTCTATAAACGATATATGTCCTAAATGGTTAATCCATGGACAATGAATCGATTGAAGAAGTAATCTAATGATGTTAGACTACAAAGACCTTCTTCACATAACCATCATGTCCAAAAGGTTCCTGGTCATAGGATTGTCGGAGGGATACTCACAATGCATAGACCGGTACATACTGTCTGCTTCAATTAGAAGGATGGAAAGTCTCATTCCATTCGTGTAGTGACACTAAGACAAGTATGTAAGTGCTCATTAAGGGAATGAGTTCACTGAACACAATCGAACGAGAGTACTTGCATGGAGGTCTACTCACATGTCAAGCAAGTAACTCTAATGGTTGGAATAGTGTAAGTAGTCATTTGACCTGAGGCATCATCGTTGTCTTGTGGTTAAGTACTTGATCTTTGACTATGTCAAAGTCACTCCATCCAAGGGTGTCCACGACATAGTTGGGGTTAAGCCACTTAGTCATGAAGGCAAGTGAATGTTCAACAAGGAATCTCTAATCCTCGTTATGAGAGAATGAATACTCTAAGATATGATTCGGGAATCTTCGGCCGAAGTATCGAGCGTAATAAAGGAAAGCGTTCCTATACGACTCAATTGAATCATATAAGAAGGAATAATCACATTAGGGGTTTGAAATAATATATCCATACCCTAGTGATGTGATTGAGAGTATTGTTTTAGAGAAGGATCGAATTACATTGAAATTCCAACTGAATAGGTTCTCTGAACAACTTCTACATTAGCTTGGGTAGCCATGATATATGGTTAGATGTCACTCATGGCTTGTGAGTTCTTCTAGATGATTAAATGTAATCGTCAAAGAAGAAGGTGAATTAAAAGTAAGTTTTAATTCACTAAGTGATTGGATTAACTATAATCAATTGGATTGGTGCCAATCACCTCACTGCCTTGCTAATTAGAACCTAAAACGATTGTTCACCAATACACTCTTGTAGTGAGTAATTAATGGATGATGGAAATAATTAATTGGATTAATTAAGTGTTGTGATTAATTAGAAAGTCTAAAGAAATCATAAAAGCGATATACGATCGTTTTGGGCTTAAAGAAACGTTCGGGTTTAATTGGGCCCATTGGGCCTAAACCCATTGGGCTTTTATTCAAGCATTGGATGACTTGAAATAAATAAAAGCCCAAAGCCCAAACAACACTAAGGGGGCCAGCCATATAGAGTGAAAGAGGGAGAGAAAGGTCAAATGTTGACTTGTTTCTTTTTGGCTATAAAAGGAACTTTATAGAGATATTTTTCATTAGGGTTTTTGGGTGTTCAAAACAACAAAAGAGAAAAGAAAATATCACTCTCTTCAACACCAAAAGGCCGGCCACCATTAAGGGTGATTTAACTAATCATCTTTTCACCCTTTTGGTTATTCCTTCATCCTTCTCATTACACTAGTGGGTGAGGATCTTTAGAGGTTTTCAACTTTGGAAACTTGAAGAGAACCTAGGAGCACTCATTCTAACAAAGTGGAGGAGGCAAGGAAGGAGGCTAGGCTCAAGGACTTCAAGGAGCAAAGGTCTTGGAGGTGGTCCATCCTTGGTCTAAGATCTAGATCAAGAGGTATAAAACTACTCCTAAACTTTGTCCTTATATAAATTTGTTTTTGATGCATCTTACATAAACCTATGAACCTTGAAGGGGATTTACATGACTAGAGCTCTGATATTATTAGATAACATGCTTCCGTTGCTTCGTATATATATTTTGAAATTGTATATGCATGCTAGTCATTAGAAATCCCATATGAAATCTCATAAATTTCCCTTCAAGTGGTATCAGAGCCAAAGGTTTATGTATGATGTGTCCTTTTGGATTTTATGTATATGGGTGTTAATTTTATGTATGACATATTATTGCTTCATTCAAAGTATGTTTATCTTTTGTTTTTCAATGGTTGAAAAATATGAATCAATAGTTGAAAAGATATGTATGCAAAAGTGTTTTGGATGTATGAATGAAGATTGAGTTTAGAACTAAAATTTGGGGTTTTTTATTCCAAAAGGGAGGGCACGGTTTTGGGGGTGGTTTTGGGTTGTGTTTGTGTTTTATTATAAACCACTCTCACATCCTTTTAAAGCTAGAAAGAAGAGTTCTTGCCACTTTTGTTTTTGGGTTTGAAAAATCACCAAGAATATACAAATCTTGAAAATGTGTTCATGGTTTTGTTCTTGGTGTTCATGGTTTGGTTTTTGGTGAAAATGGTTTTATTTGGTTTTCATGCATTGTTTTGTGGTTTTGGATGATGTACATACCATCCATAACCATATCAATAATTTATTAAAACCTAGACTTGACTAGGAGATTTCCATCACCCTTTTCACTAAAGTCTTTAAAGCAAAACCAAGTGACAAGCAAAATTTAATTTTTTCTATATAATCTTGAATTAATGCATGTTGTGTAAGAAACCTCCCATCCCCATTAAGTGGCCGGCCTCCCTAGTGGATTTATCCACTTGTGGGGCTATTTTGTAATCTTTGAAAAGTTGATATTTACTTTCAAGTATTTACGGTTTTACCCCTAACTTTTCATATTTGCATAATAGGCCCCATCCATCTAAAAAGTTAAAATATTTGATTTTAATTTTATTAGTTGTTTAAACTCATAATATTATTATGCCCATATGCACTAAATCTAAATGTTTATGTTGCATTCCATTTGATTATTTAATGTGATTAAGTAGTTAGAAAAATGGGTGACTATGGACTTATGCCTTAAACGATAATTGAGCTATGAGATAAGGCGCTAAACTCAAATTGTTTGAACCTTGGGAATGTGTTTTAATTACTGTTTTAATTGGACCTTGTCACCTTAGACATTAATCTATCTCTCCCTCTTAGTATGTGTAATTTGTAGGAATTTGTACAAATCGGTTTGTAATTCTTATTACTTCTTAATCTCTTTTAATTAGTTGATTCCCTCTAGTGCTAGACTAGAGTTTCTTTAACTATTGGTAAGGAGACATAACTAAAAGAGGGTTTTTGACATGAGATTAAAGATTAAATGGGTCCAACGCCCTAATTAGCAATGAATGATTGTCTTTCATTTCTAATGGCTCAATGAAAATGTTTTAATTGGATTGAAAAGCACGTAATTATATTGACACAACCTCCCCGAGTTATTATTCAACAATGTTGGCTCGTTGTTGCAATAACCTATTAAGTCCATGGTCATCCAAGAGCCTAAAATAACTATAAAAGTCCAAATTCAAAGGAATGCAAAAACCGTAGTAGTAATAGTTACTTCCAATATTTGAAAAATTCGTTTTTGATATTGATTTGTTTTCTCAAAAACAAATAGTGGGAGTATCATATGCTACTAAACTATAATGAATACAATTAGTAGTTATATATATCTCCAATATTTTGAAAAATGTTTTGATATTGATTTGTTTTATGAAAACGAATAATGGGGATATTACTAATTTCATTAACTTTGGACTAGTAGTTATAATAGGACCAATTTATTTGAATATGATTAAATAAATAAAATTGATGAGACCTTAAAATCCCTCAACCAACATACAATATTAAGTTGAAAGCGTAAGAGTGCTTTGAACTCTTTTTCGTGGCCTTCCACCGTGGTAGGCTCCAATCGTTTATGACTTGTACACCGCCTTCACCCTATCATGGGGGAGTGCAAAGTGCATGCTTATATTCAGGAGGAGTTTATTTAAAACATTTGATGAGGTTAAGGTAGGCAACGAGTGTGGCCAACATCGTATCATCGTGAGGTCATACTTGAACCCCTTTCTAAACCGGCATGGTGGGACAAAACTTAACTAAGAGAAAAGGTGCCAACATCGTATCATCGTGAGGCATTTTTTCTCTAGAGGCCAAAAAGATGGGTAATCACAAGAGGTTGTTGTGAATGGGTAAGTGTACCCTCTCATTATTATTTTTGCTAGCCAACATCATATCATCGTGAGGTGGGCTTGGTAATAGTGAGCCTCCCATAACCCGCTAGGAGCTTTCTTTGAAATCTCCCGGATTCCATCTTGAGGGATATGGAATTTTCCAAAAATGGTGGGTGGTGTCATTCGGTTTAAAGACCCGAATCGTTTGACTTAATCGACAATCAAACTAATTATTTTATTGTTTATGTATTTAGATATGGTTGGAAGCACACTCGCGAAAATACTCGACAAACATTGCCTAGAGGGGCACAATTTCCCATCATGGTTTCGTAATGTCAAGATTCTCCTAACCTTGGAGAAGATTGTTTACGTGCTAGACAAGGCTCCACCTCACATACCTCTTGGCCTCGACGCCACTGAGGATGAACGTGCTAAGTATGACAAGCACGTTGAGGATGATACACAAGCCAAATGCTATATGTTGGCTTCCATGAATGAGGAGCTACAGAGACAGCACGAGGGCATGGACAGTGCATCTTCCATCATACTCCATCTTACGGAGTTATATGGTGAAGGGACGCGCAACCGTCGCTTGAGCACTGTTAGTGAACTTGTGAAGACCAAGATGGTCAAGGGGGCTCCAGTACATCAACATGTACTAAAGATGATAGGACTCATTGAACAATTGGAGAACCTAGGGACTCCACTTGACGGGGAATTGGCCTAGGACTTCATATTGGCTTCTCTTTCTGATTCATTCTCGCAGTTCGTAATGAACTACAATATGAATAAGATGGATAGTACTCTCTCTGAGTTACTAAACATGTTAGTAACTGCCGAGAAGACTATGAAGAAAGAGAACGTTGTAGGGACTGCTGCAGTAGCCTACAACAAGCCATCCTCTTCCAAGGCTAAGCCGTAAGGCAAAGGCAAAGGGAAGGAGAAGAAGTCTCCCACTCCTAAGCCGCAAGGATGAGTGAGGAAAAAGAAGGCAAAGGAGCCCAAGGGGACTTGCCACCACTGTGGAAATGAGGGGCATTGGAAGGGGAATTGCAGGTTATACCTTGCAACTCTTAAGGACAAGCCACAAGGTATGGTTTATGTTCTTATCTTCAATTCTAATTGTTAGATCTTCTAAATATTTATATTTGATATAAAGAGCTAATCACTTATATAATTGTATATAGGTGGAGGAGCCAAGTAGAAGAGGAACAAGCAAGGAAAATTGTGGAGAAGGGTTCGGCCACTATGTTTTTTGCTTACTACTTAGGAAGTTTGTTAGGCATTTAAAGATTGTCTTTAAACTTTCTTATTTTGTTAAGAACTTTAAGTGGCTTCATATGATGGAAGACCACTATTAGTGCCTAAATGTATAAAGGTATTTATATTAGTCTCTAAATGTATAGAGCTAATACTTTTTGTATTAAACATTATGAATGTTTGAATTATCATATTAATGTAATGTGATGAATGCCTTCTAATATATATAATTTCCTTAAAGTAGTGTTATGAATTGAATATTGTCTTGTTGTATCCTAGTAGAGATACAAGATTTATATTACTTATTGTAATGTGATAACCAAACTTTAGACTTATCAATTATGGATAGATCTCACATGTTGGACATAGAAGGATACAATGAATCTTTAGATTTGGTTCCATTTGTCTACCTATGAGTTCTATATGAATTGACAAAGGTCTAGAGATTCCTTTCTTGAAGAAAAGGAAGATCACATTATAATGATATAAGTAATAAGAAAAACGTTTCTTATATGGTTATCACTTAGAACACAATAATCAAGATCACTCTTGATTCAAATAGTAGTTTTGAACAACTAATTGGGCATTCTTTAAATTGTTTTAAAATGTCAATTGTGTTAGTGATTAAACCAAGAAAGAAGTGTCTAAAATCTAAAAAATGTTTAAAGACTTTAGTCACTTATTAACGAGACATTAACTTAGTGAAGATTGAAACAAACAAGCTTGAAAGGTTTTAAAGCTACTACACAATGTCTTCTACCCGTATACTCCACGTTTATACATTTTGAATGTATGAAATGATTTCTCATTAGAGTCATGAGAAATAGTGGGAGGTGTGAAAAATGGAAATAAACTTGAATATGATTGGTTTATGGTTGTCTAAAGAATAATAGTACTTGACTATTATTAAGAGTTTGTGACTTTAATTGTTAAAGGACTCAAGCTCTTCAAAATGTTAAAATTCTATGTTGTGTAACATTCTAAAGAATAGTCTATTAATGTTGGTTTCGTCAACCTAGCATAAAATGGTTATATGTTGGGAGTTGTCCATCATTCTCTTTTATGAGAACAAGCTAATAACAAAGCATATGGACAAGTTGATGAAACAAAAGAGAATAGTCTATGAATGTTGGTTTCGTCAACCTAGCATAAAATGGTTATATGTTGGCAGTTGTCCATCATTCTCTTTTATGAGAACAAGCTAATAACAAAGCATTTGGACAAGTTGATGAAACAAAAGGGAATAGTTTCAAAATGAGTCACAACATATGGTTTAACAACAAGACAATCCAAATTCAACATCTCATGTAACTATAACGCTCTATGTAGTTTTGATAAAGAATTATATCAACCACCTAGAAGGAATGGTTGAGTTTCTATATCCTTAGTAAGAGCCATGCTTCCACTAAAGACTTGGATAATTCTTATATGACTACATTAAAGGTCTTAGTATGACTAAAACTTGTAGTATGGTGTATGACACCATATGATTTAAATGAATAGACTTGATAAAGCAAGTCACACATTTCAAAAGGAATTGCTTGAGAAGGAATTCTTTTGTGTATGATTCGTTTAAATAACTTGTGTTAGCTAGAGTTGTTGATAGTCTCAAAATTGTTGAGACATCATCAATAAGCTAATAGATCTCAACGATTGTCAATGGATCCAAGACAAGTTAGTGGGAGCAATATGCATTCAAATCAAGAAAATGTAAGTGTTAAGTTTTGATTGAATGCTAAGTTACAACAAGGCCAGTGGGAGTGATGTCATAATTTTGAGCAACAAGATATGAATAAAGTCTATTTGATAGACTTGATAAAACATAGATGTTACTCGAAAAATGACAAAACGTGACACGGTCAATTTTAAAGTATAGACTTGAAATTGGACTTATTGATATAGCAAGACTATCTCAAGTATGTTATTTGGGGAAATTAAATCTCAAATGTTGAAGATTTGAGAAGGTGTTTTTACTATATGATAGAAAATCACTTTCATAACCCTTATAATGAATGTGTCATAAAATCACAAAAAGGGACACATGTATGGACTTGTAAAGTAGATATCCAAAGGTGAAGAACCACAAGGGTTGTCACTTTAAGATATTACTATATCCCAGGATCAGAACCAAAGCAACTAATAGAGTATTATTGCCTTTAAGAAAGGAACATCAGAGTGGGACTCTGGAAGCGTGTATTCACTTAGGTTATAAACCAAAGTGAAAATAAACCATTTTAACAAATGGAACTTCATAATGGATGAAGTACTAATCGTATGAATGTATTGTAAGTATTGTACTACAATGGTCTCAAGGTTGGAGCAAAGTTTGTATAAAGTATACAAACGAAATATATGATGATATATTGTTTTAGAAACTGCTTCAAAAGATGTTTTGAATGGAAGGGGTTCTTTTAGAACCAATGATTGAATCCAAACCATAAGGTCGTTAGTAGGATACTACGATGTAATGGGGCGATAGCTCAAGCCATGGAATCAAGGTCTCATCAAAGTATTCGAACACAAGAAAGAGACATCATCAAATGTTTTGGAAACATTTGATAAGTAAATCCCTTTTAAATAAAAAGGATTAATACATAACCAAGTTAACCTACGAGCATAAGCTCTCTCAACTAGCATGTATAAGATACACTAGTGATTGACTTTAGTGCAAGTGGGAGATTGTTGGAAATATGCCCTGAAAGTCAATCGTTGGAAGAAACCTTTCAGGACAATAAATGGATGTATAGATGACTCTTATACATCAAATGGCAAAGATACTATTTAGGACTATCTCTATAAACGATATATGTCCTAAATGGTGAATCCATGGACAATGAATCGATTGAAGAAGTAATCTAATGATGTTAGACTACAAAGACCTTCTTCACATAACCATCATGTCCAAAAGGTTCCTGGTCATAGGATTGTCGGAGGGATACTGACAATGCATAGACCGGTACATACTATGTCCGCTTCAATTAGAAGGATGGAAAGTCTCATCCCATTCGTGTAGTGACACTAAGACAAGTATGTAGGTGCTCATTAAGGGAATGAGTTCACTGAACACAATCGAACGAGAGTACTTGCATGGAGGTCTACTCACATGTCAAGCAAGTAACTCTAATGGTTGGAATAGTGTAAGTAGTCATTTGACCTGAGGCATCATCGTTGTCTTGTGGTTAAGTACTTGATCTTTGACTATGTCAAAGTCACTCCATCCGCGGGTGTCCACGGCATAGTTGGGGTTAAGCCACTTAGTCATGAAGGCAAGTGAATGTTCAACAAGGAATCTCTAATCCTCGTTATGAGAGGATGAATACTCTAAGATATGATTCGGGAATCTTCGGCCGAAGTATCAAGCGTAATAAATGAAAGCGTTCCTATACGACTCAATTGAATCATATAAGAAGGAATAATCACATTAGGGGTTTGACATAATATATCCATACCCTAGTGATGTGATTGAGAGTATTGTTTTAGAGAAGGATCGAATTACATTGAAATTCCAACTGAATAGGTTCTCTGAACAACTTCTACATTAGCTTCGGTAGCCATGATATATGGTTAGATGTCACTCATGGCTTGTGAGTTCTTCTAGATGATTAAATGTAATCGTCAAAGAAGAATGTGAATTAAAAGTAAGTTTTAATTCACTAAGTGATTGGATTAACTATAATCAATTGGATTGGTGCCAATCACCTCACTGCCTTGCTAATTAGAACCTAAAACGATTTTTCACCAATACACTCTTGTAGTGAGTAATTAATGGATGATGGAAATAATTAATTGGATTAATTAAGTGTTGTGATTAATTAGAAAGTCTAAAGAAATCATAAAAGCGATATAAGATCGTTTTGGGCTTAAAGAAACGTTCGGGTTTAATTGGGCCCATTGGGCCTAAACCCATTGGGCTTTTATTCAAGCATTGGATGACTTGAAATAAATAAAAGCCCAAAGCCCAAACAACACTAAGGGGGCCGGCCATATAGAGTGAAAGAGGGAGAGAAAGGTCAAATGTTGACTTGTTTCTTTTTGGCTATAAAAGGAACTTTATAGAGATATTTTTCATTAGGGTTTTTGGGTGTTCAAAACAACAAAAGAGAAAAGAAAATATCACTCTCTTCAACACCAAAAGGCCGGCCACCATTAAGGGTGATTTAACTAATCATCTTCTCACCCTTTTGGTTATTCCTTCATCATTCTCACTACACTAGTGGGTGAGGATCTTTAGAGGTTTTCAACTTTGGAAACTTGAAGAGAACCTAGGAGCACTCATTCTAACAAAGTGGAGGAGGCAAGGAAGTAGGCTAGGCTCAAGGACTTCAAGGAGCAAAGGTCTTGGAGGTGGTCCATCCTTGGTCTAAGATCTAGATCAAGAGGTATAAAACTACTCCTAAACTTTGTCCTTATATAAATTTGTTTTTGATGCATCGTACATAAACCTATGAACCTTGAAGGGGATTTACATGACTAGAGCTTTGATATTATTAGATAACATGCTTCCAACTAAGCGAACTATGCTCTAATAACGTCGTTGAGTACCAAGCACTGATCATTGGGCTCCAAATGGCGATCAACATGGAAATCACAGGCCTTGAGGTAGATGGTGACTCCAAGCTCATAATCAATCAACTCTTAACTGAATATGAGGTAAGAAAAGATGATCTTGTCCTATACTTCCAGCTGGCAACCCAACTGTTACAAAAGTTTGAGGCCGTGACACTAGAACACATGCCAAGGAAAGAAAATTAAATGGCAGACGCTCTTGCCAACCTAGCCTCAAGTATGGCACTAGGAGAAAACGAAGCTGCAGACGTGCCAGTCTGCTAAAGATGGGTGATCCCGCTCGTCACTGAAATGCTACTGGATGATACAAATGTCATCTCAGTACTTCTAATCGACACTAAAGAATGGAGACAGCCGCTGATAGACTACTTAGAGCATGGAAAGCTTCCAGATGATCCTAGACACCGCTTCGAAATATGTCGACGAGCACCTCGTTTCCTCTACTACAAAGGAACACTCTACCGATGCTCTTTTGAAGGATTACTTTTGAGATGCCTAGGTGAGGAAGAAGCCCATCAAGCCATAGAAGAAGTACACTCAGGTGTGTGAGGGGTGCATTAGTCTGGACCAAAACTACATTTCCAGCTTAAAAGAATGGGTTACTACTGGCCAAGCATAGTGAAGGATTGTCTGGAACACACCAAAAGGTGCCAAGCATGCCAATTCCATGCCAACTTCATACATCAACCACCAGAGCCATTACACCCCACAGTTACTTCATAGCCGTTTGATGCATGGGGATTGGATATCTTAGGACCGATCACACCAACGTCATCCGCATGAGAAGCCTACATCCTAGGTGCAACATATTACTTTTCCAAGTGGGTTGAAGCCACACCCCTAAGGGAAGTCAAGAAAGAAACTGTCGTCTGTTTCATCAAGGAGCATATCATCCACCGATATGGCGTGCCTCACTACATCATCACTGACAACGGAAAACAATTCTCCAACCGACTTATGGACGAGCTCTGCGAGAAATACAAGTTCAAGCAGTACAAGTCTTTCATGTATCATACCCCAGCCAATGGCCTCGCTGAAGCATTCAACAAAACTCTATGCAACCTCTTGAAGGTCGTTGGCAGGACCAAGAGAGACTAGCATGAGAGGGTAAGCGAAGCACTTTGGGCATATAGGATGACACATAGGACTCCTACCCAAGCCACACCTTATTCTCTCGTATATGGTGTGGAAGCTATTCTGCTGCTCGAAAGTCAAACCCCCTCACTAAGGATGGTTATACAAGAAGGCTTGACTGAAGAGGAAAACGCAAAGTTGCGTCTTCAAGTGCTGGAAGCGCTGGATGAGAGAAGGCTCGAAGCTCAGCAGCACTTGGAATGTTATCAAGCACGACTCTCCAAAGCCTTCAACAAGAAAGTTCGCCCTCGTTCTTTTCAAGTCAGAGATCTCATCCTTGCGTTACGCAGGCCTATCATCACAACACATAAAATGGGAAGCAAATTCACCTCGAAGTAGGATGGACCTTACGTAGTACAAGAAGTCTACACAAACGGTGCTTACAAGATCGTGGAAGAATATGGCTTAAGGATTGGCCCCATAAACAGCAAGTTCCTGAAATGGTATTATGCGTGAGAAGAAGACGACCTCCTTGCATGCATGATTTGAAACTGCAAACGGCACCGAATGCTCCTGGCCCGCAAGAGCATAAACTGAGTACAAAAAAAATTTTAAAAAAAAATGTATTTGAACTACGTCATGACTTGATCCCTCTTCAACTAAGGGTACGTAGGCAACTTGAAACTTCAAAACTTCAAGTACAGTCACATCATCAACAAAAAAAAATACAAAACACTTTGAGGAATAAAGAGCAAATTCAAAATGCGAATACTTTATTTCTTTAAAGGAAGGATTTGGCTACAAAGCTTTATTTACAAAAAAATGATCAGAAGCAAAGAAGGCTTAAGGAAGACATTACTTGAGAACTATGTCCCTAAAACTACGGCGTCGGTCCTCAAGCAGGCCTTCCAAAGTCTTCAAAGTCTCCACATCGGTGAGAGACAAGGTAGGCGACTCCATTGCCATGCACTTCGCTTGCTCTAGGCGTGACATCTCCTTTTGGTACTGAGAAATTGTAGCTTCCTACTCCGAAAGAACACCTTCAAGTCGTGATGCTTTGATTCCCAACTGCTCTCTCTCTCGCACCAACGCTTCCAAAAGCACTTGGACAGAAGCTAAATCGGTCCTTGTGAATTGATAATCTTCCGAAGTAGCAGACCTGGGCAATTGATAAGTCTATTCCAGCAAGTTGTTGAGCTCTATCATCTGGACTCAACTTCTTCGAGGAAGTAACACGCAAGGAAGAATACTCAGTCGAGGCGACCATATGTTCGGCAATCTGAACTCTCAAAGGCAGGAATCGACGTTTAGGTGGTCAATTGCAGAAACAAGCTTCGACAAATCCTCCTTGAGCAACGCAAGGTCTTTTAATGGGCACTTTGAAATCCTCTCCTCAATATGGCTTTTGACGTCCATGGCCGCATGAAGTCTGATGCAATGGATAATCTGCTCAATTCCAAGAATGTTTGGCCTTCTTAAAGAGATCTCAGAGCTAGCTGGCAAAGGTATTGGACGCATGATGGAGCCTTGCATACCTTCGCCTACACACGGAAAACCAGGGTAACTTGGCAGATTCGGAACAAGCTCTGCACCAGGTAGATCCCCAATCTCTTCATCTGTAGGTAAATTACCTTCAAATAGCATCTCTATATGGGAATGAACTCTTGCGTTCGCCAGATCAAAAGAATCGCTATCAGCCTGGGCACCTTCAAGTGGTCGCTTGTTTATAATTTGTTGACGCTGCTGCAAAACAAGTCCATCTTCGCACTAATCAACTTCATCACCCGCCTCTTCATAAGCATCCAGATGTTGAGGAAACAAGCACGGGCGCTGAGGAACTAAAACCACAGGGCTATCTTGTAAATGAGCTGCACTCATACAATTAAGCGGTACCAGCTGCGTAGGAATCACACAACACTTTTCTCGGCGCATCATCACGCGAGCGAGAAGAATTGGTACCATTTGCCATCCCCAAGTTTTCATAATGTACCATTGACCACCAATTGACGTAAGCACGAGTCATCGGATTGTTCTTGAACTCATCCTTGGCCGGTAGGATGATAGAAGCATTTGTACATGCACGGGAACAAGACTCACAATGCATATACGTGGCTTGCAAAGATTCCGACTGGGTGTTTTCCTTCAGCTTGCCTGGCACATGTTGGACAAAACCAAATTGCCTTCTAAAACGATGGGGGTTGAACGGCTAAAGGATGCATCGGTCTCCTTGCTGTAAAGAAACATACCCCGAGCGAAGACTTATAAGATAAGACAAGTCTGAAAAGTAAATATGCAAATCATCTATGATGCCTCACCGTACCGAGCCGACTCTCGCTAGATGGTCCATCCTCAAGCTTTCACAACTTTTGAACAGCGTTTGCGCCTGCGAATCATCAAGGCTCTTCGCAGAAAACACGCCAGAATACTTCGTCATCAAAGGCCCCAGCTTGACTGAAGTTGGTGAAGAAGGCCCTAACTTGTCTAAAGTCGACGAAGAAAAATGAGTGCCAAAGTACTCACCCAACCAGCCATACACATAGTGGTAGGGAAATACTGCATCACGATCTTCAATGCTTGCCGAGTTCGAAACAACACTTAAGCCATTGTAAATGTTGGCTAAGACCAGAATAGCAAGGCTAAAAGATTCGCCTGCAACCATCTTGCTAGTAACTTTGAAGACTCCGGGATGGATAAAGTGGTTGGGGAAAACAAACTTACAAATCCAACAAGCTAAGAAAGCAGCTAGGTAAGATTCTTCCATGTACTATGACGCTACGCCAAAATCCTCAAATGCCCTTAAGTCAGCAGTGGTACGGCGCCCAGCTAGACCAATGACACCGGACGGATCCTAGTTTCCCTTAGGCATGGTTGTCTTGTTGTAGCCACTTTTCTTCGAAGGCCTCTTATACTTCATGGCATCCCAATACCAAAATCGGATCCACGAAGAAATAGCGACAGCTCGCAGGCAATCCTCAGCTGTTGCGATGAGAAAACTTCTCTGCTCTAGGAACAACCTCATCATAAAACTTTCCTTAGATCAGCAAGCCTCCTATCTTGAGGAGATCCCAAAGTGAAATCGACATCTCCCTTTGAGATGTGTGAAGTGTATTGGTCGCTAAACACCAATGCTCAAAGAATGCCAAAGGATGGAAGAATGGCGATCATAACTGAACAAAGATGCATAGACGACATGATAAAGGCCCATGTTGGTAAGTACATCTTTGGAGCGGCTCACGACATCTTCTAGCCACTCCTAATAAAACTCGACAAAGGCGGCTCCTCCAGTAGTCGACAAGGTACTACTCTAAGCCAAGTCACAGCTCTGTTGCGGATACGATCGCCAGGAAGTTCAAACAAAGTCAGAGAGTTATCACGCGCATGGTGTGAAGGGTTTAAAACGAGAATTCTCGATTTACACACATTCTTCTTTGTATTTGGTCGACAATAAACTATCACCTCCCAAGATACATTAGAAGACCACAACTTGATATGCATCATGTTGTCTTTCACAGGAAGGGTAAGCGCCTTAGAGCCCATTAATGGCACACAAAGCTTCAACGTCGTTCCCCTATCTTGAGAATCACCTTCCTTCGCAAGAATGGTGATGGTGTTACTCTTAAAGCACTTGAAAAATACCATGGCTGCAACGGAAAGATCAGCCACAAAAATTGAGCAGCAACAAGCTCCAAGCGGGGGCAAGACGCACGACGACGTCATCACCGAGGAAAGTTGTGACGAAAAGGCACTACACAACATAAAATTGCTGCAATTTTTTGCACAACCCCACACGATAAAAGTGACGCACTGCAACAAGCTCCAAGCGGCGGTAAGGCACGACGACGTCACCACCGAGGAAAGTTGTGACCAAAAGGCACTACACAACATAAACTCGCTGTAGTCTTTTGCACAACCCCACATGATAAAAGTGACGCACTGCAACAAGCTCCAAGTAGTGGCAAGAGGCACGACAAAAAGTTGTGACCAAAAGGCACTACACAGCATAAACTCGCTACAGTCTTTTGCACAACCCCACACAATAAAAGTGACGCACTGTAACAAGCTCCAAGCGGCGGCAAGAGGCATGACGACGTCATCACCGAGGAAAGTTGCGAAAAAAATGCACTACACAGCATAAACTCGCTGCAGTCTTTTGTACAACCCCACACGATAAAAGTGACGCACTGCAACAAGCTCCAAGCGGTGGCAAGAGATACGACAACGTCACCACCGAGGAAAGTTGTGACCAAAAGGCACTACACAGCATAAACCCGCTGCAGTATTTTGCAGAACCCCACACGGTAAAAGTGACACACTGCAACAAGCTTCAAGTAGCGACGACGGTGCGGCAAGGACAGCAGAACAGAAGTAACCTGGTTCGATGCACCTTCTTCTTCCTCTCTACTGTCGGTCTGGTTGAAAGTTATGGCTCTTCCGCTATGCGATGAAGCGGGAGAAGTGGAAGACCCATGCTCTCCACTTCGCTTCTCTAGCAAACATTCATGCTCCTGGGTTTTCAGGAATGCGAAAAAGAAAAAGAAAAAGAATAAAAAAAAATGATAAAAGTTTAAAGGTGCACGACACCATGTAAAAAAAGAAAACAAAAATATATATATATATATATAAGGGGAATCTTAATGCATCAGCATCATGTGGAAAGCGAAAAAAAATATACATAAAAAATAAAAAAATAAAGAAAGTAATGATGGGCATCATTACTTGAAAGATGGGGTGTCGTGTGGGTGTGTGTGCATATATGCACGTATATAGGCATATGTATAAATATATCTATATATATATATATACATACACACGCACACACACTAAATGAAACAAAAATAGAGCTCATTTATTGATTTCTCTAAATAATAATAATAATAATTTTGGACATTTTACATGAGTTCAAAAAAAAAACAAAAAAAAACAAAAAAAAGAAAAAAGAAGCCTTCACAAAGGTTGATCAGGTGGCGCCTCATCACTCGGCGAAACTCCAGGAAGCAGAGGCGCCGGAAGTTGATTGTTTGGAGCCTCAACACTCGGTAAAACTCCAAATGACGAAGGCAATAGGTGCCCCTGGAGTAAAGCCACAAACATCTAATGGTCACTCTGAATCCGACTTTCGGATTCCTGCAGCTGGTCAAGCTTTCTCTTCATGCTCGTCGAGTAACTATTGGCAAGCATGTGCAACTCTCTGTTTTCACGCTTAAGTCCTCTAATCTCTTGCTTAAGACTCGCCACCTCAGCCATCAGTGACTCAACTTGACGAGTTCGAGCAAGAAGGCGTTGGCCTATATTCGATACAGAGCCCGCACACTGAACACTCAAAGCCAAAGAATCTTAAACAACCAGCTCATCAGACCGCTTGGAAAGGATCTTACTATCCTTGGGGGTGAGAAGATTTCTAGCAACCACCATAGCGGTGATGCCGTTCTTCATCACAAAGTCCCCAACCGTAAGAGGACCAGTAGGGGATAAGAAAGATGAGTGCCATATGTTGTCTTGAGAAGACATGTTAGTGTCTTCCCTCACATTCAAATCAAGACGACGGTCGGATGGGCAAGCTATTTGCCAGAATGATGAAGGAAGAAGAGTTTGTGTAAATCGAGTTCTTAGAAATACAAAAAAAGGGAAATTCCTATAGGCGGCAACTCTTTAAGTGTGTTTTTTTAACACGATTCATGCCTCTATAAAAAAAAAAGGCAATAGGGCCTATTCAGAAATCGAGGAGGCAATATGGCCGTTCAGAAACCAAAGAGGCACCCCTCCCCGAATTTCAAAAGCCAGGCCGCTTGTTCAAAAATCGAAGAGGCAACAAGGCCACTTGTTCAGAGATAGAAAAGGCACCGCTCTCCGAATTTCAAAAGAACAGCTTTTTCGGATTTGTCAGCACCTTTCACGCGCAACCTCAGCTTTGCAGAAATCACGTGCAACTTTGTCGAAGATTTATGACAAAGTTGAAAATGCGTGAATCTTACTGTTTCAATTACCCAACGGTTGTCAACAAGAGTAAAAGAATAGTACCACTACTGGCTATTGGGAAATTCCTATATATGTCGACCTTCATCCTCCAAACAAGGCAGACCTGCAAAAATGCCCGATTCTTCCTCACCTCTGAGAGTACACTCTCAGCAGAGCCTCTCGAAATACTCAGTTTTCTTCATCTCCGGGAATACCTCTGCAAACAAATGACACTAAAGCAAAAGTATCTCATATCATCAGGGTCGAAAGCAAGAGTATCTCATATCATGTTTTTTCCCTGTCTTTTCCTTTACCCTTTCTCTTACCTGCAAGAAAAGGAAAAAGAAGGCAATAAGTCGGAACTTGAAATCAAACCTCCGATCTGGAACTGATTTCCTGGAACCGTTGCCTGGCTGCTTACCTTGCATTACTCTCGAGTATTCATCATCGCTGAGAAGTAATGCTTTGAATGACCATTTAAATGCAAAGGTTGCATTCCACTCCTGCATCGGAGACAAATACTGCAAGAGATTGAAGCAGAATGATCAATGATGAGCCAGAACAGATCACTATAGCACGACGCCCTTGATAGGAGCATATTTATGCGACTTAGCTTGCTTGTTTTCTTGCATTTTGGTAATTATTTAGTATTTATAATAGTGTTTAAAGCTAAATTCGTGTGTTTGTAGGTTTTATGGGCTAAGGGTGCATTTTGAGCCAATTTGGAGTAGTTTGGAGTGTTTTTGGGCCCAAGATGGATTGCTTATGATCCAAGCTAGATGGATGGACGAATTTGAAGTCAAAAGAAGCTAGGAACATGCTAAAAATATGGTAAAACAAATACAAGTTGCAAGAAGGGATAGGTTTCTAGAAGGATTGACCAAAACTCCACTCAAAACCATACCTACCCCAAAAACATCATCCTTGCCGTGCATCCTTGATGTTTTCCCACCAGAAATTTGAGTAATGATGCAATGCCTAACTCACCATGACATTTGAGTGATGATATGCCTAACTCACCATGACATTTGAGTGATTGTTCAATACCTAACCCATTAGGAAAGTGTGTGGATGATTCAAGACCTAACCCACCATCAAACTCCACTCAATGCCGTGCATCCTTGGTGTTTTTCCCACCAAAAATTTGGCTTAAACAAGTCCATCCTCTCCCTATAAATACCCATGGCAACAACCTCATTTAGCATCAAGAAATTAACCATTCTCCAAGCCTTGCCTTGCCTCTCCCTACATCTCTAAACTCCTTCCCATCCATTCCTCCATATAACCAACACTTCAAAACATCACTCCAACCTTGTGTTGCGGCAAAGAAGAAGAAGGAAAGTTCTTGGACATGCTTGCTATCCAACATGGATCGTTGGAACGTTTAGGTGTTTTCTTTCTTTTATTTTCAATGTATAATTCTATTTATCTTTGTTTTGTGAACATGAGGAACTAAACCCCTATTTAGATAGGAGGAAGTTTGAAGCCATGAACATGCTTGTGATATGAATTGATTTCTTCCAATTGTGATTTGATAAGTTGTGATTGCAATTCAATTATCTATTTGCTTCATAACTAATTCTTGTATGTTTATTAAGGATGCATACTTAGTTTTCATACATAAATTAGATGCTAGAATATAAATGAGTTTCACCTAATTGTTACAAGTTTATATTCATGAGTAGTGAAGGTTGCTTGTCACAATCGCGTTAATTGAATTCTTGGCAAACGTATCATGCATTCATAGTTACAATTGCCTCGTCAACACTTATGATTTTCATTGAACGTAATGATCTCTGATTGTATCTCTATTATGCATTCATATAGGGGACTTTTAGAGAATAATTTGGATTGTCGCATGCATTCATCCAATTCAATAAGTAAAGGAAAATCTGAGGGTTAATTTGTGCATCACGGTCAATCTGGGGTGTTGAGCATCATAGTTTATTAAAAAGCAATTGGAAATCGATTCATGTACAAGTGTGTCATGTGTGAAGAACGGACCTCTAACTAATCCATCCATCATCTTATTTCTCAAATTCGTTTTACAATTTACCTAGCTAAAAATCTATTTAAGTTTTAGTTTGTTTGTTTTACTTTCAACTTCACCAAACCCAAATCCCCATTTTACTTTCTTATTTTAAAGTCTTTTGTTTACATTTTTTTAACTTTGTTTTTATGTTTTTGAGTCAGTTTAGAGGTTTTAGCAAGCCCTCCTAATCCCCGGTTTAGAACGATCCCTACTTATACATGTACTACAATTGTCACAAGAGGGTTTAATTTGAGTGCTTATATATTTCGCATCAGCCCTTCCCTGCAAAACCCCATAACTCAGATGGAGGAGTCTAAATTAAATCCAAGCTCGGCATCGTTGCCCTAATCCAAGAGCTCGAGAAGCTTCAACAGTCTTTTGCTGGCACCATCGCCGAAAAGCAAAGCCTCGCTATGTAACGGTGTCAAATCGCCACCACTTCTTTGAAAGCAAGAGTACCTCATATCATGCTTTCTCTCTATCCTTTTCTTTGTCCTTGTTCTTACCTGCATGACAAGAAGAAAGAGTGCAATCAGTCGGAACTTGAAGTCAAACTCCCAGTCAGGAATCGACTGCCTGGAACCCTTCCCTGATTGTTTACCTAGCATTGCCCTGCCGGGGAAATAGACAAGGTAGCAAAAGATACCACATCTGCCTGAAGAACTGATAAGGCCAGTGAAAATGATACATTGAAGCATGTGGAGACAATCACAGCAAAACACGTGCCGATTCATCTGCTACTTCTTCAAAATCAAAGTATCTCATATCATCAGGGTTTCAAGTACTCTAGATTTGGCGGACTTCTTTTGACCCTCAATTTCTTGAGTCGGCTCGCTAAAGCATGGTGAACTACAAGTCCGATTCAAGATCAAGTGTCCACCATCCTTGAACCAAATTCAGCTCCAGATAAAAGGAGTAAATCCAGACATTTTGATGCAAGTCTAGCAGAGGAAACCCATAGCCCAATTCAAGAATAAGCATGTGGAAAGTTAACAAACACAACAAATACATGTGCCAATTTTTCCCAACCCAGCAAAGGTGAAAAAAAAAAAAAAAACCTTCAGCTTTATTCAAGATCAAGTCCCGACGGCCCTTGAAGAAACTTCCAGCCCAATTCAAGATCAAACCTCAACGGCTCTTGAAGAAATTTCCAACCTAGTTCAAGATTAAGCCTCGACGGCCCTTGGATCGACATCTACATTAAGGGACTTCAAAACGCATCTCCTACACATGACAATCACTTGTATACGACGCGCCTTGAAGTGGGGGCATTTGTAGACATCGAAATTTCGGTGAAATAAATGTTAACCAATAATTAAAATTTCAACGTTCACGTGTCACATAAATTTTACACGTAGCATGTGACTCAATGAAAAATAAAAAAATCATCGGAAAAGTCATCAAACAGGACACATGTCAACACCTGGCAGAAATGATTTATTTCATCTGAATAATATTCAAAATTAGGCCTTGAAAAAATTCTATAAATACAAGGTCATTTCATCCATTTAGGGACACCAATTCACATTACACCAAAACCTTGAAGCTTTGAAACTCTAAAGCTCCCAAGCAAATCCCAAAGGATCAAGAAAGCTCCATTCGTTCATCGTCAAATCAACCTTCAAGATCAAGCCCCAACGGCCATTCGGATCAACAACATCAACAAATCCACACATCCACTCTTCAAGATCAAGCCCAAAAGCTCTCGAAGATCCGTTCATCCGTTCTTCAAGATCAAGCCCAAAAGCCCTCGAGATCGAGCCCAAAAGCCCTCAAGATCAAGCCCAAAAGCCTTCGAAGATCAGTTCATCCTTCCTTCAAGATCAAGCCCAAAAGCCCTAGAAGATCCGTTCATCCATTCTTCAAGATCAAGCCCAAAAGCCCTTGAAGGTTCGTTCATCCCCGTTCATCAAGATCAAGCCCAAAAGCCCTTGAAGATATGGTCATCCTCAACCTTCAAGATCAAGCCCCGAAGGCTCTTGAAGAAACTTCCAACCATTTGTCCAAGATCAAGCCTCGACGGCTCTCGGATCAACAAAACATCCACAAATCTACATCTTACGGAGATCGAATCAAAAGATCAAATTAGAGAGAGATTGTAACCCCAAAATCATTAATACAAAATATTATTTTGTACACGTGTTCTAGTCTCGTTCGTTTCAGGAATTTTTCGTGTTTACACAGTGTTTCGAACACGCGAGATGTGCTCAAATGTGATTCCCTCAAATGACTCGGCCAAATAGTTGGCAACCATGTGATAGGGCACCAAAGTATAACTCATGCAACGAAAAGTGCCATTAAGTTGGTTAATCATAAGTTCTGAATCACCAAGGACAAAGACGTGGGCGGCTCTTAAGTCATGAAGGACGTTAAGGTCGATGATGAGAGCTTCATACTCGGCCTGATTATTCGTACAATTGAAATCTAGCTTGAGAGAGATATACCAGCGGTAATGATTTGGGGATTGGATGACAATGCCAACACCAGCCGAGACCAAGGTACTAGAGGCTAATAATTATCACGTGTTTCAACCATACCGATTTCGAGTTCATTGCCCCCGAAACCATATTGAGACGGGTGTTGGGCCGAAAAATGGTCAAGTGCTTGCCCTTTAAAGGCTTTTTGGGGCACATATTGCAAACTGAACTCGGACAATGCCATTGTCCATTTCCCAATTCGGCCACTTACTATAGGCCGAGTGAGCATGTAAGGAATGATATCTGTTTAGGCGATGACCTGCGTAACCGATAGGAGTATGTAATGTCGCAGCTTTGACGCATCAAAAAACAAAGCCAAGCAAAGCTTCTCAACGGGTGAATAATTGATCTCAGGTAAATTCAAATTCCGGCTGAGATAGAAGATAGCCTGCTCATGCCCAATGTCGTTGTCTTGCGCAAGAAGATAACCAATGGATTCCACGGCCGCCAAAATATACAACTTGAGAGGCTTGTTGCATCGAGGAGGCACAAGTACGGGCAGGGTTGTGAGGGAAACCTTGATTTGAGTAAAAGCGTCTTGGTGTTTTTCGCGCCATTCGAATGCATCAGAATCCCTGGGTTTCAAAAGTGTTGAGAACGCCTTCATCTTTCCCGCCAAATTAGCAATGAAGCGGCGAAGGAATTAATCTTGATGAGTAAGGACTTTAGTTACTTCTTGGTCGTCGGGGGGAGCGTCGATGATTGCTTGTGCCTTGTTTTCGTCCACCTTGATGCCACGATGATGCACAAGGAAACCTAAGAAATTGTCGGCTGATACGCCGAATGCGTATTTGGCTGGGTTTATTTTAAGTCTATGATAAAGCATACGAAGGAAAGCTTGTCAAAAGTCGTCTAAATGGGTTTGGTAGCGTTTCGCTTTGACGACTACGTCGTCGATATATACCTCTACGATTGTACCAATCAAGTCATGGAAGATGGTATTCATGGCACGTTGGTACGTGGCACTAACGTTTTTAAGGTCGAATGGCATGACTACCCATTCGTAAGTCCCGAGTGCCCTTGGGCAACGAACGGTAGTTTTGTGAACATCGACTTCGGCGATAAAGATCTAGTTGTAGCTAGCATGTTCGTCCATGAAAGACAACATTTCATGGTTGGCTGCGGCGTCAATTAACAAATCATAAATTGGCAACAGATATTCATCTTTGGGGGGTTTACAAATTCAAATTATGAAAATCAATGCAGATGCGTAGAGCGCCGCTTTTCTTTAGTACTGGTGCGATATTCGCCAACCATTCGACGTATCGAGCAGTACAAATAAACCCGACCTTTAAAAGTCGAACCAGGTCATTTTTTATGCCGAGTTTCACTTCGGTGGAGAATCGCCTGGGGGGTTGGCCAAAAGGCTTAAACCAACTTTGATGCATAATTCATGTTCGATGAGGGTTCGATCCAAACCAGACATCTCATGGTAACTCCAAGCAAAACAATCTTTAAATTCGTTTAGTAACTTACAAAGTTTGGCTTTCATGGGTTGGGGTAACAAAGCACTAATAAATAGTGGCTGATGGTCATCGGCCATTCCAACATTGATTTCTTCTAATGGGTATTTGACTTGGGGCCGACTATCTTCGAGCTTGGCCAGGGCAGCTTGGACTTGATCAAGGGAAAGAATGGGACCATTATCTCTTTCGGCGAGAAACTCCATGAGGTTTACACTCGAATTTGGTTGTTTGGAAATAGTATACCAATCGTTCCTTAGTAGATGAAACCGCGGTCCAGCGTTCGGTGTGTTTGGTGTCAGATATCCGGATCGGTAATGAAGTCAGCCAACCTGAGTCTCATCAAATCCTAGTGAACAACCTCAGCGCCAACCTTGATGGCTTTTTGAAACGAAATCTGAGTAGCCGTCCTTCGTCGTTGAAACCTTGCAAAGTAATGTAACCGACGTGGTCATCGTAGTAACGTGCCTGGATCATGTTAACTTCGAACGGTTGGTTATCGGTCAGATGAACCACGACCGATTTGCTTTCCCAAAAGATGAGGACTTGATATAACGATGAAGGGATACAACCTGTTTGATGGATCCAATCCCTACCGAGCAATGCGTTATATTCGGTCTTTGAGTCGATTATGAAGAATGCGGTCATGTGCTTGCGACCTGTAATATTGACTTCTAATAGAAGTACACCCTTGGTCTAGGATTTATCTCCGACTAAGCTACTCATGATGACCCCTGACGGAATAAGTTCGTCGTTAGAGCGACGTAATGTTTTCATGATAGAGACAGGCATGATATTGACCGTTGCTCCGCAGTCGACAAAGATTTTGGAGACTGGATATCCTTCGATGTGAGCTGTAACATATAACGGCTTTAAATGATGGAGATTGGTTGAGGAAAAGCGGGGAAATAGCTCGGTAAGAGCCGCTTTGAGTTTGTCTTCTTTGTTCACTTGTTCGTCTTCCTCCATGATGACGAAGTCGACTTGCGTTGCTTTTTCAACAACCACGTCACCATCCAAGAAGTTTGGTTGGGTCATGGTTGGCTGAAATTTAGTTGGTAGAACGTGGACCATGTCAATTTCTATGTTGTCGAGAACCGACGGGCCCATTGGGTCATGGTCGTCGTTTTCTGGACTATCGAGCCGAATATCCTGTTTTGGCATATCCTCAACCTGATCATTTTTCTTTTCAAGTATTTGTTCTTGTGACACATCCACTAGATCTATTTCATTCTGATTGTTATCCCCGAGCTCGCTCAATGTTGGAGCTCGGTCTTGTTATTGCGACGCCTTACGGGCACATTCTTGAAAGGCCATTCGAGCATCCCTGGTGTCCATCTAATCGTGCCACGCGCTCTTTCTCATCGGTCGTGAGGCCGAAAAGGGACACGGCTGAAAAGACTTCAAAATGGTATCGTAAATATTGGAGGTCCTCGAGGGAGAAAAGAAGCTCAATGGTATCTATATCAGTATATGGATCGACCTCGAAGCCGAGAACTCGAGCTTCACGTATATGCTGGAATTTGGCCTTTATCCTCGGATCAGTGGTCTTTTGAATAATCTACTCAGCATCAGGGCAAGTTAGTGCCAGGTCGAGAGCCTCTTGACACGTATTTGGTAGGCCATACAGGTCATTAGTGGAATATTTCTTGTGAAACTCTTGCATGTACTCTAAGGCTTCGCTAAGAAATGGGGAGTGTAGATTTCGTCGAACTTTTATTAATGGCTTTTGTGAGGGAAATGGAGGAAGTTTGTTTTCCGATTCCTCCCTGAAGTGTTCAAAATGAGCCTTCATCTCTCCAGGCCGAAGAAGAAGTTTGATGCACTTCTCGGACTCTTCTATTTTAGTCTCAAAATCGTGATTGATCACCTTCTTTCTCTAATTGCTGGGGGCTATCGGTTATCTTCGTTATCTGGTATTTCTTTCAGTTGCTATTTGGTAGCCGAAGTAGCCTGAGCCATTTGTCGATGAGCCATGCAGTCTATTTGTTGGTGCCAGCGTTTCTGTGATTTAGAGAGTACGATATACATGCCAGTTGGAGAATTGTAACTATATCACCGTTGGTTACGTGGCTTAGGCGGCTTAAAGGTCTTTTGGCTCACGGAAGAACTCGAGCTGCTAGAGTTGCGTGCATAATAGTCATCGTTATAGAACAGTGTGTCGACATCAAGGCGCCGTCTGGCTGAAGGCGGCTCATCAATCCGTTTTTTAGGGCCGAGCCTATCGAAAACTCTCTGAAGTTAGCCTGCGCCGAGCACCATTTAAGGTGTCATTGAAGCCGTATGAGGCGGCCATTGTATTATGGCCTGAGGTGGTTTCTCCTTTGGCTCGGTGAAGACGACGTTTGCCTCACACCGACTACATAAAATCACTAGCCCATCTGCTTCCTCTAAACTGGAGTTTGAGATGGGCTCAACGACAGCTGGTCCTGAATAATCTTGAGGCGGCTCGTTTGAAAATAAATCAATTTTAAGTCATGGTTGAGAGTTCTGCTTTGGGACGTGTTGCATTTGAATGAACTCGGCCTTTCCTTTTCCTTTATCTTTAGCTAGACAAGCATTTACCATATTTATTGTCGCAGTAGGAAATGGGTCGATATCGACACCCATTTTCTTTTCTAGAAACTTGAGTTTACCATTGTCAATCCAGCTTTGGATGGCGTCTCGAAATACGACACAGTTGTTTGTTGTGTGCTTGTTCAAGTTATGGTACTTGCAATATGTTTTTCCTTTCAATTCTTCGGCCTTTGGGATATTATGCCTAGGCCGAAGTTTGATAATTTTGGCAAGTAGCAGTTAATCGAAGATGGTGTCGGCCTTAGTAATGTCAAAAGTATAAACTTTCGTTGTTTTGATGGGAGGCTGATCAGGGGCCAAGCGAGTCTTGGCATCTTTGGGATTGGCATGAACCAACGCCTTGCATATATATGGTTTGTCAATTATTATCTCGGCCGCGTCTATACTAGCATATTCTTCAGCTTCGGCCAACGCATAACTAACCGTGGGGTTTTTATAAATTATTCCTCTGGAAGAGGATTTCGAAGCCTTATCTTCTCAGGGTAAATAGTCGTATTGCTCGACATGTTGTGCTAGTTCATACATGTCACGGAAGTTTGCCCCCAGGAATTTATTTTTGTACTCCACGTCCAGCCCATTCAAAGCGAGCCTAACAACTTTGACTTCAGGGAGAGGTACTCGGCACCAATTTCTGGCCGATTTAAACCTTGTAAGATAATCCATTGGTGACTCATCAGATGCTTGAGCCATTCTGGCCAACGAAGAAACTGACATTTCCATCCCCGGGCGATAGAATTGCTCATGGAATTTTTCGACTAGTTCCTCCCAACTTTGGATGGAGTTAGGTGAGAGGTTGATGTACCACGCGAACGTCGAGCCTGTCAATGAGAAGTTGAATAGTCGCTGTTTATGGAAGTCACTATTAACATCTCTGCATTGTACAGTGAACCGAGCTACATGTTCTAACGAGGATAGGGATGATTCTCCCACAAAAAGGCTGAAATATGGGATCTTAAAGCCTTTAGGATATTCAAACTTTTCTACATAAGCTGGGTATGGATGGATGAATTTTGGGAACTTCGGCCCTTTTTTCAAAGCCGAATCGATCATTCTTTGGACCTCAATAATATCGACAGATGTTGTTTCTGCTCTTTGGTCGGATCCATCTGATCTACTGCTTGATCCTCCTCTTTTTTCCAAGTCGATTGTTTTGAGTTAAGCAGATCCTATTTCAGTCTGTATCGTTAATAACGGATTACTCTTAGGTGGAAGTTGTCGAGAACGATCAGCGGGTCCACCTTTGTAAACTTTATTAACCAATAGTTCGAGCAATTTGTTATGTGCATCACCATTACTGCATATTACCTCAAGTATGCTTTTTACTTCTCAACTGAAATTTTGAGATTGCTCTTCAAGTCTTCTCCGAAGAAAAGATCTAATCGATGGATCAGAACCTTCCCCACCATACTCATCGCAATCTTCTATTAAAATACCCTTGGTTTTGTTAAGGGTTTCCGCACTGTGAAGCTGGCCGCCGAGGCCAACTTCCATTTCTCGGTGTGTCACACTTGTGGTCTCACGAGTCACGACAATAGGAGGATTATGTGCTTGTGACGAGTCTTCTTGTCCTAGATTCTAGACTGGGAGGTTGGTCGTGGAGTTTCCCATGACTATTTTCTTTTTAACAGATCGTGTCTCAATGGTCATGAACTTCGTAGTATTAACACTGGGTCCCACCGGGTGTGCCAAAATGTTGACCCTAAAAACTACTAAGCTACGTGGCGCGCAGGCCGAGTAATTAATAAGCTAACTACGTCATTCGGTTGTGTACGGGGCATGCCAACTCATCGGCCGAGCTCGGCCGGGGAGTAAAATGTGTTGATGTTGCGTTGAGCGTGCTACTGACTTCTTGATCTTACGACTGCGGTCGAGTTCTAGAGCCTGAAGACAAGGCTGCTAGTCTTGCGAAGTTCACGGATCGTTGGCGCCGAGTTCAGTCATAGTGATTATATTCGTAAGAGTATAAGCACGCTGAACCGGTGCCAAACTATACGGACACAAGTACTCAAAAGAGATGTATGTCTTGATGGTAAACGTGGTTCAGCCGTCAGAATGCCGAACTCTAAAACTTACTTGTGAATATCTAATCATAAAACAACTTGGCGTTCAATGTGCCGAGCCCAGTAATCTGTAACACCTCACTTCGCCGAGAAGGCTAATGAGATGACCTTTGCCAACAAGAACTCGAAAATCCTTCTTGGCCTAGACTTGGATAGATAACCAGTCGGCCTCGACGCAGTGTTGTTTATCCAAACTGAATGTGCTCCAGGGTCGGTTGATTCTACAGCAACAATGTTGTTTATCAAAACTGAAGATGTCACTGGTTACCTTCACAGTGCTGTTTATCCAAACTGAAGATGTGTTGACGGAAAAAGAAAATAAAAATCTCAAGGTGTTTGAGAGGTTTCGCGTAGAGCGAGGGTTTGCACAGGGCAGTTTGTGTATTGAATTGGAGGGGCTTGAATGATGCACTCCCCTCTATATATATAGCAGCGAACCTACTTCTGGCCGAACCAGAGATGTATCCGGACTAAAACTCCCAAATCTAATTTGATTAGGATTCGACCAATCCTAGTTCCAATAGGTTTCTGAACCAAGCTCTATAATGAATCAGATTCACTCCCAAATTCCCAACGCCTTTAACTCTGAAAACCCCATTGTTGTACCAAGACTCGACTTCTTCGCTCTTATCCAAATCAATCCTTCTTGCAACAGGACTCGGCCGTCCTGATTGGCGGCTTATGACGACTTGGACGGCCCATAGTATTTTCGGAAGAGCATTGGACCGATCACAATCCTAAGCTCGGCCCAATATTATTATTTTGGGCCCAAACAGGACTGAAACAAAGTTATATCATACGTCATATGATCCGTTGCACCGGAATCTATAATCCAACCTATATTGGTCATTGTAATAACAACTGCACAACAGTCACTACACACTGCACATCACTGACAAAACAGCAAGTACGCACAATACTGATACACAACAAACTACACAATTGCAGCCAACAGTTGCAGGCAACCACACGGCACAATACTGCAATTCCAGCAGTAGACATGCTGATCTATGGACAGAAATAACTAGCACAAACTATAGCCGCGGTACAAGAGAACAATTCACACGTTGCAAGCAGCCACAAATCCCTTTTTTTCCAAAAATTTTGCAGAACTTGCAGACAGAATCTGCACACTGATATACGGAACAACTAGTACACAGATAGTGCTGCAAACAGAAGGATGAAATACTAGTACTTAACACGCATAGGAACAAAGGCACGATACTAGACAACAAGCCAACCGCAGACGGCAATTTTGATTACCCGCCGCACTGCAGACAGCAGTAAAGCACGGCAGACAGCCCTTTTACACGGGCAGAACTTTAAGTTACTGCAGCAGAATACAAATACTATTGCCTAAGCCAAATTGTATACTACCCACGGGATTAAGGAAAAAGGGTACTTTGACAATTGGTGCAAAACAATCGTATACTAACAATTGCACAACAGCACAACAATTGTACACTGCAAAACCCACAAGCGCATCAATTCTATTGAACGAAACCAAGCTCTTGATGCCAAATAGAAATTTACGGCTTAATTTTCATGTATTGCATAATTTGGTATATAAGTACATACAGTCCTTGTTCTCCAAGAAAACAAAATAGGACACAAAGAAATATACTTCCACTCTAATATTTACACAATATTTACTTAAAGATTACTCATGCCAATAATACATACATTCCTTTCACCACAATTGGAAAATAACTTTCATTTTCTTCCCATAAAAATTTAAGAAACTTGAAGATAAAAGGAAACCAATACTTACTGGATGACAAAGAAGACATTTCAAAAAGTGATGCCGCCTCACCTGTTGAATTAATGTATCATAGAGGACGATCCTCTTGTTCTTAGAAAATCCATACATATAGGCCTGTATCATGAGTAGATGAGTAAGTCCAAAAATGTTAAAGAGATGGTAGAGTCTCGTCATCACAAAGAGAGAGGGAGGAGGGAGGGCTCCCAATTACTAAAGGTTCATACTTTACGGAAAGGAATGTAACCATATGACGAAAAATCTGATGAACAGCAGGGAGGGCAGTTGCTGCAATCTTTTGGCTTTTGGCTTATGTATGAGTTTCTAAACCAATCGAGTTCATGCTTCGGTTGGGTGACAGAATTTGCTAGTAAGCTATAGTACCATTCGCCAGAGGGTAGATAAAACTGTACAATAGTCAGTTCGTTTCATTCTGAATTCGTTAAAGAACGTAAATTGGTTTGTTTATAAAAAAAAATTAAAAAATTATAACTATACATTTTAAAAATTTTAAGTTCGAAGTATTTTTTTGTTTTCTTGTTAAAGAATGATGCTGCTCCTCCTTGAAGTTAATTGTTTTTTGTTTTCATATTTTTAAATTTTAAGTACTTTGCAAATCTTGTTTGAATATTGGATGTATTAATATTGTCTTTTAATATTCCTTAAAGGGTAATGCTAGAAAAACTAAATTTATAGACCAAATTTTGTAAACTAAATGATATGGAAGTTGACAATTGAATTATTAGTATGGATTAACGTTCTTATTTTTAATTGGTGACACATCATTTAGTTTGCAAATTTAATCTACACATTTAGTCTTCCGAGCATTACCCTTCCTTAAATTTATTTGAAGTTTAGTTTTTCAATTCTTGTTGTTCTTCTTCTATGTGTCATTGAGAGATGAAAACGCTCAAAGTAATTAATAACTATTTAATCAAAATAGTATAAAATATTCTTATTGATGGAGTAATTAATTTACTTATTTAATCAAAACAATATAAAATATTCTTATTGATAAAACCACTGTGAGACCTTTTCTCTCTCTTGTGCACTTCCTACCCCACCCACTCTCTTTGCCTCGGTAAGTTATCTTCACTCTCACTTTCCCTCTTCTCTCTCTATCTTTCACCCTCGTCTTTCTTTCTCTCCTTTCTTCTCCCTCCCCGACCTCTTTTTTTTTTTTCTTCCCCGACAACCACAAGGACGACAATGGTGGTAAACTCACTTCTCACTTTCCTTATTCTCTCTCTTTCTCCCTCATTCCCCCTATTCTTCTCCTTCCTCGACAATCACAAGGACGATAACATTGAAGTTATTGTGGCCAGGTGCGTTTTTTTTCTTCTTCAATTCATCCATACCGATACGGGATTTGGACGCTATTTCACCAAATTCGGCAACTATAATCTAAACCACCTAAAACACAATGTAGGTCACATGAGAACCTCATACTTGGTTCAACACATCACTATATCCCATATAGACATAGAAGGGGCCTTGAAAACTTTCAAAAAACAATATAACCAACAAAAAATTGAAAAGTTGTTTGTAGGGAGAATCATCCAGAGCAACATTTGGTACATAAAGTTTTTTTCATCCCAGAGTGGTACCTGAAGTCATAATTTTATGACACTTTCATACATCCGTTAAAGTTGTTGTTAAATCAACCGTTAACTAACGATGTGGTACCCATGTGGACAATTAAAAAATTTTAAAAAAAATTAGGCCTCTCCTACCTCAACCCCCGCTCCCACCCAACCCTCCATCCCTTCTCTCCTTTGCGCCCACCCAACCCTCCCTCCCTTCTCTCTTCACGGTCGCCGCCGGCATCACCTCCTGCCGGCCCCGGCAACCCGATTACCTCCAAAGCTTCCCCAGAAAGCTCTGTGTTGCTGCTTTGGCTCCCCTAAAAAACTTCTAAAAATACTTATTCCAACCCTCCATCCCTTCTCTCCTTTGCGCCCACCCAACCCTCCCTCCCTTCCCTCTTCACGGTCGCCGCCGGCATCACCTCCTGCCGGCCCCGGCAACCCGATTACCTCCAAAGCTTCCCCAGAAAGCTCTGTGTTGCTGCTTTGGCTCCTCTAAAAAACTTCTAAAAATACTTATTCCAACCCTCCATCCCTTCTCTCCTTTGCGCCCACCCAACCCTCCATCCCTTCCCCGGTGATCCTAGGGATCAACATATGTGGACCGTTGATAAAAAATTGTGCGACCACAATTTTTTCTTTTTTTATATTTTTCATGCAAAACGAAACTGATTTATTTTTAAGAATATACAAAGCATTTAATTAGGACCGCAAGATTTTTTATGAGCAATCCACGTGCGTTAATCCCTAGGATTCCCAGGGAGGGGATCCAGCGAGGATCCAAATCAGTAGGAGAGGCCCATATTTTTTTTTTAATTTTTTAACGCCCAGTCATTGTCCATGTGGGTGCCACGTCACCAGTTAACAGCTGATTTAACGAATGTATGAAAGTGTCCTAAAATTATGACTTCAGATACCACTCTGGGATAAAAAAAACTTTATTTACCAAATGTTGAAAACCATGAAACTTTAGTGTAGTAAACTGATATTAATTAACCCTAGATTTATTGTAGTTCCCCCTTCAGCACTGCACATAGATTTATTATAGTTCCCCTTCACCGCTGAATCATCCCAACATTTCCTCAAGTCTTTCAAAACCAAGGGTTTGTTTGGACTTTCCAAAGTGGAGAATTTTGTTATGGTGCACATGGATCGGCCCTACAAAATAAACCATTATATTTCCATCAAGATTTCCATAAATGTTAAACTTGTCTATACACCACGCAAATATTCCACCTATTCGAGAGATTAACCAATATTAATTCACTGTCAAATCAAAACCACAAAAGAATAAACAATTTGACAGAATTACTTACTCAAATAAAAAGCAACTCATCCAGCAAATATCCATCACAAAATTTAGCACCAATGCCAGACTTTTCCTATAATAAGCAGTCTACAATTGTTCCTAATACGATTGGACATATAGATATAAAAAATAAAATAAAAAGAGATGCAATAAATATAACAATGCTTCCTAAATTTATACGTAAAATGTAATTCCACATAAAATAAATAAAGAAAAAATAATAGAGAGTTACTCTTCTATTGAAGACCACCCGGCCATTTTGAAATTCGTGAAGCCAAACTCAAGAAATTCACCAAGCTTGGGTAGGGGTGCAACTCGGGCGGGTTGGAAGATCAATCTAATCCTAACCTAACTTTTACAATTCGAGTTCGGGTTGGGTTTCATTTGGGTTCATTTGGGCTTGGGTTTAACTAGGTTAGGGCTTACTTGGGTTGGGTTTGGGTTGCCCAACTTTTTCAAGTTTAATCTCGTAACAACTTAATTTCCAAGAATTCGTAAAAAAATTAAGAAAAGTAGCATCAAAGCTAGCTTACTCTAATTTCATAAATCAATCTACTATAAAGCTTTAGGATTTAGAGACTACAAATATGAGCTGACTAATCAAAGCCTCTTATTCCCTAGAAGCTTAAGTAATTATAAAGGGTAATTTATTAAAAAAATATTAGAAAGGGCGTTGGTCTTTGGACTTGGCACACTTGGGTGTAGTATGAGCATTAATTGATATGGGTTACAATCTGGTTAGATTGGGTTTGGTTAGTCGGGTTAGGTTGGGTCGGGGATGGACGGGCAAATGATTAACCCAACTTAACCCAATCAATGAACGGGTTGAAATTGGGTTGGATTCGAGCGGGTTATAACTCAAAAAACCGCTTGTTCGGGTTTAAAGTCGGGTTGGACATGGGTGGGTTCGGATTGGCCCAACCCAAGTTGCACCCCTAAGCTTAGGCCTCTTGAAAATTGAATAAAGAAAGTTGATTAATACTTATGTTAAATAGTAGTACAAAATTAGCAGTAATATTAATAAATACTCGCTTGTATCTCTCCAATCTTGTATTCTACTCCTAGAAGAGATGCAAGTGGACAAAAATTTGCCTGCATTGTATGCCTAAGAACTTAACATCCAAAATAAGAAGTTTCTTGGGAATTTCATAAATTCTGACCCTTGGAATAGGCAAGGGCTTTGTAGTAATAAAGGCCCAAAGGCGCCAAAGTAAATGAAGACTTGCCCGAGCCCAATCAATAGGCCAAAGTAAATTGCACCCATTTGAGCCGAAGTATAGGCTACATGGCTATGATTTAGATGATGGGTGACAGAGACCAACTCACCTCCAACCAAAAAGCACTTTTCAAGGGCATAACAAGTAAATAAGTGATGACTCACTGCCCTCCGAAAGCCATTAACTGAAGGCAAAGTGGAGACAGTCAGGCCAAATTGTCTATAAAAGGAGAAAGGGACACCAGAGACAAGGACAACCAACCAACCAAAAGACATACAAACTCTGCTCTCAAGCCAGTTCGTACCCAAAAAGCTAAATTTTGTCCAGATCCAGTCCCTTTAGCTGTAGTTCCCTCATAGAAAGTCATCTTTTGTCGATATTAGAAGCTCTGCTACCTTCCCTTAGTGTTGTAGTATCGATTCCCTTTGTAAAACCTATTTACTTTTCATCCCTCATCACATACAAACCTCTATAAACACAAGGAGAAGTGACTGTAAGAAGTTGAACCTTGCCAAACAAGGTTAAATCTTGCCCAAGTCTCTCTTCTTTGTACTTACATTTAGTAGAGATGTCGTTTAATGTACTTTCCTTCAGGTATTTAAGTCACTTTCAATTGTTTTCTACTTAAGAGTTTCCTTTATATTTGAATTTGGTTAAATTGTTAAGTATGTTTTCATTAAAATAAACTTTGATCGAAGAGACAGTTGGAAGGGCCCTGAACCCCCTTCATTTTGGACATACAAAACTATGAATTAAAAGTCCTTGTTTACAAGGCAAGAAAAGAATTTAATGCAGACTTAACCCATCTGTGACAATCCTTTGATAAACAAGAAATCTAAGTAATTTGGGACGCAAGTAACCAACTTAATTCACTTCCATTCTACAATATGTTATATAAAGATAACAGTGGCATGCTCAGATCCTTGTTAGTTTTGTTTGTGATCCTCAAAGCCTACACCAAAGGCCCCATAAAGGCACCATTCAGACTAACTATAAACTCGTCTTACAGTACACCAAGCAACAAGATCTTGCCCGACAAGCAAGAAAGAGTCATTTCCTCGGGGAGTTGTGCGAGGGACCAGGTCCAGAAATCCAGCCTGAACAACTTGATTACCATTTTAGGTAGAATGCTGCAACTCTTGATTTCTACTTTAAGACACACTATCACTTTTAATTTCTTCCAAATCACGTTGAAAAACATCCACTCTAACCTTGATTAACTCAATGTCATTCCTTATTTCATCTAAATATAAAATAACTTCTGGACAGATAGCAAGAGATGATGATGGTGTAGAAATGGGTTGATCTGCCTTCAAGGTCTGAATGAAATCTTTCATCTCTTGCAACAAAGCAATGATCTTAGTTGAAATTTGCTGGGAAGTGAAAGCAGGAGTTTAAGGAGGACACTAAGATACTCCAATGGGTTGATCTGCATTTAAGGTCTAAATGTCAACTTTCATCTTTTGTAGCAAAGCAATACATCTCAGTTGGAATTTGCTGAGAAGTGGAAGCTTCAGTTGTAAGAGTAAGTCTCTTTAAAAGAGGCTAGTCCTCTTCTTCATCTACTTCCCTATTAGCTATAGCTCTCTTAGTCTTAGACTTAGGTACCCATTGATTACTCTTCAACTTATATCCAAGCCTATGCATTGTTTCTTTATTATAAAAATCACTACGCTTGGCAGTCTGCTTTTTAGTTTCCTCATCCAACTTGACTTCAAAACACTAGAACAACTTGGTCAATGTCATTCCATAAGGCAAAGATGTTTTCTTCCTTTTGAGCACATAATTCATGTGATGAACATCATGAATGGAAAGTTCTCCTTCCAATTTGCAATAGCACACATCACATACACATGAAGATAAGAAACATTTTTTCTTCTACCATATCAGGGCAGAAAAATGTTTATAATCATATGATGTAAGAGTCTTAATTTTAAGGTGAAATCGGAAACCTCAGGCCAATACTGAGAAATTTCTTCCCTTCTCGTAAACTTTTTCAACTCTCCATGACAATTAAACCCTCAACAAAGGTTCCTTTGTGAGTTTGATAATGTTGCATACCAGACTTAGGGAATCGAATAAATCATGGCAAGCACATAGGGATTAACAGCAATATCAACACCATTTACTCTCAAAATTAGAGTTGTACCTTCAACATTTATCTGCAAGTTAGTAGAGAACACCCTTACTAACCGTGTGTATACAACTTCCTCCATTTGCACAAAATTGCTTAGTAACTAATTGTTGAACCAATTCTTGTAACCAAACTTAATTTTTTGAAGAATGGGTATTAAACGATCCTACCTAGCACAACAGGCTGATTGCTGAAATGGTTGGTGTACTTTAGGTTGCAGTTAGCATTTCTGAACGAAATCTCATAAAAAACTACCACTTGCTCACCAACCATTGTGAGAAGCGAGAATAAGGATTGGGTCAAGATAGATTAGGTCGACTGATATAAAGACATATTAGGTCGACTGAAGGATTCAAAATTTGAGAATAAGGGAAATTGAAGGGGTTGAGATGTGTGAGGAACAAGAATGAAGATTGGGTAAGGCATATTAGGTGACCCAATCCCCATTCTCGCTCCTCACAATGGTTGGTGAGCAAGTGGTCGTTTTTTGCGAGATTTTGTTTAGAAATGCTGATTGCAGTTTGAAATACACCAACCCTATCAGCATTTGGCCTTTTGTGCTAGGTAGGATTGTTCAATACTCATTCTTTGAGAAATTCAAGTTTGGTTTCAAGAATTGGTTCAACAATCAGTTACTAAGCGATTTTGTGCAAATAGAGGAAGTTGTATACACGGTTGTTAAGGATGTTCTTTGCTAACTTACAGATAAATGTTGAAGGTACAACACTAACTTCTAAAGTAAATGGTGTTGATATTGTTGTTAATCCCTCTGTGTTGGCTATGATTTATTCAATTCATGAGTCTGGTATGCAACATTGCCAAACTCACAAAGGAATGTCTATTGATGATTTTAACTTTCATGAAGAGTTGAAAAGTTTACTGGAAGGGAAGAAATTTTTTGGTAGCGACCTGAGGCATCTGATTTCACCTCAGAATTTAGACTTTTGAACCATATGATCATAAACATTCTTATGCCCCGATTTGGCGGAAGATACAATGTTTCTTATCTTGATGTGTATGTGATGTGGGCTATTACAAACGGAAAAAAAAGTTGAACTTTCCATTCATAGTGTTTCATTAAATGAATGATGTGCCCAAAAGGAAAAAAAATCATTACCTTATGGAATGGCTTTCGCTAAGTTGTTCCAGTATTTTGAAGTCAAGTTAGATGATGATACTGAAAGACTAACACTAGTAGAAAAAACAGCTTGCGTGAAAAGATTTTGCACAACGAAACAAATTTTGTTGCCTAAGAGGCACTTGCGCAACAAAAAAAATATTCGTCGCACAAAAATGGCAGGAAAGGAAAAAAAATGTATATACTTTGCGCAACAAACACTTGTTGTCGTTGCGCAAGAAAACGCGGAAAAAAAATTGCCGCCAAATGTTTGTCGCGCAATGTTTCACTGAAACTATCAAATGCCCTTCAAATGCTCCCATTTAGTGCGCATTTATAACGTGTTCACGACGAACAAAGCAGTTTGTGGATGAAGTTGTTCGTCGCGCAAAGTGTTCCGAGTGCTATATAAACACAATTTCAGAACCCTAATTTTCAAAGGTTTTGTGTTATAAACAGAAATAGAAAGGAACAAAGTTACCCGAAAAATGTAGAAGCCTTGATCGGTGAATGATTCTTGGGATGAGTCGCGGACTAAGTCGCTCTCTTTAAGACGTTTCGCGGCTCTGCCCAAAGTGTGCAAGCAATTCACAAACACCATGTCGTCCCTAGGATAAAACAGCTCATAACCTTCTTCTTCTGATAAAGTTCTTCCTTGCACACTGGAAGAACCTTCGAACTCACACCCTCTCAATATGTTGCTGTCAGAACTCAATTTTTAAAAATATAAGCGGTTGTTTTTCTATTCAGTACCTTCCTTCATACAGGGGATCAATATATATAGGTATATGAAATAACCGTTGCAGGGCTAAATAATAAATCATTGAAAACTGCAAGAAATTAAAGCAAAAGAAATCAAAACGTACAAATCATTCAAAATTGCAAGGAATTAAAGCTGAAGAAAACAAAACGAACGGATCATAACAGAACAAAATTATTTATATAGACTTGATCTTTGTCTTTAGAGAGGAATCCCATCTTTAAGGTGAGAAGCTTTCTCACGTTTCCTTTTTGTGGAGGAGAGTGCTCCTTGTCAAATCATAGGTTAGTAATAAGTTCTCTTATCAAATCATAGGTTAATAATAATTTATTACAATTTGCATTTTATATTCAATGTTTGTAATAAGTCAAAATATAAATATATTTTAAATAAAAACATATTTACTCCTGTTGGAAAATTAGTTATTATTTTATTATTGTTTATGGTTTTCTTGTGGGCCAAGGATATTAGAGTTTCTTGCCCATCAAGGATTAGGGTTTTGCTTTAGTTTTCACTATTTATAGGAGCGATTGTATTAGTTTATTTTATCAAGTTAGTCACAATGTAGCCTCTTAGGGTTTTGTAGCCTTTTCGGCAATCTCGTTTGTTTAATAATATTATTATTTTGTTAGTCTTGTTCGTTGCGCACTCTGATATTCAACTTGGTATCAGAGCAGGTTCAATCTTTTGGGATTTAATCTGCTTTGGTTGTTATCAGTTTCGTATGTTCGTTTAGTTTGATATTATTAAAAAAAAATTAAAAAAATGTCTGAAGCCGGAGTCGCGCCGGGCCACCAGCCGCTGCCCCTGCTGTCGCCCACCGTTGTGTTTGTTCATGTTCCCTCCGCAAAGATGAATCCACCAACCTGTATTGCACCTGCATTAGATCCTGTGCCACTCACATTTGCCTGCTTGCCTTGTTGTGTCCGCCTAACGGAGCTTGCCTTGTCGTGTCCGCCTAACGGAGCTTGTCTTGTCCGCTTAACGGAGCTTGCATCTGCATCTGCTTGTTGGCAAACTCATGACGTGTACCACCATGAGTTTGATGGGGGGTGTTGGAAAATTAGTTATTATTTTATTATTGTTTATGGTTTTCTTGTGGGCCAAGGATATTAGAGTTTCTTGCCCATCAAAGATTAGGGTTTTGCTTTAGTTTTCACTATTTATAGGAGTGATTGTATTAGTTTATTTTATCAAGTTAGTCACAATGTAGCCTCTTAGGGTTTTGTAGCCTTTTCGGCATTCTCGTTCGTTTAATAATATTATTATTTTGTTAGTCTTGTTCGTTGCACACTCTAATATTCAACTCCAACATTTGGTTTCAAAGGCAATGGCCAATTCAAGAGAAGGCTCTCGCGAAAGGAAAGGTGTATTGCGAATAGAGAGGTACCGGCGTAAGCAAGTGCCCTACTTTGAAGACAAAAGTAGGGCTAATGCGTATGTTGAACTTAGGTTTGATATTGGAGGTTTGGTTCGGAGGCAATGTTCTGCCGAGTTTGAGTCTTGGAAAAAGGTGCCTAAGGAGTTGAAGAAGTCCATGGTGGGGGAGTTATCGGTAAGTTTGTATTAAATAATGTATAATTATTTTTGTTAAAAAGTAGTATTTTTTAAATTACTAATATATTGTTATTGGCATGAATATAGGTTCATTGGGATGTTGATGAAACCGATGAGAAGCAGCGGAAGTATCTGGATGACCTTTTCAAGAAACATTTCCGGCAATGGAAGTTTGATGTGTTGCGGGATGTGGAGCGAGGTGATGCTGCCCCAGAAGAGGAGGATTGAAGTTGAATTTTTTTTTTTTTTTAATTTTTATGAAATAAGATTTTTAGGACGTTATATTTGACTTTAATTGATAAATTTATGTTACATGGATGACTATTAATATTTACATTAATTATAATATGTATTTGGGATAATAAATTAGTTTTATTAATTATTTTGGTAATGTTTAATTAGGTTTGAGTTTTTTTATTTAGATTAAAATAAAAATTTACATTAGTTAAAAAGAAAACACAAAAAAAAAAATTTAATAAAATAAAATATATGCATTTTGCGCGACCAAAATAGTATTCATTGCGCAACTTATTTACATTAATTAATTATAAAGTAAACGAAAAAATTAAAAAAAAATGTGAACTTGTGCGACGAATGATACGGTAGTCGCGCAAAGTATATTTGCGCGATGAACACAGTATTCGTCGCACAAAATCAATAGTCCAAAAGTAAAGTTTATAATCTGGATTTAGCTGCAGAGGCAAAACTGCAGATTAAGCCTATGCACCTCCTCCCCTTCGTTTTTCTTCAATCTAGCATCCATCACTTTCGTTTTCTCTCAATTTCATCATCTAATACTCCCTTCATCTTCTTCTCTAGGTTGATTGAGCTACCTCGGTCTGTCTGGTAAGCGATTGGTAGGGTAAAAATATTAATGTAAATTCATACTAACGCCATGAAATTCATTGCCTATAGGGATATTGTGTGTGATTAACGATTGGTGGACAACCATTTAGACGGTATTTTCTTCGTTTTATTTTAAAAAAATATATAATTAATTAAATTATGTTGAAATTATGTTATTATATTGTGTTGTGAAATTATATTTATATTATTTTGTTAAGTTTGTACGTGACGTACAAATATGTGTTGTGATGTATGAAGTTAATTACGTACTTGTTTTTTTTTTAGTAAAACTTAGTTTCCCGTTCGAGAATTAGTTGGATTTCACGCATGGATGTGAAAGCATGACTGCGGTTCAATTGATTCTTGAATTGTCCCATTATTTGGACAGTTTGGGAATGCACAGTTATGGCACATAGTTTATGGTTGAATGATTAGGTTTCGGTTATGGGGATTTCGGTGTCATCTCTGTACATTCTTCGGGTGGCATATAGGTATTTCATATCTAATGTAAACGTAAATTACGTGACATAACTTTGCATTCCTGAATGGGATAGAGCCCTTTTCCGGAGGCATAAGGTGACAATATCATTTGTATGAAGTTGTTGTGATTGTTGTACTTTTATTGTGGTTGTAGGAATTATGGACAGAACGTGGATACATAACCCAAATAGATGCGTGGATGAATACTTGGATGGAATCGAGGATTTTATTGAATTTGCACGTACACACAACCCGGGTGCAACTAGAATTCGGTGTCCATGTAGGAGGTGTAACAACACGTTAAGGGACACAATTGAAAATGTTCGATTTAATTTAGTAAGGAATGGAATGGTAGAGACCTATAATACTTGGAACCATCATGGGGAACAATTAGACAATGCTTCGTCTTCAAACGCCACAAGAGTGGGCAATGTTGAACCTAATGTGGATCTTAATGAACAAGTCATGGATATTATAAATTATGCTTTTCTATTTGCATCGACAAACACCAATCAGGAAGGGGAAGATGACGTGCCTACACTAATGGACAGTGCAGAGTTCGAACAATATGAAAAACTATTAAAAATGTCAACCAAGAGTTATACCCGAGGTGCGAGAGCTTTTCGATTCTCACTGCCATTGTGGAACTAATGCACGGAAAAATAAAGTATCGTATGTCGAACCAGTGTTTCAATTACTTTTTGGGGGTTTTTAAGAGAATGCTTCCAAAGGACAATTGTTTCTCGAAAGACCATAGACATGCACAAAAGGTGTTGAATGATCTCGAATTGGGTTATGAAAAAATTCACGCTTGCAAAAACAATTGTATTTTATTCTACAAAGAGAATAAAGCATTGGATAAATTCCATGTATGCAATGAGTCGAGGTTCAAAATGACATCTTAAAATAGAACGACTAAGATCCCACAAAAAGTCATGTGTTATCTGCCTTTGAAACCTAGGTTGCAGTGATTGTATATGTTGACACATACTGCCACCAACATGCGATGGCATAAGGAAAAACGGGTAGATGACGATGTGATGAGGCATGGAAAGAGTTCGATCGAATATTCCCCGAGTTTGCTGCTGATCCCCAGAATGTTAGATTAGGACTTGCCACTGACGGATTCAATCCGTTCGGGGTTCTAACCTACACCACAGCACTTAGCTGATTTCGCATTTCCATATAATTTGCCACCTTGGAAATGCATGAAAAAAAAATACATCATGGTGACTCTTTTGATAACTGAGGATCCTGGTAGGTCAATCGATGTTTACTTAAGGTTGTTGGTTGATGAGCTAAAGGATTTATGGACAAACGGTGTGCGCACGTACGATAAGTGTACTGGGAATATGTTCACTTTGAGGGCAGTAGTTATGTGGACTGTGAACGATTTTTCCGCATATGCAATGGTTTCTGGGTGGAGCACTAGGGGTTATATGGCATTCCCTGTATGCAAAAATGATGTAACATTCGGTTGGCACCCCGAAAAAGTTTGTTACCTTGGTCATCAGAGATGGTTGCCATGGGACCACGAGTGGCGGGAAAATGATAAAAAGTTCGACGGGAAAACAGAGCATCGCCTCAGACCCAAAGAATGGTCCGGTGATCAGATTTTGGAACAGCTTAACTGTTTGGATTTTGCTTCGTTTGGGAAAACAATGAGTAGTACCAGACTATATGAACTGGATGCACAAGTCTATGTTTTTTGAGCTCCCGTATTGGTCGAAACTAAAATTGAGACACAACATCGACGTTATGCATGTTGAGAAAAATGTATTTGACACATTGGTGGGCACAATTATAGATATCAAGGGCAAGACAAGAACACGATCAAAGCTCGTCTTGATTTAGAACGAATAGGAATACATAGGGGTTTATGGATGAATAGGTACAGTGATAAAGCCAGAAGGGATCTTGCATTTTTTTCCATGAAACCGAATGAAAAAAGAGTTTTTAAAGTTTGTATCGTCTGTAAAGTTTCCCGATAGGTATGCTTCTAATATTGCGCATTGCGTGAATACTCACGGGGGTAAATTTATTGGACTAAAGAGCCATGACTACCATGTGATTATACAGCGCCTGCTTCCTATAGGTATTCGACACCTATTGCCAGAAGAAGTAGTGAAGCCAATCATGTTGTTGTCTAGATTTTTTTCCCAGCTGACGTCAAGAACATTGCGAAAGACAGACGTTAATTAGTTGTACCATGACATTGCCCAAGTCCTATGCAAGTTTGAGATGATATTTCCTCCAGCTTTCTTCACAAGTAAGATACACGTGATGGTTCACTTGTCGGAAGAGGCATTGCTTGCGGGTCCTGTCAACTATCGTTGGATGTATCCAATAGAACGGTATATAATCTTCATCATTTGTTTATTCATCATTAACTGATGCTTACTAATTTGTATCGTATTGTTTTATTTTGGCAGGCTTCTCGGGGAGTTGAAAAAAAAGTGTACGCAACAGGGCGAAGCCTAAATGATGATATATTATAGAGACTTGGGTTCAATATGAGTCGCTTACATTTTGTGGAATGTATTTAAAAGATGTGGAGATGACTTTCACTCATCCTCAGCGCAATAATGACGGGGGTGTGAGAAAGGAGAAACTTTATGTTTTTGCCCAAAACGCACGACCCTTTGGAGATCTTATACGAGGGGAATCGTTTTCCAAAAATGACATGGAGTTAGCGCATTGGTTCGTACTGAACAATTGTGATGAGACAATGGCATTCCTAGATGAGCATGAAGATATGATGAAGCGAGAACATCCATCACATTTGTATGCCAATAAACACCGTGAATTGTTTCCATATTGGTTTCTCGAATATGTAAGTTATAAGTGTTTTGTATTTGACATATGTATTGTAGTTTTTAATTTTCTAAAACTAACAGGTGTATGTTTTTGTATAATGTTAGGTGAATCAATTGAAAGCATCAAATTCCCCCACTTACAGTGAAGAGTTATATAACTTGGCGTTCGGACCGATTCTCGCTGAATTGTTCTCGGGTTGCCATGTTAATGGTGTCAAGTTTTTGGCGGCTGCACGAGATGACAAGTTGTGTACGCAAAACAACGGTGTCCATGTCCCAGGTGGAGGCGAAAGTATAGACATTGATTTCTATGGCAAACTGACAAGTGTCATGCAATTGCTTTACAAAGACCGATACCAAGTGATTATGTTTAAGTGTGGATGGTTTGATATAAACCCAAATAGGCAGGAAAGTGTTAAAATCGACCATGGCTTACTATTTGTGAACATTAACAGAACTTGGTACGATGATGACCCTTACATTTTGGCAAACATGGCAAAACAGATTATGTATCTAGATGACCCTAAAGTCGGGAGAGGTTGGAAAGTTGTTCAGAAGATGGATCAGAGGAATGTGTATGCTATACCAGAACAAGACCCTACTAACGACGACATCGACAATGTCGTTGACTAACGGTTAGAATCTTCAATGGAAAATGATGCGGAAACACTTCGAGATACAAATCTTATCCAAGAACCATTTCAGATACAATGAATGGCTTCAATTGAAATACTGATTCAGTCAATTACAATTGACCTCGGTAATTTTCCGTGATACAATGGTGCAGTGGGCCCGAACGACAACAGTGATGTACCTATCGAGGAGGAGGAATGGGAGTCGGAAATTGATAACAATGACGATAGTGAAAGTTATTATAGTTCGGATGATGAATAATGCAATTTATTTGTGACTTGCTCTGTAAACATATTAAATGAATTTTTTTGTAATTTATTTATCTTATGTTATAAATAAATTGTTTTTATTTGAATAAATATAAATTTAAAAATAATAATTGACACGGGTAAATTATATTTTCAGCTCATTGCGCGACGATTAAATTCCTTTTCGTCACGCAAGAAGCTGAAAATTTGACTTTCTGGGCAAGCACGAAAATAATTTCGTGAAAATTTGAATTTTTGCGCGACAAATATCATTCTATTCGTCGCGCAAGAACCTCGAGATTTAACTAAAATCGCAAACACTTTCCCCTCATCTCTTCTTCTCTGTAAACCTTCTCTCCCTCCGACAACCCTCTCTCTCACTAAATCTCTGTCACCCTCTCACCCTCTCGGTCGCTCGCCACCTCAGACTCTCTTTTCCTCCTCCAACAGCCGAGGTATATGCACAATTTTTGAATTATTTTAGGCTCTAATCTGCTTTGATTTTGTATATGCACAACATGGGAATGATTATTGACCTAGATTAGGGTTCTAATATGGATATTCTTTTATTCAATTTCAACTGTTTATGAACCAATTTTGGAAATTTTGATGGAAGTTATCTGCCTTTATTCCAATTTTGTGAAGTACATAATTCTAATTATTTATGAATACAAATAGTGTCTTTTGTTGTAGAATTGAACATATATTCGTGTAAAGTTAGTGGTTCTTCTTTGATATGGAAGTCTCTATGTACTTTTCCTGCAAGTTATTGTGGTATTCTGGCTAATTTTAATCTCATAATCACTAAGGGTTCACTCATGCACTCTCTCGTCACGATTGTTAGTAGTCATGGTCTCTATGTACTTTTCTATGTCGATGATTCACAATCACCAGCACTGATACAATTAACTCTCTGATTTCTACAGTGGGAAAGAAGTTTGATTTCGAAGGATCTTGGATCTCTTTCTTATTTCCTAAGCTTACAAGTCCATTATCAACAAGGCTTGTTTGTGAATCAGGAGAAGTATGTTAAAGTATTACAAAATATTATCACAATGAAGAAAGATACTAGCTAGGATAATTTTGTCAAAGCCATAGCAGAGATATTGTCACAATGAAGAAGATGAGGGAATGAATTGTGAACATGAAGATCTTTGAGCAATTGTTGGATCCAAACAATTTCAGCTGTTGTAGTGGCCATTGCTCTATATTCAGCTTCAATGGAAGACCGGCTGAATGTATGTTGCTTTTTAGAACTCCATGAAACAAGATTGGATCCAAGAAAGACCGCAAACCTGTTGTGGAACGCCTATCATTAGGGTCCCCAACCCAGTCAGCATTTGTGTAAGCCTTGATATTCAAGGAACCAGGACGCAAAAATACTCCCCAGCCTAAGGTACCTCAGAGATATCTCAGTATCCTCTTTACAGCAACAAAATGAGATTCCAAATGAGAGTGCATATATTGACAGACTTCGTTGACTTAATATGCAATATCTGGACGGGTGAAAGTCAGATATTGTAATGCACCAACAATGCTTCTGTATATAATAGGATTGGAGAAGGATGAATTGCCATGATTCAATAGTTTTTTTATTGGGATGACAGGGGGTTATACACAGTTTGCAATGGAACATATATGTCTTAGTTAGAAGATCTTGGACATACTTGATCTGGTGAACAAACATGCCCCGAGATTGATAGTCAATTTGCAACCCCAAAAAATAGTGAAGAAGCCCTAAATCTTTCATGTCAAAGTCCCTTGTCAATTGAGACACCACAGTTTGGATACACTCATCATTATCACCAGTTAGAATAATATTGTCCACATAAAGCAGCAACACAATAATAGACTTGCCATCATATTTAACAAATAAGGAAGGGTCAGCAAAGGATGATTTAAACCCTAATGATAGTAGGAAGGAGGTAAACCTATCATTCCAAGCTCGAGGAGCTTGTTTAAGGCCATAGAGGGATCTTTCCAATTTGCATACATACTCAGGATGGTCTTTGTCAATGAAACCCTGTGGTTGTGACATATAGACCTCTTCATCAAGAAATCCATGTAAGAACGTGTTCTTGACATCAAGTTGTTTGAGTTTCCATCCTTTGGTTGCAGCAAGAGACAATATTACTCTGATTGTGGTTGGCTTAACTACCGGACTTAAGGTTTCATGATAGTCTATACCGGCCTCTTGAGAGTAACCTTTGGCTACTAATCTAGCCTTATGCCTTGCAATGGTACCATTGGTATTTCTTTTGATCTTGTAGATCCACTTGCAGCCTACCAAGTTCTTATTGGGAGGCAAGGGAACCAAGGACCATGTATGTTGTTGAAGGAGAGCATACATCTCCTCACACATAGCCTTTTGCCACTGACCTGACTTTGATGCTGCAGTGAACAAAGTTGGTTCAATATCTAAATCTGAATGTAACACAGTATGAAAAGCTTGTTTCCTTTTTACAATTCCAGACTTAGATCTTGTCTGCATGGGATGACTATTGGTTGAAGGAAGATTCACACACTGTAAATCTAGAGCTTGAAAGATTGTTGTATCTGGATGTAAATCACTTGTCTGTATATAATGCAGAAGACCTTGAAGAAGCTGAAGTGGAGCTTGATGTTGCATTAGATGAATCAGAGACAAGATTACCAGTGTTGAGAGTAGGGGACTGAGTAATAGGTCGTGTAACAGCATCCAATGATGGAACAAAAACATGTGGGAAAGGAATGGGAATAAATGAAGTGTGGTGAATAGTATTGTTATGAACCACAGAATGAGAAGACAACTTCGAGGACTTAGGACCAAAAGACTTAGACAAATGAGATATGGTATGTGACAAAGAAGAAAATTGGGTTTCATCAAATAATACATGTCTAGAAACAATAAACTTGTGGTGATGCACATCATAGCATATATACCCCTTGTATTTGGCAGCATACCCTAAGAAAATGCACTCCATGATTTTTGGTTCAAGCTTATTGGATCTATAAGGTTTCATGAAGGGATAACATAGGCAACCAAAGACTTTTAAATGATCAAGTCTTGGTGGAGTGTGATAGAGAACCTCAAATAGAGACTTCATACCAAGAATAGATGTAGGCATCCTATTCATAAGATAGGTGGCAGTAGCACATGCATGATACCAAAACTTGGAAGACAAGGAAGCTTGTTGAAGAAGGGTAATGGTTGTTTCAATAATGTGTCGATTTTTTCTCTCGACCAAACCATTTTGTTCAGGGGTATAGGGACAAGACAATTGATGCATAATACCTTTTAAGCTAAGAAATCTTTGAAATTTAGCACTCACATACTCCCCACCACCATCACTTTGTAAAATCTTAACAGTTGCAGCAAAGAAGTTAGAAGCATAAGCTTGAAATTGCACAAAAATATCAAACACAACAGCTTTATTAATAAGAGGAAAGATCCAAGTATATCTAGTACACTCGTCGATAAAGGACACATAGTACTTATATCCTTCTAAAGACATACTAGGGGCAGGTCCCCACACATCGGAATGAATTACTTCAAAGGGAGTGACAGATTTGGAAGTAGACACAGAAAAGGGTAACTTGGTGAACTTGCCTTTGAGACAAGGAATACATGTGTGTGGACTAGATTTGTCACTAAATGGTATAAAAGCTTTACTTAGAGCTGCTTGAACAATGAAGTTGGTAGGATGTCCCAACCTACAGTGTCATAGTGTTGAAGAGACTTTCTGTCCAAGGAATGTTGCTGGTGAGGTTGTTGTAGGTTTGATGATAGGAAGAGGATACACTGCATTATTACTCAGTCCGTGGAACAATGTTTTCTCGGTGACCTTGTCCTGTATAGAAATAGATATCTCATCAACAATGCATCGACAATTGTTGTCTTTACATAACTGATGCATAGACAAAAGATGCTGAGACAATCTTGGAACATGCAGGACAGAATTTAATCTAAAATTATAATTTGGATTTGGAAGAGTAGAATTGCCAAAGTGAGCAATATGCAAACCTTCGCCACTAGCTCCAGTAACTGTTTCAGTAGAAGGATAAGGTGCTGCAATGTTCAAAATTGACAAATCAGACGTCATATGATTCGTGGCTCCAGAATCCAGAAGCCAAAATTCTTATGCAAGTGATATGGGACTGGTGTTTGTTCTAGCATTCATAGCAACAGGTGGAGTAGGCACCCCATGTGGAGAATATTGTGAAGACTGCACCATATGAGATATTGGATATGGAGCTGTAGACATTCTTGGATTCTGAGTATGATTATAATATTGTGGGGATGAGTAATAACCCTGTGGAATCTGTGGATACTGTGGTGAAGAAATGGAATAACCTTGTGGAGACTGCTGATTTCTGTCAAAACAAGTGGCAGTGCTCCACTCGATGACAAATCTGACATCCACGTTGAAAGCAATTTTTGGCTGAATGATCCTTTTTATCACAGATCTGGCATTTTTGCATTGATTGATACCCTTGAGAAAACTACATTTGATTATATGAGGAAGGAAACTGCTGTTAAATGGGAAATGTATTACCCCCATACAAAGACTGCTACTAAGAGTGGTTGCCCCCGAAGAAAAATCTCTTGCCTTTACCCTTGTTCTTAAAATTATTTCCGTTGAAATTGTTAAAACTGCCCACGCCAGTTTGAGATACAAATGCATAGGGACCAGGTATAGGCAACTAAGGCAGTGGCATCTGAGGAAATGACATTTACTGAAGTGGTGAGATTTGCTGATATGGGTTCAGAATTGGTGAGTATACACCTGTGAAATTGGGAGAACCACTAAGGGAAGATGCTGCAGGGACAAACTTAATACCAGAAGTGCCTCCAGTATCATACACGGAACTGGAAGTATGAGCAAGCATAGCTGACATTAAAGGTGCTTGTTTTGGCACTTCATCCAAAATTGTTTCTTCAGCTTTGAGTTGAGACCTTAGCTCTTGAAGAGACACAAGATTCTCTCTGCCACGAATTGACAGACTTGATGGTATTATATTTAGAGGGAAGCCCACGCAATGCAACAATGATAATATCTTCATCAGAAATGACAACCCCCACAGTAGCCAATTGATCCCTAGCATCTTTAATGCATTGCACATAGTCATCAATAGACTCAGAACCTTTCTTTATGTTTTGAAGATCAATCTTAAGTTGCACAATGTTGGCTTTGGTCATATTAGCAAACCTCTCACACAGATTGGTCCACATTTGTTTGGAGCTTGCACACCCAATAACACACGACAAGGCAGTAGTGGACAATGTAGCAGTGTCAGACTCAGAATTAACTGGACAAGGTATAGAACCATCAATAAACCCTAGAATACCATTACCATCCAGAAGCAATTCAAGTTGAAATTTCCAAGTTACAAAATTAGAATCATCAAGTTTCACCGTAACTGTGTTGCCCACACTTGGAATCAAAGAAGAAATAGGTGACTGCGTAAGTGCTAATTGAGCAGAGGTCACCATTGTTATTAGATCAATCAACAAACTAAATACTCCAAATATAGGAAAAACTCCACAATCAGAGCAAGAAATCAGTAGATCACAAATGCACAACAAAATCTCCAAGAATTCACAATAAAATCTCCAAGAATTCACAACAAGATCTCCAAGAATTCACAACAAAATCTCCAATAACAAAGCAATGAATTAGTAAGACAAAAGATATCACCTTAGAGAATCAACACGAATTCAATGAGCGACAAGCAACCAAAACCCTAGAATTTGACGACGAGCAGCGACAATACCAAAACGACTGCAACCAATCACACGAACAGCCAACTGGAGAAATCAAACGTCGGCGGCGACTACGACTACCAAAAGAAAAATCAATGGGCGGAAGCAAAGGATCGACGACCACCGGTGTTAACCATTAGAGGCTCTGATACCATGTCAACACAACTGAGAAGATCAATCAAGAAACCTAGAGAGAGAGTGCTCGAGAGAATTTTAGAGAGAGAAAGAAATGAAACATAATTACATGGCTTTCTAGTATTTATAGTTACACCTACTATGACTACCTCATAACACAACCACTACTACACTGCCACATGTCATATTACATACAACTTATAACCTTTATCTTCTAACAGATAGCTCCTATATATAGTATATAAGCGTAGCCTGTACAGTTGTAATTATGATAATAACTTGTTGAAAATGAGAATTCAGTCTTTCATCGTTCTCTGTATGTTCTCTCTAAAACCCTGGATTGAACTCATGTTAAATAACTGGAGGCTAAGATCTTATTAGTGTCTCTCATTTTACTTAATTGGAGCTGTCTTGAATAATCCCCTTTGGATACTATTAAACTTTATTATGTTAATTTTTGAAAAGGTGTATTATATAATCAGAAAAAAAGGGGTGTTGGTATTTTGAAAGAAAAAACCTTCTGTGCATTGGTATTTTGAGCAGCCCCGAAACCATATCATTTGTGAATTGGATTGAATTTCTATTGGATTTTGCTCCATATCACAACATATATATGCATTGATTTTTTTTTCTAATTGTGCAAATATCGCAGCTTATTAGAAGTCGTAAGGCGGTGACGACTGCACCCCGTTCGATTCCCCCACCTCCTACTTCAGCCGACACTGCTCCAGCAGAAATGGACCCCAGGTCGATTAATCCGGTTGATCCGGTTGGTCCCCGGGTCTCCCAGTCGCCAGCGTCATCAACCTCTTCAGTGGCGCTACCTGTTAGCGCCAAGCGTGGTCACCGCCGCCCCTGCACGCCCGACACAACATCGGCATCCACTACTAATGCCTCAAGGTCACAACAAGGTAAAGTTAAATAATGCCCCGCATGCTGATAACTGATTTTTTCTGTAGTGCCTTGGTGATTTCTCCATATAGAATGTTCTACGTGATATTGGATTGCCTATTGATCCTGGGAGGGTGGTCATTAGTTCTTTGTAGGAAACGTGTCTCTGAAAATGTTTGTTCAATTTTCTTTAGTCCTGAGGTCAATGCATGTCGTGCATTTATCTAATTCAATTCCTTTTTCAATTTTTTGGTTTAATTTTTGCTGCTAGTTAAGATTAATTAATTTGGTTAATTAAATTATGCTCTAATCGATCTCTGGATTGAAAAAAGCTCACTGATTTTTTGTTCTACCTAGTCTTCAATTAGCTACTCATAAGCTTTAAGTTCCACTGCCCATTCCTTGCTTTATTCGGTTGGATGGCCTAACTCATGCTAGGTCCATAGAGTATGCTTCTTAAGTCACTTCAACACTTTGACTATAACGCTCTGAGTTAAGAAAGGTCTCGATGCTTCTTGGCCGGTCTGTAGGGTGCATCCCCGGCTTGTCTATTTTTTGTATATATAAAACAAAAATTAGAATTGTAAGTCGGCTCAAAACAATTGAAACTTGTGTTCAGTTTGGTTAGGGTTCATGAAAGAAACAACCAATCTTGTACGTTGATATTTTTTCACGAAACAACTCTAACTAGATTCTATTCACTTGAAATGAAAATTCATGTTTGAGATTTTGCTTTTGGAGAATTATGTGTACTTTTTTTTTACTCGGCTCGTTTACAATCCTCTATTGAAGCTCATGCATCATGAAATTGGGTTTTTTTTTTTTTTTTTTATTTGAGAAACTAAAATACTTCATAAAAGACTTTTAGCAAGAACCACCTTCTGACCTTGTTTGACTAAGGGCTGGTTTGGTATTGCTGTGCTTTGAAAAAAAGCTGCTGTGAGAATAAGCGGCTGTGCTGTGAGAATAAGCGGCTGTGAAAAAAATCAGCAGAGTGTTTGGTAAACTTTTTTGTAAAAGTGCTTTTGAAAAAAAAAAACAGTCTGATAGTGAGTCTTTTCATTAAAGGAGCATTGTAGCTCCGTGTGCTTTGAAAAAAAACCAGTTTTCCAAAGCTGCAAAAAGCAGCTTCAGCTTTTTCCTTTGATTTCAGCTTATTCTCACAGCAGCTTCCAAAATAAGCCCTTTTTTTTCAGTTTACCAAACACCTAAAACCCTCACAGCTTTTTTTCATGTGTGCTTTTTTTTTTAAGGAAAACTAATGAAAAGGGCTTGAAAACTTTGAGTTTTAATGATAAGGACAAAATAAAGGGTAAAGTGAATAGTACCAGGATTGACTTTTTAGTGTAAAAATATGGTTTTTCGTTAAAGTGAACAGTACCGGGAGCTTTTCGTTAAAGTTCCCTTTTTTTAAGCACCTCACTCCCAAACCACCCCTAACTATTCCCTCTTAAACAACATCCCCATAAGAAACTCTTTAATTAATAAATAAATACATTGAGTCTCTTGTGCCTTTCCCCATAATTTATTTAATTAATATAAGCACATATGAAAAGAGCATATGAGTAACATAAGTTTAGAGGTCATATGAGTAACACCCAGGCAGTGGCCTAACTTCCAAATGGTTGTTTAGAGATCGACACCAAATGGTTTATGGTCATTACTCATAAGTTTAGAGGTCATACGCACAACTCATGCTTTAAGCCAGTGGAAGTTACTCATATGCTTTATGGTCATTACTCATAAGTTTAGAGGTCATACGCACAACTCATGCTTTAAGATCGACTGATTTTTATTCAAAATTTGAGCTGGAGCTGCTTTAAGTTCAATCTTTAGTTTGTTAGTTAGGTAAGTAGAAGGAAAAGGTGTAAAGCTGATAATTTAGTTTTCTTTCCATGTCCTTTATATAAAGGATTCTCATCTGAATGATCATGGTAAGCGTTAGGCCGTTAGTCTTCAAGTATTGAAGCAATTCATAATAGCATTTGAATTTGCTGCTTAAATTCCCAAGTTCTACTATGTAATATTTCACTTGGCATCAATTGTTGTTGGATATCATATATTATTAATTACAATGTACAGGGTTTGGGAAATGTTATAACTTTAGGGGAGCTTCTGCCGAAACTTCGGTATAATTTGTAGTGTTTGTTTGACTGTTTTTTATTTTTTTCAGCAAAGAAAAATACCCAGGGACCTTGTCGCCAGTTGAAGACGGCGAAGGTCACCCGGGTGACCAACAAACGTATCAAGATCGGATACGATGACCGGCATCGGGATGCACCAATGCCAGAGTAGCATAGCACATTGGCCCACGACATTGGTCACGTCGTTCGGACCTATTGCCCTATGCGATGGAAGTCTTGGAAGGTGATGCCAGACGAGGTGAGGACAAAGGTGCGCGATTATTTGTCGTTAAGTAACCTGACTTTTTATTGTTTTTCTTTTAAATTTTATATATTTATATTAATTAATGTATGTAATTAATTTGTTACATTGCAGACGCACTACAATTTCGACGACATCAACGACAATATGTGGCATACATCAACAGGCTCTTCGTTGAATGGTACAAGTAGTGGAAGAGCGACCTGCACCAATATCTTCAGACATTTGATGATCCGCATGTTGCTCTTGAGGAGGGTTGCCCGAAGGAATTTAAGGACCGAGAAAAAAATTGGGTGTGGCTCTGCAGTCATTTTCAGGAGCCCGGCTAAGTACGTTTATTTTGTGTATAACAGAAGAAGGTGAAAGCCAACAAGATCAATCGGGAGAAGAAGACTCTTCTCCAGCATTCGGATTCGAGGCCCTTCTCATATAGGATGGAGGAGCGACGGTAGGTAATAATAAAGCTTTTCATATTCAATTTTTAATAAGTCAATAATATTAATTTTTTTTCGTACTAACATTTTTCTTAGCTTGTTCTATTCATGGGGTTGCAAACGTTTATGTTCGACCCAGGGATGAGTTGGTCGAGTCCCTTCATGTAAGTATTCTTCAATTGTAATTACTATCTTACGCATTCAAGTATCATGGTTATTATTTTAATGTTATTATTAATATTTCATGTTATATTACACATGCAACAATGATGGAGAAGAGGCAGTTGGTTCTTCAAGAGTTCGTCCCCCAGCTTCCTTCCGAGACTCCGATCGAGTATATGGATCCCCCCGAGGATGCGGGGTTTCAAATCCTTACAGACACCTTGGATCAGACTCTCAGACGGAGGCCAAGGACGTATCGTAGGGGGATGGGGAATGCCCGACGGGGGGAACCTAGAGCCTCTTCATCCTCGCAGTCGAAGGGCGAGGTGACAGCTTTGACAGCAGAGGTGGCCGGCCTTAGGACTGAGCTCGCCTTGTATAAGAGCCAGATATCACTGATCATACAGACCCTCAGTCAATCTAGCATTCGTCACCCGGATATTTGTCCTCCGTCAAAGTCCAAGCCCCTCCAACCCAAGCATGCCAGAACTCTGCCCCTTCGACCTTTGAGCCCGTCCTCAACCCTGAGCCCTTCTTGCCCCAATCTTTCCAGCCACTTGTGAACGACGACCCCGTAGATTATTCCACCTTTTTTTCTTAGTTGTTTACTCCCTTACTTTTATAACTTTTTCCTTGTACATACATTTTATTTTTATTTTAAATCAATTATTTTTTTTTCTCTTCATTACATTTTTTTTATTCCAATTTTATTTTATTATTTTATTACAAAATTAAATCTAGAACAAAAAATATAATTTTTAAAAATATATATACTGTTTTTTTTTTTTTTTTGCACAACGAATAGCTTCGTCGTGCATATTTTTTTGTGATAACCCACTTTCGTCGTGCAAGAATAACATATCATCACGCAAAGTTTTTAGAGACGAAGATTAGTCGTTCCATGTTTGTATCCTGGCATTTTGTGCGACGAATATAGTCGTTCCTTAAAATTTGGTGCGACGAATGAGGAACTGTCGCGCCTTATTTTCCACAACCAACGTTTTAGTTCATCATGCAAAGTCTTTCTTCACGATTTTTGAGCGACGGATTCGGCGTGACGAAATTTTCGTCGCACATATGTTTGTGCGACTATAATAAGCTTTGCACGACCAATTTATGTTCGTCACGCTAAATGTTAAACGTAGTAGTGTGAATAACAAGCATAGTAATTTTTCTAATAAAAAAATGCATAGACTTGGTTATAAGTTGAAGAATAATCAGTGGGTACCTAAGTCTAAGACTAAGAGGGCTATAGTTGATAGGGAAGTTAGTGAAGAAAAGGACCAACCTCTCTTGAAGAACCGTACTCTTAGACCTGAAGCTTCCACTTTTTAGCAAATTCCAACTAAGATCATTACTTTGGTGCAAGAGATGAAATGTCACATTCAGACCTTAAAGGCAAAACAACACAGTGCCGGATCTCAGGCTCCTCTTCAAACTCCTACTCTGCCAGATGACTTTATGTAGTGCCTTGCTGAGTTGAAAGTGGATTTGCAAACCTTCATGAAGAAAGAAATCATTTATGCATTATCATCATCTGATGCCATCTCTCTAGGAGGAAATGAGGAATGACATTGAGTTAATCATGGTTAGAGTGGATGTTATTCAATGTGATCTACAAGAAATAAATACACGTGTAAAAATGGTGGAATGTCTTAAGGAAGAAATCAAGAGTTGCAGCATGCTGCCTCAAACTCAAAAAGCAATGGCTATTAAGTTGGACAAACTGATGGAAGTCATGAAAAAGCGACTTGAGAGGGTATTACCTGCGAAGTCTCAGATACACCAATAAGCTTAATGACAAATTTATAGAAAATTACTGGGATTGTAAAGATATGGGTTCAATAAGCTTGGTCAGTCACATAGAAAGATTGCACACGCTTTACCGTTGGTACTAGGAAGTGCTAAGCAAATTACAAAGGCATTAGTATGTGCTCGTTCGGAATGTTTTTATAGAAAAAACTTCTACTCATAGCCCCTTTTGCTGAAAGCGTTTTTGTTAAAACACAACAAAATTTGTTAATGAAAATCAAGTGGACTGTATATATATGCGTGTATAAGTAACTATTTTTATTTCAAATGTAATGATTTTATTGGGTTCCTTTATATACGCTATGAGTACAAAAAACTCGTATTTTTACCATGTAAGTTAGTAGAGATTCTTTCACTACAAGAATATATCTAAGCCTAGCTAGTACTTTTAAACTCAAATTTCTCCAACTAGAGAGGTTTCCAGTGTTTGCCATCCTCATTGTAGTTTTGTAATTTTGTACGTAACTTATATATGTATTAGATTGTTTTTACGTAACTTATATATGTATTAGATTGTTTTTAGTAGGCCTTAAAGTTGTTTTTATTTGTTAATGGCAATTATCATTGCTATAGCCGAGCTTAAGGTAGGATTATTTTAGTGTTTTTGCTTGATTCGTTTTTCTCAAAAGGATGATGTGGAAGTTGGTAATTAATAGAAGCTAATGATTAGGGTGAAGATGTGGACTCTATAGCATGTATATGTTAGTCTATTTGCATGCAAGTGGCAACACTTTGAGGTATTAGAAGTACTTACTCATCAATCTAAAGGAATCTTAATCATTTGGGCAATATTCTCACTCCAATGCAACTCTATCAAGCTTCCAAATGTTTCAATGATATGATAACAAATGAGTTTCCGACGTCAATGGGGACGTTAGTGGCCAAGTAGCAACAAGAGATATGATTACGTTCTCTATAAATGAAGGAGAATGTCTGGGGAAGAAGAACACCAAGCCAGCAAAGAAGACTCCTCCTTTTCTCATATCCCTCCTTTGTCATCCAATTTGTGTAGATTATGTAATGGCTTTTCAAGCTACTTTCATTGTATTTTGTAAAACTCATTTTTAGTGAATTACAAATACAAACACAGTCCTAATGGATGTAGCCAAATTGGCGAACCACTTCAATCCCGTGTTTTTATACTTATATTTGAGGCCATTGCCATAAAAATCACCTTCAACCAACAAAGGAAATATCCTCAGAAAAAACCTACAGCTAAAGAAATGAAATCCCAATAATCACCATGAATCTATATTTCCTCTCTCACTAGAACCCCAAATCAAATTCAATTACGTAAACTATTATTCATAGAAAACTGGATTTTTAAATTGGATGCAACAATAACTTCACACCAAAATGATCAAGGTAACCAACCGTCTGTCTCTGTCTCCTCACCGGTGTTCGAACGCTACAAACAACGCTGCCCTTGGCCAATCAAGCTCATCAATGGCAGCCATGAAGGACGACGACAATGTCGTGGCTAAGCACTCATGAGAACCACTCCATGTGCATCATTCGTTCCAGTCAAAGTGTCTATTACCACACCCTTAACTATGGAGTTGACAGAGAGAGTTAATGAAGGATGTTTTGTAGAGAGAGAGAGAGAGAGAGAGAAAGAGAGAGAGAGAGAGAGAGAGAGGGAGAGAGAGAGAGAGAGAGAGGAGGGGGGTTGATTTGTAGAAAAGAAAGGATATAGAAATTTGAAAGAAAAGGATTAAGCAGTGGTTCTTGAGGAAACAAAAAGGAGAAGCAAAAAGATGATAAAAAGACACTAAAGGGTAGAGTGTTGTGTGGAAGGAAGAGGAGAGTTGGGTGGAAGAAAATGATCAGGTTTGTGGGTGAGAAAATAAGGGAAATGAGATGAGACGAAGTAGAAGTGGTGGGTTGAAATAAAAATAAATGATGAGGTTTGGAAAGGGAAAAGCTAGAAACAGGGTTTCATGCCTTGTTGCTTTTGAGACATTTACTTCACTTTCGATTGTCTTCACTAACTTGGACATCTAGTTCTTGTCTAAATAATAATAGGTACCGACCAGACGAGAGTGAACAAGATGATGGTAATTCTAGAGAGTGGTAAATGATCAATATTTTGAATGATAGCATCAAATATTATTACATTGGTTACTAATTAGTTTGATCTATGCTCATATTTATATATGGTGAGTAAGTGATTATTAATCTTTATGTGCAGTACATATACATATGCATTGCAAAGCAAGAAAAAAAGTTGTGTTGTGTCAAGTGCTCACTTGTGTAAAGTGTTTGAGTTGTGAAGATATTCAAGGGCTGGAGAATGCCTTGAATATAAAATAATGAAATCTTGTATATGTCAGGTGTCGGGGGAAGGGCTTGAATATACAATTGGGCATTGGGGGAAATGCCTATATAACAAAGTGAAATTGGGAATTTAATTATAAAAATTGGGTTTAAGGGATGAACGGGAGTTAACTCATATTCTAAGGTATTCGAAACCAAGTGGTATAAGCATGGTATGTGACGTGCAGGCTTGGGTACCTTAGGAATGTGTTAGCGGGATTAGAAGAGAGTGAGTACATCCATGCATCTCATTTGCATATACTTTATGCATTTGAAAGAATTGTTACATTTTAATTATTATTTTGTTAGTAGTTTTGGTTGCACTATAGTTATTCCGCTATGTATTCGATAAATTTTATGTAAGAATTTGTTATATGATGTATGGTGTAATCGTTATAATTTTATTTTCTCACATATGTTTGGTGTAGAATTTATTTCTATAACTAAGATATGGCTCACACCCTAACTCGTGAATAGTCCTTATTTGTGGGCTGGGGCATGACAAAAGTACGCAGCAGGGAATGCACTGTTACAGTCAAAATAATCATCCAAGAGGTCTTTACCTCGTCATTGCCTACTTCTATTAATGTTTGTGGAACGCCTGGGCCTGGAGATCTCAGTCATAGCTTGAATGACTCATGTGAGGGTCTCTCGCTTTTTGCTTCGTCATCTCTCCTTCTACGCTCCTCATCCTCTTCCTCTTTCATCTCATTTTCTCCCTCGTAGAGATTGAACATTTGTTCCTCTTGCTTAAACAATTCTTTCTCTTGCTCATCGATTTCTCACAAGATAATTGAAGAAGTCATTGTAAGTAATTGAAGAAGACATTGTAAGAACTCAAGATTTATAAACTATGAAGAAGGATAGAGATTTTGATTTTGATGTGTGATTTCTTAGGATGGAATGCAGGTTATATGGAGAAAAAAAAGAAAGGATTAGGTTGTAGATAATTTCATGTGGCACACCGTAATTCGTTAAAAATCTTATTGAAATATATCCTTGAAGACTCTAAACAGACAGTGACACGTGGCGCAACGGGATTGGCTAAAAATCTTATCAAAAATCTATCATCAATTATTCTAAACAGGTAACGACATGTGGCAAGATGGAATTGGATAAAAATCTTATCGAAATCTATCACCAAAAATTGTACTTTCGGATAATGACACGTAGCGTGACGAGATCAGCTAAAAATCCTATCCGAAATTACAAGTAAATTATTTTTTATTATTTTATAAAATAAAGAACTCGGATAAGCACCAACGGAAACAAGCCACGTGGACAACAATTTTTCAAATTTAAAAACTGACTCAGTACGATTCAGTACCGAACCTAGAACTGAAATCGAACCGACTAAGCACTTAACCGAACAGACCGGGTTCAGGTGCCGAAGCTACGTGAGGGCGAGGAGTGGCGGCCGCTCCTTCCTTCGCCGGAAAACATGCCTAGGAGCGCTAGTTCAGCCCCTCCGCTCTCGTCGAAATCGAGGGTCAGGTGTTGGTTCGGTCGGGATTTGCAGACGAAGGCGTCGGATTTTCAGAGGAAGGGAGATGAGGGAGAAGGTTGGGTGGAGGGAACGAGGGTGGATTCGATGGAGGAGGGAGGTTGGAGGAGAAGGATGCGATGAGTTCGATGAAGGGCTTATGAGTTTGCAGATTTGCCATGGCATGGGTAATGGTAGGAGAAAGGAGGCGTTTGGTTATGAAGACCCAGTATACTGACATTGCTATGTGGTCTAATTACATATAGCCACGTGTAATTTACTAAAGCCTTTAAACCTATAACCAAACAAGGAACTATAACCTTGCACATATAACCAAACATCCTATTTCTCCTTTAAGCCCAATTCGCATAGCTCATCCCTTCCCTCTTACTTCCGTCAAACTTTGCTCCGTCAATCACATACCCATTCCTTCTTCCTACCTCCCGCAACGTCAAATCCAACCCATATTTTCCCTTCAATCTCTCTCCTCCGTCAACCTCATCCCAATCTCTCCAGAGTGCTTGGAGAAACTTTAAGGGACATGTGTTGTAAAATGGTTTCTCCACATATGAAGTCAGTGAAATTGGGTACTCATTGTTGATTACCCAAATATTATCCTGGGAAAATATTAAATAGATAGGTATTATAATGTTATTAGGCCACCTGTCATAATGAGTAAATTGAGTACTGATTAGTCAGTATTCAAGTATTGTCCTTTTTTTTCCTTATGACCCCATCTTTTTTTTTGTGATTTGTTAACCCATTTCTCTCTTCTTCTTTTTTATTTTTTATTTTAATTATTCTTGTATGTATTTTTTCCCTCTTTTAAGACCCCATCGTATTTATTTTAAACTCTCACATTATCTATAAATATTGTATTAATTTTTTAAAAAATAATGTAAATATTGTTTACTGCTTATTTTACGATAAAAGAAATTTATTTAAATCCATCTAGGCTCATGCCTAAATCTCGCCTAGGCGCCTAGCTGCTAGGCCCCAATCCGCTGCCTGACTAGAGCCTAACGTTTTTTAGAATCTAATCCTAACCAATTTAAGCTTCTTACATGACTTTGATATTACCGCTTACAACGCTTTTGGTAAAGAGACTGTTTTCTGTTATGAATATTGACTCAAAACTTTGTACTCTTTAATGTGAAGGCAGCCGTTTCAATGAACATTGCACTCTTTTGAATTTCGCCCCTCCCCTCGGGAAATCCTGGCTTCGCCACTGGTTCTAGGTAGTTTTTGCCCAGGCCTAAAGACTATGGTGAATGGGAGCCATCTATAATTACAAAAAGAGAACGTTCAACGATAAAATTCTACGACGCTCCAGATAATTGGGCGAAGTGTTTAATATTTTGGAATATAAAAAATTTCCAAACAAATAGAGTTTAATAAAAACAAAACTAAATCGACACTAAACAGTAATAATACAAAATAAAATGGTGTTGTATAAGTACAGCTTATTGTCTATTTAGTGCTCTTAGTTCTATCTTCAATTATTTTGTAGTTTTGCATGGTTACAGGGCTTTTTTTTAGCTACCCACTGTAACTTAAAATTCGTCACTATACTCACTAAAATTCAAAATTCGCTCCACTTTACCATGTTTTCGTAGATAAGAGCTGCTTGTCAAAGATGATTTTTAGAATATAACCTGGAAGGTTTTCAATGTCTAAATAAGATCCTTCATTTTAATGCATCATGATATGTCACTTATAATAAAACCACAAGTTTTACTACTATTTACAAGAATGCCATCACTATTGTCTACAATGTAACCTCCACCATAAAAATTTGAAAAATGTAACGGTTACATCATTATCACCCATAAAAGTTATCTTCATCTTCATTATCTGAAAAATGGCACCTTTATTGTCTATAATTATTGTTGCAGTCCTATTAGATTAGGAATGTGATTGTGTAAATCCTAGTAGATCTAGGAATATCTCTTATATTCATATTAGGAGTTGATTACCTATTAAGAATTGTAATCCTGAAAGGGTAAGGATTTTACCTATCCTACTATTATAAATAAAGGTAAAACGGGGTGGAATATAACACACCTCACAATTACACATCTCTCTCTTCTCTCTACTATTGTCGCACCTTCCCTCTCTCTCTGGCCTCCATAATTGTTCAGTAAATTATGCCTACAACAACTATCTATTTTTTGTTTTTTGTTTTGTTTCTTTTTATATATATTCAAATTTTATATTGTGTAGGGAATGCACTAATTTATGCTCAATAGTTTCAGTATGGTCAATTAAGTACGTTATATAGTTTAGGTACGATAGATAGGTACGGTCAATTTGTTACGATTTGTATTTTTTCTACTTTAGTTCACTAGGTCTGATAAATTAGGTCCGATAAATTAGGTATGTCATATAGTTTAGGTCCGATCAATCCTGTACGGTCAATTAGGTTGTGATTTCACATTCCATTTTTTCTACATACAAAATTGTTCTTTTCACTTATCTCAGGATTAATTTTTAATTTATTGAATCCAAAACTATAAAAACAAACAAGAATGCATTGAGAATACAGGTACACTATATTGTTCTACATACAGAATTGTTCATTTAGGTACTGTCAATTAGGTTCTATCCATTCGGTACGGTCGGTTAAGTACTATATAGTGTAGGTCTGATTAATTCGGTATGGTCAATTAGGTTGTGATTTTACATTCCATTTTCTCTATTTGTATTGTTTTTCATTTATCTCTTAATTTACCGTCACTTAGGCATCTAAAACATAATGGAGAATTTTTTTTTTTTTTTTAAACTTAATATTTTCTAATTGTTGAATGTTAACACATAATGGAGATTTATAATCAAATCCATCGGCACATGTGGCATGGTCTTATTGGATAGTGGGTCCTGCATATGTTCCAGATGGCGACTTAGATCTATAAAAAATTCATCGGCACATGTAGCATAGTCTTATAAGATGGTGGGTCTCACATATGTTTCAAGGAGGAGAGAAAGTCAAGACAAAGTGGAGCATATATTGAACTTCAAGGGGCAAAATGGGATCAAACTCGAGTTCCATGGAATAAAGTGAGATCAAAATCTAGTTTCAAGGGGCGGAGCTAAAAATAAGCCTATGACATTACAATTTTACCCATCCACATCAACAACTTTAACGGCTAGTTGACAGAAAAATCAAAAACATGGGAATGTTGAGTTTCAAGGAGTAAAATAGTGACTTTTGAATTACAAGAGACAAAATGAGAGTAAAATCGAGTTATAGAGAATGTAGCTAAAAATAAGCATGTTTACATCACTCCGAAGTTTACTGAAGCCGGATTTCCTCACCGAGAGTTTTGGGTGCAACAAGGCATACAACCCTTCGTGCCTATCTCCCGCCTTGCTTCACACAGACATAAGCACAAAGGTAAATGTACATTGATGCACTAAGTTTTTAGTCTCCTTTGAGGCTACCTTTGTTCTGTTACAATTAATCAATCGAAGTTGATGCAAACAAATAGTGCCAAAAATCCTCTTACTTCAAATTAAGGGAGGAGTCGAGACATACGGAGAAACTACCAAAGCCGGAAAATGAACATTATTCGAGAATGGAGCAAAACAGAGTGTAGTTACATACAAAACACCAGCAAGATGCAGCTGCTTCGGTTTGACCAGACCGCAAGATTAGAAGTTAGTGATCAGTTTTGATGAATTATGTTAGTTGCTTGTATTTATAAACAAAAGCTGTAACTCTCCGTCTGACTAATTATTCGATGAAAAAAAACTTTCCGCTTCATTTTCATTCGAATAGTAATACTGATGCTTCGCGTTCTCTGCAGACATGTCAATTTCTTTGATAAGGTGCCGAGTACAAGTTCCATGGTTCGTTTCAGCATATCATCTCAACTGCAGAAGGTAATATACTAAACTTCCTTGGCAGGAATCCTAAATGTTCGCCATCAGATTGAACATAAATGTTGCCACTGCCTGAAATGTCTTCCACCTCAATAGAATGCACGCTGCAAAAAGAACGAAAATACATAAATGAGATCCAAAGACCAATTGCTACATGTAATGGCTGCGGATGAATTAACTCTCGGGCAACCAATTCAAATCATTTGAATCGTGATGTTATGCATACTGATGTGATGAGTGCAGTTGGTTACAAATAAAGAAACAAAGGAGAAATAGGTATACACGTCTGCGTGTAACGCAACTCCACCTAGTAAGACATACCTTCTCGAAGATACATTTTTCACTGTTAGATGTGTCCCATTATAGAGCTTATGTAACTTCAGAACAAAGTCATACCACCTGAAGTCCTGAAGAATCACAACCTGCGAAGAAAGTTTATAACAAAGATCAAATGTACAGGCAAAGACACTGCAATTTTAAAGTTTCGTTTTTAAGAAAAAAAATTATTGCAAATAATTAGGAAGGTTATGTGCAGAAAAACAAATCCACCTCAAAATTGCCGCTGCGAGGGTCAGCATTTGGTGTAATTTTCATACCACCACCAAAGTATTTTGCGTTTCCAACACAAAGGGCTGTTACTTGAGAGTACACTTCCCACTCCCCTTCATTGACCTAAACTAAAATCATTCTTATTAAGCAAAAGAAATGGTACAAGAGGGAAAATAGCATGCATGTGACATACAGACTGTTAGTGGTCAATATTACAAATATTGACCTTGATTTTAAGGTCCTGATTACGGTGCCCAACAAAGGCTTTTAAAGAACCAATAACGTAGCACAAGTTTCCAAATCTCTTGAAGCTAGAAGCATGGTATCCTGCTTTTGCACTCCTGCATCACATCCCAAAAAATTGGCCATAAGACTTTCTAAGATCAGAATGTGCCTTTGGTGAAGCTAAATTGACAAAATTTCCAAGTTAACCTTACAAATGAATGTCAGCAACATTAACAAGGTAATGAGGTTCTCCGTCTTCTCCACTAATAACACCAACATCTATCCATGATCTCTGCCCTGCAGAGTACAATTTATCTTTTTAGAAATATAAATGACAAACTAAATGCAAATACAAAAAGAGTAGAAGAAAAAAAAAAAGAATAAAAAAAAAAAGCCTAAGAAATCGAGAGAGAGAGAAAGAGAGAGAGAGAGAGAGAGAGAGAACCCTTGGCAATGCGGTCAATGGCTTCACAAGGATCATTTTTCCTGGTAAATAACAGACACTCAACAATCTAAAACAAGTGCATACACGAAAACTCGGAGAAAATGATAACTGACCGAAACGCATGAACTAACCAGCCAAATGATCTGGCAAAATCTGACCCTGTCCCCAAAGGAATGAGCTGTGGAATGCAAAAAATAAATTACATCTTCCCTTCAGAAATCCAAAACATCCAAAGTCCAAACCAGGCAGTAAAGGGATCAACTGAACATGTCACCGATGCAATAACTGAAGTTTGCTTTACATACACAATAAACAGTGGGAAATTGAAACTACTGGATTCTCAAGTAATCACTTACACCGAGTGCAGTTGAACGGGTGGCATCCCTATCATAATTAGTAACAGGTTTTCCTGCCCAAAAGAATCCATTAACAACCTGCTTATCACAAGCCAATGTAGACGAGTGAGAATATTTATCAGATACTTTTAGATCAGTAACACTGCTCAATACTGACGGTTATTAATACCAAGAATTCACTTAGAAATTGTCACATGTTCAAACCAAAATTACTCATCACAAAGATTGTAGACAATAAAAAATAATAGTCAATTGCATAATATGAAGAAACATGTTTTTTTTTTTGGGGGGGGGGGGGGAGGGGGGGTGAGGGGAGGAAATCTGATTGACTCTAATCGACACGGATTGTGACATGAAATTTACCTCATGCAGAGTTCCATCTCCTCCCACCACAATTACAGCATCAGCTCCTTCCCGTATAGCCTGCATACCATAAGAAACCATTTTAAACCAATCTTCCCTAAGGAAACTAGATTTATGTCAAGTTCAAATAATAACAGTACAAAATCCCACCTCTCTCGTTATGTCAATCGCATGAGAAGGACCTGATGTCAAAGATTCACATATCTGCCGATAAGAAGAGAAAGTAAAATTAGACAAGTTCAACATGTGTGTTTCAATGGGGAAACAAAACAGATACAACACGGACTTCAAATAAATAATTGGATAAGAGTGATCTGTTTAATTGCATACACAAGCGTGGGGGAGACAGACAGAGAGGAGATCATCAAATCCACTGCAAGCCTTTAATTTAATGGTTCTACATTTTAACAAAAGTACACAAGCGTGGTGAATAGTAACTGGTGAAGTGATTGGTTAAAACTTGTGGTGTACTGCAAGACCCAAAAATTGAAACAAAAAGCGAAGAAATTCCAAACCGCAGAGCACTTGGGACAAACACTGAAAACGATTCCCAGGTATAACAGTGAAAACAATAACATAGTAAATTGCTTTACAAAAGAGCATGAATTTCATGGATATACATATGATCTAAGATTTCAACCAAATAAAACATATGATCTAAGATAACATAGGATTTCCAATTCTCTTGCCAAGCAAGATAAATTAATCCAAAAGATTAATACAAGCAATGCATTTACAACCAAAATTAACATAAATTAGTGGGTTTCAATCTCCAACCTCTAACGAATTGTGAAACCAAAATTGGATAATTGGGTTAAAAAACCAAAGAGAGGAAAATTGGGTAAGAAACTCACATTGCAATCAGCGCCAAGGCGAGACCTTAGATACGGAAGCAGCTTCTTCCACTCATTCCCTGTCCTCCCATTCGCACCTGCTCCAATTTCCCATTTCAATAACCCACAAAAATCATAAAAACACACCAATAAAACTTATAAAAACACAGAAACAGAGAGAGAGAGAAAGAGAGAGACCGCTGGGATTGACGACGAAAACGAGGTCGCGGCGGCGAGAGGAGGAAGACCCACTTCGCAGAATGGAGCGGTCAGCGCACAGATCAGAAGCTTTGGGGAGCTCGGCTCTCACAGCCCATGGTGTCGCCATTGAAACTCTCACTCCTCCTACTGCTATTCCACCACCACCTCCGAATGCTATCAGATTAATGCCCATATCTTTTCTTTTTTAAGCTTTGGTTTTGGTTCTGTCGGTTATCCGATTTGCCCAACTTTGCAGAGGAAATCAGGGTTTTAACTAGTTAATCAGATTTCTCACCTGGCTAAAGTCAAATTATGATGGGAAAAATGTTATACTGCTGTTCTGCTTTCTGATACCCACCGTTATCAAGTTGGTTGGTTAGACCTTAGCCTGAGTTGGTCATAGTAACGTAATTCAACTTTGTCTTTATCCAGAATCAAATATAAGGTCTTAGGTTTACAAATAAATAGAAATATCACTAGTCTGTAGTATTAAGTGACTCTCCAGACCAAACTCTTATACCACCATTCAAAACTTAACCATGCCTTATCCAGTTTTAAGTGATTCTCATTAACATTATTAGTTGTCGGAAAGTAAAATTTTCGATGGGTTGGCCAAAAACTAAGAATTTATAATACTAAACACAAAATTATTCTGATGGGAATCAACGTCATTATCTAATTTGTTGGTAGATGACACCTTTCTGTTTATTTATTGATCCATAAATTTGATTAGGATTTAGTGATACGTTAAACTTCGATTCTTTGATCATAATTATTGTATAAATCGATAGCGACATGAACTATACTTTTCACCATTAATTTTATTTATCTTTATTAAACACAAATTATCAAACAATTAGTTTGTTTTAAGCAATGAGCCACTAGTGATATACAGCGGCATAATTTACACAAGAAGAACTAAGATCATTTTCATTGAACATACAGTACAACTGTTGGTGGTTTTAACTTGGCAAAATTACAAAACAGCATCAAAATGTCATCCTCTCCAACCCGCAAACTTTCACCGTCGTCCTCTTCCACCCTTCGAACTGAAATGGTGAGACTTGAGCTTCTTCTTGCGCACCGCTGATGCAGGGCCGGTCTCTCTGAACGGCATCCCCATCTGAGCCAAAAGCGTCTGAGCTTCTTTATCTGTTTTGGCAGTTGTTCTGATGCACACATCCATTCCCCTGCCCTTGCCAAGATCAAACCGGATCTCTGGGAACACACTCTGTTCCTTAATCCCAAGGGCATAATTTCCATTTCCATCAAAACTATTCGGGTTTAGACCTTGGAAATCCCTTGTCCTAGGAAGACCCAAATTAATGAGACGATCAAGGAATGCGTACATCACCTACAAAATCGAACAGTAAGCATAGTGCATGAGATTGGATGCATTTGGGATGTATCAGAGAAACTGACGTATTTTCAAAACTATTGGCATAGGAAATACTGGTTCAGAATTTTTTTAGGACAGATAGACATTATCGTGCATGCGTCTTCAATCAATACTAACAATGCAATATTAAATGTTTTGAGCGGAAGGAAGAAGAAACGATTCGCCCACATAACAGTTCTTGAGTACGATTTTGTAAGAGGAAAGAATTTTGCTTCTCATCAAACTATTTCTTTCTGTTGCAACAAGTTATTATTTCTCATCCTCACCATCACCGATGCAGAGTTGCTACAAACACCAAAATTTACTCAGCACACAAACCATGGCTGCTCTTGCAGAAACCGCTAACCACCCTCACCATCGAACATCAATTTACCACACAACTTACAAATTCGGTCACTGTTGCCAACTTGCCACCACGACTGCAGTCTAACAACTATACCAGCACATCCTTATTGATCATACTACCTCATCAGGATATAATTCCACACTGTAAATAAAGGCACTCTTTGCCTATGATCAGACCTTAGAGACCAAACTACCACATCATTAATGATACGTTTTACGCACTAAATTGTTATTGAGCATTATTGATATGATACCAAACAAAGAAGGAAAAAAAGATATGAGCATTGTGTCACCATCATATAATCTACAGAACTTCCAGAAGGGCGCCGCATAATTTAAAGTGTTATCTTAAATCGTCATTAACGAACATTTTAAGTATTGAAATGGAGATGATAAGAAACACGAAGAGTATACAATAGACATGCTCAAGAGCAATAAAAAGAAACAGTCTTGTTAATATCTATGCAGAAGATAAGATTCACTTTTAGGGGTGAAAAGCAAACTCACATTTCCTCTGAGTGTGACAGCAATCCCAAGTGGCTGGCCTTCCCTGATCTTGAAGGTAGCAAGGGAAACCTTTGCTCGTGTCTTGATGGGTCTCTGCCCTGTAATGAGTGCTAAGTCATTCATTGCCGCTTCCAATCCCTTAGCATTCTGTTGAGCATCTCCAATACCGCAGTTCACCACAATCTTCTCAATCTTTGGAACCTACCCAAGTTCCGAGGTGCAGAAACAAAAGCAAGATAACACTCTATTAAACTGCTGAACCCCATGGCGGAATAACAGAACTACCGAAAGCAATATGGACAAGAATATCAACAAAATAGTATTTCTCCATTGCTTACAAGGATCATGCATCCCGGAAATCTTCGGACAAGGCAAAGAAGAATGTATCTCACACCCAACCCAATTGACCAGTATAGATAATACAAATCTTCAGTGAACAATGCAATGGGGGTTGAATTATCAAATTCAAGACGAAATTCTCCACTTCCGGAAGGTATTAACACAAAAAATAAAGTCTTTATGATTGAGAAAATTGTATCATAACACCAAAATTGAACCACATTGTCACTGTCTGCTCTCAAAGTTAATTTCAGTAAAAGGAAATTCACTGCAGCTAAATCCAAAATTTGATTGCTTACCCAAAACGAATCAAGTTCTGCTAAAATTAGAGGTATTAATTCATTTTCCCACCAAAACAAGCAAACCCCATTTCATTATCACAATAACAATGCCCAGAAAAATAAAAATTAGCAAAATTAATGAAAACAAATTAATTAGAAATATAATTGTGGGTTTTGTTCACCTGGTGGATGTTGGTGTAGGAGAATTCTTCTTTGAGCTTAGGGATGATTCTTTCGAGGTAAGCGATTTTGAGCCGGCTGACCTTCTCTGCCTCGGACTTCTCCACCAGCACCACCTCCGCGGCCTTAACGGGCACCACCACAGTCCTCGGTTTTCCGTGCGACTGTCGTAAAGGCGGAGGTGAAACCGCAACTGGGAATTGGCCGTGAAACGACGACGTGGCGGAGCGGAAGAGCGAAGGGCAGGCCATTGTTGTGTCTAAATTTTCCAGTATCCGTTTGCTTTTTGAGCTTGAGAGGGAAGGGGTTTAGGGAGGGAGGTGGGGGAAGGGGCTCGTATTTGAACTTATTTACGATAGTGGCTGTGAGAGAAGGTTGAGGTTTTTTTGTAAATTTGGCTAATCATAGGGGTAGTTGTTGGACATAGCTCTCTGTGAATGAAATAGGATAAGGTAAGGCACTTCAGGAGAAAATGACGTATTATCTGTCTAACCAAGAGTAAGAGATAGTTTGGCATTGGTATGTTTCTTAAAAAAACTATTTTTGTTGTATTGTAAGAATAAATTACAGTAAAATAAAGTTATTAAGTCTTTTGTAAAAAGTGTTGAGTGTTTGATAAACTTTTATGTAAAACTGTTGTTAATATGTTTTCTTTTTGGTCGAATGGTTGTGAAATGTTAAATGACTAAAAATGATATGGTATTGGATGTGATGTAATAATTGTCAAAAAGAATAATGTAACGACAAAGATTGTAATTTTTTCCAATATGCTAGGGCATACTTGTCATTTGAAAATTTCATTAAATGGGCATTGTTCGATATGCTTTGAAGAAAAAAAAACATTTTTGAGAAAAAAAAAACATTTTTTTAGAAGAATAGTAGACTCTGCTTTTGTTTTTTTATGTTTTTCTACTTTCATTAATAGCATTTAAAAAAAAACACTTTTTTTTGTTTTACCAAACACATTTGATGTTTCAAATTTTTTTAATAAACTGCTTTTTCTAGAAGCACCACAATCTCAAACCAACCCTAACACAATTGTGTTGCCTTAATTTTTTAGCATAAATAAGTACAAATTGGGGAAGATCCTACTTGTCACGCCCCGATCCCGACATACGTCCAGGATCGACACGTGATGCCACCAAATACCCGTATCTCAAACATACTGTCACAGCCCGTCCCGAGAAATATTTATCGCTAATGTAAAAAGACTAGATTACCCTTGGACATTAAGAAGTGTGGTCTTTGATTTGTTTTGAAATGGAATTATTTGAATTTTCCTAAGTTTTGGAACCACTTAGGAACTAAGAAACTTTGGTTTTGATTGGGTGTTGACTAGTTTGGACCACACATATCACTTCTCCTTTCTCTCTCTTCCATCCCGTGTTTTCTCTCTGTCCCTCGGACTCTCTCTATCTCTCTCTCTTCTCTTCCGTACGAACTCAAACCCAAAACCCGTTGAATCTTGATGGATCGAGGACGTTGAAGGTACCATTGTGTTCCTTGCAAGCTCAGGAACACATCTAGACCATTTTCAGGTAAGGATAGCTTCGTTTTCACGTCGAAACCATAACCCCGATTCGGGGTACTATTCATGCAAACGTTAAATCTCGTGTTTTTTGAAATTTCAAGCTTGTAGGAAGCTTAGGGCTGGTTTGGTATTGCTGTGCTTTGAAAAAAAGCTGCTGTGAGAATAAGCGGCTGTGCTGTGAGAATAAGCGGCTGTGAAATAAAGCCAGTAGAGTGTTTGGTAAACTTTTTTGTGAAAGTGCTTTTGGAAAAAAAAGCAGGATGATAGTGTGTCTTTTCATTAAAGGAGCACTGTAGCTCCGTGTGCTTTGAAAAAACTGGCTTTTTTTCAAAGCAGCAAATAGCAGCTTCAGCTTTTCCTTTGATTTTCAGCTTATTCTCACAGCAACTTCCAAAATAAGCCCTTTTTTTTCAGTTTACCAAACACAAAAATGACCCTCAGCTTTTTTTCACAGTGGCTTTTTTTAAAATCACCTCAATCCCAAACGGGGCCTTAGTGAGGTCCCAAGGAAGCTCGGAGTGCTTCGTTTGAAGGTTTTGGACGTCGGGATCGTGTGGACGAAGTTTGGCCCGTTTTTCTTGGAATTCTCCGGTGATATCCCGTGACTTTTAGAGCTTTAAAATGGTATAACGTGACTATAGATGTTCCTAGCTTCATTTTGGTACCAATTACATGAAAAATGATTGAGAAACGAAGGAGAATAGTGAGTTTGAAGTTTTGCCCAGTTTCCGGCGCCGGCGACGGTCGCTGGAGCTGGAGGTAGGAGATGGGAGAACATTCCATCAAGTCTGACGGAATATTCTCATGCCGTCAGTCAAATGTAACGGAATCTGTTAGGTTTAACGGAATATTCCCTAACGGTGGTTAGGGAATCCGTCAGGTTTGGGCAGCGCGTTTTGCCGTGCCCTTGCTGGCGCGTGACGGCGCGTGGGAGGTCCAAAAATAATTCTAAAAATATGGGGATGATCCTGAGGTTGTGTAGATCACCGTGGTATATTCATATACCTATTTTGAGCAATGTATGAGAAGTTATTAGCTAATATTGCCTATGTGCTTTAAAAATAACGTTTTTATAGTTAATTCGCATATAGGTGAGACTTATCCCGAGGCCGAGCGTATCCACGGGCGACTTGGGGGTTACGACCCGTCGACATATCAGTGAGTGGGTTTTTGTTTTTAGTATATAGTTATATACTTGATATATTTCCCAGAAATGTGTTTAAATGAAAGTATGCTTTGAAATAATATGTCAAATGCCTTTATATTTTGAATATGCATTTCATGGTTTCATATATATATAATTGTGGTGCTGTGGAGGCACAGGTAAGTACAGGTAAGTTATGTTTGGTCTAGGTAAACTACGAACAGCTTGATCCCTATTTAGGGTACGTAGGCAGTCTAACGAGAGGTTAGATGCAGCCATTTAATAAATGAGATGAACATGTTGATTGTCTATATGAGATATGATTGAGAAACGATTAGCTCATAAACCTGCACCCCGGGTGATTGCGATTTAGCCAGAGAGAGTTGGCACAGGCCTGTATATTATGTCACCTCCCGCACCATATGCTCACATTGGATCCAATTTAGGTGCACAGTTTTGTCGTACAGACCACTATAGGTGGTTCCGACTCGTAGGTGACTAACGTATTATCGCACAGCTAACATTGAGAGTAGAATTGAGCATAATTATATTACACCTAACCTTATCGTACATACCCTTTTCAGTGGTTCCGACTTATGTGCAGTATATTGCCGTATAGGTCATAGTAGTGACTCAGGCTAGATTGAGTTTGAGCTATGAATTCAGCCGTATAGACTACCACAGGGGTTCCGGCTAACATATTATACTTCTATGAAATCATTCTTACATGGATTGTTTACTTGTTATATTTTGGCATGGCATACATATGAATAAGATTATGTGAAGCATGAACTGATTTGATATGATTTCAGATATATATATATATGTATATGCTTATATCTTGATTCTGGGAAAATTATACATGTTTTACAGCAAGGGGTTAGTTATATTGTTAAATGAATGGTTTTGTGAAACATTTGTTTTTGCCCACTCACGTTTTCTGTTTTGCACCTCTCCAGGTTCTAAGTAAGATTGATGTTGGTAGCTCGAGATCTTCGGCAGTTCTGACCTATTTGAATAATAGTGGGACATTCCTGGTAATGTGTAACTAGTACTTGTCCTACTAGATTGCACCTAGAATTTATGCTCTGATTAAATGTGTTATTGTTGTAACTAACTCCTATCAATTTCTGTTTAGTAGTGCACACTAGTAATTTGGTTTTCAATTATTCGTGTATTTGCTATCTTTATCGCTTCCGTACTGTGCACATGGTTACGTTGAAGAAAATTTTGTGAAAAACATGTTCATTTGAATAACATCATATAGCATGCAATTAACAATTAAAGGCGGAATCATGCTTTCATGCATTCAAAAACAAAACATCTACCATGAAATTCAAAGCCTAGTAGATTGGTGAACCTTGACTCAACTTTTAAATCAACATTTATTAGTTGAGAAATATTTACCTTTGTAGATTCCTCTTTGCATATGCAAAGGATAATCACCCAAGAGATAGGGCCTTCATTCCTTGCTTCTTAGCTCCATGGATTTGGTTGAAAGAATAGGATTCTCCAAGTTCCCAAAATAGAGAACCTCTAAAGATTCTACACCAAGGTTGGATTGGAGAGGAAATGAGTGACCTTGAGGAAATAGAATTGCTAGACAATATCCCCCAAGGTGGTTGGCCTCTTAGAGAGAAATGGAAGCTTTGTGTTCTCACCAATTTTCTCTAAAATCAACAACTTATGAATTTATGTTATAAAGTTCTTTATATAGTCACTTCTTTAAATGACCTAAAGAACCAAAAACCCTAATTCATCACCATATGGCCGCCCACTCTAATGGATTTGGGCTTTTGGGCCTTTGTGAATCTTTATTCATTAAGTTGTCATACAACTTAAGTCAATGGGCTTTGACGTTCGAAGCCCATTAGGCCTTAAGGTCCAAAAACTATCCCGAGGTCTTTAACGAACTTATTCGTTTGATTAATTAACATATTAATTAATCCTTGCCATAAATAATTAAACCATTTAATTCATCTCCTTTGTTTCTTCAATCTCCACCTTATTTGGTGTACGATACATTAGGTTCCTTTTAGCGAGGCAGTGGGCGATTAAAACCATTTTACATCGATTGTGAATTGAAACTTACTTTCAATTCTCCCTTTAGTGATTACACACGTTTAGGGCTTCCACAAACCATGAGTGACCCCTAGCAGCATATCATGGCTACCCAAGCTAATCAGAAGAGGTAGAGAACCTATTCAGTTTAGGATTACAAATGCAATACGGTCTTTCTCTAATCTAATACTCTTGACCACATTGTTTGGTTTGATAGTTTATTTATTCATGTCTACTATCCAATGTGATTCATTTGCATTTTATGATTACCTTGAATGTGATTTGGAACGCATTCCCCAATCTCATTCATACTCTGGCCAGAGATTTTAATCATATCATAGAGTATTCTCCCTCAAACCATTTTGAAGGTTAGAGATCCCTTGTTGCACATTCACTTGTCTCCATGACTAAGTGGCTTAACCCCAATGATGTCGTGGACACCCCGATGGGGTGACTTTGACATAATCAAAGATCAAGGACTTAACCACAAGACAACAACTGTGATGCCTCAGGTCAAATGACTAATTTGCATTATCCCAAACATGAGTTCTCATGTGACATGAGTATGAGAACTCCTCGTTGATCGTGTTCAGTGAACTCATTCTCTATTGAGCACCTACGTACTTGTCTTGATGTCACACACACCAATGACTCGAGACTAGTCACTCTCCCTGAGAGAAGACATAGCACGTACTGATCTTAACGGACTGTCAATGCCCAATTGGCAATCCTATGATCAGGAATGTTTAGGATGTGTCTACGAAAGAATGGTCTCATTAATCTAACTTCATTAGATTGCATTCTCCCAATCACATATTCCTTGGACTTTATCGTTTAAGCATATAACATTTATATGAGACGCCTCAAACAATAATGTTTGCCTTTTATATGTAAACTAGATTAGTTTAACATGTGAAATGTCCGTAAAGTATCATCATATGATTGGCTTTAGGGCACATTTCCAACAATCTCCCACTTGCACTAGAGCCAATCAGCTTGTTCATCTGTGATGATTCCTCTTCTGTAGTCATTTCATAAATGGCTGAGTAGTAGGCCTAGGCAATGGATATCTATATGTTATCCATAGAAGCAACCTTGAGAATATCGACGTCACCATTATACATGATTCCCAATCATGTGGTTCAGTCTCTCATATGAGTTCAGATCTTGATGAGACCTTGATTCCCTGGCTTGAGCTATCGCCCCATTAGTGTCGTAGTGTCAGTACACTAGATACACTTTCTGGTTGGAACCGAATAGAGAGTTCATAAATGAACTTTCCCATCCAAACAACATTGTTGTAAACTTATATATGGCAATATATTTTGCATTCATAATGGAACACACTAAAGTCATTACTTTAATGTTTCCATCCAAATATCTCTTTAGTTATAATAAAGAGATATCTGTTTATCTCTTCATTCATAATGAAGAAACATCCAATGATGGATTAGATTCATAATCTAATACATTTACGCTTCCATTACGTTACTCTAATTCTTCCTCGATCTTTGAGGAATTTATCCTTTAGTATTTCTTAAATACTTAAGGACTCACTTGACAGTTACCATGGTTCTGATCCTGGGCTTGCATTGATATCGTCTTGTACCTTTCTAGGTACAACTCATATCAATGTTTTTCATACGATATGAAATACATAAATCACCTTTCTGCGTATGCATAAAGGATTCGATTTACGCATTATTTCTTTGGGAGTCAAAGGGTACGTTCCCTTTGAGAAGAGCTACCTCCTAGTCTCACTAGAGTTGTTCTTCTGATTGAAGTTTATCATCATATGAGAAACTTCCTAGCATCCTTTTGTCTATTATTAGGGCATGATATAATCCAATTATATCCTAAAATCTATCATTATAGATTTCCATCCCATGTATATAGACTATGTCTCCCATATACATTCTATCGTTATAGAAAGTTTAAAGTCATAACTTTAACAATGAAGTATTCTTTTCATTTCCAAAATTAATATATCATACATATATTTAAATTTAGGAATATGATTAACTCCCACTAATCTTTTGTAAACCTAGAAAACAAAAGATTCATTTACATCTATATGAGAAATCAAACAATTTGATCTTTCTCTCATAAGACGCTTATGGCTCCCACTAGTTTGCTAAGATCCATGATGGTTGGATCTCTACAACTTACATGTTTTGTGATTCATAGTTTTAGACATATATTATTAGGACTATCTTAATAATGGTTTCGGAAACCTATATTATGTCCAAACATTGAATCAACATTTAGTTGTAGCTAGCTATCTTCGAATTAATTGAAACTAAGACTACGTCAAAAAAATGGTTCCTTCAAAGTCAACCATTCTCTTTGATTGTAGCCACCTTAAGCTACCAATTAGCTACGAAGGTTTCATTATTTCGGGTCAAATGGTACTTTACCATTTCCTTGAGTATATATTGTATATACACTCAATGTAGTCATAAAGTTCAAACCATTCAACTGAGACGGTTTAAAATTCTTTTTGACTACCTTGGAGCTTGTGGTATAGGAACTAGGTTGTTATATTTGTTGATTATCATCTTGTCTCTCAAAGAACCCATTCTTTTGAGTTCTATTCCTAGTTCATTTGCTTTAAGGCAAATCACATTGTTGGATTACAATGAACTACTCAACAAACAACATTTGTTGGTTGGTTTATAGAAGTGATATCCAAAGGTTAATTTAAGGATATCCACAAGATAATTTTTAAACAAATATTGCTTATTAGCACACAACCCCAAATCTTAACATGATTAAGATTTGTCTTTCTTTCCAACTACATCCTATGGAGTTATGAAAATTTTGGAAGATCTTCTAATTGACAATCATATTGTTTTAGAAGTATATATCCTATATATGGGTAATTGATAACATCCAACGAACTAAATTTTATTCGAGTTCGTTCTTCTCCTAATGGAGAAAATCATTATCTTATGATGCTAATTTCCTTGATATCTTTCAAGGAAACTCATCTAAAGTGTTACCTTTCCTTAGATCAAATCTAGGGAGGTAAGTACTTTAGACGTCTTACTCATCAACTTACATTTCTTGAATTCTTTGAAACCTTTTGCAAAGTATTCGGACTTGTGTTTATTCATAATAAACTATAGTCCGACCGAGAGTGATCTTCGGTGAATGTCATACAACATGAGTAGTATTATGTTGTGGACAATTGCCACTATCTTGCAACCTTTTGGGTTTTAAGCATCATTATATTCTAAACAGTTAACGCTACCATATCATCTCTACTATAGAGACAATCAATTAGATTACTATAATCCAATCATTGATTAATAAAGAACAATGTTTTGTCAAACAAAACATTCATCCATCTCTATTATAGTGACGGAATTAAGTTCCTTAAAATTGGAATGTAAAGACAATCTTTGGTTTTTCCAATTTCTTTGGTAGTTTATATGAGGAAGTTAGTACCATCTGCTTTCGCAGAGATCTATATTTTATTCACGTTCCGAATGTGAAGTACTTTCTCTTCTCTCATTAATCTTCTACTTCTTATTAGCCACACTTTTACAACGATTGTAAAACATAGTTACTAATACGGAATCATGCATTCAAGTAGAAGAACCAACTATTTTGAACTATTCAAGAACAATTTACAACACCTTCGAAAGGTGTGTTCTTGACATTTGCAAGACATTTCTTGCAAATACCCCTTCCAATGTCCATCCTTTCATAAAGAAAGTTTGTTCCCTTGGAGTTAATTTTATCTTCTTCATTTGACTTCTCCTTTGACTACAATAGTCATGGTCCCTAAACTCCCACTATCTCTCTTGAAACCTTTTTCAATTGTGTTATACACATCAAACATTTTGGAGAGTGTTTGGTTATTGTTCACTACATAGTTTACAATAAACTTAGTGAACCATTAGGATAGGGACATAAAGGTGAAGTCCTAGCCTAGTTTCCGTCTCGTTAAGTGGTTTATCACTTCAACACTCAATGATTCAAAATCATCATAAGTCCATGTTGATGGACTATTTTTGTCAACCAACCATTATGTTCTAAACATAATTACAAACTTTCAAGAGTTGTTCAAGGCAACTCTTATTTCTTCATACAACAATTTGTAAGTGAAGAATTATGGCACTAAAAGTGTCCTTGTCTTTATGCTAATCTTCTTAAGTTCCTTTGTTCATATAACGAAGGAATAAGCATTGGTTGTTTGTGTTGTCCTCTTCATGATAGACATTTCTAACATGTTCTTCCAATGATACATTATCAATAGGAAGATTGTGAGGATGAGACTTCTTAGGTACATGCACAATCCATTTAAGACAATCTTTGGGATTGTGTTACCAAGTCCGGAAACTAAAACATTCGGATTTTCTTTGTCAAGTTTTGGATAGCGTTTGCAAATATATTGGTAAACAAATACATAACGAATATAAATTGATTGATTTTAAGCCATTTGATTCGGGTCTTTAAATCAAATAGCACCACCCACTATTTTTGGCAAATTCCATATCCCTCATTGGAATTCGAGAGTTTTGGAGGAAACTCTTAGTAGGTTATGGGAGACTCACTATTACCAAGCCCACCTCACAATGATATGATATTGGCTAGCATTAATAATAAAAGAGAGTACGCTTACTCATTTGCAACTAATGCAAGTACCCATCAATTTGGCCTCTAGAGAATGTTGCCTCACAATGATATGATATTGGCAACATTGCACTTAGTTAAGTCATTCCCACCATGCTTAGTTCGTGAAGGGGTTCAAGAATAGCCTCACGATAATACGATATTGGCCATCCTCGTTGCCTACACTCACCTCATCAAGTATGTATATAGACTCCTCCTGAGTATAAGCATGCACTTTGTACTCCCCCATGATAGGGTGAAGCCGGTGTACAAGTCATAAACAATTGGAGCTACCACGGTGGAAGGCCACGAAAGAGTGTTCTAAGCACTCTCACGCTTATCAACTTAATAATGGTTTGGTTGAGGGTTTTAGGTCTCATCACATAAAAGTATTCATTTTAATCTTCATTAAAACAATTTTGGTCCTATTACAACTATTGGTCCATTTGATTCAATTTAGTTGTATATAATACTCCCACTATATTTATAAAACGGTTTTTTTTAAAGCAAGAGTATATGATACTACTAACGTAAGGTTTGCATTCATTTGATGGACTATATAGTTGCCTTAGGGCCTTAGGATGACTATGAACCTTTGTTTAGATTCAACACGAGCCTTGTGTTGAATCTCGGACTAGGGATGGAGATTGATTTTAGTTACGCGTTTAATCACATTAAGGCGTGTTGTTCTTAGGGGCGTTGGACCCAACTACTTCATTTTCATGCATATCAAATAAAGCAAGAAAGAAGTACTTCAAAGTAAAAGAGAGCTTATGCTCTTTACAACATTTGCATAAAACAAATTACTTTAAAGTAAAGAAGAGCTTATGCTCTTTTACAACATTTGATCAAATCAAATTACAACCAAAATTAATCTACACATTCCCATGGTTCAAACAAATTTGAAACGGCCTTTCACATAGCTCAATTATCGTAGGCTTAGGTTCATAATCACCCTTTAATTAATCAACACTTTAATTAATTAAATTGAATGCAACATTTTCATTTGGTTTTTGTATCCATAAAATTGATTTAAATGGAGCTAAATGAAATGAAAATCCAATTCTCATTTAAAGTGACAAAACAATTTTTGTTCCCTACTTAATTTGGGCCATCATGCAATAACCACAACCTTTTGGGCTATATTGCGAAACACAAACTTTTGGGGTCACTTTGTAAAAACACAAAAGTCCACTACTTCATGTAATTACAACTAGAACCCAAAAATTTCAACAAATACAAAAAAAACTTCATTAAAGGAGCAAAACAATTTGTCCTTTAACGTTTTTGGGCCTTAACGTAAAAACGTAAACTTTTGGGCCAAAGTGCAAATACACAAAAGTATCAAAACTTTATGTAATTGAATAAAAGACCCAAAAATACCCTATTTAATTAGGGTGGCCGGCCATGATAGAAAAAATATGATTTTTACAAAGTTTTTGTAAGTGGGTTTTGTTAGGTGAGGTAAAGATGAAATATTTTGAATTTATGTTAAACTTTTAAAAAAGTTTGTCTACCATTATAGCCATTAATTGAATTTATGTCAAACTTTTAAAAAAGTTTGTCTACCATTAAAACCATTAATAATACTTTACCAATAATGATCACCCACTAAAATTAAACCAAAACTTTATGTAAAAACATAAAACATTTTGAATCAAAACTTCAAAACTTTTTGTTCTTGGCAAGAACTTCAAGAACATTGAAGAACACTCATGAAAACTCATAATAGCTCCATGAATGTTTTCACTCACCAAAACTCAAATTTTCATCACTCAAAAGAGGGTTAACATCCTAGGGTACTTAGGGGTTCCAAAAGTCACTTTAAAACCATTTTAACAAGACAAACATGAACCCAAAAAAATCACCCTTTGGATTTGGCCGAATTTCCCAAAAAACATGGCACCAAATTTTAGCTCCAAAATTCATGCTCATATGAACTACATCTACAACATTTGAGATGGCAAATTTTCTAACAAAATTTACATTCAAAGAAACAAGAATAAAGCTTGTAACATATTACAACTTTTAAATCAAAAACTATGAACTACAAAACCCAAAATGATTCACCAACTACTAGACCTAGGCTCTTGATACCACTTGAAGGAAATTTTGTGAAAAACATGTTCATTTGAATAACATCATATAGCATGCAATTAACAATTAAAGGCGGAATCATGCTTTCATGCATTCAAAAACAAAACATCTACCATGAAATTCAAAGCCTAGTAGATTGGTGAACCTTGACTCAACTTTTAAATCAACATTTATTAGTTGAGAAATATTTACCTTTGTAGATTCCTCTTTGCATATGCAAAGGATAATCACCCAAGAGATAGGGCCTTCATTCCTTGCTTCTTAGCTCCATGGATTTGGTTGAAAGATAGGATTCTCCAAGTTCCCAAAATAGAGAACCTCTAAAGATTCTACACCAAGGTTGGATTGGAGAGGAAATGAGTGACCTTGAGGAAATAGAATTGCTAAACAATATCCCCCAAGGTGGTTGGCCTCTTAGAGAGAAATGGAAGCTTTGTGTTCTCACCAATTTTCTCTAAAATCAACAACTTATGAATTTATGTTATAAAGTTCTTTATATAGTCACTTCTTTAAATGACCTAAAGAACCAAAAACCCTAATTCATCACCATATGGCCGGCCACTCTAATGGATTTGGGCTTTTGGGCCTTTGTGAATCTTTATTCATTAAGTTGTCATACAACTTAAGTCAATGGGCTTTGACGTTCGAAGCCCATTGGACCTTAAGGTCCAAAAACTATCCCGAGGTCTTTAACGAACTTATTCGTTTGATTAATTAACATATTAATTAATCCTTGCCATAAATAATTAAACCATTTAATTCATCTCCTTTGTTTCTTCAATCTCCACCTTATTTGGTGTACGATACATTAGGTTCCTTTTAGCGAGGCAGTGGGCGATTAAAACCATTTTACATCGATTGTGAATTGAAACTTACTTTCAATTCTCCCTTTAGTGATTACACACGTTTAGGGCTTCCACAAACCATGAGTGACCCCTAGCAGCATATCATGACTACCCAAGCTAATCAGAAGAGGTAGAGAACCTATTCAGTTTAGGATTACAAATGCAATACGGTCTTTCTCTAATCTAATACTCTTGACCACATTGTTTGGTTTGATAGTTTATTTATTCATGTCTACTATCCAATGTGATTCATTTGCATTTTATGATTACCTTGAATGTGATTTGGAACGCATTCCCCAATCTCATTCATACTCTGGCCAGAGATTTTAATCATATCATAGAGTATTCTCCCTCAAACCATTTTGAAGGTTAGAGATCCCTTGTTGCACATTCACTTGTCTCCATGACTAAGTGGCTTAACCCCAATGATGTCGTGGACACCCCGATGGGGTGACTTTGACATAATCAAAGATCAAGGACTTAACCACAAGACAACAACTGTGATGCCTCAGGTCAAAGGACTAATTTGCATTATCCCAAACATGAGTTCTCATGTGACATGAGTATGAGAACTCCTCGTTGATCGTGTTCAGTGAACTCATTCTCTATTGAGCACCTACGTACTTGTCTTGATGTCACACACACCAATGACTCGAGACTAGTCACTCTCCCTGAGAGAAGACATAGCACGTACTGATCTTAACGGACTGTCAATGCCCAATTGGCAATCCTATGATCAGAAATGTTTAGGATGTGTCTACGAAAGAATGGTCTCATTAATCTAACTTCATTAGATTGCATTCTCCCAATCACATATTCCTTGGACTTTATCGTTTAAGCATATAACATTTATATGAGACGCCTCAAACAATAATGTTTGCCTTTTATATGTAAACTAGATTAGTTTAACATGTGAAATGTTCATAAAGTATCATCATATGATTGGCTTTAGGGCACATTTCCAACATACGTCACTCTCACGTGACGGCCAACATGCCTTGACCTCGGTCGGGGTGTGTCAGCTTGGTATCAGGGCCTAGGTTTAGCAGTCCTGTATAATTCTTGAATGTTCTAATCATTGTGATGTCTTATGTCAGAACTATGTCGCCTCGTAGAGAACCCCGTCAACCAGCTGAATCTAGGTTCCCTGATATTGCTGAATTAGGGGAAGATATAGTTTCTGCTATTCAGACAACATTCCGTACTCCTCAGAGGACACCTCTTGAGACAGTTCATAACCTGAAATTGAATACCTTCATGGGAAATGAAGGTCATGAAAGGGCGGAAAAATGGTTGAATCATGTGGAGAAGACCTTTCAGGTGATGCAGAGTCAGAGGAATCTTCCTCCTGATAGGTGGGTCGAGACGACTACCTGGTTTTTGGGGAGAACAACCTGCATCTTGGTGGAGACATGAGTCTTATGAGATGACCCCAGAGGAGATTGTGGACTGGGTAGTGTTTAATGAGTGATTTCGGAAAAGGTTCATTCCTCCTGCTTATATCGATCTTAAGAAACAGGAGTTTACTCATCTGAGGCAAGGAAAGATGTCTGCTAATGAGTATTACAGGATGTTTACTGATCTGTCTAGATATGATCCGGAAGTTGCTGCGAATCCAGTAGAGATGTTTCGCCGTTTCAGTTTGGGTACTAAGAAGAAATGGCGTTCCATAGCGACATCGACTCACTGTGCCTCTTACCAGGAGTTTTATGAGATTCTATTGAGGATTGAGGCTTCAGAGAGCATGCCTAATGAGAGTGAGGATGAGGAAGGAAATGAGGGCCAGATGCGAGATAACAAAGGAAAATGGCAAGCTTTTCAAGGACCCCGCAAGACCCAGAACTTTAAGAGGAGTGGTGGCAGTTCCAGCTTTTCTGGTGGGGGATTGAGTACTAATATGCAGAAGACAGGGGGCAGGTTTACTGGAGGCCTTATGTTCCATAGACAGAGAGATTTTGGGGGTTTAGGTGGATTTGGTGCTCCCTTATGCCGCAGGTGTAATAATCGGCATTTTGGAGAGTGTAGGAGAGGCAGCAATGGATGTTATACTTGTGGAAATATGGGTTATAGGGCTGCTCAATGCCCTCAGCGTCAGCAGAGACCCTAGCAGCCTTCCTTCCCACCGCCTGCACCTACCCAGTACGCTTCAGGATCTGGTGGTTATAATCAAACGGGACGAGGAGGTGCCTATCACTACTAAGGCGATGCCGCTCCCTACACCTCAGGGTAGCAGCAGCAACAGTATTCTCAGGATCCTCAGTATCAGAGTAGGTACCCTCAGTACCAGGGAGAATCTATATCTTATCAGGCTCATTCAACTGGAGGATCTCAGTGGTATCAGGGGGGACAACCCCAGCAGGGAGAGATTGCTGCTAGTAGTGTAGGATCTTCGAGGCAGTCGGGTCAGCAGAGGCAGGGACGTGGTATTCATGCCAACAGAGGTCGCGGTGGACGACAACAGAGTCAGGGGCGTATCCACAACATGTCATTGCAAGATGCCCAGAATAATCCAGATTTAATCATGGGTACGTTAAATATTCTTGGTCATTTTGCTAGAGTGTTGATTGATTGTGGTGCTACACATTTTGTTATTTCTCATACATTTGCTCAAGTGACGCAACCTCATCCTACACCTCTAGGATATGATTTAGAGTTTTCTATGCCTAGAGGGGATATATGTTTTGTAGATCAGGTATATCCAGGATGTCCAGTGATAGTAGAGGATGTTACTATGCCGGCTAATCTTATGTCGTTGGATATTATGGATTTTGACACGTATTGGTTGCACTATAATCGTGCCAAGATAGATTGTTATGGAAAGATAGTCACATTTCATGGTCCTAGATTACCTGAAGTTACATTTGTAGAAGAGCCTAGTGGGGTGAGACATGGTATTATTTCAGCCATGAAAGCAAAGAGAATGTTGTTGAAGGGTTGTCAGGGATATTTGGCTCATGTGGTGCTGAATGATGATGCTCCTAGTAATGTGGATGATGGTCGTGTGGTCAGACATTTTCCGGATGTATCCCCTGAGGATTTGCCTGGATTGCCGCTAGATAGAGAAGTGGAGTTTGTTATTGATCTGCTTCCAGGTACAAATTCTATATCCTTGACTCCTTACAGAATGGCTCATGCTGAATTAAGAGAACTGAAAGTACAGTTGCAAGAGTTAGTGGATAAATGTTTTATTCATCAGAGTACTTCACCTTGGGGAGCTCCAGTGTTATTTGTAAGGAAGAAAGATGGAACTTTAAGGTTGTGCATTGATTACAGGCAATTGAATCGAGTAACCATTAAAAACCGTTATCCATTGCCTCGTATAGATGAATTGTTTGATCAGCTCAGAGGTGCTTGTGTATTTTCTAAGATTGACTTGAGGTCGGGTTACTACCAGTTGAAGATTAAAAATGAAGATGTCCTTAAAACCCATTCAGGACTCGATATGGTCATTATGAGTTTCTTGTGATGCCATTCGGGTTAACTAATGCACCTGCAGCTTTTATGGATTTGATGAATCGAGTATTCCAGCCATATTTGGACAGGTTTGTTATTGTCTTCATTGACAATATTCTGGTATACTCTAAGTCTAAGGCTGAGCATACTAGACATCTGAAGTTGGTGTTGAACAGTTTGAGGGAACACCAACTATATGCTAAGTTTAGCAAATGTGAATTCTGGTTGAATCAAGTGGCGTTTTTGGGACATGTCGTTTCTGCTCAAGGCATTCAAGTGGATTCTCAGAAAGTGGCAGCTGTGGAGAATTGGGAGCAACCTCAAACCGTCACCGAGGTACGAAGTTTTCTTGGCTTAGCAGGGTATTATAGACGGTTCGTTAAGGATTTTTCAGTGATTGTTTTGCCACTGACGAGGTTGACTCGAAAGGATGTTAAGTTCGAGTGGGATAATAAATGTGAGCAAAGTTTCTAGCAGCTGAAGTACTACATCATTCATGCACATGTTCTAGCACTTCCAGATGATAACGGTAATTATGAGGTCTATAGTGATGCTTTTCTGAATGGTTTGGGTTGTGTATTGATGCAACATGGTAGGGTAATTGCTTATGCTTCGAGACAGTTGAAACATTATGAGAAGAATTACCCTACGCATGATTTGGAGTTAGCAGCTATCATATTTGCCTTGAAGATTTGGAGACATTATCTTTATGGTGAGAAATGTAAGATCTTCACAGATCATAAGAGTCTCCAGTATCTGTTTACTCAGAGAGATCTTAATCTTCGTCAGCGGAGGTGGATTGAGTTACTTAGTGACTATGATTGCACGATTGAGTATCATCCTGGTCGTGCAAATGCAGTGGCAGATGCACTTAGTAGGAAGACTCCAGCCAGACTTAATGTCATCTATGATTGTCATGTTCCTCTTCTAGCAGAGTTGAGATCCACTAGAGTGGAGTTAGGAGTGGAAGATCGAGAAGAAGCCTTGCTTGCTAATTTCCAAGTTAGGCCAATTTTAATTGATCGTGTGCTTGAGGCTCAGATGATTGATGAAGAGACTTAGGAAATAATTCAAGCAAGACATCAAGGCAAAAAAGAAAGATTTTGAGATTCGAGAACTAATGGTATGCTTATGCAGGAAAGCAGAATGTATGTGCCGAATAATGCAGAGTTAAAGAAAGAAATTTTGGATGAAGCACATATTTCGGCATATGCGATGCATGTTGGGTTTTTTCCAGCCCATGATTAGTTGTCCTAAGTCTATTGGGAATTAATAGTTTTAGAGGATTAAATTGTTTTCCCAATTGAAGTTGTTTTCCCAATTGGAGTTGTTTTCCCAATTGGAGTTAGTTTCTCAATTGGAGTAGGATTCATAACTAGATTCCAATTAGGATTAATAATCCCTATTGAAGAAGACCTTTATTATGTCTATATAAAGGGGCTATTGTACTAGTTTTGGTAAGGGAGCAAAACAATAAATTGTATACCACTCAAGGGATTAGAGTGAGAGAATATTGTGTGTGCGAGAGAAAAGAAATGAGATAGTGTATTTCTTGTTCTTGTTCTTTCAGGTTTTTCGTCAAGTCCTAGTTCTAGAGATTTGGCAAGATTATTGGTTGTACTCATTATTGATATAGTGAAAGATTGTTGTTGCTGTCCCATGGACGTAGGCACATATTGCCGAACCACGTAAATTCTTGGTGTTATTTATCTTGGTTATTTGTTTGTCGATTTCCGGAGTTTTGTTCTTGTTTTTCCCATTCTTAAACGCGATATTCTCAACAAGTGGTATCAGAGCCTGGTTTGGCTGATAACGGTTTAGAATGGAGGGTGCAACCTGTTGTAATTGGGTTACGTGGAAATCAAGAGGAAGACATGCTTTACTGAAGGTGTTAAGAGCAAGCCAGCAAGTATGTCTGATGCTGATTGGACCAAGATGAAGATAAGCGTTGTTTTCTGGCAAAGAAGTCTATAATTGCCTTTGCCAATGACGATGGGTATTGCGATCAGGGGGAGCCTGGTCAAGAAAAGTCTAATCAAGAGGGTCTTGGTTAATGAGTAGTTCGATCAGGGGGAGCTTGGTTATGGGTAATTCGATCAGAGGGAGTCTGGTCATGAAAAGTTTGATCAATGGGAGTTTGGTCAAGAGGAGCAATCCTATTATGGTATACCTTCCTCATGGTCTGGAGGGGGAGATTGTTGGGTTTTTTCCAGCCCATGATTAGTTGTCCTAAGTCTATTGGGAATTAATAGTCTTAGAGGATTAAATTGTTTTCCCAATTGGAGTTGTTTTCCCAATTGGAGTTAGTTTCTCAATTGGAGTATGATTCATAACTAGATTCCAATTAGGATTAATAATCCTTATTGAAGAAGACCTTTATTATGCCTATATAAAGGGGCTATTGTACTAGTTTTGGTAAGGGAGCAAAACAATAAATTGTATACCACTCAAGGGATTAGAGTGAGAGAATATTGTGTGTGCAAGAGAAAAGAAAAGAGATAGTGTATTTCTTGTTCTTGTTCTTTCAGGTTTTTCGTCAAGTCCTAGTTCTAGAGATTTGGCAAGATTATTGGTTGTACTCATTATTGATATAGTGAAAGATTGTTGTTGCTGTCCCATGGACGTAGGCACATATTGCCGAACCACGTAAATTCTTGGTGTTATTTATCTTGGTTATTTGTTTGTCGATTTCCGGAGTTTTGTTCTTATTTTTCCCATTCTTAAACGCGATATTCTCAACAATGCATCCATGAGGTACTAAGATGTATCATACCATTAGACCATTTTTTTATTGGCTAGGTATGAAAAAAGAAATTGCCGAATATGTGAGTAGGCGTGCCATTTGCCAACAGGTTAAAGCTGAAAGAAAGAAGCCGTTTGGATTGATGCAACCACTTCCCGTTCCACAGTGGAAATGGGAAAATATTACTATGGATTTTGTGTATAAGCTTCCTCGCACACAGAATGGTTATGACGGTATATGGTGAAGGGAAAATTATGAGTTTTCAAGATATGGGATTTCAAGATGACTAGCATGCATATACAATTCAAGATTTATATGCATAAGCAACGGAAGCATTTATAACATGTTATCAAAGTTATAGTCATGCAAATCCCCTTCAAGGTTCATAGGTTTAAATATAATGCATCAAAACATTTTTACTTAAGAGCAAAGTCAAGGAATAGATCTATACCTCTTGTTCTTGATTTTAGACCAAGGATGGACCACCTCCAAGCCCTTTGTTCCTTGAATTCCTTGAGCCTAGCTTCCCTCCTTGCCTCCTCCACTTTGATAGAATGAGTGCTCCAAGGTTCTCCTTAAGTCTCCAAAGTAGAAGACCTCTAAAGATCCTCACCCACTAGTATAATGAGAAGGATGAAGGAATAACCAAAAGGGTGAAAGATTGTTAGCTAATTCATCCTTAAGGTGGCCGGCCTTTTTGGTTGAGAGAGAGAGAGATGGTTTCTTAAATTTTGTGTTTCTAAACTCTCAAAAACCTTAATGAACATTTCACTATAAAGTTTCTTTTATTGCATAAAGAAACCTAGTCAACAAATTGACTTCCTATCTCTCCCAATCCCTTAGTTGGCCGGCCTCCTTAGTGTCATTTGGGCTTTGGGCTTTTATTTATTTCAAGTCATCCAATGCTTGAATAAAAGCCCAATGGGTTTAGGCCCAATGGGCCTAATTAAACCCGAACGTTTCTTTAAGCCCAAAACGATCTTTATCGCTTTTATGATTTCTTTAGACTTTCTAAATTAATCCCAACACTTAATTAATCCAATTAATTGTTTCCATCATCCATTAATTACTCACTACAATAGTGTATTGGTGAACAATCATTTTAGGTTCTAATTAGCAAGGCAGTGAGGTGATTGGCATCAATCCAATTGATTACATTTAATTCAATCACTTAGTGAATTAAAACTTCATTTTAATTCACCTTTCTTATTTGATAACTACATTTAATCATCTAGAAGAACTCACAAGCTATGAGTGACATCTAACCATATGTCATAGCTACCCAAGCTAATGTAGAAGTTTATTCGGAGAACCTATTCCATTGGAATTACAATGTAATTCGATCCTTCTCTAATACAATACTCTCAATCATATTACTAGGGTATGGATATATTATGTCAAACCCCTAATGTGATTATTCCTTCTTATATGATTCTTTTGAGTCGTATAGGAACACATTCCTTTTAATACGCTCGATACTTCGGCCAAAGATTCCCGAATCATATCTTAGAGTATTCTTCCTTTCTTATCGAGGATTAGAGATTCCTTGTTGCGCATACACTTGCCTTCATGACTAAGTGGCTTAACCCCGACTATGCCGTTGACATTCTGAAAGAGTGACGTTTGACATAATCAAAGATCAAGTACTTAACCACAAGACAACGACGATGCCTCAGGTCTAAGGACTACTTACATTATTCCAACCATTAGAGTTACTTGCTTGACATGTGAGTAGACCTCCATGCAAGTACTCTCGTTCGATTGTGTTCAGTAAACTCATTCCCCTAATGAGCACCTACATACTTGTCTTAGTGTCACAACACGAATGGGATGAGACTTTCCATCCTTCCATTTGAAGCAGACACAGTATGTACCGATCTAAGCATTGTCAGTTTCCCTCCGACAATCCAATGACCAGGAACCTTTTGGACATTTGGTTATCTGAAGAAGGTCTCTGTAGTCTAACATCATTAGATTACTTCTTCAATCAATCCATTGTCCATGGATACACTATTTAAGACATATATCGTTTATTGAGATAGTCCTAATTCGTGTCTTTGCCATTTGACGTATAAGAATCATCTATACATCCATTCATTTGTCCTGAAAGGTTTCTTCCAAAGATTGACTTTCAGGGCATATTTCCAACAATCTCCCACTTGCACTAAAGTCAATCACTAGTGTATCTTATACATCTTGTCGAGAGAGTTCATGCTCGTAGGTTAACTTGGTTATGTATTAATCCCTTTTATTTTAAAAGGGAATTTACTTATCAAATGTTTCCAAAAACATTTGATGATGTCTCTTTATTGTGTTCGAATATTTTGATGAGACCTTGATTCCATGGCTTGAGCTATCGCCCCATTACGTCGTAGTACACTACTATCGACCTTATGGTTTGGATTCAATCATTGGTTCTAAAAGAACCCCTTCATTCAAAACACCTTTTTGAAGCAGTTTCTAAAACAATATATCGTCATATATTTCGTTTGTATACTTTATACAAACTTTGCTCCATCCTTGAGACCATTGTAGTACCATACTATCAATTCATTCATATGGTTAGTTCTTCATCCAATATGAAGTTCCATTTGTTAAAATGGCTTATTTTCACTTTGGTTAACAACCTAAGTGAATGCACGCTTCCAGAGTCCCACTCTGATGTTTCTTTCTTAAAGGCAATAATACTCAATCAGTTGCTTTGGTTCTGATCCTGGGATATAGTAATATCTTAAAGTGACAACCCCTGTGGTTCTTCACTTTTGGATATCTATTTCACGAGTCAATACATGTGTCCCTTTTGTGATTTTATGACACATTCATTATAAGGGTTCTGAAAGTGATTTCCTATCACATAGGAAAATGCTTTCTTAAATCTACAGCATTTGAGATTTAATTCCTCATTCAATATCCTTGAGATAGTCTTGTTATAAGCTCATATTTATATATATTTTACATCAAATTCTCTTGTCTTTTCTTAGTTATTTCCTCATATTTTTGTGCTATTTACTTTGTTTTTGTGTTTTATAGAATTTATCTAGCTAAGAAAATAAAAATAGCACTAGTGTGATTTTAAGTAATAAATTCGTCATTTCTACCTTGCTCACTTATTTTATTATTGTAACTTAAGAAAACATTTTGGCAGAAAACAAAAGAGAGTGGACGAGGCACTGACTGGAGACAAGAGGAAAGGAAGGCAGCTGACGAGCACGAGGCCTTAGGCGTGCGGAAGAAAAGAAATAAAAGAATAAACGTGGAAGGCATGAGGGGGAATCAGGAAATAAGGGAAGTGGAAGACAGAAAACTAATGGATAAAAAAGAGAGCACTTGCGGGAATAATAAAAGAAGCTGTGCAGGGAGCACTTCGTTGGAAGGACAGCGAGGATAACGTGGGGAGAAGCAAAGCTGCCTTTGGCAGCTGGAAAACAAAAGGAATAAGAATGGAAAGCACAGGAAGAAAAGAGGAGGAGACGGGAAAAGGAGGGAGACACGGGATTGGGAGTGAGCTGCCAGGAGGCAGCAGCAGACGCGAGAGGTGCGAGACTGAGGGAGGACAGCTGGCAAGCGCGCGGGAAGCGAGAAATAAGGAAAGGACGGACGCAGCTGCAAAGAGAAGGCAGCTGGGGAGCTTCTGAAAAAGAGCTGCTCTCCACACGAAGAGGAAAAGCTGCTGAGGCAGCTAGCGAGAAGGAAGAAGGCGCGCGAGAAGGGAGAGAGCTGCCTGCACATGGCAGCTGACCAGGGGATTCGAAGGCTCGGTGAGGCAGGAGACACGCGGGTGAGCATGGAGGAAAAAGTCAGGACAGGCGGAAGATAGCTGCTCTCCACAGGCAGCAAAGAAATAGACAGAGCACTGAAGCACTCTCCTCTCTCGGTGTTATTCTTCCTCATTTGGTTTTATTTTTCTTAAACTCATGTTTAATTTAATTTGCTTTTCAATTATATTAAACATGTGTAATTAATTTCTGTTTGGTTAGAGGTGAATTTGAAACCATGGATAAATGTTTATTATGATTTGATTTACTCCAGTTATGAATTTATGAATGTTGGATGTGGTTTACTTTTCTGTGTTGATTAAGAACTTGTTTATGTATGTGGGTTGAGGGTCGACACTTAATTTGCATGCTTAGACTTGATGCTAGGATATAAGGGAATTTCACCTAATCGTTATGAACTTATATTCATGAGTAGTAAAACTCGCTAGTCACTATTGTGTTTAGTAAACCCTAGGTTGGATTAACATGCGTATTCCATAGTTATGAATGCCTAGTCGATGTTTATGATTTCCATTAAACTTAATGATCTTTGATATGTCTCTCTATCATGCGTATTCCATAGTTAGGGAACTTGATAAGAATAATTTGGTTGTGATGCGTATTCCGTCCAATTCAATGAATCTAGGGAAATCTGAAAGTTAATTTAAGTGGACCTAATTAACTTGGAGCGTTGTCATTTATTCGTTTGTTGAAATCATAACTGGGAATCAAATTATATGCATATATTCATGTGTGGATAAGGACCCCTCTAACTAACGTCTCATCATTCTATGAAATATATTTTCTTTGAAGTTTGTTTTTAAGTTTCTGTTTTAAATTCAATTTCGTCAAAAATCAATCCCCCATTTATTTTAAAGTGTTAGATTTGTTAGAAATCAATTTAGTTTGTGTTTTCTTGAGTCTTGAATTATTTTGAGTCTTTTGATTTGTTTTAGTTTATTTGTTAGTTTTATTTTGAGTGATTCTAGTTAAGTATTTTAATTCTAGTTTAGTGTTTTAAATTTTGTTTTTACGTTTTTAATTTAATTTTACTTTGGTTAGCATCCCTAGTTAATCCCCGGTTAGAACGATCCCTACTTACATCATTACTACAATTGTCACAAATAGGGTTTAATTTGTGCGTTAGTTATTTTTCGCATCATCTTGCTATATCAATAAGTCCAATTTCAAGTCTATACTTCAAAATTGACCGTGTCATGTTTTGTCGTTTTTCGAGTAACATCTATGATTTATCAAGTCTATCAAATAGACTTCATTCATATCTTGTTTGCTCAAATTATGACATCACTCCCACTGGCGTTGATGTAACTTAGCATTCATTCAAAAATTAACAATTATATTTTCTTGATTTGAATGCATATTGCTCCCATTAACTTGTCTTGGATCTATTGACAATCATTAAAATCCATTAGCTTATTGATGATATCTCAACTATTTTGAGACCATCAACAACACTAGCTAACACAAGTTTTTCAAACGAATCATACACAAAAGAATTCCTTCTCAAGCAATTCCATTTGAAATGTGTAACTTGCTTTATCAAGTCTATTCATTTAATTCATATGGTGTCATATACCATACTTCAAGTTTTAGTCATACTAAGACCTTTAATATAGTCATATAAGAATTATCCAAGTCTTTAGTGGAAGCATGGCTTCTACTAAGGATATAGAAACTCAACCATTCCTTCTAGGTGGTTGATATAATTCTTTATCGAAACTACATAGAGCAATATTGTTACATTAGATGTTGAATTTGGATTGTCTTGTTGTTAAACCAAATGTTGTGACTCATTTTGAAACTATTCCCTTTTGTTTCATCAACTTGTCCATATGCTTTGTCATTAGCTTGTTCTCATAAAAGAGAATGATGGACAACTCCCAACATATAACCATTTTATGCTAGGTTGACGAAACCAACATTCAAAGACTATCTTTAAATGTCACACACAACATAGAATTTTAACGTTTGAAGAGCTTGAGTCTTTTTTAACAATTAAAATTACAAACTCTTAATAATAGTCAAGTACTATTATTCTTTTGACAACTATAAACCAATCACATTCAAGTTTATATCCATTTTCACACCTCCCACTATTTCTCATGACTTTAATGAGAAATCATTTCATACATTCAAAATGTATAAAATTGGAGTATATTGGTAGAAGACATTGTGTAGTAGCTTTAAAACATTTCAAGCTTATTTGTTTCAATCTTCACTAAGTTAATGTCTTGTTATTAAGTGACTAAAGTCTTTAAACATTTTATAGATTTAGACACTTCTTTCTTGGTTTAATCAATAGCACAATAGACATTTTAAAACCTTTTAACGAATGCCCAATTAGTTGTTCAAAACCACTAATTGAATCAAGAGTGATCTTGATTATTGTGTTTCAAATGATATAAATCTTGTATCTCAACTAGGATACAACAAGACAATATTCAATTCATAATACTATTTTTAAGAAAATGTATTTAGAAGGCATTCATCACATTACATTAATATGATAATTCAAACATTCATAATGTTTAATATAAAAAGTATTAGCTCTAAACATTTAGAGACTAATTTAAATACCTTTATACATTTAGGCATTATTAGTGGCCTTCCATCATATGAAGCCACATTAAGTTCTTAACAAAATAAGAAAGTTTAAAGACTGTCTTTAAATGCCCAACAAACTTCTTAAGTAGTAAGCAAAAAAACATGGTGGCCGAACTTCTTCTCCACACTTTTCTTTGCTTGTTCATCTTCTACTTGGCTCCTCCACCTATATACAATTATACAAGTGATTAGCCCTTTATATCAAATATAAATATTTAGAAGATCTAACATTTAGAATTGAAAATAAGAACATAAACCATACCTTGTGGTTTGTCCTTAAGACTTGCAAGGTATAACCTGCAATTCCTCCTCCAATGTCCCTCCTTTCCACAGTGGTGGCAAGTCCCTTTGGGCTCATTTGCCTTCTTTTTCCACACTCCTCCTTTCGGCTTATGAGTGGGTGACTTCATCTCCTTTCCTTTGCCTTTGCCTTGCGGCTTGGCCTTGGAAGAGGATGGCTTGTTGTAGGCTACTGCAACAGTCCCTACAACGTTCTCCTTCTTCATAGTCTTCTCGGCAGTTACTAACATATTTAGTAACTCAGAGAGAGTACTATCCATCTTATTCATATTGTAGTTCATTACGAACTGCGCAAATGAATCAGAAAGAGAAGCCAATATGAAGTCCTGGGCCAATTCCCCGTCAAGTGGAGTACCAAGGTTCTCCAATTGTTCAATGAATCCTATCATCTTCAGTACATGTTGATGTACCGGAGCCCTTTTGACCATCTTGGTCTTCACAAGTTCACAAACAGTGCTAAAGCGACGGTTGCGCGTCCCTTCGCCATATAACTCCGTAAGATGGAGTATTATGGAAAATGCACTGTCCATGTCCTCGTGCTGTCTCTGTAGCTCCTCATTCATGGAAGCCAACAGATAGCACTTGGCTTGTGTGTCATCCTCAACGTGCTTGTCAAACTTAGCACGTTCATCCTCTGTAGCCTCAGGGCCGAGAGGTATGTGAGGTGGAGGCTTGTCTAGCACGTAAACAATCTTCTCCAATGTTAGGAGAATCTTGACATTACGATACCATGATGGGAAATTGTGCCCCTCAAGGCAATGTTTGTCGAGTATTTTCGCGAGTGTGCTTCCAACCATATCTATATACATAAACAATAAAATAATTAATTTGATTGTTGATTAAGTCAAACGATTCGGGTCTTTAAACCGAATGACACCACCCACGATTTTTGGCAAATTCCATATCCCTCAAGATGGAATCCGGGAGATTTCAAAGAAAGCTCCTAGCGGGTTATGGGAGGCTCACTATTACCAAGCCCACCTCACGATTATACGATGTTGGCTAGCAAAAATAATAATGAGAGGGTACGCTTACCCATTCACAACAAGCTTTTGTGATTACCCATCTATTTGGCCTCTAGAGAACAATGCCTCACGATTATACGATGTTGGCACCATTTCTCTTAGTTAAGTTCTGTCCCACCATGCTGGTTTATATAGGGGTCCAAATATGACCTCACGATTATACGATGTTGGCCACACTCGTTGCCTACCTTAACCTCATCAAATGTTTTAAATAAACTCCTCCTGAATATAAGCATGCACTTTGAACTCCCCCATTATAGGGTGAAGGCGGTGTACAAGTCATAAACGATTGGAGCCTACCAAGGTGGTAGTTGATCGGCTTACGAAGTCAGCGCATTTTATTCCAGTGAGGGATAAGTATTCGTTAAGCCGATTAGCTAAGTTATTTATTTCATAGATTATGAAGTACCTTGGTGTGCCAGTTAATATTATCTCAAATCGAGATCCCAAATTTACTTCCAAGTTCTGGATAGCATTCCAGGAAGCTCTTGGTACGAGATTGCTTTATAGTACTGCATATCATCCTCAGAAAGATGGACAATCTGAGAGGACCATTCAGACATTAGAGGATGTGTTGAGATCTTCAGTGCTGCAGTCTAGAGATAGTTGGCATGGTTGCTTGGTTTTAATGGAGTTCGCCTACAACAACAGTTATCATTCGAGCATTGGTATGGCACCATTTGAGGCACTTTATGGGAAATCTTGTCGTATGCCTATATGTTGGCCAGAGGTTGGCGAAAGAGTTTTAGTGGGCCCTGAGATTGTGGATGTGACTACTCAAAATGTTCAGGTAATTAAGTCTAACCTGAAGGCCGCCCAAGATCGACAAAAGAGCTTAGCTGATAAGCATGCCACTGATCGGAAGTATAATGTAGGTGATTGGGTATTTCTGAAGCTATCACCTTGGAAAGGTGTTGTACGATTTGGAAAGAAAGGAAAGTTGAGTCCTAGGTACATTGGACCATATATGATCACCGAGCGAGTCGATGAGCTTGCTTACAGGCTTGAGTTGCCTCCAGAGTTATCCAAGGTACACGATGTGTTTCATGTTTCGATGCTTCGACATTATGTTTCCGATCCTTCACATGTGATTCCTCCTCAACCTTTGGAAATTAATCCGGATTTGACTTATGATGAGGAACCAGTGACTCTATTGGATTGGAAGGATAAAGAACTGAGGAACAAGACAGTTCGTTTGGTAAAAGTGTTATGGAGAAATCATTCAGTGAAATAAGCTACTTGGGAGACAGAGGATTGGATGAGAGAGATGTATCCACGATTGTTTTATGATTATTAGTGGATGTATTTGTTATGTATAATTTCGAGGACGAAATTTTATAAGTTGGGGAGATTGTCACAGCCCGTCCCGAGAAATATTTATCGCTAATGTAAAAAGACTAGATTACCCTTGGACATTAAGAAGTGTGGTCTGTGATTTGTTTTGAAATGGAATTATTTGAATTTTCCTAAGTTTTGGAACCACTTAGGAACTAAGAAACTTTGGTTTTGATTGGGTGTTGACTAGTTTGGACCACACATATCACTTCTCCTTTCTCTCTCTTCCTTCCCGTGTTTTCTCTCTGTCCCTCGGACTCTCTCTATCTCTCTATCTTCTCTTCCGTACGAACTCAAACCCAAAACCCGTTGAATCGTGACGGATCGAGGACGTTGAAGGTACCATTGTGTTCCTTGCAAGCTCAGGAACACATCTAGACCATTTTCAGGTAAGGATAGCTTCGTTTTCACGTCGAAACCATAACCCCGATTCGGGGTACTATTCATGCAAACGTTAAATCTCGTGCTTTTGGAAATTTCAAGCTTGTAGGAAGCTTAGTGAGGTCCCAAGGAAGCTCGGAGTGCTTCGTTTGAAGGTTTTGGACGTCGGGATCATGTGGACGAAGTTTGGCCCGTTTTTCTTGGAATTCTCTGGTAAGATCCCGTGACTTTTAGAGCTTTAAAATGGTATAACGTGATTGTAGATGTTCCTAGCTTCATTTTGGTGCCAATTGCATGAAAAATGGTTGAGAAACGAATGAGAATAGTGAGTTTGAAGTTTTGCCCAGTTTCCGGCGCCGGCGACGGTCGCCGGAGCTGGAGGTAGGAGATGGGAGAATATTCCATCAAGTCTGACGGAATATTCTCATGCCGTCAGTCAAATGTAACGGAATTTGTTAGGTTTAACGGAATATTCCCTAACGGTGGTTAGGGAATCCGTCAGGTTTGGGCAGCGCGTTTTGTCGTGCCCTTGCCGGCGTGTGGGAGGTCCAAAAATAATTCTAAAAATATGGGGATGATCCTGAGGTTGTGTAGATCACTGTGGTATATTCATATACCTATTTTGAGCAATGTATGAGAAGTTATTAGCTAATATTACCTATGTGCTTTAAAATAACGTTTTTATAGTTAATTCGCATATAGGTGAGACTTATCCCGAGGACGAGCATATCCACGGGCGACTTGGGGGTTACGACCCATCGATATATCAATGAGTGGGCTTTTGTTTTCAGTATATAGTTATATACTTGATATATTTCCCATAAATGTGTTTAAACGAAAGTATGCTTTGAAATAATATGCCAAATGCCTTTATATTTTGAATATGCATTTCATGGTTGCATATATATATATAATTGTGGTGTTGTGGAGGCACAGGTAAGTAAAGGTAAGTTATGTTTGGTCTAGGTGAACTACGAACGGCTTGATCCCTATTTAGGCTACGTAGGTAGTCTAACGAGAGGTTAGATGCATCCATTTAATAAATGAGATGAACATGTTGATTGTCTATATGAGATATGAATGAGAAACGATTAGCTCATAAACCTGCACCCTGGGTGAATGCGATTTAGCCAGAGAGAGTTGGCACAGGCCTGTATATTATGTCACCTTCCGCACCATATGCTCACATTGGATCTAATTTAGGTGCACAGTCTTGTCATACAGACCACTATAGGTGGTTCCGACTCATAGGTGACTAACGTATTATCGCATAGCTAGCATTGAGAGAGTAGAATTGAGCATAATTATATTACACCCAACCTTGACGTACAGACTCTTTTCAGTGGTTCCGACTTATGTGCAATATATTGCCGTATAGGTCATAGTAATGACTCCGGCTAGATTGAGTTTGAGCTATGAATTCAGCCGTACAGACTACCACAGGGGTTCCGGCTAACATATTATACTTCTATGAAATCATTCTTACCTGGATTGTTTACTTGTTATATTTTGGCATGGCATACATATGAATAGGATTATGTGAAGCATGAACTGATTTGATATGATTTCAGATATATATATATATATATATATATATATATGTGTATATGCTTATATCTTGATTCTGGGAAAATTATACATGTTTTACAGCGAGGGGTTAGTTATATTGTTAAATGAATGGTTTTGTGAAACATTTGTTTTTGCCCACTCACGTTTTCTGTTTTGCGCCCCTCCAGGTTCTAAGTAAGATTGTTGTTGGTGGCTCGAGATCTTCGGCAGTTCTGACCTATTTGACATTCCTGGTACTGTGTAACTAGTACTTGTCCTACTGGATTGCACCTAGAATTTATGCTCTGATTAGGAGTGTTACTGTTGTAACTAACTTCTATCAATTTCTGTTTAGTAGTGCACACTAGTAATTTGGTTTTCAATTATTCGTGTATTTGCTATCTTTATCGCTTCCGTACTGTGCACATGGTTACGTCACTCTCACGTGACGGCCATCATGCCTTGACCTCGGTCGGGGTGTGTCACATACCCCGCCTCCGGAATATAACAAATCACAACTCAAGAATAGATTCACATAGCAAATTTTCGTATACTTTATGACTGCATCTAACCTCCTTGTTAGACTTCCTACGTACCCTCAATAGGGATCAAGCCATTCGTAGTTCATCTTTGCTATAACTCGACATATAACACAGTCTGTTCAAGCCAAAATGCATAACATTCCTCAATCATACATTTGGACTTGACAAACATGAATTTTTCGATTCAAACTACATAACAACCCGCATGACAATCAAGGTTTCTATTTCATCCATCATATAAATCATTATATTTCAACATAAAATATCTATTCATATCATGTAATATATTAAAAAATCAACAAAGCATAATAGTATCCTCTAGTCGTATGGATTACTGATCTAGTCATATTAATAACAATCATATTCAACGTCCTTCCAAAATCATCTCAAGTAACCCATTCCATGATATCAAGGAGGCACGATATTAACATTTAATTATGTTAATCAGTCAATCAGATCATACCTCAATGCACAAAATTAATAAAGGACTTCTACATAATTCCCTGCCTGGATTTCAAGTAATAACTTGATAATTCTAATTTATATTCACAAGATCTATTGTGGGTAATTCCCATTCACTCAAATCCAGGGTACAAGTCTAACTTATGTAAATGAGCAAGAGTAGGGATTTCAGACCACTCAACGGAATCCAACCACATCGGGTTCCGGATCACTTTATGAACCAAAATTATCAATCAGTTTCTCGCATGTAAAATTAGTGTCATCGATCATAATCTATAAACATCAAGTATAGAATCATGCTTTATGAAATCATAATCAAGTCGCTGACAACTTCGAATGAGTCACCCAGACATCCAACGACTTTTCTAATTCAAAGCACAAGATTCTCAAAATCCATCGTTCATATGTACATTAAAAACTAGGGTTAGAGGGACGCAGTTTGGCTGAAGCCTACATCCTTGAAGCTATCTCAATCCAAACTTAATGAAACCCGAGGTGGATACGATACCAGACCATCACTCAAGGGAATCGCGGAGTATGAGGGATTCCAGACTATTTCTCAACGGAATCCGAGTGGATATGATTTTGGACCATCACTCGATGGAATCGCGAAGTACAATGCATAACAACCACTAAATGAAACCCAAGCTGGATACAATTCCGGACCATCACTCAATGGAATCGCGGAGTAAGAGGGATTCCGGACCATCTCTCAACGAAATCCAAACTAAATTATGTTCGCCTATCGAAATATACCAAGTACAACTAACCATCAACATCTCTAAAATGCGTATGGTCCCCCATCGTGGATATACCAAGCAGAACCATAGGCATAATCTCATCGTGCATGCAGTGATCGCTCATCGCAGATATACCAAGCATGATCACTCCTGAATACATATGGTCCCCCATCGCGGATATACCAAGCAGAACCATATGCATAATCTAATAACATAGGCAGTGATCACCCATCGCAGATATACCAAACATGATCACCCCTAGCAGTCCCCCATCGCGATTATACCAAGCAAGACTGTATTCTGTAGCTCTAGGTAGTGATCACCCATCGCGGATATACCAAGCATGATCACTCCTAGAATGCGTATGGTCCCCCATCGCGAATATACCAAGTAGGACCATCCATGTACCTCTGCTACATGGTGCAGTCAATTTAACACACAACTCAACCCCTATGAGTTTCAACGTAGTCACCTACACCATCAACTTCTCATGGCCACCAACTAATATGTCAAACAAGCATATAAGTTCTATAAATACAACCAATAAGATTCTAGGATCACATTGTCATAACAACAATCATACACATCATACTAATCATACATATCTAACCACTTTTCATATACGTTTCCAAGCTACAGTCGATTCACAATTAATAAACATAGATTGATGCTAAAAATAAAAATAACAATTTAATAGAAAACACATTTAATAAACAAGTATAACTCAATATGGTGCCACTAATGCATATATTGAGACACACGTCAACTGGGAACGACACGTCATCGTGATGAGCCAACTAAGCTCCATCAAGCCTCAACAACAAACTAGAGGTAAACGACACTCTAGAGTATATCACATTGATAAGAACGTCAACCGTCGATAAGGTAGGTCCATTAAGGTCAACAATCTAAGGTTATTCAATCCAGAAGATCCGCACATCGGATTTCTGATCCGAAAGTTCTCAAAGGTCCAACAACTAATAACTATGGTGCTCACACAATTGTACGACGATCCAACGATCGGATTGTCATCAATCACACAAACAAGTGGTGGTCCAATTTGATCACCACACCAAACAATTGAATTTCAGGAAACTGAGCTAGACATAGGTTCATAGGGTCACTAGAAGGTATTTGGTACTTAGACAACACTCGTGAACGGTCCCACGCACCACCACACGCGATGGTAGTTATGGTGAAGGGTTTCAAAACCCAAATTTTCAACCTTAACCAAAAAGGCTCAAATTTACGTGGTAACTAGAGCTCAACAAGGGAAACATTATTCACAACTAGGCCAACGACAAATTCTAACCGGAAACCATCCAAATTCATCGGAGAAAACCGGGTTTCTAGGGTTCTAAACACTCAATTCTAAAACGAATACGAAAGCACAAACCAAGTATACCAACTTGAAGATTATGAAGAATAGATGAAGTTTAATACCTCACTCGAAAGAAATGGTTGCCGAAATCACCGGAAAAATGACAAAATCGCCGGAAAACCACGGAACTTTGCTGCCTCGAACTGGAAAAATGGATAAGAATATGGGAAATATAACACTACAGAGATGTAGGGCTCACCAAGAGCTTTCCATGGACACCAAGATCACCCAAAATGGAGATCGGATGAAGGAGATACAAGCAGGTCAAATTTATGGGTTAACGGGTCCAATTCACCCCCAAAATGGGTTAGCAGCAGCCCATCTCCCTTTCTCCCCTCTTTTTTTTTTTCAGAAACCTTCCCCTTTTTAATCTAACTTAACCTTTAACCCACATGTGGGAATTAAATAATTCCCACAATCTATAGTTCACAACTTAAAACGTCCGTAACTATACCGTTATAACTCGGACTCGCAAACGGTTTTCGCCTATGCGTTCTTGGGTTCGAGATCTATTTAAAAACACTAGTTAAAACTTCGAAAAGTCAACGAAAGATAAAGATTGATTACGAAAATTCAAACCCGATAACTATTCAATTTAATTCCCAAAATTTCCGAAATTAAAATTAAGTAATAAAAATGACGTAAACGTGAAATACGAACTTAAATTACGAGATACATAATGAATAGTGAAATTCTGGGGACGGGATTTCACACTACTACTTTTACCATAAGGTCAACTTCAACGGTTGGAGTTAAAACTTAAACTTTTAGCCCATAAAATTTAAGTTCTATTTCAGAAACAACTCTTTTCCTCTAACGATTTTGGCTTAAAATTTTAGCCCGAGATTATTAAAAAATGATTTATTTTAGTTTTATTTTTAGTGACATTTTTAAAAATAAAATTTATGTAGATTAACGACAGGGAGCACCTCAGTATACGATCGTGCACAGTAATGGTAGTCCTTATTACACCTAAGGTCAACTTCGATTCACCAAACCAAGGTTCATCTCGTGTAGTGATTGTGGACTTATAGAAGGATATTGACTAGACATTTGATGTATCAGACTCGACTCAATCTTTCGTAGCATGCATTCTCATCTGTATCGCAATTGGATTCAATAAGCTACGTGCCTAGTGCACCCTTGAGTCCCCCAAACTGACTTACTCGTGGCAACCTTCCGACCGCCCAACGACCTATAACCTAAAATATTTAAATTCCGATAAATAATGAAAAATCACTAAACTTACCTCATTCTGACATATATGCACCGCATGAAAGAACATGGAAAACCACACAACCTACCCCCCTCCTTAAACACAAATACATGGGTGTATAGAAAGAAAAAAAAAGGAAAAATTGTATGTCAAAAGTGAATTTTTGTAGATGTTTTAACAAATACGTAGGTATTTATAGAGTTTTTTGGGTGAATTTTGATTTAAATAAAAATTTTAAATTATTTTAGATGTTGAATTTAATGTATTTATAAGCCTCATTTTCTGGGGCTAAATTTGGCCCAAAAATAAGTTTTAACCCAAAGTTCATTTTTAGCCCAATGACTGGAGAAATTTTGGGGGTTTTAAAACTCAAATGTTGAGTTTTAACCCAACCATTGGATTGGTCTAAGAAATGGTAAAATAACAAAACACACAAAAAAATGTTATCTTTTTAATTTATATTTCGGGTTTTCATGTATGTCATACTTAACTTGTGAAATTATGTCCCTGGATTTCACTACTTGATTTTTGTAATTCGTATTTTCCTGATTTTATTTTTATATCGTGAATTTTAGAGGTTTTGACTAGTTATTTAATTTCGACTTTTCTTCACTAGCCATTAAAAATTCATAGACCTTTCGAGGTCATACTTAGTATTTTCAGATAAAACTCGATCCCATGAACGCGTACGCAAAAACTGTTCACGAAACATATTTTGAACGAAGGAAATATAAGCAAGCAAAGGCAGAAGCATTTTCGTCATTTGGACTTCTATATATAGAAGGCTCCATCAAAACTGGAGTAGCCTTACCATTTTTGGAAACTTTGACCCACAAGCTGGCTCATGAGTTGACCCCGAATGCCTTCCTTGGCTCGCGACTTTAACTCGTTTTCTGGGCAAATTTTCTAATGCTGATTCTGGCAAATTCCGACGATGAAGAACTTATCCACTGCCACGAATCCGACTCAGCGCCGCCCCAACATCCTTTCTGGTTGACCACTTGTCGCGGCGGAGCAATGCTCAGGTTTTTTTTCAAATTTTTTACGTCGGTGATCTCATATCTCTGTTCACCTCAACACTAATCACCACCGCCAGTTGACTCACTATATCCCTAACTACAAAACCCAAGCTTCACATTGGACGTTGAAGCTCCAATGAGTCCATGGCGAGGTACACAATTTTCTGATGATTCGACGACTTCCCGGTGAAATTCGATGACCTCAAGCCAGTTTCTGACTTCGGCTTATGTATAGAAATTTTCTTAACTCTTCACGAGCTTCAATTTGATATATTATGGGTCGATTTTAGTATTGGTCGAATTCTGGGGAGTTGTGGTCGACGACTATAACGTGCAGCAGCGCATGGCCAAATGACCCTACCTTGTTTGCCTAAGCTAATTGTGATGTCGTGAATCCGTTTTTATGTCTGTTTGATGAGATTCAATCATTTGAACTTAGTTTTGTAAATGATTGCCGCTTGACCTTTGTAGAAGGGGAAGATACAACTGTTGGATCGTTATTGAAATTATAATATGTTGTTGTGAAAGTAATGTTATACCCTTAGGAACTCTTGGATTGAAAATCCGATGTGCGGATCTTCTGAATTAGATTGATTAGGATTGTTGACCTCAACAGGGACCACTTTGATTGAGGGTTGACTTTTGGTCAACATGTCCCAAATCATTCATGAATGTTGTGGCTTGTATGATCTAGAATTACATAATTTATCGAGTTCTAAGATGAAAATTGTGTTTTGTTCTAGGCGTTGATCGTGTATGAGTGCTTCTATCCTTGTGCTAGGGTGCTATAGCGTGAACTCTAGGTGAGTGACTTTAATATATGTGGTATAATAGTACTCATGAAATTCTCATGGTAGGATACTTAGGGTGTGTTTGTTTCAGCTCGCTAACTTTCATTGGATTGGACTGGACTAAACTACATGTCACTGTAATCCTGTATTTGTTGCACACACGAACTAGCGTTAATGAGACTCGCCTACACTAACCCCGACTAAACGATTCGTTAGAGGGGCTTAGTGAGGCCCCCTGAAATCGGGTGGACTGCTAAGACCACCCATGTCTACTTCGCCTCTCCTCACTTCGCCCATCGCATCTACTTCTTCCTCACTTCCACAACCATTTTCAAACCCATATCCCGCAAAATTCAAAAATAAAAAATAAAAAATATGCAGTCGTTCCATTTTTCAAATCCAGATCCAACCCACAAAATAGAACCCAAAAACCTATAAAACACACACACACACACAAATATGCAGTGGGTATAAGCTTAAATCAACAATGGGATTGACTGAAGGCAAACCGAACCCAGAAAACATGAAACTCCCTGATTGCAAACCTTTTCCATCTCCCACATTCGAGCCAATCACACATGCACCACAACCCCAACTCCTAAATTTTCACTTTATTTCTTGCTATGTGGTTTGATTTTGAAGATTTGCAGTAGATTATGAAGTTGTGAGAGGAAGTGAAGAGGGAGAGAGATAGGAAGATATAGAGTTGGATAGGATAAGGAAAAAGGGAAGAGACATGTGAGAAAAAGAGGGAAATAGTTTGACCAAAAAATAGGGAGATTCTAGAAAACGAAAAAAAAATAAAAAGTGAATTAATTTTTGTTATTTTTATTATCCTGTTTTTTAGTCTGACACTGCACCAAACACTTCACTAAGTTAGTCTAGCTTAGTCTAGCTTAGTCTAGCTTAGTCTAGTCTAAGTCGGTCCATGATAAGCTTATATTTATATATATTTTACATCAAATTCTCTTGTCTTTTGTTAGTTATTTCCTCATATTTTTGTGCTATTTACTTTGTTTTTGTGTTTTATAGAATTTATCTAGCTAAGAAAATAAAAATAGCACAAGTGTGATTTTAAGTAACAAATTCGTCATTTCTACCTTGCTCACTGATTTTATTGTTGTAACTTAAGAAAATATTTTGGTAGAGCAAATAAAAGGTGACTGACTGAGTTATATATATATAAATATAAAATAAGCAACTTGAGGCAGCGTGGAGATTAGGCCTCAGGGGGTGACAGAAGCATGCACTAAAGAGAAATAAGAAAAGCATTGAGGTTAGTGGGATTTAAAAGCAAAAGAAAAGAATAAAAAAAAATAAAAATAATAAAGAAGTGGGCAGTGTGAGGCGCACTGGGGATATTTGATGGAGGAATAAGAAAGGCTTCGGGGGAATAGAGGAGTAGTGGGGGACACAAGGGAAATGGAGGGAATAAATAAAAGAAAGGTGGAAGGAGCACTGGGGGGAGCTGGAAGCCTCGGCATAAAGACAGCCAACGAAGATTGGAAGGGAGGCCTGGGGATTTGAGAGAGGGCTGCCTTGCAGCAGGGCAGGTCAGGACAGAGGGATAGACACGGGAACAGGAAAGCAGCAAAGTCAGAGGAAGCACGGGAATCAGAAGCTGCAAGGAAGGCTGCATCGCGCGGGGAAGTGAGAAGCAACGCTGCCTTTTGGGCAGCTGTCGAGACGTGGGAAGGAAGGCGCGCGGAGGAGGTCAGCGAAGTAAGGGCAGTCAGCGAAGAGCAGAAGACGCTGGCAGCTGGCGAAGGAGCAGCAGGAGGGAAGGCAGGTCCTGACGCGTGGAAAGGAGTTGTCTTGGCAGCGGGAAGCAAGCTGCTTGGGCAGCAACTTTGAGGAGGACGTTGCCTTTGGTGAGACGTGCGTGAAGGTGAGAGTGCATGAAGAACGGGGAGGGAGCTGAGAAAGAAAGCTGCCTTTAGGCAGCTGGCAAGTCAGAAGAGTGGGGCAGCACAGAAAACTGTGCGGACTGAAAAAGGCAGAGAGAGCACACCAACTGCACGGGACAGAGAGGAAGAAATTCCTCACTCGGTTTAATCCTCCAAACTCATGTTTTACTTTCTGTTTTAATTTAAATAATGTATAACTAATTTTATTTTGGCTAGAGTTTAATTCAAAACCATGAATATATTTGTAATATGAATTGATTACCTTCAGTTGTGATTTCTGAGTTGTGATTTAATTTGCTTAACTGCTTGATTGATAACTTATTTTTGTATGTCGATTAAGGATGCATACTTAATTTACATGCATGAATTTGATGCTAGAATATAAGTGAATTTCACCTAATCGTTATGAACTTATATTCACAAGTAGTGAAGGTCGCTTATAAACGATCGCGTTAGGTAAATTCTTGGCATAAGTTTCATGCAATTCATAGTAACAAGTGCCTCGTCAATGCTTATGATTTTCATAAAACTTAATGATTCTTGCTTGGATCTCTATTATGCAATTCATGTAGGGAACTTGTGGGGAATGTTTTGGGTTGTCGTATGCAATCATCCAATCCATTAACTTAAGGAAAATCTGAGAATTAATTTAAGCGGACCTAATTAATTTGGGGCGTTGAGAATTTACAATTTATTGAAAGAACAACTGAAAATCAATTTAGGTTGCATATATGTCATGTGTGGAGAAGAACCCTCTAGCCAATCCGTCATTTATCATTTTACCTTAATTTTATGTTTTTGTCAATTTTGTAATTTATTTAAGTTTAATTTACTTTTCATCAAAATCAATCCCCCATTTTATTTTAAAGTGTTAAAATTGTTAGAAATCAATTTAGTTTGTGTTTTCTAAATTCTTGAATTATTTTGAGTCTTTTGATTTATTTTAGTTTATTTGTTAGTTTTATTTTGAGTGATTCTAGTTAAGTGTCTTGAGTCTAGTTTAGTGTTTTTAATTTTGTTTTTACGTTTTTAATTTAATTTTACTTTGGTTAGCATCCCTAGTTAATCCCCGGCCTAGAACGATCCCTACTTATCCATATACTACAACTGTCACAAATAGGGTTTAAATTTGTGCGTTAATTTATTTTCGCATCAGTCCACCTTAGTCTAGTCTAAGCCAGTCGAGTCCGAGATAGTCCGGTGCAACAAATGCACCCTTAGTAGATATGGCATGGATTTACAAAATGTGTTTTCTACTAAATTGTTGCTTTTAAATTCAGTCATTGATGTATATTATGAAATGTGTTTTGATATGCATATTTGAAATGATTGTGAAATAAGAAGGCTAGTATAGCACTGGTAACACAATGTTATGAGAGATGTGACATCGAACTTGTATCCTGTGGATCCCATTGAATTGGTCTAGAATCCTATTTATATTTGGTTCCATTGAGTTGGTCTGGAACTAGATTCCTAGAATTCTATTTGGTTCCATTGCGTTGGACTAGAACCTTGTAACATCTGGATTCCATTGATTTGGTCTAGAATCTCACTTCCGATTCAGTTATGTTGAACCCTATATTCCTTTAGATTCCATTGAGTTAGTCTAGAATCCCACTTCCTATTCAGTTTCATTAAGTTGGTCCAGGACCCTGTATTCTATTAGATTCCATTAAGTCGGTCGAGAATCCCACTTCCTATTCGCTTTTGTTGAGTTAGTCCACCCTATGTCTTATGGATTCCATTGAGTTGGTATGGAATCGCATCTCCTAGTTCCATTGAGTTGGTCTGGAACTAGATCCCTATAATCGTCAGGTTCCTTTGAGTTAGACTAGAATGAGGAATCTTAGGAATTACAAGTTTCGGCCAAATTGTGTCACTCTATCTCTAGTTTTCAGCGTATTTATGAACTAGAGATTTAAGGACCTTTGTGAATCAATTTAGAAAAGCTGATGGATGTCTGTGTGATTCCTTTGGAACTCAGCGAGTTTTGGTTATAATTTTATAAAGTATGATGTATGAATGATGTTTCTAAACTCAGAGTTGCATACGTTGAATTATTGCTATCACATATGTTGAATTATTGTTAGGCACACGAGCTTCACAGCTTATATGGAATTTTCTTTGCCCAGTGCACCTTCCCACGATGTAGATGACGATTATGCAGGTGACAAGGTTTAGTATGCACAAGGTGCTTTTTGGGTAGCAGTGTATAGATCAGGGTGCTTGAAGTGACTAGGTTACGCTTGTACCTTTCTTTGCATCTCTTTTGGATTATCATTTTTTTTAGCCTATGGGCATGGTACCCTAATGATGGTTATGTGCATTTTGTTGTATAGTTGTTAAATATATTTGTAGGAGAGGCCCCATTAACATATTTTTCTTTGTTTCAGTTTTAGTATTCCTTTGTATCTTGTTCGTTTTCCTCGCACTCTACATTATATTGTCTCGTGTCGATCCTGAACATATCTCGGAATCAGGCGTGACACAACTCACTCACGTGACACAACTTTCTTAGGCATACAATTATATAATCAGCATAATATGATTCGAAACGTAGATGCTCACCACTCTCCTAGGAATGACGAGGAGATGTTGAATCAAATGATGAAGTGGATGATGAATGGGTAACACCAAAGTGCTTCTACTAATGTAATGTTTGATTGTTTTTTTGTTTTTGGAATCAAGTCATGTTGTGTTTTTATTTACTTTAAGTTGTTTTTTACTAATGTAAAGGTGGTGTGGTTAAATTTACTTTAATTAATAATATTATTTTGACCTTTGGATTTAAATGTGAGTTGTTAGATCTTTTTTTTACCGCTAAAATTGATTAACATAGGTTTGAGCAACTGGATTTAAAAATAAAAGAACCGTTGAAAAAATCATTCAAAATTGATCGTTCAGGCAAGGGTAAAAAAATCTGCCCTACACAATAAAAACATGTTGGAAACTAATGGGGTAAGGCGTACCATATTGGATCATAACCTAGGAATGCGCTCTAGCCATTGGATCCTAACGGCACAACAATCCCATCCGTAGAAAGGTTGTTGCTGGTGCACTCGCCCGTAGACGATCATTTTGCCTTGCGCAGGGTTTGCCTTTCCCCCTCATCACGTGCTATAGCAACAAGCTGGGTCTATGCCGCCAATTGCTTTTCTTATCCATCGGTGGTGGGTTGCAGTCTCAGATTCCTATCCCCAAACCCAAAATCCCAAAATTCTGACTCTATCCATCGGGGGTGGGTTGCAGTCCCAGATTCCCATCCCCAAACCAAAATCCCAAAATTTTGACTCTAAAATACACCATTTGGAGAGATATTGGGCCGAATTTGGAATTTTTTTGTTTCCTACTACCTAGACCTGTAACGGGTCGGGTTTATTGGGTTTGGGTCGGGTTGAACCCGACCCGTTAAGTTAACGGATCACCCGAACCCAACCCGTTAAGCTAAAGGGTCACCCGAACCCAACCCGTTAAGCTAACGGGTCATCCGTTTCACCCATTAACAATAATTATTATTATTATTTTTTGCATAGAGTTTATATTTTGTTGTTAAGACTTTACTGAAATTACTAAAACATCTTCAACTAACGGGTGCTAACGGGTCTAAAGGGTTGACCCAAAGTTACCCGTTATTTAACGGGTTCACCCGTTAACGATCCGATCCGTTAAACATTCACCCAAATACTAATATTAACGGGTCGGGTCCAAAATGCCAGGTCTACCACTACCCATTGGAGACAACAAAGGTTTCTGGTGAAAGAAGACGAATGTGCAAAGGGTTTGGGTGTACTCTAACCTTTTACTCTTATTTGTGGAGCATGTGCTGGGCACATGATAACCTTAACGAAAAAATGGATGGAAAATTTAGAAATTATCGTCAAATTGATAATCAGCTATTAATAAAAATTCAAGAAATATTTAATTAATAGGGAACTTTAACGAAAAGCTATCGGTATTGTTCACTTTAACGAAAAACCACATTTTTACACTAAAAAGTCAATCCTGGTACTATTCACTTTACCCTTTATTTTGTCCTTATCATTAAAACTCAAAGTTTTCAAACCATTTTCGTTAGTTTCCCTAAAATAAAGGTTTATAGGTAAATTGACGGCGAATTACAAATTCAAGACGGAAATTGGCAATCACCTCTCTATTATTATTTTCTCCTTCAGCGATGTGAAAGGTGAAGGTAGTCTTGTCCCTCTCTCTCTCTCTCTCTCTCTCTCTCTCTCCAGCTTTCTCTCTCTTGCTCTCTGAAATCCTCTCACTATTACTCTCTCTAAACATCCCGATTGAAAGGAGAACAAGGCAGAGAAGATCAAACCCCCAAATTCCAGTCAATCTCTCGCTCTACATCTCTTTTCATTTGGATCCCCGTAGCTCCTCCGTGCAAGAATACCTTAGTTTTTGGAAGATCTTAAAAAATATTAAAGAATGGAACCCTAGGCTCGTCGTCCCGTTCGATGCTTATTCCGGAGCCCTTTCATCCAAATTTTGAGGATTTTTTGATGAATTTTTGTTGAAATTTACACGGTATTCGAGTTTTGATTTGCAGAAAAAGGTTGACATACTTGTATTTGTGTATGTATATGTGTGTGCTTTGGTGTTTGGATTGGACAAATTTTGTTAGGGAGAGTTTTGGGGGTGGGTTTTTGAAATATTTGGTGTTTTGGGTATTTTGTTGTAGATTGAGCTGGATGGATCAGAGAATGGATCTGCTTTGTTTTTAGGGTCTAGCGGGAAGTGGGTTAGATGTTTTTGCTGATTCTGTATTGCTGGGGAGTTGCGAAATTCGATTTCGGATATGGTAACAGGTGATGGGTGAGCTGGGGTTACTGATTTTCTTGCACTGAATTGTACAACTTCCTGTATCCAGTTGACTTTTCGGGTTAGAATCGGTGTACCAATTAGTGGAAGTTCTTGTGTTGGTTTGGATGTTGATGTGGTTTCTGGGCTTTGCCTTCTGAGCTTGGAGTAGTGACTATTGAATTGAAGCGTGGTTTTTTTTTAACTGTTGAGAGGTTACATTAATTAGGTCGTAGTTCGGATATACTATTTGCATCGACGGTTGGCAGAATGAGCTTAGAGAATGAAGAACCACACTTCCCAGATCAGCCTACTGAAACGAAACACGAAATGCAAAAGTAAAAGATTTGTTTTTGGCATTTTTGATTTTACTAGTAGATGTAGTTTCTGTTGTATATATATTCATGCATATTTCATTGCTTTGCTATTGGTGAACCATAACAAATTTTTTCCTCCGGTGATCCAGGAAGTTGAAAATATCATATAGGAGAGAATTCCTACTGTCGTTTAGTGAATTAGATACTTGCAAGAAACTACCAAGTGGGTTCGACCAGTCAATAATAAGGTTAGATGCCTATTTTGAATGGTCTGATTGCTGTATCTATAACTTCTGTTTCTGAAGGTAGTTTTGTTCTTTAGATGCCTGATTTAGATGGTTGTTTGACTCATCTACCATGTTAGGCCTTGTTCATTATGTTTGATATTTTCGTGTTTCCCTTTTCAAATCAGTGAATTCGAGGATGCTTTCAAAGATCGACAGAGAACTAGTGGTTTGTCAGCTTATAGTTTCAGGCAAAACGAGTATGGTTCATCTCCACCTACTAGAGGGGATGTAGCTGGTTATTCGCGGCCAATCCATGGAAGGTGGGAAGGTCGTTCAACTGGACGGAGTGACAGGGATAGTGACTCGCAATCTGATAGGGATTCTGGTACGGTTTTGTTAATCTGTTGATATGCTTTTCTCTGTAGAACTGCAAATGTAGTTGAATATGCATGTTTCAGAAAAAAGTTCCACATGATTGTTAGTTCCTTGTGGTAGAGGTTGGCAGCGTTCTTTATAGGGATTTCAGTAGTCTTCCATAAGTAAGTGCTAAACAGGACTGTTACCCTGCATCTTCTTTACATTTTTTGATATGCAGTCATTTGACAAAAGAAACTTATGAATTTTTTAGCCTTTACCCAGACCTCTACCTACCCTCTCATCGTTGACCAAGCAATGCAAATTACATTTCAATTTTCCAAAGGACTGGGCTAAAGATTGATTATGCTTTACATTCGCAGGAGGAAAAGATATATTTTCGGGGTTATGTGAAAGTACTTAGGGATTGTGAGGGATGTCCAGATTATGCTTTTACGGATGTCTGGATTATTCATTAATGGATGTCCAAATTATGCTGTTTAGGAGAGCCATTGGAGTTTAGATCTGAGACAAATACTTTGTGGAGAAGCTGATATTTGTTGTGAGGAGATTGAAGGATCGACTATTAAAAACATTGATTAGCATATAGAATTGGTGACTGGTGCCCTTGGGGTGATTGTTAAAATCCTACCATTGTTCATTTTCTGGCTTGAAACTATTAAGAAATTAATTTCTGATTGAAATACTTTTTGTCCGCATTCTGTGTCAGGGTCATTTCTGTGGCAATATCATCTTACATTCCACCCTGCTATACTGTTTCTCTAGATAAATTAATCTCTGAAGTATTGTACTTTCTGTCCGGTTGAATTACTGTATCACTATCAGATTCCGGAAGGCATTTTGGGAACCAGTCTCGGCGGCCATTGCAGGTTCCTGAGCATGATGGCCTACTCGGAAGTGGCTCCTTTCCTAGACCAGCTGGGTTTACTGCAGGGATATCAGCACCAAAAGTTCGATCTAACGAACCGTACCAGTTGAATAGAACCAATGAGCCATATCACCCTCCCCGTCCTTACAAGGTATACCTTGTGCTTATTTGTGGCGTTGACATGTCTGGTAAACAATCATCCGAAGCTTAATGCCTGCAGTAGTGGATTTAAGTATCCACGACTTTTAAAATGGAGCAGCATAAGTTTATTTCTTGTTTTCTTTTTGATAAGATATTTTTCTCTATCTCAAAGAATAGTATAATGTGAATCTAAAGCATTCCAATTATCTCTTTCCTCTTATCCTGTAATTTGTAGGCAGCACCTCACTCGCGGAGGGATACTGACTTGTTTAATGATGAAACGTTTGGTTCATCTGAGTTGACAAGTGAGGAAAGAGCAGAAGAGGAAAGAAAGAGAAGAGGTACTTGATGAAATGTTTTTTACTTTTTTTCTTCCATCTTTTATTTGTCTTTCATATGTATCTAGTTTGGGCAAGTATATTTCTGCTCAGTTAAATCCAAGTTTGAAAGTTGATGGATTTCCTCCCAGCTTCATTTGAATTAATGAGGAAAGAACAGCACAAAGCACTTCAAGAGCAGAAGCTGAAGCCAGAGAAGAATAAAGGTGAATTTGACTTTGCTACGCTGGTGGATGATTCCAAAGATGAGAGGAGACATAGAAGCAGTGAAGTAGAGGAGCCTCTCATACCACCAGCTGCAAATACCGATTCTGAAAAATCTAGTTTTCTTTTGCAAACTGCTGCACCCAGACCTCTGGTACCCCCAGGTTTTGCTACCACAGTTTTGGAAAGAAATCTTGGACCAAAATCCTTGAGCGATACCCGTGAAGTTGAGGTAACGATAGTTCATTTCACTAACCGTTGATGAAGATGCTGAATTCAAGGATTATAATGATTTGGATTCCTAATGTATTATAATCAAAATGATAAAAATCTTGAAGTGCTAAGAGGTTATATTGCGGAAGGCTGGTTTTTCATGTGAAGAAATTTGCATTCACTTGTTTGTGATGCTGGGTTAATATTTACAACATTTTTCAATGTTGTGTGATTTGATTTTTCTGATCTCTGCAACAGATAGTTTACACTGCTGCTAAAATACCATGTAGTAGTGCCAACCCAAGCTTGAACCTTCCTATTTCTCATGCTCTATCAATTGCGTTCTGCTATTAATCGAATACATCTTTTCCTTCTTTTTGATAGGTTGGGAATTCTGGACTTGAGGAAAATATCTTGCGTGCCAAAACTAAACCTGTTTTAAATGGGACTTCTGATAACCAAGTGGAGAAACAATCAACTGAACAAATGATCTTGAGCAAGCAACAACATGGAAGTGCAAGTACTGATGTCCCTGTTGATAGCATGGGTGAGAAGAATCAAAATTGGTCACCACCTCAAGGTGCCTTGAATAAGATAATTGGCATTGAGAGTCAACTCTATAACATAGCTAATACATCACAACCTGTAGAAGTCTCCAGAAATAGTGAAGTAATTGACCTTAATGCTGAAAAGGTGATGAGGACTAAGATTGTTGGTGAATCCAATCAAGGTCCTCCTGCGTCAATACTGGAAAAGCTTTTTACCAGTGCTGTAGCATTAAATGGAGTTGGCTCCTCTAATACCACTGAGGTAACTGGTGTCCAATGTCATTCTTTTACTACATAGATTTTCGATAAATTCTTGCAAAGATTATTACTCAGGACAGTAAGGTTCCCCAGGATCTTGATTCGTTCTAATTTTTATAACCATAAAGTCATACAGTGAATGGATTCCCTTCTATCTTGGCTTCTTTTATCTGTGCCTGCATATGCCATGCTATTACTATACTGAGACCTTCTGCCGATAGGGTCTGTTAAAATTATATTTTAGCAAAATAAGTTTTACATGTTGGTGTTCTATCTAATGGTCCAATGTCAGTGTGAAAACAAATTTCTTTGATTCAGCTTTAATCTGAAGCATCCATCTGCATATTTCCCCTTAAAATCAATTTTAACTGCAATTCATGGTTTATTCAAATGTTTGTGTTTTTCTTCTCATTTAAATGAAAAACAAAGTCATTAGTTTGAATTATGATTCTCATGTATTTCTTTTGTGCTTTTATAGCATCAAGATAGTAAAGATGATGAGACACGGAGCTCTGACACTGCCCATTCTTCCAAGTTTGCTCGTTGGTTTCATGAAGAAGGTCTGCTGCTGTTGATATCTTGGAGTTAAAGTGCTTTCCAACTTAAATTGTTTATGCTTGGAACTGGAAATTACATTTAAGTTCTAATTGGTTCTATCTTACTGTAGAAAGGAAACCCAGTGATGATTTCTCATCTGGAAGGCAAAATGATTTACTTTCATTGATCGTTAGTGGTGAAAAAGGCGGATCCGGCATTACTGCTGGGAAGATACGTGATCACAGGTTTCCTAGTTTTTCTTCTCAAAACTCTGAACCTGCGGACAGGGTTATGAATTCAGATGTATCTCCTACAGTTGGTAGCTCTGAACAATTGTCCAAAAGTAATAAACCAGAGGCAGTTTCGACAGTCCTTACATGTGAAGACCTTGAACAATCGATTCTGTCTGGAATTAGTGAAAATGGTCCGACCTTGCTGCCCCCTGTTCAAAAGTGGAGTCCTCATGGGGCTGGTGGAAAGCCTGAGCAGCTGAAAGCTAATGTTGATAATAATGCATCCCAGCACCTACTTTCACTGTTGCAGAAGGGAACGGGCTTGAAAGATATGGAACCATCCTATAATCAAGAAACAGTGTATTTTGAAAAATTACACGACACTGAAGGAGCGACTATTGGCACTGCAGTCCGCATTTCAAAAAATGAAATTTCTGAAAATGTTTCTGATGCAGGGAAGAACCTGACTCTTGAAACACTGTTTGGAACTGCTTTTATGAAAGAGTTACAAACAGTTGGAGCACCGGTTTCTGTTAAGAGGGCCCCAATTGGATCTGCAAGAGTAGATCCTATGGAGCCTCACGGTGTGCCTTTTCCTGTGACAGATAACAGTCTAATTCCTCCTGCAATTCAAATTGGACCCAACTCAACCAGTCATAGTAGTAGTGACTTGACAGCAAATCGGAGGAAGCAAACAAAATCAGATATGATCGAAGAGCAGTGGCTAGGTCTCAATAATCCTCATATTGAACTAGGTTCATCATCATCACAGGTTGGAACCGACTTGGGTTCTAAGATTGGGGTCTTTGAGGGGCATCCTGATTTTCGACTTCCTGAGGAGGATGGCTTGATTGCAGCCAGCGAACCGTTGAACATCCAAAATTTTATGTCTTCCGGGAATCAAGTGAAAAGCAAATTGTTCTCCTCCCAGAACACACAGGTTGACATTGTTGAAAAGTTGGCAGCTATGAATTCTGCTTTTAAAGATGAAAGAAGCATGGGAAGCCAAGAAGTTCCTCCTTTTCTTCGTGGTCGTGGTCCTCATGATATAAGAGAACCTGATAATCCATATCAGAACCTTAATGTACAACCACCTTCTCAACAGCTCCATCATCCTCAATTGAATCATGTGGGTCCCCCGTTCCACCCATTAGACTCTCATCCTGGCAACATCAACTCTCAAATGAGTTTTTTGGGGCCAAAAGGCATTATGCGAAGTGATCCGCCTCCAAATCATCAATTTCATGCAAATATGCTTCGTCCACCTTTTCATCATTCTAACACTGGGCAATCTGGGTTTGATGCTCACACCCATCACCCTATGATGCAACAGATGCGTATGCAAGGCAACTTTCCTCCGCCTCACCTGCTACAAGGATTATCCAGTTCTCCACCCCAGCATCCTCATCCTAATCTGGGTGCAACTCTGCCTGCTCAACCAGTCAGTCAGGCTTTTATGCAAGAATTGAACCCAATGCAAGGTTTCCCCTTTGGTCCCCAGAATCCCAACTTTGGTGGTCATGGAATGCCATCGCCTGGTAAGGCACTTCTCATTGCATCTTTTGTTAGTGCCCTTGGTTGATTTCATTGTGTCTTGCCTGATATTCTGTTTTTAATGCGTTCACGTAGTGGCTTGTGCAACTTTTGGTTGTATTTTCCTTAGAAATTACTCTTGAGTGATTAAATCTCCCAAAGTTGCCGGCAACAATTGTAGCTCTTTGATGTTCCACTTTCTTCAACTTCCAAAAATTGCTTGATTATTTTTTCTTATTTTCGTTTCTATTTAGTTCAACATTGAGTCAAAATCTTCTACCCCTCATAAACATTGGCTGAACTATAAATGGTATATTGTGATGTTGGAAATTTCATGAAGTACACTGACTTCCTTTTAATTCAGCTCCTGACACTGCCGGTGGAAGCAACCACCATCCAGAGGCGCTCCAAAGGCTTGTTGAGATGGAATTACGGTCAAACCCAAAACAGATTCATCAGTTTCCTGCTAGCGGACACACTCAACGGGCTCACCGACACGAACTTGACATGGGTTTCGGGTATAGATAGGCCACTCGGATGTCTTGAAACTTGTGTATATTCAATGTACTCAGATTTCGGAGTCCTCTTGAATGGTATGTGCAACTCAAGGAATGGGCGATGTGTTTAATATTTTGCTTCTTTGAAATGGGATGTGTTGAGGGCAGGTGGTGTAATTAATGCATTTTTCATGACCTTTTGTTTCTCATATTCTTATTCGATTTCCGAAAGCCACAAGGAAGAGCATAATGGTGTTGTATGCCACTATTTCAACACGAATTGAATAAAGAAAATAAATGGATTTCTAGGGAGAGGCTAAATTGTTCGTAGATTGTAGAAGTGCTTTATGAAAAAGCAACTTCAAGAAGCACTTAAATTTTGGGTTAACGAATGCTAGTTACTGAAGCAGTCCCGAACCTCCAAATGTACGTCCTTCTCGTTGATAATATGAAAATTCAGCTGCCCAAACATAATAGCAATATCTATAACTTACGATTCCGTCTCCACACTAACGTTCATCTCGTCAGAAAACGAAATAGAACTCTTTTGAAAATAATTTGAAAATGATTAAAAGCGCTTAGCAGAAATGAAAAAAAACACTTCAATGCTTCTTCCAGGAAGCATAAAAGCATTTTAGGTGTTTTTTCAGATTTCACTTGCATATTTACTAAGGATTAGTTTCAAAAACATTTTCGCCAGAAACGCTTTCAGCCATTTTAGAAGCACCTCCAAACGAGCTTATAATCTAAATTCAGACCGGACTTAACTGGAGAAGACTTATGAACTTTCTGCAGAATGATTATCGTTTAAGACGGAGACGGGGAAACTACTTTACAGTAGCAGGTTTCCCTTGTTTGGCACCATTTTGAGGTCCTACTTTTATTCCAGTTATGTAAAATCGAAAAACAACAATTACAACGAAATAGAGTCCACAATCAACGATAACATCCTCGAAACTCAATACAAGACGGCCTCCGGAACAAACATTGGAGTTGACTGACTATCATTCCACATTCCTTCACGATGAAATTACTAGTATGGTCTGCACACAAAACTGGGTTTGGTCCACTCACAAGCTGTATGTTTTCAAAACCGTGTATTCTACATATATACAAAGCCACTCTGCGCTATTAACTGTTAGCGAACTTGGTCGTTCAACACTCTGCCCTGAAATCCGTAGTTAAAAGAGTCAGCATTGGTCGGATATTCGCTGTAAATATTGAGGAGTTTCAAATTTCCATTTTACCTTCATCTCTCAAGAAGATAGGATGGGATTCTCTGATTTGACAATGCGAGACAAGTTGAAATTGCCATTGGATTTAGTTTTGACTGAGCCGGCGCCATCTGATTCAATTAGCTTTCTCTGTGTAGATAAAGAGAACCGTTAGTTGCAAATACACCATATTATATAGTCGAAGCTAGAAAAGAGACCAATACTAGAGAGTGAAAAGCATTGACGTGATGTGTCCTAGAAGGCTCACAGACACAAGCAAAGCACAGTGAAGTTCGTCTGAAGTTAGAAATTAAAGAACTTTTCAGATGGATAGAGCATGCATGCTCAAACTATTGGATCTTCTTATGCAACAAAATTGACATTATAGTTTCCTATAATCATTTTACAAGTTCAGCCGAGTAGAGTAGATCAAGGACTTGAGTGGCAACCACTGCCTGCCAATGAGAATAGGGTACAATTTGCAACAGTTCAATCACGGACAAAAGATATGAACTTCCGAGTGATGCCATGTGCACAAGATATGAACATGCCTTTTTTTTTTTTTTGAACAAACGATATTTATCTACACTAAAGGGGAGGGGATGGGGTTAGTCTCACAATGGGCTAGCAATAATGTGGTTTAAACTCGCCTTTGGCGACAATCAAACTTAAGACCTCTCACTTACAAGTAAAGAGGAAGAGGAATACCACTAAACCGTAGTACTAAGTGGCTGAACATGCTATTCTTAAACTGCTTGAGCCTCTCTCTATCAGACACATCGGTTCCTCAGACTCTGGAGCTCCATGATGAAATAATACCAGTGAACTATTACCATGTAGAGCCACCACACTAACCTTTTTGTGAGTTAAGTTCACATACGACTATATTTTCATGAAGTAGACTGTTATTTTATTCTTAATGCAACGATGAAAGTTCAGTTTACAGCTGTCAAAACACAAATCGAAATGTTATTGGGAGGTGCGAAGGTTTGGAAATTTTTTAAGACCATAGAAGACAAACAATTAGAGTGTTGCCTCTTTGTGCAAATGTGCAAACAATTAGAACTTGGAAGTTGAGACAGTGAATACTTACATGGTCCTCAAACTCGGGCCTTGTCAAATTAATGGAGAGGTTCCGCATCAGCAAAAGTGCCTGGGAAGGAGCCAAAATAGAACACGTCAGTAAACTTAGCAGTTTGAGCAAGACCATCCAACTCTTTTAGAAATAGGGCTCTAATACCCCTTTTGATGATATGATTGCCAAAAATAATGGTTACAGAGATTCTAAAATTGACTTACAGTTTCCAAATTTATGGGATCCAATTGTCTCAGCCTCTCCATATGATTACTTGTACTGGGGTCGAACACACTTCCGATAAATTTATACACCTGAGCAAAATCTGGCAAAACTGCATATACAGGAACTATAGTTAATACCAGCAGAACTGCAAAAAATGTCATAAACGCAGATAAACATTGCAACACCAAGGAATATATCAATTGCACGCAAACATCATCTTCAACTCCGAAGGTGCCGAAGGAGAAGATTATGGACCCGTGTACAGTATGGGGCATCTAAAAGCATCACATGGACATCACAGAGCTAGGAACATTGATTATCCGCCATGGTTTGTGGTGTTATAGGAAATGACAAAATATTGCCAAACCATATGAAGCAGGTAATACATACTCAAGGATCTATAGAAAAGAAGGAGCACATCATATTATTTTGATTCTTTTCTGCAAGAGTCTACTTTTGGCTAGATTCATTTTATCTTTTTTGAAGAAAGAAAGAAAGAAATTGGGGTTGAAGTTTTAGACTGCTCACTGTAGTTCTACCTGTAGAAAAGATCGTCAGAGAGGAGACAGCCCATTTTTTATTCCGGCCGAGAAGACTAGTAAAAGTAAGGATCCAGAATGTCATATATTTCAGGAGCTAGATCAGTTGCCGATGAATAAGTAAGAATTGCCTCAACAAAAATTGATGGAATTGGACCTAAAAAAGCCGTTCAGGTTCGTTATCGATTAGGTATCAGTGGGAACCAGTGTATTAAAAGCGTGAGGCGTGGGCAAGGCGTCTGAGGGATAGCCTGGCCTAGGCGTGAGATGAAGCCTCACATGACCTAAATTTTTTAATATATACACTAAGCGTACACATTATATTAAAAACAAGAAGATTATTTGTCAATAATCATCCTGAGTACACACATATATTATAAATATACACACACACACATATACATTTATTATATTTTATACATATATATACATTTATTATATTTTATACATATATATACATTTATTATATTTTATATATACATATAAAATAGCGGATGAAAAACACAATGAGTAAACATATAACAATGCACGCAGACAGCACACACATCCATTATATAAAAATAAAATAAAATAAAATAAAAGCAGAGAGACGATAGTGTAAGGAAGAGGTATGAGACAGTTAAAACCTAGCCTCAGAGGTGCCCTAGGCGCGCTCCGAGGCTAGTTTTTTTAAACATTGGTGGGAACATAAAGATAAAAGAGTTAACTAAGTATCAGATCGGCCAAATTGAACAAATGATAGGTCAAGATCATGTTGTTCATTGGGAATTGATGAGGGGAGAACGGGTTACATTGAACGATTAATTTCTATTTCTCGTTATCATGGAATTCGTCATCAAGATAGATCGCCCTTACGCGGTCAACGAACTCATACTAATGCAAGGACTTTTCGCAAGCAAATTCGGAAATGAAAGAAGTCTACCGAAAGCCCTTGGTACTTGTTTGATCAATCACACTAATAGCTTCAATAGTTCACTGAATTTTTTTTTTACCGGTTACTAATCCAGTATACATATAGTAGGCCTTCTTCGCCACTCCACTAGTGGCTCGGCTTGGTCTCGCTCCCTTCGCTCGACTATCGTATCGGCTCGGCTTCATCCTAGAAGCTACTGCTTCAGCCTTTCTAAGCTTCGCTATCGCTCTCCATGTAGTGGTTGGCCTTCTAAAAGCTTCACCATAAGTGAGTAGTCGCTTCCCAAATGCCTCTTTACTTTAGTATGGTCCCAATGCCTCCTTCCTTGCCACCAACGTACGCTACGAGGAGAGTAAGCAAGCTACCTTCCTTGCATTCTAGAAACGGTAGCTTCTGCGTCCTTCTTGCCTGTTGAAATTGATGTGAATGACCATGACAGCTCTTCAAATCCTATTAAGTCTGATTAGATATGTCACTGAAACAATCCGTTCTGTCTCTGTTTTATTTTCGGAGCCGGACAATGAAGCCTGCTCCTCAGATAAAGATGTCTCCAACGCAGCAAGAACAACTTTTTCAATTGTTATTTTTTGGGGGTCAGGAGGGACAAAAGAGAGATGCTTTCTATCAGTAAAAAGCATATACCGCCCCCCCCCAATGTTCCCATGGTTCGCTCCCCGAGGAATAGAAAGGGAGGATCGGGGGCTGGGGCAAGTTGGGTTGGGGTATAGAGCCATAAGTGTGGCGCGGGGGATGACAGAGGACGTGCTCTTACGGTTCAAAAAAGGGTATGATCAACTCGTTGATTGTTGGGAACTTTCACTCCTCTATATTTGAAATATGCCTTTCTAGGAGCATTACGATATGCAGCTCAAATGGTCCCTTATGAAGTCTCTATTGGTCTTATTCTTATTGTGCACCTTGTGAGCACGTTTGGATCCGCGAAGGCAATCACTCGGATGTTCCCCTGACCGGAGGGAACCACAACATGGGGAATGTCCGCGTCTCGTCACAAGGCTCATTTTAAATTGTGGGTCATAGGGCAGGCAACTTTATTTGAACAAGGGCCGGGGCACAAGGGTCCTAGTACTATCCAGGTGCGAAGAACCACGGAGGTGACTGCAATGAGCAAAAATCTCACTCACTGGCCTAAACAATGAGCAAACACTCGAACGTGAGAGCAAGGGATCACTCAAAGAATGGACGAGCTCCAAGGAGAGAGGAGAGAGGGAGGAGAGAGGGAGGCAAGAACCATGCTTTCGGACAAGTGGCAGTCCGAATCTTATCTGAACTGTGAGAATAACTGACTAAGCCGTGCCATAAGGGTCATTCTCCAAACGGGACGGGGCCAAGCCTTTAGGTTGTTTAGAGCCTCCTTAAGCATCTGTTATAATTTTAACCACAGCAAGGGTTGGTTTGGGATTGCTTAAATTTTTTTAAAAGCAGTTTCTTAAAAAAGTTGGGATCTTAATTGTGTTTGGTAAATGAAAAAAGAAAGTGGTTTTTTTTTTTTTTCAAAATCATTGGTCAAAAACAGCAGAAAGAAGGTAAACAATACCCCTTTTTTTTTATGCTAAAAGCACTTTTAGCACTATAGTTTACCAAACACTTAATTGCTTTTTTCACAGTAGTTCTTGAAGAAAAGAACAGTAACCCAAACTAGCCCTAAGACTTCTTAATTCAAGCACCTGAAAGAGGCATTAAAAAAAAAGGGAGAATTTTACCTCTTTGTGGCTGGCCAGGATCTACTCCATCAACTGTCTCACGCATTTTCCAATTTATCGGGTTGCTTTCATTGCTACTACTGTAGCAAGAGTTATAAGTAACAGTTGGCCCAGATAACCTTCCTTCATCTAAGAAAAAAGCATAATAAAAAAAGGAAAAAAGTAACATTTTAATAAGATTGGGAAAACAACTTATTATGGTCAAATTGATCAAGATTAGATCACTTAAGGCAGGCAGAAAAAAAAAATGAAACCTTTAGTTTGTGACATGTTGACTGGTGGCACAGAATTACAACTCCAAGAAGATAACGTTGCAGAGTTAACTGGAGTTCCAAGCACAAATGAGGAATCTGGCTGGTAAACAAATCCATGTTCAAGCAAATCAGATGAAGATTGAAACGGCCCAGCTACTTGAGATACAACTGCAGCTGCCAGATATTAACTTATGAGCATTAATTCAGTCAAAACCATAAGAAGCATTGACAAGAAGCAATGGTTGACTATGCTGACCAATTTTTGGAGCTTTTTGCGGGTATGGGTGAGTTGCTTTCCTCTTTGGCCTAGGTGGAGGTACATGTTCGCTTGTCCCTTTCTTCTGAACCTTCAAAAAGTACTTCTGTGCATGACTACGGATCTGAAGACAGGAATATCATTTGCCTTTAGTACAATGAAGACATGACTCACATATGCATTCAAATGGAGCCAAAAGAAAGATTACAAGAAAGAGTAGATACAGGGCCTACGAAGACACAATTTTTCAGATGGTATCTAAATTCTAGGAGGAGAGAAGATATGACTTGCAGAGGCCTGTATTTCTCTGTCACCTTGTCCAAATTGTTCGTTTTAATTATTTTTTCCATGCTAAGCAAACACCATGCTTGAAATAGTGAACTTGAAATCCATACACATGATTAGAGGATGTTATTTTTAGGGCTAACTAGATTTCACACCCTCCAGGTTTGGATGATTTTCAAAATAGGCCATGAAATTTCAATTTTTTCATTTGCACCACAAGGTATTGAAACTGTATCAACTTAGGCCTTTGGTCGGATTGATTATTGGATCATTCATTAAATTGACGACATGGTGAGCTTAAGACTCTTATATGGACTAACGTGTAAGCTATATTTGCATTATATTGACAAAAACAACTCATCAATTCAATGGAGGATTGAATGTTCAGCGAGACAAAAGGTATATTTTGATATAATTTCAGAGCCTCAGGGTGCAATGTGAGAAAATAGAACCTCATGGCCCATTTGAAAACCACCTCAAACCTAGAGGGTGTAAAATGTAGGTAGCCCTTATTTTTATGTCATTTGACAATTTGTTAACTTAGAATTTCTCCATATCGGTTCACTATCCACGAGTTCAAAGGATAATCAGTTTCTGCCTCAACTATCCAACTTCAATCAACAAAAATACTACAAAATGAAATTTGCGGAACCTATAAAAATGTTAGAGATCCTTCTAGTACCCACAAGAGATCACTTACAAGTTACAAGCGTTTCCCTATACACATGTAAAACAACAAAAACCATCTAGCATCACTTTTTAAGTAATTATACAAACTTTAAAGCAAAAAGGAATTCAAATAAAAAATTAAGCATATTGTATTCATCCTGTATTTTTATTTTTTGCTATCTGCAGATGCATGATATAGCTGACTATGATAAGTAGTCACCTGGATAACCGTTTTTGAGCCAACAAATGATTCAATCTTCTTCCAGTCACGATCAAATCTGAGTCGACCCAAGCAAACAACATAAGAATGTATAATGGAGGAACAATTCACATGAATTAAAACCGAAAAGCTTACATGCGCAGTAGCTCATGCACACACCTCACACAAATATAAAAGATGTATAGACACATATACTCATGCAAACATGTATATTGCGCTAAACATAAACCAGATACGTCAATTGGTTACAATAAACAGTAATACATCTTGACCATGAAAAGAAGAGAAACTAAATACCAAATTGATAAAACGGCTTATAAAGACATTCAATTGACACACATACATTTTGAAAATTATCCATTTGTAGTTAATCACTGGGGACTGACTCAAATTGGCCTTCGCCACCTTTGACATACATAACTTACACTTAACTTTTCTGCTAGTCTCTTTTCTTTAGTTTTTTTCAACAACCTACTGAAGCAAGGCATATATTCAACAAATCTAAAAACGGAAATAAAATTATGAATCGTATTATATTTAGTACGACCTGATACCTTTCGTTTATCTTATTTTTCTTGGATACCAAACTATGTAATGAGTACCTAGAAAAACCTATAACAAATATCAAGAACTAGACCTAATTGTAAACTCCAAATTGGTATTTTGAATTCCTCAAATTCCAAGATCAGCAACTTACATAACATAACATTCCACTGGAATGAACTAATCCAATCAACTGGATCGACTAGAGCGAGATTTTTAATTTAGATACAGCCTAATGTTCAGAACAACATTCTTCGACAACATGCAAGTCTTTACCTACACTCGAGCACCTGTTCTCTCACTCACTAATACAAACCCGAAAAGACATCCCTTGGACAAAATTTTAGCTCCAAATTAGCAAAATTAATCTAATTAGCACAAGTTCACATACAAAACCCATCAAATTATCTAACATTACAAGTAGCAAATATCCAAAAACCGAAGGACCTTCAATAGGCACCAATTCTCTACTTGTTTAATAAGAAATGGGCTAATCCTTTACAGAACAAAAAGCACCATCCCAATCCCAAATCTTCCGCCATTAACTGAAAGAAAAGATTTTCCATTTAATTCTTATTTAATTAGATTAAAAAAGAAGCAGCCTTTTCAACTATTTTCCATACCCTGTCCCCAATTTTCCTAGCAACCAAACAGAAACCAAAGAAACAATACAAATAACACAAAAAGCGAACTCCTTACAGCTGAAGAGCTTCGAGAAACTTGTCGTGCTCCTGGTCCGTCCAGCTCTCTCTCGACTTGGTAATCGTATACGGTTTCCGGATTTTCTTGCTCTGATCATCCGCCGACATCGACGCGGCGTTTGCGGTCGCGGACGACGCCGTGCAGGCAGCAGTCGTACTGGTCGCCGCCGTAGCTGAAGCAGCACCAGTAGGCGGCGGCGGCGGCGGCGGTGGCGGCATAGAACTGAGACCCGGAAGACCCATATTGGCATTCATGGGATCGAATAAGTAGAAACCTTGAGGTGGGTTTGGATTCACAGACACCATGAACTAGAAGCTAAAAGCTATAAGCCGAAAGCTGAAATTATCAAATACAAGTAGTGAAAGCTATCAAGTTTCTAAATAAACCACACAAAAGTGAAATTTTCTCTCTGAATTGTGTTGGCTTATGTTGCTTTGCTTTGCCGTGATTTTGGTAGGAAATGAAATGTGGTTTAGAATGTAACCGCCTTTGGGGCGTTTAGCGATAATATTTTATTGAGAAATGTTGTTTTATATTTACAAAAAAATTGGTGGCAAGTCACGGCTATCCACTTTTTTGGAGATCAGAAAGACTCAGACACATTTTAGCCTCCCCTGACATGTCTCTAATTAGATTGAAGTGAATTATTGAGCACTTTACAATTCGAATTCATTACTTGTAACAGTTTTTTTTTTATTACGTGAGTTCTTCTCAAATAGAGAATAAAAGTACAATTTTTTGTAAGTAAAATTCTAAAAAACACTAGCCGCTAGTTGGGGTGGACTTGAGCCTAGTGCCTAGGCGGCTAGGCGAGGCCTAGACAATAGCATTAGCGGATTTAACTAAATTTATTATATATCGTACAAAGAAGTTCATGCTTATACTTAAAAGTACATAATTGTATTAAGATACATAAATTGTAGAATAAAATGACATATAGATTATAAAGTATTAGAACATAACACAAAATAAAAGTTATCTATTTTTCTTCTAAGTGAGATTTGCGATTTAGATGAATATGGACGAGTTTTCTTAATTTTTAAATGCCTAATAATTAGTCACAATGGTGGCTAGTTGTGCACTCCTGGGCAACGCTAGCTCGGAATTTTTAGAACAGAGACTTTAAGGGAAATTATTTTTACTGTGCAAAAAAAACAACTCCATTGAAATAAAAGTGTAAATTATGAGTTATGAGAAATATGAATATTTGCATTTGTTGATGTTGAGGTAGGCAGGGACACTAAAATATAGATATTACCAACTTGGGTATGACCGGACACGTGGCGGCACATAGATATGGTATCAAAGTATGTGCTGGGCATACTAGGAGTGGCACGTGGCAAGTGCCATTGCTATCGCATTTTAAAATTCCCCTTTTTTTTAGCTACGTGGGACGATGTAATTGGTCATACTTTAGAATAAATTAAAAACGAAAAATGAGAGATTTTGGGCAGCTTCAGCTTCAAGGGTAGCAAACATGGAGAGCCGGGCAATGGTCTTCAATCACCTTACCATTGGGTAACGGAAAAATAATAGCAATTCTTATTAGGGCATTTTCACCTATTGGTAAAATGTAAGGGTAAAAGCAACAATATAACTTTTTAAGTGAAAAAAAAAAAAAAACTCTCTCCAACCGTCCATAAAATCAAGAGCAAGTGGTCGGCTAACTACTGCCAGCCCAAATGCTCAACCTTCTCAAGTCAGGCTTGTTGCCTTCGAACAAGCTGACGCAACATGACGGCAACGATTTTTTTTAATTTTTTTTATTTTTTATGTCAGGCGTGTGTTACACGCGCCCAGAAGGATAGTGACCCGACAAACCTTGTAGCGGTGGGCCCCGTTGTAGTAGATATCACAAAACCTCCAACGAATAGCTGACGTGGAATGCTCCAACAGTAAAAATATTTAAAAATATTAACGGTTCGTCATGTGGCGCAATCTGGTGCATCTGATTTCAAATTAACGCCCAAGATTGATCAAACATTAAAAACTTATAAAAAAACAAAAAAACAGAAATAGGAAAAAATTATAAAAGAAAAATCAGAAAAAATGAAAAAAAAGAATTTCAGAAAAAGAAATAGTGAAAAATAATTAAAAATTAGAATTTTTTATATTGTTGTTTCAATTTCTAGTTGGTTATAAGTGACACACCCCGATCCTAGAATCAAGGCGTGATGGCCGTCACGTGAGCGTGACGTAACCAAAAGTGCGATGCGGAAGCAACAGATAAAGGAATTACGAAGGAATAAGAACCAATTACTAGCAATCGTATCCAACTAACATGCTAGAGTGAGTTTAAGTGTGCAACACACATGTTCAGAACATAAGTACTAGGTGCAGTCAAGTAGGAACATAACTAAATTACAACACCCGAAGGTGAGTCCTACATTTATGTAGTTTGTCAAAACGCCGTGGGAATCCTCGTGAGCCACCAACACAGCTAACTAGAACCTAGAGGAGCGCAAAACAAAATTGAGCGAGTCAGTAAAACAAAGCTTTTCGAAAACATTTCATTTAATAACATTTCTAACCCCTCGCTGTAAAACCTGTATATTTTCCCAGAAAATAACATAATATGCATATAATTCTTCAAATGTCTCAAATCGCCAATCTTTATCAAAAACCAGAAAGTATGCCATGTTATAAACGTCAATAACAGAATAAGGATGCAACATTATAACAGGTGAAATAAGGAATCAACAGGAGACCCTGCAGTTGGTCCTGTACGATTAATTCTATAGCTCAATATCCAATCCAACCGGAGTCACCACTGTGACCTGTACGGCACTACTATGCACATAAATCGGAACTACCTGAAGTAGTCTGTACGACAAGAATGGTGTAAGAATACGCTCTAGTGCTTCTCTCATCAACAGCTGTATAATAATCTAAAGTCACCTACAAGTCGGAACCACCTCTCATGGTCTGTACGACATGTCAGAACCCTCTAATGGTCTGTACGACATGCACCTACTTGGATCCAAGGTGAGCGTGTGGTGCGGGGTGAATAATATAAGCACTAATACCAAGGGTGCAGGTTATGAGCTCTCAACACAATTCACATCATCAATAAATCATATGAACAATATAAATTCACCTGATACTCACCTGTGCATCCACAACACCATTTCACATATATGCATCAAATACTAATTTAGGTATTTCATATATTATGCATGCATGGCATTTTAAAACATACTTTCATTTAAATTCAATTTCTGGGAAAAATCGATAGTATATAGGTAAATACAGAAAATACTGCCCACTCACTGGTAAGTCGAAGGGTCGTAACCCCCGTGACGCCCTTGAATACGCTCGTCCTCGGGATAAGTATCACCTACATGCGAAACAACTATAAAAACATTATTTTAAAGCACATAACCAACAATACGTAATAACTTCTCATACGATGCTCAATTTGGGTATATGAATATACCACAGTGACCTACTCGATGTCACAGACGTCGAGGTATTTTTAGAAAAAAATTTGGACTTGCCACGCTCCCCCACGTGCCGGGGTATGCACTGACCTACGCACCCCCACGCACGTCATCTTCTTCCTCCAGTCGCCAGACTGGTTTCGCCGGCGCCGAAAAACTGGGGATTTTTCAATCTCATTGTTCTCCGTCATTTCTCAACCATTTCTTACGCATTTTATATCAAAATGAAGCCCTAAGCATGTAGAATCACGTTGTACTACTTTAAGGCTAAAAACATACGAAATCTCACCGGAGAAAATCCAAGAAAACCGGCCAACTTCGAACCCTACGATCCTGACGCCCAAAACCTTCAAACTAAGTACTCCGAGCTTCCTTAGGACCTCACTAAGCTCTCCGTAAGCTTAGAATTCCCTGAAAATCAACAATTCACGTGTGCATGAACAGTGACATCAAAGTGGGGTTCGGATTTCACGTGATTTCGAAGGTTTCCATTTCTAAAACTAGTACCAATCAACTCAGGAGGTTGCAACGATTCTAAAACTTACCTTTTTAACGTCGATCTGTGATGTTTTGAGGGATTTTGGTGCCTTGTCCGTACAATTCGAAGGGAGAGAGAGAAAACTGCAAGGGAGGAGAGAGAAGGCACGGGGTGAGTGTGTTGTCCCGTGTGTGTGTGTGGTCCACCCAAACAAATCATAATACAAATCCCTTTAAGTCCCTAACCACACAAATATGAATACCAATTTTAATCCAACTCTCATTTTCCAAAAACTTAGGAATGTATACAATAATCAACTTATGTGTCACACGAACCTTAGCCACCTTAAGGGTAATTCCGTCAAATCACATCCACGATAACTAAATTTTCGGGACGGGCTGTGACAATCTTCCCTCCTTATAGAATTTCGTCCTCAAAATTCATACAACCAATCACTCCACTAATACTCATAAAACAACCTCGGATACATCTCTCTCATTCGATCTTCCTCCACAATACTTTTACCAAGCTCACTGTCTTATTCCTTATAACCTTGTCTTTCCAATCCAAGATAGTCACTGGTTCCTCATCATACGTCAAATCCGGATTAATCTCCGAAGGTTGAGGAGGAATCACATGTGAAGGATCTGAAACATAATGTCGAAGCATCGAGACATGAAACACATTATGTACCTTAGATAACTCCGGAGGCAACTCCAATCTGTAAGCAACTTCACCAATCCTTTCAGTGATTACATAAGGTCCTATGTACCTAGGACTTCGCTTGCCTTTCTTTCCAAACCGCACTACACCTCTCCAAGGTGACAATTTCAAGAATACCAAATTACCCACATCATATACTCGATCAATAACATGTCTATCTGCTAAACTCTTTTGTCGATCATGGGCAGCTTTCAGGTTAGACTTAATCACCTGAACATTTTGAGTAGTCTCATCCACAATCTCTGGGCCCTCTAGCACTCTTTCGCCAACCTCTGACCAACACAATGGCATACGACAAGCTCTACCATAAAGTGCCTCAAATGGTGACATACCAATGCTCTAATGAAAACTATTATTGTAGGTAAATTCCATCAAGTCTAGGCGATCATGCCAAGAATCACCAAACTGTAACACTGAAGATCTCAACATATCCTCTAACGTCTGAATAGTCCTCTCAGATTGTTCATCTGTTTGAGGATGATAAGCAGTGCTGTAAAGCAATTTCGTACCAAGAGCTTCCTGAAAAGCTATCCAAAACTTAGAAGTAAATCTTGGATCTCGATCAGAAATAATATTCACTGGAACTCCATGATACTTCACAATCTTTGTGATGAACAACTTAGCCAATTTATTTAGGGGATACTTTTCCCTTACTGGAATGAAGTGTGCTGACTTGGTAAGTCGATCTACAACCACCCAAACGCCATCAAATCCATTCTGTGTACGAGGAAGCTTATACACAAAATCCATAGTTATATTTTCCCATTTCCACTGAGGAACGGGAAGTGGTTGCATCCGCCCAAGAGGTTTCTTTCTTTCAGCTTTGACTTACTGACAAACAATACACCTACTTACATATTCTGCAATTTCCCTTTTCATACCCGGCCAATAATAAAATAGTCGAATGGTATGGTACATCTTAGTTCCTCCTGGATGCATCGCATAAGCCGAACAATGTGCGTCATCCAAAATTTCCTTCTTTAATTCCTCGTTATTCGGCACATACATTCTGTTCTCCTGCATAAGCATGCCATCTGATTCACGAATTCTGAGGTCTTTCTTTTTCCCTTCATTTCTCAATTGGATCATCTCTTGGATCTCTTCATCAACTATTTGAGCTTCAAGTACATGATCGACTAAAACTGGCTTGACTTGGAAACTATCAAGAAAAGCTTCTCTTCGTTCTTTGATCTCCAACTTTACCCTAGTAGCTCTCAAATCTGCAAGAAGAGGGACATGGCAAGCATACAAAGCATTAAGTCGACCTTGAGGTTTCCTACTTAGTGCATCAGCTACCACATTTGCACGACCCGGATGATACTCAATATGTTGGAAATGTGCCCTAAAACCAATCATATGATGATACTTTACGAACATTTCACATGTTGAACTAATCTAGTTTAATATCAAGGGCAAAGATTATTGTTTTAAGCCGTCTCATATAAATGTTATATGCTTAAACGATAAGTCCAAGGAATATGTAATTAGGAGAATGTAATTTAAACAAGTTAGATTTATGAGACCATTCTCTTTCCTATACATATCCTAAACGTTCATGATCATAGGATTGCCAATTGAGCATTGACAGTCCATTAAGATCAGTACATGCTATGTCTTCTCTTAGGGAGAGTGACTAGTCTCGAGTCATTGGTGTGATTGACACCAAGACAAGCATGTAGGTGCTCAATAGCGAATGAGTCCACTGAACACGATCAACGAGGAGTTCTCATACTCATGTCACATGAGAACTCATGGTTGGGATAATGCAAAGTAGTCATTTGACCTGAGACATCATAGTTGTCTTGTGGTTAGGTCCTTGATCTTTGACTATGTCAAAGTCACTCCATTCGCGGGTGTCCACGGCATAGTTGGGGTTAAGCCACTTAGCCATGGAGGCAATTAAATGCGCAACATGGGATCTCTAACCTTCAAACCGTTTGAGGGAGAATACTCTATGATATGATTAAGAATCTCTGGCCAGAGTATGAATGAGATTTAGGAAGTCATTCCAAATCACATTCGAGGTAATCATATAATTAAATGAATCACATTGGATAGTCGACATGAATAAACTATCAAACCAAACAATGTGGTCAAGAGTATTGTATTAGAGAAATACCGTATTGTTGGAAATGTGCCCTAAAGCCAATCATATGATGATACTTTACGGACATTTCACATGTTAAACTAATCTAGTTTACATATAAAGGGCAAACATTATTGTTTGAGCCGTCTCATATAAATGTTATATGCTTAAACGATAAAGTCCAAGGAATATGTGATTGGGAGAATGCAATCTAATGAAGTTAGATTAATGAGACCATTCTTTCGTAGACACATCCTAAACGTTCCTGATCATAGGATTGCTAATTGGGCATTGACAGTCCGTTAAGATCAGTACGTGCTATGTCTTCTCTCAGGGAGAGTGACTAGTCTCGAGTCATTGGTGTGTGTGACATCAAGACAAGTACGTAGGTGCTCAATAGAGAATGAGTCCACTGAACACGATCAACGAGGAGTTCTCATACTCATGTCACATGAGAACTCATGGTTGGGATAATGCAAATTAGTCCTTTGACCTGAGGCATCACAGTTGTCTTGTGGTTAAGTCCTTGATCTTTGATTATGTCAAAGTCACCCCATCGGGGTGTCCACGACATCATTGGGGTTAAGCCACTTAGTTATGGAGACAAGTGAATGTGCAACAAGGGATCTCTAACCTTCAAATGGTTTCAGGGAGAATACTCTATGATATGATTAAAATCTCTGGCCAGAGTATGAATGAGATTAGGGAATGCGTTCCAAATCACATTCAAGGTAATCATATAAGCAAACGAATCACATTGGATAGTAGACATGAATAAATAAACTATCAAACCAAACAATGTGGTCAAGAGTATTAGATTAGAGAAAGACCGTATTGCATTTGTAATCCTAAACTGAATAGGTTCTCTACCTCTTCTGATTAGCTTGGGTAGCCATGATATGCTGCTAGGTGTCACTCATGGTTTGTGGAAGCCCTAAACGTGTGTAATCACTAAAGGGAGAATTGAAAGTAAGTTTCAATTCACAATCGATGTAAAATGGTTTTAATCGCCCACTGCCTCGCTGAAATGAACCTAATGGATCGTACACCGTGTAAGGTGGAGATTGAAGAAACAATGGAGATGAGTAAGAATAATTAAATGGTTTAATTATTTATGGCAAGGATTAATTAATATGTTAATTAATCAAACGAATAAGTTCGTTAAAGACCTCGGGATAGTTTTGGACCTTAAGGCCCAATGGGCTTCGAACGTCAAAGCCCATTGACTTAAGTTGTATGACAACTTAATGAATAAAGATTCACAAAGGCCCAAAAGCCCATATCCATTTTGTGTAGAATTAGGGTTTTTGGTTCTTTAGGTCATTTAAAGAAGTGACTATATAAAGAACTTTATAGCCTAAAATTCATAAGGGTTGATTTTAGAGAAAATTGGTGAGAACTTGTTTCTTCATTTTCTCTCTAAGAGGCCAACCACCTTGGAGGGTGAATCTAGCAATCCTACTACTCCAAGGTCACTCATTTCTTCTTCAATCCAACCTTGGTGTAGAATCTTTAGAGGTTCTCTATTTTGTGAACTTGGAGAATCCAATTCATTCAACCAAATCCATGGAGCTAAGAAGCAAGGAATGAAGGCCCTATCTCTTGGGTGATTATCCTTTGCATATGCAAAGAGGAATCTACAAAGGTAAATATTTCTCAACTAATAAATGTTGATTTAAAAGTTGAGTCAAGGTTCACCAATCTACTAGGCTTTGAATTTCATGGTTGATGTTTTATTTTTAGTGCATGTAAGCATGATTCCGCCTTTAATATGTTAATTGCATGCTATTGATGTTGCTCAAATGAACATGTTTTTCACAAAATTTCCTTCAAGTGGTATCAAGAGCCTAGGTCTAGTAGTTGGTGAATCATTTTGGGTTTTGTAGTTCATAGTTTTTGATTTAAAAGTTGTAATATGTTACAAGCTTTATTCTTGTTTCTTTGAATGTAAATTTTGTTAGAAAATTTGCCATCTCAAATGTTGTAGATGTAGTTCATATGAGCATGAATTTTGGAGCTAAAATTTGGTGCCATGTTTTTGGGGAAATTCGGCCAAATCCAAAGGGTGATTTTTTGGGTTCATGTTTGTCTTGTTAAAATGGTTTTAAAGTGAATTTTGGAACCCCTAAGTACCCTAGGATGTTAGCCATCTTTTGAGTGGTGAAAATTTGAGTTTTGGTGAGTGAAAACATTCATGGAGCTATTATGAGTTTTCATGAGCGTTCTTCAATGTTCTTGAAGTTCTTGCCAAGAACAAAAAGTTTTGAAGTTTTGATTCAAAAAGTTTTATGTTTTTACATAAAGTTTTGGTTTAATTTTAGTGGGTGATGGTTATTGGTAAAGTATTATTAATGGTTTTAATGGTAGACAAACTTTTTTAAAAGTTTGACATAAATTCAATTAATGGTAGACAAACTTTTATAAAAGTTTGACATAAATTCAATATATATCATATATGTTTCATCTTTACCTCACCTAACAAAATCCACTTTCATAAACTTTGTACAATTGGACTTATCTCCACTCTATTTTATCCCTAAAACCGGCCACCCTACATGTAGGGTATTTTTGGGTCTTTTGTGCAATTACATAAAGTTTTGATACTTTTGTGTATTTGTATTTTAGCCCAAAAGTTTACGTTTTTACGTTAAGGCCCAAAAACGCTAAAGGACAAATTGTTTTGCTCCTTTAATGAAGTTTTTTGTATTTGTTGAAATTTTTGGGTTCTAGTTGTAATTACATGAAGTAGTGGACTTTTGTGTTTTTACAAAGTGACCCCAAAAGTTTGTGTTTCGCAATATAGCCCAAAAAGTTGTGGTTATTGCATGATGGCCCAAATTAAGTAGGGAACAAAAATTGTTTTGTCTCTTTAAATGAGAATTGGATTTTCATTTCATTTAGCTCCATTTAAATCAATTTTATGGATACAAAAACAAAATGAAAATGTTGCATTCAAGTTTAATTAGTTAAAGTGTTAATTAATTAAAGGGTGATTATGAACCTAAGCCTACGATAATTGAGCTATGTGAAAGGCCGTTTCAAATTTGTTTGAACCATGGGAATGTGTAGATTAATTTTGGTTGTAATTTGATTTGATCAAATATTGTAAAAGAGCATAAGCTCTTCTTTACTTTAAAGTAATTTGAATTATGCAAATGTTGTAATGAGCATAAGCTCACCTTTACTTTGAAGTACTTATTTCTTGCTTTATTTGATATGCATGAAAATGGAGTAGAGGGTCCAACGCCCCTAAGACAACACGCCTTAATGTGATTAAACGCGTAACTAAAATCAATCTCCATCCCTAGTCCGAGATTCAACACTAGGCTCGTGTTGAATCTAAACAAAAATTCATAGTCATCCTAAGGCCCTAAGGCAACTATATAGTCCATCAAATGAATGCAAACCTTATGTTAGTAGTATCATATACTCTTGCTTTAAAAACCGTTTTATAAGTATAGTGGGAGTATTATATACAACTAAATTGAATCAAATGGACCAATAGTTGTAATAGGACCAAAATTGTTTTAATGAAGATTAAAATGAATACTTATATGTGATGAGACCTAAAACCCTCAAACAAACCATTATTAAGTTGAAAAGCGTGAGAGTGCTTAGAACACTCTTTCGTGGCCTTCCACCGTGGTAGCTCCAATCGTTTATGACTTGTACACCGGCTTCACCCTATCATGGGGGAGTACAAAGTGCATGCTTATACTCAGGAGAAGTCTATATACATACTTGATGAGGTGAGTGTAGGCAACGAGGATGGCCAATATCGTATCATCGTGAGGCTATTCTTGAACCCCTTCACGAACTAAGCATGGTGGGAATGACTTAACTAAGTGCAATGGAGCCAATATCATATCATTGTGAGGCAACATTCTCTAGAGGCCAAATTGATGGGTACTTGCATTAGTTGCAAATGAGTAAGTGTACTCTCTCATTATTATTAATGCTAGCCAATATCATATCATTGTGAGGTGGGCTTGGTAATAGTGAGTCTCCCATAACCTACTAAGAGTTTCCTCCAAAACTCTCGAATTCCAATGAGGGATATGGAATTTGCCAAAAATAGTGGGTGGTGCTATTTGATTTAAAGACCCGAATCAAATGGCTTAAAATCAATCAATTTATATTCGTTATGTATTTGTTTACCAATATATATTTGCAAACGCTATCCAAAACTTGACAAAGAAAAGCCGAATGTTTTAGTTTCCGGACTTGGTAACACAATCCCAAAGATTGTCTTAAATGGATTGTGCATGTACCTAAGAAGTCTCATCCTCACAATCTTCCTATTGATAATGTATCATTGGAAGAACATGTTAGAAATGTCTATCATGAAGAGGACAACACAAACAACCAATGCTTATTCCTTCGTTATATGAACAAAGGAACTTACGAAGATTAGCATAAAGACAAGGACACTTTTAGTGTCATAGTTCTTCACTTACAAATTTCTGTATGAAGAAATCAGAGTTGCCTTGAACAACTCTTGAAAGTTTGTAATTATGTTTAGAACATAATGGTTGGTTGACAAAAATAGTCCATCAACATGGACTTATGATGATTTTGAATCATTGAGTGTTGAAGTGATAAACCACTTAACGAGACGGAAACTAAGCTAGGACTTCACCTTTATGTCCCTATCCTAATGGTTCACTAAGTTTATTGTAAACTATGTAGTGAACAATAACCACACACTCTCCAAAATGTTTGATGTGTATAACACAATTGAAAAAAGGTTTCAAGAGAGATAGTGGGAGTTTAGGGACCATGACTATTGTAGTCAAAGGAGAAGTCAAATGAAGAAGATAAAATTAACTCCAAGGGAACAAACTTTCTTTATGAAAGGATGGACATTGGAAGGGGTATTTGCAAGAAATGTCTTGCAAGTGTCAAGAACACACATTTCGAAGGTGTTGTAAATTGTTCTTGAAAAGTTCAAAACAGTTGGTTCTTCTACTTGAATGCTTGATTCCGTATTAGTAACTATGTTTTACAATCGTTGTAAAAGTGTGGCTAATAAGAAGTAGAAGATTAATGAGAGAAGAGAAAGTACTTCACATTCGGAACGTGAATAAAATATAGATCTCTGCGAAAGCAGATGGTACTAACTTCCTCATATGAACTACCAAAGAAATTAGAAAAACCAAAGATTGTCTTTACATCCCAATTTTAAGGAACTTAATTCCGTCACTATAGTAGAGATGGATGAATGTTTTGTTTGACAAAACATTGTTCTTTATTAATCAATGATTGGATTATAGTAATCTAATTGATTGTCTCTATAGTAGAGATGATATGGTAGCGTTAACTGTTTAGAATATAATGATGCTTAAAACCCAAAAGGTTGCAAGATAGTGACTAATCCCAACTGAGTTGTGATACCTCTAAAACATAAATTACGAGTTGGTCATAGATGGATGCTTTGGATCGTTAGATCCGGATCCAATACCTTATTGTCAAAATTGTATAGAGGCGAAATGTTCGAATCTTTATTCTTTTGGAAAGAAGAAAGAATCACAAAGTTATTGAGGTTAATTCACTTAGATGTTAGTGGCACTTGTCCACAACATAATACTACTCATGTTGTTTGACATTCACCGAAGATCACTCTCGGTTGGACTATAGTTTATTTTGAATAAACACAAGTCCGAATACTTTGCAAAAGGTTTCAAAGAATTCAAGAAATGTAAGTTGATGAGTAAGACGTCTAAAGTAAATACATCCTTAGATTTGATCCAAGGAATGGTAACACTTTAGAATAGTTTCCTTGAAAGATATCAAGGAAAGAAGCATCATAAGATAATGGATTTTTCCATTAGGAGAAGAACGAACTTGAATAAGATTTAGTTCGTTGGACATTATCAATTACCCATATATAGGATATATACTTCTAAAACAATATGATTGTCAATTAGAAAATCTTCCAAAATTTTTCATGACTCCATAGGATGTAGTTGGAAAGAAAGACAAATCTTAATCATGTTAAGATTTGGGGTTGTGTGCTAATAAGCAATATTTGTTTAAAAATTATCTTGTGGATATCCTTAAATTAACTTTTGGATATCACTTCTATAAACCAACCAACAAATGTTGTTTGTTGAGTAGTTCATTGTAATCCTACAATGTGATTTTCCTTAGAGCAAATGAACTAGGAATAGAACTCAAAAGAATGGGTTCTTTGAGAGACAAGATGATAATCAACAAATATAACAACCTAGTTCCTATACCACAAGCTCCAAGGTAGTCAAGAAGGATTTATAAACCGTCTCAGTTGAATGGTTTGAACTTTATGACTACATTGAGTGTATATACGATATATACTCAAGGAAATGGTAAAGTACCATTTGACCCGAAATAATGAAACCTTCATAGCTAATTGGTAGCTTAAGGTGACTACAATCAAAGAGAATGGTTGACTTTGAAGGAACCATCTTTGACGTAGTCTTAGTTTCAATTAATTCGAAGATTGCTAGCTACAACTAAATGTTGATTCAATGTTTGGACATCATATAGGTTTCCGAAACCATTATTAAGATAGTCCTAATAATATATGTCTAAAACTATGAATCACAAAACATGTAAGTTGTAGAGATCCAACCATCATGGATCTAAGCAAGCTAGTGGGAGCCATAAGCGTTTTATGAGGGAAAGATCAAATTGTTTGATTTCTCATAAAGATGTAAATGAATCTTTTGTTTACTAGGTTTACAAAAGATTAGTGGGAGTTAATCATGTTCCTAAAATTCAATATGTATATATGCACATATATGATATATTAATTTTGGAAATGAAAAGAACACTTCTTCGTTAAAGTTATGACTTTAAACTTTCTATAACGATAGAATGTATATGGGACACATAGTCTATATACATGGGAAGGAAATCTATAATGATAGATTTTAGGATATAATTGGATTATATCATGCCCTAATAATAGACAAAAGGATGCTAGGAAGTTTCTCATATGATGATAAACTTCAATCAGAAGAACAACTCTAGTGAGACTATGAGGTAGCTCTTCTCAAAGGGAACGTACCCTTTGACTCCCAAAGAAATAATGCGTAAATCGAATCCTTTATGCATACGCAGAAAGGTAATTTATGTATTTCATATTGTATGAAAAACATTGATGTGAGTTGTACCTAGAAAGGTACAAGGCGATATCAATGCAAGCCCAGGATCAGAACCATGGCAACTGTCAAGTGAATCCTTAAGTATTTAAGAAATACTAAAGGATATGTTCCTCGAAGAATGAGGAAGAATTAGAGTAACGTAATGGAAGCGTAAATGTATTAGATTGTGAATCTAATCCATCATTGGATGTTTCTTCATTGTGAATGAAGAGATAAACAGATATCTCTTTATTATGACTAAAGAGATATTTGGATGGAAACATTAAAGTAATGACTTTAGTGTGTTCCATTATGAATGCAAAATATATTGCCATATAGAAGTTTACAACAATGTTGTTTGGATGGGAAAGTTCATTTATGAACTCTCTATTCGGTTCCAACCAGAAAGTGTATCTAGTGTACTGACACTACGACACTAATGGGGCGATAGCTCAAGCCAGGGAATCAAGGTCTCATCAAGATCCGAACTCATATGAGAGACTGAACCACATGATTGGGAATCATGTATAATGGTGACGTCGATATTCTCAAGGTTGCTTCTATGGATAACATATAGATATCCTTTGCCTAGGCCTACTACTCAACCATTTATGAAATGACTACAGAAGAGGAATCATAACAGATGAACAAGCTGATTGGCTCTAGTGCAAGTGGGAGATTGTTGGAAATGTGCCCTAAAGCCAATCATATGATGATACTTTACGGACATTTCACATGTTAAACTAATCTAGTTTACATATAAAGGGCAAACATTATTGTTTGAGCCGTCTCATATAAATGTTATATGCTTAAACGATAAAGTCCAAGGAATATGTGATTGGGAGAATGCAATCTAATGAAGTTAGATTCATGAGACCATTCTTTCGTAGACACATCCTAAACGTTCCTGATCATAGGATTGCTAATTGGGCATTGACAGTCCGTTAAGATCAGTACGTGCTATGTCTTCTCTCAGGGAGAGTGACTAGTCTCGAGTCATTGGTGTGTGTGACATCAAGACAAGTACGTAGGTGCTCAATAGAGAATGAGTCCACTGAACACGATCAACGAGGAGTTCTCATACTCATGTCACATGAGAACTCATGGTTGGGATAATGCAAATTAGTCATTTGACCTGAGGCATCACAGTTGTCTTGTGGTTAAGTCCTTGATCTTTGATTATGTCAAAGTCACCCCATCGGGGTGTCCACGACATCATTGGGGTTAAGCCACTTAGTTATGGAGACAAGTGAATGTGCAACAAGGGATCTCTAACCTTCAAATGGTTTCAGGGAGAATACTCTATGATATGATTAAAATCTCTGGCCAGAGTATGAATGAGATTAGGGAATGTGTTCCAAATCACATTCAAGGTAATCATATAAGCAAACGAATCACATTGGATAGTAGACATGAATAAATAAACTATCAAACCAAACAATGTGGTCAAGAGTATTAGATTAGAGAAAGACCGTATTGCATTTGTAATCCTAAACTGAATAGGTTCTCTACCTCTTCTGATTAGCTTGGGTAGCCATGATATGCTGCTAGGTGTCACTCATGGTTTGTGGAAGCCCTAAACGTGTGTAATCACTAAAGGGAGAATTGAAAGTAAGTTTCAATTCACAATCGATGTAAAATGGTTTTAATCGCCCACTGCCTCGCTGAAATGAACCTAATGGATCGTACACCGTGTAAGGTGGAGATTGAAGAAACAATGGAGATGAGTAAGAATAATTAAATGGTTTAATTATTTATGGCAAGGATTAATTAATATGTTAATTAATCAAACGAATAAGTTCGTTAAAGACCTCGGGATAGTTTTGGACCTTAAGGCCCAATGGGCTTCGAACGTCAAAGCCCATTGACTTAAGTTGTATGACAACTTAATGAATAAAGATTCACAAAGGCCCAAAAGCCCATATCCATTTTGTGTAGAATTAGGGTTTTTGGTTCTTTAGGTCATTTAAAGAAGTGACTATATAAAGAACTTTATAGCCTAAAATTCATAAGGGTTGATTTTAGAGAAAATTGGTGAGAACTTGTTTCTTCATTTTCTCTCTAAGAGGCCAACCACCTTGGAGGGTGAATCTAGCAATCCTACTACTCCAAGGTCACTCATTTCTTCTTCAATCCAACCTTGGTGTAGAATCTTTAGAGGTTCTCTATTTTGGGAACTTGGAGAATCCAATTCATTCAACCAAATCCATGGAGCTAAGAAGCAAGGAATGAAGGCCCCATCTCTTGGGTGATTATCCTTTGCATATGCAAAGAGGAATCTACAAAGGTAAATATTTCTCAACTAATAAATGTTGATTTAAAAGTTGAGTCAAGGTTCACCAATCTACTAGGCTTTGAATTTCATGGTTGATGCTTTGTTTTGAGTGCATGTAAGCATGATTCCGCCTTTAATATGTTAATTGCATGCTATTGATGTTGCTCAAATGAACATGTTTTTCACAAAATTTCCTTCACGTAATGCATTGTAATCCTAAACTGAATAGGTTTTCCACCTCTTCTGATTAGCTTGGGTAACCATGATATGCTGCTAGGTGTCACTCATGGTTTGTGGAAGCCCTAAACGTGTATAAACACTAAAGGGAGAATTGAAAGTAAGTTACAATTCACAATCGATTTGAAAGTGTTCTAATCGCCCACTGCCTCGCTAAAAGGAACCTAATGGATCGTACACCGTGTATGGTAGAGATTGAAGAAACAACGGAGATGAGTAAGAATAATTAAATGGTTTAATTATTTATGGCAAAGATTAATTAATATGTTAATTAATCAAACGAATAAGTTCGTTAAAGACCTCGGGATAGTATTGGACCTTAAGGCCCAATGGGCTTTGAACGTCAAGTCCATTGACTTAAGTTGTATGACAACTTAATGAATAATGATTCACAAAGGCCCAAATAGCCCAATAATAACCCAATGGCCGGCCATTTAGAGAAAGAGTGGGTTTTGGACTTAATTACAAGTTTGCCACTCCAATGAATAAAGGCATAAATATGACTTTATAGCCAAAATTCATTTAGGGTTTCTTTTGGAGAAAAGATGAGAACACAAAGCTCTCTTTTCTCTCTAAGAGGCCGGCCACCCTAGAGGATTTTAGCTAGCAATCTTACTTCCTCTAGGTCACTCATTTCTTCATCAATCTTTCCTTGGTGTGGAGACTTAGAGGTTCTCAAATTTGGGAACTTGGAGAATCTTTTCAACCATCCTCATCCTAGAAAACATGGATCTAAGAAGCAAGGAATGAAGGCCCTATCTCTTGGGTGATTATCCTTTGCTTATGCAAAGAGGAATCAACAAAGGTATAAATTTCTCAACTCAGTTTGTTTTTTAGTTGAGTTTTGGTTCACCAATCTACTAGGCTTTGAATTTCATGGTTAATGTTTTGTTTTTAAGTGCATACAAGCATGATTCCGCCTTTAATTGTTAATTGCATGCTAATAGATGTTGCTTAAATGAACATGTTTTTCACAAAATTTCCTTCAAGTGGTATCAGAGCCTAGGTCTAGTAGTTGGTGAATCATTTTGGGTTTTGTAGTTCATAGTTTATGATTCAAATGTTGTAATTGTTACAAGCTTTATTCTTGCTTCTTTGAATGTAAATTTTGTTAGAAAATTTTCCATCTCAAATGTTGTAGATGTAGTTCATATGAGCATGAATTTTGGAGCTAAAATTTGGTGCCATGTATTTGGGGAAATTCGGCCAAATCCAAATGGTGGATTTTTGGGTTCTTGTTTGACTTGTTAAAAGTGTTTTCAAGTGACTTTTGGAACCCCTATGTACCCTAGTATGGTTATATGTTATTTCCCTTAAGTTTGAGTGGTTTTGGGATGTCTTTGGATGAAAAATGTTCATGAAGCTTTTATGGGTTTTTCATGAATGTTCTTCATTGTTCTTGATGTTTTAGCCAAGAACAAAAAGTTTGGTGTTTTGATTCAAAGTTTCGATTTATTTCATAAAGTCTTTGTTTTGTGCTTTATCAAATGTTTTAATGTGATTGATAATTTTGAAAGGTGATAGAAATGGTGATGGGTGTGTAAGAAGTACTTCTCTTACACACACATCACTTGCATGACTTTATGTCATGCACAACTTGCATGAATTATGTCACACTTATCTTGCACCACTTGCAAGGCTTTATGACTTTGAAAAAAAATTCAAAATTTTTGTGGACTCATCCTCCCAAAACCGGCCCTTCCTCAAGTGGGGTGTTTTTGGGGTTTTTATGCAATTACATAAAGTTTTGGTACTTTTGTGTATTTTGTAGTTTGACCCAAAAGTTTACGTATTTACGTAAAGGCCCAAAATCATTAAAGGTCAAATTGTTTTGTTCCTTTAATGAAGTTGTGATTACATGAAGTAGTGGACTTTTGTGTTTTTACAAAGTGAGCTCAAAAGTTTAAGTTTTGCAACATAGCCCAAAGGTTGAGGTTATTGCATTTTGGCCCAAATTAGGTTGAGAACAAAATGGTTTTGTCTTTTTAAATGAGAATTGGATTTTCATTTTATTTAGCTCCATTTAAATCAATTCTATGGATACAAAAACCAAATGAAAATGTTGCATTCTAGTTTAATTGGTTAAAGCGTTAATTAATTAAAGAAATGGTGATTATGAACCTAAGCCTATTATAATTGAGCTAGGTGAAAGGCCGTCTCAAATTTGTTTGAACCATGGGAATGTGTAGATTAGATTTTGGTTGTAATTTGATATGATCAAATGTTGTAAAAGAGCATAAGCTCTTCTTTACTTTAAAGTAATTTATTTTGATCAATTGTTGTAAAAGAGCATAAGCTCTTCTTTACTTTGAAGTACTCATTTTCTTGTTTTATTTGATATGCATGAAAATGGAGTAGCGGGTCCAACGCCCAATAGGAACAACACGCCTTAATATGATTAAACGCGTAACTAAAATCAATCATCATCCCTAGACCGAGATTCAACACAAGGCTCGTGTTGGATCTAATCAAAGGTTCATAGTCATCCTAAGGCCCTAAGGCAACTATATAGTCCATTAAATGAATGCAAAGCTTATGTTAGTAGTATCATATACTCTTGCTTTAAAAACCGTTTTATAAGCATAGTGAGAGTATTATATACAACTAAAACAATCAAATGGACCAATAGTTGTAATAGGACCAAATTGTTTTAATAAGATTAAAATGAATGATTATATGTGATGAGACCTAAAACCCTCAACAAACCATTATTAAGTTGACAAGCGTGAGAGTGCTTTGAACACTCTTTCGTGGCCTTCCACCGTGGTGGGCTTCAATCGTTTGTGACTCATACACCGTATTCGTCCAGTTCTGGGGTATGCAAAGTATGTGCTTACATTCAGGACAAGCCTATAAACATATGATGAAGTGAAGGTAGGCAACGAGTATGGTCAATATGATATTCTTCTGATGCCATTCTTGAACCCCTACTTGAACTAGCATGGTGGGAATGACTTAACTAAGTGCAATGGTGCCAATATGATATTCTTCTGAGGCATCATTCTCTAGAGGCCAAACTAGATGGGTAATTACAAAAGTTGTAAATGGCTAAAGCGTTATCCTCTCATCATTATTGTTGCTAGCCAATATGATATTCTTCTGAGGTGGGCTTGGTAATGGTGAGTCTCCCATACCCTACTAAGAGTTTCCTCTAAAACTCTCGAATTCCAATGAGGGATATGGAATTTGCCAAAAATAGTGGGTGGTGCTATTTGATTTAAAGACCCGAATCAAATGGCTTAAAATCAATCAATTTATATTCGTTATGTATTTGTTTACCAATATATTTGCAAACGCTATCCAAAACTTGACAAAGAAAAGACGAAAGCTTTAGTTTTCGGACTTGGTACTACAATCCCATAGATTGTCTTTAATGGCTTGTATATGTACCTAAGTAGTCTTATCCTCTCAATCTTCCTATTCATAATGTATCATTGAAAGAACATGTTAGATAAGTCTATCATAAAGAGGACAACACTTTTAAAGTCATAATTCTTCAAATTACAAATTGTTGTATGAAGAAATAAGAGTTGCTTTGAACAAACCTTAATTAACGCAAACATTAGTGCTTGTTTCTTTGTTATATGAACAAGGAACTTTAGAAGAAAGCACAAGGGCATGGACACTTTATGTGCCATGATTCTTCACTTACAAATTGTTGTATGAAGAAATGAGAGTTGCCTTGAACAACTCTTGAAAGTTTGTAATTATGTTTAGAACATAATGGTTGGTTGACAAAAATAGTCCATCAACATGGACTTATGATGATTTTGAATCATTGAATGTTGAAGTGTTAAACCACTTCTAGAGACGGAAAACTAGGCAAGGACTTCACCTTTGAGTCCCTATCCAAATGGTTCACTAAGTTTATTGTAAACTATATAGTGAACAGTAACCATACGCTTTCCAAATTGTTTGATGTGTATAACACAATTGATATAAGTTTCAAGAGAGATAGTGGGAGTTTAGGGACCATGACTATTGTAGTCAAAGGAGAAGTCAAATGAAGAAAGCGAAATAACTCCAAGGGAACAAACTTTCTTTATGAAATCAAGAACACACCTTTCGAAGGTGTTGTAAAATGTTCTTGAAAAGTTCAAAACAGTTGGTTCTTCTACTTGAATGCTTGATTCCGTATTAGTAACTATGTTTTACAGTCGTTGTAAAAGTGTGGCTAATAAGAAGTAGAAGATAAACGAGAGAAGAGAAAGTACTTCACATTCGGAACGTGAATTAAATGTAGATCTCTGCGAAAGCAGATAATACTTACTTCCTCATATGAACTACCAAAGAAAATGGAAAAACAAAGATTGTCTTTACATTCCAATTGAATAAAGGAACTTAATTCCGTATGTAAAATGGATAAATGTTTTGTTTGACAAAACATTGTTCTTTTTTAATGAATGATTAGATTATTGTAATCTAATTAATTATCTCTATAGTAGAGATGATATGGTAGTGTTAACTGTTTAGAATATAACGATGCTTAAAACCCAAAAGGTTGCAAGGTAGTGACTAATCCCAACTAAGTTGTGATACCTCTAAAAACATAAATTACGAGTTGGTCATAGATGGATGCTTTGGATCGTTAGATCCGGATCCAATGCCTTCTTGTTAAAATTGTATAGAGGCAAAATGTTTGAATCTTTACTCTTTTTGAAAGAAGAAAGAATCAAAAAGTTGTTGAGGTTAATTCACTTAGATGTTAGTGGCACTAGTCCACAAACATAATGCTACTCATGTTGTTTGACATTCACCGAAGATCACTCTCAGTTGGACTATAGTTTATTTTGAATAAACACAAGTCCGAATACTTTGCAAAATGTTTCAAAGAATTCAAGAAATGTAAGTTGATGAGTAAGAAGTCTAAAGTATTTGCCTCCTTAGATTTGATTCAAGGAAAGGTAACACTTTAGAACAGTTTCCTTGAAAGATATCAAGGAAAGAAACATCATAAGATAATGGATTTCTCCATAAGGAGAAGAACGAACTTGAATAAGATTTAGTTCGTTGGATATTATCAATTACCCATATACAGGATATATACTTCTAAAACAATATGATTGTCAATTAGAAGACCTTCCAAAATTTCCATGACTCCATAGGATGTAGTTGGAAAGAAAGACAAATCTTAATCATGTTAAGATTTGGGGTTGTGTGCCAATAAGCAATATTTGTTTGAAAATTATCTTGTCGGTATCCTTAAATTAACATTTGGATATCACTTCTATAAACCAACTAACAAATGTTGTTTGTTGGATAGTTCATTGTAATCCTACACTAGGATTTGCCCAAGATAGAGCAAATGAACGAGGGATAGAACTCAAAGAATGGGTTCTTTGAGAAACAAGATAGTGATCAACAAATATAACCACCTAGTTCCTATACCACAAGCTCCAAGGTAGTCGAGAAGGATTTATAAACCGTCTCAGTTGAATGGTTTGAACTTTATGACTTTGTCATAGAGTTGCACCTCTTAATTCGAAAGAAATAAGAATGAAAAATCCTTATGACTACATTGAGTGTATATACGATATATACTCAAGGAAATGGTAAAGTACCATTTGACCCGAAATAAGGAAACCTTCATAGCTAATTGGTAGCTTAAGGTGACTACAATCAAAGAGAATGGTTGACTTTGAAGAAATCATCTTTGACGTAGTCTTGGTTTCAATTAATTCGAAGATTGCTAGCTACAACTAAATGGTGATTTAACGTTTGGACATAATATGAGTTTCCGAAACCCTTATTAAGATAGTCTTGATAATATATGTCTAAAACTATGAATCACAAGACATGTAAGTTGTAGAGATCCATCCATCATGGATCTTAACAAGCTAGTGGGAGCTATAAACATCTTATGAGAAGAAAAAGATCAAATCGTTTGATTTCTCATAAAGATGTAAATGAATCTTTTGTTTACTAGGTTTACAAAAGATTAGTGGGAGTTAATCATATTCCTAAATTTGAATATATATATATATATATATATGATATATTAATTTTGGAAATGGAAGGAATACTTCTTCGTTAAGGTTATGACTTTAAACATTCTATAAAGATAGAATGGATATGGGAGACATAGTCTATAAACATGGGATGTAAATCTATAATGATAGATTTCAAGATATAATTGGATTATATCAATCCCTAATAATAGACAAAAGATGCTAAGAAGTTTCTCATATGATGATAAACTTCAATTAGAATGACGACTCTAGTGTGACTAGCAAGTTGCCCTTCTCAAAGGGAACGTGCCCTTTGACTCCCAAAGAAATAATGCGTAAATAGAATCCTTTATGCATACGCAGAAAGGTGATTTATGTTTTCATATTGTATGAAAACATTGATATGAGTTGTACCTAGAAAGGTACAAGACGATATCAGTGCAAGCCCAGGATCAGAACCAAGGCAACTGTCAAGTGAATCCTTAAGTATTTAAGAAATACTAAAGGATAGATTCCTCAAAGAATGAGGAAGAATTAGAGTAACGTAAAGGAAGCGTAAATGTATTAGATTATGAATCTAATCCATCATTGGATGTTTCTTCATTATGAATGAAGAGATAATCAGATATCTCTTTATTATGACTAAAGAGATATTTGGATGGAAACATTAAAAGTAATGACTTTAGTGTGTTCCATTATGAATGCAAAATATATTGCCATATAGAAGCTTACAACAATGTTGTTTGGATGGGAAAGTTCATTTATGAACTCTCTATTCGGTTCCAACCAGAAAGTGTCTCTAGTGTACCAACACTACGACACTAATGGGGCGATAGCTCAAGCCAGGTAATCAAGGTCTCATCAAGATCCGAACTCATATGAGAGACTGAACCACATGATTAAGAATCATGTATAATGGTGACGTCGTTATTCTCAAGGTTGCTTCTATGAATAACATATAGATATCCATTGTCTAGGCCTACTACTCAGCCATTTTTGAAATGACTACATAAGAGGTATCATCACTGATGACCAAGCTGATTGGCTCTAGTGCAAGTGGGAGATTGTTGGAAATGTGCCCTAAAACCAATCATATGATGATACTTTACGGACATTTCACATGTTGAACTAATCTAGTTTAATATCAAGGGCAAAGATTATTGTTTTAAGCCGTCTCATATAAATGTTATATGCTTAAACGATAAGTCCAAGGAATATGTAATTAGGAGAATGTAATTTAAACAAGTTAGATTTATGAGACCATTCTCTTTCGTATACATATCCTAAACGTTCCTGATCATAGGATTGCCAATTGGGCATTGACAGTCCGTTAAGATCAGTACATGCTATGTCTTCTCTTAGGGAGAGTGACTAGTCTCGAGTCATTGGTGTGATTGACACCAAGACAAGCATGTAGGTGCTCAATAGCGAATGAGTCCACTGAACACGATCAACGAGGAGTTCTCATACTCATGTCACATGAGAACTCATGGTTGGGATAATGCAAAGTAGTCATTTGACCTGAGGCATCATAGTTGTCTTGTGGTTAGGTCCTTGATCTTTGACTATGTCAAAGTCACTCCATTCGCGGGTGTCCACGGCATAGTTGGGGTTAAGCCACTTAGCCATGGAGGCAATTAAATGCGCAACATGGGATCTCTAACCTTCAAACCGTTTAAGGGAGAATACTCTATGATATGATTAAGAATCTCTGGCCAGAGTATGAATGAGATTTAGGAAGTCATTCCAAATCACATTCGAGGTAATCATATAATTAAATGAATCATATTGCATAGTCGACATGAATAAACTATCAAACCAAACAATGTGGTCAAGAGTATTGTATTAGAGAAATACCGTATTACATTGTAATCCTAAACTGAATAGGTTTTCCACCTCTTCTGATTAGCTTGGGTAACCATGATATGCTGCTAGGTGTCACTCATGGTTTGTGGAAGCCCTAAACGTGTATAAACACTAAAGGGAGAATTGAAAGTAAGTTACAATTCACAATCGATTTGAAAGTGTTCTAATCGCCCACTACCTCGCTAAAAGGAACCTAATGGATCGTACACCGTGTAAGGTAGAGATTGAAGAAACAACGGAGATGAGTAAGAATAATTAAATGGTTTAATTATTTATGGCAAGGATTAATTAATATGTTAATTAATCAAACGAATAAGTTCGTTAAAGACCTCGGGATAGTATTGGACCTTAAGGCCCAATGGGCTTTGAACGTCAAGTCCATTGACTTAAGTTGTATGACAACTTAATGAATAATGATTCACAAAGGCCCAAATAGCCCAATAATAACCCAATGGCTGGCCATTTAGAGAAAGAGTGGGTTTTGGACTTAATTACAAGTTTGCCACTCCAATGAATAAAGGTATAAATATGATTTTATAGCCAAAATTCATTTAGGGTTTCTTTTGGAGAAAAGATGAGAACACAAAGCTCTCTTTTCTCTCTAAGAGGCCAGCCACCCTAGAGGATTTTAGCTAGCAATCTTACTTCCTCTAGGTCACTCATTTCTTCATCAATCTTTCCTTGGTGTGGAGACTTAGAGGTTCTCAGATTTGGGAACTTGGAAAATCTTTTCAACCATCCTCATCCTAGAAAACATGGATCTAAGAAGCAAGGAATGAAGGCCCTATCTCTTGGGTGATTATCCTTTGCTTATGCAAAGAGGAATCAACAAAGGTATAAATTTCTCAACTCACTTTGTTTTTTAGTTGAGTCTTGGTTCACCAATCTACTAGGCTTTGAATTTCATGGTTAATGTTTTTTTTTTAAGTGCATACAAGCATGATTCCGCATTTAATTGTTAAGTGCATGCTAATAGATGTTGCTTAAATGAACATGTTTTTCACAAAATTTCCTTCACAATAGTGCAATCATAATCACTTAGTAACTCCATCCACCTTCGCTGACGAAGATTAAGATCATGTTGAGTAAAAAGGTACTGAAGACTCTTATGATCAGTAAAGATCTTAGATTTCTCACCATAGAGATAATGCCTCCAAATATTCAAAGCAAAAACAATGGCTGCCAACTTAAGATCGTGAGTAGGATAATTCCTTTCATGAATCTTTAACTGTCGAGAAGCATAGGCAATCACTCTATTATGCTGCATCAAGACACATCCCAAACCATTCAAGGAAGCATCACTGTAAATCTCAAAGTTACCACTATCGTCAGGAAGTACCAATACTGGAGCATGAGTGAGGCAATGTTTCAGTTGCTGGAAACTTTGCTCACAATTCTCGTCCCACTCGAACTTAACATCCTTCCTGGTTAACTTCGTTAGTGGTAAAGCAATCATAGAAAAATCTTGAACAAACCGTCGATAATATCCTGCTAGACCAAGAAAACTCCGCACCTCAGTGACGGTTCGTGGTTATTCCCAATTCTCCACTGCTGCTATCTTTTGAGGATATACTTGAATTCCTTGTGCCAATACTACATGTCCCAAAAACGCCATTTGATTCAACCAAAACTGGCATTTGCTAAACTTGGCATACAACTGATGCTCCCTCAATTTCTTTAATACCAAGTTAAGATGTCGAATATGATCTGCTTTCGACTTAGAGTATACCAGAATATCATCAATAAAAACAATGACAAACCTATCAAGATATTGCTGGAATACTTCATTCATTAACCTCATGAAAGCTGCAGGTGCATTAGTCAATCCAAATGGCATCACCAAAAACTCATAATGCCCGTAACGGGTTCTGAAAGCCGTTTTAGGTACATCTTCATCTTTAATCTTCAACTGATAATAGCCAGATCTCAAATCAATCTTAGAGAACACACATGCACCTTTAAGTTGATCAAACAAATCATCGATACGAGACAATGGATAACGGTTTTTAATCGTTACCCGATTCAATTGCCTGTAATTAATACATAATCTCAAAGTTCCATCTTTCTTTCTTACAAACAACACTGGAGCTCCCCAAGGTGAAGTACTAGGTTGAATGAAACCTTTATCAGTTAATTCCTGTAACTGAATTTTCAATTCTATCAACTCAGGGAGTCAAGGATATAGGATCCGTACTTGGAAGCAAATCGATCGAAAACTCCACATCTCTGTCTGGTGGCAATCCATGGAAATCATCTGGGAATACATCAGGATAGTGCCTGACTACTCCAACTTCCTCCACACTGCTAGGAACAACATCATTTAACATCACATGTGCTAAGTATCCTTGACAACCTTTCGATAACAACTTCTTTGCTCTCATGGCAGAAATAACACCATGTCTCACCCCACTTCTTTCACCCACAAAAGTAATTTCTGGTAGTCCAGGACGATGAAAAGTAACTGATTTCCCGTAACAATCTATATGGGCACGATTATACTGCAACCAATCTTCCCCTAAAATCACATCAAAATCCACAATATCTAACGGGATAAGATTAGCTGGCACAACTACACCATCTACCATCACTGGACACCCTGGATAAACACTATCAACATAACATTTGTCCCCTCTAGGCATAGCAAACTCTAAATCAAATCCTAGAGGTGTAGGGTGAGGTTGTGGCATTTGAGCAAATGTATGAGAAATCACAGAATGAGTAGCACCACAATCAATCAAAACTCTAGCAAAGTGACCAAGGATATTTAACGTACCCATAATCAAATTTGGATGGTTCTGAGCATCTTGCAGTGAGATATGATTAACACGTCCCTGAGCTTGCTGTCGTCCACCCCGACATCTATTACCTTGATTACTTCGCCCCTGAGAAGTACGTCCATGTCCTGTCTGGCTAGACTGCCTAGACGGTCCTGCACTGCTAGCAGCAACCTCTCCCTGTCGGGGCTGACCTCCATGATGCCACTGAGATCCACTAGCTGGCATGGAAGAATATGAAGTATAACCTCCAGGATCTTGGGAATACCCAGACTGAAAATAAGGATCATGAGAGTACTGATGTTGTCCGGAAGCATAGGGAGCAGCATCACCCTGATAGTGGTAAGCACCACCACGACCCGTCTGACCATAACTGCCTGATCCAAAGTTCTGCTGAATCGGCGCTGGAGGTGGCATAGCAGACTGCTGAGACCTCTGCTGACTCTGGGGGCACTGTGCAGCTCTATGTTCCATCTGTCCACAAGTGTAGCACCCACCACCACTTCTCCTACACTCTCCATGATGTCTGAAATTACAACGGCGGCACAACGGAGCACCTGAACCACCAGCACCACCAAAGTCTCTATGTCGCTGAAACCTGGGTCCACCAGCAAATCCTCCACCTCTCCTCGAGCCTGTGACACTAAATCCTCCGCTGGAAGAACTCGAGCTCACTCCACTTCTCTTGAAATTATGTGTCTTACGAGGTCCCTGAGTGGAGATACCTTTACCCTTGTCATATTTCCTCTGATTATCATTCTTATCTTCATCATCCTCACTATTACTAGGAAGGTTGTCGGAATCCTCCTTCCGAACCAAAATCTCAGAAAACTCATGATAAGTGGTGCAAGGAATCGCACTAGCAAACGTCAGCCATTTCCTCTTAGTGCCCAGCTTAAAACGGCGAAGCATCTCTACCTGATTACCAGCTGTATCAGGATCATAGCGGGATAAGTCTGTAAACTTCCTGTAATACTCTTGTGCCGACATATTCTTTTGCTTCAATTGAGTGAACTTCTGCTTCTTACAATCAATGTACTCCGGAGGAACAAATCTTTTCTTAAAATTCTCTTTGAATACTTCCCAATTAGCTGCCGCTTCAGGTGACATAAACTGAGTTTGATTTACCCACCAAGCTGCTGGCTCTCGTCCTAAAAACCAAGTAGTGGTCTCAACCCATCTACTAGCAGGAAGATTCCCTTGACTCTGCATCACCTGAAAAGTCTTCTCAATATGATCTAACCACTTTTCTGCCCCTTCATGACCATCATTACCCATGAAGCGGTCTAATTTCAAATTGTACATAGTCTCCAGGGGTGTTCTCTGAGGAGGAGGATGATGGATTGCATTCTGAAAGGCATGGGCCATCGCTTCCCCTAATTGAGTTATATCAGGGAAATTAGACTCAGAAGCACGACGTGGTTCCCTACGAGGCGACATAGTTCTGACAGAAGACACCAAAGATAATTAGAGCAATAACAATTTATACAGGACTGCAACCTAGGCTCTGATACCAAATTGACACACCCCGATTCTAGAATCAAGGCGTGCTGGCCGTCACGTGAGCATGACGTAACCAAAAGTGCGATGCGGAAGCAAAAGATAAAGGAATTACGAATGAATAAGAACCAACTACTAGCAATCGTATCCAACTAACATGCTAGAGTGAGTTTAAGTGTGCAACACACATGTTCAGAGCATAAGTACTAGGTGCAGTCAAGTAGGAACATAACTAAATTACAATACCCGAAGGTGAGTCCTACATTTATGTAGTCTGTCAGAACGCCGTGGGAGTCCTCGTGAGCCACCAACACAGCTAACTAGAACCTGGAGGGGCGCAAAACAGAATTGAGTGGGTCAGTAAAACAAAGCTTTTCGAAAAAAATTCATTTAATAACATTTCTAACCCCTCGCTGTAAAACCTGTATACTTTCCCAGAAAATAACATAATATGCATATAATTCTTCAAATGTCTCAAATCGCCAATCTTTATCAAAAACCAGAAAGTATGCCATGTTATAAATGTCAATAACAGAATAAGGATGCAACATTATAACAAGTGAAATAAGGAATCAACCGGAGACCCTGCAGTTGGTCTTGTACGGTTAATTCTATAGCTCAATATCCAATCCAACCGAAGTCACCACTGTGACCTGTACGGCACTACTCTGCACATAAATCGGAACTACCTGAAGTAGTCTGTACGACAAGAATGGTGTAAAAATACGCTCTAGTGCTTCTCTCATCAACAGCTGTATAATAATCTAAAGTCACCTACAAGTCGGAACCACCTCTCATGGTCTGTACGACATGTCGGAACTCTCTAATGGTCTGTACGACATGCACCTACTTGGATCCAAGGTAAGCGTGTGGTGCAGGGTGAATAATATAAGCACTAACACCAAGGGTGCAGGTTATGAGCTCTCAACACAATTCACACCATCAATAAATCATATGAACAATATAAACTCACCTGATACTCATACGTGCGTCCACAGCACCATTCACATATATGCATCAAATACTAATTTATGTATTTCATATATTATGCATGCATGGCATTTTAAAACATACTTTCATTTAAATTCAATTTCTGGGAAAAATCGATAGTATATAGGTAAATACAAAAAATACTGCCCACTCACTGGTAAGTCGAAGGGTCGTAACCCCCGTGACGCCCTTGAATACGCTCGTCCTCGGGATAGGTATCACCTATATGTGAAACAACTATAAAAACGTTATTTTAAAGCACATAACCAACAATACGTAATAACTTCTCATACGATGCTCAATTTGGGTATATGAATATACCACAGTGACCTACTCGACGTCACGGACGTCGAGGTATTTTTAGAAAAAAATTTGGACTTACCACGCGCCGGGATAGGCACTGACCTACGCGCCCCCACGCGCGTCATCTTCTTCCTCCAGTCGCCGGACTGGTTTCGCCGGCGCCGGAAAACTGGGGATTTTTCAATCTCCTTGTTCTCCGTCATTTCTCAACCATTTCTCAAAATGAAGCCCTAAGCATGTAGAATCATGTTGTACTACTTTAAGGCTAAAAAACATACGAAATCTCACCGGAGAAAATCCAAGAAAACCGGCCAACTTCGAACCCTACGATCCCGACGTCCAAAACCTTCAAACTAAGTACTCCGAGCTTCCTTAGGACCTCACTAAGCTCCCTATAAGCTTAGAATTCCCTGAAAATCAACAATTCACGTGTGCATGAACAGTGACATCAAACTGGGGTTCGGATTTCACGTGATTTCGAAGGTTTCCATTTCTAAAACTAGTACCAATCAACTCAGGAGGTTGCAAGGATTCTAAAACTTACCTTTTTGACGTCGATCCGCGATGTTTTGAGGGATTTTGGTGCCTTGTCCGTACAATTCGAAGGAGAGAGAGAGAACTGCGAGGGAGGAGAGAGAGGGCACGGGGTGAGTGTGTTGTCCCGTGTGTGTGTGTGGTCCACCCAAACAAATCATAATACAAATTCCTTTAAGTCCCTAACCACACAAATATGAATACCAATTTTAATCAAACTCTCATTTTCCAAAAACTTAGGAATGTATACAATAATCAACTTATGTGTCACACGTACCTTAGCCACCTTAAGGGTAATTCCGTCAAATCACATCCACGATAACTGAATTTTCGTGACGGGCTGTGACATATGACTAATGGAGTTTTTCATCAAATTAATTATTCTTGAAATAATTTATTAGAATTATACAATTGTTTTTTTTTTTCAAAGTATAAAAAAATTAAAAAGTTAATATTTACTTGCCCTAGCTCTTGTTCTTTTTAAACTGGTTAAGTTGCACAAAAGACAATTTATATGCTCTTGCCCTTGCCTTCCATCACCAGTTGCTCTTAACATTTGAAAAAAAATCACAAGTAGGGTAATAGTCTTCTCTTGCCATATCATTGTGTAACAAAAAAAATAAATAAATAATAAATAATCGTTATTAGCCCTCCTCTTTTTATTTAACTTTTCATAATAAATAAGTTCATTTTGGTGGCCTTTTCAAATGTCGATAATATCTCCTCAATAGTAACAAGTACTCTTCATGCACGAGCGTGAAACCAATCAAAACAACTGAATTCACATAATAAAATCGGCCTTTATTGAATTTACATTAAGAATAGAGACAATAATATTTAATAAACAATTGATTGAATCACATTATTACTCGTCTATTGTGAGGCTAAGCCCACCCACTACCCTTTAGTGTAGATAATATCATTTGTTAAAAAAAATTAAAAAATCACGTGACAACTAATTTAATGATATTATTATGCGGGTGCAAATTTTTTTTTTATAATCGGCATTGCACTCCTCTTAAGATGTTTTAAACGTATTTAAAAAAAATATTTAATGAACAACTAATTGAATCATATTATTGCTATTGTCACAGCCCGTCCCGGAGATGTGTGTTATTTATTTATCGACGGCGTGAAATTACCTAAATACCCTTGGACGTTGAGAATTATTATGGGATGTTGTGGTTTAGACTTAAGATTGTGGACCAATTAGCTATATTCCTCTATTATTAAACCCAATTAGAACTAAGTGTTCTCTTAGTTGTGATTGGTGGCTTTTGGACCACACCTACCCACATACCTTCTCTCTCTCTCCCGTACTCTCTCTATCTCTCAGACTCTCTCTCTCTGCCTCTCGGCATTTTCGTATGGACAACCCAGAAACCATCTAAAATCTTGCAGATCGAAACCAAGGTAAGTATTTTCGTGTTCCTTGTGACCTCAGGAATCTATTGGTACAAGTTTTATAACTTGAAACCTTCGAAAACCCCGTGAAACCTAACCTTCAATTTGTGCAATGTTCATGCACACGTAAAACCTTGTGTTTCAGGGAATTTTAAGCTCATAGAGAGTTTTTGGAGGTCCCAAAGAGGCTCGGGGTAGTTCGTTTGAAGAATTTGGACGTCGGGAAGCCTAGATACGAAGAGTTGCAGAGGTCACCGGATTTTCGAGCTTGCTCCGACGTGATTTCGTGAGATTTGAAGCTTCAAATAGGTATAACGCCATTCTTCTCACTCTAAGCTTTCATTTGGTTCAAATTTCGAAGAAAATGGTTGAAAAATGAGTGAGAATAGACGGTTAGAAGTTTTTCCCAATTTCCAGCGATGGCGACGGTCGCCGGAGTTCTGAGGTAGGAGACGACAGAATATTCCGACGCCGTCAGTTAGTTTGGACGATTACCGTTGGGTTTTAACGGAATATTCCTAACGGCAGTTAGGGAATCCGTCAGGATTCCCTGTGCGTGGCTGCGCGTCTTGCCGTGCACTCGCCAGCACGTGGCGGCGCGTGAAGGGTCCAAAAATTAATATGAAAATTTGGGGATGATCATGAGGTTGTGTAGGTCACTGTGGTATATTCATATACCCATTTTGAGCTTTGTATGAGAAGTTATTAGCTAGTTTTGCCTATGTGCTTTAAAATAACGTTTTTATAGTTAATTTGCATATAGGTGAGACTTATCCCGAGGACGAGCGTATCCAAGGGCGACTCGGGGGCTACGACCCTTCAACTTACCAGTGAGTGGGCTTTTGGTTTTCAGTATATATTTATATACTTGATATTTTCCCATAAATATGTGTTTGAATAATAGTATGCTATAAATACCATGCATATAAGTTTATAATTCATACATGAATTGGTATGTGATGCTTTATATATATAAATGTGGTGCTGTGGACGCTCAGGTAAGCTCAGGTACGTTGTGTTTGGTTATGTGAATCATCGATGATGCGATATGTGATTGAATAATGTTGAGCTCATAAAACTGCACTTAGGGTGATTGTGATTTAGCCATAGATATAGCACATGCCTGTTTATTATGTCACCTCCCGCACCATATGCTCATATTGGATCCAATTTAGGTGCACAGTCTTGTTGTACATACCTTATTTATGGTTCCGACTCGTAGGTGACTAGCGATTTATCGCCCAGCTATTATGTGAGAGTAGTATTTAGCATGATTGTATTACACCCATTATTGTCGTATAGACCTTTTTGTTTGGTTCCGACTCTTGTGCAGTATATTGCCGTATAGGTCATAGTAGTGACTCCGGCTAGAGAGACTTTTGAGCTATGAATTCAATCATACAGACTACCATAAGGGTTTCGGCTCACATGTTATATTTCTATGAAATTATTCTTACCTGAATTGCTTACTCTGTTATATCTTGGCATGGCATACATATGAACATGATTATGTGAAGCATGAATTGAATTGATATGATTTCATGTATATTTGTGTATATGCTTATATCTTGATTCTGGGAAAAATTATACATGTTTTACAGCGAGGGGTTAGTTATGTTGATAAATGAAATGGTTTTGTAAAACATTTGTTTTTGCCCACTCACGTTTTCTGTTTTGCGCCCCTCCAGGTTTTAAGTAAGATTGATTATGGTGGTTTGAGGACGTCGACAGTTCTGACCTATCTAAATAATAGTAGGACATTCTTGGTACTGTATAACTAGTACTTGTCCTACTGGACTGCACCTAGACTTATTAGGCTCTGATTAGGAGTGTTTACTTTTGTAACTAACTCTTATCACTTCCTGTTTGGTAGTGCACTCTAGTAATTCGGTTTTTTTTTAATTATTCGTATATTTCCTATCATTATTGCTTCCGCACTGTGCACATGGCTACGTCACTCTCACGTGACGGCCAGCATGCTTTGATCTCGGTCGGAGTGTGTCAGCTAGCCTATTGTAAGTTATTAATTAAAAACAAAACAAAACAATTAATTATTAAAAAAACACTATTAAAATGACAAAAATCACTATTCAAAAGACCTGTCGGCTTTATATATAAGATAATATTAAACATTGTATAGTTTCACTCAAAGGGCTATGCTGAGATGACGTCAGTATCTCTCAAATATAATATAATATTCCCCAAAAGATAAAGACGTGGAAGGAAAGCTCTAGAGTTTGTTACCAGCATGGTCAAGAGAAGCCCAGTCCTTTCGGCAACTAAAATCCAAGAATACGTACTAAACCAGTAAACCCGATTAGTTTAACGACTTAATTATCAAATCAAATATTAACCACACGATTAATTAATGGGCAAAATACTCATGTATTAATATTGGTTGGTTTTACAGAATCAGGATCCTCTCCTGAGCTTAGGAGCCTCCTGAGCAAATCACACAGACCATTGATTTTTGATCAAACGGTTACAAACAATAAACCATTCGAAAAGTTATAATAATTGTAGCAGTTAGATAAAAAATCAACGGTCCGTGTGATTTGCTCAGGAGGCTCAGCCTCCTAAGCTCAGGAGAGGATCCTAATCCGGTTTTACATACTTGGAAGGAGTATTAATTTAGTTGGTCAAACTAAACTGCATGGTTAATTAAGGAAAAGCCATGTGGTTCAGTCGTTGGCATTTTGATTATCATATTTGTAAGCAGTGGCGTAGTCATAATTTTCTAACAATAGGGTCATAATATTAACCGAAAAGCTTACTTTGTCGAGCACCTAGTTAGCACCTGCCAATTTCTTTCAACATATGCCGAAAGTTTATGCCAACATATGTCAAGAGTGGATGCAGGATATTGTGGGTAAGGTTAAAGACAACCAAGGCTTTTCAAGTAAAATATTTCATAAAAAAAGAAAGATAAGAAACAAATATAATAGAAAAAGGAAGATGAAGTTGCAATTTAGTTTGCTTTAGTTGTTATAGGGGCCATTCAGTAACAAAATTATTGATTACTTGTGTTTTTAACCCGAGTTGGTTGTGCTACCCCCGTACCCCGTCCATAATATAGAACCGCGGGCATAAACTTGGCAGAGCAGTGAGTTCCTCTCTTTGCACTCAAAATTTGAATGAAACTTCCCTGACAGATGAGTTATACAACCGCCAACCCTCGGAACAAACCAAAGGATATCACTTACACATTACACAATACGTCTGGAGGCTGAATAACCCACAACACAAATCCTCCACCAGCTCATAACATTATGCGAGGAAAACCCGAAAACAGTCAAGTGAAGAGAACCAAAAATAATAAGAATTAGAACGCTTTACAAGTTTCAAGCTGTTTTTAAAATGATACAAACCTCAGAAAGAGGAAAGAATCAGAATGAAAAAGTTAGGCTTCTTACTCTTTTTCCTGTCGCAGTCTAATCAAGCCAACGTGTAACCCCGTCGTCTTCCCCTACGGTGGCCAGAATCTCGATGCTTACATCCAAAACAGCCTACAGTTTTGTATCAATGAAGCATTCGAAAGATGAGAAGGATGGAATTGGCAACAATAATTATAGTTTTTTGAAATTCACATGGAATGAACATATGCAGTATTGACAACAGAAAATGTTCACTCCGAGGCATAAGAGCAAATCATCAGAAAATTATCCTTCATTGAACAATAAGTTCGTCCTTCATTGAATAATAAGCTTGACTTAATTAGCCAAATAAAACCCTCACAACTTAGCACTTCTACGACTATTTGGGCAGAGAGAATTACATCATGGAGTCTGGAGAACGAGAGGCAAATTTTTATAGTATCTTTTCCTGGTCAGTTAATGTATAACCCTTAAAAATAATATAAAGCAAGCACAAAATAATTTAAAATAATAGATTCGGGAGACCAAAGATTTAAACAGGAGAGTTTTCTTCTTTATTTCTGCTCGGGGTTGGGGGAAGAGAGATGTTCGTCCAAATAAAACTTAATCACCTATGGTTATAGAACTACCATTGCTCTTCACTGTGCACCATAATTGGTAAACTACAGAATGGTATAGTACGTGAAAAATACGTACATGTATTATTCAGCAACTTATCTAAAACGATACTTTGAAAATTTGGCCTTTTTTTTACATTTTAATATTTATTTATGTTTGTTTTCCAATAATATGTTAAAAAATACGTATAGAAATACGTGAATTTTATATGTATTATTGAAAAATGTGTCTAGATAACACATATTAAACTTGAAAAGTACGTACCTACGTGTATCATACGTTGGAGTTTTTAAAAAGTGCAATTCAACAAATCATTAAGTCATGTACGAAAAACGGAATTTAAAAAAAATACACTCAAGTACGTGTTTTTTACATTCAAAAAATATGTACGTAGTGTCAAATTCGCAATCTAAAATACATGAAAGCAGAATGCAATGCAACTACATAAAATAACTAGTAAAGGAACTTACCAAAGGATTTCTACAGTTAACCAGCTTACATTCCTCCAGGGTACCTTCCAACATCCAACTCTCCCAGACATCGAAACTATGACTAGCAAAGACAAATTCCATTCTTCTATTTATCTGCAATGTTAATGTAGCACTTGATTTTAATCCCAGATGTTTAAATAGTCAGGTAGTCAGCTTTTAAGATCAATTTTTAATCTCATTCATAGTAATATTACCTGCAATAACTTTCCACCAGCAGCAAAAGATCGCAAACCAATTGTGTCCTATAATAAGGAATCGATTATTTCATATCAGCTAACCAGATTGCAATTAACACAGCAGCCAGCATAGATTGAATAATAGGCTTACAATTTAGGTCCAAGAGAATAAGTGAGTTCTTGCATACTTACCTTGCTTCTAATAACGATGAGAAACTGCGCTGCAGGATCTCTTTTTGTTACATTTGACATACTATCTAGGAACCAACCACCACCTTTAACTCTTTGCCTTGAGACATGGAGAGCGGGACGATCTCTTGCATACAAAGCGACAACATACCCATCCTTCAACAGCTCACCAGGCTTTCCACTGAGCCTTTTAATAGATTTTTGAAGCTGTTCGGAAGGAGATACTTGCATTGATTCTATTGGAGTTTTCCTACTTCTCGAGTCCTCTGGGGAGGCAAACCGAGAACTTGAACTTAACGCTTGATCAGTTCCACTCATAGCTGTATCTTCCTCCTGCTGTGAGGTACTTTCTATTTCTCGTGAAGGATCATCTGATTTTTGCCGGGTTTTTTGGTGTGCGTGCCTCTTTTTGGCTTTCTTACCTGATCTGCCTCGTCTTCCATCAGGTCGAGTGGCACTTTGAGATAAATTTGAAAGTTGGTGCTGGCTAAGAGACTCCTTGGATTGAATAGCTTCTTTATTCTGAGAGCTTTCTGAACTTGCATGATTGACTTCAGTTGGTTGCTCAACAACGGATAGCTGCAAGTTACTTTCTCTGTCCAGCTTATCCGACTCTTCATTTTTATCACCTATTTCACTTTCATTCTCCTCATCAGATACAGAATCTTTTGGAACAATCCCGTCAAAAAAGAATGTCTGCAATATGGAGATAGCTTTCTCCCTTATCTCCATCCATACTTCTTCACTATAATCTGCACTGTGTGGAAGTATCAACACGTTGGGCATCTCCTTTACCTGAAGTAAACCCATGATAAGATATCTTAGCACCAACCTGGTATATCGAATTAAGATGCTCCTGATGGGCATCATTCATGCATGTGTAGGAATAAAGACGAAAAATACATAGAATATACTATCATCCAGAAGCAGGTGAAATTTCCATACCATTCCGCCTTTCATGCCCAAAAGTTATCTTATCACATTTTAACAGTACACGAAACACCATGTGGTTTCAAAGAAGGGCTACAGAGCCACATGTTAGTTCAAAGACAATTTATGCTAAGAATGCAGGTGCATTTTTTTTCCTACTCCTATAAGAAAAATCTACATCTAATAATTCAGATACCAAGTGGGCAATCAATGAGAAGATGGGGCAAGGCTAGAACGAAAACAACCCGACATACACATAAGTTGCCTATTAGTGCGTACAGTTTGCAAGAGAATATGGTCTATAAATAGTTGAAAGCTCCCAAGCTTTTATGAGCAAGTCCTGACATTCAAACATGCCAAGAAAGTAGCAAAAAACTCCAGCAATGGAGCAAAAGAGGAACTAGACTAACTGGATATAATGAAAAGCATACTGAAGCAATCAAGCACAAGTATTTGCCAGAAATTGACACAGTTACACAGCCTATGGTAACATATCGATAGCCCACAAAGAGTTAGCATACCCATGCTTCCATCCATTGTGGCCCTTCAGCACCATCTAAAGCACAACCAGCTAAAATTCCATCAATCAGAAGCTGTTTCACAGAGCAATCGTCCAATAGTTGACAGCTTCCTGTGTTTACCAGAAATGCTCCTGCACAACAAGACTTAAAATCATTCCATGCTAATATAAAATACAAGGACCACAAAACTCCTTAAACAGGGGCAAAATGAAGAATAATGTACCAGGCTTTACATGCTGTAAGCATTCAGCATTTAGAATCTGAACTGTTTCATTCGTCAGAGCACAGTGCAGTGAGATGAGGTCACTTGCAGCCAATAAATCATTAAGTGTATCCATTCTTCTGGCAGCAGACGGAAAGCTTATGTGAGACCTGCTCACTTTTCCATTCACCTGAGATATTGTATCAGGCAAAACGTTTATACGGTACATAATAAATTCAACCAGGCAATTCTTAGTTAATTTCCATCAATAAAAGTGGCAAAAACAAGTTTATTTCCATAAGAAGTTTCATTAAGTTTACAAGTCGCTTAATATGAAAAATATATAGTGAAAACATTTCAAGACACTATACTTTCCAGAATTCATATAATCTTAAGGATACTAGGAAGCAGTACTTCGCAACTAAAACATCAATGTGTACCCACCACCCCAATAGATAATTAAATAAGTAAAAAACTAAAAGTCCACAATTTCTCGACAAGTAATGCATTCTGATCCAATAAAACTAACCCATTTCCAATCCGAAAAGAAAATATTAATGAACCACAATTTAACTTCAAACATCAAAATGAACTGAATCTACTGTCTCTCTTTTTTTTTTCCGCTATCAGATTCATAGTCAATTATACAGTTATACCACATTTTAGGTTGGGAACGTAGATTAGGATCGAATACAACAATATCAATATGAACAAAAAAGCACATTCAAATGTCACATATTTCGGCTACTCAAATGTTGAAACTTAAAAATGAATTCACAAACTCCAAAAGATGCACTCTTCGAGCCACTAAACATCGATTTTTAGTTCAGTTTAGCTGAATATGAGTTTCAGAGAACTAAATTTGATCGAATCAGTACCTCTACGTCTTGAACATCGAAATAGAGAACGTTCATTTTGAAGGCCAAGCTCCTTGTGGCCAGAGACCTAGCCGACGCAGATCTACCGATAATCCCCAAAACCAAGCCTCGACACCGTCTCATCCCGCGGCACAGCGGTTGGATCGAGCCGAGCCATCCCGAAGCGGAGAGTGTGTGGCGGGAGAGCATGTGCGTCCGGCGCAGCAACCCGAGGAAGAGCGCCATAACCGTGTCAGCAATCTCTTCGGCGCGCGATACGTCTACGTGGACGAGCCGTAGCCCCAGGTCTGCGGCCAAGGCCGAGTCTACGGCGCGGTCGGCGGAGCCGAGGCAGAGGATGAGCTGGTAGGGGCGGAGGCGGCGCTGGGCGGCCCGTGGGAGGTAGGCGAGGGACTGGAGGAGCACGGCGGAGGCAGACTCGATCTTGCCTTCCGCGAGGCGACTGAGCGGCACGTGCTCGACGGCAGCGACGCCGGACAAGGAGTCCTGCTCCATCCCAAAATCATCGATGCAATTGAGAGTGACGACCAAGGGAAGCGATGAGGGTGAGGTGGTAGGGCTGTTACGGTGGGGCATTGTCACAGGGGATCTGGTGGTGCTCATGGTCGGTGGTGGTGGTGGTGGTGATGGTGGATTAGGGTTTTACGCTTGTAATTTTGGGCATTTCTTGGGGTTAAGTCTAGTGATGGCTCTCATTTCTCTGCCGCTCTGTTCACCCACTACTTGCCCCTCTCATTTTACATAATTCCCCTCATGTCCCCAAAACTTTTTTTTTATTTTTTTTGTGATTTTACTTTTTATTTTTGTTTTGTTTTGTTTATTTTTGGACGTATTTCGTTCCTCTTATTTAGGAAAGATAAATTGTAGCAATGATGTTTTAATTTTAACTTAATTGGAGTAATGGTCATTCAACTAAAAATTCATTACCATTGGTCCCTCAACTCATCAAAACGTGCAGTTATGATCCCTCAACTAAAAATTCATTATCATTGGTCCCTCAACTAAAAATTCATTATCATTGGTCCCTCAACTTTAATCAAACTAGAGAAATGGTTCCTCAACTTTAACCCAATTGAATCAATGGTCCCTCAACTTTAACATAATTGTAGCAATGGTCCTTCCAACATAACTCATTTTGACAAAATTCTAACGAAGTTGATCAAAATGACCATAGCTACATGTTTTGATAAGTTGAGGGACCCCAATTATAGCAATGGTCCTTAAAACATAACTTATTTTGACAAAATTCTAACGAAATTGATGAAAATGACCATAGCTACACATTTTGATGAGTTGAGGGACCAATGGTAATGGATTTTAGTTGAGGGATCATTGCTCCAATTTCATTAAAGTTGATGGACCATTGTTACAATTTACTCTTTTCGTACCAAGGCCAGCAGCACCATAAAAATGTCCTAGTCATGGGACATATGGAGCTTATGCTTATGGATTTGGAATATACCCATATCTGGCTTGACTAATTTGAAATTACTATTTCCAACATTTTATTTTGGTTATTGCCCGTTACTAACAAAAAGAATTATTATTAATACTCTAAAATTATCATATTACATTTTTATGCACTTTTCTCCCTAGAATGCTGATAACAGTTCTCTGATAAAATGGCCAGTTGCATGTCTACTAGAAGTGGAAATCCAGCTTAGCACGTGGACTACTAAGTAGCTTGGTATTGACGAAGTTAGTTAACCCATTCGGAGTCTTGGTAAGAGAGCGATCGAGCGTGGGCGAGTAATTGTAGAGCGAGTAATTGTAGTACAACTCTGCTTTAGTTTGTTTCGGTTTGGTATATTACTATATTATTAGATTGGATTAGAGGGGAAAATGATTTGGCTGCTACACATTTTGCATAATTTGGATTCTGAATCATGGTTGTACTAACACGTCGCGGAAAAGGCATTGCGTACAACAGTTGTACACAAGAAGTCTCATGAATGACATATGATAATCTCATGTAAAATAAAAAATCTGATCACAAAACATATGTATCTACTACCTACAGGCTACAGGGCAGGAAGAAACAATTCAATTATTCATCAACAGCTTGCGCACTGCTTTCTCACATCGAATTTTATTAAATGGAGGAATGAGCGAGAAAATAAAAACACGTCAGTACAAGTGAAGCAACGCTACATTTATCTACAAAAACATCCATGATATGAACTTTCCCAACCAACTCCCAAGGACCGCAAAATTTTCTACAAGATATGAAAAAAATAGACAAATACATGCATCTTCCAGAAAGCAAAGTCAATCCTCGTACAAGCTTGTTCCGGCTGCTAAACAAGTCTTTTCTATTACCTACAGCTCCCTCAGATCTTCAAAGCTTATTTTCCTGCCTCAGAAGGCTGAGCTGGTTCTCCACATTGCCACCGTGTCGATGTTTCATTGAAACAACATTTCAATGGTCCAGTAACCGGCCTTCGGAGTGAAGTAAACTTCCAACCCGACTGCAAAAACTCATGCTCAACAGATTTGTGTTCATGCCGTTCTCACTTCCTCACAATCTTCAATATTTCATTATTGTATTCCCCTTGACTTTCCCAAAAGCATTTCTGATTATCCACTTCAGAGAAACCTACTGGTAGTCGCTTGATAGGAACGCATGAGCAATCCAACACCAATCCCTATCCCAAGGCCAATTCCAACACCAACACCAACTCTAACACCAGCATTAAACCATGTGAGTTGGCCGTCCTCACCAGTGTACATTTCATCGGAGTCGAAATGATGTCCAATTTTCCCTTCTGACTCATACTCTTCAATTTCAGAGTCTCTAATCTGCATACGATCGCCAATCAAGGACTCCAAATCAGTTAAAACTACAGATGATAAATATGCTTCTTTCCTCCAGTGCAGAGGCTTGGCTAAGTAATGGGGCTAATTGGCTAAAGCCTAACCCAACCCAAAACGATAACAAATGCAGGAAGATTAATCACCAATAAAAGCTTGGGAATCATATGTTCAGAAAACCCCACTGAAAAAAGAACATATGCTGCTACTAATGCATTTGCAAAATGAAGCCAATCTAGCTGCAATTCCCCCAATGATCTATATGTTTCGCGTGTATACGTGCACCAAAAAATTGAAGGACCCTAGGTTGTGCGCTAGGCTGTCGCTTAACTTACAAAGCCCTAAATTCATTTAGTTTTCGGAACTTTCCATTTCTCAACCCAGAATGGGAGGTAAGTTATCAAAGAAACAACAAACATTTCCATCCTAACAGAAACCTTCAACAACCATATCTAGAGGGAAAAAAACTTAACGCAACCCCTTCTCCCTCACTTAGAAAACCACAAAATGGATAGTTTCCAAGTGATATAAATAATCTATGAGATATGAACCCGCAGGTTTTGAAAAGTACTGGATCAAACTTGAGAGCAATAAATTAAATACATGATCCACAACAATTATCTACAAAGTTTCGGTCCCCTGTAGCTGTAATGGCGGATTATACTATCATCCCACTTAACAGCAACATTCCCTTAATTAAAATAAGTATGTTCGACAGAACAGAGACTCATGGAGCATTTTGAAGAGCCTCAAAATACTGCAATTCAATCAAAAGCGTAGTTTAAGAGCCTCATACACATGTACCTACACTCGCAAACACAATTTCCCATCTACAATAGCCATATATGCTAGAAGGCCACAAACTATTGTGCATCCTTTGACATGAATTATTCCCACCTACATAAATTCATCAGAAATCCAAATTCTCTACAACCGCCACCACCAAAATCCTCACAAATTCACAAGGTGGCTACCAACGATTACCGAAACCATATTCAATTCAATCCAAAAAAAGAACAAAACTTTCAAGTACAAATCAATGGCAACATTTCAATACCTGAAGTTTCCGATGGTGAATCATCCCATTACAGCCCTTGCTGTGCTCCTTCCCAACGTCTTCATCCTCAGGAATGGCATCGAGCGCAGCGTGCCTGGGGGCCTTCCGCCTCGGACTAAGCTGTATGTTTTTTGTCAATATCACAGGCACACCGGAGCAACACCCGGCGATATAAACCTCAATTGACGGGGCGGAGACCCCGAGTTTCGGCAGAAAAAACGAGGAAGAACCCGAATTGATCGAGGCGGCCATGTAGCAATCCATACTCCACCCCGTTCTCGAATCGTTCTCCAATCCCCCCGCATTTCCGTCGAGCCAAACACCCTCCATCCGCTCCAGAGACCCACACAGAACCATGTCATTGTTCTCTTACACCTCGAACTCCACCCCACCGGTGACCCTCACGCTATCGGTGCTGACGTACGTCACCTCCGACGACTCCTTATCGACCCGATCGCGGCGGAGCGTGAGCGAGGCCGAGTCCGACGCCGGAACGCAGGTCCCGTTGATTTCAAGCGATATCCCAAGTTGAGGTAGTCGGGAACACTCCCGATGACGCAGGGCTCAACCCGGACGTAAAACAACCGGATTTCGAACCAGGCGCAGTGGGCCAACGACGGGCCGTTTACAATTTGTATGGAATTTGTGTCATGCTGCTCCATAAAACCCTAACTCACAATCGAAATCTAAATCGAAAAATGGGATGCGGAGAATTAGGGTTTTGGAAGAAAAAAAAAAGGGGAAGCGATTTCTCCCCCTTTTGTTTCCAAATATATATATATATGGGAAGATATTTTTGTCAGAGATTGGAAGACATGGACGGATAGGGTGAGCCCTCGGGTGATCCACGTTTCGGGAAGAGGCTACGAAAACGAAGAGAGTCGTTGCGGAAAACAGGGTTTTTGGAATGTGGGGAAGATATACAAACAGAGCCAGGAGGGAGGGAGAGAGTTTTTATTTTTATTTTTTTGGGTGCGTGGGAAAGATTAATGACGTAGTCATGGATTTGGAATTTTGTACGTGTGAGCCTGCATGCAGGAGTCATCACGCACGTCGTTAAAACAAATGAAAAACCTTTGTCGTTTTATCTCTTTTTGTTTTGGTGGATTTGTACCTTTTTTTTTATTTATTTTTTTAATGTACGGTCATGGAAAATAAATTGCTTTATTTCGGATGTTAATGTCAGGTTTTAATTGTAGTGAGAGATGATTGTGGCAAATAGGGTTTAGGGTTGTATTAGCGACGGTGGTGCTGGGTACTCTTTAGTTTCGCTTTGGTGGTTCGTGCTGAATCGTATTTTGCATTTTGAATCAGTAGCTATAATTAGAGTGGATATGTTGGACTTATCTAGTTTTGAGTTCACGATTAAGCTAATTGACAATATATCATAGGATTGAAGCATAAAATTGTAGTTTAAAATAGGGAGTTTGTTGTAGGCATAATTTGCTAAACAACATAAAAAGGACATAGAGAGAGGGGTTGTGGCATAGTAGAGAGAATGAGAGAGATGTGTAATTGTGAGGTGTGTTATTCCACCTCATTGTGTCTTTATTTATAGTTGTAAGAAAGGTAAATTCCTTACCCCAATAGAATTATAACTCTAATAGGATAACATCTAATCTAAGACATAGGGTAGAATCCCATAAAGATATCCCATATATGATAAGATTTACACGATTATATTCCTAATCTAATGGACAACAACACTCTCTCTTGAGTGTGTAAATAGTCAAACAAATGATGCATCAGGTCTTTAGCGATGAAGTAAGTACAATTGATAAATTCGTCGGCACAATGAGCGAATATGAGTCTCAAAACAACGGAAGAATGCATAAAAGGTAAAACTCACAAAACCTCGCTATGGTAAACCCCAAGGTGGGGGAAAAACACATAGACTAAGGAGAAAAGTGAGAAGTTGCATTAAGTCAAAACTAAACATCTTATGGACGCAAATAGAGAATCTCACAAGGGTATGACCAGCCCAAGATAGGTGCCTTGTCAAAACCTAGTTAGGTAGCAAAAACCCAGTGGGAAAATTGCTCCTAAGCTTAGGGAAAAAGAGTACATTAAGGTCAAGTGAGTATACTTCTGGATACTCTCCCTGAGTTTGACAAAACTTCCAAATGAGAACTACAAGCATTGCATATGAATAGTTAGGCATACCAATTCCTCAGACAAGCTTCTAGAAGGTTGACTTCGGCAGTAACATCGTGTAGAGGTCGGCAAGGTTGTTTGGGATTGGTTTGCATGACTTTAATCTCCTTATGCTTTGCTGATGTAGATGTAGATACAATATGTCTTGGTGTTGATTTCGTTGATGCATCATGTCTTCGTCGGGTGGATACATGCGCCATAGTCTTCATGGATTGTTGTTGGGACTCAACGATGGATGAAAACAACAAGTACTTCAAATATGCTCAACAAGAACTCTCAACCATGTCTCACGCGTGGCAGTGTGAAGTGTAGTGAGTCTTGGAATGATTCAAAGATTTCGCAACTAAGGTCATATCGTGGACCTCCAAGATATTGTGATATCCTTAACGGTAAAGACATAACCATTCGAGGATGTGCCTTGTGCGAGTTTGATAAGTAACATGTGTCAGCATAACAAACAAGGCAAACATCATTCCTAGGATCAGGGGTTAGATCCGCTTAGGATGCGTTGGGATTAGCCCAAATCCGCAGTACCTTTCAATGTAACGTAAAAACATCTTTAATACCAATTCAGTGGTTGCATGATGGCGCGATGTTGTATCTTTACCAATAGATCAACATTGAAGAAGATGTCCTATTTAACACAATGAACTAAATACAAAACAGCGCAAAGTTGAACTCAGATATGGAACTTCAGATTCCATAACCTTTTCAAGGGTTTCATTTGGATATAGTGTATGGAAGATCATAGGTATACTTAAAGGTAACATATTCAAGGTGTAGTTCAACAAGTAGATGCAAATACAATCAGAACAACACTTGAACTTCAGGTCAAGGCATAAACGAGTTTTCCCAAGATCCATCATCTCAAATTCTGTCTTCAGGTGCGAGGCAGTTTTCTCAAGCTCTAGAGTCTTAGTGAGATCCATGTTATGGATATGAACTATAACTCTAGCAATTTGGAATAAGACTTCTTACTTTAACATGCAAGGGCATAATTTCATATCCCTGACTAATCAAATAATCACTTAGACGAGTATACCACATCCGTGGGATTGCTTCAATCCGTAAGTGAACACCTCAAACAAGTTGAGAAGGTGTTCCGTGGTCTAGAACTATTTGAACCAGTACATGTAATTATTCGGGAACTTACATGTAAATCTCCGTATTAATATCCCCATGGAGAAACACTAACCACATTTCATAATGCTGTTGTCAATCACAGGACGTTTGAGAGAAACCTTGCGCCATAATGCGTGCATCATATCACACTATTTCATTCATCTCATTACGCTTCCTTTCCCACTTGTAACACAACAGGGTTACCTTGGGCAGGGTAGGAATGATAGGTACAAACACACTTTGGTAAGGAATTTAACTTGGATTGTAATTTCAGATGTCTAATCAGTTCTACATTGTCACTAATCAACGGAACATGGTTCGATATCATTGCTTTTCATTTATGTCGGTAGCTACCATGTAAGTGAAAACATCATCGATGATAATCTCATTCCAATTCCATTATCTCATCCAAACTAGTATACTGGACAAGAACTTCAAATCTCTGGAGTAATCCGAATTAATCTTATGAGATGGAAATGCTTTGAAACAACGATCGAGTATGAATTCATGTTGTGTCGTGATCTTCCTTTTTACGGAAGTGAATCCTATGAACCAAGTGATCTGTAGTACTTTAGATCGACAGGTTGATTGGCTATCCACCGGGGTACCAGACAGTCTAATAGGGGTGGCCAAACCGTCCTTCAGGAGCAGCACACCTGTAATACCCTGAAATTTTAAATATATGAATATGTGAAGAAAAATCGAAAATAAATCGATTTATGGGTATGAAAAATTGAATTGAGAACTTTTAAAGTTTTGTTTCTGGAAATTATTAAAAATTAAGTCGTAAAATTTATCGTTAAGTGGAAAAGACAAAAATGCCCCTAACTGGCTTAACGTAATTATACGAGGACTTATTTTTATCCTCATATATTTTATTGTATTTCTTGATATATTTGAATAGAGGACGACCCTATGAACGCGTAGGAGAAAACCGTTCGCGAAACGGAGTTACAACGAATGAGTTATTAACGATCAAAGTTGAGGGCAAAATGGTCATTTGACCATAATCTAGAAAACTCCAAATTTTTTGGAGCAATGAGGTGTGCCACGTGTGTGGTTGGGATGAAAGGAAAATAAGAGAAATAAGAGAGATGGATGGTTGTGATGAAGAGAAATAAGAGAAAGGAGGAAAACGAATGATGAAACGGGCCCAATCAGAAAAAGGAGGAGGGAGAGAAATGAGGGGGAAGAGAAACACATAACTAGGCCATTTTCTCTCGACCCATTTTAAGGGCGATCGGGTCGTCCGATCCGGTTTCTTGACCCGATCGTATCTCTCCCGTCCGACGTCCATTCAAGGTGATTTTGGTGTCTATAGAAAGCTCTGGGCGAACCCAACATCCATGTGGTATTATAGTTCTCAATTTTTAACCCAATTTTACAAACCACAGCCTTAAAGTCCCCAATTTTCCGACGATTTTCCCCCTTTTCTGGTGGTTTTGACAATGGTTACCGTCGATCACCACCAATGGACTCCCCTTAACCTCAGGAATAAAGGCCATGCATTTGTTGGGGCATCAGAGCTGTTTTGGAGATGAATCAAGAACACCCAAAATCAAGGGTTTTCGACGATTCGAGGGCGATTTGAGGTGTTTCCCGGCCGAATTAGGCTTCGGCCTAGGTATAAAAGTTCTTCCCCTTGTTGTGTTCTAGAACTGTGTAAAATTTGGTAATTTTTAGAGTTCGTCGGAATTTGAGATTTCCGTTCACCGGAAACCGCCACGCACGGTGGCGCGTGCGGTTGCGCATGGCCAGTGAGCCGACAATGCGTTTTTATGCAAATTTCGTTATTCCAATTATGTTTTTGGTATCTATTTGACGTGTTTCGATAATTAACACGAATGTTGGATATTTCGATTAATTGTTTATTTTCGGAATTGGGTTGGAATTGAATTGTGAACTACGAAAGGCTTGATCCCACTAAAGGGTACGTAAATTTTGATGAATAAGATGAAATTAAATCTTATGTTTTTTGTAAGTAAATTTTGGTTGTAGATTTTGTCAGTAATTAAGGAATTTTAAATAAAGAATGGTGTTTAATGGTAGTAATATAAATAAGAGTTTAATTTGGGCCTATGATAGAAATTATTTCACGTTACAACACCATTCAGAGATGTTGACTCGAATTCCGTTAAGTATGTTTATCCTTGTAGGCATGTTTGTAGCTGGTATATTATCTCTTCACATTAGCTAGATCAGAGAAATGTTTTGGAGCCATATTCTGAAAGCTAGAATACCTTGCATTTACTTATCACACTTGTGTGATAGGGGGATCGAGATGAGACATAGTGGGCAACGTCAACACAAATTCGCATCGTTCTACATGAATGTTGACGTTCTTATCTCCTTCTAACAGTGGGAGGATAGTTTCATTGAAGTGACAATCTACAAAATGAGTGGTAAAGAGATCGCTTGAAAGGGCTCTAAGAGAGTTAGTGCGAAGGATAATCATAATTGACAAAGATTCATAACCTTATGTGAGGACCCATGTTGGTACGTTACGGTGGCGCAACTTGGCACATGGAATGCACACCCAAATGCGTAAGTACGAAATGTCAAGTTCATACCCAGTAACCAAATGTAATGTCGAAATAGGTTCGGTGGCAATGGGCCTCAAGGCGAACCAACATAGATGCGTACAAGATTGCATAGCCCTAGGCAGAAACTGAAAACTTGGTGCGTTCACCAAGATTTGGGCGATCATTGAAATTGCGCTTTATGATCAATCTGCGAGGCTGTTTTGAAGTGAACATGGGAATTCGATATTCAATTATCCCAAAAGACATGCAATACTTTATCGAAACTCGTTGATATAAACTATCTAGCATTATCCAATCTTCCAGACTTTATGGGATAATTAGGGTGGTGAACCTCTAAATCGGTCAGGAGGTTTAGCAGCAATGTGTGTGGACAAACATGTGACCAGTTTTTCTATTCATCAACCAAAACCATAAGTATTGATATGGTCCGCATTTTGGTTAGATTAGTCTATATAATCCACTGTGAAAAGAGGTCGTTTCGTATCTTTTCTAGGGATGATTTAGAAAATCAATTTCCCCAACGAGCAGGCTTGGCAAAGTGTGCTTGTAAGCACATGATCCTTACTTAAGGCAAAGAGATGCGTTGTAGCATCATTGTATGACCTAAGTGTCCCAAAAGGTCGTGCCAAGGCAAGTAAACTGTTCGAATCACACAGCTTCAGGCCGGCCACACGTGGCGTATCCTAGTCGGGAGGTAGCCCATTGGCCCTAAAATGAAGCTTTAGGCTCATTTTTCGAGGTAGTGCAAAGATATATCACTCTATTTTCTTCAATGGTTTCATTCAAGATCATTGTCATCTCGAATATCTTTAATACTCAACAACATTCTTTCGGAACGGAGAGAATCTAAAGTATTTTAAATGGTAATTTAGTACCATTCATACAACGAGGAGCATCCCAATGCTCTTAATCAGGTTGGATAGACCTAAGGTCGTTGCTAGAGATGTGATTTAGGTATAAAGTTAGTCTGCATAGTATCGTATTCATCCAGACAACTAACTTTCCCACATTCGTACCTAATCACGTGTTTAATTGAATTCGGTCACATGTATTAGAAACATGATTCAATTAACTTATATTCGAGGACAATATTGATTAGATTATCCATAACTAAAACAAACATCAAACGTGAATCCAAGAACATAGAAAAATGTTCACAAAGTAAAACAAAGTTACTAGGGGGATTCGGCCAACAAGGCCATTCATATCAAAATTTTGCTCTTCCAATGATGTTTGGTGGAGTAAAATTAGTCTCACATATTGACTATTAGAATGGTACTCCTCAACGACATTGGTAGGGGCAAGAACAGGTGCATAACCAATGATCGTTTCCATCAAAATGGATGTAGATTCTACATGGTTGAGGTTCAGGAACATTATTCCTTATTCTTGAAGTTTTAGGTCTTAGGTGTCAAGGATCTCGCTTCAGGCATGATGCCACACCTTGGCAAGCCTTGATTCTACCATATGTTGTAAAAACAAACTCGAAATTTGTGAGAGAGACAGACCCATACTTGGGTTCGAAAAGTTCCAACCGAAGCTGAAGAGGTCAGTTCGTACGCCTCTGCTGAAGCAGAACATACATTTTGGTGGGCCCTAGCTGAAACTAGGTATCACCATTCTGTATACTCCAGCCAATGATGTGAAAATTAACTTAACACACAAATTTAACCCTCTTTTGACAATTGTAGTATAAGTACAAGTAGGGATCGTTCTGGACCGGGGATTAGGAGGGCTCGCTAATAACCTCTAAACTAACTAAAAAACTTAAAACTAAACTTAAAAACACTTAACAAGACTCACAAGACTCAAAGCAAACTTAAAATACTCAAAACAGCTTAAAACAACCAAATAAACTTAAACTAGACACTAGGAATGACTTTGGACGAAAATTGACTTTTACTTGAATCAAAACACTTAAAAACACAAACTAAAACAGATTTGAAACACTTTGAAACAAGAAACTAAAAGGGGGGGTTTTGATTTGGATGAAGTTGAAACAATCAAACAAGTATGAAAAACTAGACAGATTGTAAAACAAATTTGAGAAATAAGATGATGGGTGAGATAGCTAAAGGCTTTTTCTCCACACATGACATGTATGCAAACAACTCGATTTCCAGTTACTACTTCATTGAATTATAAACGACAATGCCCCAAATTAACCGTGACATCACTAGTTAACCCTTAGATTTTCCTTGTATTATTGGATTGGATGACATCATTCGACAACCCAAAACATTCTTCAAAAGTTCTCTACATGACATCATAATAGAGATACAATCAAAGATCATTACGTTTAATGAAAATCATAAGCATTGACAAAGCACTTGCAACTATGACATCATGTTACTCATGCTAGAATTAAACTTACCGCGATCGTTTATAAGCGACCTCCACTACTTATGAATATAAGTTTGTAACGACTATGTGAAACTTTCTTATATTCTAGCATCGGATTTATGCATGCCAATTAAGTGTCGACCCTTAATCAACAAATACAAATAAGTTATCAATCAAATAGTTAAGCCAATTGCATTTACGATTCAAGAGTTCATAACTGGAATTTATCAAATCATATTACACACATAATCATGGCTTTGAAATCACCCCTAGCCAAGAGGGGTTTAGCCACTCACATTCACAACAAAACAAAAGAAAATGAATTTAAACATTGGAAACAAAAGAAAGAAAACACCTAAACGCTCCAACGATCCAAGTTGGACAGCAAGCACGTCCAAGCATTTTCCTTCCCTTCCTTTGCTACGACACAAGGTGTTGGTGAGTGTTTGAAGGTTGTATTGAATGCGGCAAAGAGTGGAGAATTGTGTAGATGATGTGTGTGTGTGTTTTGGATTGATATATGTCTCTTATGGTGAAGGGTGGATGGATGTATTTATAGGCTAGGGAGAGGATGTAGTGGGTGGTGGTAATGAGTGGATGTAGTGGTAAGTGAATGTGTTGGGTGGTTGAAATGAGTGGATGTAGTGGTAGGTGAATATGTTGGGTGGTTGTAATGAGTGGATGTGTTGGGTGAAATGAGTGGATGTAGTGGTAGGTGAATGGATGTGTTGGGTGAAATGAGTGGATGTAGTGGTAGGTGAATGTGTTGGGTGGTTGTAATGAGTGGATGTGTTGGGTGAAATGAATGGATGTAGTGGTAGGTGAATGTGTTGGGTGGTTGTAATGAGTGGATGTGTTGGGTGAAATGAGTGGATGTGTTGGGTGAAATGAGTGTGCTAAAATGGTTATTTATAGGGAGAGGATGATGCACAAACTTCAAATTTTGTCCATTCCTTTTGCTCCAAGCATATGCTATCCATTCCATGCCCAAAAATGCTCCAAAATGCTCCAAAATGCACTTATTTGCCACATTAACCCTTTGGACCTACAAACACACGAAAATAGCTTAAAATACGAACTAACAATATAAATGCCAAGAAACAAGCTAACTAAGTCGCATAAATATGCTCCTATCAGCCAACTAGGTCTATATCGTTCGGTATACTTAAGCCGAAGCTGAGTCTATACATTTCTCTCACATTTGTTGTAGTAATCAGATCTGAGAATTTGGTAAACTTCTATGTTCTATGCTAACGCTTTAGGAGCAAGTTGGAAACATAGAAGGACGAGAAAAGTATTATCTAGTCAAAATTCGTTTGGATTTATAAACTTTAGAATCGTACTCATTCATGGACGTAATCATGGGGAATGTTTTCATGCTTCATGGTCGTTTCAAATATCTTCCTTTATTTTAAGCGTACCTAATTGGAAAAAAACAACAAAAGCCTTTGAATTTGTAGAAGATCTTTCTCGAAAAGCTGAAATTGCATATCCAATGCGTTGTATCACGTTCAACAAAGAAAAGTTAAATTGAATCAATAGCATGTAGATTAATTCAATAAAATAATAAATTAATCATAAAAGGAATAATCAAAACGTAACACTCCCCTGATTGAAGAATAAACTCTCTTTAGAAGCGTCAAGAGCGTGCTAATAACGTGTTATAGGCATAATTTACTAAACAATATAAAGATAACATAGAGAGATGGGATGCAGCACAATAGAGAGAATGAGAGAGAGGTGTGATTGTGAGGTGTGTGTTATTCCTCCCCATTGTGCTTTTATTTATAGTAGTAGGGAAGATAAGTTCCTTACTCCAATATGATTATAACACTAATAGGATAATATCTAATCTAAGAGATATGGTAGAATCCCATAAGGATATCCCAAATATGATAGGATTTACATAATCACATTCCTAATCTAATAGGACTGCAACTGAGTTAAAATTTTAAATTGAATTTTTTAAATCAAATTATGTGGGGGTTGATGATTGAATTATTTCTTAAGTGTTGATTAACGTGCTTGTTGATGCACAAAATTGGGTCAATCTTAGACCAAAGTAAATCTGACCGTAAATCACATAAACGCATAAGAACACAAAGATATATCGTGGTTCACCTCAAGTTGAGGCTACGTCCACATTGGTGTCGATCCGGTTTCACTATGTAAATTGAGGGTTACAATATGGAGGCTAGAGTTTGCTCTCTTTGCCATATCCCCCCTAAAGTGAAGTGTCCCTTTTATAGAATAAGGGTTCCCTTCACCTCCTACATGCTTCATGAGCTAGGTCGTAAGGCCCAAATACTAGGGCCCAATATATGGTACAACAGGAATCCCTCAAGTCTTCAGTCAAGAGAGTATTTTGGTTGGAAACTTCAAATCCAATCCATGTGCGGGTCGAAGTGACTAGATGTCGTCCAAAACCAGTGCTCAACATGAGGCGGTGTTCAACGTGAAGCAATACTCAGCTAGAGGTAGCACACATTTCGAGGTTGCTCGGCTAGAGGCAATGCTCGCAGCTAGGAGGTTGCTTGGCTGGAGGCGGTGCTTGTTGCGAGGCGGCTCGGCTCATGGCATTCCTCGTTGCGAGTATGCACTCGATGTCAGTTTTCGCTCATTATGAGTTAACTCTCGACATGACTCGGGTCCGCTTGTCGAGTTCGCATATTGGGTCTATGTGTCGGGTCCACGAATTGGGTTCATAAGTTGGGTCTTTAAGTCGGGGCCATACGTAGGGACTTGGAGTTGGGTCTATGAGTCGAGATCCGTGTTCAAGGGTGTCCAAGTTTGTGGGTGTCCAATCTCGTAGGTGCCTGAACGAATAAGTGTCCAAGCTTGCAGGTGTCCGATTGCATAATTGTCCAAATGAGTGAGTGTCTGAGCAAGCGAGTGTCCGGTCTAACATGAGATTACTGTTCAGACTAAATCTTGGTCATCATAAGCATGTGGCTTATCGATCTATAAGCTAATCAGTAGTGTGGACTACCATAATTTTGGTCCTTGGTTAATCAATAATATGTATGAGCATCGTATACAAGCAATCAATCGTCAAAGTGTGCATATTGCAAAAACTGTCATACATAGATCATACAAACATATAATAAAGTAGCATGCTTAGTGAAAAGTTATATGACAATATGATTCATGTGGTGCAGTTGCCATGTACGAATCAAATAGCTAAAATCATGTTAAAATAACATGGATTATCTCATTCGTGGGTTTTCCCAGACAGTGGGACAGTGGGACAGTGGGTATATATGTAACTCCGTATTTGTACCCTGTCATGAATCACTAAAGTTTCACCCTAACATTTAAATAATGAATGTGGTGGTCAGGAATTATTAAAGATATGCCATTCTAAGATGAGGTGACAAGACTAAGTCACGTGTCAGACAAGTGGTCTTGTAATAAACATTAAATAATAATATAAATATTAATAGGAATTAGGTTTGATGACGTCTTATCTTTCTCCTAGGTTGGTGGCCGATAGTTGTAGGATGCTTGACTTGCTCACGGCAAGTTTGCCAGCGCCGACATCGATTATTCGACGAGTTAGCCAGTGCCGGCATCACTTGGGTTGCGTAGGGACCTGATAGATTCGAGTCCCCCAAATCCGCAGCTTCAGTGACCTTTACGAAGAATCATCCATCGACACTTGGGACTACAAGGCTCGGCTCCCTTCCTAGCGATTCGACTACCCCGTCGATCCCGAGTCGCTCAAGGACTCCGACATCGATTCCCCAACCTTTCATGGCTCCGCCGTAGGCGATGATTTCGCCACTCAGCTTGCGTCGGATGCCTTCTCTCATTCGTCGATCCTTCGATCTCCGTCGACCTACCTTCAACCTTCAAATTACTCAAAACCCAATAAGAGGTTGGTGGTGAGAATAGGTAGTTGTGGGTTAGGTTTGTGAAGCGTGATGACTTCGATGGTGGAGACCACTTGAACGCCATCAATAACGGCGGTGGTGATTTTGGGTCTTCTTCTATGGAGAAACCTAAGCCTATGGAAGGTTTGCGTTCTTTTCTTAGGCTTTGATGGCTGAGTGTTGCTATGAAATTTGAGGGACATGAGAGACGAGGTGGTGGCTGTGTTTCCATTGCTGCTGCCGTGACCGGGAGCTGGAGCGGAAGGCATGGGTTTTGCAGTGACTGTGCAGGTGTTTGGTTATTGGGTTTCTGCAGATTCATGGTGGAGGTTGTGAGGGTTTCACGGTAGTGAGATGAACAAATGAGAGAGAACCAACATGACTTTTTGTATCGATTCCCACAGACAGTGCCAAATGTTGATGCACAAAATTGGGTCAATCTTGGATCAACGTAAATTCGACCGTAAATCACGCAAACGCATAAGAACACAAAGATATATCGTGGTTCACCTCAAGTTGAGGCTACGTCCACATTGGTGTCGATCCGATTTCACTATGTAAATTGAGGGTTACAATATGGAGGCTAGGGTTTGCTTTCTTTGCCATATGCCCTCTAAAGTGAGGTGAATGATCCCTTTTATAGAATAAGGGTTCCCTTCACCTCCTACATGTTTCATGGGCTAGGTTGTGAGGCCCAAATACTAGGGCCCAATATATGGTACAACAGTGCTAAATTTAGATTGCAAATTTGGTTTAAAAATTTGGTCTACCTAACATTACTCATTAAGAAGGAAAAAGCAAGGTTCTAAAAGACGCTAGGCGCTAGTCGGGCGGCGGGTTAGGGCCTAGCGCCTAGGCGGCTAGGCGGGGTCTAGGCGGGCGCCTAGGCGGACTAGGCGGATTTAAGTAAATTCATTATATTTCGTGTAAATAAATGTCTGTTTATACTTGAAATATATATAATTTCATCATAAACTACGAAATAGAATGACATATGTATTATAAAGTATTGGAACATAATGAAAACATGGGAACAAGTATATAGTGTGTGCCCATTTAAGTATTCAACAAGTCTCTTACAATTTATTGAAAAAAAAATTAAATGCTAATTGAAAGTTATCTATTTTCTATCAAAGTGAGTCGCAACTTAGGCAGGTGCCTAGGCGGGTCTGGGCGGACTAGGCGGTCTAGGCGGGCGCCTCAACTGGTCTAGGCACCCTTTATTAATTTTCAAACGCCTAGGCATTAATCGGGGCGGTGACCAGCCGCCTAGCGCCTAGGCGGGGCCTAGGCGGCGCTAGGCGGGGATTTTTAGAACAGTGGGAAAAAGTGAGAAGGTGAATTGTTGGAGAGAGATTTCCTACACGAAGAAATTCCTCCACAACTTTTTTGCCTATAATCCACTCATTCGTTGAATCCCTCGTCGAGAAGCGACCTTGAATGCTTTTTCTCCAAAGCTTCGTTAAGGTGGGGGAGGGTACGTGCAAAAGGTACTTCGACGCTCAAGTCAGTGAATTGAATTCGTATTCTCTAGTTAGGGGTTTCGATTGCATACCTTACTCTTTGACTCATCTCCCCATATATAGAATTCTGACGCTATGAGAGCAAATACCACAACATGTCCCTCGCTCACTCTTCCTTAATGGTCTTCCATAGTGGAGGTAGTTATTTGCCTTATTCTACCTTTCTCGAGCTCTTCGTGCAACGTCATACACATTCTCATTCCCATGCAAGAGTGAGGAGTCACGGCACATGCCAGGTTATCATGTTTCTTGTAGGGTTTTCTCTTTAGTCTAACCATTATAGGCTTGCCTTACGTAACACCATCTCTTAGGATGATTGGTATTGGCCCATTAGTCAAAACCGAATTTTATCCTCCCACAATGCCCATTTTTTTCCCTTTTTTATTGGTGTGTAAAATAGGGGAAAATTGAGCTTTCGATCACATGAGACCCACGAAATAATATTCTCTAAAACCAAGCTAAAGCCTAAAGCCACTTTTGCTAAAGCCAAACTACTTACTAAAGCCAAATTTACTATGGCCACTTTTTCTGAAGTCATATTTACTAAAGCTAAATTTTCCAAAGCCATCTGACACTTTCATTTTTGCAAAAGTCATCTTACACTCTTTTCTTAATTCTCTAAAGCCATTTGCCCTTTTGCCTAACTTACTAAAGTCGTCTGACACTCTTTACCTAACTTACGAAGGCCAATTGACACTCTTTGCCTACTTACAAAAGCCGACTGACACTTTTTGCCTACCTTACGAAAACCAGTTGGCACTCTTTGCCTAACTTACAATGTCGATTGACACTTTTTGCCTAACTTACGAAAGCCGACTGACACTCTTTGTCTAACTTATGAAAGCTAGCTGACACTCTTTGCCTAACTTATGAATGTCGATTAACACTCTTTGCCTAACTTACAAAAGCTAGCTGACAATTTTTGCCTAACTTACGAATGTCGACTGACACTCTTCGCCTAACTTACAAAAGCTGACTGATACTCTTTGCATAACTTATGAAAGCCATCTGACACACCCTTTTTTTTTTTTTTTTTTTTTTTTTTTTTTTTTTTTTTGAAAAAAGACAAATTGCACCGAAATTGGCTCTGTTTACACAACATCACTCTGCTAAAACCAAAGCATTTATCGATCACTTTTTCAATTCTCTAAGCTTGCTTCCTGGCACTTTTCCCAATTATTTATTTATTATTTTTCTTTCACACACACACACACACACACACACACACACACATATATATATATATATATATATATATCCGTCCTCCACACACATATTCTTATTCATGCGCACATATATCCCTATTTGTGCACATACATATTCTTATGATGTTATTTATTATTATTCATCCACTAAACAAGCCACTAGCATGCCACACAATCAAGCAACATAATACACACCCACTGTATGGAACATGGAGAAATATAAGGAGATTGGAACTTGGAGCCCAAGACTTGAATGCTTATGAAAGGCTAATAATCCCACCAGCATAAGGGTGTCGGAGAAACAATGGGAAGGTTTGAGATTGTTCTATATTTCACAAGCATCTTGAGCGAACACTGACTTAAGCATTAGAGTGCTTTCTTGTAGGTCCCCTGCTCTTATGGATGACAAGCAAAGATGGTGTCTAAGGCTTCTTAATGTGTTCAAGATTATTTGTTGATGGAGAATTAGAGTACCCAAATTTTTTTGCTCCAACATGAAAGATTGAATAAAATAACGGGAAATGACCCAACACAGAAAAGCAAAGACGCTAAGCTTGCCCAAGTTATCATTGAAACCAAGAAATAGATCAACGAAATTAGTTGCCAAAAGGAATCACTTTTTAAAAAATAATGAACATGTTATTATTATTATTATTATTATTATAGCTTTAGAAAATAAAAAACACATAGCAGTTTTTACTGAGCCACATCAACTAAGTACATTGAGCACTATTCTAAAAATTTCCGCCTAGGCGGTAGGCGGTTAGCCACCACCCCGATTAGTCTCAAGCCGTTTAAAAATTAAGAAATTGCACCTAGACCCGCTTAGGCGTCCGCCTAGCCCGCCTAGCCCGCCTAGGCGCCACCTGGGTCTTGACTCTCACTTAAATAGAAAATAGATAACTTTCATTTTGCATTTTATTTTTTTAATAAAATGTATGAGACTTGTTGAATACTTGTGTAAACGCTCATTGTATACTTGTTTCCATGTTTTCAACATGTTCTAATACTTTATAACCTACATGTCATTTTATTTTGCGATTTATGTATACAATTATGTGTCTTTTATGTACAAATAGACACTTATATACAATATATATTAAATTTACTTAAATCCGTCTAGGCCCGTTGATAGGGATTTTACCACACACGCAAAATGGTTAAAAACTCCTATAATATTTGCAAGAATGACAAGGTTATTGTAGTACAAATGGATATCGCAAAGTCGTTCTCCACATGGATTATTAAATAATTCGAGGCAAACCAAATTCCAAATAATTATTGTAAAACATAAAGTTGAGATGATTTTTATGACCTAATTTAATAAAAACGAATTTAATTAATAAAAGTAAACCAATCTGCAATATTAAAGATGAGGAAAAAGGAAACAGTTTTGTAGAAATCAAATTAAGAAAGCACTAGGGATCCGCCGTCACCTTAACAATCCTATATAGTTCTCCCAATTACTTATGACCTATACATGCATATTTCGAAGGTTAGGTTTTCCTAATATATGCCTACTTGGACCCCCAATATAGAGCGTATATTAGGCATGCAATCCATCTGTGATATTCAAATCAAATCTAAACATGCATGACTCATTAAGTTTTGTGAAACCTTTTGAAAAACCATACAACCCTTAAGATGTGCTATTCATCCTAAGTGAACTTGCACATATTAATCACAAGAAGCTTTCGTCAATTTCAAGGACCGACCTCTGACCAAAATTGCATCAAATTACCTTTCTAAACATCCTAATGGTCGTGAATCATCAAGACACTTAGACAATATAAACCAATGATTAATAATTCGAAAACTTGCATGCATATAATCATAAGCAAATTGAAGAGAAACTACATATTCTTACTAAGACACGTGGCCTCACCCTAGCAAAAAAAAGAATTAGTTACGCATATTCATAATAAAAGTCACAAAGTTCTTTATTGAATTAATAAAAGATCGAAAACACCTTGAATGAAAAAGTCGGAAAATTTCTACGCTTGACCAATTTCCTCTCTTCCAGAACGCACGGAGAAGAAGTAGCCGCTAGGAATAGGGCCGGCCAAGCTTATTTAACCTAGTAAAAATTAAATCCTCCTAAAACAAGGTCTTCCAATCCAACTAGGAAACTAAATACTATAATAAAATAGGAAACATAACCCTAAATTAAATGATGAAATTCACCTAAAATCTGAACAGCCACATTTTGGACCCCTAAACTGCTTCAAAACCGGCCCAATTTAGCTGGATTTAAAGTTTGGAATATTCTGAACACTTCTCCAGAAGGTCACGAACTCATCAGATGTCATCTTGGACTCCAAAAATGCAATTTAAGCCCAAAAACATCATTTTTCAGCACTGCTCACTGCTTCTTTATTCCATTGCCAGAAAATAACCGCTTGGTAGAAAAATCCTAAATTTTGACATGAATACACCAAGAGACACACGAACGTCCTCCAACTTGAATCACTGTAAAATTCGTCTGTTTGATCACGTTTTGCTCTAGAGGAATTCAAATGTCTTATATTAAAAATATAAAACAACGTATCAAAATTCTACCAAAACATATTAAGAATAAGGTAAAATATATAATATGAAATTGACTCATCATCCACTTCGCCGTCTGACTAGCATCTAGCATCTTTTAGAACCTCTAAATATTATTCAAAGAAGAATGGCCTGGCGAGGTCGCCAATTCCAAGAACTTGAAACCCTTGTTTATTGTTGAGTTACGTATTCCCAATTCTTCCAGACAACATTAAACAGAGTACCCATCATTCATTATCTCGTTCACGATGAACTATACTTAAAAGCGGTGATAATCCATGCCCAAATGTAATGGGTAGCTTGTTGGCAGGCCCATTGGACTATGTTTGTATGAATTGATGTAGAACGAAGCCCATATGTGGCCCAACCGTGCTACTAATGAGTTTTTCCTGCCTTTGCTAAGCCATTGTGCCCACTCCACATACATTCATAAATCAAGGTAAGTGTATGTTACACACAATTTTTTTTTTTTTTAGCAAACGATATTTTCTGCATTAAGAGGGTAGAAGAGTAGGGTAAGCTTCACAATGAGTTAGTAATAATGTCGTTCAAATTAGCCTTTGGCGAGAATTGAACCTAAGACCTCTCACTTACAAGTAAAGAAGAATACTACTAACCATAGTATTAAGTGTCTGTTGCACACAAAATTTAACAAATAAGGAATCAAAGAGTTGAAAGAAGATCCCATGAACGAGGAACTAAAGAAGGAACAACCCCAAAAATTATAGTATTATACCAAAGGCAACAAAGTTCCCTTATTTCCTTCCTTATATGATAGTGGTCCCACCTTGTATTTTTAGCTTTCAGTTTTTGTACTTGAGATAAAAGAAAATTACATGAAAGGCATCAAAATTCGCCCACAACAAAGTTATTCACAAGAATGAGTCGTTTCACGTCAATTGCCCGTTGAACTCACAATAAAATCAAGGGAATTTTAACAAAAAACGTTTGGTACTGTTCATTTTAACGAAAAATCATATTTTTACACTAAAAAAATCAATTCTAGTACTATTTACTTTACCCTTCATTTTGTCATTATCGTTAAAACTCAAAATTTTCAAACTATTTTCATTAGTTTTCCTTAAAATCAAACATGAGATTTGCTTCAATCAAATACTATTTGGCGAAAGCTATTTGATTCTTTATACAAAACCATAATAGAAGAAAAGAAATTAAATCAACGCGGAACCTTAATGCAAGAGTAAATACTTTTAATTAACTTAGCTACAAAATCTTTACCCCAAAAAAGAAAAAAAAAAGAAGGGATTATTAGAGGAGTTTAATTAGATCCATCTCATACATGGTACAAAATGCCGATAATATAGGCGATATATCGATCGCCGATATTATCGGTTTTTATGGGGACCGATATTTTTTTAACTATCCAAATGGTTTTCGTCAAAATATCGCAATATTATCGATAATATCACGATATTTTCGAAACTATCGCTATATTTTGGCACTGTGCTAATCGAAGAAGAACGCCGGAGCAAATTAACCGAATCCCTAAATCCCCAAATTCGAATTCAAAGCATATTAACTGAATCCCTAAATCCCCAAATTCGAATTCAAAGCAAATTAACTGAATCCCTAATTCCTAAATCCCTAAATTCGAATTCAGTACAAAAATGAAATTACATGCCGAAAATTCGAATTCTGTACAAAAATGAAATTACATGCCGAGAAGAAGAGAAGTAGGAGCCTGGGAACGTCGTCTTCCTCACGAATCCAAGACGGCTGGGACAACGTCGTCCTCCTCACCGACGACTACGATGAGTTCCGGTCCATTGTCCGGTGTCCGCTGCCTCCGCTCAGTTTCTCCACAACCATTGATTTGCGATGACGCGACAGTTACGACTCGACGACTGGGACTAACGACGCGGCTTCTCCATGGAACAAGGTGGTTTACAAGGCGGTTATGGAGTGGTGTCGACGGCTGGGTTTAGGGCGGGTGAGATGGGAGAGAGAGAGAGACTGTGTGAGAGAGAGATCGAGAGGGAGGAGATCGAGAGGGATGAGATCATGTCGACGGCTGGGGTTATGGCGGGTGAGATAAGAGAGAGAGAGAGAGACTGTGGGAGAGAGAGATCGAGAGAGATCAGATCGAGAGGGATGAGATCGAGAGGGATCAGATTGAGAGGGAGCAAAGATCGAGGAAGGACCGGAGGAGGAGACTCGAAGTGGAGTCTGATAATAAGAAAGAGAAGGAGAGGGGAGGGTTAGTGAATTAGGCCGTCTGACTAATAAGAGATAGGGTAATCAATAGGAATGAACGGTAGAGATTTAAATGATTATGGTGTAATATAAAGTGTAAAATAATGTACTAATTCATTATATATAAATGATTATGGTGTGTTTAAATTTCTTTTATTAATTACTACATATTTTATACATTCACAATGTTTGCCAGCTCGCTATATAATCAACTTAAATCAATTAAATCCATCATGTAATGCATTTCCTTCCAATTTTTTGTGATAAACTAATAGATAATTGACTAAATAAACATCCTGCAAAGTTTCAATAAAAATTTCCAAGTTTTTCTTACAATTTCCGTGGTTTTCATATTATTTTTATCGATATCGATAATATCCCGATATTTCCGTCAATTTTTCCGTGTTTTCGGACTACCGATATTTCCGATATCGTCGATATTTAACAACTTGATCTCATATATATTTGTGAAAATATTTAGGAGCCTCGCAAAGGCGCGGACCTCACCTCAGGTCCCACGTAGGTAGCCATGCAAAATAGGCGGCTACTCAGCCTAGTCTAGAATTGTCAAAACGTACATGATTGATTAGAAAGCAAAAGATTCCTACATATCGATTGTCACCTTATCAAAACTCCCAGAAAAGCACAGGCTGTCAACAGACTCAACACCAATAACATTGTAAATACCAAAATGATAGCTCAAAAGTAGTGGAACACACTCACCACCAACAACTAACTACCTAATTAAGCTAGCTACCTAGTGTAATTAATTTTTATTGTGCCATTTTAATGCAATTCCTTGATGTGTAGGAAGAAATTGTGTAAATAGTCTCAATTTTAATTCAATTGGAGTAATAGTCTCTTAACTAAAAATTCGTAACGATTGATCTCTTAATTTATCAAAACGTGCATCTATGATCATTTTCGTCAACTTTGTTAGAACTTCCGTCAAAATGAGTCATATGTCATGCATGTGAGGCTAAATCAAGGGCTAAATATGGAAAACGGAATGAGATAATTGTAGCAATGATCCCTCAAATTTTACTCACTTGGAGAAATGATTCCTTAACTTTAACCCAATTGTACAACGGTCATTCCAACATGACTCATTTTGACGGATTCTGACGGAGTTGACGAAAAAGACCATAGCTGAACATTTTGATGAGTTAAGAGACCAATGGTCATGAATTTTTAGTCGAGAGACAATTGTTCTAATTGAGTTAAAATTGAGGGACTAATATTACTACTGTTTTCTTAAACCGTAGATAATAACCTCATACTTTGATCTCATTCTATAGATGTCTTTATCAGCATGTATGCAAACATTAAGTTCGAGAATAACTCGGAATTCTGGTGAATAAGAGTATTCACTCATGATTCATGCATTTAAGGTCATGTGTTTGATTATTATTTCTCCTAATATCATGTATAATATATTAAAAAATATTTAGAACAATAGTAGTTATTAGTTTTTACTCTGCTTGTGAAATAATAATATTATTAAGGCATAAAACTGATACATTTGTAGACCTCTAGAAAAGAAGATGATCATGAAAGTCTAAAAAATATTGTCACTACAAATCCTTCCGCTATTCTTGCAAGCAACATACACTACTAGAAATTTGGCTAAAAGCCACTCTTTTCATTGGTGTCTATTGTCATTTGTGGACACTCTCATTGGTGGCAAACCCCAATGGGCACCAAACAGCCACTAAACTACAAAACATGTCCTATGTAGAGGACTATATTGTAGCAATGGCTACCAATATTGCATTGGTGTGTATGTGAATAGTACAACATTTTTATGGTTTTATAATTATTTCTAAAATTCAAAATATCTCATTGTCCCTCTTATTAGTGGCTAGATTTGAGACTAACATTGGTGCCTTTCATACTCATACACACACCAATCCTATGTGTCTCTATTAGGATCAGTGGCTTTTAAAGTATAGGCACCAACAATGGTGTGAATCTACAGCATTCCAAATAGCCAGTAGGTTCGAATTGTATTACATGCATTTTAGTAATAGCTATGTACTATATTAAAACTCAACTTTTTAATATAAAATTCACATGAAATATAACTTTGCAAAAGGATTCAGATTTCCAACCAACCACACTTTATATCCAATAGATTTATCAATAACAAGGTTTGTGCTACATAAGAAAGCATATTACATTCAACGATGTTGTCCAACACAACCAAGTACCCAAGGGTGATGACGTTACATTTTATAACACCTATGTACCTATGCACCTATGCACATCCACCAACAGCAAACTGATAACTAACAAAATCTGCCCAATTGGTTATATGCCTTCCCTATGGCATTTGTACTATATACATCAAGCAAAATTCACAAAATGGATCACATTTAACTTTTCACTTACTGATGCCAGTGACATTCACCATGCATGGACGATACCCAATCACATCATATGTGCCAATATTCTGCAACACAACAAAACCGTCATCTTCAACTTCTCTACTTGCTTGGATCTTCAAACCAGTCCCTTGTTCAATTCTATTGACATAAACTTGAGTCACATCAACTCTATATGGTTCCACCATGCCTCCATCAGCAGTCCTCTTGAACGCGAACATAATTTCAGCCTTCATTTCGTGCTTCATGTTCTCCAAGTCCACCCGTCTATTGTGTGCCACCATTAAATCGGTATGCTCTTTCCTCAATTGTGCAACCACATTTGCTGACTCAATCCTTTGCCTTTCCTCTCTCTCACTTGCCTCCATCCTAAGTCTCTCAATTTCAATATTAACAGCTTTTCTTTGCTCCTCATATGATGCTCTAATTGCTTCAACCTCTCTACAAATTCCCTTTTTTCTCAGTTATAATACCTGGCACGTCAGACCACACAACCCCTGTCCCAAACCCTCTTACACGGTTGTTTCTCTCAGGCCCCAATACATCAGCATACACAATATGGCGAACCTCATTAGTTATGATCTCATTCCTATCCTCGTACATTTTCATCTTTGTATTGAAATCATCCTGCAAGTACTTGCCAAGATTAATTACTAATGTATATGCACTCTATATACATTTGAAAGCCTTCTAAATCAAAGATATTCAAAGATATTCCAACCATGTTTCTCAATAATACGTGTACTATGAGTGATTGTTCTATTTTTCAGGCTATAGTGCATACCAATAAACTCATATGTATGGGAATCTCTTTCATTACTTCACTGTATTCACTAATGCAAGTTGCCATTGGCTTATGCTCTTTGTTTCACTGACATTAAATAGCAATTAATCTAAAACACCTGATTGTTCAGAATCCACAAACCTTTTATATATCTTGCCTACTATTAGACGATATGGGGTGACTGATGCTACATATGGGTGACTGGTACTGCATAGGACTGATGCAACATCAGTCACCCCATATCGTCTAATACCTACATATAAATAGTAGCAGCTGGTAATTGATGGCATACTTACAATTATTACAGCTGACCGAGCATCCAGTGGCGAAGCCACGTGAGGGCAAGGAGTGGCGTCCGCCACTCCCCTCGCCGGAAAACACAGCCCCAGCATAGGTTCAGCCCCTCCCCTCCCGGAAAACCCAGCCCCTCCATCCAGGGGTGAAACTACATAGGCGTAAGGAGGGGTGGTCCTCTCGTCGGAAATTATGCCCATCAGCAACTTGCTGCCCCTTTTAGATTGTCGGAAAACCTGCAAACCATCCATTTTCCTTCCTGCTGCTGCGCTGCGAGTGTCTGTTCTTTTGGACCTGGGTTTATGAAAAAGAAACCTTAAGCAGAACTGCATCGTTTCGGCGTACTAAAAAAAATAGTAAGAAGCTAAAAACGGTGTCGTGTGATCATTGAAAGTTGAAAAGATAAGGGGACCACCTTCCATTCGTCTGTGTCCCCTTCCATTCCAGCTTCAAGCCTTCAAGCCTTAGCCAGCGGCTTCCACTTTCCATTCCAAGAAGCCTCGAAGCCTAGAAGCCAACATCTTCCAAGCCAACTTCCATGGCCACTTTTAATGTAAATATCTAATGTTTTTTTTTTAAATTTAATTATTCCTAATTGATAGTTTAATATAAAATTTTGTTTAATTGATATAGAATAATTGGTATGAATTGTATGGTTATTGACGAATGAATTGTTGATTATTGATGTAATTAACTGTTGATTATTGATTAATTGAATTGTTGATTCTTGAATAAATTAATTGTTAATTATTAATAAAATTATATAATTATTAATATTAATTAGCTGAATTGTTGGTCTAATTAGTTATTACTTGTAGTAGACTCTATCTAGGATTAAGTGACTTTTTCTTTTCATTATACATTTAGGTAATGGAATGATACTATAAGTTATGGGGAAGGACAATCGATGTTTTATCACTCGTTAGTTTGATAATTTTGAGTGATTGAAGTATAATATAGCAAAAGATGTAGCATTTTGCCGTTATTGCTACTTTTCAAATGTGATTTTGATAAAGCGAGAAATGATGGAAGTGATGTCTTTACTGAGAAACGGTTTACTAATTGGAGGTAAGGATTCGAAAATTTTCGCCCCTCCACCCAACAATTCCTAGCTTCGCCACTGCGAGCATCCACTGGTTCCCTATTCTTTCGAGTATGTGTCAGCTTAAAGAATGTAATGCAGTTCGATTTGCTTCCATTTACTTGTTCCTGTTAACATAAACTGTCAAACAACTAATTTCCACATTATTTCATATCTTGACATCAATTGGCACCTTCATTCCATTTGCACTAACATGTACTTAATTTACCATAACATAAAACACCTGGAAGAGCCTTACATGTTCGTGTTTGATTTGTGCAAAAGTCTTGTCTCTAGTCGTGTGATTTATTTGTAGGATCTTCCTGTTCTTTCTACATGATGTAGCACGCTTCTGCATATGTCAAGTTCAGCATGCATTAGTAAGGCTATGTGAAAGGAAATTCATCCTAATTTCCAATACATACAATCCATACATTTATCATCCATATTATGTCATAACTAAATGAAGCATATATGGTGTATAAAAAAGGAAGAACATTTGTTGATTGTGTGTGGTACCTGAGCATCTACGGTATCCCATAGCTACACTAACAATTTCCATTGGCCTTGGTTGACACATCCATCATGACAATGGAACCTCTCCGCTAATGGTGAGTGAAGGCATGGAGTATAGTATGCCTTCTTGAGTTTTGCCTTATACTTCTTCCATCCATCATTCAACTTCATCTCACAAACCCGCCGAATTTTTGGCTCCAATTCTAGTGTTATAACATCTGTCCAATCAAGAGTCATCTGCCCATGTACACATATATGATGTTGTTAATTATGCACCATCATTTAATATATGAAATATGAATCTGTACAGTTACTTTGTAATACCCCTCCAATAGGTTTCAAATAGTTTTCTAGTATAACAAATTAAAATTGAAGGAGACAAAGTTAAAAGTAGCCATCTTGCATATCACCAATCTGCATGGATGTTGCCTTTTAGTGGTGCATAATGTGTTGTGGACCATATTCTAATTGTATATGGAGTCTTTTACTAAGTAATTGGGGCGTCTTATTTCAAATATATCACAATGAACCGTAAATTATTCTAGTGTTCCTTTCTGAGTGACCAACTGCAAAATAATTGACATAACCAATGAAGAGTTAAACTTGTGTATGGATAACAGCAGTTGAGGTCAAAGTAGGTTTGGAATGAATTAACCATAATTGAAAACTTATGGTTTTAACTTGCTTGTTGACAAAGTAAATAAAAGCCTTCCACTAATGGCATTTTGTGGGTTTTTTTTATTCGAGGGTTAAAACTAAAAGACAATGACATAACTAGCTATATATATAGGAATACCAACCAACCATTAATGCCTCTTCTATTGATTTACGTTAATCCTCTGCCAAGCACGATCCATGTTTGAAGCCCTGTTGAAATGGCTCCAATCAACTATGTTAATTGGAAAATATTATGGTTTTTGAGATAGCATTCCTACGAACCTAGAAAATCTAGCAACAGTATGAGGAGGCTCTATCGACTGCCCTTTCTCATTAAATTTCATCAGTTCATTTGTACCATTTGGTGCCCATCGTGGCCTATTTATTCCCTTAGGAGCCTGTGCTCTACGGGTCATACGTTGACGTTCATCCATGATGCCTTCGACATTATTTGGAACCATGAAATGATCTATGTGGTCATGTTCCATCAGGTTGAATGCCAGTGGTTGAGTTTCGAAGCCATCGTCATTCGACATTGATGCAAGTGAGTTATTGTTGCTGACCCACAGTACCGAAGTAATTACCATTCATGTAAACACAAGACAAGTGTGTTAAATTAACATTTGTAAACAAAAGCATTTCTATTTAATACCTTAGTTAATTTTCTGGTAAGAAGAGAAGATTAGTAGATACCTCATGAAATGGCTTCAATGAAACCTCTGTGCCCTGAAGATATTTTCTTGTTTGAGTTGATAGATTGATGCAAATAAACAAGCAAAGTGAATAAATTGATATCTATTACACCATACACGTTTCCTTTTTGAAATCCAATATTCAAATTCCAGCAGATAGTTAAGGCGGGAAGTCCTCCTGCCAAGTAATCCCTAGTAAAACCATTAATTAATTGATATACCCTTATGGAGGTAAGCCCCTAGCCACACAAACTGGCCAGGTGTTGCTATTACCAAATAAAAAAAAATTGGCAACCCATTAAATAATTTGGCAGTCGGTGAGTTGGCAGATTTGGAAATCATGGTTGATGCGATTGGCATATGCATTATGTGGACAACAGTTCAATGCTTTTTTAAGGAGAATCCCAGGACTATTGCTTGTTGACACTTAATTAATTTTTTTTACACTAAGTGGGTGTGAACTTACAAGTGCCCTGCCCTCCATTCTAATGTTAATTATAAATATCAACTATGAAGAGTTTTTTGGACTTACAGCAGCTTCAAAAACTCTCAAAATCACACCTAATCACCAATGGCCCCTTTATTCCCAAACGCTCGCAGACAGTTGTTTTGTAACACAAATGAACCCCTTGTTCCTGCGGTTGATCATGAAGTAATTGGTCCCATGATGCCTGCCCCAACCAATAACACTGCAACCCCGGTTCTCACCCAGGAAAACCTTATCTCTGTACTCATTGCCAATCATGAAGATCTTGATTTTTGGCGATACCTAGAGGCTAACTTTCACGTCGAAGTCGAGTACAAGCAAAATCCTACACTGCAGTTAGGTGCCAATCAGCAGTTTGAATCCTCTGCAAAGATAACTATTGCTGGGGGTGAATGGAACGACTTTTTGCATGCCTCAAACATGCCCGTGTACCCTCCTTAATTACCCAATCCCTTGATCAATATTTATTGTCATCGTTATGATGAGGTAGTGAAAAATGTGATGTTGAAAGATGAGCACTTTCCATCTGATCTTCCAGGTTTCGGTGTGAACGTGATTTCACCCTGGTCCAACGAAATCGGCTATGTGAAGCATGGTAGCAGTGGAAAGCAACCTTGCATTAATGGTGATACTGAGAAATTAATGACCAGTGGAAAGCAACCTTCCATTAGTGGTGACACAGTGAAAATAATATCATCTTTTTCCTAGGTGATTCATACCACTTTGATCTTATTGAGATTTGCAATGTTGTACACTTCGATTCTGATTCTGATTGTACCAGTACTGCGAGGACTCGTCATCCTCAAAAAAGTTACAAGGCTATTAAGGAGTGTGCTGCGTGCGAATATGTGGGTGGTCAAGAACACTGTGATTGGATGAATCGTGCTACATGTAAAGCAAAACAGGAAGCCATTCCTATTCAAATTCAGAGTGCAAAATCACCATCCAATGACGTTTATGGTAAGAATAGTTGAACCTAGGTGGGAATGGATGTTTTATTATGGTATTAGTATTCACGTATGTCCAGTGCAGGCAAGATATCAACCTTTACAAAAAAAAAAAATCTCTACTCTTTTGCTATATGTAAACATTCCTTCTCAGTTTGTACCACCACAGAAGATATGGATGTTTATAGTTTGAACCTAGGTAGTTGGTAACTATATAGACTGCTCTGTGATTTTTGTTTCTATATGGATGGTTTATGGAATCAAAATCTTGTAAGACTACTCTGTGTATTTTGCAATTATAAAAATGTGTACTATTTTAATTTATATGTATTCAACTACAGTTGTGCTAATTAAATATCATGACAATATAACTGGTTAATTCACAATTCATTTCGTACCTCGATTATATTCTTACTATTGAATTATCGAGTGAGAGATAAAAAAGAACAAGCAGCAATGCTATGTCCAGAAGGCTTCAACATACTATAATGATCTGAATGAGGAAAAACCCATGCTCCAGTGCACCTCTAGTCATCCTTCCTACCTGAAGCTGCCACATAAAGACACTAGTTTAATATATTGCATATAATACCGAATCAAAAAACTAATAGTCAGGACATTACCCTATTCTAATTGAATGTCAAAATGTACAAATATTTCCATATCCTACAACACTTTCATCGAATCAATACTTCCTATAACTATTACCTTAATCAAAAGTGAGATGCTTTTACAACCATTCTTCGAAGTCTTGGGCGTCTACATCGCTTCTAACTCGAACCTCATCATTATCACCAGTTGCATGTTCCACATCCTGTCTATCGCACAGATCATGATTATGTGTTGAGGAAATATCAAAGAAATCACGTGGTCTCGTTTTGATTGCAACGTGCCATTCAATATCTGTTGGGTCTTGCACATAGAACACTTGTAGTACTTGTGATGCGAGAATGAAAGGGTCACTCGGAGATGAAATCTTATTGAAGTTAACCAATCTAAAGCCATATTTATCTGTTTTTACTCCCTGACCAGTATTTCTGGAAGTGCCATCAAACCAGTTGCACTTGAATAATACCATTGTGCGTTCTATATGGTACTTGATTTCAAATACATCAGTCAGAACCCCATAGTAGTCTACCAAACCAGTAACAGGGTTCCAGTCACATAGGCTAGCATAACTTGGAACATTAGATTGTAGGAAAACACCATAGTTTTGGTATTTCCTATTGGATTGCGTGCCTCTTACTTTGAACTTGAACCCATTACATACAAAAATCTTATATCTCTGACACCACTTACTAGGTCCATTAGCAAGCGCCACCAAGTCGTCAGTTGCCCTTGGATCACCTAATTGTTGCAATTGATTAACCTACCCAATTTACACAGGTTCATATGCATAGTTCATAATAGGAAGATAAATAGGAAACCATTATATGCATAATCAACTTATTCCATACTAACATGTTTTCCAAACCAATATGGGAAGGATTTAATAGCTTATTTCTATGCTTGTAGCATGGTTTCACGCCTCCCTCGAGTTCTTTGAGCATTCTCCACGTAACTTCATTATGTGAAAATAATGTCAATGTCACTCTGTATAACCACAAGTCGAGTTTCAGAATTTGGGGCCATTCAACTGCAGTCTATAACATTTAAGTTTAATTACCTCCTATATGCCATTGACTTATCACAATTGGCTAAAACATATGATCGTGCAATCTCCCAATCGTGGTTGTCAAGATGATAATCTTCCCGCATACCAAGTGAATGCCCGGTGGCACAAAAACCCTCATGGTCAGGATGTATTCTATGTTCATTTCGTCTTGGACGGTTCAAACGTGTATCCACGCCTTCCAAGTACATCGCACAAAAAGACAAGCACTCCCCAACCAGATATCCTTGGGTCATACTTCCCTCAGGTCGATTTTTATTTCGAACATACTTCTTCAAGGTTAGCAGGTACCTAATTTAAATACTACAAACTCAGTTTTGCTGTTATAAATTGTATGATGCACAAATGTAATACCCATTGAAACATATTAAAAGTTAAGGAATACCTCTCAATTGGGTACATCCATATGTAGTGTACTGGACCTGCAAATGCAGCTTCCTCGGCAAGATCTATTGTGAGGTGAAAACTGACGATAAAGAATGTAGGGGTAATATCATTTCCAATTGGCATAGGATCATAACTATTTTGGGTGAAAGTTTGCAAAATTTTTCCGCTGACCCTTTTTTGTGCACAAATGTCTGAAGAATGCACTTAGTTCCAATAATATCTGTGCAATCCCAGTTGGGAGGCTTTTGCGTATGGCAATTGGAAGGAATTGTTGCATTAAAACATGCCAATCATGACTTTTAAGTCCCTTTACAATCTTTTCCTTTACATGCACAAGCCGTGAAGTATTTGACAAGTAATTGTCAGGCACTTTTGTTGAGGCTAAAACCTTGCAAAACAATTCATTCTCCAATGGTTTCATAGTATATGCACCGGGAGACATCTTTGGCTTTCCATTCACAAATTTTCTCTGCAACTTTCATGCCCATCAATTCTAGGTCCAACCTTGCATTCAAGTTATCCTTGCTTTTCCCAACAATACCCAGCAGAGTTGCAACCAAACTTTCAGTGACATTTTTTTTCAATATGCAAGACATCAAGGCAGTGTTGAAGGACAAGATGTTCCCAATATGGCAATTTGAAGAAAATACTATGTTTCTTACATGGCCCAACTGTTGGTCTAGGTGGTGGTCTTTTATCTCCAACCTCTTTCCGTGGGGTCTTACCATATTTGAACTGTAAAATGGACAACCGCCGAAGGCATTCCCATCCGGTCATGGGGGAAGGTGCTTGCTCTTTTTCGTCAGAAAGATTAAAGGCTTTCATCTGTCGACAAAAAACATGTGACATGGGCAAGAAACGACAGTGACCCATACATATAACAATATTTCCTACCCTTTTTTAGATATGTTGACTCAGTCTTGTAGTTGCAATGAGGACATGCTAATTTCCCATATGTGCTCCAACCGGACAAGTTCCCATAGGCGGGGAAGTCACTAATAATCCACAAAACAACTGCTCATAAGGTGAAGGTCTCTTGCCTAAACGTATAATAAGTGGGAAACCCTGAGGTCCATAATACCTTCAGCTCGTCTATTAATGGTTCAAGGTATATATCAATATCATTTCCCGGAGATTCTTTTCCCGGTATTAACAAAGCCATCAATATGAACGGTGATTTCATACACAACCAAGGTGCTAAATTGTATATAGTCAACAATAATGGCCAAGTGCTATAGTCGGTGCTGCATTTTCCAAAAGGGTTGAATCTATCACTTGCCAACCCAAGACGTACATTGCGCATTTTGCCACCAAATGTTGGAAATTTCATATCTAATTGCTTCCATGCAAATGAATTAGATGGATGTCTTAAGAAGCCATCCTTGGAGCGAGAAAGACCATGCCAACACATGTCTTCACTGGTGTGTTGAGACATGTAAAGCCTTTGCAAGCGAGGTGTAATAGAAAAATATGTTAGCACCTTCCGAGGGATTCTCTTTTTACTGCTTCGCGTTGTGTCATCTACCTCGGTTGTATATCTGGACACACCACATGTATGACAAACATCTAAACCACTGTTATGTTTCCAATACAGCATGCAATCATTTTCACATGCATGGATCTTTTGGTGAGGCAACATAAAATTTTTCAGCAATCCCTTTGTACTCATCACCTTTTTCGGTAAAGAATGACCATTTAGGAGTATATGTTTCAAAAGCTGAACATTAGCTTGCATTGCACTTTCGCTGCACCCATATAAGCACTTGTTTTGAAATACTCGTATTAGGAAATCCATTTTCTTCATACAACAACCCGGATATAATTCCATGTTGGCGTCTTGCACCATGGCTTCAAACTTACGTGCATATGCAGGTATTAGAGCTTCCTAACTGCTGTGATTATTAATAGGCATGCCACCCATTACATTGGGACCCGAGAAAATATCTTCAAGCAAGGCGCCTAGTTCACAATGACGAGTATTAACAACAACAATTTGTTGTGCTACTTGGCTACTTGGAAAAGGGTCACCAAATGCCTCTCCATGCCATACCCATGAGCCTTCCAACTATGAACGGTCCATACCTTCAACAATTAGATGCGCTTCGACTTCATTGTTACTCAACCAGAACCTATTCAAGCATTTAGCACATGGACATTTGATGTTGCCATCATGAGAATAAACTTGCAATAAGTTTGAGATAAATTTTGCTAGCCCTGTTCTGTAATCCTCTGTAAACGGATTCAAAGTGGCCTAACTTTTGTCCATCGTGATTGAATATAATAAATAGTTTCCTGAATTGGAACAATAAGGTGCCTAATGATTAAGAAGTCAAGTAAAATATGTAATTGAAACAAATTAAGTAAATATAGTATGCGAATAAAGATGCAAAAAATTACAATTTCCAACTGCAATGGAGAATATATATTGTATGAACGAATTATTTGTAATAGGAAAAAAAAATTCTATCGATTTTATGAGTGACATTGTATGTATGAGGCTTGTACATAGAACACAGGGTGCAATGGATAGTAACAAGTTCATATAATTCACCAGAGGCCCAACTTTTGCACACTCCTAAAGCAAATCCCGAACACACAAAAAATAACAAGAAACACTCAAGTTTATACCAAGAAGAGAATTTACAGAAAATTGGTCTTTACTGCTTTGGTTTCTCAATAAAAAAGGTAGAGGTAATAAGTATGTTTTGTATACAACATTTGTATAGTATTTGTAGGAATGTTAATCGTGTGTCCTTCCAAATTTGTCTCTATCTATAGAGGTTTAAATGTTCCATTCTAGAACGGTTAAACAACCATTCAAAACCTCAAATCTCTTGATTTGCACCATTTGATTAAAAGGCGCGACTTCAAGAAAGATATATCTACCCATTTGAATTCAATCTCAAACTTCCAAAACAATTGAAGACAAAATGATCAACTCCTACCCTACTAATGTAATGTATAGAAGGTGAGCAAGTTTAGCATATTACTTGAATGAAGAAAGACAGAGCTCTTTAGCAAAGACGTGTCGAAAACCCCCTGTGATTATTGAATGTTAATCCATCACTCTTGGAGAGCGGTGCAAATGCTGTAATGAGGGGAAATCTCCTATTTATATATATATTGATGAGACAGAATGAATGGGCATAGGTAAACAACAGGGAGTTGTCCAACAGAGGTCATGTCGCTTCATCGTCCACTAATAATAACATTGTTTTGAAGCTTTAGACCACATAAGGAAGCATGGAATCTAGCTTAACTATTAGTTTTCATGCAGTGGTAATAGGTATCAGCTAAAAATCATACCAAAACTTAAAAACACACAAAATATCATATGCAAGTTCGTTCATAACCTTGTTAATATAAGCCATACTTTCTCTACCCAAATCCCTTATTGTGTTTACGGTGTTTACAGAACATAAGAACAAAATGAGATATCCTTATAGCATAAGCTTAACCAAGAGTGGAACTTTACATAGATATTTCTGTAGACATCAAAATTTCGGTAAATAAATGTTGACCGATAAATCAAAATTTCAACGCTCATGTATTACATAAATTTTACACGTAGCGTGTGTCTAAACAAAAATCGAAATAAGTTGGAAAAGTCATCAAACAGGACACATGTCAACACCTGGCAAAAACGACTTATTTCATCTGAGATATTATATTCAAAATTAGGCCTTGGAAATTTCTATAAATACAAGCCCATTTCATTCATTTGAGAGGAACCAAAATCATTAGGCAAAATTCTTGAAGCTCTGAAGCTCTGAAACTCTGAAGCTCTCAAGCATCCAGGTTCCCGAAGAATCAAGAAAGCTCTCTTCGTTCTTCGTTCTTTGTTCATCGTTCATCCTAAGATCAAGCCCCAACGGCCATTTGGATCAACAATCATCCACCAATTCAAGATCAAGCCCCGACGACTCTTGAAGAAAGTGTTCTTCGTTCTTCGTTCATCGTTCTTCCAAGATCAAGCCCCAACAGCCCTTGGATCAACCAAGAAAGCACCATCGTTCATCAACTGTTCATCCTCAAGGATCAAGCCCCAACGGCCCATTTGGATCGACTACATCAAACAAATCCACTCATCTGCTGTTCATCAAGCCCAAGCCCCGACGGCCCTTGAAGAAAGCGTTCATCGTTCATCACTGTTCTTCGAGATCAAGCCCAAAAGCCCTCGAAGATCCGTTCAAGCCCAAAAGCTCTCGAAGATCCGTTCGTCACTGTTCTTCGAGTTCAAGCCCAAAAGCCATCGGAAATCCGTTCATCACTGTTCTTCAAGATCAAGCCCAAAAGCCCTTGAAGATCCGTCAATCACCATTCTTCAAGATCAAGCCCAAAAGCCCCTTGAAGATCCGTTCATCCTCGTTCATCCAAGATCAAGCCTCGACGGCCCTTAGATCAATCACACATCCCACAAATCAACACCTTACGGAGATCGAATCAGAGGATCAAATTGAGAGAGATTGTAACCCAAAATCATCAAACACAAATATTTGTTTGTGCACGTTGTTCTTGTCTCTTTCGTTTCAGGAATTTTCCGTGTTCACAATTTCTACTTATATCCCTTTTCTTTCAGTTTCTACAAGCTTAAAGGATAGTAATTTGAAAAAAAAAAAGGTCCAAGAACACCTAAATTTTCAAATTCCACCTACCTTCTTGCGACATTCTTAGTCATTCAAAAAACAAGAAAAAAAAACACCTAAATTATCAAATTCCAAAACGTAGTTGCGATTTGCCTAACTCGTGCTTTCGTGGAGACAGTAAAGGAATTTACATATTTATATAATAAGAAACGAACACCTAGCTTGTATCTGCAAGAACAATTATTGATAGGAGCATATTTATGCAACTTTATTAGCTTGTTTCTTTGCATTTACGTAGTTAGTTTCTATTTATTATAGTAATTTAAGTTATTTTCGTGTGTTTGTAGGTCCAAATGGCAAAGTTGGCAAGAAATGGCATTTTGGAGCAATTTGGAGCAGTCTTGGGTTGAAATGGATAGATTGCGTATGGAGCACAAGGAATGGACATTTTTGGTGCTTAAAAGGTGTTAGGAATGTGCAAGGAATCATGAAGAATTATTTAAGGCTTGGAATCAGCTAAAAAGAAGGAACCTTATCCAAACTTACCTTATCTTATCCAGTCCTGTTTTATCTCAACCTTATCTTAACTAACCTTATCCAACATTATCCCTGATTATCCAACATTATCTCATCCTAATTCCAGCTGCAAAAGGAGTCCTTATCCTATTCTAAATACTTCCCATCTGATTTTAGGAGTCCTAAGCCGATCCAAACAACCTAATCCTGCACCTCATTGGTTTCTGCATGCCCTACCTTATATAAACATAATTCTGCCAAAATTTCCAAGGGGGGAAAGCTTAAGAGAGAAATTCAGAGAATAAACACATAGTGCCGCAACTTAAAAAGAAGGAGAAGCTTGGAGCCGTGACTTGCCATTCAAGGCCATTGGAGTGCTGGAGCGTTTCTAGGTGTATTCTATCCTTAGTTTTAGTCCAATGTTAGTTTAATTTGGTTTTGTTTAATTGCAAACATGTGGAACTAATTTCATTTTAGCTAGAGGAGAATTCAAAGCCATGAACATATATGTGATATGAATTGATTACATCCAATTATGATTTCATGAATTGTGAATGCAATTTACTTATCTGTTTGATTGATAACTTATTCTTGTAAGTTGATTGAGGATGCATACTTAGTTTGCATGTAGGGATTTGATGCTAGAATATAAGGGAATTTCACCTAATAGTTATGAACTTATATTCACAAGTAGTGGAGGTTGCTAGTCACGATCGTGTTAAGTAAATTCTTGGCAGGAGTATCATGCAGTTCATAGTTACGAATGCCTTGTCAATGCTTATGATTTTCCTAGAACTTAATGATCTTTGATATGTATCTCTATTATGCAGTTCATGTAGGGAACTTGATAAGAATAATTTGGTTGCGTCGTTGAGTCCAATTCAATGAATTTAGGAAATCTGATGGTTAATTTGTGCAGTTCATGGTTAACTTGTGGCATTGTCATTCATGGTTTATGGGAAGAATAACTGGAAATCGATTTGTATGCATATGTGTCATGTGTGGAGAAGAACCCTCTAGCTAGCTTTCCACCCCTTAAGTCACCTTAATTTCGTGCAACCTTGACTTAGTTCTGCAACTTATTAGTTTTAAGTCAATTTTCATCCAAAACAAACCCCCCGCCAGTGTGTTGTGTTAGTTTAGTTAAAATTCGTTCAAACCAGTCCCTATTTAGTATTTTGAGTCTTTTTAGTTTAATTTTCGTCCAAATCACCCTATAGTTCTTGTTTTGAGTCAATTTAACTTAGTTTGTGTGTTTTGAGTCAGTTTAGTCTATTTTGAGTAGTTTGAGTTTAGTTTTCTGTTTTAGAGTCTAGTTTTCAGTTTTTAGGTTTAATTTGTGTTGATTAGCATCCCTAACTAATCCCCGGCCTAGAACGATCCCTACTTACGCGTACTACAACTATCTTAATAGGGTTTAATTTGTGTGTTAGTTTTTTCCACATCAATTATAAGCTTAAACCCTGTATGGTTTCCAGTTTGATCCAACTTGAACAGATAGAAGAATCACTTCAAACCCAACTTCTAAAAACTCCCAAGAATCAAATACTTAATAAACAAATTGAAAAGTTTGATATAAAATTTTTTGAATATTAAATATAAGAAACACAAAATTACCTGTTTTTACTCCCCAAAATCAATTCAATGTCTTGCAGCCCCAAATTGATTGTACGAAACCCAACTGAAAATAAATGGCGAACCGAGGAGCTTAATCTGTTGAGAAATTGAAAGGGCAAGGTTTGAGAAGCAGATAACCAGCCCTCCACTGGTTCGTGGAACCACCCGACTTCATCACTGATGCAATAATGGCTGAAAGATGCGATTAGGGTCCAAGTCTCTGTCTTTCTATGGGTTTTGGCCTCTGTCTCCCTTTTGTATTTCACTTGCATCCATAAGTTCTCTTCTCAGGACGAGGCTTCTCCTGTTGCAATATATATCGCAGCGTTCAAAACAAAAATATTGCAATATATATATATCCCAGCTTTGGAAACAAAAAAATTAACCAGCACCACTTCGATATGTGCCTACAAAATAAATAATAAAATAAACAAGTAGAAGAAAAGTAATTTTAAGAAATAAAACTATTTAACAGACACCATTAATTGGTGTCTCAATGTTGAAAGCCACCCATATTAGTGGCATCCCATTGTAAAGACACCAAAAAATGCTAAGAGTGAGTGCTTTATATCTATGGCCACCAATTGCAAATGGTGTGCAAACAATGATGCCCTATAAGCATAATTCTAGTAGTGATAAAACCTCACAGCTTGATAAAAAAAACCATACAACCTCTCACTAGTCTCTCATTTTGTGTCGATACAACATAAATGTCATACAACGAATTTGCTGATAATGTTTTTTTTTTTTTTTTTTTTTTTCTAAAAGGGGATTAGATGGTGGCTTTACCACGGTAGTTCATCACTTCGGGGGTCAGGAAGACTCACAAAGACATTTCAGCCTTCCTTGGCCATCATCGTGTGATTTACCAACGCTAGGAACTAAGGATGTGTCATGTGGAATATGGGCCTGAATTTGTCCCCAACCCAGAAAGTGCTGATATGTTATTTGCACTCTTGTAAATTGATTGACAAAGTATTATTTTCCATCTTGTGTAAAAATATAAATAACATGCGCCCACATAATGGAAAGGTAAGTGATTTTCACTCTCATATATTACCTACAAGTTCGTAACTCATAATACTACTATTAAGTTAGTAAAATCACTCTCCTAATACTACCTATAGAGAAAAGAATTTTGTGTTTTTACTGCTATTATGAATTTGACTTGAGTGTTTCTATTTGACCATGATTTTTAGTTTTAAAGTTTGAATTGGTTTTAGTAATAGGTTTGCTTATTGACAAGTAATTTTCACACATCATTTTAGCTTTTTAGATACCTCTCTTTATTTTTTGATCATTGCATTGAATAAAATCAAACGAAAATAACAAACAAGATTAAATATAGATATCTAAGAGGCTAAAAAATGTGTGTTTTTACCATTTCTCTTGTACAATATCCAAAACAGAAAAAATAATATTTTTTTTCAAACAAATCTTAGCATTTTCTTAAAAATTATATTAAGGAGGACTCATTTAAAATTTTTGCACAATACCCTCAAATTTTCAGAAACATCCCGAAAGAATAATTGAGATCCCACGAGTAGAAAAAGAAAGCGTTAGTACATGTTTAAACAATCCCACCCACTCAGCCCAAAAGAAAAAATCCCACCCACAAATTAATGTATGAAAGCACATAATACGTAACTATCATAAACTTTAGCCAAAATCTATCTCCTTCTTATGATTCTTCTTCTTTTCATCATTTTACCTACCAATAAAAGTAGTCGTCGAGTAATAATGAGATTATTTAGTCCAACTCTAGCCACCCAAACCTAATCAAAATTGAGTAAATAAACTCATTGATATATGTTACCGTGGATTCAGATCCTCCTCGGACCTGTCTCTCCGAACTTTCTAGATCAAGTTATCTTGGTTATTGATTATTGATTAAAATTTATGTGACCAGGAATTAAGTTTAATTTTTTTTATTTATTTCACTGCGAATAGTGCTCCACTTACCATCTATTTGTATAATTTCTCTAATAGAGATTGAGTCCACATGTGTTTTGTGGGTCCTACCTTTGCTAAAGATATGTTACAAATGATGATACAAATAAATGGTAAAAATAACATTTTTGTTTCATTGCCGACCTCTTTATTCCTCTTCCTCTTGATCCTTCATATTCACGCCTCCATCTTTCTGTCTCTCTTTTGTTTTTTGATTTCTTTCTCCCAAATCTCACAACATCGTCCATTGTCGAGAACCAAAAGAGCTGAAAACCAAAAGACAACACTTGACATATAATGGTACAACTAGAAAGTAAGAGTAGCATTTTTGTTTGTGGATATGATTCTCTCTCATATTAAACTTCCAACAAAAATAAATTTGCGCCACGTTTAATTTAGTTGTTTTTGTGTTGCAAATTCTTCTCTCTTTACCCTTCTTATCTGTTCCTCTCTTCCAATTTGTAATCAGACCAATCAACAAGTACTAACGAGGGTTTGGGTGGTAATTAAAAGAAAAAAAATATTAAAGTTAAATGGACTTTTTTGAAATCATCAGGGCACTGGAAAGGAATAAAAAAGAAGGATATGAACAAAAAGAAAAGGAAGACAAAAAGGTCACTGTTGCATCTGACAAATGAAAAAGAATTGCAATTATTTTAGTCGCACGATCTACTTGAATGGCTAGGATTAAACGGTCCGTGGCTTCTCATAAAAAAGATTGGGAGTTTTAACAAAAAGGGCTTAGCACTATTCATTCTTAACCAAAATGACATTTTGTGTATGAAAAGTCCATAATGGGCCAAACTCTTTTCTTTATTTACTCTTATGCCATTATGTCATTATTGTAACGGGGTCCATAATGATGTTGACATTTCTGTCTGAAAATACATTAATTTACATGATGCTATTCAATTATTCTAATTTACTACCAGCTCTTCATGCTTTCATCATGTTGTCGATGTTATGCAACTCTTCTTCTGTCAAATTATTCCAGTATTGTTCATCGCCTTCGATTAGTTCTGCATTTCTTTCTCTATTTTCTTTTACTTTGTAGTACATTTCTGCTGTTTCTTCTTTGAAATTTTGAGGCTTCCAATATGGCTGATGACGGGCTTTTGACTTGCTGTAAATATACATTTCTTCCTCTTCTGCTACTAATATCATATCATACCAAAAATCTTCAAACTCATCTAAGGCAAACATTTGGATCCCTCTAAATTTTAAAATATCTTTGTATGAAGGAGTCCACCTATGTGGGGAGATAGATGATAGTCTAAAGGACTCTTCATTAATCATGGCTATATGCCTAGCTTTCTCCTTATGCATATGTGAATACCAATCTGGAGGACTACTAATAAAACTTATGCAAATCTCCTTCCACTTTTCTAGATAATCTTCTGCTATTTTTATAAGCTTTTAAGGAAATAATTCTAGTTGGGAAATATGGCTAATAAAGATTTTCTCAAGATAGCCAAACTCTAATAGTAAGGTCGGGGTAACTTTTACTACATTATGCTTTTTCTGATACTCATAACTAAAATGCCATGGTTTAAAATCTTTCATATGATTCCTAGCTACAGCTATGCTAACCTTCGGTTTACAAATACAACTTTATGTACTATCACAAAGACATGGTGGATACATCTTTGTAATAATATCCATCCCCAATTTTGGATCAAAGATGGACTGATACAAAGCATATTGTAATTGTAATTGTAACTCTTTTATGGACTGTGATGCTCTGCTTAGGATCTCATTTTGCATATTTGGTGACATTATCCTTAATTTTGCTTTTGAAATTTCTTCTAATAAAATATCATCTAATATTAAATCTAAAGATATGTTCCTAAGATAACTTTCATATCTTTGTTGTTTTTCTTTGTCACTCAAATGCTGATGCTGTTCCATTTCAACGTCTCCCTCTAAGAGCTCAATCTTAATTTCTTTTATGGGTTCATTAGCCTCTTGTTCTATGTGTTTAATAACCTCTTTTTCTTTATTCTTATGCTGATCAGTTTCCAAACATATTTTCAATTCTTTTTTCAAGGTGTCACTTGCCTTCTGCTGTATTCTAAGAGATTGGAGTTCTTGGTTTATTTTGGTAAACTTACTAAGTAATGACTCGTGGTCTCTAGAGATGACTTGAAGGTTGTGCTCAAGAGAATGAATATGCTGCTGGCTTTGATGGAAATTAAAATTAAAACTATCAAACTATTGTTCTAAGGCTTTAATTAATTTTTCATGACGTAGCCTCATGCTTGGCTATTTGATTTGGATATTTCAAAAATTATTTAGGAGAACCTGCTGCTTATCAGAAAGTCATGGTACTCTTAGTCTATATCTCAGAGTTGGATTTCTGATTCCTTCAACAATATTGCCATTAAAGTTGAAAGTTGGTATTGGTGGTGATGTTGGTCTGCTTATGCTATTTTGGAATCCATTGAATGGTGAAGGTCCATGGTACATCATTATGCTATTGAAAGATGCTCTTTTGCCTTGTGGTCTTGTGCTATTTGAGAATGATGGTCCACGATATTCCATTCCTATTCAACAAATTAATCTTGATAAGATATCGGCTAATGTATTGTCATTACCTTTTATATGTTCAAAAATTGGTTTAAAACCATTTCCTGTAATTGAATCAACAAAATTAACCCATCTTCGAGTTGCCTGTTTATTAGCATGTATCTTGTTATAATGAGAAACTATATTTTGACAATCTGTTCTAATCTTAATTACTTCATTATGGAAAAATAAAGAGAATGCTTCAAGCGAATTAATTATTCCTAAAACTTTTTAGCTATATGATCTTGTAATTGTATTGTACCTGACTTGATATACATTCCTAAAAATTATATATCTTGTTTTTCTAATACTATTTTAGTTTTGTTAATCACGATTCCATTATTGATAAATTCTTGTAAAACTATCTCTAAGTGCTTCCTATGTTCATTTCTATTTTTACTATGTACTAAAATATCATCTACATAAACACTACAAAACTTATCATATTTCTTGAAAATTTGATCCATCTTTCTTTGAAAGATTGAATGAGCATTTTTAAGTCCAAATGGCATAACAAGCCACTCAAAATGTCCTTCTGGACAAGTAAAAGATGTCCATTCAATTGATTCTTCTGCTAATCGTATTTGCCAAAATCCTGATTTACAATCAAATTTACTAAAATATTTACTTTCTTGAATTTTATTTATAAGCTCATCCTTGTTTGGTAACTTATAACTATCTTCATATGTATTATCATTTAATCTCTTGTAATTATAAACTATTCTAGCATTACCTCTCTTTAATTATGAATTTTTCTCACAATAAATGCTGCTGATCTATGTCTAGACTTAGAAGGTCTAATTACTTTTACATTTAACAACTCTTTAATTTGTTGCTCAAACTCTTGTTTATCTAATAAACTATAAGGCATATCGGCTGTCTTAACGGTTAAATCTGGATTAATTATATCTAATTTTGCTAGTATTTTATTTTTACTCCAATGTAACTGTGAGTCTTCTCCTATAATTGTAGTTTGTTCTGCTAATTGTAATAATTCTTCTAAACTCCTTGGTTTACTTAACTGTAATATTTCTATACGATTTCCTTCTTCTAAAATCGGATATTCATGTTCAAATATTTCTTCATTAACTTCTTCTATGTTATTACGCTCATCATTTTTTTTTGAGTTTTCCAAATAATAACTATCTTGACTACTAGATTATTCTATATTTATGCTTTTGTATGCTTCTATAGTATTACTTTGATCAGTTATTGAAGGTCTTATGCTGAAATTCTTGTGCTGTTTGTATGGTTTATATGACTTATATTTCTTTTTGTATATTTTCTTATACTTATTTTTCTTATGACAACCATATTGTTGTGGTAAGTCTATATTTTTACAACTCATGTAAAATTGCTTCCTAATTTGTCTCTTAACTTTTATTTGACTACACTCTTGTCTAAGTATATCATATACATGTTGAATTCTAGGTCCTATTGCAATATCATTTTTCTTTGAATGCTTTTGCCATTCATTCCAATTTTTTTTCTCCTATTGGTCCTTTTATTTTTGTCATATAAATATCTAATAAATTAATATTACTAATTCTACTTGTTCTTCCTAAATATTTAAAGAAATCTGTAGTATACTCAGCTAAATATTGCAAACCACAAATTTGTAATTGTTCTAAATTTCTAATTGCTCTTATTTGTTTTTATTCGCTTCTGCCATCTAATCTATTATGATCTAAAAATTCTTGTTTAATCAAAGTAACAAAACCATCAATATTAAAATGTGTTTTAGCTGCCTGATGTGTGGCAACCCATCCCTAATTTAAAGTTTTATAAATTTTAAATTCGTGAATTTATGAAAATGCCCCGTTGAGGCAAAGATTTTGACCTTCGTTGACCATCGGTTAGAGAGACGTGGAACTTATTTTTTTAGCATATCCTTGTAGTACTCGTCACCACAAATGTATAGGCGAAAGCCGTTTGCAAGTCCGGATTATAACGATATAGTTACAAACGTTTGAAAGTGGTTATTTAAAGTTTAGTTATAAATTAATTGAAACTTCCACCATGTGGGAGTGGTAACCAATCAGTTTTAAGGGAAGAAAGGAATGACCAATCAGAAAATTTAGAAAATAAGTCAACCAATTAGGAGAGGGGAGAGAAACCTCAGCTCTTCCTTCTCGTGAACATGCACACCAAACCCGACGGGGATCCGAGTTGTTCTAGCCAAATTCCACCATTTTTCAGGCGATTTGCATCCATTCTCTACCTGTAACTTCTTCCTCAACCTCTCTTCTTCCATCCACCAAAGATCAAGGGTTTTTAAGGCCTAAACCATGAGGAACTCTACTGGAGCACCAGAGGTGCTCGATGGTGAATCCTCAAATCTGGTGCGTTCCACCACCTAAAACTACCCTTAATCAACTTCTCTTGGACCCATGAACAAGACCCAACCAGTGGTACAGATGTTGGAACACCGAGGAAGGAGAATCGAAGTTCACCCATTTTAGGGTTCCGGCGGGTTTAAGTGAAATTGAAGCCTTTCTCGGCCAAATTGGACTTGGCCACAAGGATAAAACATGCTCTACTCTTGGAGATCTTCATTTCTATAGAATTTGAGAGTTTTTGGAGATAGTTGAATTTTCCAGCGAATCGGGGCGGCCGACCGCCGTGGGCGGTGGCGCGTGAGCTGAGTCACCCCTGACCTTCCTAAGCTAAGTTTGACATACCAATTCCATAGGTGAAGTCCGATTGAAGAAATCTCATCGTTTGAACATAGTTTTGTTAAAGACTGCTACTTGAACATTATGTGAATTGACGATCCGACCGTTGGATCATTACCAAACTTTAATACATTATAGTATGTAATATTTGAGGATATTAGAAACTTAGGGATTGACAATCTGACGTACGGATTTTCCCAAATTAGATTTGTAAGTTTGTAAAATAAAACGTTGACTGCCACTTAAATAAGCAATTGGCGGAGATCCAACCGTTAGAACGTAATGAAACTTTAGTATGATGTTCTAGAAGTATAATGTGTATCTTTTAAAGTTACGGATCGGAAATCCGAGATACGGATCTTCCGGATTGAGTTACGTAGGGTTGTGGACCCTATCGTTGATCTTTGACAGACGGTTGACTTTTGGTCAATGGGTCTCAAATCATTCTAGAACGCCCTTGGCATGTGTTTTATGTAAGTTACGTTTTTTATTGATAAGAGTTCTGAGACGTGATGGAATATATGTTCTGGGTGATGATCGTTCGTGATGTCTCGATATTCGTGCCAAGGAGTCTTAGCGCAGATCTCAGGTGAGTGGGTTTTTTTCCTTTTTATCGTTTATATATAACTGATAGTTCCACAAACACTTTTAAATTGATTTATGCATTTTATGCCATGTTATATATATATATATATATATATTCTAAAATACTATGATATGGTTGAGTTTTAGATTGCATCATGGCATATCCATATGCATATTACCTATATATAATTGTTGTGAATGCTTTGAAGTGCTAAGGTGAACGCAGGACGTGCAGGTAAGTTCAGGTGAGTTTATGGTGAAATGATCGAGTTATGGCATGACTATATTTGTGTTTTATGCAACTCCGACACTGTCGTACATGTTGCAATACTAGGCAACTCTGACATTGTCGTACATGTTGCCTATGAGTCGTATAGGTTGCATTAGACAACTTCGACTCATGTGTTATCATAGGTTGATTTATGAGTCGTACAGGTTGCATTAGGCAACTCCGACTCGTGTGTTATCATAAATTGATGAGCACCTGATTTTTTTTATGCTGCTGCCTATATGTAGTGATTTGGAATATTCCTGGATTTACTGTTGATTTACATTTGATTTCATACTTATACGTAGTATGATTTCCTGGAAATTATACAGGTATTACAGCGAGGGATTATAACATTTAGAAGGTCTTTGTTAAAGCGTTATTTTCAGGCCCACTCACTCTTGTTTTTTTTTTTTATCCCTCCAGGTTCTAGTAGCAGAGTTTTCCTATCGACGAGGATTCGTGGCAAATCTTGGTATTGGAGATTTCTTTCGATGGTATGATTTTCAATCCACTCTACTGTACTTTACTTATGCTCTGGCGTCACGTGTGAAATGGGTTCATTTTCGCTCACAGCGCACTCTCGTATTTAGGCACTTTTAGGTTTAAATTTATTCACATATTCCACATCACTATACTTTATGGCTTCGTAACCTTCCAGGTGTCGGCCAGCACAACTCGATTCGAAGTCCTAGTGGACAATCCGGGTTGGGATGTGTCAATTTGGTAGTAGAGCATAAGTTGGGTAGTATTGCGTTCATCACACGCATGATGTAAGCATTCTTGATTCTTGAACCTAATTTCTGAATCTTGCCACCTCGTCCAATACGAAAAATGTGTTAGTTTTTCCTAAGTTTTGGGCAATTTTGTCGACTTGTCGACATTTTAGAAGATCATTTTGGCGAATGCCTTTAAATTATAAGGGAAGAATTTTCCTACCAAGGAAGGATGTAGATTTGATATAAGTTGATAGCCCTAAAGTAGGGCTACTATTTTGATAGTTGTGTATCCCGGGGGGAGAATGTCCTACCAATTCCACTCCTATCTCGTCATTTCTTCCAAACTTTTCGAGTTAGGAAGCCGTCGATAGTCTTGATTCCTTGGCAGTACTCTTTAATGTTCCACTTATTAGAATCCTTACGAAGTTTTAATTTTCGTCAAAATTTCCAGAAATGTCTCGAGTGACAATGTGGTGTTACAGGGGTAGCACTCGACGAAAGAACATCTTGGGATAATCACTTTTGGTCCCCTATAGCACAATTTTTTCCAAACACCTTGGTGATCATTTCGGATCTTCAAGAGGAAGATCGACTTCCGTTTAAGTCTGTTCTAAAGTAGATTACTAGAAAAATTTATTTTTCCTACTTTAGAACACTCCAACCAATACTAATTTCCCACATTACTTTTGGTGCTATACTCGTCATTTTGATGAGCATCGGCATGGGAATAAGAATTGTTATATCTACGGTCAGTAGAAATCCCCGAAGTATTAAGTATATTCCCTAGAATTATGGCACCAGTTCCTAGTACCAGTTCTTTACCAAAAGACCGACTAACAGTTACTGCTGAAGCCTAAGAAACTAAATCTCAGAAAGTTAGGGGCAAACTCTGTTTTAAGACAGTAAACTTACGGTTATGTTAACTATATTACCTATTTAGGTAATCAAACCTTCTTCAACTAGCCACCTCTTGATCACTTACACAAGTAGACAGTAGAATCAAAATATGAGATGATGTCTCACTACTAGGGTGATTTGAGTGTCGAGAAAGTTGCGAAGACCTTTTTACTTCGTGTCGTAAAGTTGGTTAGTAGTATAGTACGTTTTGAGGATGTATACCTTTGGTGTCATTTCTCAAAATTTTACTTGGGATACTACCGAATGTGAGAAGTAGAATACACCATTGATCCACCTCGTTAACACCACATTTATTCTCCCTATTTCTTATCGAACAACTCCTATATCAGTTTTCCTTCTGACTTTTCAAACAAGTCCTACTTCATTGAAAGAACTTAGCTATTAAACACTTTATCTTGGAAATCTCAAACCTATCTGCGAAGGTGGAAGACTGACCTTCAGGATCGTACCTAGATTTTAGCAACTTCTTCGGATGACGATTAAAAACCGCTATCCTCTACTTTGAGTTGATGGTCTAATCGACCAACCTTTGTAAATCGAGTTCCTTGTGTAGTTTGACGAATTCATAATAGTCTTGTAGAAGACTATCTCACATATTCTAGTAACGAGATTAAATTCTCCAATTATCAACAGTCGGCTTCACATCAAATTTCTCAAATATTACCTTTGTGTAAATTGGTACTTCTCCTGGGAGATGTGATTTCGTAAATGATATTCTTTTCTTTTCTCCAAAAAGGTAGTAGCGGAAGAAAGTTGGAATTCTCACAAAGTGTTGTGAAATTCGAGACAAACTTTGGTCTTGTCGACCAAGGAAAAATAGTTTGGTTTGGGATGTTAATTATGAATAAAGTTTTAGACAAATGAACTGTTGTCTCACCTTACCTTTTCTTTACACCTTTCGATGACATTGATCATTTAGAAACCCATGATGACGTGTTCTCTGGATGTTTCGACTGTGTTGAGTCAGCATGATGGAGAATCGCTTATACTTTCCAACGGTTAAAACCGTTCGAAAGAACCATCATATTCATGATTGGAGTCAAGTGTTATTATATTCATTTAAAATTTCGGATGACACTTCTCGGTGAGAATGTGTCTAGAACGTTTACCAACCTTAGATTTCTCAAACACATCTTCATTTGAGTTAAGCCAAAATTTCTGATAGTGATGATGGAAGAACTAAATCAACTTCTACGATTGCACTATCGTGTATTATCCTAATTGTGCAAATTTAATTACTATTTAATGCAGCAAAAGACATATGTATACTTGAACACTTTCGGCCTGTCCTATCCCGCCTCAGTTGGAGTTCACAGGTATTATTTTGATGTTACTTGCGAGATATCAAGAAATGGTTTGAATAGTCATAATCACTTCTTATATATGAAGGGAGTTGGGAAATATCATCATACACTTTCGGTACGAGGTATCTTGTACAATTGGAGATGATGATGATGTTTCGATGCCTATAAATCAACTTGAAAAGATAACCCAGTTTCTTTTCACTGGTCCAGAGGGACTACATTTTTGACCACTTCGTAAAATTCCTCATTCATGAGATTATCAGATTTCTCGGGTGTTTAGACTAGCGTCTATCCTAATGGGGATTCCATATTCATCTCTTTGTGCTGAAAGGTATTCTAATCAATTTTGGGTCCATGTCTACCCTACTATACTATGTATTATTTTTGAAACAAGCAAATCGTCTAGAGGAGTTGCTAGGACATTGATAGTTAGTCGTGAACATTAAATTCTCTATCACTCAACAAATACTGTAACACCCCAGCCCCGAAATATTTATTTTCGGGAATTGAGTTTGTTGATAGGCCCAAAATAAAACTCTTGTTTATTTAGCCGCCAATATTCACGACCATATAATTAAGTTCCTTAATTCCACAAGTTCTATAACCTTAATTCTCTTATCAAAACATAACAATTTTATGTTGGATTCCTTACCCTTTACCTCTCTTAGATCAATTTTTTCTCCAATCTAAGAATAATTCTCAACTCAATTAAAATTCTCAATTATTTAACCTCATTTAATTTTATGGCCCAAACTAAACTTCGCTTTACTTAGCTAAATTCTCAATCATGATGCTTTATTTAATTTCTTTACTTATAAACTATAATCATATTTTAATTACCAAAGCATATGCTTAGATTTTTCACTAAATCTCCAAATTTCTTCTATTAACTCAACTTCTCAACAAAAGTTAATACTTGATTTTTGAATTATGAGTTACTCACAAAATCTATAACCCAATTCATTTACCAAGAACATAAGGTATATGTTATAAATTAATCACCCAATTACTCTTCATAGACAAATTTCAACGTAAGATTAATCTTGATTATTTAAGGCTGCATCTAACTTCTCATTAGACTGCCTACATACCCTAAACAGGGATCAAGCATTTCGTAGTTCACAAACCAATTTCCAACTAATTCCAAAACTATTTAATTAACCCAAAATATACAACATTTGTGTTAACATTCGAAACCCATTGATTAAATGCCAAAACATAGTTAGAATAACAAAATTAGCACAAAAACACAATGTCGACTCCTCGGGCCGTGCGCCGCCACTGGTGGCGGTCGGCAGCCCCGACTCGCCGGAAAATTCAACTATTTCTAAAAATTCTTAAAAATAACAGAAATGAAGATCTCAAAGAGTAGAGCAAACTTTATACCTGTGGCCAAGTCCAATTTGGCCGGGAAAAGCTCAAATTTCACTCAAACCCGCCGGAAACCCTTGAATTGGGTGTTCTTGATTCGACTCCAAAACAACTCTGACGCCCCAACCAATGAATGGGCTTTGTTCCAGGCCTCAAGGGAAGTCTAATGGTGGTGGTAATTAGAGGAAAACATTTAAGGATTTGAGGAATTTACACACGAACCCGCCGCACCCATCGTGTGGGTTTCCCTATTTTTAAGGCTAAAGTCCATCAAACTTGGGGTGTAATGGAGAAAAGGAAGGTCTTAGAGTGTTTCCCACGTGTTTAGGTGCTTTGGATCGCAGGAAAACCAACGGAAATACACCGAAAATGGGTACTACGGGTCAGGTCTGAGGTCTACACGGGTTGGGTGTGGGTTGCAGGGGCTCGATTTGGGTGCTCTGCACCTCCCTCCTTTCCTCACCTTTCTCCCTCATCTCAATGGTCTCTCTACCTCCTCCTTCTCCCCAATTGGCAACCATTTTTCCTCCCCCATCTTTCTCCTTGTTCTTTTATTTTTTATTTTTTCAGCATATTTCCATAAAAAAAACAAAATCTAGAACCTTTCCGTCACCATGGCAAAATGACTATTTTGCCCCTACTTTCATTCGATTCTATTTTATTCGTTATAATTCCATTTGACGAACAATTTTTGCCTATGCGCTCGTGAGATCGAGCTCTATCGAAATATGCCAAGAAATACGATAAAATATGTGAGGGTAAAATACGTCCTCGTATAATTACGTTTAGTCAACAAGAGCCATTTCGTCTTTTTACACCCATCAATAAATTTTACAACGTAATTTATAATAATCTCGAGAACCAAAACTTTTAAAGTTCTCAATTAAATTTTTCGTAACCATAAATCAATTTATTTTCGATTTTCTCCACATATTCATATGTTTAAAATTTTCAGGGTATTACAAATACTCTGCTAAATGAATCTTAACCATTGGTGATTGAATGTTTTAGAAGCTACCGTTGTAGCGAGATGTCATACATTAATTTCAATTTCCTTGTATTCTAGATTTGTTGGACTTGTTTGACTTTCAAATTCTTGATTGTTTTTATTGGTGTAGTTCTACTAAACTTGAGGAAAAATTCAATATGAACTTGCTCACTATGGTGTTATGAACTGCATTGTTGGGTTATGTGGTGTGTATGTCACTACTATATCTCATCATGACACATGTTTCATTTCCAAGTCTTGGGAAGCCTTCTTGAAGGCCGTATGCATTAAGCTTTGTCACGTATCGCATTTCACCCTTAGACTAATGGTTAGTTTGAATGAACTATCTGGACATTGAATGACATATTGCTTTTGAATATTTTACAGTTTTAGCCAGTCATGGTTGGCACTTACCTTGGTTAGAGTTATGTGTAACTACGGTTACATTTCTGGTTTGGCTATGGTATTGTTTGAGCCTTGGTATAGAGATTTTATGCACTGAACATGTTTGAAAAATAAGTATTGCGAACAAGTATTTGGATGATCGAGATTACGATATAGAAAAATTATGATTATTGTTAATGTTACCCGTGAGGGTAGTGCGTGAACACGATTGAGACTTGGATCAAACGATGTATGTATATTTCCCAATGTGGGGCAAGATGGTAATATTGCACCCTCGGGAATTTGTTACTTGCTTATCGAGACACAGTGAGTTGTTGGTATTGCGAGCTGTAGACTGTAATATTGCGAACTTATTCGTAGAATTTGTTAAGCAAGGGGATATCCAGGTCCGTTTACGTTAGTATTTTATTTATTTATACATTTAGTTATTGTTTGGTCTTGACCTAAGATTACTACACGCTTACTTTCGGATTACGTGACTCAACGAGTGCGTAGGTGAAAAATAATCTATGTTCAGTTTGATTTCAGTACAATTATTTAAAGGGAAAATTTGAAAGAGGTCCAATTTTATAGCTCATCTTTTGAAATAGGTCCAATTTTTAGTCCAATTGGACCCATATCAAAAGACCCCTTATTCAAATGGTACGTTATATGATTTGTGTATTTTGACGATATGTTACTGTATATCTATTTTTGACTTAATGTTTTCATAAAGGATTTTATATTGTAGTATTATATTTTAATATTGTGCTAAAGGAGAAGGAAAGTATGAGTTTGGGGTATGAAGGAGGAATCACTGCACTCCGATCGTGACAGAATGACATTCTATTTTAATATATTGTAGTATTATATTTTGATATCTACTTCTCTGCTGTCTTTTCACTACTTTTGTATAACTAATGATTTTAAATTTCGGGGAAATTTTTTTTTTAAGGTGGGTAGATTGTGGCAACCCGTCCCTAATTTTAAGTTTTATAAATTTTAAATTAGTGAATTTATGAAAATACCCCCTTGAGGCAAAGATTTTGACCTTCGTTGACCATCGGTTAGAGAGATGTGGAACTTATTTTTTTAGCATATCCTTGTAGTACTCGTCACTACGAACGTACAGGCGAAAGCTGTTTGCGAGTCCGGATAATAACGGTATAGTTACAGATGTTTGAAATTGGTTATTTAAAGTTTAGTTATAAATTAATTGAAACTCCCACCATGTGGGAGTGGTAACCAATCAGTTTTAAGGGAAGAAAGGAGTGACCAATCAGAAAATTTAGAAAAGAAATCAACCAATTAGGAGAGGGGAGAGAAGCCTTAGCTCTTCTTTCCCGTGAACGTGCACACCAAACCCGACGGGGATCCGAGTTGTTCCGGCCAAATTCCACCATTTTTCAGACGATTTGCATCCATTCTCAACCTGTAACTTCTTCCTCAACCTCTCTTTTTCCATCTCCACCAAAGATCAAGGGGTTTTAAGGCCTAAACTATGAGGAACTCCATCGAAGCACCGGAGGTGCTCAACGGTGATTCCTCCAATCCGATGAGTTCCACCACCTAAAACTACTCTTAATCAACTTCCATTGGACCCAGGAACAAGACCCAACCAATGGTAGAGACATTGGAATACCGATGAAGAAGAATTGAAGTTCACCCATTTTAGGGTTCTGGCGGGTTTGAGTAAAATTGGAGCCTTTCCCGGCCAAATTGGACTTGGCCACAGGTATAAAATTTGCTCTACTCTTGGAGATCTTCATTTCTATAGAATTTGAGAATTTTTCGAGATAGTTGAATTTTCCGACGAATCAAGGCGGCAGAACGCTGTGTGCGGCGGCTCGTGAGCCGAGTCACCCCCTGACCTTCCTAAACTAGTTTTGACACCCCAATTCCATAGGTGAAGTCCGATTGATGAAATCTCATCGTTTGAACATAGTTTTGTTAAAGACCGGTACTTGAACATTATGTGAATTGACGATCCGACCGTTGGATCGCCACCAAACTTTAATACATTATAGTATGTAATATTTGAGGATATTAAAAACTTACGGATTGGGAATCGGACTTACGGATCTTCCCAAATTGGATTTGTAAGTTTTTAAAATAAAACGTTGATTGCCACTTGAACAAGCAATTGGCGGAGATCCAACTGTTGGATCGTAAGGAAACTTTAGTATGATGTTCTAGAAGTATAATGTGGATCTTTAGAAGTTACGGATTGAAAATCTGAGATTTGTATCTTCTGGATTGAGTTACGTAGGGTTGTGGACCCTACAGTTGATTTTTGATCGACATTTGACTTTTGGTCAATGGGTCTCAAATCATTCTAGAACGTCTTTGGGATGTGTTTTATGTAAGTTACTTGTTTTATTGATAAGAGTTATGAGACATGATTGAATATATGTTTTAGGTGATGATCGTTCGTGACGTCTCGATATTCATGCTAGGGAGTCGTAGCGCAGACCTCAAGACAGTGGGTCTTTTCCTTTTTATCGTATATATATAACTGATAGTTCCACAAACGCTTTTAAATTGATTTATGCAATTTATGTCATGTTATATATATATATATATATATATTCTAAAATACTATGATATGGTTGAGTTTTAGATTGCATCATGGCATATCCATATGCATATTACCTATATATAATTAGTGTGTATGCTTTGAAGTGCTAAGGTGAACGCGGTACGTGCAGGTAAGTTCAGGTGAGTTTATGGTGTTATCTGAAATTATTGAGTTATGGCATGACTATATTTGTGTTTTATGCAACTCCGACACTGTCGTACAGGTTGCAATAATAGGCAACTCTGACACTGTCGTATAGGTTGCAATACTAGGCAACTCCGACATTGTCGTATAGGTTGCAATAATAGGCAACTCTGACACTATCGTAAAGGTTGCAATACTAGGCAACTCAGACATTGTCGTACAGGTTGCAATAGGCAACTCCGACACTGTCGTACAGGTTGCATTAGACAACTCCGACTCATGTGTTATCATAGATTGATTTGTGAGTCGTACAGGTTGCGTTAGGCAACTCTGACTCGTGTGTTATCATAGATTAATAAGCACCTGATTTTTTTTATGATGTTGCTGATATATAGTGATTTGGAATATTCCTGGATTTATTATTGATTTACATTTGATTTCATACTTATACGTAGTATGATTTCCTGGAAACTATACAAGTATTACAACGAGGGATTATAACGTTTAGAAGGTCTTTATTAAAGCGTTATTTTCAGGCCCATTCACTCTTGTTTTTTTTATCCCTCCAGGTTCTAGTAGCAGAGTTTTCATATCGACGAGGATTCGTAGCAAATCTTGGTATTGGAGATTTCCTTCGATGGTATGATTTTCAATCCACTCTACTGTACTTTACTTATGCTCAGACGTCACGTGTGAAATGAGTTCATTTCCGCTCACAGCGCACTCTCGTATTTAGGCACTTTTAGGTTTAAATTTATTCACATATTCCACATCACTATACTTTATGGCTTCGTCACCTTCCAGGTGTCGGCCAGCACAACTCGATTTGAAGTCTTAGTGGACAATCCGGGTCGGGATGTGTCATGATGCTGTTCTGGATTTTGGACTTTCCATGACTAAAAATAATAAAAAACTAAACCATCTAAAGTATGCTCAAAGTAATCTAAAATATTTTATGAATTACTAAAATCTAACATTAATTCTGCATGTACGCAACATTTTTCCCATCTTTCAATCGTTCTTTCCCAATCTTGTGAATCTACATTATCTAAATTTAATATATTATCAGTTATATTAATTTGTTCTAACCCTCTCAAATATGGAATCCTATTTTTTCTAGGTGGTTTTATCATACTTTCTTCTATGTAATCTACTTTTTGCTTTTTCATTATATTGTTCATTTGTTGGTCTCAAAAATTGTTGATCAGTTCTACTTGCGTGTCCTGAATTTTCTACTCCTGATGTACTACTTTCTTCTGTTGGATTACATTCTTCTTTCAATTCTAATAAATTATTATCTGTTGATCCTAAAATATATTCTACTCTTATTTCTAAAATTAATTTTTTCATCTCTTCATCTGAAATTCTATGTAGTTCTAAATCATATGTCCTATATTTTTCTAAGTATTCTTCTTCATCTAAATGATCAATATCTTCTATAAGTTTATCTACAAAATGATAAAAGAAATTCTCAACTGGATTAATATCTAAAGTATCAAAAGCCATATGTATACTCTCATTTTCAATCTCACTTTCACCCTCTTTTATTTTTTTTAGTTGCTTGTAATTACTAAACCTAATTGTTGTTTGACCTGTACTACTTTCATATATTTGTACTTTATCTGGTTGTCTATTTCTTGCTACTTGTAAATTAGGTAATGTCCACTGAGTTCCTTCTAAAAAGCTATTATCTACGGGTTTTGCTTCTATCATATTTACATGTTTACTACCAAATGTTTGAACTAAATTTTGAAACTCTAAATTAAATTTATGATTATATTTATAAGACACTTTTCCAATAAACATTAAGCTAATACACAAAATTTTATACTCTCCTTTCATATTGTAATTTTTTGTTCTTATGCTCACTTTAATATATTTACTAAATTCATTAATTGGCATAACCTAATTTGGAATACATCCTATGACTGCTAAGTTTGAACTTAAGTCTACTTCAGCTGTTGCTATTGGTGCTTGTTGGTGATTATCCCATCTATCATCATATATGTATACTAATGCTTTTGTGCCTACTTGTGCTCTGGTTAATCCTGCAATTCCTATTAATATTGTTCCTATATGAATCTGACTGAAATGTGATTTTCTCAAATGCATAACTGCTTCCTTACTAATTAATTAAGTGTAACTTCTTTATCAATATAGTTAACTTCATGTTGACTGATACTACTTACAATTCTGCTTCTATTTTCAAATAAACCTCATTGATACAAATTATATTTATTTTTCTGTATTCTCTCCAAACCTCTTCTAATAAATTTTTCTGCTTCTTCTTCGTTAGGATAAATATCTTCATCTCTAACTATTTCTTTTCTCTTTTTCCTAAAGAGTTCCCTTTTCTATTATCAAAAGGATTTAGCTTAGGTCTTCTAATATTACTATTTGCACTTAAAGTTAAAATTTCTAATTTATATAGCAAAGATGGTGGAAGTGATGAGGATGCGTTATGTAAAACTTGTTTTATTTCTGCTATTTGTTCTTCAACTTGATCTAATTTTTCAGCCAAACTTAAAACTAATTGAATAATTAAATTATTTTGCCTAATGGGAATATTACTACTGGATACTTGTGTTGAAAAATCTGTTAAACCTACTGGTTCTTTATCTAACTTACTAATTTCTTTCAAAGCTTGGATATATTTTCTGCTAGTTCTAGAATCGGTCATTAAACTAATAATTTATCTATCTTTTGCTAGGAAACCTTTGAATGTTTTTATTATTATCTTCTAACTGAGATGTAATATAATCTAAATTTTGTCTAATTGTTTTTATGGAAATTTTCTGAAAATGCTCTAACAACTGGTTTAACAAATGATTATGCTTATTATTTTCTAATTTTATATTTTCTTCTTGACTAATAATAAGATCTACAATACTATTGGCTTGTGGATTTTCTTCACTATGCAAAATATGATTATGCTTTCTCAATGGAAAATAACAAACTAAACTATTTTGGTCTAAGGTTATTTTTCTTTTTTGAGGTTCACTAATTTCTAAATTAAGATAATCTATCATAAACTACAGTCTACCTTTCTCTAAAGTTACAGCTAATTGGTTTCTTAGAAACTCTCTTTCTTCTCTCAGGATCTTTAAAACTTGATATGTTGCTCTTTTTGCTTCTAAAACTTTATGCTGCACTTCTGTGTTATTATATTTATGAATAAATGAGGGATGCTCAAGATAACCAAGGTAAAACTTCTGCTTCTTCAAAGTATTGCTAATTCTTTTGGATATACTCTTTATGCTATTTATAGTTGGATGTCTGGGACAATAAATACCTGGTGGTTGTGGCTGACAAGGTCTACAAGGACAATAATATATGTTGTTCATACAAAATAAACAAGTGTGATATCAGTTGTGTTAATGACTTATGTCCTCAAGGTAGTTTACTATTATAATTATACTATTAAAATGCTAAACTTGGCTTTGATATCAGATTTGTGAAGCATGCCTGGTTAAATAATCGGATGACCATTATAACAACTAGACATGAAACCTTGTACATGGAACTCGACATGTTTCAGCATGACGGCCACTCACAGTACAAGTATAAGGCCTTAACGGCTGAACTCAAAGGTACGAAGAACTCAGAGGTACCCTGGTTAATGTCCAGTTATTTGTATGGCAAGCATTCAACTATAATAGAGTGCTCGAACAAAGTATGATCGTCAGTTTAGCAAGTTAATAATATGACTACAACAGTGTTTCCCTATTTTGGACTAGAAGTCTAATTAAACAAACACACTAAAGAAAGAAAAGAAAGCTTACTTAAGACTTGGAGATTGCTTGAATATGTACACTTGAACTTTTATTGATATATGAAATGTTTACAAAGATAGTTGTTTACAAGAAAGTGTTTACAAGGATGCTATGAAGACTACAGATGCTTGGGACGTTGAGAGGTATATATTTACAATGAATGAATTGCACTTATATAGACTGAATCATGATACAATGGTATTAAAATTATTTATAAATAAATGGTGTGGACACCTCTTTGGTACTTGTCATTTGTCACTATGCTTCTACTGTTGCTGAAATTGTTAGCACTGTTTCTGAAACGTGACCTGATTTTTGGTTTGCATGTGAGCTTGCTTATCTCCTTTTGCATGTGAATTTGCTGCATGGTTTGTCTCCTGGTGCCCAACTTTTGCATGTGATATCCCTGAAATGCTCTTTCCCTTAAAATACTCTCTCCCTTGTCTTCTTTTACATGCCCATTTTGGGTATTATTGAATTGTTTTGTCCTTATGATTAAAATGAAACCTTTGAGGTGTTTTGGTTAGTTTTCCAAAAAAGATTTGGAGAGGAGTTAAATCCTGTTATGATAACTTATGGGGATCCTTAGAAAGAAAAAATAATTTACATGAAGTGGGTTCATCGTCATGTAACGTCTTGATTCAATAACATTGTCATGTAAAGAAAATTTGCATGTGACAATACATTATTTGATAAAAAACGTTATGTGACAATGAACACATTAAGTCTTTCTTATAGAAAGAAACAAACGTCATTTGCTTTATTCTGCAATTGGTGATGGGCTTCTATATAGTCTAGAGATTTCTATATTCTATTTTGATGATGTCCTCTATAATTTGAATATATATTTGCTTCGATAGCATTTTTTTAAAATTATATGAAGAAAGGTGATTAATTATTAATATTATTTTTTTTTGCTTTGAATTATTTATCTTTGTTTTTTGAAGCAATAAAATTTTATATTATTTTCTGCTGCAGCAGTGCATTCTTGAAAATTCGGGTGATGACATTGGCATGCATGCTGCATGCACGTGTATGCCACCACTACGGCACTACTTGGCCCTCTTTAATTGTTGTATCCGGGTAAGCATCTTCTAGTGTTTATGAATTCTTTTAATTTTCTCTTAATTCTTTTAACATCATTGACATTCTTCTGAGCAATAATGTTATGATGACATCTTTTTTTTTTTTCCCTTTGATTCAAGCGAGAGAATGAAGTACATCCTTTTTTTAATACTAAAAATTAGTGGTTTACGACTAGTGATGATGAATGGGTGCCAATAAATCATCTATCATAGTCACCATTATCAGCACAATCACAACTACTCATTAAAACGCTTATCTAATACTTAAATGTGATTCCATTTAACTAAATGGGTGCCTATTGGCAATCACAATTTACTACTAATCTTTCTTGCATGATTTACCGTTTGTGCACAAAGATTTAATGAGATTTCTCTTTACTTATAAGTGAAAAGTCTCAAATTCGATTTCAAGAACCAATTATTCTCCCACATTCTTAGCGTATATATATCTTTGTTAAAAAAAAAAAAACATTTGTACATTACCACAAAATTATTGCGATATTTAAATACCAGCATAATTAATTCCACAAAACTACATAACATCCCTTACAAAAAAGAAATCTGAAAACTTATGTTAGATAGTGTCTTCTCCAAGTAAATATTGGAATGTCATTTAATATTACAGTCTAATGGTATTTTTCTTCATTTGTAAGTGATAGGTCTTCGAATTGATTCTTACCAAAAACGAATTTAAACTACATTAGTACTAGTTTATTGTAAAATTTAGCTCATTCGTAACACATTATTAGAATGAAGCCTATTAATTATTTTTTATGTTTATTCCTCCCTCGTGACTCATTAGACAATAGACAATGACTAATGGGACGTTTGAGATTTGAAGTCTGAGATAAGCTGCGACGTAGGAAGCATTGATAATTTGGCGGCATTCGCCGCCCACACTGTGAAAACCGGCGGATGTGCTTTGACATTGACTAGTGGCTGGCGGGTAGAAGGGCCCACAAACCCTCTGAGGTCCCAATTTGACTATCCACCTCCGACACGCGCCACCAAATTGCGAGTGTTGAGATCCGGGAGTGAACGTGAACTGAAAATTAGAATGATACGCAAGCGAAGAGGCGGCCAACACGCTGACGAGTGAATTTTTCACTGTTGTCGTTGAGAGTACTTTACTGTCGTTTACAGTACTTTTTACCCAATTAGTAAATGGGAATTTGCATATTTGCATGTTTTTCCATTTGTAGGGTAAATAGTGAAGGGTAAGCTACTTAATACTACGGTCTAGTAGTATTTTTCTTCGTTTGTAAGTGAGAAATTTTAAGTTCGATTCTCGCCAAAGGCGAATTTGAGCCATATTATTACTAGTCAATTGTGAGGCTAAGCCCACCCCAATCCTCTAGTGAAAATAATATCGTTTGTTCAAAAAAAAAAAATAGTGAAGAATAATGTTAGAGAGACAAAATTTCTGAACCAAATTTTGTAACCAAATGATATGGATGTTAATGATTGAATTATTACTTAAATTGTGATTAACGCGCTTATTTCTTATTAGTGACGCATCATTTGGTTTGCAAATTTAATTTCATTTGATTTATAAATTTAGTTTAAAATTTGATCTTCCTAACAGTGTCCAATAATAAATGCTTATGATATATGCAAGGAAGGGGAATGATATGCAAATGATTTACTTTAAAGAAATGGCATACAAAATGAAAATTATTTCTTTGAATATGTAGCCAAAGACCATCATGGCGATTGGATTGTGGAGAAACGGTTTTTTGAAACAACACGGGATTGTGTGCTCAGTCCTGCTGTTTTCTTATCTCATTCTCCTCAAAATTAAGTTTGGGGGAAGCCATGATTTTAATCTGCAGGGGACACTTTCAATTTATATTGATAATATTAAAACCTAAATTGCTTTATATATAACGAAAACTATACATTTCAGACATTAAAAAAAAAAAAAAAAAAAAAAAAGTTAACATTTTGTTTTGGGTTGAAATACAGAATTTTGGCTAAGAAAAAATGACCCGATATGAAAGGCCACGATTTTTGACCCAATGATGATTCCTCAGGCTAGTTGGCTCCCAGCCCAGTAGAGCATTAATTTGACCAAGTCCTAATAGCAGTAGGACTGTTAAGGGGTCAGACTCAACCGCGGCTCGGCTCGGTCGAGTCCTAGTTGAATTGAGATTGCTAAAGATCATGATGAGTTTTGATAAGATTCACATCTTTCTAAGGATCATAACCTATGCTTGACCATATAAGAATGAATTGAGTGTACAAAGGCACTAGGTTCAGAATCCTAGTTTAAGTCAAAGAAGCCGAGACCAGATAAAAATTGAATTTATGTACTATCACAAAGACATGGTGGATACATCTTTGTAATAATATACATCCCTGGTTTTGGATCAAAGATGGACTGATACAAGGCGCATTGTAATTGTAATTGTAACTCTTTCATTGACTGTGATGCTCTGCTTAGGATCTCATTCTGCATATCTATTGGCATTATTCTTAGTTTTGCTTTTGAAATTTCTTCTAATAAAATATCATATAATATTAAGTCTAAAGATATATTCCTAAGAAAACTTTCATATTTTTCTTTTTTGTCTTTGTCACTCAGATGCTGATGCTGCTCATTATTTTGATGCTGCTCCATTTCAATGTCTTCTTCTAAGAGCTCAATCTTAATCTCTTCTATGGGCTCATTAGCCTCTTGTTCTATGGGTTCAATAACCTATTTTCCTTTATTCTTATGCTGATCAATTTCTAAACCTATTTTCAATTCTCTTTTCAGGGTGTCTCTTGCCTTCTGCTGCATTCTAAGAGCTTGGAGTTCTTGGCTCATTTTGGTAAACTTACTGAGTAAAGACTCGTGTTCTCTAGAGATGACTTGAAGGTTGTGCTCAAGAGAATGAATATGATGATAGCTTTTTGATGGAAATTAAAATTAAAACTATCAAACTCTTGTTCCAAGGCTCTAATTAATTTTTCATGACCTAACCTCATGTTTGGCTGCTTTATTTGGATATTCCAAAAATTATCTAAGAGAACCTGTTGCCTATCAGAAAGCCCTGGTGCTCTTGACCTATATCTCAGGGTTGGATTTCTGATTCCTTCAACAATATTGTCATTAAAGTTGAAAGTAGGTACTGGTGGTGATGATGGTCTGCTTATTCTACTTTGAAATCCACTGAATGGTGGAGGTTGATGGTGCATCATTATGCTATTGAAAGAAGCTCTTCTGCTTTGCGGCCTTGTGCTATTTGCTGATAAAGGTCCACAATATTCCATACCTGTTCAACAAATTAATCTTGTTAAGATATCGGGTAATGTATTGTCATTACCTTTTATATGTTCAAAAATTGGTTTAAAACCATTTCCTGTAATTGAATCAACAAAATTAACCCATCTTTGGGCTGCCTGTTTATTAGCATGTATCTTATTATAATGAGAAACTATGTTTTGACAATCTGTTCTAATCGTAAATACCTCATTATGTAAAAATAAAGAAAATGTTTCAAGTGAAGTAATTATCCTTAAAGTTTCTAAATCTGTTGATGGTAATCTTGACTGTACATCACTAAATTCTCCTGATGAATATCTACAAACTTGTTCATCAGACTTTGGTGACTCTTTATGCTTTTTCTGGTATAGTATATCTGCCCATCCTAATGATGAAGCATCTGTTTCAACTATCTTGTAACTATCATCTAATGGTAATGTTAATTGCTTAAGTTTAGTAATTTCTTCTTTTATATTTTGAACTAATTTAATATCTTCACTATTAAAATATTTTTGTCCTGTTTTGCTATTTTTACTATGTAATACTGCTATTTTTCTTCCTAAATCAGGGATAAAAGTTCTTGCATAATTTAGCAATCCTAAAAATGCTTGTAACTGTTTGTTATCTTCTAATTTGTCTGGAAATTCTAACACCTTTTTAGCTATCTGATATTGTAATTATATTGTACCTGACTTGATATACATTCCTAAAAATTCTATATCTTGCTTTTCAATGCTATTTTATTTTTGCTAATCACAATTCCATTATTGATAAATTCTTGTAATACTATCTCTAAATGCTTCCTATGTTCATTTTTATTTTTACTATGTAATAAAATATCATCTACATAAACACTACAAAAATTATCATATTTCTTGAAAATTTGGTCCATCTTTCTTTGAAAGATCAATGGAGCATTTTTAAGTCCAAATGGCATAACAAGCCACTCAAAATGTCCTTCTGGACAAGTAAAAGTTGTACACTCAATTGATTCTTCTGCTAATCTTATTTGCCAAAAACCTGATTTACGATCAAATTTACTAAAATATTTACTCTCTTGAATTTTATTTATAAGCTCATCCTTATTTGGTAACTTATAACTATCTTCATATGTATTATCATTTAATCTCTTGTAATTATAAACTATTCTAGCCTTACCTCTCTTTAATTCTGAATGTTTTCTTACAATAAATGATGTTGATCGATGTCTAGACTTAGAGGGTCTAATTACTTTTAAATTTAACAACTATTTTATTTGCTGCTCACACTCTTGTTTATCTATTAAACTACAAGGCATATCAGTCGTCTTAATGGTTAAATCTGGGTTAATTATATCTAATTTTGCTAGTATTTTCTTTTTATTCCAATGTAACTGTGGGTCTTCTCCTATAATTCTAGTTTGTTCTGCTAATTGTAATAATTCTTCTAAACTCCTTGTTTTACTTAACTGTAGTATTTCTATACGGTTTCCTTCTTCTAAAATCGGGTATTCATGTTCAAATATGTCTTTATCAAACTCTTCTACGTTATTATTCTTATCATTTTCTTTTGAGTTTTCTAAATGATAACTACCTTGGCCACTAGACTCTTCTATACTTATGTTTTTGTATGCTTCTACAATATTACTTTGGTTAGTTATTGTAATGCCTCTTTTGAAAAATGTTATGTTAGAGTTCATAAATAAAAAACCTTGTAAACTTTTCAAAAAGTTTAAACCTAAAATGAATGGATATGATCCTACTGGTGAAACAAATGTTAATGGTAAATTAAATTGTTGTTTTTCTACTTTAATAAACTCATTATTTATACAATGTGTTAAGTAAATTGGTCTCTCATCAAATTGTGTTATTCTCACTGGTTTTGCTAATTTTTGTCTATATTTTTCTGGTACTAACTCTTCTCTTATGACACTCTTTGTACTCCCTGTATCTATCATAGCTGTTGTTTGTATCTTATGTTCTTTTGCTAATTCTATTTCACAATTTATGGTAATTAAAGAACTATTTTTTGGTTTTTCTATACTATGAACAATATTTCCTAATATTTTAGTATTTTCTTGTGATTCTGCTGAATTAACTTCTAATAACCTATTACTATAACACTTTTCGCACAATATTGAACATGTATTATAGTTTTTATTTGCAACTAATTTACTACACTTATGACATTTTTCTGGCCAACCTAGATTAATGTATTTATATTCTTCTTCATGCTGTTCTTTTATGAATGCACACATATACTCTTCTAGATCACTATTTGTGCTACTTGAATCTTCCGAGTCTGAATCTATCATGCTAATACTCTCTATACTATAAATACTCTCATTATCACTTAAATCATCTAAACTGTATATTGACTGAATATCCTCATCTTCTTCTAACTTAAACAACTCCATCAAATGTACTTTTTCTTTCGACTGTTTACCTAATTTTGGACATTTAGGTCTAATATGTCTAGCTTCTCCACATGAATAACATTTACAACTACTCTTATCTTTTGGCGCTTTATATTTTCTAATCCAAGGTCTACCACTTCTTTTTCTAAATTGTTTTGGAATATATTTTCTCTTCCTATATGTTCTTGAAGTCTTATACTGAAATTCTTATGATGTTTGTAGGGTTTATATGACTTATATTTCTTTTTGTATATTTTCTTATGCTTCTTTTTCTTATGGCAACCATACTGTTGTGGTGAATCTATATTTTTACAACTCATGTAAAATTGTTTCCTAATTTGTCTCTTAGCTTTTATTTGACTACACTCTTGTTTAAGTATATCATATACATGTTGAATTCTAGGTCCTATTGCAATATCATTCTTCTTTGGATGTTTTTGCCATTCATTCCAATTCTTTTCACCTATTGGTCCTTTTATTTTTGTCATATAAGTATCTAATAAATTAATATCACTAATTCTACCTGTTCTTCCTAAATATTTAAAGAAATATGTGGTATACTCAGCTATATACTGTAAATCACAAATTTGTAATTGTTCTAAATTTCTAATTGCTCTTATTTGTTCTTGTTCGCTTCTGCCATCTAACCTATTATGATCTAAAAACTCTTGTTTAATCAAAGAAACAAAACCATCAATATTAAAATGTGTTTTAGCTGCCTGATGCTGTTCTGGATTTTGGACTTTCCATGACTGGAAATAATAAAAAAACTAAACCATCCAAAGTATGCTCAAAGTAATCTAACATATTTTGAGAATTACTAAAATCTAACATTAATGTTGCATGTACGCAGCCTTTTTCCCATCTCTCAATTGTTATTTCCCAATCTTGTGGATCTACATTATCTAAATTCAATATATTACCAGCTATATTAATTTGTTCTAACCCTCTCAAATATGGAATCCTATTTTTTCTAGGTTTTATCATACTTTCTTCTATGTAATCTACTTTTGCTTTTTCATTATATTGTTCATTTGTTGGTCTCAAAAATTGTTGATCAGTTCTACTTGCGTGTCCTGGATTTTCTACTCCTTATGTACTACTCTCTTCTGCTGGATTACATTCTGCTTTCAATTCTAATAAATGATTTTCTACTCCTCATATTTCTAAGATTAATTTTTTTCATCTCTTCGTCTGAAATTCTATGTAGTTCCAAATCATATGTCTTATATTTTTCTAAATATTGTTCTTCATCTAAATGATCAATATCTTCTGTAAGCTTATCTACAATATGATCTAAATTTTGTTCAACTAAATTAATATCTAAATTATCAAAAGCCATATGTATACTCTCATTTTCGATCTCACTCTCATCCTCTTCTATTTTTTCTAGTTGCTTATAATTACTAAACCTAATTGTTGCTTGACCTGTACTAGTTTCATATATTTGTACTTTATCTGGTTGTCTATTTGTTGCTACTTGTAAATTAGGCAATGTCCACTGAGTTCCTTCTAAAAAACTATTATCTACGGGTTTTTTTCCTATCATATTTACATGTTTACTACCAAATGTTTGAACTAAATTTTGAAACTCTAAGTTAAACTTATGATTATATCTATCAGACACTTTACCTATATACATTAAGCTAATACACAAATTTTTATACTCTCATTTCATATTATAAATTTTTGTTCTTATGCTCACTTTAATATATTTACTAAATTCATTAATCGTCATAACATAATTTGGAATACAACCTATGACTTCTAAGTTTGAACTTAAGTCTACTTCAGCTGTTGCTATTGGTGCTTGTTGGTGATTATCCCATCTATCATCGTATATGTATACTAATGTTTTGGTGCCTACTTGTACTCTGGTTAATCCTGCTATTCCAATTAATATTGTTCCTATATGAATCTGACTAAAATGTGATTTTCTCAAATGCATAACTGCTTCTTTACTAATTAAATTAAGTGTAACTTCTTTATCGATACAGCTAACTTCATATTGACTGATGCTACTTACAATTCTACTTCTGTTTTCAAATAAACCTAATTGATACAAATTATATTTATTTTTCTGTGTTCTCTCAAAACCTCTTCTAATAAATTCTTGTGCTTCTTCTTCATTAGGATAAATATCTTCAGCTCTAACTACTTCTTTTCCTTTTTCCTAAAGAGTTCCATTTTCTATTATCAAAAGGATTTAGCTTAGGTCTTCTATTATTATTTGCATTTAAGGTTAAATTTTCTAATTTATCTAGCAAAGATGGTGGAAGTGATGAAGATGCGTTATGTAAAACTTGATTTATTTCTACTATTTGTTCTTCAACTTGATCTAATTTTTCAGCCCAACTTAAAACTAATTGAATAATTAAATTATTTTGCCTAATGGGAATATTACTACTGGATACTTGTGTTGAAAAATCTGTTAAACCTACTAGTTCTTTATCTAACTTACTAATTTCTTTCAAAGCTTGGATATATTTTAAGGAAAACTAACCAAAAAGGCTTCAAATTTTTGAATTTTAACCAAAAACCATATACAAACTTTATTTAATGATAAAGACAAGAAATAAAAAATAAAATAAAATAAAAAACAATCCAACCCAACCGCGTGTAAGCACGCGCCAACCAATTCAATTATCAAATTAAGCCTCTGCTGTGACTATGAGCAGATAGAACTGATAAGAAGACTAGCGTGCAGTGCAAAATAAGTAGTGGAAGTAGTACAATGAATGATGAGATGGAATGGATGGATGAAATAAATTATTTTTAAAACATTTCATTGGGAAGGAAAATCTGAGAGTGAAGCTTCAATGGCTTTTATTCTTTTAGAGAGGGAGAGAGAAATCTGTTTATGTACAGAAAGAAAGAAAAGAAAAGTAGTAATTTTCAACATAAAATCAACAGTGCAAAAGCAGCACCCAAATTACTTTTTAAATATTTCATCGGAAAGGAAAAGGTTCTGAGAGAGAGAGAGAGAGAGAGAGAGAGCGAGAGAGAGAGAGAGGGAGTGTAAGGAAGAGATTGTGAGGGAAGAGATTGTAAGGAAGAGATTGTGAGGGAAAAGGTTCAAACTGACATCAACAAACTCCAAAAAAATTTAAAAAGAGAGAGAAATTTGAGATAAAAAAAATATATTGCTGACATCAATACATGACAGTAATTTGTAAGGAAATAGTTTTAAAAATAGTGATAGTGCTAGTGTTCGATTTTAAGAAATAGTCAGTGTTTAATTTACGAAATAGTTAGTTTTTTGTTTAAGAAATAGTCAGTGCTTAGTGTACGAAATAGTTAGTTTTTTGTTTAAGAAATAGTTAGTGCTTAGTTTACGAAATAGTGACAGTACTAGTTTACGAAACAGTGATAATACTAGTGTTTAGTTTGAAAAATAGTCAGCGCTTAGTTTACGAAATAGTGATAGTACTATTACTTGGTTTAATATATAGTGTATTGTGTTCGGTTTAAGAAATAGTCAGTGTTTAGTTTACAAAATAATAATAGTACTAGCGTTCAGTTTAAGAAATAGTCACTGTTCAGTTTACGAAATAGTCAGTGTTTAGTTCAAGAAGTAATGATAGTATTAGTGTTCCATTTAAGATAGAGTTAGTGTTTAGTTTAAGAAGTAGTCAATGTTCAGTTTAAAAAATAGTGTTCAGTTTAAGAAGTAGTCAATGTTCAATTTAAGAAATAGTGTTCAGTTTAAAAAGTAGTCAATGTTCTGTTTAAGAAATAGTCACAGTATTAATGTTCATAAAACTGAATAATGAAATTTTTCTTTATTTTTGATTTTGTAATATTATTACTTAGTTTGTTCTAAAACAATTGAAAGAATAGTCAAATAAACAAATAATAAAATAAAAATAAAATGTTTATGGAGTGAGGTGAAAGGAGAGGGAAGAGTGGGGAGAGGTAAAAAAAATAAAAAATAAAATAAAAAAAAAGAGAAAAAGTTGATATGGATGGGTGAGGTGAAATGAGAAAAAAAAAAGTGGATGGGAATATATGAAAGAGGAAGAGAGAGAAAGAGAAAGAGGTTGAACGGCTAAGTGAGGAAGACAGTGTGTGTGTGATGTGACGCGCAGGACCGTGCGTCAGCATATGTATTTTTTTGTTTTGTTGTTATGTAAAACTTGTGTTCTTTTCATTAAATTTTGAAACCTTTTTATTAAAGTTTAAGCCCTTTTTATTAAATAAAGTTAGTAGATGGTTTTTGGTTAATTAAAAGTTTTGAGAAGCCATTTTCATTAAAGTTCCCTATATTTTATGCTAGTTCTAGAATCAGTCATTAAACTAATAATTTATCTATTTTATTATGCAACTTATCTACTTGTTCACTTAACTCTTTTTGTACTAATTGAATTTTTTGAACTTCTAATTTTAGCTGCTCAACTATTTCTAATGATCTAAGTTCTACTTACTTCGGCTTACTATCTATGAGATCAACAAGCTCCTTTATCTCTCTTTTGCTAGGAAACCTTTGAATATTTTTATTATTATCTTCTAACTGAGATGTAATATAATCTAAATTTTGTCTAATTATTTTTATGGATTTTTTTTGAAAATGTTGTAACAACTGGTTTAACAAATGATTATGCTTATTATTTTCTAATTTTATATTTTCTGCTTGACTAATAATAAGATCTACAATACTATTGGCTTGTAGATTTTCTTCACTATACAAAACATGATTATGCTTTCTCAATGGAAAATAACAAACTAAACTATTTTGGTCTAAAGTTATTTTTCTTTTTTGAGGTTCACTAATTTCTAAATTAAGATAATCTACCATAAACTATAATCTACCTTTCTCTAAAGTTATTGCTAACTAGTTTCTTAGAAACTCTCTTTCTTCTCTCAAGGTCTCTAAAACTTGATCTGTTGCTCTTTTTGCTTCAAAAACTTTATGTTGCACTTCTGTGTTATTATATCTACGAATAAATGAAGGATGTTCAAGATAACCAAGATAAAACTTTTGCTTCTTCAAAGTACTGATAATTCTTTTGGATATATATGCTAATCTTCTCTTTATGCTAATTATAGTTGGATGTCTGGGACAATAAATACCTGGTAATTGTGGTTGACAGTGTCTACAGGGACAATAATATCTGTTATTCATACAAAATAAACAAGTGTGATATCAGTTGTATCAATGACTTCCGTCCTCAAGGTATTTTACTATTATAATTATAGTATTAAAATGCTAAACAAGGCTCTGATACCAAATTCGCAAAGCAGCCCCGGTTAAATAGTCAGATGACCATTATAACAAATAGACATAGAACCTTGCACATGGAACTCGACATGTTTCAGCATGACGGCCACTCACAGTACAAGTATAAGGCCTTAACGGTTGAACTCAGAGGTACGAAGAACTCAGAGGTACCCTGGTTAATGTCCAGTTATTTGTATGGCAATCATTCAACTATAACAGTGTGCTCGAACAAAGTATGATCGTCAGTTTAGCAAGTTAATAATATAACTACAATAATGTTTCCCTGTTTTGGACTAGAAGTCTAATTAAGCAAACACACTAAAGAAAGAAAAGAAAGCTTACTTAAGACTTGGAGATTGCTTGGATATGTACACTTGAACTTTTATTGATATATAGAATGTTTACAAAGATAGTTGTTTACAAGAAAGTGTTTACAAGGATGCTATGAAGACTAAGGATGCTTGAGTGTATGAAGATGGTGTGAGTATGAGAGTAGGGTGTTCAGGTGTTGAGTGGTTGAGGTGTTGAGAGGTTGTGAGGTGTTGAGATATGTTGAGCTAGAGGTGTCTTCTGTATGGGAGAGAAAGCTCCCTTATATACAAAACCTAATTCCTAAAACAAAAAAATAATTTTTCATCTATTTGCAACTTTTTTATTAGTGACAACCATTGTTTCTGAAAGCTGTCATCACTGTTTCTGGAATCTAGCTGACTTGTCTTTGCTTTAATGAAGGTCATGTGAATCCATGTTGTCTTGGTTGCTGCAATATTTTCCACCTTGGTTTTTGCATTCCAATGTAATCTGAAAGTGTCAACCTTCTTTTCTCTTCTTTTGGATGTATTCTTTGGTGAAGTCATGTGAACTTTGCTGTGAGCATTACTTGAGCAATCTTGTCTATATGTGTGAAGGGCAGGATTGGCATTTTTGCAAAATTCTGTCCTGATGATTAAAAGAAAAATTTTCTTGGGTTTTTGGTTAGTTTTCCATAAGAAAAAGGCTATATACCAAATGATCCATCCAAAGAAAATTATTTGTTGAAACATACAAGGGGTGGGCATAAAAATCGTGGAACCGCGAAACCAAATCGAACCACAATAAAATAAACTGTAAAAAACAGTATTGACAAAAAAAAATCAACATAGATTCAAGAACCAGATAGAACCGTTCTTACCAGTTCATGTTTCGGTTTTCATGTTAGCGGAACCGCTTAGAACCGAACTGAACCATGAATTCAAATAATTAATTGGGTTATGAGAATTTTGTGAATTTCAACCGTTTGATCCCGTTGCTTAACAAGAGTGCTTTAGTCTTTCGTTTCTAGATTGTTAAATTAATAACTAGAATGAGTTTGGTAAGCTAAATTTGTTAGTTATGTGTTTGTTTTTGTGAATTGTTGATATGAATAATATTCACCAACTTTGTAAAGTTTTGGTGCCATAAATTTTTAAATCTTCTTCTATTGTAGTTCATCATTCTTTATGATTGGTCATGCATATTCTTCGTTGTGTGATCTAGTTACTATCTTTTGTTATAAAAATATTTTGACATTTTTATGTGCTCTAAATATATGTTTCTAAGATTCAAATGATTCATTATTTAGAACCGGCATGAATTGAACCGGAACCATCGTGAACTGAGCAGTACTGTTTTTTCAATAAATTTAAATGGAACCGCACTGAATCGAACCGCTAATATTTTTTGGTTCCGTTCCGATTTGAGGGTGGAATCGGATCAAACCAAACCGTACCTACCCCTTACATATAATAAATAATTAGATGCTTATCACCTATAGTTAGGTGCTTATTCTCTGAAAAAAATTATAGTTAGGTACTTATCATCATCATCATTCTTTATTCGGAGTTATATTGCCATACCATGCTTTCACTGGATTCAAGTTTGAATATAGAACTTGTAAACATTTCAGGCATAGGCAACTGACCATGTTGAAGTTGTTGGAAACATTATGGGTCAATGCATGCTTAATTATGGATAAATTAGTCTAATGAGGCTAGTTAACTGTGTAAAAAAAATTAGAACCATATAAATAGGGAATTAAGGAGCTTAAAGAAAAGGAGAAGTGTGCATAGCAAACCACAGTTGCTTCTCAAATTAACAGAAATGAAAATCGAATCAACAACACTCTATCGCTTATCTTGTTCTGAATCTTAAGAGTATTTAGTTTTCGTAATTGAAATGGCCTCTCGATTATTTTTTTCAACCGTAAGACATTAAACAAATACCATTTTGTCTTATCAATACAAGGGGAGACAAAGGAAGTTCACACTAATAAGAAAGATGAGTTAGTCATTTTTTCCTCCAAATGAAATCTTTAAAAAAGTTTGTATAAAACATAGAGTTATCAGAGTGCTTTTACTAGCTTAGTTCAGCCATTACCCAACTCTTAAACTAAGATATCCAAGGGCATGTCATTATGTCACTATGTTCTTATGATACAACATTTTGATGTTTATAAACATTTATTTTGTCACACTTGGATCAAATAGCAGTTCTGGATTTTTTTTGTATGGATAATTTAAAAGACTTTTGTCACTGGTTTAGTGACATTTCTCTTCACATTAAATGAAAGATCTTAAATTCGAATATTGTGAATGACAAGTTTAATACAAATTTATTTCCTCCATCTCTTAGGTCTTCCACATTAAGCTAGAAAAAGTGAATTTGATACCAATATATTGAACTCATCATATAGGAATTACACTCCTATAGTGGGTGGCAAGGACGGACTTACTTAGGGTCAAGGGGAGTCAACTGACCCTCCGAACTTCGGTGAATTTCCATAGACGACTTGAGTGTTGCCCTTTTGAAGGTTGGAGTTGCCCTTCACATATTGCCCTACAACTTTTTTATAAAATGTCTCAAAAAGGAGCTTGGACTGCTGGGCTGCAGGGGATGCTTTGCACGCTACACTTGTGACGCTTGCCAACCTTTCCTCTCTTATTATTAATCCTTTTACTTCTTTATAATTATTAGTTGGCCGAAAGTTTTGGTTTACAGTCTAGGTCTAATGTTGTTTACTTTTGGCTTTGTTTGTTAGTTGTGATCACAATTGTAGGGAGAAAAAAATGAAGTAAAAGACTATCTAAACATGCAAAGTAAATGAAATGGTAATATCAGAGAACGAACAAAGCATCATCATTTTTGGACAAACATATTAACGGGATGCAATGAGATTAATCAATTTTGTTAGTGTATTCCTTTAGTAAGCATTCATATGGGAATAACCTTGGAACATGTTAGTTACTCATGAAGATGAGATCTTGATAGGTGTGCAAAATGACTTGGCAAATAACCTCATGCCTAATAAGACTCGATAATATGACACCTCATGTCAAAAAAAAAAAAAAAATAAATATTGTGCGCTATTCTTACTGACACCTCAAAAAATAGTTTTTGGATCCACCACTGGTGGGTGGAAAATTTGATTGTTATACTAATATATTGAACTCATACAATGGGCCATAAAATTTAGTTGTGATACTAATATATTGAGTTCACGAGTGTGATACTTATAAACTGAGTTCCGCTGCTTTTTGTTATGTTTATAAAGAAGCCAACGACTAACTCTTTTAAATTGTCAACGGATCAATTTTTTAAGCCAAATGGACAACCCAGATTAATTAGCCGTTGGAGATCAGTCGTGTAAATTTTCTAAGTTTGTTGAATGTTGCTATGATTTATACTTTTGATCTCCTTCAAGTACTAACATAAAAATATTTAATGATAATCAATATTGGATTCATATTAAAGATCTTATTCAAATAAATTCAATGGTATGATTTTCATGCACAGTAACAACAATAAAAATAAGTTTAACACTACACAATTCAAATTTATGCGTAATCTAATTTTGTTAAAAAGTATAATTATGATAGTTTTTAAATTCATACTAATGTAGTAGTAAGTGTTATAAGTATCAAACTTCGACTGCCTGATGCCTACATATAAGTATCATGCTCCCTCAAACTCTTATTAAAAGACTCAATATAAATATATTGTTGTATTAAAAAAACTTTTTTTTTTGAACAAATAATATTATCTACACTAAGGAGGGAAGGGGGTAGACTAAGTCTCACAATGAGTTAACAATAATGTGGTTCAATTGCATCTTTAACGATAATCAAACCTAAGACCTCTCACTTATGAGTGAAGAAGAATACCACTAGAACGTAATACTAAGTGACATATTAAAAAAACATGTAACTCTTGATAAACACTAAAAAATTCTTCAAGAGAATGCTCTAACATATACTCAATAATGCCCAACAACTCAAAGAAATAGAATAAAAAAATAGAATTATCTTGAGTTTTAATTTAGGTCGTACGAAATGGAAGCTCATGCAACATAAATAATGTTGTTGGATAGTGCTGTTCACATACTCATTTTTATTCTTCACACATTCTTATTAATTTTTTTTGTCATTGATCATCTTCAATTCATTCAATCTGACAGTCAAAAATTGAGAGGGGCGTGTGAGAAGTAAAAATGAGTGTGTGGTTAGCATTACCCTTATTTTTTAATTAACAATTGTTGTAGATGAAATTTGAACCTAGGATTTCTTTCCAGGCTTATTTTTAGCTATGACACTTGTACTTTTCACATAATCTCACTTTACCCCTTATACTCTATATTGTCTCAATTTACCACAAGTACTCTTATTTCTTGTCCCACTTTATTATCTCACTTTAACACATGCACTCTTCCTCAATGTCCTACTTTGCCTTGTTTCATCAAATAAGTTAAGAGAGTCGTTAATTGTATTTAAGTGGCATGGAGAATTTAGTCTTTTTAACTACATTGGTTGTGTGACATGTGACATTGAGAGCATGTGGTAAAGTGAGTCAGTATAGAGTATAAAGACTAAAGTGAAATTTGATGAAGAGTATAAGTGTCATAGCTAAAAATAAGACTTCTTTCAATGCAATGAAAATTGAGTGTTGCTAGACCAAATGTTCATGTACACATAAAAGAGAGAAATGATAATTACACATCATTTTTCTTGTCCTCCACACCCTTACTTATTTTTTGCATTTGGATTGAATTAATTAAACATAAACTACGAATAGGATTAAACAAGAATGTATAAAAAAAAAATTGTGTCACAGCCCGTCCCAAATATATAATTATCGACAACGTGAATTGACGAAAATACCCTTGGACGTTAGTTGTGTAATGTGGTTTAAGTGTGGTTTTGGGTCAATATTCTTAAATCCTAATTGTTTGGAACCAATTAGGATTAAGTTATGGTATTTTTGGTGGTTGACCAATCCTAGGCCACACACACACTCTCTCTCTCTTCTCTATCCCGTACCCTCTCATCTCTCTCGAACTCTCACTCTCTCTCTCCTTCGAAATCGTACGGACAATCACCCAAAACCCTTGAAACTTCACGGATCGTGGTCAAATTTGGCACCATTGTGTTCGTGAAGCTCAGACGAATTGATTGGTACCCATTTCAGGTAAGGATACCTTCGAAAACCTTAGTTTTTCATAACCCCCGATTTGTGCATTGTTCATGCACACGTAATTATGGATGTTTTTGGGAATTTGAAGCTTGTAGGAAGCTTAGTGAGGTCCTAAGGAAGCTCGGAGTGCTTCGTTTGAAGGTTTTTGACGTCGGGATCGTGTGGACGAAGTTTGGCCAGTTTTTCTTGGAAATCTCCGGTGAGATCCCGTGACTTTTAGAACTTTAAATTAGTATGATTGTGTTCTACAAGTTAAGAGCTTCATTTTGGTATAAATTGCGTGAAAAATGGTGCAAAAATGAGCGAGAAATAGGTAGTTGCAGGTCTGCCCAGAATCCGGCGCCGGTGATACTATTTCGCCGTCTGGAGGTTGAAGGTGATGCGCCGTGCCCTCCCCGGCGTGTGAGGGTGCGTGAGCCATAGAAAAAATATTTTAAAAATATCACGATGTTCGTGAGGTTGTGTAGGTCACGTTGGTATATTCAAATACCCAAATTGAGCTTTGTATGAGAAGTTATTAGCTAGTTTTGTATATGTGCTTTAAAATAACGTTTTTATAGTTAATTCGCATATATGTGAGACTTATCCCGAGGACGAGCGTATCCATGGGCGACTCGGGGGCTACGACCCTTCGACATACCAGTGAGTGGGCTTTTGTTTTCAGTATATATTTATATACTTGATATATTTCCCAGAAATGCATTTTTAAGGAATGTATGCTTCGAAATAATATGCCAAATGCTTTTATATTCTGAATATGCATTTCATGGTTGCATATATATATATAAATGTGGTGCTGTGGAGGCACATGTAAGTTCAGGTAAATTATGTTTGGTTATATGAATCATCGATGATATGATATGTGACTGAATAATGTTGAGCTCATAAAACTACACCTAGGGTGATTGTGATTTAGCCAGAGATGTGAAGTACGTGCCTGTTTATTTATGTCACCTCTCGCACTATATGCTCATATTGGATCCAACTTAAGTGCACAGTCTTGTCGTACAGACCTTATTTATGGTTCCGACTCGTATGTGACTAGCGATTTATCGCCCGGCTATTATGAAAGAATAGAATTGAGCATAATTATATTACACCCAATCTTGTCGTACAGACCCTTTTTAGTGGTTTCGACTTATGTGCAGTAGATTGCCGTATAGGTCATTGTAGTGACTCCGACTAGATTGACTTTTGAGCTATGAATTCAGCCGTACAGACTACCATAGGGGTTCCGGCTAACATATCATATTTCTATGAAATCATTCTTACCTGGATTGTTTACTTTATTATATTTTGGCATGGCATACATATGAATATGATTATGTGAAGCATGAAATGAATTGTTATGATTTCAGATATATATATATATATATATGTATATGTATATGTATATGCTTATATCTTGATTCTGGGAAAAATTATACATGTTTTACAACGAGGGGTTAGATATGTTGATAAATGAAATGATTTTGTAAAACAATCGTTTTTGCCCACCACGTTTTCTGTTTTGCGCCCCTCCAGGTTTTAAGTAAGCTTGATGTTGGTAGCTTGAGGACATCGGCAGTTCTGACTTATCTAAATAATAGTAGGACATTCCTGGTACTGTATAACTAGTACTTGTCCTACTGGACTGCACCTAGACTTTATGCTCTGATTAGGAGTGTTTAATGTTGTAACTAACTCATATCACTTTCTGTTTAGTAGTGCACTATAGTAATTTGGTTTTCAATTATTCGCATAATTCTTATCATTATCGCTTCCGCACTGTGCACATGGCCACGTCACTCTCACGTGACGGCCAACATGCCTTGATCTCTGTCGAGGTGTGTCAGTTTGGTATCAGAGCCTAGGTTTAGCAGTCCTGTATAATTCTTGAATGTTCTAATCCTTGTAATGTCTTATGTCAGAACTATGCCGCCTTGTAGAGAGCCCTGTCAATCAGCTGAATCTAGTTTCCCTGATATTGCCCAATTAGGGGAAGCTATAGTTTCTGCCATTCAGACAACATTCCGTACTCCTCAGATGACACCTATTGAGACAGTTCATAATCTGAAGTTGACTCACTTCATGGGAAATGAAGGTCATGAGGGGGCAGAAAAATGGCTGAATCATGTGGAGAAGACCTTTTAGGTGATGTAGAGTCAGGGAATCTTTCTTCTAATAGGTAGGTCGAGACGACTACCTGGTTTTTGGGAGAACAGCTTGCATCCTGGTGGAGACATGGGTCTTACCAGATAACCCCATAAGAGATTGTGGACTGGGGAGTGTTTAAGGAGCTGTTTCGAAAAATGTTCATTCCTCCTGCGTATATCGATCTTAAGAAACAGGAGTTTACTCATCTAAGGCAAGGAAAGATGTCCGCTAATGAGTATTACAGGATGTTTACTGATCTGTCGAGATATGATCCGGAGGTTGCTGCTAATCCGGTAGAGATGCTTCGCCGTTTCAGTTTGGGTACTAAGAAGAAATGGCGTTCCATAGCGACATCGACTCACTGTGCCTCTTACCAGGAGTTTTATGAGATTCTACTGAGGATTGAGGCCTCAAAGAACATGCCTAGTGAGAGTGAGGATGAGGAAGGAAAGAATGGGGGCCAGAGACGAGATGACAAAGAAAAAGGGCAAGCATTTTAGGGACCCCGCAAGACCCAAAACTTTAAGATGAGTGGTGGCAGTTCCAGCTCTTCTAGCGGAAGATTGAGTACTAATATGCAGAGGAGAGGTGGTAGATTTACTGGAGGCCCTAGGTTCCAGAGGCAGAGAGGTTTTGGTGGTTCAGGTGGATATGGTGCTCCCTTATGCCGCAGGTGTAATAATCGACATTTTGGGGAGTGTAGGAGATGCAGCAATGGATGTTTTACTTGTGGACAAATGGTTCATATGGCTGCCCAATGCCCTCAGAATCAGCAGAGACCTCAGCAGCCTTCCTTCCCACCACCTGCATCGACCCAGAAAGCTTCAAGATCTGGTGGATATACTCAGACTGAACGAGGAGGTGCCTACCACTATCAGGGCGACGCTACTCCCTACACCTCAGGACAACAACAGTACTCTCAGGATCCTCAGTATCAGAATGGGTATCCTCAGTATCAGGGATGATCTATGTCTTATCAGCCACATTCAGCCGGTAGATCTCAGTGGTACTAAGGGGGACAGCCCCAGCAAGGAGAGATTGCTGCTAGTAGTGCATGATCTTCGAGGCAGTCGGATCAACAGAGGTAGGGACGTGGTATTCATGCCAACAGAGGTCGCGGTGGACGACAGCAGAATCAGGGGCGTATCCATAAGAGCAGTTCCAGCCTTGTGAATAGGCCGGGGGACAGGGGACTTCCAAAGGCCTGAGGGCCTGTCAACTTGCTCCACCCATGAAGAGCCCGAGCTCTTGGAGAAGGCCCGAGCAAGGGGCCTGTCAATTTGTGACAGCCCCGGAGCCCGAGCTCCAAGCCCATTTTTTATTTTTTTTTGTCAGGCGCGTGCACCCCACTCGCGCGTGGGGGCGCATCGCCCGACAGCTTTTCAGAAAAATCAGGCCACTTGCAGCAGCTGTCAGTTACCGTTGGGAAGCCACGTGGCTTCCCACGGTCCGTTCGATCTCAACGGCTCCTTCATTTGGACCGTTGGATCTCAACGGTAAAAAAAATAAAAAAAATCTTATTTAATATCAACCGTTCGATCTGAGATCAACGGTCGATATTAATATGCTTTATAAATAAAGAAAAAATAGTTTTAAAATTAAGAAAAGTTACCGTTGTGACACGTGGCACAATCTGGAGTGTTGGAATTCAAATTTTTTTAAATCCAACGGCAGAAATTAATTATTTGAAAAAATAATTAAAAAAAATGAAAAAAATCTGAAAAAAAAATTGTAAAAAATTGTTTTTACTTTTCTATAAATACCACTTCTTCTCCATCTACCTTACACCACAATTTCATATTTTCTCAACCACTTTCAATCAAATTCTTATCTTTCTCTCAAAGTTTCAATCCAATTTTTTTTCCACAAAATGACTACTGATGCAGGTATGAATTGGTCGCTTCTTGAAGATGTTGCGTTGTGCACTAGCTGGGTTGAAGTTACTCATAATTCTCTTACGGGTAATGAGATGCAGTTGCGAGAAATGTGGAGTTTAATTCATACCAAATTTCTTGAGCAAATGAGTGGGAAAAGAACCAAAGAATCGATGTCCAGTCGTTGGAAAATACTTTGCCATTCCTTTAGTACGTGGAGAGATGCCTTGGCACAAGCTAGTACTAATGTTCGAAGTGGGGCAAATTATGCGGATGAGGTAAGATTATTTGTTTGTATTATTTATTTGTTACCTAATTTCATTATTTTTATTATTTGTGACCTAATTTCATTATTATTATTTGTTTGTATTATTTATTTGTTACCTAATAATTTCATTATTATTATTTATTTGTATTATTTATTTGTGACCTAATTTCATTATTATTATTTATTTGTATTATTTATTTGTGACCTAATTTCATTATTATTATTTGTTTGTATTATTTATTTGTTACCTAATAATTTCATTATTATTATTTATTTGTATTATTTATTTGTGACCTAATTTCATTATTATTATTTGTTACCTAATAGTCTCAATATTATTATTTGTAGCAACTTCAAGCACAAGCATGGTATGGTGCCAAAATCAAATCAAGAAACAAATCATTCACCCGGTGGGAATGTTGGAATATTGTTAAAGATTGTCCTAAATTCAAAGTTGTGCCTGTTGGTCCAGAAGTATGCATGAACAACATCCCTCTACACAGCACCCCTCCACACTCTACACCCGATCATGGCCCCCATGTTGATGAAGAAGATGGAGAAGAAGTGCCTGAAACGCCCATTCCTGAACAAGCGTCGGGGTCGACCCGTTATCCAATTAGGCCTCTAGGTAAGAAGGCTTCAAAGAGGAAAGGGAGTGCTTCCAAGAATGATTATGGAAAGTACATGCAAGAACTTGCTCGTCAAGGTGAATTGACGTTGGCGCGGGAATTGGCGAAATATGAAGCTGACAAGGCTAGAGATGAGGTAAAAGCTGCAGCTATTCAACAAGCATTTCAAGCTGAACAGAGGGAAAGAGAGCTACTTAGGCAAGAAAGGGAGTTGCTTAGAGAAGAAAGAATTGCACAACGAGATCGTGACATTATGAACACGCGTTTAGAAGGGATGTCTCCAAATTCTAAATATTTTTGGCAATCGGAGAAGCGAGATGTGGTGCAAAGGAGGCGTGCAAGAGAAGCGAGATCAAGACAAGATGGTCCTAGCACAACAAGACAAGATGATCCTAGCACCACAGATTGGTTAAGTGGTGAGGAATAGGGTACTTTTGTAATCGGAGCCCATAGTTTTCCAATCACTTTGGGTTGTAATTTATTATTTATGTTGTTTCCATGTAATCGGAATAGGGTACTTTTGTAATCGGAATAGGGTACTTATGTAATTTATTATTTATGTTGTTTCCATTTTATTGAAGTTAGTACTTTATTAAAAGTGAGAGTACATGTATTTAATTTCGTAATATATTTATCCTAATAATAGAATCTTTATTCATCAAATTGTTCACGTATAATGAAATTATAAAACACACCAAATAAAATTACATAAACATATGAAATAAAATTACATAAACATACGAAATAATAAAAAACTCACTACAAAAAACACACCAAATAAAATTACATAAACACACCAAACAATTCACACCAAATAAAATTACATAAACATACGAAATAATAAAAAACTCACTACAAAAAACACACCAAATAAAATTACATAAACACACCAAATAAAATTACATAAACACACCAAATACAAACAAACATACTAAATAAACTTAAGTATCTTCAGCTTGTTTCAATGCCCACTGGTGCTCTATCAAGTCAATTTGCCGATCAATGTGCATAGATGACCTTTGAAGTGCAGTATATCGTTGAATGACCCTTTCATTGTAACGTCCATCCCTTTCTAATGGGTCGTGTTGCACGGGTTCTTCGGTGGCATCATGCGCAAAATATATCCGTGTTCTTGAATTGTTCATCGTGTCTGCCTCTGGCTCATATTCATCAACTGCATCATAATCGAACTCATCTTCCACAATCATGTTGTGAAGAATGACGCACGTCATCATGATGGATCAAAGTGACTCTACATCGAACATTCTGGCAGCACCCCTGACGATCGCCCAACGAGCTTGAAGGATACTAAAACAACGCTCCACATCCTTCCTGCACCCCTCTTGACAGCTTGCAAAGTGTTTTTCCTTTGCACTTCGCGGACGTGGCACTGTTTTGACAAATGTTTCCCACCGTGGGTAAATGCCGTCAGCTAGGTAGTATGCCCCTTCGTACCTACGTCCGTTGACGACGTACGTGACTTTTGGTGCCTTTCCTTGCAGGACGTCGTTGAACACTGGGGATTGGGTAAGGACGTTGAGATCATTTTGAGCCCCTGGAACCCCGAAAAAGGCGTGCCATATCCATGTATCAAAAGATGCCACTGCCTCCAAAATGATAGATTTTGATCCTTTTCTGTCCCCATATGCGCCTTGCCATGCACTTGGACAGTTTTTCCACGTCCAGTGCATACAATCGATGCTTCCTATCATCCCAGGAAAACCTCGCATCTCGCCCTTCTTCAGAAGCCTTTGCAAGTCCCGGCGAGTAGGTTTTCGGAGGTACTCTGCGGTGTACAAAGATTCGACTGCTCCGCAAAACCTCATCAGGGCCTCAAGAATGGTTGATTTCCCCATCCTCGTTATCTCATCCACTTGGTCTGCAGATGCTCTATACGCAAGCATCCGCAACGCAGCAGTGATTTTTTGCTCAGGCAGGAGACCCATAACACCACAAGCATCATGCTTTTGCACAAAGTAAGAATCATGGTTGCAAACATCAGTCATGATTCTGTTGAACAAATGTCGTTCCATTCTAAAACGGCGTCTGAAGTACGTATCAGGAAATGCACTGTTATGGACAAAGTAATCGTCCAACAGCTCTTCACCCCGTCGTTGCCTGCTTCTATCAAGGTTTCTTGAACGGTTGGGCCTGCATATCTGAGCAACAGTCTGGATGACTCGACGGGAATGTGAGGCTCTGGCCATTCTTGTTTCGTCATCTCTCCTTCTACGCTCCTCGTCATCTTCCATCTCATTTTCGGCTATCTGAAGGTTGAACATTCCTTCAGATTGGTTAAACAATTCTTCCTCTTGATGATCGATTTCCCACATCATCCTTGATGAAGAAGAAGACATTGTAATGATGGATGGTGAAGAAGAAGCAGAAACTATGAATAATGAGATAGAGATGTTGAGAAAATTGGTGTGAGATTTGTGAGGATGGATGGTGGATTATATGGACGATTCAGAAAGGATTGGATTCTAGATAAGGCCACGTGGCATGCCGTCATTCGTTAAAAATCTGATCGAAATCTATCCTCAAAGATTCTGAAAAGATAATGACACGTGGCACGATCGTATTGGATAAAAATCTTATCGAAATCAATCTCCAATAATTATATTTTCGGATAATGACACGTGGCGCAATTTTGAACGAGTTAAAATCTGATCGAAATATATCGTCAAAGATTCTCAAAAGATAACGACACGTGGCACGATGACATTGGATAAAAATCTTATCGAAATCCATCGCTAAAAATAATTGTTTTTTTTATAAAATGACACGTGACGCAACGAGAACGATTTAAAAAATCTTATCCGAAATTACAAATAATTTTATTTTGTATTATTTAAATAAACAAAAAAAACTAATATTTTATTGCCTATTGCCAGGGGGAGGGCTCCAAGGGTGGAGATGCAAATGGCAATTACTGTTCATTAAAGGAAGTTACTATTCATTAAAGGCAGTTACTGTTCAAAAGGGTGGATTCAATAGTGGATTGCCAGGGGGAGGGCTCCATGGGTGGAGTTGCTCTAACATGTCACTGCAAGATGCCCAGAATAATCCAGATTTAATCATGGGTACGTTAAATATTCTTGGTCATTTTGCTAGAGTATTGATTGATTGTGATGCTACACATTCTCTTATTTCTCATACATTTGCTCAAGTGACTCAACCTCATCCTACACCTCTAGGATATAATTTAGAAGTTTCTATGCCTAGAGGGGATAAATGTTTTGTGGATCGGGTATATCCAGGATGTCCAGTGATAGTAGAGGATGTTATTATGCCGGCTGATCTTATGCAGTTGGATATTATGGATTTTGATGTGATTTTGGGCACTGATTGGTTGCACTATAATCGTGCCAAGATAGATTATTATGGAAAGACAGTCACATTTCATTGTCCTGGATTACCTGAAGTTACATTTGTAGGAGAACCTAGTGGGGTGAGGCATGGTATTATTTCAGCCATGAAAGCAAAGAGATTGTTGTCGAAAGGTTGTCAGGGATATTTGGCTCATGTGGTGTTGAATGATGATGCTTCTAGTAGTGTGGAGGATGTTCATGTGGTCAGATATTCTCCGGATGTATTCCCTGAGGATTTTCCTGGATTGCCGCCAGATAGAGAGGTGGAGTTTGTTATTGATCTGCTTCCAGGTACGAATCCTATATCTTTGACTCCTTATAGAATGATTCCTGCTGAATTAAGAGAATTGAAAGTACAGTTGCAAGAGTTAGTGGATAAAAGTTTTATTCAGCCGAGTACTTCACCTTGGGGAGCTCCAGTTTTATTTGTGAGGAAGAAAGATGGAACTTTGAGGCTGTGCATTGATTACAGGCAATTGAATCGGGTAACCATTAAAAACCGTTATCCATTGCCTCGTATAAATGATTTATTTGATCAACTAAGAGGTGTCTGCGTATTTTCTAAGATTGACTTAAGGTTGGGATACTATCAGTTGAAGATTAAAAATGAAGATGTCCCTAAAACTGCATTCAGGACTCGATATGGTCATTATGAGTTTCTTTTGATGTCATTCGGGTTAACAAATGCACCAGCAGCTTTTATGGATTTGATGAATCGAGTATTCCAGCCATTTTTGGACAGGTTTGTTATTGTCTTCATTGACGATATTCTGGTATACTCTAAGTCTAAGGCTGAGCATGCTAGACATCTGAAGTTGGTGTTGAGCAATTTGAGGGAACACCAACTATATGCTAAGTTTAGCAAATGTGAATTCTGGTTGAATCAAGTGGCATTTTTGGGACATGTCATTTCTGCTCAAGGCATTCAAGTGGATTCTCATAAAGTGGCAGCTGTGGAGAATTGAGAGCAACCTCAAACCGTCACCGAGGTACGGAATTTTCTTGGCTTAGCAGGTTATTATAGACGGTTCGTTAAGGATTTTTCAGTGATTGCTCTGCCATTGACGAGGTTGACTCGAAAAGATGTTAAATTTGAGTGAGATAATAAATGTAAGCAAAGTTTCCAACAATTGAAGTATTATCTCACTCAGGTTTATAGTGATGCTTCTCTGAATGGTTTGGGTTGTGTATTAATGCAACATGGTAGGGTGATTGCTTATGCTTCGAGACAGTTGAAACCTCATGAGAAGAATTACCCTACACATGATTTGGAGTTAGCAGCTATCATCTTTGCCTTGAAGATTTGGAAACATTATCTTTATGGTGAGAAATGTAATATCTTCACAGATCATAAGAGTCTTCAGTATCTGTTTACTCAGAAAGATCTTAATCTTCGACAGCGAATGTGGATTGAGTTACTTAGTGACTATGATTGCACGATTGAGTATCACCCTGGTCGTGCAAATGCAGTGGCGGACTCACTTAGTAGAAAGACTCCAGCCAAACTTAATGCCATCTATGATTGTCATGTTCCTCTCTTACCAGATTTGAGGTCCACTGGAGTGGAGCTAGGAGTGGAAGATCGAGGAGAAGCCTTGCTTGCTAATTTTCAGGTTAGGCCAGTTTTAATTGATCATGTGCTTGAGGCTCAGATGATTGATGAGGAGACCCAGGAAATAATTCAAGCAAGGAACCAAGGCAAAAAGAAAGATTTTGGGATTCGAGAAACTGATGGCATGCTTATGCAGGAAAACATGATGTATGTGCCGAATAATGCAGAATTAAAGAAAGAAATTTTGGATGAATCACATATTTCGGCATATGCGATGCATCCAGGAGGCACTAATATGTATCATATCATTAGACCATTTTATTATTGGCCGGGTATGAAAAGAGAAATTGCCGAATATGTGAGTAGGTGTGCCATTTGCCAACAGGTTAAAGCTGAAAGGAAGAAGCCGTTTGGGTTAATGCAGTCACTTCCCGTTCCATAGTAGAAATGGGAAAATATTACTATGGATTTTGTGTACAAGCTCCCTCGTACACAGAATGGTTATGACGGCATTTGGGTGGTAGTTGATCGGCTTACGAAGTCAGCATATTTTATTCCAGTGAGGGAGAAGTATTCGTTAAGCCGATTAGCTAAGTTATTTATATCGCAAATTGTGAAGTATCATGGTGTGCCAGTTAATATTATCTCGGATCGGGATCCCAGATTTACTTCCAAGTTCTGGATAGTATGATTGTGTTCTACAGGTTAAGAGCTTCATTTTGGTATAAATTGCGTGAAAAATGGTGCAAACATGAGCGAGAAATAGGCAGTTGCAGGTCTGCCCAGAATCTGGCGCTGGTGACACTATTCCGCCGTCTGGAGGTTGAAGGTGATGCGCGTGAGCCACAGAAAAATTATTCTAAAAATATCACGATGTTCGTGAGGTTGTGTAGGTCACGTTGGTATATTCAAATATCAAAATTGAGATTTGTATGAGAAGTTATTAGCTAGTTTTGTATATGTGCTTTAAAATAACGTTTTTATAGTTAATTTGCATATATGTGAGACTTATCCTGAGGACGAGCGTATCCACGGGCGACTCGGGGGCTACGACCCTTCGACATACCAGTGAGTGGGCTTTTATTTTCAGTATATATTTATATACTTCATATATTTCCCAGAAATGCATTTTTAATGAATGTATGCTTCGAAATAATATGCCAAATGTTTTTATATTCTGAATATGCATTTCATGGTTGCATATATATATAAATGTGGTGCTGTGGAGGCACATGTAAGTTCAGGTAAATTATGTTTGGTTATATGAATCATCGATGATATGATATGTGACTGAATAATGTTGAGCTCATAAAACTACACCTAGGGTGATTGTGATTTAGCCACAGATGTGAAGTACATGCCTGTTTATTTATGTCACCTCCCGCACTATATGCTCATATTGGATCCAACTTAAGTGCACAGTCTTGTCGTACAGACCTTATTTATGGTTCCAATTCGTAGGTGACTAGCGATTTATCGCCCAACTATTATGAAAGAATAGAATTGAGCATAATTATATTACACCTAATCTTGTCGTACAGACCCCTTTTTAGTGGTTCCGACTTATGTGCAGTATATTGCCGTATAGGTCATTATAGTGACTCCGGCTAGATTGACTTTTGAGCTATGAATTCAAACATACAGACTACCATAGGGGTTCCGGCTAACATATCATATTTCTATGAAATCATTCTTACCTGGATTGTTTACTTTATTATATTTTGGCGTGGCATACATATGAATATGATTATGTGAAGCATGAAATGAATTGTTATGATTTCAGATATATATATATATATATATGCTTATATCTTGATTCTGGGAAAAATTATAGATGTTTTACAACGAGGGGTTAGATATGTTGATAAATGAAATGATTTTGTAAAACAATCGTTTTTGCCCACTCACATTTTCTGTTTTGCGCCCCTCCAGGTTTTAAGTAAGCTTGCTGTTGGTGGCTTGAGGATGTCGGCAGTTCTGACTTATCTAAATAATAGTAAGACATTCTTGGTACTGTATAACTAGTACTTGTCCTACTGGACTGCACCTAGACTTTATGCTCTGATTAGGAGTGTTTACTGTTGTAACTAACTCCTATCACTTTCTGTTTAGTAGTGCACTCTAGTAATTTGGTTTTCAATTATTCGAATAATTCTTATCATTATTGCTTCCGCACTGTGCACATGGCTACATCACTCTCACGTGACGGCTAGCATGCCTTGATCTCGGTCGGGGTGTGTCAAATTGTGTATTGTTATCATTTTTCATAAATAAAATTTTAAAATTAGCATTAACTTTTAATGTCGCCTGGAGAATACAAGAGTCACATAAAGCTTCAATGTTTCGACGACTTATCGAATTACATGCGTAATGACATTGAAGAACAACAACACTTGGGAAAAACCGATGTAGTTTTTTGTGAAATACTCATTAAAATCCACCACAAGTTACACGCACCTTCGTAATGATGGCAACTGAGTACTTTACTAAGTGGGTAGAAACCAAGCTAGTTTGAGATTGTAAAGCTTCAAAAAAAAAAAAAACTTATTAAAAAATCTGTGGTAAAACAACAAAAAAAAATAATTTTAATTGCTGTCAATAACAGTAAAAAACATAAAAAAAACAGATGCACCTGATTTGAAAAGCATAATCACAGAGAGGGTATTTTTTGGGACAAGGATTGTCTGCCCTCCTTGTTCCCGTGTCCTCCTGTTTGTGTGGTCACGGTTAAACCACGTCAACATTTTATATTTCTATTCATTTTTGTCTTATTATCTCTATAAAAAAACAATATAAAATGTTGACGTGGCTTAACCGTGACCACACAAAACATAAGGGCACGGGAACAAGGAGGACAGACAATCCTTGTCCTATTTTTTGAGGCTTCAAATTTGGGAGAAGTCATTTCAAGAAGGTGGGCCTTATAGGTCAGAAAGTAAATTGACGCGCCAACAGTTCGCGCGTGATTTGCAGTTTCAAGTTCCGAAAGGGCCATGGATATTGACTGTGATAGCTGAACTTAACCGGTTAAGTAGCTTGATAGCTTCACTGGTCGCACACAATTCTTGAACACGTTCTTGCACAAGAGCTTTCTCTCTCTATCTTTTCTCTCCATCTCAGTTTCCACCCTCTATTTTCTCTCTCCTATTCTGCATTGCTTGTTTTGATACGGAAATTTTCTGGTGTGTGCCCAAACCCCACCTCTCTTTTTCATCTCTCTCTCTCTCGCTCGCCTTTTCAACAAAGCATTATTCGATTTCGTCTTGGCCTCTCTTTTCAACACCCCATTTGAACAAATTGCATTTATCTCTGTTTTCCTATTTTTCTTTCACAGCTTTCCTTCTCACAATCTCAGTTTTCAGGTTTTCTTTTTGCTCTGCTTTTCTCTGGAAAAAGAAGGCAATTAGAAATGAAGGTCTGGAATCTGAAACCCTCCCCACTATTGAATTTTCTGAATATTCCTTACTTTTGCAGTCAAGATTTCCCTTTTGGGTTTTGATTCTTCTGATAACTTTTTTGGGTTTTTTTTCTCCTCAATTTTTTGTCCCTTTTGTTTTTAAGGAGCTTTAGGCATGATTGTTGATGGGTTTTGGTTAAAATCTTATCGGTTTTAGAAGCTTAATTGATCAGATGGGTCCTAATTATGCACACAAGTCTCGATCTTGAAAGGGTCAAAATTTCTGCTTTTAGTTATTGCAGTTTTGGAGTTTCCGTGAAAGAATTCTTCAGATTTGGAAGGTGTTTGTGTGATGCTAATCAGATCACTTGGTGTTTGTGGTTTTGTTGTTGCAGAAGTTTGTACTGAAGTTGGATTTGCCTGATGACAAAGCCAAGCAGAAGGCTCTCAAGACAGTCTCTACTCTTTCTGGTACAAAGATATCATTATTTTACTAGATTTAATCAAGCTTCTTAATGGGACCAAATTCATGATGTTAATTAATAATTGGTAGAAATATACTTAAATGTTTACCTTATTTATGTCATCTGTAATTGTTTGGATGGAAAGTAGTGGTTGGAAGATTTCTCCACTTTAGTTTCCTAAAGAAGCAAGAGATGGGAATGCACAATTTTGTATAAAAAAACAAATAAGTTATCTTTTTTGTTATTGTTCATATATGACAACTTAATTGGTTGAAAAAACAAACAGAAAGATGAGGAAAGAAAGAGAAACACATAAAATTCTTCAAACAAGCCTCTTTATATGAATAATTTCGGAGAAGATGACAGCTAGCTAGCGGTGTAGTTTGCAGACGTATGCACTATAATTTGTGATTCAATTTCAAAGGGTTGAAATGTACTAGAAGTCTTACAAGTAATATACGTAATGAATTGGGTTAATGTCCTAAGATGAACTCTACGAGAACAGAAACCTCGTTTGGAACAAAAGGGTAAAAGCTCCTTTGATTATGAATATACGTATTGAATCGGATTAATGTTTGTCTCTTTTTTTTCGTTTTTCAATTTGAAGGGTTTGAAATGTGTACTAAAAATCTACAAGTAATGAATGCACGAGCATGTCGAGCATAAATTCAAGCATTGATGATGAAGAAGCTTGCCGTTTGTTGTCGGAGTTGGTTATCCATGTTGCCTTAGGAGTTCTGTATAAAAGAAATATATTAGTAATGAACGGGTTTATTTTGGAAAACAATCTGTGTATGGTTTCTGCAGGGTTTAGAGTTGCTAGTTTGCTCTGTCAGCAAGTTGATCGTATGTCACCACAAAATATAGGGTTCATATGGATCAATTCTTCTTGAGATAGTAGATATGAAAACAGAGTTGAATAATTGAAATTCTCAATTAATTGTTTTGATCCTGCAAATTTTAGGCATCGATTCCATTGCCATGGACATGAAGGATAAGAAATTAACAGTGATCGGAAGCGTGGACCCAGTGACTGTAGTGAGCAAGTTGCGCAAATACTTTCAAACACATATAATCTCAGTAGGACCAGCAGTAGAGCCTAAGAAAGAGGAACCAAAGAAGGAAGAACCCAAGAAAGATGAACCAAAGAAAGAAGAAGAAAAGAAAGAAGAGGCCAAGAAGGAGGAGGCCAAGAAAGAAGAACCGAAGAAAGAAGAAGCGAAGAAGGAGGAGCCAAAGAAAGAAGAAGAGAAGAAGAAAGAGCCAGACCCCGTCAAGGCGTACAAAGCGTACAACCCCCACATGACTACATATTACTATGTGCAAAGCATGGAAGAGAATCCAAATTCTTGCGTTATTTGCTGAGCAAGCAAGCTTCTCGAACCCTGAGGTACTGAAATCTTCCCAATGCCAATAGGAGGCCAAAATCCCAAGAAAGTAGGAGCTGCATTTGTATATATAAAATGGTCTTGGCCTCATTGGAATGTTGCAAAACACTAGTAATGTGTGTAGAGCAAATAAATGTATTTTAGTGTTCTCTCTTGGTCTTATTACGGTTTGTAATGCCTCTCTTGGGAGCTTGAGCTCGCCAATTTGGTAAATTTTTTTACTGTGGTAAAAGAAAATGGAAAACTTCATTTTCTTTGGTTTTGTGGTTAGTATTTTGTAGGGCACAGGTGAATTAAATAAAGCAAAGGTAACTCTGATTTTCTCAAGTTTGCATGGTGTGTCATGTGAGTGTATTCCTTTCAGTGTTTCTTTATCTTTGTCCGTGAGCTTACATGTGTATATGAACTGAAGGCTCATGGAGTCAGGGTCCTCCACGGACGAGGATCCTCTCCGGATCCTGTTTGTGAGGTTCTTAGGGAGTCCCACATCCTATTCGTTTATCGTACATCGTATGGTAAAAAATCATTAGGTATTATTTGTGTTTAATTTTAAATAAATGATTTTTGACCATATCATGTATGATGAACGGATAAGATGTGAAGATCCGGATGAGATCCAAATCCCTCCTCCTTACCATTGTTTTCTGGCTGTCATTGATGTTTCCAGTTTATATATAAGCTGCTTCTGCAGCTGAAGGGATCATGCATGCATGGTCCCAAGGATTAACTGGTCGATTTAGTAATCATATTTTCCTTTTACTTGGTCTCTATTAGTGTAGTAGTAGTGCCACTTTATTGGATGGTATAAGTTAGCTGATGGAGTTTTCTGCTTGAAGAATCATGGTTGTTTTGGTTGTTTCCAAATCCTTTTCAAGCTCTTCCAGCCACTTGTTTTAAAGTAGGTGTATTCAAAACTCAACTCCCTATTTATGTAATGCATGAGAAATTTTCGAGATCAAGAGTCATGAAGTTATTATTAATTACGTATTATAATATGAATAGATGATATGTTTTATGTTTTATGTTTTATGTTTTATGTTTTATGGAGTAGAGCATTAGGGTTTCGAACTTCGAGTTTAGGGTCTAGGGTTATGACACACAAATGCATGGTAACACTTGTTAATAATGAGACGATTGGCTTCAATTTTATACAAGGTAATTCAACAAACTTCCAAGAGTAGTACTTAATAAGCATTTGAGGTTGTTTCATTTTATCATTGTTTAATGATAATTAAGCAAAAAGAACAATCCTTTGTTTATGGAATCCACATGAAGAGCCTAATTATTAATCTTCAATAACTAATCATATACTAATTGATAATTAACGAGATGCATGTGATGCTAAGAAGAATAATTTTATTCCTCATACCTGTTCTCGCCCTATGAAGTGGCAACAGATATATGCACAATCTATGACCGTACAAATATTCTTTTGACAAATAATTCTTGAATTTTAAGGTAAATTAAAAAAAAAATGCATAGAGGAGATAGATACTGAACATTCAACAACATAGTGTGTATCGAAGACAATCGAAGATTCCATTACCACATTTCAAAGCAAAACTATTTGTTGCAGTGAGTCTGCTCTTTTGCAACTCTTCTGTCAACCATTTTCTGTGGGTGGTTTCGGAGCAGATGGCTTCAAGTTGTAATGTTGTTTGTATAAAATTATGAATGAAAAGTCGATAGTTTATCGTTTAATTTTTTAATGTTATTTATATTTATTTATTTTTGAGTTTATACATTAGGATCATCCGATGTTAGAATCCTAGATCCGTCATTCACTTTAAACTAAATAAAGAAATAAATAAAGAGTGTCTCCAGACTCCAGGTTCAATGAAAATGGCTCCTTTTTCAATTTAGTTTTTTACCCCCATTTTCTTTGGTCACGAAGTTTTTACCCCGTTGAGTAATATTATATACTTGACATCAAAGTGAATTGAAAACATATGCAAGGCACGTGTTCAATCCAAGTCGTAACTTAGCCTGCTTAAAAACGACATAAGCTGTTGATAGAAAGAAAGTGAAGCTGGAGTTAAGCATTTATATCTATAATCTTCGATTAAGTTAGCTCTTCAGCTTTTGACTTAGGGCTGGGCAAACGGGTCCTGGACCCGCGGGTCGGGGCGGGTAATTGCAAATCGGGGCGGGTACATATATTGTAAATTCAAAACGGGACGGGTCCATTTAATTAGTGGGGCGGGGCGGGTACAAATTTCAGATAAAACGGGCCTCTGGCCCGAACCGTTTCCACTGGGAGATTAAATCTCCACCGTTCATTTCTTTAGGTTATGTAGAATTCTCCAGACACTCTCAGAACTCTCGACTTCTCCCTCACGATCTTTCTCCTGAACTTAACATTTCATCCCGTCTCCGTCGATCGAGGTCCATCCTACCCACCACTTGACCACCAGCTCCAGCGTCGATCGAGGTCCCTCCCACCCGCCATCAGGACGAGTTCGTCGACGTTAAGCATTTGAAGTACAGTAATTGGGTATTGCTTGTTTCTCTCTCTTCTCTCTCTCCCCTTTCTCCTCTCTCTGGAATGGAAGAGAATAGAATAGAAAAGAAGGTTGTAATGATTGATAGGATTCCTCTTGCTTCTTTTCTCTTGTCCTGTGTTGGGTGGGTCAAAGAGGAAGAAGAGGGACTACGAGTGTTATTGGTCTGAAGGCATTTACAAAGGAAAACGAGGAGACACAGGAGATGAGAAACCCTTTGGGGTTGTTTGATTTTTTTGGGGAATTTTCCGATATGGGTTTTGGTTTTCTTTTTTCTTTTTTTTTTCCTTTTTTTTTTTTTTTTTGAGATCAATCAGTAAGATATGGGTTTTGGTTTGGGGGTATTTGTGATATGGGATTTGTTTGATTTTGACTTGATGTGGGATTTCCTTGATTTTCTGATAGGATTTATGTGTGATTGTACAGATCCCCCACTTTCTTTCTCTGTTCTCGTTCTGGTCTTCCTCCCACCCCTCGATTGCGTCGAAATCACAGTAGCGACCAGGCTAACCAAATGAGTCACGACTCGCGAAATCACCTCACCATCGGAGAAGACGAAGATTACGAAGCTCCAGATCGGAGAAGACGATGGGCTCAACTCGACTGCTGCAGATCGGAGAAGACGAAGATTGCGAGGCTCCAGATCGAAGAAGAAGAAGAATGGACCCGTGGACCCGGCCCGAATCAGCCCGTTTGAAACGGGTCGGGTTAGGTCCGGTTCCAAAATTTGAAATTCCATTACTCGCCCTGACCCGGCCAGTTGCATTTTCATGTGGGTCTGGTCCGGCCCCTCCAAATTTGGGCCCGGCCCGGCCCGTGCCCAGCCCTAGTTTGACTACTTTCTTCGTCACTTTTTATTTTCGAAGTCGTAGCTGAAAAAGACTTGTGACCTACCGATTACCTGCTGCCTTAGACGTCTTAATTAACAATATATGATTAATACTTTCATCGAATCGTTAAAGTTTAGTATTATACTAAGAATAATGCAAAGTAAACTAATTTTTGAAGCTAAAATTTTATATTATGTGATGTGTCATTAATATAAAATTGTGAATTATTAGGATTGTTATCTTCTTTGAAATAGAACTGTTAGATGAAACTTTCCAGTCAGGTGGCATGAATGGATTGATAGACAGTAAATTAACTTTATTGAAAATATCATATATATGTGTGTGTATCACAATAATTATTTTTTTTAAACAATGACTTTATCTAGAAATAGAATGGTCAACAATGAAAAAAACACTTAATCCAGAATGGCGGTCACAGAGAAATAATCCAAGGTTAACAATAGAAAGGCTAAACGAAAATGAAAGCTAATTTTTTTTTTTTTTAGGGTAAAATAGAATTCCATTCATAAATAACCAAGTCATATAACGTCACGCATATGGAAACAAATTCAAAAGACCTTTGAACAACCTTGATGAACGAAACCCAGTGGAAAAAAAACTTGACGAAGGAAGAGGCCTCACATGCCCATAAAGCTTAGACTCCCACCACATACTCGACATGAACAAGGTCCATAAACCACGACGGACCAGTATCCACCCACATCAACAACTCACGACATTGTAGGCTGAATTGGGCTAGACAATGTGCAGTCCCATTAGCATCCCTTGAAACATGGTTCACGACCACCTAGTATGGATGCCCCAGAAAAGCAGGAGGAATCGGCTGCTGGTGGAAGGTTTTGCAGGAAATGAATCACTAGTATAAGAAGGGGACAAGGAATGCCCTTTGCCACGTGAATCAGACTAGGTTTATCTCAGATGCGGATTGTGCCGGTACGAGCTCGATAGCTAGCCAAGTCAGGTAGGCTCTAAGTAGAATATCCCCTTTGCGGTTGGAGATGGCGAACACTAAAGCCCTGTAATAAGGAGACAGGGTACATTACAGTAGAACTTTACTAATGGGATGATGAGTACATCGCCTATTTCCTTTCCTAAGGGCCATTGGCAAATCAAGATCCGATAGAGAGAAAGGAACCGCAAGGTTGAGATGTCGGAGATGAAGAAGATTTAGAATCTTAGCGGTAAGATTAGGACGGGGATGGGCATGAATAGGATTATGGGGGGGTTGACGGAAAGACGAAGCAAACTACGAAGGAAGCAAAGCATCATTTGCATCAATCAAAGCAGTAGCTCTGGTGAAGAGCTAAAGGCTGAAATGACATCCTAGCTCCGTTGACCCAACAAATGAAGAACAGTAGTGAGCTTTCCTTAACAGGTGGGCATTTCGAAGTGATTTGTAGCGCTGCTCTAGTATAAATTCTCATAGCACATTTCCTCCGTAATAGGCTAAACCTTCAAGCCATACATGTTTCACAGATAAGGGGGCGTAGGCTCAAGCAGGGTTGTGAATCCGAAACTAAGGGAGGGGCATATCACTAATAACTTTCGGTTTCAACGGTTTTAAAGTCAAGCTCTTTCACGCTAGTTGTTTTTACACCACATGATAGTGAGTGAATTAGATATACAGACTCAGTCCGGTCGTACCAGGTCAGCTCAAGGCATAGCATAATTGCGTAGGTGAGGCGAGACTTCTTTGAGAGCGACCTTACAGGTTGGCAGTGGTTGAGGAAGGTAATACAAGTCAAGGAGAATGGCGGGCTCCAAACTCATCAATCGGTGTTGCTTTGTAAGCAAGTGGAGCTCAGGGAGGTAGGCACAGGCTGCAGAGCCACCAAAGGAGGAAATGGTGGTTGTTTGAGGTGATGCTAGTTCTAGCGCGCTAGCTAGCGTACTCTTTCTTTCTGCGAGTCAGACAGAAATAAAGCCAACGGTGTTATGTTGAGAAAGAGATCCGTTTAAGACAGGATACGTTTCGTACGTATAAGAAGGAAGTCCCGGGAGACCTGTTACTTAGGAAGGTGCAGCAGGGCATTCAACTTAACTTAAAGAAGGGACAAAGCATAGGGACTAAGACTGAAAACTACACCTATAATATACAGATATAATATACAAAAAGAATGCTCCTAGTGTTCTTACTTGTGCGATCTGCTTGCCCCGGCCAAACCAACCAAACTGAAATGCCCTTTTTGCTTAACCAGGATAAGTCTCGCGTTAAGTGGCTTATATATACCAAGAGTGAAGAAGGAAACCACTACGATAGGAGTGGTTCTAATTGCGCCTTTCCCATAATACAAGAAGAAAGCACCGACCAGTAGCACTCCACAATTGCTTGATGTAGACGTCAAAGCATTTTTTCAGAATTCATTATTAAAGGCCCGGAAGACGAAGAGCAAAGCTCTATGCTACAAACAAGCCAACTCCTCCTCCATTTGCTCCGCTTTTCAACTCATTTCAAAAATTCTTCTTTCTTCTAAGTACTTGTCAGCCCATAATCCCCCTTTGCAGCTTTCAAGCAGGAGTGCTCTAGTTGACGGAACTATGAATAAGTGGGCCTAGCCCAGCAAGCGTAACGTAACTATCATCTAAGCGCCTCTGTTTGCCTAAAGTCGACTACCGTCCGTTTCGAAAAGCACATGGCATTGAACTCAACATAAACACCATCAGCAGCCAAGCACTCCTCATCTTGGTTAATCAGTTGGACAGACCTCAATGAATTTGATTCCACTATCAACGGGACATATCCCAAGTCCACTGCCAATTCCTATCCTTAATTTCTTAATGGCATGAAGCTATAAAGCAAGAACTGAAATCAGAGGAGGAGCGGCATAGACATCGTACCTACAAATCACCATTAGATCCACGAACAATCGTTCCAATTCCGCGGCATCCATTCGTCGTAACCACACCGCCATCAACATTTAACTTGAAAAACCCCACCAACGAGGGGACACATGAACTGATTCAACGTTCAAATGAGGAAGTTCTCCTATATGCAATGTTCATCACCTTTGCCGCATAGTTCCTCACCAAAATTTTTAAAATTTCTGTATCAGAATTTACATTTTCAAAGTAGAAAGAGTTTCTAGCATTCCAAAGTGTCCATAAACTAATGAAAAATAGTTCCAATACCGGTCCAGAAAGATTTTCAGATGCAAACATAATCCATTGTAAAGTTGAACCATAGCTAATCTCTGTCACCGAATTTGGGAAACCCAAAGAAGAAAGAACCTGCTTGCTAAGTAGACAGTCCCTCACGGCATGAATGGTAGTTTCAATTTGCCCCTGACAATGCCAACACCCAGCGTTGTCCGTCACTCGTCGGAACTGCAACCTTTCTCCAGTTCATTACAACAACTCAAAGGAATCTGAAAGACACTTATTGTATAGGAAGGAACCGCTTGACACACAGCCTTGAGAAGCACTTCCTTGCCCGCCTTGGATAACATTTTGCCTTCCCACCCATTAACCTTCGACCACAATCTATCTTTCAGAGACCGAAACATTCGTCGCTTATCCTTTCCAACAATTATTGGGAGTTCAAGGTATCTTTCATGACATGGCACAATAGGGACAACCAACAGCTCTTGAATTTGTGTTTTAATCTCACAATCCATGAAGAACTAAAACAAATGGCCGATTCATCAAAATTAACTTTCTGTCCCGATGCCTTCTCATATACACCAATCACTCTTTTCAATTCGGACACCTCCTCTATTTTTGCATCACAAAACAAGAGACTATCATCAGCAAAAAATAGGTGGTTAACCGGAGGGGCAGATGGTGCTACCTTAACCTCATGAATTTTCCCAGCTTACTTCGCATGTTGTAATAAAGCCGATAAAGATAATCCTTCACCTACAATCATGAATAAATACGGAGAAATAGGATCACCTTGACGTAAACCACGAGTCGAAGAGAAATTCCCAAAACAGTACCCCTGCATGAGAATTGAAAAGCCCACCGAAGTTACACACTTCATAACCAAGTTAATGAAAATCATCGAAAAATCCATCTTAATCATCATTTTCTTCAAGAACCCCCACTCAACCCGATCGTATGCCTTGGCCATATCCAACTTAAAAATAACCTTCTTTCTCCCTTTCTTCCCCCGGACTTTCAAACAATGTATCGATTCAAAAGCCACCAAAATATTATCATGAATCAAACGTTGAGGAATAAAAGCACTCTAAAATTCAGATATAGCATACGGCAAAACCTGTTTCGACCTATTTGCCACTGCTTTGGAAATGATCTTATACAGAACATTACATAAACTGATTAGTTGAAACTCAGTTACTCTCGTGGGAGCCGCCTCTTTAGAAATCAACGCAATCAATGTAGTATTAAGACTTGCAACATCACTATTACCATTCAAAACATCTAGGCACAGATTACTCACCTCATCACCCACCACATCCCAAGACTTCTGAAACAATAATGCCGGCATACTGTCAGGCATTAGAATAAAGAATAGTTTGTATCTAGATCTATATATATATATATATATTGGAAGAATCTGAAAAGAGGTTAAGCTTGGTCATTAGGAAGTATCTGGAAGGTTTTGGAGCTTAAAATATGTAACGCATGGAGTAATTCGAAAAATATTACAAACCTTGCATGCATTTTCTAATGAAAGTATTTAAATGATGAGAACAACATATATGAAATAAGGTCACAACTACAGTGACATATTGGTCAATAAATGTTTTTCTCCTAACGTAGTGTATTACAAAAAAAATAAAAAAAATCACCTGCTAGGCAAAAACATTCGTCTCCTAAAGTAGGAGTTTGTCGCCTAAGATTTTGGGCGATGGAAATCCGTCAGCAAAGGTCGTCGTGCAAAACAAATCGTTGGACATTTTACCCAACGAAAATTAATATCCATTAGGCAACAACACCTTCTCCGAAAAACATACCGATGAATGTTCCTCAGACAAACCCGCATTGATCAAAGAGACCCAACGACAAATGGTTGGCTGACGAAATATTTTCCTCGGCGAAATTAATTTTTTTTTTTTAAATAAAACCCTAATTTGCCCCACGAACAATTCGTCGGGCAAGCTTTATTAATAAAAAATAAAATAAAAGATAAACCCTTAACCCAACGATTGATGTTGCATGGGGCACTTATTCCAAACGAGGGCTCCTATCGATTGATTCAATACTCCATGCCGGAATCCCGCACGCCTATGTTCTGAGTTGTGTTCAACCCTCATTCTTCCGTCATCTCTTAATGAGGGTTCTGTCATCCCTTATGTGCGGTGCCTATTGAGCGTTCTAGGCATCTATAGAAAAAATTGTAAACAATTTCTAAAATTTCTAAGCTTTTCTAAATAGTTTTAATATTTCATACAAATTTATAATATTCCCAGAATTTATTATATTACTTCAAAAAAAATTATATATCAAAAATTTATCCTACTAATTTATAATATATCTAAAAATTATAGTTAATATTTTCTAAAAGTTTGTACTAGTCCTTCTCACCTCCCCCAAACCCATCCTTCCCACCCTACCAGTCCTGCACGTAGGGATGGGCAATGGTTATGGCGGACGGGTAACCACGGTTATTTACCCATAACCGTTTATACTCATACCCGCATAACCGTTTACCCGTTGGATAATTGCCTAAACAGTTATACCCATACCCATAACTGTTTATAAACGGTTAACCATACCCATAACCGTGTACCCATTTACCCATAACCGAATGCCCGTTTATCCATTTTTTAACCCATTTATCCCTTTTTGCGCCTATTTACATTTTTTTTAACCGTAACCGTATACAACTCCAATAATTGAAATAATAAAGACGAACGATAATTTTAATCAATCAAGGTACTATAATATATTTGCTAATGGATTTTTTACGAACAAAATACCTCTCATTACTTGAGCAAGCATATTGGAAAGAAAATTCATGTATTTTTGACATATTTTTCCTTCTATACCCAAGCAAGTATTCAATTATAACATCCATATGATTACAAAGTACAGCTTCTAAAAACTCAAGGTAGTCATTATCTTGAATACTAGATAATTCAAAGCTCCAAAATATTTCAAAGCCAAACACTTTCGAACACTAATGCTTTAAGCACATTCAATCACAAAGTCTCATCGACTCGTTGTCACCAAAAGAGGCCTACAAAAGAAATGTATAAATTGAATTAGTATCCCAAAAGAAATGTTTTTAACCAAAGGTGTTGGCATATATGAGGAAATATGTATGAAGGATCAAAAAGTGTCTCGGCATTATGCGGGCATGGAACATATGCAAACCTGATATAAAACAACACGCAATTACCATAACTCAGAGAAACATGATGTATCATTCGTGTTTATTGATAGGATTTTTACCGTCTGCAAAAGTAGGGATAAAAACACTTAAAAATACTTGCAAGAGTACAAGGTTGTCGTAGTATAATGGCTCAAGTAAGGTCGTTTTCCACAGAGATTGATTGAATAATTTGTATTTAAACTAATCCTTAGCTAACTATTTTAAACAAGGTTTTGAAAAATATTGATTTTGGAATTTTGAATAATAAAAACGAATTTAATAAAACGACTAAATAAATTGACAAAGAAAAACTAAAGAAAATAGTTTTGAAAATAAAGTTAAAAGCCTAGGATTCCGCCGTCCCCTTAACAATCCTATGTAGTTTTACCAATTACTTATGAATTACACATGCAACTTTGAAGGTTAGGTTTTCCTTATGCATATTCTCCTCGTGATATTCAAGTAAGAACGTATATCTAACATGCAATCCGTCTGTGATATTCAGATCAAATATGAACATGCAAGACTCATTATGTTTTATGAAAATCTTTTGAAAAACCATGCAACCCCTAAGAGCGTGATATTCGCCTTAGGTGAAATTACAATTATTAACCACAAGAAGCAATACTCAATCCTCCGGTGATATTCCGACCGAATTGCATCCGATTACTTATCTAAACATCCTAATGGTAGCTAAGCATTAAGATATAGAGACAGTTCAAGCACAGTGATTAATAATTCAAAGTAAACATGCATAATATCAAAAGCAATTGAATAAAGACTACATATTCATGCTAAGGCTCAAGGCTTCGCCCTAGCAAACGAAAATTAGTTACTAACAATCATACAACGAAATATTATTAAAAATAAGGATAGAAAACACCTTGAAAATAAACTTGAATCCAAAAACTCTCTAAAGTGTGCGTGCGTTTTCTCCCCCAATGTTGCGTTTTTTCTTTTCCCTAATAGCTAAACAGCCTTATTTATACTATTACAAAATAAAACCCTAAAAGGTCTTAGAATAAAACTAGGAAACATAATTCAATAATAAAACAGAAAATAAAAGGTTTCCTATTTGAACTAGAATTCGGAGTTATCAGAAAATTAGTCTTTTGACCGACCAAATCAACTCCGATTTGGTCCCAAAAGGTCTCTTTTGAAAGCTGAAGACGTCCTCTACAAATCCTCAGAAGGAATCGTTCTCAAAATATGCCACATTGACCTCCAAAATACCCAAAACATCCAGAAACGTCAATTCGAGAAAGCTGCGTGCTGGGTCTTTATTTCATCGCCACGGTCAAACGGCTTGGTAGAAAAATCTGAAACTTTGACACAAAGACAGCAAGAGACACACGAACGTCCTGCAATTTGAATCAATCCAAAATTCGTCCATTGGATCATGTTTTGCTCCAGAGGAAGTCGAATGTCCTACATTAGAAATATATAACAAAGTATCAAAATTCTACCAAAATAACCAATACATTATAACTAAGATTAGGGTAAAATATATGGTAAAATATGGACTCATCAAATACCCCCAAACTTAGCTTTTTGCTTGTCTTGAAGCAAAACAAAACTAAAAAAACAAAGATAAAAACTAACAAACTAGAAACTTAAACAAACATTAATTAAGACAATTTTCACCTTAAGTCACCATCCATAGAAAACGTTAAAAATTAGAACATCTTTTCAAAAGTTCTAACCAATCCCACCACAGAGTCTAAGCCATTTAGAATCAATTAGAAAAGAATTCATGAACTTCCCTTGGTGTAAAAGTGAACCAACATAGCTAAGGAGACTCGATTAAAACCCTTACCTCTCGTCCTTCTTTATTTATACTCCACACATACTAACTTCAAACATAACTATATATATATTTTTTTTCTTCTTTTTTTTTTTTTCAATTTTTTTTTCAGTAACAGTAGTGGTCGTGCAATTTCAGTTCACTTAAACTTTCGATCCAACCCATGTAGCGAGCTTTAGGTCAATGACTCCCAAACCATAAGGCTTTAGGGCACTAGGTGTAGAACACCCCTAAGGACTTATTAACTCGAGCTGAAAAGGCTACGAAACCAACTAACCACCCTGCCCCATGCCAAGACTCTACTGTTTGACGCGAGAATCACTGTTGATCAGGCAGGACTGGCCCGGTTACTAGGCAAAGTCTCGGGTGGAACAATTATTACTTTATAACACATACTAACTCTATTTTATATAGAACAAAAAAAGGTAAATACAATTAGACAAAGAGTAAGTATTTCAATCTCACTCCCCACAAACCATGTTGGTGTGAATGTGCAAATTTTCAAAGTATAATTTATCAATTAGTGTCAAAGCAACGATAAATAGAAAAGACTCTATTATGGGATTAACCTTCACCATGTCCATTTGTTATAACGTTTAAAATAATCTATGGATATTAACTTCAAAAGAATGAAAATTTTAACTTGACACAAAAATTAAAAACCTAAAATTTTTATTTCCCACCCCCAAACTTAAATCACACATTGTCCTCAAGGTGTGGAAATAAACAAAATAAAATCAAATGACTACTTACGACTAGAAAATCCTAAGACACAAACATAAATGAATCTAGTCAAAAAATAAATAAATACTGAAATGAACTAAAACATCAAATAGACAAAGAAACAGCAGAAAATATAATAAAACAAATAAAATAGAAGAGCAAGAAAAAGAACGAGCTAACCTGGAGTCGAACTCAAGACCTGAAAGCATCATGCCGCACTGACCAACACGTGTGTCAAGCCCTCACAGCTATATTTAAGCTAGGTTTCAGCTTGCTTTTGTCATTAAGCTCCAAAACCTCGAGCCCAACGCCAAGAACCTCCATCTCTGCCCTATCTCTCCTCTCTTTATGCTCTGCAACTTAAACCAAACCTTAGCAGCATCCTATCTCTCTTCTTCATTTCTAAACACGAGTTTTGGCCTCCCAAATTCATTTCTCGAAGCTTTCCAAAATCAGTGCGGCAGCCCATTTCACCACTGCCTCTCATCTTTCAGAATCAAACTAAAAGGTAAAAAAATTCCTCCGATTTTTCCAGTGCATGATTAATGTACAAGAACTGTAAACACTCATGCATGTTTGTATTATGTATGTAGAGTGTTGGATCCGAGTAAGGCCAAATAGGAACGGTAAGGAGCAGTGCCGCACACGAGGAACTGCTGTATAAACAGCAAAGTTGGCTGCAAGAACTCAGGTCTACAAAATCGAAGGTAAACCAAGTCCCTGCACTGCATGAAAATTCTACATGGTGTGATGTCTCTGAAAATCAAACAGATCTGTGGATGTTGTCTGTGAACATGCATGCGTCTCATTGATGCGATTTTTCTTTTGTGTTTGCATGTTGTCCATTTGATGAATGCCTAAGCAAAGCACTTGTATGATCGGCCTACCTCTGTGCTGCTGGGTCTACCTCGAAACTTGCATGTAATAAAACTGTTAATATAATGTGAGGGAGTGATTGAGTGAAAGGAGTCCCAAGCAGTATAGAGGCCTTCGCAGCAACCCCACTGTAAGCACTTCAGAAGTTCAACACTGTTTCTGTTTCTGCACTTTGATAAATGTTGATGAATGGATGATGAGTGTGCTGAATGAATAAATGGATGAGATGAGTGCTAGCAACTCAGTGGATTGTATGGCCGACTCAAATCTGAATGCCACCTGCAATCACAAATCAGAAACCCAGAAACCCAATTAGATAAGTACAAAATAATAAGAATTAAAATTTCATTTTTTTCTTTTTCAATTTTCTGATTTTTTTATATTATTTTTTTTTATGATTTTTGTAATTGAAATAAAAGCAAGATAAACGGAAAAAAAAATAAATAAAAAAATAAAAGAGTTAGAAAAATTGGATTGTCTCCCAATTAGCGCTTTAGTTAATGTCTATAGCTAGACATAGATGAAGGAACTGATGGTCACGTCACTTGTTCTTTTAGAGTCAATACCTCTTAAAAGCAAGTCAATACCTCTTAAAAGCAAGATAAACGGAAAAAAAAATAAAAATAAAAATAGAAGAGTTAGAAAAATTGGGTTGCCTCCCAATTAGCGCTTTAGTTAATGTCTATAGCTAGGCATAGATGAAGGAATTGATGGTCACGTCACTTGTTCTTTTAGAGTCAACCACCTCTTAATAGCATCATAGGGCAATAGTAGGTAATGAGTGACTTGAACTGTGCATTTAAATTCAGTAGTTGAGTTCTTGATGTCCTCCCTTTTGTGTGAATGACTTTTTGTAATCAAATAGGGCCCTTCCCATAGAAGCTTGTGTATTTGCTGAACTGACTTAAACCTTGTATTTAATACCCATAACCTTTGAATTGGCTGAATTTTTTGACAAAGGATTGGGCTGCCATTAAGCACTTTATTCTTTCCCTTATAGATCTCAGCCTTCTTGTACGACTCATCGTGAAGTTCCTCAGCTTTGGTGGGCTGTGCAGGTGTGCTGCCCTCCAAAGCATCAGCTTTCGTGCATGCTTGTAGACTTTGTGGGAAAAATTCTTGTGGCACATAAACTTAGGTAGCAATTTGTTCTGGTTGGATTATAGGATCAGCATGTGCTGCTTCCTCCCCTAGACGTGAATGGCTAGAAGATTGCTCCCCAGTTCCTGCGACAATCTCCTCTGGTTCATCATAGGCTTGAATTTGAAATCCTTGATTGGTTCTTTCAATGTACAATTCAGATGATTCCAACAATATAGAGATTTTGCTTTCCACCGAAAGCTCTTGTGGCACATCAGGTTGCTCAAAACACTGCTGATTACATCCCCATATAAAATAAAGATGCTTTTTCAAACCTGGAGTGTAGAACTCTGAATATGGATTGTTCCAATGCCCTTTTTAGTTGTTTCTCATATTGATATGCTTTTCGACAAACTCAGGAAAACATTCCCTTTCGGGCACTGCAAAATATCATGGGTCTTTAAACAACAAAGGGCACAAACTGTAGGTTTAAATCCATAAAAACCCTTTTCTGCTAAAGAAACCCATAAGGGCAACTCTCCTGTTGGAGACTTCATCATGGAATTGCTCTCAAGATCAACAAACTATAACCTGCGAAACAAAAAATAAAAAATAAAAAAAATAAAATCAACAAATAAATAAAAAAAATATATACAAAAATAATTAACCAAGAATATGAAAACACAAATTATTTGAAACAATCCCCGGCAGCGGCGCCAATTTCTTGATAGGATTTTTACCGCCTGCAAAAGTAGGGATAAAAACACTTAAAAATACTTGCAAGAGTACAAGGTTGTCGTAGTATAACAGCTCAAGCAAGGTCGTTTTCCACAGAGATTGATTGAATAATTTGTATTTAAACTAATCCTTAGCTAACTATTTTAAACAAGGTTTTGAAAAATATTGATTTTGGAATTTTGAATAATAAAAACGAATTTAATAAAAAGACTAAATAAATTGACAAAGAAAAACTAAAGAAAATAGTTTTGAAAATAAAGTTAAAAGCCTAGGATTTCGCCGTCCCCTTAACAATCCTATGTAGTTTTACCAATTACTTATGAATTACACATGCAACTTTGAAGGTTAGGTTTTCCTTATGCATATTCTCCTCGTGATATTCAAGCAAGAACGTATATCTAACATGCAATCAGTCTGTGATATTCAGATCAAATATGAACATGCAAGACTCATTATGTTTTATGAAAACCTTTTGAAAAACCATGCAACCCCTAAAAAGCCTAGGATTCCGCCGTCCCCTTAACAATCCTATGTAGTTTTACCAATTACTTATGAATTACATATGCAACTTTGAAGGTTAGGTTTTCCTTATGCATATTCTCCTCGTGATATTCAAGTAAGAACGTATATCTAACATGCAATCCGTCTGTGATATTCAGATCAAATATGAACATGCAAGACTCATTATGTTTTATGAAAACCTTTTGAAAAACCATGCAAACCCTAAAAAGCCTAGGATTCCGCCGTCCCCTTAACAATCCTATGTAGTTTTACCAATTACTTATGAATTACACATGCAACTTTGAAGGTTAGGTTTTCCTTATGCATATTCTCCTCGTGATATTCAAGTAAGAACATATATCTAACATGCAATCCGTCTGTGATATTCAGATCAAATATGAACATGCAAGACTCATTATGTTTTATGAAAACCTTTTGAAAAACTATGCAACCCCTAAGAGCGTGATATTCGCCTTAGGTGAAATTACAATTATTAACCACAAGAAGCAATACTCAATCCTCCGGTGATATTCCGACCGAATTGCATCCGATTACTTATCTAAACATCCTAATGGTAGCTAAGCATTAAGACAGTTCAAGCACAGTGATTAATAATTCAAAGTAAACATGCATAATATCAAAAGCAATTGAATAAAGACTACATATTCATGCTAAGGCTCAAGGCTTCGCCCTAGCAAACGAAAATTAGTTACTAACAATCATACAACGAAATATTATTAAAAATAAGGATAGAAAACACCTTGAAAATAAACTTGAATCCAAAAACTCTCTAAAGTGTGCGTGCGTTTTCTCCCCCAATGTTGCGTTTTTTCTTTTCCCTAATAGCTAAACAGCCTTATTTATACTATTACAAAATAAAACCCTAAAAGGTCTTAGAATAAAAATAGGAAACATAATTAAATGATAAAACAGAAAATAAAAGGTTTCCTATTTGAACTAGAATTCGGAGTTATCAGAAAATTAGTCTTTTGACCGACCAAATCAACTTTGATTTGGTCCCAAAAGATCTCTTTTGAAAGCTGAAGACGTCCCCTACAAATCCTCAGAAGGAATCTTTCTCAAAATATGCCACATTGACCTCCAAAATACCCAAAACATCCAGAAACGTCAATTCGAGAAAGCTGCGTGCTGGGTCTTTATTTCATCGCCACGGTCAAACGGCTAGGTAGAAAAATCTGAAACTTTGACACAAAGACGGTAAGAGACACACGAACGTCCTCCAATTTGAATCACTCCAAAATTCGTCCATTTGGTCATGTTTTGCTCCAGAGGAAGTCGAATGTCCTACATTAGAAATATATAATTACAAAATATCAAAATTCTACCAAAATAACCAATATATTATAACTAAGATTAGGGTAAAATATATGGTAAAATATGGACTCATCATTTATGCACACTGAAAGTCTGTAAGTCTGTAAGGTTATGAGTTATGAAATATCAAAGGCAATCAAGAAACTTAAATAGATAAAATATCAAGATATCCAACAGCACATGAAGATCAAATAAACTTAAATAGAACCTTACAGACTTACAGTGTAGGATTTACCATAACTCAGAAACTTACAGACTTACAGTATATGCTAATTCAGATTATAAGTTATTGCAGACTGAAAGAACTCAAATAACCTAAATAAAAAAACCTAACACACTTACTAAAATAAACGGGTAAACGGGTAACCGTTATAACCGCGGTGAATACCCATAACCGCCCATTTAAACGGCTACCCATAACCGTAACCGTTTAATTATCTAAACGGCTACCCATAACCGTAACCGCGAAATTTAAATGGACGGATAACCGCGGTTACCCATAACCGATGGGTATTTGCCCATCCCTATCTGCACGTACCCCCCTAACTAGTCTTCCTCCTCAACACGTTCCCTCTCCCCCTACCCCATAACCTGTTCCTCTTCTCAACACGTCCCTCATACCCGTACCTCCAACCCGTCCCCCTCCCCAACGCGTACCCCCTTTCTTCAACCCCTCAAATCATCCCCCACCCTCCTAAACTCGTCCTTCACCAATCTCCCCAATTTTTTCCAACCCAAATTTTCGTAAAAATTAAAACCTACAAATCACAAATGCACAATATATATCATACATTCACAATATAAATCACAAGAACACAATGTAATCATAAATTCAAACATAGGAATCACAACTTCGAAATGATTGAGAATAATATCATTCCTTTGTGGGAGTATAGAGTTGGAGAGATGTCGAAAGAGATAGCAAGTGTGAGAGCTAAGGAGGGATTTTGGAGCGGATTTTGGAGCGGATTTTGCAGTGGGGGATTTTGTGGAGAGAGATAGAATTGAAAGTTTCTGCAAATGGAGAGGTCTCGGCTTGATAAAGAACATAAGGCCTTTCACTACTACATTTAACACTTCTCGTGATGAAGCAAAGTTCGTCGTGCAAAGACATGTTCCGTCTTTTAAAGATTAACACAACGAAAGCTTGGTTGCAAAGTTGTCGTCGTGTAAAGCTCGTGAAAAAAGTGTTTGTATGTTGAATGAAATGCCTTTCCTCGCGCAAGGGTTCTTGCACAACGAAGCTCTGCTTCGTCACATAAAATATAGGGAACAAAGCTTGTCGTCACGCAGATATCAAGGGTACAAAATCATGTTAGAACACGCTCGACGAAGGCCTTCGTCGAGTAAACCTTTATGCAACAAAATTCAAGTAATTTATTATTTAATTATGAAATTTTCGTCATTTACAATCTGCTCGACGAATACCTTTCTTGCTTCTAATATTATGCGATGAAGGGCTTCCTCGCCCAAATATTATTTTGTTATTTTGTTATTTTTTATTTTTTTTAATTTTTTTTAATTAAATATATTTAATTTATTTGCAAATATTTAATTAAATTATAAACAATAATTAATAAAAATAAACTATTTATTTATACTATATATGCAAATGTACACAGAAGTAAGAAAAATTTAAAATATCTGGAAAAAAAAAGGCTCCGTAAAAAGTTCTGTGAAGTCTACTGTGTCGGCATCGGTATGCCGGGTCTCTTTCAGGTGGAGGGCTGGGAGCTCGACAATGGAGGAGAAGTTGGTGGCAGACTTATGCTTGACAACTACATGGTCTGTAAGATATGAGACTTCTTACCCACATGGGCCGCCATCGCTTTATCCTGGGCTGCAAACTTTTGCTTCAGGTCCGCCACTTCCTGTGTCAAAGTGGTGACCTGGCCCATGGCTTGTTTGGAAGATGAGGCATCAGTGGGCCGAAGTTGGGCATTCCTGATCCCCTAACAAACCTTACCAGGCCTCCAACTAAGTGTATGAACCAGGGTCTCAATTAGGATATGAAACCCTGCATCCTTGGTCGGAGTCACGTCCTCCAACGGGGTCTTTGGGGAAAGTTGCAATGCCACCTCCTAAAGAACAGCCTTGCCCTTCTCTACCATCGTCGCTTGTAATAATAACAAAAAAACATATTAATAATTAATTAAAATTTAATTAACTTTTATGCTAATTACAAGTTTAAGAATAATAAGAATTAAATATACTTACATGCAGCTGCTCCCAGGTCGAACATAATCGTCTTTAAACATGTCGATCTCGGGGAATTTAGAACACGACCGGTGGAAAGTGATCTTCTTCAATCGGTTGATCTTGTTGGCCTTGACTTTTTTCTGTAACACAAAATCAATGTATTAGTTCGTCCATTTTCAAATGGATCCGAAATCTTGGAATATATTCTTGGAATATTCTCTAGAAATTCCTAAAGTTGATTTTTTTCGAAATTTTCTCGAAAACCCTCCTAGGCTAATTTTGACGCCCCGAGCCCTTTTTTTGACATCCATTCAATTAAATTCTGAAGATTTAACGTAGTTGACCAAGTTGGCGTCTCAGTTGATTTTTTGGTTGACCATTGACTTTTCACAAAATTTTCCGGGGACCTTTCTTAGCGTATTTTGACTCCTTAATTTCAAATGAGCACTCCGTTTTTCTAAATTTAATCATTGTAGTTGAGTCTTACTAACGGGTCCCAATATTATGCTTAGGTGCGATTATTATCGGAGACTCCAGCTTCCCTCGCTCGAACGGCTACGACTTCACAAGTATCTGTGAGTGGGTCTTTGCTTTTAAATATAATACATTTATTTAGTTTCCATTTATATATTTAATAAAGAATTTTCTACGTTACGCTAGATTAGATTAACGTCTATAAGAATTAGTGCATCAATGGAATTTATGAAATGATTTTACATCCTACGGGGCACACAAGTCTGCGTACTATAAAGGGTTGACTTAATTATATTTATGACCATGAATAGTACTATAATGACAAGAACTATTGTATTTCTGTGGCATGACCGTATTCACGTTATCTGCTCATCATGTGCTATATTGGTGTTTGTACTTGCCCGGTCAAGGGCCAGGCTTCACGTGTATGTTCACATCACACCACATGCTCACTTTAGATCCATTGTAGGTGCTAATCATGTCCTATATTGCTATAGGTAATTAGGACTCGTATGTGATGCGTATAGTATTAGTCTTCACGTGATTGTAGTACTAGAGTGTAAATCATTATTACACCCATTCTTGCTCATGTTAGAATATCTCTGCATGAACTTGTGTGTCATAATATGTCAATGAGCACTTGTTATGATATGTTTGTTTATGCGAGATTATGTGATTGCCGGACGTTAGATGTTTATTTACGAAATGTTAAGGCGTATTGAATTCTTGAGATACTACAGGCTACGATAAGTATTTTCATACTATACGTAGTATGTAAATTTTAGAAACTATACTTGTTTTATGACGAGGGGTTATTATGTTTTTGAAAATGTTTTTACAAAGCTTTACTTTTAGGCCCACTCACCCTTGTTTTTTTCGCCCCTTCAGGTTTTAGTGGCAGAGCTTTTGTGTCAACGAGGATTCTTGGTAATCTAGGCATTGGAGATTACTTTCGATGGTATAATTCTCATTCTACTTTTACTGTGCTTTACTTATGCTCTGACATCAAGTGTGAAATGAGTTCATTCACGCTCACATAAACACTATTCCATTTAGGCACTTTTAGTTTAAATTTATTCACATTTTCCACCTCACTACACTTTATAACTTCGTCACCTTCTAGGTGACGGCCAGCACAGCTCGATTTGGAGTCCAGGTGGACATTTCAGGTCCGGGTGTGTAAAAAAAAATTAATAATATTACTAAGAAATTAATAAAATATTATTAGTATACGTACCAAATATTTCTTGTTCTGAAAATGCTTGCAAAGCCACTCTGAGTCCTCTAGGCACTCTTCCAACTCGGAAAGGCCTCCCCAATGAGAGCAGCCTCTGGACCATCATAGGGCTCAAAAAACTTGTGGAGGTCGCTCTTCCACTGCTTGTGTTGGGTTGCGAACTGCTCATGGCCATCCTCTCATCCATGTCGTCAATATTATAGTTTGTCTACAAATAGAAAAATGTTGAAAAAATATTTGATAATATTAAAATATTATACTTTATTAATATTTTTATACTTTATTGAAGGGCGAATAAAAGTTGAGAATTTGGATACTTACCGACGAATGATGTTGTATCATCTTCTTCATTTCCTCTGACATTGCTCACTAAGAATCCCACCACATAGGGCAATTGGTCCGGACTACATGCCCTATGTCGTGGGCCAAGCTGCTACGTTGCTTTGTCATTGGGGTTGCCTAATGTCGCTCGTCAAATCCAACAATGATATGAGCGTTGGTCGAGTGTATGACCTTCACCGTTTTCAAATGTCGGCATGGACCCTGAGTGTTTTTCTTGGCTGGAAAAAAAAAATTAACAAGGCCAAACACAAACTTCAAATTCTACCAAAAATTCGACAGAATCTCCCTTATAAGTATAACATTTCCCAAAACCTGCAAACAATATTCCATATCCAACCAACAATTTCAACAGGTCAATGACACAATTTGGCACAAAACCGACATTCAGAGCAGGCAATTGATGATGATATTCAACATAAAATATTTAAACAATGAAAGTATAACGAGATACAATATTTACTATATTTTAACTGCCTGGGATCCCTCTCCTTCGACAGTAGATGCCGAAGTTGAGGGGTGTTGGGCGTACTAGAACATCGATGAGTCTGATGAATGCTAAGTGGAAGCGCCACAGAAGACGTCGATGACTCGGGCACCCAAGAACCAACTTGGGCAACCAGCATAAGGTCCACGTTTGCTGGAGCAATGACGGCAGCAGTACGAAAAAATTTAAATAAGTTATGCAAAAAAAGAATTAAATATTAAACATTATCATATATTACATAATAAAAATAATTATTAATTTAATAATAAGAATTTACTGATAAGTCATCCAACATAGACTTCTTCAGATCCTCTAGCACCTTTTTAAAAGATGCCCACTCTGTAGAACATTTGTTCTTTGCAATACTATTCCAATGTCGTGCGACTCCCTCTCAAATCCCTTGAAATCATCGTAGTTGATTCGCCTTAGCCCATCATTATTAATCTCCCTTTTGACCCGCCTAAACATTCTCTTGTTTTTTATGTCTACGAAAAAAATAAAAATTTCATAATCAAACTAAGTAATTCATCCAATTTTATAATCATCCAGTATATTTTTTCAAAAACAAAAATAAAACTATTAAATCCAAAAACAATTAGTATTACCTTTCTGAGATTCTTCTCCCTCACATCCTTTAGTTGGAGCTACGGCGGAATCAGCCATCGTACAAAAAAATAAAACAAGAATTGGGATATGAGGGGTTTGGCAAAGAAGAAAAAAAGGGGAACTTGAGGGTTTTGGGGAAAGTATGAGAGGAAAAGGGAAAGTGAATATGTAATTTTATAGAACTCGTGGGACCTTTGAGCGATGAAGGCTTCATCACGCAAAGCTTGCAGTAATTATTTCACCTTAAATGTCTCAACAAACCATTTTACCGCACTTTGCGCGACAAATTCGTCGTAGCACAATATTTTCGTGGGAAAATTGTTCGTCGCGCGATATTTTGGCACCAATCCTCCAACCACCAGGGTTTTTTCTCAACCTTTGAGCGACATACATTTAATTTCGTTGTGCAAAGTCTTGTGCAACGAAATGCTTCATCGCATAATACTTTTTTTTTTTTTTGTCAAGATGTTTTTGCACAACGAAATTTGGTGTGCAGCGTAAAGTTTGGTTGCGCAAATTGTTTCTTCTATTAGTGTTTGCCTGACGAACCATTTCATCAGGCAAGGATCTTAAATTTTTAACATGAGTCCAACTAAGTTTGCCCAAAGTACCATTCCGTAGATAAAGGTTTCAAAAATAAAAAAGTGGCCAAGTGAAATTTGGGCGAAAAAATTTGGTGGGAAATAACGTTTGCCTAGCAAAGACCTAAGCAAATTTGTTGGGCAACCCCTAAATTTGGAGGGAAATTCTATTTCTTTGGGAAAAAAAAAAATTTCGGGGCTTTCAGGCTTGCCCAATGAAATTTGTCCACTTTGCCCTATGAAATATATGATTTTCGTCAGACAAAGCTTAAAAATTAAAAGATCTCCAAACTTTTATTTTTTTATTATTTTTATTTGTTATTTTTTTTTTTTTGCAACGGTTAAACGATTATCAAATTTGATGATCAGGTGTGTTCAATATAGGTTTTAACCCTAAGTTAGCATCTTTGAAAAAAATAACCCAAAACAAAGGTGATATAGCCATTAAGTTATGATGCTAAGTTTGTAACCGTCCAACCTTTTGCCCGGATTCCTACTCCCTGAAAGTTTATCTTTGGTGATTTTTTTCACTATGCGATCTTGTACTATATTCAAACAAGTTTAACTGTTTGGATCGTGGAAATTAATTTCGTAGATTACATATCCCTATGATGCATTTGATTCAAAACCAACACGTTTTTTCTATAGTTCTATTAGGTGTGATGTATCATTTTGTGGTAATCACTATTGTAAAATGATTTTAATTCATGATCATGTTTGTTTATTGTATTCTTCTAGGGTCAAGAAGTGTAGCTGTCAAAGTAATTAAAATTAAAATCAGAGCTCAAATAACCGTTAAATATTGATTTTTTGTTTCTAACCGTTGAAGGATTTTGTCCCACTACCTAATCTCCAAATGTTTATTTTTGGTGATTTTTGACGTTTACAATCTCGTAGGATATACCAACTATATTGACAGTTGGATTGTGGAAATTAATTTTCAAGACTGCGAAAATCCTCGAAGGATTTCAATATGTGAAATTTGCCAAAACATTTGCTTGCGAATTATGCACAGTTTGATCGACGAATATAAACCCCCTATAGACTTTAACTGACTGAACAGTTTAGGATTTCGTCGGGCAAGACTTCTTTACCCGACGAATCTTTTGGATTCCGTCCGGCAAAGTGTCAATTTTTTTTTAAGCACAATAAGATAAATGAGCTTTGAACTTAAAGAAAGTTAATAGAATATTTTGTGGTAGTACATAATAATATTTGATCAGTGAATGCTCGATCACTATCAGTATACTCATATACTTCCTTATAATCCCCTTTAATATCACTTTCATTACTTGAATCATTGATGCTATCTTCAAACAAGGAATTTCGTTCAATTGGTGGTAGGAGCTCGAGGTCAATAGCTAATGCATCTATTTCAAGTGTGGGGACACCCGACATCTCAAATGGTGGTTGAATGATGCGGTTGCTCTATACTCCAGGAAGGTTTCTGGTAGTTGCGAATGAATTGTCTTGGTGAACATTTTGGTCATCGTTGGTATCCTCATAGTCGTCCTGCTCTGGGTTCGTCAAGTCCCAAATATTTCTCTTTAATATTTATTGTACTATTTTCAAACCACCCCTCACCTTTGGATCATCCAAGTAAAATACATGTTCCACCATTTTGGCGAGGATGTAGGGATCATCCTCAAACCAACGAGTGTTTGTTCTGACCGACAACAAGTACATATCTTGAATGAGACTGTCTATTTTGTCTTGGTTCGTATCACCCCAATGACATTTGAACAGTATGACTTCATTGCAGTTTGTGTATAAAAATTGAATCATACTTAAAAAGTTTTTCAGAAAATAAGTATTCTCATTTACCCCCAGGATGACATGCTAGTTGGAATACCTTTGGTAATGATCATATCACATTCAAAAGTCTACTTTCTGTGTTGCGGTCACTCGACTAATGCACTCCCAAATTGTTCGAACTAGACAATTCAAGAATCCATTAGATCGTGGAGCCGCATACTGCGTCTACACACACATCCAACAGAATCTCAAACAGGTATAAGGATTTTGCGAATTTATTATACGAAGTTAATCAATATATTTAACTTCGTATAATGAAATTTTAATAAATTTCAACCACAATTTCCTAGACTAATGTTGTCCCAGTTAAATTTGCCTAAGCTACATATATTTCAATAACACATGAACTCATAATTTCACATAATACACAATTTCAACATACATAGACATCACAATTAAACAAATTCAAACTTACTAATTTATAATTAACAGACAAATACATTCCTTTCCTTTAATTTACTTCCAATCCTATCACAAACCTACAACAATCAAAATTAATTAATCACACATTTAAGTAAAAAGTTATTCAACCATTAAAAAGAACTAACCTTAAATTAATTGGGAGAGGGAGAGATGGAGGAGAGGGTGTGAGTGTGGAGAGAGAGAGGGAGGGAGGGAGCAGAAAACAGTAGCGGCAGGATGAAGAAAAAAAGAAGAAGAGCGGCAAAGAGGATTTTTACAAAGACAACATTGAGCAAAGGTTTTGTCTGTGAAATTTTTACACGTCATTGTTGGCCTTTGCCCATTGGGCCGACGAACTGGGCATTCGAGCAACATTAATCTAGCGACAAACCTCAGTTTCATCGAGCAAACCTAAAGATATTCTGCGCCAATTTTTTTTCTCTTGGCACCAAAACATTGCCCGACGAATGTTTCCTTGCCCTACGACCCTCTTCCATTGTGTAAAGTTTTGAGTAAACCTAATTATTAACCAGTTTTGCCCTATCAACGAAAAAATTAGTCAAGTGCCTTAACCAGACAAAATTTCATTCGTCGGGCAAAATTTTGTAGGACAAGCCCCAATTTCTGGTAGTGGTGGTGACACATCCGTACAAGCAAACTTTACATTATCTAATAAAAAGAGATCGATTATATATGCCAATCTTTGTCAAATTGGCAACCATCATACCAATGTCGAACGATGCTTAGTGCTTCAAAACTTTGATACACATATCTTTGTAGTGGAATGTCGTTATCGAATTTACGTATAAACAATAACCATAATGGTTACGTTCTATATTGGCTGAAAAGGACCAAAGACTAGCCTTATCAGTGACTTGTGTAATCTACATAGAAGTTATGTACAGCTTATGCAATGATATATACAGTAGAACTAATGCTGCTGGAACAAGTGTCCATATGTTGTCATGATTCGTACAAATTAATACTGTTTACAATGTTCATTTATGTTTTAAGTGACTTTTTTTTAATAAAGGGAAATAATAATTTCCTTGGTTCTAATATTTGTTTATTTATTATTAATAAAAAAAATCAAATGTACAGGGATACATCATTGCGATCTGTGAATTTAAGCTACGATTCTGCATCGCAGCTGGCTGCGCTCGACATTTTGTATACCATCAGCTGGAATATGACATGGCCTTATCCCCCCACTAACTTCACTTAATTAAGGAGACGTGTGACACTTTAAAACTTCTGTAATGCCTTCGTTATCCACTCTTAATTTGCATCCAAACGAACTAATTAGCCATGTCAGCAATCTATCCTTGTCTTGAGATTATAATTTGATGATGATCTCCTTTATGTTAAGGTTAATGTAAATACACTAAAAAAGTCATGATACATATTTATCACTTCTACGGTCTTGAGATTTTGGGATATATTTTATTTTCTAAGTTATTTTTGTTTTTGACTAAAGTACGATATTTATTTCATCGAATAAGGGACATAACAAAGATATATTCATGAACAATTAAACTCTAAAAGGATTCTTACAAACTATACTAAAAATATTGCAGTAATGATGACTAAATGCAAAACAATAAGCAGACTTTAAGCACTTCTAAGTTAGCCAATTTTGAAGAAACTATATTTAGGTTTCCTTTGTTTCTATGGATTTAGGTATTCTTGTTCAATTAGGTTTGCTTTATTTCTCGTTTTGAGTTTGCCTTATCTATTGTTTTCTTATAAATGCCTTTCATTAGTAATTATAACACAGTTATAATTATTTAACAGGCAAACAACGCTAAAATAAGTAGAGAATCCATTTGGCTAGTATAAGTTTCATGTTCAGCATCGCAAAGAAAACAACAGCACCTAGTTTTGGACGGCAAGAAAAAGTTGACACAATATTTAAGATTGTGGGTTTGTGGTGCTAGGAGTACTGCTTTATGATTATGATTATGCATGGACTTTTAGCCTAAATAATAATTTTAATGGATATAAAAAAAACCATATTAATTAATGGATAGAGGTTTTACTGAGAAAAAAAAAAAGCGATAACTTTCGGCATAGGAACCAAAATCGAACAGAAACATGTCCCGCCGTGGGTCACACTTTCTCATCAAACCTTCACCTCATCAGCTACATGAAAATGACTTCAGATTTACGTCCCACTAAATAAAATTTAAAAACACACACACATAAATACGTATACATATACATTTGTCTTTCACCTTCCACCTTCTACCTTCCAACAGTTTGGTGAAAAATTCTGCCTTTGTAACAATGACACAGTGCTCGTACGTTTCAACTCTCAAGTTTATATGCAATAATGCATGTAGTTTGATTCATTAATTTGACTAATACTTCTTAGTTTTGACAACATTTAAAAGTATTCAATAATTGTCTAGAAATAAGATTATTAAGAGCTCGTTGGAGTGTTTTATTTGTTTTTTTTAAAGTAAAATTGGATTTCATTCAAACATTAACCAAACATAAACATAATACCAAGAAGGTGGCCTCTGAAAAAAGAGACATCACATGCAAGACAAACTTAACCCACGTTTACAGACTCGACATGGTTACTTTGCGTCAACCATGATGGTTCCGTATCTACCCAAAACAATAACTCCGGACATTGCAAACTATACTGATCTTAAACGGAGTCACGCTATACACCTCGCTTAATACATGAGTCACCACCACCTGATTAGTTTGTAACAGAGCACGTATAACATCCACATACACTCCTTCAGCAGCCAAGCAAACAACATCCTGAGCAAGCAACTGAACGGCTATAATAGAATCTGTTTCAACTACCAGTGGCACTAATCGTAAGTCCAGTGTAAAGTCCAAACCTTGATTGCATGGAGCTCAATCGCAAGAACCGAGAGTAATGGAGGTGTCGGCATAGCAACAACACCTTTAAATTCACCATCAGCATCACGCACTATAGCATCTACTCCACGAGTGCCGTCAGCAAAACCAACCGCTTCATCAATCTTCATTACATGGGGTGTTTCTTTAGAAAACATTTATATTTATGATCACCTTTGGTAGTATTGCTTTTAGTACAAAAATGTTGAAACTTCTTTAAAAAATTCAAGTGCATTATGAGAAAGGGTTTGGAAGTGTTTTATTACCTAGAAACAATTTTAATTTCTCTCTACAAAATGCAACCATAAGCACTTTTTTTTTTTGTCAAAGGTTGTATTAAAATTAAATACGAATCGAAATGTTTACATCAGAAGCCAGAGTATTGAACAACCACTCTGGTTCCAAACCATCCCAAGAATGACTACTCCCCATACGCACGGCATAAGATGCCACCATATGTGCAGCCTTATTACAGGCACGAGGAGCATATAAAAACTCAATAGCTACAAATTGTTGCTTCAAAATACTTATATCCCACAAGATACCATCCAAGATCACCTCTGGTTGTATACGGCCTTGAATCATATCAACAAGAACCTGAGAGTCAGTCTCCAATTGTATAGATGTAAAGCCTTTCTCCACACAAGCCACCAAAGCCACGCGCAATGCTTCCGCTTCCGCCATAATGCTCGAGACACAATGAAGATTGCCAATACCACCAGCACCATTGAAAATGCCCACAAAATCTCTTGCCACCCACCCAACACCACCTATACCCGTCCGACTACACCAAGCACCATCACAATTAACTTTCAGCGTTCCAAAGGGTGGCTTAATCCACTCATGCGGGGCCGGAGCTCTCACTAGCTGCCCACGGGACCAAGGCTGCACCTGAGCCTCATCACCTATCATCCACTCCTCCCATTGTTTTTTAAGCAATTGTATGGCAACAAGGGGATCTATGGCAATCTTCTCAAAAACCAAGCTATTACGACACTTCCATAACCTCCATAATCCACCAACCACCCATCGCAACAAATCACTAGCCTCTCCCTCCTTACTATATTTAACATATAACTGATAGGATTAAAAGCACACCATAAAGTAGCACACAAATGTCCTATTAATTTTCCTTATTAACAATAAGATTTGTCAATTGTAGCATATGAAAATAAGGGTCTTTCCCGCAGAAGATTGTTTTATCTAACTACTTAAAATGTCACAAAAACTGGTTGCTGTCCCTACTGACCAGCCACCGAAAAATAATTATTAGACCGACTTACACTTATCTAAATTCTACGAAATTTTATATGAAGACACTAGACACACAGAGCTAAATTTCTACAAATTTGTGGGATTTTTGGAGTTGATTTTCTATTTAAATTAAATTAAACAAAAACAGGACAGAAACATATATTAAGTAGTTCACAAATTAAGAAAAACGAGTTAGGGGTATTGCTATCCACCACCAAATAATCATGCAAACATGTTATGTTTCATTCAAATTCCTTTTATTTCCGGATGAAGATGCTCAAGTTGGCTCAATGTTAGAACTCAACCTATTACTCTTTCTTACGTAGTATGTTAAGAGAATGGCGTTTTCAACTTAACTTAGTCCCTAGCATGCAATCTAGAATGGCGTGTTCATAGATTTAACAAGTAGAAATCATTAAGAACAAAAAGAGTTTGAGTCATCACAAGGCATCGTAAGTTCTGGCGTTGTCTTACTTATCCTAGAAATTGGTTCACATGTTAATCGCAATTAACAAGTACTACTCTAGAATATATGTAGGTCCTCATTCGACAAGGGCAGGCACACATTATTCATAGCATTAGAATCCTAGATATGCTTACTACGTATGCATCCATAGAAAACAAATAAAGAATTCATCAATGAGACAAGTAGTGAACCAATTTTCATCCATTCATAAAAGTAATTCAACGAAATGTCATAACAAAATTGCAATCATATTCGGGGCTTCAAAACAGCCCCTAACTACTAAAAATTTAGTTACACACAATCCTCAAGTTAAAACAAAAGATAGACATGAGTTTGAGAAGATAGAACCGAAAGAAATTGACCGAGGCCTCCTCCTCCCCAATGCTGCTTTTAAACCAATTCTTGCTGCATCATTTTCTTCTCCTTAACTCACCCACTAATAGCCATTTAGTGATGACAATAAGTGAGAGGAAATGTGGTAAAACAATTGTAACACTTTAGGTAGCCTTTATGCCAATTACTCCCTCTTAATCCTCATTTTTAATTCCATTTCCTCTGATATTTGAATAGGTGTCAGCTGACTTGTTCTTGGCTGCATCAGTTTTATTGGATTTATTGCCTTCAATGCTGTTACAAACTGCTCAGCGTCTTGGAAACCTTTCAGTGTTAAAACGGCCATAACTTCTTCTAGAAAAATGATATTAACAATCCGCGAAATGCTCCAGAAAATAGACATCCGTAGCTTTCCAAGCATATAAAGCTCGTTCTCTAATTCATTCTGAGCTGTTCGTAACTTGCTTCCAAAATCAGCTGATCTGCACAGGCAGTTTTGACAAATTTGTTACTAAAAATCCTACTTGTGCTATTTTTCTTTTATTTGCTTGACAAATCCCACAAAACACAAAAACAAAGTAAATAGCTCAAAAATATAAGGAACTAACTAAGAAAAGACAAGTGAATTTGATGTAAAATATATATAAATATGAGCTTATCAATAACCACTTCCAACACTCCAAAAAATCCCCCCCCTACCACCATAGTTACATCTAATTGAAGCGGAGAACCAAACCAGAAAACACGGGCAAATGGGCATTGAAAGAAAATATGTACCTGCGTTTCCACCTCATTTTCACAAAAAGGACAAGTAATCTCCAAACGACACCCTCGCCTCTGTAAGTTCATACGTACTGCCAAGATATTCTTACACCCCTTCCAAATAAAATGACATAATTTAGGTGGAACCTTCAAACTCCAAATATCCCGCCAAACCACATCCCGATTAACATCCATACTAGATTGACCCACACCTTTCCGTCCGAGCTCTCCATTCTTATTCATTTCTTGCACCACCATATACCTAGACTTCACCGAATATACTCCATTTCGAGTATAATGCCACACCACTCGATCCGGACATCCAAACCGACTAAGAGGCATACTTAAAATTGCCCTAGCTTCATCTTCACTGAAACATAATTCAATCACCTCCCGCTTCCACTTACCCTCCATATCCACCAAATCAGCAACAAAAATAGGCATCTCCTCATGACGTGAATTAGATCGAAAAGTTCTTGGTATAGGTAACCACGGGTCCTTACCAATTTGGATACATGTTCCGTCCCCCACACGCCATCGTACACCCGCCTTTAAAATTTTCCTTCCTTGTAAAATCCCTTTCCAACCCCAAGATGTACCTCTCCCCACTGGTGCATCCATAAATGAGGAAGAAGGATAGTATTTAGCTTGAAGTACACGAGCCAAAATTGAACCAGGATTAGAGATAAGCCGCCACCCCACCTTGGCAAGCATAGCTAAATTAAAATCAATAATCTCCCGAAATCCAAGACCACCATACACCTTCTTTTTAGCAACTTTGTTCCAAGTCATCCAATGAATACCCTTTTTTGTCCTTTGATCCCTCCACCAAAATCTAGCAATAACTTGTTCAATTTCCTTTGTCAGGTGGATAGGCAATTGAAAACAAGACATAGTATATATAGGCAGAGTAACCGCAACACTTTTGATCAAAACCTCTTTCCCAGCCATCGACAAAAATTGTTCCGCCCACCCATTTATTCGCCCATCCAATCTATTTCGTACTTCCTCGAACACTTGCTTCTTCGATGCTCCAAAATCTGCTTGAATCCCCAAATACTTCCCAAACCCTTCTTGGTGTTTAATCCCTAAAATCTGTGATAATTGATCTTTCAAAGCCTTCGAACAACCCATGCTAAAATGAACTGAGCTTTTATCCAAATTAATGAATTGGCCTGACCCCACCGCATACTGTTGTAGCAAACCCTTGATCGTATGAGCCTCGCCCTCCGTAGCACGACAAAAAAGAACTGAATCATCCGAAAAAAAAACATGTGATAGAGGATCGGCCCCCTCAGTTACCGACATACCCCGTAGTCGTCCCATCTCCTCGGCATTATGTAGTAAGGAAGAGAACCCTTCGACACAAATCAGGAATAGAAAAGGTGATAGCGGATCCCCTTGTCGAATCCCCCTTCGAGGCTTAATATAACCCGTGGTCTCACCATTTACAACCACACTATAAGAGACCTTTTTCACACATGCCATCACCCACTGACAAAACATATCATCAAAACCCAACTGTATTAACATTGCATTCAAAAAAGCCCATTCAACCCGATCATAAGCTTTCGCCATGTCCAACTTCATTGCCATATAGTCAACCCCCTCCTCATTCCCATGTTTCATAGAATGGAGAAGTTCATGCACCACTAGAATATTATCAGAAATTTGTCTACCCGCCACAAACGCTGATTGATTTGGGCTAATCACTTTGGGGAGAACTCTCTTCAATCTATTTGTTAGAACTTTAGAAATAATTTTATAAACCACATTACAAAGCGAAATCGGACGAAATTGGCCCATGTTCATGGGGTTCTCAACTTTTGGGATTAACACAATATTAGTATGATTTACTCCTTCTAACATTTTACTCGAGCCAAAAAAGGATTTGACCATACCAATAACCACAGCTCCAACCGTCTCCCAATGATGGTGGTAGAAACCCGCATTGAACCCATTAGGTCCTGGTGATTTAGTTGGATGCATTTGATAAATAGCAGCTTCAATCTCCACATCAGTGATTGGGGCAACCAACATAGCATTATCCACCTCACCCACCCTAGTCGGCACACACTGCAAAGTTTCCCCAAATTGTAAATGGCGATCCATAGTAAAAAGGGAAGTAAAATAATCCACTGCAATGCTATTTATTTGGGTCGCATCTGTACACCATGTCCCATCCTCAGCTTCAAGGCCGCGAATCATGTTCCGTCTACTACGTTTCAAAGTTTGCGCATGAAAAAATCGAGTATTTTTATCACCTTCTTTTAGCCACTGTACTCGAGATTTCGTACTCCAAAACATTTCCTCCCTGCGCAATGCCACTGTAAGCTCTTCTTCCAACCTTCTAATATGAATAACATCATACACCGGTTGCTGATACGCATCACGTAGGACTTCTTTCAACCGACAAATTTCCTTTTGTTCATTCTGTCCCTCATTTTTCTGCCATGTTATTAACCCATGCTTGACCATACGAAGATTTTGCATGATATGATATGCATGCGGTCTGCCATGTAGACCACCCCAGCATGTACGCACAACCTCATCACATTTTGGGTCCTGACTCCAACGCGGATCGTACATGAACCGTTGATAACACTAACATAGCATGATCCGATCCCTCCAACACCACGTGTTTCACAACTGCCTGTTGGTAATTATGAACCCAATCATGTGTAGCCAAGACCCGATCCAATCTTTCCTGAATGAAACCTTCTTCCCGTCTGTTTCTCCACGTGTATGGATATCCTTCAAATCCCAAATCCAATAAACTTGCATGAACCACAAAATTACGAAAAAACTCGCATACTTGCCACAGATCGAGCATTCCCCCCATCCTTCTCAGAGGCCAAAAGGAGATCATTAAAATCCCCCATTATCAAACAAGGCTCCTCAAACCCACGTATTTGTGACAATAACACCTCGAACTGTTGAGCTCGTTTACGCTCATCCGTACATGCATACACAACCACCAATCTCCACTTCAAATGCCGGACCCCATCCTCAATCAGAACTTCAATAAAAAATCACCATATTTGACCAAAACCACATCCTGCGCATCCCGCCAAAAAACGCACAAACCACCAGCAATCCCCCTAGGCTCTATAGCATGCATACACGACATGCCGAGCCTATGCTTCAAAAACCGATACCTTCGACTATTATTTTTTGTTTCCAACAGAGCCACAACCTCGGGGGAGTGGAGCCTATTTTGCTCCAAAAGATTGTCAGCTGTCAGGTCCCCCCCGATACCCTGACAGTTCCAACATATGAGTTTCATTGCGAGCGCGGAGACTCCTCATAGGTAGTCTCCGCTAGGTCCACTACAGACCGTTGTATTTTATGCATACGAGCCAAACCATCTTCTGCTACAATAAAGGCAACCTCTTCATCCTCCCGACTCCTTTTTAGTCTTTCCTTCGAAACAGCCTCAATGATGGGAAGAAGATTAAATGGATCGGAATCCTGCGATAAAGATCCTTGTTCCACACCCCCATCTGCACCAGACTCTCCATGGATCATTTCAACCTCTTCTGTAACTCCTTCCACTACCGGCATATTAAGATTAATGTTTCGCACTTGCGGTATAACTTCAATACTCTCACCGTTTCCTTCAAGCTTTTCCGGGTGGCTTACCAACTCTATTATTCCTGCAGCCGGTGCAATGACTCCACCAGGACCAATAAGCCCTGCATTGAAAGCTCGCTCCCGTGTCAACCTTTGTCTCTCTTTGTCTTCTTCCTCCCAGACACGACTTCCACATACATTCCCCCCCCCCACTCCCACTATATTGCCTCCCATTGGATGATATATTGGAGACACTCGGCCCCCTGACCTCTGCAGCCCCCCTCCTTTTTCCATAAACCAATTTCCCCGCAAATCATACTTGGCATCTAGCCTTTTAAATGCAATTAGAGCCTCCATTTCAACCCCTGATGCATCCTCTCCAATTCTCTGTGATTTACACCATCGAGTAACATGCCCCATCTTTCCACAAATGAGACAATAACTAGGCAGACCTTCATAACGAAAATCTATCCACATAGTGCCATCCTCTGGAAAATCCACATTTGCTCCCCTCATGAGCGGCTCCCGGACGTCAAAAGTAATCTTTACACGTAAAAACCGCCCAATACAATCCCTACCATCATCCTTATCCACCCTAATAACAGTCCCGAGCAAGCCCCCTATGGCCCTTGCAACCGCATGTATCTGAACCCACATCGTGACGAAATGCAAGGAATCAGCCCACCTTCCCCGCTGATCACCATCGACAACCAATACCAAATCATCCTGGAACAGCCATGGCTTCTCCGCCTCGAGAACCCTACACATATCCTGCCGTCCCACAAACCTAGCCATAAACCGCATCCCACCCAGAGCCCTAATGGAGACCCCCTCTCTTCCTCTCCACAAACTTGTGAACTGATCAATAAACGCATTCTCATTAACAGGCTTCATAGAAAAAACCTCTGCTACAACACTGTAATGGAACCCCAGGAGTGCACCCTCCACTGCCTTCTTTTCAATCTTAATGCCACCCTTTTCCTTATTCGACAGTGAAAGACTCTTGCCGAACTTAGCCGCCATATTCTGCCTCCCTGCCATACCACCATCCACCGTACTACCCCGCATCAGAAAAGTAGTCAACTGATGGTATCACAAAAGCCCTAGCAGCCGCCGCTCACTCTAGGTTTCCACAGCAATTGCAAAATAAATCTCTCCGACTTTCTCGGACAACCTCCTTACGAGGCACATTCAAAGTGTTGTTAATAGTTATAAAGCGAGTCGTGTTAAATGTAGATTAAGCGACAACAAAATTAGGGTTTTCAAGTACACAATCAAACCGAGCCTTGTAGTATATAGGCATTTGTAGAGAAATGCTAAAGAGACTCTACTTCCTCAAAATGAGACTTTTTAAATCTCTCTGCCACCTCACAATTCCACTTTCTAACAGTTTTGATGAAAAACTCTAACGTTTGTAAAAACCACGATGGGCAATCAAATATACGCAATCATGTGTATAAATGCAGTTTTCATTTATTATTCTTTTAATTCTTACTGCTTGACAAAATTTAGAGTTTGTTCGACAATTCTATTTTTTAACATATAAAGACAATAAGGGCCTTGAGATCGTTTATGTAGAAAACACATAGAAAAATGCTAGTAGTCTTTGCATTAATTTTTATATTTGAAACGTTTTCACTTTAATGCCACGTGTCATTTTTTCACACAAAAATAAAAAGACATTTAATGTCATTTGGGATTGAAATCAAACATGGGTAATATCCTTGAAATTATATTTTTGAAAAATGATAAATAGAGTCTCTTAAAAGTGGAACTTTATGGATTTTTTTTTGTCATTCTTAAGTAGAATAATGTTTTGGGAAATTTTATTTAAACCCATGTAACCTCTTTTTACACCCAACTTAAATTTAAATTGTTAATTGTCTATTTTACCCTATTGCATAATTACTATTAAGTACAAAATGAAATTAATAATAAAACTCAAATTTATCAATAAACTCATTAAACCCTACCATCACTTTTTGCTTATCCTACTACCATCCCTTTTATTGTTTTTCTCTGCCGGTGTCTGTTTGCATCCCCAAAACACCATTTGTGCTCAAGTATCATTATATAAATGAAGGAAAATTAATTTTTTATTATGCTCACGTGTCATTATATGGAAATTTTTATTTTTTAAGTTAATTTCTTAATATAAGTAGGTTCTGAAGTTGATCTGGAATCTTCCCCATGATCGTGTTTGCGAGAGTATGGCTTGTCTGCAGGCCAAGTCCAAGTTGGGGGTGGGCAAAACATGTTCTCGGAACTCGGAAGATCCGCTAGCCGCAAGATGCTGCTGCTGCCAGAATCTAAGCTGAACACTCCAAATCGGGATAGCATTCTTGCTAGCTCATGCTTATACGACTTCTCATACCAAGGCTCGTTGAAATAAATGCTTCTCCCCTTGCATCCAGGGAAATCCCGACTAGACAGAAGTAGCAGCCGTCATCCCCTAGCACCAACATTCGATCATTCAAAACTCCCGCCCCAAGCCATTTCTTCTCATTTGCCTCCAACTTGAAGATCCGGAATCTGTGGCCAGCAGTTTTACATCTATGGTTGTAATCCGAATGTCTATCAACTAAGAGTAGGTCTCCCATCGACTCCACCAAATGCTTCTTGTGACCGTTGTACGAGTGGTTAGCTAACTGAGATGCAATCAGTTTCCAGGTACGTTATTGCATAAGAAAATATTTTAGCCTGGAAAGTTTAAAAGTTTAATGAATTTGTGGTTTTTTATTTTTGAATGGGTGTAAATATAAATTTATATATTGAATTGGGTTTGTGAGGGTGGTTTAGGTAATAAATTTGGGTTTAAAGAGATATTTTTAGTTTAGTAAAAAATAATATGGGTGTAGAGAGTAAGCTGGGTGTAGAAAGAGGTCATTTGGGTTCAAATAAATGTTAGCATGAAAATTGACGTTGAACAGTGAGCTGACAGAGAGTTCATGGAGAGTCATAATTTGAGATAGACCCCTTATCATTTCTCTATATTTTTAGTTTTTCATCTTCAATCCCAAGCCAAAAACATTAAAATGTCTCTTTTTTGTGTACAAAATGAAAATGGCATTTGTAAGTGAGAAATCTTGTGGTATTCCTCTTCACTTGTAAATGAGAGGTCTTAAATTCGATTCTCATCAAAATCGAATTTGAATTATATTATTATTAGTTCATTCCGAGGCTAAGCTCACCCCCCCTCCCCTTTAGTGTAGGTAATATCATTTGTTCTTAAAAAAATGAAAATGACATTTGATAAAGTGAAAAGGTCCAAATACAAATGTTAATGCAAAGGTTGCTAGCACTCCAAACACCTATGCTTACAAACGCCTGCTAAAATTACTTTGATTCAAAACATGTTGGAACTTTTATTAAAAATCCCAATGCTTCTTTTAAGCACTTCGAAGTGCATGCTTCAAGAAGAAATATTTGGTAGGAAGAACAATATCAGGTTTTCCAAGTACACAATTAACTTTTGTTAGGAACTTTCTCATTAGTAACCACTCTCTAATTAATCGAAAAATATTGGAAGAGTTAAGTTAGAAACAAATTATAATACAGTGCCATATCCGACTATCCGTCACATACCCATTATTTAGATTATTTAAATCAAATTAATTTGTTTGTATGTACATATCTATCATCATAAGTTTATTTGGTTATGGTATGTGATGATCTCATCAGTTTTAACGTTGTTCTATGAGTCATTTTGACTTGGAAATCTCGATCTCAAATTGATTCATTGTGTAGTGCGACGATCAATTAAACACACAGCATGCTCATCATATAATACTCGTATATATTATATATGTACATATATATACACATACATATATATATATATATTTATATATAAAACTATATACATTCTATGACGATGATGATGAACATAGAAGGCCCGGCTCACGATTAATTTGTTGGATTATCATATCCTTAATGCCTTATCCGTTTAATATTTGGGCCACTCACAGGGGAAGCCAACATAGCCACGATGTCACAAATTGGCCTTTATCAATCTAATTAATTTTCAATAATCCACCTAACTGGCTAATTGAACAACCCATTAGATAATTGAGATATATAGCTCGTTTGGATGTACTTTTAAAATGACTATAAGCGCTTTTAGAAAAAATGTTTTTGGATTCCAAAAGCACTTAAAGTGCTTTCTGTAAGAAGTACCAATTATGTGCTTCTTTCATGAAGCACTTTAAGTGTTTTTCCAAGATTTATTTGCATTTTTACTAAGAATTAATTCTAAAAACATGTTCACCAAAAGCATTTTTAGTTATTTTAAAAGCACATTCAAACGAGTTAATACTAGTTTAGCTTTCAAAGTCATACAAGCATGCATGCGTTTTGCGCATGCATTTTAAAGATGGAAAGGGATCCTCTGGATCCCTTCCACCTAATGCACATAATCCACAAATCTGGACTTATGGGGCTCCGTTGGATCAAATTTCAAGGGTCCAGATTGGTGGATTATGTGGATTTGGTGCAAGGGATCCCTTTCCTTTAAAGATAAACGAGTGATATGATGTTAGAGAGATTATTTACTTGAATCGTATTTTGTATACCACATAATGTGGTTTTTGATGGTTTAACTCCTTATTTAAGCATTAAAAAAAATATACAACTATCAACCGTCGAATTATCTGTCATACAAAATACAAAAAAAAACAGAGTCTTTGTAACATTGTTTTCCAAAATAAATTAGTGGTTTATACAGTTGAGAGTCCTACGGGGCCAAGCAAATTAAATACTGTATCCTGGACTAAAGAAAATTATTATACTCATTCTAATTAGGAGGTTCATTACCTGAATTAATTACATAATCCAAGTCATTACACTGATAGAAAATTAATATATCAATCTAGCTAATAGCTACCATTTGTGACTTGTCAGCTGCATAATCAGCATCTAAAGTAATTATAATGGGAAAAATTATCATGAGTACGTCCAAAACGAAATTAAAAACATAATCAACCTCACTAATTATTATCCAAAACCCTTACACACTAGAGTATAGGTCCCAATACTCTTTAGCTCGAACGAAAGGCGAGTGAGGCATTGGTGAATGTGGAGACATCATGTGTGGTGACATAACACTAACACCTTCCTGCTCAAATCTTCTTGTTGACGATGAAAAGCTCAGCCTTAGATTGCTCTGCCAACGCTTCTTAGTACTTTTCACTTGTGGTTGTTCTTGAGCTTTCTTTCCTTGCCCTACAAGTGCCCTAATCCTTTTGAGTGCAACTTCCACAGTGTCATCATCCATGTTGGCAAAGCAGACCCTAAACCAACCAGGCTCCACACATTTAAATGAAGAGCCCGGCGAAACGTTGAGCTTCGCTTCGCTCACAATCACACGCCACAACACCATTTCTCCATCGAATGTTTGATCTTTCAACAGCCTCCTTAAGTCCATCCAACAGAAGAGGCCTGCATTGCTCTTCAAACAGCTAATTCCCACTTCCTCAAGCCCCTTCGTGAAGACCCCGTGCCTCTTCACAAGCCTTTTTGAGCTTGTCGCGAGGAACTTCTCGACAAAATCTTCATCCGATAGCATTGATGCGAGCATGTGTTGTGTTTGGGATGAGACAAGCCCGAAACTTGACATTTTTCGACCGATGTTCACCACATCATCGTTGTAGGAGTAAACAATGCCGACCCTCAAACCGGGAAACCCCATGTCCTTGGACAAACTGTAGACAATGTGGATTAGGTTGGGATTGCAATCCATGTCCTGTATGACCTCGGTGATGCATGTGTATATTGGGGAGCTGAAGACTGTGGCTGCATAGATTTCATCACAAACCAAGTGAATGTTCTTTTGGTTTATGAATGTGACCAGGCTTTCAAGTGTGTCTTTGTCAAGGGTTGTGCCCAATGGATTTGATGGGTTTGTTATGATCAAGCCCTTCACATTGATGTTGTTGTTTTTGGCTTTTTCGTAAGCTGCTTCCACTGCTTCTTTGGTTATTTTGAAATTGTTGGAGCTATCACAATCGACTGGGACAATTTGGACTCCAGTTCTCCATCCGAGGTCTCGGTAAAATCTGCAGTTAGACATATAAATTCTTAATTAATAATTAATTATGAGTAAAATTAGTTAATTAAGCTTCTAAATTAGCTTGGTGACTTGCAATTAGCCCACTGAGCATATTAAGTTTGGTAAGAAATATATGAGAACAGAAATTGAAGCTAATTGGAAAATTTTAACATAACGGTACGAAGATTAAGACTTTAAACAACTCATGATGAGAAGAAAACGAAGTTGGAGTTTTTCCTAAACATCCATCTGTAAACTACGCAGACTATTTAATCTGATTTGAATTATCATCCAATGTGAATGTATGGTTGAGGATTGATGCGTGTGGCTTTGATATTATACTAAATTTCAACAATGGACTCAAAAGTCTTAACTAGTTCTTATGATCTACCTTAATACTATTGCAAGTTTGATAGAAACATATCATACTAATTAAAGTACATGATCGTTAAAATCAAGTGTAGAGAGATGAGTAAGAGTAGACCAGATTCAAAGTTTAAACCTTCTCATATACATATAAAAGAAAAGTACGTGATCGTCGATGATAATCCTTATTTGTACTTGATTATGACCCTAAACGCACGGGTGCGTTCCAGATATGGAAATTCCTCTGACCCAAACATAATTTTTTTAAATATTTCAATTCTCTCTTTCTCAGTTGGACCAAATACGTTGATCTTTAATATAAAAACCCAAATATGTGTTTACTTTAAGCAAGGTTCTAAAAAATGTTAGGCGCTAGTCGGATGGTGAGCTGGGGCCTAGTGACTAGGCAGCTAGGCGGGGTCTAGGTAGGCGCCTAGGCGGATTTAACTAAATCTATTATATTTCATGTAAATAAGTCTCTGTTTATACTTAATATATATATATATATATATATATAATTTCATCATAAACTACAAAATAGAATGACACATATATTATGAAGTATTGAAACATAATGAAAATATGGGGACCAAGTATATAATGTGTGCTCATTTAAGTATTCAACAAGTCTCTTACAATTTATTGAAAAAAATAAAATGCAAAATGAAAGTTATCTATTTTCTGCCTAAGTGAGTCGCAACTTAGGCAGGTCCATAGGTGGGTCTTGGCGGACTAGGCGGCTGCTTAGGTGGTCTAGGCGGGCGCCTCAGCAGGTCTAGGCACCATTTCTTAATTATCAAATGCATAGACATTAATTGGGGTGGTGGCCAGCTACCTGATGCCTAGGCGGCGTTAGACGGAGATTTTTAGAACAATGGCGTTAAGGATTCAAAACCTTGTGGTCAAGCCCATGACTTGGACTCCACAAGTTTCTTTCTACCAAATTCTTAAACCCACTACTCTATTGTGTGTACAAATTAAAACACACGTCGTCAACCAAACGAATGAAATAAAAAAATTAAAATTTTAGCTAAATGGTCTTTAGAATTAGCATAATTCCCCAATTTGGTCTCTGAAATTTAAAATCGATAGAACCGGTCACTGAGCTTGTCCATCATGAATCATTTTGGTTATTTTGTAAAAAATCTCTGTTAAATAAATAACATGACAAAAATACCCTCAATTTTTGTTAAAGCATTTTGGTTTATTGTTTATTAAATTAAATGTATTTTTATCATTTTGGTCCTTACTTAACATGGATTTTCTATGGAATGATCAAAATGATTGACAGTGAATAAATTTAGAGACTAGTTCTATTGATTTAAAATCTCAGAGACTAAGGTGTAGAGTTATACCAATCTCAAATACCATTTTGTCTAAAAAGTTTAAAAAAAAAAAAATTGGTGGCTCTTGGAGGAATTAAGCACTCATCTATTCAGCACGGAATATAATTTGCAAAGTACGTACGTAAAAAAAAAAAAAAAATCTAAAACAAATTTAACACAATATTTGAAATGAAAGAAGCATGACATACGCTGGATAGTACGGTGAGGGGATAAGGAAAGCATCGCCGGGGTCAGCCAAACAGAACATGACCAGCTCGTTTGCTCCAGTGGCTCCGCCACTCATCACTACGCGGTCAGGATCAAACGTGACTCTGCTACCTCTTGCTTTCGACATGAACGTAGCAATGGCCTGAAAATTAATTAGGATCATGCAAATTAATTATAATGCTAATTACTAAATAATTGATTTCCATGGACCATTCCATGCATGCGTATGTGTGTGTATGTATACCTGTCTGAACTCTGGGAAGCCATGGTAATCTTGAAAATTGGCCACGCTTCTGAACTTCTCAACTCCTTCAGCAGTGCAAAAAGAGGCTTTGGGATTTTTCCTAATCCATTCTTCAACCAAATCAAGGGAAAGCTGGAAACAAACGAAAGTTAAACCATGCATTTTGTTAGGTTAATTACTTCTTAGCTATAATGTAATAACTTATGCATTTTGTGTTCGGCAGTGCAAAATGTGAAGAAAAACAACGGAGCAGTGCAAACCTGATTTTCTGCAAGGCCCATCTGGATTACACCCTCAGGATTTTCAGTTGGGTGAAAAGGGTTTTGATCGTACGCCTTCCATCCGTCGAAGTACGGCGAGTTCTCACCATGTTTTTCATTGGTTGCAATCTTCGATAGCAGTAAGCTATTTTCACTTGCAGATGATGCCATTTTCTTGGTTTCAAAGAACAAATACACAAGCTATATTGCTGGAGGGGGAATGATATATAATATTATTGCTGGAAGTCTGGAACGACAGTAGTGATTGTTTTTTCAAGCAATAAAGTGTGAGGCAAAGGGTAAGGCAGTTGTGGAATTTATAGGCAGTGGAAGATTGATTGGCAAGCAGCACAGGAACCAAAATTTGAGGGAACAGTCCTTTTTGATATTCCAATGTGGAAAAACCGGCCCCGAAGAATAGGAGAGATTTTTCAGTGTAACCGTCACACGAGGTGGTACATCACATGTCTTTATATAAATGGTGAGTTATGTGTGTTAAAAGGTTAATAACTTAAAAATTAAAATTTTTCACCACTTGCATAAAAACACGTAATGTACCATCTGTATTCCCGTCACAACTAAAAATTTCTCGAAGAATGGAAGTACAAATTTAATTATGGTAGCGTTGGTCAATGAGTCGTAAAGCTTTCATGTTGTCTATGATACCGAACCATCAAGCATGTAATACCCTGCACAACCACGTGTACACCAGTAGTGTACCTCTTGGTGATCCTTATATAATTTTCACAAAACACTTACGATTGACGGTGCGACAGTTATACTATTTTTATAATTGATATACCATATGATAATGTCGTCATACGCAATATAAGACGTTGACACAATATCATTTATTCAAATTAATCTCGACTTCGTTTGTTTATAATGAATAAGATACCGACATATATAGTATACAGACGCATTATTTGTGGTTTTTCACTCATATAGAAAGTTGTTTTTCACTTTCTTGTTAATTAGGTATTTTCTTTTGTGTTAATTTCTTTTGTTCGCTGCATGCGTGGTGTTTGTTTCTAGGAACGAAGCTTCCCTGAAACACCATGAGAGAAAGAATGAAGATTTTGGCGCCGACTGAAAGCGTATAGTTAGAACTTGTGATTTGATCGTAAACGCACAAGACTCACACATTGTGTGGACTTTTCCTCCACGTTAATTTGATCAATTGCATTACTTTGCCATCTTTACTAAAATTCCAAGTCCCTCGTGTGCTGGAATGACAATGCAATTACATACTTCCTAAATGGTTGGAAATCGACTTATAATATGAATCATGGTCCATGATCCATGCCACAGATAGCTGATGAACTTCTCAAATGAATGTACTTTCCGGCCCCCCAACCTTTTGGTTTAGTTCACGCGGTGGTCTCTAATAGTACTGAAAGGCCAAGCAAAATTAAAGGTGGTCTGTGGGCTGTGGGTGGGTGGAGAGGGTTGCTTCTTGTTACTCTATAGGTTAATACAAATCTCAAAGTTCAGATTTGAAAGATAAAACATGTACACCCAAAAGTAGTATAGCACCAACTGAAGGCGATGATTGTGTATTTGACTTTAGGGCATATTTGTCATTGAATTTAAGCATCCCTTTCATATTTGCTAATACGGGTACACAGCTATGTACTTGACATACTACCAACTCTCATTCCTATACGTACGTATTGGTTTGCTCTATTATACTAGTATAATGTCACACAACTTACATATATACTTTCGAATCATCTACTCAAAATATTTCTGTATCGCACCTTTAAACATTATAGTACATTATATTTCAAGACTGTCAAAATGTACATTCAATTATTCAATTATTCAATATGACTTCATGTAATCAACGATGAAATAAGAACCAATAATTAATAAATGGTTCTATTATAATGGTACAGAGACTTTGTGATAAAATCTATACACTTGTCGTGCTGTGCAAGCCAACACTTCTTTATCCATTTTGTACTTCCATTAGAACAAAGGGATTCCTCAAGAGCTAGCTAATTAAATTTGAGAAGAGAGAAGATGACTTCCAGTAGCTCTCTAATGGCGATTGTTTTAATATATTACTTTAAACCAATATATCTAAATTTTATTGGTTCGTAGTCATTAAAATTTTCTAAAGTACGAAATATGATTGGTTTAATTTTTTCTTAACAAGATGCTAAAATTACTTTTTGACCTCTTTACGAGTGTTCATACATGTAAGAGACGTCGGTATCTACTTACCAAGATACTTGAATAATATTTTTCACCGGAACCAAGTTCGCACAGCAGTCATATTTGGCTGACCACAGCAGTTAACTATTATGTGCATGTTGCTCCCCCTAAGCATTTAAGCATGTTTTAGCGAGGCATGCATGCACCTAGCAAATTCCTCAGTATGGTGGTATGTGAAACATAATTGTTATTTTTTTAAGCAGTTCTAATTGGAGGTCAAAAATTCAAACCATGAGGGTTCAAAGTTTTAGTGAGAAGGCGTACTTACCCTCGTTATATATAAAAAAATGATTTCTGCGCATTCATTTTTCTTCTGTACTTTTTTTATTGAATTCAACAACCTAGAAAAAATGGAGTGTAAAAGTCATTTATAAACCTGTCACATAAAGAAAAACCAGTCACTTAGTATTACAGTTTAATAATATTTCTCTTTATTTGTAAGTGAGAGGTCTTAGGTTTGATTATTGCCAAAGGCGATCTCAAGCCAAATTATAATGGCTAGCCCATTGTGAGGCTTAGCCCACTCCTTTATCCCTTAGTGTAGATAATATCGTATGTATTGAAAAAAATAAAGAAAAATCAAATTTTGCTCCGGTATAATCATATTCCTAATTAGTTAGATTTTCTATATTTTATTTTAAATTCTTTTTACTATAATGAGGGGAAGTGGGGAGAGTTCAAAACTATTAGAATGATTTAGGGGATATGGGAGTTTTGAACCTAGGACACATGGGTAGAAACTCAACACGTTATCTACTAGGATATTGGATCACATGCAAAAAAAAAAAATTGTATGATTTATAGAACTCTCAACTTTTCCCTGCAGTTAGAAAAGAGTTGTATTGCGAAGCATTTTTTACACACTAAACTAAAATAAAAAGGTAATGCTAGGGAGACAAAAAATTTAAACCAAATTTACAAATCAAATAATGTATTACCAATAAAAAATAAGCACGTTAATTAACGCTTAAATAATAATTCAATAATCACTAATCACATCATTTAGTATGTAAATTTGGTTTTGGTCCCCTTAGCATTATTCAAAATAAAATAAAACAAAAAGACTGAGGCGGCAATGCAACAGAGTGAGCATATACTAAGTGCCCCAATATAGAATTTGGGTAGATAGTCACAAGTGGGTCAAGATTTGGATTCCAATTTCATCATGGTCTCCTTTTCTTGTATAAACCGCATTTTTTTTCTTTTTTAGATATATTTCAGAGTTGAATTAGACGCCAACTTGAGTTCGATAGCAACAACCATGAGTTTCAAGAGTTCAAAAAAGTCGAGACTTTAAAGAGCAATGTTTGATAATCATTTCGTTTAGTTTTTTTTTTTATTTAAAAAAAACTAAATTTAAAAATAATTATCAAATAAGTTTTTAACTGAAAAATAAAAACAGAACTGCTCACAACAATAGCTTTAATTTTTAATTTTCAGTTTTCAATATTTTTAAAAGTAAAAACTAAGCATTTGCCTTATTTGTAGTTTTGGTGGGGGGGAGGCATTGAAATATATGGTCAAAGGGACAATGGTCAATCTGAGCGTGAGTGTTGACTACTAGGCCGTCCACGTGGGTCTTCTTTTTCTGTACGCTATTGTTGTTGACATTTCTAGGTTACGTTGTACGGAAAGATGGCTCAGCATGCACACCATGCAGCACTACTAGAAATCCGAACAATATGTTCACTCCGTAGATAAAATTATCAATCGGCTTATACATCGTGTGATAATATAACTGGTTGAAATTTTATATTTAATATCCAATCACTTATGACAATTAGCATACCGAATTATTCTTAGTACATTGAAAAATCTTTCCAATCCGTGACTATTACGAGCAGCAGTCATGGATTTGGCCAATCGCCAAGGAGAGGCAACGCACCACTGCCGTGTTATTTATCCCTGATTTGATCATGTTGAAGCCCGTGATTTTTATTATTCAACATTATATTAATTCAGAACATGTTGGTGAACTTTATTTGGTAATGTCACACCCAAAAAATTCTAAATTCTTCTAAACTGTGTGGCAAGGTGACAATTGTTGAAATCAAGAATTTTCACAAGAGGAGACAGACTATGATATTTTCCTTCTATTATACATGGATTATTGACTGACTCTGTTCTGTGAACATTTGGGGTGAAGTGGACCAATTTTCTTTAGGATGCAGCTAATTTCACTGATTAGGGTGGACTTCATATAAAATTACCACTAAATTATTGTTAGTCCAAAAGTTAGAACTAGGTTGAAAAATTACTCAAGAAATCGAAGAATTAAGATTGAGGAATAACCCCAGAATTGAGAAAGGAGAAGAATAAGAGACCGAGATCACAGAACTGAGAAGCAGCAGAAGAAACCAAGATTGGAAAAATTCACCAAGCGATTAGCTTTATTGGCGAAGATACCATGTAAACCATATAGGAAAAATAGAGAGGAAGAAGAAGAGTCGAACAAGTTCGAGAGAATTCTAGAGAGTGAAGAAAGAAGACAAAGAAACTATAATTGATTAATGATGAATCTAAGAATACAAGATTCAGTTACAATGATAACAAATTCACTAACTATTTGACAAGTGACAGTCAATACAACTATTTGATCACTAAACCTTGGTGAGTATGTAATTCATCACACTTTTTCAGGAATAGACTAATAGCCTTAGTACTTAAGCTTACACGATCACGTTCTCGTTGCGTTCCACATGATAAATAATTGACACCTCCATGCCTGGGTCTCATAGTCGAATTGTTTGAATGAACGAGATTCACAATGTTCTGTATGTACCTGTTTTGGTCGGAGTTTGAATAAAAGGGCCCCAGAAATTCCTAGTTCCTACATTGTCTATGTGCATGTGTGGACTGTACATTACATTACTCTTTACACACAACAAAAGAGATATCCTTTCCAGACGAAATCATTTCATCGGGCCAGTAAGTGTCGTCGCTTAAGGTTTTACCCAATCGACTTTTCTCAGAAAAAAATTGTTACACAAAACTCATGGCGCAAAGTTTTGCCCGACGAATTTAGAATTTTCGTCGGGCAAATTATGTTTGGCTGACAAAATTGTGTCGTTGAGAAAAGCGCGTTGACCATGTTTGCCCTACGAAATTTCGTTGGGAAAAATCTCTATTAATTAATGAAACCCTCTTTGTCAACCAAAAAATGGTGAAAAGATTACTTAGTCTTCTATCACACAAAAAAAATTATGGGCAATAATGTAATTTCACAAGTTCAAATTTTACTGTTTTTTATTGAAGCCTCACTTACAGGTAATGTTAAAATACCTCCAATATTATAAAAAAAAAATCCAAAAACAAAAATGACACACCCCGACCGAGGCCAAGGCATGCTGGCCGTCACGTGAGAGTGACGTAGCCATGTGCACAGTGCGGAAGCGATAAAGATAGCAATTATACGAATAATTAAAAACCACATTTCTAGAGTGCACCATCAACAAGAAGTGATAGGAGTTAGTTACAACCGTAAACTCTCTTAATCAAAGCATAATAAGTCTAGGTGCAGTCCAGTAGGACAAGTACTAGTTACACAGTAACAAGAATGTTCTACTATAATCTAGATAAGTCAGAACTGCCGACGTCCTCGAGCCACCAACGACAAGCTTACTTAAAACCTGGAGGGGCGCAAAACAGAAAACGTGAGTGGGCAAAAACAAATGTTTTACAAAACCATTTCATTTATCAACGTAACTAACCCCTCGCTGTAAAACATGTATAATTTTCCCAGAATCAAGATATAAGCATATACATATATATATATATATATCTGAAATCATATCAATTCAGTTCATACTTCACATAGGCATATTCATACGTATATATGCCATGCCAAGATATAATAGAGTAAACAATTCAGGTAAGAATAGTTTCATTGAAATGTGATATGTTAGTCGGAACTCTTGTGGTAGTCTGTACGGCTGAATTCATAGCTCAAACTTAATCTAGCCGGAGTCACTGCTATGACCTATACGGCAATATACTGCACATAAGTCGGAACCCCTAGAAAGGGTCTGTACGACAAGATTGGGTGTAATATAATTATGCTCAACTCTATTCTCTCATAATAGCCGGGCGATAAATCGCTAGTCACCTACGAGTCGGAACCATAAATAAGGTATGTACGACAAGACTGTGCACTTAAGTTAGATCCAATATGAGCACATAGTGCGGGATGTGAAGTAAATAAACATGCTTGTACTTCACATCTCTGGCTAAATCACAATCACCCTAGGTGCAGTTTTATGAGCTTAACATTACTTAATCACATATCATATATCACATCATCAATGATTCACATGACCAAACATAACTTACCTGAACTCACCTGTGCCTCCACAGCACCACATTTATATATATATGCAACCATGAATGCATATTCAAAATATAAAAGCATTTGGCATAATGTTTCAAAGCATACTTTCTTTAAAATGCATTTCTGGGAAATATATCAAGTATATAAATATATACTGAAAACTAAAGCCCACTCACTGATATGTCGACGGGTCGTAACCCCCAAGTCGCTCGTGGATACGCTCGTCCTCGGAATAAGTCTCACCTATATGCGAATTAACTATAAAAACGTTATTTTAAAGCACATAGACAAAACTAGCTAATAACTTCTCATACATTGCTCAATTTGGGTATATGAATATACCACAGTGATCTACACAACCTCACGATTATCCCCATATTTTTAGAAATATTTTTGGACCTCCCACGCGCCGCCACGCTTGCACGGCAAGACGCGCCACCACGCGCAGGGAATCCTGACGGATTCCCTAACTGCCGTTAGGAATATTCCTCGGAATATTCCGTTAAAACCCAACGGAATCTGTCCAATTTAACTGACGCCGTGAGAATAATATTCCTTCACCTCCTACCTCCAGCTCCGGCGACTATTGCCGGAGCCAGAAACTGGGTAAAACTTCAAACTTACTATTCTCACTCATTTCTCAACCATTTTTCATGAAATTGGTACCAAAATGAAGCTAATAACATGTAGAATCATGTTATACTACTTTTAAGCCTTGAATTCCACTATAATCTACCTGAGGAAGCTCGATAATCCGGTCGACTTTGAAAAGCTTTGATCTCGGCCCTTCGACGTCCAAACTCGTCCAACGAACTACCCCAAGGCTTGTGAGGACCTCCTTAAGCCTTCTATGAGCTTAGAATTCTCTAAAATGCAAGGTTTTACGTGTGCATGAACAGTGCACAAAATCGGGGTTAGGGTTTTCTCGGGTTTTCGAAGCATTTACGTCCAAACAAGGGTACCAATGTACTCAGGAGGTTACAATGAGCAAGAACCTTACCTTTAAAGCTTCAATCCGTGCTCGAGGGTGAGCTTTGTGCCTTGCCCGTACGTAAGGGAAAGAGGGAGAGAGTCTGAGAGAGATGAGAGGATACGGGAGAGGAGAGAGAGTGAGTATTGTGTGTGTGTGAGTTCCACGTGGTCACAAACCAACCAAGGGAAAATATCAAGTCTCCAAAACAAGTCACACACACACTACAACTTTAACGTTCAAAGGTTAGAACCGTCATTTCGCATTGTCGGAAATCAATTATTTGGGACGGGCTGTGACAAAAAACCTCCCACTCCCCCCACGTTTTCTCTCTCTTCCACTCTTCTTCTCATTTTCTAAAAAAGTGTGTTCATACACACAAAGTGTGTAGGCAAATGCTAGTATTTATTTAAAAAAAAAACATAATTTTATTTTTTATTTAATTAAAAAAATAAAAGTAGTTTCCCCACGAAATAGGTTAAATTTAAAAAATAAATCGTTATTTTATTTTTATTTAATTAATTTTTTTAGTTCTAATAAATAAAAAATTCCCAAAATTTTCAGATGTAAATTCACAACTAAAAATTCATACCAATTTAAAAACCCAAATTTCATACACAAATTCATAACCCAATTTTCAAATGCAAAAGTAACAATTTATGAACTCAAATTCATAAGTACCTGGAGCAATTGGTGAGAGGAACAATGCTGCATGACTGCAGAAGAAAAAGAAGAAGAGATTTTGTGGTTGAACGTAATATTCATCAAATTTACAGAGGGAGAGAGACTGTGTGTGAGAGAGAGAGAGAGGGGAGAGTTGAGTACCTTGAGAGAGGGAGAAAAGAGTTGTAGAGAGAGAGAGAGAGAGTGTTGCAGAGAGAGACGATAGTTGCAGGTCGAGGAGGAAAAAGAAAGGGACTCAGTACTTTTAAAATATCAGAACGTTTGCCCGATGAATTACCAATTCGTCAAGCAAACTAAGTTGGTTCGTCGGGCAAAGCTTGCATAGAAATGCCACGCAGTTTAAATTTTGGCGAAAAAATTAGTGGGAATGTAATACCTTTGCCCGATGAACCATTTGTCTAGCAAACTAAGTTGATTCGTTGGGCAAAGGTTGCATACAAATGCCGCGCGGTTCAAATTTTGTCAAAAAAAAGTGGTGGGAATGTAGTACCTTTGCCCAACGAATTATTTAGTTAGGCCAAACCCCAAAATTAAAAATTTTCCTAATATTTTTATTTATATTCAAAAGGACAAAAGATCATTGAATTTGATCATTAGGTAATATTAGTGTGTTGTTTTACCTTAAGTTAGCGTATTTGTAAAATCATCCAAATCGGAGCTAAAATAGCCATTAAATCATGATGATATGTTTCTAACCGTCGAAAGATTTATCCCGTTACCTAATTCCCAAAAGTTTGTTTTTGATAATTTTTGGCGTATGCGATCTCGTACTTTATTTAAACTAAGTTTAACGGTTGGATTGTTTAAATTGGTTTTGTAGACTGCGTATCCTGTCAAAACAATAGATTCATCAAACACTTAGAGTTTTATTCTATACTTCTATTTAGTAGAAAGTAAGATTTGTTGTAACCACTAGTGCAAATGTTTTAAACTAATAATCAGCTCCCTTCATTGTATTCTTTTAGGGTCGAGGAATGTATTTGTAAATAATCATCCTACTCTAAGTTAAAATAGTCGTTAAATCGTGATGATATGTTTCTAGCCGTCGAAAGATTTTGCCTATTACCTAATCCCTGAAAATTTGTTTTTGGTGATATTTGGCGCATGTGATCTCCTACTATCCTCAAACAAGTTTAATGGTTGGATCGTTGAAATTAGTTTCCTAGACTGTGTATCTCATCAAAATAATAGATATTTCAAACACTTATAATTTATTTAATACTTTAATTTAATCGTATTACTTTAAAAAAAATTAATTTAATTGTATGACTTTAATTATTTTTTTTTATTTAGGTACATCACTTTTTATGATCTTGCGGATGAAAATTTTGGTCGGTTTTCTAATTTAATTGTATAAATTTAATAGTTTTTTTTTTAATTTTATTGTTTGTTTGTAAAATTAGTTGTTTAATTTAATTGTATAAGAACTAATTTTTAAATTAATAACAGTTTTGCCCGACAAACAATTTTGTCGGGTAATGTTTACTTTTTTAATTTTAATTGTATTATTTTAATTATTTTATTTAAATAGTTTTGCTCGACGAAATGGTTCATCTGGTGATGTGTTTCTAACAGGCAAAATTTGATCGAACAAATAGTAATTTCTAGTAGTGACACCATGCATGGATAACACGTACTTACACTATATTTCATATATAGATCTCTACATACGTGAATATGTAGTGGCGCATATATGTGTGTCAAGATGTGAAGAAATAGTGAACATTATAATTTTATCAAACATTATTTGTGATTATAATAAGGAGTTGGGCTCCTTACTATATTTCTGATTAATTTTATGATAGAACCTCAACTTCCTTCATGGTATCATATAACATGTTAACTTACGTTGAAGCTCAACAACCACACATTTTTCACCTTGCCCAACTTGTGTTGCTCACATGTTAGTCTTGGAAATTTGTCATATGTGAGCGGGCGTGTGAGGATGTGAATAAAAATTTAACATCAAATGCTTATTAGAAGTCGGACTACTAGACTACTTCCTATAATACCAAATAATTTTATCATAAAATTTCAATTTCCTTCAATCGCGTTTTTACGTAACACAAGTATATATAAGAAAAACTTACTGGCAAAAGATTTACCCATAATCTATAGGGACAATGCCGCTATACACTTTGGATAAAATGTTTAATCGATTCGTGTGCCTATTGAGGTTTTTCATAAAATTTTAAATTGAGCGTACATTCTATTAGAGCAAGTCCACCGGGAGGTGATAGGCCGGCTCACAGCAGCCAAAATGGCTTGGCACCTAGCCAATTTCCTCCAGCCCAGCCTAATAGGCTGGCACCCAGCCCAAGTCGTCCTATAGGCCAGCCTAGAATGTGCTGAGCCAAGGCTCGGCCTATGTGATGTTAAGCCTATGTGACGTTAAGCTGACGTCAGCGTGACGTCAAGTGGCCGCGCGTCCCTGACAATAAAAAGTGGGCAGGGCCCACATGCGTAGGAGCACTCACGGTTCTAATGGGTGGCCACGTGGCTCGTTCTGAACCGTTGGATTTTCAACGGCTAGTTTTCTGAACCGTTTGATTTTCAATGGTAAAAAAAATTTGAATTTGAAAACCAAAAGGCTAGTGCCGTGGTGTGATTTGGGCCGTCCGATCCACAGATCAACGGTCCAGATTAATTTACTTAATAAAAATTAATAAAAAATTATTAAAAATTGTTAAAAATACGGAAAAAAATTTTAAAAAAATTATTATTTTTTCCTCTAAAACTAAATTTAAAATTTATTATTTTATAAAAAATTAATAATATTTTAAATGGGTTGGGTGCCAGTGCATTTTGTACGGGTGGAGATCGTTTGTGCCAGCGCATTTTTTAGGGGTGGGGAAGCATTTGGCCAATTTATTGTTCATAGGGTCTATCACTGTTCACTGAGTGGATTAAGTATTGGTTTGGTATTGAGGTGCTTTTATAAAAAGTGGGTATAAAAAAAAGTTGAGCTCAAAAAGGTGTTTGATAAACACTTAAAAAGAGCTTATTTTCATAGTTCTGATTGAAAAAAAGCTGAAAACGTGAAGCAGTAAAAATAAGTTTATTCTCACAGTACAACAGAAGTATTTTTTTTTTCAAAGAACATCAATACCAAACCAACCCTAAATGGGCTGAGTGCCAACGTATTTTTTTAGAGGTGGACTTGCTCTTAGTATAGACATGTAAAGTATTGAAACTCATTGCAGCATCAATAATAAGGACAATATTGGTTATAAATAAATTTGGTAGATCTATAAGAATACATATGTGTATTAAGTGACACCAACATGTGTTAGTAAGTGATACAAGAATATATATATCGTATGTTCTCGTATATATCATGATGGTAAATTTAAGCGATCAAATTCTAATTAACATAAAATCAATCAGAAAATGAGTGGGGAACCCAAAATCTTATGTCACGTTATTATGTTTGGCGATCTCAACATATCGTACATAAGCGTGGTCCTTACTCCAGAAATACACACACATAATGTACATCTTTAGCTTCATTCAATAAAAAAAAATCTACATCTTTTGCTAGACCCGGCAAGGCAAGGGGGAAAACTTCCCAGCATGCAGCAGCAGCATGTTAGCTGCAGCCCACGCCCGCATGGATCGATGGGCAACCATCCCTATCAGCTGCTGCTGCTGCTCATCTATGTTATGAAAATCTCAGTTCTTTTTCTCTTTCCATTTTTCTTACGTATAGTACAATAATTCTTCTTGCCATTTCTTCTGACTACAGCTTCATACGTTGTGTACATTGTGCATGGTGCAGTGTCCTCTCCGAAAATAATGTTGTTTAATTTGATGCTCTCGTTCACATGATGCAGTGTCACGTACCATAACACGCAAAACATATACATGGAGTAAAAAAAACAAATAAAATTCAAGTGACAACCGCATGTGAATTTCTGTTATCAGCATGATTATAAATTTGACAATTAGACTTAAACAGACTCATTATTTATGGGATTGGTAAATTCTAGGGTTGATTTTGCCATTTTTTTTTACAAAAATGAAACGAATTGTAACATGATCTAAAACACATGAGTGCGAAATGTAATTCTCTAATTGACCCTAAAATTATGCACAACCAAAAAATTGTCCATTTTATTACAAAATTCTCGCATAAAGATGCGTCATGCACTTGAAGAGAGATTTTTCAGTGTGACCGTTATACAGGATGACACACCACGTATCGCTATATAAATAATGGGATATGTGTGTTAAAAAGTTAATAACTTAAAAAATAAAATTTATCACCACTTACATAAAAACACGTGATATATCATCCGTGTTCCCGTCACAATTAAAAATTTCTTAAGCATAGCGTATAGATTAATCATTTGTTCAAAATTTTCGGAGGGGTGACGGTGCATGATAAATGTATCAGAAGTCAGTCAAACTGTACGTACGTTCAGACCAAATTCCAACAAGCTAAAAATACTGTTCAGACCAAAGAAAAGAGCAGAAAATTCTTATGAAAAATGAGACTGAGATTGAGATCGATATGTTCATGGCTTACGCACGCTATGACATACTTCATCATGCAAAAATTACTTGTCTTCTTATTGTTCCTTCTGTTTATTTAGTTGGGAGCTTATTTCACACTCGCTTCTTAACCTCTCACATCAGGGGCGAAATAGAGAAAGCCAAACCAAGGGAGCACATCTAGGGGGTGCCCGATCGAAAATTAAAACAACTTCAACAATATGAAGAGCATTTTTCCAAGTAAAAAGTAATATTTCATTGATACATATAAAATACACTAAAACAAAACAAATCAAAGCATAAATACTAACAAGTCTAATCAGAAACAACACAAGAATAGTACACAACAACACCAAGGAACTTTAATGCGGTTTAACCCTCTTCTCCTCCACCAAAATTATTCTCTAGGGTTTAGGAAACAAGTGGATATGGAGCAAAAGAAACAACCAAAAACATTTTTGAATCGTCTGGGAGAGATGATGATGTGAAAATTAACTTGACACACAAATTAAACCCTATTAAACATGTAATTGTAGTATTAAGCAAGTAGGTATCGTTTTAGACCGATGATTAACTAGGGTTGCTAATCAACACAAATAAGACTCAAAAACAATAATCTACACTCTATAGACTCAAAACTGACTCAAAACAGCAAAACTAAGTTAAAAAGACTCAAAACAGACTCTAGGGAGTTATTTGGACAAATTTAAGACTAGTAAGACTCAAAACACTAAATTGGACATATTTAAACACTTTTCTAACTAATCTAAGACACTTAATAAAAAGGGGGATTGATTTTGACGAAATTTAACTAAACTAAACAGATTGCAAAACAAAGTAAATTAGGTGATTTGAATGGTGAAAACTTAGCCAGATGATCCTTCTCCACACATGACATATGCATATAAACCAATTTCCAGTATTGTTCCCTTAGACCATGAATGACAACACCCCAAGTTAACCGTGACAGCACAAATTAACCATCAGATTTTCCTTAACTTATTGAATTGGACGAGATACGCATCACAACCAAATTATCCTTCTCAAGTTCACTAACTATGAAAAGCATAATAGAAAAACATATCAAAGGTCATTAAGTTCTTTGAAAACCATAAGCATTGACGAGGCATTCGTAACTATGAAAAACATGATACTCCTGCCAAGGATTTACTTAACACAATCATGACTAGTGACTTCCACTACTTGTGAATATAAGTTCATAACGATTAGGTGAGACTCCCTTATACTCTAGCATCAAGTTTATGCATGCAAACTAAGTATGCATCCTCAATCAACATACATAAACAAGTTTTAATAACTCAGATAAGCAAATCGCATTCAAGACTCAAGAAACAATAATTAGATGTAATCAATTCATATAAAGCATATAATCATGGCTTCGAATTCACCTCTAACTAAAAAGAAATTAGTTCCTCATGTTTGCAATTAAACAAAGATAAATTAAATTAGACATTGAAAATAAAAGATAGAAAACACCTAAGAGCGCTCCAACAATCCAATGTCTTGAATGGCAAGCACGACTCCAGGTGGCTCCTTCTTCCCCCAATTGTATCTGAATATATGAGTGTGTGGTGTAGGAAAATATGGTCGAGGGTGGTGGTTTGAATTGTGGCAGAAAATATGTATTTATAGGCTAGGGTTTTGCACAAAGTAGTGGAGGAGAAGGATTACACAATCCTAGAGGAATAGGACTAGGAAATTCAGCACAAAGCTTCTAGAAAGGGATTAAATTCGTCTGATTTCTAGGGGGGAAAATGATCAGGTTATTTGCATTGTTTCAGGGCTTCTAGAATCAGATAGTAGGTATTCTAATGTGATAAGGAGTCCCCCTTGCAACTGGAATTAAGGTAGGATAGGATTAGGATAGGATAAGATAAGATAAGGTTAGTTTGGATGAGATAAGGTTGGATAAGGTTTTGGATAAGATAAGGCAGTTTGAATAATATCTCATTCTTTTGAGCTGATTCCTTATCTTCAATGTCTTGAATTAATTTCCTCAACTCTTTAGCACATTCCTAGCCTCTCTTGAACTTCAAATTCGTCCATTCTTGTGCTCCATATGTAAGCTATCCATTCCAGCCCAAAACTGCTCTAAAATGCTCCAAAATGCACTTTCTTGCCAACTTTGTCATTTGGACCTACAAACACACAAAAATAGCTTAAAACACTATAATAAGTAGAAACTAGCTATGAAAATGCAAGAAAACAAGCTAACTAAGTCTCATAAATATGCTCCTATCAGATGACCACTCATAATTAGGTTAAGGAAAATGTTAGGTGTTAGTTTTATTTAAGAGAATTGTTTGACACTTCAAAATTCTCATTTTTCACTTCTCACAAATGTTTTTTTTAAGAAAGTTTTATTTAATTAAAGTTTAAATAAACAATTATCTACCCAAATGGGGAGATGGATTATATTAATATCTCTCTTAATATATTTTTAATTATTAGCAAATAATTAAACAATATGCTTGGTATAATGGACTTGGCTTAGCTTTCTAGCATCCATCTTAACCCTAACTAGACCACTATAAATACAGGTCATAGGGAGAGCGTTATAGACACACCCCACAACAGCGATAATCGAAATTCCTTAGTGGAATTTCTTCCTCACACACGAATCTCTCCAAAACACTCAGTTCACCAAGGTGGGGGTTGAGAGACTTAACGGGAAACTCTTAGAAGCAATTCTAAGTAGCCAACTCACCATCCTACGTCCCAAATACGTGCACGAAAGTTCCAACTCGTGCGTGTTCGTGGTCCCCCTCTCAAAGACGGTTGGTTCGACTCGAGTTTTTTCACTAGGTGTAATTGCTAAACTTGAGTATTTAATATATGTTGCACCCTCATATATCTGTGACATTATGGAGATGATATTTTGATACTACATTAGTGTACCATCTGATATGACAAATGAGTATAAATTCATATATATTAGTGTACCACATTACTCGATCAGTTGGATTCGTGTTAATTTAGGAAATAAAATTATTATTAATGGATATAAATTAATAATAATTTATATTAACATGGCCATATACACTACTACATTTAACACTTTTTTGCGATGAGGGCAATTCGTCGCGTAAAGCGTAATAGCATCGCATTGGCATTTAAGCAACCACACATTCGTCACGCAGCAATCTTAGCGCAAGGGTCATGAAAATAAACTTTGTGGAACGAGAACAAAAGTTTTGTCGCGCAATATTCAACCTATGTGATGAAAGAGATGTCGTCGCACAAAATTTAAGAGAACGAAAGCAGTTTGTTGCACGTAAGCTGATGCAACAAAGTGAGCTTGACAGGATACAGTACATGGGATGGTTGGCGTTTATGGCCAGTAAGTTTGCGCGACGAAGCTTTCGTCGTGCAAGGTCAAATTTTTAATTAATTTAAGCTTAAAAAAATATTAAGAAATTGTTGATATTACTTTATGTGACGAACGAGTTATTGAGCAAGGATCAATTTTTAATTAATTTTTTTTTTGTTAATTTGTCTTTTCCTTTTTTTTTCTGGTTACATAATTTATTTAAATAATAATTAATTTTTTTACTACATTTACAACTGTAATGAATGGAGGAAAAAAAAGAATATTTATATATCAAATAAAAATGCACGTACAAGTAAAAAGTTTAAAACTAAGAAAAAAGAAACCTATAATCTATTTGGTCTTTAAATGGGGTCATATGTGGGATCGTATGGGGTCGACGTGCGAGTTGGGCTGCTAGACGGCCTGCAAGTCGGCGACAAGTCGGCGTGTTGGGGAGGATGACGATCGGGCTAGTGGATGGGCTCGGAGGTCAAGGGGTTCTATAGCTCGGAGGTGGAGGTGATAGCAACACCGGGTGGGAGAATGATGCCATTCGAGCTGAAGGCCTCAACGATCAACGCGAGCTACTCCTCAGGTTGGCCACCTCATGCGTCAGTTCAGTGACACCAAGGCCCTATGGTTGTGATGATGATGAGGCCCCAATAGCACTAACAAGCATGCCCCATCCCCTGACAATACTTCCTCAGCCTCCGCTCGAGAGTTGCATCCAAGGTCTCAGTGAAAATTTGAAACCCTGCATCCTCAGACAGGGCCATATACTCGATAACAATGTTTAGGAAAAGCTGGGAAGCAAACTCCTAAAGGATGGTCTGGCTCATCTCCACCATTGTCGCCTATATCGTTCAGTAACTCCCAGCTGAATTGTTGGGGTACCTTTCTCTTACAGGTGTGGTAGTAATTAGATCCGAGAATTGGGTAAACTTCCCATCTCTATACTGCTACTTCACTTTTGGGATATCTAGGATGATCCATGATGCAACTTTTTGGGCATCCTCTTACCAGAAGTAAAGACATCATACCTGGATGCGTACTATACCTTAGCACCCTCTATCTTTTCTACAAAGGATTCAAATGGGACATTTGTGGAATGATTCAACCACCCTACGGACCATTGAGATACTTTATGGTATTGGTTGATGCTTATACATGTTGGTTACATGTGTGGCTATTGTTTGCAAACTGCATTCTCCACACTGGTGGCTCATATTAACAAGCTCAAGGCTTACCACCTTGATTATCTGATCAAATCTATTTGATTGGATAAGTTGGAGAATTTACATCGAAAACTTTCGATGGATATTGCATGTCGATTGGGTTTTGAAGTTGAACATCTAGTACCATATGTTCATACCCAGAACGACCCAGCAGAAGCATTCATTAAACACTTCAAATGATTGTGTGACCGATTGGTCATACGTACCAAGTTCCCGATGTCTGTTTAGGTCTATGCAATATTGCAAGTAACCATGTTGGTCCGCCTAAGGCCCGTCACGACCCAACCTTATAAAGCGCATGTTTGTTGGTTACCAGATACGAACCTGACATATCGCATCTGCGCGTCTTTGGTTGTGCGGTCTATGTGCCATTTTGCGCTGCCCTTACGTACAAAAGAACAAAGGGGTCATCAGGGAAGGATGGAAATCTATATCGGTCATGATTATCTTTCTAATATTCGTTACTTAAAACCTTTGACATGCGATCTCTTTACCGTGCGGATTGTCAATTTTATAAGGCAGTCTTCCCGCCGTTAGAGGGAGATAAGAACCTCAACGTTCATAAAGACTGACACCAATTATCGTGGACGTTCCCACTATGTCTCTTCTCGATCCCAATCTAGATTATCAGAGTATAACCAGACACTTCCTCTGATCTAGTAAAAAGTGACGAGATCACATATACCAACTGCAAATATGCTTACAAAGATGAATGTACCAAATGTACGACAAACCTTTATCCCGAAAGCAGGAACGCCACTATTGTGGCCAACTTTCGTACATTGGCAACTAGCTAATCAATCTGTCCTATGCCAGAAGCGTGGCAGATCACTTGGTTTGAGGATCCACTTCCCCAAAAGTGGAGGAACGTGGCACAAACAAATCCGCCCCTCGATCACTATCTTAATCTTTTTCATCTCATGAGATTAAATCCAGATTACTCTCGAGACCTGAAGTTCTTGGTCCAGTATATTAGTTTGGATGAGATATGAAATTGGAATGAGAATATCATAAATGATATTTCATTTATATGGTAACTACCGACATAACGATAACGAACCGCGTTCCGTTGATTAATGTCAACGTAGAATTAATTGGTCAACTAAAATAATCAATTGATGACAAATTAGATGAATGAAATAATGCGATATGACGCCTTGTGGCCCAAGGTTTCTCTCATACGCCATGTGATTAATTGCAGCATTACAAACGTGGTTGTAGTATCTCTGGGATCCTGATACGAAATCTACATGGAGTTTCCAAAGGACTTACATGTACTTATTTAAATAGTTCTAAACCATAAGAACACCCTATCGGTTCTCAATAGGCTTTCACTTTGAGGATGCAAAACTATCCGAGCGGATGTGGTATACCCGTCTAAGTGAGTTTTGATCAGTTAAGGATATATGCCATTGCGTGTACAAAATATGAAATTGCTAGAGTTGAGAAAACTGACTCGCACCTAAAGTCGGACTTTAAGATGAATGATCTTGGGAGAACTCGACATTACTTTGACCTGAAGTTTCAAGCTAGTTCTAATGGTATTCTGGTCCACCAGTCGAACTAGACCCATAAGGTGTTACGTCTAAGTATACCCTGATCGTCTGTACATTAAATGCAAATGAGATCTTTACGAAGGGTATAAAGCATAAGGTTCCATATTGGAACGTGAGGCAACCATATCTAAGTACCATTGGTGTTTGTTGTACTTAGCTCAATGCACTAGAATCGGACATCTTATGTGCTAATAATCTTTTGGCATAAAGCAGCACTACACCTACATGCCACCACCAAATTTGGTGTTAAAGACGTTTTTTTCCGTTACTACGTATTAGGCTTATCGATCCTTATCCATCTCAGAATAAGATCACACCCCCTTGATCTTCAGAATGATGTCTACCTTGTGGGATTCGCTAAATCCGATTACCTATCTGACCGCACAAGGTAAGTTCCTGAATGGCTATGTCTTTACCATTAAGGAACACCTCAATATCTTGGAGGTCAACCAGATAGACCTTTGTTGCGAAACCTTTGAATCGTTCCAAGACTCATTGTATCGCATCACGTGAGAGATATGGTCGAGGAGTTGGTATGCGTAACTTTCTCACTTGCGATGCTTATAGTTTCATTTGGAAGTTTTGTCAAACTTAGGGGGAGTATCATGAAGTATACTCACTTGACCTTAATGTATAATTTTTCCCTACGATTATGAGCATTTTCCCCATTGGGTTTTTGCTACCTGACTAGATTTTGACAAGGCACCCATCCTGGGTTGGTCATACCCTTGTGTACGTTCCACTTGCGTCCCGAAGATGGATAGTTTTGATTTAATGCAACTTCTCACTTTTTCTCCTTTGACTATAGGCTTTTGTCCCACCTTGGGTTTTGCCATAGCGAGGTTTTGTGAGTTTTACCACCCACACATTCTTCCGTTTGTTTTGATACTCGCATTCACTACTTGTGGCAACTAGACGAGACGACTTCATCAATTGCTTCTACATTTGCCTGAAGACCTGATGCACCATCTACTTGAGTATTTGTACACTCAAAGGGGAGTGTTGTGACATATGTTCTAATCAATATTGTAATTGTGTAAATCCTAAGTAGAGATAGATTAGGAATCTTTTGGGATCTAGAAGATCTTTCCTAATAGACTTTGTATTACTTGGAGAGAAAATTTCTCTCCTCCTTATTACGATAAATAAAGGCACAAGGACTAATGAATTAACACACAATTCCTCAAGCCTATTCTCCACTCTCTTTCTCTCTATGCCTCACCCCTCAGCTAAATATAGGTTACAACAAGACTAATATTGTCCTTCACAAAATTATAGCAAGAAAATAATGTACCCACATAATTATTAACATATTTAAAAAAAATAACTACTAATATATTTTGAAACATAAAATAAATACATATAATTAGCATGGGTACATTTAGCACAATTGAAAATGGGAACAAATAAATTTAAAAAAATATGGGTACAAATACAAATAAAACTTTTTAAAAAAATATAGGCACAAAAAGAAATTAATATATGGGTACAAATTAAAACTGAAAAGAAAATTGGTAAAAATTAAAAAAGGGTTGCAAATTAAAAGTGTGTAAAACTAAAAATAAAAATATGATAAAAAATTTAGCCATTAATATAAATATACCAAATGTAACATTTGTAATACTAAATGAATATATTTAGAAATAAAAAATATTTTATTATTAAAATCATTAATGACGTTTATTAAAACCTAAGGACCTTGATCAAAAATTGAAAATGATAGCAAAAATAGAGATAGGAACCTAATTTCTCCAAAAAATAAATTAAACATTAAAAAAAAGGGAGGGAATGATGGCCAATGAACTATGGCTAGTGTCCTTGTCACGCCCCGCCATGAAATATATTTATTTCGGGAGTTAATTTCGATGATAGGCCCAATTTAGAACCATGGTTAATTTATTACCACTAATTAAATTTTTTTACTTCGAACAATTTATGACACACCCTGACCTAAATTAAGTCGTGCTGGCCGTCACGTGAAGGTGACGTAACCATGTGCGCAGTGCGGAAGTGATAGGGATATAAAAATGTGGGTAAATAAAAACCAAGCTAACTAATTTACACTAGACGAATAAATAGGTGCGGGCGACGAGATTTAAGTGTAAATACACACAATTAGAGCATAGGTAGCCTAAGTGCAGTCCATCAAGACAAATACTAATTATACAATACCAGGGGGATGGTTCTACATTAGATACCGTCTGTCAGAACTGCCGTAAACTCCTCGCAAGGCACCAACAAGAACGCTTCTACCTAGAACCTGGAGGGGCTCAAAACACAAAGTGTGAGTGGGAAAAAACAAAGCTTTTCAAAATCATTTCACTTAACAAAGTAATAACCCCTCGCTGTAAAACCTGTATAATTTCCCAGAAAATAGACTACATATCTATCTTGAAACCACACTTGAAATAGCCAAATCCACGTGTATACCATGCCAAATATCTCAATATAATGAGGTAAGTAAATCAGGTGAAGTAATTCAATGAAAAGTAATATGTCAGCCGGATCCACCTAAGGTGGCATGTACGGCTGAATCTATAGCTTATCAAATATGCCTGCACACGAGTCGGAACCACCTAAAGTGGTCTGTATGACATGACTGGGTGTAAATAAATACGCTCAAGTGCTACGATCATGTGAAGACTGTGCGAATAATCGCGGGTCACCTACGAGTCGAAACCACCTATAGTAGTCTGTACGACAGGACTGTGAACCAAACTTGGATCCAAGGTGAGTGTGCGGTGCAGGAGGTGAACATCACGTGAAGTACTGTGCCTTGGCCATGGGCGGGAGCACTAACACCGGGGTGTAGGTTTATGAGCTCTAAATGCATTAAACGTAATTATAACCATGCAACTCACCTTCACAATCTATAAACTCACCTAGAACTTACCTGAGTGTCCGCAGCGTCAACAATAACATATGCCACTACTACATGCATATTCTAAATAATAAACATTTGACATGCCATTTCAAAGCATTAAACCATTTAAATAAGTTTTCTGGGAAAAATACCAAGTGTGTATATATATATATATACTGAAAACCAAAAGTCTGGTATGCGGCAGGGTCGTAACCCCCGAGCCTCGCCTGACTGCGCTCGTCCTCAGGAAACGTCTCACCTATATATGAAACAACTATTTTAATGTTATTTTAAGCACATAATCAAAACTAGGTAATAACTTCTCATACGTTGCTCAATTAGGGTATTTGAAAATACCATCGTGACCTACTCAACCCCACGAACATCCCCATATTTTTAGAAAAACTTTCTAAGTTCCCACGCACCCTCACTCGCCAGCCAAGGCACGGCCACACGAGCCGCCCACGTGCAGGCACGTGCCTGGCACACTGACGGATTCCCTAATGGCGTTAGGGAATATTCCATTAAATAATGGAATATACCGCTTAATTTACCTGACGTCGTTAGCATATTCCATCAAAGTTGACAGAATATTCCCTTTTTCCTTCCTTGGTTCGCATATTCCATCAAAGTTGCTAGTCACAACTACACTCGCCGGAAACACTTTGGAGTCCTAAAACGAACGGAATTTAGCTGGAATAATTTCGTGGGAACCGACTAAGTCTGCAACTCGATGAACTCGAGTGTATCGATGTCCAAAACCTTCCAAAATTCCTCTAACAGCTTCGTAAGTCATTTTAAGACTCTTTCATACCTTAGAACCCCATGAAACACTCGCGATCAAGCTCGAGCAACAGGGTACCTCTTCGAAGCTCGCAGGTTCTTAGGTTCCTGAAGTCCTCACGTCAAACTAATGGTATGGTTAGACTCATTAGCTTGCAAGGAACTCGAAGGTAACTACCACTGGCTCGATCTGCAATGGTTTGAAGGGATTTGGGCTGGTTTCCGGTGTACGGAAAGGGAGAGTGTTCGAGAACGAGAGAGAGAGTACAGGAAAAGTTGCACGTGTGAGTGTGTGTATGTGTTGATCCGGATTGGGCACCCACCTAATATCCCTAAGTTCTAATTGGGCTGTTCAAACTTGGTCCTAACAACCTTACAATTTCAATTGGATCCCAAAACTTAGGAAATTAGATAATTGGTCCTTTCTTTTAGCCTTTTTTTTCCCATTTTCTTAATCCATTAATACTACCACAACCCAACGCTCAAGGGCAAAATAGTCACTTCCACGCTATCGGGGATAAATAAATATAAATTCGGGATGGGTCATCACAACCTACCTCCCTTAAGAAAATTTCGTCCCCGAAATTTTATACAATAATATACAAACCCCTAATATACAAGTGTGGATACATATCTCTCATACGATCCTCTGTTTCCTAGGTCGTTTCCTCCACCGAATGATTTATCCACAAAACTTTCACTAAGCGCACGGTTTTATTCCTCAGAACCTTATCCTTCCAATCCAAAATCGTCACCGGCTCCTCGTGATAAGTCAAATCTGGATTAATTTCAAATGGTTGAGGAGGTATCACATGTGATGGATCTGAGACATAATGACGAAGCATAGAAACATGAAAAACATTGTGCACTTTAGATAATTCAGGAGGCAACTCAAGCCTATAAACGACTTCACTAAATCGCTCGGTGATTTGATACGGTCCGATGTATCTAGGACTTAATTTACCCTTCTTCCCGAACCGTACTACTCCTTTCCACGGTGATAGCTTCAGAAATACCCAATCACCAACTTTATACACCCTATCTGTGGCATGTTTATTCGCTAGACTCTTCTGACGATCCTGGGCCGCTTTTAGGTTAGATTTAATTACCTGAATATTCTGTGTAGTCTCGTCTACAATCTCAGGCCTCACCAAAACTTTTTCACCAACCTCTGACCAGCATAGAGGAGTCCGACAAGACTTACCATAGAGTGCCTCAAAAGGTGACATACCAATGCTCGAATGGTAGCTATTATTGTAGGCGAATTCCATCAAATCTAAACGCTTATGCCAAGCGTCACCAAACTGCAATACAGAAGATCTTAGCATATCCTCCAGCGTCTGAATAGTTCTCTCAGCTTGCCCATCTGTCTGAGGATGATACGCCGTACTATAAAACAATCTCGAGCTAAGAGCTTCCTGAAATGCCACCCAGAACTTAGAAGTGAACCTAGGATCCCGATCTGAAATGATACTAACCGGAACCCCATGGTATTTAACAATCTCTGATATGAAATAACTCAGCTAATCTGCTTAACGAATATTTCTCTCGCACTGGGATAAAGTGTGCTGATTTAGTAAGCCGATCCACAATCACCCAAATTCCATCATAACCTTTTCGCGTACGGGGAAACTTATACACGAAATGCATAGCAATATCTTCCTATTTCCACTGTGGAACGGAGAGTGGCTGCATCAATCCAAATGGATTTTTCCTCTCAACTTTAACCTGTTGACAAATGGCACACCTACTCACATATTCAGCAATTTCTCTTTTCATACCAGGCCAATAATAAAATGGTCGAATGGTATGATACATTTTATTACCCCCAGGATGCATTGCATAAGTCGATACATGTGCTTCATCAAGAATTTATTTCTTTAATTCTGCATTATTTGGCACGTACATTCTATTCTCCTGTATAAGCATGCCATCCGATTCTCTAATTCTGAGATCTTTTTTTTTTCCCTGATTTCTTGCTTGAATTAATTCCTGGGTTTCTTCATCATTTATCTGAGTCTCGAGCACACGATCAATTAAAATTGGTCTAACTTGGGAACTAGCAAGTAAAGCTTCCTCTCGCTCTTCCACCCTTAACTTCACTCCAGTGGATCTCAAATCTGCAAGAAGAGGGATACGACAAGCGTATAAAGCATTAATTCGGCCTTGGGATTTCCTACTAAGTGCGTCTGCCACCACATTTGCACGACTGGGGTGGTACTCAATCGTGCAATCATAATCGCTGAGTAACTTTATCCACCTTTGCTGACGAAGATTAAGATCTCTCTGAGTGAAAAGATACTGAAGACTTTTATGATCCGTAAAAATCTTACATTTTTCTCCATAGAGATAATGTCTCTAAATCTTCAAGGCAAAAAATGATCCGTAAAAATCTTACATTTTTCTCCATAGAGATAATGTCTCTAAATCTTCAAGGCAAAAACAATGGTTGCTAATTCAAGATCATGCGTTGGATAATTCATTTCATGTGGTTTTAACTGTCGTGAAGCATAAGCAATCACCCTACCATGCTGCATCAACACACATCATAGGCCATTCAAGGAAGCATCACTGTAAATCTCAAAGTTACCACTATCATCTGGCAGCGCCAAAACAATTGCATAAGTGAGACAATATTTTAACTGCTGGAAACTTTGCTCACAATTATCGTCCCACTCAAATTTAACATCCTTTCTAGTTAACCTCGTCAGTGGTAATGCAATGATTGAAAAATCTTTAACAAACCGTCTACAATAACCTGCTGGGCCAAGAAAACTTTGTACCTCAGTAACGGTTTGTGGCTGCTCCCAATTCTCAATGGCCGCTACCTTCTGAGGGTCCACCTAAATACCTTGAGCCGATATAACATGCCCCAAAAATGCCACTTGATCTAGCCAAAATTGTCATATGCTAAACTTAGCATATAATTGATGCTCCCTCAATCTCTTCAGCACCAAAGTGAGATGTCCAATATGCTCTGCTTTAGACCTAGAATACACCAGAATATCGTCAATAAAGACAATAACGAACCTATCAAGATATGGCTGGAACACCTGATTCATCAGGTCCATAAAAGCTACAGGCGCATTAGTTAACCCGAATGGCATCACAAGAAACTCATAATGACTCTATCGAGTCCTAAAAGCCGTCTTAGGAACATCCTCACTTTTGATCTTCAGTTGATAATAATCAGACCTCAAATCAATCTTAGAAAACACACAGGCACCTCGAAGCTGATCAAATAAATCATCTATACGCGGCAATGGATAACGGTTTTTAATCGTTACTCGATTCAACTGCCGATAGTCAATACAGAGCCTCAAAGTCCAGTCTTTCTTTCGTACAAATAAAACTGGAGCTCCTTGGGGTGAAGTACTAGGCTGAATAAAACCCTTATCAACTAATTCCTGTAACTGGATTTTCAATTCTCTCAATTCAGCAGGAGCCATTCGATAAGGAGTTAAAGATATATGATCTGTACCTGGAAGTAAATCAATAGTGAACTCCATGTCTCGGTCTGGCGGTAATCCAAGTAAATCATCACGGAATACGTTAGGAAAAGGCCTGACCACTCGTACATCTTCCACACTGCTAGGAGCAGGGCCGGCGCTGAGAGGGTGCAAGTGGTGCTACCGCATAGGGCCCCCAAATCGGAAGGGCCCCCGATTTTTCAATTTTGCATGCATTTACTTATATATAGTAGTATGTGTAAAATATTACAAACTTCAGTCTTAGTGCAAGTGGAATTATTGCTTCTTTTCATCGGCTTAGGGGATAGGTTCGAAACTTATCTTCATCATTTTTTCAGTTTATATTTTTATTAAATGCATAAGCTTCCACAAAATAATATAAAAATTCCACATAATAACATACAAATTCGAACCCTAACCTTCTAAATAGTTAAGGAAAAACAATACGCCACCTTTCCACTGGTTGATTTGTTAAATTTGTTTGTGCTATTAGAATTTATAGAAGCTCAATTGAAAATTAAAATTATTATTTTGAACAGAAAAATATAAAAAAAATTAAATTCTTAGTACTTTTTAGGGCCTCCAATTCACTTTCGCACAGGGCCCCTGAAATCTCAGGGCCGGCTCTAGCTAGGAGTATTGTCATTCAATACAACATGAACCAAATATCCTTGACAACCTTTCTTTAACAATCTTTTAGCCCTCACAGAAGAAATGACGCCATACCTCACTCCACTACGCTCGCCCACAAATGTAACCATAGGTACTCCTGGACGATGAAAAGTGACTATCTTCCCGTAGCAATCTATCTTGGCACGATTGTAATGTAACCAATATGTGCCCAAGATAACATCAAAATCAACAATATCTAACAGAATAAGGTTAGCTGGCATAACAACATCCTTCACCAACACGGGACATCTAGGATACACCCAGCTAACATAACATGTCTCCCCTCTAAGCATTGAAAATTCTAATTCATAACCAAGAGGTGTGGGATGAGGTTGCGTTGTCTGAGCAAACGTATGAGAAATAACAGAATGCATAGCACCACAATCAATCAATACTCTAGCAAAATGACCAAGAATATTCAACGTACCCATGATTAAATCAGGATTATTCTGAGCATCTTGCAACGTAATGTGATGAATACACCCCTGTGTCCGCGGTCGTCCCCCACGGCCTCAGCTAGCCTGATTACCATGTCCTTGTACACTACGTCCCTAAGCAGGCTGATTAGGCTGCCTCGATGATCCTACACTACTAGAAGCAACCTCCACATTCTGGGACTGACCTCTCGGATGCCACTACGATCCCTCAACTAAATATGGCTGATACGGCATATAGCCTCCTGAATACTGATCATAACCACCCTACTGATATGGATCTTGTGGATGTTGATACTATCCTCCATAATATGGAGCTATATCACCTTGATAGTGATAAGCACCCCCGTGACCTGTCTGGCTAAAACTACTAGGCCCTAAGACTTGCTGGATCAGAACAGGTGGTGGTAAAGCAGATGGTTGGGGCGTCTGCTGGTTTTGCGGGCACTGAATAGCCCAATGCCTCATCTGGCCACAAGTATAACATCCACTACTACCTCGCCTACATTCCCCAAAATGCCGATTATTACACCTACGACATAAAAGAGCACTTACGCTACCAGAATCTCTCTGTCTTTGGAATCGAGGACCTCCTGAAAATCTGCCACCTTTTCTCTGCGTAGTAAAACTCAAACCTCCTCTAGAAGAACTGGAACTAGCACCACTTCTCTTAAAACTTTGAGTCTTAAGAGGTCCCTAAGACGACTGACCCTTATCTTTATTATTATTACTTTTCTTCAGATTACCATCTTTTTCTTCCTTTTATTCACTGTCACTGGACATATTTTCAAAATCCTTAACCCGCAGTAGAATCTCATAAAACTCCTGGTAAATAGCACAAGGAGTTGTGGTCGCCATAGAACGCCACTTCTTTCGAGTACCCAACTTAAAACGACGGAGCATCTCTACAGGATTAGAAGCAATCTCAGGGCAATAGCGAGACAAATCAGTAAACTTCCTGTAGTACTCATTAGCTGACATCTTTCCCTGCTTTAAATGGGTGAACTCTTACTTCTTACGATCTATGTATTCTGGAGGAATGAATCTCTTCTGTAATAACCGCTTAAAATCTCCTAGTCAGCAGCTTCTTCTGGTGATAACTGATAAGATTCCTGCCTCCACTAGGATGCAGTCTCCTCACCTAAAAACCAAGTGGTATTCTTAACCCACCTATCCTCAGCAAGATTTCCCTGTTTCTGTATCAAATGGAAAGTCTTCTCAAGATGATTGAGCCACCACTCGGTTCCCTTATGCCCTTCATTACCCATAAAATTATTTAACTTCAGATTATACACAGTCTCCAGAGGTGTCCTCTGGGGCAGACGAAATGAAGACTGAATAACATTGGCAATAACCTCCCCTAACTGAGCAATATCAGGAAAACTAGACTCAGCTGAAGAACGTGGCTCTCTACGAGGCGGCATAGTTCTGACAGAAGACACCAAAATAATTAGAATATTCACAAGATATGCAGGACTGCCAAACCTAGGCTCTGATACCAAACTGACACACCCTGACCACAATCAAGGCGTGTTGGTCGTCACGTGAAGGTGATGTAGCCATGTGCGCAGTGCGGAAGTGATAGGGATATAAAAATGTGAGTAAATAAAAACCAAGCTAACTAATTTACACTAGACGAATAAATAGGTGCGAGCGACGAGATTTAAGTGTAAATACACACATTCAGAGCATAGGTAGCCTAAGTGCAGTCCAGCAGGACCAATACTAATTATACAATACCAGGGGGATGGTTCTACATTAGATACCGTTTATCAGAACCGCCGTAGACTCCTCGCAAGCCACCAACAAGAACGCTTATACCTAGAATCTGGAGGGGTAAAAAACAAAAAGTGTGAGTGCGCAAAAACAAAGTTTTTCAAAACCATTTCACTTAGCAAAGTAATAACCCCTCGCTGTAAAACCTGTATAATTTCCCATAAAATAGACTACATATTTATCTTGAAATCACACTTGAAATAGCCAAATCCACATGTATACGATGCCAAATATCTCAATATAATGAGGTAGTAAATCAGGTGAAGTAATTCAATGAAAAGTAATATGTCAGCCGAATCCACCTAAGGTGGCTTGTACGGCTAAATCTATAGCTCATCAAATATGTCTGCACACGAGTCGGAACCACCTAAAGTGGTCTGTATGACAAGATTGGGTGTAAATAAATACGCTCAAGTGTGTAAATAAATACGCTCAAGTCGGAACCACCTATAGTGGTCTGTACAACATGACTGTGCACCAAACTTGGATCCAAGGTGAGCGTGCAGTGCGGGAGGTGAACATCACGTGAAGGACTGTGCCCTGGCCACGGGCGGGAGCACTACCACCAGGGTGCAGGTTTATAAGCTCTAAATGCATCAAACGTAATTATAACCATGCAACTCACCTTTACAATCTATAAACTCACCTGGAACTTAACTGAGTGTCTGCACATCAACAATAACATATGCCACTACTATTTGCATATTCTGAATAATAAACATTTGACATGGCATTTCAAAGCATCAAACCATTTAAATAAGTTTTCTGGGAAAAATACCAAGCATATATATACTGAAAACCAAAAGCCCACTCACTGGTATATGGCAGGGTCGTAACCCTCGAGCCTCGCTTGACTGCGCTCGTCCTCAGGAAACGTCTCACCTATATGTGAAACAACTATTTTAACGTTATTTTAAACACATAATCAAAACTAGGTAATAACTTCTCATACGTTGCTCAATTGGGGTATTTGAATATACCATCGTGGCCTACTCAACCCCACAAACATCCTTATATTTTTTAAAAAAATTTCTAAGTTCGCACGCGCCTGCCAAGGCACGACCACACGTGCCGCCCACGCACAGGCACGTGCCTGGCACACTGACGGATTCCCTAACGGTGTAGGGAATATTCCGTTAAATAATAGAATATACCGTTTAATTTACCTGACGCCGTTAGCATATTCCGTCAAAGTTGACGGAATATTCCCCTTCTCTTTCCTTGGTTCGTCGGAGTCCAGCGCCGGTCACCACTACACTCGCCGGAAACAATTTGGAGTCCTAAAACCAATGGAATTTAGTCGGAATAATTTCATGGAAACCGGTTGAGTCTGCAACTCGATGAACTCGAGTGTCCCGACGTCCAAAATTCCTCTAACAACTTCGTAAAGTCATTTTAAGACTTTCTCGTACCTTAGAACCCCGTGAAACACTCGCGATCAAGCTCGAACAACAGGGCACCTCGTTGGAGCTCACAGGTTCTCAGGTTCCCGAAGTCCTCACGTCAAACTAATGGTATGGTTATACTCCTGAGCTTGGAAGGAACTCGAAGGTAACTACCATTAGCTCGATCTGCAATGGTTTGAAGGGATTTGGGCTAGTTTCCGGTGTACGGAAAGGGAGAGGGTTCGAGAACTAGAGAAAGAGTACGGGAAAGGTTGCACGTGTGAGTGTGTGTATGTGTTGATCCGTATTGGGTACCCACCTAATATCCCTTAGTTATAATAGGGCTATTCAAACTTGGTCGTAACAACCCTACAATTTCAATTGGATCCCAAAACTTAGGAAATTAGATAATTGGTCCATTCTTTTAGCCCTTTTGTTTCCCAACGCTCAAGGGCAAGAGAGTATGGGTCGTCACAATTTAGTTCCGTACAAAACTATCCATGTTTTTCTAAATGTCAAAACATATCTTTAAAGTAAAGATTTAATACACTAACATTAGTCATCATTCTCCATATGTTTTCATTCATCCCACATCTAATCCATAACCATTATTCATTTACCAAAACATACAATTTCACTTCCAATTTAGAACCATTTCCTTCTCTTAGATCAAAATTTCCATCTAAATATTAATTCTCGAATATTTAAGGCTGCATCTAAATTCTGTTAGACTGCCTACGTACCCTTGAACGGGATCAAGCCTTCGTAGTTCACATTTCCAAAATTGAAACCAAATCCGAATATATCCAATTAATCCAATATATAGCACAATTGTGTTAATATTCAAACCACAACAGATACATCTCAAAAGCATAATTAGAATAACGAAACTCACATAAAAACACAATTTTAGCTCCCTAGCCATGCGCCGCTGCACATGCCGCCTCGGGTGGCGGTCGGTAGCTCCAACTCGCCGGAAAATTTAACTATTTCTAAAAATTCTCAAAAATTACAAAAATGAAGATCTCAAAGAGTAGAGCAAACTTTATACTTGTGGCCAAGTCCAATTTGGCCGGAAAAAGCTCCAATTTTACTAAAACCCGCCAAAACCCTAGAAAATGGTGTTTTAAATTCGACTCCAAAACCGTTCCAAAGCCCCAACCAATGCTTGGGCTTTGTTCCAGGGCTCAAGAAGAGTTTAATGGTGGAGAAAATCGATGTGATTTCTTTCAGAATTTGGTGAATTTTTCCCAAGAGTCCCGCGGCACCGTCGCCGCCATACCCCATGGAAAGGACACCCTTGCTTCGAATCTATGGGTGATTAACTAAGGAGGAGGAGCATGATGATGCTTACTGGTGAGGGAAGTCCCAATTCGCAGGGAAAAATAATGAATATTGCACCGGAATCAACTCGAGGTGACCGGTTTTGGAAATGGGTCATGGGTTGGAGATGGGTCAAGGGAAAATGGGGTTTGGTTGTGTGCCTCTCCACTCCCTCCTTTCCCTCCCTGTTCTCCTTCCTGATTCGCCTTCCCTCTTCCTCTTTTTCCTCCTGCAACTCTCTTTCGTCTTCCTTCTCCTTCTCCCTTCCTCCTTTTCTTTTTCTTTTTCTTCTTTTATCTTTCTTTTTTCTCCCCTCTTTTCCACGACAAGCTCCCAAAATTATGGAGCCTTCCAGATTCATAGCAAAATGACTACTCTGCCCCTACGCTCGTCTGTTTCTATTTTATTCGTTATAATTTCGTTTCACGAACGGTTTTCACCTACACGCTCGTGAGATCGAACTCTATCCAAATATGCCAAGAAAATCATGAAATATACGAGGACAATATATTTCAACCAGGGAATTTTCGTCATTTCACTTATCAACAAGGAAAAACTGACGTAAATTATAAAAATTCCCATAAATAAAACTTAAACGTTCTCAATTCAATTTTTTCATAATCCTAAATCGATTTATTTTCGATTTTTTCTTCACATATACATATATTTAAATTTTCAGGGTATTACATTCACCCCCCCCCCGGTTAAAATAAATCTCGTTCCCGAGATTTCAACCACCAAGTTACAAAACGAAATTAAAACTAATTCCACTATTTCTTTTATGGTGAATATAATTATAATCTCAATCTACAATTTTATTAAAGCTCCGTAAATAATTAAACCAACGAATAGTAATCGTGATGTTTACTCACAGTGTCAGATTTCCGGTCACATTTATTGGCATAATAAATATAAAAAATTTAGCCATTCCCATGGGCAAAATAAGAACCCACATGAAGCCATAGTCTTCATAACTTAAAATAATTACTAAATTATCAAACCACATTTACTATTGGTTAGACAGATACTAACATAATAATTACAATCATTGGTAAACCATCCACCATCATTGGCTATACATAGCCGTAACTCGATTCTTTCTCAAAATTTCTAGCCACATTCATTGGCAAAATAATATCAACCAACCATTAAAATTGACAAATCAAGTTCCAAAATTTCATTTCCAATCACATCACTAGGTAATGGAAAGAAGAATACCAAGTGATCACAAATGAATCAAATTATGAGTCATTGATCAAATTTGACTCAAATGATTTCCATATCATCTATTATATGCTTACTTTTGCTCAAAAACAAATTTGACATTCCTTTAGTTTTGTTTTCAGAGCATACCTATGTCATATTTTACTACACAAGGAACGAGATCATAGGTATCAATGTGAATGTTGTGAAAACAATCTTTGAATCAAGAATAGCTATCATGGCAACATTTATTCTCTTCTTACAAATGAAGGGTTAAACTTTAGTCAACATGCCACATTCAACCAATTTGTTTTGAATCAAGGTTATAATGGTAAGACGAGCATCGATATTAAGATCATTTATTGGCTGAGTTGTGCAACATCAATTTTATAAACTTTCACATACTCCAACACAATGAATAAGATAGTAATAATTCAACCAATTTGTTCCCAATTTCTCACCAAAACAAATTATGCAATCAGTTCATGTATCAATTTAAAGATAAGTCATGTATCAATTTAAAGATAGTCTCAGTCATAGAACTAACTTATCTCACATTGACAAAGTCACATGCCAAATTTCAAGCCATGACTAACGTGGCTAACAAAATATCATAATTTCACACCATAATGCGTTAATGGCAAACCAAACCAATCAAGTTTATAATTATCAACTTTACCCGTCAATTCTTTTCATCAGACGAAGAAATTTAGTTGGGAAATCATTTATATTAAACGAACTCAAAAATTTCATTCCATAATTTCATTCATATCCACCCATCATTCTCATTATAATGGCAAACCATAATCACAGTTTATAATTCCATTCCCCTTCAACAAATCACCATATCTTACATAAATATTAACATTTCCAACCACATTTATCGGTGGTTGTAACATTTTAAAATTTTTATCCACACTTATCATTGACAGAACAATGATTTCACCATCATTTTCTTTTATTTCAATCAGTGACTAGTAGGCTGGAAAAGATTGTAATATACATGGCCAATACACATCACACTTTCTTTTTCTGGCTAAATAGCCAAAATGGTCCCTGAGATTTGTATAACTCATCACTTTGGTCCCTAACATTTCAAATCAATCAAAGTGGTCCCTGAGATTGTCCACCATCCATCATTTTGGTCATTCCATTAAAAACTCCGTTAAGTGTCCCGGAGCTCTTGGCCGGAAGTTTGGGCAATTTTCAAAGCTTCGTAACTCAATCGTTTCTTAAACAAATTCGACCCATAATATATCAAAATGAAGATAGAAAAGTGTAGAATAAGATTATACCTATTTGGAAGCCCAATGGTTGCTGGAGATAGCCAGAAAATAGCCTCAAAATTGACTGGTCCGAGGGAAAACTGGAAAACTCGCTGGAAACTGGGTAAACTTTAAACGTTCATAACTTCTTCAATAATCAACGAAATCAAGTGATTCAAAAATGAAAATCATACTTCTCGATGAGACGAAGAGAATAATATCTTTTTAGATGGCTAAATCGCCATGGTTTGGCATGAAAACAGCTCGAAAGTGGCTGTCCATGGCCACTTTCGAGCCGTTTTCCGGCCATTGTTGGCTGTAACATTTTAAAATTTCTATCCACACTTATCATTGATAGAACAATGATTTCACCATCATTTTCTTTTATTTCAATCAGTGACTAGTAGGCTGGAAAAGATTGTAATATACCTGGCAAATACACATCACACTTTCTTTTTCTGGCTAAATAGCCAAAATGGTCCCTGAGATTTGCATAACTCATCACTTTGGTCCCTAACATTTCAAATTAATCAAAGTGGTCCCTGAGATTGTCCACCATCCATCATTTTGGTCATTCCATTAAAAACTCCGTTAAGTGTCTCGGAGCTCTTGGCCGGAAGTTTGGGCAATTTTCAAAGCTTCGTAACTCAATCGTTTCTTAACCAAATTCGACCCATAATATATCAAAATGAAGATAGGAAAGTGTAGAATAAGATTATACCTATTTTGGAAGCCCAATGGTTGCTGGAGATAGCCGGAAAATAGCCTCAAAGTTGAGTCCGAGGGAAAACTGGAAAACTCGCCGGAAACTGGGTAAACTTTAAACGTTCATAACTTCTTCAATAATCAACGAAATCAAGTAATTCAAAAATGAAAATCATACTTCTTGATGAGACGAAGAGAATGGTATCTTTTTAGATGTCTAACTCGCAGTGCTTTGGCCGGAAAGTGGCTCGAAAGTGGTTGTCCATGGCCACTTTCGAGCCGTTTTCCGGCCATCGTTGGCTGTAACATTTTAAAATTTCTATCCACACTTATCATTGACAGAACAATGATTTCACCATCATTTTCTTTTATTTCAATAAGTGACTAGTAGGCTGCAAAAGATTGTAATATACCTGGCCAATACACATCACACTTTATTTTTCTGGCTAAATAGCCAAAATGGTCCTTGAGATTTGCATAACTCATCACTTTGGTCCCTACCATTTCAAATCAATCAAAGTGGTCCCTGAGATTGTCCACCATCCATCATTTTGGTTCTTTCGTTAAAAACTCCGTTAAGTGTCCCGGAGCTCTTGGCCGGAAGTTTCGGCAATTTTCAAAGCTTCGTAACTCAATCGTTTCTTAACCAAATTCGACCCATAATATATCAAAATGAAGATAGGAAAGTGTAGAATAAGATTATACCTATTTGGAAGCCCAATGGTTGCTGGAGATAGCCAGAAAATAGCCTCAAAGTTGAGTCCGAGGGAAAACTGGAAAACTCGCTGGAAACTGGGTAAAGTTTAAACGTTCATAACTTCTTCAATAATCAACGAAATCAAGTAATTCAAAAATGAAAATCATACTTCTCGATGAGACGAAAAGAATGGTATCTTTTTAGATGGCTAACTCGCCGTGGTTTGGCCGGAAAACGGCTCGAAAGTGGCTGTCCATGGCCACTTTCGAGCCGTTTTCCACCCATCGTTGGCTGTAACATTTTAAAATTTCTTTCCACACTTATCATTGACCGAACAATGATTTCACCATCATGTTCTTTTATTTCAATCAGTGACTAGTAGGCTGGAAAAGATTGTAATATACTTGGCCAATACACATCACACTTTCTTTTTCTGGGTAAATTGCCAAAATGGTCCCTAAGATTTGCATAACTCATCACTTTGGTCCCTAACATTTCAAATCAATCAAAGTGGTCCCTGAGATTGTCCACCATCTATCATTTTGGTCATTCCGTTAAAAACTCCGTTAAGTGTCCCGGAGCTCTTGGCCGGAAGTTTGGGCAATTTTCAAAGCTTCGTAACTCAATCGTTTCTTAACCAAATTCAACCCATAATATATCAAAATGAAGATAGGAAAGTGTATAATAAGATTATACTTATTTGGAAGTCCAATGCTTGCTAAAGATAGCCAGAAAATAGCCTCAAATTGACTGGTCCGAGGGAAAACTGGAAAATTGGCCGGAAACTGGGTAAACTTTAAACGTTCATAACTTCTTCAATACTAAATGAAATCAAGTGATTCAAGAATTAAAATCATACTTCTCGACAAGATGAAGAGAATGGTACCTTTTTCGATGGCTAACTTGCCGTGGTGTGGCCGGCAAACGGCTCGAAATTGGCCATAGACCAGTCAACTTTGAGGCTATTTTCTTGCTATCTCCGGCAACCATTGGGCTTCCAAATAGGTATAATCTTATTCTACACTTTCCTATCTTCATTTTTATATATTATAGGTCGAATTTGGTTAAGAAACGATTGAGTTACGAAGTTTTGAAAATTGCCCAAACTTCTGGCCAAGAGCTCCGGGACACTTAACATAGTTTTTAACGGAATGACCAAAATGATGGATGGTGGACAATCTCAGGGACCACTTTGATTGATTTGAAATGTTAGGGACCAAAGTAATGAGTTATGCAAATCTCAGGGACCATTTTGTCTATTTACCCTTCGTTTTCTTTTTTTCTTCTTCTTCTTTGTTTTTCTTTTTTTTTTCTTCTTCTTTTTTTTTTTTTCTTTTCACATCTACGGGTCTTTTCCGCCCAATTTCACATTCACGGGCCTTTTTCGCCCAATTCCACATTCACGGGCCTTTTTCGCCCCATTTCAGATTCACATGCCTTTTTGCCCAATTCACATATCCACGGGCCTTTTTGCCCAATTCAATTTCTCAAGTGCCAGGTATAATACAACTTCTCCACCTACTTATCACCACCTCACAATCATCTTAACATTCAACATTATCATAATGCATAGCATACTATCAACTCAATTCTAGATTAATCCAAAACTTTAATCAAATGCTCATCTTCAAAGCTATAACATGAATACGATATTTTAAAATTTTCCTACTCCCATTCAATTCAATTCAAAGCATCATAATGCACAATATATGCAATATTAATACAATTCATAATTCCCATTAACGATATAATTACCAAGTAAATTGCACCACAACCACTATGCAAAACCTATATATGTCTCACATATACATATCACATGAATGCCACTTGATTCACAAAGTTTTTAAAATCATGCAACCACATTTCATATCATAATTCACACCAACAAGATCTCGAGAATCATACATATTATAGAGCAGGATCATTTGCTCTGATACCATTTTGTCACACCCCGCCCCGAAATAAATTTATTTCAGGAGTTAATTTCGATGATAGGCCCAATTTAGAATCATGGTTAATTTATTACCACTAATTACATTTTTTTTACTTCGAACAATTTAGCTCCATACAAAACTATCCATGTTTTTCTAAATGTCAAAACATATCTTTAAAGTAAAGATTTAATACACTAACATTAGTCATCATTCTCCATATATTTTCATTCATCCCACGTCTAATCCATAACCATTATTCATTTACCAAAACATACAATTTCACTTCCAGTTTAGAACCATTTCCTTCTCTTAGATCAAAATTTCCATCTAAATATTGGTTCTTGAATATTTAAGGCTGCATCTAAACTCTGTTAGACTGCCTACGTACCCTTGAGCAGGATCAAGCCTTTCGTAGTTCACATTTCCAAAATTCAAACCAAATCCGAATATATCCAATTAATCCAACATATACCACAAATGTGTTAATATTCAAACCACAACAGATAGATCTCAAAAGCATAATTAGAATAATGAAACTCGCATAAAAACACAATTTCAACTTCCTGGCCGTGCGCCGCAGCGGGTGGTGGTTCGCCGCCCTGACTCGCCGGAAAATTTAAGTATTTCTAAAAATTCTAAAAAATTACAGAAATGAAGATCTCAAAGAGTAGAGTAAACTTTATACCTGTGGAAAATTCCAATTTGGCAGGGAAAAGCTCCAATTTTACTAAAACCCGTCGGAACCCTAGAAAATGGTGTTTTCAATTCGACTCCAAAACCGTTCCAATGCCCCAACCAATGCTTGTGTTTTGTTCCAGGGCTTAAGAAGAGTCTAATGGTGGAGGAAATCGATGGGATTTCTTTCAGAATTTGGTGAATTTTTCCCAAGAGTCCTGCGACACCGTCGCCGCCATACCTCATGAAAAGGACACCCTTGCTTCGAATCTACGGGTGGTTAACTAAGGAGGAGGAGCATGATGATGCTTACAGGTGAGGGAAGTCCCAATTCGTTAAGAAAAATAGTGAATATTGCACCGGAATCAACTTGAGGTGACTGGTTTTGGAAATGGGTCACGGGTTGGAGATGGGTCAAGGGAAAAGGGGGTTTGGTTGTGTGCCTCTCCACTCCCTCCTTTCCCTCTCTGTTCTCCTTCCTGATTCGCATTCACTCTTCATCCTTTCCCTCCTGCAACTCTCTTCCTTCTCCCCCCTCCTTCTCCCTTCCTCATTTTTTTTTCTTTTTCTTCTTTTATCTTTCTTTTTTCCTCCCCTCTTTTCCACGACAAGCTCCCAAAATTATGGAGCCTTCTAGATTCATAGAAAAATGACCACTTTGCCCCTATGCTCGTCCGTTTCTATTTTATTCGTTATAATTCCGTTTCACGAATGGTTTTCGCCTACACGCTCGTGAGATCGAACTCTATCCAAATATGCCAAGAAAATGATGAAATATACGAGGACGGTATATTTCAATTTAGCCAACCAGGGCATTTTCGTCATTTCACTTTTCAACAAGGAAAAACCGACGTAAATTATAAAAATTCCCAGAAATAAAACTTAAACGTTCTCAATTCAATTTTTTCATAATCCTAAATCGATTTATTTTCGATTTTTTCTTCACATATACATATATTTAAATTTTCAGGGTATTACAGTCCTCAAAGTATGTCCGAGTATAAGTGCTTTTGGACAAGGAAAGCAAATCCATGCCCGTACCATCAAGTATGGGTTTAGTCTTATACTACCAATTAGAAGTGCTCTTTCAATCATGTATGCCTAAAGTGTGGGAATTTGGAAGACAACAGTCTGGTGTGTAGGAGGATGCCAACAAGGGATACAGTAACTTGGAATGCAATTATATTAGCGCTTTCACAAAGTGGGAGGGGCATCGAGGATCTGCAGGCATAGAGATTATGAAGTTTATGATAACTATAAGTTATTCAATAGGTTTATGCATCGACGTTTCATTATTCTTCAGGAATTCTCATTTTACTCTTTTTCCTGAAAATTAATTTGAGGAAGAAAAGCAATCATCTCCTTTTTGGGGTTGAAAGAATAGAATTAGACTAAAATACAAAAAAAAATCATTACAACTACAATTGATTCCTCTTGCGCCTCTTGACTTGTTTTGGCATATCAAAGTAATTTTTCATGAAACTGAAATTTTGTTGCTGTTAATTATTTTCTTATGGCTGCAAGCAGAATGCTAATGAAGTAGAATCCCATTTTTCATAAGCATTCTCAGCTGGGAAAAAGAAGATGAAGTTGGTGATACCATTTTAATGTTCAATTTATTTTTTCTATAAATTATAAAGATTTTTCTTATTGTTTAAGTATTAGTTATAAGTAGGCCTGGAAATTCCAGACACGACCCGATAACCCGACACGACACGACACGAAATTAACAGGTGTTCGGGTCGACACGATAACGAATCGGGTCGTTATCGGGTAACCCGATAAGCACCTGTTAAGATAACGGGTTAGTTCGGGTATACACGTGGGTAACACGATACACGATAAGCAAAATATTAATTTTATAATTTTATAACCCTAAAAAAATACTATAATAATTATATATATTAATTTAACAATTTTATACCCCTAAACACTATAATAATTATATATATATATAATTAAATATTAAAAATTGGTGACTATTGGATCAGCTTAAATATACATATCATTCAATTTCTTAAGTGTTATATGTACAAAATAAATAAATTTAAATCTACTTAATATATATGTATGTATATATATATATATATATATATATACCATTGAACTTGATGGGATACGAATTCTACGAAACTAATTTCAACAATCCAACCGTCAAGCTTGTTTGTATATGCTTCAAGATCGCATCAGCAAAAAATCGCAAAAAACAAACATTCAAAGATCAAGTAACGGGACAAAACTTTTCGACGATTATAAACGAAAAATCACGATTTAACGGTTATTTTAACTCCGATTTTGATGATTTTTTACAGCTACACACCTTGACCCTATATGAATACAATGAATGAACTCGATCTTCAATTTAAAATATTTACACTAGTGGATACCACAAAATCTTATGTTATACTTAATGAAAGTATGAATAAACTCTTAAGTGTTAGTGAATCTATTGTTTTGATGGGATACGCATTCTACGAAACTAGTTTCAACGATCCAACCGTCAAACATGTTTGTATATACTTCGAGATTGCATACGCCAAAAATCGTAAAAAACAAACATTCAGAGATCAAGTAAGATGACAAAACTTTTAGACGGTTATAAACGAAAAATCATGATCTAACGGTTATTTTAACTCTGATTTTGATGATTTTTTACAACTACACTCCTTGACCCTATATGAATACAATGAACGAACTCGATCTTCAATTTAAAATATTTACACTAGTGGGTATACTTAATGAAAGTATAAATAAACTCTAAGTGTTAGTGAATCTATCGTTTTGATGGGATACGCATTCTACGAAACTAATTTCATTCATCCAACCGTCAAACTTGTTTGTATATACTTCAAGATCGCATACACCAAAAATCACAAAAAACAAACATTCAGAGATCAAGTAACGGGACAAAACTTTTCGACGGTTATCAACGAAAAATCACGATTTAACGGTTATTTTAACTTCGATTTTGATGATTTTTTACAACTACACTCATTGACCCTATATGAATACAATGAATGAACTTGATCTTCAATTTAAAATATTTACACTACTTATGTTATACTTAATGAAAGTATGAATAAACTCTAAGTGTTAGTGAATCTATTGTTTTTATGGGATACACATTATACAAAACTAGTTTCAACGATCCAACCGTCAAACATGTTTGTATATATTTCGAGATCGCATACACCAAAAATTGTAAAAAAACAAACATTCAGAGATCAAGTAACGGGACAAAACTTTTCGACGGTTATCAACGAAAAATCATGATTTAACGGTTATTTTAACTCCGATTTTGATGATTTCTTACTGCTACACTCCTTGACCCTATATGAATACAATGAATGAACTCGATCTTCAATTTAAAATATTTACACTAGTGGATACCACAAAATCTTATGTTATACTTAATGAAGTATGAATAAACTCTCAAATGTTAGTGAATCTATCATTTTGATGAGATACGCATTCTATGAAACTAATTTCAATGATCCAACCGTCAAACTTGTTTGTATATGCTTCGAGATCGCATACGCCAAAAATCGTAAAAAACAAACATTTAGAGATCAAGTAGAGGGACAAAACTTTTCGACGATTATCAACGAAAAATCACGATTTAACTATTATTTTAACTCCGATTTTGATGATTTTTTTACAGCTACACACCTTGACCCTATATGAATACAATGAATGAACTCGATCTTCAATTTAAAATATTTACACTAGTGGATACCACAAAATCTTATGTTATACTTAATGAAAGTATGAATAAACTCTTAAGTGTTAGTGAATCTATTGTTTTGGTGGGATACGCATTCTACGAAACTATTTTCAACGATCCAACCGTCAAACATATTTGTATATACTTCGAGATCGCATATGCCAAAAATTGCAAAATATAAACATTCAGAGATCAAGTAACGGAACAAAAATTTTCGACGGTTATAAACGAAAAATCAAGATTTAACGGTTATTATAACTTCGATTTTGATGATTTTTTACAGCTAAACTCCTTGGTCCTATATGAATTCAATGAACTAATTTGATCGTCAATTTAAAATATTTACACAAGTGGATACCACAAAATCTTATGTCATGATGATCAATGAAAATTGAGGATTTTGTAAAAGGAATAAAATGCAAGTTTCGAGTTTCATTGGTAAGGTTTAAACTTTTGAGAAATGCTTCACAACCTTGAAAACAAAAACTCTTTCATTTTTCATATCCTTGCACATTTAATATTTTGTAATAGACTAGTAGTGTATGGATGTTTGTTTATTAGACTCTTATTTTCGAGTGTAGATGTAGTACTTAAACGAAAAATGTGTTTTAATGTTTTGAAGTAATATTTATGTGGAAATGTGTGGTATGTACAAATTTAAGAAAAAAAATTATATTTTTCTTAACAGGTCATAACGGGTCGGGTCACTTTACCCGTTGGGTAAAGTGACACGACCTGTTAAGGACCCGTTAAGATAACGGGTGTGACACGACACGACCCGTTAAGATAACAGGTGTTACATGAAAACGACACGAACACGACATACACGACCCGTTTGCCAGGCCTAGTTATAAGGGTAAAGTTGTCAATTTATTAGTAGATCTTTTACTGAATGGATTATGTGAAAGTAAATTAAAACCTAAGGAGGTGTTAGTGTAATGTCTCATAATTAAGGGATTCTGTGAAAACTTGATAAACTCCAAAATGTGTTAGTGTAATTATAATTAACCCACTGGAAGAAGAAGACCTGTTATCATTTTATCACTTGGCTATCGAATTTAAAATAAAAATAAAAAGGTCAGTTCCATCGCTACCATTAATACCAAAGCCATCAAAATTTCCTTAACATTAGATTTTTTTTTTCTAAAGAAAGTTTATTATTATTAAGGTGAGGAGAGGGATGAAAACTATTACATAATTTAGGAGAAGTGAGTTTCTATCTCGGAATGCTTAAGTGAAAACTTAACACTTTATCTATTAGGATATTAGACTACATGCAAACAATAAAAAGAATGCTATTTGAGATGAAATCATAGAATATCTTTTGAGAAAAATAAAAAAATACACTTTGTGTTGCATTTTAACAATATATATATAAAAAAAAACTCATTGTGATTCATAAGCAAACAAGTGATTACCATATAGTGACGCTTAGTTGGCATGCTTAATATTTTAAGAATGGGCATTCCATTGTTTGGTTATTCAAACATCAAGGGCGGAGCTAGAATTTTTCTTTAGGTGGGCTAGTTGAAATTAGTATTATAATATCATATGTTTATATTTTTTTGTATATATAAAATTATATAATAATCAATATAAAAGAACAACAATAGAATATAAATTATTCCCAAAATCATAACCTAGCCGATAAATTCAAGGATCATATAAATAATTAACCTACTAATTAAATCAAGAATAAGTAAATAAAGAGATTAAGAACGTACCAAAGGTGACTTCATTGGAAAATCGTAACAAAAAAGAATTGCGGAAATAGGGATTAATAGTGGATTTAAAAAAAATTATTTTTCTTTTCTTGAGTAAGAAGCACATAGACTAAATCGCATAGGGTAAATGGTCCTTTTCTTTTACAAATAGGATAAAGGGGGACGAGAGATAGAACTAATTTATAATTTTTAGCATAAAACTTATTATTTATTACATATCCTCTACTAAATTGTATATTAAATATAACCTGTATTGAACTTGAGTGGGCTATAAGCATGAGTTTACAAAAGAATATTATTATTCACATGCCCATTTTTACCTCTAACACACTCTTATTATTTTTTTGTCGTTGATTATCTTCAATTTATTCTATCTGATAGCCGAAAATTGAGAGTAGTATGTGACAAGTAAAAATGAGTGCATGAATAGCACTGCTCTTATAAAAAACCTCCCTGGGCTACAACCCACCTTAGCCTTGTGGGTGGCTTCGCCACTGTCAAACATAGAGCTAAATTTTAAGGAGAGTTTCTCCAATGCACATCAAAGTGTAGATTTAAGTTATATATACGTACAAGAGCAATTAGATTATTTGGCCTAACGAGATCTACCGATTCTTGTTTAAACGTGTAACTTAAATATGTACATTTTTTATGTGCTTTGGAGAAATTTCATTGTTTGTTTCGAGTTTAAGATCATAAATATGGGGTTTCATGTTCAAGGTCTTGAGCTGGGGTCTCAAGTCCCAAACTTTTAATCCTAGCCTATAAGGAAATATAATTTATATTTTGTCGCATTCAATAGTTAACAAAACTGGTCACTTAGTATTGCGATTTAATAATATTTTTTTTATTGATAATGAAAAAATTTAAGTTTGAATCTCGTAGATAGTAAGCTTAATACTAATTTATTCTCTACATGGTGTTGTATGTGTCTAGTTCTTAATTTTTTTTCTGTTTGTTCAATTCAAAGATTAAAAAAAGATGGGCATTCAAAAGGTGAAAAATGATGTGTGGATACATTTCCAAACCATAATCCCCTTCAAAGCTGCCCACAACTAGCATGTGCAGTGAATAATCCAGAAACAGCGGGCTGTATTTTGCACAGAGCATTCGAACCGGGGGCTACCCCCTTTTTTCACAACACCCCGAAACCATTTAAATAATTTTTTTTATCAAAAAATTTCAGTCATCTAATTCAAAGAAAAGAAATGTTAAAATTCTTGAATTTATCCGATTTCAGTACCACTTTCCTGACAAAAATATATAATCGAAATGAAGAGACGATGCTTAGATTTGAGATAGAAACACTATATATAGCCAATGTCAAACAGTTTTCTCCGTCCATTAAATTAACTATAGTTCAAAATAAGATTTAGATGGCTGACCTATTAAACATCGCCAAGGAAACGCTTAGAACGTCTTTTGTGTCTTTGTTGTTGGCCCCATCACCAAAAGTAGCAAGATATGGGACCTCCTCTTTATCCAGATCTAAATCAGATACCCTGGATTGCAACACATAACCATGTTAGGAGCAGAAAAGGAAACATGTAACTGAGAGATTGAACAGTTTATCAAATTCCTATGAAAAAATTGCGAAACTTGATCAGCTTCTTTTTCTTGTTATAAAAATGAGCATTATTTAAAAGTATATTGAAGGAAGACAGCTAATAGTGTACCTACCTCATATTTCACTTGAAGTTGCTGTTGCAACTTGTGTAGTTGCCTGCACCTTGGAATCTTGGATTGACAAAAGCTGGAACAAGACTTGTATCGTAAAAACCACGTAAACAGAAATCAAGCTGTTATAATCGAGTAGTGCTACACTTATCATCTATTTGTACCATCACTTGATCATCTCTCTAATAGAAGTAGGATCCGCAAACGCATGCAGATCCCATCTCTATTACAAAGATGATATAAATAGATGGTAAGAATAACATTTGTGGTTATAATCTAGCACAAAATGAATCACTGAATTATCCAAAGTTTTGACATTTCTACCACCCCTGCAACCCTTCCCTCAGCAAAGAAAGTAACTTTAACGCCTCCAACTGCTCTTTTGATGTACTCACACTCAAGTTTCAAACTTTCTTCTTATTCTAACCCTTCCGACTATGAATTACAGATTCCCTTACAAAATTACAAATCGTGGAACCAAGCAATCTAAGTTTTTAGACAAATATTGAATGAAAACAAGCACATACACTCACCACTGTAGATTGATTAAGTGATCTCAGAACTTTGATTCTACCACCTCTTCCATCAGCTCCTACAACAATCAAATTACCAGAACTTTGATTCAGACCCCACTTGCACCATTTACCTAAATACCCTTTTGTTCCATCAAACCCAAGCAAGTACCCAGAAAATCAAACATCCCCTGTATTTTGAATTGGAATAACAAAAACAAAATTACATTCTCATCACATAAATCTTCCGGAAAATGTACTCATTCATGATATCTTGCACAGTAACTAAAAAAATTGCTTCAATAGTGTACCTGGTCCGGGATGCGGTTGTGGGATATGAGGCTCCTTTCTAATGTTAAACATGGGTAATCTTGTTCACCATCATCAAGAATAACAACATCAGCAATGTCAGCAGCAGGAGTCCGGCAGTATCGTTACAAGTGGGAGTTTCTTTCCTACTATCAGAAACTGCATCTGACCTCAATCAAGTGCACTTCTAGTTAACAACATCCTCATAGATTTATTCTTTCAATTAGGGATTTGAAAGTCCACGCTTAGCTGTAGAAAGTTTTGAAGCATCCTTATCTATTAAAGAGTAGGCATCTCTTACTTTATCATGAGCAATGGTGCTTGTACCATTTTAGTACAACTTAGATCCACATGGTCAGTGAAGTTTGAGTTTTCTGTTTTCCTATGACACAGTAGATCATTTTCCAAGTTTTCAGTCCTATCCAAGTTACGGATTGAAGCATAAGGATGTTTTCTTTGAACTTCTGGTGAACTGTTGACAGACACTGAATTAGTGTTACATAATCCACCATTCTCATAATTCCTTCACCCCGAGTTGCCTTTGAGCTTTTAAAGCCCTCAAAACTTCATTATCTTTTACTTTGACAACTGTCTCCAGTTCTTGTTGATAACAGATGTATCTCCAGCTATCTATAGCTATGAAAAAGGATTCGAAAGAGAAAAGCTAAGAAAGAAGTGTTTGAGAAATAGAGAGAAAGCTCTGATTGTATTGAATGAATTATGCAGAGTGTTTACAATGCTTTTATATGTCAACCAACAGCTTACTAACTAAGCTACCCTTCTTTATCTATTTAACAAATCTTATCCTCCAGATTCTAACTAACCACAACCAATTACACCCATTTCCAACCATATAATCTGACATGTCAACAACCATTGAGATACTGCCATGTGTCACTTATCATCCCCCCTCAATCTTGGCTGGGGATCCAAGCCTAAGATTGCAACAATGTTTAAAAAACATTGGACTATGTAATCATTTGGTTAAAATATCAGTTGTTTGCTCCTCAATGGGTACATATTGAACCAGTATATCCTTATTCTGAACTTTCTCTCGAACAAAGTGGAAGTCAGTGTCAAGATGTTTGATTCTAGTGTGAAAGACATGATTTGAACATAGAGCAAGGGCTGACAAGTTATCACAGTGTATGAGAGGAGGTTCAGGTAAAAATTGATGCAAATCCTTCAACAGATTTTGAATCCATGTAATATCAGCATCACAATGAGCAAGAGATTTATACTCAGCTTCAGTTGAACTTCTGGAAACAAAAGCTTGCTTCTTAGACTACCATGAGATTGGATTATGTCCAAGATAAACAACAAAACTAGTGACTGATCTCCTAGTATTGGGGTCAGCTGCCCAATCTGAATATGAGAAAGCAACAAGGGATGGATCTATTGAGGTTGAATAAGTGAGACCATATTCAAGTGTACCTTGCACATAGCGTAGGATCCTTTTGACCAGATCATAGTGCACCTCAGTGGGAGTATTCATATATTGACAAGCAGCATTAACAACATATGCCAAATCAGGTCGTGTGAATGTAAGATATTGCAAAGCTCCTACTACACTTCGATAGAATGTTGGATCAGGCAAAGGGATGCCCCCTGAATCAAGAAACTGAAAATGAGGTCTACATGGTGTATTAAAAAATTTACAATTATCCATTCCTGCCTTGTGAAGTAAGTCTTTGGCATATTTTGTTTGTCTGAGAAAAATATCTCCATTTAATTTGTATGTAATCTGCAGCCCCAAGAAGTATGATAATTTGCCCATATCCTTGAGATCAAACACATCCCCCAATTTTGTAATAACTGCTTGAACCTTTTCTGGATTAGAACCAGTTAGAATGATATCATCAACATAGAGTAATAATGCAATAACATCCACTCCATCGTATTTCACAAATAGACTAGTGTCAGATTGTGACATTGTGAACCCCATTGCAGGTAGATATCCAGTAAACTTGGCATTCCATGCTCGAGGTGCCTGTTTAAGGCCATAGAGAGACTTAACCAACTTGCAAACGTGATTTGGATACTGAGGATCAATAAATCCTTGTGGTTGGTGCATGTAGACCTCTTCTTCTAAGTCACCATGCAAAAATGCATTTTTAATATCAAGTTGTCTCAATTCCCATTTGTGTTGTGCTGCAAGTGAAATAATGAGTCTCACAGTAGTGTGTCGAACCACAGGACTAAAAGTTTCGAAATAATCCAAACCATGTTCTTGAAAATACCCCTGAGCCACCAAACGTGCCTTATATCTTGAAATCGATCCATCTGGATTCTTCTTTAGTTTGTACACCCATTTACTTCCAATAACTGCCCTGTGAATAGGTGGAGAAATTAAATTCCAAGTACCTTCACTCCAAAGTGCATCATACTCCTCTTGCATTGCATTCTGCCAGTGTTTGTTTGTTGCAGCACTTCAAAATGATGTTGGTTCAACAATATCATTAATGTGAGCCATAAAAGAAAAACCATTTTGACATGTATCTATATCATATAGTCTCAATGTAGACAATTCAGGCAAAAATGCAATATAACTAGAGTAATCTTTTCGAGAAATAGCACCAGTTTGCAACTTGGTTTGCATCCTGTGAGTGTGAGTATCACAGTGTGAGGCATTACCAATATTAGATGTTTCAAAGGGAAGAATTACCTCCAATTGTGCAGAATGAAGGACAGGTAACACAAAGGCTGTTTGTGGAGCTATGAAAGTTGTTTCAGATTGTGGAGATGATGTAGAACTGTCAAATGTAATGCTTGAACCTTGAAAGTGTGACTGTACCACTGGAATAGTAGACTCAGAACCAGAAAGCTGCACTTCATTACTAGGAGACATATTCACAGTGTTTGATATTATGTTAGCATTTGGAGAATCTACTGGAAGAACAAATATTGCACATGATCTGTGATTTGTAGCTTCCTGAGTATAATACATACCCTGAGATTGATCTTTGAAAACTGCAAAACTGATCTTGCAAGGAAACACATCCTCATTGTGAATAACATGCCTAGAAATAATAAATTTTCTAGTTTGTGGACGATAGCATATAACACCTTTGCATCCATGTGCATAGCCAAGAAAAACACATAACACTGCTTTTGGTTGTAACTTGTTTTCATTGTATGGTTTAATATATGGATAGAATGCACTACCAAACACTTTCAACTCTTGCAGCCTAGGAACAGCACCAAATAGTATTGATATGGAGAATTCAAACTTAAAGTCTTACATGGCATCCTGTTGATCAAAAATACAGAATGAGCATATGCATGAAACCACAACTCTTGAGACAAACCAACAACAATCATGAGTGTTATAACTGTTTCCACAATATGCCTATGTTTCCTCTCAACAACTCCATTTTGCTAAGGGGTATATGGACATGAAACTTTATGAATTATACCCTTTTGTGCTAGAAAATTTTGAAATCGTTTACTCATGTACTCTCCTCCTCCATCAGTTTGAATGCACTTAATACCAACATTAAACTGAGTAGATACAAAACTATAAAACTTGAGAAAGATATCAAAGACTTCTGATTTATTAACCAATGGGAATATCTAAACATATCTAGAGAATTCATCTACAAAGCTGACCTAATATCTGGAACCTTCAATGGATTTAGTAGGTGAAGGACCCCAAAGGTCAGAATGAATCTTTTGAAAAGGAAATACACATTTGTCTTTCTTATCCACAAAAGGTAATCGAGTCATCTTTCCTGAAATAGAAAATGAACACATATGTTGTGTATCATCTGCACTACTATCTATCTGAGATTGCTTCAACATTGTAGACAAAACTTCATTGCTCGGATGTCCACACCTTTGATGCCAAATCACATGCTTTACTTTCTGACCAAGTAATCCAGTTAGCTTGTTCTGAGACTTCACTGCAGCATTTGTAATCAACTTGGTAGAAATCTTAAACAACTCTCCATCATTGCTCCTTCCTTGGTATAGCACAACCTTGGTTACCTTGTCCTGCACAAAGAAATCATTCTCATCACATATGAACCAACATAAATTATCTTTACAAAGCTGTTTAACAGATAACAGATTTACTGCAATAGTAGGCACATGTAACACATTTCTCAAAATTAAAGAATGAGGTCATGTGTGCAATTTTGCATATCCAATGTGATGAATGGGCAAACTTTCCCCATTTCCAATTGTAATTTTATCAGTACCCTTGTATGCATTGACTTGTTGAAAAACATTCACATCTGCAATCATGTGATGTGATGCACCTGTGTCTACAATCCAAGTGTCACTTGGCAAGTGAGTTGGCTGAACTTGTGCTTGCATTGCAGTTACAGACTCTGATGGTACACTGCCTTGATAAGAAAAATTGTTCCTATGATAGTAGTCCAATGCACTGTGACCCTTCTTCCCACATATCTGACATTTTAACTACTGTACCACTCAAGCTTGGATTTGTAGACCTTTTCCAGCAATTTGGAGCAGTATGCCCTCTTTTGAAACAAATCTGACACTTTGGGACAATATGTGACCTTGTTTCAGTGTTACCAGACCAAGAGTTCTAGTTGTCATTATTCTGCTTGGTAACAGAAGATTGCCCTCTGCCATGACTTGTATTATTCCCACCTTGTGAGGATCAAAAACTCCCATTCCCATTCCCATTATTATTAGGCCTAAAAGACATTGGACAACCATTGGTATTAGAAAACTGCCTTGGAGCAGCAACATTTCCCACAAAACCATATGCATTTGGAAACTCAAAGTATCCTGGGAAAGAAGCTGATGTAGAAAAAAAATTGATTTCCAAGAACTTGAGGATACATCAGTGGCATAGTAGAAGAAACTGGTATTGAAATAAGTGGAAATGGCAAGGAACCACTATTTGAAAAAGTGCCTTGTGAGAAACTAGAAACTTGCATTCCAAATGATGAAGACCCACTTGGCATCTGAGTTAAAACACCACCAGTTGTACATGGAACCCTTCCAGAATTACTAGTATATCCCTGAGATGAACCTTGTGATGATCCTTGCATATATAATCCTATGAAATTATGAGACAGAGTATTCAAAAGAGATTCAGCTTCTCTTTCAGCACATAACAACTGCTCACGAAATTCTCTCAATGTGATAGAAGTATCCCAAGTAAGAATCACTGTCCTAATGGTAGAATATTCTCGAGGTAACCTAGATAAAACAGCCAAGACAAAGTCATTATTCGAAACAATTTCTCCAGCATTAAGTAATTGTTCTTTAATGGCCCTGAGTTTTGACAAGAATTGATCTATTGAATCTCCTCATTTCTGCAAAGTTTGAAATTTAGTCTTTAGAGTATTAACTCTAGCCTTGGACACTGATGCATACCTATCTTGTAAGCTAGACCAAGCATCATGTGCAGTTCTGCATCCAATAACATGCTCAATTGCTTCATTAGACAAGGTAGCAAGAAGTAAACTTAACAAAGCCATATCAATAGATTCCCACTCCAAGAAAGCTTCTGTGACTGCTGTAGTAACCCCATTTTCTGTATGAACGACATATTTTGAAGGACACACAGCAGATCCATCAAAGTGATCAAACAACTTATACCCTTTCAAGACTGATTTGAACTGAAAAGCCCATTTAGAAAAATTGCGATCATTCAGTTTAATTGTCAACATCCCCAAAACTCCCTTAATTTTCACACCAGGAACAGTCATGTTTCACGAATCAAAGTATTGCACAGAGATAACAACAATTAACACCTAAGAATTGCAGAACACCAGAGAATAGCTTCGTGCCAAAAAAACAACAGAAATGGCTTCGTGCCTAAAAAATTCAGCAAGAAAATGGCTTCGTGCCTCAACAATTGAGCAAGAAAATGGCTTCGTGCCTCAACAATTCAACAAGAAAATGGCTTCGTGCCCTAAAACTTCAACAAGATGAAAAAATGGCTTCGTGCCCTAAAACTTCAACAAGATGAAAAAATGGCTTTCTGCCCTAAAACTTTAACAAGAAAATCACCAAATGAAACATATCACCTGAGATCGACATGTACTCAGATCCACAGCTACAAAAAACCCAGAATTGTCGAGCCCAATAACATTTGCAGACCCACAGCAGATCGATGACTCTTGATACCATGATAACATATGTATCTCCAGCTATCCATAGCTATGAAAAAGGATTCAAAAGAGAAAAGCTAAGAAAGAAGTGTTTGAGAAATACAAAGAAAGCTTTGATTGTATTGAATGAATTATGCAGAGTGTTTACAATGCTTTTATATGTCAACCAACAACTTACTGACTAAGCTACCCTTCTTTATCTATTTAACAAATCTTATCCTCCAGATTCTAACTAACCACAACCAATTACACCCATTTCCAACCATATAATCTGACATGTCAACCACCATTGAGATACTGCCATGTGTCACTTATCACTTGTACCCTTGTCTGATAATAGCAAAAAAAAATCACTAAATTAGGTTTCACTCATCAATTGAGATTCAATTAAGATCATTCCATCACAAACTTACCTTCAGTTTTTTAATCTTTTAGCCTCCTGCTCCAGTTTTTTGCTCTCACGAGCTTCTCGTGCAAGACCATTGTATTTGTTTATTAAGTCTTTGTAATTCCTATTAGAAGCATGCACATCAAAGAATGCAAATTAAAATATGAGAAAGAAAAAAGCATACAAGGATGAAATGAGAGGTGACTGCTGTTTTATTTTACTTCAGATGGAAACACTCAAGGAAATCTCAAACATTCTGCTCCATCCATAAGAATTAAGTAAATTACAGCATAATATTTATATGGCTAACCTCTTACTCATCTCCGAGGACTTTCTTATAATATCTATCGTGTCTTTGGAGTTGAAAGCTTTGAAACCTCATCTTCATCCAGATCTAGATCCGATACCCTATAATTGCAACCTACGTAACCATTTTAGGAACAAAAAAGAGAACAAGTACTTGAGAGACTAGATTGCTTAATCTAGCCTTAGGCGTTGGCACAAGTGGCGAAGCATGTGTAGGGTTGAGTAAGTCTTATGTACATTGATAGGAGCATATTTATGCGCCTTAGTTAGCTTGTTCTTGTGCATTTATAATGTTTTTCCTTAGTAAAGTAGTCTTTTAAGCTAGTTTTATGTGTTTTCAGGTTCTAAGGGCAAAGTATGCAAAAGGATGCATTTTGGAGCCTTTTGGAGCACATTTGAGCTAGGAATGGACATCATATGCTTGGAGCCAAGAGGATGGACGAAATTGAAGATTTGAAGATGATGTTTCCTACTTGAACAAGGTTTCCTAGTCGAAGTAGGAAAGCGCTTAATTAAAAGATGAAATCCTAGTCAACGAGGGATTCCTAGTTGGAGATGGATTCCTAGAAGAATGAAGATTCCTACTCAAACAAGGTTTCCTACTAGAAGTAGGAAAGTTAAATCCGAATGGCATCAAGTTTCAGCAACAAAGAAGATTTCCAAGTCCTAGAAGGAAAGGTTTCCAAGATGACAAAGGAGAAGAATTCCAAGTCAAGAGAGGATTGAGACATGTTTTCCTAACGCAAGGAGGACTCCTAAGTGTTGTAGGACACAAATGAGAAGTTTCTAGAAGAGTTCCCCTCCTTGCCGTGGGTTTCATATATTTCCTATCAGTTCTGGGGCTTTCTAGAAGCCCTATCCCTAATCCCTACATTGGTGCCGCACCCTAGCTTCTAGATACCCTAGTTCCTTGCCTTGCAAGGCATTCTAGAAGGCCTATCATTATCCCTAAAAACCTGCCGCACCCTTATCTCTTATCCCTTAGGATTTCTGATTGTTTTAACCTTTTTCCTTGTGGATTTGGATTCTAGAAGTCCATATCTGATTCCCCTAGGGTTTTAAGTGCCTATATATACTCATATTAACCCCTAAATTAGATGACCACCTCTCATACACATTCATTCATTCCATAAAATCAGAAATTCGCCCAAACTCTCTCCACACCTTTGCCGCACCATTCCCTTCCCCTAAACACTACTACATCCCTCCATAACCATTCATCCATACACCTAAGGCCATAAACCTGTCCCTAGACCCTTTGCCGCACCAAGGAGGAGGAGAGGGATGCTTGGGAGTTCATGCAATTCAAGTCCGCGTCGCTGGAATTTCTAGGTGTTTTTTTTCCTTTGATTTCAATGTTTAAATTCAATTCTCTTTGTTTTGTGCGTATGAGGAACTAAACCCCCCCTTGGCTAGGGGGGGATTCGAAATACATGTTTATGCTTGCGTTATGATTTGATTACTTCTAATTGCGTTTCATAAGTTGTGAATTCAATTTACTTATCTACGTGAATTACATTGATTTGTGTGTGTTGGTTGAGAGTGCACGCTTAATTATCATGCATAAATTGAATGCTAGGATATAAGGAAATTTCACCTAATCGTTATGGACTTATATTCACAAGTAGTAAAGGTTGATGATCTCAATCGCGTTAAGTAAATTCTTGGCATAAGTTTCATGCAATCATAGTAACAAGTGCTTCGTCAATGCTTATGGTTTTCATAGAACTTAATGATTCTTGCTTGTATCTCTATTATGCAATCATGTAGGGGACTTGTGGGTAATGTTTTGGGTTGTCGTATGCAATCATCCAATTCAATAACGTTAGGAAAATCTGAAGGTTAATTTAAGCGGACCTAATTAACTTGGGGCGTTGAGAATTCATGGTTTATTGAAAAGCAATTGGAAATCGTTTTATATGCAAGTATAACATGTGTGGAGATGAACCCCTTAGCTAGCCTTCCATCCATCTAATTCAATCAAATTCGTTTTTAAAATCTGTTCTAATTCACAAAGTTTGTTTTGTTTTTAAATTCGTCCAAAATCAATCCCCCTTTTCTTTGTTGAGTCATAGTAGTTAGAAATCACTTTAGTTTGTGTTTTTAAGTGTCTTAGGTCAAGTTAAAACCAATTTTCGTCCAAGTTTGTGTCTAGTGTTCAAAACTGCCCAGATTGTGTTTTTAAGGCAGTTTTGAGGGTTTTGGTGCTGTTTTGAGTCTTTTGGTTTGTTTTGGTGTTTTAAAGTTTAGTTTAGCATTCTTTGAGTCTAGTTTAGTGTTTTAAACTTGTTTTTACGTATTTGAGTCAGTGTTCAAGTGATTTAGCAATCCCTCCTAATCCCCGGTCTAGAACGATCCCTACTTACATACTTTGCTACAATTGATAAAAAGAGGGTTTAATTTGTGTGCTTATATATTTCGCATCAAATTTTTAACATTCTGATTAACAAAATTACAATGAGCATTTGGAAACTGCAGCACATAGAAAAATCCACTCATAATTTGAAAGCTGCAAGCTCTTTGGCCAATGCCATGTTTCTTTCCTACAACCTCAAACGCTCCAACCTCAAATGCTGCAAGCATAGAAAAAAATTGACCAAAACTTAGTCAGGCTTATTTTCTTTTATAAATCAATCACCCTTATGAAAAAATAGTTTTAGTGAGAAGTACAGTTAATAGTTTATCTGTACTAATGGCAATTTTTAATGAATACTCACTAGGAAGCTGGCGGGTCGAGTTTATCACACATTTGACAGCTTGAGGGTCGAGTTTATCATGATGAAGAGCTTGAAGGTGCACATAACAAGTACAACCAAAGGTCCTGAGGTGAGACAAGTCTATAGGCCTGCCCTTCATGACTTCAAAGGGAGATTTATTATTCAACACCTGAGTTGGCAGTCTGTTAATGATGTAAGTGGCAGTGAGTAGGGCTAGAGACCAAAATTTCTTAGGAACATTCATTTGGATCATAAGTGATCGAGTCTTCTCCAATAAGTCTCGATTCTTTCTCTCTACCACACCATTTTGTTGTGGAGTACCAACACAGCTAGTTTGATGCAAAATGCCAACACAGCTAGTTTGATGCAAAATGCCATGATTGCTCAAGTAATTACTCATGTTCTTGGAAGTGTACTCGATGCCATTATCTGATCTAAACATATATAACTTAGACGAAAATTGATTGGTGATTAGATTGTGAAAGTCCTTAAAAGCATCAAACATATCACTTTTGAGTTTTAAAAGGTACAACTAGGTCACTCTAGAATAGTCATCAACAAATGTAACATAATATCTATACCCATCAAAGGATTCTACATGAGAAGGACCCCAGATATCTGAGTGAACAAGCTCAAAAGGTCTACTGGTTCTAGAATTAGAGGAAACAAAAAGGAGTCTAGTGGCTTTTGACATTTGTCAAGGTTCACACTCAAGTGTGTTTTTACAAAAAAAAAGGGAAACAACTTGCTCATCACAGGTTCTAAGGGATGGGCAAGGCGTTGGTGCCAGAGTTGGTGTTCTTGAACTTGACTTAAGTTGACACTGAGCTTTTTGACAAAATTGGACTCCTTTGAGAGATAGTAAAGTCCATTTAAGAAGAACTTTTAACCAATCTTCTTCTGAGTAACTCGGTCCTAAAACACAACATTGTGAGGGGAAAATATGGCAAGACAGTCTAAAGTTTTTGTGATTTTTCCTACTGACAAGAGCTGAAAAGGAAAAGAAGGAACATAGAGAGAAGTGGAATCAGTATGCTCACTCAACAATCTTGAAGGACTTACGTATGGTGTTCGACAAACTACGACACTACAACCTTAAGATGAACCCGTTACAATGTGCATTTGGCATCACCTCTAGGAAATTCCTCGGCTTTATTGTCAAGCATTGTGGCATTGAAGTGGACCAGTCAAAGATTAAGGCCATTCAAAGCATGCCCGAGTCAAGGAATCTACACGAGCTGAAAAGTCTACAAGGACGGCTTGCCTTCATAAGACTCTTCATCTCTAACCTCGCCGGACGCTGTTAACCTTTCAGTTGACTCATGAAGATGGACGCTCCATTCGTATGGGATGACCCTTACTGCAATGCCTTCGAAAGCATAAAAAGGTACCTAGCAAGCCCACTTGTTTTAGGAGCTCCCATGCCTGGAAAGCCACTCATCTTGTACATTGCTACACAAGAAGGTTCCATTAGAGTATTCTTAACGCATGAAAATGAAGACCAAAAGGAAAGAGCACTCTACTGCCTAAGTAGAACCTTCATTGGGGCCGAGCTCAACTACACCCCAATCAAGAAGATATGCTTTGCCTTAGTCTTTGCTGTCCAAAAGCTTAGACACTACATGCATGCTTACACTAACCATTTGGTTGCCAAAGCTGACCCAGTCAAATACGTCATGTCTAAGCCAGTTTTGACAGGGCAACTAGCAAAATGGGTATTGCTTCTCAATCAATACAAGATCATCTACGTTCCAGCTAAAGCCATCAAAGGACAAGCGTTAGTAGACTTCCTTGCTGATCATCCAATCTCAGCCGATTGGAAAATCTCAGATGACTTGCCTGACGAAGAGGTGTTCTACGTCGACATCTTCCCGACATGGACAATGTTCTTCGAGCGGGGGCATGAATAATATTCATGTCACCATAAAGACAAATACTACCCTATTCCTTCCAGCTAAGCAAGCTATGCTCCAACAACGTCGCTGAATCTCAGTACTTCCAGTCAACACTGAAGAGTGAAGACAGTTGCTGATCGACTACTTGGAGCATGGAAAGCTTTCGGACGATCCTAGACACCGCTCTGAAATACGTCGACGAGCACTTCACTTCCTCTACTACAAAGGAACACTCTACCGACGCTCTTTTGAAGGAGTACTTCTAAGATGTTTAGGTGAGGAAGAAGTTAATCAAGCCATGGAAGAAGCACACTTAGGCGTATGTGGAGCGCATCAATCTGGGCCAAAGCTGCACTTCCAGCTCAAAAGGATGGGCTACTACTGGCCAAGCATGGTGAAGGATTGCCTGGAACATGCCAAAGGTGCCAAGCCTACCAATTCCATGCCAACTTCATACATCAAGCACCTAAGCCATTATACTATACAATTGCTTCATGGCTATTTGATGCATGGGGATTGGATGTCTTAGGACCAATCACACCAAAGTCGTATGTTAGAGAAGCCTACATCTTAGCTACAGCAGATTACTTCTCCAAGTGGGCTGAAGTCGTACCCCTAAGGGAAGTCAAGAAGGAAACTGTTGTCCATTTCATCAAAGAGCATATCATCTATCGATATAGTGTGCCTCTCTACATCATCACCGATAATGGAAAACTGTTTTACAACCGACTCATGGACGAGCTCTACAAGAAATACAAGTTCAAGCATCACAAGTCTTCCATGTATCATGTTCCGACCAACGGTCTTGCAGAAGCATTCAACAAAACGATGTGCAACCTCCTAAAGAAGGTGATCAGCCGAACAAAGAGAGACTGGCACGAAAGAATAAGCGAAGCACTTTGGGCATATAGGACAACACATAGGACTCCTACCCAAGCTACGCCTTATTCTCTCGTATATGGCGTGGAAGTTGTTCTGCCACTCAAAAGTCAAATCCCCTCACTACGGATGGCCATACAAGAAGGCTTGACTGAAGAGGAAAACGCAACGCTGCGACTTTAAGAGTTGGAAGCACTCGACGAAATGAGGCTCGAAGCTCAATAACACCTGGAATGCTACCAAGCACGACTATCGAAGGCATTCAACAAAAGGTTTGCCCAAGGTTTTTCTAAACTGGAGATCTTGTCTTGGCATTACAAAGACCCATCATCACAACTAACAAAACAAAAAGCAAGTTCACATCAAAGTGGGATGGATCTTATGTAATACAAGAGGTCTACACCAACGGTGCCTACTTAATCATGGCGGAAGATGGCTTGAAGATCGGCCCCATTAACGGCAGATTCTCGAAGCACTATTATCCCTAAGGCAAACACTCAATGCTCATTGCCTGCATGAGCCTAAACTGCACTTGGCACAACACTCCTTGTTCACACGAGCTTAAAAGGCGACACCCAACGCTCTTAGCCCGTAAGAGCATAAACTGTGTGCAGCAAAAAAAAAAAAAAAAAAAAAAAAAAATCACCATCATGATCACCATTAAAATCGCCAACATCCATCACTCATTTGAACTACGTAATGATTTGATCCCTCCTCAACCAAGGGTACTTAGGCAACTAGAAACTTCAAAACTTTAAGTACAGTCACATCACCAACAAAACACAAATACTTTGAAGAATAAAGAGCAAATTGAAATATGAATACTTTATTTCTTTAAGGGAAAAAATTTGGCTACAAAGCCTTATTACAAAAAATGAGCAAAGGCAAAGAAGGCTTCAAGCACAAAAATGGAAGACACTACTTGAAAGCTATGTCCCTAAAACTACGGCGACGATCTTCAAGAAAGCCTTCCAAAGTCCTCAAAGTCTCTACGTTGGTAGGAGACCAAGGTGGGCACTTCCATGGCCGCACCCTTCTCTTGCTCTAAGCGTAAAATCTCTTCTTGATGTTAGGAAAGTGTAGCTTCATGCGCCAATGCTTCTAGTCGTGCTTGGACAGAAGCCAAAGAAGTCCCTGTGACTTGATAACCTTCCGAAGCAGCTTGCTTAGAAGACCGAAATTGGGCAATTAATAAGTCTATTGCCGCAAGTTGTTGAGCTTTAATCTCTAGACTTAATTTCTTCAAGGAAATAGCATGCAAAAAAGAATACTCAGTTAAGGTAGCCATAAGTTCGGCAAGCTTGGCTCTCAAGAGTGAGGAATCAACGTTAAGATGGTTAATCACAGAAACAAGCTTCAATAAGTCCTCATATAGCAAAGCAAGGTCCTTCAACATGCACTTGAAAATCCTCTTCTCAATATGGCTCTTAAGATGCATGGCCGCGTGAAGCTTGATGCGATGGATAAACTGCTATGTGCCACTAAGGCTCGGCCCCCTCAAAGAGATCTCAAAGCTAGTCGACAAAGGTGTTGGACGCATGACTGGCACTTGCACACCTCCACCTACACACGGCACTTGGCGAATTTGGAATGAGCTCTGCACCAAGCAGATCCCTAATCTCCTCGGCCGTAAGAATATCGCCTCCAAATAACATCTCCATATAGGAATGAACACCCATGTTCGCTGAGTCAAACTGAGAATGCTCAAACACCTTTTTCTTCTTGTGACAAAAATTTATGTCGATATCATCCAAAGCATCTTCTCACGGTCACTTGTTCAAAACCTGTTGACGTTGCCACAAGCCAAGCTCATCTTTGTGCGAATTAACTTTGTCGCCCTCCTCTTCTAAAGCATCCGGATGTTGAGAAGATAAGCATAGATGTTGACGAGCTAAAGTCACAGGTTCATCCTGCAAAAGCGTTGCACTCGTACAATCAAAAGGTGCTAGCTGCACAAGAACCGTAGAATAAGCCTTTCTTGGCGTATCATTGTGTGAATGAGAAGAATTGGTACCACTTGCCATCCCCAAGTCACCACGGTACACCTTTAACCACCAACCTACGTAGGCACGGGTCACTGGATTGCTCTTAAACTCGTCTTTGGCTGGTAGAGTATTATAAGCATTTGTGCATACATGGGTACAAGACTCCCAATGCATATACACGACTTGCAAAAATTCCGGCTATGTATTTCCCTTTAGCTTGCCTGGCACGTGTATTTCCCTTCAGTTTGGCTTGCAAAGATTCAGGCTGTGTATTTCCCGTTGAGGGCTGTATGGCTGAATAATGCATCGGTCTCCTTATCGCGAAGAAACATACCCAGAGCGAAGACTTGTAAGATAAGACAAGTCGGAGGAACGAAGGTGTGAGTCATCTATAAGACCTCGCCACACCAAGCTAACTCTTGCTAGGTGGTCCATCCTCAAGCTGTTACAACTTCTAAATAGCACATGCGCCTACGAATCATCAAGACTCTTCGCGGCAAGCACGCCAGAATACCTCGTCTTCAAAGGCCCTAGCTTGATTGGAGTTGGTGAAGAAAGCCTTGGCTTGTCTAAAACTGATGAAGAAAAATGAGTGCTAAAGGACTCACCCAACCAACCATACACATAGTGGTAGGGATGTACCGTAACACGATCTTTGGTGCTCGCTGAGTTTGAATCAATGCCCAAGCCGTTCTAAATATTGGCTAAGACTGGAATAGCAAGATTAAAGGATTCACCTACAGCCATCTTGCTAGCAACTTGGAAAACTCCGGGATGGATAAGGTTGACGTCGTCTTTGGGGAAAACAAACTTACAAAGCCAACAAGCTAAGAGAACGGCTAGGTAAGATTGTTCCAAGTGCTCTGGCACTATGCCAAGATCCTCAAATGCTCTCAACTTAACAAGAATACGACGCCCAGCTGGACTAATAACACCTGACGAATCTGAGTCTCCCTTCGGCCTAGTTGTCTTGTTACGGCCACTTTTCTTCCAATGCCTCTTGTACTTCATGGCATCCCAGTACCAAAATCTTTACGGTTGACTTACCTTAAGCCTCATGGGAAAGCTTGTGATACGCCCAAAACAAATAGCGATAACTCGCAGGCAATTCTCGGCTGTTGCGATGAGAAAACTCCTCCACGTTAGGAACAACTTCATCATAAAATTTCCCCTGGATCGGCAAGCCTCCTATCTTCTGGAGGTTCCAAAGTGAAATCGACATCTCCCCTTGAGCTGTGTGAAGAGTGTTGGTTGCTGAACACCAGTGTTTGAAGAACGCATGAAGGATGGAAGGATGACGATCGTAGCTAAACAAAGATGTGTACACAACGTGATAAAGGACCACGTTGGTAAGCACATCTTTGGATCGGCTCAAGACATCTTCAAGCCACTCCCAGTAAAACTCAACATAGGCAGCTTCCCCAGTAGTCAACAAGGCACTACTCTAAGTCACAGCTCCGCTGCAGATATGATCACCAAAAAGCTCAAACAAAGTCGGTGAATTATCACAAACATGATGTGAAGGGTTCAAAACCAGAACCTTCGATGTACATGCCTTGAGAAAACAAAGTCGGTGAATCATTACCTCCAAAGACTCTTCAGAAGACCATGACTTTATGTGCATTGAGTTGTCTTTTACAGGAAGAATAAGTGCCTTAGTCCGGTCAATGACGCACAAAGCTTCAACGTCGTTCCCCTATCTTGTGAATCACCTTCCTTCACAAGAATGGTGATGGTATTGTTCTTGAAACACTTGAAAAATACCATAACTGCAACAAAACAAACAAGGAAACAAAAGGGCACGGCAAGAAAAGAAAAGAAAAGAAAATTTCTTTAATTTTTTTTTTTGCTTCGCCAAAACAAAAGACATGCAAGACTAACCTCGTGAGTGTCAAATGATGATGTTGATGAAGCTGCAGCGATGAAAGAAATCAACCACAAAGCTTGATCGAGCACAACAAAGTGAATAGCTCCAAGCAACGGCAAGGGGCAGACCAACGTCACCACGGAGGAAAGTTGTGACCAAAAGGCACTACATAGCGCAAAAACACTGTAGTCTTTTGCACAACCCCACACGGTAAAAGCGACACACTGCAACAAGCTCCAAGTAGCAACTGCAGGGCATGCCAGCGGCAGCAGCAGCAAGAGGCACGACTACGTCACTACCGAGGAAAGTTATGACTAAAAGGCACTACACAACGTAAAAAAGCTGCAGTGTTTTGCACTACTCCACACCGTAAAAGTGACGCACGGCAACAAGCTCCAAGCAACAACAACAGGCACGGCAAGCATAGTAGAAATGAAGGAAAAAAAGTCCTTCCATCATGCCATGGGAAATCAAAACAAGAAACAAATTTTTTTCCCCCTTTTCCATGGGAAGGAAAAAAAAGGGAAAGTGAAAAATGCACATCCTACTCACCCAGGGATAAGCATTACATATTTCCAAAACCTTGAAGGAAATCACAAAAGCTTTCCAACATTTTGAAGTCACCTTCATTACCAAAATTGAAGAAGATTCCTATCGAAGGAAGAAAACATTTTTTTTTCCTACAACCACAAGGAAAAATTCAAAATGCGCCAAATGTATTTTGTCAAAGATTATGGGAAATCAAATACGCACAATAACAAATTTCCAAAACCTTGAAGGAAATCACAAAAGTTTTCCAACATTTTGAAGGAAGTCACCTTCGTTACCAAAATTGAAGAGGATTCCTATCGAAGGAAGAAAAACATTTTTTCCCTACAACCACAAGAAAAAATTCAAAATGCGCCAAATGTATTTTGTCAAAGATTATGGGAAATCAAATATGCATAATAAGTATGTGTCGATTTATCCATTTTTAAAATTTCTTTCAAGATCAAGCCTTTACGGCCCTTGAAGAAACAAAATTCATTTCTTTCATGATCAAGCATCTACATCCCTTGAAGAAAAGTTTCATTTCATTCACGACCAAGCCTCTATGGCTCTTGAAGAAATGTTTCGTTCAAGAAATACGCCTCAACGACCCTTGCCAAAATTCATCACCTCTATTCAAGATCAGGCCTCAACGGCCCTTGAAGAAATGTTTCGTTCAAAATCAAGCCTCTACGACCTTTGAAGGAGCAAGCTAATTCAAGATCAAGTCTCAACGACCCTTGAGTTAGAATATTCACATGGTAGGACTTCAAAACACGTTTCTTACATGTGATAAGCACATGCTTACAATGTGCCTTGAAGTGGGGGCATTTGTAGACATGTAAATTTCGTTGCATACAAATGATGCATTGCAAAGCTCAACGTGGCATATAACTCATCACAAATGGCCAAGTCATCAATGACATGTGGCACAAGTCAAGCAAAGGAAGTATAAAACTTCCCCAAAGTTTGGCAATAAGGGAGAATTCCCTTTAAATTCGACTAGGGAATCCAAATTGATCCTAAAACTGGAAAGAAAGCTAAAGTATCTTCATAAAATAAGTAAGAATTGAAGATTGCTCACAAAATAGGCAACAAGATCCTTAAATTCGGCCAAGGGAGTAAAGTGGCTGAAATTAAGACACAAAACATGCCTAAAATCATCCTAAAGGCAAGCCTTGAGAAGCTTATAAATACAAGGTCCTCCCCTCCCACAAGCATAGGGTTCGAAAAATCTCTACATAGAAGAACCTTTGCCAAACATTTGAAGACTAATACGCTGCCAAAGCTCTCTTCGAAGAACATTCAATCAAAGCCGAAGCTTTCTCTCGACCAAAGCCGAAGCACTTCCTTGAAGAATCAACAAGCGCTCGTGCCGATTCCTTCAAGACTCTGTTGCAAGCTTATAAACTTGTAGCAATGTTCGTTTCAAGATCAAGTCGCCAAGACTCTTGAAGCAATGAAATCCCGCATTAAACACTACCTTTTGTCGCAGCTTTGAGGTGAAGACCTTCCACACACCGTTTCAAGCTCAAAACTTGAAGTAATTGTTCAACCGTTTGTTCGAGATCAAGTCATTGCGACCCTTGGATCAAAAATCACGCATCTACATCAAATTTGAAGACTGAATCAGAGGAAAAGTTGTAAGCAGAGATTGTAACCTACAAATTCAAATCAATACAAATTTACTTTGTACACGTGTTTTCGTTTCATTCGATACAGAATTTTCGTGTTTACAGGGTCAAATCGACCCAATACAAATAAAAATGGAATCCAAAACCTGGATCGGAGATCCGAACCAGATTCCAACCCAGAATCCGACTCTACCCATTTCCGAAATGGATCTGGAGTATTCCTTGAATATTCCTTGTGTTGACTTTTACGAAATTTTCTTGGGAATTCTCCCAGACTAATTTTGATGCCCTCAATCTTTTTTTGAAATCCATTTAGTGAACTTCTGAAGTTTTAATGTAGCTGACAAGATTGATGTATTGGTTGACTTTTTGGGTTGACCGTTGACTTTTCGTTGAGTTTTTATGAAAATTGTCGAGGACCCTTCTTAGGGTATTTCGACGCACTGATTCCAAATCTCCCGTCCATTTTTCCAAATTCAAATGTTTAAATTGAGTTTTACTAATGAGTCTCTATTATGCTTAGGCACGATTAGCATCAGCAATCCGTAATTACTAGTTTGAGTGACTACGATTTCGCTTGTTTCTGTGAGTGAGTCTTTTCTTTTATATAGTATATAGATTCATTTAGTTTCCATACATATTAATAATGCATTTTCTACGTGATGCCATAATTAAACTGTATATAAGAAATATCGTAGTGATGAGATTTATGAGATCATTATAAATCTTACGGGATGCCTTAATTATATTTACTGCCATGAATAGTATTATGTCGACTTGAATTATCGATTTACCGTTACATGATCACCTTTACGTTTTCTGCTCATCGTGTGCTACACTGGTTGTAATACCCTTTTAAAAGAAATGATTATATATATACATATGTGTGTAGGTAATTATTTTTATTTCAAACGTAATGATTTTGTTGGATTTCTTTTATATACTATATGTACAATTATTTGTATTTTGACATGAAAGTTAGTAGGGACCCCTTCACTACAAAAATATATTTTGGTGCCAAACTAGTACTTTTATACTCAAATGTCTCCAACTAGAGAGGTTTCTATTATTTGGCATCCTCATCATAATTTTGTAACTTTGTCTAGTAACTGTGTAGCTTATATATATGCATTAGTTTGATTTGTTAGGGTTTCTACTTATCCTTTTCATGCCAATAGCAATTAAGTTACCCTTGCTAACCTTTTTGATCTTTAATTAGTGAAGTGTAAAAGGGTTGGAGAGTTAAGCTCCGAGAGGTGGGAATTTTCTAGTAGAGTTAGCTTGATTTTTCTCCAAAGGATGAGGTGGAAGTTGGTAATTAATAGAAGCTAATAATTAGGGTGAAGAGGTGGAGTCTATAGCATGTGTATGTTAGTCTATTAGCATGCATGAGGCAATGTTTGTGGTATTAGAAGTGTTTACTCATCAATCTAAAGGAATCTTAATCATTTGGGCAATATTCTCACTCCAATACAACTCTATCAAGCTTACCTTGAGATAAACCTTTACGTGGCCTTTGATGTTTGCATCCATCTTGCATGATATTCATTTGTTTATGATTAACTTGACACTTGTTGCTTTGCCATTGAAACACTCATCATTGTTAACTTGTTGCCTTGTTATTGGAACACATTTTATGTCTAATGATTGGCACAACACTTGGTTATTTCCATTCGCACACTTGGGAGATTTGTTTGGAGAGGAGGATGTCATGCAATCTTTGTAAAGGAAGGAGTAAGAACCAACGGAGGACATGGAAAAAAGAGAGGAAGAAGAAGAAGAAAAAGAAAAAGAACAACTCCAACAAAAAGCATTCTCCCTTTCATATTACCTCTTATCTTTCTTTTACATATTGCTAAGGCTTTAAGCCATCTTTCATTGTAAGTCTCTCGTATATAGTGAAATACAATGAAAGAAAACACCAGTGATTTAGTCGATTTGGCGAACCACTTAGATCTTGTGCTATTTATGCATTTACATTTTGAGATCATTGTCATGAGAAGCACTCCCACCAAACCATAAAAAATCTCCATTTATTTCCCTTGAGAATGCTGTAAAATAAGGGAGACAAATCATAGAAAATGCATGAGAGCTTACCCAACATAATTGCTCTATGGAACTCAAATGGGGTTATGCATCAATATCACCTAGAGAAAGATGGAGTAAAATGGTAAAGTAATATTTCTCAATTAGATTATTGTGTGTTATCAATACTATATTATTGATAATAATACAATTTTGGCTACCAACATTTTGATTAGTGTTGAAGATGTTTTGTTGGAGAACAATTCAGAAATAAATAAAAAATAACATAAATAATAGAACTTGAAATTCAAATACTTTATTAACTAACAATACTTGCTATACATAATGAAATTACATAAACAAATACAAGAATTAAAATGATACTAACTTGATTCCAACAGGTAGAGGCTAGCACAAAAGCTATGTCCTTCAAACAGTATTTCCGTCTCACTTTTGTGCTTGTGGTTCTACAACGTCTGCTCGACCAGGATACAACTACCTAATTCTACAACCCGCACTGAATTATAGAATTCTAGCGAATTGCTTTGTGAGTTTACTTTCTTTGAATGTTTGTACGGAAGAGAAGGAAGAAGAAAAGATGAAGATCAATGGAACTGATGACTCCAGTTATATAGGCTCTTTCATACCTCTTCAAATACCTTTTGGATGTATCTGAAGCTATACAATTCTTTCCAAAGAGTTGTGTCTATTAATCAAAACGTTTTTAATTAATTTTAATTAAAAACTTAATTTGAAAATTAAAACTAATTGATCAGATTAATTTTAATTCTTAGGCCCCAAGGCCCAAGGCCCTTGTCTTGATTAATTAATATTAATTTATATTAATATTATGGTATAATCATCAAGCCTAATCCACATAATTAGTGGCCCAAGCCTCAATCCCCATTCCAAATGGTCCAACACCTAATCACTAATAAGGGAGACTAAAGTAATATAAGGACCTCAAGTTTCCTTGAGTTCCCCGATGTGGGACTTAAAGGAGCTCAAAACTCCAACATGTTTTAGAGCATGTGATTATTGATATCCATGTTACATGGCGTATACATGAGCATGCAAAGCAAGAAAGAGAGTTGAGTTGTGTTGTGTCAAGTGCTCACTTGTGTAAAGAGTTTGAGTTGTGAAGATATTCAAGGGCTCGAGAATGCCTTGAATATAAAAGAATGAATCTTGTATATGTCAGGCATCGAGAATGGGCTTGAATATACAACTGGGCGTCGGGGGAACTGCCTACATAAATAAAGTGGAAATTAAGAATTTAATTCTGAAAATTGGGCTTACGGGATGAACGGGAGTTAACTCATATTCTAAGGTATTCAGAGCCAAGTGATATAAGCATGGTATAGGACGTGCAGGCTTAGATGCCTTAGGTATGTGTTAGCGGGATTAGAAGGGAGTGAGTACATTCATCCATCTCATTCGCTCTATTTCATGCATTTGGAAAAATTGTTGCAATTTAATTATTATTTTGTTGGTACTTTTTGTTGTGAATTAATTTGTGCACTATAGTTATTCCTCTGTGTATTCGATAAATTTTATGTAAGATTTTGTTATATGATGTATGGTGTAATCGTTGTAATTTTACTTTATTTTCCACCATATCTTGGTTGTAGAATTTATTTCTATAGCTAAGATATGGCTCACACCCTAATTCGTGAATAGTCCTTATTCGCGGGTCGGGGCGTGACACTGGTATTAATACTTGCCCAGGCAAGGGCCAGTCTTCAGGTGTATGTTCACATCGCACCGTACACTAACTTTGGATCCATTGTAGGTGCCAATCCTGTCTTAGATTGCAATAGGAAATTAGGACTCGTTCATGATACGTAAGCGTCAGTCTTCACGTGATTGTAGTACTTGAAGGTAAATCATTATTACACCCAGTCATGTTCATGTCAGAATATCTTCGCATGAACTCATCTGTGCTATGTTGATGAGCACTCGATATGAGATTTTTGTTTATGCGAGAAATTGTGATTATCAGATGTTATGTGTTTATTTATGAAATATTGTGAAATATTGCATTCTCGGTCTTCAAATTTGATGTAGATGCTTGATTGTTGATCCAAGGGTCGCGATGACTTGATCTTGGATGAACAATTGAACGATTGCTTCAAGTTTTGAGCTTGCAAACAACGCGTTGATGGTCTTCACCTCAAGGGTGCGGCAAAGGGTAGTGTTTGATGTGGAATTTTGTTGCTTCAAGGGTCTTGACGACTTGATCTTGAAACAAACGTTGCTACAAGTTTATAAGCTTGCAACAAAGTCCTGAAGGAATCGGCACAAGTGCTTGTTGATTCTTTAAGGGAGTGCTTCAGAGGTTTGGCAGAAGTTTGGCAGCGTATTAGTCTTCAAAGGTTTGGCAGAAGTTCTTCTGTGTAGAGATTTTTCGACCCTTATGCTTGTGGGAGGACCTTGTATTTATAGGCTTCTCAAGGCTTGCCTTTAGGATGATTTTACTCCCTTGGCCGAATTTAAGGATCTTATTGCCTATTTTGTGAGCAATCTTCAATTCTTACTTGTTTTATGAAGATGATGTAACTTTCTTTCCAATTTTAGGATCAATTTGGATTCCCTAGCCGAATTTAAGGGGGATTCTCCCTTGTTGCCAAATTTTGGGGAAGTTTTATACTTGCTTTGCTTGACTTGTGCCACATGTCATTGATGACTTATCCATTTATGATGGGTCATATGCCACGTGGAGCTTTGCGATGCATCATTTGTATGAAATGAAATTTACATGTCTACATATGCCCCCACATCAAAGCACGTTGTAAGCATGTGCTTGTCACATGTAGGAAACGTGTTTTGAAGTCCTGCAATGTGAATGCTCTAACTCAAGGGTCTTCGAGACTTGATCTTGAATTAGTTTGCTTCTTCAAGGGTCGTAAAGGCGTATTTCTTGAATGAAACATTTCTTCAAGGGCCGTCGAGGCTTGGTCTTGAATAGAGGTGATGAATTTCATCAAGGGCCGTTGAGGCGTATTTCTTGATCGAAACATTCCTTCAAGGGCCGTGGAGGCTTGGTCTTGAATGAAATGAAACTTTTCTTCAAGGGTTGTAGAGGCTTAATCTTGAAAGAAATGAAATTTGTTTCTTCAAGGGTCGTAGAGGCTTGATCTTAAATGAAATTTTGAAAATGGATAAATCGGCACATACTTATTGTACGTATCTGATTTCCCATAATCTTTGACAAAATACATTTGGCGCATTTTGAATTTTTCCTTGTGGTTGTAGGAAAAAAAATGTTTTTTTTTTCCTTCGATAGGAATCCTCTTCAATTTTGGAAACGAAGGTGACTTCCTTCAAAATGTTGGAAAGCTTTTGTAATTTCATTCAAGGTTTTGGAAATATGTAATGCTTATCCCTGGGTGAGTAGGATGTTCATTTCTTACTTTCCCTTCTTTTCTTTTTTTACACAGCAAGGGGGAAAAAAATATTTGTTTCTTGTTTTGATTTCCCATGGCATGGGATTTTTTTCCCTTTCTTCTTTTGATTCCACGGCAAGGAAGGAGTTTTCCTTCCTTGTTTTGATTTCCTACAACAAGGAGGTATTTACTTTCCTTTTTTTTTCAATTTCCCATGGCAAGGAAGGAGTTTTTTTTTTTCCTTGTGATTTCTTGCAGCAAGGTGGGCTATTTTTCTTTCCCCTTTTGATTCTACTTTCCCTTTTTCTGTTTTGGGAAACATGTCATCTGACTTGCATGCCCAGTTTGAGGTTGATTTCTCTTCTGGAAAATTCTGAAAAAATATGGGAAACGTAGCTTTGTCTCTTATCTTTCTAGGAATATATCACATGTCACTAGGAAAAATCGGGAAAGCCTTCAACTTTGCATTTTCCTACAGCTGCGCAATCCTGACGGGAAAGCAACTTCTGTGAGAATGATTTTGAAAACTGGAACGTTTGGCTTTAGGGAAAATTATGAAATTTGGATATAATGATCCTTAGCCACTTAGCTCCCTTCTCCAATTGGCCTTGCATCAAAACTCTTCCGGAAAATTAAATTATCACCAAAAACGTCATGCTTGCGCAGATTGGCTGAAACTTGCCATTTTTTGCTTGGAATTTGCGTCCTTCTTTTGGTTGGAATGTGCTTCCTTGTTTTGATTTTCCTTTTTCTATTTGGGTATGTATTTCCCTTAGAGCATTAGGAAGCAATTGACCCCTATTAATAGGACCATTGGGTGTGCATTTTTTTTCATAACACACAATTCTTGCCGTGGGCTTGCTTGGAGCTTTTGCCGTGGGTTTTGCTTGTTGCTGCTGCTTGGAGCTTGTTGCATTGTGTCATTGTTTACCACGTGGTGCTGTGCAAAAGACTGCGGCATGTTTATGCTATTTAGTGCCTTTTGGTCACAGTATTCCCTTGGTAGTGACGTTGCCGTGCACATTTGTTGTTGCTACTGCCGTGTGCATTGTTGTTGCTCCTTGCTATGCCCCTTGTTGCTGTTTGGTGCGAGTTGTAGTTTGTTTGAAGCTTGTTGCACTGCTTCACTTTTACCGTGTGGGGTTGTGCAAAAAGACTGCAGCAAGTTTATGTTGTGTAGTGCCTTTTGGTCACAGCTTTCCTCAGTGGTGACGTTGTCGTGCAGTGCAAGAAACTGCTTGCGTAATCACTACGGGGTTGCGTAGTGCAATTACGTGGTGTTTTGGTTTTCTTTGCTACTATAGCGTGCTTGAAGGACCACCATGTAGCTGCCATTTTCGCCATGCAATGCAAGAAAATGCTTTCGTAATCGTTGCGGGGTTGCGTAGTGCGATTAGTGGCATTTTGGTTTTCTTTGCTATTGTAGTGTGCCTTGAAGGACCATCTTGTAGCTACCCTTTTTGCCGTGCTTGATCAAGCTTCATGGCTGATTTCTTCTTGTTGTTGTGGCGTTGTCATCATCATTCTTCAACGTTCACGAGGTTTATCTCGCATGTCTTTTGCTTTAGTGAAGCGATTTTTTTTTCTTTGTCGCCCCACTCTATGCATATGTTGCCTTGTTTGTTTTGTTGCAGCCATGGTATTTTTCAAGTGTTTTAAGAGCAATACCATCACTATTCTTGCGAAGGAAGGCGATTCGCAAGATAGGGGTATGATGTTGAAGCTTTGTGCGCCGTTGACTAGCCCTAAGACGCTTGTTCTTCCTGCTAAAGACAACTTGATGCATATCAAGTCGTGGTCTTCTGAAGTGTCTTGGGAAGTAATAGATTTTTGTCGACCATCTACGAAAAAGAAGGTGAGTACATCGAGGATTCTTATTTTGAATCTTTCGCACCATGCTCGTAACAATTCTCTGGCTTTGTTTAAGCTTCTTGGCAATCGTATCCACGGTGGAGCTGTGACTTGGAGAAGCCATCTTTGTTTTTGCTCATTTTGTAAAACAACTTTGTAGACGAATTCTTCCTTTAAAGAAATAAAGTATTCCCGTTTTGAATTTGCTCTTTATTCTTCAAAGTGTTTGTGTTTTTGTTGATGTGATTGTATTTGAAGTTTTTGAAGTTTCAAGTTGCCTACGTACGCTTGGTAAAGAAAGGATCAAGTCATGACGTAGTTCAAATGAGTGATGGGTTTTGGCGATTTTGGTGGTGATTTTGATGATGATTTTGATTTTTGTTTTGCCATACACAGTTTATGCTCTTGTGGGCCATGATCGTTGGGTGTCGCCTTTTAAGCTCGTGTGAATGAGGAGCGTTGTGTGTATTTGGTGCCGTTTGCAGTTTAGACGTATGCAGGCGAGGAGCATTATGCCGTTTGTAGTTTAGACTCGTGCAGGCAAGGAGCATTGTGCCACTTACAGTTTAGGCTCGTGCAGGCGAGGAGCTTTGTGTTGTGTGCAGTTTAGGCTCATACATGCAATGAGCATTGAGTGTTTACCTTGAGGGTAGTAGCACTTCAAGAATCTACCGTTAATGGGGCCGATCTTCAAGCCATCTTCCACTATGATTAAGTAGGCAACGTTTGTGTAGACCTCTTGTATTACGTAAGGTCCATCCCAATTTGATGTTAACTTGCTTTTGTTTTGTGAGTTGTGATGATGAGCCTTCGTAATGCCAAGATAAAATCTCCAGTTTGGAAAGACCTTGGGCGGACCTTCTTGTTGAACGCCTTGGATAGTCGTGCTTGGTAGCATTCCAGGTGTTGTTGAGCTTTGAGCCTCCTTTCGTCGAGTGCTTCCAACTCTTGAAGTCGCAGTTTTGTGTCTTCCTCTTCAGTCAAGCCTTCTTGTATGGTCATCCTTAGTGAGTGGATTTGACTTTCGAGTGGCAGAACAGCTTCCACACCATATACGAGAGAATAAGGCGTAGCTTGGGTAGGAGTCCTATGTGTTGTCCTATATGCTCAAAGTTCTTCGCTTATTCATTCATGTTAGTCTCTCTTTGTTCGGTCGATCACTTTCTTTAGAAGGTTGCACAGTGTTTTGTTGAATGCTTCTACAAGACCGTTGACCGGAGCATGATACATGGAAAACTTATGCTGCTTAAACTTGTATTTGTCGCAGAGCTCGTCCACGAGTCGGTTAGAGAACTGTTTTCCGTTGTCGGTGATAATGTAGCGAGGCACACCATATTGATAGATGATATCCTCTTTGATGAAACAGATGACAGTTTCCTTCTTGACTTTCCTTAGGGGTACAACTTCAGCCCACTTGGAGAAGTAGTATGTTGCAGCCAGGATGTAGGCTTCTCCAGCAGATGACTTTGGTATGATTGGGCCTACAACATCCAATCCCCATACATCAAATGGCCATGAAGCAATCGTATGGTGTAATGGCTCAGGTTGTTGATGTATGAAGTTGGCATGGAATTAGCAGGCTTGGCACATTTTGGCGTGTTCCAGGCAATCTTTCACCATGCTTAGCCAGTAGTAGCCCATCCTTTTGAGCTAGAAGTGCAACTTTGGTCCAAATTGATGTGCTCCGCATACGCCTAAGTGTGGTTTTTCCATGGCTTGATTAACTTCTTCCTCACCTAATGATCTTAGAAGTATTCCTTCAAAAGAGCATCGGTAGAGTGTTCCTTTGTAGTAGAGGAAACGAGGTGTTAGTTGACATATTTCAGAGCGGTGTCTAGGATTATCCGGAAGCTTTCTATGCTCCAAGTAGTCGATCAGCAGCTGTCTCCACTCTTCACTGTCGACTGGAAGTACTGAGATGACATTTGTATCATCTAGTAGCTTTTTAGTGACAGGTGGGATCACCCATTTCTGGCAAACTAGCACGTCTGCATCTTCGTTTTCTTCTAGCGCCATACTTAAGGCTAAGTTAGCGAGAGCGTTTGCCATTAGATTTTCTTTTCTTGGCACATGTTCTAGCGTCACGGCCTCGAACTTTCATAGCAGTTAAGTTGCTAGCCTAAAGTATGGGACAAGATCATCTTTCCTCACTTCATCTTCTGTCAAGAGTTGATTGATTATGAGCTTGGAGTCGCCATACACTTCTAGCGTTGTGATTTCCATGTCGATCGCCATTTGGAGTTCGATAATTAGCGCTTGGTACTCAGAGACGTTGTTGGAGCATAGCTCACTTTGTTGGAATGAATAGGGTAATATTTGTCTTTGTGGTGACATGAATACTACTCATGCCCCCGCTCCGTCTGCTCGTGCGAATCCGTTGAAGAACATTGTCCATGTCGGGAAGATGTCGACGTAGAACACCTCCTCGTCAGGCAAGTCGTCTGAGATTTTCCAATTAGCTAGGATTGGATGATCAGCAAGGAAGTCTACTAACGCTTGTCCCTTTATGGCTTTAGCTAGTACGTAGATAATCTCATATTGATTAAGAAGCAACGCCCATTTCGTTAGTCGCCCTGTCAAACCTGGCTTGGACATTACGTATTTGACTGGGTCAGCTTTGGCAACCAAGTGGATGGTGTAAGCATGCATGTAGTGTCTAAGCTTTTGGACGGTAAAGACTAAGGCAAATCACATCTTCTCGATTGGTGAGTACCTTTTTATGCTTTCAAAGGCCTTGCGGTAAGCGTCATCCCATATGAATGGAGCGTCTTTCTTCATGAGTCGATTAAAGGGTTGACAGCATCAAGCAAGGTTAGAGATGAAGCGCCTAATGAAAGCTAGCCGTCCTTGTAGATTTTTCAGCTCGTGTAGATTCCTTAGCTCGGGCATGCTTTGAATGGCCTTAATCTTTGACTGGTCCACTTCAATGCCACGGTGCTTGACAATAAAGCCGAGGAATTTCCCAGAAGTGGCACCAAATGCATATTTTAACGGGTTCATCTTGAGGTTGTAGTGTTGTAGTTTGTCAAACACCATTCGTAAATCTTTCAAGTGATCGGATCTCTTCTTGGTCTTGACAACTATGTCATCTAAGTAACATTCTACGTTTTTGTGTAGCATGTCGTTGAAGATCTTCTGCATGGCGCATTGATATGTGGCTCCATCATTCTTCAAACCAAAGGGCATTACCTTGTAGCAGTAGATACCTTTTAAGGTGTTGAAGGCTGTTAGTTTCTTGTCTTCGGGACCCATGCTGATTTGATTGTACCCAGATGAGCCATCCATGAATGATAGCGTTTTGTGGCAAGTGGTCACGTCCACCAAGATTTCAATGATTGGCAAGGGAAAGTCATTCATTGGGCAAGCGTTGTTGAGGTCTCGAAAGTCTACACAAACATGTATTTGTCCAAATTTTTTAAGGACAATGACGATGTTAGAGATCCACTTAGGGTATTGCACCTCTCGAATGAAGCCTGCTTCGATTAGCTTGTCAATCTCGACCTCAATTTGTGGGATGAGTTCGAATCGATACCGTCTTTTAGTTTGCTTTATCGGTCGCATTCCAGGCTTGACTGCCAGACGATGCATGACAATGATAGGGTCAAGACCGGGCATTTCCTAGTAGTTCCAAGCAAAGACATCTTTGTACTCCAAGAGCAGTTGGTAGTAATCCTTGATCTCATTTGCGCTTAGTAGTGCACTTACGAAGATAGGCTTTGGCTCATCGCTTGTGCCCAGGTTGAGCTCCTTGAGATCATTAACCATGGCTTGCCCCCCATCTTCGAGTTGTGGTGGCGCAGCAGTGACATCCTCCTCGGGAACTACATTTTCCTCATCCTCTTGGATTGTGATGTGGAAAACATCTTGGACCTCCTCTTCAGTGTCGTCCACTTGGGCTTGTTGGCGTGAAGATTGGCCAATATGGATGATGGTGCGTTTCGTTACCTTCAGTTGTCCTTTTGTGTCCACTTCTAAGGTTGCTTGGTGCTTCATTCTTAAAGGAATCAAGCTGCGAACGTTATCTTTTTATACTAGACCGTCGAGTTTTTCTTCATTTGGCATTGTTTTCCTCTTCCTATAAGTCTTCTTGGTCTCTACAAGTCTTTCCAAGGCAGACCGTCATGGAGGAGAGCTAGTTGTGTTGCTTTGTTTCTTAGGTTTTGACAACCTTTCGAAGACAGAGCTTTGGGGTGTTGGCATGTTAAGCTGTTTGAAGACAGAAGTTTATTCTTGACCTCCAATGCGATCAAGTGCCGAAATTTTGGGTTTTGAACGATTCAACCTATCGAAGACTGATGTTCGAGGGGCAGGTTTGGGCTTCTCTTGATTTTGTTCAATGCTTACGTTGATGTGTTGAGCGCTAGCATTTTTCGCTTTTCTTGAAATCTTCATGGGTGTATTTAGTGTGAAGCCAAGTCAGCTTTGTTGTTGTCAACTCCGTAACCATGCTCCTTCAACCTCCTTTGAGTCTCGGTGAGGTCATGTTCTTTGTCGTTGATGGTGTTTAAAACCTTTCTTCCAAGATTTGAAGAGGAGACAAAATCGTACCCAGCCTTTAACATGAGTTTGTAGGCATTTGGGTCGAAACCTTCTTTGGTCCTCTTTGTTGGAAGAGCACTCGGTTCTGCACCCTTTGGCAGGGGTTTTAATAAGCCTAGCGGTGGTTTTGAAATTTTAGAGTCACTTAGTTGTGTCATAGGTAAGACAACGTTTGTCTTGAGCAGCTTTAGATCGTCCTTGTTCAGCTGTGTGTTGGCTTTACTTGTTCCAATTTCAATCCAGGATTGCCCATTCTTTCTTCTCAACATTGGGATGTATCGGAAGACAGGTGTGTTTGGTCTTTTTGAGGGCGTTGCATTCCCTTTAATTGTTGTGGGCTTAGCAGGCTTATGGTCATCTTTGCTTGAAGATGGCACAGTTTCCTCTTCTTGCTCTTTAGGCACAGCTTGCCATTCCTTTTTTTTAGGTGCGGCTTTACCTGTGGACTTGATCTCTTTTGGAAGAGCTTCAGGCACTATTTCTTCATCCATGTAAAACTTAGCATCTGCAAAGTGTGATTCGGTTTTGGTGAATGGCTTGGTGTGGCCTCGTATCACCTTCACCCCTTCTCAGTAGTATTTTAAGCATTAGTGGAGGGTGGACCGCACCAATCCATTCTCATGGATCCAAGGTCTTCCCAAAAGCAAACTGTAGGAAGTTCTCACGTCAATCACATGGAATATCATGCTCGACTTGAGTTCGCCAATGATCATCTCGACGCGGACCATGTGTATCGCTCTTTGTCTTCCTTGGTTGAATCCTTGGATTAGCAGACGGCATCGGGTCAGTTCACCCATCTTGATGCCGATTGTAGTCATTGTTGACTTTGGCATGATGTTTATAGCTAAACCATCATCCACAAACATATGGTTGACTTTGTGCTCCTTCACGTACCCAGAGACAAAGAAAAGACGGTTGTGAGGCTTTGACCCTAGCAGCAAGTCTTCGTCAGTGAAGGTGATTGCATCATGGGCGGCACAACATGTGGCGTATTTATGTGGCCAAAGCTCCAAGACTTTGTCCTTGCTTTCTTGCACTTCGTGCTCGTCGGGACTCGCCAAGACCACTATTAGTGCTCTTCGCATCTCCTTGGGCAATAGTAGCGCCTCCTTGATGCTAAAGTATGACACCAGGATTTCTTCAGGCGTGAGAGTTTTATCTTCCTTGACGGCGATAGTTTTGCCTTTTGAGGGCTCTTCTATCTCTATTTCAACCATGTGACAGTCAGTAGTAGTGCACTGTTGGAAGAAAACCTTCAGGAAGTACTTGTGCAAGGAGACAGGATTACGTGGCTCTTTCTCCATAGGTTCCCTAGCATACATCGGCTTAGCAACTCTTATGTTTTTCTTGGGCTTCCTATTGTTGCGGCAGTGGTGTTTTCTCCCTTGTTCCACTTTTGGTGTTGGGCTTCTTATTGTTGCGGCAGTGGTGTTTTCTCCTTTGTTCCACTTTTGGTTTTACGACTTGTGGTCTTGGCTTCCTTGTCTTCTTGTAAGTCACCAATGTCCACCCCTCTTCATCGTTGGTAAGTGCATTTTGGTCACTTGCCCCTAGTGATGGTTGTGTAGAAGGTGTCGTGTGGCTTAAGCATGGGTGGGAATGAGCATGTGTTACTTGGAGAGGCACGGGATCGAACGAACCAAACATAATTGCAGTAGTGTGCATTGTGGCTGTGTCTTCAAGGTCGAGTTCAATTTGCCCTTATTGTGCCAGCTTCATGATGTGCTCCTTGAGGACGAAACATTTGCCAACATGATGGCTCACGATATGATTGTATCTGCAATACCTAGGATAATTAAAGCGATTTATCTCTTCTAGGCGCTTGCACTAAGGTAACTCGATCACCTTTTTCTCCAACAGATCGTCTAGCATTGTAACCACGTCAGAGTTCGGAAAAGGGTACGTGTTTTGGTCTAGCTTTCTCAAGGTGTTTTTGTACCTATCTTGGGTGCGATAAGGCTCACCTCTTTTTATCTCTTTCACTTTGTTCATGGAAGAGATCTTAACGGGCCCAGGGGAGGTCTTGATGGGGGTAGTGTTGACTGTAAAAGCTTCCTTGGGGCTTCTTCCCAATCTTATCTAATTTCAGAGCGAACACCTTGTCCTTTCAGCAAGCGCACGAACTGCTTGACGAGGTAGTCTCCATCTGTCCCAGCGTTGTTGCACTGTTCGATGAAATGGGCAATATGTTGTTTAGGATTACCCTTTTCCATCGAATTACATGAACTTTGGCGGCTGATAACCCCTTGGCATTCTCAAGGTGTCAATCTTCTTAGAGTAAGGCTTTCAGTACAGCACGGAGTCATGTAAGCTTCCTTAGTACTGCGCCTTGATGGTGCTAGTGATCATCTACTGCAACTATTGGATAGAGAGAAATCCCATGAAATTTTGTTGCTTGGTCCAGATTCTCTTCGGCTTTCTCTACCAGAGGCTCTTCCTTTTCGTCGGTTTCCTCCTTTGGTGGGTCAACCTTCGGGTCAGCTTTATCGTCGTGTTGCGCCTCTAGATGGCTACAGGACATGAGCTGCTTAAGTCGGCATCAGAAGTCAAAGGCTCAGAGTACCTCCTCGGGATTTCTTCCCTTGGCACCCTTAGCGATGCTAGAGTGATCACAGGTTCCTACCTCGGGTGCTCTTTCTCCTTCGGTAGAGTTGATGAAGAGGTGGAAGGCACGGCAGAAAGAGTTATTTCCTTACTTCAGGTTGTGACACCAAAAGTGCCACCATTTGCGGCAAGGATGCCCTTGTTCTTTGCGTTGGTAGTAGGAACAGCTTGATCCTTCCTTGATGCCATTTGTGCTCTTTTTTTTTTCTTTTTTTTTTTGCTGATTTGAAGACAAAGATGAGAGGCAGAGAGATCCCACTGGGCATGCCAAATTTGTAAACACGAAAATTCTTGTAACGAATGAAACGAGAACACGTGTACAAAGTAGATTTGTATTGATTTGAATTTGTAGGTTACAATCTCTGTTTACAATTTTCCTCTGATTCAATCTTTAAATTTGATGTAGATGCGTGATTGTTGATCCAAGGGTCACGATGACTTGATCTCGGAAAAACAATTGAACGATTGTTTCAAGTTTTGAGCTTGAAAACAACGCATGGATGGTCTTCACCTCAAGGATGTGCCAAAAGGTAGTGTTTGATGAGGGATTTCGTTGCTTCAAGGGTCTTGATGACTTGATCTTGAAACAAACGTTGCTACAAGTTTATAAGCTTGCAACAAAGTCTTGAAGGAATCGGCACGAGTGCTTGTTGATTCTTCAAGGGAGTGCTTCAGCTTTGGTCGAGAGAAGGCTTCGACTTTGGTTGAATGTTCTTCGAAGAGAGCTTTGGCAGCGTATTAGTCTTCAAAGGTTTGGCAGTGGTTCTTCTGTGTAGAGATTTTTCAACCTTTATGCATGTGTGAAGACCTTGTATTTATAGGCTTCTCAAGGCTTGCCTGTGGGATGATTTTAGGCATGTTTTGTGTCTTAATTTCAGCCACTTTACTCCCTTGGTTGAATTTAAGGATCTTATTGCCTATTTTGTGAGGAATCTTCAATTCTTACTTGTTTTATGAAGATGCTTTTGCTTTCTTTCCAGTTTTAAGATCAATTTGGATTCCCTAGCCGAATTTAAGGGGGATTATCCCTTGTTGTCAAATTTTGGGGAAGTTTTGTACTTCCTTTGCTTGACTTGTACCACATGTCATTGATGGCTTATCCATTTGTGATTAGTCATATGCCACGTAGAGCTTTGCGATGCATCATTTGTATGCAATGAAATTTACATGTCGGCACTTGTTTTTTCACCCTTTCAGGTTTTAGTGGCAGGGTTTTCGTGTCGATGAGGATTCTTGGCAAATGTTGGTATAGGAGATTACATTCGATGGTATAATTCTTATTCTACTTTTACTGTATTTTCACGTGAAATAGGTTCAATCCTGCTCACATGTGCACTCTTGCATTAGTCACTTTTAGGTTTAAATTTATTCATATTTTCCACATCATTATACAAGTAGTGAGATTCTTGTATTAAAAAATTAATAACATAAAATATAAAATTTCCTACCACTGACATAATAACACGTGGTGTACCACTTGTGTTACGGGCACAAGGAAAATTTTCTCCAAGATGACACCCAAGCTCAAGAAATTGGATGGAGAGCTACATTTATTATTGTAAGTATGTAAAACTTAACCAATAAGTAGACAATATTTATGAAACTAGACTAATAAATAGACACTATTTATGAAACTGGACCAATAAGTAAACAATATTTATGAAATGAAACAAAAAATTATGCACTATTTCTAAAACTAAACCAATAGATGAAAACTATTTATGAAACTAGGTTATACACTATTTATGAAACTGGACCAAGAACTAGCACTATTTATGAAACATGACCAAAAACTAGGCACTAGGGGTGAGTTCAAATAATCAAACCGAATACCGAACCGAAACTGAAAAACCAAAAATCGAAAACCGAAAAAAAACTGAATCGAAATAAAAAACCGAATCGAACTATACCTTGGTTCAGTTTTGGTTTTCGAGGCTTGGAAACCGAATCCCTTTATGAATGTATTTCCATTACGTTTCTTTTGTGAAACTTTGTTGCCAAGTTTGAAACTAAGCCTAGGACTTTTCAAGGAGCATACTTGATTCAATTAGGGAGGATAGTTTTTTTCTGTCAAATGATAAATTTTGTTAAATTAGATGTTAGATTAGCCACCGACAGGGTTTTAACCCACGCCATCATGCAAGGGCTCAAACATTTCCACCACTATGATAAATGGCTACTTGCTAGGGAGGGTATTTCATTGGTTATAGAAGAAAGTTTTGGAAGGTTTTGAAACTTGGAAGAGCTTCTCTATTTGTTTACTTTTTGAATGGATGATGATCATTTTTCTTTGCAATTGAGGTTATTGATAGAATAAGGTTGGTTTATATGATCTTGTATATATATAATTAACCTTCCCACTTTCCCACTTTTCCCATTTTCTTTTTATTAGTCTTCCAATGCTAGCCTTTTTTTCTAAATTCCATACTTTAAAAAATATCAAGTTTTACAAAATAAAAAAAATAAAAAAAAACAAAACCGAAAGAAAATTGAACCGAACTTCGGCTCAGTTTCTGTTTTGGCAAAAAGCCAAACCGAATGAAACCAAACTCACCCCTATTAGGCACTATTTATGAAAAATGGACCAATAGGCAATAACTAAACACTATTTATGAAACCAGACCGAGAAAGAGACACCATTTATGAAACTGTACCATTTATTATACATTATTTATGAAACTGAACAAAAAAACTAGGCATTATTTGTGAGAATGGACCAAGAACTAGGCACTATTTATGAAACTGGACCAATAAATAGTGTAGTATTGTTCAGTTTCATAAATATTGTCCAGTTCCATAAACAGTGTTCAAATTTCATAAATATTGTTCAGTTTCATAAACAGTGTATGTGATGGACGCACAGGTCTCGTGCTTCAGTTTTTTTTATTATTAAAATTGTGTCATTTTCATTAAAATTAAATTCTTTTGTTATTTTTATTAAAATTTAAGGGTTTTCATTAATATTATTTCTTTTTTATTAAATAAAGTTATAACACGATTTTTTGTTGAAAAAAATTTAGCCCAAGCCCTTTTCATGAAAGTTTCATATTTTTTTACCAAAACAGGCTAAAAATAGCCTATGGACTTTTAGGCCATCTTTGACACACCCTGACTCGAAATGTCTACCTGGACTCTGAATCGAACTGTGCTGGCCAAAGAGGGTGACGAAGCCGTAATGTATAATGATGTGAAAAATGTGAGTAAATTTAAACCAAAAAGTGCCTAAATGTAAGAATGCGCTTGTGAGCGGGAATGAATCCATTTCACATGTGATGTCAGAGCATAAGTAAAGTACAGTAAAGTAGGATGAGAATTATACCATTGAATGTAACCACCTATACCAAGATTTGCCAAGAATCCTCATAGGCACAAAAGCTCAATAGTAAAACCTGGAGGGGCGAAAAACAATGATAAGTAGGCCTAAGAATAAAGTTTGTAAAAATCTTTTCAAAAACTTACTTACCATAGCCTGCAATATCTCAAGACTTCAATACGTCACAAACTCGTAAATAAGTATATAACTTCTAGTAATCCCAATATCTCGTAGAAATAAATATATCACATCAAGTGCTCATCGACACATGTTAACACACAAGTTCATGTAGAGGTATTCTGGCATGAACAGGACTGGGTGTAATAATGATTTACGCTCTAGTACTACAATTACATGAAGACTGGTGTTATGCGCATCACATACGAGTTCTAATTGCCTGTAGCAATCTATGACATGACTGGCACCTACAATGGATCCAAAGTGAGCGTACGGTGCGATGTGAATATACACGTGAAAGACTGGCCCTAACCCAGGCGGGTACTAACACTAGTGTAGCACACGATGAGCAGGTGATGTAAATATGATCTTGTCACAATAATTCGATAATTCTAATCAATATAATGTTATTCATGACCGTAAATTCAATTAAGGCATCAATAAGACTGCGCATACTTGAGCATCCCGTAGGACGTAGTATAATTTCATAATTTCCATTAATACGCCTATTCTTATAAAAGTCAGTCTAATCTCAGTATACGTAAAAAATTCTTTATTAAGTATATGTGTGGAAACTAATTAAATATATAATATTTAAAAGTAAAAACCCACTGACAAATCATGTCGTCGAGTCAAACCCACCTCGTGACATCGAGAGTTCTTGCGATGCATTTCACCTAGAAACGAAACAATTTACGTAAATATGTAACGTACTAACGTACAAACGCGTTTCCGTACAAAGTACGGCTAATAAAGGAACTATGTTAAAACGGTCAAATTTCGGAAAACAGAGGGCGGATTCGGGTTTTGCACGTCTAGAAACCTAAGGAAAGACCTCGGGTTCTGCCATGTGTCGCCACAAGGGGGCTGCACAAGTAGTCACGCACGCCCACGCGCCGTTACCAAGCGATTCCAAGATTTTTGCAGGTTTTTGGGCTAACTTTCAGAGCTCAAAACAAGCTCAAATCTCAACCAAATGCAGTGAATCAAAAGCCAACTAGAAGATAGGAATGTGGGGAAGAGGTTTATACTAGTTCGATGTCCAATCGTGGCCGGAGTTGACTAGGGGAACAGCCTAAAATGGCCTGATGGTCACGTTCAAATTTTTCCAGAAATCTGGGAATTTCTTCCTCGTGATGTTTATGCGTCAAATCACGTTTACAACTCACATTGAAGCTAAAAAATCAACCATTATAACGAAATGGGAAGAAAGGAAGGGACCTCGGAGCCCTTGGTCGTGAATGGAGGAAACTTGCCGGGAAACACAGTGAACAGTGCAGCAACACTGTGCAGTGTACGGTTTCGTGCTTTGGTTTTGAGTTCGCAGCTCAAGATCCTAGTTTATGGGACGAAATACTGTTAAACTCTGTTGAGGTGGCGTGTTTAAGCGGTGATGATGATGTTGCCACTGCACCATCTCAGTGCCTGGTGGTGGTGGATCTCGATTTTTTACGCTCGCCGGAATGGCCACCGTCGCTGGTGGCTGGTGGTGGTGGATCGATGCACTGTGCACGCAGAGATGATTTTGAGATTAAGGTGAGAGATGAGAGATAAGAAGGAAATAAAGAAAGTGTGAAAAATGAGAGAAAGGCCGAGAGATTTAGAGGATGAGGACACATGGAGGACAGTGGTAAGTGGGTGTGGGACCCACAACACATAAATTTTTATAAGAAAATAATAAAATAACTAAGGGTCAAATATCTAGAATTGTGAATTTACCAAAATGCCCTTCGACTTTGTAAGTCCGTAAAATCTCCTTCGTAAATCCAAATTTGATTCTGCTTATACCCACGCGTTCGCAGCGATGAGTACTACGAGTATATGGTAAGATAATAGTTCGTACGTGTCACAAATTAATGGTCAATGAAAGTCAGCAACCTTGCCTCAAGGGGCATTTTCGTCAATTCACTCCTTTAAATTTTATAAAATTATAAAATTAGGGGCGGGTTGTTACAATCTACCCACCTTAAAAAAAAATTTCGTCCCCAAAATTTGAAATAAATTGATATACATAAATACTCACAGATAGAAAGGAAATGCATAAAGAAGAAATCAAACTAGAGCGGTTGCATAAAAAAGAATGTCATTCCGTCGCGATCAGATTGCAAAGATTCCTCTTTCATGCCTCCAAACTCAAACTTTCATTCTCCTTCAGTACAAAACTATAATGTAAAACCTTTATAAAAACATAAAGTCAAAAATAGATGTAAAATAACATAACATTAAAAATACCTATACAAAAATGTAAAGTTGAAATAATTGTACTGAAATTAAAACTGAAAATCTAAAGTTTTTCACCTACGCATTCGTAGCGTCATGTACTCCGAGAATAAGCATGTAGTATCTTTGAGTCAAGCCCAAACAATAAATAAATAACTAAAAATGCTAATGTAAAAGGACCTACTTGTTTACTTGCTTAACGAACCCAATGAATAAGTTATTAATATTACGGTCTGCAGCCCGCAATACCGACAACTCACTATTGTCTCGATAAGCTAGTAATAAGTCCCCGAGGGTGCAATATTACCATTATGCCCCCATTGGGAAATACGTATAATTCAATCGAATAACGCCTCGATCGTGCCCACGTACTACCCTCTCAGGCGACATCTTCAATAGCACACAATTTGCTACATCGTAATCTCGATCATTCAAATACATGTTCACAATACTCTTTTATCAATCATGTACTATGCATAAAGTCTCCATACAACGTCTCAAACGGTGCCATACCCAAAACTAAAAATTGTAACCGTAGTTACACACAATTCTAACAGGGATAGATGTCAGTCATAATCATGCCAAAATTGCATAACGAACAACGCAACACATCCTCTAAAATCTAGATAGTTCGTTCAAACTGGCCATTAGTCTGAGGGTGAATGTGGTATTGGATATTAACTTAGTATCCATGGCTTTCAAGAAGACTTCCCAAGACTAGGAAGTGAAACGCGTATCATATTGAGACACAGTAGTGACATGCACACCATGTAGCCAAACAATATAGTTCACAAAGCCTTAGCGAGCCGATTCAAAGTGAATTTCCATCGGATTTTGCGTAAAACTATGTCGAGAAGGCTAAAAGAACACTCAAGAATTTGAGGGTCAAAACAAGTCCATCAAATCTAGAATGCAAGGTAACTAGAATAAATACATGACATCTAGCTACAACGGTAGCTTTCAGAAAATTCAATCACCAACAATAAAGATTCGTTTAGGAGAGTATTTGTTGGGTGATTGAGGAATTAACGGTCACAACTAAAATTTAGATGTCCAAGCGATTTTCCTAGACGGTCTGTTTGCATAAAAAAAATAATACGAAATACAGTGGGGTAGACACGTACTCAAGGTTAACTGGAATGCCTTCTAGCACAAGGAGATGAATATGGAATCACAATCAAGGTAAATGTCAATCAAAAAGCCTGAAGAATTGAAAAATCCCAGAATGAGAAATTTTACTGTCAATCGAAACGCCAGAAAATTTTAAAAATCCCAGAATGAGAAATTTTACTAAGTAGTCTAAAATGTAGTCCCTCTAGACCAATGAAAAGTTTGTCAAGTCGGTCAATAATCACCAAAACATCATTATAATCTGCATATATACAAGATACCTCATATCAGGAGCTTATGGTGGTATTCCCCAACTCCATTCAGATATAGGAAGTGATTATAACCACTCAGACAATTTCTTACTGATTTGTAAATAACATACATCAATACTCGTGACTTCTAGCTGAAATGGGATATGACAAACTGAAGATGTTTAAGAGTAGATATGTCTTTTGCTACGGTAAATAGTTTTTACTTTTGCACAACCGAGTAATATACGATAGTGCAATCGAAGATGTTGGTTTAGTTCTTCCATTGTCGCTGTCAGGAATTAAACTCATTTCAAATGAAGATGTATTTGAGAACTTTTTGAGGTTGGTCAAGATTTTGACATATTTCTTCACAGAGAAATATCATTCGATTTTCAAATGAAGATGATAATTGTTGACTCTAAATCATGAATAAGATTGTTCATTTCGTACGGTTCTAACCGTTGGAAACTGAGCGATACTCCGTCATGCTGGATCACCATGCAACTAAAACATCCAGAGAAACAACACAGTAGATTTCAAAATGATCAATGTCATCGAAATATGTAAGACAAAGGTGAAGTGAGACAACAGTTCGGTTGTCAAAAACTTTATTCACATTCAACATCTCCGATTTAACTTACTTTCCTCGGTCGACAAGTGAGGAAAATGCTATAACTGAATAATCGCTAATAAATCCTCAATAGAAATCGAAGACACCAAGGATATCTCGTATTTCACAATACTTTGTGAAGATTTCAACTTTCTTCTGCTACAACCTTTTGGGGAAAAGAAAAGAATATTGTCTGTTAAGATCACGTCCCCCAAGAAAAGTACTTGATCTAAACAAGGTTAACATTTAAAGAACCTGGTATAAAGATTACTACCAGTGTTTAAAGAACTGATCTCGTGGTTGAAATAGTTGAGAATGTCATCGGTAGGACTACTACGAATTCGTCAGGCTATGGAAGAAAACTCGGACTCAAAAGGTTGGTCGGGTAGACCACCAATTCGAAGTATCAGTTAACGGTTTTTAATCGTCACCCGATTGAGATGCAAAAATCTAGGTACGATCCTAAGGTTCAGTCTTTCACCTTCATGGTTAGGTTTGAGGTTCCCTAGATAAAGTGTTTGGTTAGGTAAATTCCTAATCAATAAGCTGTTGTAACTAAGTTCTCTCAAGGATGTAGGAGTTATTCAAAAGATACAAGGAAAATTGGTGTAGTACGAGAAAGTGGATCGATGGTGTATCTCACTTAACAAATTGGTGATATCACAAGTAAAATTTTAAGAAATGACGCCAAAAATATACGTCCTCGAAACATACCATACTACTTCCTTTCTCTACAACACGTATTAAAAGGTCTTCACAACTTTCTCGATACTTAATTTGCTCTCACAGCGGGAAAGTAACTCATGCTTCAATTCTAATGTTTGTTCGTGGATGTGACCATAAGAATGATTGGTCGCGAATGTTTAGGTTGCCTAACTGGGTAATATGGTTAACACAACTATGAATTTACTGTCCTAATACAAAGCTTGCTCCTAAGTTTTCACGATTTTTTTTTTGGCTCAGATAATCAATGTTAATCAGTCTAACAATCTCACCACTAATTAACCCACATATGATATTTTGATATTGTTCGCTATCCTGAAACTGTGAACCGGCGTTCTGGCATAAAGGTATCACTTCCAAATATTAGTACCTGTGTTCAGTATCAGAAATCATACCACCTGAATACTGGTTGATAGTTCTTGGATATCAAACAGTATCATCAATTAGTAGCGCCACCGTAGGCTGATTACAGGTTAGAGCCCGCTCGGGTAGATGGTTTCAGATGATTGGTAAGAAATTGATCATATGAATTGGTTTATTGATTCTAGGGAAAAGTGATTAATGTTAATAGAACGTATAATAACTCGTACACTCATGCCTATACTGATCGAAATGTTAAGTACATCATCAAGAGGAATTCTGGGAACTAGTGATGATTGAAATGTCCTAAGGTCAGAAAAAGGAATTTACTAGTAACCTACTTTAGAATGGACTTAAATGGAATTCGATCTTATTCTTGAAAATCCAGAATTACAACTAGTGCGTTTGAGAAGATTATTGCTATCAGGGACCAAAAGTGATTGTCCCCCCAGATGTTCCTCCGTCGAGTGCTGCCACTTTATCACCACATTGTTGCTGGAGACATTCCCAGAGATTTCGATGAAAAGTGAAACTTTGCAGGAATTTTGATAGGTAGTATTCTAGCGGGTATTGCCAAGGAATCAAAACTATTTCTAGTTTCCTATCTTAGAAGGGTTGGTAGAAATGACTAAATGGTGGTGTGATTGATTGGTAAATATCTGGTGGCACACAATTATCGATACATTAGCCTTGCTTCAGTGCCATCAACTTGTCTCAATTCGTGATTTTTCCTTGGCAGAGAGGTTCTTCGTTTGAGTCTAGAGGTGGCTGTTAAATGTTCTTCTAGAAAGTCGATAGGTCGTCTAAGTCACTCAAAACTTAGAAAAAGTTAACACATTTTTCGTGCTCGACGAGGTGGCAAGATTCGACATTAGGTTCAAAAATCAAGAATGCTTACATCACGCATATGATGAGCACCATATTGCCCAAATTTATGCTCTGATACCAAACTGACACACCCCGACCCGGAATGTCCACCTGGACTCCAAATCAAACTGTGCTGGCAGACACCGTGAGGGTGACGAAGCCATAATGTATAATGATGTGGAAAATCTGAGTAAATTTAAACCTAAAAGTGCCTAAATGTAAGAGTGCGCTTATGAGCTGGAATGAACCCATTTCACACATGATGTCAGAGCATAAGTAAAGTATAGTAAAGTAGGATGAGAATTATACCATCGAAGGTAACCACTTATACCAAGATTTGCCAAGAATCCTCATCAACACGAAAGCTCAGCACTAAAACCTGGAGGGGCGAAAAACAAGGGTGAGTGGGCCTAAAAATAAAGTTTTGTAAAAACCCTTTAAAAAACATAGTAACCCCTCGCTGTAAAACAAGTATACTTTCCAAAATATACATACTACGTATAGTATGAAAAATACTTACCGTAGCCTGCAATATCTTAAGACTTCAATACGTCACAAATTTGTAAATAAGCATATAACTTCTAGTAATCCCAATATATCGCAGAAATAAATATATCACATCGAGTGCTCATCGACACATGCTGACACACGAGTTCATGCAGAGGTATTCTAACATGAACATGACTAGGTGTAATAATGATTTATGCTCTAGTACTACAATCATGTTGAGACTGGCGCTATGCACATCACATATGAGTCCTAATTGTCTATAGCAATCTAGAACAAGACTGGCACCTACAATGGATCCAAAGTGAGATACGGTGCGATATGAACATACATGTGAAAGACTGGCCCTGGCTTGGGTGAGTACTAACACCAGTGTAGCACATGATGAGCAGATAAAGTAAATATGAACTTGTCACGGTAAATCGATAATTCGATAATTCTAATCAATACAATGTTATTCATGACCGTAAATTCAATTAAGGCATCAATAAGACTACGCATACCTGTGCATCCCGTAGAACGTGGTATAATTTCATAATTTCCGTTAATAGGCTTATTCTTGTAAACGTTAGTCTAATCTAGGTATACGTAGAAAATTCTTTATTAAGTATATGTGTGGAAACTAAATAAATATATAATATTTAAAAGTAAAGACCCACTCACAAATCATGTCGTCGAGTTGAACCCGCCTTGTGACATCGAGAGTTATTGCGATGCATTTCACCTAGAAACGAAACTATTTATGTAAATATGTAACATACTAACATATAAACGTGTTTCCGTAAAAAGTACGGCTAATAAAGGAACTATTTTTAAAAAGTCAAATTTTGGAAAACGGATGGCGGATTCGGGTTTGGCACGTCGAGAAACCTAAGGAGGGACCTCAGGTTCCCCCACGCAATTTCCAAATTTTTGGGCTAACTTTCAGAGCTCAAATCTCAACCAAATGCAATGATTCAAAAGCCAACTAGAAGCTAGGAATGTGAGGAAGAGGTTTATACCAGTTTGAGGTCCAATCGTGGCCGAAGTTGACCAGGGGAACGGCCTAAAAATGGCCCGATGGTCATAGTCAAATTTTTCCATAAATCTGGGAATTTCTTCCCTGTGATGTTTCTACATCAAATCACGTGTACAACTTACATTGAAGCTCAGAAATCAACCATTTTAACGAAATTGGAAGAAAGGAAGAGACCCTGAAGCTTACCTTCGTCGTGAGCGAAGGAAACTCGCTGGAAACACAGTGAACAGTGTAGCAACATTGTGCAGTGTACGGTTTCGTGCTTTGATTTTGAGTTTGCAACTCTAGATCCTAGTTTTTGGGACGAAATATTGTTGAACTCCGTTGAGGTGGTGAGTTTAAGCGGTGATGCTGCCATTGCACTATCTCGGTGCCTGCAGAGAGACGAGTGAGAGTTTGAATGAGAGAGTTTAAGAGTGTAGGGAGTAGGGAGTAGGGAGTAGGGTGAGGTGGTGAACTGGATTTTTGACGCTCGCCGGAGTGGCCACCGTCGCAAGTGGTTGGTAGTGGTAGATCGGTGCACTGTGCACGCAAAGAGGATTTTGAGATGAAGGTAAGAGATGAGAGATAAGAGGGAAATAAAGAAAGAGTGAAAAATGAGAGAGAGGCTGAGAGATTTGGAGGAAGAAGACACGGGGAGGAAAGTGGTGAGTGGGTGTGGGACCCATAACACATAAATTTTTATAAGAAGATAATAAAATAACTAAGGCTCAAATATCTACAATTATGAATTTACCGAAATGCCCTTCGACTTTGTAAGTCCGTAAAATCTCCTTCGTAAATCCAAATTTGATTCTTATTGTGCCCACGCATTCGTAGCAATGAGTAATACGAGTATATGATAAGATAATAGTTTGTACACGTCACAAATTAATGGTCAATGAAAGTCAACAACCTCACCTCAAGGGGCATTTTCATCAATTCACTCCTTTAAATTTTATAAAATTGTAAAATTAGGGATGGTTGTTACAATCTCCAATTGAGAGGGCTAAAGGTCCAAAAGCCAAAAAATGACCTGTTGTGCCCAAAAATTCATCTCCAACAGATGACTGTAATTCTATGAAGCCCACCAAACCATTATTCAGCGAAGGACATCAGGCTAAGCCAAATGTAGCCCCCTCTTAGTCTTTTTTTTGGGGCTCAGCTCCTCAATTGCAATAATTAATTCAAATTCAACGACTAGATTTGAAAACATCTAACGGTGTTTAATTAAACTAACAATAAATTTAATGTTTAAACTTAAAACTAATAAATTATTGAGAGGATATGTCTAGCCTTTTTCGCTGAAGATGATATATGAGTATGGCATTTCGACTAGAGTCTAGAAATGATCTAATAGAGTCAGTGTGAAGTTAAGTTATGGGACACTTGTCACAACCACAGTGCTGGCAGAGAGTGGGCAGAGGATGTTCGGAACAGCGGATTCGAACTCATTTGCATCACAAGAAATGGGTAGAACCGTCATTTGAGTAATTGAATTTTCATTGTGGTCTTTTCGTTTATGAGCTCTCTCTCCTCTCTCTCGATCTAACCCGAACCAGACCCAGCGAAGCAGGAACTTGCAAAACTCGCTGCTACTCTCTCTCTCTCATTGAATTCGAATAGAGGTACAGTTTCCAGTTTTGGATTTTAGTTAATTATATTTTATTCTTTTTTTTCCTTTTTTTTTTTTTTTACAAAGTGAAAATTAGGAATAGTAGTTGCCGATTTTTTGCTGAATGTGTGATGAAAAGGTAAGAGTTTTTTTAGTAATTTTTGCAATTTTATGGGGTTCAAATTTTAGCAACCCTACTGTGACAATTGTAGCTTTGAATTTAGAGATGGTGGAGCTGTGACTCTGTGAATCTAATAGTAAATTTTGTTATATTGTTCCATGTGTTTGGTTGGTGAGAAAATAGAGGAGAATAGTGGAAAATTGGAAATGTAGTTATCAACTCCAGTACCTTCCAGCTGAAAAAGCCATCAAAACTAGAGAATATGTGACCTTTTAATTAGAAGAAAATGATAATTTTAACATGCATAATTCAAGGCAACATTGATTCATTATCTTCAGCATGTTTTAAATTATTGGGTTTTGAATATGCTTCTGTAATGCATTCAATTTGTATATGATCATGGTTGAACTTTTGAGCTATTAGTTTGAAAAATTGTCAAAGTTGAATGTATTAATATGTTTTTTGTGATTTGAGCATCAAGACTTTGGTTCTCGAATCAAGCTAGTTGTTAATCTGTCTGTAATGGATGGAACTTTTGGCTGCTGCTTCATTGCTGATTTTTCCTGAACCAGATGAAAGAGGGTAGAGATGGAACCAAGAGCGATAGAATGTCAAAATCTTCATCCGTTAGCTCACTTCCACTCATCTTGGACATAGACGACTTTAAGGTGAAAAACTGAAAATATAGCATATGTGTTTCTGTAACTTTTGTAGTGTACCTTTTGTGAACTTGGCTGTGAATTAAAATAACGATTGATATTCTTTGACATTTGATTTGTAGGGTGAGTTTTCATTTGATGCATTGTTTGGGAACCTGGTAAATGAGCTGCTCCCATCTTTTCAAGAAGAAGAAACAGACTCATCTGAAGGTCATAGCAACGTCAGTGGGAACGATTCTTTACAAAATGGACATATGCGAGTACCATCAGATGCAGCAAAATTTGCACAAGGACTGTCAGACCCGTTATTTCCGGAAGTAGATAAGATCTTATCTCTGTTCAAGGATTCTTGTAAAGAGTTGGTTGATCTCCAGAAACAGGTATGTCTTGGGACAGTGTAGGTATTGGACTTACAAAGTCATTTTAATTTTTTTCTGAAGTTGCTGATTCCACCCTGTCACCATTGAAGATTGATGGAAGACTCTACAATCTTAAGAAGGAGGTTTCTGTACAAGATTCTAAGCACCGCAAGACACTTGTTGAGGTTAGTTAGAGGAAAGCATGCATTTTACTGTTTATTCAGAAAATGTTTTGCGCACTGCACTCCGAGAAGGAGCGGAAGTTCTTTCCAATTGAGAATGTTACTGTCAGAGCTAAAATATCATTGTTAGAATGCGATATGGATATTGGGTTGAACTTAATACAGTTCTCTAAGCTGGAAATAACAATTACCTGTTGAAAAATATGAAAATTATGGCAACTCATCTTTTGTAGATTTCACCTATCAATGTGCAATGAGTATCATATGTGAAGAACTCCATGGAATTTACATATATTATTCTTGTTCTTGTTTTGCTAAAAATGAATGCTTACTATTTAAATTCTTTTCTAACATTGTCCGCCAATCTTAGCTCTTAAGTGAGAACATGCAAGTTTTCCACATGTGAAGTGAGGATCTAAATTCCAAAAGTGCTTTAAAGCGTAATCTGAAATCTGAAATGAACAGTGAACTGACTGTATTGTTATGCATATTTTTTTCTCAGCTTGAAAAAGGAGTAGATGGCTTGTTTGGTAGCTTTGCCAGGTTGGATTCACGTATATCAAGTGTTGGCCAGACCGCTGCAAAAATAGGAGACCATCTGCAGGTGAAGTCTTGTCCTATGCCCGGTTACCAATGGCTAACATCTGAAGTTGGTACTTGATATCTATTGTGCCATCATTTCATTAAATATTTGTGTTTTGTGATTATGTGTTTTCTTGTCAGAGTGCAGATGCTCAGAGGGAAACTGCTAGTCAAACAATAGAGCTCATAAAGGTAGTCACTGTCCGTTTACTATATGCTACCCTTTATTCCTAAGAAGTTAACACCATGTTGCCTTTTATTCTTTCAGTACTTGATGGAGTTCAATAGCAGCCCTGGCGATCTGATGGAACTTTCACCCTTATTTTCTGATGATAGCCGTGTTGCAGAGGCTACTAAAATTGCACAAAAATTGCGTAAGATGGCTTTATTAGTTTCAAAATCTGTAGTTATTTTGCCAAGGAACACTATTTATGAGCATCGCTCCCTCCACCTCTTACTCTCTTTCTGGGAATGGGGATTAAGGACATCGGAAAGTAGCAGTAGCTGTGATTTTGGTTATGATATATGTTTAGGTGGATGAAACCAGAATAATTTTGATCTAACTTATGTAGATATGTTAAGATATAATTGGCATCTGGAGCAGTTGGGTTCAATGGGCTGAAACTGTGAGAGAAACCATATTAAATGTCCTTTTGCTACGTGGCCATCTAATTTGAAAACAGCCCTTGTGCTTCATGAGTGTCAAATTATTACCATTCTTTCTAATAAGTGTCTAGGAGCCCTATAAAATTGTAGAAGAAGCTGATGGTATCAATTAAAACTGAATTTTAATTAAGGTAATGTCATCCAATATTTTGAAAATGGAGATAAAGTTGTGATCTTTACTAATGGTATTAAGGTTCTTCCAAGAATGGTTTGATTTTAGGAGTGATGGAATTTTTTTGCTCATCATTTCGAGATATAATAACCTTCCAGGCTTCTGTTAATATTAGGGGCATTTGCTGAGGAAGATATTGGAAGACAAGGGATATCTGTACCATCAGTTATGGGCAATGCAACAGCTAGCAGAGGGTTAGAAGTTGCAGTTGCTAATCTTCAGGACTACTGCAATGGTACGCTGACCTTTACATAGTCATAAAGTACTAAGCCTCATTGGAAAATTGTACTACGGTTTCTATGCAATCTGTAGAAGAAGACACTATGTTTCCCTCATTGCTTTCATTTTTTGTTCTTAATTCAAAATCATGGATGGCGCACCTCCTTAATGACTTTGTTGAAAATCTTGAATCCTAGAAATTAGTTTCGGAGGGATAATTCCTATGGTGCTTGATTTTAATTAAAGACTTTTGCTTCCAAATTTTGAATAGAATTGGAGAACAGATTGTTATCTCGTTTTGATGCTGCATCACAGAGAAGAGAATTGTCAACCACGGCAGAATGTGCTAAAATATTATCTCAGGTAATCATTGTTTCTGAACCTAGTGGATCATTGTACATAGAGAATTTAACACCAGGACTCCTGACCTCTCTCTGTCTCATTAGCTCTAATTTCATAGTGAATCAAAGATACCTTTAGTTTTTACACATGAATACCTTTGCCTTATTTTGTTGATTTAAAATTGCAATGCAGTTTAACAGGGGCACTAGTGCTATGCAACATTATGTGGCAACACGTCCAATGTTTATTGACGTGGAAGTCATGAATGCAGATACCAGATTGGTTCTTGGTGATGAGGGTTCACAGGCTAGTCCTAGCAATGTTGCTCGTGGACTTTCGTCCTTGTATAAAGAAATCACAGGTTTAAAGATAGATATTAATCTAATACAAGTGGTTGAATTCTTCAGTATATTTGTTATATCTTAGTTACTTGCAGATAATGTACGTAAGGAAGCTGCAACAGTTATGGCTGTCTTCCCTTCTCCAAATGAAGTTATGTCAATCTTAGTTCAGGTACTGAGAAGGATTTAATTTTCTTAATTTTTTTTATCTTTTTTGGGTGTGTATATATTTTCTCATCGCACTAGACCCAGGGTAGCCTCACCAATCCCGTTTTATGCATGCTATGTATCATATATATTACAAGGGTGGTGCTATCCACACACCTATTTTTACTTCTCACGCACTCCTCTCAATTTCGGGCCGTTGGATCGGATGAATTGAAGAAGATCAATGGACAAAAATTAACAAGGGTGTGTGGGAGGTAAAAAGGGGTGTGTGAATAGCACTACCCATATTACAAACCGTGCCTAACCCTTTGCAATCAAGACATCCATATGCTATAATGATGAAGAGAATGTTTATTAGAATTTTGACAAATACACTTTCTGCTTTACCTCTGGATGCATTGATTTCAATGGTGAACCCATGTTTAGTTTATACAACACATGGCAGCCTTAGAAGGGATTGATTCTGCTACAAGAGGGTTAATGGTGGTGATAATAAATCTTACTTTTGGGGTCCATTTCGGTTTCCTGTTAATGTATTACTGGAGTTACTTCATATATGTAACTAGTTTTGTTATGTTGGGTGTAGCGAGTTTTGGAGCAGAGAGTTACTGCTCTACTGGACAAATTATTAGTGAAGCCATCTTTGGTGAATCTACCTCCTATGGAAGAAGGCGGACTTCTATTAGTGAGTAAATTACTATGCCTGTTTTCCTCTCCCCCTCCCCCATCTCTTGCTTCATCACCAAATGCTTATGAAGTAGCAATCAGCTTGTCACTTAACTTGTATTTGACCTGATGCTGCAGTATCTTAGAGTGCTAGCAGTGGCATATGAGAAGACACAAGAACTGGCTAGGGACCTACGAGCTGTGGGATGTGGTGACTTGGATATCGAGGGTAATGAATTAACTATTTGGAATCTGTCTCCTTATTGTTTTTTTTTTTTTTCTCTCTCAATGCGGAGTACTAGTGTGGATATGATGGTGGATGAAGGCAAGATAACCATTTGGACAATTTTATTTTAGCAAAAAATAAAACGAGCTTGTGGATTGTGTTTGGTTCCTGGACACTGAAAAGATTAATTGGGAAACAAAGATGCATCACACGAGATGCCTTACACAATATAAGGAACTTTTATTCTTATTTTAATGAGTTATTCTGCAGTGGAATTGTAACTAGATGGTTGCAGATTGGGGTTCCTTGTTACCTCCAATGTGCGTGGTCTTTGCTCCTTTGAAAGAAGAAAAAATGATGAGGTGCAAAAATTGCCATTTGAGTAACAAATCCTTGGCTCAAAGTTGACATATATTAACTTGTGCTGTCTTGGTGGGAAGTCAGTGTTTTTAGTGTCAGTCCGCATTTTGCGTGGTTGAAATTGATTATTGTATTTATCAACTGTGGGATCTTCATAGAAACTTCCTTTGATGGTTCAGGCCTCACAGAGTGTCTGTTTTCTTCTCACAAGGATGGATATCCTGAACATGAGCAGGCCTCTCTTAAACAACTATATCTAGCTAAGGTTTGTATCAAGTGCATTTTTTCTGACCAAGCTTTAGTCCTCATTCTTTCATGGTTGTAACAATGCATAAAAGTTATTATACCGTGCAGATGGCAGAACTACGTGCTGAAAGCCAACAGATATCTGAATCAAGTGGAACAATCGGGCGCTCAAAAGGTGCTGCAGTTGCATCTTCCCGTCAGCAAATATCCGTCACTGTTGTGACAGAGTTTGTCCGCTGGAATGAAGAAGCAATTGCCAGATGCACTTTGTTTTCATCTCAAGTAATGTTTGTTAGCGAAGCTACATATGATTGCTCATTTTAAACTTGTATCTAATTTACTTAGGATTCATGGAAATTCATTTCTAAGTAATCTTTTAAATTCTGGAAGAGCATATTTAAAATATAACTCTTACGTTTTTCTTTGAACTCCATTGTAGTCTAGTGTTTCTTCTGTACTCCCCAATATAGGTTGGGGTTTACCTGTTCTTTTCTATTTTGGTAATAATTGGTTAACATGCACAAAGGTTCTTTGTGTAACATGGAAATTGGAATCTCAAAATTTATCTGCATACAGAGACAGTTGTATGAAAGTCATACTTAAATTAGCTCTTTCCCTTGTGGTTAAGAAATTCATTGCATTGGTGCACAAGTCAGTTGTATGTTACTGCTGATCATTAGCCTGGAAGAAATCTTGACATGCAGTATAAAACTGATAATTGGGTGATGGGAGAACTCAAACTGAGTAGTAAAATAGGAATTGAAAATAAAATGTTCTTTAGATGTTGAAATGGTTTTGAATTGTACTGGATTTTTATTATCTTTCAGATATAGTGCCAGTTTCTCAGATTATTATTTTTTACATGTTATTGGACAGCCTGCAACACTTGCAGCAAATGTAAAAGCGGTGTTCACTTCCCTGCTAGACCAAGTAAGTTGGTTACTTCAATTGAGGGTTCAATCAAATGTTAGTTCATAGATATTCACTTGTTATTTTTTTAAATTAATATTAAGAGAGATTCGTGTATGTTTTTCAATTTTCAGGTCAGTCAATATATAACGGAAGGTCTTGAGCGAGCAAGAGATGGCCTGACTGAAGCTGCAGCTTTGAGGGAAAGATTTGTACTTGGGACTAGTGTTAGAAGGGTGGCTGCTGCTGCTGCTTCTGCTGTACTTACCTGATCATAGACCTTTTATTGCATTCTAAATTATGAAGTTTTTAAGATAAAATGTATAGTCTACCCATAGGGAACTTAAGGATATCAATGGCTGATCTGTAGGCAGAAGCTGCTGCCGCTGCTGGTGAAAGCAGTTTCAGATCTTTCATGGTTGCTGTACAACGTTGTGGTAGTAGTGTGGCTATAGTTCAGCAGGTTGTTGATTGGATTGCCATTTATCTAAATGCATTGAATGTTGCTTTTAGTGGAGGACATGATATGTTGAACTAATTGGGATTTTCTCTCCAGTATTTCTCAAATTCTATATCTCGGCTTCTACTCCCTGTCGATGGTGCACATGCGTCTTCTTGTGAAGAAATGGCAACAGCTATGTCCAGTGCAGAGGGTGCTGCATATAAAGGGCTTCAACAGTGCATTGAAACTGTGATGGCAGAGGTCAGTTATTGAATTGTAGACCTGCTATTTAGAATCTTGTCTATCTAAGGTGGTCAACAGGCTTACATATTTCATGATTTCAACCCGTTAGTATCTGGACATAATAATGGTTTGTCTTTCTTGATGGATGCTGCTTTATATCTGTATGGACTTGTTCTTGTTGATTCTCATAGTTCCTGTATAGGCATTAGGCCGTATACGTATTTGAGCTCTATGACAATTCCTACTTGTTTCTTCTTTTTCCTTCTCTGAAATTCCTACTATCCAGGTGGAGCGGTTACTTTCTGTTGAACAGAAGGCAACAGATTATAGATCACCTGAAGATGGATTTGCTCCTGATCATCGGCCAACAAATGCCTGTACAAGGTACAATGAACGAATAATTAAAGCCTACAACTTAAGGGCTTCCAAAAACTGAGTTACGTGAATTTGTTTTCTTGGAGGGAGAAGCCTAATATGAACCAAAACTTAGCTAATGCTACAATAAGTTCTGAGATCTTGAGATTTGACACCTTCATTTCTTTTCGCTATGTCTGATGCTTTTTAAATAATTTTCGTGGTCAAAATTATTAGTTTTTGTCTTATGTAATATTTACTTTGCAAATTTTATCACTTAAATTCCCTACTAATTTGATACTAATTAATGATCTTGATCAATATAAACCATGTTGTTTCTGGATGTTGAATAACGTTTCTCTTCTCTTGTCTAGAGTTGTAGCATATCTTTCCCGTGTACTAGAATCAGCATTCACGGCACTTGAAGGTCTTAACAAACAAGCGTTTCTAACTGAATTAGTAAGTAGTTCATTTGTGATCTCGCCTGACTTATTTATGTGATTCATGCCTATGATGGCCCTTTTGCAACCATAGATTAGGATTAGATTGATACTGTAGAATAAGAGACCTCCGCACTGAATTCAGTGAAGGGATCACACGGGGCTTCAACACAGCAAAGAATGCTTTTCCGATTATATGATACAATGAATGATGATTGTATCAAAATTGATATAACACAGTAAAGTGCACAATGACTTGCATTTTACAAGGCCATGCACATTATATCGTTTTATTGATATTTCTCATTGTTGTTGCTCTTTTATTGTAATGTGTGTGGTATAAACTTGCACTTTTTGGGTTTGGCTGCATAGGATTAGGGAATTTGTAGTGATTATATAGTGATGATGAGTTGGAAACCTTCACGTTGAATTTATGTAATTGTGAAATTTTTACCAGGGTAACCGCTTGCATAAGGGGCTGCTAAATCATTGGCAAAAGTTCAGTTTTAATCCGAGGTAGGTGGACTTTCTCATATTTTCTGTGGCTGGCTAATAGAGTTGAAAGTTGTACAAGTAACATATCCTAATTCCTAATTTCTTTCTCAGCGGAGGACTGCGGCTGAAGCGTGACATAACTGAGTATGGAGAATTTGTGCGTAGTTTCAATGCTCCTTCCGTTGATGAAAATTTTGAATTGCTGGGGATGTAAGTTTCCTAGAAATTGCTAAATTTGCAGCTTCTATTCATCTTGATTTTTAATATCAATTTAATGATGAGCTTTTGCCTTCAGAATGGCCAATGTCTTCATTGTTGCTCCTGAAAGTCTCTCAACTCTCTTTGAGGGTACACCCAGTATACGGAAAGATGCACAAAGGTATCACTTTGAACATGTTGAATTGTAGAATGTAAAGACACTCTTAGAACACACACGCACACAAATCTCAGTTTATCTTCCAATTAAAGAAAAGGGATGCTTCCCAAATGATGAAAAGTTTCAAAATATCCTGTTATCATATTGAAAACATCCGGAAAGAAATACACTATTCAGCGTGAAATATTTTGTCAAGATCGACATTTCTTTCTTTCTCAATATATCATATTTCTTTTTGGGTTAGAGGTTTTATATTGTGATAAATTTCGATTTGGATGCCAAATTAGGTTTATTGAGCTTCGAGAGGACTACAAGAGCGCAAAGCTTGCTGCCAGACTTAGTTCCTTGTGGACAAGTTCTAGTTGATACAGAAGCAGTACACGCTGAATAGATACGACCTCCCAAATTTTACTTGTCATCAAGCGCTCCAGAGCTTAGAAAAATGGCACGTCAAGTTGAATTCATTTGGAGGCACAGAAGCTCGGGAACTGGTTCAAACTAAGTTAACTGTCATCGTAAGGAGCTCATCTTTAGACTGATCATTGGATACAAAGTTGTTTGTTTTTCTTTCCCATTTTGTTGAGTGTATATTGTTTAAAAGGTATAAATAGGAGGACCGGCGAAGATTTGTAGTCGTCAGAGCTTGAATTCGTTGTACCGGTGTTTGCCTTTTGTAAGTGTACTTTTGGGAAGTAAATTAAGATAAGCGAGGATCATTTGTTATACAAAGTAGCTAATTTTCGAGGTGAATGTATTGCTGTTTCTTATGTTCTCGTCAAACTTTGGATTAATACGTTTTTAACTACGGATTAGTTTCACTGGAATACATGTTACCTTATAGTGAGCTCTACTGTTGTCTCAAATCAGTAACAAAAGTCACAAAGGATTCCTCCAAAAAAGTCACTAAAAGGAAGGTTCAAAGTTGAAGTGAATGTTTTTCCTCCAAGTCCATCAATCACATGCCGGAATGAGCGGGAAAAAAAGGAAAAAGGTCCATGCCATTTGTGGTGGGCTGCCTCCTATGGAGATCCGGCTGTTTATAGGCATTGTTCTAAAAATTCTCGTCTAGCGCTGTCTAGGCTCAGCAGCTAACCACCGTCTTAATTAATTTCTAGATGTTTGACAATTAAGAAATGATGCCTAGGTGTGCTTAGGCATTAGCCTCACCCGCCTAGACGCACCTAGGTCACGATTCTCACTTAGACAGAAAATACATAACTTCTAGTTTGCATTTTATTTTTTTTAAATAAATTGTAATAGACTTATTGAATACTTAGATGAATACATATTATACGTTTGTTTCCCATGTTTTTATTATGTTCTAATACTTTTAATCTATATACCATTCTATTTTGCAGTTTAGTATCCCAATGAAATTATGTATTTTTTTAGTATAATTAGACACTTATTTATGCGATTTATAATGAATTTACTTAAATCCGCATAGTCCGCCTAAGTCCCCGCCTAAATCCCGCCTAGCCGTCTAAGCGTTAGACCCCAACCCGCCAACCGACAAGCGCCTAGTGTCTTCTAAAACCTTTCCTATAGGCACCCACCTCTCTCTCTCTCTCTCTCTCTCTCTCTCTCTCTCTCTCTCTATATATATAGAAAGTGTAGTGGGGGTGGCTAGTAATGGAGTACCTCATCTGATAGCAAAGGTCACTTAGATGTGCTTGTGCCAAACCCATTAATATAAACCATCTTCATCTCTTAGGATGGGCTTCAGAGACTTGCAGAAAAAGCCACCAAAGATCATCAAACAAGTGTAAGATAGTGAACGTCGCCCACACAATTCTCTAAGTTTGTGGTTGTGCGGTTGCTTCTCATATTTTCCATCCCCTACCTTTCCACAAGTTTCTATATATTTGACACATAAAAAACATTCAAACGAACGGTGCTTGGTTCCTGAACTATAAATTACAAACTAACACGTATACTAAAGTGACTAACTAAAAACTCAACAAGAGAAGTTCAAGAACACATGCTAAATTGTGATGTGTTGTGAAAAAAAATTCTACTTCATACGTATGCATGTAAAAAGTCAATCATTTTCCTGAATCGAACTCAAAATGAATACAAACCAATAAATAGAGTAAAGACAGTGTATGCTTTGACCTTTGACCACCCAAATGGAGAGAGAGAGAGAGAGAGAGAGTGAGTGACGTGAGGTGTGTGTCATAAGTAACTTGTGTGTGGGGGTGGTCCAAACTCTATCCCTCCAATATGAAGTATGGACCATCTAATTAACACAATTTCATTTTTTTAATAAACGATATTATCTATACTAAAGAGGAGGGAATGAGCTTAACCTCACAATAGGCTAACAATAATGTGATTCAGATTCGCCTTTGGCGAGAATTGAACCTAAACCTCTTACTTACAAATGAAAATGAATACCACTAGATCGTAGTACTAAGTGGCTACACAATTTCAGCTTATGCGATTGGGGATTATTTAGGGGTGCTGTCGCTTAATACATTTTTGTTGATAAACGATTTTGTTGGACGTGTTCCTGAAAAAGTACATAAAAAAAAAATTCAGCAAAATAGGTTCTTTTATGACCTAAAACCGCATTTTACTTTTTCTTCGAGATGTATGTTAATATTTATAGTATTTCGACCTCTTGAAAGTAAGTTTAAGTTGTGGCCTAACAATATGAAAACACTTGCAACCATTCTAAAGGCATGGCTAAGAAATCTGTAGTGTAAAGATCAAGGTAGGTTCTGAGATTTTGGAAGCCATGTACGAGATTCAAACGGAGGCTCTTATATTGTCTAAAATTTTGATTGCTACATTTCTTTTGTATCTAATAATTTTTTTTTATTATGTATAAATTGATATAAAGCCAAAAAATTTATAAAAAAAACATGAAGCACAGTGTGGTGGTTATGCACCTATCTGTGTTTTTGTTCGAAACTCCCTTGTAAATATAAAAGCATGGTGTGATGGCTATATACTTATCATATCACCGTACAAATACTATAACCATTAATGCTTTTTATTATCATCTAGAATTTATCTCAAGAAAAAATTATATTAAACGAATCACTGGTTATGATATTGATAGCATCCTATAGGTTGATTTCTGTTAGATTAGTTAAAATTTCGAGATTCATATCTTAAACAATTAAACCAAATAATCTAACGGCGGGTATGAGCAAAGTTGTATTATAATTTTCTTTTGATGTATGGATGACTAAAGTCTTCAAATGATGAAAATTTTAATTAGATGACTTTTAAAGTGTGACCAAAAGAATAAACGATTCTTGTTATTACATATATTCTATTAAATGATGTCATATAAGGAAGGGAGCTTATTATTTTAAATTTTTAAGAATTTTAATTTATTATGATATTCCTAATTATAGATTTATAAGCAAAAGTTATGTTTTAATGAAAGATTTTTTTTTTTTTAATAAACAGTGGAAGAAATTAAACTGCAAATATTTAAAAAGAGAAACAACTAGTGTAGCACAAAAAGGTCCAAAATGGTTACCCGAGAAGGTCGAACTCGTGCCTAGGTGAATGACACATCCGGCGCTTGACAACTTCACTAAGAAAACACTGATTATGTCCAGGCTTTCATATATATATATATATTTATTTATTTATTTATTTATTTATTTATTTATTTATTTATTTATTTATTTATTTATAAAGGTCTTTAGAGTGCGGCCACACACTTTGCAACCCCCTCAGGGTCGGCCCTACTAAAGATCTTGGATAAAAAGAAATTTTTGATTGCCCAAGGATTATGGATGATACATCTCGTGTCATTATATAACTGGAGAAATTTTTTAATTTTTAGGTTGATAATTTTTTAATACAAGTATCTCACCACTTATTACCACCTCTGTTCCGGTACACTAAAAATTCTCTTGCGGATATGTGTATAAGATAACCTATGTTATACCACCTTTTTTTTTTTTTTTTGAGAAATATGTTATGCCACTTTGGGTCTTCCCCATAACTACTACATGATGACAAACTATGGAAATGGATCATCTCTGGATCCCTTCCTCCTAATCCATCAAGTTTGAGGATCTGTGTCATTGAAATTTGATTCAACGGCTACAAACAGGGGCTCATTTTAAAAGTTATAATAACTTTAGCCGTTTGATCAAATTTCAATGGTCCTGATTCCCGGACTTGGTGGATTAGGAGGAAGGGATCTGGAGAGGATCAATTTTCTGACAAACAATACCACCGTCAAGTCAAACAATCAAATTTGTTTTAATTAATTAATTAAAAAGGGAAATGATTTTGATACACTTTTTTTTCTCTTTGGATTCTGTAAATATATAATTTTTTTTAGACGAAACAATAACTATTTTATTATAATACTAAGAAGGGAAATCCACTTGGACTCCGAATCGAGTTAAGCTGGCCAACACCAGGAGGGTGATGAAGCCATAAAATGAAGTGATGTGGAAAATGTGAATAAATTTAAACCTAAAAGTGCCTAAATATAAGAGTGCGCATGTGAGCAGAAACAAATTCATTTCACATGTGATGTTAGAGCATAAGTAAAGTACAATACGGTAGGATAAGGGTGAATGGGCCTAAAAACAAACTTTGTAAAAACCTTTTAAAAAACATAATAACCCATCGCCGTAAAACAAGTATAGTTTCCAAAATATACATACTACGTATAGTAAGAAAATACTTACCGTAGCTTGCAATATCTCAAGAATTCAATACGACACAATATTTCGTAAGTAGACACATGACATCTGTAATCACATAATCTCACATAATCAAACATATCATATCAAATGCTCATCGACATATGCTGACACATGAGTTCATGCAGAGATATTCTGACATGAACATGACTGAGTGTAACAATAATATACTCTCTAGTACTACAATCACATGAAGACTGACACTATGCGCAACACATACGAGTCCTAATTACCTATAGCAATCTAGGACAAGACTGGCACCTACAATGGATCTAAAGTGAGCGTACGGTGTGATGTGCACATACACGTGAAAGACTAGCCCTGGCCCGGGCAAGTACTAACACTGGTGCAGCAACGATGAGCAGATAACGTAAATACGATCACGCAACAGTAAATCGATAATTCACATCGATAGAATAGTAATAAATGAAATATTAATCATGGCCATAATTAAAATCCCATAAAAGTATGCATACATGTGCATCCCGTAAGATTTAGGATAATTTCGTAATTTCCGTTATTTCGCTCATTCTTATAAACATTAGTCTAATCTAGGCATACGTAGGAAATTCTTTTTCAAATGTATAAATGGAAACTAAATAAATATATAATATTTAAAAGCAAAGGCCCACTCACAGATACTTGCGAGGATGTAGTCGTTCGAGCTAGGATAGACGGAGTCTCCGATAGTAATCGCACCTAAGCATAATATTGGGACCCATTAGTAAAACTCATCTTAAACAACTAAATTTGGAAAAACGGAGTACGGATTCGAAACCAAAGCATCAAAATACGCTAAGAGGGGTCCCGGGCAAATATTATAAAAAGTCAACGGTTAACCTTAAAAGTCAATCGAGACACTCTGGTGGTCAACTATGTTAAAACTTTAGAATTTCACTAAACGATGTCAAAAATGGACTCGGGACGTCAAAATTAGTCCAGGAGGGTTTCCAAGAAAATTTCGAAAAAGTCAACTGATGGTCAACGGTTAACTTTAACGAAATATTCCATTCTCAGATGGAATATTCTGTTAAAGTTAACTGGAAGGTTAACAGAATATGCCAAGGGAATATTCCCTCCAAATTAGAAATGGATCTGGGTTGGTCTGGCCCACGGATCCGATTATGGATCTGGGCCGGGGTTGCTGAGTTGGGTGTGGCCTACATAGGTTGGATTGGGTTGATGGGCCAAGGGTTATTGGATTGGGCCTAACAACTGGGTTGGGCCGGTTTTCGATTACGGATCGGGTCGACCCAGTTTCATGTCTGATAGGAGCATATTTATGCGCCTTAGTTAGCTAGTTCTTGTGCATTTAAGTTGTTTTTCCTTAGTTAAGTTAGTATCTTAAGCCATTTTCGTGTGTTTTCAGGTTTTAAGGGCAAAGTATGCAAAGAAGTGTATTTTGGAGCCTTTTGGAGCAAAATTGAGCTTGGAATGAATGGCACTTGTTTGGAGCAAAATGAATGGACGAAATTGAAGAGTTGAAGATATGAGGAGTCCTAATTGAAGAAGGATTCCTAATCAATGAAGGACTCCTAATAGAAGAAGGATTCCTAGTCAAAGAAAGAGTCCTAATTAAAGATGGATTCCTAGAAGAATGAGGATTCCTACTCAAACAAGGTTTCCTACTTGAAGTAGGAAAGTTAAGCCTAAAGTTTCCTATTTTGGGTTGATCTTTCCTAAACCTAAATGGCTTTATGTTCCAGCAACTTTGAAGGTTCCTAAGCATTGGAAGACACAAAACAAAGGTTCTAGAACACCTAGGAGCCTTTGCCGCACCTATCCCCTTCTAGAATCCTTTTTCCTTGCCTTGCAAGGCTTTCTAGAAATGCTATCTAATCTGCCGCACCTCCTATACCTTTTCCCCTTTGGATTTTGATTGTTTGGGCCCTAATCCTTATTTTCTGCTAAGTCCAAGTCCTAAGCTGATGTCTCTAGGGTTTTAGGTGCCTATATATATCTATGTTTCACCCTTTGCCGCACTACCACCTGCCATATTCATAATTCACACCAGAAACCATCCTCTCATCTCTGCCGCAGCCATCACCACCAATCTTCCATAGTTTCTGACCTAAAACACACATTGCCGCACCTTCCATCCATCCTAAACACTACCATACCATCTCCCATCCATTCTTCCATACACATAACCCCCAAAACCTGTCCCCAAGCCTTGTGCCGCAACAAAGAGGAAGGAGGAAAGTTCGTGGACGTGCTTGTTGTTCAAGTTGGAGCGTCTAGGTGTTTTCTTTCTTTTGTTTTCAATGTCTAAATTTGTTTATCTTTGCTTTGTGCGTATGAGGAAGTAAACCTCCCTTAGCTAGGGGGGAATTCGAAACCATGTTCATGCTTGCAATATGATTTGATTACTTCTAGTTGTGTTTCATAAGTTGTGAATTCAATTTACTTATCTATATGAATTAAAACTGATTTGTGTGTGTTGGTTGAGAGTGCACGCTTAATTTTCCTGCATAAATCTGATGCTAGGATATAAGGGAGTTTCACCTAATCGTTATGAACTTATATTCACAAGTAGTGAAGGTTGTTAATCACAATCGCGTTAAGTAAATTCTTGGCATAAGTTTCATGCAATTCATAGTTACAAGTACTTCATCAATGCTTATGATTTTCATAGAACTTAATGATTCTTGCTTGTATCTCTATTATGCAATTCATGTAGGGAACTTGTGGGGAATGCTTTGCGTTGTTGTATGCAATCATCCAATTCAATAAAATTAGGAAAATCTGAGGGTTAATTAGTGCAATTCACGGTTAATCTGGGGCGTTGGGAATTCGTGGTTTATTGAAAAGCAACTGGAAATCGTTTTGTTTGCAAGTGTGTCATGTGTGGAGAAGAACCTCCTAGCTAGCCTATCATCCATAGTTTTACCCAAATTCGTGCAAATTTCATTAGTTCTTTAATTTGCTTGTTTTGTTTTCAAATTCGTCAAAACCAAACCCCCCCCCTTTACTTTAGAGTGTCTAACTAGTTAGAATATGTTTTAGATTGTGTTTTTAAGTGTTTTGAGTCAAGGAAAACCCAAAATTCGTCCAAAAGAGTGTTTAGAGTCCAAATCTGCCCAGTTTGTGTTTTTTAGGCAGATTTGAGTGTTTTGTGCTGTTTTGAGTCTTTTGAGTTGTTTTAGTGTTTTATAGTTTAGTTTTGCATTCTTTGAGTCTAGTTTAGTGTTTTAAACTTTGCTTTACGTTTTTTAGTCAGTTTTAAGTGTTTTAGCAATCCCTCCTAATCCCCGGCCTAGAATGATCCCTACTTACATTCTTTACTACAATTGATAAAAAGAGGGTTTAATTTGCGTGCTCATATATTTCGCATCAATGTCGTGGGTCAGTCGGATTCCACGAATAAGAAAGTCAGCTTCCCAAGCTCCGATCATCACCAAATCTTAACCAAAACTAATCATTCTATATACCAAAATGAAGCCCAAGGAACAAGGATTTGAAATGTACCATTAGGTTCCCCGACCGTGGTCGGAGTTGGTCGAAAAAAGGCTCGAAGCTACCGGATTCCTTGCCGGAAAACTGGGGAAATTCTCCATATACCATTTATGCATCAAAACTTCACCCATTCATGCATGTAGGCTCAGCAATCGCATCAGAACATCAAAAGGGAGAGAAAGAAGGTGTCCCCGAGGCTTACCTAGTCTGGGATCGTGAAGAAATCGCCGGAATAATTTCGAGAACAGTGGTGGTTCCACGGTGCAGGGAAAGAGAAGAAAGGATTCGAGATGGAGAATGAACCACGGTGGTGGAGGTCATGGTGATGTGTGTGTGTTGCTCGGAGGGTGGTGAGGTCGCCTGAGAATGAACCACGGTGGTGGAGGTCATGGTGATGTGTGTTGCTCGGAGAAAGTGAGTGCTCCTAGGGAAGAGACAATGAGCGTGAAAGGGAGAAAGAGAAAGAGATCTAGAGAGAGAGATAGAGAATCGGAAAGAACAACCCAAAAATTGAGGAGTGGTCCTAAGTGGAAAAGATCTCTAGTTGAAAAATTACCAAAATACCCTTACGTTTCGAATTCCGTAATATCCCCGTTTTTGCTCCAAATTCAAATCTATTTGCGCTTACGCGTTTGTAGCGACGAGTGCTATAAGGATACGCTAAGGAAATGAATCTTACGTGACACGACAAGATGGTCAACAAAAGTCAACGTTTTTGCCTTGAAGGGCATTTTCGTCAGTTCAAGCTTTTAAAATTACTAAAATCGTAAAAGTAGGGACGGGTTGTCACAATGGAAACTTTGGAGTGTCATATGAGATGTTTTGAGTGCTAATAACAATTTCCTATTAAGAATTCATATAAATATTATAAAGTACATTCAATATAACATTTAAGAGGTCCTTAATATAAAGGAAATTTAACTAAACATGAACGACTAATTTGACCAAAGCTACCGTATTGGTGGATTTGAGGGCGAGATAGACCTCAGAATAAGCAAAGAAATGCATCCAATTCTTGAAATCATCCACACTCAAACTCAGGGGATTGAGATAGTTCTTCAAAGCCGAAGGAACTCCATTCCTGATGAAAATGTCAAGCACTCAATGAATTGGAATCTAAGAATCTCTACACGAAATCTTGAATACAACGGACAGAATGACACTATTTGACAATGAGCAGAGCCAACTCCAAAGAGGAACAGACAGTAAACCAACTAGTTTTATACCAACCTAAACTTTATGCGCAACAATATCAACAAAGATACTGATTTTAACAAAGTAGACCTAAGAGAAGCTGATTAACAAACCAACACAAAATTAAAATATTCAGTCAGAGAGACTCACAATAACCTCACCAAAGAGACACTATTGACAGAAATAATAAGACGAAAACTAGAAAAATGGAGGAAGGTCAGAAAAATGGAAGAAGGTTTGCCACCAGCCCCACATCAAAATAAGGGAACAACGGTTATAGGATTTGTAGATTTAAGATTTGATAAGAGGGAGGAGAGAAATGAGATAGCCCTTCTTGAATAAATTAAAAGAGAATTAAGAAATCAAAATAAACTGAATTAGCTTCATTAAAAAAATACAAATAGAATAGGATGATGGGCAAGCCAAAATCTAGTTCATCTGCCTCAAAGTTGGGGGTTAACTATTTTCTATACACATTATTTCATTTTCCTGCTTTTGTTGTTTCTCAACCAATTTAGTTATTCTTTATTTTTGCCCACTATATTTTATTTGTTTCAAAAATTGGGAAATTGACCCCACACGCTTGCAAATAAATCAATGCCTCGCGCCACCCACGTCTATGGCACCACCTTCACATGCATTTGCTCACCTCCCTCTTACTCTAAGAACATCTGTCACAGCCCGTCCCGAGATTTTCATATCAAGGGTATGAAATGACGGAGATGCCCTTGACGTTATTAAGGTTTGTGGGTGTGTGATATTATTTGGTCTAACCTTAAATTGTGTTGGAAGAAAATTATAAGATAAGTTGGATTATTAATTTAAATTATGTTATGTTGATTAAGAATGTGGACAAATGAATGGTGTGGATTGTTTGTGGACATCACAAACCCTCATTCCCTGCACCCTCTTCCCCGTCACTCTCTCTCTCTCCTCCCTCACGACATTCTCTCTCTCTCTCTCACACCCAACGTACGGACCTCACCCAGAAACCCTCCAAAACTCGACGGATCGAGGCAACCAAGGTATGCATCTTCCTCCCTGGGTCCTTGTGAGTCGATTGGTACTAGTTTTAGGCCGTGAAATCTTCGATTTCACGTGAACCCGAAACCTTCATTTTTGGTTACTGTTCATGCGAACGTAAAATGTTGTGTTTCAGGGAATTCTAAGCTTATAGTGAGCTTAGTGAGGTCCTAAGGAAGCTCGGAGTGCTTCGTTTGAAGGATTTGGACGTCGGGATCACGTGGTTCAAGTTTGGCCGAATTCTTTGGAATTCTTTCGGTGAGATTTAGTTGTTTTTAGAGCCTTAAACTAGTCTATTATGATTCTACATGTTTGGGGCTTCAATTTGATATAAAATACGAAGAAAATGGGTGAAAAACGAAGGAGAACGAAGAGTTACAAAATTCGCCGGAAACCGGCCGCCGGAAAAACCAGTCCGGCGACCCAAGGAAGAAGAAGGGCGCGTGGGGGCGCGTAGACCCGTGCCACGCGCGGCGCGTGGGGGCGCGTGAGCCCTCCAAAAATTTTTCTAAAAATTTCTCGACGTCCGTGACGTCGAGTAGGTCGATGTGGTATATTCATATACCCAATTTGAGCACCGTATGAGAAGTTATTAAGAATTGTTGGTTAGGTGCTTTAAATAACGTTTTATAGTTATTTCGCATAGGTGAAAAGGTGAATTGACGATCCGACCGTTGGATCGTCACCAAACTTTGATGCATCGTAATACGTAATATTTGAGGATTATAGGAACTTACGGATTTGGAATCCGATTTATGGATCTTCCGGAATTGGAGTTGTAAGTTCATAAAATAGAATGTTAACCGTCACTTGGTTTTGGAAATTTACGGAGATCCAACCGTTGGATGGTAATGAAATTTTAGGATGTTGTCCTAGAGGTATATTGTAGACCTCTGGAAGTTATGGATTGGAAATCTGAGTTGCAGATCTTCCGGATCGAGCTACGTAGTGACGTGTTTTATATAAGTTATTTATTCTATTGTTATGAATTCTGAGGGTGGATTTGATTATTGTTCTAGGCGCCGATCGTCATGACGCCTTGATGTGTTGTGCTAGGGAGTTGTAGGGCGAATTCCAGGTGAGTGGGCAGTATTTTCTGTATTTACCTATATACTATTGAATTTCCCAGAAACTGAGTTTTTAATGAAAGTATGTTTCTAAAATGCCATGCATGAATGAGATGCATGATATGAATGAAATGCCATGATAGGAATGATATGCATGTGATGAATAATATGAATTATATGAATTGATAATCGATGCATGTATATATATATGAATTGGTGCTGTGGACGCACAGGTAAGTCAGGTGAGTTTATATTATTTATGTGAATCATTGATGATGTGGATGACGTTGATAGCTCATAACCTGCCCCTAGGTGTTAGTGCTTATATTATTCACCACACCGCACGCTCGCCTTGGATCCAAGTAGGTGGATGTCGTACAGACCATGTGAGGGTTCCGACATGCTAGTCGTATAGATCATTAGATGTGATTCCGACTAGTGGGTGACCTTAGTTATGCGCGCTGATGATATGATGAGAGAAGCACTAGAGCGTAATTATACACCTGTCATTGTACAGACTATTATATGTAGTTCCGAGTGACGTGCAGAGTTAACCGTACAGGTCACCGAGGTGACTCCGGATGAATTGGATGTTGAGCTATAGAATTAACCGAACAGGACCAACTGCAGGGTCTCCGGTTAATTCATTATTTCACATGTTACATTGATGCATCATTCTTTCGGTTTTTGAAAGTTTTTATAACATGGCATATTTTCGGGTTTTAAAAGAAAAATTGATGATTTGAGATTTATGAAAAGTATTATGCTATTATGCTATTTTCTGGGAAAGTATACAGGTTTTACAGCGAGGGGTTAGAAATGTTTTAAAGGAAATGTTTTCGAAAAACTTTGTTTTACTGACCCACTCAATTTTGTTTTGCGCCCCTCCAGGTCCTAGGTAGCAGAGCTTTGGTGGCCACGAGGAATCCAGCGGTGTTCTGACAGAATTCACAAAAGTAGGACTCACCCTCGGGTGTTTCATCTTAGTAATTGTATTCTTTAAAGCTTCCGAACTGTGTAAATGGTTACGTCACTCTCACGTGACAGCCAGCATGCCCTCCTTCGGGACGGGGTGTGTCAACATCTCTATCCAATTCCGATTGCCCTTGCCCTGTAATTGCCTTTACCCTCCACAAACGGGTGGAGATGATCTTAGCACTCTTAACTCCATGCCACCGACTCCGAGTTACACACTAATCACTGCATTTTTTAGGGGCCTTTAGATATAGGCAATGGCGAAGCCAAGAAGAGTTGGGGAGAATAGAAACTTAAAAGGGTAAAAGGTTTCAAAAAAATTTAAATGATCAAATTCTTTTAGATAATAAATAATATTAATGTGGTTCATAATTTATCAAGACACACAAGTTATAATTATTGTGGCGATAATTTATGCCATAATTACTACTCGTTCGATAGCTTTAAGGGAAGGGGGCATTGCGGTGATGTCATCTCTTTGATCATAATATATGGCCTCGTTTGGTCTAGAGGACTAAAATTTACATGTTTGTCCATTCAAATTCGATCTTAGAATCCAAACGAGGCCTATATTTTATACAAGCAACTCTAGTGTGGTATGCCAAATGTGAAAACAATAAACATTATCATACCAATTTGAGTTTTTTTGCAAACATATCCACCTAATAAATGTAACAACCCATCCCTAATTTTACGATTTTATTAATTTTAAAAGAGTGAATTGACGAAAATGCCCCTAATGGTGAGATTGTTGATTTTCGTTGACCGTCATTTCGTGACGTATAAAAGTTACTATTTTACCATATTCTCAAAGTTCTTGACGGTATGAACGTGTAGGCTTGCGTGGAATCGAAATCCGAATTACTATAGAAGTTTTATGGAACTACGAATCCGAAAAATACTTTTGTAAAAACCACTATTTTATATTTTATATACTACTATAATTATTATATTATTATACTATTATTTTAATAATTTTTTGTGGGATATTTTATTATTTTAATAATTTATTTGGCATGTGAGCCCATACATCACTTAACTCTCATCTCTTCCTCTCTCCCTCACTTTATCTCTCTCACTCTCCCTTAGCTCCAAGGTTCTAAAAAATGCTAGGCAGTAGTCGGGCGGTGGGCTGGTGCCTAGTGCCTAGGCGGCTAGGCGAGATCTGGGCGGGCGCCCAGGCGACCTAGGCGGATTTAGGTAAATTTCTTGTATATCTTGTAAATAAGTGCATATTGACACTTACAAAAAATTATACTTGTATGAAATTCATGGATAAGATAATAATAGAATGATAAAATGCAAAAAGATTATCCAACAAGTCCAAAATTTAAAAACACATTAAGCATATATGCCATATAATCATAGTGAGGAGTATTGTAGGATGACACATGTACAATAAGTTCACAATTTAAAACCACATAAAATGCAAAATAGGAGGAAAATAAGGAAATATAGTAATGTAGATAGGATTTTTCTTTTATTTCAAAAAAAAAAAAACCGCCTAGCCGTCTGGCACCGCCTAGAACCCAGTCGATTTTTCCAATCGATTTGCAAGAAAACGCCTCGGGTCACCACCGCCTAGCGCCTAGGCCCTTTTTTAGAACATTGCTTAGCTCTCTTTCTCTCAGACTCCCACCTATTATCTCTAGGGAAATCCGGCAAAAACCCGAGACCACCACCACATATCGCCGCTTCAGCAAACACGACCGCACCACCACCTTCACTAACCCTTCCCCTAGAATCGAGGTCGAACCTATGAACTCGCTCCATTTTTTACGCCCTGATTCGAAACCCGCACCGTTTTCTGAAATTTACTCGTTTTAGTTGAGTTTTACTAATGGGTCCCAATATTATGCTTACGTGTGATAATAATTGGAGACTCCGACTTTCCTAGCTCGAATTATGCTAAGTCCTACGGGATGCACAGGTATGCGTATTATTATGGGATTTTACTTATGGCCATGATTAATATTTTATTGAATAATATTATGTCGACTAGAATTATCGATTTATCGTTGTATGATCATATTTACGCTATTTGCTCATCGTGAGCTACACTAGTGTTAGTACTCGTCCAGGTTAGGGCCAGTCTTCACATGTAAGTTTACATTACACCGTACACTAACTTTGTATCCATTGTAGGTGACAGCCTTGTCCTAGAGTGCTATAGGCAATTAGGACTTGTATGTGATGTGCATAACGCCAGTCTTTACGTGATTGTAATACTAGAGTGTAAATCATTATTACACCCAGTCATGTTCATGTCAGAATATCTCTACATGAGCTCGTGTGTCAGCATATGTCGATGAGCACTCGATATGATATGTTCTTTTATGCGGGATATTGTGATTGTCGGATGTTATTTGTTTTATATGCGAAAAATGGTGGATTATTGCATTTTTGTGATATTATTGGTTACGGTAAGTATTTTCATAGTATACGTAGTATGCTATATTTGGAAACTATACTTGTTTTACGGCGAAGGGTTATACGTTTTCGAAAAAGTTTTTACAAAGCTTTATTTTTAGACCCACTCACCCTTGTTTTTTGCCCCTCCAGGTTTTAGTGGCAGAACTTCTGTGTCGACGAGGATTCTTGGCAAATCTTGGTAGGGTTGGGTTCGGTTCGAAACGGTTCGGTTTTTTGTCAAAACCGAAATCGAACCAAAATTTCGGTTCGGTTCGGTTCAAATTTTTTTCGGTTTTTTTCGGTTCCGGTTTTTTTCGGTTTGGTTTCGGTCCGGTTTGGTTTTTTTCATTATTATTATTATTTTAGATCTGGATATTAGTAAACTAGTCCTCCCAAAAGAGGACTCTGCCATACTAGCCCAATAGTTCCAATAAACAGTAAAGGCCCAAGCCATAAAATACAACCAAAGAAAACCTAGGCTTCTACTGCAGCACCCGCCGCCGAGCATCCCTACTAGCACAAACCCTCGCCACCAACCAACCAACGCCTCGCCGATTGTAACATCCGGCCACAAGCACCTGTCTGAACACAGCCAAACAAACGAGATCCAAAGGTTTAATAAAAATAAAGATCCAAAAACCAAAGATCTTTACTACATACGGTTCCACAAAGACAAATCCAAGAACACATCAGCCAATTTTTCTTCAAAATTTCACAAAGCATAGCCAACAAATAAATTCAAATAGCATAGTCAACAAACCAAAGAAATAAAAACTATTAATCAAAACATAAAAAAAAAAAACTACCATTTTCATTTTTCACCAAAGATCTTTACTACATACGGTTCCACAAAGACAAATCCAAGAACACATCAGCCAATTTTTCTTCAAAAATTCACAAAGCATAGCCAACAAATAAATTCAAATAGCATAGTCAACAAACCAAAGAAATAAAAACTATTAATCAAAACATAAAAAAAAAACTACCATTTTCATTTTTCAGCACTCAAAGAATTAAACAAGAAAAAAAAAAAAAAATTGAATACTTACTGTTAAAGAAATCTGGAGGAACAAAGATGGATGTCTGGTGCGACCTCCATATGAATCTAGAGTAAAAAACTATTTGGCTTGTATTTGAAAAGCAGAGATCAAAAGTTTATGGAGAAAGAAAGGAATATTAGAAAGAAGTGAAGAAGTTGTTGTTGTTGTTGTAGGTGAGAGTCCACATAGAGAGTCTATCAAACGAGGAGTAGAGAGACAAGAGGTGTAAGATTTGGAGAGGGAAAAAATGGGGATTGTCAAATAAATTCATCACAAACCCTACTCCTCTTGTGGTAATCCTTTAAAAAAGTAAGATCCATGTTACAACCATGGACTTGGCAGGTTGGAGAGAGGAAGAGAGGAAGAGAGGAAGGAGAGTTGAAGGGAGGAAGAGAAGAAGGAGGGAGAGAGAGACTGAGGAAGCGCAACGGATGACAGAAAGAGAGAAGAGAGATTTGAGAATGAAAATGAATGACGGCTAGGGTTTGTGAACTTTATAAATTTTATAAAACATTAAGATTAGAATACCTATAAATATTATACTGGTACAATTATAGCAATACAAAGCCTACAGTCAAGTTGGTTTGAAGGAGGCTATCCCCAACTTGGACGGAAGGGGTTCGAATCTCCTCTCCAGCAGGTTTTGAGTATTTATATTTTATTTTCATATTTCGGTTCGGTTCAGTCCGGTCCGGTTTTCATACCTCAAAAACCGAAACCGAACCAACTAAATTCGGTTCGGTTTGGTTCAACAGATTCGATTCGGTTTTTTTCGGTCTCGGTTCGGTTCGGTTGTTGGTTTTTTTCGGTTTTCGGTTTTTCCAACCCACCCCTAAATCTTGGTATAGGTGATTACCTTCGATGGTATAATTCTTATCCTACACTTATTGTACTTTACTTGTGCTTTGACATCACATGTGAATTGGGGTCTATCCCACTCACATGCGCACTCTTGCATTTAGGCAATTTTAGGTTTAAATTTACTCACATTTTCCACATCACTACACTTTATGGCTCCATTATCTTCCTGGTGTCAGCCATCACAGCTCGATTCGGAGTCCAAATAGACATTCCGGGTCAGGATGTGTCAATAAAAATGAACTTTTTTTCAAGATAAAACTGTAATTTTAACTAATAGTTGATGCGTCAACCCCCTTCAAGAATCAAATTTTAACAAAAATGCACTCTTTCTAAAATGGCAACTAAATTTGCCTAAAAATCTACGTCTAGCTCCCACAATGAAATCAGCAGCAAAAACGAAGGATTAGACTGGTGAAAAGGTAGTCTAAATCAAAGATCAAATTGCAATAAAAATCAGGTAAACAATGCATCAAGATTCAATTCTTTAAATTCCAATTAAGGACAAACATATCCACCTACTCATCAATTATCATATGATTCATATTAATAATCAATAACCAATACCTATATTACGCTACAATTCTTATGTCAATTAAGCAAAAATTTATATTAAATTACAAATTAATATAAATTTACGCTAAAATTATTATGTCAATTAAGCAATAATCAAGACCTATATCAACTCTGTTGGGATGGAAAATATTAGTGGAAGATGGCTGCTGAGAGTTGAATGCTGCACTTGCAGCCAATGGGAGAATAGAACAGAGAGAAGGCAGAAGGCAGTGGAGTGGGGTGGGAATTGGAGAAAGTGAATGTGTGAGGGTTAATAACTTAATGGGGGACGAGTGGTCCCCTTTTGTTGTTTTTTTTTCTTTGTTTTTTTTTTGTTTTTTTTTTTTTTACGGTTAATCTCAGTTTACTATCGTAAATTTTTTTGGTTTTCAACATTTCATACATCAAAGTTTTATTCATCACAGTCTAATACTTCAAGTCATAATTTTGGGCCACTTTCATATATCTATTAAGTTTTTTATAGAATCTCCGTTAATTAATGATGTGGTACCCACGTGGACAGTGATTGAGTGCCACGTATCAATTTAGCACCACATGGACATTTTTAAAATTAAAAAATTAAAAATTAAAAACTAGGGTAAATCTCAGTTTACTACCCTAAAGTTTCTTGGTTTTCAACATTTCATACATTAAGTTTTTTTCATCCAAGTCTGGTACCTAATGTGGATGTATGAAATGTTGAAAACTAAGAAACTTCAGATTAGTAAACTGAGATAACCCTTTTTTTTATAACTTTTTATGCCCAAACAACGCTGCCACACTCCACCGTCTATTTTTCTTCTTTTTTTAAGACAAACGACACCGTTTATTGTCTTCGTACTAGGATTTGGGAATTTTTTTTTTTTTTATAACAAAACACAACAGTTACTAAATCTTTTTCAAAATACAAAATTACACCAAATATCATTAATGTTAAATTTTTGGGTAAATTACATAGCAGCCCCTCATGTTTGAGGTCTATTACAACCTCATACAACATCTTTAAAACATTTCACTTTCATACCTCACGTACTATTTTATTTCAAAATAATGCATCCGTTACATTTTCCATCCATTGATTCGTTAAGCGCTGACGTGGTTGCCATATTTGTGTCATGTGGCAAAAAAATAATTATTTATTTATTTATTAAAAAAAAAAACCTAAATCTTCAACAACAACAAAAAAAAACTTAGAAAACCCAGATCCCTTCCCCCCCCCCCCCAACTCCTCGACCGCCCGCCGAAACCCTATCATCTTCATCATCTTCCCCATCTGTCGTCCCTCCCTGCAACCCAAATCCAAAACCACTCCCACCCATCCTCCACATCCTCCTCCGCACCCATCCTCCACCTCCTACGTGCAACCATCTTCCTATCTCCCCCCTCCCCACTCGAGCCCAACCTGCAACCCACAAAAGAAAAAAAAAAAAAAAAAAAAACCCATCTTCATCTTCCCCGACCCCCCTTCCTGCAACCCACCCCTTTCTTCTCCCTCCCGTCTTTCCCAAACCCACCATGCACCCATCCTCCACCTCCTCCTCTGCACCCACTGCCTGCAACATAGAAAAGAAAAAAAAAAGAAAAAAAAAACATCTCCCTTTCCCTGCAACCCAGATCTCGTCTTCCCTAATGGGTGTGGATTTAAGGAGTGGGGTGTGTAGAGGAGTGAAGAGGGTGGGTGCGGTGGGTTTGGGGAAGACGGGAGGGGGAAGAAAGGGGTGGGTTGCAAGGAAGAGGGGTCAAGGAAGATGAAGATGGGTTTTTTTTTTTTTTTTTCCTTCTTCTTCTTTTTCTGGGTTGCAGGTTGGGTGAGGGAGGGAAGATGAAGTGGGGGTTGCGGGGAGGTGTGTTTCAGCTTTTTTTTTTGGTTTTTTTTTTTTTTAGAAGATTCAGGTTTAAAAAAAAATTAAAAATTGTTTTTTTTGCCACGTGGCACACATTTGGTAGCCACGTTAGCGCTTAACAAATCAATGGATGAAAAATGTAACGGAGGTATTATTTTGAAATAAAATAGTACGTGAGGTATGAAAGTGAAATGTTTTAAAGATGTTGTATACGGTTGTAATAGACCTCAAGCCTGAGAGGCTACTATGTAATTTACCCTAAATTTTTAATCCACCAATATTTTTTTTATCCAGCCAACAATTGATTGCCTAGAATATAGGGGAATAATTACGTGAAATAAATTTTTTTTTATTTTTTTGTTGAATATAAAACATCAGTATCTTCCTACATAGCTGCGCCACTAAAAATGTCACAAATCAAAACTCAAATGTACCATAGACAGTACCAACCTTTTGGTACATTTAAACTGAAATGTACCATAGATGTATCAAACTCAAACTAATAACATTGGGTCAAAAACTAAATTTAAGAAATTGATAAAAAAATAAAATAAAAATTATGGACATACTGGGAACTCATTTTGGACACAAAATATTTCAGAGAAACACAGAAAATATTTTGTCCGAAAAATATTATTAAAAAAGATATAATTTTGGTGATTAAATCAATCACCAAAATCAATAACCATGAAATTAGGAAGAAAAACCTCTAACAACTAAATGAAAAAATTGAGATATTAATATAGGACATTTTGATTTTAAAAATGTCACGTCCCAGACCCGAGGTCAATAAAATAATTCAACCATGCACCCGGTGTGGGAGCAAAAAATTAATAGAAAAGAAAATTGAAGTTCTCTTATACAAATAATCCCATAATATAATTATAAAATACGGGTTCTCACAATCTACTCTTCTTAAAAAATTTCGTCCTCGAAACGTCAATCAAAACCTACAAGACAAACTAAGACCACAAGTCCAAGGGTATCTAATCCCTCGGAGCTCTGATATCATTCTGTCACGCCCCACGTGCGTTGCACAAACTAAAAATAAATATAAAAGAAAAACGAACTTCTTTTACACAAATAATCCAATAATATAATTATAAAATACGGATTCTCACAAAAAAAGCACACTAATGACATGTAAGGCTTATTTTTAGCTATATCCCCTGGAACTCTATTTTGATCTCACTTCCCCCCTGTAATTCAAAAGTCATCACTTTACTCCGAAACTCAAAACTCGTTTCACCTTGACTTGTGGGGTCTCTCATCTCCCTGAAACTAATATGTGTAACGCAACACCCAATAAGACTATGTCACATATGCAATAAATTTGATTATAAATCTTCATTATGTGTTAACATTTGACAATCAGAAAATATTAAGTTTAATATAAATTGAAGAGATGAAAAAAAAAATTGATTAGCCTGACTCACCCAAATCAAACCCACAAAAGAAATTAACAAGTCTAAGGCCACATGGAGCGAATTTTGAGTTTTACAGAGATGACTTTCAAGTTTCATGGGGCAAAATAAGATTAAAATCGAGTTACATGAGACAAAGTGAAGCGAACTTTGAGTTGTAGAGTGTCAAGTGGTGATTTTTTAGTTACAGAAAACAAAGTAAGATTAAAATAGAGATCTATAAACGTAGCTAAAAATAAGCCAAATATAAAATTCAAATGTGATGATGTGACTATTAGCCAAAACGTCTTAATCAAAATTTGAATACGAACAAATGTTTAATAAAAAAATGTAAAAGAAGGGGTGGAGATTCTAATTACTCCTTTTTCTTATAAAATGATCTAACTATTCTTCGCCGTTCGATTCAATGTTTCATACGAAAGTCTGTCTTAAGAATTACTCAACCATAAGAGTATGGAAAGAATAAAATATTTAGGCGATTCCAATATTTAGCAGAGCAGCTTTATCAGTTACTTGGCCAAGTTATTCCCACAAAAAATGTGTTTGTGTGTATTAAAAGTTGTATGTACGTGAGATTTGATGGTAACCAACCAGAGTGGTGTCTCATCTCTAGTGGCCTATTGTGGAAGTGTCCGGCCAATGAGTTTGTGTCACCCAAATCACTGTATGTTTTGATAAAAAAAAATTCAGACAATTCTTCGTTGTTCGATACAATATTGCATACGATATCTCTACTTAACAATTACTTAACTATGAGAGTGTGAAAAATTTTATTTCTGGTAATACCATCTTATTTAGAGGGGTGTATTCAATTGAGAATTTGAGAGCTTTTAATGGATTTTTACGAAGTTTAATTGATTTGTAGAGATTCTATGTAAAATTTTGATTCAATTCCCTCGAAATCTCATGGGAATAAGTGAGATTTGTGGATGCTTAAAATACACTACAAAATCTCTCAAATTCCCTCTAATTCCTCAAGTTTTCCAGATTCTCTAAATTCTAATTTTAATTGAATACACCTAGAATGTTATAAACTTCTTTAAAATTCTAATTGAATACACTCAGATTTTTAATGATTTTAATAAACTATCTTAAGATCTTGATTGAATACACATTGAATTTCAGAGAATCACTTACAATCCTAATTGAATACCCCTAGATTCATTAAAATAATTAAAATCCCTCAAAATCTCAATTGAATACACCCCCTTAATGTCGATGCGGCATTATGAATCCATCTAGTTTTATTAGGTTTTGGGTTGAAATAAAACATAATGTTGGGTTAATATTTATGATGAGAAATCATGAAGAGACTCTTTCAAAAGTGAGATTCTATGAACTCTCTATCATCTCATGTTTTTGACACAATTCTCATGCCAACATTATAAAACATTGTGAAAAAAAATAAGAGAGGGTGAAAAGTCCATGAATAGTCTTACTTTTGATAGAGTTTCCTTAGCATTTCTCATTTATGATTGGACAATTAGGGTAAATTACATAATACCCCCTCAGGTTTGAGGTCTATTACAACCTTATACAACATTTTTAAAACATTTCACTTTCATACCTCACGTACTATTTTATTTCAAAATAATACCTCAGTTAGATTTTCCATCTATTGGTCTGTTAAATGCTGACATGGTTGCCACATTTGTGCTGATGTGGCTGCCACGTGGCAAAAAAATTAATTTTTTATACATTAAAAATATTATAATATTAACCCTACTTAAATAAATAAATAAATAATTAAAAAAAAAAAACCCAAACCCATAAATCCTTCGCCGCAACCCCACATCCCACCCCCATCCCCACCCCCACCCTCTTACCCATCTATTCCTTCCTGTCCGTCCATCCCCTCCACCCCTCCATCCATCCACTCCACCCGAGCACCCCTCAGCGTGGGTCCCACCTCTCTCTCTCTCTCTCTCTCTATCTCTCCATCCCTCTCTCTCCTCTGTAAAATGTGGAATTTGAGATGCAGGTGTGGTTTTTGAGGTCAAGTGCCTCGCCTACACCTTGGTGGGGGATCACCACATCCTTCATCTTTGTTGCCATCATCGGCCATCACACAGCCATCACCACCACTACAGCATCCTTCAGCTACTTCATCGCCATGGTGCTTCCGTCGTTCAGCACCGCCTCGTACACCGCCCCCAGGCCCTTTTTCCCCGACATCTCTGCCAACGCCCACATCAAGTCCTCCAGCTTAAGTTGCTGCCTTCAGTAAAAGACACCAACTTGCTTCTGTCGGTCGGAGGCGGTAAAGAAGTGGGAGGCAAAGAGGGTCTGTCTGTGTAGCACCAGTAAGACGATGCGAGTATGGAAACCATATGAAGGTAAACCCTAGAAATTGCAGAGAACGTGGGAAAGATGATTTCTTTCTTCCGTTTTCAAAATTGAGAAAATATTGAATCTTTGTTGTAGTGGAATCAAAGCTCGGCGACCCAGATGAAGCCAATTCAAATCTCGAAAATTCAGAATGTCGATTGGGATTGGAAGCCATGGTGGGGGATCCCTGAAATTGGGGGTGTGGCCCTCGACCTCGAGGTTGAGAGCGAAGAGGCAAAGCTATTTTGGGTTTGGGTTTTTCTTGTTTTTTTTTAATATTTTTTTAATTTTAAATAAGGTTAATATTATAATAATTTTAATGTACAAAATTTTTTTTGCCACGTGGCAGCCACGTTAGCATTTAACAGACCAATGGATGGAAAATCTAACGGAGGTATTATTTTGAAATAAAATAGTAAGTGAGGTATGAAAGTGAAATGTTTTAAAGATGTTGTATGGGGTTGTAATAGACCTCAAACCTGAGGGGGTATTATGTAATTTACCCTAATTTATATGAATTCCTAAAATTGATGTTGGCATGTCACATGTACACATAAGGAGTGAGTATAGCAGCACCTAATTTTTAATTTATTTTAACAAATGGTATCATGTACTCTAAAGGAGATGAGAGGTGAGTTAAGCTTTACATTGGACTAGCCATAACAGTGTAATTCAGATTCGTCTTTAACGATAATTGAATCTAAAACCCCTCACCTACAAGTAAAAAGAAATGTCCTTAAATCATAGTACTAAATTGCAGCAGCAGCTAATGTAAAAAAAGGAGAAATTAGGTTCTCATCCTTCCTTTTGCTACTCAATTGATTAAAATCATATTCCTTTTCAATTTTTGATCAAGGTCCTTGGGTATTAATAACATCATTAATTATTTCAATAATAAAATATTTTTTACTTCTAAATATATTCATTTAATGTTAAAAATGTTACAATTAGTATATTTATATTTATGACTAAATTTTTTATCGTATATTTTTAGTTTTAGTTTGTACCCATTTTTAATTTGCAATCCTTTTTTTAATTTGTATCAATTTTCTTTTCAGTTTTAATTTGTACCCATATATTAATTTCTTTTTGTGCCCATATTTTTTAAAGTTTTATTTGTATTTGTACCCATTTTTTTTTAAATTTATTTGTACCCATTTTTTATTTTACCAAATGTACCCATGCTAATTATATGTACCCATTCATGTAATTTTTTTCAAAATTTTAATCTTAAAATGTACTCATTCTTAAATATACAAATTTGTTATATGTAAAATGTACCATTTTTTTTATATAAAATCTATTCAATTTTTTTAATGCATTTTTAAACTTATATGGGTACATTCTTTTTTATTTGATTTTAAAATGTATCCATGTCAAGTTTAATCAAAGAAATTTACTACTGTTATTAAGCCTAATATTTTTTTTCTTTTTTTTGTGATTTTGAAGAATGTACCCATGTTTTGATACAATAATTTTTTGGTTAATTTTGATGAATGTACCCATGTTTACACACACACACACACACACACACACACACACTAGTATATTTATATTTTAATATTTTTAATCCCACAAATTATGGTTTTTTATTTAAAATCTCATTTATATAAACAACTAAAAAATTTAATTTTTAATTTAAAAAATATAGTAACGTACATAGAAATAAATTATCACATTAATTTCAAGGACTTCATCAAAAATTGAAAACCAACAAGATTTCAATCAAATAATATTTATAAATAGAAACCGCATCCAAAATCTCCCTAAAAAAAATCACATGTCACATGTCACATGTCACACTCACTTAAATGCGAAATGAATTAACAAATCCATTTTAACAATATTATTTGCACATATCTTCGGATTAGTCAAAGAAAATAGTGGAGTTTGGGGACCACAAAATCTGCTAGCTGTCACGACACATCAGCTTTCCTACGCCGTCGATCCAACTGTTTCAGTGTGGCACTCTAGTGTGAATCTCCCTTTGAGCCGTCAGATCGTCTTACAATCATCAGTCGTTCAGCTGTTAGATCACCGCTTTGGACTTTGACTCGTAGACATCATAGCCGTGGAAGGTTGACATGTGGATGGTTGATCACAGTAGACCACGTGGCAGGCACGAGCGTTAAGGATACTGGCGCCGCGTGCGGGATTTGAGTGCTCCTTTTGGGAGAAAAGTGGGAACAGGGGCAGTCTAGAACAAGGCATCAAAACCTCAAAAGAGGGAACAGATGCTGCTCCCTCTACAGAAATGGAATTTTAATATTCCAACCCCAATGCAACCCCCCTCCCCCAATCCGAATATATACATTTCCTAACTGAGAGAGAGAGAGAGAGGGGTGGAGTATCCTTTTTTATTACAACCGTATATTTTATATCAAGAGGAGGAAAAGTTCTGCTAAGTTACACAATAAACAATTTAATTTGATATAGAATTTGTTATCCACGAGATTCGAATATAAAACATATCACTTACAAGTAAAGAGAAATATCACCAGACCGTAGTAATGATTAACAGGTAGGGTATTCTTAAGATGCTACTACGTGCATTGCATCTAAAGATGGGATTAATGAATGAACTGAAAATGAAAAGCTTGATTTTGTACTCTTTTACTTGCTTTAATCATGTTTAATGCCAAAGTTTTATGAGAAAGAAGAAACAAGATTAATTATTGTTTGGTTGTTATGATAATGAGTATATGTAATTTTCTTTAGATATGTTCTTAAAAAAGAAGGTCATGAATGATATTGGGAGGATTCTCCTTTCAAACTACATGACAATCGCTTTATAAAATAAAATTTAGCTAAACAATGAGCGACGTCATTGCAAAGACGGGAAACATAAGTGAATCTCAACTCTTGCATTACGAGGAAATTTTAGAGACACTTACCAAATACTAGAGATACTACTTTATTGAGTTCAAGCCACAATGTGATTTTATGTTCGGAACGTTTTTAAATTTTTAGATTCTTTTAAAGAAAAAAAAAAAAGAATCATCAAAGTTGGAAATTGATTAACCATTTAATTAGAGAAGTGTTATTGGCACTCCAAAAATCTCATTCTACACTCCTCACAAGTGTATTTTTCTTTCAAAATATAGAAAGTTTGGAGTGTCACAGCCCGTCCCGGGAATTATATATTTGGGGCGTGAAATGACTATTTTACCCTTGACGGGTACTAAGGTACGTGTGTATGTGACGTTATTTTGGTTCAAATATTAATCAAATTGGGAGAAATATATATATTAGTAAGTTGGAATATTTTGAAAGGATGATTTTGTTTGTTGGTTAGGGATTTCTAAATGGAGGGTGGGGATTGAATTGGACATCAAAACTCACACTCTCTCTCTAACCCGTAACCTTCTCTCTCTCTGTCTCCACCCCGACACTCTCTCTCTCTCTCTCTCTACACACCCATATGTACGGCCACCCTCAAAACCTTGCAAATCTCGACGGATCGAAGCAACCAAGGTATGTATCTTCATCCTTGAGACGTTGTGAGTCGTTTGGTACCAGTTTTAGGAAGTAAAACCTTCGATTTCACGTGAACCCGAAACCTCCATTTTTGGTCACTGTTCATGCGAACGTAAAATGTTGTGTTTCAGGGAATTCTAAGCTTATAGTGAGCTTAGTGAGGTCCTAAGGAAGCTCGGAGTGCTTCGTTTGAAGGATTTGGACGTCGGGATCACGTGGTTCAAGTTTGCCCGAATTCCTTGGAATTTTTCCGGTGAGATTTAGTTGTTTTTAGAGCCTTAAACTAGTCTATTATGATTATACATGTTTGGGGCTTCAATTTGGTATAAAAAAACGAAGAAAATGGGTGAAAAACGAAGGAGAACGAAGAGTTACAAAATTTCCAGATTTCCGGCCGCCGGAAAGTTCAGTTCGGCGAGCCCAGGGTTGAAGATGGTGCGCGTGGGGGCGCGTGTCCCCGTGCTTGTCCTGGCGCGTGGGGGCGCGTGCGGCCTCCAAAAATTATTTTAAAAATATGTCGACGTCCGTGACGTCGAGTAGATCACTGTGGTATATTCATATACCCAATTTGAGCACCGTATGAGAAAGTTATTAAGAATTGTTGGTTAGGTGCTTTAAATAACGTTTTATAGTTTTCGCAATAGGTGAAAATGTGATTTGACGATCCGACCGTTGGATCGTCACCAAACTTTGATGCGTTGTAATACGTAATATTTGAGGATTATAGGAACTTACGGATTGGGAATCCGATTTACGGATCTTCCGGAATTGGAGTTGTAAGTCCATAATATAGAATGTTAACCGTCACTTGGTTTAGTTAATTGACGGAGATCCGACCGTTGGATGGTAATGAAATTTTAGGATGTTGTTCTAGGGTTATATTGTGGACCTCTGAAAGTTATGGATTGGAAATCTGAGTTGCAGATCTTCTTGATCGAACTGCGTAGTGACGTATTTTATATAAGTTATATTCTATTGATATGAATTCTGAGGTTGGATTTGATTATTGTTCTAGGCGCCGATCGTCATGACGCCTTGATGTGTTGTGCTAGGGAGTTGTAGGGCGAACTCTAGGTGAGTGGGCAGTTTTGTTTTCGTATTACCTATATACTATTGTTTTCCCAGAAAATGCTTTTATATGAGAAAATGTTTTTAAGTTGCCATGCATAGAAATTTATGAAAAGTATGAATTGAAATGCTAAGCATAGAAGTTTATGAAAAACATGAATTGATATATGATGCATACATGTTGCATGGTGCTGTGGAGGCACAGGTAAGTCAGGTGAGTTCATTATTCATTGAATTATTTGATGTTGAGACGTTAAGCTCATAACCTGCACCCTAGGTGTTAGTGCTTATATTTATTCACCACACCGCACACTCGTCTTGGATCCAAGTAGGTGGATGTCGTACAGACCATGTGAGGGTTCCGACATGCTAGTCGTATAGATCATTAGATGTGATTCCGACTAGTGGGTGACCTTAGTTATGCGCGCTGATGATTGATGAGAGAAGCACTAGAGCGTATTTTTACACCTTTCATCGTACAGACTACCTTACGTAGTTCCGAGTGATGTGCAGAGTAGGGCCGTATAGGTCACTGTGGTGACTCCGGCTGAGTGGGATACTGAGCTATAGAATTAATCGTATAGGACCAACTACAGGGTCTCCGATTGATTCCTTATTTCACCTGATTTATATTTTGATTCATGGCATGGCATGTTTTTCTTGAAAAATGTTAAAGATTTGGGATTTGAGTTTTGAGATTATATATGGTTTTATATATACTATTTTCTGGGAAAGTATACAGGTTTTACAGCGAGGGGTTAGAAATGTTTTAAATGAAATGTTTTCGAAAAACTTTGTTTTACTGACCCACTCAATTTTGTTTTGCGCCCCTCCAGGTTCCAGTTAGCAGAGCTTGGCCACGAGGAATCCAACGGTGTTCTGACAGAATTCACAAAAGTAGGACTCACCCTCGGGTGTTTTATATTAGTAACTGTATTCTTTAAAGCTTCCGAACTGTGTAAATGGTTACGTCACTCTCACGTGACGGCCAGCATGCCCTCCTCCGGGACGAGGTGTGTCATGGAATGTCAATAACAATTCACTTTAATTATATTTATAGATTCTTTTTATATACAAATGAAGCAATAGTGTAAATTACTACAATCTATAGGTTGGGTAATTCAAATTCATGCGTAATAGGAAAGAGAGCGGATACACTACCCTAACCAATCAGGCCAACTCACATAGAGTATATGACTACTTCGTTTCTACATTTTCACTTGATCTTAGCCAAAAGACCGACAAATGTATATATATGATTGCTTCATCTTCAATTTGGTGATTTTTTCATATGAAATATATTTTAAAATTTTCTATTGTGGGTTGAACTAAATTACATATATGGTGCGCATTTGAATTCTTTTTTTTTCCCCCTTGATATGTTACTAGTATTTGTAAATTGTAACATATAAACACATATGTAAGTAGCTCTAATCCTTTGGTCACCAATGACCATGAAAATCAATTGTGGTTTGTAGAGTTTTGTGCCAAATTTGTGCGTGAATCATTGAATTGATTCAAGGGTTGGTCACCCATAGATGGACAAATCTTGACATCATTTATGAGTCAATTTTGATATATATAATTGACCATAATATGACTTGTTACAATTACGATCAAATCCAATTTCAAGTAAAACTAATTGGGGATTGGATAATTGATTTGTTGTCAAAGAAGAAAATTATTCATCACACAACGAAGTTGTCATCAAATTGAATCACCGGTTAATAGCCATGTGTATAAAAACGAGTCTGAAGGGAGTCGCTAGCGAGTCTGTTTAGCATTTTTCAATTAAAATTGAATCACATTGAATCTAAGATTAAGTACTTAAAACTCTCCCAACTTTTTAGTGTTATTTCAAATTGGTCTCAACCTTTTTAAGCATTCTAAACAAGTATCCAACTTATTGAAAATGTCATATCCGTTAAACCCTAGTTAAAAGTTTGTTAAATTGACACTTAGTACTACGGTGTAGTGGTGTTCTTTTTCACTTGTAAGTGAGAGGTCTTAGGTTCGATTCTCGCCAAAGGCGAAGTTGAACCACATTACTATGGTAAGCCTATTGTAAGGCTTAGCCCACTCCCCAACCCTTTAGTGTAGATGTTATCGTTTGTTAAAAAATAAAAATAAATAAAAATACGTTACATTTTTTTTGTCGAAAAAAAAAATCTGTTAAATTAACTAGGGGTTACTTTGTCTCCAAAATCAATAGAAGATCATGGAAGGCATAACCTCCACCAATTAATGGTCACCACCACCTTCATCATGCGATCACCTCCAAACACAACACAAAACCACCAACTCAACCCTACAACTCAAGCCACCAACATCGACAAGAAGGTCATGGAGGTTGCTGAAATGGTATGGACTATCATGATGCGATCACCACCATCTTCACCGCCCACAAAGAAGAGTTGGATGTTTTACGAGTTGAAAAGCGTCATAGGAGGATATCACATGAGCAGAAACAAGCTGCTGGAAACCCTAACTACATTCTTAACCCTCTTCTTTGATAGGAGATTGCCCTCCTAATGTAATTTCAATTTGGGTCTCTTTTGATTCAATCAATACTTATTTGATTAATGGTTGAGACTAATTTAGAATGACAATGATATACCCAATTGGTGAGTTTTGAATATAATTTGTGCTTGAAAATTAACTCGGACTTAATGGTTGTGACATTTCAATGAGTTGGGTGCTTGTTTGAAATGTTTAAAAAAGTTGAGACTAATTTAGAATGACACTAAAAGATTGGATAGTTTTAGGTACTTAATTCTTGAATTTAAATACATTCAAATACAATGATTTCATAAATTGGAGAACTAATTAAATGCCACAATCATCGAAATTGATCAAACTAATTAAATGCCACAATCATCGAAATTGATCAAACTAAATTGAAGCTTTAATTGAACTGATTAATCCAGAATGATCATAATTAGGTGTTTATTCTCTTAATTGGGTGTTAAGAATTGCTAATTAAATGCGAATCGTCATTTTACCAACTTTATCTACCCACTAAAAATCTTGCAATAGCTGATCAGGAGCACCCAAATTAACTGGCTTCCACTTTTCAATTTATATTATTATATTTCAAATAAAAATTAAAAATTAAAAATCAATTTATTTATCTCTTTCTCCACTGTCGGTATAACTCACGAGCTCCGCTCCGTAGACACCGTGTGGAACTTTTTTCCTAATCAAAACCCTCTTTGACATTTTACTAAGTCAACCCCAAAACCGGTTTCCATTTTCCCTAATTTATTTAATTTTTTCTTTCAAAAGCAAAAACAAATGCATAGAGATACCCTCTCTCTTTCTCTCTCCTCCCCCTTTCTCTCACTAGGAAAACCACTTGTTTTCTGCCCCTTTAGACTTTTGTGTATCAAAATCCCACTCTCTCCCTATAAATACGTTGTTTATATAATTCCTCTCTCGTTACTCCCTCCTTATCATCTCTCTCTCTCTAACAAAAAGTCAGCGCCTTCTTTTGTCTCTCTCCTTCTTTTCTCTGTCCTCAAACAGTCATAGCTAGCAGACACTAGGTACAGATTCAGAAGCCTTGTCTCTGTCTCTGTCTCCCTCTCTCTCTCTCTCTCTCTTCTCATGGAGGACGATTGGGATCTTCAAGCGGTGGTCAGAGGCTGCTTCACCGCCACCACCACAAGCAACACCACTACAACATCCACCAGAGCCTCCTCCGCTGCCGCCACCACAAGTCTCAACATCTCTGGCTTCCATTCAAACCCAGCAGCTGCTTCCTTCTCTTCATTTGATCAAACTTCTCAACAACAGCAACTCCTCTTCTCTCTCCCACTTCCAGATCCCATCATTAAACCCAGAAGTGCCATTGAAGAACTACATGACCTTTGCAGGCCCTTCTACCCCAAATCTCAGCCTCCTCTGTCCTCCCCACAAATCACACCACCTACTCTCTCTCCCTTGGCTTCTCTCTCTTCTCTGACCACACCCGAAGATCAAACACATCCCATACAATATCACCGCCAACAACAAACCCAGCACTCCAAGCCATCATCTTCCACCACCGCACGATCCAAAAAAAGGTACGATTTTTCACTCCTTTTTTGTTTCGAACTTCAAAAAGATCGAATTTTGAAAGATACCCATTCGAAATTGCGCTATTTAATTCACAATTTCATTTATTTACGATTTTTTTAACATTTCAGAAAGAACCAGCTTAAAAAAGTGTGCCAAGTTCCGGCGGAGGGTCTCTCTTCAGACATATGGGCATGGCGGAAGTACGGCCAAAAGCCCATCAAGGGCTCCCCATATCCAAGGTGGGTTTTTCATTTTTTTTTTCATATAATTTTTCTCATAAATTTAAATTTTGAATTTTTTATTAAATTAAATGTTCTGTTTTTGGAACAAAAAAACAGGGGATATTACAGATGTAGCAGCTCAAAGGGTTGTATGGCCCGGAAGCAAGTGGAGCGGAACAAGTCCGACCCGAATATTTTTATAGTCACCTACACGGCGGAGCACAACCACCCGGCCCCGACTCACCGCAACTCGCTCGCCGGCTCCACGCGCCAGAAGCCCCTCTCCCCACAAACAACCACGGGCGGTGACTCTGCGAAACCCACATCTCCGACAACCTCGGCTTCCGTGGACGAGGAGCCTATCGTCGCAGCTCGGAGTACGACCGTGGAAAGCAGCTGCAAGGAGGAGAAGGGGAGTCCTTTGATTACCGACGAGGAGGACGAGTTGTTGGGGATGTGCGGCTCGGTAGTGAGTGACGATTTCTTTGTAGGGTTGGACGGTCTGGCCGAAGATTACTTCTCCGATCACTCGCCGGTGAGCTTCGGCATGCCTTGGATTTCCAGTAGTGCTGCCACTGCTGCTGGTAGTATCTGATTCAGCAAAGAAAAGTCAGCTCTTTTGTGAAGAAAACAAAAATACAGAAAAAAAAGAGGAAAAAAAAAACAGCTCTCTTTTTCCTGTGGGGGTAGTTTTGACTTTTTATTTCTGTTGGGGTTAGAGAGGGAGTACAGGGGTTGTAATTATGGGTGGGAATCTTGATTAATGCTTAATTATGAGAATAATAGGGGTAAAAAGGCTTGTAGATTTTTAGATTAGTCAATTAATTATCTTTTTTATTTGTTGATTGGTTTTTGTTTGAACTTTGAGCAAAGTTAATGGTAGTGATTAACTACTACTACGAGGAACAGTGAAATTTCCACTTTTTGTTTTTCGAAAGATAGAAATTTATTGAATTAAATACGAATAGCTACATTTGCATCTTTTGCTAAAACATTAAAAAGAAACTCAGGACCTAACTCATCCCAGCCAAACCTCCCGCCATGCTTAACAATGTACGTTGCCACCGAATGAGCTGCACGATTGCATTGCCGAGGGGTAAATCAAAACTTTACCAACTGGAAGAACCTCATCATTCTCCAAATATCATGGAGATAAACCTCAAGAGACACATCAGCCATGGCCTCTTTGTTCAAACACTGAACCAACCCCTTCGAATCCGATTCCACCACCAACCGAATGCCATCTTCCATAATCTCACAATTAATAATCGCCTTCATCCCTTCCCTAACCGCTTCAGCCTTCGCCATCATTACTGAGCCATAACGGTCACCCCTACTCCCCCTGCAAGCTTCGGAATCCCAGCAAAATCCCAAAGGACCCAGCCAATTCCCCCCTCTTCGAGTCACTTTTCCAAGCAGCCTCACAATTCAATTTTAACTCACCAAACAAAGGCTTCCGCCATTGAAAACCTCCACCTTCCAACTCTATCACCATCTTCTCTTTCTCCCGTGCCTCCTGTTGTTGGAGATCCTCCTCTCTGTCCGCTGCCATAACCTCTCGATACTCCTCCACTTGCTGCCGCCACAAATCAACAGCAACCTGCGGGGGAATATAAGTTACTGTAAATACCGATGCATTCCTACACTTCCAGAGTCTCCATAACCCAAACGCCACCTGCTGTAAAAGAAAGTCTATATCCTTCTCTTTTTCCAACCTTTCTACTAAAAATTGCCATCCTTCCGAAAAATCCCGTGCCCCCATAGCCCCCATATTTATTTGTAACGCCGTTCCAAACCAGAATACACGACTAAATTCACACCCAAAAAATAGGTGTGTCTCTGTTTCATCAAGAGAACCACACAACTCACATTTATTCACCACTGAATTTTATTCGGCACCCCTAGTTCCCAAATACTCTTCCACGTCCCTCCCTTGACAGCCAAAGAACTCGGCATACCCGCACCTTTTCGGCCAAACTCTCCATTCTTCATCATTTCCATGGCAACATAGTATCCCGACCGCACAGAGTACCTCCCGTTTTTCGTGTAAAGCAATATCCGTTTATCCGGACATCCACTTCTACTAATTGGAATAGTCTGAATCAGATCTACATCCTCCGTAGCCACTAACGCCGCAACCTCAGCCATATCCACTGCTTCCTATCAGTAGTCATCAACTCACACACCTTCATATTAGGAGCTCCATTACACACCCTGGGTTTAAACGAATGCGGTTTAGGGATCCATGGATCACTAGCAATCCGAATAGATTCCCCATTGCCCACCCTCCACCGAAGCCCACGGTTAAGGACTTGTCTTCCCAATAACACACATTTCCAGCCCCATGATGACTTATTCTGCTTGAGTGCCGCGAAGAATGAAGAATTAGGGAAGTACTTATCACGAAGTACCACACAAAGCAAAGAATCCAGATTATGTATCACCCTCCAACTTATTTTAGCAAGCATAGCCAGATTAAAACCCATAAGATCACGGAACCCCAACCTTCCCAACTTCTTACTTGTAGTCAATTTTTCCCATGCTACCCAATGACACCCTTTAGTCTTCGCTTGTCCTCTCCACCAGAATTGAGCGATGACACGCTCCATTTCTTTACAAGTACCCACCGATAATTTAAAACACGCCATAACATGATTTGGCATCGCCATGGCAACTGATTTTATCAAAATTTCCTTCCTTGCCGGTGATAAAAACTGCTTAGCCCAACCATCAATACGACTCTCAATCCCTCGCCAAACAGATTCAAACACCGCCTTCTTAGAATGCCCAAAATCAGCTTAAATCCCCAAATAATTGCCGAAACTATCTCTATCCTGAATACCCATTCGCAACACAATTTGCTTTTTTACCTTCTTCGGACAACCCTTACCAAAAAATAAAGAACTCTTCCCTAAGTTAATAGTCTGGCCAAACACCGTCCCATATTCCCCCAAGATCTTGATCACCTCTTCCGCCTCCGTTGCAGTCGCCCGACAAAAGACTATGAGTCATCCGCAAAAAATAAATGGGTAATAGGAATAGTGGCCGGTGCCACTCTTACCCCACAAAGCCGGCCCTCAACCTCTTTCTTTCAGATAAATGCCGAAAGCGCTTCCGCACAGAAGAGAAATAAAAAAGGAGACAATGGATCACCTTGTCTTAATCCCCGTTCCAGACAAAAGTAACCAGATGGAATACCATTCACCATAACACTATAAGAAACCGTCGAAATACACTCCCGGATCCATGCACAAAACCTAGGGTGAAACCCCAAATTACCCATAACCTCAAGCAGAAAACCCCATTCCACCCGATCATACGTTTTTGCCATATCCAACTTAATCGCCATTTTCCCCTCCTCCCCCTCCACTCCTTGCTTTAGAGAATGTAGAATTTCATGTACTACAAGTATATTATCATGAATCAGTCTCCCCGGAACAAAGGTCGACTGGTTATGACAAATTATCCTATCCATTACCGATTTGAGCCTCATTGTCAAGATCTTTGCAATAATCTTATATACCACATTACATAACGAAATAGGCTGCAACTCTATCATTCTCCGGGGAGCCTTAACCTTAGGGATCAAGACAATATGCGTATGGTTAAGCTTCTGCAATAAACCCCCGAATGATGGAAAGCTTGCACCATGTTGATTAAATCCACCCCCACCACCTCCCAATGATCTTGAAAAAAGCTAGCTGTAAAACCATCAGGGCCTGGAGATTTAGTAGGCGGAATCTGAAACACTGCCTCCCGGATTTCCTCATTCGTAAACGACCGAATTAATTCCTCATTATCCCGATCGGTAACTTTCATGTCCACATAACCCACCACCACACCTCCCTGACTACTAACACCGGATTTAAATAAGGAAACGAAATAATTAACCACAATATCTTGTATATCTTTTGCATCATTCTACCAAACTCCGGAATGATCTTCCAACCCCTGAATCCGATTAGTCTTCTGGCGTTGTACCGTTTGAGCATGAAAAAATTTGGTATTTTTATCCCCTTCTCTAAGCCAATTATTCCTAGATTTCACCTTCCAATACAATTCTTCTTCTTTGAGCGCAACTGCTAACTCCTTCTCCTTCTCCTTCCCCTTCACAAAATCAAATCGCACCTGAGGATCCACCATCCCTGTCCGTAACTCACCCCTAAGCTCTTCAATTCTTCGGCAGGAATTTGGTTTTGTCATCTTCTTCCACCTTCCAAGACGGTAACACGTACCTTTTAGCTTCTCACTAACTTTAAAAGCTTTAGAACCTTCCACCAAGACCATCCAGGCCTCTTTAATAAGCTCCCTACATTCCAGATTCTTTCCCCATCTAGAATCATAAATAAACCTTCTCGGTACCTGTGTAAGTGTCCCTTCAGAGGCAAGAATTAACATAGAGTGATTTGAGCCTTCCAGAACCACATGGCTAATTTTTGCACTCGGAAATAAATTTATCCACCCCGAAGTCGCCACACCTCTATCCAATCATTGTTGAATCAGACCATCATCCTGCTTGTTCCTCCATGTAAACGGAAAACCGTCAAATCCCAAATCCAGGAGCTCATTGTCAGCTAGAAACTCCCTAAAATCTCTCGTGCTCACAATGGAACGGTAATTTCCCCCATCTTTTTCCTCATTGTCCACAATATCGTTAAAGTCACCAATCAAAATGCATGATCCTTGTGAACTACCAATTCTCCTACTAAGCTCACGCCATTGCCCTCTTCTCCGTTTATCATCCGTACTCGCATAAACCGCAATCATCCTCCAATCTGAATGCAATGGGTCACCACCAAAACCCAACTCAATAAAAAAACTATTCCACACCAAGCTAGAAATATTCACTTCATCTTTCCAAAACACACATAAACCACCACCAATGCCCTTAGGTTCCCCCAGTTGCATAAAATCCATCCTTAGTAACTTAAGTAAATACTTATATCGATCACTTTTATTCTTTGTCTCCAGTAAGATCACTACCCCGGGGTTGTGAAGCCTAACCTACTCCACCAAGGCATCCACTGTCAGGGAGCCCCCAATTCCCTGACAGTTCCAACATAATGTTTTCATGACGATCGCGGATACCCTTCATAGGTGGCCTCCGCTGGATCCATCCCGGATCTGAAGTTATTCTTCACACGATAAAACCCATCCTTAATAGCCTCCACATGCTCCACAGCATCATCCCTACGCATTCTTTTGAAACCACCTCTTGAAATCGCCTCAATAATAGGCAACAAGTTAAAAGGATCAGAATCCTGAAACGCTAACCCAACATGACTTCCCACCCCCACTACCTCCTTATCAACCAACAGAGTTATATTATCCTCTTGCTCCACCACCAACGGAAGGTTAAGATCAATAACAGGGTGAGGCACCAGATTCTCCGTTCCTCGTCCCACAACCACGACCTTCTCAGGAGGCTATTCCAACACAATTGAACCAGCCTCTGTCGCCAGAACTCCCCCGGTCCAATCCACCCCGCATCAAATGCCCTCTCCCGCTCAAGCCGCTGTCTTTCCCTCTCCTCCACCCCCCTATCCCGAGCTGTCTGCTGACTTGAGTCCCCACCGCCAACCTACCTCCTCCAAGATGATGCAGAAGCCGAGCCATTCCGCCCCCTCCCTCCCCTCAGCAATGCACCCACTCCGACTCTCACATTTTGACCTCTTCCCGCAATCCAATTCCCACGGAGATCAAACTCCACATCCAACCCTTTGAAAGCATAAAGAGCCTCCACATCCTCCATTGATCCATGTTCACCCATAACAGCCTCCTTACACAGTCGCGTAGCATGTTCGATTTTACCACATATAAGACAATAGTGCAGCAACCCCTCATAACGAAACTTAACCCATGTCTTCCCATCATCTGGAAACTCCACATTTGTACCCCGCATAAGAGGTTCTTGGACGTCAAATGAAACCCTAACACGGAGAAACCTTCCAATGCAATCCCGCCCATCGTCTTTATCCACCTTCAGAACCGTACCAATCAATCCACTAATGGCAGTAGCTACTGCCTCTGTCATATTCAAATGGGGTACATTATGAATTCGCACCGACATAGAAGTAAGGAAAATAGGCTCCGCCCACCTAGTATGCCGAGCACCGTCAAGAACCAAAACCAAATCATCGCGGAATACCCAAGGTTTATTCGCCTCTAGCACCCTTAGCATATCACAACAACCGACAAAACGAGCCATGAATCTAGCCCCTCCCAAAGCCCAAATCGAAACACCTTTTTTCCGCGCCAAAGGCTTGTAAACTGATCTATGAAAGATTGTCATTGATAGCCTTAGTTGAGACTGATGCGAAAATTAACTTTAACACACAAATTAAACCCTTTTTTGACAATTGTAGTATATGTATAAGTAGGGATCGTTCTAGGCCGGGGATTAGGAGGGATTGCTAATTGATTCTAAACTGACCAAAAACTTGATGCGAAAATTAACTTAACAGACAAATTAAACCCTCTTTTGACAATTGTAGTATATGTATAAGTAGGGATCGTTCTAGGCCGGGGATTAGGAGGGATTGCTAATTGATTCTAAACTGACTCAAAGACACAAAAACAAACTTAAAAACGATAGGATATATTCAAAAGACTCAAAACTAGTTCACAAGACTCAAAATAAGCTAAAAACACTCAAAAATGCCTAAAAACACCAACTAGGCGGTTTCTGACACTAACCACAATTTTGGACGAAAATAAAGTTTGGGCTTGACTCAAAACACTTAGAACACAAACAAAACAAGTTTAAACCAATTTGAAACAAGAAAGTAACGGGGGGTTATATTTTGGACGAACTTAGAATAACAAAACAAATTGTAACTTAAAAACAGGTTTGAAAACAAATTTAGGAAATTAGATGGATGATGGGATAGCTAGAGGCTTTTTCTCCACACATGACATGTATGCAAACAACTCGATTTCCAATTACTACTTCATTGAATTATGAACGACAATGGCCCAAATTAACCGTGACATCACTAGTTAACCCTCAGATTTTCCTTGTTTTATTGGATTGGATGACATCATTCGACAACCCAAAACATTCTTCAAAAGTTCCCTACATGACATCATAATAGAGATACAATCAAAGATCATTACGTTTAATGAAAATCATAAGTATTGACAAAGCACTTGCAACTATGACATCATGTCATTCATGCTAGGAATTAAACTTAATGCGATCGTTTATAAGCGACCTCCACTACTTGTAAATATAAGTTTGTAACGATTATGTGAAACTTTCTTATATTCTAGCAACGGATTTATGCATGCCAATTAAGTGTCGACCTTTAATCAACAAATACAAATAAGTTATCAATCAAATAGTTAAGCCAATTGCATTCACGATTCAAGAACTCATAACTGGAATTTATCAAATCATATCACACACATAATCATGGCTTTGAAATCACCCCTAGCCAAGAGGGTGTAACCACTCATGTTCACAACAAAACGAAAGAAAATGAATTTAAACATTGTAAGTATAGAACGAATTACACCTCGAATGCTTTAACAATCAAGCTTGAACATCCAAGAGTTCTTCCTTCTTTCTTTACTCATGGCACAAGGTTTGGTGTAAGGTTTGGGTGGTGATTTGTATGGAAGAATGGCTGAATGTGTTTGTGATATAGTGTAGTGTGTGTTGTTCTTCCCTTCACTCTCCATTTATAGAAGCTCAAAAGCAAAGAATCACTCAAGTGGCCTTAATAAACAATACAAACAAAGACCAAATGATGCAAAAACAGCTAGTGCACATGCCCTTTTGTCATGTGTCTTGCCTGAAACAAAAGGCAATTATTCCTCTCTTACCAATTCAACTCCTTTGTAGTTGTCCATGTGCCTTCAAACTTGATTTTTTGCACTCTTTGCCATGTGTTCCAGCTCACTTCCACATGTACTAGCTGTTAGACAATTTTCACACACATGTTTTGCATCATTTCATCTTGCAAACACCAACTTTCGGCCACTTTACACCTCTTCACACATGCACCAGCTGCTAGACACTTTCACACACATGCTATGCATCATTTCAGCTTGCAATTATGTTTGTAGTTGCTGGAAATGTGAATACAACTTGTAAAGCAATCTAACAAATGGCATCTTTCACTTCTTTTCCTTTCAAATTGTTCCTTATGTGTATGTATCTGCACACTTCCACACTCCAACTTCATTATTCAGATTTTTGCATATGTTGAAACCCTTTTTAAAACACCAAAAACGTCCATCCAACTTGCTCCATATGCATGCAATCCATTTCAGCCCAAAATTGCTCCAAAATGCACTTTCTTGCCAACTTTGTTATTAGGACCTACAAACACACGAAAATAGCTTAAAACACTCTTATAAGCAATAACTAGCTAAGTAAATGCAAGAAAACATGTTAACTAAGTCGCATAAATATGCTCCTATCAAATTCCCCCACACTTAGCTTTTTTGCTAGTCCTCGAGCAAAACGAAACAAACAAACAAAACAAAGTAAACAAAACACACTCTAATCCTTCCAACATTTGCCTTAGGGATTTCCAATGCACATGACAAATTAAAAATCATCGTTCCCACAGATTTTAGTCATCTTCACATTTGAGCACTTAATTATAGTCACCACTTACTGGTTCACATTTAACCAATTAAAATGATGTTTTGAATGTAGTAACATGCCTTAGAGAATTTGCTCAATTCCTTACAAGATACTCTCTATTTTCACACACATTTTCTGACTACACATCCTACACTACTTATATGTGAGAAGATTGATGTAAACATGAAAATGAACACTCACATATATGTATAACAAAGAAAGCAATTTTCTGGAGTTATTAAGCATGTTTAGATATGATCTCATGAATGGAATGCTACTACTTAGATGGGAGAATCAGTGACACTATATGCTCATACCAATTCCAAACTCCACATATTGAAACACATAACACTCAAGATGAAGTTAAGGGTTGTAACGGGGTTTAAGGGTATTGGTTAACAAAGAAGGGTAAGGATAATGAATGTTCTTGAAGGAATAGGAAGCAAAGTAATGAAATTTGACACTTAGAATTCACTTTTGAATGCAAAAATCTACTTTTAAACACAAGGGAAGATTCATGCAATTCATGCATTTATTTTTCTTTTCTTTTTCTTTTTCCATGAATTTTTCTCTCAGCCGTGCCCACTTTCTTTGGCACACAAAAACACAACTTTGAAATCCAAATTCCCCCACACTTGTTTTCTGCAATAATGTTGATCAAAATGAATTCTTTCTAAGTTATGCTCCACTATACTTCAAGAACAAGGGTATGGATAGTCCTATTCTAGGTTTGGTAGAGATGGCGTGGTTTAACAAAGAAAATAGGCTAAACAAGGCTCAACGGGGTTTAATCCTACAAAACAAATGACAAGGGTGGATTCGGCTATTTGGCTTTGGTTCACTAAACAACTTCATCTTGAATATGTGTTATGCAAATCAATGTCATGCTTTGAATGAAACGGGCATAAGTTCTAGTATTTGGAACTATAATGATGAAAACGCATTCTAAGTAGCAACCAAGCAAAGAAATAATGAGATCATGCAACGACTTTAGAGAACAAAAATGCACAGATTAACAACTCTCCAAATAACGTTAGGCTCAAGTCTCACAGGGATGTTGATGTGTTAATTTGAGTTCCTTCCTTCAAGCATGTTACAAAAACTGATTTTTTTTTCTTTTATGTTTGCATGTGAATTCATAAATTATAACTACAACCAAGCATAAACCAAAGAGCATATCAAACTTCCATCCATGTTTGTAACTTTCTTTAACAGTCATGCACTTAAAAACCGAATCCTCATCATTGTGTTGGAAGGTATCCTAAGACACAAACAACACACAAAAACAACTCTTTTTGGCTTTTTCAGAACAATTTTTCAAATTTTTATCAAAATTTCGGATTTTTATGTCAAAACATACTAAAATGCTTCAAAACACACTATAAACACTTAAAAACAGTGAAAAACAACATTGTAAGTGATAGGTAAATAAAACCCACGAAAATCATGCAAAACAGCTTGTTTACCCCCCTCCACACTTAAACCAAACATTGTCCTCAATGTTTCAAATATAGACTTACACTCAAACAAGCAAACAACACAGCTAACAAACATGACATGCATGGCAAAGTAAAAACAAGAAAGAGTAGAGTTTAGGAACGCAAATCTGGTTATGGAGGTAGATGATCTTTGGCTTCGGTAGTGAATGAATCGGCACGTATTTTGTCATTCTTGTTGACCTTCCACAACTTTGATCTTGAACTGGATTGGAAGGAAGATGAGAATTCCTTGGTGGTGGTGATTTGATGGCATTGTACGGCGATGCTTTGCTCTTTGGCGACTGATGCGTCCATATGTTGTTGAAGCTTCTCGAGCTCTTGGTTTCAACTCAGACTCCTTCTGCTGGGTTGATTGATTGTTCAGGCAGCATTCTTTTCTGCTTGTTTCTTCTACATGGCAGGCAGGCACGAGGTAGAGGTGATGGTCTGTTTCTTTGTTCAATTTGTCCAAGTGACGACCGATTGCTTTCTTTCTCCTTGTCCCGCAGGCAAGAGCAATGGTAAAGGAAAAGCATGCCATGAGATATCTTTGCCTTCGACTCTGATGATATGAGGTACTTTTGCTTTTGAAGAAGTATCTTTCCACGTGTTTATTCTTGAACTGGGCTGGGGAACTTCTTAGCAAGGAAAATGAGACTTGATGTTGAAGATAAATTAGCACATTGTCTCCACATGCTTCAAGGTATCATTTTCAATTGCTTTATCTGTTCTCCAGGCAGATGTGGCATCTTCTTCGGAAGTACATCAACAATTGAAGATGAGCACTCGAGAGCAATGCTAGGTAAGCAATTAGGAAGAAGTTCCAGGCAGTCGGTTCTTAGATAGGAAGATTGACACCAAGTGCTGGCTGATTGCTCTCTTTCTCATTGTCACAAAGACAAGGAAAATGACAGGGAGAAAACATGATATGAGATACCCTTGCTTTCAACCTTCATGATATGAAATACTTTTGCTCTTGATAACTTGGTTGCAGAGGTACCCCAGGGGATGAGGAACACTGAGTAACTCGAGAGGTTTCGTTGTGAATGCATTCTCGGAGGTGAAGAAAAGTTGAGTAAGTCTGCCTTGCTGTGAAGGTTGACATTTATAGGAATTTTTTCATAACTGGTAGAGAGACTATTCTTTTACTCTTGTCGGCAAACGTTGGATGATTGAATAGTAAGATTCACGCGCTTTCTACTTTGTCAGAAACCTTCGACAGATTGCCCGTAATTTCCGCAAGGCTGAGTGTGCATGTGACAGGTGCTGACACGTCTGGAAAAGCAGGTGCCTCTTCGATATCTGAGATCGGCGCTAATTGCCCGTGATTTCCGCAAGGCTGAGTGTGCATGTGATAGGTGCTGACAAGTCTGGAAAAGCAGGTGCCTCTTCGATATCTGAGATCGGCCCGTGGTTTCCGAGCAGGCCCAGCTTTTGAGAAAGCTGGTGTCTCTTCGATTTCTGAGCAAGCTCCTCTTCTGAGAAAGCAGACACCTCTTCGATTTTTGAACGGGCGCCTCTTCGATTTCTGAAGCTCCATCAAGTGCTGATTTTTATAGAGGCACGCATTATGTTCCAAAGCACACTTGAATTTCTGCCTGTAGAAGCTCCATTCTTGCACTTCTAAGATCTTGATTTGTCCGACCTCTTCTTTTTCTGCAACACCTTCGGAAATGTCTTGCCCTTCTGACTGTCATCTTAACTTGAATGTCGGGGAAGATATTGACATGTCTTCTCCAAACAACATTTGGCAGCCATCATTCTTATACCCCAATGATCCTCTTACAGTTGGGGATTCTATGATGATGAACGATACAACCGCTTCGGTGGTGGCTAGAAATCTTCTCACTCCACGAGACAGTAGGATACTTTCCAGGTGGTCCGACGAGCTAGCTGTTCAGGACTCTCTGGCCTTCAGTGTCCGATATGCAGGCTCAGTATCAAACATGGGCCAATGCATTCTTACTCGATCTCGTCAGGTTGAGTCGTTGATGGCTGAGGTGGCTAGTCTTCGGCAAGAGGTCAGAGTGCTTAGGCACGAGAATAAAGAGTTGCACATGCTCGCAACTAATTACTCAACAAGCATGAAGAGGAAGCTTGACCAGCTGCAGGAGTCCAAAGTTTGGATTCAAAGTGATCATCAAAGGTTTGTGGCGTTACTCCAGCGGCAATTTTTACCTTCGTCATCTGGCGCTTCACCAGGTGTTGAGGCTCCGGAAAATCAAACTCTAGCGCTTCGTCTTTTTGGAGCTCCGTCAAATGTTGAGGCTGTTGGAAATGTGCCCTAAAGCCATTCATATGATGATACTTTACGGATATTTCACATGTTAAACTAATCTAGTTTACATATAAAGGGCAAACATTATTGTTTGAGACGTCTCATATAAATGTTATATGCTTAAACGATAAAGTCCAAGGAATATGTGATTGGGAGAATGCAATCTAATGAAGTTAGATTAATGAGACCATTCTTTCGTAGACACATCCTAAACGTTCCTGATCATAGGATTGCCAATTGGGCATTGACAGTCCGATAAGATAAGTACGTACTATGCCTTCTCTCAGGGAGAGTGACTAGTCTCGAGTCATTGGTGTGTGTGACATCAAGACAAGTACGTAGGTGCTCAATAGAGAATGAGTCCACTGAACACGATCAACGAGGAGTTCTCATACTCATGTCACATGAGAACTCATGTTTGGGATAATGCAAATTAGTCCTTTGACCTGAGGCATCACAGTTGTTGTCTTGTGGTTAAGTCCTTGATCTTTGATTATGTCAAAGTCACCCCATCGGGGTGTCCACGGCATCATTGGGGTTAAGCCACTTAGTCATGGAGACAAGTGAATGCGCAACAAGGGATCTCTAACCTTCAATTGGCTTGAGGGAGAATACTCTATGATATGATTAAAATCTCTGGCCAGAGTATGAATGAGATTGGGGAATGCGTTCCAAATCACATTCAAGGTAATCATAAAATGCAAATGAATCACATTGGATAGTAGACATGAATAAATAAACTATCAAACCAAACAATGTGGTCAAGAGTATTAGATTAGAGAAAGACCGTATTGCATTTGTAATCCTAAACTGAATAGGTTCTCTACCTCTTCTGATTAGCTTGGGTAGCCATGATATGCTGCTAGGGGTCACTCATGGTTTGTGGAAGCCCTAAACGTGTGTAATCACTAAAGGGAGAATTGAAAGTAAGTTTCAATTCACAATCGATGTAAAATGGTTTTAATCGCCCACTGCCTCGCTAAAAGGAACCTAATGTATCGTACACCAAATAAGGTGGAGATTGAAGAAACAAAGGAGATGAATTAAATGGTTTAATTATTTATGGCAAGGATTAATTAATATGTTAATTAATCAAACGAATAAGTTCGTTAAAGACCTCGGGATAGTTTTGGACCTTAAGGCCCAATGGGCTTCGAACGTCAAAGCCCATTGACTTAAGTTGTATGACAACTTAATGAATAAAGATTCACAAAGGCCCAAAAGCCCAAATCCATTTAGTGTTGAATTAGGGTTTTTGGTTCTTTAGGTCATTTAAAGAAGTGACTATATAAAGAACTTTATAACCTAAAATTCATAAGTTGTTGATTTTAGAGAAAATTGGTGAGAACACAAAGCTTCCATTTCTCTCTAAGAGGCCAACCACCTTGGGGGATATTGTCTAGCAATTCTATTTCCTCAAGGTCACTCATTTCCTCTCCAATCCAACCTTGGTGTAGAATCTTTAGAGGTTCTCTATTTTGGGAACTTGGAGAATCCTATTCTTTCAACCAAATCCATGGAGCTAAGAAGCAAGGAATGAAGGCCATATCTCTTGGGTGATTATCCTTTGCATATGCAAAGAGGAATCTACAAAGGTAAATATTTCTCAACTAATAAATGTTGATTTAAAAGTTGAGTCAAGGTTCACCAATCTACTAGGCTTTGAATTTCATGGTAGATGTTTTGTTTTTGAATGCATGAAAGCATGATTCCGCCTTTAATTGTTAATTGCATGCTATATGATGTTATTCAAATGAACATGTTTTTCTCAAAATTTCCTTCAAGTGGTATCAGAGCCTAGGTCTAGTAGTTGGTGAATCATTTTGGGTTTTGTAGTTCATAGTTTTTTGATTTAAAAGTTGTAATATGTTACAAGCTTTATTCTTGTTTCTTTGAATGTAAATTTTGTTAGAAAATTTGCCATCTCAAATGTTGTAGATGTAGTTCATATGAGCATGAATTTTGGAGCTAAAATTTGGTGCCATGTTTTTTGGGAAATTCGGCCAAATCCAAAGGGTGATTTTTTGGGTTCATGTTTGTCTTGTTAAAATGGTTTTAAAGTGACTTTTGGAACCCCTAAGTACCCTAGGATGTTAACCCTCTTTTGAATGATGAAAATTTGAGTTTTGGTGAGTGAAAACATTCATGGAGCTATTATGAGTTTTCATGAGTGTTCTTCAATGTTCTTGAAGTTCTTGCCAAGAACAAAAAGTTTTGAAGTTTTGATTCAAAATGTTTTATGTTTTTACATAAAGTTTTGGTTTAATTTTAGTGGGTGATTTTAGTGGGTGATGATTATTTGTAAAGTATTATTAATGGTTTTAATGGTAGACAAACTTTTTTAAAAGTTTGACATAAATTCAATTAATGGTTATAATGGTAGACAAACTTTTTTAAAAGTTTAATATAAATTCAAAATATTTCATCTTTACCTCACCTAATAAAACCCACTTACAAAAACTTTGTAAAAATCATATTTTTTCTATCATGGCCGGCCACCCTAATTAAATAGGGTATTTTTGGGTCTTTTATTCAATTACATAAAGTTTTGATACTTTTGTGTATTTGCACTTTGGCCCAAAAGTTTACGTTTTTACGTTAAGGCCCAAAAACGTTAAAGGACAAATTGTTTTGCTCCTTTAATGAAGTTTTTTGTATTTGTTGAAATTTTTGGGTTCTAGTTGTAATTACATGAAGTAGTGGACTTTTGTGTTTTTACAAAGTGACCCCAAAAGTTTGTGTTTCGCAATATAGCCCAAAAGGTTGTGGTTATTGCATGATGGCCCAAATTAAGTAGGGAACAAAAATTGTTTTGTCTCTTTAAATGAGAATTGGATTTTCATTTCATTTAGCTCCATTTAAATCAATTTTATGGATACAAAAACCAAATGAAAATGTTGCATTCAATTTAATTAATTAAAGTGTTGATTAATTAAAGGGTGATTATGAACCTAAGCCTACGATAATTGAGCTATGTGAAAGGCCGTTTCAAATTTGTTTGAACCATGGGAATGTGTAGATTAATTTTGGTTGTAATTTGATTTGATCAAATGTTGTAAAAGAGCATAAGCTCTTCTTTACTTTAAAGTAATTTGAATTATGCAAATGTTGTAAAGAGCATAAGCTCTCTTTTACTTTGAAGTACTTCTTTCTTGCTTTATTTGATATGCATGAAAATGAAGTAGTAGGGTCCAACGCCCCTAGGAACAACACGCCTTAATGTGATTAAACGCGTAACTAAAATCAATCTCCATCCCTAGTCCGAGATTCAACACTAGGCTCGTGTTGAATCTAAACAAAGGTTCATAGTCATCCTAAGGCCCTAAGGCAACTATATAGTCCATCAAATGAATGCAAACCTTACGTTAGTAGTATCATATACTCTTGCTTTAAAAAACCGTTTTATAAATATAGTGGGAGTATTATATACAACTAAATTGAATCAAATGGACCAATAGTTGTAATAGGACCAAAATTGTTTTAATAAAGATTAAAATGAATATGTTTATGTGATGAGACCTAAAACCCTCAACCAAACCATTATTAAGTTGAAAAGCGTGAGAGTGCTTAGAACACTCTTCCGTGGCCTTCCACCGTGGTAGCTCCAATCGTTTATGACTTGTACACCGGCTTCACCCTATCATGGGGGAGTACAAAGTGCATGCTTATACTCAGGAGGAGTCTATATACATACTTGATGAGGTTAGTGTAGGCAACGAGGATGGCCAATATCATATCATTGTGAGGCTATTCTTGAACCCCTTCACGAACTAAGCATGGTGGGAATGACTTAACTAAGTGCAATGGAGCCAATATCATATCATTGTGAGGCAACATTCTCTAGAGGCCAAATTGATGGGTACTTGCATTAGTTGCAAATGAGTAAATGTACTCTCTCATTATTATTAATGCTAGCCAATATCATATCATTGTGAGGTGGGCTTGGTAATAGTGAGTCTCCCATAACCTACTAAGAGTTTCCTCAAAAACTCTCGAATTCCAATGAGGGATATGGAATTTGCCAAAAATAGTGGGTGGTGCTATTTGATTTAAAGACCCGAATCAAATGGCTTAAAATCAATCAATTTATATTCGTTATGTATTTGTTTACCAATATATTTGCAAACGCTATCCAAAACTTGACAAAGAAAATCCGAATGTTTTAGTTTCCGGACTTGGTAACACAATCCCAAAGATTGTCTTAAATGGATTGTGCATGTACCTAAGAAGTCTCATCCTCACAATCTTCCTATTGATAATGTATCATTGGAAGAACATGTTAGAAATGTCTATCATGAAGAGGACAACACAAACAACCAATGCTTATTCCTTCGTTATATGAACAAAGGAACTTATGAACAAATAAGAGTTGCCTTGAACAACTCTTGAAAGTTTGTAATTATGTTTAGAACATAATGGTTGGTTGACAAAAATAGTCCATCAACATGGACTTATGATGATTTTGAATCATTGAGTGTTGAAGTGATAAACCACTTAACGAGACGGAAACTAAGCTAGGACTTCACCTTTATGTCCCTATCCTAATGGTTCACTAAGTTTATTGTAAACTATGTAGTGAACAATAACCACACACTCTCCAAAATGTTTGATGTGTATAACACAATTGAAAAAGGTTTCAAGAGAGATAGTGGGAGTTTAGGGACCATGACTATTGTAGTCAAAAGAGAAGTCAAATGAAGAAGATAAAATTAACTCCAAGGGAACAAACTTTCTTTATGAAATGATGGACATTGGAAGGGGTATTTGCAAGAAATGTCTTGCAAATGTCAAGAACACACCTTTCGAAGGTGTTGTAAATTGTTCTTGAATAGTTCAAAACAGTTGGTTCTTCTACTTGAATGCTTGATTCCGTATTAGTAACTATGTTTTACAATCGTTGTAAAAGTGTGACTAATAAGAAGTAGAAGATTAATGAGAGAAGAGAAAGTACTTCACATTCGGAACGTGAATAAAATATAGATCTCTGCGAAAGCAGATGGTACTAACTTCCTCATATGAATTACCAAAGAAATTGGAAAAACCAAAGATTGTCTTTACATTCCAATTTTAAGGAACTCAATTCCATCACTATAGTAGAGATGGATGAATGTTTTGTTTGACAAAACATTGTTCTTTATTAATCACTGATTGGATTATAGTAATCTAATTGATTGTCTCTATAGTAGAGATGATATGGTAGCGTTAACTGTTTAGAATATAATGATGCTTAAAACCCAAAAGGTTGCAAGATAGTGGCAATTGTCCACAACATAATACTACTCATGTTGTATGACATTCACCGAAGATCACTCTCGGTTGGACTATAGTTTATTATGAATAAACACAAGTCCGAATACTTTGCAAAAGGTTTCAAAGAATTCAAGAAATGTAAGTTGATGAGTAAGACGTCTAAAGTACTTACCTCCTTAGATTTGATCCAAGGAAAGGTAACACTTTAGATGAGTTTCCTTGAAAGATATCAAGGAAATTAGCATCATAAGATAATGATTTTCTCCATTAGGAGAAGAATGAACTTGAATAAGATTTAGTTCGTTGAATATTATCAATTACCCATATATATAGGATATATACTTCTAAAACAATATGATTGTCAATTAGGAGATCTTCCAAATTTTCATAACTCCATAGGATGTAGTTGGAAAGAAAGACAAATCTTAATCATGTTAAGATTTGGGGTTGTGTGCTAATGAGCAATATTTGTTTAAAAATTATCTTGTGGATATCCTTAAATTAACCTTTGGATATCACTTCTATAAACCAACCAACAAATGTTGTTTGTTGAGTAGTTCATTGTAATCCTACAATGAGATTTGCCTTAGAGCAAATGAACTAGGAATAGAACTCAAAAGAATGGGTTCTTTGAGAGACAAGATGATAATCAACAAATATAACAACCTAGTTCCTATACCACAAGCTCCAAGGTAGTAAAAAAGAATTTTAAACCGTCTCAGTTGAATGGTTTGAACTTTATGACTACATTGAGTGTATATACAACATATACTCAAGGAAATGGTAAAGTACCATTTGACCCGAAATAATGAAACCTTCATAGCTAATTGGTAGCTTAAGGTGACTACAATCAAAGAGAATGGTTGACTTTGAAGGAACCATCTTTGACGTAGTCTTAGTTTCAATTAATTCGAAGATTGCTACCTACAACTAAATGGTGATTCAATGTTTGGACATGATATAGGTTTCCGAAACCATTATTAAGATAGTCTTGATAATTTATGTCTAAAACTATGAATCACAAGACATGTAAGTTGTAGAGATCCAACCATCATGGATCTAAGCAAGCTAGTGGGAGCCATAAACGTCTTATGAGGGAAAGATCAAATTGTTTGATTTCTCATAAAGATGTAAATGAATCTTTTGTTTACTAGGTTTACAAAAGATTAGTGGGAGTTAATCATATTCCTAAATTTAAATATATGTATGATATATTAATTTTGGAAATGAAAAGAATACTTCATTATTAAAGTTATGACTTTAAACTTTCTATAACGATAGAATGTATATGGGAGACATAGTCTATATACATGGGATGGAAATCTATAATGATAGATTTTAGGATATAATTGGATTATATCATGCCCTAATAATAGACAAAAGGATGCTAGGAAGTTTCTCATATGATGATAAACTTCAATCAGAAGAACAACTCTAGTGAGACTAGGAGGTAGCTCTTCTCAAAGGGAACGTACCCTTTGACTCCCAAAGAAATATTGCATAAAGAGAATCCTTTATGCATACGCAGAAAGGTGATTTACGTATTTCATATTGTATGAAAAACGTTGATATAAGTTGTACCAAGAAAGGTACAAGGCGATATCAATGCAAGCCCAGGATCAGAACCATGGCAACTGTCAAGTGAATCCTTAAGTATTTAAGAAATACTAAAGGATAGGTTCCTCGAAGAATGAGGAAGAATTAGAGTAACGTAAAGGAAGCGTAAATGTGTTAGATTATGAATCTAATCCATCGTTGAATGTTTCTTCATTATGAATGAAGAGATTAACAGATACCTCTTTATTATGACTAAAGAGATATTTGGATGGAAACATTAAAGTAATGACTTTAGTGTGTTCCATTATAAATGCAAAATATATTGCCATATATAGAAGTTTACAACAATGTTGTTTGGATGGGAAAGTTCATTTATGAACTCTCTATTCGGTTCCAACCAGAAAGTGTATGACACTAATGGGGCGATAGCTCAAGCCTGGGAATCAAGGTCTCATCAAGATCCGAACTCATATGAGAGACTGAACCACATGATTGGGAATCATGTATAATGGTGACGTCGATATTCTCAAGGTTGCTTCTATGGATAACATATAGATATCCATTTCCTAGGCCTACTATTCAGCCATTTAGGAAATTACTACAGAAGAGGAATCATAACAAGATGACCAAGCTGATTGGCTCTAGTGCAAGTGGGAGATTGTTGGAAATGTGCCCTAAAGCCATTCATATGATGATACTTTACGGATATTTCACATGTTAAACTAATCTAGTTTACATATAAAGGGCAAACATTATTGTTTGAGACGTCTCATATAAATGTTATATGCTTAAACGATAAAGTCCAAGGAATATGTGATTGGGAGAATGCAATCTAATGAAGTTAGATTAATGAGACCATTCTTTCGTAGACACATCCTAAACGTTCCTGATCATAGGATTGCCAATTGGGCATTGACAGTCCGATAAGATAAGTACGTACTATGCCTTCTCTCAGGGAGAGTGACTAGTCTCGAGTCATTGGTGTGTGTGACATCAAGACAAGTACGTAGGTGCTCAATAGAGAATGAGTCCACTGAACACGATCAACGAGGAGTTCTCATACTCATGTCACATGAGAACTCATGTTTGGGATAATGCAAATTAGTCCTTTGACCTGAGGCATCACAGTTGTTGTCTTGTGGTTAAGTCCTTGATCTTTGATTATGTCAAAGTCACCCCATCGGGGTGTCCACGGCATCATTGGGGTTAAGCCACTTAGTCATGGAGACAAGTGAATGCGCAACAAGGGATCTCTAACCTTCAATTGGCTTGAGGGAGAATACTCTATGATATGATTAAAATCTCTGGCCAGAGTATGAATGAGATTGGGGAATGCGTTCCAAATCACATTCAAGGTAATCATAAAATGCAAATGAATCACATTGGATAGTAGACATGAATAAATAAACTATCAAACCAAACAATGTGGTCAAGAGTATTAGATTAGAGAAAGACCGTATTGCATTTGTAATCCTAAACTGAATAGGTTCTCTACCTCTTCTGATTAGCTTGGGTAGCCATGATATGCTGCTAGGGGTCACTCATGGTTTGTGGAAGCCCTAAACGTGTGTAATCACTAAAGGGAGAATTGAAAGTAAGTTTCAATTCACAATCGATGTAAAATGGTTTTAATCGCCCACTGCCTCGCTAAAAGGAACCTAATGTATCGTACACCAAATAAGGTGGAGATTGAAGAAACAAAGGAGATGAATTAAATGGTTTAATTATTTATGGCAAGGATTAATTAATATGTTAATTAATCAAACGAATAAGTTCGTTAAAGACCTCGGGATAGTTTTGGACCTTAAGGCCCAATGGGCTTCGAACGTCAAAGCCCATTGACTTAAGTTGTATGACAACTTAATGAATAAAGATTCACAAAGGCCCAAAAGCCCAAATCCATTTAGTGTTGAATTAGGGTTTTTGGTTCTTTAGGTCATTTAAAGAAGTGACTATATAAAGAACTTTATAACCTAAAATTCATAAGTTGTTGATTTTAGAGAAAATTGGTGAGAACACAAAGCTTCCATTTCTCTCTAAGAGGCCAACCACCTTGGGGGATATTGTCTAGCAATTCTATTTCCTCAAGGTCACTCATTTCCTCTCCAATCCAACCTTGGTGTAGAATCTTTAGAGGTTCTCTATTTTGGGAACTTGGAGAATCCTATTCTTTCAACCAAATCCATGGAGCTAAGAAGCAAGGAATGAAGGCCCTATCTCTTGGGTGATTATCCTTTGCATATGCAAAGAGGAATCTACAAAGGTAAATATTTCTCAACTAATAAATGTTGATTTAAAAGTTGAGTCAAGGTTCACCAATCTACTAGGCTTTGAATTTCATGGTACATGTTTTGTTTTTGAATGCATGAAAGCATGATTCCGCCTTTAATTGTTAATTGCATGCTATATGATGTTATTCAAATGAACATGTTTTTCACAAAATTTCCTTTAGAGGCACCATCTGACCCATGAAGGCTCATTCTTGTTTGTTTGCACTTTCTTGTACTTTTCTACCTAATGTTCATTTTCCACGAAAATTAATGTAAAAACACCTTGTTTACCTGTCAATGTTTCAAACATAAACCCACACCAAAAACAATCAAACAAGCAACAAATAAATATGACATACATGGCAAAATAAATACAGTAAAGGGAAGGTTTTTAGGAACGCAAAACTGATTGTGGAGCGATCCAAAGATCTTCCTTATTTGAATACATGGGTTACCTCCCAAGAAGCGCTTGCTTTAACGTCTTCCAGCCGGACGATACCTCCATTTAAGCTTGAATAAGGCCTACGGTATGGAGGGGTATGTCCTCCATGGCATGCTCCTCAAAATACTCATAGATTGGCTCTATGAATGGAAGGGGATATTAATCCTTCCCGATTGGGGGTTGAGCATCCTAAAGTCAATGTAATCATTCCCACCAGCTTGGATTCGACTGGGGACCTGCACCAAAGAAGATAACAACCTATTAGTTGAAATGGGATTTGGAATTGGATTAGATGACTCACCAATGTGTTGGAATGAAGTGGCAACACTGTCAACAGATTTTCCAATGATGCTTTCGGCCAGATTATGCATTTGGAGTTTAGTGGTGTGTTCTTTGTGCTCCACTCCAATTCCCTCTTCTTTGGTGCTTGGAACTTCATCCTTGTTAATTGGTGCTGAATTTTCCTGCCCTACATCTTTAATTACATCAATGGCAAAACAAGAACGAACATCAGTAAGATTCACATTAGATTCAGGAATTTTAAATTGAATCATATCACCACCAAATGCCATTGTTAATGCTCCCTTGGCCATATCAATCTTGGTTTGAGCTGTTTTCATGAAAGGTCGTCCAAGTAAGATTGATGATGGTGGAGAGTGGGCTGCATCCTCCATGTCAAGCACATAGAAATCTGCAGGAAAAATCAAATGGTCTACCTGCACCAACACGTCTTCCAAAACTCCTTTCGGGTAGACATTAGATCGATTAGCTAATTGAATAATAACACCATCATGTTTAAGCTCTCCTAGATTCATAGATGCATAAACAGAATATGGCATGACATTAATTGATGCACCTAGATCTAGCATAGCATGTTTAAACCTCGTATTTCCAATAACACATGGGATAGTGAAACTACCTGGATCTTTGCATTTGGGTGGCATCTTTCTTTGCAACATTGCAGAGACATTCTTATTCACATGTACCACCTCTTTCTCCCGAATCCGGTTCCTTGTTGTACAAAGATTCTTTAAAAACTTAGCGTACTTCGGGATTTGTTTGATGGCATCTAAGAGTGGAATATTGACTTGTACTTTTCTAAATGTTTCAAGGATGTCTTTTTCACTTTCTTCATTATGTGTTTGCATGAATCTGCGAAGGAAAGGTGCATTTGGTGGAATTACGTTAGAATTAACCGAATTGGAACCTTTCTTACCTGTGGTGGACAGATTGGATGGATTAGGGAGTGTAGGAGTGCACGGCAAGGTTGTTTCCTTCCTTGCCGTGGGTGTGTGTTGGACATCCTCCTCTTGTTGCAGCTTTTCGTCCTCCGTTTGGGCAGATTTTGATGGTTGGGGGTCCGTTCTAACTTCTTTTCCACTTCTCAACGTAATGGCCTTTACGGATTCAAATCCTCCCCTTGGATTCACAACGGTTGTGCTAGGCAGTTTACCTTGCTCTTTGATTTGCCCCATGAACTTCGCCATTTGGCCCATTTGTTTCTTCAACTCATCCACCTCCTTAGCTTGATTGAGCATTGTTTTATTTTGATTTTGCTGCCCCTGCACTAAAGAAGTTAGTAATTGAACAATTTGATCATTATCCATGGATGTACATGAATTGGTTTGGGTAGATTGTGGTTGGAGTTGAGTGGGTACATATGGCCTTTGATACATCCCAAGGGGTTGTGGCCGAAATCCTCATTGTTGGGCAGATTGTTGTGGTTCTCTCCATTTGAAATTTGGATGATCTCTCCACCCTGGATTGTAAGTGTTGGAGTAGGGGTCATTATGTTGCTGATTGTGGCCTTGAAAACCCACGGCATTGGTAGATTCCCACCCTCCGTTCTCGATCAATTGAGGGCACTTATCCGTGAGATGTCCATTCATTGAGCACACGCCACAAGCAGCCACACTTTGTACCTTCAGTATTTCAACCACCTGCAAAAGAAGAGTAGTAAGATTAGCCATTTGATTTTGAAGTTCGGAAATAACACTTACCTCATTAACATGTTACTGCCGTGGGATATCCCTTTGACCAATGCCTTCACATTGTTGAGCATTTAACGCGCGGTTAGCAATTAAGGTCTTGGCAGCCATGGGTGTTTTGTCCACCAAAGCTCCTCCCGCTGAGGCATCTAGCATTTGGCGTTCAATTGGTAGAAGCCATTCGTAGAAATATTGAAGAAGAAGCTCTTCCTTCATTTGATGCTATGGACATGAAGCAACAAGAGTTTTAAAACGTTCATAATAAGTTGGAAATGATTCACCTTGGTTTTGCTGAATGCCACTAATCCTTTTGCGTAGAAGAATGACTCGAGAAGTTGGGAAAAACTTCTCCAAAAACGCCCGTTTCATACTCTCCCATGATGTGACAGTTCCGAGGGCTAGTTCATACAACCAATCTTTAGCCTTTTCCAAGAGAGAAAAGGGAAAAGCTTTCATTTTCAGAATGCTCCCATCAACATTCACAGGGGTCATGCTCAAACAAACAACCTCAAACTCCTTCAAATGTTTATTAGGATCTTCCATGGACAACCTATGGAACTTAGGAATATGGTGCAATAAGCTGGACTTTAATTCAAACTCCTCGGTCTTCCTTGGGCAGCCACGGGTTATTGAATGCAAAGTGGTGCGGCATTGTCCAATCCCAAAGCAGATAGCTCTTTGATTGTTCGATTGTCCGCTACCATGTCTTGTGCTTCTTCAAAAATCTGAGTCGTGGCCTTCTCTTCCACTTGTACTTCGTCTTCTTCAAGATCTGGTGCAGGTTGAGGTGGTTGGGGTTCTTGTTGATTCCTTGCTCGTCTCAAAGTTCGTTCAAAATCGTCGTCAAAGTCAAGGATGTGCTTATGAACAGGTTGAGAACTTCGAGTCATAAACCACATAAAATAAGAAAACAAGTAAAGTCATCAACTAGGAACAAAAACATATGAAAATAAACAAAAACAAAATAACAAGGGATTAGCAAACTTGCTAATCCCCGGCAACGGCGCCAAAAACTTGATGCGAAAATTAACTTTAACACACAAATTAAACCATCTTTTGACAATTGTAGTATATGTATAAGTAGGGATCGTTCTAGCCGGGGATTAGGAGGGATTGCTAATTGATTCTAAACTGACCAAAAAGTTGATGTGAAAATTAACTTAACACACAAATTAAAGCCTCTTTTGACAATTGTAGTATATGTATAAGTAGGGATCGTTCTAGGCTGGGGATTAGGAGAGATTGCTAATTGATTCTAAACTAACTCAAAGACACTAAAACAAACATAAAAACGATAGGATAGATTCAAAAGACTCAAAACTAGTTCACAAGACTCAAAATAAGCTAAAAACACTCAAAACTGCCTAAAAACACCAACTAGGCAGTTTCTGACACTAACCACAATTTTGGACGAAAATAAAGTTTGGGCTTGACTCAAAACACTTAGAACACAAACAAAACAAGTTTAAAACAATTTGAAACAAGAAAGTAACAGGGGGTTATATTTTGGACGAACTTAAAATAACAAAACAAATTGTAACCTAAAAACAGGTTTGAAAACAAATTTAGGAAATTAGATGGATGATGGGATAGCTAGAGGCTTTTTCTCCACACATGACATGTATGCAAACAACTCGATTTCCAGTTACTACTTCATTGAATTATGAACGACAATGCCCCAAATTAACCGTGACATCACTAGTTAACCCTCAGATTTTCCTTGTTTTATTGGATTGGATGACATCATTCGACAACCCAAAACATTCTTCAAAAGTTCCCTACATGACATCATAATAGAGATACAATCAAAGATCATTACGTTTAATGAAAATCATAAGCACTGACAAAGCACTTGCAACTATGACATCATGTCACTCATGCTAGGAATTAAACTTAACGCGATCGTTTATAAGCGACCTCCACTACTTGTAAATATAAGTTTGTAACGATTATGTGAAACTTTCTTATATTCTAGCAACGGATTTATGCATGCCAATTAAGTGTCGACACTTAATCAACAAATACAAATAAGTTATCAATCAAATAGTTAAGCCAATTGCATTCACGATTCAAGAACTCATAACTGGAATTTATCAAATCATATTGCACACATAATCATGGCTTTGAAATCACCCCTAGCCAAGAGGGTGTAGCCACTCCTGTTCACAACAAAACGAAAGAAAATGAATTTAAACATTGTAAGCATAGAACAAATTACACCTCGAATGCTTTAACAATCAAGCTTGAACATCCAAGAGTTCTTCCTTCTTTCTTCACTCATGGCACAAGGTTTGGTGTAAGGTTTGGGTGGTGATTTGTATGGAAGAATGGCTGAATGTGTTTGTGATATAGTGTAGTGTGTTGTTCTTCCCTTCACTCTCCATTTATAGAAGCTCAAAAGCAAAGAATCACTCAAGTGACCTTAATAAACAATACAAACAAAGACCAAATGATGCAAAAACAGCTAGTGCACATGCCTTTTTGTCATGTGTCTTGCCTTAAACAAAAGGCAATTATTCATCTCTTGCCAATTCAACTCCTTTGCAGCTGTCCATGTGCCTTCAAACTTGATTTTCTGCACTTTTTGCCATGTGTTCCAGCTCACTTCCACATGTACTAGCTGTTAGACAATTTTCACACACATGTTTTGCATCATTTCATCTTGCTAACACCAACTTTCCGCCACTTTACACCTCTTCACACATGCACCAGCTGCTAGACACTTCCACACATATGCTATGCATCATTTCAGCTTGCAATTATGTTTGTAGTTGCTGGAAATGTGAATACAACTTGTAAAGCAATCCAACAAATGGCATCTTTCACTTCTTTTCCTTTCAAATTGTTCCTTAAGTGTATGTATCTGCACACTTCCACACTTCAACTTCATTATTCAGATTTTTGCATATGTTGAAACCCTTTTTAAAACACCAAAAACGTCCATCCAACTTGCTCCATATGCATGCAATCCATTTCAGCCCAAAATTGCTCCAAAATGCACTTTCTTGCCAACTTTGTTATTAGGACCTACAAACACACGAAAATAGCTTAAAACACTCTTATAAGCAATAACTAGCTAAGTAAATGCAAGAAAACATGTTAACTAAGTCGCATAAATATGCTCCTATCAGAGACAACCTCTGCCACAATGCTGTGATGAAACCCTAGCAGCGCCCCATTCGTATCCTTCTTCTCGATTTTAACCCCACCCATCTCCTTATCAAACAGAGAGACGCTAGACTTGACCAACGATTCGAAGCACTGTCCCGTACTTCTCTCCATAACCAGACCAAAACAAAACCCACCGAGCCAGCACGAAGTCTCCCCCCGTAGTATAACGCTGGAAGAACCACCCACGCACCGCGAAACAACAGCAACCTAGACAAAACACGGCGTTGACCACAAAAAAACACACCAGAAACCCTAATTCTCACACCGCCGTCATACCAGTTGACCAAGAAACCCTAACATAAACCCTCATTTCGAGATACATTTCTAATTTTCATAATTAAAAAAAAATTAACACTATTTGGTTGTTAGTGAAATTTCCATTTTGATGTTGGTTCCTATGACGGTTTTATCAAGCGAATCCCTTTTTAATTCGATGCAATAAGCTTTCTTGTACATGCGCATAGCCAAATTAGTTGAGTCCTGCTCGGTTGAGGTCTTCATTTTAAAAACCTACGAGGAATGATGATTAATGCATATTAGCCACAAGATTATATTAATTTATAGTTAAATACTTAAAATATTTGACAACTTAAAAACAAAACAATAAAATGAGTTTTCTAATGGTTCATAGATTTTAAGTTGATTTTGCTTTATTAAGTTGTCAAATATTTTAAGCATTTGAATCTAAACTAATATAACCATGTGGCTAATATGTATTTGATCCCCACAAGTCTTAAAAAAATGAGGACTTGAGAGAGCATGACTCAAGTTATGCATTAAGGCTTCATAGTTGTTAGTGTGTGACATGGTTGGCTTGGTCCAAAAGCCAATTTGGTACCAAAGTCCAAAAGCCAGTTTTGGCACCAAATTTTGTTTTTATGTTTATTTGTTTGATATTTTAGAGCATCTCCAAAGAAGATGTTAAAATGTCTAAATAAGTAATAACATTAAAAAGAACAGCATCAATGTTTTCCAAGAGATAAGCTAAATCTGATGTGGCAGGACATGAAGTGATGTGACAACCCGTCCCAAATTTTATTATTTTATAAATTTTAAAAGCGTAATTTTACGAAAATGCCCTAGAGGTGAAGGGTTTTTGACTTCCATTGACCAACGTATAGTGAGACATATGAAATTCTTTTAGCGTATTCCTGAAGTACTCGACAATACGGGCTCGTAGACGCAAGCAGAAGAGGATTTGGAGTTACAGTTAAAGTTTTACCGAACTGTAAACCCGAGAAGTATTTTGGTTTTAGTTAATATATATATATAAGTATTTTTTTTAGTGTTGTTAGAATATGGGAAAGAAAATAAGAGAGTCGAGGAGGAAGAACAGAGGGCAAACGGGATTGGGCAAAGCTGCCCAATCTGGAAGAAGAAAGAAAGGGCGAATCAAGAGAAGAGGGAAGAAGAGGATGGCCCAACCAGAAGAGGGAAATGAGGGAAAGGAGGGAGAAGGAAAAAGAGGGGAGCAGTCGGGTTCCTTTAACCCTCGCGAAGACCCGGTTTTATAGGGTTGTTTTCCCGACGGTTTTCCGTCCAAATTTCCAGTTTTCTTTAACCTCCTATCACCCTCAAACACCCTCAAGATATCCCAGCATCCAAATTGACCCAAAAATCAACGAGTTTTGTTGTGATTTCACGAAGAACACCCACACGGGTGCCGTGAGATCTTTGCTCCAAATCTACCATTTCTGAAGCAATTTCTTCCAATTACCATTACCCATACACTTCCCTTGAGCCTGTAAACAATGCCCAATTGTTGGTTGGAGCGGCGGAGTTGAGTAGAGGATGAATCGATCACACCCAAGACCTAGGGTTTCCGACGGGTTTTATCAAAATTGAAGCTCTTCTAGGCCAAATTGGAAATAGTTTTGGTAATTTTTGGAAATAGTTGGATTTTCCGGCGAGTCAGGGCTGCCGACCGCCACCTACTGCGGCGCGTGGCCAGGGGTTCATCGATGTTATTTTTAGGTTAAATTAGATACCTTGATTTCATTTTTGGTAATTGTATGACATAGGTTGATTGTTAGAACCTAAATTCATTACGATACGTTACTTGATGAAAATGTGAATCTACGATCCGACCGTTGGATCGTCACCAAACTTTACTATGTTATAGTACCTATTATTTGAAGATCATAGGAATTTACGGATAGGGAATCCAACATACGGATCTTCCCAAATTGGATTTGCAAGTTCATAAAATAAATGTTAACCGCCACCTGGTTTTGGCAATTGGTGGAGATCCGACCGTTGGATCATAATGAAATTTTAGGATAATGTTTTAGAAGCATAATGTGGATCCTTGGAAGTTTCTGATCGGGAATCCAAAAAGCAGATCTTCTTGATCGAGTTACGTAGGGTTATGGACCCTACCGTCAATCCTTGACTAACGGTTGACTTCTTGATCAATGGGGATCAAATCATTCTAAAACGTAGTTAGGGATGTGTTTTATGTAAGTTACATGATCTATTGATAAGGATTCTGAGATGTGGTTTGAAAATTGTCCTAGGCGCCGTTCGTTTGGGACGCCTCAATGTGCATGCTAGGAAAATGGTAGGGCGGACTCCAGGTGAGTGGATCTTTTCCTTTTTATCTTATATATATATATATATATGATCGGTAATTCCACAAACGTTTATAAATTAATTATTGCATATGATTACTGTGAATATTTTGAAGTACTAATATGAACTACAAATGACTTGATCCCTGTTTAGGGTACGTAGGCAGTCTAACAAGACGTTAGATGCAGCCATACAATAAATGAGACTAAGTAATTGAGACAATAGCCTTGTTAGGAGAATTGAGCAAGGTGAAGAAGATTAGTGGAAAATGTGAGATGTAACATTATGATATGAAGAATCAAGAAATTGAAGTAAGGAAATATAAGTAATGATGGTTAATTTAACTAGTGTTTAGTTGGGCTTATCACCGATAATTATTCCCGAAAACAAGTAGTTCGGGAGTGGGACGTTACAGATTATGCATATTTCGCCATCTTATGTATATGTATATAATTGGAGATATTATGATATGTTGAATTTTAGACTTACATCCTGATATTTCCATCTGTATATTCCTTGCACATAATTATTGTGAACGCTCTGAAGTGCAAAGGTGAATGCAGGACACACAGGTAAGTTCAGGTAAGTATACGGTATTAGTTAAACTGATGGGGTTATGGTATGACTACATTTATGTTTTAAGCAACTCTGACATTGTCGTATATGTTGCAATAGTAGGCAACTCCGGCATTGTCATACAGGTTGCTTATGAATCGTACATGTTGTATTAGATGTATTTAACGCTCATAAACCTGCACCCCGGTGTTAGTGCTTCCGCCCGTGGCCAGGGCAGAATCCTTCACGTAATGTTCACCTTCCGCACCATACGCTCACCTTGAGTTCAAGGTAGGTGCACATGCCTATTGTCAGACCACTATAGGTGGTTTCAATTCGTAGATGACTCTTCGCATGATCGTAGCACTTGAGCGTATTCATTTACACGCAGTCCTGTCATACAGACCACTACAGTGGTTCCGACTCGTGTGTAGGCATAGTGCCATATAGGTCACTAGAGGTGACTCAGGCTAGATTGAGATATGAGCTATACACTTAGTCGTACAAGCCACAAGAGGTGGATCCGGCTGACATATCATTTGCATATGCGATGAGACACGAACATGTCGTACAGGTCATTATAGTGACTCTGACTTATATGCTAGCAATGATTAATGAGATATATGAGGAGATATGGATAAGTTGAATAGGTCACTAGAGGTGACTCCGACTTATAAGCTAGCATATGTGATGAATATGTGATGAGCCAACATATGTGATGAATATGTGATGAGCTAGCATATGTGATGAATATGTGAATATGTGATGAGCTAGCATATGTGATGAATATGTGATGAGCTAGCATATGTGATGAATATGTGATGAGCTAGCATATGTGATGAATATGTGATGAGCTAGCATATGTGATGAATAAGTGATAAGCTAGCATATGTGATGAATATGTGATGAGCTAGCATATCTGATGAATATGCGATAAGCTACCATATCTGATGAAATATGTGATGAACTAGTATATGTGATGAGATATGGGTAAGTCGTACAGGTCACCATAGATGACTCCGACTTGCGTACTAGTATGAGTTATTAATCACATGATTATTTGATATTGCTGACGAGAGGTTGTATTGTGGTATTTATGATATTTTCTGGAAATTATACAGGTGTTGTAGCGAGGGATTATAATGTTTTATATGGGTTCTATTAAAATTTTACGTACAGGGTCACTTACCTTTGTTTTGTCTTCACCCTCCACGTCTTATTAGTTGAGCTTTCTTATCGTCGAAAATTCGTGGCGATTCTTAGTATTGGAGATTATTTCGAGGGTACGATTCTTAATTCACTCTTCTGTACTTGCTTATGCTTTAACGTCACGTGTGAAGTGAGTTCATTCCCGCTCACCGGTGCACTCTGGTATTTAGGCACTCTTAGGTTTAAATTTATTCACATTTTTCCACATCATCACACTTTATGGCTTCGTCACCTTCCAGGTGTCGGCCAGCACATCTCGATTTGGAGTCCTAGTGGACATTCCGGGTCGGGGTGTGTCAAGTGACATCTCTCCCCCATGCTACCAAATTTAGAGAAAAACTTGTGTAGGATTTTGCCTGGCACTAGACTTCGCTGAGTGGCACTACAATTCAATAATCTGCATCTCCCAAACTAGAAGAGCAGCTTCCACCACCACCCGCTGGTGCACAGCTCGAAATCGAACCCCAAGAAGCCTGCAATTGCCGATTTCCGCCCAACGCCACCAAATTGAACCCTAGGTTGGAATGCAGAGAAAAATTGGAAGAAGACGGTAGTGAAAGTTTGGAAGAAAAAGGAGGGAGAGAGAGAGAGAGAGAGAGAGAGAGAGAGAGAGAGAGAGAAAAAGTAATTTCATGGTGTATATTAATTAGTATGAAAAATTATGAGATTTAAATATAAAATATTATTTAAGATTCCCATGTGGCGAGTGTTGATTAGATTGTAGTGTCACTCAACAATGTCCAGTGGCATGCAAAGCCCCACACAAGTTTTTCTCCCAAATTTGAAAGCAGCTTTAAATTTTTTAATTAATTATTAAATGCTTTTCATTATTATTTTGGTGAATTGCTAATTTAGTTCCTGAATTATCACCTCAGTGAAAATTAGGTCCCTAATTTATTTTTCCAGAAAAATCAGTCATTGACTTATAAAAATTTGTCAATTACATCCCTAATATTATATTCAAATTTACTACATTCAAATTTTCATCAATTTTAGTCACGTCGCGTTACTTGCATGTGATACACATTGGAAGGTAGATTGGTAGTTTTTATAAAGAAATAGTGTATGGAGTTAACATTGGAGGGTAAATTGGTAGTTTTTCTAAGAAATAGTGTAAGTTAACTTCGGAGGGTAAATTAGACATTAGATTCGCAACCTATATGAAATGTTAATGGCTTATAGGCGAGAAAAATGACGATATTACACTCCAAGGCGTGTCAAGTGAGTTAAGTTGACGAAAAATTGGATGAAATAGCTTTGAATATAAGAGGGGATGAAATTAGCATTTTTTAATGAATTTAGGGACTTATTTGACCGAAAAAATAATTTAGGGACTAAATCGGCACTTCACCCTATTATTTTTATTAGTTTAAAGGCTTACCTTTTAATTTCTTTTCATTACCAATGCCATGTTTGAATTTTAATTTTGTGTTTAAAATTTGACATATCGGGTAAAGAATAAAATTTTAAAAAATGTAAAAGTGCCACATAAGCTATCAAATTTAAATTATATGTTTAAAATTTGATATCTTATTTGAAGATAGACTTAACCTCTCGATTGGAATGGAATTTCTAGAGATTGTATAAAGTCCAGTTGAGGTAAACTAAATATTTTCTTATTTGAGCTTTATATTAATGAAACTATCGACATCAATCACAGCTTTAGCAACACACACACACAATGCCCAAGTTTGTGGTCACAAGAGAGCAAGGTTTGGACTTGGAGTCCCAAGTGATTAATACACATAAGTTATTTAAATTTACAGTTTGTTTCTTAATAAATTGAAGACTAAACGTTAATATTGACAAATATAATGTTAACGGTATTTGTATTTTATATAAAAGAGGTATTGCTATCCACACACAAGTTTACTTCTTACACATCTCTCTTAATTTTCAGTCATCGAATCGAATGAATTAAAGAAAATCAATGACCAAAGCGTGTGGAAAGTGAAAATGAGTGTGAATAGCATTGTTCTAAAAAAATAGTGGGTTTTTATTGATTGTAGTTTGAAATGAATCTCGTAAATGTAAAGTCGGATTCTCTCTTAAAGTTACCCTTCCTTTATGTAAAGCCATTTCTATATATGAAAGGTTAAATGTAGTCCTTAGATATGTTTTAGCTCTCTAAAAATTAATATTTTAAAAATTACTTTAGTGCTAAATTTTTCCATCTCTAACAATGCATGACTATATTTTATTTCCATTCACATTTGGTTACTTTTTTTGGGCCAAGCTTGTCTGCCATGGGCTGCATGTCGCGTGTCATGGGGCTAAACTTAGCCTAATTCTTTTAGTCAGAATCCCTTTAGTTTTTTGGAGAGATTATTTTTATCAATTTTAAGACTAAATATGGCATAATAGGCTTAATAGCCCTTATAGCTGGACATGGCCTAAAACTTTCTTTTTGACGTAGACTGGCTATAATACTAAATTTTCGCAGAGAGTCCCCAAAACTTGCATCCTCTATGACTCACAATAATACGTATAAAATTTTCTTTTTAAAGCATAAAAATCTTTTTAGAGGTTTATCCTGTTCAGTGGTCTTTATGAAATTGATAATACTATAGAGATCAAATTTTTAAACAAAATTTACAAACCAAATGATGTGTCGTTAATAAGAAACAAGTACATTAAATCGATACTTAATTAATAATCTAATCATCTACAAATACATCATTTAGTTTGTAAATTTAATTTAAAAAATTTAATCTCTTTAGGATCATCCGAAATGAAATTGACATACTTGGGTGTGACTTCAATTCAACTGAACTCGTTTATGAAGAGAAGAAAAAAGGATAAATGTATTAACTGACGTCCAAATAAACAGATTTAAATGTTTTTTTGGTCAAAAAACAAATTCCATGTTGGGTTGACGTTAGTTTGTGTCGGTTTATGAATGTCGGTGGTTGAGAGAGCCTTGTAAGTTAGCGACAATATTCGTCGAGAAAACGTTTTCTGTATTTTAAGAAAGGGGTGTGTGGACCCCTTTTTACTTCTCACACACACCCTTGTTAATTTCTATCCGTTGATCTTTTTAAGAAAGGGGTTTATGAATGTCGGTGGTTGAGAGAGCCTTGTAAGATTCATAAATTTTTAACTCTATAATTTACTCATATTATAATACGTGAATTTTTTTAACTAAATAATGGTGTTACCGTAAGACAAAAAAAATGCTAAATTTCGAACTGTCCCTAAAAATTAAGGTAGATTTAAGAGGTCAATGGTTTGGATTGGCCAAATATGAACTCCACCAATTCAAAAGTAGAATTTTGCAATGGGACAATATGTTTGCAACCTCTCATTTGAAATGGATTCTTCTTTGCTCAATTGCGTTTCGACATGGTAAAGAGTTTAGAGAAATGCTTAGGAGACTCTCAAAAGTTAAACTTCCCATGGATTCTTTGTCACCCCATGTTTTTGGCACAATGTTTTATACGGAGCTTTAACGACAAGGGTTTTTTCAAACTTTTTCTTAACAAAAGAACTATCTATTAACTTTATTCAATAAAAATGGCTTAAATTTTAATGAAAAGAACAAAAAAATACACACAAATAGACCTAAGTCTTAGGCCATCTCCAATCGAAGGGTCCATAGGGCCGAAAATAACCCAAAAACAGTCTCCAACTGAGGGCTAGGCCAGAGGGCTTGTGGGCCCCACAAAATTTGAAAGGGCCAAAGGGCTGGCCACATGCATCCAGCTAGCCTAGCCTCTGGCTGACTGGAATTTTTTTAATGTTGTCAGTTATAACCGACATAAATAAAAGAAATTGTGTAGGTTATAACCGACACAAATAGCATGGAAATTTTTTGAATATAACGGCTAGCTGACGTCAGCTAGCCGTTCTTTTTGATTTTTTTTTTTTACAGTTTTTTTTAACAATTTTTTTTTTAAATTCTATTTTTTTCCTATAACTTCCTAAGCCATTATACAACATTAAATTAAACAATATGAAACAACATTAAATAACATTAAATTTAAGTTGGATTTGAATTTAAGTTGTAGTTTTTAAATAATAAATTATGTTTGGCCCTATAGCCTTTTGGCCCTCTGTTGGAGACGATTTTTTGTGACAGTGCTAAAACAAGCCCTATGGCCTTTTGGCCCTCGGTTGGAGATGGAAGCAAATATGGCCATGTACTGTTCATTAAAATATTAATTTCTTGGAGGGTCAGAGGGCTAAAACGAGCCCTCTGGCCCACCCTCGGTTGGAGATGGCCTTAAAACTCACAGGTTGGAAGTCCCACCCCGCCAGAAGAAGTGTAGTTCATCACAGGTCCACCATTTGACATAGCTTGCCCAATCACAAGTTTGAGATGCTGAATTTCTTCCTTCAGTGCAGATTTGGATCCCATCCGAATCCTCTTTGTGAGGATCTCTAAGATCCTCACATCCTATCCGTTCATCGTACATCGTGCGGCCAGAAATCATTACAAATTTTTTTTATTTAAAATTAAACACAAATAGTATGTAACGAAAGCTAGTCACACGATATAAGATGAATTGATAGAATGTGAGGATTTCTAGAATCCTTAGGCCATCTCCAACCGAAGGGTCCAGAAGGCCAGAGGGCTAAAAAACACATGAAAACCATTTCCAACCGAGGGCTAGGCTAGAGGGCTTGTGGGCCCCACAGAATCTGAAAGGGCCAAAGGGCTAGCCCAATCCAGCCAGCCAGCCCCGGGCTGGCCATAAATGTGAGCATTTCTGTCGGATATAACCGACAGGAATGCTAGGCCAAATTTTCAAATGGAAAACTAACCAAAACACCCTCAAATGTTTCATTTTAATCATAAGGACATAACAATTCAATAATACCCAAAATGGGCATGTAAAAGAAGACAAGGGAAATAGTATTTTAAGAGAAAGAGCATTTCAGGGATATCACATGCAAAAGTTGGGCACCAGGAGACAAACCATGCAGCAAATTCACATGCAAAAAGAGACAAGCAAGTTCACATGCATCAGGCCACGTTTCATAAACAGTGCTGACAATTTCAGCAACAGTAGAAGCATAATGACAAATGACAAGTACCAAAGAGGAGTCCACACCATTTATTTATAATTTTAATATCATTGTATCCTGATTTAGTCTATATAAGTAAAGTTTCATTCATTGTAAACACACACCTCTAGCTCAACATCTCTCAACACCTCACAACCTCTTAACACCTCTCCCACTCAACATTTGAACACCCTACTCTCACACCATCTTCATACTCTCAAGCATTTGTAGTCTTCATAGCATCCTTGTAAACACTTTCTTGTAAACAACTATCTTTGTAAACATTCTATATATCAATAAAAGTTCAAGTGTACATATTCAAGCAATCTCTAAGTCTTAAGTAAGCTTTCTTTTCTTTCTCTAATGTGTTTGTTTAATTAGACTTCTAGTCCAAAACAGGAAAACACTATTGTAGTTATATTATTAACCTGCTAAACTGATGATCATACTTTGTTCGAGCACTCTGTTATAGTTGGATGTTTGCCATACAAATAACGGGACATTAACCAGGGTACCTCTAAGTTCAGCCGTTAAGGCCTTATACTTATACTGTGAGTGACCGTCATGCTGAAGCATGTCGAGTTCCATGTGCAAGGTTTTATGTCTAGTTGTTATAATGGTCATCCGACCATTTAATCGAGCCTGCGTTGCGAATTTGGTATCAGAGCCTTGTTTAGCATTTTAATAGTATAATTATAATAGTAAAGTACCTTGAGGACGGAAGTCATTGATACAACTGATATCACACTTGTTTATTTTGTATGAATAACATATATTATTGTCCCTGTAGACCCTGTCAACCACAATTACCAGGTATTTATTGTCCCAGGCATCCAACTATAACTAGCATAAAGAGAAGATTAGCATATATATCCAAAAGAATTATCAGTACTTTGAAGAAGCAAAAGTTTTATCTTGGCTATCTTGAACATCCTTCATTTATTCGTAAATATAATAACACATAAGTGCAGCATAAAGTTTTAGAAACAAAAGGAGCAACATATCAAGTTTTAGAGACCTTGAGAGAAGAAAGAGAGTTTCTAAGAAACCAGTTAGCCGTAACTCTAGAGAAATGTAGATTATAGTTTATGATAGATTATCTTAATTTAGAAATTAGTGGACCTTAAAAAAGAAAAATAACTTTAGACCAAAATAGTTTAGTTTGTTAATTTCCATTGAGAAAACATAATCATATTTTGCATAGTGAAGAAAATCCACAAGCCAATAGTATTGTAGATCTTATTATTAGTCAAGCAGAAAATATAAAATTAGAAAATAATAAGCATAATCAATTGTTAAACCAGTTGTTAGAGCATTTTCAGAAAAATTCCATAAAAATAATTAGACAAAATTTAGATTATATTACATCTCAGTTAGAAGATAATAATAAAAATATTCAAAGGTTTCCTAGCAAAAGAGAGATAAAAGAGCTTGTTGATCTCATAGATAGTAAGCCGAAACAAGTAGAACTTAGATCACTAGAAATAGTTGAGCAACTAAAATTAGAAGTTCAAAAAATTCAATTAGTACAAAAGGAGTTGGGTGAACAAGTAGATAAGTTGCATAATAAAATAGATAAATTAACACACCCCGATCCTAGAATCAAGGCGTGTTGGCCGTCACGTGAGCGTGACGTAACCAAAAGTGCGATGCAAAAGCAAAAGATAAGAGAAATACGAAGGAATAAAAACCAACTACTAGCAATAATATCCAACGAGCATGCTAGAGTAAGTTTAAGTGTGAAACACACGAATTCAGGGCATAAGTACTAGGTGCAGTCAAGTAGGACCCTAACTAAATTATAACACCCGCAGGTGAGTCCTACATTTATGTAGTCTGTCAGTACGCCGTGGGAATCCTCGTGGGCTACCAACGCTGCTAACTAGAACCTGAAGGGGCGCAAAACAAAATTGAGTGGGTCAATAAAACCAAAGCTTTTCGAAAACATTTCATCAAAAACAATTCTAACCCCTCGCTGTAAAACCTGTATACTTTCCCAGAAAATAACATAATAGTATATAAATCCTCATATATCTCAAATCATAAATCTTTATCAAATCCAGAAAATATGCCATGCCATAATGTCAATAACAGAATATGGATGCATCAATATAACAGGTGACATAATGAATCAACCGGAGACCTGCAGTTGGTCCTGTACGGTTAATTCCATAGCTCAATATCCAAACCAACCAGAGTCACCACGGTGACCTGTACGACACTACTCTGCACATAAGTCGGAACTACCTGAAGTAGTCTGTACGACAAGAATTGTGTAATAATACGCTCTAGTGCTTCTCTCATCAATCATCTGTGCACATAATCTAAGGTCACCTACCAGTCGGAACCACCTCTAGTGGTCTGTACGACTAGCATGTCGGAACCCTCTATCGGTCTGTACGACATGCGCCTACTTGGATCCAAGGTGAGCGTGCGGTGCAGGTGAATAATATAAGCACTAACATCAGGGGTGCAGGTTATGAGCTCTCAACACAATTCACATCATCAATGATTCACATAAATAACATAAAACTCACATGATACTCACATGTGCATCCACAGCACCATTTCACATATATATGCATCAATTATTAATTCATATAATTCATAATATGCATGCATGGCATTTTAAAAACATACTTTCTTTTAAATTCAATTTCTGGGAATTTTAGTAGTATATAGGTAATAACAGAAAATAACTGCCCACTCACTGGTAAGTCGAAGGGTCGTAGCCCCTGTGACGTCCCTGGATGCACTCGTCCTCGGGATAGGTATCACCTATATGCGAAACAACTATAAAAACGTTAATTAAAGCACATAACCGACAATTCATAATAACTTCTCATACGGTGTTCAATTTGGGTATATGAATATACCACAGTGACCTACTCGACGGCACGGACGTTGACGTATTTTTAGAAAAAAATTTCGAGGCCGCACGCGCCGGAAAGGGCACGGACCCACGTGCCCCACGCGCGTCATCTTCTTCCTCCAGTCGCCGGACTGGTTTTTCCGGTCACCGGAAAATTGGAGATTTTTCAATCTCCTTGTTCTCCGTCATTTCTCAACCATTTTTCACGCATTTATATCAAAATGAAGCCCTAAGCATGTAGAATCACGATGTACTAGTTTAAGGCTCTAAAAATGACGAAATCTCACCGGAGAAATTCCAAGAAAACCGGCCAACTTCGAACTGAGTGATCCCGACGTCCAAAACCTTCAAACTAAGCACTCCGAGCTTCCTTAGGACCTCACTAAGCTCACTGTAAGCTTAGAATTCCCTGAAAATCAACCATTCACGAATGCATGAACAGTACTCAAATCGGACCTCGAGTTTTCAACGTGATATCGAGGGTTCTAAGTTCTAAAAATTGCACCATTCGAATCAGGAGGTTGAAAGGATGAAGAACCTCACCTTTTTGGCGTCGATCCGCGATGATTCGAGGGTTTTTGGTGTTGGTCCGTACAAACTGGAAGAGGGAGAGAGTGAACTGCGAGGGAGGAGAGAGAGAGGGTACGGGGAAGAGGGAGAGATGAGTGTCCCGTGTGTGTGTGGTCCATCCCAAAACAATCACCATCAATTTCTTAAGTCCCTAACCACATAAATTGTACCAAATTTTTAATCCACTTTAATTTTCCAAAACTTAGGAAAATATGCATTATTTCATCACATGTCACACACATACCTTAGTATCCATCAGGGACAATTTCGTCATTTCACAACCTCGATAAATAGAATCTCGGGACGGGCTGTGACATAAATTATTAGTTTAATGACAGATTCTAGAACTAGCAGAAAATATATCCAAGCTTTGAAAAAAATTAGTAAGTTAGATAAAGAACCAGTAGGTTTAACAGATTTTTCAACACAGGTATCCAGTAGTAATATTCCCATTAGGCAAAATAATTTGATTATTCAATTAGTTTTAAGTTTGGTTGAAAAATTAGATCAAGTTGAAGAACAAATAGCAGAAATAAACCAAGTTTTATCACTTCCACCATCTTTGCTAGATAAATTAGAAAATTTAACTTTAAGTGCAAATAATAATAGAAGACCTAAGTTAAATCCTTTTGATAATAGAAAATGGAACTCTTTAGGAAAAAATGAAAAGAAGTAGTTAGGGCTGAAGATATTTATCCTAATGAAGAAGAAGCACAAGAATTTATTAGAAGAGGTTTTGAGAGAACATAGAAAAATAAATATAATTTGTATCAATTAGGTTTATTTGAAAACAGAAGTAGAATTGTAAGTAGCATCAGTCAACATGAAGTTAGCTGTATTGATAAAGAAGTAATACTTAATTTAATTAGTAAAGAAGTAGTTATGCATTTGAGAAAATCACATTTTAGTCAGATTCATATAGGAACAATATTAATTGGAATAACAAGATTAACCAGAGCACAAGTAGGCACAAAAGCATTAGTATACATATATGATGATAGATGGGATAATCACCAACAAGTAGCAATAGCAACAGCTGAAGTAGACTTAAGTTCAAACTTAGCAGTCATAGGTTGTATTCCAAATTATGTCATGACGATTAATGTATTTAGTAAATATATTAAAGTAAGTATAAGAACAAAAAATTATAATATGAAAGGAGAACATAAAAATTTGTGTATTAGCTTAATGTATATAAGTAAAGTGTCTGATAGATATAATCATAAGTTTAACTTAGAGTTTCAAAATTTAGTTCAAACATTTGGTAGTAAACATGTAAATATGATAGAAGCAAAACCCGTAGATAATAGCTTTTTAGAAGGAACTCAGTGGACATTGCCTAATTTACAAGTAGCACCAAATAGACAACCAGATAAAGTACAAATATATGAAACTAGTATAGACCAAGCAACAATTAGGTTTAGTAATTATAAGCAACTAGAAAAAATAGAAGATGATGAGAGTGAGATAGAAAATGATATTATACATATGGCTTTTGATAATTTAGATATTAACTTAGTTGAACAAAATTTTGATCATATTGTAGACAAAACTTATAGAAGATATTGATCATTTAGATGAAGGACAATATTTGGAAAAATATAAGACATATGATTTAGGACTACATAGAATTTCAGACGAAGAAATGAAAATTTTAATCTTAGAAATAGGAGTGGAACATATTTTAGAATCAAAAGAATATAATAATTTATTAGAATTGAAAGCAGAATGTAATCCAGCAGAAGAAAGTAGTACATCAGGAGTAGAAAATCCAGGACACGCAAGTAGAACTGATCAACAATTTTTGAGACCAACAAATGAACAATATAATGCAAAAACAAAAGTAGATTATATAGAAGAAAGTATGATAAAACCTAGAAAAAATAGGATTCCATATTTGAGAGGGTTAGAACAAATTAATATAGCTGGTAATATATTAAATTTAGATAATGTAGATCCACAAGATTGGGAAAGAACGATTGAGAGATGGGAAAAAAGTTGCGTACATGCAACTTTAATGTTAGATTTTAGTAATTCACAAAATATGTTAGATTACTTTGAGCATACTTTGGATGGTTTAGTTTTTGATTATTTCCAGTCATGGAAAGTCCAAAATCCAGAACAGCATCAGGCAGCTAAAACACATTTTAATATTGATGGTTTTGTTACTTTGATTAAACAAGAGTTTTTAGATCATAATAGGTTAGATGAAAGAAGCGAACAAGAACAAATAAGAGCAATTAGAAATTTAGAACAATTACAAATTTGCGATTTACAGTATATAGCTGAGTATACCACAGATTTCTTTAAATATTTAGGAAGAACAGGTAGAATTAGTGATATTAATTTATTAGATACTTATATGACAAAAATAAAAGGACCAATAGGTGAAAAGATTTGGAATGAATGGCAAAAACATCCAAAGAAGGATGATATTGCTATAGGACCTAGAATTCAACATGTATATGATATACTTAGACAAGAGTGTAGTCAAATAAAAGCTAAGAGACAAATTAGGAAACAATTTTACATGAGTTGTAAAAATATAGATTTACCACAACATTATGGTTGCCATAAGAAAAATAAGCATAAGAAAATATACAAAAAGAAATATAAGTCATATAAACGTACAAACAACATAAGGATTTCAGCATAAGACCTTCAAGAACATATAGGAAAAGAAAATATATTCCAAAACAATTTAGAAAAAGAAGTGGCAGACCTTGGATTAGAAAATATAAAGCACCAAAAGATAAGAGTAGTTGTAAATGTTATTCATGTGGATAAGCTGAACATATTAGATCTAAATGTCCAAAATTAGGTAAACAGTCGAAAGAAAAAGTACATTTGATGGAGTTGTTTAAGTTAGAAGAAGATGAGGATATTCAGTCAATATACAGTTTAGATGATTTAAGTGATAATGAGAGTATTTATAGTATAGAGAGTATTAACATGATAGATTCAGACTCAAAAGATTCAAGTAGCACAAATAGTGATATAGAAGAGTATATATGTGCATTCATAGAAGAACAACATGAAGAAGAATATAAATACATTAATTTAGGTTGGCCAGAAAAATGTCATGAGTATAGTAAATTAGTTGCAAATAAATAATATAATACATATTCAATATTATGTGAAAAATATTATAGTAATATGTTATTAGAAGTTAATTCAGCAGAATCACAAGAAAATACTGAAATATTAGGAAATATTGTTCATAGTATAGAAAAACCAAAAAATAATTATTTAATTACCATAAATTGTGAAATAGAATTAGCAAAAGAACATAAGATACAAACAATAGCTATGATAGATACATGAAGTACAAAGAGTGTCATAAGAGAAGAGTTAGTACCAGAAAAATATAGACAAAAATTAGTAAAACCAGTGAGAATAACACAATTTGATGAGAGACCAGTTTACTTAACACATTGTATAAATAATGAGTTTATTAAAGTAGAAAAACAACAATTTAATTTACCATTAACATTTGTTTCACCAGTAGGATCATATCCATTTATTTTAGGTTTAAACTTTTTGAAAAGTTTGCAAGGTTTTTTATTTATGAACCCTAACATAACATTTTTCAAAAAAGGCATTACAATAACTGACCAAAATAATATTGTAGAAGCATACAAAAACATAAGTATAGAAGAGCCTAGTGGTCAAGATAGTTATCATTTAGAAAACTCAAAAGAAAATGATGAGCATAATAACGTAGAAGAGTTTGATGAAGACATATTTGAACATGAATACCCGATTTTAGAAGAAGGAACCTATATAGAAATATTACAGTTAGATAGACCAAATAGTTTAGAAGAATTATTACAATTAGCAGAACAAATTAGAATTATAGGAAAAGACCCACAGTTACATTGGAGTAAAAATAAAATACTAGCAAAATTAGATATAATTAACCCAGATTTAACCATTAAGACGGTTGATATATCTTGTAGTTTAATAGATAAACAAGAGTTTGAGCAGCAAATAAAAGAGTTATTAAATTTAAAAGTAATTTGACCCTCTAAGTCTAGACATAGATCATCAGCATTTATTGTAAGAAAACATTCAGAACTAAAGAGAGGTAAGACTAGAATAGTTTATAATTACAAGAGATTAAATGATAATACATATGAAGATAGTTATAAATTACCAAATAAGGATGAGCTTATAAATAAAATTCAAGAGAGTAAATATTTTAGCAAATTTGATTGTAAATCGGGATTTTGGCAAATATGATTAGCAAAAGAATCAATTGAGTGGACAACTTTTACTTGTCCAAAAGAACATTTTGAGTGGCTTGTTATGCCATTTGGACTTAAAAATGCTCTATTGATCTTTCAAAGAAAAATGAACCAAATTTTCAAGAAATATGATAATTTTTGTAGTGTTTATGTAAACGATATCTTAGTACATAGTAAAAATAGAAATGAACATAGGAAACACTTAGAGATAGTTTTACAAGAATTTATTAATAATGGAATTGTGATTAGCAAAAATAAAATAGCATTAGAAAAACAAGATATAGAATTTTTAGGAATGTATATCAAGTCAGGTACAATACAATTACAAGATCATATAGCTAAAAAGGTCTAAGAATTTCCAGATAAGTTAGAAGACAAAAAACAGTTACAAACATTTTTAGGATTGCTAAATTATGCAAGAAATTTTATCCCTAATTTAGGAAGGAAAATAGCAGTATTACATAGTAAAACTAGCAAAACAGGACAAAAATATTTTAATAGTGAAGATATAAAATTAGTTCAAAATATAATGGAAGAAATTACTAAACTTAAGCCATTAACCTTACCATTAGATGATAGTTACAAAATAGTTGAAACGGATGCTTCATCATTAGGATGGGCAAATATATTATACCAGAAAAAGCATAATGAGTCACCAAAGTCTGATGAACAAGTTTGTAGATATTCATCAGGAAAATTTAGTGATGTACAGTCAAGATTACCATCAACAGATTTAGAAATTTTAGGGATAATTAATTCACTTGAAGCATTTTCTTTATTTTTACATAATGAAGTATTTACGATTAGAACAGATTGTCAAAACATTAGCTGATATGGTTTTAAACCGTTTCTTGATTCAATTACAGGAAATGGTTTTAAACCATTTTTTGAACATATAAAAGGTAATGACAATACATTAGCTGATATCTTATCAAGATTAATTTGTTGAACAAGTATGGAATATCGTGGACTATCATCAGCAAATAGTACAAGGCCGCAAGGCAGAAGAGCTTCTTTCAATAGCATAATGATGCACCGTTAACCTCCACCATTCAGTGGATTTCAAAATAGCATAAGCCGACCAGCATCACCACCAGTACCTACTTTCAACTTTAATGGCAATATTGTTGAAGGAATCAGAAATCCAACCCTGAGATATAGGTCAAGGGAACCAGGGCTTTCTGATAGGCAACAAGTTCTCTTAGATAATTTTTGGAATATCCAAATCAAGCAGCCAAGCATGAGGATAGGTCATGAAAAATTAATTAGAGCCTTGGAACAAGAGTTTGATAGTTTTAATTTTAATTTCCATCAAAGTCAGCATTATATTCAATCTCTTGAGCACAACCTTCAAGTCATCTCTAGAGAACACAAGTGACACCCTGAAAAGAGAATTGAAGATAGGTTTAGAAATTGATCAGCATAAGAATAAAGGAAAATAGGTTATTAAACCCATAGAACAAGATGCTAATGAGCCCATAGAAGAGATTAAGATTGAGCTCTTAGAAGAAGACATTGAAATGGAACAGCATCAAAATAACGAGCAGCATCAACATCTGAGTGACAAAGACAAAAAAGAAAAATATGAAAGTTTTCTTAGGAATATATCTTTAGACTTAATATTAGATGATATTTTATTAGAAGAAATTTCAAAAGCAAAACTAAGAATAATGCCAACAGATATGCAGAATGAGATCCTGAGCAGAGCATCACAGTCCATGAAAGAGTTACAATTACAATTACAATGCGCCTTGTATCAGTCCATCTTTGATCCAAAACCAGGGATGAATATTATTACAAAGATGTATCCACCATTAGACCTGGCATTCGTGTCGTGTTTTCCGTGTTCGTGTCGTTTTCGTGTCATACCCGATATCTTAACAGGTCGTGTCGTGTAACACCCGTTAAAATAAACGGGTAAAATGACCCGACCCGAAATCGACCCGATAATATTAACAGGTAATATGACCCGACCCGTTACCCGTTAAGGAAAATATATTTTAAACCAATAAATAATCAAATAAAAAACATAATACTAAATAAGTATATACATTCCATATTATCACATCCAAAACATAAAAACGCAATTTTGTTTTAAGTATATTTTCGCTTACCTAAAGTCTTTAATAGTTTTTTAATTAATGTAGAAGTGTAAAAAAATATAGAAAAAATATATAAACACTCGTAATGACAAGCTTTTTTCAACGATCCAACCGTCAAACTTATTTGTACACATTCCAAGATTGCATACGTAAAAAATTGTAAAAAAACAAACATTCAGAGATTACGTAACAGAACAAAAGTTATTGACGGTTATAAACGAAAAATCACAATTTAACGGTTATTTTAGCTCCGATTTTGATGATTTTTTATAGATACACTCCTCGACCCTATAAGAATGTAATGAATAAATTTGATCTTTAATTTAAAGTATTTACACTAGTGGATACCACAAAATCTTATTTTATACTTGATAGAAGTATAATATTAACTCTAAGTGTTTGTTTAATCTACTGTTTTGACGCAATATGCATTCTACGAAACTTTTTTCAACGATCCAACTGTCAAACTTATTTGTACACATTCCGAGATCGCATACGAAAAAAATCGTAAAAAACAAACATTCAGAGATTACGTAACGGAACAAAAGTTTTCGACGGTTATAAACGAAAAATCACAATTTAACGGTTATTTTAGCTCCGATTTTGATGATTTTTTACAGAACACTCCTCGACCCTATAAGAATGTAATGAATAAATTTGATCTTTAATTTAAAGTATTTACACTAGTGGATACCACAAAATCTTTTTTTATACTTAATAGAAGTATAATATTAACTTTAAGCGTTTGTTTAATCTACTATTTTGACGCAATATGCATTCTACGAAACTTTTTTTAACGATCAAACCGTCAAACTTATTTGTACACGTTCCAAGATTTCATACGTAAAAAATCGTAAAAAACAAACATTCAGAGATTACGTAACGGAACAAAAGTTATCGACGGTTATAAACGAAAAATCACAATTTAACGGTTATTTTAGCTCCGATTTTGATGATTTTTTATAGATACACTCCTCGACCCTATAAGAATGTAATGAATAAATTTGATCTTTAATTTAAAGTATTTACACTAGTGGATACCACAAAATCTTATTTTATACTTGATAGAAGTATAATATTAACTCTAAGTGTTTGTTTAATCTACTGTTTTGACGCAATATGCATTCTACGAAACTTTTTTCAACGATCCAACCGTCAAACTTATTTGTACACATTCCGAGATCGCATACGTAAAAAATCGTAAAAAACAAACATTCAGAGATTACGTAACGGAACAAAAGTTTTCGACGGTTATAAACGAAAAATCACAATTTAACGGTTATTTTAGCTCCGATTTTGATGATTTTTTACAGATACACTCCTCGACCCTATAAGAATGTAATGAATAAATTTGATCTTTAATTTAAAGTATTTACACTAGTGGATACCACAAAATCTTTTTTTATACTTAATAGAAGTATAATATTAACTTTAAGTGTTTGTTTAATCTACTATTTTGACGCAATATGCATTCTACGAAACTTTTTTTAACGATCAAACCGTCAAACTTATTTGTACACGTTCCAAGATTTCATACGTAAAAAATCGTAAAAAACAAACATTCAGAGATTACGTAACGGAACAAAAGTTATCGACGGTTAAAAACGAAAAATCACAATTTAACGGTTATTTTAGCTCCGATTTTGATGATTTTTTACAGATACATTCCTCGACCCTATAAGAATGTAATGAATAAATTTGATCTTTAATTTAAAGTATTTACACTAGTGGATACCACAAAAACGTATTTTATACTTAATAGAAGTATAATATTAACTCTAAGTGTTTGTTTAATCTACCGTTTTGACGCAAAATGCATTCTACGAAACTTTTTTCAACGATCCAACCGTCAAAATTATTTGTACACATTCCGAGATTGCATACATAAAAAATCATAAAAAATAAAGATTCAGAGATTACGTAACAGAACAAAAGTTATCGACGGTTATAAACGAAATATCAAAATTTAACGGTTATTTTAACTCTGATTTTGATGATTTTTTACAGATACACTCCTCGACCCTATAATAATGTAATGAATAAATTTGATCTTTAATTTAAACTATTTACAGTAGTGGATACCACAAAAACTTATTTTATACTTGATAGAAGTATAATATTAACTCTAAGTGTTTGTTTAATCTACTGTTTTGACGCAATATGCATTCTACGAAACTTTTTTCAACGATCCAACTGTCAAACTTATTTGTACACATTCCGAGATCGCATACGTAAAAAATCGTAAAAAACAAACATTCAGAGATTACGTAACGGAACAAAAGTTTTCGACGGTTATAAACGAAAAATCACAATTTAACGGTTATTTTAGCTCTGATTTTGATGATTTTTTACAGATACACTACTCAACCCTATAAGAATGTAATGAATAAATTTGATCTTTAATTTAAAGTATTTACACTAGTGGATACCACAAAATCTTTTTTTTATACTTAATAGAAGTATAATATTAACTCTAAGTGTTTGTTTAATCTACTGTTTTGACGCAATATGCATTCTACGAAACTTTTTTTAATGATCCAACCGTCAAAATTATTTGTACACATTCCAAGATTGCATACGTAAAAAAGCGTAAAAAACAAACATTCAGAGATTACGTAACGGAACAAAAGTTTTCGACGGTTATAAACGAAAAATCACAATTTAATGGTTATTTTAGCTCCGATTTTGATGATTTTTTACAGATACACTCATCGACCCTATAAGAATGTAATGAATAAATTTGATCTTTAATTTAAAGTATTTACACTAGTGGATACCACAAAATCTTTTTTTATACTTAATAGAAGTATAATATTAACTTTAAGTGTTTGTTTAATCTACTATTTTGACGCAATATGCATTCTACGAAACTTTTTTTAACGATCCAACCGTCAAACTTATTTGTACACATTCCAAGATTGCATACGTAAAAAATCGTAAAAAACAAACATTCAGAGGCTACGTAACGGAACAAAAGTTATCAACGGTTATAAACAAAAAATCACAATTTAACGGTTATTTTAGCTCCGATTTTGATGATTTTTTACAGATACACTCCTCGACCCTATAAGAATGTAATGAATAAATTTGATCTTTAATTTAAAGTATTTACACTAGTGGATACCACAAAAACTTATTTTATACTTAATAGAAGTATAATATTAACTCTAAGTGTTTGTTTAATCTACCGTTTTGATGCAATATGCATTCTACGAAACTTTTTTCAACGATCCAACCGTCAAACTTATTTGTACACATTCCGAGATTGCAAATGTAAAAAATCGTAAAAAACAAACATTCAGAGATTACGTAACGGAACAAAAGTTTTCGACGGTTATAAACGAAAAATCACAATTTAACGGTTATTTTAGCTCTGATTTTGATGATTTTTTACAGATACACTCCTCGACCCTATAAGAATGTAATGAATATATTTGATCTTTAATTTAAAGTATTTACATTTTTTATATATGAGTGATTGTATATATATTTTTTTACATTTTTTACACTTCTACAATAATTATTATTAATTTTGCCGTCAAATAAAAAACATTATTCATGAGGGTTTGAAGGATTTTAAAAATCTAAACGATAATATAAGTGTAACAATTATCTATTCGTGGAGGAATAATAATAAATCACGAGTGTTTATATATTCTTTCACATTTTTCATACTTGTATATATGTCTTCTTAGTTCTTGCATATACAAATACTATACTAGTATATTTTAATTTTGGATAAGAATATGTTATGTAAAATTTATCCTAGTAATGATAATAAGGAACTCTCATAATAAAAATAAATAATGACTAAAACTTTTTTTTATTTTTTTATAATTTATATAGAACAATAATACAAAACTATATATTTAATATAGAATATATTGTATATATTAATATGACTATTGTATTTTATAATAAATCTTTTAGTAATTAAACTTTAAAATTATTAAAATAAATTTTTTCTTAACGGGTCGAAACGGGTTACCCACGTGTTACCCGCGTGTATACCTGTTAAGAACCCGTTATTAACGGGTTCTTAACGGGTCACCCGATAGTGACCCGATAAGTTATCGTGTTGACCCGAAACCCGTTATTTTCGTGTCGTTTTCGTGTCGTGTCACCGTGTCGTGTCAAAAACTGCCAGGTCTATCCACCATGTCTTTGTGATAGTACAGAGAATTGTATTTGTAAACCAAAGGTTAGCATAGCTGTGGCCATGATTAACATGAGAGATTTTAGACCATGACATTTTAGTTATGAGCATCAGAAGAAGCATAATATGGTAGAAGTTACCCTTGCCTTACTATTAGAGTTTGGTTATCTCGATAAAATGTTCATTAACCGTATTTCCCAACTAGAATCATTTCCTGAAAAACTTATAAAAGTAGCAGAAGATTATCTAGAAAGGTGGAAAGAAATTTGCATAAGCTTTATTAGTAGTCCTCCAAATTGGTATGTACATATGCATAAGGAGAAAGCTAGGCATATAGCCATGATTAATGAATAATCCTTTAGACTATCCCCTATCTCCTCACATAGGTGGACTCCTTCATACAAAGATATTTTAAAATTTAGAGGGATCCAAATGTATGACTTAGATGAGTTTGAAAATTTTAGGTATGATATGATATTAGTAGCAGAGGAAGAAGAAATGTATATTTACAGCAAGACAAAGATCAGTCATCAGCCTTATTGGAAGCCTCAAAATTTCAAAGAAGAAACAGCAGAAATGTACTACAAGGTGAAAGAAGATAGAGAAAGAGATGCAGAGCTAGTAGAAGGCGATGAACAGTACTGGAATAATTTGACAGAAGAAGAGCTGCATAACATCGACAACATGATGAAAGCCTGAAGAGCTGGCTGTAAATTAGCATAAGTTTAATAACATAATGTAAAATAATGTATTCCCAGATAAAAATGTCAACATCATTGTGGACCCTACTGTAATGGCTAAGAGTAAATATAGAAAAGAACCTGATCCGTTATGGACTTTTCATACACAAAATGTCCTTTTGATTAAGAATGAATAGTACCAGGCCCTTTTCGTTAGAACTCCCATTTTCAAATGCAACGGCTAGCTGACGTCAGCTAACCATTATTTTTGAATTTTTTTTATTTACAAATTTTTTTTTCTATAACTTCTATTTTTTTCTATAACTTCCTATAACTTCTATTTTACAAAATTTGTTTCATATTTTTTTTTAATTCTATTTTTTTCCCTATAACTTCCTAAGTCATTATAAAACATTAAATTAAGTAACATGAAACAACATTAAATAACATTAAATTTAAATAATAAATTATGTTTGGCCCTATGGCTCTTTGACCCTCGGTTGGAGACGGTTTTTTGTGACAGGGCTAAAACGAGCCCTATGGCCCTTTGGCCCTCGGTTGGAGATTGAGGCAAATATGACTCTGTACTGTTCATTAAAATATTAATATCTTAGAGGACCAAAGAGCTAAAACGAGTTATTTGGCCAACCCTCTGTTGGAGATGGCCTTACAAAAAACATATGAAGAGGATCCTCATCCCTTCAGTGCATCGTTCAATGCTACAAAACAAACAAAAACAATTTGTTTCGGAAAAGTCAATTCATTCACACAAGGACAAGAACCAGAAGTTAGATGGAATCAGAAAAACGAGGAAACCTCCACAAACAAGATGCTACAATTTTATTTACTTTCTGGTTCCCGTTGTAGGCAAAGAAGTTGTACATCGGATGCTGATTGGCTCAATTAATGAAACATTGTGTAAATGGGCATAAATTCAAGGTAAATCTTTCTTGCCCATATCGACGGTGGAGGTCGACCCACGTTACACAAAAAGATGTAATTACATCCAGAAATTTCTGCAGGTACTCTAGTCCTAGAAAAGCAAAACATTTGTTAGGACATGATCGTCGGGTCCGGCTACACAACGCACACGTACTTATCATTGTGCTCGTGGAGTGGTACTTTCGCCGATTGAGCGGCGTAGCACCACTCCAGTCTGGTAAACCATCCGTTGGGTTGTTCTTAGTTCTTCATACGCATTCGTGCCCTAGAAAAATTGGATCATATGATATAGAACTCAAACATGAGAAATCCTTGTATACAACCACAGGAGATCAACACGGGACCAATATAGTGTTTTCATACAAGGAAATGGGAACCAATATAAACTCATTCGCTGCAATGTTACTTGGCCTAATCTCAACACGGAAGGGTGGAATCCCTTCCGCCGAGGACACGAACAATGCTGCAGAAACAAAGACTCAGTTAAGCAGTTATGCTTTCTCCTGAGAACGGCTGACAATCTATAATCGATGCTCGCATCCTTCTCTAAGTGCAGATACTCTATGCAGTGGAAGCAGCAACTTCATATCCTTGCACAAACCTTCTCAACTTTTCGGTTTCACCAACAACAGAAAGCCATTCGGTCAGGATCTCCATGGTTATATAATCCGGATTACAAGCCTGTTCAATCATTTGATCCATTAATTTAAATGCTTTCTCCAGCAAATTATTCTCCTTAAGACCTTTGAACATGGCATTGAATGTCAAGGTATTAGGTCTCACTCCCTTATTTTTCATACTATCCATCAACGAAAGTGCGACGTCCACTTCATTATTCTTGCATAAAGAATCTATTAAGATGTTGTATACTACTGTGTTGGGAGGAGCACTCCACTTAGAACCCATGTCTCTGAAGATCTTCATGGCTTTGTATGTATCGCCCTTCAAACAATATGCATGAATCAATGATCCAAAAGTGAAAACAGTTGGAACAAGGCCCTCATTTATCATCTTGCTCAGGACTCTATGAGCAGTTGTAAGTTCCCCAGCTGAGCACAAATACGAAATCAACGTGTTGTATGTGATGCTATCAGGCTTTACTCCAGCTGTCTCCATTTCCTGGATCATCTCATGTACCTTCTCGAGTTTTTTTGTCTTGCATAACCCGTTGATCAAAGCATTGAAGGCAATGACATCCAGGGAGAACCCGGCCTCCTTCAACTTTGATACAACAATGTTGGCATCATCCATCCTTCTGGCTTGACTTAAACCAGAGATCAAGCAGTAGTAAACTTTTGCATCTGTGGAGCATCCAGAACTTAACATTTGCTCAAACAGTTCCATTGCCATGCCAATATTGTTTACATTACAAAAAGAAGTGATTAGCATCGTGTACGTCGTGACATTGCCTTTTATACCATCCCTCTGCATTTCATTAAGGAACTCCAGTGCGCTGTTGAGCCTCCCATGTTTACAGAGACCATCAACCAAAGTATTGAGAGTAACTACACTTGGCGGTATACCTTCCTCCTTCATTTGATCATAGAGCTCACGACCCCTCTCGATGTCCCCAACCTTGTTGAAACCGTCAATCAAACTATTGTAGGTAACAGTATTAGGTGCACAGCCATCTTGCAATCTCATTTTTTCCATCAGACGTAATCCTTCTTCTTGCCTTCCCACTTTACAAAGTCCATCAATCAGAGTGTTATAAATGATCACATCGGGTTCAGCCGAAATCCCATCAGTTTTCTCTCCTCCTCCACTTATCCTTTCAAACAACTCCAAGGCCTCATCCACCCTCCTAGACTTGCACAAATAGTTAATGACAATACCGAAAGTTACAACATTGGGAGGGATGTCCATTTCTTTCATCTTTACCATAAGCTCATTCATCCTCTTAAAATCTTTAACTCTTCCCAAACCTGTCAAAAGCGCATTGCAACAAGCAGCTTCTACAGCACCACCAGAATTAATAATGTAATATAAAACGTCCCAAGCCCGACTAGTGTTCCTGTTCCTACACAACGACGTGATCAATTTCGTAAGTTTCAAACTATCAGGAAACACACCATGCTCCCCAAATTTCTGCACCAAACCCACAATGTCCTCCTCACTGACGCTCCTCCCGGGCCGCTCTCTCTTCAGCAAAGAGGAAAGCACAATATCAGCAGTAACACTGTCAACCCGGAACTCTGCATTTGGATCAAACATTTTGTCGAGCACCTTCAGTGCATCATCGACCCGTCCCCATTTCAACAACACACTAATCACCCCATTGCGAAGATGGGTATTCTTCAAACCGGGGTCCAGACCGTTATACACATTGACCGCCTCATCCACCATACCAGCAAAGCCCAGCGATCGAACTAGCAGAACAGCGGCGCCCATATTAACCGGAATGTTCCGCTCTTTCGCCATCTTATACATGTCGAAAAGCCTAGTTTGCGAGTTGGGTTCTCGCTCAGCGAGCTCGAGAACGGCCCGGAATGATGAAGAGAGCGAGGCCGCCGCCGCCGAGTATGGTGAGGTTGCCACATTCTCGGAAACGTAGTCGAAGAACTTGAGGGCTTTGGAGGAAGTGTTGAGGTGGCGAGTGATGCGGAAGAGAGAGCGAGGAGAAGGAGCGGCGGCGGAGTCGGGGAAGAGGAGGTGGCGGAGCTGGTCCAAGTTCCAGTCTTTTTCATCGGATTCGAGGAGTTGGACGACTTGGGTTACTAGCGAGTCATCTTCGTGGGGTTGTTTGCTGGGTTTGGGGTTGGGATTGGGATCGGAATCGGTGGAGAATTGGTGGTTGAGGAGGAGGAGAAGGACGGAGGATTGGGTTTTGGAGGGTTGGGGTTTAAGGAGGTGCTTTGAGGCTGAGAGTGATAGGTGGTTCATTTTGTTTTGGGGGGGAATTTGAAGTAGGGGATTAGGGTTTAAGAACACATGGGATTGTACTTTGGGACTGTTTATTTCAATTTTGATTTGGTGTCTAATTTTTCTTTAATGGGTTTGTTAGTAAAATTGTGATTGTTTGATCATTTGTTGGAGAAAAAAGAGAATGATTTCGATTTCTGACTTCTTATTTTTATGTGTTTACTGACACATGAGAAATCAATATACATTCAAATAAAATAAAAATATGCAAGTATAAATCAAAATTAGTAATCGAATCCCTGTAAATCAGAAATTGGATCAACTACTCCTATGATCCCATCTAGTTGATCCAATCCACATTCCATACTCTCGTATATATATACCTAATTTCTTATTTCCCTCGTTACAACTACAAGTAATCGTAGAAATTTTACATGTACAAGATTCTAGCTTCTATTCCGTTGGCACAAAATACATGCAAGTAGCAAAGTTCCACTGGAGAAGTTTGGATGCTTTCACACTCGTAGAAACCATTCCTCTGTTGTTACATCAGACAGAATATAAATCACTCCTCAACTGCAGCAGATTCTGCAGCAAATAATAATGTTCTCATATTCTTTATAAAGGTGCCTCTATCATATACTCGAATAGTAATCACATGAAGTTACGAATAAAACCCTGAAATGGACGAGTCTTGTCTCTGAAGTCGCTTCCAAATTCTAAACACAACTTTATGCAGAAGAATAAAACATTTCTATGGCAACTCAAAGTGGAAACCAGTTGCATATTTTGGATACCTCACTGTTACAAAGAGACCACGAGACAGCGTCGGTGTTGCACATTTTCATTACATACCTGTTTACTTCGTTATCTAACTTTGAACGCGAGCCCTGCCTTTAGAAACGAATTCTGCTAGGCTGGCCCCTTATCCGTCGCTTGTCTGGCTGCCTCCGCTAGGTTAGTTGCTTCTATCGATCTTCTCAGCTGCTTCAGCTGCTGCAGATGCTGCCTTGTCCAAACCCCACTTTTGTAACGAACTTTAAAAACCATTAACATCTTGAGCACTTGTTCTATATGGGCTGTGGGCAGCGCCAGGAAATGAACCGTTAGTCACTTCTTCCTTGTAACCTTGGCATGAAATGGATGCTGCATCATTCCAACAAGACTATGATATACTAGCACGCCTGATATGGGGAAAGAGAACAAGTGTGCTGAACATCGGAACCATGTCAGCAAGGGCGTGCAAAATCTACGAGGAAAATTATTTAAATTATGCGCATCGTACAAGTTCAGAGGAGTGAAGTAACACAACTGAAGCTCATGTGCCCAATCAAGCTTTGGTTCTAGGCTTGTCCGAGCTTGAGCTAGCCTAGCTCAAATTCAGTAGCTTTGGTTCTAGTGATGCAAGTAGTTTTACTTTTTTTTTATCGACGTGCATTGTCGATATTGTTCTACTAAAAAAAATTAATACATACACATGTTAGAATATTGGTATGAAAATGAATATTATAGCTGATTGTAGTGTTTCAATTGAGATAGAAAAGTTTTGCTAGAAAACTTAAAACTATCCTAATTTTTGTAGGATTTAATTCAAATTATCTTAGTCCTAGTGGGACTGGAAGTCTATTTTGATGATGCACTTGTAATATGTTTGGATTCATAGTTGGTATCCTATGGTGATTCTAATAGGATAATTAGTAGGATTGATCTATTATAAATAGTGGCCACTGCTCTGACAAAACTCAATATTGAACTAAGACCTATTGTTAGTTTGAGTACTTTTGGTTTTGCAATAGAGGAGAAGGTGCACTATTTAGAAGTCTGCTTTGGCTTCTTCTTCTACTGTTTTTGCGGGTTAGTTTGTTATTACCTTTATCGAATTGTGATTTTAATACTTGTATAAATTTGTGGTTCATGAGCTTAATCTTTTAACTTATGTTTTTTATTAGTGTATCTTGCTGTGTACTTCTTGTTAGTATTTTGATAGTTTCTGAGTAAATTTTAGTGTACGATTTCGATGAGCTAGGATTTCGGAGAATACATAGAGCTCAAAATGGAGTTCGTTGCTTACGCCATCTCTAACTTAAAACCATTTTATGCAATTTTTTCTTTCAACCGTATATAGATGGATACGAAAAATGAATGATTGAAATTGAAAATAAAAATAATTGTCGAAATCAAATCTACAGGTTAAAACAGTATCACGATATGCTACGTAGAATTGAAGTCGCTCTCTCTTTATGATTGGTTTTGTTTATATGTGGAACTTTGGTAATGAACCTCTCTTGGGATTAATTTGAATTGAGGTGATGGAATGAAGGGCATGCAAGATATAGTCAATACCATTTTTTAGTGACTTTTCATAGTTGAGATGAACTTTTTCAAAGGGTAATGCTAGAAAGACTAAATTTATAGATAAAACTTTGTAAACGAAATGTTAGGACGGTAATCCCACGGTCGACATCAAGAGTTGAGCGGCCTTATCCAAGTCAAAAGATCCTAAAGACCTTGTTTTAGAGGTTTTTTTTTTTTTTTTTGTCAGTTACCGAATTTTGAGAGTATTTCGTGACGTAGAATTTGTGAATAGGATCCAAAAGTTACTATTTTCTATTCAATTTTGTACAAAATTCTTCGAACTAGCAAAGCTCCACAATTTTTTGTACATTGCACACTCCTAAAACCATTCATATGTTGTCCAACCCAAACGAATATAAAGAGTAAATTGTAGTTATGGTCCCTTAACTTTAACTCAATTGGAGCAATGGTCCCTCAACTAAAAATCCATTACTATTGGTCTTTCAACTCATCAAAACGTGCAGTTACGGTCCCTCAACTAAAAATCCATTACCATTGGTCCCTCAACTTTAATTCAACTGGAGAAATGGTCCATTAACTTTAACCCAATTGTAGCAATGGTCCTTCCAACATAACTCGTTTTGACAAATTTTTTGACGTAGTTGACGAAAATGACCATAATTACACACTTTGATGAGTTGAGGGACCCTAATTATATAAATGGTTATTCCAACATAACTTATTTTGACAAAATTTTGACGAAATTGATGAAAATGACTATAGCTACACATTTTGATAAGTTGAGGGATCAATGGTAATGAATGTTTAGTTGAAGGATCATTGCTCCAATTTGATTAAAGTTGAGAGACCATTACTACAATTTTCTCCGAATATAAATCAAGTCACTCCTCAATTGCAGGAGATCCTACCGCAAATAATAATGTTCTCAACCTTTTTTCGTTTTTTTTGATATTATTATTAAGGAGAGTGGATGAGTTTGAAACCATGACAATCATTTAGGGTCGAGGGAAGTATCGAACTTGAGATGCATGGGTATAAACTTAACAACCTGTCCTAGGATATTGGACCATATGCAAACTTGTAAACTTGTATGAAAGGTGGAAATGAAAAGGAAACCCTGTATTGTATGCGCAAATAGTAATCACACGAAGTTTCGAATAAATACCGAAATGGCTTCAAATCTTTATTTCTGAATTTGCTTCCAAATTCCGAACATAACTTTATGCAAAAGGATCAAACTTTTGTATTACAAGGGGGAACCGAACTGCATAATCAGGATACCTCACTGTTACAAAAGATAGATTTGTCATGTTCCTTCAAACTCTTATTATCACGAAGACAAGGGAAGACCGTTGTGTTGAGAGTTTCCAAGAGACCGCATGAATGTTGCACAGTTTCATTTCATACCTATTTACTTTGTTATGCAACCTTGAATTGAATCAGTAATAACCAACTACCACGAGCCCTGCCTAAATGCTATTTTGGGGTTGCCTCAAGGTTATTCGCCTCTATTGATCTTCTCAGCTGCTTCAGCTGCTGCAGATGCTGCCTTGTCGAAACCCAACTTTTGTAACTCACTTGAAAAGCCATCAACATCAGCAGCACTGATTTTATATGGGCTGTGTGCAGCACCAGGAAACGTACCACTAGTCACTTCTTCCTTGTATTCTACTAGAGCTTTGTTGATGACTTCTCCAACATGTGCAAACTGCTTGCAGAATTTCGGGGTAACCTGAAAAAGGTAAGGTGGTTATTTGATTAGATGAAATTCACATGATTGGAGAGTAAGCAGCATTATTAAGGAGATGCAACTGTTGAGTTAACCTTGGCATGATGTGGATGTTGCATCATTCCAAGAAGATCATGGTAAACTAGCACCTGCGTGATAAAGGGAAGAGAGAATTAGTGCGCAGAAATAACAGAGCTTTGTCTATGAAGAAAGGGCATGCAAAAACTGCACTAACTACAAGTTCAAAGAAGTGAATTAACACAATTCAAGCTCATGAGTCATCTAGCTTTGGTTCTACATATCTCCGGAGCTTGACCCTAACTCAAATTTAGTAGCTTTGAGCTGATTAGGATTACATAATCAACTAACCTGCCCACTGCAGAAAGGCCCTGCGCCAATGCCAATGGTATCGCATACACAAGGCATATGCATACAACCAACGTGATTAGGATTACATAATCAACTAACCTGCCCACTGCAGAAAGGCCCTGCGCCAATGCCAATGGTAGGAATCTGAAGAGCAGATGTTGCAGCAGCAGCGACCGGCGGAGGTACGCATTCTAAAACAACAGAAAAGCACCCAGCTTCTTGCAGAGCCAGTGCTGTCTCCACAACCTGCACACAGAATCCAACGCAACAAATTATTACAGCAAAGAAAGCCCGAAAACCTAAATAGCAAAACAGAATTACCATTTGCATATGTACAGACCTTTACAGCACTAGCAACATTCCTTCCCTGGGGCCTAAAACCCCCAAGAACACTAATGGCCTGAGGAGTAAGTCCCACATGCCCCATCACAGCAATTCCAGCTTCAACGATAGATTTTGCCGCAGTAATCCTCGAAGGTGCCCCTCCTTCCAATTTAATCGCATCCATTCCTCCCTCCTTTAAAACCCTCACCGCCGTATCGACAGCCTGCTCATAATCGAAACTTCAACATCACCAACCATGGCTCACTTACAAAATCACAAACCCAATCAGAAAAGCAAAACACACACTCATTTCTGCAATCCAATACTGGATTGTTTCTGCTTGGCAAACATGAAATTCGAAAATGTAAGAAATCAGGTAAATTTATTTATTTCACCGTCTGGGATGTAAATTCCATCTGTCAAAAACAGAAAACGAAAAATTGATAAATTTATTTCTTTACTTTCTCAGCAACCAACCAGTCTTCAAATGTCACTTTCCTCAACATTCTCACTATCCAAACAGATTTATCTCCACATGAAAAATAAAACTAATAAAAGAAGTAACATCAAAACCCAAATTAACAACGCAATTTTCCATTTGATTTAGTAAATACCTGATTGGAGCTAGACTCATAGAACCCAAACGGCAAGTCCCCAACCAAAAGCGGCCGCTTGGCACCACGCGCCACAGCTCGGCAGTGAACAAGCATTTCGTCAAGCGTGATGGGCAGAGTGGTGTCGTAGCCATGAACCACCATCGCCGCCGAATCGCCGACCAAGCAAATGTCTATGCCGGCGGAATCCAAGTGCACCGCAGAAGGGTAATCGTAGGCGGTCACCATCGTGATCGGCTCGCCCTTCTTGTGCTTCTGCTTCAAGTGGGTCACCGTGACTCTCTGGTCCGGGTTTTGGGGCTTTGGCCCACCGTATACGGTGTTTTCCGGCACGTTACTCATGCAACGGAGGATTGGAGAGAAGGCTCGCGACATCGATGTGGCTCGCTTGACCGCGGCTGCTAACAGTGCCATATTTTGAGAGAGAGAGAGAGAGGGACAAGGATTGTCTGCCCTCCTTGTTCTCGTGCCCTCCCATGCCTTCGGTATGTTTTGTGTAGTTACGGTTAAGCCATATTAATATTTTATATTACTATTTATTTTTTTTATTATCTCTATAAAAAATAATATAAAATGTTGACGTGGCTTAACCGTGACCACACAAAACAGGAGGGTATGGGAGGGCACGGGAACAAGGAGGGCAGACAGAAATTGCGGGGTTTGTTTCGGGTGCGCCACCTAAAACTGAGGGAGCTGGAAGTTAGTGGGAGTGGAATGAGTGAGAGAAGGACTAATGCTATTCATACCATGTTTTTGTACCATATTTTCATACTATCTTAGGTGGTATTTGATGTAGACAGCCATATTATTTGAATTAATCAGATTTTTAAATTTAGTTCATTATTTAATAAATTAATAATTAAGAAAAACTAGTTAATTAAATGATGATTGTGGTATACGAGAAGTCTTTCTCCTTCATTTTCTTGAGTTTTATAAATTTTTCAAATGATGTGACTGTTGTATGAATAGCATTACTTGTGAGAGAAGGGAAGTTGAATTGGGCGATATTTGATCCAGTGTTTGAATTTTATGATCAATTTCATCTGCGAGCCATTGGAGGCAAATGGTAAATTGTTGACGGTATGATTTTTATTTTTATTTTTTTGTTAAATGATATATTTGTTAAATTAAATGTTAAATTAAGGAATTGACAAGATTCAAACTTACATCGTAATACAAAAATAATACTATTTTTTATCACCGTAAAAGAGAGCCACTTGTACTCATGATACGGTATCCACTTGAGATTTCGAGGTCTAATTAATTTGAATATTCCTGGTATAAAGGTTTATTTTTTGGGTCACCTGGTACGAGTCCTAATTGGATTGTCTGCCCTCCCATTTCGGTGCCCTTCCCGTGCCCTCCTGTTTTGTGTGGTCACGATTAAGCCACGTCAACATTTTATATTGTTTTTTTTATAAAAATAATAAAACAAAAAGAAATAGTAATATAAAATGTTGACGTGGCTTAACCGTAACCACAAAAATAGGAGGGCACGAGGAGGGCACCAAAATGGGAGGGCAGACAATCCAAGTCCAAAGTTATAAGCCTTGAACCATTCTGTGTTTGCAGTTTGACAAGTTGTCAGCTTTTGACACAAATCCACTTTATGCTCTTCAAAAGGACGATCCTCTCACATTTTGATTTGTGATGAGTCTTAGATTAGGGAATGTACTTCATTATCCATTAGAAAATATGTAGTCTGAAAAGGAAAAAGCATAAGATGAGTCTTAGATTAGGGAATTTACTTCATTATCCATTAGAAAATATGTAGTCTGAAAAGGAAAAAGCATAAGATGGTTGCGGTACAACATTTTTCACATGGCATTCTGTTTAAAGATTCGAAAAGAACTGGAACCAAACATATTCGTTCGGAAATCAGTCTCATTTGTTACTTGGTCATTGCTCTCATATCTTCGATCTTCATATGTAATTGCACTCAACTCGAGTATGATCTCCTGAAGATCTTTCAATCACATTCATTCATCGTATATTGTGCGGTTAAAAAATATTGTAAATTTTTTTATTAAAATTTGAATATAAACATTTGTCACACCCCGACCCGGGCTTCACCACATCCTGGGCTCAACTCCTTTGGGCCCCGACCAAGCCTTCATGGTTGTTTTGTTTCTGGGAACTCACACGAGAACTTCCCAGTGGGTCACCCACATGGGATTGCTTTCACGTGAACTCGCTTAACTTCGGAGGTTCGATGGAACCTGAAGCCAGTGAGCTCCCAAAATGCCTTGTGCTATATGGAGGTGAGCATGTACATATAAGGCATAGAGGATCCACTCCCCTAGGCGATGTGGGACCTAACAACATTACCTAACAAAGATTGGCCGTACGATATACGATAAACGGATGTGATCGGAGGATCCAGCGAGGATCCTCTCTCATGCTCTTCTTCACGAGGAGATAGGATCCTCGCTAGATCCTCTTTGTGAAGATTTTGGGATTTCTTTAATTCTGTCCGTTTATCATACATCGTGCAGTCAGGTACCGTTTGGTACGTGGGACGGGACAGAACGGAGTGGGATGAGGTGTTCCGTCCCACGTTTGGTGCCCCTAAAATGGGTGGAATGCGCTGTTCCACGAGACGAATTTTGGATGAATTTTCGTTCCGCCTCACCCCCTGGAACGACTCGTTCCACATTCGTGGAACACAAAATTATAACCTATCCGTCTCCTTCTTCTTCCTCCTTGTTTCCATCCAAGGACATCTTTGCTCCCTCTCCGTTCCGTCCCGTCCCATCTACATACCAAACGATACCTCAGTTTTCGTTAGGTATTATTTGTGTTTAATTTTAAATAATATAATTTAAAATAATTTTTTACTGCACGATGTACGATGAAATGACAGGATTAAAGGATTTCGAGAATCCTTTAATCATGTTCGTTCATCGTACATCGTGCGGTCAGTTTTCGTCAGGTACTATTTGTGTTCGGTTTTAAATAATTTAATTTAAAATGATTTGTGACCGCACGATGTACGATAAATGGACAGGATTAAAGGATTTAATCTTGTCCGTTCATCGTACATCTTGCAGTTAGTTTTCGTCAGGTACTGTTTGTGTTCAATTTTAAATAATATAATTTAAAATAAGTTTTTATTGCACGATGTACGATGAAATGATAAGATTAAAGGATCCATGCGATCCTTGCAAAGAGGATCTGGGAAGGATCCTATCTCCTTCAGGAGTCCATATACTATCAGATAATTGCCTTAATCTCATTATTTTACAGAAGTATAAGTTAAATGTTATATAATTTTCATTAGCTTATTAGTTCGTCTAGTTATGTTGTTGTTTACTAGACTTAATGCACGCGCTCACACACGTGCATAAGGTATTTTTTAAATCACGACGTGCTACGTGCGACTTACACGTTTTAAATGTATTTATATGCGTGAATTGACAAAATGAAAGTCAAATATTTGAAGTAAATGAATAATCTTACATCGTGCTAGAAAAAATTGCCTCACAAACCAATCAAAGCACTGAATTCACATAATTAATCGGTCTTTCAATTTCCATCTACTTTCTATTGAATTTACATTACGAATAGAGAAAATAATATTTAATAAACAACTGATTGAATCACATTATTACTAACTCATTGTGAGGCTAAGCCCAGCCCCCCTCCCCTTTAGTGTAGATAATATCGTTTGTTCAAAAAAAAAGTCATTTGATAACTAATTTAATCACATTATTATGCGCGTGTGTTTGGACCCGATTTTATACCATCAGTTCAAGTAATCGAGACCGTTGAATGAGCAGGATGTTAGACCGTTGAACGACAAAATGGTTGGAATGATTTTTAATTATTATTGAGAAATAATATTGTGATTTTTATCATAATAATTATTTCTTAATAATATATTGAATTATCTGGAGCACAGTTGGGTGATAAAGTCGTGGTGATTTGATACAGTGCCGTGTGGTTTAATACTGCTGCAATTTCGTGGAAAGATAGCATGACTATCATGGCTATCATGAATGGAGTCAGAGTATGGCAGGATGATTATCAAGTTCAAAGACTAATCAGATAATGAAGAATGCATGCACGGATATAAATGTGATGGAGGATAATGATTACATTTTTGGTAAATGGTAAGGTGATGGAAGATAATGATTACATTTTTGGCTGCAATGGGTTTGCACTGATGAGACAAACAATAAGGGAGCATTCTATGGCTTCCACGTGGAAGATTAAATGCACTTGCACATGAGAATTATCTCAAGGATAATTTCAAATACGTGTAGATTAGCAACGTATGGGAGAGGGTCAGTGCTTTGATACGTCTGGCATCAGGATAGTATTCCATGAGTTAGATCCTACGATAGTACGACACATCAAGCAAGTTTTCTATAATACAAGGCATTCCGCATCATTCAAGGACCCCTCCAATTCAACACACAAATTGCCACGCACAAAGCTCTCAAACACCTTGAGATTTTTATTTTCTTTTTCCGCCAACACATCTTCAGTTTGGATAAATAGCACTGTGAAGGCAACCGACAACGTCTTCAATTTGGATAAACAGCACTGGAGCCCAGTGGCGAAGCTTTTCTCGGGGGAAGGCAAACTTAAAAGAGTGCAAGGTTAAAGAAATATGGCAACAACGAAATCTTTTTATATACTCCAACCACTTAAACTTATCAAACCAACCGGTGATAAAACATCGTTTGTCGCTACCTTTTCTTGGCATGATGTGGCCTCACTTTGTTGTGAACTACTCGGAATATTTGAAGGATGACTTCTTGGAATATTTAAAGGAGGAGGAGGACTACTCGGAATATTCGAAGGAGAAGGACTACCCAAAATGTTTGAAGGAGGATTTAAGCATTGTTTTTTATAGTATCGTTCCATTACGCAACTATAAAATGGAAAGAAAAAAAAATCTTAGACTCTTAATCCTAGAGTACACTATACTAATATGCATAATAACTAATCCAACCAACAATTCAACCAATCCAACCAATTGCATAAGCTCCAAATAATTACACATAATATGCATAATAACTAATCCAACCAACAATTCAATTAATCAATACCAATAACTCAATAAGCATAAAAATTATTCAATAAATAAAAATTCAATTCAACTAAGTATATGAATAAGAATAATTGTATACATGATAGGAGCATATTTATGCGACTTAGTTAGCTTGTTTTCTTGCATTTTCGTAGCTAGTTTCTGTTTATTATAGTGATTTAAGCTATTTTCATGTGTTTGTAGGTCCAAATGACAAAGTTGGCAAGAAAGTGCAATTTGGAGCAGTTTTGGGCATCAAATGGATAACTTATCAGTGGAGCAAGATGGATGGACGAATTTGAAGACCAAAGATGTCTAGGAATGTGCTAAAGAGTTGAAGAAATAAATCCAAGACAACGAAGATAAGGAATCAGCTCAAAAGAAGGAACATTATCCAAAACCTTATCCAACATTATCTTATCCAAACTAACCTTATCTTATATTATCCTAACCTTATCCTAATCTACCTTAATTCCAGCTGAAAGGGGGAGTTCTTTTCAGACTTGGAATCTGATGAGAATTGTCCTTGTTCTTTGCTGATTTGGAATCCTAATTCAACCCTTTTTATCGTGCCTTCTCTCTCCCTATAAATACAAAGTTGCAGCACTCATAAACCACCACCCTCTACCATCAATCACCCACCTTCCATCACAAATTTGTCCCATACATCACTCATACACATTCATCCCATTGTGCCGCAGCTTTGCAAGGAGATAAGAGAGGAGACCCCTGGAGCCGTGCTTGCCATTCAAGACGTTGGATTGTTGGAGCATTTCTAGGTGTATTCTATCTTTGTTTTCAATGTTTAAATTTAATTGTCTTTGTTTAATTGCAAACATGAGGAGCTAAACTCGTTTTAGCTAGGGGGAAATTCAAAGCCGTGAACATATTTGCAATATGAATTGATTACTTCCAGTTGTGATTTCATGAATCGTGAATGCAATTTACTTAACTGTTTGATTAAGAACTTATTCTTGTTTGTTAATTAAGGGTGCACACTTAGTTTGCATGCAGGGATTTGATGCTAGAATATAAGGGAATTTCACCTAATAGTTATGAACTTATATTCATAAGTAGTGGAGGTTGCTAGTCACAATCGTGTTAAGTGAATTCCTGGCAGGAGTATCATGATGTCATAGTTACGAATGCCTTGTCAATACTTATGATTTTCACAAAGCTTAATGATCTGTGATTGTATCTCTATTATGCTTGTTCATGTAGGGAACTATTGAAGAATAATTTGGTTGCCGATGCGTTGTCCATCCAATTCAATGACTTAAGGAAAATCTTAGGGTTAATTAGTGCTGTTCACAGTTAATCTGGGGCGTTGAGGTTCATGGTTTATTGGAAAAGCAACTGGAAATCGATTTGTATGCAAGTGTGTCATGTGTGGAGAAGAACCCTCTAGCTAGCCAATCACCCATATTTTCCCCCAAATTCGTGCTAAATTTGCTTAAGTTTTTAATTTACTTGTCTTTACTTTAAATTCGTCAAAAACCCAATCCCCTTTACTTTGTTGTGTCAAGTTAGTTAGAATCTGTCCATTTTGTGTTTTTAAGTGTTTTTAGTCAAGTTAAAATCAATTTTTGTCCAATTCACCCTCTAGTGTCTAGTTTGAGTGTATTTGATTGTTTTGTGCTGTTATGAGTCTTTTTAGTTTGTTTTGAGTTCTTTGAGTCTAGTTAAGTGTTTTCAAGCCTAGTTTAGTGTTTTTGAGTCAGTTTAAGTAGATTAGCAATCCCTCCTAATCCCTGGCCTAGAACGATCCCTACTTACATCTTTACTACAATTGTCAATAAAAGGGTTTAATTTGAGTGCTAGTTAAATTTCACATCAATACATTATGGAATAGTTCAATTAATTAATCAAGAATCAAGAATTCAATTTTAATTTTCACCCAAAAAAATAATTTCATATTAATAATCATAGAATCATATCAATAACCAATAACAATATTAGTGCATTACCATATGATTCTATACCAATTAAAACTCATTCATATTAAATAATTAATTAGGGTTAGGGATTATAAATTTGGGAATTAAAAATTTTACCTAAAGAATGACTTTGAAGGCTGCAAGCCATGGCTGGAGAGTGGCTAGAGACTGACTAGAGTGGTTGGTGACGGTTGAATCTGGTTTTCTGTCCGTTGGCTGCCAAGTTGCTGGGAATTTGGGGGGCAAGCTTTGCTCTCTGATTGGCAAAGGCAAAGTTGAAAATGAAAAGGGGGATAGAGACTAAGGTATGGGTTTGAGGAGAGAAGGGGGACATGCGGTCCCCCATATATATATATATATTTTAACCAGGTCTAAAACGACGTCGTTTTGGCCTGGATGTTTAAAAAAAAGAAAAAGGATCCAACTTTGTTGTTGTGCTACAGAACCAGACCACCGGAACAGGGAGGGGTGAAAACCAGTCGAGCTGGCTAGGGGAGTGGCGGCCACCACTCCTTACTCCCACGTGGCTTTACCACTGCTGGAGTCGTAGAATCAGCTGATCAAGGAGCACCTTCAGTTTGGATAAACAACATTGGTTTGAGGTCGACTAGTTATTTATCCAAGTCTCGGTCGACAAGGATTTTCGAATCCTTGTTGGTAGAGGTCATCTCATCAGCTTTTTCGGCGAAGTGAGGTGTTATAGGTTATTAGGCTCGACACATTGAAAGGCGAGTTGTTTTATGATTGGATACTCGCAAGTAAGTTTTAGAGTTCGACATTCTCACAGTCGAACCACATTTACCATCAAGACATCTCTTTTGAGTACTTGTCTCCGTATAGTTTGGTGTCAATTTGGCGTGCTTATATTCTTACGAATATAATCACTGTGACCAACCCGGCACCGACGATCCGTGGACTTCGCAAGACTAACAGCCTTGTCTTCAGGCTCTAGAACCCGAAGGCTGAGACGTGTTCATTCCTCGGCTGCAGTAGCAAGATCAAGAAGTCAGCAGCGCGCCCAATGCTACATCAACATATTTCCCTCCCTGGCTGAGCTCGGTAGACTAGTTGGCATGCCCCGCACACAACCGAATGACGTAGTTAGCTCATTAGTTACTCGGCATGCGCGCCACATAGGCTTGGTAGTTTTTAGGGTCAACAACGTGCGAAAGACATTTTTTATTACCAGCATTGCTTGCCTCTTAAGATGATTTGAACGTGTTTAAAAATAGTGAAAATAATATTTAATGAACAACTGATTGAATCACATTATTGCTAGCCTATTGTGAGGTATTAATTAAAAAAATATACAAAAAGAATTCATTATTAAAAAGACACTGTTAAAATGACAAAAATACTTCTGCATTATTTTGGGTTGCTTTTGAAATTTTTTGTTTTGGGGGAATTTTTGTCTAAATTTTTTTGGTAAAGCTTGTGACCCCAAAAGGAGTTGTTGGCTTTATATATAAAGAAGATATGTTGAAGGGGTGCTTCATCGCGGTGGTTTGCTCCTAGAATAAGGGTTGAAGATCAGGGCAAATTTGATGCAGTCTAGGCTAGAAAAGAAGGTCACCCTGCATTTTTCACACGAGAGGTAGGCATTTGTTCCAACCTTTATTTTCTTTTATTTTATTTTAAAGAGGGAAGCAATTAGTGGCAAGCCATGGTTATCCAGGAATTTCACCCTGTTTGTGGCCACAATCAAGCAAACTCACCAACTCGGAGCATCGAACTCAGGACCTTCCACATTTTTTTGTTTATTGAGGAGCCGCAATTTGCGCCTTTTCTATTGGGCCACTTGCTGTGGTTGTTCCAACCTTCTCTTTCAAAATGATAAAAAGTGATAATGTTGACATCCAGTTCTATGAGTTTATCAAACATGTCATTGACGATTTATTTAGGTATTATATTCATTTTAGGGTTAATCTCTGTTTACTACTCTCAAGTTTCGTGGTTTTCAACATTTAGTACATGAAGTTTTTTTCGTCCCAGAGTCATACCTAAAGTGTTAATTTTGGGACAGTCTCATACATCCGTTAAGTTTTCCATTAGAACTTATGTTAACCGATGACGTGGTGCCCACGTGGACAATTATTGGACGCCACGTGTCAATATGGGCCCACTTCAATATTAAAAAATTAAAAAAAAAAAAACATCCGTCTCCTCCTTCATCCCCTACACCCTTTCCTCCGTCTCTTTTCTCTTCCACAACCCGCACCCCTTCCTTCCCTTCTCTCTTCTGCACCTGCACCACCCTCCATTCTCTCATTTGAAACCCGTACCCACCCTCCCCGCACACCCAACTCAACAAAATCTCACCCAAAGGCATTCCAATTCAGAAGAAAAACCCAGAAAATGCAAACTCCACATCTCCAGATCCAAAAACACACTGCAATCTGCGATCTGCAACACACTCCACATCTCCAGATTCGGAAACACACTGCACATCCGCGATTCGGCCTTGAAGATGAGAAAGAAACTGAGATATAGGAGAGAGAAAAAGAGAAAGTTCAAATATGATGGAGCTAATCGGCTTGTCAGGTTGTTGGGTTGTCTGGGTCAGCGGGAGGTGAATTGGCGTCAGCCGTGAAGAGAGAAGGGACGAAGGGTTGGGTGGGCGAGAGAAGGGATTGAGGGTTGTGTGGGATCAGAGGGGGGTCGAGGTGTGGGTAGAAGAAGGATGGAGGGTTGGGAGACGACGACGATTCGTCCGGGAGCCTGGGCGAAATGGTTGACGAGCTGCGAAGGATGAAGTTCGAGGAGCTCCGACGCGAGGTCCGCCGTCGCTTCCCACATCAACACGGGACTCCAAGGCAGAGTCGCAAGTAGCAGCGGATCGGCGGGCGTGCACGGGAATCCAAAAATCGATATGGGTGATACCATTGTTAGAACCCAAATCTCAAACCCTAACTCAACCTTAACTAATGCACATAGAAGAGAGGGAATGAGGAAGATAGAAGGAGCAGAGCCCCAATAATTTTTTTGTGTGTATTGATTTCTTGGTGTAAATTCTGATCTGGTAGGAGGGCTTGGTGGGTTCTTGCAAAGGAGAGAAGGGAGGGAGAAGAACGGATAGAGCGAGGGAGAAGAGAGTGCGAGGATGAGGGAGGAAACGACTGTTTATTTTTTTTGTTTTTTTTTTATTTTTTAATTTTTTTTTTTAATATTAAAGTGGGCCTATATTGACACGTGGCGCCTAGTAATTGTCCACGTGGACGCCACATCATCAGTTAACAGAAATTCTAACGGAAAACTTAACGGATGTATAAGACTGTCCCAAAATTAACACTTTAGGTATGACTCTGGGACGAAAAAAACTTCATGTACTAAATGTTGAAAACCACAAAACTTGAGGGTAGTAAACAGAGATTAACCCTTCATTTTATATATCTCGTGGATGGAAATAATTGACAGCATATGAGATGTAAGTATTTTGGAGAGTCATAAACTCGAATGGATATGATATTTAACTGTGCATACAATTTATTATTTACTGGCATGATGGTATAAAATTCATACATCTATGTTCTATGGGGTCGACTGACGTCTATGGTAAGCAGTAGACCCACAGCTGTGTAGTATGCAGGGCAAGTGTCTTGATGAAAATTGTAGAGTACCTTGGAGCTCAGCGCCAGCATGTTGTTACTTGCAGCTTTTGACAAGTACCTCACACAAAATTTGGGCTTTTTGCTCCTGCAGATAATCTTCCCATGGATTGTTTGATGAGATTCATGCCTAAAGGAAAGTCAAAGGTGCTGCTCATGTGTTGGCTGAGAAGAAGGATTGGCCTACACTATATGACATCTATGCACTAAAAAATAACAAGGTGTGTTACCTTTATGTGAAGTTAATCTACTTGAATAGCATCTCGCCACAAGAGTTTTATAAGGAGAAGGAGACCTAAACTTTCTCGCAGCCTATGGTGTTTTTCTTTTTTACCGAATCCTTAATATGAATATCAGCAGTTTCGCCCTTAAGTGTGTAAATACTTAAATTTGGTTCTATCAACGTTGACAGGTACCTGTTGCAGCTTCTGTTTACTACGAAGATATGTTTGTCAATTTCAAGCTGGCCATGGAAACCGCTTTGCAGATAGCAGGCATTCGGCTCTGGATAACCAACGAATTCATGCATTCTGGTCTATGCGATGGAGGAAGACAGGTTTTTGATCATTTGATGGGAATGCTAGATGGGAAGAAGCCGTTGTTCCGATTTCCATGGCAGTTCCTGCACTAGATCCATGTAGTATTACCTTTTTTGGTCGATGTGTTGTCTGGATTTGATTCACCTTCTTTACTTGATACTTTGCCCTCATTTGGTATAGATAATTGGATTAGACATTATGGAAACTTCTCTCTTCTAATCCTACTATTTTGGGAAGGATTGGAATTGATAAACTTTTCATTTCTACCTTCTCTTTTTAATCGTCCATCTCCTACATCACAATTTTTTATTTTTTTTATTTCTTCCTTCAATATACCTTAAATATAATGTCTTACTCATTTCGACCCAATCCTCTACCAAGCAAGACATTTATATTGGTGGCTTAAAAAGTCTTTGCGGCATGGAGTTTATATGTTAAAGTTCCATTGAGCTTGTATATTGGTTTAGAGACTTTCTTTAGGGATAATTTAGCTGCGGTCCCTGGTCTCTAACTGTTATAGACTTAAACCTTATGCATTTTAGGTTTTTGATAAAGTCCATCTCCTGCCACATAAATGACATAATAATTAAAGAGATGCAATAATACCAATAAAAACTTAACAATTTTTTTTGCTTTCATTCACACTACCAATTCAATTATTCAAAATTAGCATTCTAGATATAAAAAAAATGGGATTTTATTTTATTTTTATAAAATATGAGTAATTTATATAATAAAATTTGGCTACATTTTACATATAAAAATTCGTACATTTATATAAAAGTGTGGGTACATTTACATACAAAAGATTGATACATTTTATACAAAAAAAAGGGGCACGATTATATGACAAAAAATGGGTACATTTTATATAAAAAATAATGTGTCACATCCTGGTCCGGCCCCCACCACATCTCGGGCTCGACTTTTGCCGTAGCATAATATTGTCCGCTTTGGGCCCCGCCACGCCCTCACGGTTTTGTTTCTGGGAACTCACACGAGAACTTCCTAGTGGTCACCCATCTTGGGATTGCTCTCGCTGCGATCTCGCTTAACTTTGGAGTTCCGATGGAACCCGAAGCCAATGAGCTCCCAAAAGATCTCGTGCTAGGTAGAGATGAAAATATACATATAAGGCTTACAAGATCCACTCCCCTAGGCGATGTGGGATCTAACAATCCACCCTCATTAGGGGCCCGACGTCCTCGTCGGCACACTTCCGGCTAGGGATTGACTCTGATACCAAATTGTCACATCCCGGCCCGGGCCCCCACCACATCCGGGGTTGGGATGTGACACAATGGGTACATTTTATATGAAAAAACAATGGGTACATTATAAATAATTATGGGTACAAATAAAAGGTTGAATAAATTATGAGTACAAATAAAAGTTTAAAAAACAAGGGACAAAAAAAATAATATATGGGTACAAATTAAAATTTAAAAGAAATACAATTAAAAAAAGGGTTGCAAACTAAAAATGGGTACCTACTAGAAATAGAAATACATGATAAAAAAGTTTAGTGATAAATATAAATATACCAAATGTAACGTTTCTAACATGAAATGAATATATTTAGAAATAAAATTTAATTATCCTGTCATGTAAATATTTTATTTTTGAAATAATTAATGATGTTTATTAAAACCCAAGGACATTGATACAAATTTGAAAAGGAATAAGATTTTAATCAATGAAGTAGAAAAAATAGGGATAAGAACCTAAACTTCGTCGCGCAAAGTCTTTACAAAAATAAATAAAATAAAATAAATTATTTTTGAAATCTTTGCACGACGTAATCCAAATATTTCGTCGCCTAAACCAATTTATTTTCGTTTTTTATTTAATTTTATATTATAATTTTAAAATATAGTTGTTTTCATAAATTTTTATTATTTTTTAAAAACTTTGCGCGAAGAATATCAATATTTCGTCAGCTAACCCTTATTTACTTATTTTTTATTTATTTTTATATTTATATTGTTAAACTAAATTATTTCTTTACTTTTTTATTACTTTCTTTGCTCGACAAATACATATTTGGTCGCCTAAATCTTATTTATTTTAATTTATTTATATTTGAAATTGTAAAATAAAATTATTTTCTTTTTGATCATTTATAAAAATTATTTTTATAAATTTTGGCGATGAACCAACCAATGCGTCGTGTACGGAACAACCGCGTTGTGCAAAGTATTTTCGTTTATAACCGTTGAAAAGTTTTGTCCTGTTACTAGATGTCTGAATGTTTGTTTTTTGCGATTTTTGGTGTATGCGATCTCGAAGTATATACAAATAAGTCTGACGGTTGGATCATTGATACTAGTTTCGTAAAATGCATATCCTATCAAAACAATAGATTCACTAACATTTAGAGTTTATTTATACTTTCATTAAGTATAACACAAGATTTTGTGGTATCCACTAGTGTAAATATTTTAAATTGAAGATCGAATTTAGTCATTGTATTTATATAGGATCAAGGAGTATAGCTGTAAAAAAATCATCAAAATCGAAGTTAAAATAACTGTTAAATCATGATTTTTCGTTTATAACCATCAAAAAGTTTTGTCCCGTTACTTGATCTCTGAATGTTTGTTTTTTGCGATTTTTGGCGTATGCAATCTTGAAGTATATACAAATAAGTTTGATGGTTGGATCATTGAAACTAGTTTCGTAGAATGCGTATCCCACGAAAACAATAGATTCACTAACACTTAAGAGTTTATTTATACTTTCATTAAGTATAATATAAAATTTTGTGGTATCCACTAGTGTAAATATTTTAAATTGAAGATCGAATTCAGTCATTGTATTCATATAGGGTGAAGGAGTGTAGTTGTAAAAAATCATCAAAATTGGAATTAAAATAACCGTTAAATCGTGATTTTTCGTTTATAATCGTTGAAATTTTTTGTCCCGTTTCTTGATCTCTAAATGTTTGTTTTTTGCGATTTTTGGCATATACGATCTCGAAGTATATAGAAACAAATTTAATGGTTGGATCGTTGAAACTAGTTTCGTAGAATGCGTATCCCATAAAAACAATAGATTCACTAACACTTAGAGTTTATTTATACTTAACATAAGATTTTGTGGTATCCACTAGTGTAAATATTTTATATTGAAGATCGAATTCATTCATTGTATTTATATAGGGTCAAGGAGTGTAGCTGTAAAAAAATCATCAAAATTGGAGTTAAAATAACCTTTAAATCGTGATTTTTCGTTTATAACCATTGAAAAGTTTTGTCATGTTACTTGATCTCTGAATGTTTGTTTTTTATGATCTTTGGCGTTTGCGATCTTGAAGTATATATAACACACCCCGACCAAAGGATCAAGGCATACTGGCCGCCACGTGAGGGTGACGTAGCCATGTGCACAGTGCGGAAGCGATAAGGATAAGAAATAGACGAATAAATAAAAACCGAAAGCTAACTAATGTGCACTAATAAGCAGAAAGTGCTAGGAATGAGATACAAGTGTAAAAACACCTAATCAGAGCGTAGAAAGTCTAGGTGCGTCCAGTAGGACAAGTACTAGTTATACAGTACCAGAAGATATCCTACGAATATTATATTTTGTCAGAACTGCCGAGATCCTCAAATGCCACCAACAACAAGTTTACCTAAAACCCGGAGGGGCGCAAAACAGAAAGTGTGAGTGGACAAAAACAAAGCTTTTCAAAATCATTTCATTTATCAAACACTCTAACCCCTCGCCGAAAAACATGTATAATTTTCCTAGAAATAGAATATATATATATATATATATATATATTCAAATCATGCTTCACATATCCATATTTATAAGTATGCCATGCCAAAATATAAAACAGAATAAGTAACTTAGGTGAAAATGAATTAATGGAAAATAACATATTAGCTGGAACCCCTGCAGAAGTCTGTATGGCTGAATTCATAGCTCATTAGTCAATCTAGCCGGAGTCACTACAGGTGACCTATACGGCACCACATTGCACACGAGTCGGAACCACTTGAAGATTCTGTACGATAAGACTGGGTGTAATATAGTTATGCTCAATGCTACGCTCTCATGATAGCTGTGTGATAAATTGCTAGTCACCTACGAGTCGGAACCACCTATAATGGTCTGTACGACAAGATTGTGCACCTAAATTGGATCCAATGTGAGCATATGGTGCGGGAGGTGACATTATATACAAGCATGTGCCATATCTCTGACTAAATCACTAACACCGGGGTGCAGGTTCATGAGCTCAATGTTTATCAATTAATCACAACCATTATTCACATTCACAATTTATAAACTCACCTGGGACTTACCTGAGCGTCCACAGCACCACAATTATATATATATATATATATATATGCAAACATCATATGCATATTCTAAATGTAAAACATTTGGCATGGCAATTTAAGTCATAACTTAGTTAAATGCATTTTCTGGGAAAATATCAAGTATATAAGTATATACTAAAAACCAAAAGCCCACTCACTGGTATGTCGAAGGGTTGTAGCCCCCGAGTCGCCCTTGACTGCGCTCGTCCTCGAGATAGGTCTCACCTATATGCGAAATAACTATAAAAACGTTAATTTAGAGCACATAACCAATACTAGCTAATAACTTCTCATATATTGCTCAAATGAGGTATATAAATATACCATCGTGACCTACACAACTCCACGAACATGCCCAAATTTTTAAAATAATTTTTGGAGCCTTCACGAGCCGTCACGCGTCGGCAAGGGCACAGCCCTACGCGCGGCCACGCGCAGGGACCCTAACGGAATCCCCTAACCCCATTATGAATATTTCGTTAAAAAGTAACAGAAACTTTTAAAACTAACCAACGCCGTTAGGAATATTCCGTCATCTCCTACCTTCGAACTCCAATGACCGTTGCCGTCGCTGGAAACTGGAAAAACTTTAAAACCTTGTATCTCAATCATTTCTTAACCAAAACTCATGAAATTGGTCTCAATTTAAATCTTATAACTAGAAGAACACATCCTTACCAATTTCAAGGCTTGAAATCCACGAAAACTCTCCGGAGAAAGCTCGATAATCCGGCGAAAACTTAAAACTCGTCGTACTTGATTTCCCGACGTCCAAATTGCTTGGTTTTTCTTCTCTGAGCTTCGTGAGGATGATTCAAAGCTCCCTATGCCTTTAAAAACTCCTAAAAACCTCACATTAATTAGTGCATGAACAGTACCTAAATTGGAAGTTCGTGAGAAACTAAGGTTTTTGAAGGTTTAAAGTCCAAATAAAGGTATAAATCGACTTCGAGGCTTGTAAAGAGTTTGAATGTTACCTTTAAAACCTTGATCCGTGCCTGAAATGGAAGGTTTGGAGTTCGTCCGTACATGGTTGAAGGGAACGGAAGAAAATCGAGAGGGAGGAGAGAGAGGTCTATGTGTTTGTGTGGTGCGTACGTTCAACACGTACGTGTGTGGTCTACATTTCAGCTACACACACACAATCACCAAACATTTCCAAAATTTTTAATTGGTTCCAAAAGCTTAGGAAACCTAGATAGGATAAAAATCTAAGTACATACCACACACAACACAATTCAACGTCCAAGGGCAGAATAGTCATCTCACGTCATCGATAAAAAATTATTCCGGGACGGGGTGTCACAATATACAAACAAGTTTGACGGTTGGATTGTTGAATGGTATATATATTTATTAAGTAGCTTTAAATTTATTTATTTTGTACGTATAACACTTAAGAAATTGAATGATATATATATTTATTAAGTAGCTTTAAATTTATTATTGTGGTTTGGATCGGGTTTTTGTTAGAAAAATATATTATTGTGGGTTTTATGTAAAACAAAAGAATTTGAAGGGAGTAAAGTCACATTTTCAGTAAATTTTATAATATTTTTTTTAAAAAAATATAACTTGTGTGACGCCACAATGGGGTCATTGCGCAAAAACCAATAGTGTGACATCATAATGTATACATGCGTCGCGCAAACCAATTTATTTTTGTTTTTTATTTAATTTTATATTATAATTTTTAAAATATAGTTGTTTTCATAAGTTTTTATTATTTTTTAAAAACTTTGCGCTACGAATATCAATATTTCGTCGCCTAACCCTTATTTACTTATTTATTTATTTATTATTTTCTTTGCGGGATGAATACACATTTGGTCGCCTAATTCGCCGTGCAAAATCCTTAAATTTGGACAGGAGCCAAAAATGGGACACGGGAATTAATTTTTTTTTTTTTTAAAACTTTGCGCGACCAATATCTCTTCTCTCTCTTCACGATCTCTCACTCTCACTCACTCTCTCATCTCTCTCTCACTATCTCCTCTAATTCTCTGACACTCACTCCTCCCTCTCATTCTCACTCACTCTCAATCTTGCCAAAAGGTATATTCTCCCCAAATTTTAATTTTTTTCTTTTCATTAATATGTGTTTTTGGAGTTAATTTTAAGTTTGGTGCGAGGTTTGGGGTCAAGTATATAGGGTGAGGGGTGGAGTTTGGGGTCGGATTTTGGGTATACCAATTTTCGGGGAGATTATGCCAAATTTTTGGTATTATTTTATGTTATTTTTTTGGTTATTTGACCATATTTGTTTTTTTTGTAGGGAATCGTTGAGACTTTGACAGTTAAAGTTGAGGATTAGGATGCTATTGAACCATATCCCCTGCCACTACTACCACCACAATAGACTTGTATTAAGATTTTATTATTGTACTTTGTTAAGTTATGTGTACATTTTGAATACATTATATATATTGGATAATTTGATCACTATTTTTCATATGTAATTTTATTTTGAATATGTCAATTTAAATTAAAGTAATTAAAAAAATCATACAATTAAACTAAATTTAAAAAGTAAAAATTCAAAAAATCTTGCGCTACCAAATATTTCATCGCGCAAACAATTAATATACGAAAAATAATAAAACAAAAAGTCAAAAACCTTGCGCAACAAAATATTTCGTCGCGCAAAATATTAAATTAATTTATTTTAATTAAAAAATAAAAAAACAAAAATCTTTGCGAGACGAAATGTTACTTTGCATGACGAATATTTCATCGCGCAAAATATTAAATTAATTTAATTTACTTAAAAAACAAAAATCTTTGCACTACATAGTGTTTCGTCGTGCAAAATATTAAATTAATTTAATTTAGTTAAAAAATTTAAAAACAAAAATCTTTGCGCGACGAAGATTAATTTTCGTCGCGCAAACGCTATCTTCACGAGCTTTGCACGACGAACCATACGCGACCAAAATTTCATCGCGAAAGGTTTTGCGTGACAAAATTGTACTTTGCGCAACAAACTTATTTTGTCGGGCAAAGTGTTTTTTTTATGGTAGCGAAATGTGGGTTAAGTCAGTTGACTAGTGCAACAATACAAGTTCTCACTCAGCTCCTTGTATAGTAGAGTTGTTTAGAATAGTCTTGTGTTTAAAATTAGCACTTTTAAGGTCTGTTGTTTTCAACTATATCATAATATTCAAATATTGGAACTATATAACACAACGATGTTGGAATTGCTTTTATAATAACTAAAAGCACTTTCAAGTCGCTAAAATGTTTCTGACTATGTTTGACAGAAAAAAAGTTAAAAGTGTTTTTGTGTTTCAAACAAGTTGAAGAAGCACGTGTTTAAGTGCTTTTCAAGGAAGTGTACTAGTGTGTTTCTAGAAAGCACTTGCATTTTTGTTAAAAAATTTAAGTGCTTCTAATAGAAGCGCTAGAAGTGGTGATATTGGAAGCGCTTTTGAGGAGAAATTCTTTCTAAAGAAGCATTTTCAAAAGGACCATAAAACTACAAAAGCATCATTTACGTTTTGTACCCACATAGTTTAATTCTTTTTGGTAGTCTTTAAAATGTATTGTGGAAACAACTGTAAGTAAAGTTATAAATCGTATACTATTAGTTCATTCGTATGTCAAACTATTAGGGGGCGTTGACTGACCTGAATTGGGTTATCTAACATTTGTTCCATCTTTAACCAAAATATGGGGTTAATTGATACCTGGATAAGCTGAGACTAAACATTTCCTCTATCAACTTATTTTAGACAACTTAAAATGAGAAGCCTAAATAGGAACACTCAAACCTAACCAAATCAATCCAAGCCAATCATATATATCAAACCTGCCTTCAAATCATCATCAAACCCTGAACTCTTCTTCTGAACCTATTTGCAGGTGGACTTTGCAAACTCCTTACTGCAACGACGATGATTTGATTGTTGAGTTTCAGGGAAGGTAGGTGGGGCTTGGAGAGTTGCAGTGGGTTGAACAAGTCCTGAGTGTACCAAACACCAAATAAGACTCCAATCCTAACTTATTCTATCCGAAATACAAGTCCTATCCGATCCAAACCACCAAATGAGGCATAAGAGAGTGGTGAGGTAACCTTAAGGGCTCGTGTGTTGCCTAAACATTGGTAGGAAGTGGTTCTCAATCTCTCCTTTCATATAAAAGCAACTTACATGGAATGAGTTCGCCGCTACATGATTTTCTCAGGGATGAAGCCAGAGATCTATATGGATGGGGCATCCTCAAACAACAAAATCACAAATTAAAAAGATCAAGAATTTACTGAACAAAACACTTAATATATCCATAAGGTTTTTCATACAATATATTACAATATCCCTCGACGTGTTTTCATGTTTTGAAAACATTGCATGACAACTTCATTAACAATACCATCAAATATCTCTCTATAGAAATAATTATCATTCATGATTTCTCAATCCATTGTTCTCATAAATTTCATGGCCAAAAATGCACTTTCAATGGTGATAGTAGCACTTAAAGAGTTGATGCTAATATAATGTCCCTCATGTGGGTTTGCTTTATGCAACATGTACATTTTTCTCAACAACACAAAAAAAAAAAAAAAAAAAAACTTAGTGGGGGCATATGTCCCCTGGGCCTAAGGTGGCTTCGTCTGTGGGTTCCCAAAGCAATAACACATTGCCATGTAGAGAAAATCCTGCACATCACACTAGATTATTGAACAAAAAACACTACATAATGATGAACCTGTTTCATATAATTCATTCTTCTTTCATACTGTTTGGACTCGATTTTACACCATCGGCCCGAGTAATCAAGGCCGTTGAGTGAGCATGGTTCTTAACCATCGGATGAGAAAGTTAAGATAATTTGCTATTGTTAAGAGATAATATTATGGTTTTTAATCATAATAATTATCTTTCAATAAATTATCTCGATTTTCTTGTACAAAATAAATGGGATAAAAATCATAGCCCCAACGGAAGAGACAGGTGGAACAGTCCGATTTAGTTTATTAATGGATGTTGTCAGATGAATTGAATTGATGATGGACTTGGCCTGCATGCCGTGTGAAAGGCTACCAGCTATATAATTATATATATATAATTGGTGGCTGTTTAGATGAACGTTATTTGTTCAAATCCAAGCATGCAGGTTATCTTGGGATTTGATGCGATAAGACTAAACACAAGGATCGAATTTGGTTGCATTTTTGACTAAGTTCAGAGTCTTGGGAGTAGTAAGGCTTATCCGAGGCTCAAGTCAGTGGAAGAGTTTTAATAGCTTGGGAGTCTTTATCAGCTTATCAACCAGCGCATACTCGTCCCTATAAATACAAGACACCGTGCAACATTTCAGGCCTCTTCAATTCAACACACAAACTGCCCTACGCAAACCCTCGCTCTACGCGAAACCTCTCAACAACCTTGAGATTTTTATTTTCTTTTTCACCAACACATCTTCAGTTTGGATAAACAGCACTGTGAGGGCAACCGGTGACACCTTTAGTTTGGATAAACAACACTATTGCCGTAGAATTAGCCGACCGCGAAGCACCTTCAGTTTGGATAAACAGCACTGCGACAAGGCCGACTGGTTATCTATCCAAGTCTTGGTCAAGAAGGATTTTCAAATCCTTATTGGCAGAGGTCATCTCATCAGCCTTCTCAGCGAAGTGAGGTGTTACCAGGTTACTACATTCGGCACCCTGAGAGCCGAATTTGATATTGAACTTCGCATAACTAGCAGCCTTGTCTTCAGGCTCTAGAACCCGAAAGCTGAGATGTGTTCCTTCCTCGGCCGCAGTCGCAAGATTAAGAAGTCAGCAGCGCGCCCAACACCACGCAACATCAACAAATTTTACTCATCGGCTAAGCTCGGCCGTCGAGTTGGCACGCCCCGCACATAACCGAAGGACGTAGTTAGTTTATTAATTACTCGGCCTACGCACCAAGTAGGCTTGATAGTTTTTAGGGTCAACACATACACACATCTTCAATGTACTTATATAACTATTTGCTTTAGGGATAGATGAGGATGGCGTTGGCAACATACATATAACTCGGTCGAAACCTTTTTGTTTGGCTTGGTTGGTAAACAGTATCTAGTCAAACTAAACCCAAATCTGATGGCATTATTATTTGAACATGTGGCCTACAGTTCTCAATATATTAAACTATTACAGAAATACCTATCTCGTGAATCTTGTAGGTGAAGATCCGAAAGAGAGAGAGAGAGATGCATGCAAATCCATGCATAGATGATAACGTTATGTATATTGAGGCACGTCACCTTTTGTACTTGAAATTTGCAGTTGAACAGAAGTAGTTGAGATGTGGTTGGCCTTAGCTTTTACCCTAGCTAGGGTAAACAACATAGGGTTATACCAAAAACGGCAATTAAAACCATCCTCTCATTTAATTCAACCCTAAGCAAACAACATCTCTCTCTCTCTCTCTCTCTAACTTTGTTCGTGTACGTCAGTCCAACTTCTTCTCACCTTCCACCACCTTGCTGGAAAGGACTGATATATACTTCCCTCCATCAAACATTCTCGCTTCCTTTCACATCATTATTCTGATTATTCAGTAATTATAATCAGATCACTCATATTAATTATAAATGGAGGATCATCATCAACAGCATAATCCACCTCCATTAACCTCCCAATTGCCGCCCTTATCGTTACCATTCTTGTTGCCCCCGCCATCCCAAAACCCTCCTCTTCCTCCTCCCTATCTCTTCACATCCTCTTCATCCTCCTCACTGATTACCAACCCTCCTGATCTTCTAGACATTGATTGGGTCAGCCTTCTCTCTGGTGGTACTCAAGCGGCTGGCTGGCTTAGTCATGATCAGATTAATAGTTTTAAGCCTATGGCTATGGTGGATAAAAATATTAGTGGCTCTGCTGGGAATATTATTAGTGAAGCTGCAGATCAGGAAGAAAAGGTGGGTATTAAAAGGAAAGCTGGGGGTAGGATGAGAAAAGCAGCGGCAAGCCGACCTAGGTTTGCGTTCCAGACTCGGAGTACGGATGATATTCTTGATGATGGCTACCGCTGGAGAAAATATGGACAGAAAGCGGTCAAGAACAGCTCATATCCCAGGTTTATTCATTACTTTTTCTTTTATAAATATTATAAATATGAACACATTGTTCATACCATGTATCAATATAGCTAGGGAACAAATTTTATTATTCTAGAAAACAAAATTTTGAAAATAATGAATACTGGTTACTTCGCTGGCTAGTGAATAAAGGGAATCTGAGACATAAACGAAGTATAATATGCATATATTCATCGTTTTAGCTGCTTAATTTGTCAGAACTTGTGAATTCTCTAATGAACATAGGGAATCAAGTTATTTAGTCAAATTGTTTGCATGACTAGGGTTTGTCTATAATATCTAATATAGCAAAACATTTCGCCTGACCCAAGAAGAAAATTGAGTACATGAATATTTGTCATTTGAAGTCATCAGAAATTTATGATCCAAAACTTCAAAACTTCAAAATCCGAATCCTATATGTACTTTTAATAGCAAAATATGAATCTAACAAAAAAGTATATTGTTAGTAGAAAATACAATTCTAACAAAACATTTTTCCCACAAAAAAGAGCTCCCAAGTCATTTGAAATACCAATATTAAATTGATTAGGGAAATTAGACTAATTTATACTATAAAAAAGAAGCCATTAATTGGACCAATCATATAGGTACATTATGCTCTAGCTAGCAACCTTTGAGGTTGTCTAGCTAGCATCTTGAATCCAAAACTCCTGTAATTATTTGGTTATGTGTATTATATAGGATAGGACCCTCCATATATAACTGTGTGACAATATATATTCAGTGAATGATTCAAAAGTTATATGTTGGTGTAGTTTATTTTTGTCCAGCTAGTTAAGCACAATGATACTATTAGGGCATTTACTCAATTAATTATGTATTGTAGGAGCTATTATCGCTGCACGCATCACACATGCAATGTGAAAAAACAGGTCCAGAGGCTGTCTAAAGACACGAGCATCGTCGTGACAACGTATGAAGGAACTCACAATCATCCTTGCGAGAAACTCATGGAAACCCTAACTCCTCTACTGAAGCAAATGCAGTTCCTCTCTAGGTTTTAATTAACAAGTTCACTATATATCATCTTTCATTGGCATTTGTACTTATATATTAACCCTTTGCACAAGTTGGCGAGAGATTTGCAGATCAAGTGGGTTAAGAAAGTCTACTTTGCATCCGAGACTCCGAGTCATGTGTTCAAGTCCCCTTCCCTTAGTATCCTCTTGTATAAAAAACAATTGTACACGTTAACTGTTGACTATGTAATCAAGAAAAAGAAATTAAATGTGATCAAAGTACCCGCAGCATATTAGTATATGTTATGCGTTAGGCTTTAGTCTTTTGTATATTTTGTGTTACTATATATACATATGTTTAGACTCTTTTTTTAATTCTTGCTTTCTAAATGATATGCTTGTGAATAGTGTTACAATTGCTCCACTTATAACTGGGAGTTCTCGAGTTAAAGTCTCATGAATGGTGAGTTTAAAACCTAATTATAGCTTGCCCATTGGCAAGTTGTATAAAAAAATGAGACACTAAAATCCTTACCCCGGTTAGAATAGAATATCACTCAATAAAAGAATGATATGATTTTGGTTGACAGTTAGACGTAAAGCCTGAAAGAAAGAAATACTATAGGGATTTTTTTAACTTTAATCCTTCAAGAAGATTGAAATTTAAAATAAACCTGGTGTTAGATTATATATAGATTTAAAATAAATTTAAAATAAACCTGGTGTTAGATTATAGACCCTTGATGTGTCTTTAATTCAAAATAATTAATGTGCATTTTATTTAATGTCTCCCATTAAATATATAAATTTATTAATATACAAATTTTAATTTATTTTTTGACCAAAAAAATGTTTTTTTTTTATTTATTAATTTTATTTAACATTCTTCAAACTTGAAAGACTCAATTAATGTACCTAAATGTTAGTACCGAAATGTATTATATTGAACTAATGTATTTAAATGCTAGTACCGAAATGTATGTATTGAAATATATGCGCCGAAATGTATTATATTAAATTAATGTACCTAAATGTATGTACCGAAATGTTGCACCAAAATGTTAGTACCGAAATGTATTATATTGAATTAATGTACCTAAATATTTGTATCGAAATGCATGTACCAAAATGTGTATACCTAAATGTATGCACCAAAATGTATTATAATGAATTTAATGTACCTAAATGTATGTACCGAAATGTTGCACTGAAATGTTAGTACTGAAATGTATTATATTGAATTAATGTACCTAAATATTTGTATCGAAATGCATGTACCAAAATGAAGAAGACAAAGTACATTGAATAATATTGTATAACAAAAATTAGTTTATCTAAATGTTTACAACAAAATATATTATGATAAATGAAATTAAAATTAAAATTATAATGAAATAAAATTAATACATTAAAATTAGGAAGAAAAAGATAAATAATTAAAAAATCAAAATGTGATTAACAAATGAGGTTATTAATGTATCAAGGGACTAAAATTATATTTTGATCTTACTCATGGTTTTAGTCTAAAAGTCATATTTGTCAAGGATTAGAATGAAGTTTTTTAAAAACTATATCAAACTATCAAAAGGCCAAGCTGGGTTCGGTTTGAATTTCGGTTCGGTTCGGTTTGGCTCAATTTTTTTTGGTTTTTTTTTCAGTTCGGTTTTTTTTTGTTCGGTTTCGGCCCGGTTCGGTTTTTTTTTTTTTTTTTTTTTTTTGAAAATGTATAAAAATTGAAATTTAAAATTTTAACATCTCCAACACAATCATAACATAAGCATTCCTACACAATGAAAATAAATATTTAAAGTTCAACTAGAATCATCAATCAAATCCTCCAAAGTCCAAACTTAAAAAAAACATCAAAGTTTTAAGTCTTCAAAAAGTCTAAATTTAAAATAAACATTATACTTCAAGTCTTCCACACCTAAAATAAACATAACAAAGTTCAAATTTTACAGAAATATTCCACTTAACTAAAATCATAAACTCAAATAAACCTTCAAGATTTCATGTCTTCCACACACTTCTTCTCTTCAACTCCTCAAGCTCAACGCTTAGGTGGCCTAGGAGGCAACATAGCAGATTAACAATGCATCCGTTATCTTACTACGTGGTTAATCAGCATATATATATATATATATATATATATATATATATATATATATATAAGAGGGAGGTTAACAATGCAACCGTTGCTAAGAAAGAAAGCTCTACTTTTAAGTTTGTAAAATTCACAAGTCAATATAAACGGGGAAGTCGTACATTCCATTGTACATGTATTTAAGTTTGTAAAATTCACAAGTCAAGAACTGAAGCATGGTGAATACAGATAAACCATTTACCATCAATTTTCTCAAACACATTTGTTGCAAACTGTCCACCCCATTAATCAGCATACATGTACAATGCAACGGTTTATATATGTACAATGTATAGAGCTCTACTTCATTAGTGGGGGATCAGCCTAAACTTGACTTATTTATAGAAACTAATTAGTCGACAATTAGCTGTCTAGGTTTCTAATTAGGGAGTGATCCATTGCCCAGTTGTTTTAACTCTCCCAGTGGACTGGTAGTATACTCAAACATGACAAACAGATACTAGTTTGCTAGCAAGATTAAAATCCAGTTGCCCTGTTCTAGCTCTCCCATTGCCCAGTTGTTCTAGCTCGCCCAGTTGTTCTTTAGCCTACTGTTTTTTAATTTGCTAGCAAGATTAAAATCCAGAAAATAGAAGAACAATCACATTGAATTTGAAAGGCAGATATGGAGTCACAAAGTCTTATCCTTCTAACCATAATTCGAAAAGTGAGTAGTAATGGTAGAAAGAAACCCAGAAACAATCACACTGAAAATGAGCACACTGTGTGAAATTCACAAGTAAATAAAATACCAGATCTGGAAGAATCGGTAAGCAGAAACCCAGATACATGTGCTTTCATATATCTCAGTCACTTCATAACACTAATAAATCCAAGAGTAAGTAGTAAATGCAAAGTATGAAATGAATCATTCTCTAATTAGAACCAATTTCAATAGATAGATAAAACAGAAAATTAAACACAAAGAAATGAGATTATGAGAATAACCTTTTGCAGTCGAGACTCGAAAAGGCAAGAAAAAGCTGACGGCGAGATGAGAGACCGACGTCGAGGGCGAGGTGTGAGAGATTGAGATTGAGAAGGGTCGCGCCGTCGCGGGTCGCCTAAGAGATTAAGAGAGACAGAGCGATTGAAGTTGAAGACCGAGCAAGAAAGAGAGGAGGCTAAGGTTGCGCGAGAGGGTTACTGGGCTAGGGTTACTGCGCGAGAGAGAGGAGGTTCATGAAGGGAGTCTGGAGGCAGGGAACGAGAGAAAGAATAGGGGAATGAAAAATAGAGAGGTGTAGCTGCTACTACTAGTGGCTAAGGTTAAAGGGTTATGTTGACTTCTCATAAAAATTAAAAAAAAATTCAGAAAACCTAGAGGCATAAGAGTTCGAACCCATGCGCTCCAACTTGAAAAGTTTCACTGAAACCAACTTGGCGACATGTTCTGTTTTGTTATGATTGTATAAATAAACTATTATAAAGTTTGAAAAAAAAAATTAAATATATATATCGGTTCGGTTCGGTTTCCGAACCTCAAAAACCGAAACCGAACTGGCCAGATTCGGTTCGGTTTTTTTCGGCCTCAGTCCGGTTCGATTTTCGGTTTTTTTAACCCACCCCTAAATAGTATTCCAAATTTCAAAAGATCAATTAGGGTGCATAAAATCACGATAATTTGTATCAAACTCCACATAAGTTGAATATCAACTTTGGCATTTAGAATCAAGTCCACAGCAAGGGCAAAATTAGTTTCAATCAAAATATTCTTATATCCCTTATTTTGCACAAGTTGCAAAACATCCCCCAAATTTCAACAATTAGAATCTCATCTCAACAAAGGTTGGCACAAAAACCCGCAACCTCTTGCTATGAAGAATTTATGAAGACCCCACCATCGTTAATAAAATTAGCCTTTTATAAGACCTATCAACATTACGTTTTACCTAAGCCTTTTGGAGGATGTTCTAAAGAATATAAGGCACGAGTTCCAGGAAGGAAACCCATTAGCCTAAAACCAATCTTTCAAGAAGGCAGTAACAACATACTTAGGATCCGGAGGGACAAAATCCTATTAAAAAACTCTTCTTCCTCGAATGCCAAAGGAACCAAACCATATACATTACTATTTAAGTGGACTGGACCTCAAGCAACCGAGCCCAATGGTTTTTGTGGTTGTTGAGGCTTTCTCTAGTGAACATCAAAAGTGTAAATTTAAGTTACACATGTAAATAAGAGCCGTTGGATCTTCTAATCTAACGAGATCTAACGACTCGTGTTCAGATGTCACTACAAGACAAATTGCCACTGCACAAAAAAAAAAAAAAAAACAAATATATATATATATATATATATATATGTGTGCCCTATGAGGCTTAAGGACACCAATATAGGTGTCCTATAACAATAGCAATAGTGCAACAACTAAAATATTATTTGTGCTCTCTATGGATGTGCCCTTTCGTCATAGGGCACAATATAGCCTTCTGGACTCAAAGACTTAGCACAAATAAGAGCTATTTTGTGCCTTTGTTCTGACGCCGTGTCAGATGGCTTTTCCAAGCCATGTTAGCACAATTTTGTTATTGTGCCCGAAAAGTTAAATATTAGAGAAAAACAAATCCACATATTACAAACGAGCTTTTACAATTTAGTTCTACAAACAATCGATTTATACTAATAATGACAACAACAATTCCTAATACATGTTTTCTGACACACCTCGACCCAGAATGTCCACCTTGACTCCGAATCGAGATGTGCTGGCCGACACCAGAAAGGTGATGAAGCCATATAGTGTAGTAATGTGGAAAATATGAATAAATTTAAACCTAAAAGTGACTAAATGCAAGAGTGCGCATGTGAGTGAGATTGAACCCATTTCACATGTGATGTCAGAGTATAAGTAAAGTACAGTAAAAGTAGGATAAGAATTATACCATGGAAGGTAATCACCTATACCAACATTTGCCAAGAGTCCTTGTCGACACAAAAGCACTGCCACTAAAACCTGGAGGGGCGAAAAATAAGGGTGAGTGGGCCTAAAAATAAAACTTTATAAAACATTTTCGAAAACGTAATAACTCTTTACCGTAAAGCAAGCATAGTTTCCAAACATAATATATTACATATAGTAAGAAAATACTTACCATAAACAATAATATCTTGAAAACATGCAATAATTCCCAATATTTCCGCATATAAACATATAACATCCGGTAATTATAATATATCTTGTAAACGAACATATCATATCGAGTGCTCATCGACATATGCTGACGCACGAGTTTATGTAGAGATATTTTGACATGAACAAGACTAGGTGTAATAATGATTTACGCTCTAGTACTCCAATCATGTAAAGACTGGCACTATGTGCATCACATACGGGTCCTAATTGCCTATAGCAATCTAGGACATGACTGGCACCTATAATGGATCCAAAGTGAGCGTACAGTGCGATGTGAACATACACGTGAAGATTGGCTTGGCCCGAGCGAGTACTAACACTAGTGTAGTACATGATGAGTAGATAACGTAAATATAATCATGCAACGGAAAAATCAATAATTCTACTCAACATAATACTATTCATGACCATAAATATAATTAAGGCATCCCCTAGGATTTATAATGATCTCATGATTCTCATCATTACGACATTTTTGTGTAAACCTTAATTTAATTATGGCATCATGTAGGAAATTCATTAATATATATATAAGAAAAGACCCACTCATAGATACTTGCGAGATCACATTCGTTCGAGTTAGGAAAGCCGGAGTCTCCGATAATAATCGCACCTAAGTATGATATTGAAGCCCATAAGTAAAACTCAATTAAAACGTTTGAATTTGAAAAAAATGAACAGGGAATTTGGAATCAGGGCATCAAAATTCACTAAGAAGAGGCACGAGCAAATTCTGTAAAAGTCAACAAAAACTCAAAGGTCAACCAAAAAAGTCAACCGAGCCGCCGAGGCAGTCAACTACGTTAAAACTTCGGAACTTCACTAAACGAATGTAAAAAACGGACTCGGGGAATCAAAATTAGCCTAAGAGAGGTCTTGACAAAATATGTAAAATCAACGCAAGGAATATTCTGGATCCGGTTTCATAAATGGGTCTTGGAATCAGGTTTGGGTCGGTTTGTAAATCTGGGTTTGGGCTAATCGGGTTGGGTTAACCCGTTTTGGGCTCACGGGTTGCACCCGCCGGACCAAGGGAAGAAGAAAGCTAGATTTGGCTGGAAAATTTCAACGGCTCCGATAGGGGTCCAAACCTCAACCATTTTCTACGATTCAAAAGCCAAAATGAAGCTAATGACGTACGGAACAAGTATATACCTAAGTTGGAATAAGCCATGGTTGAAGTTGGCCGAAAATGACCTGCAAAAATCTCGAGTCCTGCCGAAAAATCTGGAGAAATTTCCCCAAGTTGATTCTGCATTCAAACATCACAAAAAACTCTCAAAATTACCCTAATTGTACTCCAAAACAAGATCTAAGAAGTTCTTGGATGGGGGGTTGAGGTTTACCTTCGTCGAGAACGGTGAGAAATTACCGGAAAAAGTCTTGAACAGTGGCGATGCCACTATGCACAGAGAGAGAGAGGAGAGAGAAAGTGACCATGTCATGGCTCGAGGTTCGTGACATAGGTGGTCAGGTGGTTGTGCGATGGTGCTCGCCGGTGTGGCAGGAGATGGTGGTTACTGGTGTTGCTAGGTTTCATAGAAGGAGAGATAATGGAGTCTAAGAGAGAGTTTTACGGGAGAGTGAGGGAGAAGACATCAAAAGTGTTTCGAGAGAGTTGGGGAAAAGTGATATGTGGCAAGAGAGAGAAGTTAGTCACGTGTGGGCCCCACGGGCCAAAAAAAATCCCACCAGAAAATAATAAAATATCCAAAATTCAAATTTACTAAAACACCCTCAAGTTTTGTAATTCCGTAAAATCTTAATCGTATCTCCGATTTGGATTTCGCTTACGCCCATGCGTTCATAGCAACGAGTGCCACACAAATACGATAAAAATGGTAGCTCATAAGCGTTGCAGAATGACGGTCAACTAAAGTCAACAATCTCGCCTCTAGGGGCATTTTCATCAATTCACTCTTTTTAAAAATTAAATATTGTAAAATTTGGGACGGGTTCTAACATTTTCTGCTATGAAAATAAAGTCAACTAAATCTAAGAATGTAGTGGCTTCCAAATTGAAATCATGATTCTATATTCTTTACCTCATGAGCTGTTGTAAATCCTTCATCCTACAGATCAACCACAAACTTGCAAATATCGTATATTGTCTTTTGACTTCTAACGGTGAAGGACGAATCCCCAATGCTAAAACCACAAATCACATTATAAAGTAATAAGGAAACTGCATAAAAGCCTTTAAAAATAAAACCCAACAAAATTAGCATATTTATATTACATCTAAAGCCTAAAAACAACTATCAAACGAATATTAAGCATAAGTTTAAATTCAAGCTCCAAATATTTAGTGGGAAAAACGTAAATCACTTACCTCAAAGTTTGCCTCCAAAAATTTAGTGGGAAACTGGGTAGCCACGCAGTCACGCCAGAAACTGGGTACAGGTTCTAGAATTCGTTTTGAGGTTAAATATCAACCAAACACAACATCCATACATCAAATTAAAGCTGGAGATAGAAGGAATAATATTATACCAAATTTGAGGCGATAGTCGGCTGGAGATGACTAGAAAATGGCCTGGAAAGTCTCGTCCGTTTTTTTGTGCCTTCGATGGAAATCACTACGCAAACCTAAAATCAAGCATGCAAGGCTCGAACCAGATCCAGGGAGGTTAAAAATGGCCTAATTGGGTTTGGCCTTGCCAAAACTACAAGGATTTGGCCAAAATCCTTGCTGGAGTTTTCTGCAACTCGTGGGAACTAGAGAAGTTAGTTTTTCATTCCAAATCACAATTGCAAGAAAACCACATGGATGCCCAAAAATCAAATTAGAATGATAAGAGAAAACCACTTGTGGTGTTTTCGAGACTCACCTTTATTGGAATCGACGAAATTTTTGTCGAAAAAACCCTCTTTTTTGTCGGAGCTCGCTAGTTTAAGGGTTCCTATTCGAGTTTCGAGGATATAGAGGTGAGGAAAAGGGTTTGTGGTGAGGAGAGGGTCGTGGGTATGGTGATTGGCCATGTGGTTCGTCGTGTTGAAAATGTGCCCTAATCCTAATCAATATGATGATACTTTATGGACATTTCACATGTTAAACCAAACTAGTTTAATATAAGGGTAAAGATTATTGTTTAAAGCCGTCTCATATAAATCTTATACGCTTAACCAATAAGTTCAAGAAATATGTGAATAGGAGAATGTGATCTAAATAAGTTAGATTCATGAGACCATTATCTTTTGTACACATATCATAAATGTTCATGATCATAGGATTGCCAATTAGGCATTGACGATATGTTAAGATCAATACATGTTATGTATTCTTTCCGAGAGAGTGACTAATCTTGAGTCATTGGTGTGATTGATGTAAAGACAAGAATATAGGTGCTTAATAGAGAATGAGTCCACTGAACGTGATCAATGAGGAGTTCTAGTACTTATGTCACATGAGAACTCATAGTTGGGATAATGCAAAGTAGTCTTTTCACTTGAGGTATCATAGTTGTCTTGTGCTTAGTTCGTTGATCTTTAACTGTGTCAAAGGCACTCAATCAGAGGGTGTCCACGGCATAACTGGGATTAAGCTACTTAACCATAGAGGCAGGTGAATGCACAATAAGGGATCTCTAACCTTCAAACCATTGAGAGACAATACTCTGTGATATGATTACAAATATCTAGCAGAGTATGAATGAGATTTAGGAAGTCAATCCAAATCATATTATGGTAATCACATAGACAAGAGAATCACATTGGATAGTAGATATGAATAAACTATCATACTAAAAAATGTGATAAAGAGTATTGTATTAGAGAAAGACTGTATTGCATTTGTAATCCCAATCTGAATAGGTTCTCCACCTCTTTTGTCTAACTTGGATAGCCATGACATACTTTAGGTGTCAATCATGGCTTATGGATTCCCTGAAGATGTATAATCACTAGGGGTGGGCAAACGGGTCTAGACCCATGGGGTGGGGCGAGTCCATGTGATTTGGGATAGGTACATGGCAGATCTGGAAATGTAAAATACAGAATGAGGAGGACGCGGGGTGGGGTGGGTTCACAAAATTAACGAGGGCGGGGCGGATCCAAAAGTCTAAGGAAACGGGGCCCCAGCCGAACCCGATCTCCCAATCCCACTCATTTTCTGGAATATTGTATTTGCTCTAGTACTACACATCCACTAGTACTACATTTGTTTACTGCAATACACTAGTACTACCTTCGTTTTCTTTCTTTATTTAATTTTTCTTTTGCTGCAAAGAATGTCATCCACCATCAAACCATCTTCTTTTCCATTCCATCCACTGTATGAGGAAACAGGGACCCGGATCCACTATCTTCTTCTCCACCATTTTCATCTCTCAATAAAAAATCTTTCTTTCACTCAATTCTTCTGCAGCAACAAAAAAAAAAAAAAAAACTTAGTGTTTTCAAAACCCGATTTTTTATTCTCATTTTCTGAAAACCCAAAAATGTTGAGCAATTTGAGCTCGAATCTCACTTGCCATTCCGCTTCACTATCTATTTCTTGCTCAGGCATGCTTTCGTGTTCTCTAATTTGTCTCCGATGTCCTTCTTTCTCTCCAACAATTCGATTTCAAACTCGGATCTGAACTCGGTCGAGTGGAAATTCAACTGGGATATTGAAAATTAAAAAAAAATAAAGTAAAAAAATAAACAAATTGTACCCGTTGGACCCGTAGGAACCGGCCCATTTTAAACGGGCCGGGTTAGGTCCGGTTTCAAATTTTGTAATAGCAAGATCTGCCCTGCCCCGCCCCGTTTTATTTTCAACCAGGTCCAGTCCAGTTCTTCCAATTTTGGGCCCGGCTCGTGCCCACCCCTAATAATCACTAAAGAGAGAATTGAAAGTAAGTTTCAATTCACAATCGTTTAGAAAACGTTCTAATCTCCCACTGCCTCGCTAATTAGAATCTAATGGATCGTAGACCGTGTAAGGTAGAGATTGAAGAAATAACGAAGTTGAGTAAAGACAATTAATGGTTTAATTGTTTATGGCTAGGATTAATCAATATGTTGATTAATCAAATGAACAAATTCGTTTTAGATATCTGGTTAGTTTTAGGCCTCAAGGTCTAATGGGCTTTGAGTAGTCAAGCCCAATGACTTAAGTTGTATGACAACTTAAATCACAAAAGGGTAAAAGACCCACTAACACCCCAAAACTGGTCATAGAGAGTGAGGGTTATGGTTTCACTATTTGGGAGCCCTATTTAAGGAACTTTATAGCTCCATCCTCACTAAGGGATTTTGTGTGAGAAAAGAGAGATGGTTAAAGTTTCACTATGTGGAAGCCCATTTTAAGGAACTTTATAGCTCCATCATCACTCTGATGTTCTTATGAACAATATCTCAGTGTAAAATGAGTAGGGGAAGGGGGTTGGGCCAATGGATCTCTGATATCTAAGTCAGTTTCTTTGATAAGGGAGAGTTTAGGGCTTAAATGCGTAGCAAAAACTTACCAAAAATTGGTGGAGATGGAGTATTTATAAAGCTAGGGACAACTATATGTGTAGGATTTTGCCCTGACATGTAGCAGCATCCGATTGGCCAAGGTGAGTCATTCGTATGATGGTTGAGGAAGGAATAATCCCAATAAATAATATTTTGAGATTATCTTGGAAGTATCCTTAATTGGAAATTTTTGGGATTCCTTACTTGTTTGAATTGATCCTTAATTAGGAGATTATTAAAGATAAGATTGAGTAATTGATCATATCTTTAATGCCTTTGACTTTTCCCTATTCCCATGGGTAGGGGAGCTTGGTGATATTGTAGTTAGCTAGGGATGTTAGACTGCAGGTGGGAGTCTCGTGGGTCTTGCCAATTTAGTAAGAGCATTCTTGTCTTCTTAAGAAAAAAGTACATGTGTCACCTATATGATCTTTCGCACTATTGGGAACTTTAACGAAAAGCTTCCGGTATTATTCACTTTAACGAAAAACCATATTTTTACACTAAAAAGTTAATCCTGGTACTATTCACTTTACCTTTTATTTTGTTATTTTCGTTAAAACTCAAAGTTTTCCAGTCATTTTTATTAGTTTTCCTATTATTTTTTGCTCCACAGGGAATATTTACCATACATATCAAATTCATTCTCTTCGATTCTTTTTTAGGGATTTCTAATATTCTGCTTAATTATGTTTTACTAAAATAGAAGAATATGTCAAGCATGTTTCAGTTGGATTGTATTCCGATGTTTTTAAGAGAAGTTAATACATTTTTCTCAATAAAATTGTAAGAAACAAATAAAAAAATCTCTGGTGTAGCATACATGCTGCATTTTGACCTAATACACAGCCATGATTTAGTCTTTACCCTTAATCAAATGGACAAATATTACTATAATTACCAAAATTTAAGCATCCATGTTATCTAATCACCGATATCCAAATAAGGAATAATATAATCCCAACACGTAAGTGATTATAATCAAGATGATTGTGGGAAAACCACAAATTAATTAAGCAATGCACCTCCTATATATAACCCAAATGAAATTCTGAATCTCAATTAGCAAGGCTGCAAGGCTTGTCTAAATCAATATATATTATTTTGTTCATCTTTGTTTTCTTTGGCTAATCTATTGGTTTGTTCTTAATTTCTTGATCTCCATCTTGGAAAATGTCGGGGTTGGTGGACAAGGCCAAACACTATGTGGCAGAAAAGGTAGCAAATGTGCCGAAGCCTGATGCAAGCCTCACAGATGTTGATTTCAAGAAAGTGAGTTTTGACTCTGCGGATTACATTGCAAAGGTCTCTGTGAACAATCCCTACCCACATCCTCTCCCCATCTGCGAGATCAAATACACTCTCAAAAGCGTTGGCAAGTTAGTTTCAGCTCTCATTTTTACATTTTTTTTTTTCAGTATTAGTGATCTTTTGAGCAATGAATGAGATCAAAACTGAAACCCCTTTTTAAAAATTGTAAATTTTCGAGTTCTACATATCTAACCAATTAGAGGGTTTCCGATCAAAATAGAGTCCTAATTTTGAATTCAATGAATGAGATCAAACCCGATAGCCTTTTGAAATGAGCTTGGATTTAACAATTTGACAATCTTTCGAGTCAAATTGATGAGTCTTCAATTTAATCTGCAGAAATTTAAGGGTATATTGGTTTACGGAAAATTGTAAATGGTAATCATATGATTTAGGAAAAGAGATTTCCGCACATTTCGTTTTATGCACTCCTTTGTTTATTTTAAAATTTTGAATTGAATAAATCAAACAAGAATTAATAAACTTGTGCAGCAGAAGAAAAAAATGGAGAAAATTTTGAAATTGTCCATCCAAACTTTTGCTCTCGATGTATATTGATCCTTTTCTGATTTGTATTTATATATGTGAATTAGGGTTATTGCATCTGGGAACATGCCAGACCCTGGCTCGATAAAGGCAAGTGGCACTACTGTATTGGAGGTGCCGGTGAAGGTGCCACATAGTATTATTGTGACATTGGTAAAGGACGTTGCTAAGGATTGGGACATTGACTATGAGTTGGATTTGGGTCTCATCATTGACCTTCCTCTAGTTGGGAACATTACCATACCACTCAATAGGAAGGGCGAAATCAAGCTTCCCACCTTATCTGAAGCCATTTGGGGTTCAAATGATGAAGCTGCAAAAGAGGCTTCCAAGGAGACTAAAAAGGAGATTGCAAACTAGACATGGCTAGATCCGAAGACGGAAAAAAGGTGAAAGTCGAATTCTCGTCATAAATGTAAGAGTACGTAGTTTATCTTTAGAAAAAGAAAGGTGAAAGTCGAATTCTTGTCATGTGGATGAGCATTATGTCAATTGCTTTCTTCCCGGCATTGAATTGGCATTGGGAAGACATTTTAGTACTTAGTAGCAATATATTAAAGTGGGGTTGGTTTGGGAATAGGCTTCCTACTAATTGATTAATTTCATGCGGCACCCTTTAATCTTTTCCTTGTAATTTCGCGTCAGATCTACTTTTGTTTTATATTCATGCAATTATTTTTACTTAATTGACGATTCTAAGTTTATTTCTTATAGCGGAGTAATTTTTACACTCTTTTATCTCTAGATGACTCTTTTATTAACTTTGTTCATTAATTTTTTTCATCCAATTACTAGAAAGAAGGGGATGCAGTAATCACTCCCTAAATTGATAACTGCGCAGCAATTTTAAAATCTTCTTCAACTTGGTACTTTTCTCTTTGTAATGTTCTAAGACCATCTCCAAAGAAAATGTCAAATCATAATAATTAAATTACAATTGATGGCTGATGTGGTAATCTAAAGTCTTATGTCAAACTTTGTACCTCTCCAACTGAATTGTCATATGTTATTTTTTAATTTAAATAGAGCTTTAAATGGTTGTAATTATTAAAAAAATAGTGAAACAAAATTTTTATTAGTTGAAATATTAGTGGAATAAGGGATCCACTTTTAAAATAAATTAAAAATAAATTTGACATTGATGTCAAATTTGATTCCAAATCACAAAGTGACACACCCCGACCCAGGATGTCCACTAGGACTCCAAATCGAGCTGTGTTGGCCGACACTTGGAAGGTCACGAAGCCATAAAGTGTATTGATGTGGATGATGTGAATAAATTTAAACCTAAAAGTGGCTAGGTACAAGAGTGCGCGGTGAGTGGGTATGAACTCATTTCACACGTGATGACAGAGCATAAGTATAGTACAGTAAAACAGGGTGAGAATTATAACATCGATGGTAATCATCTACCCCAAGATTTGCCAATAATCCTCGTTAGTACGAAAACTTTGCTACTAGAACCTGGAGGGGCGAAAAACAAGGGTGAGTGGGCCTGAAAATAAAATTTTAATAAAAACCTTTTGAAAACGTTATAACCCCTCGCCGTAAAACCTGTATAGTTTCCTGAAAATACAACTACGTAGGTATGAAAACCAATGCATAAAAGTAGTGAAAATTGAAGTATGACATGTCATAATATCTCAACAATAATAAATGTAAGCCAGGCGTGAAAGCAATATAAAATAGTATGCCAGTCGGAGTCACCTAACGTGACCTATATGACTGGACCTGTAGCTCATCAACATATGTCTGCACACGAGTCAGAGTCACCTAATGTGACCTGTACGACAGGCTGGGTGTAAATAAGTACGCTCAAGTGCTACGATCACGTGAAAGATGTGTGATAGATCGTGGGTTACCTACGAGTCGGAACCACCTATTGTGGTCTGTACGACAGGCTAGCACCAAAACTTGGATCCAAGGTGAGTGTGTGGTGCGGGAGGTGAACAATCACGTGAAAGCTGTGCCCTGGCCTCGGACGGGAGCACTAACACCGGGGTGCAGCGTAATAAGTTCTAAATGCATAAATACATAGCAATATGCAATGCAACAAGACGAATCACATGCTAACTCACCTGAAGCTTACCTGAGCCTCCACAACATCAAATAGTATAATTCACAATTCATACTAATGCAACAATATAGTAATAAACGGTATAAACATGGCATACAAGGTATAAATTCATTTAAAAACGTTTTCTGGAAATTGTAAAGCTTATATATAGAAAAAAAAATGCCCCCTCACCTGAGGTCCACGCTACAACTCCCTAGCACGAATATCGAGGCATCACGAATGATCGTTGCCTAGAACAAATATTTAGTCATCTCTTAGAATTCTTATCGATAGGACACGTAACTTACATAAAACACATTCCCAAGGATGTTCTAAAATGATTTGAGACCCATTGACCAAAAGTCAGTCGTCGGTCAAAGATCAACGATAAGGTCCACACCCCTACATAACTTGATCCGGAAGATCCGCATCACATATTTCCGATCCGTAACTTCCAAAGATCCACATTATGATTCTAAAATATCACACTAAAGTTTAATTACGATCCAACGATTGGATCTCTGCCAATTGCAAGTGCAAGTGTCGGTTAACGTTTTATTTTATGAACTTACAAATCCAATTCGGGAAGATCCATACATCGGATTCGCGATCTGTAAGTTCCTATGATCCTCATATATTACGTACTATAATGTATTAAATTTTGGTGACGATCCAACGGTCGGATTGTCGATTGCTATAATAATCAAGTGTCAGATCCTATCAAAACTATGCTCAAATGATGAGATTTCATCAATCTAACTTCACCTATGGAATTGGGGTATCAAACTTATCTTAGGAAGGTCAGGGGATGCCTCGGCCCGCACGCCGCCGTACACGGCGGTCAACCACCGTACACGGCGGTCAGCCGCCTCGACTTGCCGAAAAAATCAACTATTTCTAAAAATTCTCAAACTTCACAGAAATGAAGATCTCAGTGAGTAGAGCAAGTTTTATACCTGTGACCAAGTCCAATTTGGCCGAAAAAAGCCTCAAATCACCATGATCTCGCCAGGACCCTATAATTTGGGTGTTTCTTGATTCGTCCTCAAATCGACTCTGACACTCCAACCAATGATTGGGAATTGTTTATGAGCTCAAGGGAAGCTATTTGATGGTGAGGATCAATGGGATTACATTCAGAAATGGCGGATCGCCGCCTAGGAACTCACGGAATTGCCGTCAAAGCCGGCGGCTTCGAACTCCATGAAATAGGGCCCATTTCCTTCAATTTTGGGGTGAAACATGAAGGAGGAAGGTCGTGGAGTTGGTTCAAGGTGGTTAGATGGCGTGATTTGCTGGAAAAACCGACGAAAAACCTCCGGAGAAGACAAGAAAACTGGGTCGGGTCGGCGAGGAGGAACCGGGTCAAGGGTGATCCGGTGCTCCTCCACTCTCTCATTTCCCCTCCTTTCTTCTCTCCCCCATTGGTCACTCTCTTCATTCTCTTCATTCTTATTGGGCATCTCGCCCCTCCTTCCTCTCCTTTATATTTCATCTCCACCGCCCATCTTTTCTTCCCTTTAATTTGGGCCACACACGTGGCTTTCCTGATTTTGCTCCAAAAATCTGGAGCATTCCAGAAAATATTTAAATGATTATTTTGTCGCTATTTTTTACTCGCCCATAACTTCTTCGTTATAGATCCAAATCACGTTCTGTTTGCACTCACGCACTCATATTGACGAGTACTACCCAAATACGCTAAGAAAACAGATTTTACGTGACATGACTAGACGGCCAACAAAAGTCAACGTCTTTGCCTCAAAGGCATTTCCGTAAATTCACATTTAAAAATTATAAAGACTGTAATTTTTAGGGACGGGTCGTTACACAAAGCCTTCAAATTCAGTCAGCAAATAACACTTCGGTTGGAGAGACTTTGATGTCAAATATATACAATGGTGTTCCAAATAGGATTTGACATCTCCTTTGAAGATGCTCCAAGTGATATGACTAATTCATAGTGCATATGTTGGTTAATTCTTTTTATTTGCTTATTGTTTTGGTTGCAGTCAATCCCTATGAACCAACCACAGAAAAAAAGAGATACAAAAATAAGATGAAGTTTTGGTTGTTGTATATATGAGACTTTTCTTTCATTTTACATTATCCGTAATGTCCTTTTAATTAGAAACACAAAAATAATGGGTAGAACTTTAAGTTCGAAGTCTTGTCATAAGAAAAGATAGCATGATTTTAATTGTTTGAATCATTAACAGAATTGTCAATTGAATCAATTCAAAATTCTTAGCATTAGCATGCGTATTGAAAAATATATTAACATCTTATTCTATTACTGAGTTTAGCAAATTTATTTACTTTTTCAACTAAATAAAACACTAATACAGACCTATAGTTCGATGATCATTCCATTTCTTCAGGTTCGCAATTAAGTATTTCTTTGAAAACCAACTTTTATAGCAGTCATGATAGCTTAGTCTCAAGGGAAATTTGAAAAAATAACCAAATTTTAGACCTTATCTCTACTAATTAATAAAAAGGAAAACTAATGAAAAAGGCTTGAAAACTTTGAGTTTTAACGATAAGAACAAAATAAAGGGTAAAGTGAATAGTACCAGGATTGACTTTTTAGTGTAAAAATGTGATTTTTCGTGAAAGTGAATAGTATCGGGAGCTTTTCGTTAAAGTTCCCTTAATAAAACCCTCTTTGTCAACCAAAAGAGGGTGAAAAGACAAATTAGTCTTCTATCACACAAAAAAATGATGGGTAATAATGTAATTTCACAGGTCCAAATTTTACTGTTTTTTATTGAAGCCTCACCTACAGGTGATGTTAAAATACCACCAATATTATAAAAAAAATAAAAAATAAAACCAAAAACAAAAACCTCTCACTCCCCCCACATTTTCTCTCTCTCCCTCTCTCCTTCTCATTTTCTAAAAAAATATGTTCATACACACAAAGTGTGTAGGCAAATGCTAGTATAGAATTAAAGCCACCATTTTAATTTATGATAATTATAACCAAAAGTTGATGTAAAAGTACTAATATATCTGATGAGTCGATTTTATACTATGTATTTTACCCTATTCTTAGTTATAATTTATTGTTTATTTTGGTAAATTTTGATACTTTGATTTATATTCGTAAGACATTCGATTTTCTCTTGAGCAAAATGATCAAACAGACGAATTTTGGAGTGATTCTAATTGGAGGATGTTCTTGAGTCTTTCAAGATGATCGTGTCCAAGTTTCATATTTTTCTACCAAGCCGTTTGACTGTGGCAATGAAATGAAGGCCCAGCGCGAGGCTTTCCCAGATTGACTTTTTGGATGTTTTGGTATTTTTGAGGTCAAGATGGCATATTTTGAGGAAGATTCCTTCAGAGGATTTGTTGGGGACGACTTAATTCAGACTACCTCCAACCCTGACCTAAAAGTTAAAATTTACCATTTCCCCCCCCTCAAATCCACTCCAACCCATGACTTAAAATAAACCTAAAACCTAAAACCCAAATAAATGTCAAATTCCGGCCCAATTTTAGGCCACAAAGTAAAATGGGCTCCACCAACTGAGAGTGAAACCAGGGCTGTGTTGCCCACTTCCCATCCTCCACCCGCCAACGCGCCACACTCGCCTGGCATATTCATGAAAGCAGACAGCCCCATGTGGGGGTGTTCCCTGCTGTCAGAAAACAAAAGCAGCCCAACGGCTACTTTTGGTGATCCAACGGTTGTGTTTAAATGGGTTGTTGGTTAATCCAACGGCCCAGGTTCAAATTATTATTTTTTTTGTTTTATATTTATATATTTATTGAATCCAACGGTTTAAATCGAATATAATCAAATCTAACGGTAAAAAAAAAGATCTAACGGAATTTAATTATTTTTAGGTTAAAATGTTCATAAAATTAATTTAGGATAGTCTACATAATTTTTTTTTTAAAAAAAAGTTAATTTAAAAAAAATAGCCTTAATTCATTTTTTGATAATCTGGGACTCAAATTTTAGGCCAAAAGGGTTGGAGTAGAAAAGCTGTTTCTGGGCTAAAACCTAAATTTTCTGGGCTAAATATTTTTAGGTTTTAAGTCAGGGTTGGAGATGGTCTCAAAAGAGACCTTTTGGGACCAAATCGGGCTTGATTTGGTCGGTCAAAAGTTTAATTTTATGAGAAATCTGAATTTCAATTCAAATACGAAACATTTTATTTGCTAGTTTATTATTTTATTGTGTTTCCTAGTTTTATGCTAAGACCTTTTTCTAGGTAGGGTTTTATTTTGTAGTAGTATAAATATGACTATTTAGCCATTAGGGTTTTAGAATGAGGGAGGAACGCACTAATTTAGAGAGCCTTTTTCTAGGTAGGGTTTTATTTTGTAGTAGTATAAATAAGACTATTTATCTATCCATGTTTTTAATAATATTTTTATAATTGTTCATAACTAGTTTCTTTTGCTAGGACGAGACCACGAGCCTTAGCAAGTGACACATCCCGATCCGGAATGTCCACTAGGACTCCGAATCGAGTTGTGTTGACCTACACCCCTATTCGACCAATCTCTCTCCCTTTTCTTTCTGATTGGGCAGCAACCCCCTCATTTTCTGTCCTTTCTCCCTTCTTTCCTCCGTTCCTTCTTCTCCTTTCCCTCATTTCTCACAAAAATAATCTTAAAATAATAATATAATAATTTTGAGAAATATATAAAATAATAAATAGTAAACTTTATAAAAGTACTTTTCGGATTTGTAGTTTCGTAAAATTTTAATCGTAACTCCAAATTCGCTTCCGCTTGTGCCTACACGTCTGTATCATCGAGTACTTCAAGAATACGATAAAATAATAGCCCAAACACTTCACGAAATGAGGGTCAATTGAAGTCAACGATCTTGCCTCTAAGGGCATTTTAGTCAATTTACTCATTTAAAATTTATAAAAACATAAAATTAGGGACGGGTTAATATGTAGTTTCTTTTCAATTTACTTATGATATTATGCATGCATGTTTTGAATTATTAATCACCGGTTTAAACTATCTAATTGTCTTAGTGATTTGCAACCATTAGGGTATTTAGAAAAGTAATTTGATACAATTTTGGTAGAAAGGTTCCCTGAAATTAGCGCTGGCTTCCTGTGGTTAATAATTGTAATTTCACTTTAGATGAACACCACGTCTTAAGGGTTGCGTGTTAGATATACGTTCTATGTTGGAGGTTCCAAGTAGGATATATATTAGGAAAACCTAACCTACAACATATGCATGGGTAATTCATAAGTAATTGGAAAAACTAAGTAGGATTGTTAAGGCGACGGCAGAACCTAGTGTTTCTTTAAATTGATTTTCTTTAAATTGTTTTCTAGTTGATTTATTTATTTATTTTTATTTTAAATTCGTTTTTAATATTTTAAGTCACAAAATCAACATTTTCCAAAACCTTGTTTTAAATAGTTAATTAAGAATTAGTTTAAATACAAATTATTCATTCAATCTCTGTAGAAAATGACCTTACTAGAGCCATTTATACTACAACTATCTTGTTCTCTACAATTTTAAGTGTTTTTTTATCCCTATTTGTGCATGTGGTAAAAATCCTATAAATATCCTTAATATTAGTGTTTCTCACAATAATCAAAACACAACCTATAAGATTGCATATTTGAATATAGATGGAGAGAGTTTTCTAAGTTCCCACATTATTTTTGGCAAATTGGTGCCAATTTGAGAAACTAATTTCAGTAGCTTTTTTGTTTTCATTATTGTGTGTAACCTTTAAACTACCTTCGGATGTCTGTAACCTTTAACAACACCTTTAGATGTTTGCAACCTTTACACCAGAATGAAAGAGTAAATTTAAAAAAAAAAAAAAAAATCAAAGAGGCTATTGTGGCACTGCTACTTATGCAAAGTGAAAATACGGGTCCCTGCTACTTATGCAAAATCTCTAATGCTTGCACAGACATAGGTCAAAAAGGGTTGTTGCATCCCATAATTGATGTGATAGAAACTAACACACCAATTAAACCCTGTAAATTATGCAATCGTAGTACGAGTAAGTAGTGATCATTCTATTCCGGGGATTAAAAGGGATGCTAATCAACACAAATTAAACTTATAAAACTGAAAACTAAGTTAAACTAACAACAAAACAATGACTAGGGGGATTTTGGAAGAATTTAATTAAAACAAAAGTAAATGGCAGTAAGTAAATTAACTTGTGAATGAGAAATATGGATGAAAGGATAGCTAAAGGATTCTTCTCCGCACATGAATCATATGCATAAAAATTGATTTCCAATTATTCTTCCTATAAACCATGAATGACAATGCCCCAAATTAACTATGAACAACACTAATTAACTCTCAGATTTTCCTAAGTTCATTGAATTGGACGCAGCAACACAACCAAATTATTCTTCTCAAGTTCCTTAACTATGAAAAGTATGATAGAGATACATCTCGAAGATTATTAAGTTCTGTGAAAATCATAAGCATTGACGAAACATTCGTAACTATGAAAAGCATGATAATCCTGCCAAGAATTTACTTAACTCAGTCATGACTAGTGACTTTTACTACTTACAAATACAAGTTCACAATGATTAGGTGAAATTCCCTTATATTCTAGCATCAAATCCCTGCATGCAAACTAAATGTGCACCCATAATAAAAACATACAAGAATAAGTTTTCTATAAAGAAGATAAGTAAATAAATCGCAATCATGTTTTATGAAACAATAACTGGATGTAATCAATTTATATAAAACATATGATCATGGCTTCGAATTCACCTCTAGCTAAAAAGAAACTTAGTTACACATGTTCATCATAACTGAAAAGCAATCTAAAATAACATTGAAACTTAAAATAAAGATAGAAGAACTCTGAAATTACCAGTAACTTCAATGGATGAATGGTACGTGCGGCACACTTCTCTAACGTTGCAGGATATTGCATATATATATATATATATATATATATATATATATATGTCAGATATCAATTTACCTTTAGAATCCAAAATAGTTTAGTCAACCTAGACAACATAGAACAATATTTTGACGGAAGAGTTAAAATCAACTTTGACAGTCCAGCCAGAAAATCTAGTGTCCATTTACACGAGTTAGCCCAGTCACACAAATCTTTAGAACCAAGTAGGAATTCTTTTTCTGGATCCACATCAGCCGATATGGTGGGTCGAGATCAAGATTTAATTAATAGTTCATTCAACCTTAATCATCATTGCCCTTGGTTCAATTGCCCTCATCATTATTATTACCATTAGTTCCGCCCCATTTGGTATTAGAGCCAAGTGAGTGGTAATTTAGTTATTTAGCAAATACGCGAAGAAGGTAAAGCCAGTAAGATTTCTGTATATTGAAAACATGCATTTTGAACAATATGAGTAGAATTCCAGACATAGTAAATGAAGAACAAAAATTAGAATTTCAAACAGATGATAGTGTCGACTTTGGAGATTGGAATATCCCCAAGGTTTCTAGTAAAAACATTTACAAAAAGAAATGGCCATAAGTGAACACCACGTCAAAACAGTTGAAAAAGCTTATGCTCTTGGTAAAGAACATGAAACTTGTCAATTATTCACACCAGAACAAATCAAAAGTCATAGAAAAGATGGTTATAATTACATTCACATAGGTCTAGTCCAAATAGTAGGCAAGCCCTTAACAAGATGAGGTCTCAATACCTCTATTTTGTTACGTCTCCGAGATGCAAGATTCACTGATTTTAGTGTTAACATTCTTGGAATGATTGAGTCAAGTCTTTACAACGGACCAATTCATTTTGATTGTTTCCCAGATCTCACAATAAGTCTCTCAGACCCCCACATGCTGAAAACACTCACATTAAACATAAAAACTTCAGGATACCAAGTCCTTAAAGGAGTCCAACCATTAGCTTTAATTTTCAGAGTCTACTATAAAGTCACAGGAACAAACATGAATTTCCAAGCCTTAGGTAAAAGTCCTAGAGACCATACACTCCTAATCCAAACTAATCAAAAAAACGCCAACATCAAAATACCCAGAACCATTAAGTGGTCAGATATCAGTTTACCTTCAGATTGGTGTTTGGTTGATGAAAGTAAGCCAGTTAGTATCCAAAATAGTTTAGTCAACTGAGATAACATAGAACAATATTTTGACGGAACAGTTAAAATCAACTTTGACCATCCAGCCAAAAAATCTAGTGTCCATTTACACGAGTTAGCCAGTCACACAAATCTTTAGAACCAAGTAGGAATTCTTTTTTTGGATCCACATCAACCGATACGGTGGGTCGAGATCAAGATTTAATTAATTCCTTAGTGAATAGAAAATTAAAGGCAGTAGAAACTAACTCAGTAGTCACCCAACAAGAATTAATCAATGACCTGATTAACATAAAACTAAAGTCAATAGAAACAGCCTCTCTGGTGACTTACCCAAGATATCAACCCAATACTCAGAACCAAGGAGAACAAACCTCTCCAACAGAATTCGACTTCGAAGCAAGTCAAATCAACCAGCAATTACTCATACTGAATAAACCGTTCAAAATTCGATGGAAGAAACTCAATACTGACATCGAAGCAACAGAAAATATTCCTAGAAGGTATATTTTTCGAAATAAATATACAAAAGAACAAAAATTGGACATTTACAATAAATGGACCGATTTCATGAAAAAGCACAGATTTAAAGTATTTTTCTTCAATTTCATTGAAAAATATTATGAGTCTGAAAAAAAAGTTAGAAGTCATCACCAAAGAAAATTAGGTTAAAGAAGACAAAACCATAGTTTCTTCTAGTCACCCTCCACAAGAAAGAATTTTAATTACAACTGCAAACACACAAGTACCAGCCACTCCTTTCAAACTTCCAAAAGAAGATGCAGGAATCAAGCCAGTCATCGAACAAAACAATTTCACAAACCAGAGTCTACACATTATAGGAAAACAATTAGACAAAATTGAAACCAAAATAGATAGACTTTCTCAACCAAAACCAACAATTAGAGAAAAACCCTTACTCAACTTCCCAGAGTCTTCCTCTAGCACAATAGCTTTAAAAACAATTTCCACAAGTCAGAAAATAGATTAAATGTTACAAGAGTTAAAACAAGAAAAAACAGTCAATGTTTTACAACACCTAGATGAACCTCAACTAGAAACAACTTCTGCAACATGGGATTCAGAAGGAAAGTGAAACAAATTCCATCAGAAAAGTAGAAGAAGCTTTTCAAAATCTTGAACTAAAATGAATCAAAAACAAAAAAGTCAACCCAACAACTCTTACCAAAAATTGGTATCCAAGGCCAACACCTTCTGATATTCCATTTGAGGAAAGAAACATCCAAAACCAATTCTCAATCTCAGCTGAAAAACTCTATGAATGGAACATAGATGGATTATCGGAACAAGAACTTTTGAACAAATTACAACACATCTCCATGGTTGCTAATAGTTATATCACCAATCATAACCTCAGTCAAACACAAGTTGTTGACCTTTTGGTCACTGGATTTACAGGAATGCTCCATTCCTGGTGGGAAAAACATCTCACTGAACAATCAAGGAATGAAATTAAAAATGCAGTCAAAAGAGACGAAGATGGAACACTCATCTTTGATGAGCATATAGGACGAGAAGTCCCAGATGCAGTCAACACATTACTTTTCACCATTATAGAACATTTCATAGGGACACCCAATAATGTCATCTCCAGAATTCATGACCAACTTAGTAACTTAAGATGTCCAACCCTAAGTGATTTTAGATGGTACAAAGATGTTTTCATGTCTAGAGTCATGCTTAAAGAGGATAGTAATCAATCATTTTGGAAAGAAAAATTCATTAACGGATTACCAAATCTATTTGCCCATAAAATTAGAAAATGTTTTAGTTAATGAAGAATGTATCATGCCATATCATACCCTTACTTATGGAAATATTATTAATATTATCTAGAAAGAAGGATTGAAAATGTGTATTGATATGAAAATTACAAAACAAGTCAACACTGACAAGTCAATAGCCAAATATGAATTAGGAACATTTTGCAAACAATACAAATTACCGCCTATTGCTCCATCCAACAAAAGGAAAAAAATCAGAAGCCTACAATCGGTACCCAAATAGGTACTCCAGTAGGAGACATCCCAAATACAACAAATTCAAAAATAAGAATTTTGAAACAATTAAATTTCACGAGAAACCCAAGTCCAGCAAGTGAAAGAGGAAACCCTCAGGAAAATTACACTCCAAAAACCAAGAACAAAAAGGGAATTGCTACAAATGTGGCAAATTCAATCATTATGCAAATAAATGTAGAGTCAAGAAAACAATCAACCAGTTGAAAATCTCTGAAGAAGAGAAAACCTAGTTAATCTAAGTCTTAGAACTCAGAGACACTGACCATAGTCAATCTAAAGATGACTTCAGTTCTCATTCGTCTTCTTCCAATAATTCCTCAAGTAGCCTTTCATCCTCTGACATTAAAATAGGATGCACTGATACTTGGTGTAAAAAGATTTCAATCCTCAATAAACAAGAAGAACAAGAAGATGTTCTTATCGAGCTAATCAGCAAAGTAGATGACCTTGAATTAAAGTCATTTTATTTAAAGAAACATAAGAAATTAGTCTCCCCGAAAAAAGCTAGTACTAGTCAACCCCAAGTGGCCCCAAAAATCTGTCTTAGCACAACCCTGGAAATGTTTAATAAGGCTAAGAAAGAAATTATAGTCAAAGATCTACAAAGAGAAGTCAACAAAATTAAGGAAGAAATTAAGTCCTTAAAATCAGAAAACATAGAAATTCGCTCACATCTCAGTAGTATCCAAACACAAGCACTCATTGGCAGTAATGATGAAGAACACAATAGTTCTTCCTCTGACCAAGAGTCAGAATCCAAGTCCATAGAAAATCCAATAGAAAACCTAGTTTTAGGGTTACTACAAAAAATTAGGATGCAAAAATGGTACTCTAAAATAAAAATAATAATTGAAGACTTCCAATTAGAAACAATTTCCTTAATTGACTCAGGTGCAGACTTGAATTGCATTCAAGAAGGTTTAATTCCCATTAAGTATTTCCATAAATCAACAGAAATTCTTAGTGCGGCAAACCAGTCACCAATGCAGTTAAAATATGAAATCCCAAAAGCCCATGTTTGTCAAAATAATGTTTGTTTTAAAACTCCATTTGTTTTGATAAAAAACATTTCAGACCCAATCATTTTAGGTCTCCCATTCATAGCTCTCCTATATCCTTTTAAGGTACACCATAATCGTATAACCACCAGAATGTTAGGACAAAAAATCACATTTGAGTTCTGCATGAAAATAGGTCTCAAAAAATTAGGACAATTACAAAAAGATAGCATCTCAAAAACCATCAATCTAGTTACCAAAAAATCACAACAAATTATTTTCTTAAAAGAAGAAATTAATTATAAAAGAATTGAAGAACAATTAACAAACAAATCTTTGACAACTTTCAAAAGAAACTTGTTAATGAAATTTGTTCGGATATTCCCAACGCCTTTTGGCATAGAAAACAACACATTGTTAAACTTCCTTACAATAAGGAGTTTAATGAAAAGAAAATTCCAACAAAAGCTAGACCAATCCAAATGAGTCAAGAAATTATGGAATTTTGCAAACCAGAAATCCAAGAACTTCTCAATAAAGGAATCATTAGGAAAAGTAAATCACTATGGTCTTGTCCTGCTTTCTACGATAAAAAAGAACGCTAAATTAGAAAGAGGAACACCTAGGTTAGTTATTAATTACAAACCTCTTAATGAAGTCTTGGAATGGATAAGGTATTCAATTCCTAACAAAAGAGATTTAATTAAGAGGCTTAGTCAAGCTGTAATCTTCTCAAAATTCGACATGAAGTCTGGATTTTGGCAGATTCAAATACATGAGGATGATAAATACAAAACAACATTTGTCACTCCTTTTGGTCATTATGAATGGAATGTAATGTCATTCGGTCTTAAGAATGCACCCAGTGAGTTTTAGAATATCATGAATGAAATATTTAATCAATACATTCATTTCTCAATTGTTTACATTGATGATGTTCTCATTTATTCCAAATCAATAGATGAGCATTGGTAACACTTAAACATGTTTGCTAGGATAATTAAGTCAAATGGATTAGTTATCTTAGCAACCAAAATTAAGTTATTCCAGACCAAAATTATATTTTTAGGATACAATATCCACCAGTCAACCATTCAACCAATAGATAGAGTAATTCAATTTGCAGATAAGTTCCCAGATGAAATCACTGACAAAACTCAATTACAGAGATTTCTAGGATCTTTAAATTATGTTGCAGAATTTTATCCACATCTTAGACAACAATGCAAACCCTTGTTTGATCCTCTAAAAGAAAATCCCTAATCATGGTCCAATACTCATACTTCCATAATCAAACAAATCAAATTACATGTTAAGGCTTTGCTCTGTCTTGGCATTCCAACTCCTAATTCCTTCAAAATTGTTGAAACGGATGCCTCTGAAATTGGTTACGAAGGTATTCTCAAACAATCAATTTCTTTTGGATCTCCTGAACAAATTGTTCATTTCCATTCAGGAGTATGGAATCCAGCACAAAGTAATTATAGTACTATTAAGAAAGAAATATTATCTATAGTATTATGCATTAGCAAATTTCAAGATGATTTATTAAATCAAAAGTTTTTAGTCAGAGTCAATTGCAAATCTGCAAAACATGTTTTACAAAAAGATGTTCAAGAAAAATTGGCATTAATCATCCCAATCAGTCAGTTATACCAAAACATCACCATATGTCAAGAAAAATCCCAGTGAATATCATTTTAGCATCACTTTCAATCTCAATTAGGAACAAGCACCAGATAAATTAGCCAAAACCATCTTTCCACCCAACTTTCATTATCACCCTACAGAGTCATACAAAACATTAAAATACTATCAAGCCATTCTCAGTGAAACTGAGTCCATTTCCATCAAACCACTTTATAGTAAAATCCATGAAAATAAAATTCTTTACCATTCTCTTTACATTGGTCGATTCCTAACCGAGTCAAATTGGGGAATCCCTCTTTAGCAAAACCAAACCTCTTCACACCCAATATATCCAGTTACTCAATATTCACTATAATTATGTTGATTACATTGATGCATGGACTAACATCTTCATCCATCAAACAGAGGATTTTAGCCATTCATGGTTCATTAATTTTGACAAGAGTTTCAGATTGAATTTTCCTGCATGGTTCCCAAAATGGTGGTCAATTCACGGCCCAACAACCAGTCTCCTACAAGAAGAGCTTATGCAGGTCCTCTCCGCTAGTTTCCATCACAAATTTGACAGAAGCCGATTCAACTATAAAATTACACTTCTCCTAATATTCATGGCCAAGTGCAAAGTCCCATGGATCATGAGGTGGAATTATGAAGTCGAAACAGGTGAAGTCTACAAAGCCAGATTAGTCCAGTGGTGGGATATATTCAATCGTCAGAAGACCATCAGTTTGGTCATCACAGAATTTTCCATTACTCTATCTCCAGTTATTCTGGCACAACCAGCACATCCATCACTGCCAGTCATCCCAGAACAATCATTATCGAACATTAGTCCATCTTCATCCCTCAAAGGAACAGTCAAGTCTTCCAAATCGTCAGGCTCAAAGAAAAATAAAGCCACTCAGCTCGAAGATTTAGCACAACAATTACTTGCAGAAGTAGCGATGCTCCATGATAAGCTCATATTTACATATATTTTACATCAAATTCACTTGTATTTTCTTACTTAGTTCCTTATATTTTTTAGCTATTTACTTTGTTTTTGTGTTTTGTGGGATTTGTCAAGCAAAGAAAAGAAAAATAGCACAAGTGGGATTTTAAGTAACAAATTCGTCAAAACTGCCTGTGCAGATCAGCTGACTTTGGAAGCAAGTTGTGAATAATTCAGAATGAATTAGAGAATGAGCCTTATATTCTTGGAAAGCTACGGATGTCTATTTTCTGGAGAATTTAATGGATTGTTAATAACATTTTTCTAGAAAACGTTATGGTCATTTTAACACTAAAAGGTTCCCAAGAGGCTGAGCAGTTTGTAACTGACAAGAAAGCAATAAAATCAATAAATCTAGCAGCCAAAACTGATGCAGTCAAGAACAAGTTCAAATATCAGAGGAAATGGAAATAAAGATGAGAATTAAGTGGGAGTAATGGGCATAAAGGCTACCTAAAGAGTTACAATTGTTTTACCATTTCCTCTCACTTATTGTCATCACTAAATGGGTGTTAGTAGGGTGAGTTATGGAGAAGAAACTGGGGCAGCAAGCAAGAACAAAAAAGTTGCAGGTTGCAGCGGCAAAGAAAAGGAAAAAAAATAGAAAAAAAATGGAAAGGTGCAGCTGACGAAAATGGGAAGGAAGAAAGCAAGGCAGCAAAATGTTGGACGATGAAGAGGGAAGCAATAGAGGAAGGAGGAAATCTTGGCATTCTCTTCTTTCGGTTTTATCTTCCCAAACTCATGTCTTTCTTTTGGTTTTATTTGAGAAATATGTGTAACTAATTTTTAGTAGTTATGGGTTGTTTTGAAGCGCCAAATATGATTGCAAGTTTGTTATGACATTTCGTTGAATTACTTTTGTGAATAGATGAAAATTGGTTCACTACTTGTCTCATTGATGAATTTTTTATGTGTTTTCTATGGATGCATACTTAGTAAGCATATTTACGATTCTAATGCTATGAATATGTGTGTGCCTGCCCTTGTCGAATGAGGACCTACATATGTTCTAGAGTAGTACTTGTTAATTGCGATTAACATGTGAACCAATTTCTAGGATAAGTAAGACAACGGTAGTACTTACGATGCCTTGTGATAACTCAAACTCTTTTCATTCTTAATGATTTCTACTTGTTAAATCTGTGAACATGCCATTCTAGATTGCATGCTAGGGACTAAGTTAATTTGAAAACGTCATTCTCTTAACATACTACATAAGAAAGAGTAATAGGTTGAGTTCTAACATTGAGCCAACTTAAGCATCTTCATCCGGAAATAAAAGAAATTTGAATGAAACATAACAAGTTTGCATGATTATTTGGTGGTGTATAGCAATTCCCCTAACTCGTTTTTCTTAATTTGTGAACTACTTAAAATCTTTTTCTGTCCTGTTTGTGTGTCTAGTGTCTTTATATAAAATTTCGTAGACTTTAGATAAGTGTAAGTTGGTTTAATAATTATTTTTCGGTGGCTGGTCAGTATGGACAGCAACCCAGTTTTTGTGACATTTTAAGTAGTTAGATAAAATAATCTTCTAGGGGAAAGACCCTTATTTTCATATGCTACAATTGACAAATCTTAGTGTTAATAAGGAAAATCAATAGGACATTTGTGTGCTACTTTGTGGTGTGCTTTTAATCCTATCACTTCATACTAAAGAAGAAGAAGTTGCAGACGCATCCTCACAGCAACCAACCAACTCAGTGAGCCAAAAGTCACAGGCAACCAAGTGGGTCGACTACCAAGATTCCCAAGACCTATTTGCTTAAAGTCATGTGAAAACTTCAGCCATCATGTCAAATCACCATGTGCATACAGTCATTCGCCGTGTGAAAATTCAACTTTCCTTCCAAGTCACCATGTGAAGCATTCAGAAAATATTCGCACCAATGATTCTGACAAAGCTTAGAGTCATTCAATCATTCATGTTCTACAGTAAAAGTATCTACAGTGAAAATAGCAATTATTCCAACAAATTTCACTGTTCATCAATAGTGAAAGCAAGTCATCATTCATCAATAGTAAAAGCAAGTCATCATCCAAGTCCTTTTTCCAAGTCTATAAGAAGTGGACTACGGAGGAGAAAGTTTCAAGTATAGAATTTCCACAATTTCTCAGTAAAAGCTTTCTTTGAGTTCACACTGTACCCAAAGAAATCAAAAATTGTAAACACTTTTAATTTTCAAATGTCACGGATGCCTGCGTGCACCAATATTCTTTTCATCAGTCAGTTTCTTATTTGCTGACTCAATCGTCAGTAAATCAATTGTAAGTTCCAGTGTAAGTTTTCCAATAAAACTTATTTTCAAATTATATCAGCATTATTATTTTCATTCTGAATATTTTCATAACAACTAATTTTGAATGGCATAAAATTCTTACTCACAGTCAATTCATCGAATAGCTCAAGTTCAAGGTAAACACCGATCAATTATTTGTTCGATTCTTCTTATTCATTTATAACAGTTGGTTTCATGGCATATTTAATCCTGGTTATCCCCCACATCAAATTACCAATAATTCAATTAATAGTTCATTCAACCATAATCATCATTACCCTTGGATCAATTGCCTCATCGTTATTATATATATATATATATATATATATATATATATATATATATATGCATGGGCTGAATCCAAGGAGGAAAGAGATTAAGATGTTTTGAATTATTTTAGGACTTTAAGAAACAGTTGAAGAGTGTTGGAATGTGATTATGATTCTTCCTTGCAGCTGGAGATAAGATAAGATAATGTTTCACTCCAAGTAAGATTCCTCTTTCTTGTTTAATTCCTTGTCTTCCAAGCCTCAACTTTAATTTCTCCAAATTTTAGCACATGTTTAGCACCTTTTAAACACCAAAAACGTCCAGCCCATATTCTATCCAATCCAAGTCCAAAACTGCTCCAAATTGCTCCATTTGATCTCTAATTGTCAACTTTACCAACTGGACCTACAATAAAACGAAAATAACTTAAATTACTATAATAAATGGAAATTAACTAAGTAAATGCAAAGAAATAAGATAACAAAGTCGCATACATATGCTCCCATCAAATTCCCCCACACTTAGCTTTTGCTAGTCCCCCAAGCAAAACAAAGACAACAAAACAAAGACCTAAACCTTCCAACAATTGCCTCAGGGATTTCCAATGAAACATGACATGTTAAAAATCACTATTTGCATAAATTTTAGCCATCCTTACTCTTGAGCTTATACTTAACCGCAGTAACCACTCATTAGCTCGCATTTAATCAATTAAAACAACATTTGAAAGTAAAAACATGCCTTAGAGATTTCACTCAATTCCTCACTGAATATACTCTTTATTTTCACACAGAGTTTTTTACTACACTCCCTATACTAAGTATATGTGAGAAGATTGATGTAAACATGTAGCCTAGCACTCACATATGTTATAATAAAGAAGACACTTTCTGGAATTATTAATACAAACATGTATATGATCTCATGAATGGAATGCCACTACTTAGAAGCGAGAACCAGGGATTCCATATGCTATACCAATTTCAGAATCCACACATTGAAACACATAACAATCAAGATAAAAGTCTAAGGGCTATAATGGGGCTATGGTATTGGCTAACAAAGAAAGGTTAAGAATAAGCAAAGGTTCTTAAAATGATAGTAAGCAACGTAATGAAATCAATACTTAGAATTCAACTTTCGAATGTAGAACCCAACTATAAACACAAAAAGGAGATTCGTACAAACTTTAGGGTCAGATTCACATTTTTGGACCCTTTTTCAATAACCAACACTTTTGAATTTATTCTCACTTCTTTTCAACTTTTTTTTTTCTTGTTTTTTTTTCTAAACTTTTTTTTTCAACATTTTTCTTCTTCTTTCTTTGAAACATAAAACATAAACACTACTTCACTGGATTCAAAAGAAAAAATTATTCCCCCAAAATTGTTTTTCTGCAAATCGTAGACTGAAAGGAATTCCCAATAAGTCATGCTTCACTATTATTTAAGAACAAGGGTATTGATATTCCTATGCTAGGCTAGGTAGGGATATTGCAGGCTAACAAAGAAAATAGGCTAAATAAGGCTCAAATGAGTTAAACCTACAATACATATACAAGGGATAAGTCTTTTTGGCTTTGGTGGTAACTAGACACCTTCATCTTGTTATTTGTTATGCAATCAATTTTATGATTTGAACGAAACGGGCATGAGTTCTAGTATTTGGAACTAAAATGATGAAAAAGCTTCTAAGTAGCAACCAAGCAAAGAAATAATGAGATCATGCAACGACTTTAGAAAACAAGAATATCACAGATTAATAACTCTCCAAATAAAGCATATGCTCAAGTCTCATAGGGTTGTAGCGTAAGTTTGAGTTTCTTCCTTCAAGCATGTTACAAAAACTGATTTTTTTTTTTCCTTTGTGATTACATGTGATTCGTAAATGACAACCACAACTAAGTATTAACCAATGAGCATATCAAACATCCACCCATGTTTGTAACTTTCTTTAACAGTTATGCAATTAAAAACCAAATCCTCATCATTATGTTGGAAGGTACCCTAAGACACAAACAAGTAACAAAATGACTCTTTTTGGCTTTTTCTCAACCTTTTTTGTTTTTTGTTTTTCTTCAAATTTTGTTTTTATGACACATAATAAAACACTTTAAAACAATGAATAACAACATTAGTACTGATAGGTGGCGAAATTTGAAGAGAAGTCATGAAAAGCATTATGTTTACCTTCCCCCCCCCCCCACACACACACACGCACACACTCTTAAACCAAACATTGTCCTCAATGTTTCAAAAATAAACTTAAACAAGAAAGCAACAAAAGATAACTAGTCAACAAGACAATCATGGCAAAGTAAAAACAATAAAGAGAAGGGTAAAAAGGAGAAAATCTGGTTGTAGGAGCCAGAAATTCCAATGTTTCTTTATTTGAACACATAGGTTGCCTCCCAAAAAGAGCTTGCTTTAACGTCTTCCAGCCAGACGATACCTCTATTTAAGCTTCACTATGGCCTGCGGCATGGAGGGGTACATCCTCTACGAAATGCTCCTTAAAAACTTCCATGCATTGGATGTATGAATGGAAAGGGATAATGATCTTTCCTAATTGTGGCATTGAGCTTCCTAAAGTAAATGTAAACTCTACCACCATCTTGGATTCGATTGGGCACCTGAACCAAAGAAGGTAACAACCTATTAGTTGAAATGGAATTGGAATTGGAATAGGTGGCTCACCGATGTACTGCGACGAAGACTCAAAAGTAGCATCCCTATCAACAATTTCAGAGGTGGTGCTCTCGGCCTTGGGTGCTTTGAGGGCAGTGGCTTGTCCTGTGTGATCCACTCCAATTCCTTTTTCAATTGTGGTTTTAAATACATCATTCTTGATAGGTGTTGAATTTTCCTGCCTTATATTTTCAATCACATTAATGGTAAAACAAGAACGAACATCATTAGGATCCTTAACAGATTCATAAACATTAAAATTAATCACATCGCCATCAAACTTTATAGTTAACACTCCCTTGGACACATCAATCTTAGTTTGGCCTGTTTTCATGAAAGGTCTTCTAAGTAAGATTGGTAATGGTGTAGAGTGGGCTGAATCCTCTATCTCAAGCACATAAAAATCTTGTGGAAAACTCAAATGGTCTACATGCACCAAAACATCTTCCAAAACTCCTTTTGGATATGCATTAGATCGATCAGCCAATTGAATAATGACACCATCATTTTTAAGCTCTCCTAGATTCATAAATGCATAAATGGAATATGGCATGATATTAATGGAAGCATCTAAATCTAGCATCGCATGTTCAAACCTTGTATTACCAATAACACAAGGGATAATGAAACTATCTGGATCTTTGCATTTAGGTGGCAGCTTTCTTTGCAAAATTGTAGTGACATTTTCACTTACATATACCACCTCCTTTTCTGGAATCCGTTTCCTTGTTGTACAAAGCTTCTTCAAAAACTTAGCGTACTTCGAAACTTGCTTTATTGCATCAAGAAGTGAGATATTAACTTGTACCTTCCTAAAGGTTTCTAAGATGTCTTTTTCACTCTCTTCTTTCTTGGATTGCATAAACATGTGAGGAAATGGTACATTTGGTGGAATATGAATAGAAAGAATTGAATTTGGAACAACCTTACCTCAATTGGATGGCATAGGGGTTTTAGGAGGTTGCGGTAAGGTTTGTTCATTCCTTGTCGTGCCTTGTCTTCCTTCTTTTCTTCAGGCAGCAGCTGTTCGTCCTCTTTTTAGATTTGTATGGACATTTTTGGGTTCAGTTTCAACCTCCTTACCACTTCTCAAAGTGATAGCTTTAGCAGTTTTAAAACCTCCCTTTGGATTGACAATGGTTAAACTACGAAGTTTGCCTTGTTCTCTAAATTGTTCCATGAATTCTGCTATCTGTCCAATTTGATTCTTCATGTCACCCATCTCTTTAGCTTGGTTTTGTAAACCCGAAGTCAAAGAAGCACAAGAAGTATCTAGTGTTTGAAGAATTTTAACAAGATTCATGGATATGTACTTGAATTTGGTTGGAATTGTTGTAGGGGAAATTGTGGTGGCTGGATAGGTCTTGAATAAAACTCTTGAGGTTGCTGCCAATTTCCTTCTTGTTGAACTTATTAAGGTTCCCTCCACATAAAATTTGAATGATCTCTCCCACTTGGATTGTAAGTGTTGGAAAACAAGTCGCTCCTTGATTGATTATGTCCTTGATAACCCCAAGCATTGACACTATCCCAACCTCCATTCTCAATTAATTGAGGATGTAGATTAGTTTGATATCATTGCCTATAGGACACACTAAATGTAGCCACACTTTGCATTGTGGACCTTTCGATATATTGCGACATAATAGAAGTAAGATTCACCATTTGAGCTTGAAGATTAGCAATTGCCATGTCTTGCTTCTCTAATACCTGAAATCAAAGAAATAAAACTAAAACAAATATCAAAAGAAAAATAAATAAAAAAACAAAGTGATTAGCAATTTTACTAATCACCGGCAACGACGCCAAAATTTGATGTGGTAGAGACTAACACACAAATTAAACCCTGTAAATTATGCAATCGTACTACAAGTAAGTAGGGATCGTTATATTCCAGGGATTAGAAGGGATGCTAATCTACACAAATTAAACTTATAAAACTGAAAACTAAGTTAAACTAACAACAAAACAATGATTGGGGGGATTTTGGACGATTTAATTAAGAAAAAGTAAATGGCAGCAAGTAAATTAACTTGTGAATGAAATATGGATGAAATGATAGCTAAAGGATTCTTCTCCACACATGAATCATATGCATACAAATCGATTTCCAATTATTCTTCCCATAAACCATGAATGACAATGCCTCAAATTAGCTGTGAACAACACTAATTAACTCTCATATTTTCCTAAGTTCATTGAATTGGACGCATTGACGCAACCAAATTATTCTTCTCAAGTTCCTTAACTATGAAAAGCATGATAGAGATACATCTCGAAGATCATTAAGTTTTGTGAAAATCATTGATGAAGCATTTGTAACTATGAAAAGCATGATACTCCTGTCAAGAATTTACTTAACTCAATCATGACTAGTGACTTTTACTACTTACAAATATAAGTTCATAATGATTAGGTGAACTTCCCTTATATTCTAGCATCAAATCCATGCATGCAAACTAAATGTGCACCCATAATAAACATACAAGAATAAGTTTTCTATAAAGCAGATAAGTAAATCGCATTCATGTTTTATGAAACAATGACAGGATGTAATCAATTTATATAAAACATATGTTCATCATAACTGAAAAACAATCTAAAATAAACATTGAAACTTAAAACAAATATAGAAAGAACTGTGAAAATTCCAGCAGCTTCAATGGATGAATGGTAGGCACTACACACTTCTCTAACGTTGCAGGACACTGCATATATATATAGGGCATGGCTGAATCCAAGAAGGAAAGGGATTAAGCGTTTTGAATTATTTTAGGACTTTAAGAAACAATTGAAGAGTGTTCGAATGTGATTAGGATTCTAGCTTGCAGCTGGAGATAAGATAAGATAAGATAAGATAGAATAAGATAATGTTTCACTCCAAGTAGGATTCCTCTTTCATGTTTAATTCCTTGTCTTCCAAGCCACAACTTTAATTTCTCCATATTTTAGCACATGTTTAACACCTTTTAAACACCAAAAACGTCCAACCCATATGCTATCCAATCCAAGCCCAAAACTGCTCCAAATTGCTCCATTTGATCTCTAATTGTCAACTTTACCAACTGGACCTACAATAAAACGAAAATAACTTAAATTACTATATTAAATGGAAATTAACTAAGTAAATGCAAATAAATAAGATAACAAAGTCGCATAAATATGCTCCTATCAATAACCCCAAGTTCACTATATTGAGTAATGCAAAATCAAGGGATGCTTTCATTTTTTTTTTTTTTGGTGTAAGCTGAGAAATTCGGAAGGTTGCAAAGTAGTTCCAAAGTTGCAGAGAATAATGAAAACAAAAAAGTGATAGAGATTAATTTCTCATTTTAAGGTAGATTAAAGGTTGTGTTTTGGTTGTTGTGAGAAACTCTAATATGAAGGGTATATTAGTACTTTTACATCAAGTTTTGTTTATAATTATCATAAAATTAAAATGGTGTCTATACTTCTATATGGATCTAAAATTTGGTTATTTTTCCAGATCTCCCTAGTCTCAACAAATAACTTCCACAGGTGGACAAGGTTATTCATGCCTGCAAGATTTATCTTGTATAATAGAAAACTATAATCATAGTTTTTTGTTTTTTTTTTTTCGTACAATGACATCTTTACATTACAAATGGAAAAATAAATTGGTATTAGATTCGTCATTCACAATTGCTTTTAGCTATATAAAAGAATTGTTGGAGAATAAATGGGTATCAAATTCGCTTTCTACAATTATTTTTGGTTATAATAGGAAATAAAGGGTTTGTCCAAAGGCTTTGAGGTACAAAATAATTTTGGAGGGCAAGAATGAATTCGTCAGGCAAACATTAGCATCAAAGGGAAAAAATGGCTCGTATTGAGCAAACGCTTGCCCAATGACTCATAAAAGTTTTGTTGTTGAAAGCCTTAATTAGGGTTTAGGGTTTTGATTTGTCAAGTAATTAAATGGATATATTCATCGGGCTAAGTGAAAGACATGGTTGGCATATTAATTTCCTCTCATGAATTTCGCATTCTACGAAACTAGTTTCCACGATCCAACCGTCAAACTTGTTTTTATATACTTCGAGATCTGATACAGCAAAAATACCAAAAACAAACATTCGGAGATTAGGTAATGGGACAAAATCATTCGACGATTGGAAACGAAAAATCACAATTTAACAGTCATTTTAACTCCGATTTTGATGATTTTGTTAGAGGCCTAAAATTGAAATTAAAACCACACACTGAATTGACATGATCATCAAATTCGATGATCTTTTAACTGTTTGAATTCAATTTTAAAATTTGGGAAGAAAATAATTTTCCTTTGCTCGACGGATTAAGCGGATTTGTTGGATCACCTTACTAAGATTCGTCGGGTAATAGCACTAACTTCGTCGGCAAAGCCTAAATTTTTCCGCCCAAATGTTTCCCAAAAAGAAAAATTTTCCCCCATAAAGAAAAGTTGCCCAACAAATTATTCCAAAAGTTTGTTGGGCAAACTTTATTTCCCACCTATTTTTTCGTCAGAATAAAATATTTTAGGCAACCTTTGCCCAAAAAATTGTTAAGGTTTGCCAAACGAATATTTAGAGTTTTTGACATGTGTTAGAATTTTAAAAATCTTTGCCCGACAAACCTTCGGTCGAGGAAATGTCTGATATGTTGTAACCCCCATGGCCCTTCTTCTTCCTTCCTTCTCACTAGAATTTTGCAATCTCTCTCTCTCTCTCACTCAAACCTGTCTCTCTCCCTCTCAAAAATCAATTTCTCTCTAACCTTTATGTCTCTCTCTAACCTATCTCTGTCTCAAACCTCACTCTAACCCTGTGAGCCACCACAACCACTCGTGAGCCGCAACCACCACCACTTCGTGCTCTCTCTCTCAAATCTCTTACCGTAGGTGATTTATCTCTCTCTGCTTTTTAATTTAATTTAGCATTTGTTAGGATTTATGAAATTGGTTGTGGAACTGTGATTTTATTAGGATTTGTGAAATTGATTGTGAAATTAGATGTTAAATTCGCGAAATTGGTTGTGAAATTAGGTTGGTTTAGGTGGGGAAGGGGCACGAGCTGGAATGGGGGGGGGGGAGATGTGTGGTTTTTAGAACGTGGACACGGTTGTGGGTGGTGGCTTTAGGTACATGTGTGAGGTTTAAGTGGCTAGTAGGACCCAGGCGGCCACTGTGTTGTGAAATAATTTTCATTTCTTACAAAAAATAGATTACAATTGTGTTGCTTATATACATTATTTTCCACTCACACATAACTCTATCCTTCTAACTAACTTGCCACATGTCACAACACTCTCAACTAATTAAACAACTTTAATACAACCATGCAAACAGATTACAGCCATGCAAAACACACATTAACTATTTCTAGGGTTTATTATAAATTGAATCTTCTACACTACATTCCTTAACATCCCACCTCAAACTGAACTGAGGAGTACGAAGGGACAATTTGGATCGTAAAACCAGAAACCTGTCCTTGGAGAGAGATTTGGTGCAAATATCGGCTAGTTGATCTTGAGTGCGGACAAAATGAACTGTAATAGCTCTCGATAATACCTTTTCTCGAATGTAATGATAGTCGATTTCAACATGTTTTGTGCGTGCATGGAACAATGGATTTTTAGCAAGAGAGATGGCTGATTGATTGTCACACCAAAGTTGAGGAGTGGAAGGAAGAGCAAAGCCGATATCAGTAAGCAGCTGACAAATCCATGTAATCTCAGCCACAGTGTTGGCTAGAGATTGATATTCTACCTTCGTTGAGGATCGAGCAACAGTTGGTTGCTTCTTAGCACTCCAACTAATGATGGATGATCCAAAAAATATACAGTAGCCACCCGTTGATCTACTATTAATCGTACAACTAGCCCAGTCCGCATCAGAAAAGGCTTTCAGACAAGGTACAGAAGGTGATTTGGAGAACCAGAGACCAATATAAATGGTACCCTTCAGATATCGCAGAATCCGTTTGACAGCTTGAAAATGAGATTGGCGGGGACTGTGCATGAACTCACAAACAAGGTTGACTGCAAATGATAAGTCAGGTCGAGTCCAAGTGAGGTATTGGAGAGCTCCTACTATTGATCGATATTCTGCAGGGTTTTCTAGTAGTGAAGAGGAATGGTCCAGCTTTGCAGTACTGAGAGGAGTGACACAGGGTTTGGAGTCATCCATGTTAGCCTTCTTGAGGAGATCAAGAATATATTTCGTTTGTGTAATGAAAATGCCTTTAGAGGATCGATGAACCTCAATGCCCAGAAAGTAGTGAAGTGCACCAAGATCTTTGATTGAAAATAAGGAACTGAGCTGAGATATGACATGTTTGCATTCTGAAGTGGATGGCCCTGTGACGATAATATCATAAACATAGACTAACACAAACACCATGAAATCCTTTTTGACAAACAATGAGTGGTCTGATTGTGAGCCAACAAAACCAAGAGTTCTTAGGGCAGCATGAAGTTTCTCATACCAGGCTCGATGAGCCTGTTTAAGGCCATATAAGGACTTGTGCAATTGACACACATGATTGGGTTGAGTAATGTCCTCAAAGGCGGGAGGTTGTTGCATATACACAGATTCAGATAAGGTGTCATGGAGGAATGCATTGCTTACATCAAGTTGATTGAGATGCCAGTTGAACTGGGCAGCAAGAGAGAGTGTTTTGTTGCAGAGAATGTTCTTGGCTTATGAATACCAGATTTGGACCTTGTCTGCATGGGATGAATATTAGTTGGGACTGAGCATGATGGATGTTGAAATGAAGACGATGGAGAAGGGACAGGAATTGGTGAAGATGAGTTAGATGGTGGTGAAGGTGGTCGTGGTTGTGTCATTGAAGGACTGATGATTGGTTGAGTGAATGTAAAGTGATTAGGTATGGTGCTGGGAGATGGGAAAGATGTTGATAGGGGAGAGCACTGGGAGACAGCAGTGTTGTGGAAATATAAGTTATCCTCATGAAAGATAACACTTCTAGAGATATACAACTTGTTTGTGGTAGGATCGAGACATTTGTAACCTTTATGATTGAGACTGTAGCCAAGAAACACACAATGCTTGCTTTTGGGATCCATCTTAGAAGAAGAATAAGGTTGCAACCATGGAAAGCAGCTGCACCCAAAAACCTTTAGTGTAGTATAAGTGGGTGATCTTCGAAACAAACGTTCCCATGGAGATAGTCTATATGCAGTTGGCAGACTGTTTATGAGATACACAGTAGTGGAAAATGCATGATCCCAATAATCATGAGGTACCTTTGAAATAGTTAATAATGTTTGAGCAGTCTCAACTATATGTATGTGCTTACGTTCATCACAACCATTTTTTTGGGGAATGTGAGGGCAACTGAGTTGATGATGAATACCATTTACAACTAGAAAATTGGAGAATGAAGTGCTAAGGTATTCCCCACCAGAATCTGATCTGAGAGCAACAATTTTAGTGTGTAGCAAGGTCTCGACAAGAGTTTTGAACTTGACAAAGATAGAAAACACATCTGATTTGTATTGCAAGGGATAGAGCCAACAATATTTAGTAAAATCGTCGACAAATATGACATAATATCTAAATTGATTGAAAGAGGTGGTAGGTGCTGGCCCCCAAACATCTTTATGAAGTAGCTCTAAAGGCTTACTTGTGTGGCACTGTACAGAAGTAAATGGCAATCTAGAGTTCTTGCTTAAAGCACAGCCATTACAAAAGGAATTAGTTGAACCACTACATATAGAAATACAAGATTTGGCAGCCAACGTATTTAGTGTCTTTAGTGAAGGATGACCAAGCCTATGATGCCATATATTCCGAGAAGCATGAGTTGATGCAGCAAGAGCATTGTGAGGTTTGAGTGCTAAACTTGAAGGCTATGATTGCAATGAATAAAAGCTATATTTTACAGGACCTTTAAAAAGCATCTTCCCCAAAGAAATATCATTCACAACGAAGTGAAAAGGATAAAGATGAATAGAACACCAATTGTCAACAAGAAACTGATTTGCAGAAAATAGATGTTGTTTCAAATCAGGTACATGCAACACATTTCAAAGCTGAAAATTATGATTAGGAGTAAGTAATGTAGAGGAACCAGAGTGGAGAATAGGCAAACCTTTGCCATCTCCAATGTAGACCTGCTCAGGGCCGGAGTAGGGCTCAGGATTCTGAAGATTGGTGTAGGAATTTTTCATATGAGTACTGGCACCATAATCAACAATCCAGGTAGGTTGAGGAGACTGTGTACTTGCAACCATAGCAGAATGAGAGGAAGCACTGTAGTAATGTGAATTCATGCGCTGAGGGTAGTCTAGAGCATCATGCTCAAATTGTCGACATATTTGACATGGATTCTTTCTTCCAGAAGAGTTAAAATTGCTTCTACCATCACGATTGTAACGCTGATAGTTGTTACGAGAATAATTGGGACGAAAATTATTAGATCGGAAGTTACCTCGGCCTTGAACATATTTTGAGGTTGAGAAGTTTCGGCCTTTAGAGAAGTTGCGATCACTGCCACGACCTTGAGCAACAAAGGCTTGAGAATTTGGAGTAGGAAGAATTCCGGCAGTGGAATTGTTGGCCTGAATTTGCATATTTGAAGTAGGTTTCTTCTGATTTGCTAACTGAATCTCCTTGCTGAGAAGAAGACCGTGCAATTCATCAAGTGTGGTGGAGCCAAGCCGGAACTGGATCGCATCGACGAAGGAGTCATAATCTGGTGGTAATCCATGAAGTGTAACAGAAATGAGCTCAAAATCTTCAACCGGAGCTCCGGCACTGGCAAGTGCATCAGCGATCGCTTCAATTTGTTAAGGGTACTGAGCAGCTGTGGAATCACCTTTGAAATGCAACGAAGGCATGATCAAAGCTCATGAATATGCGATTGAGATGCTGCAGCGAGTCTTGATTCCAACTTGTCCAAAGTTCTCTGGAGTTCGTAATGCCAACAGTGTAGGGAATGATCGATTCAGAAAGTGTGGAATTTATCCAGATAAGGATGTTCTGATCATTTTCGAACCAAGAAACATATGCCGGATTGAGAACCTGATTTCCAGCAGCATCGGAGATGAATTGTGATGGAGGAGGCACCGATCCATCAAGAATTCCGGTGATATTATAGCGACGGAAGATCGAGCAAAGAGCGCACTCCAAGTGAGGTAGTTGGTAGTAGTCAGCTTGATCGGCACCATAGATCCAATATTCTGAATGGTAATTGAAGGCGTAGAGCTTGATCCTGAGATATGATCTGGATTCTAAGGATTGATCGGTGTGGCCGTCTCAGAGAAGGGAGAAGCCGAGGTCGCCATGGAAGATGGAAGAAGAAAGCTTAGCAAAAAAGCTTGGAGAGGAAGAAGAATGCTTAGGGAGGAAGAAAGCTCAGCAAAAAAAAAGGAGAGGGCGCGGGAATTAGGGTGAAGTCGTTAGACAGAAGGCTTTGGATACCATGTTGTGAAATGAATTTTCATTTCTTACAAAAAATAGATTACAATTGTGTTGCTTATATACATCATTTTCCACTCACACATAACTCTATCCTTCTAACTAACTTGCCACATGTCACAGCACTCTCAACTAATTAAACAACTTTAATACAGCCATGCAAACAGATTACACCCATGCAAAACACACATTACCTATTTCTAGGGTTTATTACAAACTGAATTTTCTACACTACATTCCTTAACACACTGGCTAGTCGGAGGCTAGCTTCATTAATTATGTGTCATTAGGACCAATGGTCTAATCTGCCCGACGACCTCACAGCCGGAGACACCATGAACATGTGGTAGCAACTCAACCTCATCCCCAGCCCTCCCTGCTGATGGCCCAGAAGCTCAATTCGGACGTCGTGTAGCAGGTGGGTGACAGAGAACTCCTAATCAGACCGAAGAACAAAGTCTTGGAGATATGTAAAGGGTTGGCAAGCAACCAGAACAACTGGGTATCATAGTCTCGGATTCGGGTTTATTACAACCTGAGTTATCAGCGGGTGGGCAATAAAGTCAACAATTAATGACTCATGATATGGGTGTTATCGTCTGCACCAAGTGCCTAATGGTCGCCGATTCGTGGAAGACACACCCGCCCAAGGTCAGTGCCGAGACGATGAGAAAGATTTAGGCAAGTATAAAACTTTTGGAAATTGTTATTAGCACTCTAAAAATCTCATTTGTCTCTCCAAACTTTTTATTATTAGAAAGAAAAATACACTTGTAAGGAGTGTAGAATGAGATTTTTGAAATGCTAATAACAATTCTCAAACTTTTTTAATTTTTTATATAGACTTATTTAATCTAGTTTTAAACTAATAAATTTATTTATTTTTTGTATTTCTCACCAACTTTAAGATCAACATGGATGACAAGGGGACTGGCGACTACATAGACTCGATGTGGAGGGAATGGTATAAGAAGTGGAAATACGAGCTACACTATTACTGCAAGACTTGTGAGTCTCTTGATACAGCTCTTAATCATAACGAAAAAATTTTGGTAAGTTTTATTTATATTATAATTTTAGTTCAATTTTTCTGTTTTCTTTTAGTTCGGTTAAATTAATATTTTGTAAATTACAACGTGAATCAACGGTAAATATGGCAACCAAGTAACTGGGAGAACAAGCAATACCTTCATCATCAAGTTCCCAACCTGTATCTTACTGGGTCGAGGAGGTTTTGGGGGAGACGCATGCTAATTATGGCAACTAGGTGGCGTACGACATTTTTGTAAGTATTTTGTTCTATATTTTAAATTAAATTTCATAACAATAAAAAATGTTTAAATTATTATCAATAATCTTAATTACCTTCTCGTTTTTTTTTCTTTTTGTAAACCTCTATGACGCAAAAAAAGGACAAGTACCTCGCCAACCTTTCCCAGCAGCAACAAGTGTGCCTATTGAAGAGCTGAAACTTGATCTAGAGGTGTCTCTACAGTTGCTGATGGATAGGGTTGGGCGCCGGAAAGGCAAGGAATTCTGCGGCCTAGGAGTGGGTTGGTTCGGGATCCCCTAAAACCCATATATTCCCCATCCCCAGCCGCATTCACCCAAATTCCATTTCGCCTGATTCCAACATCACCCCATATTGGCATCATCCCAGCCAATCCCGACCTTTTGCAAACAACACAGACCAAGCCCTTCAGCGAGGATTAGGCCTTCAAGGTGCTCAACACGATTTACAAATCCGACGGATGTGGTGTTCATCGCCGATCCGGAGGGTTCGTTGATGGACGCAGGAATCTGAATCAGACCCCAGTTCGTTGGGAAGGGCGGGATGAGATTGGTCAGTGATAAGCTCATATTTATACATATTTTACATCAAATTCTCTCGTCTTTTCTTAGTTAGTTTCTTATATTTTTGAGTTATTTACTTTGTTTTTGTATTTTATAGAATTTATCTAGCTAAGAAAATAAAATTAGCACAAGTAAGATTTTAAGTGACAAAATTCGTAAAAATTATTTTGCTCACTTATTTGATTTTTGTGGCTTTAGAAAAAAAAAATAATGTTGCGTGCGCATTTTGATCGTGGCAATTCATGAATCACAAATTTCTGATAATATAAATTTTTAGGTGCGTCTGTGCGATTTGAATAAGAGAGCACTGGAGGAGGAAAGTTGACTTGGGCAGCTGATGGAAGGAAAAATAAAGAAATAAAAGAGTGGAGAGCACTGCAGAAAGAAGTGGAAGGCGTGCGGGTATAAAATAATAAAAGAAGACACAAACGTGGGAGAGCATAATAGCTGCTTGGTGCAGCTGGCAAGATAAAGAGAAGAAATAAAAGGGGGAATCAAAGCAGCTGGCAGAGGGGGGACGTGCTGCCTTGTGCAGCTTGCGAGAGCAGGTGCAAGCAGCTGGAAAGAAGAGACAGCTGGGAGGTCAGTGCAGGCTGGCGCAAAGAATAAAAAGAATAAGAAGAAGGAAGCCAGGAAGCGAGAAGTGGGGGGACGGACAGCTGCCTTGCGCAGCTAAGGAGGTGGACACGCGGAAGTTGGCGGGGAGGAGAAGACGTGGGAGAGCTGCCTTAGGAGCAGGCGCGAGCTGGCGGGCAGCAAGGCAGGCCACACCACGCAGGACAGCAGAGGAAAGAAGGGGAGCGAGAGAAGAAGCCAAGTGACGCAGAGTTCGTGTGAGAAGGCAGGAGACAGACGAAGAAGAGGACTTCAGCGGGAAATAAAGGGAAGGCAGCTGACGCAAGAGAGGAGACAGCTCGCAGGATAGGCAGCGAGAAAAACAAAAACGGCAAGCTGCCTTTGCAGCTTGAGAGCACAGTGGCGCAGAAAAGCTGTCTTTTCTCTCGGTGTTATTCTTCCTCCAAACTTATGTTTTATTTTATGGTTTAATTAATGAATAATGTGTAATTAATTTATGTTTAGTTAGAGGGGAATTTGAAACCATGGATAAATGTTTATTATGATTTGATTTACTCCAGTTATGAATTCTTGAACGTTGGATGTGGTTTACTTTTCTGTGTTGATTAAGAACTTGTTTATGTATGTGGGTTGAGGGTCGACACTTAATTTGCATGCTTAGACTTGATGCTAGGATATAAGGGAATTTCACCTAATCGTTATGAACTTATATTCATGAGTAGTAAAAATCGGTAGTCACGATTGTGTTTAGTAAACCCTAGGTTGGATTAACATGCATATTCCATAGTTATGAATGCCTAGTCGATGCTTATGATTTTCATAGAACTTAATGATTCTTGCTTGTATCTCTATTATGCAATTCATGTAGGGAACTTGTAGGGAATGTTTTGGGTTGTCGTATGCAATCATCCAACCCAATAACTTGTGGAAAATCTGAAGGTTAATTTAAGCGGACCTAATTAACTTGGAGCGTTGTCATTTATTCGTTTGTTGAAATCATAACTGGGAATTAAATTATATGCATTTGTTCATGTGTGGATAAGGAACCCTCTAACTAGTGTCTCATCATTTTAATTCTATAAAATATATTTTCTTTGAAGTTTGTTTTTAAGTTTCTGTTTTAAATTCAATTTCGTCAAAAATCAATCCCCCGTTTATTTTAAAGTGTTAGATTTGTTAGAAATAAATTTAGTTTGTGTTTTCTTGAGTCTTGAATTATTTTGAGTCTTTGGATTTGTTTTGGTTTATTTGTTAGTTTTATTTTGAGTAATTCTAGTTAAGTGTTTTGATTTTAGTTTAGTGTTTTAAATTTTGTTTTTACGTTTTTAATTTAATTTTACCTTGGTTAGCATCTCTAGTTAATCCCCGGCCTAGAACGATCCCTACTTACATCATTACTACAATTGTCACAAATAGGGTTTAATTTGTGCGTTAAGTTATTTTCGCATCAGTCAGCGTCATCCGAGAGTTCCTCACCGGCGACAACCTCAGAGTCGATTCACCACCTTTGCAGTTGCTACTCCGCCCTTCACTCTTACTTCAGTGTAGAAACTCATTCACACCCATCTGGTATTTTAATCAAAATTTTGGAATCCTAGATCTGCCCAACGGAAGGGACGAGAAGGGAGGCGTGCTACAGGAAGACAATTTTCTTAGGTCTGGAGAGCCTGCCGCCACGGGTGAGGCGCAACAGAAGTGGGTCGCTGGGAACGAATCTAACAAGTCTGTCGAGGATCCTCAGCGTCGACATGTCGAGATCCCAGATGCTGCCATTATCCCTTTACAAAACCTTATGCACCTCTTTAAACCCATTTGACATGGCAGATGGATATCTATGTGTCCAAGTTTTGGAGGGAGTAGGCTGACGTGTAATGGGGTCCACTACTGCAACATCATTTCTTAATGGACCAATGAATGAAAATGTAACAGAGGTATTATATTGAAATAAAATAGTATGTGAGGTATGAAAGTGAATTTTTTTAAGATAATGTATAAGGTTGCAATAGACCTCAAACCTGAGGTGGTAAAGTGTAATTTACCCATAAATTAACTTTTTAAAGTTGTCATTAGCTTTAGCGTTTTAAAATAATATAAGTAGAATTAAATAAATTATTTACTATAAATATTGTTTTAAAAACGAATTTTTTAAGGGGTGTAATATCCACACACCCATTTTTACTTCTCTCACACCTTTTTGGTTTTCAGCCGTCGGATCATATGAATTGAAGAAGATCAACAAACAAAAATTAACAAGGGGTGTGTGAGAAGTAAAAATGGATGTGTGGATAGCACACCCCTTTTTAAAAAGAAATGGAAAAGGTTAGCCTGACAAATAATTTCGTAAAGCAGACTTTGTACTATATTTTTATTTTGGTTTTAAACAGTTACCTGGTGACATTTTCGTTGGGCCAAATTTTTAATATTATTTATTTAGTGCAAGGCAACGAAATCTCTCAGTTAGACAAGATAATTTCGACGGGTCAAAATGGTCACTGCATTGTTGTGCGACAACTTTATTCGACGGACAAACTCTGTTTCACCTGATGAATTTCTATTTTTATCATGTAAAGCTATACTAGGGGTGGAGAACTGGACTAAGCCTCACAATGTGCTAACAATAATGTGGTTCAAATTCATCTTTGGCGAGAATTAAACCTAAGACTTCTCACTTACAAGTGAAGAAGAATATCACTAGATCGTATTACTAAGTAGCTCTACAACAATATATTTATATCAAGAGAATAATTTGATTACGTGCACGCTAATTTAAAAATAAAATTACAATTTAGGGCATTTGTCTCTGTACCATTCAAGAAGGGTAAATTACACTTTACCACCTCATGTTTAAGGTCTATTGCAACCTCATACAACATCTTCAAAAAAAATTACTTTCATACCTCACATACTATTTTATTTCAATATAATACACTCATTACATTTTTCATCCATTGATCCCTTAAAAGATGACATGGTTGCCACATTTGTGTCACGTGGCTGCCAAATTTGTGGCATGTGGCAAAAAAATAATTTTGTATTCATTAAAAATATTATAATATTGACCCTATTTAAATAATTAAAAAAAAAAAAGGCAAAACAGAAAAGAGTGGAGGAAAGGGAGGTGGGTCGGGTCCCCGGGGGGTGAAGAGAGTGGAGGAGAGGGAGGTGGGTCGGGGGAATGGTTTCTGGGTTTAAGTTTTGCTTTTTTTTTTTAATAGGATCAATATTATAATATTTTTAATGCATAAAAAAATTATTTTTTTGTTACGTGGCACAAATTTGGCAGCCATGTCAGCTCTTAACGGATCAATGGATGAAAAATGTAACAGATGTATTATATTGAAATAAAATAGTACGTAAGGTATGAAAGTGAATTTTTTTTTAAAATGTTATATGAGATTGCAATAGACCTCAAACATGAGGTGGTAAAATATAATTTACCCTAATCATGACAATTGCCTATTGGAAAAATTGGCGATAAAATTACAACTACGGCCTTTATGTGTGTTCCATTCAAGAATCATGACTATTGACTATTGGACCCTACCATATGGCCACTCAAATCGACCACCACTCTTCACCGTTGAGATGTGGAAAAAAGAGACCCCATATAATCTAAACCCTACCTTTTAATGTAAAGCATAAACTTTTTATTTGTTTTTTGCTTTTTTGGTCGACCAAAAAATATTTATAGTCTCGTCCTTTTGTTGTGGGAGCTAACCCATTACCCTAAATAAAGTAAAAGGTCAAGCAATAATGCAATGTCTTCAATCCGACTACAAGCCATTTAGTACAATAATTTAATGATATTCTAATTATTTGTAAATTAAATGCCTTAATTTATTATGAAATTTAACACACTCTTCTACTTTTTTTAATATAAGATAATATGGATCTTAGAGTAAAAAATCCGATCCCAGATCTGTAAAATGGAACAGACACGAGCGGACACGTACAGCGTCAGGCGTCCTCAACTTCTCATGCCAACCTCCTTGATACGCGTCACAAACCCAGTATACACGCCACCACCTCCCTATAAATATCTCTGAAAATCTTCCCCTGATCAACAAACCTGCAAGTCTTTGAAGTCTCTCTTGGATTCGATCAAAAATCTTGTTTTTTGTTGGCTTGCGTTTGAAAAATGGCCGAAGAAAGTTTCATGGATAAGGCCAAGAACTTCGTTGCAGAAAAGATAGGAAACATGGCGAAGCCAGAAGCAGAAGTCACAGATGTTGATTTCAAGAAGGTGAGTTTGAGCTCTGTGGAGTACCTTGCCAAGGTATCCGTGACCAATCCCTACAGCCACTCCATCCCCATATGTGATATCAAATACACCCTCAAAAGCGTTAACAGGTTCCATTTCTCACTTTTTAACACTGCTCAATTGGGTTCTTTGATTTCTGGCTGCTAAAATCTTTACGAAGTTCCGCTTTCGTGCATATATTTCTAGCTGTGTCGAATCTGATCCGTGTAATTTGACAATTGTTTCGATCCGAGGACACATATTTAGCACCTGTTGATTTCTTCGCTAAATCCGTCAAGTTTGCCCTAGCATTTACTTTTGACCATTTCGTCACAAGAAACCAACAGAAGTGGACAAATGTCCTCGGATTAGAACAGTTTACAAACTAGGTGAATCAAATTTGATGCAATTAAAGATGCAATTGAAAAGTCGTTTGTACTGCAGTCTGTTGGAGGTAAGTAGGAAGTTTTAGGTTCGATTGAGTAAAACAAGCTGTAGTGCGCTAGCATGCGTACTCTTCCTCTATCTCCGGGCGAGACTTTATCCAGATCTATAGATCTTCCCATCATCAAAGCAAGAGTTTAATCTCCATTCAAAGTCGTTTTATAAAAATAAAATAAAATTAAAAGCGGTGGGTTGACTTTGTGTTTAGAACTACTACCTTCAACCCATTGCGTCTTAGTTCAAACCGTTTCCATTTAGTTTTAGTTTAAACAAATGTAGAACACCGTTTTTATTAGAAAAAAATAAAATAAAACTTGTGGATTTAATTGAAAATACATGGATAATAGTGAAAACTTTGGGAAAATTAGATGGCTAAAACGCGTTTTGCGCATTTCCTTTTTCCTTAATTTGTGGTTTGATTTTGTGTATACATGTGGATTTGCAGGGAGATTGCATCCGGGACTATACCGGACCCTGGATCCATAAAGGCAAGTGATGTAACTGTGCTGGAGGTGCTATTGAAGGTTCCACACAGCATATTGTTGACATTGGTAAAGGATCTGGGTGCAGACTGGGACTTCGACTATGAATTGGACATAGGCCTCATCATTGACCTACCCGTCATCGGCAACTTTACCATTCCACTCAACAAGAAGGGAGAGTTCAAGCTTCCCTCCCTCTTCTAATCATCATTTCTCTTGGGATTCAATTATTTTGCTACTATTTTATGTTATGTTATCTTACGTTTGTTGTTCTTTAATCATGGAATGGATGAGGATTTGCGTGGTGCTAGTCATGTTTTCATCCAATTGAGGGAGAATAAAGTAACCTTCATAACAACCACAACTCACATTTTCCTTTGGCCAAATTGCACTCTAGTTTACTTCTTTATGCAAATGTTCGTTTCATTTTCTTGTCGCATTGTAGTTTGAGCATCTTCCGAAATATCTTAAATTTTTGCTAAATTAGCTAGTAAACGGTGTTGCAAATTTATTTTAGTGCGTTTAATTTAGGGTAAAAGACTGTTTACTACCCTCATGTTTCATGGTTTTCAACATTTAGTACATCAAGTTTTTTTCGTCTCAGAGTCATACCTAAGTGTAAATTTTGGGACAGTCTCATACATCCGTTAGTCAAACTGTTAAATTTGCCGTTAATTGTGACGTGGCGCCCATGTGGACAATGACGTGGCGCCACGTGTCAGCCACGTCTTTTCTTTTTTTTTTTTTTTTTTTTTTTTTTTTTTTTTTTTTTTTTCTTTCTTTCTTCTTCTTCCTTCTTTCTTCTTCTTCTTCTTCCACCCGACTGCAAACTTTTTTTTTTTTTTTTTTTTCTTCCTCCTTCTCCTTCTTCCTTCCTCCTTCTTCCTTACCCTTCTTCTCCTTCCTCCTTCTTCCTTCTTCTTCCTTCTCCTTTTTCTTCCTCCGAATCTGGGGAATTTTTTTTTTTTTTTTTTTTTTTTTTTTTCTTTCTTCTTCTTCTTTCTTCTTTCTTCTTCTTCTTCCTCTTCTTCCACCCGACTGAAAACTTTTTTTTTTTTTTTTCTTCTTCCTTCTTCTTCCTTCTCCTTCTCCTTCTCCTTTTTCTTCCTCCGAATCTGGGGAATATTTTTTTTTTTTTTTTTTTTTTCTCTTTCTTCTTCTTTCTTCTTCCTTCTTCTTCTTCTTCTTCTTCTTCTTCCACCTGACTGCAAACTCTTTTTTTTTTCTTCCTCCTTCTCCTTCTTCCTTTCTCCTTCTTCTCCTTCTTCTTCTTCTTCTTCTTCTTCTTCTTCCTCCGAATCTGCCCAAATTCGGCTTTTTTTTTTTTTTTTTTTTTTTTTCTTTCTTCTTTCTTCTTCTTCTTCCTCCGACTGCAACTTTTTTTCCTTCCTCCTTCTTCTTCCTTCTTCCTTCTTCTTCTTCTTCTTCCTTCTTCCTTCCTCCTTCCTCCTTCCTCTTCATCTTCCTCAAAAAAAAAAAAAAAAAAAAAAAAAACCGAATCTGGGCAGATTCGGAGGAAGAAGAAGAAGAAGAAGAAGAGGAAGGAAGAAGGAGGAAGAAGAAAGAAAGAAAAAAAAAATCCCCAGATTCGGAGGAAGAAGAAGGAAGAAGGAGAAGAAGGGGAAGGAAGGAGAAGGAGGAAGGAAAAAAAAATGTTGCAGTCGGGTGGAAGAAGAAGAAGAAGAAGAAGAAAAGAAGAAAGAAAAAAAAAATGTCACAAAAAAAAAAAAAACATGGCTGACACGTGGCGCCACGTCATTGTCCACATGGGCGCCACGTCACAATTAACGGCAAATTTAACAGTTTGACTAACGGATGTATGAGACTGTCCCAAAATTTACACTTTAGGTATGACTCTGAGACGAAAAAAACTTGATGTACTAAATGTTGAAAACCATGAAACATGAGGGTAGTAAACAGTCTTTTACCCTTTAATTTAACATCTTCAACAACTCTTTGCTTTAATAAAAAATCACCTTTTACTCTCAATAATTTTAATATTTCATTCTTTTTTAGGGAGCTATACGTGTGCAGATAAAAATACAATATACATTTCACACAATTCCACTAGTTTTCAAACATTTTAACGAGGACAAAAGCGCAAAACAACCTAAAACCAGTCCAAAAGCATGAACAAACTTTAACAGGTCCATTACTAAACGGCCCAATATTAAACACAGAATCGATAAAATAAATGAATTGCCATTACGCCTTTACCAAAACCTCTAAACTGACGTCATATTCTTTATCCTCCATTTTCCGAATCTCTCACTCGAAGCTACTTCTTTCAAAGACCTAGATCCACTACAAAAATTTTGAGATTTCTACATTTCTCCAAACTACTGACCGACGAAGTTTATACAGATTGACTGAAGAAGTTTTAGCAAATTGCCGACGATAAAGTCGACCATTTTCTAAAAAGAACTCGAGGGACATTTCTGCATGATCAGTTCTCCCATTTGGAAAAATGTAATCCACAACTCATAACTTGTTTTTATAAATCCAACTGGTCCTTAAAAAACTTAGATCCACTATACAAAAGACAACCATTTTTTTCACAATATCAATTGGGATACTTTGGATGCGGTCTCTAATCCTTAACATTCTTTGATTAAAACCTTAATAGTATTCAAAGTTTGATCAAGGTCCCTTGACTTTGTACACCTCATTATATTACTATTAATATTTATATTTTTTATAGTTTTGACATTAATTGTTTGATATTTTATGATATTTATAATCCTATAAATTTAAAATCCCTCATTATAATACTATTAGAAACGGTTACAATAAAAAAATTCAAACATTTTGATTGAATAAATGGATAAAAACTATGTAAAAATAAGAAATAATAAATGGCAAAAGAATGTATCCATAGTGTTAAAAAAATTGGTACATTTTACAAAAAAATTGGTACATTTCACATATAACAAAGTGGTACATTAATAAAGAAGAATGGGTACATTATAAATAATTAGGGTACAGATAAAAGATTTAAAATTATGAGTACAAATGAATTTTTTAAAAATATAGTCGCTAAAAGAAATTAATACATGGGTACAAAATAAAACTAAAAAGAAAATACTACAAATTTAAAAAAAAAATGTTGCAAATTAAAAGTGGGTACAAACTAAAAATATAAATACATGATACAAAGTTTAGGCATAAAACATAAGTATACCATATGTAATTTTTCTATCATTGATTAAATATACAATGTCACGTGACGGTATACACATGGGTACAAACACAAATAAAACTTTAAAAAATATGGGCACAAAAAGAAACTAATATATGGGTACAAATTAAAAATGAAAAGAAAATTGGTACAAATTAAAAAATATTTACAAATTAAAAATAGGTACAAACTAAATATAAAAATATATGATAAAAAAATTTAGCCATAAATATAAATATACTAATTGTAACATTTTTAACACTAAAGGAATATATTTAAAAATAAAAAATATTTTATTATTCAAATAATTAATGATGTTATTAATACCCAAGGACCTTGATAAAAAATTGAAAATGAATAGGATTTTAATCAATGGAGTAACAAAAAGAATGATGTAAACCTAATTTTCCCATATCAATTTGGAAAAAAAAATTAGTTTTGAAACTAAAAAAAAAAAACCCCACCATTTCAAAAGAAACTAAACTCATTCATTTATGCCCGAACACTTTCATTTCGCCAGAAGTCCACTGGTTTTTTCTTCATGATAAGTTTCTCTCTTTTATAAAAGGGAACTTTAACGAAAAGCACCCGGTACTGTTCACTTTAACGAAAAACCACGTTTTTACACTAAAAAGTCAATCCTGGTACTATTCACTTTACTCTTTGTTTTGTCCTTATCATTAAAACTCAAAGTTTTCAAGCCTTTTTCATTAGTTTTCCTTTTAAAAAATGTAAACCCCCACCCAAAACTTGTTATTTTACAAATTTGAATGCGCAAAAATCTTATGCGGTTATTTCTGCAGGATCAGTTCCTCCCTTTCAAAAAATGTAAACCCCCACCAAAAACTTGTTATTTTATAACTTATATTTCTTCAAAATCAATTTATCCCTTGAGATGTAGTCTGTGTTAGTCTATTGATATGTAAAATCCGTAAATCTTATTATTGCATTTGTGTAAGATCAGTTTCAGATTTCAAAATACGTAGAAGCAGTTTGTGTGAGATACTTCACAAAAATCTTTGTAGGCGTGTGAAAATTTGATTTTTATTATAATTTAACCAAAAATATGTAGAAACAGTTTATGTTAGACTATATCCATATGGAAAATCAATTTATGTAAGATTAGTATCAAATTTTATGTTCTTAGTTTATTTTTTGTAAGATCAGTTTCAGATTTTTTTATTGGAAGCAGTTTCATTCTAAACTGATGTGAAATCAATGTGTGTGAAACTACATTTTTGTTTTTTTATGGAAAAATAAATTCATTCAAAGAGAGAAACCACAAATACAACCGCTACCAGTACAATCGAAGAGAAAAGCATTTCTAGCAGTAGTGGGTAAAGTCCTATCCCAAATAAAAGTATCATGAATGGAGTGCCCTACGCTAGTAATGGCATCAACAAGAAAATTCGCCTCCTGAAAGACATGAGCCCAAGATATAGAAGAAAATGATCGTGCAAGCAAGCTGATGTCCTCGATAATAGTCTTCAATCACCAAGGCATTCTGCACTTGTTTAAAATAGAATCGATGACAAGCTTGGAATCACCTTCAACACAGATATCCTTAAAACCTTTGACTTTTGCAAACTTCAACGCATCACGTAAGGCAAGAGCTTCAGCAACAGATATTGTATTCTCTCCAAGATTGCGAGTCCCAGCAACAATAGGAGACCCATTATGATCTCTGGTGACAAAACCTACAGCCGCTTGAGATCCCACCACTGAACCGTCAAAAATAATTTTGAGCCAAGATGCACAAGGGGCTTTCCACTTAATAATCTGAGAACATCCATGAACAACATCGAAATTACGAATTGATCTTGAGCTTTTATTAGTGTTGTAGTACTCACTACCAATTGTAGTAGCCACCATTGGAACTCTAGCAGGGTGGACCTTACAACTATCATTCCATATTTGCCAACAAATAAGGAGAGCCTTACGAAGATCAGACAATTATGCCTCATCATTAGCACTCAATTGAGATAGCCAATCAATTAAATCCAACTCGACACCAACAGGGTTAGGGCCAGAGAAAATTCACAAACTTCTTGAGCATAGATACATCTAACAAAAAGATGTTGTTGATTTTCTTCATCAGCATTACAAAAAGGACAAACAGGATTAGTATTAGGAAAGAACCTATGCAATCTCACTCGAGTTTGGAGTCTCCCACGAAAGAGAAGCCAACAAAACATTTTTATCTTTTGAGGAATTAACAGTTTCCACATTTTATTCAACAAAACAGCTGAAGGGTGTACTCTTTGGTGCTCAACTTGCAACCAAGTTGCAGACTTAACAGTGAATTCACCATTAGTAGACGGACCCCAAATAAACTCATCTTGCCTTTCATGCAAAGGAAGATGAATACTAAATATCTTTCTTACAATACCAATGTCCAACATACTCATTAATAAGGTCTTGTTCCAACTGTAATTAGCAATAAAATCACAAACTCTCACATTCCAATCAATATTCACTCTTTGAGATTCGGGTAAGAGATGAAAAATAGGGAAAGGAAAAACCCAGTTATAGGTCCAGAATTGAATATCCTTGCCATTTCCCACAATCCATCTCAGACCTTTTAAAAGAATATCCCTAGAATTCAAGACACCTTTCCAAGCCAAAAAATGGTCAACTATCTTTATCAATAATAACCTTCCAAGCAAGCTTCGCTAAGGAAGCGTTATTAAATGGCCAACTCTTCTTATACCAAGACCACCCATAGATTTAGGAGTACAAACATCCTTCCAGGCCACGAGGGCCATTTTAGTTTCCTTACCCCAAAGAAAAGTTCTACACTCTTTGTCCAAAGTATCAGTTATTTTATTAGGGCATTTAAAACAAGCCATGACATGATTAGGCATGCCAGATAAATTGGATTTTATTAAAGTTAGTTTCCCAGCCCTAGAAAGGGTATTTGCCTTTCAACCTGCAAGTTTCTTTTTTATTCTGAGAATAAGTTCTTTAGAGTTGACGGGATCTTTCCAAAAAATTATATTGTGAATTCCCAAGTACTTACCAATAGTTGTTTTATGCTGAATTTGCAGGATGGTAACTATATCGTTTCTTAAACTACTAGTGGTATTATTAGAAAAATAGAGAGACGATTTGTTGAAATTAATCTTTTGGCCAAAGGCAGAAGAAAACTTACTGAGGGTATTCATGATGCTCCTTGCTGCTTTACAGGAGGCTTTACTAAAAATTAAACGACCATCTGTAAAAACAAGGTTAGAAATTCTGAACCCTAAAGGAGAAATACCAACCTGATTTTTAGAATTACAAGCTAACAAATTTAGTTGTCTAATTAAAGGCTCCATGCATAAAATGAAGATGTAAGGGGATAAAGGATCACCCTGCCTGATTCCCTGTGAAGGATAAAAATAACCCTTTGTTTCTCCATTAATCAAGACAGAGAAGGAGGTTGAAGTGACACACTCCATGACCAGCTTAATCCAATTGTGGTGGAAACCAAAATTACTAAGCACCATTCGAATATAGTCCCAATTAAGCATATCGTAGGCTTTCTCAAGGTCCAATTTAATGGCCATGGAACCCAACCTGCCTTTTTTATTCTTAAATCCAGAAAAAATTTCGTGAGCAATAAGAATGTTGTCATGGATTGATTTTCCTGGGGCAAAAGCACCTTGATTTTTAGATATACACTGTGCAAGCAGAAGTTTAAGCCTAGAAATGATAATTTTTGGTATAATTTTGTAAATAACATTGCATAAGCTAATAGGCCTATAATGATTAACAGTCTCAGGGCTCTCAACTTTCGGGATTAGGGCAATATTAGTATGATTAATCAGTTTAAGACTTGAGCAATTATCAAAGAAATCTCTAACCAATTCAGTAACAGAATGCTTAACAGTGGACCAACAATGTTGAAAAAAGGTAGCATGCAACCCATCAAGTCCCGGGGCCTTTAAGCTTCCAATATTGTTCACAGCACAGCCATCCAAACTTCATTTCCAGAGACTTCCTTCAGTAAATCAATATTGGGTAAATTACAAAAAACTTCCTCAACTATTGGTTTACTATCATACCTCATCTTTCAAAATTGACAATGTCATACCTCATTTTTAGAATTTGGTCAAATGTTATACCTTCAGTTACTTGGCCGTGAATTTTTCAGTTAAATGTTGACGTGGCTTGATTCGGGGCCTATTTTCTATTAAAAAAATTAATAAAAACTAAAAAAAAATTATTTAATATTTTTAAATATTAAAATAATAAAGAAAAGTAGAAAAAAAAATTTCTTTTCTTTCTCTCTTCTTCTTCTTCTTCTGCAAGTTGGGTGGGTGGGGGAGGGGTTGGGACGGATGAACTGGGTTTCCTTTTTTTTTTTTTTTTTTTCCTTTCTTCTTCTTCTTTCTGGGTTGCAGCGCTTGGGGGCGAGGGGGGGGAGGGACGAACTGGGTTTCCTTCTTTTTTTTTTCTTTTTTTTTTCTCTCTTTCTCTCTTCTTCTTCTACAAGTTAGGGTGGGGAGGGATGGATGAACTGGGTTTCCTTCTTCTTCTTCTTCTTCTTTTTTTCCTTATCTCTCTTCTTTTTCTTCTTCTTCTTCTGCAGGTTGGCGGTGGTGGATTTGGGTTGCAGGTGTGGGAGGGATCGAGGTTTTCGGAGCGGGGGTGGGGGGGGGGTGGGGGTGATGGGATCTTGGGGGGGGGGAGGGGGGTTGGTGCGGTGATGATATTCTTGGGGGGGTGACGAGATCTGGGCGGACGGACGGACGAACGGACGAACGGACGAACTGGATTTCCTTTTTTTTTTCCTTTCTTCTTCTTCTTCTTCTTCTTTCTGGGTTGCAGGTTAGCTTGGGGGGGGAGGGACGAATTGGGTTTCCTTTTCTTTTTCTCTCTCTCTCTCTCTCTCTCTCTCTCTCTCTCTCTCTTCTTCTTCTTCTTCTTATGCAGGTTGGGTTGGGGGGGGGAACGGACGAACTGGGTTTCCTTCTTCTTCTTTTTTTTCCCTTCTCTTTCTTCTTCCTTCTTCTTCTGCAGGTTAGGGGGTGGTGGATTTGGGTCGCAGGTGTGGGAGGGATCGGGGTTTTGGGAAGGGGGTGGGGGTTAGTGGGGTGATGGGATCTTGGGATCTGGGGGGGAGGGGGTTGGTGCAGTGATGATATTTTTGGGGGGTGTGACGGGATTCTGGGGGGGGGGGAGGGGGTTGATGGGTTTTCAATTTTTTTTTTTTTTTTTTTTTTTGTTGAATATTAATCAGGTAGGGGGGAGATGAAGGGGAGAAAGGACAAACTGAGGGTTTTTTTTTTATTTTTTTTTTTACTTTTCTGTATTATTTTAATATTAAATAAATTTTTTTTTAGTTTTTAATAATTTTTTAATAGAAAGTGGGTCATGAATCAAGCCACGTCAGCATTTAACTGAAAAAATTCACGGCCAAGTAACGGAAGGTATAACATTTGACCAAATTCGTAAGATGAGGTATGACATTGTCAATTTTAAAAGATGAGATATGAAAGTGTCGTGACACCAATAGTTGAGATAGTTTTTTGTCATTTACCCATCAATATTTTGTGAATTAGTTATGCACGGATTAATAATGTCAATAAAGCTACTCACATCACTGGATTGGGAGTATGGGAGCAGGAAAAACGCAGTTTAAAATCCTGGACAAAAACCTCATCCATACCCTCACCCCCATTCCACCAAATATCATTAGCATCTCTGACCCTTTGTATTTCATTTCTCCTTCTTCTAATAGTAGCATGAGTTTGAAAGTACTTCGTATTTTTGTCCCCTAAATGTAACCAATTATCTCTAGCCTTTTGAGCCCACATGATTTCCTCATCCCTTAGAGACTTAATGAGTTGTTCAAAAATATTCTTTTCCTCCTCAAGAAGTTGAGGGTTAGGATTATCAACCATTGTCTTGGATTGAATATCACTTAAACTATGCTGCAGGTTTCTTATTTTCAAGGTAATGTTACTAAACACTTGTTTGTTCCAAATACTAATCAAATGCTTAAAAGTACCAGCACAAGCTCTAAAATGATCATTAGGATTGCCATCAAAATGGCACACCCAGGTCTTTTTAACCATATCTTGAAACTCAGGGTGTTGAATCCACATAGCCTCAAACTTAAAAGGAAACCTTCTTCGAGGCCAAGTTTTATACAAGGTTAAATAAATAGGACTATGGTCAGACCCAAAGATAGGGAAGTTATGCAAATTAAAATCGGGAAAAAGATTCAACCAGCTGGGATTAGCAAGGGCTCTATCAAGTCTTTCAAAAATCACAATGTGGTCCTTATGACAATTAGACCAAATAAATGGAACACCAGAAGCAAGCAAAGAAACTAATCATATAATTATTCGCACTTTGAGTTCCACCAATTTTTTCCTCTTAAGAAAGAATTGCATTGAAGTCCCCAATTAGCATCCAAGGTTTATCAATAGGGTCTAACAAAAGAATTTCAAGCCACAATTGTAGTTGTAGTTCATTTTGGGGGTAAGCATAAACAAAAGTAACGTACCACTCTATATCCAACTTTATGTCCTTCATGGTACAGTGAATGAATCTAGACTGAAATGCAATAACATTGATAGAAATAACATCTGAGTTTACATCACTTGTGTGAAAAAATCATTGAGAAATGCCAGTTTAATTCTTAGTCAAATTTGCAACATTAGTTTCAAAATAATATGCAAGTTTAATATTGATGTGTATTTAAACTAACCTAAATAATAGATTAATTTAAACCAAATTAAACTCTCAAGCGTACGAATCAATTGTAGTAATATATACAAATACAAGGTCGATCCCACATGGATTGCTTTAACACCAATTTAACCAATTAATCACGCTAGACTTAATTAAACAAACAAAGGGTAGATTGAATTGAATAATTGATCAAGACTATAATTAACAAGAAAAAGGAAAGACAATTAATTAAAATAAACAAACGACACAAGAAGAAATTAAGAAACAATGGAAGTCTAAGGTTATGAATCCGCCAACAACAAGCCTATTTACTTTTCCTAGAGCCAACTACTATCCAATTACTATGCCAATGTTAAAGGTTGTTCTTTCTAAGGTATGAATTAATCCGTGGTCAGGCATCATGTCACATCCCGGCCCGGGGCGGATCACTTCCCAGGCCCGCTCCACCACCGTAGCACGATATTGTTCGCTTTGGGCTTATCATTCCCTCACGGTTTTGTTTTTGGGAACTCACGAGCAACTTCCCAGTGAGTCACCCATCCTGGGAGTGCTCTGGCCTCCTTCTCGCTTAACTTCGGAGTTCCGATGGAACCCGAAGCCAGTGAGCTCCCAAAATGCCTCGTGCTGCTAGGTAGGGATGGGAATATAGATTTAAGGATCACTCCCCTGGGCGATGTGGGATGTTACAATCCACCCCCCTTAGGGGCCCGAAGTCCTCGTCGGCACACTTCCGGCCAAGGATTGGCTCTGATACCATTTTGTCACATCCCGGCCTGGGGCGGATCACTTCCCGGGCCCACTCCACCACCGTAGCACGATATTGTCCGCTTTGGGCTTACCATTCCCTCACGGTTTTGTTTTTGGGAACTCACGAGCAACTTCCCAATGGGTCACCCATCCTGGGAGTGCTCTGGCCTCCTTCTCGCTTAACTTCGGAGTTCCAATGGAACCCGAAGCCAGTGAGCTCCCAAAAGGCCTCGTGCTAGGTAGGGATGAGAATATACATTTAAAGATCACTCCCATGGGCGATGTGGGATGTTACACATCAACTCTTGTATCTCTACATGATAATTATATCCTATTGGTTAGGCATACAATTAAACACATAAAAACCCATTAAGCATAGAAGAATCATGTCAACCAAGTATGACTAGCTTGATATTGGTCATCCTCACTAGTTTGTCTACTCTTCTTAATCTTAGTTCCAATAAACCTAATTGATTGGTCATCCTCATAGATTTATCTAAATATCTAGATGCAAAATTCCTAAAGGTGATCAGTCATTAGAAATTCGAACCTAGAATATAATATCCGCAAAGATTAAGAATATAACATAGCATATAATCGGATAATAATTAACAAAGTACTTCGTAAATATTCATGTCATGGCTTCATCACAAACCTTAGAAAATAACTTAGTTACACATAGAAATAAAAATAAAAGAAAGACAAAACCCGGAGTCCATGACAAAGCACGTGCCTAAGCTCTTCTTCACAAATTGTGGAGATGGTGAACGGTAGTATGGTGTGGGTGATGTCGAGGGATGCGGGGTGGATGGATATCTTAGAGAGAGCTTAGGGCACCTTATTTATGCTAGAAAAACCCTAAAAGGTCTGGGAGAAACTCTCCTAAATAAAAGAAACTCCTAAACAATTAATGACACAAACTAGGAAAGAATCCTTCTTGGCTTGGGAAACACGTTATCTGTCTTGCATGCCAGTTTTGGGGTCGATTTATGTTCTGGAACATTCTGTAAAAATATGGGAAATGTAGCTTTATCTCTTATCTTTCCAGGCATATATCGTACGCCACTAGGAAAAATCGGGAAAGCCTCCAAATCTTCATTCTCCCACAGCTGCGCAATTCTGACAGGAAAACAACTTCTGCAGGATTGATTTTGAAACTGGAATGAATGGCTTCAAGGAAAATTATGAAATTCGGACACAACGATCTTCAGGCTCTTAGCTTCCTTCTCCAATTGGCCTCTCATCAAAACTCCTCCGGAAAGTCAAGTTATCACCAAAAACGTTCTAAGTGTGCAGAAAATATGATCAATTCCTTAACAAAACTTAGGGATAATAAAACTCCTCCGGAAAGTAATAAAACTCTTTTATAATCAATTCCTTAACAAAACTTAGGGATAATTAACATGAAAATATGATAAATAATGCACCTATCAAATATATGCACTCATGTAATGTCAGCTTCAACACATTCAAAAGTTTCTATCGCATCACTTTCAAAACAATATGAAACAAATATGTTAGAACATGTATACCATTAGTTTGTGTTATTATTAAATTATGTAAGATCAATTTTAATGATTCCACATCACGCTTAACTGAGGCAAGTTACAAATTATTGTAATCATTCAATCATTGCTAAATTGGAGTCATTGATTCATCTAGAATGCTTCCTAAAACGTGCTAATTCCTCCAAAGTATTTCAGGCGATGCCGGAAACGAACCAAGGGAACTGAGTAATTCCATCGAGCCCCAAATTCAACTCAATTAAAAAAGGTCCCAACACAAACAATGCAAAGAAGTGCCTCATTCCTTTCTTCTTGCAAGGCCCACTGACTCCAGGACCAAGTAAGGCACTCTGCCGCATCATCCCAAGAAAGGAATCAAGTGGGCATGCTCTAGTGTCCCTTCGTTGCCACATATAGGCCAAAGAACGGAGGGACAACTAGCAGGTCTAATCAGAGCATCTAGCGCTTTAAATGCAAAGGAAGTGATATGTTCAAACATAAGGGCTGAAGATTCAGAGAATAACCAATAAAAGGTGGACGAGTACTCCTTAAAAGAGGTCGGATGAATTAAGAAAGAAATTATAATATTCTAGCCGAGCGCTACTTGTATACCTTGTTCTGAATTATATAAGAAACTTGGGGATGAATCACTTACATTCTTTGTCAATTATCCTTTGTTTGCAAAGCTCAAGTCCATCAAGGGTCAACACTTGATCCATTCATCTCTGTAAGCTTCACAATTTTGAGCATTAACACTACCAATATAAAACTAACATACACTGACATCATATTCCAGAAAATGAGGAAAAAATCTTACAATAACATACACAAACATGCAAAAACATCATACTTCAGACAGTGACTACAAATTCATCGATAATATAACAAAAAAAATCACATTGGCGATAAATTAATTATAATTTCAACCTTAACTTACAATAAAATGGTTACTCTGCTCCAGGATTATGAAGAGATGCCATCGTCACCAAGATTAGCCGTCAATTGCCTAAACTCCTTTATCTTCTTTTATGAACCCTAATTTGCTTCGCCAAGAAGATCTGTGGATTAAACTAAAGGGCAGGATGAAGGCACGACAAAGAGATGTGTAAGAAATGAAATGTCCAAAATACCCTTGAATTCAATGTTTTTTTAACGGAATGGGTGAAGTGAGACAAAAGAAGTTGAAAATTGTAGTTTCAGGAGCAAAATAAGACAAAACTAATTTCAAGAGGTAAATTGAGACTATATGACAGTTTTAAGGGGCAATTCAATTAACCAAAGGGACCAATGTTTGTATGTGAATTTGCACTGAAGTTTGCTTGTTAGGTAATTAGGACAACTTAATCTATGATTATTTATCTTAATAATTGGTTTAATTAATTAAACCAAAAGAATTAAATCCCCTGTATTCAGGCTGTATGACTTTCGTCATGGCTGCTGTCAAAAAGTCCAAATAGAAACCCAACAGAATCAACCACCAGAGATATAGGCCTCCTCTGGTTTCAAACTCCATGGCAGAACTTTCAAAGTCCTGCACACGTTATTGTTCAACGAATTTTCCTCACAATCTGAATTTTGGTATTTTTGGCTCCAAAAAGTAAACACAAAAAATCTTAATCTCTCTCTGATCAAAGAACTCAAACATGGCTGATCAGATGAAGGAAGACCAACTCCATCAGCCCCATGGCTCAAGGAATCTAGAAGAAGCGGTACCAATATTTTCTGACAAGTCACTTCCCCGGAGAAGAAGAATCAAATTCTGTGGGATTGCACTTGCAGTTGTCATCCTCCAAATTGTAGTCATTGGTGTGCTTTGCCTTACTGTGTTCCGATTCCGAGATCCTAACGTCACGATGGCGGGAATTTCTGTGGAGAATTTGAGCATGGTGGTTGGGAATCCTACCACAATCAACGTGACGTTGAGGGAGGAGATTAAGGTGAAGAATGCAAACTGGGGTCGGCTAAAATATGACCAAAGTGTTGTGGTTTTGTCACATGAGGGTGTGACGGTTGGAGAAGCAACAGTTTCAAAAGGGTCTATTGCGATGAGGAGGAGCAAGGAGGTGAGCGTTTCGGTGGAGGCGAAGATTGATAGTGGTGGTGGAGCAAGCGGGGAGATTGGTTCTGGGGTTTTGAATTTGAAGAGCTATATGAAGGTGAGTGGGAAGGTGGAAATGGTGGGGATGGTGAGGAAAAGAAGAAGTGGGAAGATAGATTGCAGTTTCACTATTAGTTTGACCAGGCAGGTAATCCAGGAATTTCACTGCCAATGATTTCCAAGTTAAAATATATATTGCTTTTTTTTTTTTTTTTTTTTTTGGTCTTGAATTTTTGGGCCTCTACAGTTTTTTTTCTAGAGTGCAGCTATTGTATTTTTCAGCACATTATTGTATGCCTTGATGTCTAAATATTTTTCTGTTTATGTTTTTAAGCTTGTTGAAAGTAAAAATAGCTGAATGAAATCTTCAAGTTTTAATTTTTTAAGCACATTATTCGTGCAGCCAAAAGTTCATCTTTCAAACAGATGGTCTGGTTTGCAGTGAGGATTGAACCCGTCATGGTTGAAACTTGAAAGCAAACGTTGGAGACTTGCAATGTATTTGGTCGTAGATTTGTATTAGTCACTTAAACAACTCGTCCAACATTACCATCTAGAAGAAAGATGTGAAAGAGAGTATGTGACCATGTCACGGAATCAAATCAGTTGAATACAGCTGGTTGCTTAGCTTCACATTTAGGTCATTTTGTTGTTTGCATGACCACAACATACGTTATAATAATGATAACTTACTTTATCACATCATGTAACAATGCGACAGTAACACTAATAATTCTTGATGAGATAGTACGAACTTACGTAATGAAAGTAGTAGGTAATGAGAAACTTCGTTACAAGTAAATATTGTACTAAAAATAGGGTTATACCTTTTATACAGCTAACTAAAAATATTGTCAAAATTAGAGTGCCGGGGAAAGAAAGGTTTATTTGCACTTAATTAATTAATTAGAGGATCAGGTGGAGAAAGTAGTTAAAGTTAGATGGTAGACTATTGAATATAATTATTTTGTACTTGATATGAATAGTCAATTGAATGAAATAATGGTTTTTGGAATTTATGTGGTTATTGGTCTCATTCAGGTACAAAGGCACCGGCACCCCCACATTTGACATTTCTTAATGTGGTTATTGTCCTAATTAATGTACCATGAACAATGGCATGAATTTGAGAAAGACTGCAATATGACACTTCAAGAAATACATTCACAACCTAAAGATGTAGAGACAGAAAACTTATCTCTTTAATGAATAGAGATACTGCAGCTACAAATTGGTGATCAGTTTGTTTTAGGATCAATCTCTAATGTCGTTAGAACATGCTAAGATATGTCCCTTAAATTTTCAAAATATTATAATTAGACTTTGACACATGATGCATGTTATCGCCCTTTTACAAGGGGTTTCTAACTTAATTAGTTAGTTCAGAACATTCATTAAAATAGAAAAGATAAGTTATCTATTTTCATCTGTGAGATTTGTTAGAATATGATCATGATGATGTTGGCTTTACTATGTGTGTTTTTGATGTATAGAGGTGGACCATAAGATTGGTGTATTGATATACACTTAACCAAAGGATGTGATAAGAGGTATGACTTATTATAATGGTTATACCCTTCTATAAGTGAGAAGTCTCACAACTCTCTGGAAATGGTACTATGAAGTCTATAAAAGGAGGATTCATTCCTTTAGACAAATCTATCCAATGTGAAATACATTTTCTCTTCTTCCCTTTGGTATGCTATTTTTCTCTTGGCACTACCGCATAATAATCAATAGTCTAACGACATTAGAGATTGATTATGTAATCCATCAGTGGTATCAGAGCACTGGTTCTCTAGTATTATAGAAGGAAGAAGAAGGCTTCGACACTATCACATTTTACGAAATCCTGTTTTGCGTACAAGCATGTTAAGGCATTGTACGCAAGGATTGTTCTTTTTTTTTTTTTTGGTCAAACTTACTTTCCATTAAACCCAAGTACAAATATACAAGGAAACAAAAGGCCTAAAGTTAACATAAGTACAAGCACACCAAAGGCCCAAACTTAACATATAAACAGACAAACATGGGCAAAAAAAAAAAAACACAACACAAGAGAACCCACGAACATATAGACTCAAAATCAGAACAAAACAACAAAAACTAGAAGCTTCTACTGGTTCTCTGCCGTAACTATTCCAGACAATCTGTTCCATTCTTCATCAGCCGTCGAGCATCACCTCAACAATCGCCACAACTAACCTTGATTTGCTTCCTGAGTACAGCCATAAAATAAAGATAGTCGGCACCCATGCGAGAAAAGCCAACTACCAAGATGAAGTGTTAAGTACTAGGTTTATTGTTTGGCTTCCCTTGTCAAAATTTGTAAATGCTACCACACATGCTTATAATTTAGAGTTAGGATACAATACTGATCTGGAATTACTATTGGGATTGAACTTGTCAAAGCACTAGCCATCTTCACTACAATAGGTTTGAATCATACATTTGCATATGCATATCAAGCTTATTTTTCGAGATTCCTTTTGTTTAGTGTAGTTGTCTAGTCAGAAATTCCTTCTATTGTCTAGCTATCTAGGCATGCAAATGAAGATAGCCCACATGGGCCATCTGACACCTTTTCTCGTGTGTGGATTTCTCACCCTTGATCTGAAAAGGTTTCTTTGGTTTATGACACGTGTCTCCTTGTTTCCCTTGTCTGAAACACCCATCTCTCCCATTAAAAGGGTTTTCAAGGATTCATTTGAACTCGGCTAGGTTATTCACATTTCAAGAAGAATACTGCATTTATCCTAGAGCTACCTCTTGAGCTTCCAAACCGAAACCCTAGCCACAAAACCATCTCATGCACAAACACCCAATCACTGCATATTAGGGTTGCATTGTTTTCATGGTTTTGCATTAAGCTTTTGGTCTAAACATAAGTTTCATACCCTTCATAGACCAATCTCTCGGATTCATATGAGGTTCTTCTTCAACTGTTTGACTGGAGAACTTGACTAGTTATATGAATCCAGATCCCGTAAGCATATCATAACATCATATCATTGATCGTGTTGATCTCGGTGCCACAAGCTGATGAGCTCAGGAAGAGCTGCCACTTCATGAAGACAGAATGAGTCCATCTCGTGTAAGGCAAGGTTGCACAGGTAAAGCTGCTCCATATGTAGGGATCTAGGGATTGAGCTTGTATGGCCTTTGTATGAACCTTTGTGTTGCATTAGTGGATTGGACTCGATGAATAATCCATTTTTTTAACCCAGATGTGGGTTTTTCCAGCCAAAAACTTCCTTGTGTTCAATACTTTACAAAGCTTCATTTATAACCTTTGTTGGAGTTAACATTGTAGAGTTTGCTAGTATTGACACTTTATTAACCAAGTGAACTTAACTCAAGTACTAAGACTAAAACTTAACTGAAGTTCACATTCTTAGGTTTTATTCTTTTAAGTTTGTTTGGTTTATATGCTTGTGGGCTTCTAACAATATGTACTCAGTTGACTAGTCAGTACAGTTGGTTTTAAGTTTTCTTTTTTGTAGGGTATTCCACCTGGTAGCAATTTCATGAAGCCCATGGAAGACCACGAGTGATACTGCCAGAATCGTCAAACAACAAAGAGAAAGTGGTGGTGTTGAAAACACCCGAATCGGTGGATTTACCGGAACTCTACACACAATCTCAACAGGATGTATGGCTGAAAATCGGAACAAGGAAGAGTCAAAAGGAAGGATACCTGTAGGGAAAGAGGAATAGAACAAATCAGAGTAGAAACAAGGGAGAAAAAACATTAGAGGTTAGGAAAAGAGAGGAAAAAGAAAGACAAGAACAAAAGAAGAAAACGGCGACCGAACCCAGCCGAAGCTAGGGCCGGCACTATGATGCGGTGAAAGTTAAGCACTCAAATAAAACCCTCTTGTTGTCAAATTGTAGTATAAATGCAAGTAGGGATCGTTCTAAACCGGGGATTATGAGGGCTTGCTAAGACCTCTAAACTAACTCAAAAACATAAAAACAAAGTTAAAACGTTTGAATAGACTCACAAGACTCAAAACAACTTAAAAACACTCAAAACTGCCTAAAAACACAAACTAGGCAGTTTCTGACTCTAACACAACTTTGGACGAATTTAGTGTTTTGGCTTGAATCAAAACACTCAAAAACACAAACAAAACAGAAATTTAACACTTTGAAACAAGAAAGTAAAAAGGGGGATTTTGGTTTTGATGAATTTGAAACAAACAAACAAGTTATAAAACTAGGCAGATTGTAAAACAAATTTGAGGAATACGATGATGGATGGATTAGTTAGAGGTCCGTTCTTCACACATGACACACTTGTACATGAATCGATTTCCAATTGCTTTTCAATAAACTATGATGCTCAACACCCCAGATTAACCGTGATGCACGAATTAACCCTCAAATTTTCCTTTACTCATTGAGTTGGATGAATGCATGCAACAACCCAAATCATTCTCTAAAAGTCCGCTATATGAATGCATAATAGAGATGCAATCAGAGATCATTACGTTCAATGAAAATCATAAGTGTTGACGAGGTAATTGTAACTATAAATGCATGATACAATTGCCAAGAATTCAATTAACGCGATTGTGATAAACAACCTTCACTACTTATGAATATAAACTTGTAACGATTAGGTGAAACTCATTTATATTCTAGCATCACTAGTAGAAAAAACACTTTGCGCGACGAAAACTTGCGCGACCCAGCCAAATTCGTCGCGCAAAGTATGTTTGCGCGACGTTAAACACAAAACGTCGCGCAAACGGCCTTTGCGCGACGGCAGTTTGCGTGACGGAGACCGACGTCACGCAAAAGTATTTTGCGCGACGTAAGTTCACCTACGTCACGCAAAATTGTTTTGCGCGACGGAGACTGACGGCGTGCAACTTACCGTCACGCAAAGGCCGTTTGCGCGACGTTTTATGCGTCCTGCAAGATTTTGGCCCCAAATATAAATAGCTTTACCGCTTTTTTCGTTGACTTTGCGCGACGCAAGGCCACCTACGTCACGCAAAACAGCTTTTCGTGACGCATGTTGACCTACGTCACGCAAAACAGTTTTGCGCGACGCAACATACGTCACGCAAAATAGCTTTGCGTGACGTAGGTCAACATGCGTCACGCAAAGCTGTTTTGCGTGACGTAGGTGGCGTCGCGCAAAGTCACCTCCTTCCTCTCAGATGTTTCATGTGTTAATATTATCTTGAACTCATTGTTTTCACATATGAGAAGGCTTGGGAAATAGTATACGATAGAGAATCTTTCTTTTTGATTAAGTAAAGAAACATAATTTGATATGAATTATTTTGTCTTCAGATGCTCTAAGAAATGCTTCCTGTCGGAGCAGGGAAGGTTTGGGAAATGGTTGTATATTTGAAAGAGATTCTTTCTTTTCTGGTCGATTGCATGGAGTTGTATATGTGAAAATGATCAAAATCGGAGTTAAAAGTACCGTTAAATCGTGATTTTTCCTTTATAATCGTCGAAATTTTTTGTCCTGTTACTTGATCTCTGCATGTTCGTTTTTTGCCATTCTTGACGTATGAGATCTTGAAGCATATAAAAACATGTTTGACGGTTGGATCGTTGAAATTAATTTCGTACAATGCGTTTCCCATCAAAACGATTGATTTACTAACACTTAGAGTTTAATTATATTTTCATTAAGTATAACTTAAGATTTTTGTGGTATCCACTTGTGTAAATACTTTAAATTAACGATCGAATATGTTCATTGTATTCATATAGGGCTAAGGAGTGTAGTTGTAAAAAATCATCAAAATCGGAGTTAAAAGTACCGTTAAATCGTGATTTTCCTTTATAACCGTCGAAATTTTTTGTCCTGTTACTTGATCTCTGCATGTTCGTTTTTTTCCATTCTTGACGTATGAGATCTTGAAGCATATAAAAACATGTTTGACGGTTGGATCGTTGAAATTAATTTCGTACAATGTGTTTCCCATCAAAACGATTGATTTACTAACACTTAGAGTTTAATTATATTTTCATTAAGTATAACTTAAGATTTTTGTGGTATCCACTTGTGTAAATACATAGAATCAAGGCGTGTTGGCCGTCACGTGGGCGTGACGTAACCATCAGTGCGGTGCGGAAGCAAAGATAAGAGAATTACGAAAGAAAAAAAAAAAAAAAACCAACTACTAGCAAGAATAACCAAATAGCATGCTAGAGTGGGTTAAGGTGTAAACACACACATAAACAAAGCTTAAGCAACTAGGTGCAGTCAAGTAGTACCAAACTAAATTACAACACCCGCAGGTGAGTCCTACATTCCAAGAGGTCTGTCAGAACGTCGTAGAAGCCCTCGTCAACCACCAACTGCTAATTAGAACCTGGAGGGGCGCAAAACAAAGTTGAGTGGGTCAGTAAAACGAAACTTTTCGAAAACCTTTTATTTAAAACATTTCTAACCTCTCGCTATAAAACCTGTATACTTTCCCAGAAAATAGCATAATAGCATATAACTTTTCAAATATCTCAAATCATCACTCTTTCTCAAAACCAGAAAGTATGCCATGCTATAATGTCGAAAAACAGAATGAATGATGCATCAGTGTAACAGGTGAAATAATGAATCAACCGGAGACCCTGCAGTTGGTCCTGTACGGTTAATTCTATAGCTCAACATCCAATCCAACCGGAGTCACCTCGGTGACCTGTACGGCACTACACTGCATATAAGTCGGAACTACCTGAAGTAGTCTGTACGACAAGAATGGTGTAATAATACGCTCTAGTGCTTCTCTCATCAATCATCTGTGCACATAACCTAAAGTCACCTACTAGTCGGAACCACCTCTAGTGGTCTGTACGACTAGTATGTCGGAACCCTCTCATGGTCTGTACGACATGCACCTACTTGGATCCAAGGTGAGCGTGTGGTGCGGGGTGAATAATATAAGCACTAACACCATGATTGCAGGTTATGAGCTATCCATATAATATACATCATCAATGATTCACATGAATAACATAAAACTCACCTGATACTCACCTGTGCGTCCACAACACCAATTCACATATATATATGCATCAATTATCAATACATATAACTCATATCATGCATGCATGGCATTTAAGAAACATACTTTCATTAAAACTCAATTTCTGGGAAATTCAATAGCATATAGGTATAAATAGAAAATACTGCCCACTCATTGATAAGTCGAAGGGTCGTAGCCCCCGTGACGTCCCTGGATGCGCTCGTCCTCGGGATAGGTATCACCTATATGCGAAATAACTATAAAAATGTTATTTTAAAGCATATAACCGACAATTCTTAATAACTTCTCATACGGTGCTCATTTTGGGTATATGAATATACCACAGTGACCTACTCGACGTCACGAACGTCGGCATATTTTTAAAATAATTTTTGGGCTTGTCAAGCGCCCCCACGCGCCAAGAAGGGAAGGGTTCACGCGCCCCCCCCCCACGCGCGTCTCCTACCTTGGGCTCGCCGGACTGGTTTTTCCGGTGGCCGGAATCTGGGCAATTTTCAAACGCCTTGTTCTCATTCGTTTCTCAACCATTTTTCACGCATTTTATATCAAAATGAAGCCCTAAACATGTAGAATCACGTTACACTACTTTAAGGCTCTAAAAATCACGAAATCTCACCGGAGAATTTCCAAGAAAACCGGCCAACTTCGACCGTGGTGATCCCGACGTCCAAAACTTCCAAACGAGCGTCCCCGAGCTTCCTTAGGACCTCACTAAGCTCACTATAAGCTTGGACTGTCCTAAAAATCAACCAACACAAAGTTCATGAATAGTGCCAAACTCGGACCTCGAGTTTTCAACGTGAAAATGAAGGATTTCTTACCTGAAAATGGTATAGATGAGTTCGTAGGGTCTTCACGAGCATAATGGTGCCCTTGGCATTTTCGATCCGTGCTTGGATGGTCGTGAGTGAAGGCGTCCGTACGGTTCAAGAGGGAGAGAGTGAGAGAGAGCCGTGAGGGAAGAGAGAGAGAAGGCACGGGGGAAGGGAGAGAGAATGTGAGTCCGTGTGTGAGGGTGTGGTCCATCCAAAACAATTCCACTTCAATCCCTAACCACACAATTTTACAATCCCATTTTTTATCCAACTTAAATGATATTTCCAATAATTTGGGAAATATGAAATATTCAAAACATGTCACACACACTTACTTTAGTAACGTCAAGGGTACTTTCATCCTTTCACGTCCTAAATAAGAAAATCTCGGGACGGGCTGTGACAATCTTCCCTCCTTATAGAATTTCGTCCTCGAAATTCATTCAACCAATCAAGTCACTTAATACTCATAAAACAACCTCGGAAACATCTCTCTCATTCGGTCTTCCGTCTCCCAAGTAGCTTCTTCCACTGAGTGGTTCTTCCACAATACCTTTACCAAGCTCACTGTCTTATTCCTTAGAACCTTGTCTTTCCAATCCAAGATAGTTACTGGTTCCTCATCATACGTCAAATCCGGATTAATCTCCAAAGGTTGAGGAGGAATCACATGTGAATGATCTGAAACATAATGTCGAAGCATTGAGACATGAAACACATTATGTACCTTAGATAACTCCGGAGGCAGTTCCAATCTGTAAGCAACTTCACCAATCCTCTCAGTGATCTCATAAGGTCCTATATATCTAGGACTTAGCTTGCCTCTTTTTCCAAACCGTACTACACCTCTCCAAGGTGACAATTTCAAGAATACCAAATTACCCACATCATAAGCTCGATTAGTAGCATGTCTATCTGCTAAACTCTTTTGCCGATCTTGGGCTGCTTTCAGGTTAACCTTAATCACATGAACATTTTGAGTAGTCTCATCCACAATCTCTGGGCCCTCTAGCACTCTTTCGCCGACCTCTGACCAACACAATGGAGTACGACAAGCTCTACCATAAAGTGCCTCAAATGGTGACATACCAATGCTCGAATGAAAACTATTATTGTAGGCAAATTCCATCAAATCTAGGCGATCATGCCAAGAATCACCAAACTGCAACACTGAAGATCTTAACATATCCTCCAACGTCTGAATAGTCCTCTCTGATTGTCCATCAGTTTGAGGATGATAAGCAGTGCTATAAAGCAATTTCGTACCAAGAGCTTCCTGAAAAGCTATCCAAAACTTGGAAGTAAATCTTGGATCTCGATCAAAAATAATATTCACTGGAACTCCATGATACTTCACAATCTTTGTGATGAACAACTTAGCCAATTTATTCAGAGGATACTTTTCTCTCACTGGAATGAAGTGTGCTGACTTGGTAAGCCGATCTACAACCACCCAAACGCCATCGAATCCATTTTGTGTACGTGCTTATACACAAAATCCATAGTTATATTTTCCCATTTCCACTGAGGAACGGGAAGTGGTTGCATTCGACCAAAAGGCTTCTTTCTTTCAGCTTTGACTTGCTGACAAACAATACACCTACTTACATACTCTGCAATTTCCCTCTTCATACCCGGCCAATAATAAAATGGTCGAATGGTATGGTACATCTTAGTTCTTCCTGGGTGCATTGCATAAGCCGAACAATGTGCTTCATCCAAAATTTCTTTCTTTAATTCCTCGTTATTCGGCACATACATTATATTCTCTTGCATAAGCATGCCATCTGATTCTCGAATCTTGAGGTCTTTCTTTTTCCCTTCATTCCTCAATTGAATCAATTCTTGAATCTCCTCATCAACCAACTGAGTTTCAAGTACACGATCAACCAAAATTGGCCTGACTTGGAAGCTAGTAAGAAAAGCTTCTCTTCGCTCTTCCATTTCCAACTTTACTCCAGTAGCTCTCAAATCTGCAAGAAGAGGGACATGGCAAGCATACAAAGCATTAAGTCGACCTTGAGGTTTCCTACTCAGTGCATCAGCTACCACATTTGCACGGCCCGGATGATACTCAATAGTGCAGTCATAATCACTTAGCAACTTCATCCATCTTCGTTGACGAAGATTAAGATCATGCTGAGTGAAAAGATACTGAAGACTCTTATGATCTGTGAAGATCTTACATTTCTCACCATAGAGATAATGCCTCCAAATCTTCAAAGCAAAAACAATGGCTGCCAACTCAAGATCGTGAGTAGGATAATTCCTTTCATGAATCTTCAACTGTCGAGAAGCATAGGCAATTACTCGGTTATGCTGCATCAAAACACATCCCAAACCATTCAAGGAAGCATCACTATAAATCTCATAGTTACCACTAACGTCAGGAAGTACCAAAAACTCATAATGTCCATAACGGGTTCTAAAAGCCGTTTTAGGTACATCCTCATCTTTAAGCTTCAACTAGTAATAACCAGATCTCAAATCAATCTTAGAGAACACACATGCACATTTAAGCTCATCAAACAAATCATCGATACGAGGCAAGGGATAACGGTTTTTAATCGTTACCCGGTTCAATTGCCTGTAATCAATACACAATCTCAAAGTTCTATATTTCTTTCTCACAAACAACACCGGAGCTCCCCAAGGTGAAGTACTAGGTTGAATGAAACCTTTATCAGTTAATTCCTGTAACTGAATTTTCAACTCTCTCAATTCAGCTGGAGCTATTCTATATGGGGTCAAAGATATAGGATCCGTACCTGGAAGCAAATCAATCGAAAACTCCACATCTCTGACTGGCGGCAATCCAGGCAAATCATCTGGGAATACATCAGGATAGTGTCTGGCGACACCAACTTCCTCAATACTGCTAGGAACAGCATCATTTAGCACCACATGTGCTAAGTATCCTTGACAACCTTTCGATAACAACTTTTTTGCTCTCATGGCAGAAATAACACCATGTCTCACCCCACTTCTTTCACCCACAAAAGTAACCTCTGGTAGTCCAGGACGAAGAAAAGTAACTGATTTCCCGTAACAATCTATATGGGCACGATTAAAATGCAACCAATCAGCCCCTAAAATCACATCAAAATCCACAATATCTAACGGGATAAGATTGGCTGGCATAACTACGCCATCTACCATCACTGAACACCCTGGATAAACATTATCAACGTAACATTTGTCTCCTCTAGGCATAGCAAACTCTAAATCAAATCCTAGAGGTGTAGGGTGAGGTTGTGTCATTTGAGCAAACGTATGAGAAATCACATAATGGGTAGCACCAAAATCAATCAAAACTCTAGCAAAGTGACCAAGTATGTTTAACGTACCCATAATCAAGTCTGGATGGTTTTGAGCATCCTGCAGTGATATGTGATTAACACGTCCCTGAGCTTGATGTCGTCCACTACGACCTCTGCTACCTTGATTACCTCACCCCTGAGAAGTGCGTCCCTGACCTGACTGGCTAGCCTGCCTAGACGGTCCTGCACCGCTAGCAGCAACCTTTCCCTGACAGGGCTGATTTCCCTGGTGCCACTGAGATCCACTAACTGGCATGGAAGGATATGAAGAATAACCTCCTGGATCTTGGGAATACCCACTCTGAGAATAAGGATCATGGGCATACTGATACTGTCCGGACGCATAGGGAGCAGCATCACCCTGATAGTGGTAAGAACCATCACGACCCGTCTGACCATAACTGCCGATCCATAACTCTGTTGTACAAGTGCTGGAGGTGGCATAGCAGACTGCTGAGGCCTCTGCTGACTCTGGGGACACTGTGCAGCTTTATGTCCCATTTGTCCACAAGTAAAACAACCACCACCACCATCATTTCTCCTACACTCTCCATGATGCCTGAAGTTACATCGACGGCACAACGGAGGACCTGAACCACCAACTCCACTAAAATCTCTCTGCCTCTGAAATCTGGGTCCCCCAGCAAATCTTCCACCTCTCCTCGGGCTTGTCACACTAAATCCTCCACTGGAAGAACTCGAGCTCGCCCCACTTTTCTTGAAATTCTGCGTCCTACGGGGTCCCGGAATGGAGATACCTTTTCTCCTGTCATCTCTCATCTGAGGATCATTCTTCTCTTCATCATCATTGCTATTATTGGGAAGGTTATCGGAATCCTCCATCCGAACCAAGATCTCAGAAAACTCATGATAATCAGCGCAAGGAAGTGCACTAGCAAAAGTCCGCCATTTCCTCTTAGTTCCCAACTTAAAGCGGCGAAGCATCTCTACCTGATTACCAGCTGTATCAGGATCATAACGAGATAAGTCTGTAAATTTCCTGTAGTACTCATGCGCTGTCATATTCTTTTGCTTCAATCGGGCGAATTCTTGCTTCTTACGGTCGATGTACTCTGGAGGAACAAATCTCTTCTTAAAATTCTCCTTAAATACCTCCCAATCAGATGCCATCTCCGGTGACATAAACTGGGCCTGATTCTTCCACCAACCTGCTAGCTCTCGTCCCAAAAACCAAGTAGTGGTCTCGACCCACCTGTTAGCAGGAAGGTTCCCCTGACTTTGCATCACCTGAAAAGTCTTCTCAATATGGTATAGCCATTTCTCTGCCCCTTCATGACCCTCATTACCCATGAAGCGCTCTAACTTCATATTATACATGGTCTCCAAGGGTGTTCTCTGATGAGGGGGAGGAAAGATTGCATTCTGAAAAGCATGAGCCATTGCTTCCCCTAATTGAGCTATATCAGGGAAGTTAGACTCAGAAGTACGACGTGGTTCCCTACGAGGCGGCATAGTTCTGACAGAAGACACCAAAAGATCATTAGAGCATTAACAATTATACAGGACTGCACCCTAGGCTCTGATACCAAACTGACACACCCCGATCCTAGAATCAAGGCGTGCTGGCTGTCACGTGGGTGTGACGTAACCATAAGTGCGGTGCGGAAGCAAAGATAAGAGAATTACGAAAGAAAAAAAAAACCAACTACTAGCAAGAATAACCAAATAGCATGCTAGAGTGAGTTAAGGTGTGAACACACACATAAACAGAGCTTAAGCAACTAGGTGCAGTCAAGTAGGACCAAACTAAATTACAACACCCACAGGTGAGTCCTACATTCGAAGAGGTCTGTCAGAACGCCGTAGAAGCCCTCGTCAACCACCAACTGCTAATTAGAACCTGGAGGGGCGCAAAACAAAGTTGAGTGGGTCAGTAAAACGAAACTTTTCGAAAACCTTTCATTTAAAACATTTCTAACCCCTCGTTGTAAAACCTGTATACTTTCCCAGAAAATAGCATAATAGCATATAACTTTTCAAATATCTCAAATCATCACTCTTTCTCAAAACCAGAAAGTATGCCATGCTATAATGTCGAAAAACAGAATGAATGATGCATCAGTGTAACATGTGAAATAATGAATCAACCGGAGACCCTGCATTTGGTCATGTACGGTTAATTCTATAGCTCCACATCCAATCCAACCGGAGTCACCTCGGTGACCTGTACGGCACTACACTGCATATAAGTCGGAACTACCTAAAGTAGTCTGTACGACAAGAATGGTGTAATAATACGCTCTAGTGCTTCTCTCATCAATCATCTGTGCACATAACCTAAAGTCACCTACTAGTCGGAACCACCTCTAGTGGTCTGTACGACTAGTATGTCGGAACCCTCTCATGGTCTGTACGACATGCACCTACTTGGATCCAAGGTGAGCGTGTGGTGCTGGGTGAATAATATAAGCACTAACTGAAGGAAATTTTGTGTAAAACATGTTCATTTGAGCAACATCAATAACATGCAATTAACAAATTAAAGGCGGAATCATGCTTGCATGCACTCAAAAACAAAAACATCAACCATGAAATTCAAAGCCTAGTAGATTGGTGAACCTTGACTCAACTTTAAAACAACATTTGTTAGTTGAGAAATATTTACCTTTGTAGATTCCTCTTTGCATATGCAAAGGATAATCACCCAAGAGATAGGGCCTTCATTCCTTGCTGCTTAGCTCCATGGATTTGGTTGAAAGAATTGGATTCTCCAAGTTCTCAAAATAGAGAACCTCTAAAGATTCTACACCAAGGTTGGATTGAAGAAGAAATGAGTGACCTTGGAGTAGTAGGATTGCTAGATTCACCCTCCAAGGTGGTTGGCCTCTTAGAGAGAAAATGAAGAAACAAGTTCTCACCAATTTTCTCTAAAATCAAACCCTTATGAATTTTAGGCTATAAAGTTCTTTATATAGTCACTTCTTTAAATGACCTAAAGAACCAAAAACCCTAATTCTAACATATATGGCCGGCCTCTTTAAGGGATATGGGCTTTTGGGCCTTTGTGAATCTTTATTCATTAAGTTGTTATACAACTTAAGTCAATGGGCTTTGACGTTCGAAGCCCATTGGGCCTTAAGGTCCAAAACTATCCCGAGGTCTTTAACGAACTTATTCGTTTGATTAATTAACATATTAATTAATCCTTGCCATAAATAATTAAACCATTTAATTATTCTTACTCATCTCCATTGTTTCTTCAATCTCCACCTTACACGGTGTACGATCCATTAGGTTCCTTTTAGCGAGGCAGTGGGCGATTAAAACCATTTTACATCGATTGTGAATTGAAACTTACTTTCAATTCTCCCTTTAGTGATTACACACGTTTAGGGCTTCCACAAACCATGAGTGACACCTAGCAGCATATCATGGTTACTCAAGCTAATCAGAAGAGGTAGAGAACCTATTCAGTTCAGGATTACAAATGCAATACGGTCTTTCTCTAATCTAATACTCTTGACCACATTGTTTGGTTTGATAGTTTATTTATTCATGTCTACTATCCAATGTGATTCGTTTGCTTATATGATTACCTTGAATGTGATTTGGAACGCATTCCCAAATCTCATTCATACTCTGGCCAGAGATTTTAATCATATCATAGAGTATTCTCCCTCAAACCATTTGAAGGTTAGAGATCCCTTGTTGCACATTCACTTGTCTCCATAACTAAGTGGCTTAACCCCAATGATGTCGTGGACACCCCGATGGGGTGACTTTGACATAATCAAAGATCAAGGACTTAACCACAAGACAACTGTGATGCCTCAGGTCAAAGGACTAATTTGCATTATCCCAACCATGAGTTCTCATGTGACATGAGTATGAGAACTCCTCGTTGATCGTGTTCAGTGGACTCATTCTCTATTGAGCACCTACGTACTTGTCTTGATGTCACACACACCAATGACTCGAGACTAGTCACTCTCCCTGAGAGAAGGCACAATACGTACTGATTTTATTGGACTGTCAATGCCCAATTGGCAATCCTATGATCAGGAACGTTTAGGATGTGTCTACGAAAGAATGGTCTCATTAATCTAACTTCATTAGATTGCATTCTCCCAATCACATATTCCTTGGACTTTATCGTTTAAGCATATAACATTTATATGAGACGGTTCAAACAATAATCTTTGCCCTTTATATGTAAACTAGATTAGTTTAACATGTGAAATGTCCGTAAAGTATCATCATATGATTGGCTTTAGGGCACATTTCCAACACTAACACCATGATTGCAGGTTATGAGCTATCCATATAATATACATCATCAATGATTCACATGAATAACATAAAACTCACCTGATACTCACATGTGCGTCCACAGCACCAATTCACATATATATATGCATCAATTATCAATACATATAACTCATATCATGCATGCATGGCATTTAAGAAACATACTTTCATTAAAACTCAATTTCTGGGAAATTCAATAGCATATAGGTATAAATAGAAAATACTGCCCACTCATTGATAAGTCGAAGGGTCGTAGCCCCCGTGACGTCCCTGGATGCGCTCGTCATCGGGATAGGTATCACCTATATGCGAAATAACTATAAAAACGTTATTTTAAAGCATATAACCGACAATTCTTAATAACTTCTCATACGGTGCTCAATTTGGGTATATGAATATACCACAGTGACCTACTCGACGTCACGAACGTCGGCATATTTTTAAAATAATTTTTGGGCTTGTCACGCGCCCCCACGCGCCAAGAAGGGCACGGGTTCACGCGCCCCCCCAGGCGCGTCTCCTACCTTGGGCTCGCAGGACTGGTTTTTCCGGTGGCCGGAATCTGGGCAATTTTCAAACGCCTTGTTCTCATTCGTTTCTCAACCATTTTTGAAGCATTTTATATCAAAATGAAGCCCTAAACATGTAGAATCACGTTACACTACTTTGAGGCTCTAAAAATCACGAAATCTCACCGGAGAATTTCCAAGAAAACCGGCCAACTTCGACCGTGGTGATCCCGACGTCCAAAACTTCCAAACGAGCGTCCCCGAGCTTCCTTAGGACCTCACTAAGCTCACTATAAGCTTGGATTGTCCTAAAAATCAACCAACACAAAGTTCATGAATAGTGCCAAACTCGGACCTCGAGTTTTCAACATGAAAATGAAGGATTTCTTACCTGAAAATGGTATAGATGAGTTCGTAGGGTCTTCACGAGCACAATGGTGCCCTTGGCACCTTCGATCCGTGCTTGGATGGTCGTGAGTGAAGGCGTTCGTACGGTTCGAGAGGGAGAGAGTGAGAGAGAGCCGTGAGGGAAGAGAGAAAGAAGGCACGGGCGAAGGGAGAGAGAAGGTGAGTCCGTGTGTGAGGGTGTGGTCCATCCAAAACAATTCCACTTCAATCCCTAACCACACAATTTTACAATCCCATTTTTTATCCAACTTAAATGATATTTCCAATAATTTGGGAAATATGAAATATTCAAAACATGTCACACACACTTACTTTAGTAACGTCAAGGGTACTTTCGTCCTTTCACGTCCTAAATAAGAAAATCTCAGGACGGGCTGTGACAACACAAATGAATCAAACCAATCAAACAAATAAAGTTAATTCTCACAACTCGAACAAACAAAACATAGAAATCAACTTTCTCATCCTTTCCTCCATTTTCCAAGGAACCAAACAAAACAGTAAGAAAAAGCCCCAATACCTTAATCGTTCCTGCCAGTAAAGAGAATGACCCAGTCTCATCCTTAATCAAGCACTCAGAGATTCGAGCGTTAAAAGCTATTCGGTGGAAACTTCACCCTACTGATTGGAATCTCTTGGTCGCTCATGGTTGGTGTGGCGCAAGGCTTGCTCGTGGTTGGTACGGTGCAGGTCACTAAGACCTCCATCGCGAGAATATGAATCGCGTGAAAGAAAACCATAAAATCTGACTTTTGTTGTTCTTTATTATAAAGGGTTGTTTTTGAGATTTTTTTAGTCCAGTTTTTTTTTCTTTTTTTTTTTTTAGGGAAATTTTTTGAAATGTCATATGAACTTGTACGCATTTTTCAATTTGTCATATAAACAAAAAAATTTAAGCAATTTGTCATACCAACATTTTGAAATCATTAATTTGTCACTTGTCCCTAACTCCGTTAAGTTTTCCATCCAATATAAGTCATGTACCTCTCACTTGACTTGTGTTTAGGGTTATCTCAGTCATTTTAATACCTTACTTCCCTTTTATTAAGTTATATTCGACAAAAAATTGTAAGGTTTCTCAGGCAATAGAACAATTTTATTTAGCACATATGCATCTACAACTCCATTTATGGCACAAAACGTCAACTTGTTTTTCATTTATTGAGCCCATATGAAATCATATCTTCGTGACATGCTAAAATGCAAATTCCCACTTGTGTATCATTAAATAAAGGGGTGTGATATCCACACACCCCATTTTACTTCTCACACACCCTTCTAATTTTCGGCCGTCGGATCGGATAAATTGAAGAAGATCAACGGATAGAAATTAACAAGGGGTGTGTGAGAAGTAATTTGGGGTGTGTGGATAGCACACCCCTAAATAAAACTTGTGAAAAATGTTAAAATGACCTAAATAACCCCGAACACGAGTCATGTGCGAGGCACATGACTTATATTGGATGGAAAACTTAACGGAGTTAGGGTGAGATGACAAATTGATGATTTTGTAAAGTCGGTATGACAAATTGCTTAAAATTTTAGTTTATATGACAAATTGAAAAATATGAACAAGTTCATATGACATTTCAAAAATTTTCCTTTTTTTTTTTTTTTTTTTTGAAGAAGAAGAAGAAGAATAAATTTATTAAAGATTAAACTTCTAATACAACTGTTTCCTGTACAATCAAAATTAAAGGCCTTCATAGCCGAAATTGGAAGACAATAATCCAAAAAATGAGGGTCAGCAACAGTGAGGCCCATATGAGCTAATGCATCCTCCACGAAATTAGTCTCCCTATAAATATGCTTCCAACTGATATGCTGAAACCCAGAAGCCAACCATTTGATATTCCTCTATGATAGGCTTACTAAATTGATTTTTTAAGCCCAAAACTTAAGAATTGTACTTTAGTTAAAAACTTTGGACTCAAATCCAAAAGGGCCCTTAGTTTCTCTCAAAAAACTGTTAATTTTTTCATTCCAAAATGTACCAAAGCTTTTGGTGCATTGGTTGTACGAAAGGGAGCAGGATACACTACTACAAAAGGGGATATCAGTGGCGCTATAAAACCGACAAAAAACACCACTTATTGTCGGATTTTTGGTAAAAATCCGACATTAAATCGTGCAATGTCGCATAGTGGAACCGACGCCAATACTACCGTCACAAAAGGGTATTGGCGTCGCTTATCCCCCTTAATCCGCCACCAAGAAGGAAAGTATTATAAAATAAAAAAGAACAACAGCGTCGCTTAAAAGCGACATCAAAGATTGCGTCGCCTAAAAGCGACATTAAATACCAGACTGGTGTCGGTTATAACCGACACCACCTGATAATTGGATAAATAAAATAACCACCATAATGTCGCCTATAAGCGACACCACCTAATAATTGGTTTTTTTTTTTTTTTGCCTCTTTCCAGAACTCTTTCTTTTTCATCGTCTTCTTCACCCTCTCTCTATCCTCACCTTCTCTTAGGCCCTTAACCCGCTGCAGGATTTCATGGTTCTAAAGCGGATTTAATCCAGAACTCATCGGATGTTCTGATACCATGGGAGTTCAATAACAGGTGTTGCCGGAACAATTCTGGGGAATCAACAAAAGTTATGCAATAAGTGTTTAATGAGAACCCATTCGAGCTCAGGGGACCCTCAACATTACCGAGTTCCTCGGCGGAGCTCCAAATCAGAACCTGGGGTGAAGAACAAATCACAAAGGTTAGAGACCCATATTTCGAACCCATATTTAATCCGAGATGCAAGAAGACATTACCTCAGATGAGAAATTCCATAATTTGGGACATGTTTGATTTAGAACTTATCGGAGTTCCGCCGGAGCAAATTGCTAGATGCTAGAATTGAAGAACAGAAAATTACAGGCGTTTTAGACCTTGGATTCCAAGTCGATTCGAACATGCAGGGCTTGAAAACATTACCAGAGATTGAATGGGAGGGTTGATGGGTTGAATTAAAGACTGGGCTCTGTTGAATTTGAAACGGCGCTGCTGCTGCTGTTGTGGCTGCGAAGAAGGAGCTGCGTTCTCCTCCTTCAATCTCTGTTGTTGTGCTGCTGTAGAATTTTGTGCGGGACGCACGGACGAAGTAGAAAAACTGAAACGGAAGAAGAAATGGACGCACAGACAAAATTGGGAAGGAGAGACTGAAATTGGGGAAGAAACAAAGGCACAGATGAAATGGGGAAGGAATGGGCGTAAATATGCTGAAAGGCCAGTAACGTCGAAATAGGATCAGATTTTGTCGGATAAAACCGACGTTAGTCTGACAGATTTGTGTGAAATAGGGGCAAGTTTGCGTCGGTTCAAACCGACATGATCTTGACATGTCAGTGCGATTGGATGTGGCGTCGAAATAATCTGATGTTGCGTCGGTTAAAACCGACGCCAACTCTGACAAACTGCTGCATCTATTCCAATCCATTTCCCCGTGCAAAAAAACCGGGAATTTTTCAATTAAACCCAAAGTTTGGGAAATTTCCCGCCCAAAATTCCCTAATGTTTGGGAAATTTCCTCAAGATATCCATCCATTTCCCGCCTAATATTTAACCCAAAGAAAAAAAATAACCAGTTTTTTTTTTTTGTGTTGTTTCTTATAACATTTTAAGATTTTAATAAATAAAATTTAACTTCAATAAAATACGTAATAAAAAACATAAATATAATTTTATTATAAAATATCATCACATACTAATTGAAACATAGTCTAATTAGCACTTAAAATATATAAAATAATTAATATATTTATTCCAAGTCATCAAAACGATAAGATTCACTAACATTTAGAGTTTATTTATACTTTCATTAAGTATAACATAAGATTCACTAGTGTAAATATTTTAAATTGAAGATTGAATTCATTCACTGTATTCATATAGGGTCAAGGAGTGTAGCTATAAAAAAATCATCAAAATCGGAGTTAAAATAACCGTTAAATCATGATTTTTCGTTGATAACCGTCGAAAAGTTTTGTCCCGTTACTTGATCTCTGAATGTTTGTTTTTTGCAATTTTTGGCGTATACGATCTCGAAGTATATACAAACATGTTTGATGGTTGGATCATTGAAACTAGTTTCGTAGAATGCGTATCCCATCAAAACAATAGATTCACTAACACTTAGAGTTTATTTATACTTTCATTAAGTATAACATAAGATTTTGTGGTATCCACTAGTGTAAATATTTTAAATTGAAGATAAAATTCATTCATTGTATTCATATAGGGTCAAGGAGTGTAGCTATAAAAAATCATCAAAATCAGAGTTAAAATAACCATTAAATCGTGATTTTTCGTTGATAACCGTCGAAAACTTTTGTCCAGTTACTTGATCTCTAAATGTTTGTTTTTTGTAATTTTTTGCTGATGCGATCTCAAAGTATATACAAACATGTTTGACGGTTGGATCGTTGAAACTAGTTTCGTAGAATGCGTATCCCATCAAAACAATAGATTCACTAACACTTAAGAGTTTATTCATACTTTCATTAAGTATAACATAAGATTTATTGGTATCCACTAGTGTAAATATTTGAAATTGAAGATCGAGTTTATTCACTGTATTCATATAGGGTCAAGGAGTGTAGCTGTAAAAAATCATCAAAATCAGAGTTAAAATAACCGTTAAATCGTGATTTTTCGTTGATAACCGTCGAAAACTTTTGTCCCGTTACTTGATCTCTGAATGTTTGTTTTTTGTAATTTTTCGCGTATGCGATCTCGAAGTGTATACAAACATGTTTGACGGTTGGATCGTTGAAACTAGTTTCGTAGAATGCGTATCCCATCAAAACGATAGATTCACTAACACTTAAGAGTTTATTCATACTTTCATTAAGTATAACATAAGATTTATTGGTATCCACTAGTGTAAATATTTGAAATTGAAGATCGAGTTAATTCATTGTATTCATATAGGGTCAAGGAGTGTAGCTGTAAAAAATCATCAAAATCGGAGTTAAAATAACCGTTAAATCGTGATTTTTTGTTGATAACCGTCGAAAAGTTTTGTCCCGTTACTTGATCTCTGAATGTTTAATTTTTGTAATTTTTGGCGTATGCGATCTCGAAGTGTATACAAACATGTTTGACGGTTGGATCGTTGAAACTAGTTTCGTAGAATGTGTATCCCATCAAAACAATAGATTCACTAACACTTAAGAGTTTATTCATACTTTCATTAAGTATAACATAAAATTTATTGGTATACACTAGTGTAAATATTTGAAATTGAAGATCGAGTTAATTCATTGTATTCATATAAGGTCAAGGAGTGTAGCTGTAAAAAAATCATCAAAATCAGAGTTAAAATAACCGTTAAATCGTGATTTTTCGTTGATAACCGTCGACAAGTTTTGTCCTATTACTTGATCTCTGAATGTTATTTTTTTGCGATTTTTTGCTGATGCGATCTCGAAGCATATACAAATAAGTTTGACGGTTGGATCGTTGAAACTAGTTTTGTAGAATTCGTATCCCATCAAGTTCAATGGTGTGTGTATATATATATATTTATTAAGTAAATTTAAATTTATTTATTTTGTACGTATAACACTTAAGAAATTGAATGATATGTATATTTAAGCTAATCCAATGGTCACCAATTTTTAGTATTTAATTTAATATATATATATATATATAATTATTATAGTTTTTAGGGGTATAAAATTGTTAAATTAATATATATAATTATTATAGTATTTTTTTAGGGTTATATAATTATTAAATTAATTAATGTCGCATAGAAGCGACACCAATACTTTATGTCGCTTAAAAGCGACACTGTTTTGTTTAAAGCGACGCCAATATTTAAAATTATTAAAATATATGTCGATTATAAGCGACATTAAATGTTTACGTCGGTTTAAAAGCGACGTAAACATTTTATGACGCTTATAAGCGACACTAAATCCGATGTCATGTTCAATTAGTGTCGCAACTCTCTTATGCGCTACTACATTATATTAAACCGACGCTACCCACTGACATTATAAGTCCCTTTTGTAGTAGTGATATTCCCATCTTTTAAAAGCTTAAAGACCCACGTCCATTACATACACCTCGGAACTCACTACATTTGCTTGGAGAAACCGGTGTACTCCAAGCAAATGTAGTGAATTCAGAGGTGTATGTCATGGGCGTGAGCCCTTATGCTTTCAAAGGATGTGAATTTCCCGCTCTCTTACAACCATCGCAACGAAAACTTTGGAATATTTGATGCGGATAAGGACTCCAACAACAAAAAAAGAAAGAAAAAACAAACAAACTCAAGAAGAAGAAGCCGGAGGAGGAGAATCGGTGTTGTTTGGTAGGTCGACCTGGCGTTGTGGTCCGTAGTGGTGTGGGACTTTTTTAATAGTGGGTTTCTAGTTGTCATGTCGGGTCGGTATCTCACTGTGTGTTTCTATCATGATCTTTTGTTTTTCTGATGTTATTCTAACTCAGTTGCAAGATGAAATGAAATAACATTTTACCTTTTTTTTATTGTTGTTATTTATTAGTATTTACTTTTCCTGTTTGTTGGTTTGTGCGTTTTTCTTGTAATTTTAATGTTATTATTTTCTCCCTTAAATCCTACGCCCAGGGATGAGGATTTGGGAATAAAGTTGCTTTCTTTATGCTGAATTTGAACATTTTTGTCACTTAAATCCTACGCCCAGGGATGAGGGTTTTAAATTTAATAAGCCAAACCGAAATCGCTGATTTCTGGTAACAAGAAGGAAATATGGAATTTCAATTACTTTAGGGATACTTTGGATGCGGTCTCTAATTCTTAACATTCTTTGATTAAAACCTTAATAGTATTCAAAGTTTGATCAAAGTCCCTTGACTTTGTATATCTCATTATATTACTATTAATATTAATATTTTTATAGTTTTGACATTAATTGTTTGATATTTTATGAGATTTATAATCCTATAAATTTAAAATCCCTCATTCTAATACTATTAGAAACGGTTACAATTAAAAAATTCAAATATTTTGATTGAATAAATGGATAAACACTATGTAAAAATAAGAAATAATAAATGGCAAAAGAATGTATCAATAGTGTTAAAAAATGGTACATTTCACATATAACAAAGTTGTACATTAATAAAGAAGAATGAGTACATTATAAATAAATTAGGATACAGATAAAAGATTAAAAAATTATACGTACAAATGAATTTTTAAAAAATATAGGCGCTAAAAGAAATTAATACATGTGTACAAAATAAAAATAAAAAGAAAATACTACAAATTTAAAAAAAAATGTTGCAAATTAAAAGTAGGTACAAACTAAAAATATAAATATATGATACAAAGTTTAGGCATAAAACATAAATATACCATATGTAATTTTTCTATCATTGATTAAATATACAATGTCACGTGACGGTATACACATATGTACAAACACAAATAAAACTTTAAAAAATATGGGCACAAAAAGAAACTAATATATGGGTACAAATTAAAAATGAAAAGAAAATTGGAACAAATTAAAAAATATTTGCAAATTAAAAATAGGTACAAACTAAAAATAAAAATATATGATAAAAAATTTAGCCATAAATATAAATGTACTAATTGTGACATTTTTAAAACTAAAGGAATATATTTAAAAATAAAAATATTTTATTATTCAAATAATTAATGATGTTATTAATACCCAAGGACCTTGATCAAAAGGAGAAAAAACGCTGCTGCAAAAGCTGAAAACGTCATTCCTGAGCTTCTTTCAAATAGCTAAAGGTGCTGGCGGAGGTGGAAGACCATCCTTGTTCAAGACATGCACCAACATACATGTAGGCCTATCGACCCACACCGAAGCACTCATGCCCGTTCCATTATGCAACGTAAGAAAATCCGCCGCCATATTGGCTAGCCTTGGAACCCAAGACCAGCAGCACACTTGGAAGGCTGTTTTACTCTCTACAATCAAACGCAGAATATAGGGTAGATCTCCCAGTTGCCATCCTCCAAATTTTTCTCTAAACATCCAATAACTTCCTTTTAGTCAAATTCCACAATGATATTTTGGAGACCTCTCTGATTTGCAAACTTGCATCCCTCCAAAACTGACATTGCCTCCACTAATAAAGCCCTGGATGCTTCACAACTGTTCATTGAGCTGCAACAAACTCACCAACATGCTTACGAACACCACCACCCACCCATGTCATCGTGGAACCCACTTGCCAGCTAACATCGGCATTAACTTTGAGACTTGGGGAATGAGGTGGCACCCAATGATCTGTTACTATTCTACTTGCCCTTTCGATCCTATCCTGCGGCCTCGTGCATTCCATAGCAGATAAAAATGCTGTAGCAGAAATAGGATAGGGTTTTTTATCATTTAACACCGCACCACATCATGCCTTCCATATTTTCCATAGCAGATAAAAATGCTGTAGCAAGTGAATACAATGTATGTCAAGAATCTCCGGTTCTCGTTCTTAGTTCGAAAATCTCTCTCAATCATCTTCGGACGCCAAGCATCAAGAGTAGTGATCTCTTGCCTAATCGTTCTGCAATTTAAAACTCCCCCAAACCACACAGGTTCAACCCAAGGACATAAGAAGAGCATCTGCTCCACCGTTTCTACATGCATTCTGACCTCATTTTCAACAGGCCATCAGAAGTTGCCAATGGATTCCTCGTAGCCCTCCATGCACATGAAATGACGTGGTTGAGCTTCAAGGTGCCAAATACATTTCCAAATACTTTATAGCCAATGCATATAAAGTCAAAACTCGCTCTTTAAAATAAACAAAATATAATAACGTATGTGTGATGACTTGCTTCTGTAAGCGTCTCTAATTAAACTAATCAATCCATTTACTTATGTTTGGATGCCGACGTTGCTTCAATGCCATTTGATTATTTCCAAATTTCTGGATTCGGGGACTGCCAAATCCAACTTTGTTACATCAAGGAACATCCGCTCACCAAATTATAACATATATAGTAACACAAATGATTTAATAAACGGACATGTATACATGACAATATGTCGACATGTATACATGACAATATATATAACTGAAATGTTTATTAGGTGCGCAAGTAGCTTGTAACTCAGTTGATTAAGACTAGAGAGTACTCACTCATGCCCTTGAGTCCCATGTTTGAATCTCCTTCCTCGTAATTTAGATGAATTCAGTATAAATTTTCATGTCATTTGTTGATAAAAAAAATTGTTCATTAGATACATCATTATAAGCGCTAGTTTAGATGAATTCAGTATAGATATTCCTAACATTTTTCAATAAAAAAAAAATTCATCAGATACATCATTAGAAGCGCTTATGCTAGAATTAAAAATTTCATGTGTTTCTTAAAAAAAGAACTTGGGAGTGCTCCCTGAAGACAGCCCTAGGCTGCATAAACGCTTTTTACTTTTTGAGGAACGCTTTCATTCATCAGGAAACAACCCTAGCTTTTGTCAAAAGTAATCACAGACATATCTTAAGTTTGTAACTAATTAGCGGCAACATCGGATTCAGAATTTGGTGTATATGAAATTGTTGTGGTGGGGTGTGGGCTATTGGTGAAAAAGCCTAAACTCGTATGTTGCTACTTAGTGGGCTAGTTGGGGATTGTGTGGGGGGCTAACACCCAATCCAAAATTAAAGGTGGCAGTAGTCACTCACACATTTTCCCACCAATTTAATGCGTCTACGTTGTGAGTATTAAATGCAGCAGCTGCAGCACCCACCCACCTTCTCACTCCACCCCCAAAAAAAAATCCCCACCCCCCTCCAATGGCTAAAACCCCCCTTCCCCCTCCCTTCCTCCAATGTCCTCCTCCAACTCCACCTCCCACTCCCCCACTAATTACCTAACTACCCTCGGCCTCGGCTACGGCATCGCCATTTCCCTCGGCTTCCTCGTCCTCTTCTCCACCCTCCTCCTCGCCTCCTACCTCTGCTGCCGCGTCTCCCGCCACCGCCCTCCTCAGCCCCGAAACCCCAATCCGAATCCGAACCCCGAGGGCGTCATCCTCCCCCGCATCATCTTCGTCGCCGAAGACGACAACGACCAGGAGCAGCAGGACGACGATGAGAACGCCGTCGTCGGGCTCCACCCGAGCGTCATCAACTCCTACCCGAAATTCCCGTTCTCCAAGGAGGCGGCGACCCCCGATTCGTCCACGTGCTCCATCTGCCTGTGCGACTACAAGGACGCAGAGATGCTCCGGATGATGCCGGAGTGCAGGCACTACTTCCACCTGTTGTGCCTCGACGCGTGGCTCCGGCTCAACGGGTCGTGCCCAGTTTGCCGGAACTCGCCGCTTCCAACGCCTCTGTCGACTCCGTTGCAGGAGGTCGTGCCTTTGTCTCAGTACCCGGCCGATCGGGGATGGAGGAGGTGACTGATTGCCCCTGGTTGATTGATTAGATTTCTGGGTTTTTTTCCTTTATATAATTTTGGGTTTTATTTTTTTTCTGTAGAATTGTGTTAGATTTTGAATGGAGTGTGGGAGGATTGAATTGTTGATTGGTTTGGGGAGATTGGGAAATGTAATTTTTTTGGGATTGTGAAATTGGTGAATTGAATTGTTTTAATGTTAATTAACTTTTTATCGAACGATGATAAAGTTGACTTAAATCATTCGGCTTTTAACACGGACAACTTTCGTTCACGTTATTCGTTCACGTTATTTAAACTTACAACCTCTAACAAAATAAAAATTGAGCGCTGCTAGACCAGCTAGTCATGTGCAAAGCATTCGCCATTCGGCCAAGGGTTGTGTCTATATTTCTTGCTTGGTAGCAAATCATGGTGAAGTCTTAATACTAAAAATCATACATTTCATGGGGAGGTCAAAGGTCATGTGGTGGTCATGATTCAAAATCATATATTTTAATTGTTGCGGCTCATCCTCCAGATGTCTCTTATTCGCACCACTCCAGAATAATTATCAGCTTTTTAAGGAATGGAACTGTATTTCCATTCTTATGTTGACTAACTCCCCTCACACTGTTTCTTAAATCCCAATCAAAATGATTAAACAAGTCTTAGTTGCTTTCATTGGAGTTTGCCCCCCACTTTGTATATTGGAAAGATTAGTTTTAAAATAAACAAAATGATTTTCACGCTCTCGTTTTTTCTTTGCATTTGTTTATTTCTTCGTGCCTCTTTATTCTCCTTTTGTTTGTTCAATCCAACAAAGAAGAAAAAAACGACGAGTAATGCAGTGCAGGAAAACAAACAGGAGTACAAAAACCACTTTCTTTAAAATGTTGGAATTTGCGTCCCCACTTTGTATATAGGAAAGAGTGATTTTCAAATATAATAGGAATTTTCACTCTTCGGTTTTTTTCTTTTGTACTCCTCCATTTTTTCGTGCCTTTTAATTTTTCTTTTGTTTATTCAATCTAAAAACTGGAGTTTGTATAAAATCACTTCTCTTAAAATATTGAAATTGGAAGGATGGAGTAGTTTATGATCCCCATATTTTTGTTAAACAAAGATCAAGGCTTTTCTATGACTTTTGCATTCTGATAAAGTGCTCATGAAATCCGCCCAAAAACCTCTTCGATCAAATAAAACAAATGCACCAATCTCCATGCCTTGACCTACATTTTTTATTTCTCAAATTAGATACCAAGCAACAGTTTAGATTATTCCGTTTTCTTGAAAACAGTTGAAATGTGAACGGTGGAAAAGCACTTCTCAAACGGCTGCTTTTTTTTTTCTGTAGCAGAAAGATATGAGGAAACCAAATGTTTTCAAGAACTTGGGAACATGGAGAGGAAGAGTTCGCAGCTCAATCTTTGCATTAAGTGCTTTTGCTCTTCTCATCTCTGTTGTTACTTTATCCAAATTCAACTCTATCGGATCGTTTCACGTCACTGATACGCTCTGCGGTTACGTAAATTCTGATCAGAGTCCAAGCAGGAGCGATGGCCATGTCACAAAAACGCTTGAAACTGTAATCCAGAAAATCGAAACAGAACTTAAGAATTTGAGAGATTCAGAACCAGAGGCGTCACACGGACTTGTGTTGAAATACAGTTCCTTTCTTGCTGATGTTCTGGGGCTTATTGAGTCAGTGCAGACATCTCTGTCACAGAATGAAGAGACTCACAAGGTAAACGATGGGAGCAAAGACATTCATCCGCTCTTAAAACCGAAGCAGCAATCCGATGAACCTGCTAATTACTTTCTGACCGAAGAGATTCGAAAGTACGTCAAGATCAAGCCGAACAGATTAGGGAAGCAGAATTTCATGGGAGCCAATGGGACTTTCACCAGCATCGGCCATGCTTGCTTTGCTATGAAGAAAGAGCTCGAAGAGTACATGGACTATGATATCGGCGACATTTGCAACGATGACTGGAGGCTGGCTCAGAAGCTGATGATTCACGGATGTGATCCGCTTCCGAGGAGGAGGTGCTTCTCCAGAGCCCCAAAGCTATACAGCACGCCGTTTCCAATTCGTGAGTCCATGTGGAAGCTCCCTGATGATAGAAATGTCCGCTGGAGTAACTACATTTGCAAAAACTTTACTTGCCTCGCAAGCAACAAAACTCGAAGGGGGTTCTTCAAATGTGCAGATTGCTTCAATCTTGCAGGCCACGAAAAGCCAAGATGGATCCAACCAGCAAACCTAGAAGACTCCAATTCGAATGTAACCACAGATTTTCTCATCCCTGAAGTGCTCGAAATCAAGCCCGGGGAGATCAGGATTGGGCTCGATTTCAGCGTAGGAACTGGGACTTTTGCAGCAAGGATGAGGGAGTTCAATGTGACTATAGTCTCGGCAACTATCAATCTTGGAGCACCTTTCAACGAAATGATAGCACTGCGTGGACTTGTTCCGCTTTACCTGACAATAAATCAACGGCTTCCATTTTTCGATAACACCCTTGATTTGATCCACACCACGAGGTTTCTAGACGGATGGATAGATCTCGTGCTGCTGGACTTTGTTCTTTATGATTGGGACAGAGTTCTGAGGCCGGGCGGATTCTTGTGGATCGACAGCTTCTTTTGTTTGAAGGAGGATTTGAGTGATTATTTGGAATCCCTGAAGATGCTGAGGTACAAGAAGCACAAATGGGTTGTTGTTCCAAAGCTTGATAAAAGTGATGATAAGGAAGTTTTCTTCTCTGCTCTATTAGAGAAGCCGGGAAGGCCGTTCCGGTAAATTACAGATTGATCATATGTCTCTCAAAATTGCTATTGATTTTTTATGAGCTTAAGATTTTGATTGTGATGTTATCATTGTCATTACAGTTAGATGAGGTTGCTCTCATAGAAGGGAAAATTTTATGCAAAATCCATCTTTGTTTATTTTGACAATACGATATTACTAAACGACTCCAAGTTATGGAAAAGAGGATTTGAATTTAGATGCTAGAGAGTGGATATTGCGCTGATTAGCTAACCTAACTCACGTATGTATTTAAGTACAATAAGAATGGTATAGAACAGGCAGCCCTGCTTCCAAACAGAAGGTAGGAGTTTGGGCAGCCACGGTGCAATTTGCATTGTTGGAGGCAATAGTCACTAGTACAAAAACATGTTTGCGCGATAGAAACTTGCGCGACGCAGACAATTTCGTCGCGCAAAGTATGTTTGCGCGACGCGACGCACAAGACGTTGCGCAAGTAGTCTTTGCACGACGGTACTTTGCGCGACGAAGGAGTGCGTCAAGCAAAACGGTTTTGCGCGACGGAGTTGTACCTTCGTCGCGCAAAACTGTTTTACGCGACGCACTCCTTCGTCGCGCAAAGTACCGTCGTGCAAAGACTACTTGCGCAACGTCTTGTGCGTCGCGCAAGAGTTTGGCGCCAAACCAAGCTTGTTTTACCGCTTTTTTCCAACTTTGCGCGACGCCTGGCTTCGTCGCGCAAAGTCAACACGAAAATCTACATTTTTATCCTTCTTTCCAATGTTCTAATACAAGTCAAAAGCTCCATAGGTGCCTTCCCCTCTTCCTCACCTGCAAACCTCCATAGTCGCCTGATCACACTCAGGTGATTTAAAAACCTCTATGTTATTCATCCATTTTTATATATGATTGTATTGAAATTTTGGTTGATATTACCCAATGTTATTCCTCTATTTCCTCCCTGAAGAGGTTCTTATTCCATACCTTTGTTTGATCGGCCTTCACAAACCTCCTGACATTCCACTCCAATCACCAAACAGTATTACTGTAATAACGAAAACTTTAATCGGATACACTACTAATTAAGGCAATCTCCAACTATGGAGGGCTACATAGGCCTAAAAAAAATATAATTTTTTAAGGAATAATAACAAACTAAATTTATATATTTTCAAACACAAAATATATTCAACATAAAGTATATAACACAAAATCTTCAAAAACAAAATAAAGTATTTATTTTGTACTCATAAGCCAAAAATAAAAAAAATAAAAAAAACTTGCGCGACGTAAAACAAGTATAGTTTCCTCAAAAATACTACGTAAGTATGAAATCCAATATATCAACCATATAACCAGAAATATGCCAAGTCAATGATGTATCATATGCCACAATAATAATCATGTGATAATCAATATAACTAAGTGCTCATCCATCTAAGCTGACACACAAGTTCGAACAGATGGTTTCTGACACGAACAGGACTAGGTGTAATCATATGCTCTAGTACTACGATCACGTGAAGACTGGTGCAAAAGCACATCACATACAAGTCGGATTGCTTAATACAATCTACCCGACAAGACTGGCACCTAAACTTGGATCCAAGGTGAGCGAGCGGTGCAGATGTGAACATACACGTGAAGGACTGGCCCTGGCCCTGGGCGAGTACTAACACCGGGTGCAGCAAGATGAGCATGTACACAAGTATGTATGAATGCCATGACAGTAATATCACAACCATATAGCAGCATTTATCACAATTTATATCACAATAATGATACTAGGCAATATAGGCGTAAAAGTGAAGTAAATACGCATTTATGGAAACTATAAATATATATAGGTATAAAACAACTGCCCACTCACAAGTACGTCGTTGGGTCGTAGCCCCCGAGCCTAGCTTGGCCTCGAAAATCCTCGGAATAAGTTTCCCCTATATGTGAAATAACTAAATATCATTAATTAACGTACATAACGGAAACCTACATAAAACGCTCATAGTTTGCTCAAACCTAGGGTATAAATATATGAAATCGATCTACTCGACGACACGAACGCACACGCGTCAACCACGCGCCGGTCGGAGGCTGGACGCGCCCCCACGCGCCGCCCAAAGTGGCGGTCCACGCGCCCCCACGCGCGTCTTCTTCCTCGGCTCGCCAGACTGGTTTCGCCGGTTTCTGGGCAGTTTTTCAAATTGCCATAACTTTGTCATTTCTTCCCCATTTTCAACGTACTTTATATCAAAATGAAGATATTGAGGAGACGAACACATTCATACCTGCCTCGACCCCTAACTCGCCTGGGATTCGCCGGAAAAAGCCTCGAAAGCCGTCGGACTCGTCGGAAACTGGGTAAAATTCAAATGAGTATAACTTCTTTAATACTCAACGAAATTGGGTGAAACAAAAATGAAAGTTGTAGTTCTCGAAGAGACAAAGAGAATGGTACCTCGCACGACGTCTAACTCTCCGTGGTTTGGCCGGAAAATACCTCGAAAGGTACGGGTCAAACTTGAACTTTTCGATCTCGATATTCTTACGTCCAAAAACCTCCAACGAACTACCCCGAGCCTCCTAAGGACCTCATGAAGCTTCCTACAAGCTTGAAAACTCCTAAAAATCAACCAATACAAAGTTGATGAATAGTGTCAAACTCGGAGGTGAGTTGTTCGACGTGAAAACGTTGAAGTTCCTACCTGAAATGGGTATGGATGAACTCGTATCGACGAGATGAACACGATGGTGATCTTTGTTTCCTCGATCTATGAAGATTTGATGAACTTTGGTGATGATCCGTGTATAGAGAGAGAGAGGGAGAGGGAATAAGTGAATTCGAAGGGAAGAGAGAGAGTGAGTGTCTGAGGGAATCACGGAATAGAAAATAAAATGGAATGAATGTGTCTGAGTGCCCCGTGAGTGTATAGTCCATGAGTGTGTGGGTTCCAAAAGCCACACTCATCAACACAAACAAACAAAACGTCCGTGATCATCCATTCTTTAAAACTAGAGTAATTAAACAAACCTCACACTTATGAAAATGATAATTCGGGACGGGCTGTCACATAAAATCTACTTGCAAATATTTGTTTTAAATAAGATGTGTTAAGCTCGACTCTTGTAGATGATCAATTGGAACTTTTTCACGTCATTGAAATGTTACTCTTTCAAGTAGCGTCATCTCAAATCTTAGCCTCTCCTCTATTTCCTCCCTGAAGAGGTTCTTATTCCATACCTTTGTTTGACCGGCCTTCACAAACCTCCTGACATTCCACTCCAATCACCAAACAGTATTACTGTAATAACGAAAACTTGAATCGGATACACTACTAATTAAGGCAATCTCCAACTATGGATCGTTGAAACTAGTTTCGTACAATGCGTATCACATCAAAACTAGTTTCGTACATGATCTCGAAGCATATACAAACAACTTTGACGGTTGGATCGTTGAAACTAGTTTCGTACAATGCGTATCACATCAAAACATTAGATTCACTAACATTTGAAGTTTATTTATATTGTCATTAAGTATAACATAAGATATTGTGGTATCCACTTGTGTCAATATTTTAAATTGACGATCGAATTAGTTTATTGTATTCATATAGGATTAAGGAGTGTAGCTGTAAAAAATCATCAAAATCGGAGTTAAATTAACCGTTAAATCGTGCTTTTTCGTTTATAATCGTAGAAAAGTTTTGTCCCGTTACTTGATCTCTATATGATTGTTTTTTTGCGATTTTTGGCTGATGTGATCTCAAAGCATATACAAACAAGTTTGACGGTTGGATCTTTGAAACTAGTTAATTTCATACGATGCTTTTCCCATGAAGTTCAACGGTATATATATTTACTAAGTATATTTTAATTTATTTATTTCTTACTTATAATACTTAAGAAATTGACTGATATATATGAAAAAAAAAATTATTGTGGTTTTTTGTTAGAAAAATATATTATTGTGGGGGATGTTAAAAAAATTTGAATTTGAAAGGAGGAAAGTCACATTTTCGGTAATTTTTATAATAATTGTTTTTTCCAAATAAATACTTTGCGTGACGCCTTAGTATGATCATCGTGCAAAACCACTTTGCGCGACGTCTAATTATACACCTACGTCGCGCAAGGTCTTATAATTTTGGCGGTATAATAATGAAAATAGGCGCTTTTTTTTCAATTTTTCCAAATTTTTTCACTTTGCCCTTCTTTATCTCCCTCTTGAACACAGAAACCTCCTACTTCTATTCGAACCTAACCCAACCGTCCCTCTTGATCACATAATTACCCTCCTCCTTCTCAGGTGGTCCTCCTTCTATTCGAACCTAACCCAACCGTCCCTCTTTATCTCCCTCTCTCCTCTTCACAAATCTTGAACCCCAAATCTTTCCTCTTCACAATCTCGAACCCAGACCTGTCTTTCCTCTTAACCTTGAACCCAAACGACAGACCTTCACGCAAATCTCGAAGCCGACGCGAATCAAGTCCCAAAATCAAGATAAGGGTTTCTGATTTTCGTTGGGTTTTTGTTATTTAGGGTCTAGGCTCAAATTGCATGTTGATTTCTGAGTATTTTGTTGATGTATGTGTGTTTTGTGTATGAACATGAATTTGGTTTAGTTTGGTTCAGGGTGTTGGCCTTCGAGAGCAAGGCGGAGCCTGATCTTAGTGTTACTGTTAATGGGTTGCACATGCCCAACCCGTTCGTTATCGGGTCGCCGCCCTGGACTAACTATACGGTGATGAAGAGGGCCTTTGATGAAGGCTGGGGTGCTGTGATTGCCAAAACTGTAAGTCTTGTTGCTCTCTTTCTCTTTCATTTGGATCCTGAGTTTGAATTGGATGAAAAGATTGTGAATTTGCGAGGTTGGACTGTTTGATTATAAGCTCATAATTCAGCTGTTTGGTTACCGAGAAAGTCCAGGAAAAGAAATTTTAGAATGATGATTAGCAGAGATATTGGGTGGTAGTATGATGAAGTAAAGAATGAAACTTGGATGATTATGTGTGTTTGATATCTTTGATTTAATGTAGTTGGTGCCATTTTAGCAAAATGGTTTAAGTGATTTGCTAATAATGTCCTGTTACCAGATGTGTTTGACCGAAAAGTATTAAGATTTAGTTATTTTTGTGGCTAAAATTGTCGAAAGTGAAAGCCCATTTGCTGATCTACAATGCCATTTGTGAAATTAAGTAAACATAGAAGGTGAGTATTGATGCTATCGAACTTGAGTATTGATAAACTGTCTAAAGAAGAGTGCATATGTTTTGGTGGCCAATTTGTGAAATTAAGTAAACATAGAAGGTGAAAGCGTCCATTTTCCCTGAGTAAGAACTTGTCTACTGATTTCTATTCAAAGAACTCAAAACAAAAGGGTAAACTTTTCTTTTTTACGTTAAAGGCAGAGAAAGAATTGCCAACTATTAGTTTTGCAAGAAAGAATTGCCATCAACGGTCAACCTATTCGTTTAGGAATTTGTATGTTATAACTACTATTCGTTTAGGCTTGCATTCGCCACAAGCTTGTGGATCTAGAGTGTCGTATGTCAGGCATTGTGTTTATCTAAAGTATGCACACTTGCACATCTACTTCAACCTTTAGCGCACACTTGCTCCTCAACCCCCATCACTTCACTGGTCGGACACCAATGTTCTAAAATGTATAAACTTTTGGTTCAGGGCTGAAAAGTTTCCAACAATGTTCTAAAATCCAACTAAGTCCAGCCATGTGATACCCTGGCTTTTCCTATATAAGTGGAGTATCCACCTAGATGCACATGGTGACCTAATTTATTAAGTTTTGGTCAGTTATATAAAGTCAATAACATTTATAAGGAAATATGGCTAATAACGTATCGATATCATAATAAGCCTCATGGTAAAAAAATTTCCAGTGTTTTGTAATGATATATATATACATACATACATACATATATATATACATACATATATATATATATATATATATCTAGTTGTTCTATATTTATGTAGTTGTGACAAGATTGTGGCTTGTTGATGGTGTTATGTGTTCTGTAAGTTGGTTAACCCATGTTGCGTAGAAGTAAAAGCTTGAAACTTTTAAAATGTCGAACTGTCATGTGTGTTTTCTCTTCATACCGGTTTGTACATTTAAACTGAAATCATTGATGTGGATAGTTGTATATTGTGTTCATCGAAACTAAAGGTGCTTTCTACCTTCATTTGGGGAAATAAGGCTAGTTTAGTTGATTAAACGCCATTTAGATTGAAAGTAATGGTGGTTTCTACTTTCATTTGGGGAAAATAAGGTAATTTATATTAATTTGAACATTATTGAGAATAAATTGTTTGAAAAAGTTTAGTGGAATTAGGATGGGTTTTTTTTTTTTCTTGGGGGGGGGGGGAACACATGTTTTTCCATTCTCTATCTAGTGGGGAGGTGTAAGGAGGGCATGATTAAGTATGAAGAGAGTTGAATAATTTCATTCATAAGTTCTGGATTAAACGCCATTTAGATGACTTCATGTAGCGCTCATACTTGAACTTCAAAGTGATGAAGTCCAACATGTGTTTCTGTACATTTGGTTTTCCTGTGTCTTTACTTCATGGCACAAGAATATATTCACTTTTATTAGTCCAAGTGGTGATTCGTTTCAAATGCAAGAAATGATTAGTTTCTAATGTTATATTTTTATGGTTCAAAAAGTGTATAGATGTCGCAGTTGATCACTCGTCGTCGGAGTGTGACCAATGTGTCTCCCACATTATCAGCATCTACTGCTCCACCCGTGAGTGCTCCATTGATTCAAGAGCTTACACCCCTTGCTGAGGCGAGCAGATGAAGGAGCAGATGAGGGCCCAGGACGAGCAGATGAAAACGCAGCTGAGGGTCCAGAGCGAGGAGGTGATGACCTATGCTGAGACGGTGAGAGACCTTGTACGAGCCATACAGACGGCCGGCCTACAAGTCTCGCTACCAGCATCTCATCTTGATCCACCTTCGACCTCAGAGCCACCTCACCCTCCCGATACTCAGTAGCTTGATGTTTTAAACCTAGTTCACTTGTAGTTTTTTTGTTTTTTGTTTGGACATCTTGTATGTATACATTTTTATAATTAAATACTTTTGCTTGGTTAATTAATTATTCTTTACAATTTAATTACAATATTTATCAAAAATTTAAAAAAAAATTAGTTTTGACCAAAACATTAAAAAAAAAAAAAAAAAAAAAGGGTTTGCGCAACGTAGGTCGTGTCACGCAAGGCAACTTTGCACGACGTAGGCCCTGAGTTGCGCAAGGCCACTTTGCTCGACGTAGGTCCTGCGTCGCGCAAAGACAGCTTTGCACGACGCAGGTACTACGTCGAGCAAAGTTGTCTTTGCGCGACGCACGACCTACGTCGAGCAAAGTGGCCTTGCGCAACTCAGGGCCTACGTCGTGCAAAGTTGCTTTGCGCGACGCAGGACCTACGTCGAGCAAAGTGGCCTTGCGCGACGTAGGTTATACCTTCATCGAGCAAACTCTAGCGTCATTGACTTGGCGCGACGGGTTTTGCGCGACGAAGGTACGTCGCGCAAACCCTTGGGCAACGATTGTGGACTTTGCACGACGAAGGTACCTACGTCCCGCAAAGTGTTTTTTCTACTAGTGAGTTAATTTCAGAGTGTATTTTTACTTGCTGCAAATAAGGGTCCACTCATGTCAAGTTGAAGTAAAAAACACTAAAACTGAGGTATGTTGTCTAGCAGTAAACTTACAGGAACCTGTAGCTGTAGTTGTTGCTATAGAAATTTGAATAGGACTATCTGATGAGGATAATTTTCATATTAGATGGGACTAGTCTGTAGTCAAGCATACCAAGTCAAAAGGGTCTAATACTTTTGTGAGAGTTGTTATAAATCACGTGGCCACATCCCTTGTGACAGCCCGTCCCGAAATCATTGTTATCGTTGATGTGAATTGACGGAATTGCCCTTGAGCGTTGGGGTACAATTGCATTTTCAACTAAGGTATTGGCCCAATTTCATAATTTCCTAAACAATTGGGACCAATGGAAACAAATGCTCTCTTAGTTGTGAATGGGTGGAATTGGACCACTCACTTTCCTTCTCTCTCTCCCGTACTCTCTATCTCGCAGAACTCTTTCTCTCTCTCCCATTTCGTACGGACACACCCACACTCGAACATCCAGACACAGATCGAGAGGTTGGAAGTTACCATTACACTCCTGGAGACCAGAGGAGCACACTGGTCCCCATTTCAGGTAAGAACTCGTCCGTTATCGCGCTGAAATCTCAAGCTTCGAGTTGAGCACTATTCACGAACTTTGTAATGGTTGATTTTTAGGACAATCCAAACTCACAGAGAGCTTAAGAAGGTTCCCACGAAGCTCGGAGAGGTCCGTTTGACTTGTGTGGACGTCGGGAAACCTCAGTTCGAAGTTGGCCGGTTTTGGTGAAATTGTCCCGACGCGTTTCCGAAGGATTTGGAAGTTTTAAAAGGTATAGCCTTCTTCCTCTCGAAATTTGTGAAGTTTTGGTGAAAATTTCATGGAAAATGGTGTGGAAACGAGTGAGAAATCGTCGATTACAGGGTTGCCCAGTTTTCCGGAGCCGGCGAGTTTTCCGGCGTCTGGACGAAGAAGATGATGCGCGTGGGGGGCGCGTGGCACCGTGGCCTCCCCGGCACGTGAGGGCGCGTGGGCCCTAGGAAAATTATTTTAAAAATATCTCGACGTCCGCGACGTCGAGTAGATCACTGTGGTATATTCATATACCTATTTTGAGCAATGTATGAGAAGTTATTAGCTAGTTTGCCCTATGTGCTTTAAAATAACGTTTTTATAGTTAATTCGCATATAGGTGAGACTTATCCCGAAGACGAGCGTATCCACGGGCGACTCGGGGGCTACGACCATTCAACATATCAGTGAGTGGGCTTTTGTTTTCAGTATATAATTATATACTTGATATATTTCCCAGAAATGTGTTTTAAATGAAAGTATGCTTTGAAATAATATGTTAAATGCCTTTATATTCTGAATATGCATTTCATGGTTGCATATATATATCATTGTGGTGTTGTGGAGGCACAGGTAAGTGCATGTAAGTTATGTTTGGTTTAGGTGAACTACGAACGGCTTGATCCCTGTTTAAGGTACGTAGGCAGTCTAACGAGAGGTTAGATGTAGCCATTCAATAAATGTGATGAACCTGTTGATTGTCTATATGAGATGTGATTGAGATAAAGGCCTTAGTTGTGAATAGAATGATTATAAATGTATTGTTGAACATTGAGCTCATAATATGCACCTGGGTGATTGCGATTTAGCCATAGAGAGAGTTGACACATGCCTGTATATTATGTCACATCCCGCACCATATGCTCACATCGGATCCAATTAGGTGCACAGCCTTGTCGTACAGACCCCTATAGGTGGTTCCGACTCGTAGGTGACTAACGTATTATCGCACAGCTAGCATTGAAAGAGTAAATTGAGCATAATTATATTACACCCAACCTTGTCGTACAAACCCTTTCCAGGGGTTGCGACTTATGTGCAGTATATTGCCGTATAGGTCATAGTAGTGACTCCGGCTAGATTGAGTTTGAACTATGAATTCAGCCGTACAGACTACCACAGGGGTTCCGGCTATCACATCATAATTCTATGAATTTATTCTTACCTGGATTGCTTACTTTGTTATATTTTGGCATGGCATACATATGAAAATGATATTGTGAAGCATGAATTGGATAGTTATGATTTCAGATATATATATATGTATATGCTTATATCTTGATTTTGGGAAAATTTTACATGTTTTACAGCAAGGGGTTAGATATGTTGATAAATGAAATGGTTTTGTAAAACATTTGTTTTGCCCACTCACATTTTCTATTTTGGGCCCTTCCAGGTTTTAAGTAGGATTGTTGTTGGTGGCTAGAGGACGTCGACAGTTCTGACTTATCCTTATTATAGTAGGATATTCCTGGTACTGTATAACTAGTACTTGTCCTACTGGACTGCACCTAGAATTTATGCTCTGAATTAGGAGTGTTTACTGTTGTAATTAACTCATATCACCTTTCGTTTAGTAGTGCACTCTATTAACTTGGTTTTTACTTATTCATATTTGCTATCTTTATCGTTTCCGCATTGTTCACATGGCTACGTCACTCTCATGTGACGGCCAACATGCCTTGATCTCGGTCGGGGTGTGTCAGTATGGTATCAGAGCCTAGGTTTAGCTGTCCTGCATAATTCTTGAATGTTCTAATCCTTGTAATGTTTTATGTCAGAACTATGCCGCCTCGTAGAGAGCCCTGTCAACCAGCTGAATCTAGTTTTCCTGATATTACTCAATTAGGGGAAGCTATAGTTTCTGCCATTCAGACAACATTCCATACTCAGAGAACACCTCTTGAGACAGTTCATAATCTAAAGTTGACTCACTTCATGGGTAATGAAGGTCATGAGGGGGCAGAAAAATGGTTGAATCATGTGGAGAAGACCTTTCAGGTGATGCAGAGTCAAGGGAATCTTCCTCCTGATAGGTGGGTTGAGACGATTACCTGGTTTTTTGGGGAACAACCTGCATCTTGGTGGAGACAGGAGTCTTACGAAATGACCCCAGAAGAGATTATGGACTGGGGAGTGTTTAAGGAATGGTTTTGGAAAAGGTTTATTCCTTCTGCATATATCGATCTTAAGAAGCAGGAGTTTACTCATCTGAGGCAAGGAAAGATGTCCGCTAATGAGTATTATAGGATGTTTACTAATCTATCTAGAATTGATCCGGAACTTGCTGCTAATCCGGTAGAGATGCTTCGCCGTTTCAGTTTGGGTACTAAGAAGAAATGGCGTTCCATGGCGACATCTACTCATTGTGCCTCTTACCAGGAGTTCTATGAGATTCTACTGAGGATTGAGGCCTCAGAGAACATGCCTAGTGAAAGTGAGGATGAGGAAGGAAAGAACGTGGGTCAGAGACGTGATGACAAAGGAAAAGGGCAAGCATTTCAGGGACCCCGCAAGATCTAGAACTTTAAGAAGAGTGGTGGCAGTTCCAGCTCTTCTAGCGGGGGATTGAGTACTAATATGCAGAGGATTAGGAGAGAGAGATTTTGGTGGTACAGGTGGACCAGGTGCTCGTTTATGTTGCAGGTGTAATAATCGACATTTTGGGGAGTCTAGGAGAGGCAGCTGTGGATGTTTTACTTGTGGAAAGATGGGTCATAGGGCTGCCCAATGCCCTCAGAGTCAGCAGAGACCCCAGCAGCATTCATTCTCACCACCTGCACCTACCCAGTACGCTTCAGGATCTGGTGGTTATACTCAGACGGGACGAGGAGGTGCCTACCACTACCAGGGCGACGCCGCTCCCTACACCTCAGGACAGCAGCAACAGTATTCTCAGGATCCTCAGTATCAGAGTGGGTACCTTCAGTACCAGGGATGATCTATGTCTTATCGGCTCATTCAGCTGGAGGATCTCAGTGGTATCAGGGGGACAGCCCCAGCAGGGAGAGATTACTACTAGTAGTGCAGGATCTTCGAGGCAGTCAGGTCAGTAGAGGCAGGGACGTGGTATTCACGCCAACAGAGGTCGTGGTGGACGACAGCAGAGTCAGGGCATATCAACAACATGTCACTGCAAGATGCCCAGAATAATCCAGACTTAATCATGGGTACGTTAAATATTCTTGGTCATTTTGCTAGAGTATTGATTGATTGTGGTGCTACACATTCTGTTATTTCTCACACATTTGCTCAAGTGACGCAACCCATTCCTACATCTCTAAGATATGATTTAGAGTTTTCTATGCCTAGAAGGGATAAATGTTTTGTGGATCAGGTATATTCAGGATGCCCAGTGATAGTAGAGGATATTATTATGCCGGCTAATCTTATGTCGTTGGATATTATGGATTTTGATGTGATTTTGGGCATTGATTGGTTGCACTATAATCGTGCCAAGATAGATTGTTATGGAAAGACATTCACATTTAATTGTCCTGGATTACCTGAAGTTACATTTGTAGGAGAGCCTAGTGGGGTGAGACATGGTATTATTTCAGCCATGAAAGCAAAGAGAATGTTGTCGAAAGGTTGTCAGGGATATTTGGCTCATGTGGTGCTGAACGATGACACTCCTAGTAGTGTGGAGGATGTTCGTGTGGTCAGACATTTTCTGGATGTATTCCTTGAGGATTTGCCTAGATTGCCTCCAGATAGAAAGGTGGAGTTTGTTATTGATCTACTTCCAAGTACGAATCCTATATCATTGACTCCTTACATAATGGCTCATGCTGAATTAAGAGAATTGAAAGTGCAGTTGCAAGAGTTAGTGGATAAGGGTTTTATTCAGCCTAGTACTTCACCTTGGGAGCCCCAGTTTTATTTGTGAGGAAGAAAGATGGAACTTTGAGGTTGTGCATTGATTACAGGCAATTGAATCGGGTAATCATCAAGAACCGTTATCCATTGCCTCGTATAGATGATTTGTTTGATCAACTCAGAGGTTCGTGTGTATTTTCTAAGATTGACTTGAGGTCTAGATACTATCAGTTGAAGATTAAAAATGAAGATGTCCCTAAAACCGCATTCAGGACTCGATATGGTCATTATGAGCTTCTGGTGATGCCATTCGGGTTAACTAATGCACCTGCAGCTTTTATGGATTTGATGAATCGAGTATTCCAGCCATACTTGGACAAGTTTGTTATTGTCTTCATTGACGATATTCTGGTATACTCTAAGTCTAAGGTTGAGCATGCTAGACATCTGAAGTTGGTGTTGAGCAGTTTGATGGAACACCAACTATATGCTAAGTTTAGCAAATGTGAATTTTGGTTGAATCAAGTGGCATTTTTGGGGCATGTTGTTTCTGCTCAAGGCATTCAAGTGGATTCCTAGAAAGTAGCGGCTGTGGAGAATTGAGAGCAACCTCAAACCGTCACCGAGGTACAGAGTTTTCTTGGCTTAGCAGGGTATTATAGACGGTTCGTTAAGGATTTTTCAGTGATTGCTTTGCCACTGACGAGGTTGACGCGAAAGGATGTTAAGTTTGAGTGGGATAGTAAATGTGAACAAAGTTTCCAACAGCTGAAGTACTATCTTACTCACGCACCTGTTCTAGCACTCCCAGATGATAGCGGTAATTATGAGGTCTATAGTGATGCTTCTCTGAATGGTTTGGGTTGTGTATTGATGCAACATGGTAGGGTAATTGCTTATGCTTCGAGACAGTTGAAACCTCATGAGAAGAATTACCCTACGCATGATTTGGAGTTAGCAGCTATCATCTTTACCTTGAAGATTTGGAGACATTATCTTTATGGTGAGAAATGTAAGATCTTCACAGATCATAAGAGTCTTCAGTATCTATTTACTTCGTCAGTGGAGGTGGATTGAGTTACTTAGTGACTATGATTGCACGATTGAGTACTATCCTGGTCGTGCAAATGCAGTGGCTGATGCACTTAGCAGGAAGACTCTAGTCAGACTTAATGCCATCTATGATTGTCATGCTCCTCTTCTAGCAGAGTTGAGATCCACTAGAATGGAGTTAGGAGTGGAAAATCGAGAAGAAGCCTTGCTTGCTAATATCCAAGTTAGGCCAATTTTAATTGATCGAGTGCTTGAGGCTCAGATGATTGATGATGAGACTTAAGAAATAATTCAAGCAAGACATTAAGGCAAAAAGAAAGATTTTGAGATTCTAGAAACGGATGGTATGCTTATGCAGGAAAGTAGAATGTATGTGCCGAATAATGCAGAGTTAAAGAAAGAAATTTTGGATGAAGCACATATTTCGGCATATGCGATGCATCCAGGAGGCACTAAGATGTATCATACCATTAGACCATTTTACTATTGGCCAGGTATGAAGAGAGAAATTGCCGAATATGTGAGTAGATGTGCCATTTGCCAACAGGTTAAAGCTGAAAGGAATAAGCCGTTTGGATTGATGCAGCCACTTCCCATTCCACAGTGGAAATGGGAAAATATTACTATGGATTTTGTGTACAAGCTTCCTCGCACACAGAATGGTTATGACGACATTTGGGTGGTAGTTGATCGGCTTACAAAGTCAGCACATTTTATTCCAGTGAGGGAGAAGTATTCGTTAAGCCGATTAGCTAAGTTATTTATTTCACAGATTGTGAAGTACCATGGTGTGCCAGTTAATATTATCTCGGATCGTGATCCCAGATTTACTTCCAAGTTCTGGATAGCATTCCAGGAAGCTTTTGGTACGAGATTGCTTTATACTACGACATATCATCCTCAGACAGATGGACAATCTGAGAGGACCATTCAGACATTAGAGGATATGTTGAGATCTTCGGTGCTGCAATTTGGAGATAGTTGGCATGATTGTTTAGATTTGATGGAGTTCGCCTACAATAACAGTTACCATTCGAGCATTGGTATGGCACCATTTGAGGCACTGTATGGGAAATCTTGATGTACGCCTCTATGTTGGTCAGATGTTGGCGAAAGAGTTTTAGTGGGCCCTAAGATTGTGGATGTGACTACTCAAAATGTTCAGGTAATTAAATCTAACTTGAAAGCGGCCCAAGATCGACAAAAGAGCTTAGCAGACAAGCATGCCACTGATCGGAAGTATGATGTAGGTGATTGGGTATTTCTGAAGCTATCACCTTGGAAAGGTGTTGTACGATTTGGAAAGAAAGGGAAGTTGAATCCTAGGTACATTGGACCATATATGATCACCAAGCGAGTCAGTGAGGTTGCTTACAGGCTTGAGTTGCCTCCAGAGTTGTCCAAGGTACACGATGTGTTTCATGTTTCGATGCTTCGATATTATGTTTCAGATCCCTCACATGTGATTTCTCCTCAACCTTTGGAAATTAATCTGGATTTGACTTATGATGAGGAACCAGTGACTCTATTGGATTGGAAGGATAAAGAACTGAGGAACAAGACAGTTCGTCTGGTTAAAGTGTTATGGAGAAATCATTCAGTGGAAGAAACTACTTGGGAGACAGAGGATTGGATGAGAGAGATGTATCCACGCTTGTTTTATGATTATTAGTGGATGTATTGGTTATATGTAATTTCGAGGACGAAATTTTCTAAGTTGGGGAGATTATGACAGCCTGTCCCGGAATCATTGTTATCGTTGATGTGAATTGACAGAATTGCCCTTGAGCGTTGGGGTACAATTGCATTTTCAACTAAGGTATTGGCCCAATTTCATAATTTCCTAAACAATTGGGACCAATGGAAACAAATGCTCTCTTAGTTGTGATTGGGTGGAATTGGACCACTCACTTTCCTTCTCTTTCTCCCGTACTCTCTCTCTCGCAGAACTTTTTCGCTCTCTCCCATTTCGTACGGACACACCCACACTCGAACATCCAGACACAGATCGAGAGGTTGGAAGTTACCATTACACTCCTGGAGACCAGAGGAGCACACTGGTCCCCATTTCAAGTAAGAACACGTCCGTTATCGCGCTGAAATCTTAAGCTCCGAGTTGAGCACTATTCATGAACTTTGTAATGGTTGATTTTTAGGACAATCCAAACTCACAGCGAGCTTAAAAAAGTTCCCACGAAGCTCGGAGAGGTCAGTTTGACTTGTGTGGACGTCGGGAAACCTCAGTTCGAAGTTGGCCGGTTTTGGTGAAATTATCCCGACGAGTTTTCAAAGGATTTGGAAGTTTTAAAAGGTATAGCCTTCTTCCTCTCGAAATTTGTGAAGTTCTGGTGAAAATTTCATGGAAAATGGTGTAGAAACGAGTGAGAAATCGTCGCTTACACGGTTGCCCAGTTTTCCGGCGCCGGTGAGTTTTCCGGCGTCTGGACGAAGAAGATGATGCACGTGGGAGGCGCGTGGCACCGTGGCCTCCCCGGCACGTGAGGGCGCGTGGGCCCTAGGAAAATTATTTTAAAAATATCTCGACGTCCGCGACGTCGAGTAGATCACTGTGGTATATTCATATACCTATTTTGAGCAATGTGTGAGAAGTTATTAGCTAGTTTTGCCTATGTGCTTTAAAATAACGTTTTTATAGTTAATTCGCATATAGGTGAGACTTATCCCGAGCACGAGCGTATCCACGGGCGACTCAGGGGCTACGACCCTTCGACATATCAGTGAGTGAGCTTTTGTTTTCAGTATATAATTATATACTTGATATATTTCTCAGAAATGTGTTTTAAATGAAAGTATGCTTTGAAATAATATGTTAAATGTCTTTATATTCTGAATATGCATTTCATGGTTGCATATATATATATATATATATATATATAATTGTGGTGCTGTGGAGGCACATGTAAGTGCAGGTAAGTTATGTTTGGTTTAGGTGAACTACGAACGGCTTGATCCTTGTTTAGGGTACGTAGGCAGTCTAACGAGAGGTTAGATGCAACCATTCAATAAATGTGATGAACCCGTTGATTGTCTATATGAGATGTGATTGAGATAAAGGCCTTAGTTGTGAATAGAATGATTATAAATGTATTGTTGAACATTGAGCTCATAATATGCACCTGGGTGATTGCAATTTAGCCATAGAGAGAGTTGGCACATGCCTGTATATTATGTTACCTCCCGCACCATATGCTCACATCGAATCCAATTAAGTGCACAGCCTTGTCGTACAGACCCCTATAGGTGGTTCTGACTCGTAGGTGACTAACGTATTATCCCACAGCTAGCATTGAGAGAGTAAATTGGGCATAATTATATTACACCCAACCTTGTCGTACAGACCATTTCCAGGGGTTGCGACTTATGTGTAGTATATTGCCGTATAGGTCATAGTAGTGACTCCGACTAGATTGAGTTTGAACTATGAATTCAGCCGTACAGACTACCACAAGGGTTCCGGCTATCACATCATAATTCTATGAATTTATTCTTACCTGGATTGCTTACTTTGTTATATTTTGGCATGGCATACATATGAAAATGATATTGTGAAGCATGAATTGGATAGTTATGATTTCAGAGATATATATATATATATATATATATGTATATGCTTATATCTTGATTCTGGGAAAATTTTACATGTTTTACAGCAAGAGGTTAGATATGTTGATAAATGAAATGGTTTTGTAAAACATTTGTTTTGCCCACTCACATTTTCTGTTTTGCGCCCCTCCAGGTTTTAAGTAAGATTGCTGTCGGTGGCTAGAGGACGTCGACAGTTCTGACTTATCCTTATTATAGTAGGATATTCCTGGTACTGTATAACTTGTACTTGTCCTACTGGACTGCACCTAGAATTTATGCTCTGAATTAAGAGTGTTTACTGTTGTAATTAACTCCTATCACCTTTCGTTTAGTAGTGCACTCTAATAACTTGGTTTTTAATTATTTGTATATTTGATATCTTTATCGCTTCCGCACTGTGCACATCGCTACGTCACTCTCACGTGACGGCTATCATGCCTTGACCTCGGTCGGGGTGTGTCACCCCTACTCAAATTGTATTCTTGTAGCACAAATTTCTTTGCTTATATTGAGTTAAGCCCTTGATTAGCGTTGAAACTAAACATGATTTAATTAATTAAAATAAATTAAGTGTTTACTTCCATGTTTGATGAACTTAATAATGATGACAATGAAAGCAAATGATGAATTGTTGTGATAGATAAAAAATTCTACTTTTTACTCACAGCATCTAGGATAAAAAACACGAATCCAAAGCCGAATGAGAGCATAAATATTGCATATATAAAGGGCCTTTGATAAAATGGGGCAGAATGACCTTTTTAATCCATGGGCCTCAAGCCCTTCCTTATAATTCGCTATCAGCCAATTTTTTTTTTTTAACAAACGATATTATTCATACTAAGAAGAGGATGATGAATTAGCATTAATATGGTTCAAATTTGTCTTCAACAGAAATTAAACATAAAATCTCTAATATACAAATAAAAAAAATTATCATTAAACTATAATATTAAGTTGCATCAGCCAACCATTTAGCTCCATTTCTTTCTTCTTTGTTTACGTTCCTCTACAAATAATAAGGTGGTCTTCGTTTGTCCATTGTGACTGTGACTCAAAAGAAGGTCGCAGTCACTGCATATTCTTTAACGGACTCAGATTGCTCCTCCCTCCAGTGGCCCACCATGAAAGATTCTAAAGTGGCAGGGCCCCCGCCAGCCAACAAATATGTAAAAAAGATCTAAACAACAAAAAAGTTGAAGCTTGTTGTAAAATCGACGGTGGGTGCAGTGGAATAAATGGAACAAGACACAAAAATTTACGAGGTTCCTCTACAGTCAGTGTGACTGGAGTACGTCCTCGGGGCTGCAGTGGTGCTTTCATTATAATATAGAATAATAGGAGTACAAAGATAACTCTCTCTATTATCTCCTCCTCATCTTCCTATTCTTCCTCTCTTTCTCTTCTTTCCTCTCTCTCTCTCTCTCTTCCTTTCTTTCTTTTCTTTCCTCTCTTTTCCGTCCGTGAACTCACATCTCTTCTTCTCTTCTTCAAATATATAAACAAAAGAAATCACTATTCACTTTACAAATTTTCCACAAATGAATAGTGAAACTACTGTGCATAAATAGTAACAAACTATTCATGTGGGCCATCCACATAATATTTACAACACTCCCCCTTGGATGGCCACAAGTCTTCGATTGACTCATTAAAATCTTGATCTGTCTTGGATGCTCCCCCTGATGAGTATCTCCCCCTGATTTCAAATCATTTAGGTTGATCGTTGATCGTTCTGCTTTAGTCTCTTGGCGGGGAGAGTTGCCGAAAGAGGTGCTTTACTTGTTGTTAACTTTCCACAGGCTTTTTCTTGAACTGGGCTAGAGGGCCTTCTGCTAGACTAGCATTGAAGATCTGAATTTACTCCTTTTATCTGGAGCGGAATTTGATTCAAAAGTGGTGGACACTTGATCTTGAATCGGACTTGTGATTTCTTCAAGGGTCGTCGAGGCTTGATCTTGAATGAAATTGGACCATGAGGAGCTTCACGTGACAAGTGATCTTCGGCTTTGTCAGGGATGAATCAGCACGTGTTTGTTGCACTTGTCTCCACATGCTTCAAGTATCAGTTTCACTTGCCTTACTTGCTCCCCTTACTTAAGTAGTATTTTCCCCCATGCATGTGTGGCATCTTCTCCTGCAGTATTTGCCTTTTGATGCAGGAGTGGAATGCAACCCTTGCATTTGGATGGTCCTTCAGAACATTCCCTCACAATGACTCATCTTGGCAGCTTCAGTGTAAAGAGCCACTATCTGATCTACTGTCATGAGGTATTTGCCGGTGGAATTCATGACCTTGACAGCAGTTGAGGATGAGTACTCGAGAGCAATACTAGGTAAGCAATCAGGAAAGGTTCCAGGCAGTCGGTTCCTTACCGGGAGTTTGAGTGGAGGTTCCGACATATGGCTTTCTTTATCCTTGTCTTTGCAGGTAAGAACAAGGACAAAGGAAAGGACAGGGAGATTGCATGATATGAGATAATCTTGCTCTGGTCCCTGAAGATATGTGATAATCTTGCTCTGGTGTGACATGTTTGAAGAGGTGTTCTCGGAGAGGAAGAAAACTGAGTATTTCGAGATGCTATGTTGAAGATGCATTCTCGGAGATGAAGAAGAGTTAGGTATTCTTGCAGTGTTGCAGGTCTGCCTTGTTATGGAGAACAGAGGTCGACATATATAGAGATTTCTCAATAGCAAGTGTGATGCTGTGCTTTTACTCTTGTCAGCAACTGTGGTGTAATTAGAACAGTAAGATTTACGCGTTTTCAACTTTGTCAGATATCTTTGACAAAATTGCACGCGACATCTGAAAAAGCTGGGATTACGTCTGAAAAATGCCAACGAACTTTATTCAGGAAAATCTGGCTTTTGAAATTCGGAGAGCGGTGCCTCTTCGATCTCTGAATGAGTGGTTATGTTGCCTCTTCTTTTATAGAGACATCGATTGTGTTCAAGAGTATGCTCAGAAAGTTGCTGCCTGAGAAATTTCCCCCTTCTTGCTCTTTTGAAATTTTATTGGACCTCTATTTTCCTTCATCATTTCTGAAAATGACTTGCCCATCTAATATTTGCTTAGATTTGAGTCTTAGGAGTTCTACAGATGAGCAGCATCAAGATAACATATGGCGCCCGTCCTTCTTATCTTCTAATGGTCCTCTTACAGTTGGGGACTCTGTGATGAAGAATAACATAACCGCTACTGTGGTAGCTAGGAATCTTCTCACTCCAAGGGATAACAAGATCCTTTCAGAACGGTCTGATGAGTTGGCCGTTCAAGACTCATTGGCTCTCAGTGTTCAGTGTGCTGGCTCTGTTTCCAATATGGGCCAACGCCTACTTGCTCAAACTCGCCAAGTTGAATCATTGATGGCGGAGGTGGCAAGTCTTAAACAAGAGATCGGAGAGCTCAAGCACGAGAATAGGGTGTTACACGTGCTTGCAAATAGTTACTCTACGAGCATGAAAAGAAAGCTCGACCAACTGCAGGAATCCGAAAGTCGGATTCAAAGTGATCACCAGAGGTTTTTTGCTAGATTCCGAAAGCAACTAATGCCTTCATCTTCTGGTGTTTTGCCAAGTACTGGGGTGCCACATGATCAATCTCCAGTGCCTCCCCCTTCTGGGGTACTTCCGAGTACTGAGGCTTCACATGAGCAACCTTTGTGAAGGCTCTATCCTCATGTGTATGTACATATCTGTAATTTCTTGGAGATATTAATAGATGAGCTTTATTTCATTCAATGTATTGTGCCAAATACAATAAAGCATATACTTCACTAAGATGTGGTACTTCTGGACCAAATATTAATTTATCTTTACCCTCACGAAGATAAATGATTATTCTTAGTGTCTTCATCATTTGAGTATTCAACTCATAATCTTCAATCCATATGGTTCTTTTAATATCATAAACATCATGGATAATATTCGTGTTGGTAGATTGTTCGATCTGCAGCTCGAGACAATAATTCTTTCAACACTTTATAATCTTTCTTGACTTTTCAGGAGTCTCAATTTAATATCATCAACTCTTCAGGAGTTCTAATTTAATGTCATTGACTCTTGCAAGAGATTTTAGTATGTTGCAACAATATCATAATGATAGTACTCACTAAGGCAATTTATACCATCCATTGGTATTGAGTACATATTTTATGCTTTACCCTTTGGGGGCTTACTTCAAGCAATTTGAATCATTCAGAGATTTTCTACACTTCATGACACATTTTCCTTTGGAATTTATACAGAGCAATTTGCTCCCATGTATACTTGAGGGATTTACTTATAGAGATATAATGTGGGCGACTCACAACCCTTCGTATATAATTCTCCATTTATATGAACTCGTTTACAAGAACATAATTTCAGGTTTCAATTAGTAACCTTGTGTCATATCATGTGAGTGTATTTTCACTGTATTACAAATGCCCATATGTAACATCTTTGGTTTAACATCTTTTGGCTATTTGTATTATATACACATATATAGGTCCATTTTTCCACGTTCTTACAAAATTGTAATGGAATTGCCTTTCTCCATTTTGGCCAATAATTTTCCTTTTGTCGACGAACAAAAGAACGTGACTCAATATTAACACAGCTCATTGATGAATTTAGTAGCTAATTGTAAAAACCAAAATTACCATTGGTCATCATCAATTTGTGATCCCATATTCTCAAGTGCATGCGCATGCATAAAAGCTTTTCATTTCTTTGGATATCCATTGCCTCTTCAAGGGCATTACACTATCTCTTCCAGGATAGTCATAGTTTAGAGAATGCGGATCATAACCTCTTCTTGAGCGTTATAGAGCTTGGATTTTAATCTCCACTTCCAGGAGTTGAGTCATTTAGAACCTATACGTCAATCATGCTTCATGCATGAGACATCATCATTCCCATGTCTGCGGATTGTCCTTTCTGGGACATGTATCCATGCGACGACTGTCATGCTTCTGGCATGCAACAATTATGCTTCAGAAATGTAATAGTTCAGTAGTGCCATATTCTTCTTCTTTCGAATAACTGAACCTTTTGAGTCTAAAAGTCTGCCACGCTTCAGGCGTGCAACAGATAAATCATTTACTATCTCATTATTTTGTCCAACAGGGACATCAATTCTTGTAGGCACTTTCATTGCATCATTCAATTATTCTGATTTCATTTTCTCATTGATTGCTTTGTGAATCAAAATAAAACAAATTCTCTTCGTTCTTCTGGAACGGTCTTTTCTTATCATTCTTCTGGAATGATATTTTCTCATCGTTCTTCTGGAACAATGTTATTTTCTCCCCCTAATGGCGGAAAAATTGTCTTATCAAAATGATAATCCGCAAACCACGCGGTAAACATATCCCCAATCAAGGATTCCAAATATTGAATGATAGATGGTGTTCAACATCAATGCCTAATCCACGATGATGCCTTATTTCAGTACGTTGTGGTAGTGCAATAGGTACATAGATAACACAACCAAAAACTCGTAAATGTATAATGTTTGGCTGGTTCCCAAACCCGAGTTGTACTGAGAAGTATTGATGGTTGGTAACATGTCTCAACCGAATTAATAATGCATCATGTAAAGTTTACATGTCCCCATGTAGAAAACTGGCAATTTCGTTTTCATGAGCAGAGCGTTGGTAATCAATTTCACCCACTTAATAAATGCTTCTGCTAAACCATTTTGAGTATGGACATGAGGAACTTCTGGTCCTTATTTAATAGTCTGTGAACTGAGACTCTTATGTCTTTTATTACAATTAAGTTGAGGCACTGTGGCACTTCAAACTTACGATACTCATCAAGGAATTTCATGTCCTGATCTTCAAGATCTAGGAACTTTATGCCTAATCCTTTTGCATGATGGAACTTCAGGTCCAATTATTTTTATATGATGAGGATCAAGAAACTGCAGGTTCTGATCTGATCAAGGAACTTCAGGTCCTATATATACTCATTGTAACAAAAGGTAAGTACAATAAATAAATTAAAGCAATAGACGGTAATTCCAACCATAATGAATAAATTGCATTTAAGTAAATAAAGCTTGTGACAAGGGCTTTAATTCAGCACCATCAAAACTTAACGCAATAGGAGGTAAAACCGACCATGGTAAATAAATTGCTTTAAAGTAAATAAAGGTTGTGACAAGGGCTTTGATTCAGCACCATTCACATAAATATCAAAGCTTTAAAGCAAAGGGTAATAATTCTACCCACTGTAAATAAATTGCTTTAAATAAATATAACTTGTGACATGGGCTTTAAACCAACACCATACACATAAATATGCCAAAAACAGAAAATGCAATGATTAAGTCCTCATCTTTTGCTTTTTCTTTTTCTTGGTCTGCCACTTCTTTTGTTTGATTCCTTTTATTTTTATTTTTATTTCACAGTTCTGAAGTCATTTTGGTTACTCAGTAAATAATAGTAACAATAAGTTCCAATTGGTGTTCCTCCTCCGGTGAGTTTCAAAAAAGTCAAAACAGTTCCCATAAGTTTTGGAGTCAAGAGTGTCTGCAACTTATGAGAAGATCAAACCGTTATATTTAGCTCATATTTTAGTATGATATGGATAAGAGGATACCGAACAACTTTCGTGAAGAAACAATTTCGATCTGAGCTACCGAAATGGAGTTATGGTACTCATAAGGTGGCTGTCCAGTTTTATGCGGAAATTGGAAACTGGTTTGGTATTTCAAACATCTGAGACGATCGCACCGTTAAAGTTTTCTGAAATTTTGATATGTTGTAGATACTGAGCGGACGAACAACCTTGAAGAAGAAAATATTTCAATCCGAGGTCTGTAAGTTGGAGTTCCGAGGCTGTTTATATGGCTGTCAAATTCTCTACGAATTTTGAGTCTGTACTCTTTTGCTTCTGCAAAAGATGATATACAGTCATACAACAATATATATAGTTGCTTCAAGAAAATCAATTGTACTGAGATTTGAAGATGAAATGAAAAGATTTTCTTATCTGTGAGATTCCAGCTGAAGGAGGTGAACAGGATGTGGCGTTGTGCTTTCCACTGACATGAGAGCTTCTCGTGCTGATAACGTGTTGTAAAATCGACGGTGGGTGCAGTGGAATAAATGGAACAAGACACAAAAATTTACGAGGTTCCTCTACAGTCAGTGTGACTGGAGTACGTCCTCGGGGCTGCAGTGGTGCTTTCATTATAATATAGAATAATAGGAGTACAAAGATAACTCTCTCTATTATCTCCTCCTCATCTTCCTATTCTTCCTCTCTTTCTCTTCTTTCCTCTCTCTCTCTCTCTCTTCCTTTCTTTCTTTTCTTTCCTCTCTTTTCCGTCCGTGAACTCACATCTCTTCTTCTCTTCTTCAAATATATAAACAAAAGAAATCACTATTCACTTTACAAATTTTCCACAAATGAATAGTGAAACTACTGTGCATAAATAGTAACAAACTATTCATGTGGGCCATCCACATAATATTTACAACAAAGCTACTGTAAATTTGCATGGCCCCCTTCTAAAGTTTACAATATTACGAATTTATCAACTACATTTTTACAAAGGTTAAATAACAGTCACTTTAGAGGGACGATGGAATTTTTGGAGCGTAAGTAATAACATCTTTCACGTGTAAATGAAATGAATAAGAAAGGGTGAAGATGTTATATTCAAAATCTTCATGTGAGAAACAAATAAAATTCAAACTTCCTTCTCTCCTTTGTTTTTATAATTTTATTCAACTTCAAAAGTGGTTAGTATAATTTACCCAAAAATCAAAGTTAGGTAATAGTATAATTTTTTAGCCCCCTCAAACATTGCTTGAACCCCAATAAGTTCGAATCTCCTCGAATGGTTGCTTTTCTAAAACTCCAAAAAATGGGCTAAAAGTCTTGAATATATCCAAAATTTGTGAAAAATCTACAATACTCTGCCGCTTGAAACTCTTAAATTCAATTAAATAATTAACCAAAAAAGATTGGACAAAATTAGTTGTTTTTCAGAATTAGGTATCCAAATTTTATCTAATTCTTCCTATTTGTAGACTTTCCACTATATTCGCGACTACAATTCACTTTCTTTCTAAGCCTCAAAATTATAGGCCTTTTTCAGGTAAATAAAAGCTTACCTTAACATTTAAAAGTTAAAACACCACCAAATATCAATTAATTTTTTTCATTTTCTGTTTTTCTTGGTTATAAAGTTACCCCATTTTTAAATTTTAAACTGACCCCCTGAAGCGACCCACCATAAAATATTACAAAATAAAACTTGTTGTCAATATTACCCCCAATCTGGATCCATCTCTATTGCTCCCATCACACCACACCAACGTGGATCGCACAAAAAACCTACCTAAAAGAGAGATTATACTGTAAGTCGAGAACACGATTTGATATATCACTGTATAATATCATTGTTCAAAATTAAAAAAATTATTTAAACTAATTGTATTATTACATTTAATATATCAGATCGTATTCTCCGCACAACGAAAAATTGCTGCATCCAAAAGTAAAAAAAGTCACCCGACCGTCCAAACCACTCATCTCCTCACTGCTCCCCGCCACGTGGTTCGCAATCTTTCAAACCAGGTCGGTCACCGTGGACCAGAGCCATTTCAAATTTCCACCGAAGCACCCGGTTCCGGACCCGAACCTCCAGCCTAGCGCTAATCAACAAAAATCAACGGCCCAGATCTGATCTCGTTTCCCGCAACCTTATATATCCACGCTCTTATCCAACCCCCAAAACCCTACTCACTGTCCGTGTTATTATTTCGGTTCACTCGTCCAAGATTTTCGGTGTGATTTTTATATACTTTTTTGAACTTTTTCGGTTTCGGTGGCCATGGCCGACGAGAAGAACGCCGGATCGCCGGTGGAGCACGAGCCATCGCTGATGGAGAAGATAGGCGAGAAGAACCACGGCGGCGATCACGATTCCTCGTCGTCGTCTTCTTCCGACTCGGATAACGAGAAATCGGAGAAGAAGGCCGAGTCTGTGAAGACCAAGGTCTTCCGGATTTTCGGCCGGGAGAAGCCGGTCCACCATGTGCTCGGCGGTGGAAAGAGTACGGACATCTATTCTCTCTCTTGAAGCCTTTACTTTCCCTATTATTAGAAATGAATATATGTATGTTTGATATGTGAGTAGTGATTTAGGGTTTTAGGAAGTGTGGATTTGTGTCGGTTGTATGTTGATCTGGGATTTTAGATGGTTTTCAGCTGTGTTTGGAAGCTGAGAAAATTTCTGAACCGATTGAAGGTTTGCTTTTTGAGCATCTATTTGTAGTGGTCTACCGTATAAGCAGAGTAGTTAAGTTATTCAGTTTCTTTTCAGTTTAGTCCTGATCGGCGAAGTTGATCAATATACTATTTACTTTATTAAGTTTTGGATCTTTGAATGCCTTGTTTGATATTGCATTAGACTTTAGATTTCAGATTTTAATATTGCTGAAATGTTGCAGCTGCTGATGTATTTTTGTGGAGAAACAAGAAGGTTTCGGGTGGAGTTCTTGGCGGAGCCACCGTAGTCTGGGTCCTTTTTGAGTTGCTTGAGTACAACCTGCTTACTCTTGTTGCCCACATTTTGATTGCCACCCTTGCAATCTTGTTCCTCTGGTCCAATGCCCATACTTTTATCCACAAGTAAGATGCTCGGCCTTTCCAATTTGATTGTTTCTTCGTCTGATGCTTTTGTTGGATCTTAATGTAATATATGGTTATGTTTGGATCATTGCGTAATGGGTTAATAACTTTGCTTGTGTAGGACTCCTCCTCGTATTCCAGAAGTTCGTCTTCCTGAAGAACCATTCCTGCAGGTTGCATCTGAGCTGAGAGTTGTAATCAACTGTGCTTTTGCACTCCTTCACAATATTGCATCTGGGAAAGACTTGAAGAAGTTCCTTGCTGTAAGAACATTTGATCTCTATAACCCTTTTATACAGGCTTCCCAGTCAGACTCATGGGTTAATAGATTCAATAGAAATATCAGTCAGACTCATGGGTTAATAATCATTTAGAATTTGTGCTATGCTAAGTTTCGTACCTTAATTTACCTAGGTTTTGTTGATTTTGTTGTACGGTTTTGTTTAATTGTTACTTTAACGATGTACCGTTGTTTTTAGGTTGTTGCTGGCCTGTGGGTTCTTTCCGTTGTGGGCAAGTGGTGTAACTTCCTGACCTTGTTTTACATATGTAAGGACTACGGAAAACTTGTGTGCACTTTCGATGCCTATTTATATTATTGTACTGAATTTTTGCTTACTAATGTATGACCCTCATTTTACAGCCTTTGTTTTGCTGCACACCGTGCCCGTCATTTATGAGAAGTACGAAGACAAAATCGACCCACTTGCGGAGAAGGTGACAATCGAATTCAAAAAGCAGTATGCCGTGTTTGATGCCAAGGTTTTGAGTAAGATTCCGCGTGGTCTGAAAAACAAGAGGGCTTAGAAAGCTTGGGGGTGTTTTGTTGTGTTCCAAAGCTCTAGGTTTCATAGTTGAACTTTCCATTCTGTTCCAAGTGTTTTGGATTTGTAATTTGAATGACTATATTCATGTGGTCTTCAGTTTCGAGAATTAGGTTTTGTTCTTGTGCTTATACATAATCGTGGGAAGCCATTAAACAGCACCTTAGCCATATGTTAATTATGACGACTTTATGTTATTCAACGCTGCGTGTACATGGGTTGTCGATTAATATTTGAACACTTGTGGTGTATGTTATTTCATGCTTGGTTCTCTTTTTGGTTGTGAGCATGATGTTTTGGTGGTTTTGTGTTAATTTTGCTTGTGTTTCAAGTATGCAAGTTTTTGGTGTTTGGTTCAAGTATATAAATTTTGGTGTTTTGATGAAGTGGAATAGTGCATTGGATGTATTGTGTGATGGATGCATGCCACTAAAACTTAAAAAGAGAATTTTCTAGGATGGCAAAAAGGTCGGCAATGCTTGATGGTACGGAATGTTGGGCAGTGAAGTATCAACAAGTACATGGTGATGAGAATCCTTAGTTTAATGTGTGGGGCAAACGAGAAATGACAAGATTAGGAACAAGGATATTCGAGGTAAATTAGGAGTAGCTAAAATTGAAGCATATTCAAAGTAAATTAGGAATAGTTGAAATTCGAGGTAAATTAGGAATAGCCAAAATTGAAGGTGTGAGAAAAAAATCGGTTAAGGTGGTTTGTGTGGATGCAAATTTTCTCCTCCTTGATCTTGGACGATTTTGCACCTACAAAACAACTAACACCTTAGGTTAAGGCCAAAAGCCTCACGTGCCCACAATGAATGAGGGGGCTTTGGCCGAAGAATCTCCGATGCCAAAGTTAGAATTTTAGAGAGAAATAATGTTTAGAGTATTTAGGATTTTTTTGCAAGAGGATTGAAATTAGTATTTGGTGAAAATAGGAGCCTATTTATAGGGCTAGGTTGGTCCATGATGCGAAAATTAACTAACGCACAAATTAAACCCTCTTTTTGACAATTGTAGTGTAGATGTAAGTAGGGTATCGTTCTAGGCCGGGGATTAGGAGGGATTGCTAATCTATTCTAAATTAATTTAAACATATTTAAACAAGACTTAATGACACAAAACTAGACTCACCAAGCTATGTTCACACAAATTTTTGGGATTTTTGGAGTTGATTTACTATTTAAATTAAATCGTACAAAAACAGTACAAAAACCAATTTTAAATAATACCAATAGATTTTAATTCACAAGTTAAGAAAATGAGTTAGGGGACATGCTATCCACCACCCAATAATCATGCAAGTATGTTACGTTTTATTCAAATTCCTTTTATTTCTGGATGAAGATGCTCAAGTTGGCTCAATGTTAGAACACAACCTATTACTCTTTCTTACGTAGTATGTTAAGAGAATGGTGTTTTCAACTTAACTTAGTTCCTAGCATGCAATCTAGAATGGTGTGTTCATAGATTTAACAAGTAGAAATCATTAAGAATAAAAAGAGTTTGAGTCATCACAAGACATCGTAAGTACTGGTGTTGTCTCACTTATCCTAGAAATCGATTCACATGTTAACCACAATTAACAATTGCTACTGTAGAACATATGTAGGTCCTCATTCAACAAGGGCAGGCAGACATATATTCATAGCATTAAAATCCTAGATATGCTCACTATGTATGCATCCATAGAAACACATAAAGAATTTATCAATGAGATAAGTAGTGAAACAATTTTCATCCTTCCATAAAATTCATTCAAACAAAATATCACAACAAACTTACAATCATATTCGGGGCTTCAAAACAGCCCCTAACTACTAAAAATTAATTACACATTATTCTTAAATTAAAACATAAAATAAAACATAAGTTTGAGGAAGAATTAACCGAATGAGGAATTTCTTCCTCTGTCATTTGCGCGCCATGGCTGAACTGCCAGACTCCTGCGCTCCAGCCTTCCTGCGAGCTTCCGCTGCTCAAAGGCAGCGTCCTCCCCAGTTTTTCCGCACCCACGTGCAGCCTTGCTGCCCGCCAGCCTTACGCGCGCCTCTCGCAGCTCCACGTCTCCAGCTGCCTAAGGCAGCAACATCTCCCCCCCTATTTATTCTTTTCTTCTTTTTGCGTCAGTGATCTTTTTGTGCGCCAGCTGCCAAGGGCAGCATCTTCTGCTCCCCTCTAATTTCCGCACCCCTGTTGAGCTGCCAAGGCAGCTCTCCCAATCCCCTGTCTGCTTTCCTTCCTTCTCTGTCGCGCTGCCAAAGGCAGCGCTCATTTCACTCCGCAAGGCCCCCTTTCCGCGTTCTCGCCCTGCTGCAAGGCAGCCCTCCCTTTTCTTCTCGCTGACTGCCCGAGGCAGTCACCCTGCTTCTTTCCTTATCCCCCCACTTCAGTCCGTGGCTGCCTTCCTCCTTTTATTCTTCTTTCATATATTTTTTATTCCTTCCCCCCACTATTTCCTTCTTTATTATCTTGATGTCTCCCATGTTCCCTCTTTTTCTTTTCTTATTCTTTCTGCGTGCTGACTGCCTTATCTTTCTTTCTTTTTTATATTTTTCTTCTTTTCACCTGCCAAGGCAGGCAGCACCCACATGCACATCCTCTTCTTTTATTATCTCATTTTATATAAAACAAACATGATATGAATTATTATTATTATATATATATATATTTTTTTATTTAATTTAAAAGCTAAATAGTTTTGACACGAATTTATTACATACAATCACACTTATGCTATTTTTATTTTCTTAGCTAGATAAATTCGATAAAACACAAAAACAAAGTAAATAACTCAAAAATATAAGAAACTAACTAAGAAAATACAAGAGAATTTGATGTAAAATATATATAAATATGATCCGATCAAATACCCCCACACTTAACTTTTGCTAGTCCTCGAGCAAAACAAACGAAAACAGAAAAATTAATAACATGAAAATTATTAGCTTCCCCCTATGTAACCCTCATAGAATTTCATATGAGAACACAATCATCAAGAACCATAGCTAATACCAACAAGCAATTCAAGTTCATTTTCCTTATTCACATATTAGCAGTAATCTTTGAAACATCCTTGAAGTGTAGTGTGTGAGATAGCCATGTTAATGCAATTTCAAAATTTTTATTTTTAAAATCACCATATGCAAACTAGCGACATTCTTACGGGATATGCACTCAATCCCACATGTGTTTAGTTTTAATGTGTTTCTCTCAAAGAATCAAATGTGAAAGTTCTACCATAAGCTTGCATAAAAATCACTTCTCCACAATCATAATTGCAAAACTTAAATCAAGAGGACTTTTATTGGACGTAATGAGATTTAGGGTGAGGGTTATTGAAACGAAAGAATAGGAAAACACAAATTCCAAGCTACATTGCAAGCAATTCTTTTGTTTAGATTTATAAGAACTCAAGTTTTCCAGTTATTCTTCTAGTCACCTCCAACCACAACCTTAAACTGAAACTTTAAACATTTTTTTTTTCTTCGTAAACAAACTTTCTTTCTTTCTTGCTTTTTTTTTTTTTTTTTTTTTTTTTTTCAAACAGAAACAAATATGAAAAACCCCCACACTTATTCTTTTGCCAAACACCCTCCGAGTACTTCACAAACATTTCACATAAGACAATCTTGCATTGCTCACTAGCTCGCTTGGAAAGGGTAAGAAAAAATGTTTCAGGTATAAGGGTAGACATATCTGGTGATAAGAAATAAAAGGCTCAACATACACGGCTCAAATTGGCAATCTAATGATATCATTTTTCTTTGGGAAACAAGGTTATTTGGGCCATGGTGGTAAACCTAATGCCTCTATCATTTTCAAGTTCATGCAATCAATGACAAATATTTCAAAAGATCGTTATGCAAGTTCTAGAGAAGTATCTCACATAAGTTCATCACACATGAAAGAATAGGAGTGTATGAAAAATGCACACACTTTCAATAGGCTCAAAAACTCACATAGGATGTATATGGTCACTAAATTCACATATGGAGCTTTAAATCATGCTTTAATTTCACATCAACAAGGCTATGTGCGTTTAGTTTTTCAAAGATGATCAAAAATGTACAAACTAACACGAGAATTAGGAATTTCACACAACACATGTTAACTAAGTTCTTGATCATCATGGTTCAAATTTTATCCAATTATATCATTGGGTCGGGAAACTGACAAAAAACTAATTCAAAACAATAAGGAAAACAAGGAAATATTTTTGGATTTTTTTAAATTTTCCGATTTTTTATTTTTATTTTTTTTAAAACAACAACTTAATTAAGAAAACACAAAGCAATAACATGGAAACAAATGAAACCAGTTCAAAGTCGAAGGTACAAAAATTTTTAATTTGGTCATTTTTATACTCTATACCCCCACACTTAAACTAGACATTGTCCCCAATGTCAGAAAATATAATAAAATGCAAATAAACATAAAATAAATATAAAGAAACAAAATAAAGCAATAGGACTGAAAACTTCCCTAATTTGCAGAAAATCAAGCGATGACCCCCAAGCTAAAATTCTGCAATCAACCTCAAGGGTGGAAATAGCCAAAAGTTCCTGCAAAGAAGAGAAATAAGTCAGTTAAGCACGCAAGAAAAAAAAAAAAAAAAAACAAACAAACGAAAAATTGAAAATGAAAATAAAAAGACAATGAATAAAACTAATAAGTGATCATTGGTCCTGTTTGGTGACTTTCCACAGCTTTGAACTTGAACTGGCCTCGGAACTTCTTAGCAAGGAAAATGAGACTTGATTTGTGGTGGTGACTGATGCGTCCATTTGTTGTTGAAGCTTCTCGAGCTCTTGGTTTCAACTCGGACTCCTTCTGCCGGGTTGATTGAGTCTGCAGGCTACAATCTTCTCTTTTTGTTCTTCTGCATGGCAGGTAGGCACGAGGTAGAGGTGGTGGTCTGCTTCTTTGTTCAATCTGTCCAAGTGCCGACCGATTTCCTTTCTTTCACCTTGACTCGTAGCCAAGAGCAAGGGTAAAGGAAAAGCGTGCCATGATATATTTTTGCCTCTGACTCTGATGATATGGGATACTTTTGCTTTTGAAGAAGTATCGTTCCACAGGTGTATGCTTGAACTGGGCTGGGGAACTTCTTAGCAAGGAAAATGAGACTTGATCTTGAAGATGAAGCATCACCTTGTCTCCACATGCTTCAAGTATCATTTTCACTTGCCCTATCTGTTCTCCAGGCAGATGTGGCGACTTCTTTGGAAGTACATCAGTGGTTGAAGAAGAGCACTCGAGAGCAATGCTAGGTAAGCAATCAGGAAGGATTTCCAGGCAATCGGTTCTTAGATTGGAAGATTGACACCGAGTGCTGGCTGATTGCCCGCTTTCTCCTTGCCCCAAAGACAAGGAAAAGGACAGGGAGAAAGCGTGATATGAGATACTCTTGCTTTCAACCTTCATGATATGAAATACTCTAGCTCTAGATGACTTGTTTGCAAAGGTATCCCAGGGAATGAGAAACACAGAGAAACTCGAGAGGGTTTGATGGAAAGGCATTTTCGGAGATGAAAAATTTCGGAGATGAAGAAGTGTTGAGAGAGTTTGCCTTTGCTGTTGAAGGCGAAGGTAGACGTTTATAGAATTTTTCTTCACAACCGAAACTATTCCTTTACCCCTGTCGGCAGCCGGTGGATGGATGAACAGTACAGGTCACGCGTTTTCTGAAAAAGCCACCCGTAATTTGCGCAAAGCTGACAGCGCGCGTGACGAGTGACGACAAAATTGGAAAAACAGCTCGCCTCGTGATTCCTGACCGCTCCGACTTTTGAGAAAGACGCCCGACTTTTGAGAGAGCGGCGTCCGACTTTTGAGACGGAGTTCGACTTTTGAGAACGGCGACGCCGCTTTTGAGAAAAGAATCCGGCTTTTGAGAAAGGAGCCCGGCTCTTCGATTTGCGAGAGGGCGCCTCTTCGACTGCTGAGTGATGCCTCAACGATTTCTTATTCTTATAAGAACGCTCATTTTTGTTCCACAACACACTTAAGCTCCCCCTGTAAACACTCCCTCTTGCATTTTTTTAATCTTGATCAGTTCGACTCTTCATTCTCAACACCTTCAAATATGTCTTGCCCCTCTGACCGTCGCCTTAACTTGAATGTTGGGGAAGATAGTGATATATCTTCTCCAACCAACATTTGGCAGCCATCCTTCATATCCCCAAATGGTCCTCTTACAGTTGGGGATTCCATGATGATGAACGAAACAACCGCATCGGTGGTGGCCAGAAATCTGCTCACTCCTAGAGACACTAGGATACTTTCCAGGCGGTCCGACGAACTGGCTGTTCAGGACTCTTTGGCCTACAGCGTCCGATGCGCAGGTTCAGTATCAAACATGGGCCAGCGCCTTCTTGCACGAACTCGTCAGGTGGAGTCGTTGATGGCTGAAGTGGCTAGTCTTCGGCAGGAGGTCAGAGTGCTTAGGCATGAGAACAGGGATTTGCACATGCTCGCAACCAATTACTCCACAAGCATGAAGAGGAAGCTTGATCAGCTGCAGGAGTCCGAAGTGCGGATTCAGAGTGATCATCAACGGTTTATGACGTTACTCCCGAGGTTTGTGTTGCCTTCGTCCTCGGGAGCAGCACTAAGTATTGAGGTTCCGAATGATCCAACTCTGGCGCTTCGTCTTTCAGGGGTTCCGTCGACCTCCGAGGCACCACCTACCAATAACCAATGAAAGCTCTTAGTTTAAAAGTTATTGTAAAATATTTATGCATTTAATTTTTTTTATTTTTTTTTATTTATTTATTTTTATTATTTTTTATTATTTTTTTTATTATATATATATATGTAAATATTTTTGTGTTTTATTTATATGAATGTTTATGTTTTTTTTGTTTTTTTTTGTTTTTTTTTGTTTTTTTTTTATTATTATTATTATTATTTTTTTTTTTATCAAAGAAATAAAACTAAATCAAAAATCAAAAGTAAAAGACAAAACACAAAAATAAACACAAACAAAAACATAAAACACAAACAAAGGATTAGCAAATTTTCTAATCCCCGGCAACGGCGCCAAAAATTTGATGCGAAAATTAACTAACGCACAAATTAAACCCTCTTTTTGACAATTGTAGTGTAGATGTAAGTAGGGTATCGTTCTAGGCCGGGGATTATGAGGGATTGCTAATCTATTCTAAATTAATTTAAACATATTTAAACAAGACTTAATGACACAAAACTAGACTCACCAAGCTATGTTCACACAAATTTTTGGGATTTTTGGAGTTGATTTGCTATTTAAATTAAATCGTACAAAAACAGTACAAAAACCAATTTTAAATAATACCAATAGATTTTAATTCACAAGTTAAGAAAATGAGTTAGGGGACATGCTATCCACCACCCAATAATCATGCAAGTATGTTACGTTTTATTCAAATTCCTTTTATTTCTGGATGAAGATGCTCAAGTTGGCTCAATGTTAGAACACAACCTATTACTCTTTCTTACGTAGTATGTTAAGAGAATGGTGTTTTCAACTTAACTTAGTTCCTAGCATGCAATCTAGAATGGTGTGTTCATAGATTTAACAAGTAGAAATCATTAAGAATAAAAAGAGTTTGAGTCATCACAAGGCATCGTAAGTATTGGTGTTGTCTCACTTATCCTAGAAATCGATTCACATGTTAACCACAATTAACAATTGCTACTGTAGAACATATGTAGGTCCTCATTCAACAAGGGCAGGCAGACATATATTCATAGCATTAAAATCCTAGATATGCTCACTATGTATGCATCCATAGAAACACATAAAGAATTTATCAATGAGATAAGTAGTGAAACAATTTTCATCCTTCCATAAAATTCATTCAAACAAAATATCACAACAAACTTACAATCATATTCGGGGCTTCAAAACAGCCCCTAACTACTAAAAATTAATTACACATTATTCTTAAATTAAAACATAAAATAAAACATAAGTTTGAGGAAAAATTAACCGAATGAGGAATTTCTTCCTCTGTCCTTTGCGCGCCATGGCTGAACTGCCAGACTCCTGCGCTCCAGCCTTCCTGCGAGCTTCCGCTGCTCAAAGGCAGCGTCCTCCCCAGTTTTTCCGCACCCACGTGCAGCCTTGCTGCCCGCCAGCCTTACGCGCGCCTCTCGCAGCTCCACGTCTCCAGCTGCCTAAGGCAGCAACATCTCCCCCCCTATTTATTCTTTTCTTCTTTTTGCGTCAGTGATCTTTTTGTGCGCCAGCTGCCAAGGGCAGCATCTTCTGCTCCCCTCTAATTTCCGCACCCCTGTTGAGCTGCCAAGGCAGCTCTCCCAATCCCCTGTCTGCTTTCCTTCCTTCTCTGTCGCGCTGCCAAAGGCAGCGCTCATTTCACTCCGCAAGGCCCCCTTTCCGCGTTCTCGCCCTGCTGCAAGGCAGCCCTCCCTTTTCTTCTCGCTGACTGCCCGAGGCAGTCACCCTGCTTCTTTCCTTATCCCCCCACTTCAGTCCGTGGCTGCCTTCCTCCTTTTATTCTTCTTTCATATATTTTTTATTCCTTCCCCCCACTATTTCCTTCTTTATTATCTTGATGTCTCCCATGTTCCCTCTTTTTCTTTTCTTATTCTTTCTGCGTGCTGACTGCCTTATCTTTCTTTCTTTTTTATATTTTTCTTCTTTTCACCTGCCAAGGCAGGCAGCACCCACATGCACATCCTCTTCTTTTATTATCTCATTTTATATAAAACAAACATGATATGAATTATTATTATTATATATATATATATTTTTTTATTTAATTTAAAAGCTAAATAGTTTTGACACGAATTTATTACATACAATCACACTTATGCTATTTTTATTTTCTTAGCTAGATAAATTCGATAAAACACAAAAACAAAGTAAATAACTCAAAAATATAAGAAACTAACTAAGAAAATACAAGAGAATTTGATGTAAAATATATATAAATATGATCCGATCAGTCCACTTTAGAGAGGAAGTGGCCAGCCAACACTAGGTTTTTTGGGTTAAATTTTTGGTTTAATTAGCTAATTTATTGGCTAATTAAATATGAAAGAAATAAATGGGGCGTTATAGAGTTAATTATCTAATTTAATTTGGGCAATAAAGTGGGGAAAATGAGAAAGGTAAAGAGCATGGGAGATGGCCGGCCATTGCCTAGCTTTGGGATTGAATGGTATATATTTTGTGGTTAATTGGATGATTTAATTAGCAATTAATATATTAATTAGGTATAAATATATTAATTGGCTAATTATCATAATAAGAAATGTTTTGGGAGGTTTTTGGAGGTTATGGAATGAGGATGGATGAGACAAATTTGAACTTGTTACCTATTTTGGGTACTCCTGATTTGGTTGATGAATGATTCTCCACTGCTCACGTGTAGGAGACCCGGTATGCCTCGAGGGTAAATTTGTCATCTTCACCAAAAAATCCACGTGTCGCCTTGTGATTATTTTTGGCTCCACAAATGCCCCCACACCTGCTGGGCTGCTCATAGGAAAGGGCAGCAGGTGTAGAGATCTTCTTGCTTTAGGACTGCTTCATATTTTGATGTAGATTCCCTCTTTAATATGAAATTAGATACTTCTAGGAAAGGGAAATAAATTTCTCTCAAAGCCTATTTAAGTTCACCTTAAGTGAGTTATTAAATCAACTTTGGAGAGTGATTTATTCTACCCTACAAGAGAGAGAGAGCTTAGAGGATATTTGTTCCCCCTCCTCTAGCAATCTTCTACATCTTGCCCGTGTAAAGGACCGTCTTTCGTAGCTTTCTTCGTCTTCTCCGTGCCGCACCGATGTAAGGAAAACTTAATTTTCCTTGTCTTATTCTTGGGAGGTGCTGCCACGGGGCAGCCGTAAGGGTGGTGAGGCATGTCGGCTGGTAGGGGCCAGGAGTCGGCTTATCATGAGCCAGTGAGGTGGTGTGGTAGGGGCCATTGCTTGTGCTGCTCAGCTTGATTGAAGCCAATGATTAACTCGGCATGGGCCGAGGAAGTGACGTGGCATGGGCAACAGTTTAGGCTGCCATGTCTGGGCTGCTTGCCAAAAATGAGGAAACTGCTTGAGTTTGATTTCTCAGCTGCTGTAGATGGAGGAGTCAAGGATAAAGCTGCCAAGATCGGAGCTGCTGAAGATGAAGTGTTGGATGAGTGAACTGTTAAGTGAAAAATGGCTGCTGCCCCTGACCATTTGCTGCCTAGTTGATCTTCAAGCATTCGATCTTTTAAGCTATGTGGCATTCTCGCACTTGAGAGCTTACCCAGATGGGTGTCGGGGAATTAGTTTACCCTCTCGCACTGGAGAGCAATTAGTTTACCCTCTCGCACTGGAGAGCATACCCTTTTAGGTGTCGGGGAATTGGTTTACCCTTTCGCACTGGAGAGCAATTAGTTTATCCTCTCGCGCTGGAGAGCAATTAGTTTACCCTCTCGCGTTGGAGAGCGATTAGTTTATCCTCTCGCACTGGAGAGCAGAGAGCAATTAGTTTACCCTCTCGCACTGGAGAGCAGACCCTTTTGGGTGTCGGGGAATTGGTTTACCCTCTCGCACTTGAGAGCAGTGTTCTAAAAAACGGCCTAGGCGGCCGCCTAGGCGCTGGGCGGTGGTGACCCGAGGCGTTTTCTTGCAAATCGGTTGGAAAAATCGGCTGAGCTCTAGGCGGGCGCCTAGGCGGCCCTAGGCGGTGCTAGGCGGCTAGGCGGATCCTCACCCTCATACATAAAAAAAATTAAAAAAAAAACGTGTTAGTCTTCTTTTTTTTCTATCTCAAACCATCAAATGGACACATATTCAACAATGACAGAGGCGATGCTTACCTCTATGGGAAGTTTGGAGCTTCAATATGCCAACATTTCCATGGTAGGACTCGCTGGTTTTGTTTTTGCAGAGAATATTGAATATTGTGAACGGCTAAAGGTGAGTGGGTGTGTTGAAATGAGAGAGGAGGGTAAACCATTGGAGTTAAAATGGTAGATCAGAAGCGGCTAGGGCTCTTCATTATAGGGAAATGAGAGCTCTTTTTTTTATCCTTAAGAGAGAGAGAGGTCTGAGAGAAATGGGAGAGAGGTCTAGGGTTTCTAAAAAGTTATCAGAAATGAGAGAAATGGGGGGCACATCATAGCCCTTTATTTTGGAATCCTAAGAAGTTCACTACATGGATGCATGACATGTGTGCATGCCATGTCCATTGAAATTTGAAAGGGCCGTTCTGACATGGAGAGACAGTGAGCCATTTGGGGCTTTGGGCTCGAGGCAAGGCAGAAAGTGTCGGTGATGATAGTGTTTTTTTTTTTTTAAATGAACATGAAACTGCTAAATTAGCATATATTATAGTTGTTGCTAAAATTGATACTAGTATGGACTTGGTCGTGTTGGTCAGCTTATCCTCACAAGCTCCCAAGGCTCCAGTTCGAACCTTGCGCCCATGAAACTTTCTTTCTTTTTGATGCGCCTTTCCCATGGCTCCAGTGTTGGAAATGTGCCCTAAAGCCATTCATATGATGATACTTTACGGATATTTCACATGTTAAACTAATCTAGTTTACATATAAAGGGCAAACATTATTGTTTGAGACGTCTCATATAAATGTTATATGCTTAAACGATAAAGTCCAAGGAATATGTGATTGGGAGAATGCAATCTAATGAAGTTAGATTAATGAGACCATTCTTTCGTAGACACATCCTAAACGTTCCTGATCATAGGATTGCCAATTGGGCATTGACAGTCCGATAAGATCAGTACGTGCTATGTCTTCTCTCAGGGAGAGTGACTAGTCTCGAGTCATTGGTGTGTGTGACATCAAGACAAGTACGTAGGTGCTCAATAGAGAATGAGTTCACTGAACACGATCAACGAGGAGTTCTCATACTCATGTCACATGAGAACTCATGTTTGGGATAATGCAAATTAGTCCTTTGACCTGAGGCATCACAGTTGTTGTCTTGTGGTTAAGTCCTTGATCTTTGATTATGCCAAAGTCACCCCATCGGGGTGTCCACGACATCATTGGGGTTAAGCCACTTAGTCATGGAGACAAGTGAATGCGCAACAAGGGATCTCTAACCTTCAATTGGCTTGAGGGAGAATACTCTATGATATGATTAAAATCTCTGGCCAGAGTATGAATGAGATTGGGGAATGCGTTCCAAATCACATTCAAGGTAATCATAAAATGCAAATGAATCACATTGGATAGTAGACATGAATAAATAAACTATCAAACCAAACAATGTGGTCAAGAGTATTAGATTAGAGAAAGACCGTATTGCATTTGTAATCCTAAACTGAATAGGTTCTCTACCTCTTCTGATTAGCTTGGGTAGCCATGATATGCTGCTAGGTGTCACTCATGGTTTGTGGAAGCCCTAAACGTGTGTAATCACTAAAGGGAGAATTGAAAGTAAGTTTCAATTCACAATCGATGTAAAATGGTTTTAATCGCCCACTGCCTCGCTAAAAGGAACCTAATGTATCGTACACCAAATAAGGTGGAGATTGAAGAAACAAAGGAGATGAATAAGAATAATTAAATGGTTTAATTATTTATGGCAAGGATTAATTAATATGTTAATTAATCAAACGAATAAGTTCGTTAAAGACTTCGGGATAGTTTTGGACCTTAAGGCCCAATGGGCTTCGAACGTCAAAGCCCATTGACTTAAGTTGTATGACAACTTAATGAATAAAGATTCACAAAGGCCCAAAAGCCCATATCCATTTAGTGTTGAATTAGGGTTTTTGGTTCTTTAGGTCATTTAAAGAAGTGACTATATAAAGAACTTTATAACCTAAAATTCATAAGTTGTTGATTTTAGAGAAAATTGGTGAGAACACAAAGCTTCCATTTCTCTCTAAGAGGCCAACCACCTTGGGGGATATTGTCTAGCAATTCTATTTCCTCAAGGTCACTCATTTCCTCTCCAATCCAACCTTGGTGTAGAATCTTTAGAGGTTCTCAATTTTGGGAACTTGGAGAACCTATTCTTCTAACCAAATCCATGGAGCTAAGAAGCAAGGAATGAAGGCCCTATCTCTTGGGTGATTATCCTTTGCATATGCAAAGAGGAATCTACAAAGGTAAATATTTCTCAACTAACAAATTGTTGTTTTTAAGTTGAGTCAAGGTTCACCAATCTACTAGGCTTTGAATTTCATGGTAGATGTTTTGTTTTTGAATGCATGAAAGCATGATTCCGCCTTTAATTGTTAATTGCATGCTATATGATGTTATTCAAATGAACATGTTTTTCACAAAATTTCCTTCAAGTGGTATCAAGAGCCTAGGTCTAGTAGTTGGTGAATCATTTTGGGTTTTGTAGTTCATAGTTTTTGATTTAAAAGTTGTAATATGTTACAAGCTTTATTCTTGTTTCTTTGAATGTAAATTTTGTTAGAAAATTTGCCATCTCAAATGTTGTAGATGTAGTTCATATGAGCATGAATTTTGGAGCTAAAATTTTGTGCCATGTTTTTTGGGAAATTCGGCCAAATCCAAGGGGTGATTTTTTGGGTTCATGTTTGTCTTGTTAAAATGGTTTTAAAGTGACTTTTGGAACCCCTAAGTACCCTAGGATGTTAACCCTCTTTTGAGTGATGAAAATTTGAGTTTTGGTGAGTGAAAACATTCATGGAGCTATTATGAGTTTTCATGAGTGTTCTTCAATGTTCTTGAAGTTCTTGCCAAGAACAAAAAGTTTTGAAGTTTTGATTCAAAATGTTTTATGTTTTTACATAAAGTTTTGGTTTAATTTTAGTGGGTGATTTTAGTGGGTGATGATTATTTGTAAAGTATTATTAATGGTTTTAATGGTAGACAAAATTTTTTAAAAGTTTGACATAAATTCAATTAATGACTATAATGGTAGACAAACTTTTTTAAAAGTTTAACATAAATTCAAAATATTTCATCTTTACCTCACCTCACAAAACCCACTTACAAAAACTTTGTAAAAATCATATTTTTTCTATCATGGCCGGCCACCCTAATTAAATAGGGTATTTTTGGGTCTTTTATTCAATTACATAAAGTTTTGATACTTTTGTGTATTTGCACTTTGGCCCAAAAGTTTACGTTTTTACGTTAAGGTCCAAAAACGCTAAAGGACAAATTGTTTTGCTCCTTTAATGAAGTTTTTTGTATTTGTTGAAATTTTTGGGTTCTAGTTGTAATTACATGAAGTAGTGGACTTTTGTGTTTTTACAAAGTGACCCCAAAAGTTTGTGTTTCGCAATATAGCCCAAAAAGTTGTGGTTATTGCATGATGGCCCAAATTAAGTAGGGAACAAAAATTGTTTTGTCTCTTTAAATGAGAATTGGATTTTCATTTCATTTAGCTCCATTTAAATCAATTTTATGGATACAAAAACCAAATGAAAATGTTGCATTCAATTTAATTAATTAAAGTGTTGATTAATTAAAGGGTGATTATGAACCTAAGCCTACGATAATTGAGCTATGTGAAAGGCCGTTTCAAATTTGTTTGAACCATGGGAATGTGTAGATTAATTTTGGTTGTAATTTGATTTGATCAAATGTTGTAAAAGAGCATAAGCTCTTCTTTACTTTAAAGTAATTTGTTTTATGCAAATGTTGTAAAGAGCATAAGCTCTCTTTTACTTTGAAGTACTTCTTTCTTGCTTTATTTGATATGCATGAAAATGAAGTAGTTGGGTCCAACACCCCTAAGACAACACGCCTTAATGTGATTAAACGCGTAACTAAAATCAATCTCCATTCCTAGTCCGAGATTCAACACTAGGCTCGTGTTGAATCTAAACAAAGGTTCATAGTCATCCTAAGGCCCTAAGGCAACTATATAGTCCATCAAATGAATGCAAACCTTATGTTAGTAGTATCATATACTCTTGCTTTAAAAACCGTTTTATAAGTATAGTGGGAGTATTATATACAACTAAATTGAATCAAATGGACCAATAGTTGTAATAGGACCAAAATTGTTTTAATAAAGATTAAAATGAATATGTTTATGTGATGAGACCTAAAACCCTCAACCAAACCATTATTAAGTTGAAAAGCGTGAGAGTGCTTAGAACACTCTTTCGTGGCCTTCCACCGTGGTAGCTCCAATCGTTTATGACTTGTACACCGGCTTCACCCTATCATGGGGGAGTGCAAAGTGCATGCTTATACTCAGGAGGAGTCTATATACATACTTGATGAGGTGAGTGTAGGCAACGAGGATGGCCAATATCGTATCATCGTGAGGCTATTCTTGAACCCCTTCACGAACTAAGCATGGTGGGAATGACTTAACTAAGTGCAATGGCGCCAATATCATATCATTGTGAGGCAACATTCTCTAGAGGCCAAATTGATGGGTACTTGCATTAGTTGCAAATGAGTAAGTGTACTCTCTCATTATTATTAATGCTAGCCAATATCATATCATTGTGAGGTGGGCTTGGTAATAGTGAGTCTCCCATAACCTACTAAGAGTTTCCTCCAAAACTCTCGAATTCCAATGAGGGATATGGAATTTGCCAAAAATAGTGGGTGGTGCTATTTGATTTAAAGACCCGAATCAAATGGCTTAAAATCAATCAATTTATATTCGTTATGTATTTGTTTACCAATATATTTGCAAACGCTATCCAAAACTTGACAAAGAAAAGCCGAATGTTTTAGTTTCCGGACTTGGTAACACAATCCCAAAGATTGTCTTAAATGGATTGTGCATGTACCTAAGAAGTCTCATCCTCACAATCTTCCTATTGATAATGTATCATTGGAAGAACATGTTAGAAATGTCTATCATGAAGAGGACAACACAAACAACCAATGCTTATTCCTTCGTTATATGAACAAAGGAACTTATGAACAAATAAGAGTTGCCTTGAACAACTCTTGAAAGTTTGTAATTATGTTTAGAACATAATGGTTGGTTGACAAAAATAGTCCATCAACATGGACTTATGATGATTTTGAATCATTGAGTGTTGAAGTGATAAACCACTTAACGAGACAGAAACTAAGCTAGGACTTCACCTTTATGTCCCTATCCTAATGGTTCACTAAGTTTATTGTAAACTATGTAGTGAATAATAACCACACACTCTCCAAAATGTTTGATGTGTATAACACAATTGAAAAAGGTTTCAAGAGAGATAGTGGGAGTTTAGGGACCATGACTATTGTAGTCAAAGGAGAAGTCAAATGAAGAAGATAAAATTAACTCCAAGGGAACAAACTTTCTTTATGAAATGATGGACATTGGAAGGGGTATTTGCAAGAAATGTCTTGCAAATGTCAAGAACACACCTTTCGAAGGTGTTGTAAATTGTTCTTGAATAGTTCAAAACAGTTGGTTCTTCTACTTGAATGCATGATTCCGTATTAGTAACTATGTTTTACAATCGTTGTAAAAGTGTGGCTAATAAGAAGTAGAAGATTAATGAGAGAAGAGAAAGTACTTCACATTCGGAACGTGAATAAAATATAGATCTCTGCGAAAGCAGATGGTACTAACTTCCTCATATAAACTACCAAAGAAATTGGAAAAACCAAAGATTGTCTTTACATTCCAATTTTAAGGAACTTAATTCCGTCACTATAATAGAGATGGATGAATGTTTTGTTTGACAAAACATTGTTCTTTATTAATCAATGATTGGATTATAGTAATCTAATTGATTGTCTCTATAGTAGAGATGATATGGTAGCGTTAACTGTTTAGAATATAATGATGCTTAAAACCCAAAAGGTTGCAAGATAGTGGCAATTGTCCACAACATAATACTACTCATGTTGTTTGACATTCACCGAAGATCACTCTCGGTTGGACTATAGTTTATTATGAATAAACACAAGTCCGAATACTTTGCAAAAGGTTTCAAAGAATTCAAGAAATGTAAGTTGATGAGTAAGACGTCTAAAGTACTTACCTCCTTAGATTTGATCCAAGGAAAGGTAACACTTTAGATGAGTTTCCTTGAAAGATATCAAGGAAATTAGCATCATAAGATAATGATTTTCTCCATTAGGAGAAGAACGAACTTGAATAAGATTTAGTTCGTTGAATATTATCAATTACCCATATATATAGGATATATACTTCTAAAACAATATGATTGTCAATTAGGAGATCTTCCAAATTTTCATAACTCCATAGGATGTAGTTGGAAAGAAAGACAAATCTTAATCATGTTAAGATTTGGGGTTGTGTGCTAATGAGCAATATTTGTTTAAAAAAATTATCTTGTGGATATCCTTAAATTAACCTTTGGATATCACTTCTATAAACCAACCAACAAATGTTGTTTGTTGAGTAGTTCATTGTAATCCTACAATGAGATTTGCCTTAGAGCAAATGAACTAGGAATAGAACTCAAAAGAATGGGTTCTTTGAGAGACAAGATGATAATCAACAAATATAACAACCTAGTTCCTATACCACAAGCTCCAAGGTAGTCAAAAAGAATTTTAAACCGTCTCAGTTGAATGGTTTGAACTTTATGACTACATTGAGTGTATATACAACATATACTCAAGGAAATGGTAAAGTACCATTTGACCCGAAATAATGAAACCTTCATAGCTAATTGGTAGCTTAAGGTGACTACAATCAAAGAGAATGGTTGACTTTGAAGGAACCATCTTTGACGTAGTCTTAGTTTCAATTAATTCGAAGATTGCTAGCTACAACTAAATGGTGATTCAATGTTTGGACATGATATAGGTTTCCGAAACCATTATTAAGATAGTCTTGATAATTTATGTCTAAAACTATGAATCACAAGACATGTAAGTTGTAGAGATTCAACCATCATGGATCTAAGCAAGCTAGTGGGAGCCATAAACGTCTTATGAGGGAAAGATCAAATTGTTTGATTTCTCATAAAGATGTAAATGAATCTTTTGTTTACTAGGTTTACAAAAGATTAGTGGGAGTTAATCATATTCCTAAATTTAAATATATGTATGATATATTAATTTTGGAAATGAAAAGAATACTTCATTATTAAAGTTATGACTTTAAACTTTCTATAACGATAGAATGTATATGGGAGACATAGTCTATATACATGGGATGGAAATCTATAATGATAGATTTTAGGATATAATTGGATTATATCATGCCCTAATAATAGACAAAAGGATGCTAGGAAGTTTCTCATATGATGATAAACTTCAATCAGAAGAACAACTCTAGTGAGACTAGGAGGTAGCTCTTCTCAAAGGGAACGTACCCTTTGACTCCCAAAGAAATAATGCATAAATAGAATCCTTTATGCATAGGCAAAAAGGTGATTTACGTATTTCATATTGTATGAAAACGTTGATATGAATTGTACCTAGATCGGTACAAGGCGATATCAGTGCAAGCCCAGGATCAGAACCATGGCAACTGTCAAGTGAATCCTTAAGTATTTAAGAAATACTAAAGGATAGGTTCCTCGAAGAATGAGGAAAAATTAGAGTAACGTAATGGAAGCGTAAATGTATTAGATTATGAATCTAATCCATCATTGGATGTTTCTTCATTATGAATGAAGAGATAAACAGGTATCCCTTTATTATGACTAAAGAGATATTTGGATGGAAACATTAAAGTAATGACTTTAGTGTGTTCCATTATGAATGCAAAATATATTGCCATATAGAAGTTTACAACAATGTTGTTTGGATGGGAAAGTTCATTTATGAACTCTCTATTCGGTTCCAACCAGAAAGTGTATCTAGTGTACTGACACTACGACACTAATGGGGCGATAGCTCAAGCCAGGGAATCAAGGTCTCATCAAGATCCGAACTCATATGAGAGACTGAACCACATGATTGGGAATCATGTATAATGGTGACGTCGATATTCTCAAGGTTGCTTCTATGGATAACATATAGATATCCATTTCCTAGGCCTACTATTCAGCCATTTAGGAAATGACTACAGAAGAGGAATCATAACAGATGACCAAGCTGATTGGCTCTAGTGCAAGTGGGAGATTGTTGGAAATGTGCCCTAAAGCCATTCATATGATGATACTTTACGGATATTTCACATGTTAAACTAATCTAGTTTACATATAAAGGGCAAACATTATTGTTTGAGACGTCTCATATAAATGTTATATGCTTAAACGATAAAGTCCAAGGAATATGTGATTGGGAGAATGCAATCTAATGAAGTTAGATTAATGAGACCATTCTTTCGTAGACACATCCTAAACGTTCCTGATCATAGGATTGCCAATTGGGCATTGACAGTCCGATAAGATCAGTACGTGCTATGTCTTCTCTCAGGGAGAGTGACTAGTCTCGAGTCATTGGTGTGTGTGACATCAAGACAAGTACGTAGGTGCTCAATAGAGAATGAGTTCACTGAACACGATCAACGAGGAGTTCTCATACTCATGTCACATGAGAACTCATGTTTGGGATAATGCAAATTAGTCCTTTGACCTGAGGCATCACAGTTGTTGTCTTGTGGTTAAGTCCTTGATCTTTGATTATGCCAAAGTCACCCCATCGGGGTGTCCACGACATCATTGGGGTTAAGCCACTTAGTCATGGAGACAAGTGAATGCGCAACAAGGGATCTCTAACCTTCAATTGGCTTGAGGGAGAATACTCTATGATATGATTAAAATCTTTGGCCAGAGTATGAATGAGATTGGGGAATGCGTTCCAAATCACATTCAAGGTAATCATAAAATGCAAATGAATCACATTGGATAGTAGACATGAATAAATAAACTATCAAACCAAACAATGTGGTCAAGAGTATTAGATTAGAGAAATACCGTATTGCATTTGTAATCCTAAACTGAATAGGTTCTCTAACTCTTCTGATTAGCTTGGGTAGCCATGATATGCTGCTAGGTGTCACTCATGGTTTGTGGAAGCCCTAAACGTGTGTAATCACTAAAGGGAGAATTGAAAGTAAGTTTCAATTCACAATCGATGTAAAATGGTTTTAATCGCCCATTGCCTCGCTAAAAGGAACCTAATGTATCGTACACCAAATAAGGTGGAGATTGAAGAAACAAAGGAGATGAATAAGAATAATTAAATGGTTTAATTATTTATGGCAAGGATTAATTAATATGTTAATTAATCAAACGAATAAGTTCGTTAAAGACCTCGGGATAGTTTTGGACCTTAAGGCCCAATGGGCTTCGAACGTCAAAGCCCATTGACTTAAGTTGTATGACAACTTAATGAATAAAGATTCACAAAGGCCCAAAAGCCCATATCCATTTAGTGTTGAATTAGGGTTTTTGGTTCTTTAGGTCATTTAAAGAAGTGACTATATAAAGAACTTTATAACCTAAAATTCATAAGTTGTTGATTTTAGAGAAAATTGGTGAGAACACAAAGCTTCCATTTCTCTCTAAGAGGCCAGCCACCTTGGGGGATATTGTCTAGCAATTCTATTTCCTCAAGGTCACTCATTTCCTCTCCAATCCAACCTTGGTGTAGAATCTTTAGAGGTTCTCAATTTTGGGAACTTGGAGAACCTATTCTTCTAACCAAATCCATGGAGCTAAGAAGCAAGGAATGAAGGCCTTATCTCTTGGGTGATTATCCTTTGCATATGCAAAGAGGAATCTACAAAGGTAAATATTTCTCAACTAACAAATTGTTGTTTTTAAGTTGAGTCAAGGTTCACCAATCTACTAGGCTTTGAATTTCATGGTAGATGTTTTGTTTTTGAATGCATGAAAGCATGATTCCGCCTTTAATTGTTAATTGCATGCTATATGATGTTATTCAAATGAACATGTTTTTCACAAAATTTCCTTCATCCAGGTCTTGATTTCGAATCCTGGTGAGCCTTTTCCTTTTTCGTTTTTTTATTTTTTATTATTTGGTTATTTTTATTTATTTGTTCCTTTTATGTTTTTCCTTTCTTTTAGTTTCTTTGTCCTAGGTGTTCGTTTTTATTAAAGTAGAATGTAAAATTAATTATCTCAAATTTATTTCCTAGGTTTGTAACTTTGCAAGTATCTTACATTATTATATTTCCTTATTTTCCTCCTATTTTGCATTTTATGTGGTTTTAAATTGTGAACTTGGTACATGTGTCATCCTACAATACTCTTTACTAATATGCTTAATGTGTTTTTAAATTTTAGACTTGTTGGATACTTTTTTTTTCATTATTTTATTATCTTATCCATATATTTCATACAAGTATAATTTTTATAAGTGCCAATATGCACTTATTTACAAGATATATAAGAAATTTACCTAAATCCGCCTAGGCCGCCTAGGCGTCCGCCTAGACCCCGCCTAGGCGCTAGGCGTCAGCCCGCCGCCCGACTAGCACCTAGCGTTTTTTAGAACCTTGCTTGAGAGCAATTAGTTTATCGTCTCGCGCTGGAGAGCAATTAGTTTATCCTCTCGCACTGGAGAGCAGACCTTTTTGGGTGTCGGGGAATTGGTTTACCCTCGCGCACTGAAGAGCGAACCCATATGGGTTTTTAGCAGTCTTTGTGGACAGCAGTTGAGCCATGCTTGTGAATAACTTCTTGAATCTTCATTGAGAATAAAGAAATAAATCAACTGTGCTAGAAGGCAGAAACTGATTGTAATCAACTGCTTGAGACAGCAGTCTTTGTAATCAACTGTACTAGATAATCTTTGGCTTGTGAAACCTTGTTCATCGAGCTGCTTGAGACTTCAAACTTATTTGGAAAAAACCCAAACGAGGTTTAGGGGGTGATGGAGACTTCCCCTGCTTGTGTAGGTCGTTTCGTTGACTTGTCAAGATACTCGTCGTATCGGCCCTCATTTGTCAGCTTCTTAAGATATTGCTTCCACTTCAGGCAGCCGTTGGTAGTGTGGCCTGGTCCTTGATGGAATGCGCAATACTTTGTATGATCCAGCCTAGTAAGATCGCCTTTCATGGGTGGCGGCAGTTCGAACCAAGGTTCGTTCTTGAGCTTGCGGAGAATTTGGCCGATTGGAACTGTGAATTCGGTGAATGTCTCAGGCGTTAAGTCTTCTCTGGTTGGGGATCGTTCCATGTGCTTATTTTCCGACTCATTTTTGTTAGACTGCTTGGCCTCGTCCCATAGTGCATGTTTTTCTGCCAAAGCATACGAAGCTGCTAGAGTCAGTTCTTCTCCCATGATCAGTTTTCCGAATAAAGGATGTTCGGTGGGAAGTCCATTTCTGAATGCTGTCGTTGCTATGTCTTCATTGCAACCAACAATCTTGGCCTTCTCCGCTTTGAATCTCTTGACATATTCGCAAATTGTCTCCCAAGGGTCTTTTACGATGCTGAAGAGATGGTCAGATGTCTTTTTTGATTGAGTGGTTAGACGAATACTCCTTAGTGAAAACAAAGGAAAGTTCGTTAAAACTCTGGATCGACTATGGCAACAGAGTGTGAAACCAGTACTGCGGTAGTGCTTGAGATGTCGATCTGGATCTTCATCTCCCTTGTACGGAATGAAGTGAGGCATAGTGAACCCGCGAGGTGGATCTGTCCGCTCAATCTCATTCGTGAATGGTGACATGCTTATGTTGGTCATGTCTCGTTGAAGCGCATTGTCAGCAGCCTCGTTATGTTGGAAATTGTGCAATCGTTCGGTTATGAGTCTCTCAACTTCTTCTTGAATTTGCCTCTTCTGGGGTAGTGGAACTTTCGGCTGCCTCCAATCGTGACCTATGGGTCTAGGCCGCTCTTCCCTATGCTCGACTCGTCCATGTCATGGCTGCGGTGCATATGGCATGTACCTGGCAGGCGAACGGGCCTTTCGCAGGCTACCGGTTGAACTTGAGTCGGATAGAGTGACTGCTTCTCTCCATCTGCCGTGTTGCCTACTCCGATGTGAGGTGGAGAATGCTTCTTGCGAGCCTAGTTGTGAATGAATATTTCACCTGGAAGGTTGTCCAGTATGATAATCGGAGTGTGACCTCAACCGTGAACGTATGCTCGTCCGTGGGCTTGATTGAGAATGCACGCTCATCCGCTCGCTAAGACGAGAGTATACGCTATCCCAAGGACCCAGGCGGGAGCGTAAACTGCCAGAACGCTTGGAACGTGGCTGGTTAAGGGGTTGTTTGCAGGGACGCTGATGGAGAGGTTCGTCTGCCCTTGTCCTACTTCGGGACACCTCGTCTGGGGCACGTTGGATCTAGGTGCGTTGCAAGAGTTGATTCACCAAGGTTGTCTGTTGTACAAGGGCGCTCGTCAACTCTATGACTTGTCGAGACAAGTGTTGTTCGCCATTTGGATTGGAAGAGCTTGGAAGGAATGTGCCTCCTTGAGCAGTGGAAGTATGGTAGACTCCGGGTGCAAGATTTGAATTGGGAAATGTCAAATCCGCGGAGAAATATGGTGAAAATGCCCCCGGCTCGATGGTTGCTCCGGATAGTTGAGATATTCTCGGGCCAACTTGAGCTGCTTGGGAAACCATGAGAGGCAGGGCTGCGGGAGCAGGCAGGGTCATGGGAACAGGCTGCTCAATGCGTGGTGCATGCGAATGTGAGGCTTGGGCTCGTGCAAGCTTGGGCCATGGTGGAACCTTGTAGTGGTGGTGCCACTCTGCTTACGACCGCATTTTGCCTCATGGATCTCCGCGATCCCATTTCTTGAGTATTAGAATTTTCACTTGTGGAATTTTCTAAATTTCTAGCCATTATATTTTTCTTATACATTTTATCAAAGCACCTTTGCAAGTAAAAAAATTCTAATAATAAGAACGTACGAAAAATATTCAAAATGGACTAGAAAATAGAGAAAAAACCTTTTTATGCAAGAGTCTTCTACGAGTATGGATTTCAACTCTCAATGAAAGCACCAATTTGTGGATGCAAATTGTCTCCTCCTCGATCTTGGACGATTTTGCACCTACAAAACAACTAACACCTTAGGTTAAGGCCAAAAGCCTCATGCGCCCACGATGAATAGGGGCTTTGGCCGAAGAACCTCCGATGCCAAAGTTAGAATTTTAGAGAGAAAGAATGTTTGGAGTATTTAGGATTTTTTGCAAGAGGATTGGAATGAGTATTTGGTGAAAATAGGAGCCTATTTATAGGGCTAGGTTGGTCCACTTTAGAGAGGAAGTGGCCGGCCAACACTAGGTTTTTTGGGTTAAATTTTTGGTTTAGTTAGCCAATTTATTGGCTAATTAAATATGAAACAAATAAATGGGGGGTTATAGAGTTAATTATCTAATTGAATTTGGGCAATAAAGTGGGGAAAATAAGAAAGGTAAGGAGCATGGGAGATGGCCGGCCATTGCCTAGCTTTGGGATTGAATGGGATATATTTTGTGGTTAATTGGATGATTTAATTAGCAATTAATATATTAATTAGGTATAAATATATTAATTGGCTAATTATCATAATAAAAGAAATGTTTTGGGAGGTTTTTGGAGGTTATGGAATGAGAATGGATGAGACAAATTTGGACTTGTTACCTATTTTGGGTACTCCTGATTTGGTTGATGGATAATTCTTCACTGCTCGCATGTAGGAGACCCGATATGCCTCGAGGGTAAATTTGTCATCTTCACCAAAAAATCCATGTGTCGCCTTGTGATTATTTTTGGCTCCACATTTTGGACATATAAAACAAAAACATGCAGACGCTTCGATTAGAGGATGCAATTACAAGACAGGTTCAGGGCCAAAAGGGTAGAGGAAGATTTGGATAGACATTCTAAGAAAAATCTTGGACTACTGTTGATCCTAAAAACTACCAAGCCTACGTGGCGCGCAGGCTGAGCAATTAATAAGCTAACTACGTCATTTGGTTGTGTGCAAGGCATGCTAACTTGTCGGCCGAGTTCGGCTGGGGAGTAAAATATGTTGATGTGGCGTTGGGCACGTTGCTGACTTCTTGATCTTGAGACTGCGGTCGAGAAAAGAACACATCTCGGCCTTCTGGTTCTAGAGCCTGAAGACAAGGCTGCTAGTTCTGCGAAGTTCACTTTCAATTTCAGCTTTCAATGTGTCGAATGTAGTAACCTGGTAACACCTCACTTCGCCAAGAAGGCTGATGAGATGACATCTACCAACAAGGACTCGGAAATCTTTGTCGACAGAGACTTGGATAAATAATCAGTCGGTCTCGAAACAGTGTTGTTTATCCAAAATGAAGGTGCTCCTTCATGAGCTAATTCTACTGCTCCAGTGCTGTTTATCAAAACTGAAGATGTCGCTGGTTGCCTTCACAGTGCTGTTTATCCAAACTGAAGATGTGTTGGCGAGAAGAAAGAGGAGAATGATAAAATTCTCAGGGTTGTTGAGAAGCTTTGCGCAGGGCAATTTGTGTGTTGATTTGGATGGGCCCTTGAATGATGCATTCCCTCCTCTATTTATAGTTGCAAACCCCTTTATGGTCGAGCTAGAATCATATTTAGATTAAGACTCCTCTTCCTAGTCTTATTCGGTTTCAACCGATCCTAACTTCAATAAGACTTCAAACCAAGATCTTTAACAAACCAGATTCATCCCCTAATTCTCAGCATCCTCAACCTTAGTCTTAAGATTCCTTGTTGCACTAAGTTTCGACTACTTCACCCTTATCTAAACCAATCTTCCTCGAAGTAGGATTCGGCCGACCTTTATTGGACAACCCATGACAAGATTCTAGATAAATGCTATTGGGCCTAGAATAACTCTAAGCTCGGCCCAAAATAATATTTTGGGCCCAAACATTACCCCCTCGCTTCTGAGGTATTTGGCCTATAACTTCTGGCTGAACCTCGACCTTGAAGAAGCGAAATGAACCTTTAGCATATTCCTGAAGGACGCTGAAAAGCCTCGAATATCCTAGCCACCTATGCGCATTTATTAGGCGCGATTGCACGATCTCAATCTTGTCAGATTCCTTACCACGTGGCATCTCCTTGGTACTTTTGTCCCTCAATAATGACATTTGAGGTATGCGGACACTGAAACGTCCATTCACCATTAAACTCGCGATCACACGGAATTGTGCAACCTTAATTCGCGAGCTTTTCGACCTTTTTGGGGCGTGCAGATACTGAAACGTCCCTTCACCATTAAACTCGTTGTTACATGCAATCGTGCATTCTCAATCTGCAAGCCTTTCGGCCTCTTCACCTGGATTCTCAAATATCTGTCATGATTTCGAAGTCTTCAAAACTTAAACTGTTGATATTCTCCCCAAATGCCTAAAAATACTCCGCTATTCTCCATTTGGATTTTTACGCTTCCAAACCTCCAGAAACTCTTGCCATTTATTCTCAACCTAGAAAAGAAACCAAACTTCGAAACCCAGAAACCTTTAAACCTTCATCAATGACTGTCAACACTTTCATCACCAAGCTTGCCGAGAAGAGCGACACGTGCCGAGACATCATCGATCAGAACACCATTAAATCCCTTCAATCCTATGGTGATTTGAGTGCCTCCCACCAAACTCTGGGACCCCTTTTCAAAGACAATGTCCCAGAAAACATTACCATGATGTTGAAGGCCCACTGCCTTGAACCCCTTTTCCAAGGGTACGACTGGTCGAAGTGGGAATTGGTCAAACCCCAAGAAGCTTGGCCCTCGACCCCCCTTAGCCTGGACTGCTTGGGTCACTCGGATGGAGCCACACTTCGGGGGCGAATGGAAGACTCTTGGCATCTTTGATGCCATTAAGCTCTCGACCATTGAGATCATCATGGATTGAGAACTTTTAATGGCCGCCCTGAGCTTCTGGTGTTCGACCACCAATACCATGGTCATTCCTCTCAACCCTATTGGTCAACCCATCCTAGATGTCACGGCTATACTTGGCACTTCCCTATCCGATCTTCCAATTGATACCGCTTTGTCTCAGTATCAATTCAACCTAGACCTGAAGGCAGTCTTTTGTGCCGTCGAAGCCTTGAAGAAAGACGGCCATAAGGCATCAAAAGAAGAAGTGCACAAGCTGCACAAAAACTTCTTTAACTACAACACCCTGATCACCCACTTTGCCGGCTTAGAAAGGGAAGCTCTCAGGAAAAAAAAGCATGAGGCCTTCTTATTCTACTAGTACAACAAGTTCATCTTTTGTACCAAGTTGAACAAGTGCTTGGCCGAGAACATGCCAGTGGTCAAAGCTCTGGCCCTCATCCCAACTATGCCAATTTTACCCGATGCTTGGCCGAGGCTTCTGCGGGGAATATTGATTCTCACCAAAACGGCCAACTCTGGGTCTTCCAATTCTGGCTGCAAACCTACTTTTGCACGCTGAGGCCGAAGATCCCTAGCTTCAATTCCTTTGAAGCAATGGGCCTTCAACTGGCCTCATACCCTATTCCTACTCACTCGGCCGAAGATATATTTAAATATTTATTCGGCCTTGAAGATTTGTCTAATAAAGAGTTTCTAGTCTATCGCAGCCAGAAATATCTGTCCTCTATCAATCTCCCTACCTTAGTGTGGGGAGAAGCAAATGAGGCCTACCTTTGACAATCTTGGGGGTCGTTCGTCCTTGCTCGCGACCTTCCTTACGGTTACGATGCTCGACGAGCCACCTGGGAGGTATACCATCCTCACTTCGTGGTCCGTCAACTGGGCTACCCCATACTTTTGAGCCGAGAACGCCTCTCCGGCTCTTCGAAAAGGGAATGCCAGGAGGCCGAGAAGGAATTCCAAGAGCGGCGTACCAAATTTCGTATTTGACCGTATACCTTAGAGACTGACAGTACCAGCACCTTCGCCGACTGGTAGGATGCCTACGTCAATGATTTCTTCTGTACCTCGACCGAAAAAGCTTTTCGATGATCGATCGAGGAAGATTTTTGCCTCAAAATCCAAAGAAACGGCTCAAGGTATATATCTTTAACTTACTCTTTTTGTCTGTCCAATTCAAACTTCATCCTGACTCAAACTCAGTTTTTTCAGTGACTGTTCAATAAAAAGAGTCGAAGTGGTTGCGATGGTGTGGCAAAAAAAAAGTTGCTTCTCATCCCAAGAAGGCTGCGACCACCGCTCCTCCAGCCGAACCGACTCCAGTACCGGCCCCTGCTGCACCAACCTCATCGAGCAAACGACCTCACCAGAAGGCCGAGACGGCTGGTAACATTGCCCGGCCCAAAAAATGCCTCAAGAAAAAGGCAAAGAAGAGAGAGAGAGAGGGAAATGCATGTTATTTCGAGTCAAACTACGGGAGCGACCACTCTTAGTGCCCATCTCTCTTCTCCCAGTAACCAGGTATTGGCAGAAGTTCCTCCAAACCCCTCGGCCCCAACCATGGGTCAGGCGATAGTTCAGCCTACAACGCAGGTTGCTGCTGTGGTCGAGGAACTTGCACTTCCGAAGCTGGTCTTTTCACCTGCTGCTGTCAGCCCAACAACTATTATAGTGGAAGCGGCGGCCACCACGGCCGAGAGAAACCCTCCCCCTAATCCAAAGGAGACTCCAGTGATCGTCCTGGAAGAAGAGGTATGAAAATCTCTTTTTACGTTCTTTCATACTAACTATCCCCCAACTGCAACTAATCCCTTTTTATGTTTAGGAGGATGAGAGCGAATGGCCCTCGCTAGTGAGGCGCCCTCGACCGGCTAAACTCCCAACCACCAATCCTCAATCGGTAGTCGAGGCGGCCGGCCAAGTCGATGTTCTTGCAGCTGAAACAAATGTGGGACATGAAGCGACGCCACCTGTCGAGCCAGAAGGGACGGTAGAGATGCTGGTTCATCCCCAAGACCAGAACCTCGACATTCCTCTTCAGAAGGTCACTTCGACCTTTGTAATAACCTTCATCATTTTCTTTTATTAATTTCATGCCTTAGAATTCTAAACCAAGAAGATATTAAATGCCAGGTGCCCAATCGCTCATTTCACCAAAAATTCTATGCGTCAAATGGTGTTATTTATATTTCCTGGCCACCCAGTGGCCGTCAAACATAGATAACCTTCATCGGCCGCATGAATTAAAAAACTGCCTTAAACACTAGGTTCAGCCATTAAGCTCTCTAGGTTCGAGCAACGAACCAACATACATGATCGAAGTCTCTTCTCGGCAGGTATAACACAACTTCCTTATCTGCCATCCCTTTTGGATTCTCCTTTTCCTAACAACTCTTTTTATGCAGCCTTCATGGGAAGTCGAGTCGACACCATGATTTCCAGCATTTCTGGGACAGGCCTTCAACAACCGCGGCTAAATTTTCTGCAGCCACGTCCGATGCAAAAGCTTCTATCTCTCTCTCGACCTCGCAAATCCTTCAACGTAAAGGCCTTGATTCTGTAGCAGAATGTCTGAACGACCTTGCAACCAACGGTCTACTGAGCAACGAGAATGTTGTTCACTTGTCTTCTGTCCTAGAACGAACCTGGGAATATTTCACTATCTTCGAGCGGGCTCTTCGGGCAAAGGACGACCTTAAGGCTGCAATGGTTGCTCATGAATCTATCCGACCAGAACTCGAGGCCATAAAGGCGGAGAATGAACAGTTGGCTGACCTCGACCGTCAAATAGTTGAACTTCAAAGTCAAAGGTCGGTCGTTGCTTCATAGCTTGAAAAGGATTTCGAGTCGAATAAGCCTCAACTAGCGGAACACGCAGTTGGCGCAAAATGGATACAACAACTACAACTTGATAAGAGAACTAGGCAGGCCGAAGTCACAATGGGCGAAGTAAGGTGGTTAGAACTGAAAGCCGCTCTCGAAGCTTTCCATCCTTCGACCCTTTATGACTTTGTCTTTAGTTGTAGGCTAATTAATTTTTGCAATTTTACTTGTACGCCCTTTGAAAATCAATAAAAATTCTTTATTCCTGCATTTCCTAAGTGACTGAGTAATATTTCTTTAAGAACTTTCCATTGATTGGTAATTTATGAATTAAGCCAGTTTGATCCTTGAGGTGGTATGCCCCCTTGCTGAGAACTTTATGGACGACGAAAGGTCCTTCTCGACGACCATTTTCCGAATATGGGATCTTTAATCCCTACTGGTAACATTGTTTGCCACACTAAGTCACCTTCGCCGAACGTCTTTTACCTAACTCGTCGATTATAAGCTCGTTCGGCGATCTTTTTCTGTGCCACTAGTAAATGATAGGCATCGATCTGAGCTTTCTCCAAGTCCTCTAACTCTTGCCAAATGGCCTGATTATACTCAACACCGAACAAACTGCTTTGTTCGATAACTCGTAACGAATATATACTTAGCTTAACTGGTAGCATGGCGTCGTGTCCATAAGTTAACGCATATGGTGTCGTCCTTGTTGTTGATCGAAGTGAAGTTCGATATGCCCATAATGCCTTGTTTAACTTCAAATGCCACATCCCAGGCTTTTCTTTTATCATTTTCTCGAGGATACCAATTAAAACTTTATTACTTGCTTCGGCCTGTCCATTTGCCTATGGGTACTACGACGTGGACTGATTGAGTCGAATTTTCAAACTCGCTGCGTATTCTCTAAACCTGTCGGCCGTGAAAATTGTGTCGTTGTCTATTATAATCGTTTCTGGTACACTGAATCTCGTCACGATGTTTTCCGCCACAAAATTACAAACATCTTCAGAAGTTAACTCGGCATATGACTTTGCTTTGACCCACTTGGTGAAGTAGTCTGTCACAACGAGTATCTATGCATGCTTTGTTGACCCAAAAGATGGCGTAATTTTGCCAATCACATCTATGGCCCATCCTCTGAACGACCATGGTTTGGTGACCGAGTGAAGTAACTCGAGCAGGACTCTTTGTATAGGCTCATGGATTTGACATTGTACATATCCTCGCACGTATTCAATGCAATCTTTCAACATACTGGACCAAAAATAGTCGTGTCGACGAAGCAACCAACGTATCTTGCTTCCAAATTGATGAGCTCCTCATATTCCTTCGTGTACCTTTGTAATCGCTTGGGTAGCCTCTTTCGGGCCGAGGCATAATAACAACAGTCTGTCTTCACCCTTTCAGTACAACTCATTTTGGTACATTACGTAATTTGTGGCATGTACCCCTGTCTTGCGGTCATGGTTGCCATTGAGATTATCGAGATATTGCATAATTGACCTTCTCCAGTCGTCATCTAATGTCTCAACCACGCAAACATCTACAGGATCTTGTCGCTCCAACAACGAAGGTAGGGACATAACTCGTGTACGGATCATGCTGTCATGTTGGATAACTTGTCGATTAACCAGGGCCAGGTGTGGTCGTCGCACAACTGGTATGACCCGGCCTAGCTCGCCCCCCAAAAGTTGTGCTCCGAAGGCTTTTTGAGCTAATTCGTCTGCGTCAGTGTTTCAAACTCGTGAGATATGCTTGAATGTGATGCCTTCAAATATTCGGCCAAATAGTTGGCAACCATGTGATAGGGCGCCAGAGTACAACTCATACAATGAAAAGTTCCATTAAGTTGGTTAATCACAAGTTCCGAATCATCAAGGACGAGCATGCGGGCTGCCCTCAAGTCATGAAGGACGTTAAGGCAGATGATAAGGGCTTCGTATTCAGCCTGATTATTCGTACAATCGAACTCCATCTTGAGAGAAAAATACCATCAATAGTGATCTGGGGATTGGATGACGATTCCAACGCCAGCCGAGGTTGAGTTACTAGAGCCATCAAAATACATCCTCCAATAATTATCACGTGTTTTCACCATGCCAATTTCGACGTCATTGCCCCCAAAACTGTATGGAGAGGGATGTTGAGCTAAGAAATCGGCCATCGCTTGTCCTTTTACAGCTTTCTAGGGCACGTACTGCAAACTAAATTCGGATAGCGCCATTGTCCATTTTCTGATTCGGCCTTTCACTATTGGTCGAGCAAGCATATAACGAATAATGTCTGTTTAGGCAATGACATGCGTAACATAAAGGAGTATGTAATGTCGGAGCTTGGACGTAGCGAAGAACAAGGCCAAACAAAGTTTCTCGAAGGGTGAATAATTTATTTCGACCGAGTTAAGATTTCGGCTAAGCTAAAAAATAGCCTGCTCCAGCCTCGTATCATTGTCTTGTGCAAGAAGACAACCAACGGATTCCTCCGGGGTTGAGATATACAACTTAAGGGGTTTACTGCGCCGAGGTGGCACAAGTACAGGTGGGGTAGTGAGGGAGACCTTAATTTATGTGAAAGCATCTTGGTGTTCCTCGCGCTATTCAAATTTGTCAAAATCCTTAAGTTTCAAGAGAATAGAGAAAGTTTTCATCTTCCCTGCCGAATTATAAATGAAACAGCGGAGGAAATTTATTTTACCGAGTAGTGATTGTAATTGCTTTTTGGTTGTCAGGGGTGGGGCATCAATGATTGCCTGAGCTTTATTTGCGCCCACCTCAATGCCACGATGATGTACAAGGAAACCTAAGAAGTTGCCGGCCGATACACCAAAGGCGCATTTGGCAGGATTCATTTTAAGGTTATGTTGGCCCATACGAAGGAAAGCTTGCCGAAGATCATCTAAATGTGTACAGCGACGTTTTGATTTAAGTACAACATCATTGACATAGATCTCGACGATGGTGCCAATTAAATGATGAAAAATAGTATTCATAGCGCGTTGGTATGTGGCACCGGCATTTTTAAGGCTGAACGGCATGACGACCCATTCGTAAGTCCCGAGTGCCCCCGGGCAATGAAAAGCAGTTTTATGGACATCGGTCTCAGCAATGAAAACCTGGTTGTAACCAGCATGGCCATCCATGAAGGATAACATCTCGTGGTTTGCCACTGCGTCGATTAACAAATCTGGAATTGGCATTGTATATTCATCTTTAGGGGTTGCCAAATTCAAATTTCAAAAATCTATACAAATATGTAAAGCACCTCTTTTCTTTAAAATTGGGATGTTGTTCGCCAACCATTCGACGTATTGAGCTATCCGAATAAACCCGACTTTTAAAAGTCGAATGAGTTCACTTTTTATGTCGAGTTGTACTTCAGTTGAGAATCGTCGGGGGTGGGGGTGGGGGGGTGAAGGAAATTTTGTGAAAAACATGTTCATTTGAATAACATCATATAGCATGCAATTAACAATTAAAGGCGGAATCATGCTTTCATGCATTCAAAAACAAAACATCTACCATGAAATTCAAAGCCTAGTAGATTGGTGAACCTTGACTCAACTTAAAAACAACAATTTGTTAGTTGAGAAATATTTACCTTTGTAGATTCCTCTTTGCATATGCAAAGGATAATCACCCAAGAGATAGGGCCTTCATTCCTTGCTTCTTAGCTCCATGGATTTGGTTAGAAGAATAGGTTCTCCAAGTTCCCAAAATTGAGAACCTCTAAAGATTCTACACCAAGGTTGGATTGGAGAGGAAATGAGTGACCTTGAGGAAATAGAATTGCTAGACAATATCCCCCAAGGTGGTTGGCCTCTTAGAGAGAAATGGAAGCTTTGTGTTCTCACCAATTTTCTCTAAAATCAACAACTTATGAATTTTAGGTTATAAAGTTCTTTATATAGTCACTTCTTTAAATGACCTAAAGAACCAAAAACCCTAATTCAACACTAAATGGATATGGGCTTTTGGGCCTTTGTGAATCTTTATTCATTAAGTTGTCATACAACTTAAGTCAATGGGCTTTGACGTTCGAAGCCCATTGGGCCTTAAGGTCCAAAACTATCCCGAGGTCTTTAACGAACTTATTCGTTTGATTAATTAACATATTAATTAATCCTTCCCATAAATAATTAAACCATTTAATTATTCTTATTCATCTCCTTTGTTTCTTCAATCTCCACCTTACTCGGTGTACGATACATTAGGTTCCTTTTAGCGAGGCAGTGGGCGATTAAAACCATTTTACATCGATTGTGAATTGAAACTTACTTTCAATTCTCCCTTTAGTGATTACACACGTTTAGGGCTTCCACAAACCATGAGTGACACCTAGCAGCATATCATGGCTACCCAAGCTAATCAGAAGAGGTAGAGAACCTATTCAGTTTAGGATTACAAATGCAATACGGTCTTTCTCTAATCTAATACTCTTGACCACATTGTTTGGTTTGATAGTTTATTTATTCATGTCTACTATCCAATGTGATTCATTTGCATTTTATGATTACCTTGAATGTGATTTGGAACGCATTCCCCAATCTCATTCATACTCTGGCCAGAGATTTTAATCATATCATAGAGTATTCTCCCTCAAACCATTTTGAAGGTTAGAGATCCCTTGTTGCACATTCACTTGTCTCCATGACTAAGTGGCTTAACCCCAATGATGTCGTGGACACCCCGATGGGGTGACTTTGACATAATCAAAGATCAAGGACTTAACCACAAGACAACAACTGTGATGCCTCAGGTCAAAGGACTAATTTGCATTATCCCAAACATGAGTTCTCATGTGACATGAGTATGAGAACTCCTCGTTGATCGTGTTCAGTGAACTCATTCTCTATTGAGCACCTACGTACTTGTCTTGATGTCACACACACCAATGACTCGAGACTAGTCACTCTCCCTGAGAGAAGACATGGCACGTACTGATCTTAACGGACTGTCAATGCCCAATTGGCAATCCTATGATCAGGAATGTTTAGGATGTGTCTACGAAAGAATGGTCTTATTAATCTAACTTCATTAGATTGCATTCTCCCAATCACATATTCCTTGGACTTTATCGTTTAAGCATATAACATTTATATGAGACGCCTCAAACAATAATGTTTGCCTTTTATATGTAAACTAGATTAGTTTAACATGTGAAATGTCCGTAAAGTATCATCATATGATTGGCTTTAGGGCACATTTCCAACAATCTCCCACTTGCACTAGAGCCAATCAGCTTGGTCATCTGTTATGATTCCTCTTCTGTAGTCATTTCATAAATGGCTGAGTAGTAGGCCTAGGCAATGGATATCTATATGTTATCCATAGAAGCAACCTTGAGAATATCGACGTCACCATTATACATGATTCCCAATCATGTGGTTCAGTCTCTCATATGAGTTCGGATCTTGATGAGACCTTGATTCCCAGGCTTGAGCTATCGCCCCATTAGTGTCGTAGTGTCAGTACACTAGATACACTTTCTGGTTGGAACCGAATAGAGAGTTCATAAATGAACTTTCCCATCCAAACAACATTGTTGTAAACTTCTATATGGCAATATATTTTGCATTCATAATGGAACACACTAAAGTCATTACTTTAATGTTTCCATCCAAATATCTCTTTAGTCATAATAAAGAGATATCTATTTATCTCTTCATTCATAATGAAGAAACATCCAATGATGGATTAGATTCACAATCTAATACATTTACGCTTCCATTACGTTACTCTAATTCTTCCTCATTCTTCGAGGAACCTATCCTTTAGTATTTCTTAAATACTTAAGGATTCACTTGACAGTTGCCATGGTTCTGATCCTGGGCTTGCACTGATATCGCCTTGTACCTTTCTAGGTACAACTCATATCAATGTTTTTCATACAATATGAAATACATAAATCACCTTTCTGCGTATGCATAAAGGATTCGATTTACGCATTATTTCTTTGGGAGTCAAAGGGTACGTTCCCTTTGAGAAGAGCTACCTCCTAGTCTCACTAGAGTTGTTCTTCTTATTAAAGTTTATCATCATATGAGAAACTTCCTAGCAACCTTTTGTCTATTATTAGGGCATGATATAATCCAATTATATCCTAAAATCTATCATTATAGATTTCCATCCCATGTATATAGACTATGTCTCCCATATACATTCTATCGTTATAGAAAGTTTAAAGTCATAACTTTAATGAAGAATTGTTCTTTTCATTTCCAAAATTAATATATCATATATGTGCATATATATATATTGAATTTTAGGAACATGATTAACTCCCACTAATCTTTTGTAAACCTAGTAAACAAAAGATTCACTTACATCTTTATGAGAAATCAAACAATTTGATCTTTCTCTCATAAGACGCTTATGGCTCCCACTAGCTTGCTAAGATCCATGATGGTTGGATCTCTACAACTTACATGTCTTGTGATTCATAGTTTTAGACATATATATTATTAGGACTATCTTAATAATGGTTTCGGAAACCTATATGATGTCCAAACATTGAATCAACATTTAGTTGTAGCTAGCAATCTTCGAATTAATTGAAACTAAGACTACGTCAAAGATGGTTCCTTCAAAGTCAACCATTCTCTTTGATTGTAGTCACCTTAAGCTACCAATTAGCTATGAAGGTTTCATTATTTCGGGTCAAATGGTAATTTACCATTTCCTTGAGTATATATCGTATATACACTCAATGTAGTCATAAAGTTCAAACCATTCAACTGAGACGGTTTATAAATCCTTCTTGACTACCTTGGAGCTTGTGGTATAGGAACTAGGTTGTTATATTTGTTGATTATCATCTTGTCTCTCAAAGAACCCATTCTTTTGAGTTCTATTCCTAGTTCATTTGCTCTAAGGCAAATCACATTGTAGGATTACAATGAACTACTCAACAAACAACATTTGTTGGTTGGTTTATAGAAGTGATATCCAAAGGTTAATTTAAGGATATCCACAAGATAATTTTTAAACAAATATTGCTTATTAGCACACAACCCCAAATCTTAACATGATTAAGATTTGTCTTTCTTTCCAACTACATCCTATGGAGTTATGAAAATTTTGGAAGATCTTCTAATTGACAATCATATTGTTTTAGAAGTATATATCCTATATATATGGGTAATTGATAATATCCAACGAACTAAATCTTATTCGAGTTCGTTCTTCTCCTAATGGAGAAAATCATTATCTTATGATGCTAATTTCCTTGATATCTTTCAAGGAAACTCATCTAAAGTGTTACCTTTCCTTGAATCAAATCTAAGGAGGTAAGTACTTTAGACGTCTTACTCATCAACTTACATTTCTTGAATTCTTTGAAACCTTTTGCAAAGTATTCGGACTTGTGTTTATTCATAATAAACTATAGTCCAACCGAGAGTGATCTTCGGTGAATGTCAAACAACATGAGTAGTATTATGTTGTGGACAAGTGCCACTAACATCTAAGTGAATTAACCTCAATAACTTTGTGATTCTTTCTTCTTTCCAAAAGAATAAAGATTCGAACATTTCGCCTCTATACAATTTTGACAAGAAGGTATTGGATCCGGATCTAACGATCCAAAGCATCCATCTATGACCAACTCGTAATTTATGTTTTAGAGGTATCACAACTCAGTTGGGATTAGTCACTATCTTGCAACCTTTTGGGTTTTAAGCATCATTATATTCTAAACAGTTAACGCTACCATATCATCTCTACTATAGAGACAATCAATTAGATTACTATAATCCAATCAGTGATTAATAAAGAACAATGTTTTGTCAAACAAAACATTCATCCATCTCTACTATAGTGATGGAATTGAGTTCCTTAAAATTGGAATGTAAAGACAATCTTTGGTTTTTCCAATTTCTTTGGTAGTTCATATGAGGAAGTTAGTACCATCTGCTTTCGCAGAGATCTATATTTTATTCACGTTCCGAATGTGAAGTATTTTCTCTTCTCTCATTAATCTTCTACTTCTTATTAGCCACACTTTTACAACGATTGTAAAACATAGTTACTAATACGGAATCAAGCATTCAAGTAGAAGAACCAACTGTTTTGAAGTATTCAAGAACAATTTACAACACCTTCGAAAGGTGTGTTCTTGACACTTGCAAGACATTTCTTGCAAATACCCCTTCCAATGTCCATCCTTTCATAAAGAAAGTTTGTTCCCTTGGAGTTAATTTTATCTTCTTCATTTGACTTCTCCTTTGACTACAATAGTCATGGTCCCTAAACTCCCACTATCTCTCTTGAAACCTTTTTCAATTGTGTTTATACACATCAAACATTTTGGAGAGTATGTGGTTATTGTTCACTACATAGTTTACAATAAACTTAGTGAACCATTAGGATAGGGACATAAAGGTGAAGTCCTAGCTTAGTTTCCGTCTCGTTAAGTGGTTTATCACTTCAACACTCAATGATTCAAAATCATCATAAGTCCATGTTGATGGACTATTTTTGTCAACCAACCATTATGTTCTAAACATAATTACAAACTTTGAAGAGTTGTTCAAGGCAACTCTTATTTGTTCATAAGTTCCTTTGTTCATATAACGAAGGATTAAGCATTGGTTGTTTGTGTTGTCCTCTTCATGATAGACATTTCTAACATGTTCTTCCAATGATACATTATCAATAGGAAGATTGTGAGGATGAGACTTCTTAGGTACATGCACAATCCATTTAAGACAATCTTTGGGATTGTGTTACCAAGTCCGGAAACTAAAACATTCGGATTTTCTTTGTCAAGTTTTGGATAGCGTTTGCAAATATATTGGTAAACAAATACATAACGAATATAAATTGATTGATTTTAAGCCATTTGATTCGGGTCTTTAAATCAAATAGCACCACCCACTATTTTTGGCAAATTCCATATCCCTCATTGGAATTCGAGAGTTTTGGAGGAAACTCTTAGTAGGTTATGGGAGACTCACTATTACCAAGCCCACCTCACAATGATATGATGTTGGCTAGCATTAATAATAATGAGAGAGTACGCTTACTCATTTGCAACTAATGCAAGTATCCATCAATTTGGCCTCTAGAGAATGTTGCCTCACGATGATACGATGTCGGCGCCATTGCACTTAGTTAAGTCATTCCCACCATGCTTAGTGCGTGAAGGGGTTCAAGAATAGCCTCACGATGATACGATGTCGGCCATCCTCGTTGCCTACACTCACCTCATCAAGTATGTATATAGACTCCTCCTGAGTATAAGCATGCACTTTGTACTCCCCCATGATAGGGTGAAGCCGGTGTACAAGTCATAAACGATTGGAGCCTACCACGGTGGAAGGCCACGAAAGAGTGTTCTAAGCACTCTCACGCTTTTCAACTTAATAATGGTTTGGTTGAGGGTTTTAGGTCTCATCACATAAACATATTCATTTTAATCTTTATTAAAACAATTTTGGTCCTATTACAACTATTGGTCCATTTGATTCAATTTAGTTGTATATAATACTCCCACTATATTTATAAAACGGTTTTTTAAAGCAAGAGTATATGATACTACTAACGTAAGGTTTGCATTCATTTGATGGACTATATAGTTGCCTTAGGGCCTTAGGATGACTATGAACCTTTGTTTAGATTCAACACGAGCCTTGTGTTGAATCTCGGACTAGGGATGGAGATTGATTTTAGTTACGCGTTTAATCACATTAAGGCGTGTTGTTCTTAGGGGCGTTGGACCCAACTACTTCATTTTCATGCATATCAAATAAAGCAAGAAAGAAGTACTTCAAAGTAAAAGAGAGCTTATGCTCTTTACAACATTTGCATAAAACAAATTACTTTAAAGTAAAGAAGAGCTTATGCTCTTTTACAACATTTGATCAAATCAAATTACAACCAAAATTAATCTACACATTCCCATGGTTCAAACAAATTTGAAACGGCCTTTCACATAGCTCAATTATCGTAGGCTTAGGTTCATAATCACCCTTTAATTAATCAACACTTTAATTAATTAAATTGAATGCAACATTTTCATTTGGTTTTTGTATCCATAAAATTGATTTAAATGGAGCTAAATGAAATGAAAATCCAATTCTCATTTAAAGAGACAAAACAATTTTTGTTCCCTACTTAATTTGGGCCATCATGCAATAACCACAACTTTTTGGGCTATATTGCGAAACACAAACTTTTGGGGTCACTTTGTAAAAACACAAAAGTCCACTACTTCATGTAATTACAACTAGAACCCAAAAATTTCAACAAATACAAAAAACTTCATTAAAGGAGCAAAACAATTTGTCCTTTAACGTTTTTGGGCCTTAACGTAAAAACGTAAACTTTTGGGCCAAAGTGCAAATACACAAAAGTATCAAAACTTTATGTAATTGAATAAAAGACCCAAAAATACCCTATTCTATTAGGGTGGCCGGCCATGATAGAAAAAATATGATTTTTACAAAGTTTTTGTAAGTGGGTTTTGTTAGGTGAGGTAAAGATGAAATATTTTGAATTTATGTTAAACTTTTAAAAAAGTTTGTCTACCATTATAGCCATTAATTGAATTTATGTCAAACTTTTAAAAAAGTTTGTCTACCATTAAAACCATTAATAATACTTTACAAATAATCATCACCCACTAAAATCACCCACTAAAATTAAACCAAAACTTTATGTAAAAACATAAAACATTTTGAATCAAAACTTCAAAACTTTTTTTTGTTCTTGGCAAGAACTTCAAGAACATTGAAGAACACTCATGAAAACTCATAATAGCTCCATGAATGTTCTCACTCACCAAAACTCAAATTTTCATCACTCAAAAGAGGGTTAACATCCTAGGGTACTTAGGGGTTCCAAAAGTCACTTTAAAACCATTTTAACAAGACAAACATGAACCCAAAAAATCACCCTTTGGATTTGGCCGAATTTCCCAAAAAACATGGCACCAAATTTTAGCTCCAAAATTCATGCTCATATGAACTACATCTACAACATTTGAGATGGCAAATTTTCTAACAAAATTTACATTCAAAGAAACAAGAATAAAGCTTGTAACATATTACAACTTTTAAATCAAAAAACTATGAACTACAAAACCCAAAATGATTCACCAACTACTAGACCTAGGCTCTGATACCACTTGAAGGAAATTTTGTGAAAAACATGTTCATTTGAATAACATCATATAGCATGCAATTAACAATTAAAGGCGGAATCATGCTTTCATGCATTCAAAAACAAAACATCTACCATGAAATTCAAAGCCTAGTAGATTGGTGAACCTTGACTCAACTTAAAAACAACAATTTGTTAGTTGAGAAATATTTACCTTTGTAGATTCCTCTTTGCATATGCAAAGGATAATCACCCAAGAGATAGGGCCTTCATTCCTTGCTTCTTAGCTCCATGGATTTGGTTAGAAGAATAGGTTCTCCAAGTTCCCAAAATTGAGAACCTCTAAAGATTCTACACCAAGGTTGGATTGGAGAGGAAATGAGTGACCTTGAGGAAATAGAATTGCTAGACAATATCCCCCAAGGTGGTTGGCCTCTTAGAGAGAAATGGAAGCTTTGTGTTCTCACCAATTTTCTCTAAAATCAACAACTTATGAATTTTAGGTTATAAAGTTCTTTATATAGTCACTTCTTTAAATGACCTAAAGAACCAAAAACCCTAATTCAACACTAAATGGATATGGGCTTTTGGGCCTTTGTGAATCTTTATTCATTAAGTTGTCATACAACTTAAGTCAATGGGCTTTGACGTTCGAAGCCCATTGGGCCTTAAGGTCCAAAACTATCCCGAGGTCTTTAACGAACTTATTCGTTTGATTAATTAACATATTAATTAATCCTTGCCATAAATAATTAAACCATTTAATTATTCTTATTCATCTCCTTTGTTTCTTCAATCTCCACCTTACTCGGTGTACGATACATTAGGTTCCTGTTAGCGAGGCAGTGGGCGATTAAAACCATTTTACATCGATTGTGAATTGAAACTTACTTTCAATTCTCCCTTTAGTGATTACACACGTTTAGGGCTTCCACAAACCATGAGTGACACCTAGCAGCATATCATGGCTACCCAAGCTAATCAGAAGAGGTAGAGAACCTATTCAGTTTAGGATTACAAATGCAATACGGTCTTTCTCTAATCTAATACTCTTGACCACATTGTTTGGTTTGATAGTTTATTTATTCATGTCTACTATCCAATGTGATTCATTTGCATTTTATGATTACCTTGAATGTGATTTGGAACGCATTCCCCAATCTCATTCATACTCTGGCCAGAGATTTTAATCATATCATAGAGTATTCTCCCTCAAACCATTTTGAAGGTTAGAGATCCCTTGTTGCACATTCACTTGTCTCCATGACTAAGTGGCTTAACCCCAATGATGTCGTGGACACCCCGATGGGGTGACTTTGACATAATCAAAGATCAAGGACTTAACCACAAGACAACAACTGTGATGCCTCAGGTCAAAGGACTAATTTGCATTATCCCAAACATGAGTTCTCATGTGACATGAGTATGAGAACTCCTCGTTGATCGTGTTCAGTGAACTCATTCTCTATTGAGCACCTACGTACTTGTCTTGATGTCACACACACCAATGACTCGAGACTAGTCACTCTCCCTGAGAGAAGACATAGCACGTACTGATCTTAACGGACTGTCAATGCCCAATTGGCAATCCTATGATCAGGAATGTTTAGGATGTGTCTACGAAAGAATGGTCTCATTAATCTAACTTCATTAGATTGCATTCTCCCAATCACATATTCCTTGGACTTTATCGTTTAAGCATATAACATTTATATGAGACGCCTCAAACAATAATGTTTGCCTTTTATATGTAAACTAGATTAGTTTAACATGTGAAATGTCCGTAAAGTATCATCATATGATTGGCTTTAGGGCACATTTCCAACAGGGGGGTGTTGGCGGAATGGTTTACAACCAGGTTTGATGCGTAATTCGTGCTCGATGAGCGTTTGGTCTAAACCAGGCATCTCATGCTAGCTCCAAGCAAAACAATCCTTAAACTCCTTGAGTAAATTACAAAGCTCGATTTTCATAGGTTGGGGTAACAAAGCACTAATAAATAAAGGCCAAGGGTCTTTGGCCGTTCCAACATTTATTTCCTTTAATGGATCTTTGACTTGAGGCCGACTGTCTTCAAGCTCGGCTGAGGCAGCTTGGACTTTGTCAAGTGACAAGACTGGACAGTTGTCTCTTTCAGCTAGGAACTCCCCTACGTTCACGCCAGAATTCGGTTGCTTGGAAATAACATACCAATGAGTCAGTAGTCGTTCCATGGTAGATGAAACCGCAACCCGACGTCCATTATGTTTGGTATCAGACATCGAGTCATCAATTAGGTCAACCAACCTGAGTCTCGCCTAATCTTGGTGAACAGTCTCGACGCCAACCTCGATAGCTTTCTGAATTGAGATCTGAGTCGGTCGTTCGTCCTCGTTACAACCTTGTAGGGTGCTGTAGCCGACGTGATCATCATAATAATGAGTCTGAATCATATTAGCTTCAAATGGCTGATTGTCAGCTGGATGAACCACGACCGATTTTCCATCCAGAAGATAAGGACTTGATATAATGACGAAGGGATACAACTTGTTTGGTGAATCCAGTCACAATCCAACAAGGTGTTATACTCGGTCTTTGAATCGACTATGACAAACACAGTCATATGATTGCGACCTGCGATATTTACTTCTAAAGGAAGCACTCTCTTGGTTTGGGACTTGTCACCGACAAAGCTACTCATGGTTACCCCTGATGGAATAAGTTCGTCGTTGAAGCGACGTAATGCCTTCATGTTAGAAACAGGCATGATGTTGACTGTTACTCCACAGTTAACGAAAATTTTGGACACCGGGTATCCCTCAATATGAGTCGTGACATACAACGGCTTCAAATGATGAAGATTAATAGAGGAAAAATGGAGGAACAGTTCGGCAAGAGCTGCCTTAAGTTTATCTTCTCTGCTTGTTTGCTCCATCTCTTTGGTGGCAACAAAACTGATTTGTGTTGCCTCATCAGTAACCACATTGCCATCCAGAAATTTTGGCTGAGATGTAGTTAGTTGGAACTCAACAGGTAAGATATGGACCATGTTGATTTCCATGTTATCGAGGACCAAATGACCCATTGGGTTGTGATCTTCGTCTTTCTGGGTTCTTGGGCGAAGTATCTTGCTTATGGGTATCATCCGCCTGATCTTCTTCAGTCGCCACGAGAATTCGTTCCTACGGTGCATCCATCAGATTCGGTTCGTTCTGACCATTGACTTCAGGCTTGCTCGGCATGGGGATTTGGTGTTGTAAAGCCTTACGGGTCCATTCCTGATACACGATGCAAACGTCTCTTGTGTCAAGGTAAGCATATAATCGTGCTATGCACTCTTTCTCATCGGCCATGAGGCCGAAAAGGAAAACGGTTGAAAAAACTTCAAAATGGTACCGTAAATACCGGAGATCCTTAAGAGAGAAATGGAGGTCGGCAAAATCAATATCAGTGTACGGGTTTACCTAAAAGCCAAGAATTGGAGCTTCGCGTATATGCTGGAACCTAGCCTTCATCCCCGGGTCTATAGTCTTTTGGATGATTTGTTCGGCATCGGGGCAAGTTAATGGCAGATCGAGAGCCTCTTAGCATGCTTTTGGCAAGCTGTATAAGTCGTTAACCTAATGCTTCTTGTGGAATTCCCGCATGTATTCTAAAGCTTCACAGAGAAACAGCGGGTGGAGATTCCGTCAGACTTTGATTAATGGCTCCTGCAGTGAAAGTGGAGGAAGTTCGCTTTCGGCTTCCCTCCAGAAGTGTTCAAGGTGAGCTTTCATCTCCCCAAGCTAAAGAAGGAGTTTGATTCATTTTTTGGATTCTTCAATCGTGATTTCGAAGTCATGATCGATCACTTTCTTGCCTTGGAGTAACTCGATCATGATGGCCAGAGGTTGTCGGTCATCTTCATTATCCACTATTTCTTTCAGCTGCCATTTGGCGGCCAAGGTAGTCTGGGCTGCTCGTCGGCGAGCCATGCAATCTATTCTTTGGCACCGACGTTTCTGCAATTTGGACAACGCATTATATACACCAGTGGGGGAGTTGTAGGTATACCAATGCTGGTCGCGGGGCTCATGTGGTTTGAATGTGTGATGGTTGACTGGTGAACTTGAGCTGCCATAGTTGCGCGCATATTACTCCTTGTTGTAAAACAGCACCGAGTGACTTGAGCTGCCATAGTTGTGTGCTGGTACCTGGGGGCCAAGCCGATCGAAAACCTTCCGGCGTTGGCCTGCATCGAGTAACTTTTGGGATGTCGCCACAGCGATGGGCGCCTGTTGCAGTATTTGAGCCATAAGTGGTTATCTTTTGGCTCGGTTAAGATGACGTTGGCTTTTCACCGACTACATAAAACCATTGACCAATCAATTTCCTCTACGCTAGAGTTCGACATTTACTCGACAATAGCTGGTCCTGAAAAGTCCTTCGATGGTTCGTTTGAAAATAAATCAATCTTCAGTCGTGGTCGAGAGTTCTGCTTAAGGACAAATTGCATTGGAACGAACTTGGCCTTCCCTTTTCCTTTATCCCTAGGTAGATGAGCATCCACCATGCTTACCGTCACCGTGGGAAAAGGGTCGGCGTCAACGATCATTTGTTTCTCGGGAAATTTGAGTTTTCCATTGTCGATCCAGCTTTGGATGGCATCACAAAATACAACACAGTTGTTCGTCGTATGGTTGTTTGAGTTATGGTACTTGCAATATGTTTTTCCTTTCAAATCCTCAGCCTTAGGAAAATTATGCCATGGCTGAAGCTTGACGATTTTTGCAAGTAACAACTAGTTGAAGATGGCAGCGGCCTTGGTGATATCAAAAGTATAAATTTTTTACGTTTTGGCGGCGGCTTCTTCAGAGGACGAGGGGGTTTTGGCGTCCTTGGAGTTAGCATGAGCCAATGCTTTGCATATGCATGGTCTATCGATTACACTGGCATATTAGGACTCTTCGCCTTCAGCCGATGCATAACTAACCGTAAGGTTTTTGTCGATTGTCCATCGGGATGGGGACTTTCAGATCTTTTCTTCTCGGAGCAAATAATTATATTGCTTGACATGTTGAGCCAGTTCATACATATCTCGAAAATTTACCCCCAAGAATTTCTTTTTGTACTCCACATCCAGGCCATTTAAGGCAAGCCTAACAAACTCGACTTCAAGGAGAAGTACTCAGCACCAGTTTCTGGCCGACTTAAACCTTGTGAGGTATTCTATTAGAGACTCGTCATAGGCTTGAGCCATCCTGACCAAAGAAGACACTGACATGTCCATCCATGGTCGATAGAATTGCTCATGAAATTTCTCGACTAGTTCCTCCCAACTCTGGATGGAGTTGGGTGGAAGGTTATTATACCATGCAAATGCTAAGCCGATTAACGAGAAATTGAACAATCGTAGCTTATGGAAATCACTATTAACTTCCCCACATTGAGCAGTGAATATAGCCACGTGTTCTAACGACGACAGGGATGACTCTCCAGCGAAAAGGCTGAAGTTCGGGATCTTGAACCCCTTGGGGTACTCGAATTTTTCTACAAAGGCAGGATATGGATGAATGAACTTTGGAAACTTCAGCCCTTTTTTCAAGGCCTAATAAACCATTCTCTGAACTTCGACCATATCAACAGATGATGTTTCTGTTTTCTGGTCGAATCCGTCTGATCTGCTGGTTGACCCACCACTTTTTTCTAAGTCAATCATTTTGAGTCGAGCAAAGCCTGTCTCGGCCTGTACTGTTGGTAGTGGGTTATTCTTGAAAAGAAGATGCCTGGAACGATCGGCGGGTCCACCTTCGTGGGCTTTATTAACCTGTACTTCGACCAACCTGTTGTTAGACCTGTAAATGGATCGGGTTTACTGGGTTTGGGTCGGGTTGAACCCGACCCGTTAGCTTAACGAGTCACCTGTTACTTGTTTTTTTTTTTTTTTAGGTTTTTTTTACACATTTCATCCAAATCAATTACAATGCCATTTTATATAGTAGAATTCGACTTTCTATCAATTACATGCGTCTCCAAATCTTAACATGAATATAAGTAAAACACAGTAATTCTCTTTCTCAAATCTCAACCAATGTCTCACTACAGACTACAGTAGCTCTCTTTCTTCTTCTTGCATTGCATCATCTGCTGCTTTTTTGCCAACCTTCTTGCATTGCATCCTCTCACTACAAACTAAATATTAGATAACCCATCACAACTAGTTCATACTCGCAGGAAAGAAATGAAATTGCAAATCGAACAGAAGAAACAGAAAACACAAACACCCACAATTCCAATCCAAAAACCAACCAAAACAAAGCAAACTCAATACTTTTAACTTCATGGGGGTAAATTAACAGCTCCAATTTACCCAAAAATGGAAATTTTAATTGGAGAATATACAAATAACAAAAAGGCAGTAACTTTATAAATAAAAAAAATTAGTAAAATTGCAATTACCCATGAAATTATTTACCTGAATCGAGTCGAGCTTGAGAAGTAAATCGATGGATTTCTGAGAAATGGCGTGAAAATCCAAGTGGGTTTCACTAGAAATCGAGGATTTGAAAGAGGTAAAGCCAGACTTGATGAATGCGAGGTCTTTGAGCTGCCTGAGGGTTTTGTTGGAAGTATGCCCACAAAGGCACTCATTTGATGTAATAGCTTTTTGGAATACTTAATATGTCAAACTTTTATATGTTTAATGGAAGGGCAAGACTTATTGTTAATCACTATTTATTGTATCATGTGTTTAAGCAATAAAAGAATCCAAGGGATGTATTTGGTCTAAGAGATAAGTGATCTAATGAGTTAGATTAACGAGACCTTTCTCTTATGTTCATTCCTAAAACGTTCCTAGCCATAGGATTGCCAATTGGGCATTGACAATCCGCTAAGGTTAGTATGTGTTATGTTGACTCAAACGTGAGTATGAACTAGTCTCAAGTCATTTGGTGTTGGACACTAAGACAAACACATAGGTACTCGAAAGAGTGATCGAGTACACTGAACTACGATCAAAAGAGAGTTAGAACATACATGTCATGTATAAACTCTAAGGTTACAATATGCAAAGTAGTCCTTTGACCTGAGGCATCATAGATGTCTAATGGTTAGGTCCTTGATCTTTGATCATGACAAAGGCATTCCTTCGGATTGTCCACGGCATTGTTGGGGTCATGCGATCTAGTCATGTAGGCATATGAATGCACAACAAGGGATCTCTAACCTTCCATGGTGGAAGGAGAATACTCTAAAATATGATTCTAAAGTCTTTGGCCAAAGCAAATGAATATGACTTAGGAAGTTGTTCCAAATCATATTCAAGGGAATCATATAGGAAAGTATCACATTGGATAGTAGACATGAAACAAACTATCACTTAAACAATGTGATTAAGAGTATTGTATTAGAGAATGACCGTATTGCATTGTAGTTGTAACTGGATAGGTTCTCCAACCAATTCTACTTAGCTTGGGTAACCATGACATACTGCTAGGTGTCACTCATGGTTTGTGGAAGCCCTAATGATTAGCAAACACTAATCATCAAAGGGAGAATTGAAATGTGGTTTCAATTCACAATCGATCGTTAAGAGTAACATCGCCCACTGCCTCGCTAATTGGAACCTAATGGATCGCACACCGAGTAAGGATGTATGTGAAGAAATTAAATGAAATGGATAAGCAATTAAATGGTTTAATTGAAGAATGGTCAAGATTAATTAATTAGTTAATTAATTATACGAAATGTTCGCATTGGGCTTTTAAGTTGGTTTTAGGGCTTCGGGGCCCAAAAGTGTTTTGGTCCACAAGGCCCATTATGTTTAAGTTGTATGACAACTAAAACAAAATGGGCAATAAGCCCAATAACAATATATGGCCGGCCATTTAGGGTGAGGAGTGTCAAAACTTGCTTAATTGCAAGTTTGCCACTCACCTAAGAAATGAAGTATAAATTCAACTTTATAGCTTTGTTTTCAATTAGGGTTTTCTTGGGTGAAATTGGGTGAAACATATTCTCTAATTTCTATCTAAGGAGGCCGGCCACCTAGGGATAGTTATCTAGCAATTTCTACTTCCCTAAGTCATCCATTTCATCCTCACAAGATACATCCTTGGTGAAGAGACTTAGAGACATCAAACTTTTGGTGTTTTGGAGAACTAATCCTCAAATCCTCAAAGAAGCAAAGGAGCACTAAAAGGAGGAAAATCACAAGGAAGATCCAAGGAGCAAGGAGGTGACTTGAAGGCCCTCCACTTGGGTGAATCCCTTGTCTAAACAAGGATGAGCTTCAAGGGTAAAGAATCTCTAAATTCTTCATTCTCTTGAATGTTGTTAAAGAGTCTTTTGGTTCACCATATACTAGGCTTTGAAAGTCATGGGTTTTATGAATTGTTTTTGGATGCATGCCTACTTTAAAGAGTTAATAGTTAGCATATGTATTCAAATGTTCTTACATGTTCTTAGCTAGGACAAAATTTTTCCTTCAAGTGGTATCAAGAGCCTAGGTCTAGTGTACGGTGGATCCTTTTGGGTTTTGTGATTTTCATGTTTTATGATTTAAATGTTGTAAATGTTACAAGCTTTGTTCTTGCTTTGAATATAAATTTTGCTAGAAAATTTTGCATCTCAAATGTTATAGATGTATTTCATTTAAGCATGAATATTGGAACTAAAATTTGGTGCCATGTATTTTGAGTTTTCATGAGTGTTCTTAAATGTTCTTGGAGTTCTTGCCAAGAACAAAAAGTTTTGAAGTTTTGATTCAAAAAGTTTTATGTTTTTACATAAAGTTTTGATTTAATTTTGGTGGGTGATGGTTAATGATTAAGTATTTTTAATGGGAGACAAACTTTGTTTTAAAGATGTGACATAAATCATTTCTTACAAAATTTTATTTCATCTTTACCTCACCTAACAAAACCCACTTACAAAACTTTGTATAAAATTTGAATTTTCATCACTAAATAACACTAATGTCCGGCCACCCTATAAAATAGGGTATTTTTGGGTCTTTTGTGCACTTACATAAAGTTTTGATACTTTTGTGTATTTGCATTTTGGCCCAAAAGTTTACGTTTTTACGTTAAGGTCCAAAAACTTTAAAGGACAAATTGTTTTGCTCCTTTAATGATGTTTTGACATTATTAAAAATGTTTGGGTTCTAAGTTGTGATTACATGAAGTTGTGGACTCTTGTGTTTTTACAAAATGACCCCAAAAGTTTTTGGTTTTAGAAAATGGCCCAAAAGTTGTGGTCATTGTTTTTTGGCCCAAATTAGATGAGAACAAAATGGTTTTGTCTCTTTAAATGAGAATTGGATTTTCATTTTATTTAGTTCCATTTAAATCAATTCTATAGATCCGAAAACCAATTGTTTTAAAGTTGTTTTCTTAGTTAAATGTGTTTGATTAAGAAAAGGGTGATTATGAACCAAAGGCCTCGATAATTGAGCTATGTGATTGGCCGCTTTACATTATGAATGTTTGGGCTTGGTAGTGTAGAATTTGAATGTAATTTGATTAGTTCAAGATTGTTGTAAATGGACATAAGTCCATCATTTGTGTTGTAAAAGGGCATAAGCCCTTATTATTATTTCATGTATTCCTTTTGTTTAAATGTATGCAAAATGGAATAGTTGGGTGCAACGCCCAATAGGAAATAACGGTTTAATTGGATTAAACGCGTAACTAAAATCAACAACTACATACCTTAGACCCAAGGTCCAACACAAGGCTCGTGTTGGATCAAATCAAACGGTTCATAATCATCCTAAAACCTAATATGACTATATAGTCCATATGAGGATGCAAGGCATTCGTTAGTAGTTCCATATAGTCTCGCTTGTTTCAACGAAACAGTGGGAGTATTATATACTACTAATTCATATAAACTTGGACCAATGGTTGTGATAGGCCCAAGTTCTTTTAATGTGATTAAAATGTTTTGATGTAGCCCAACACTATTCCCTCAACAAATGAATATTAAGTTGATAAGCGAGAGATGTTTAGAATATCTCTTCGTAGGCCTTCCACCGTGGTGGGTTCCAATCGTTTGTGACTCATGCACCGGCTTCACCCTATCATGGGGAAGTACAAAGCATGTGCTTACATCCAGGAGGAATCCATATACATATGATGAGGTGAGTGTAGGCAACGAGGATAGCCAACATCGTATCATCGTGAGGCTATTCTTGAACCCCTTCACGAACTAAGCATGGTGGGAATAACTTAAACTAAGTGCAATGGTGCCAACATCGTATCATCGTGAGGCAACATTCTCTAGAGGCCAAACGGATGGGTAATTACAAAAGTTGTAAATGAATAATGCGTTATTCTCTCATCATTATTTTTGCTAGCCAACATCGTATCATCGTGAGGTGGGCTTGGTAATGGTGAGTCTCCCATAACCCACTAAGAGTTCAATATAACTCTCGAATTCTATTGAGGGATGTGGAATTTGCCAAAAATAGTGGGTGGTACTATTTGATTCAAAGACCCAATCAAAATAGTTTTAAACAAACAATCTAATACGATTTATGTTATGTTATGTAGTGAACGACATGCCTAAAATTATACCCACCATTATACTTGACAAAAAGGGCCTAAAGGGCCAACGTTTCCTTACTTGGTATCGCCACATTGAGAATGTCTCAAAGGTGAAAGACATATTGTATGTACTTAAGCAATCCCATCCTCATGTACCTCCTACGAAACTAGCTTCAAAGGAGGAGTGTCAAAATTATGTTAGACACTATGAGGATGACTTACAAGCCAAATGCTTAATCCTCACTTCAATTAGTGAGGAGCTTATGAAGCTACATAAGCACATGGACACTTCTTGTGCCATGGTTGAAAGTTTGCATAAGATGCATGACATTGAGACTAGTAATGTACGATTCTCAAATATTTGTAGTCTAATGAATGCCAAAATGGCAAAGGGGACATCGGTCCATAAACATGGACAAAAGATGGAAAGGATCTTTCAAGATCTTCAAAGTTTAGGAACTTCCATCGATGGGAAAATGGCCCAAGACTTTTTCCTTGCATCTCTCTCGGATGATTTCACTAAGTTTATCGTAAACTATAAAGTGAATAGATTCGATCATTCTTTGAAAGAGATGATTGACATGTGCTGTAAATTTGAAAAAGGTTTCAAAAGGGACAGTGGGAGTGAGAATGCAATGATAAGGAAAAGGTTGCATAAGAAGAAGGCAAAGAAATCCAAGGGAACATGCTTTCATTGTTGAAATGATGAACGTTGGAAGAAGAAATACAGGGTGCGCATTGCGAGCCTTATGACACGGACTTTTGAAGAGACTATTTCTGTCATAGAGAGTGCTTTTACAGTGAGCTCCAATTCCTGGATATTTGATTCAGGTGCTAGTCAACATATCTGTAATACGTTGCAGGGACTAACAGGGAGCAGGTCACTGCGCAATGAGGAGATGGTTGTGCGAGTTGGGAACGGCACTAAAATCTCTGCAAAAGCAATAGGCACCTATATGCTTAACCTACCCTCTGGGGAAGTCCTGGAACTTAAAAATTGTTTATATTTTCCTTCATGTATAAAGAATTTGATTTCCATCTCTAAGCTTTTACGAGATGGGCACTCAGTATTGTTTGACAAAATGAGTTGCACTTTATACTTGAACGGTCGTATTATCTCTCATGGTAATATGATAGAGGGACTTTTTCACCTAGAGACGAATAGTGGGATGCACTGTATTGAAAGCGGGAATACCTCAAAACCCAAAAGGGCTAGAGAAGAAGTTAACCAAGAAAAGATGTGGCATCTTAAACTTGGACATGTGAACCTTGATAAGACTCGCAATATGTCGAAAGACGGATATTTCCGCCCATTAGGTAATGACCGGATGGGTACTTGTGAATGTTGCTTGAAAGGGAAGATGACCAAATCTCCATTTACTGGAAAATGAGAGCGTGCCACTGAAATTCTAGGGTTAATCCACACTGACGTATGTGGACCTATGTCTACTACGTCGAGAGAAGGCTTCTCATACTATATCACATTCACCGACGATCACTCTCGGTTTGGCTATGTATATCTTATGAAGTACAAGTCAGAATCCTTTGAAAGGTTCAAAGAATTCAAGAATGAAGTTGAGAAGCAAACTGGGAAACAGATAAAAATCCTAAGATCGGATCGAGGGGGTGAATATCTGAGTAATGAGTTCCTAGATTATCTCAAAGAGTGTGGAATAATATCACAGTAGACTCCACCGGGAACTCCACAACTTAATGGAGTTTCTGAAAGGAGAAATCGAACCTTGATGAACATGGTTCGTTCTATGATGAGTTCCACTGATCTACCAGTAACATTCTGGGGATACGCTCTATATACAGCAACTTACTTGCTTAATAGAGTACCTTCCAAATCAGTTTCACAAACACCCTATGAGATATGGCATGGAAGAAAGCCAAGTCTTAATCATATTAAGATTTGGGGTTGTGAAGCATATGTCAAGAAGCTTGAGGCTACTAAGCTTGAAGCGAGATCAGTAAGATGCTATTTTGTGGGATATCCTAGAGAAACTATGGGATATGAGTTCTACCATCCTGACGACCAGAAAGTCTTTGTCACCAGAACTGCTAAGTTTCTAGAGGACGAATTTGTTCTCAAAGGAACTATAAGCAAACAGATGGAAATTAATGAAATTAATAATGAACCACAAACAAGCACTCGACATATTGACAACCCTGTTCCTGAACCCCTAGCTCCACGTAGATCTGAACGGGTTAGTAAGCCACCTATGAGGTTTGGCTTAAATAATGACTTTGCTGAATTGTACCTTCTAGGTGACAATGAAACAAATGAGAACCTTAGGGACTACACTGAAGCAATGTCCGACATTGATTCAAAGAGATGGCAAGAGGCCATGAAATCCGAGATGGATTCCATGTATCAAAATCAGGTCTGGACTCTTGTAGACCCTCCAGAAGGTATTGTACCTGTTGGAAACAAATGGGTCTTCAAGAGGAAGATAGGCGTTGATGGGAACGTGGAGACTTATAAGGCTAGACTATTAGCCAAGGGATACAGGCAAATAGAAGGGATTGACTATGAAGAAACCTTCTCTCCTGTAGCCATGATTAAATCCATTCGGATTTTGCTTGCTATAGCTGCGTACCATGATTATGAAATCTGGCAAATGGACGTGAAGACGGCCTTTCTGAACGGCTACCTAGAGGAAGAGCTCTATATGACTCAACCCGAAGGTTTCGTGTCCAAGTCTGAAAAGACTAAGGTATGCAAGCTTCAAAGGTCCATTTATGGACTTAAGCAAGCCTCCAAGAGCTGGAACATTCGTTTCGACACTGAAATCAAAACGTTTGGTTTTACTCAAAACGAAGACGACAATTGTGTTTATCAAAAGGTCGTTGGGGATGCAGTAGTATTCCTAGTGTTATATGTAGATGACATATTACTATTCGGGAATGACACTGCAGTACTTTCTTCTGTAAAAGTGTGGTTGTCTAAAACCTTCCACATGAAAGATTTAGGAGATGCATCTTATGTACTTGGGATAAAGCTCTATCGAGATAGATCCAGAAAATTAATTGGATTATCCCAATCTATGTACATTGATAAGGTGCTAAGTAGGTTCCAGATGGAACAATCTGAGAAAGGTTTTCTTCCTGTTAGACATGGAATTCACCTTTCTAAGTCCATGGGACCTAAGACTCCTGAAGAGATATGGCAAATGAATGAAATTCCTTATGCTTCCGCCATAGGGAGTCTCATGTATGCCATGATATGCACAAGGCCTGATATCGCATATGCTGTGAGCATTACTAGTCGATATCAATCTAACCCAGGATCAGAACACTGGGCAGCTGTCAAGACGGTCCTTAAGTACTTAAGAAGAACTAAGGACATGTTCCTCGTTTATGGAGGAGCAGCAGAGTTGCGAGTGGAAGCCTATACAGACGCAGATTTCCAATCTGACGTCGATGATAGAAGTTCCAACTCCGGATATGTATTCACTCTGAATGGTGGGGCTGTCAGTTGGAAAAGCAAGAAGCAAAGTGTAATTGCTGATTCCACGACAGAGGCTGAATATGTCGCTGCAGCTGAAGCCGGCAAAGAAGTGTTCTGGATGAAGAAGTTCATTACTGAACTTGGAGTGGTTCCAACCATCACATCACCAGTAACTTTGTACTGTGATAATAGTGGGGCGATAGCTCAAGCCAAGGAACCCAGGGCTCATCAAAAGAACAAGTATTTTGATAGGCGCTTTAATATCATAAGAAGATATGCTGCCGAAGGGAAGGTCAATATCCTCAAAGTTGCTTCAGCCGATAACGTAGCAGATCCACTGACAAAGCCAATGACTCAAATCCAGCTTGATCGTCATATGGATAAGATGGGTATTAGATACATGGGAGGATGGCTTTGAGTGCAAGTGGGAGATTGTTGGAAGTATGCCCACAAAGGCACTCATTTGATGTAATAGCTTTTTGGAATACTTAATATGTTAAACTTTTATATGTTTAATGGAAGGGCAAGACTTATTGTTAATCACTATTTATTGTATCATGTGTTTAAGCAATAAGAGAATCCAAGGGATGTATTTGGTCTAAGAGATAAGTGATCTAATGAGTTAGATTAACGAGACCTTTCTCTTATGTTCATTCCTAAAACGTTCCTAGCCATAGGATTGCCAATTGGGCATTGACAATCCGCTAAGGTTAGTATGTGTTATGTTGACTCAAACGTGAGTATGAACTAGTCTCAAGTCATTTGGTGTTGGACACTAAGACAAACACATAGGTGCTCGAAAGAGTGATCGAGTACACTGAACTACGATCAAAAGAGAGTTAGAACATACATGTCATGTATAAACTCTAAGGTTACAATATGCAAAGTAGTCCTTTGACCTGAGGCATCATAGATGTCTAATGGTTAGGTCCTTGATCTTTGATCATGACAAAGGCATTCCTTCGGATTGTCCACGGCATTGTTGGGGTCATGCGATCTAGTCATGTAGGCATATGAATGCACAACAAGGGATCTCTAACCTTCCATGGTGGAAGGAGAATACTCTAAAATATGATTCTAAAGTCTTTGGCCAAAGCAAATGAATATGACTTAGGAAGTTGTTCCAAATCATATTCAAGGGAATCATATAGGAAAGTATCACATTGGATAGTAGACATGAAACAAACTATCACTTAAACAATGTGATTAAGAGTATTGTATTAGAGAATGACCGTATTGCATTGTAGTTGTAACTGGATAGGTTCTCCAACCAATTCTACTTAGCTTGGGTAACCATGACATACTGCTAGGTGTCACTCATGGTTTGTGGAAGCCCTAATGATTAGCAAACACTAATCATCAAAGGGAGAATTGAAATGTGGTTTCAATTCACAATCGATCGTTAAGAGTAACATCGCCCACTGCCTCGCTAATTGGAACCTAATGGATCGCACACCGAGTAAGGATGTATGTGAAGAAATTAAATGAAATGGATAAGCAATTAAATGGTTTAATTGAAGAATGGTCAAGATTAATTAATTAGTTAATTAATTAGACGAAATGTTCGCATTGGGCTTTTAAGTTGGTTTTAGGGCTTCGGGGCCCAAAAGTGTTTTGGTCCACAAGGCCCATTATGTTTAAGTTGTATGACAACTAAAACAAAATGGGCAATAAGCCCAATAACAATATATGGCCGGCCATTTAGGGTGAGGAGTGTCAAAACTTGCTTAATTGCAAGTTTGCCACTCACCTAAGAAATGAAGTATAAATTCAACTTTATAGCTTTGTTTTCAATTAGGGTTTTCTTGGGTGAAATTGGGTGAAACATATTCTCTAATTTCTATCTAAGGAGGCCGGCCACCTAGGGATAGTTATCTAGCAATTTCTACTTCCCTAAGTCATCCATTTCATCCTCACAAGATACATCATTGGTGAAGAGACTTAGAGACATCAAACTTTTGGTGTTTTGGAGAACTAATCCTCAAATCCTCAAAGAAGCAAAGGAGCACTAAAAGGAGGAAAATCACAAGGAATATCCAAGGAGCAAGGAGGTGACTTGAAGGCCCTCCACTTGGGTGAATCCCTTGTCTAAACAAGGATGAGCTTCAAGGGTAAAGAATCTCTAAATTCTTCATTCTCTTTAATGTTGTTAAAGAGTCTTTTGGTTCACCATATACTAGGCTTTGAAAGTCATGGGTTTTATGAATTGTTTTTGGATGCATGCCTACTTTAAAGAGTTAATAGTTAGCATATGTATTCAAATGTTCTTACATGTTCTTAGCTAGGACAAAATTTTTCCTTCAGGTTTGTGATCTGCGAATGAGGAAAGCACGGAAGTGGGTTTGAATCACTCGGGCGGCGAAGTCTCTGAGAGACAACAAGTACGGAGAGTGGGAATGGTGGGAGAAGGAGGAGGAGTAGTGGTGGATGGAGGCTTCGATGCGGGAGATGAGGGAGAATATAAGTTGGTCTTGCTGTTCTTGGTGGTGGAAATGATGTTTTGGGTGGTGGGATTTGTTAAACGGGTGAAAGTAAGAAATGTGAATGCAACGGCATGCGAGGCAGCGAAAGAGTTAAGAATCTAAGGGTTTTGGAAACTATTGAAATCACACAAAAGTTCTTACTAATGGGTGTTAACGGGTGGTTAACGAGTTTCGCGGGTTCACCCAAACTGACCCGTTATTTAACGGGTTGACTCGTTAACCACCCGACCCGTTTATCACCCACCCGAATACTAATTTTAACGGGTCGGGTTAACGGGTTGGGTTGAAAATGACAGGCCTACCTGTTGTGTACAGCGCTATTATCACGCATTTCTTCAAGTATGCTTTTTAAGTCTCGGCTAAACATTTGCTCAAATTGCCGAGATTGTTCTTCGAGTCGTCGTCAAAGAAACGACCTGGTTGGTGGATCAAAGGCCTTACCACCATCCTCGTCACAATCCTTCATTATTCCTTCGACAAAAATGCCTTTTGTGGTTTTGGTGGGGATTTCTGCACCACAAGGCTGACCGCCGAGATTAACTTCCTTTTCTCGGCGTGTCGCACTTGTAGCTTTAGATGTCACAGCAGCAAGAGGATTATGTACCTGTAACAAGTCATCTTGTCTTGGGTTACTGGACTGGAAAATTAGTCGTCGATTTTCCCATGACTATTTTCTTTGTTACTTACCGTGTCTCAATGGTCATGAACTTTGTAGCTTTAACACTGGATCCCACCGAGCGTGCCAAAAATGTTGACCCTAAAAACCATCAAGCCTACGTGGCGCACATGCCAAGTAATTAATAAGCTAACTACGTCCTTCGGTTGTGTGCAGGGCGTGCCAACTCGTCGGTCGAGTTCGGCCAGGGAGTCAAATATGTTGATGTGGCGTTGGGCGCGCTGCTGACTTTTTTATCTTGCGACTGCGGCCGAGGAAGGAACACGTCTCGACCCTCGGGTTCTAAAGCCTGAAGATAAGGCTGCTAGTTCTGCAAAGTTCAATTTTAAATTCGGCTTTCAATGTGCCGAATGTAGTAACTTGATAACACATTACTTCGCCGAGAAGGCTGATGAGATGACCTCTACCAACAAAGACTCGGAAATCCTTGTCGATCGAGACTTGGACAAATAACCAGTCGATCTCGAAGCAGTGATGTTTATTCAAACTGAAGGTGCTCCTTGATCGACTAATTCTACGGCTCCAGTGTTGTTTATCCAAACTGAAGATGTCACTGGTTGCCTTCACAGTGCTGTTTATCCAAACTGAAGACGTGTCGGCAAGAAGAAATGAGAGAAGGGTAAAATTCTCAAGGTTGTTGAGAAGCTTTGCACATGGCAATTTGTGTGTTGATTTGGAGGGGCCCTTAAATGATGCACTCCCTCCTCTATTTACAGTAGCAAGCCCCATCATGGCCGAGCTAGAATCATACTCGGATTAGGACTCATCCTAATCTGATTAGGTCTCGACCAATCCTAACTTCAATAGGACTTCGAACCAAGCTCTAACAAACCAAATTCATCTCCTAATTCTCAGTATCCTCAACCTTAGCCTTAAGATTCCTTGTTGCACTAAGTTTCGACTACCTCACCCTTATCTAAACCAATCCTCCTCGCAGTAGGATTTGGCCGACCCTTACCGGACAACCCACGATAAGATTCTAGATGAATGCTATTGGGCTAAGAATAACTCTAAGCTCGGCCCAAACAACTACTTAGATCTAACGGAAGATATGGTACAAAACCGAGCACAATGACGTTCTAGGATTCATATGGCCGACCCTACTTAGGCCCCGTTTGGGATTGAGGTGATTTTAAAAAAAGCCACTGTGAAAAAAAGCTGAGGGTCATTTTTGTGTTTGGTAAACTGAAAAAAAAGGGCTTATTTTGGAAGCTGCTGTGAGAATAAGCTGAAAATCAAAGGAAAAGCTGAAGCTGCTATTTGCTGCTTTGAAAAAAAGCCAGTTTTTTCAAAGCACACGGAGCTACAGTGCTCTTTTAATGAAAAGACACACTATCATCCTGTTTTTTTTTCCAAAAGCACTTTCACAAAAAAGTTTACCAAACACTCTACTGGCTTTATTTCACAGCCGCTTATTCTCACAGCACAGCCGCTTATTCTCACAGCAGCTTTTTTTCAAAGCACAGCAATACCAAACCAGCCCTTAGTGGGATAAGGCTTTTCTGTTGTTGGATCTCTTATAACGAAATGATAGTGTTTGGTTCGTAACCGCTTCCAAAACTTCTCGCAATCTTATTGTAATTTAGCGCTGGATTATTTCCATCTGTCTTAGGGCTGGTTTGGTATTAATGTGCTTTGAAAAAAAGCTGCTGTGAGAATAAGCGGTTGTGCTGTGAGAATAAGCGGCTGTGAAATAAATCAGCAGAGTGTTTGGTAAACTTTTTTGTAAAAGTGCTTTTGGAAAAAAAAAAGTCTGATAGTGGGTCTTTTCATTAAAGGAGCACTGTAGCTCCGTGTGCTTTGAAAAAAAAGCCAGTTTTCCAAAGATGCAAATAGCAGCTTCAACTTTTTCCTTTGATTTCAGCTTATTCTCACAGCAGCTTCCAAAATAAACCTTTTTTTTCAGTTTACCAAACATCTAAAACCCTCACAGCTTTTTTTCATGGGTGCTTTTTTAAGCACCTCACTCCCAAACCACCCCTTAAAAGAGCGGCAAGGATTTAGCACAAGGTGCCTTGAAACAACAGGATTGTTTATTAATAGGCAGTAAGGATTGTTCACCGAAGATACAAGTGCCAATTGGATCTGACCAATCTTGGATATAAATTGAATCGTTTCAAGTCGTCATTGTATTTAGGTTTTGCAATCGTCTGAGAGTTACAGGCCCCAAACCTAAAATTACCAGGCAACCATGCACAAACTGGTATGGGTAAAAAGAATTGATTTGAACAAAGATTGCGCGTCTAAAAAATCAAACAATGATCTATACCTTCGATTAATTACAAGATACACCGCCGCAATTTCAATATCTAGGAAGCATTCTTGAGGCGTATGGATTGCTTTCTGACCATGTGAGAGGAACCGTTGAGAATTCGGAATCACAATGCTCCGACCGAAAATTACTGCCAAAAGGTGCGGAACTTGTGTTTTGGATTGGTGATATATTACTTCTTGAGAAACCAGGCTCAGACCCGCTAGTTGTCGTCCTGTGGTTGGGATCCGGACCCATGTGTGCCTTGCTTGGAGTTCTATATGAATCTTCGTCAGATCTGCCTGAACCATCTGCCAACTCCCTTCTCTCCCTTTCTTCAGTTTCCTTAAGAAGAAAATCAACCCACAGATCTGCAAAGGACTGGACTTGGTACGGAACAAAGTCAGGGGAAGAGTCCATGAACGCAGAAATAATTTGAATTTAAAAACTAATGTAGAACTACGTATCAACGAAAACCTTATGCATGGTAGAAAACCATATGCCAATTAATCTCTTAATCGAAGGGAGACAAAAAAGTACCTGGTTATCAGCAGCTGCATTTGCAGATAATCCAGCTGAGCTGCCTCCCAAAATTCCCCCAACAAGGCGCCCGGGCAGAGAGAAAACTCCACGAACAACACCTTTGCCTGCACCTTGAGAGACACCTATTCTCTGCTTGTCTTCATCTGAGAATCCCAGCATGCGAGCCATAAGATCCAGAACCTGAAGAGCCACATCAAAACTACATGAGTCTGGTAACTTAAAATAAAAGGAGATAACCAGGTTTAGAGGGCACAAAACTATTGTCTTGTGTCTGGTGATGCATAACACTTGGTTGGTTTCAGGGAATTAACCAACGAAAAATTATTATATTCTAGCAGAAACAGAAGAAAACAGTACGAAAACTTTTGGTAGTGCCCCTCCCCGTAGCTAGTCTAAAGAAATCTTCATACCTCTTTACTGTGGTTTCTCTGGAAGTAGGTCACCAGTAATTTGATCACAATGCGTCTGTGAACAAAACCAATCTTCATTAATCCTCTTTTAATGAAACAGCATATAAATAAAGTATGTAAATAATAAATAAACCAATAATCCTTAATGACAATGAAAGAAAGCACTTCTCTGAAAAAGTAAAAAGAAAGAAGGAAATAAAAGAGGGGGGCCTATACTCGAGATACGAGCCATAACTGAAAATTGAAGGCCAAACGAACCCCAATACTCTATCTACCTAAAACCCAATGGAAGGCCACCTGAAAAGTTAAACAGACCAACCTGTCAACAAGATAATCTGAATCTACCGACATCCTATTAAGCCTGGTCATGCTCTGCTCAACAGCTCGGCGTAATTTTGCATTGTCTTCCTCAAGTTTATTTACTCTGCTTTTCCAATCTACTACTATTTTTTCAGCTTGTGAAAGCTTGGACAAAATTTCTTCCTTCTCCTTCTTTGATGCTTCCGCCTGATGATCTGCTTCCTGGTAGAATCATAAACATTTAAACTCCGATATGCCTATGCCTGTGTGTGTGAGCATATGTGTAGGGGTGTGTGTGAGAGAGAGAATGTGTGTGTGTAGGTGTGCAGGGTGGACTCCAGTTTTATGCATGTTAAACATTGTGAACTTAAATAGTAGCAACCATCAGAATATATAGAGCTTAAATTCGTGTAAATGATGCAACTTTATCTGATATAATCATGTAAGGAATAATCTTATTGTTCTTGTCGTCAATAAGATTATCCTCAAAAAACCAAACAAAGTAGCATGATTTGCATAATCACAGTGATGGAATACTAATGTAACAAATGTACTGCAAGAAATATTATATAACACGAAGCAAATTAGAAATTGCATATACTCAGACGAAATCATTTTGAAAATACAAAGGAAAAGAAAGCAATCATACTTTCAAGAGCCGAGAAAGCTTAGCTGACTCTTCTCTTGCCCGAGACAAATCTCCTTCCAAATGTTCCTAAACATAGAAGGAAACTAGCATCAAAACAATAATCTGGGGATTTGTACATCAACACAAAACATGCCAAATGCCTTCCTTGATAATACAATTGGCACACAACCAAAATCAACATTTATTACCTTAGCTTCAATTTCAGCATAGTACTGACCAAGAGCAGTTTGAAGATTCAAAAGTTCAACATTTTTGTCATCTATTGTGCTCATACAGCTTTCAAGTCTTTTATTTAGATCATCAATAACTTCCTTTGATTTCTGAATTTCATTGTTGTTGCTCATCTTGAATTGGTCCTGATTTGCTATTGCCTGCTTCAAAGCTTTCTCCAAATGTATTATTTGAGCTCTTTGATATTCGTTACTTTCTCGGAGTTCTTCAATAATTTTGCTGTCTTCATCCATTTTTTCAGACTCTTCAGATTCCTAGAGAAAGTATAAGCCATAAGGTAAAATAAGACATTAATTTTGCATGACATTTCATTTAGGGGGTACTGGATGTAAAACGCACCAAAAATGTTTTCCGTGCAATAGAAAACAGTATACATAAACAATGTGGTCAAGCTAAAAGTTCAGCATCCGGACTACCCAGCTTATTGTAAGCACTAAATAAAATCACGCTTGTAAACAGAATTACGCAAACAAATTTGTGGAGTTGTTTTCTAAGTTTCTACGAAAGGAATATTTAACAATAAAACCATGATAAAGATATAAAGACTCAATGAACAAGAGGTCCATCTTGAACCTGATTCATAGATCAACATAGAATTAAACTACAAATCGGTCATCTTAATTTAAATATAGAAAGTTCTGTCCTATTCCTACCCCACAAAAGCTCCCAGATTATGTGCCGTCTTTTCCAACTCCCTTTCTTCCCGTCTCAGTCATCTCATCTCTCTTACCAATTACAGATAATGAACAATTGAAAGCTCCGTCCTATTTCTACCCCACAAGAGCTCCCAGATTTAGTGCAGTCTTTGCCAACGCCCTTTCTTCCCGTCTCAGTCATCTCATCTCTCTTACCAATATACAGATAATGAACAATCTCTAGATGCTGGAGACATCTACCTCAAAACGTATCTCAAGAACTCCCATCTTATATCTACCCCCGAGCCTATCCCACAAGTTCTCTTTGTCTTATAATAATCTGGAAATTCTTCTACAATAGTGAATATATAATATTTGCTGAAGATGATATGGAGTGTCAAAGTTCATATATTAGCAGAATATATCATACAAAAGCAAGCATAGGTCCATCTATCATTAACAGTCATTAGACTTTCTGCTAGCCTGCAGTCACTACCTATTGTCCCCCTCATTAAATTTAATTATGAGAGTGCATTAGATAGAATAATCCACTGAAAAATATCCTCAATCACAATCCCATCAATTTCATAGTCAAATGGATCACAATGGAAATAATAAATATTTTTCATGCAATATCATATGTCATGCACCACAATGCAAATAATGAATGTTTGCAAGACAAGTAACCTTTTCTAACAAATGCTGTTTAAGGCGTGACAATTGTTGCAATACTTTGTCCCTTTCAAGACGTGTTTCCTTCAAATTTTTATCAAACTCTCGTAACGATTTCTCCATTTCTTCCTTTCCAGGAAAACTTTCTGAAGATTCTACCGTCTGCACAAAATTTTAAAATACTGATAATAAGCAGAAGAATTGTTGTCAAAGTACAAAGAACTGAGCTATATTACCATGCATAAACATATTTAATACAGTAAAAACGCACGACCCCACCCACACCTAATACTCAAAGGGAGAGGGATTAGGACATATGATGCCATCCTATTGCAGGAAAAAAAGTAAAGATTGTATTCCCCAAAAAAATTCTCAAAAACGGGATTACCTGCATTTCACTTGCGGTCCTGCCCACTTTCAAAGCACCCTCAAGTTCATTTTTCTCCACCTATGCAATGACATAGTATTAGGGTTGATTGTCAACGTAACAAAAACTCTCATAAAAAATTTACGACAAAATAAAGCACTATTTAGCAACCTTAAGACTATTATTTTCCTTCTGCAGGTTTGCAATTAACCTTTTCAAACTCTCTGCACCATTATTTGCATTTTCATCCTCCCATCTATTCAACTCCATTTGCAGTCGATTTATCTCAGCCATTTTCTCATTCAACTCATTGCTTATTTTGCTAATCTCGACAGAGGTCTGCCAAAAGAAAGTACATGCATACCAAAGACAAGTCAGAGCACCAAAAAGAGGAACATACATGTACATGTATAGCTGCCCCCATAAATCTAGCCCTTGATGTCTGAAATAAAGTACCGAAATCTTTTTGGATATTTCCAAATTAAAATGGTAATGATGCAGAGTAGAAGAAACCCGCATAAATTACACATACACATGGGTAGACAGATACAAATGGCTAGTGCAAAAATAATGAGCAGTCAAGAGCTCACAATAACCATACAGAACCGAAATAAAGGCATTTGGTAAAAAATATATGCATCTAATATCAATGTCTCTGTCAAAATTTGAAACTCACCTTTTCTCTATCCAACTTCAGAATTTTGAGCTCTTCCTGGATTTCTTTATTCAATTTCTGTTGTTCTGCGAATCAACGAAGATTAAATAAAAAAAATTACAAAAATGTTCAAGATGACTTGTAGAATCCCTTCTGAATCTTCGCATAGCAGTGTACCTTGTAACTTTCGATGCATATTTTCCGACTGATTGCGTTCTTTTTCAAGTTCCATCCGCAATTTTTTCATCTCAGCAGTAGCTAGCACTGCTGCTGGGGACCTATTATTCTCTTCTTGTAAATCTGCAAGCTCCTAGAAGGCATTTATACATCTGTTGTCAAGTTCTTTCATCATTACAAGAAAAATAACATACTGGGGATCTACAAAATAAATTCGAATTCTAACTACTCCCAAAACTGCTCTAGATAACTATTATGGGCTTCAGTCTCTACAGAATTCCGGGCTTTATCTTATTCTAGTATGTGGTTAGATTGGAAAGCTTTTATAATCTAGGTTGTGTGGTGTATGTTTATGTCATAGTGGATAGTGCCTTAGAATATATGCTTCTATGATTTTTTTTAATACTGTTTCTATCTTAGTTGTGGCCATTTGTCCACTCCTTGTGTAATTTTATTGTTTCATCATTTTTTGTTTCTGGAAACAGATTATAGAAAGAAAAATCAAACACTATTGGAAAAAGGAGACAGGTAGATCTAACTGAAAAAGAAAAGAATACAAGGTGCATTACCCTTTCACTCCCTTGAATATCTGAAAGCTGAGAAATCCCATTGCTTATATCGTCTTGTGTATGGACAACACCATTCTGTTTCTGATGTCCAGAGTGTCCAATTTTTGCTGGACTTGTCACTTTATGCTGTCTGTTGGGCAACTGATTACTGCTTCCCTGGGTCAATTTGAGGCTAACTTAGCCAATTATCAGAGCTCAAGGACAACCAATGACAATGAGACAACTAAATAATTTTTGCTAACTCAATAAAGTAGCACATGTGAAATTAATAAACTATATGGAAGCAATTAATCCACTTCGTAAAGGGGTTAAGGATCTGGAACTCTGCTATGGCAGTTAAACTATACAACTCTTGATTCAACTACTTTATTAATGCCCTTCTTATTAAATGTTCAGATAACTAACATGCAGACCAAATAAATAACAAGTAATCAGTTTTTTCTGACCACTAAACCTCGTAACATATGATAACGGATGTATCATAAAGGAAGTTTATGATTTGATTGAAGCTAACCACTAAGTACTGGCAAACTTACTGAACAGATTCATTGCAATCAAATGTTAATGATGACACAAGTAGACTTTGTCATAAGTTCATAACAACTACCTTGAGTACGTTGACTCCATTTGCAGCTGCTTTGTGATTTTCGTTTCTAGATGCATTCAGAGATGCAGTTGTTGAGTCCAGATTCTGTTTCAATAAGCCATTTTCTTTACTCAGTCTGAAAGTTTGATCCTGTCAAACGTGAGGGCTTCAAATGTTAAAAAGGCATGCTGTAATGTATTTTATCAAGATGCCACTCCATACTGAATATAAGGTGCACAAGTCCAATTAGAGATACCTCCATCAAACACAATAAACAAAAAGGATGAAATTGATAGTATAATTTCATAGAGTCATCTGGGTACCTCTTTTTCCTTTAACAGAGCTGCATAGCTTTTTGATAATGCTTTTATTTCTGCCTCGGATTCTTGAAGCCTCTTAATTTCCGCTTTGTATTGTTCAATCTAAAAGAAAAGGGAAAAAATGCAGATCAGAATATCATCACATACTCCATCTGATGAAACAAACCAAATAACAGCTGCGAAAGACGAGGGGTGCAAAAAAGTCAACATGAACACTGACCAGTGATGATGATAATAAAATATGGAACAAGACTCCTCTAAGAATCAACTTAATGTTTCGTTATAGATAGATTTCTTGACATGAACTCAGCTTCCGCTAAAATACATTTAGTGGTGTACCTACTTGTATTAAAATTTAAATTAAGGTCAAAATTAACAAAAACAACATACAGAAGAGTGAATGACTCTGAAACCCATTCATCCGCGCAGACACTAGATAGAATGCTAAAATCATATCCATATTAAACGTCACAAACCATAGGGCTTTCCTCGGGAAAATGAAGAATAATAAAACTTATACTTGGTGCATGGATGCCAGGCCATATAGGCAAATATCTTAGACCTCCTATAACCGCTGCTGCTGCATAAGTTAGATAAAATGTTGACCCTCACACTTCTTATTGACAATTCTGCTTCAGGGCCTGTATCAAGGCTTATTAGACACAAAATATTCGTGCATTCACAGCAATGCACTATAGTTGTGTAAAGTTTAGCAAATAAATACATCAATTTCTGAATTACTGACACCTACTAACAGGAAGTATCCAAATTTTGTATTTTGAAAAACATAATCATCCCACTCACTAATTACTACACATAATACCCCATTCAAACTCCATTGCTCACAACCTAACCCCGCAAATTAATTAGAGACTCCCATTTCAATACGAAAATAAACCACCATTTGCAAATCTACCTCCCTTTCGAAGTTGGAATTTGTACGCCACACGCAGATGCCGAAAGATTCAATGGCTCACTAAGATAATAACCAAATTCTCAGCAAAAAAACACATAATCCTAAATCCAAACTCATCGAAATCGATGGAAGCATTCATTATTAACAGCTAAAAAATTCCCAAACCCAAACATAAACCAAATTACATAAATTGCCAAGAAAAAAAAATCACAAACCTCGGGACTAAATGGGAAATCGATGCCATTGGGGATCGGAGAGCGCGAGGGGGACTTGGAATGGGCGAAGCTGTGGGAATTCCTCCGATCAGATAAGGAAGAAGCTTGGCTTCCATTGATAGCGTAGATCTCGTACTCTTCGTCGTCGTCTTCGTCGTCGTGCACGTCCTGAGCCATCTTGTTGAGATTCTCCTTCAGGTTCGCAATCGTGCTCCACATCTTTCAAAACCCTCGAAAAAACCAGCGAAAATTCAAATATCCGCGGGTGCTTTAGCTGAAGAAATCGGGCGCCAAAATCGTTGGAAAGTCGGAGGTGAAATTTCTTGGACTGGGGATTGAAATTTGGGATTTGGGTAGATCTGAGGGGGGCGAGGAAGAAGGGGCGAAGCCTTAGCCAAGGGATGGAATTTCGTAATTAAAGTTTGGTTTTTAATTTTACAGTTAGAGGACACGTTGTGTAACTTATGAAATGGTGAAGCAAGCGCAAGCAAAGAAGAGGTTTTTTTTTTTTCAATTCGTTCGGAACACGAGCACTATATCAAATGTTATTATACAATTTTTTTTTAAGTATCTTTTCATTTATATAATAATATAGGGCATATGCCTGTATTTTAGGCATACTGAAAAATCCCTCAAACAAAATGGTTAAAATGCTTATGAAAGAGAAGAGTAGCAAAGATAGATTTGTTATGCCACGTAGAAAAAAATGCATTTTCAACGTAGTTGGCAATTCAACTAGCAAATAGAAGAATTAGCAAATGATATATATATTTTTTAATACATTGGCAAATGCTTATGAAAGAGAAGAGTAGCAAAGATAGATTTGTTATGCCACGTAGAAAAAAATGCATTTTCAACGTAGTTGGCAATTCAACTAGCAAATAGAAGAATTAGCAAATGATATATATATTTTTTAATACATTGGCATAACATTAACCAAGGCAAGAAGCCAATATTATAATGAAAGCCTAGCAAAAGGCTAACAAGAGAAAAAAATAAAAAAACTACATCAATCGAGAAGATCTAATGGGTGAAGATGGACGTTGCACCAAGTGCAAAACCGTCATCCATGAACGGTCAACAAAACTTATATACTAGGGATCCAGGACCAACAGCACAAGAGGAACCACTTCTTAGCATTCAAGAGTTTCCTTATGATAGGAAGAGCTTCCCAACTACTATTCTCCACATAATTTTGTTTCTTTTGAATCAGACTTCAACACAATTTCTTTCAAACCTTGTTGTTTCGCAAACAGACAGCCTTTATGAGCAACAATAGCTTCAGCTACAGTAACACTAGAGGCTCTAAAAGATGACATGTTGGCTACCATAAACTTTCCTTTTGCATCTCTTACCACAATTCATGCACAAGCTTGTTTAGTTCTGCAATTTCAACTTTGCATCAACATTAACTTTAAATGATGTATGTTCTAGAGGTGACCAACATTTTCTTTATGTCCCAATGTTTTAGTTTTGATGATTCTCAATTTGACCACCGTTTTGGCCTCCAAATATGTTCTATAAGCACAAGATATAGCCTGTATAACCTGCATTGGTGAAATAATTTTTATGATTGAAAATTAAATTACATCTAGTTTTCCATATTTGCCAACAAGTAAAAGCAATTTGGGCCATAACATTTGCCTTCTCCTTTTTGTTACCCATCTCAGCACACAATATCGTATTTAACCAATCTCCAAAAGTTGTAATCTCATTTTTATTCACTTTATAATTAAGATGTCCCCCCAACCAGATTTGGTCCACCCAAGGACAAAGCAAGAGCATATGTTCAACGGACTCCTCCTGCTCATTGCAAATAGGGCATATTGGAGTGTTTGATAAATGTTTTTTTTTTTTTTTTTTAAGATTTACTCTTGTAGCAATAGCCCATCTCAAAACTCTCCAAATGAAGTTTCTGATTTTGGGAGGGGCCTTTAACTTCCAAATTAATTTCCATACCTGATTGTTTATTAGCAATGATGAAGAAGGACGACGGGTTTGATTCTGACTTCTTTGTCATGTAGCCAATGATATCCCGATTTCATAGTATAATTTCCTTTTTTTAGCCTATCTTTGCTTTGATTACCCCCAATTTGCAGCTCCTTTATATTTACCTGCTCATGATTTGGAATTTGCGAACTTATTGAATCCAATTACCACTCTCCCGTATCTTGACATATTATAGTATTCACTCTTTGATTTATGTTAATTTCACTACCTTCAATTAGAGTTGGATGCCCTATTTGTAGTGAGAGCAGCCACCAATCCACCCATAGTCTAATTGAATTACATTTCATTACCTGCCAGTGAACACCTTTTAGTAATACGTCTCTTCCTTCCAGGATGCTTGCCCATGCCCAAGACTCTCTGCTTCCTTTTTTATCCTTCAGTACTGCTTGTGCAACTGCTTTTATGAGAGCCTATCTTCCCGCTTGTGAGAGCAAGTTTTGCTTCCAACCCTGAATTTTCCTCAACGTTTTTTCTTTCACATAATTTAAAGCTTCTTTCTTTGACTTTCCCCATATTATTGGCACACCAAGATATTTCCCAGGGTCTTCAACTCTTGTCATCCCAAGAATCTAACATGATTCTTCCTTAATTCCAGCATGAGTGTTTGGACTGAAATAAACACTTGATTTTTGTAAATTTACCTTATGCCTCGACACAACACAATATGCATGTAACAACTAAATGAAATTGCCGCAACGCTGTTGGTTTGCCTACAACAAAATTAAAGTGTCATCTACAAAGAGTAAATGGGAGAGACATGGCCCATTACTTATACGGATTCCATGAATGTAATCCATATCAATAGTATTTTTAATTAACTTTTAATTAACATTGATAAAACCTCGCTTACAAGCAGAAAAATATAGGGCAATAGAGGATCTCCTTGTCTCAGGCCACGGGATGGTTCGAACTTTCAACATGGTTGCCCATTTATTGTAACAGCAAAGTCCATTGATTTTACACATTTCATCACAATATTTATCCAGAGACTGTGGAAGCCCATTTTTACCGTTACGGCCTCCAAAAAATCTCATTCAATGCGGTCATACGCCTTGCTCATATCTAACTTAATCCCCAACTCACATTTCTTTCTCGTTTTTCTAAGTTTTAAAAAATAGAAAACTTCATAGGCTATAAGGATATTGTCCAGAATTTGCTTTCCGGAAACAAAGGCGTTTGCATTGGAGATATCAGTTTCGGCAACAAGGGTCTCAATCGGTTGGCAAACACTTTTGATAACACCTTATATGAGTAATTGCATAAACTAATTAACATATATTGATCCACAATCTCTGGATTTTGAATTTTCGGTATTAAGACTATGACACGCCCCGATCCCGATATTTCCCCGAATACCAGGATAGGCACATGCTGGCCGACACCCGAGGGTGACGAAAGCCATTTATTGAGTGCAATTGCTGAAAATAAAGGATAGATAAGGTATATAAATGTAAAAGAATAAGGAATATGCATGTAAGGAACGTGTTCAGAGCATACGACTAACTAGAACACTAAAGGAAATAATATGAAATTAGATGAACAAAGGAATGGGTCCTACACCGAGAGGACTCGAAGATACCAAAGCGGAAGTGCCTGGATGCCGGAATTGTACGCCTCGATTCTAAGTCCTGAAGGGGGCGTAAAACAAACATGAGTGGACCAAGTTGATATATTTATAATAAAACGGTTATCAACGTACTATCCCCCAGGTTTTATGAAAACACATATATAATGTTAAACATAGGTTTTCCGAAACCTAGCATGCCGTGCAATGTCTCAAATCATAACTCATATATAATAATCACTAGTGAATTGTCCGATAACCCCCAGGCCCCATGCCGGCTCCCCGTCTCTGAGCAGACAGTCAGAGGAAAATACACTTCAGGCCCCATGCCGGCTCCCTGTCCCTGTTCTAAATAGCCAGAGGAAACACACTCCAGGCCCTATGCCAACACCAAACCGTCGCCCGGGACGGACCGGAATCTATCCCTACGTCCCGTAGTGGAAAGGACCACTAGGTAAGTACAAAACCATTGAACATATATATATATTGAAAAACAACTTCATAGTATAAAGTCATCCATCATCTATACTATAAAGAGGTGTTTGAAACATGTTCTAAATATCATATCGTCATCCATCAGATATTCTATAAGAACACGGGTTATAGGAAAAATAGTAATAATTCAAAGTAGCCTCTGTAAGCATGTTATCTCACAAAACGTTTCATAAAACGTAATCATCAAATCATGCTTTTCATGTATGCATTTCTACTATAAAACATGCATTTTAGAAGGGGTCCACTCACAGTACTTCGCCGCTGAAGAGCCACGCAAACTAACGAACAAGAAAACGTCACCAATAATTGCTCTTATTCACATAAAGGAGTACCTTTAGTCAAACTCTATTCAAACGATTGAATTTGGGAAAACGGACTTCAAAAACGGGTTCAGGACGTCGAAATTAGCCTAGGAGAGGTCCTGGACGAAACCCCGAAAAGTCAACTCAAAAAGTCAACGTTGACGGGTCAAAGTCAACGGTCAGAGTCAACGGGCCAACGGGGCTTTGGTTTGGGTTGGGCCGAAAGGCCTTAAGGTTTTGGGTTTGAGGGTTAAAAGATTAATGGGTTTGGGAATGGGTTGAAAACCCCTTAACAGAAAATGGCCCAAAGGGCCCTAATTCTAAAACAGAAAATAAATTAAAAATCTTAAAAGGTTTTTGGGTTGGGTCATGGGTCACGGGCCACAGGCCCTAAACATAATGGCCCGAAGGCCTTTGGGTATTTACAAAATAATTAACTAAAACTAATTAAAAAGGAAATGGGTTGGATTGGGCTCCCTCACCACACGGGCCTAAGGCCCGCTTGTTATAAGAAACCGGCCTGGAAGGCCTGGCCTCGCCGGAGTACCACCACCAGAGCTTCATAGCTCCGGCCGACTACCACACCCCACCCTAGACCCTGATCTAGGTACCAAAACGAAGAGCAAGACGAGGGGAGTGTTTTTATACCTTCCTTTCGTCGTGGAACGGCCGAAGATGGCCGGAAAAACCCCCGACACCCTCGGGATCGCCGGAGTTGGGTGTGCTTACACCCGGCTTCGATTTCGTCCTATAACCTCCAAAAAAATATGAAATAAACTCCATTAAGCCACAACCCACAATATTCTAGGACAAAATAGGGAAGTTTTGAAGCTTACCTCACCGGAAAATATAAAAGTTCACCGGAGTTCCTTTCCGGGTTTCCTGGGGTCGCAGCACGGGACAGAGGGAGAGAGAAGAACGAGATGGTCATGATGTCTTCCTCGCGCAGGGGAGATGGGTGCGTGCGTGCGTTGTGCTGCGGTGCAGAGAAGAGAGATGAGGGGGATAAGAGAGAGAGCCGAGAGGGATAGAGAGACAAGACAGACGAAAGAAAGAAAAAAAACAGAAAAGAAGAAGGAAAGAGAAGGGGGGTCACGGGGGGGGGGACAGAGAGAGAAGAAGGGAAATTGTTAGGGAACTGCCACGTGGCACTTTCAGAAAGAAAGGGATCCAATGTTTTGGATCCTGATTGGGTAGTCAAAGAGGGCCAAATTGATATATTAAAATGTTTTGGGGTAATTACATACATATATCTTTATAATTAGGGGGCGGGTGTTACAATCTACCCCCCTTATAAAAATTTCATCCCCGAAATTTAAAATCACATACTAAACTGAAATACTCGAAAATAGTAAGAAGAATATATGTATAAAGAGAAATCAAGTCAGAGTGGATGCATCAAAGAGAATATGCCACACCGTCACGAGCGGGTTGCAAAATCCTCTATCATGCCTCCAAGCTCTTACTTTCTTCCCCATCAGTGTAAAAGTAGAAAACATACTTTAATAAGATATAAGGTCAAAAATAAGTACGTAAAATACTATAGCGTCAAAAATAGATATGTACTAACATATAGGTCGAAAACTCTAGCTGAATTTAAAACTGAAAACAGAAATACTTCCCCCAAAACATTTAAAATGACAAAAACAAATAACTAAAGTAAAGGAAGTTAAAATACTTATACTGAAAACCAAAACTGAAAATGGAAGTGGGTCTCGCCCAAGAATTCGTAACTTCACTCCGAGAAAAGATGTATCTTTGGGTCGAGTCCCAAGAATAGCGAATCTGTAACAGCTGTCGTAGACGGATCTTTCTGCCCACTTGCTTAACGAACCCAACAAATAAGTTATCGATACAACAGTCGGCCGCCCGTGATATCGATCACACATTTGTTGTCTCTATAAGCAAGCAGTAATTTCTTGAGGGTGCACAATTTCACACGTCATAAATTCGATCCTTCGAATACAAGCTCGCACAACTCCTCTATCAACCAATGTTGCATGTAGCAACTCTCGTACCATGTCACAAGTGCCATATTCAAACCGAACAAAATAAGAACTGTCCTTGTAAAACTTTATCCATCACCAAGCATCATATCCTCATCAGTTCTTCCAAATGTGACCAACTACTCCAGTGTTTTGCCAACAAAGAACTCACTTGAAAACTGTACCTTGAGATTCAAGAGAAGTGGCTACCATGTTAGTAGTAGACCCAAAAGCTCAAACCAAGCAAGCAGAAAACGAGAAGTCATCTTCCTCAACACGCAGTATCTCTTGGGAACTGTTGTAGTGCTCAATCCACCTCTCCCTTTTTTGCTTAGTTGCATATTTCTAGTCAACCAAGGTCAAAGTTGGTGGAAAGAAGAACGACTCGCAAATAGTCAACCTAAAAACAAAAGAGAGTACACACATTTCGAGAGAAGTGCAAAGATTATCCGATTCTTGCCTCGACCGTTCTGTAGTGCCATTCCAGAATGCACCAAACAGATCTGCTATAAGTGTTTTAACAACCACGTACTCACAACAATAAGGTTCAGAAGTGAAGTAGTGGAAATATGCGTTGAGACGAACACATATCATTGGAAAATAACCGATATGATGCCTATGAATTCTAGTAAGATGGTGATACAATATGCTGGCCTTCTGTACTCAAACCTTCAACCAACTCTTACTAAAAGACTGCTTAAACCTCATGCCCACATGCTCTCGAACCGAAAGATCCTGGTGCGAGGTAGTGGAAAGCTACGCTGAGGTGCGTTGAGGCGAACACATCACATCATCGAAAAGATCTACCAGAGTACGATATGATGGTGATGAATCGCAACAAGATAATGAGTGGTGACCATTCAATTCAGCATGAAGATAGTGATGCAATATGCTACTCATCTGCACCACAATCTTTCACCGGTCTCTTACCAAAAGACGACTCAAACTTCACACCCACGAGGAACGCTTTCTGGTAAGTCTGGTAAGCTTGTCAAAATATTATGCTCCCAACATTCCTGTCCAAAACGATAAGAATTGGGCGCACACTTCCGCCGAATCAATCGATCGTGAATTCCTCACTGATTGAGCGAGAAACCATGTCGAGAAGGGTAAAAGAACACTCAAGAATTTGAGAGTCAAAACAAGTCCATTAAAATTGGAGTACAAGATATTGCGATTTGAACGAGAAACCACGCCGAGAACAAATATTTTTTTTTTTTTTTTTTACACCCTTCGTGTAATGTCCCGGCATGATCCAGTTCACATTGAGAAACAAACAAGCGAAGGAAAATGAAGATGCAGAAATAGAAGTCACTGTTTATGATTATTTGACTAATCATCACAATAAGGTCGACTGATTTCTTAGCCAAAAGGAACAGGTCTAATCTCAAGAATAGTTAAGAACTGTTAATAAGATTTGACGAAGCCAAAGACATTTCGAAATTCACAATACTTTGTGAGAGCTATTTCAAAGTTTAAAAAAATTAAACATAGAACCTTTGAATCAACAGAATGACGATGAAGAAAGATACGAAGCAGCCCGCGTATGCATGCAGTGACACGATTGGCTACCTTAAAGTGATGCTCTTGAGCAAACCAAGGCTCATTGAGTCCAGAGAAGTTTAGAGCAAAGCTCGATCTTCGTACAATGATGAATATGGTAGAGTCTCAAGCCATTACACTGAAAATTACAAGGCTAGACAGTTAACGGACAAGAGCACTGGTCAGTTAAGCTACAAGCAAGAGGCTAAGTTCAACTCTATCGAAAGGTACGTGAACAAGGAGCTAAGGTTTACCACCGAGTACCAGACCAGGTGAAATTCAAGGAATTTGTTTATCCAAACAAGTCTGAATTTTCATCATCCAAGTCCAACTACAACAAGAACAAGAATCGTAACTCCATTTGGAAATTGATGGGAATAGCATCTGCTACCGAGGAGTTTCCCAAGAAAAGTGTAGTCTCTAGACGAAGTCAACTCTCGAAGGATTTGATGTGAAGTCGACGATCAAAGGTTCGTGAACTTGTCTTCGTCATTGGAATAAGTAAGAAAGTTATCGATAGAATAATCACTGAAGATTCATTCTAAAGATTCACACGAATGTCCTTAATGGAAACGAGTCCAAGAACATTGATTTGCTCCCACCAACTACCACCTACTAACCGTCCTCACAACTAGCACTTACTCACTTCCTCAATACGCATTTCAAAAGTTTCGAGTAATTTCCAAGAGATATGACTCTGTCCGCCATTCCTAGGGAACGCATGTCGCAGAGTACAACACCGCTTCAAAACTCCAGTTGGTCTTAGTCAATTCATACTGCCAAGATTTTTCCACTTCCCAAGATTTCGATGCAAAGCCGACTCCGCCCGCAATTCCTAGGGAACGCATGTTGCAGAGTGGCATCGCCATTTCGGGTCTACAACTGGTCTTGACCAGACTTCCTCAAACTGAGATTTCTAAAAACATGTCGCTTCCAAGTAACACCGACTCTACCCGTCATTCCCAGGGAATGCACGTCGTAGAGCATCGATCCGAAGTTGAAAGTCGTCCAACAATTCAAACACGTCACCAATGAGGCACAATCCCGACACAAATTCTTGTATATCAACCCGAAGGTGACAATTCAAACAGACGAAGATTCGCACGACTCCGCTGAATGGCACCAAATCTAGAAGTCCTGACATTCAAATGATGTCAAAACCAACACTCTACGATAATAGAAGATAATCCTAAGTATGTTCTGAACAAACCACGCTCTGATACCAATCTGACACGCCCCGATCCCGATATTTCCCCGAAAACCAGGATAGGCACGTGCTGGCCGACACCCGAGGGTGACGAAAGCCATTTATTGAGTGCAATTGCTGAAAATAAAGGATAGATAAGGTATATAAATGTAAAAGAATAAGGAATATGCATGTAAGGAACGTGTTCAGAGCATACGACTAACTAAAACACTAAAGGAAATAATATGAAGTTAGATGAACAAAGGAATGGGTCCTACACCGAGAGGACTCGAAGATACCAAAGCGGAAGTGCCTGGATGCCGGAATTGTACGCCTCGATTCTAAGTCCTGAAGGGGGCGTAAAACAAACATGAGTGGACCAAGTTGATATATATATAATAAAACAGTTATCAACGTACTATCCCCCAGGTTTTATGAAAACACATATATAATGTTAAACATAGGTTTTCCGAAACCTAGCATGCCGTGCAATGTCTCAAATCATAACTCATATATAATAATCACTAGTGAATTGTCCGATAACCCCCAGGCCCTATGCCGGCTCCCCGTCTCTGAGCAGACAGTCAGAGGAAAATACACTTCAGGCCCCATGCCGGCTCCCCGTCCCTGTTCTAAAAAGCCAGAGGAAACACACTCCAGGCCCTATGCCAACACCAAACCGTCGCCCGGGACGGACCGGAATCTATCCCTACGTCCCGTAGTGGAAAGGACCACTAGGTAAGTACAAAACCATTGAACATATATATATATTGAAAAACAACTTCATAGTATAAAGTCATCCATCATCTATACTATAAAGAGGTGTTTGAAACATGTTCTAAATATCATATCGTCATCCATCAGATATTCTATAAGAACACGGGTTATAGGAAAAATAGTAATAATTCAAAGTAGCCTCAGTAAGCATGTTATCTCACAAAACGTTTCATAAAACGTAATCATCAAATCATGCTTTTCATGTATGCATTTCTACTATAAAACATGCATTTTAGAAGGGGTCCACTCACAGTACTTCGCCGCTGAAGAGCCACGCAAACTAACTAACAAGAAAACGTCACCAATAATTGCCCTTATTCACATAAAGGAGTACCTTTAGTCAAACTCTATTCAAACGATTGAATTTGGGAAAACGGACTTCAAAAACGGGTTCAGGACGTCGAAATTAGCCTAGGAGAGGTCCTGGACGAAATCCCGAAAAGTCAACTCAAAACGTCAACGTTGACGGGTCAAAGTCAAAGTCAAAGTCAACGCTGACCTTTGACCAAGTCAACGGTCAGAGTCAACGGGTCAACGGGGCTTTGGTTTGGGTTGGGCCGAAAGGCCTTAAGGTTTTGGGTTTGAGGGTTAAAAGATTAATGGGTTTGGGAATGGGTTGAAAACCCCTTAACAGAAAATGGCCCAAAGGGCCCTAATTCTAAAACAGAAAATAAATTAAAAATCTTAAAAGGTTTTTGGGTTGGGTCATGGATCACGGGCCACAGGCCCTAAACATAATGGCCCGAAGGCCTTTGGGTATTTACAAAATAATTAACTAAAACTAATTAAAAATGAAATGGGTTGGATTGGGCTCCCTCACCACACGGGCCTAAGGCCCGCTTGTTATAGGAAACCGGCCTGGGAGGCATGGCCTCGCCGGAGTACCACCACCGGAGCTTCATAGCTCCGGCCGACTACCACACCCCACCCTAGACCCCGATCTAGGTACCAAAACGAAGAGTAAGACGAGGGGAGTGTTTTTATACCTTCCTTTCGTCGTGGAACGGCCGGAGATGGCCGGAAAAACCCCCGACACCCTTGGCATCGCCGGAGTTGGGTGTGCTTACACCCGGCTTCGATTTCGTCCTATAACCTCCAAAAAAATATGAAATAAACTCCATTAAGCCACAACCCACAATATTCTAGGACGAAATAGGGAAGTTTTGAAGCTTACTTCATTGGAAAATATAAAAGTTCGTCGGAGTTCCTTCCCGGGTTTCCTGGGGTCGCAGCACGGGACAGAGGGAGAGAGAAGAACGAGATGGTCATGATGTCTTCCTTGCGCAGGGGAGATGGGTGTGTGCGTGCGTTGTGCTGCGGTGCAGAGAAGAGAGATGAGGGGGATAAGAGAGAGAGCCGAGAGGGATAGAGAGACAAGACAGACGAAAGAAAGAAAAAAAACAGAAAAGAAGAAGGAAAGAGAAGGGGGGTCACGGGGGGGGGGGACAGAGAGAGAAGAAGGGAAATTGTTAGGGAACTGCCACGTGGCACTTTCAGAAAGAAAGGGATCCAATGTTTTGGATCTTGATTGGGTAGTCAAAGAGGACCAAATTGATATATTAAAATGTTTTGGGGTAATTACATACATATATCTTTATAATTAGGGGGCGGGTGTTACAGACTATGTTAGTCGAATTTACCTTTTTGGGATATGATGTTCCATTCATGAACTCCTTAGTCATTCCTTAGACTTCTTCGTTAATTATTCCCCAATAAGATTGATAAAAAAAAACTCCTTGAAATCTGTCTAGCCCTAGCGCTTTAAGACCTCCCATCTGGAATACAGCCTCCTTGATTTCTTGATCTGTAATTGGACAAATAAAGCTTGAGTTCATTTTATTTGTAACAGATGGCCCAACACATTCTAGAATTGTCTCCCACTCCTGCAGCCCTGAGTAGTAAACAAGCTTTTGAAGTAGTCTTCCATGTAATACCCTAATAAATTTTAAATATATGAAAATGTAGAAAAAATTATCGGTAAGTGGAAAATGCCCCTCATTGATTAAATGTAATTTTACGAGGACATATTTTATCCTCTGTAAATTTTATCGTATTTCTTGACATATATGGATAGAGTTCGATCCTACGAGAGCGTAAGAGAAAACCATTCGTGAAACAGAGTTATAACGAAGAAGTTATAAACGAGCTAAGTTAGGGGTGAAGTGGTCATTTGACCATAATATGGATTTCTCCAGATAATTCTGGTAAAGCCACGTGGAGGACTGGGAAAGAAAGGAATGGGCATTGCCCAATTAGAAACCAATGAAGGGAGGGAAAGGACAAAACGAGAAAAAAGAAGGGAAGGGAACAGAGTTTCCTCAACCCGTGTAACCCGACCTAATATTCAAAATCCCAACATCGATTCCGGAGTCCTCCCGGCGAAATGGGAATCTCCACCACCACCAAACGACTCCACATCATCCCAGATTCCATTTCCACCCAAGCTTGACGGCGGTGGGTCACCATTTCACGGCGAACCAACTTCGTCTTCTACGGTGAGTCTAAGGGCACCCATGGTGTTTTCTGCCGTTTCTGAAGCCAACTCTGACCACCAACACTATCAATGGACTCCTTGTGAACCCAGGAGCATGTCCCAAGCTTGAAGGAAATTTTGTGAAAAACATGTTCGTTTGAGCAACATCTATGGCATGCAATTAACAATTAAAGGCAGAATCATGCTTGTATGCACTCAAAAAAGAAAACATTACCCATGAAATTCAAAGCCTAGTAGAAGGGTGAACCAAGACTCAACTCAAGAACAAGGTGAGTTGAGAAATCTTATACCTTTGTTGATTCCTCTTTGCATAAGCAAAGACTAATCACCCAAGGAGAGATCCTTCATTCCTTGCTTCTTAGCTCAATGGATTTCTTGGATGAGGATGGTTGAAAAGATTCTCCAAGTTCCCAAAGTTGAGAACCTCTAATTTTCCACACCAAGGAGAGACTCGAAGAAGAGATGAGTGACCTTGAAGGAATGAAGATTGCTAGCTAATCTCCTCCAAGGGGGCCGGCCTCCTAGAGAGAAAGGGAGAGACATTGTGTTCTCATCTTTTCTCCAAAAGAAAACCCTAATGAAGAAAAAGCTATAAAGTCACATTTATACCTACCTTCATTGGAGTGGCAAACTTGTAATAAGTCCAAAACCCACTCCTTTATCAATATGGCCGGCCATAGGGTTTTATTGGGCTGTTTGGGCCTTTGTGAATTATTAGTCATTAAGTTGTCATACAACTTAAGTCAATGGGCTTGACGTTCGAAGCCCATTGGGCCTTGAGGCCCAAAACTAACCCGAGGTCTTTAATGAACTTTATTTGTTTGATTAATTAACATATTAATTAATCATTGCCATAAATAATTAAACCATTTAATTATCCTTACTCATCTCCGTTGTTTCTTCAATCTCTACCTTACACGGTGTACGATCCATTAGGTTCCTTTTAGCGAGGCAGTGAGCGATTAGAACTCTTTCAAATCGATTGTGAATTGAAACTTACTTTCAATTCTCCCTTTAGTGATTATACACGTTTAGGGCTTCCACAAACCATGAGTGACACCTAGCAGTATGTCATGGTTACCCAAGCTAATTAGAAGAGGTGGAGAACCTATTCAGTTTAGGTTTACAATGCAATACAGTATTTCTCTAATACAATACTCTTGACCACATTGTTTGGTTTGATAGTTTATTCATGTCTACTATCCAATGTGATTCTCTTACTTATATGATTACCTTAAATGTGATTTGGAACGATTTCCTAAATCTCATTCATACTCTGGCCAGATATTCTTAATCATATCATAGAGTATTCTCCCTCAAACGGTTTAAAGGTTAGAGATGCCTTGTTGCGCTCCATGGCTAAGTGGCTTAACCCCAACTATGCCGTGGACACCCTCTGACAGAGTGACTTTGACATAGTCAAAGATCAAGGACCTAACCACAAGACAACTATGATGCCTCAGGTCAAATGACTACTTTGCATTATCCCAACCATGAGTTCTCATGTGACATGAGTATGAGAACTCCTTGTTGATCGTGTTCAGTGGACTCATTCTCTATTAAGCACGTACATGCTTGTCTTGGTGTAAGTCACACCAATGACTCGAGACCAGTCACTCTCCCTATGAGAAGACATAGCACGTAGTGATCTTAACGGACTGTCAATGCCCAATTGGCAAACCTACGATCAAGAACGTTTATGATATGTATACGAAAGAGAATGGTCTCATGAATCTAACTTCTTTAGATCGCATTCTTCCAATTACATATTCCTTAGACTTATCGTTTAAGCGTATAACATTTATATGAGACGGCTTCAAACAATAATCTTTGCCCTTTATATTAAACTATATTAGTTTAACATGTGAAATGTCCGTAAAGTATCATCATATGATTGGTTTTAGGGCACATTTCCAACAAAGCTTTGGTTGGGACGTTGGAGCTCAGAAATTGTCGAATCGAAAAGAACCCATTTCGAGGGTTTCCGGTGATCCCTGCCATATTTGAGGTGTTTCCCGACCGAATTGGACTTCGGCCCAGGTATGAAGATTACTCCCTTTGTTAAGATCTTCATTTTTGTAAATTTTGAGAATTTTTAGAAATAGATGAAATTTTCCGGCGAGTCGGGGATGCCGACCGCCACGCACGGTGGAGCATGGCCAGAGGGCCATCAATGATATTTTTGGGCTAAATTAGATATCCTAAATTCATTTTTGATATTCGTATGATATAGGTTGATCGTTTGAACCTAAATTTACTACGATAGGTTGCTTGGTCATTATATGAATCAACAATCCAACCGTTGGATCATCACCAAACTTTGATACATTAAAATACGTAATATTTGAGGAACTTAGGAACTTACGGATTGGGAATCCGACATATGGATCTCCCCGAATTGGAATTGTAAGTTCGTAAAATAAAACGTCGACCGCCACTTGTTTTTGTAATTGGCGGAGATCCAACCGTTGGATCATAATGAAATTTTAGTATGTTGTTCTAGAAGCTTAAGGTGAACTACGAATGGCTTGATCCCTTCGTTTAGGGTACGTTGGTAGTCTAATCAGGATGTTAGATGCAGCCATAAACTAAACAAAATGATTATATATATTTTTTTTTTGTGGTTAGTTAGAATTATAATTATTCATTTTTTTTGTGGCCTACCTTAGTAGTTGGCTTCCGAATTAAATTTTCGGGATGTTACAAAGTGGTATCGAAGCAAACTATCCAACTTCCAATTTGTTATATTCTTGAATTCTTATTGTTGTGAATTATGATGTGCAATGTGAATGCATTATTTCATAAATTTTGTGCACAAAGTGCTATGTGAATTATGATATGCATTGTGTTTCATTAGTTCATAATTTTTGTGAATAAGTGACATTCATGTGATATATATATATATATGTGGGATACATATATGATTTGCATTGTGGCTGCAATATTTCATAATTTCTATGAATATGTGATTACATATATGCATTGTGGATTACTCACGTGTGTTGTTGTGAGCACAGGTTCCTGTGGATTGTAAGTGCAGGCTCCTAAGATGATTTTGATGACCTGAGAGTGAAAGGGACTGTGAGGTTCCCCTGGATTTTGATCCCCTAAACCTTTAGTGGGCTACTCCTGCAAGATAGTCTATGTGGTATGGCCGTTGGAAATGGACACTCATAGATTAAGAGTTATTAGGAGTGAGGGGCACCGAGCGCTACCTTGGGTTCGATCCCCTAAACCTCTGGAGGCCTACACGGCCGGACATGTACCATATCTCGTGGGGAGGGTACTTGGTTATGGGTGTAGGATTAAATGGACACTCTCATTACCCTACTTCGTGTTGTTGTGGTCAGATTGAAGTGAGGGTAATCGGTCGTGGGACCGGTCATCAGGTTGGATTATGTTGGCACTCGAATTCTGAGAGGGAATCGTGGTGACGACTGTGTATAGCCAATAATGGTAGGTGATTTTACCAGTGATTGTGATTTGAAATTCCAATGATTTGGTGGGAATTTCTTATATTTGATATGCCAATTTAAATGGTTTGGCTTGAAATTGTGATTTTTGTCTAGCCACTGACGATTATGGCTTGGTATTTTGGTATTTATTTGGCCGATGATCGTTACGGCTTGAACTTATGATATTTGTTTTGCCACGGATGAAAATGGCAATAATGGTAAGTGGTTTTACCAATAGTAGATTTGGCTTAAAATTCTGATATTTATTTGGCCAGTGAGGGTTACGATTGGAATTTATGATATTTGTTTTGCCAATGATGAATATGGCAAAATTTTCTAATGTTTGATATCGCCAGTGATTATGGCTAGAAATTTTGAGGAAGAATCGTGGTAACGACTGCGTATAGCCAATGACGGTAAGTAGTTTTACTAATGATTGTGGTTCTTGTGTTAGTATTTATTTCGCCAATGGTAGATGTGGCTTGATATTATGGTATTTATTTAGCCAATGAGAATTATGGCTTGATGTTTGATATTTATTTTCCCAACAATGAATATGGCAATGATGGTAAGTAGTTTACCAATGATTATGATTATGATGCAAGTATTTATCTAAGCAACGGTAGATGTGGTTGATAATCTAGTATTTATTTAGGCCCTAAGGATTATGGCTTGATGTTTCGTATTATTTTTGCCAATGTGTATGGTTAAAATTTCCGATATCTATTCTACCAATGAGCGTGGTAAGAAACCTGAGTATAGATGATTACTTCGTGGAAGAATTTATTTCTTGGGCTTGAATAAAATCGTAAACTGAGGTTATGATTTTATTCACTATAAATGAAATGGTGGAATTAGCTGACATTCCTTTTCGTTATTCGAAGGTAGAAATCTCGAGGACGAGATTTATTTTAATGGGGGTCGAATGTAATACCCTAATAAATTTAAAATATATGAAAATGTAGAAAAAATTATCGATAAGTGAAAAATGCCTCTCATTGATTAAATGTAATTTTACGAGGACATATTTTATCCTCTGTAAATTTTATCGTATTTCTTGACATATATGGATAGAGTTCGATCCTACGAGAGCGTAGGAGAAAACCGTTCGTAAAACGGAGTTATAACGAGCAAAGTCATGGGTGAAGTGGTCATTTGACCATAATATGGATTTCTCCAGATAATTCTGGTGAAGCCACGTGGAGGACTGGGAGAGAAAGGAATGGGCATTGCCCAATTAGAAACCAAGGAAGGGAGGGAAAGGACAAAACGAGAAAAAAGAAGGGAAGGGAACAGGGTTTCCTCAACCCGTGTGACCCGACCCAATATTCAAAATCTTGACATCGATTTCGAAGTCCTCCCAGTGAAATGGGCATCACCACCACCACCAAAAAACTCCACGTCGTCCCAGCTTCCATTTCCACCCAAGCTTGACGGCGATGGGTCACCATTTCACTACGAACCAACGTCGTCTTCTCCGGTGAGTCCGAGGGCACCCACGACGATTTTTCTGCAATTTCTGAAGCCAATTCGACCACCACCATTATCAATGGACTCCTTGTGAACCCAGGAGCATGTCCCAAGCTTTGGTTAGGACGTTGGAGCTCAGAAATTGTCGAATCGAAAAGAACCCATTTCGAGGGTTTCCGGTGATCCCTGCCGAATTTGAGGTGCTTCCCGGCTGAATTGGACTTTGGCCCAGGTATGAAGATTACTCCCCTTGTTAAGATTTTCATTTCTGTAAATTTCAAGAATTTTTAGAAATAGTTGAAATTTTCCGGCAAGTCAAGGCGGCCGACCACCACACACGGTGGCGCGTGGCCAAAGGGCCGTCAATGCTAATTTTGGGCTAATTTAGATGTCCTGAATTCAGTTTTGTAATTCCTATGATGTAGGTTGATCGTTTGAACCTAAATTCACTACGATAGGTTGTGTGGTCATTATATGAATCAACAATCCAACCGTTGGATCGTCACCAAACTTTGATACATTAAAATACGTAATATTTGAGGACCTTAGGAACTTACGGATCGGGAATCCGATGTACGGATCTCCCCGAATTGGAATTGTAAAACGTCGACTGTCACTTGTTTTTGTAATTGGCGGAGATCCGACCGTTGGATCATAATGAAATTTTAGTATGTTGTCCTAGAAGCGTAAGGTGAACTACGAATGGCTTAATCCCTTTGTTTAGGGTACATAGGCAGTCTGATAGGAGCATATTTATGCGACTTAGTTAGCTTGTTTCCTTGCATTTACGTAGTTAGTTTCTACTTTTTTAGAGTGTTTTAAGCCATTTTCGTGTGTTTGTAGGTTCAAATGGCAAAAGTGGCAAGAAAAGGCAATTTGAAGCATTTTAAAGCAGTTTTGGGCTTGGAATGGACAACATATGAATGGAGCAAGGTGGATGGACGTTTTTGTAGATCAAAAGAGGCTAAGAATGTGCTACATAGTTGAAGAAATTAATTCAAGACATAGAAGATAAGGAATCAGCTAAAGAGAATGAACATTATCCAAAACCTTATCTTATCTTATCTTAACCTTATCCTAATCATATTCTACCTAAATTCCAGCTGCAAGGGGGAGTTATTTTCATATTAGGACATCTAAAAACCTGATTTCTAGAAGGCCTTACCTTTTCCTAAAAGGGTGCCGCATACCTTATCCAGTGTCCTTCTAAAAACCTGCCACAACACCCCATTTCTAGAAGCCTAGAAATCTGCCGCACCTTAGATCCTTGTCCCTGTTGGTTTGTGTTGTGCAATCCCTTTCCAACACAACCTTTGGAGTGCCAAATCCTTCTCCAAAACTACCTTGTATCGTGTGCCCTCAGCCTATAAATACACCACAATGCCACACCATTCAGGACAACACACACAAGAGCCTAAAATCAGAAAAACACACTTGTGCTACAGCTTTGCAAGGAAGGAGAAGAAGAAGCTTGGAGCCGTGCCTGCCATTCAAGACCTTTGGATTGTTGGAGCGTTTCTAGGTGTATTCTATCTTTTGTTTTCAATGTTTAATTTTAATTGTCTTTGTTTAATTGCAAACATGAGGAACTAATTTCGTTTTAGCTAGAGGTGGATTCAAAGCCATGAACATATATGTGATATGAATTGATTACATCCAGTTATTATTTCATAAATCGTGAGTGCAATTTACTTAATTGCTTGATTGATAACTTATTCTTGTGTGTTGATTAAGGGGGCCCACTTAGTTTGCATGCATGAATTTGATGCTAAAATATAAGGGAGTTTCACCTAATAGTTATGAACTTATATTTACAAGTAATGGAGGTTGCTAGTCACGATCAAGTTAAGTAAATTCCTAGCATGAGTATCATGCAGTTCATAGTTACGAATCCTATGTCAATGCTTATGATTTTAACATAACTTAATGATATTTGATATGTATCTCTATTATGCAGTTCATGTAGGGAATTTGATAAGAATAATTTGGTTGCAATGCTGAGTCCAATTCAATGAATTTAGGAAAATCTGATGGTTAATTTGTGCAGTTCACGGTTAACTTGGGGCATTGTCATTCATGGTTTATAGGAAGAATAACTGGAAATCGATTTGTATGCTTATGTGTCATGTGTGGAGAAGGACCCTCTAGCTAGTCTTTCAGCCCCTTAATTCACCCAATTTCGTACCCTTTAGTTTGTTTATGCAAGTTTGTTTGTTTAAATCTTAAATTCGTCAAAACAACCCCCCATTTAGTATTCTGAGTCTTTTTAGTTTAACAAACTTCCCTTTAGTTCCTGTTTCGAGTCAATTTAACTTAGTTTGTGTGTTTTGAATTAGTTTAGCTTATTTTGAGTAGTTTAAGTTTAGTTTTCTGTTTTTGAGTCTAGTTTAGTGATTTAGAGTTTAATTTGTGTAGATTAGCAGCCCATGTTAGGTGGACTAATACAACATGATTCTAGGATCACAATTTAACATGCATCATGATAATGACAAGAAGAAGATGAATGACACTAACCTGTACCGATTGGAGACATGGTGGCTTGAGTTCATAGGTTGCCTTCTACTTCCAGTACTTCAAAATGTCTCTCTACCGTGAATAGGGTTTGGCGTGATTAAGAGTACAAGCATATGGAAGCAGGGACTTAACCGTGGTATTTATATCGTTAGGGTTTTTAACACACCCGACCTATCATTGGCTGTGAAGATTGACCCTATCTCTCTAGTGTTTAAGTCCCACCATGATTCTACATCTTCGTAATAAAATCTATCAGATTTCCTCTAGGTTAATTGCAAGGGATGAGACTCCATAATGCTTATTATGTTAGGACTATCGGATCACTTTGGTTGCTAACAACTTGATAGACAAATGGCTTACAACAAAATGATCCAATACAACATTCATTGTCATTCACAATCTTACATTCTCCCACTTGAATGTCAATGATTCATCCTAACAAAATAAGAACTCATGGTGATCACTGAGTCTTCATAAGTATGCAATAACCTTTCCTAGCAACCTGTCACTTTGAATCGAATGCAGAACCAAAGAAAACAAAGAACAACTTGGTCTGTTCTTTGCACTCCAAGATCACATACACATTCAACTTAAAGCACTTTGTTGCTAACAAAGTCATGGTGTCAAGAGCTAATAGTTAAAACATTAGCTCACAATAGTCGAACTGAAAATATGAAAATATATTTCAGTACAAAAGTAGTTCACAAAAGAACTCAACAAGGTTGGTAATAAAATCCAACTTTTCTGTCAATTTAGAATATAATTAGAGAACAAGTAAAATACGACATATTGTTTACAAAATCAGGACCTCTTATTAAAACTTATGAACAAAATTTAAACAAATTTACTCTTAAAGTATCAGCCACTAACACTTCATATTTTTTAACACAAAAGGTAATCTCTTACTCCCACTGATTAACAGAGACAAAATTATATAGATAAATTATTATTACTCTCACTGATTAAGAGAGTAAAACAAAACTTTGTAAATGTCTACAAAATGAAACAGATACCTTTCACATACTCCCATTGGCAAAACATTAGTCATGGGATCTAGAACATAAAATTTGTGAGCTCAACATCTTTATTCTATATATATGTAAGGAAGTGACTCTTATGACTGAAAAACTATACAAAACCATTTGGTTAGTTTTGTTCATCTAACATTTGACAGAAATAGAAAACTTTAACTAAATGTTTTCTTATCGCATCAAAAGCATATAATTCCAGAATCATCTTTGGACAGAAACTAATTATATTAGGTTTGCATAGCTAAAACATAAAATACAAGGGTAAACTTATATAGCTTCAACACTTTTGAGCAGATGAAGTATATACAATCTTGTCAATTCCATGTTTCACTATACATTGATTTATAGTTGTACTGAATAAGAAAACACTTTTGAGCAGATTAATTATTCCTCAATAACATATAAATCACAAGTCCAATTTCTTGAACAACAAACAAGAATTAATAAGCAAAACACTTTTGAGCAGAATATACTCATTAACCCTTCTTGAATTTCTTGCAAGATTAGTTGCATATATAAAATATAAACAAGTATGATAATGTACGTCTTATCTACTAAAACTATGACCATTAAAAGCATGCAAAATTGATGAGTGTGAAGCCCATAATACATTATTTCTCCCACTTGGGCAAACACTCAAAATTGCAAGATTAAACACTATAGAAAGTGGTTTTCATATAACAAAATATAGGCTAGTTGAATCAGTAAAGATCAAATACATACATATATATATATATATATATATATATATATATTTTTTTTTTTTTAATAGGTTCGAATTAAAAGTTCCATAAAATAAAAAAATAAAAAAAAAACTTATGCAATGACTACAAATTTTATTTTATTTTAGTGTATGAGAGAAGACTCACATATGTGTTAAAGATTAGGTCATCAATTAAAAATGAAACCTAATAAAAGAATTCAAACTCAAAATTTATGTTTTAATTCTAAAACAAAGTCGATTAAAATAAACACTTAGATATCTCAATAACATCAATTTTTCAACAATAATTTTAATCCAATTTAGAACTCAGAGAAAATTAAGACAAAAGATTGGTAAATTTACCTACTCATTCTCGATTCTGCAAGATTCATCATGGAAGTAGTCGAGTTGTGGAGGATCAAACCAAACACAAATTGCATGATTGTTACACCTTTGGGCAGAAATTAATCATGCAAAGAAAATACATGCATAGCTAGCGAAAACGTAAAATACACAAAATACATATAGCTTCAACAACTTTGGCCAGATGAACATATGTTAAAAGTATTTTATGATTTGCTATAATACTAATTTATAATTGGTGAGTGATTTCCTGAAATTCCCATTGGAACAAAAGTATTCACCGTATAAATTAGAATTCTGATTTTTCAAAATAATCTTTTAGAACAGTATTAAATAACCATTTTTTTGGATATTCAATGATTCTCAAAATATTCAATCAGACACAAAAAGTATGTCGTTGTTTAACTGAACAATAGAGTTTTCGAAAGAGGAAACATGGTTATTCAGTTATTCGATAGGGACCCAAATGATCAATTAGTAAACTGATGCCACTTTCCAATTTTCTCTCAAAAGACAATTATCATCATAATCAGAATTGATGACCAAACAAAACATTGGTTTAAACAAAACAAACCAATACATCTTCAAATCAAAATTTAATCAGTGTTGTCTATAAATTCATTAGTATTAAGAATTTGCATAAAATAAGGACATATTGGAACCATAACCTTGTATAATAATCGGTACCAATAGATGTGCACAAATCAGTAAAACAATATCACATAACAAAACTAGTTTTGAAGTACCAAAATTCAGCAGTATTACTTTAGTTTGCAAATTCACTCAAAATCAATTCTCGTTAGATTGTCATGAAAATTTTCAGGTATGAATTAGACACATATAGATACTATTTCACAAAATTTCATGATTTTTAAATTTTTACAAATGACCCAAAAAGTGAATTCGAAAAGCGATGTGCTGCAGAAACTACATAAAATCTGCAGTACATACCTAAGATTAAAATTCACTTAAAAATTAATTTTCATCCAATGTATATGATAATTTTCAGAAATAAAGTAAACATATTGATCTGACATATTCCAAAATTTCATAATTTTTGAGGTTTAATCAGTTGTACTAAAAGCAAATTCGAAATGGGATGTGCTGCAGAAACGGAAAACATTTTGCAGTACATACCCGAGACTAAATAATTCACTAAAAATTCAATCTTCCTCCAATGTGCATGAAAATTTCCAGAAATGAAATAGACATATAAATTTACTGTCACCCAAAATTCCATAATTTGTTCGATTCTACAAGTGGGCTAAAAATAAAATCAAAATGGAATGTGCTGTAGAAACCACATAAATTCTGCAATACATTCCCGAGATTAAAACTTCATCAATAATTTATTTTCAGACCACTGCTCGTGAAAATTTCCAGATTTAAAATAAACATCTCAATGTATATCATAATAAAATTTCATGAATTTAGGAGTTGCATAAGTATATCAAAATAATATCACAAACAGACTTTGCTGCTGAAGTCTGCAGAATTCCAGCAGAGTGGTATCACATTTAACATTTTACTATAAATTTATTTGATGTCCCAAAACGTGAAAAGTTGCAGTATATACAATCTATTCTGAACAACAAGAAAACAATTACATAAGGTTTGGAGTTACGGAAGTCTCTATAAAAATAGGATGTTTATCAGGCCCAGGTTAGTGACATGAATGGTTTTCCTTTTCATGTGAGTTTCTTGCCTTTCAACATATCCTATTTTTGACTTACAAATACTTTTATTGATTTCTCACTCAAAATATAGAAAAACACATTAAACTTAAGTTGAATCCACTAAACCGCAAGCAAGACGTTATACGATAATCAACATAGTATTAGTGTCACAGTTGACGTGAATCATAAGTATTCATAATTTGTCATAGGTAATCAGTCATACCAAACATGTGCTTATAACAAACAAGAGAATGCAAAAGACCTTGCAAACGACGTCGTTGAAGAAATTCTCCAAAATCTCAATTGTGTGTATTTGAGAAATTTCTCAAAAAACAAAGTCTCAGCTAACGCAATTTTATGTTTGAAGATGAAGGACAAAGGACAAACTTTGCAAACATGAACTGAAATCAAACAAATTCTGATTTCTGAAGAGGGGTGTTTAAAAGCATAACGATAGAGGGAAGCGTAAACATCAACTTAATTAACATGTATGGGAAAGTCAGTTGGCAAAACCAATGTGAAAAACATAGCAAGCATTTATATTCAAATTAGTTCAACCAATCAACTAATACGCCTAAGTGGCCATACCATTATTCTTGTACTCCATTACTCAAAAATTATGCAGCGAACTGGAATAAACGAAATTAAATGTAATTGGAGAAAATCATCGAAAGCTCATTCTAGGCATTAGGAATTGAAGGCCCAGAAAACTTAATTGTGAACAAGATAGATATATAGCTCTAGCTCCTCAGGATCACAATGGCTCACCCAAATTATATGGTAGTACTTGAAATTAAAATACGAAAGGCCCATTGTAAAAGGTTCCTTCAACCAGATTTATTCAATCATGCAGTCTTAAGACAATATATATAGTCAAAATGCAATAAGCTTAAAGTCATGCGGCAATCCTTGTTTGCAACATAGAGTTAATGTATTTATGGAAAATGAGCAGAAGCAAGAAGACAAACCCCAATTTATCTCCTAGCAGGGAGTAATTCTCAACTGGGTTTTGATGATGTGCGGGGAAGCAAAACCCGATTAACGGCTCGATCAATAATAACTGGATGGTGGCTCACTTAGAAATTTGAAATTAGCTATCACAGTCGAGCTCGCGGAAGGGAACACAGTCAAGAAAACATGTCAGGGAGAAAATTCTTATGCCTTCTCCAGATATGAATCAGAAACCAGTTATAAATTTATCAAATCATAATTGACTAATAAAATATTTCGTTTCAATTGCTTCACTGAAAGTGTAATTTTCAACCAAAAGGGACCACAAATCCATGACGTTATTATGGATTGGTGTTCCACTCAATATCAAACGATGTTGGGATTTCAATTGAACTCCTGCAGATTGTATTATCTACACCCTGCACCGTATATAAAGTTTCTGCACCAAACTTATTAGCCATAGTATATGCTTCTTTATGATGAATAACATCGCAGCACACGGTCATCATACATACAACTATATTAAGTCATGAAAGAATAAGAACAGCGGAAGCAAAATAGGATGATTTGAATTATCTATAACGATGTAGTTATTTGAATTGGATTCTAGTCATGTTGTTTGGCTCTAATACCACATGTTAGGTGGACTAATACAACATGATTCTAGGATCACAATTTAACATGCATCATGATAATGACAAGAAGAAGATGAATGACACTAACATGTACCGATTGGAGACATGGTGGCTTGAGTTCACAGGTTGTCTTCTACTTCCAGTACTTCAAAATGTCTCTCTACCGTGAATAGGGTTTGGCGTGATTGAGAGTACAAGCGTATGGAAGCAGAGACTTAACCGTGGTATTTATATCGTTAGGGTTTTTAAAACACCCGACCTATCATTGGCTGTGAAGATTGACCCTATCTCTCTAGTGTTTAAGTCCCACCATGATTCTACATCTTCGTAATAAAATCTATCATATTTCCTCTAGGTTAATTGCAAGGGATAAGACTCCATAATGCTTATTATGTTAGACTATCGGATCACTTTGGTTGCTAACAACTTGATAGACAAGTGGCTTACAACAAAATGATCCAATACAACATTCATTGTCATTCACAATCTGTTGACCCTAAAAATTACCAAGCCTACGTGGCGCGCAGGCCGAGTAATCTATAAGCTAACTACGTCCTTCGGTGAATGCGGGGCGTGCCAACTCGTCAGCCGAGCTCGGCCGAGGAGTAAATTTGTTGATGTTGCGTTGGGTGCGCGGCTGACTTCTGCGTCTTGCGATTGCGACCGAGGAAGGAACACGTCTCGGCCTCCTGGGTTCTCGAACCTGAAGACAAGGCTACTATTCTTACGAAGTTCAATATCCAATTCGGCTTCCAATGTGCCGAATGTAGTAACTCGTAACACCTCACTTCGCCGAGAAGGCTAATGAGATGACCTCGACCAATAAGGATTCAGAAATCCTTCTCGACCGAGACTTGGATAGGTAATCAACCGTCCTCGCCGCAGTGATGTTGATGCCAACGGAAGATGCTGCAAGATCGGCTGATTCTACGGTGACAGAGCTATCTATGCCGACTTAAGATATCACCGGTTGCTTTCACAGTGCTGTTGATGCCAACGGAAGATGTGTCAGCGAAAAGAGAATAAAAATCTCAAAGTTGTTGAGAGAGTTTGCGCAGGGCAGTTGTGTGTTGAATTGGAGAGACCTGAATGATGCACATCCTCCTCTATTTATAGCACTGGATACCTTTGAAGTCGAGTCAAAACCTTACTCGAACTAGGTCTTCTTCTCCGGATCAAACACCCACTCGACCAGTCCTATTTTTACTAGGATTGTGAACCTAGTCCTTTATTGAGCCGGATTCACTTCCGGGTTATTACTCTTGCCGAGACTCCTTTTCGTGTTAGGACTCGACTCGTAAATGTAATATGACCTAGCCGACTAGAAGCCCACGTACTAAACGATCCAGGGTCCCCTTGTCGCCAGGTCTTCCGGGCCGATAATGGTTCTATACTCGGCCCAAACTAATAGTTTGGGCCCAAACATTGCCCCCTCGCTTCTGAGGTCCTCGGCCAGAATTCTTTGGTCGAGTTTCAACCTTGAAGAAGCGAATCTAATGCTCAGAACCCAAGTACTTTATTTCCAAGGCGCATTTATTGAACATGATTGCACGATCTTAATCCTGCTAACCGACATACCACGTGGCAGCCTTTAACTCGGCCAATCCCCAATAATGACGTCTAAGGCTTGCGGCTACCTGAACCATCATGTCATCATAACCTTATGGCTGAACATAGCGACTCCACCTCAATCCGCGAGCCACTTGTCATCGTGCAGACGCCGAAACGTCTTTTGCCATTAATCTCGCCGTCACACGCAATCGTGCGCCCCCAAAACCTGAGACCCTCGGTCTTCTCAACTGCATTTCCTGAATGTTCATCATGATCAGCGATTTTTCCGGTCTATTTTACCCTTTATTTTGAATTTCGAACGATTGCACTTCCTTCTACAACTCTATAAATACTGAAATCCCTCATTCATACTTTACGCTTTCAAAATCTTTCTGAAATTTCTTGCCCTTGTTCTCCAGTACATCCCTTACTTCCAGATCTTCGTTCTCAAATCTCTCAACTCAGAAAACTCCTTCCACGTCGTGCTTTTTAACCCTCCTACCATGGCCTCCTTCATCTCTAAGCTTTCCAGGGAATGTGATCAGTGTCAAAAAGTTCTTGATCGAAGCTCAATCAAAACCATACGGTTTGAAAGTGACATGAGCACTTCTCACCAAATCTTGGGTCCTCTTTTTAAAGCGGCCGTACCATCAACCATTACTGGACTTCTCCATGAGCATTGCCTATCACCCTTGCTCCAAGGGTTTGAATGGTCGAGATGGGATGCGGCAAGGCCTCAAGGCTCTTGGCCTTCGACCACTACAACCTGGGCGGCCTGGGTTGTACGAATGGAAAAGCTCTTCGGCGAGCAATGGAAAACCCTCGGCATCTACGACGTCATTCTCCTCTCGTCTATGGATGTCATTCTCGACAAGGAGCTCCTCCTAGCAGCCCTGTGCTTCTGGTGTTCGGCCACCAACACCATGGTCCTCCCTCTTGGTCCCATTGGCCCCACCATTCTTGACATCACCGCCATTTTGGGAACCTCGGCATCTGGAATCCCCATCGATGCTGCCCTCTCTGGGTACCCGTCGAACCTTGACTTGAAGACGCTTTTCGACGGACGGGCCTTTGAGACGTTGAGCAGTGAGGGTCAAACACCCTCGAAAGAAGACGTTCAAAAACTTCACAAGAACTTCTTCAACTACAACACCCTCTATCTCCATTTTGCCGGCCGAGGAGAAGAGGCTTTGCGAGAAGGGGAACATGAGGCTTTCCTCTTCTATTGTACAACAAGTACATTTGTTGTACTAAATCTAACAAATGTTTGGTCGAGAACATGCCGGTGACCGAAGCCCTGGCTAGTGGTCACGTCCTGTCACTTAGCTCCAACATTCTTGCCCATCTCTTCCACTGTCTGGCCAAGACGACCCTTCACAAGATCGACCCATACCAGAATGGTCCCCTCTGGGTCTTTCAACTCTGGCTGCAAGTTTACTTCACCTCCATTCGGCCGGCAATCGTCGATTTCTCGCCAACGGAAACGCTTGGACCTCAGCTGGCCTCCCGACCAACCCCCTCTCATCAAGCCGAAGAGGTATTTAGATACTTTTTCTCCCTTGATGACCTTTCCAACGACGAGTTCTTGATATGTCGTCGTCGAGAATATCCTTCCTCAATCAAGCTACCTACATCAATGTGGGGCACGGACGAAGATGCAGACCTTCGTCAGTCATGAGGGTCATTCGTGCTCACTCGCGACCTTCCACTCGGCTGTGATGGGAAACGAGCGGACTGGGAAGTGTACCATCATAACTTCCTTGCTCGACAGCTTGGCTACCTCCAAGGCTGCCCGGTCCCCCTTCTCTCCTCACGGACCGTCCTAAGCCTTGGACGCGAACCTGGTTCCTCGGAGAAGGAATGCAATATCGCCAAGAGGGAGTTTCAAGAGCAATGCCAGAAATTCCGCCTTCGACCGGCCACTCCAGAAACCCTCTGCACTGACACCTTTGGTGACTGGTGGGAAAGTATACCCAGCAGTTTTTTGGTGTTCCGGTCGAAGGCGTTTTGAACAAACTCTTCGGTGGTCGACCTAAGAAGGCATTTGCCCCCCAAGCCCAAGGTAACTGTTTATTTCTCCCTTTTTCCTTCAATTTTGAACTTATTGATTTGCTTTGCTGATTTGCTTTTCCTTTCTCAGGTAGTCGGCCGTTGAAAAAGGTGGAGGTGGTTGCTACAGCTGCGGCCAAGAAAAAATCGGTCGTTTCTCAGAGGGCTAAGACCGCAGTGCCCGCTGCGCTGAGCAAACGGCCTCGTCAAGAGGCCGAGCCGGCCATCGAACCTCCGCCGCCTGCCAAGCGGGTCAACAAGCTGGCAAAGAAAGGAGCACGGGAGATCCACGTCATCTCCAGTCAAACTACGTGGGCGACGACTCCCAGTGTTTCCCCTTCTCCCCCGATCGGCCAAACCTTGGTCGAGAAACAGCCACCTCCGGCTGCAGAAACAGGCCAAGCACAGCCTGTTTCTGAGGTCGGTACACCAGTTGTAGTTCCATCGGTCGAGGCTGCACCTGTCCTGGACAAGGCGATCCCTGCGACCGAGAGAACTTCTCCTGCAAATCCAAAGCCCTCGGTCTTAGTTCTGGAAGAGAGCGAGGGGAGCGACGAGGTTCCACTGGCGAGTCACCCTCGTTCCTGTCATCAACCTCCTCCAGTGTCCGAGGTGGCTGTCCAAGTCGGCTCTGCTACGGCCGACCGTGGCAAACGACCGGCTGAGGAGCCAGCAGCGGTGGCCGAAACGCCCGCTCCTCCACAAGACCAGGACGTCAATCCTGCGTCCGAAGCGGCCGCCCCAGTCGGCCCTTCTACGGCCGACCGTGGCAAGCGTCCTGTAGGAGAACCAGAGGCGATGGCAGAAACGCTTGTTCATCCTCAAGACCAGTACCTCAATATACCTCCGCAGGAAGCCACTTCGGCCTTCGTAAGTACCCTCTACCGCCTTTCCTTGATTATCTTCCTGCCATAAAACTCTAAACCAGGAAAATACTGTCAGGTGCCTGTATACTCTTTTCATCAAAACTTCTATGCGCCGAATGGTGTTATCTATATTTCTTGGCCGCCTCAGTGGCCATCGAACGTAGATAACCTCCATCGGCCGCGTGAACTAAGAAGCAGTCTAAGACATTGGGCTCGGCCATTGAGTTCTTTAGGTTCGAGCAACAATCCTGAAGACATGGCCGAAGTCTCCTCTCGGCAGGTTAAAAAAATGAAACCTTCTTGCTATCTTTTTCATGATTTCTTTTGAGCTTAACCTGATTTGTGTGTGCAGGCTTCATGGGAGGTCGAATTCAAAGCTCTCTTGTCCAGCACTACTGGAGGGGCTGGTCCTTCGGCCGCCACAACTGAAACTGCTGATTCAACTGCTCTGACTCGGTTGCAAGAGGTCTTGTCGCTCTCGGCGTCGCAGGTCCTTGAGCGCAAAGGTCTTGATCTGCTGGGTGCCTGTCTAAACGACCTTGGAGCCGACGGTCAGTTGAGCGGCGAGGCTGTCGTTCAGGCGTCATCCACCTTGGAGCGGGTTCGAGAGACCTTCAGTATTTTTGAGAACGCTCCGAGGGCCGAACAGGACCTGCAAGCTGCCATGGCCGTCCAAGACACTCTCCGCCCAAAAATTGATGCTTTAAAGGTAAAAGGAGAGGCATTGGCTGACCTCGACCGCCAAATGGCTGAACTGGCGAAACAAAGGTCGGCCATTGCTTCCGAGCTTGCTAAGGACTTCGAGTCGGGCGGCAAAGCTTGCTTAACCGAGTATGCGGCGAATACAAAACGGGTCGAGCAGTTGAAGCTGGACAAGAAGAACCGGCAGGTCGAGGTCATCATGGGCGAAGTGCGGTGGTTGGAGCTGAAGGCCCTGTTCGGCACTCTTCTACCTTCTTCGCCTTGAATTTATTTTAACTTTTATGTAAACTGGTCGACTAGCTCACTTTGTATACTATCGATCTTAATGAAATGAATTTTTACTCCCGCATTTCCCAAGTGACCGGATATTACTTCTTCAGAAACTGCCCATTGATTGGTAATTTATGAACTAAACCGGTCCGATCTCTAAGATGATATGCTCCTTTGCCGTATACTTTATGTACAACAAACGACCCTTCCTAATTTGGCGACCACTTGCCGAACCTAGGGTCTTTTAGTCCTACGGGTAACACTGTTTGCCAAACCAATTCACCCTCGCCGAATGTTTTCTGTCGTACCTTTTGATTATAGGCTCGCTCAGCAATCCGTTTTTGTGCCACCAGCAAGTTATAAGCGTCAAGTCGCGTTTCTTCCAAATCTTCTAATTCCTGTCTCATGGATTGATTATATTTGGCGCTAAACAAACTACTTTGTTCAATTAATCGCAACGAATTTATGCTTAACTCGACTGGTAACATTGCATCGTGTCCATAGGTTAATGCATATGGGGTTGTCGCAGTCGCCGATCGGGGCGATGTTCGATATGCCCATAATGGCTCGTTCAACTTCAAATGCCACATGCCAGGCCTTTCTTTTATTATTTTTTCAAGAATGCCGATCAACACTTTATTACTTGCCTCGGCCTGCCCATTTGCTTGTGGATAATACGGTGTAGACTGTTCGAGCTGAATTTTCAAATTTGCCGTATACTCTTTAAACCTCTCGGCTGTAAAGATTGTGCCATTGTCAGTTATGATCGTTTCTGGTACGCCAAATCTGGTCACAATGTGTTCCTCCACAAAGTCGCAAACTTTTTTAGATGTTAGCTCGGCATATGATTTCGCTTCGACCCACTTAGTAAAGTAATCGGTTGCTACTATTATCCATGCGTGCTTGGCAGCCCCAGAAGATGGCGTGATTTTGCCGATTACGTCCATGGCCCATCCTCTAAACGGCCATGGTTTAATGACCGAATGCAACGATTCGGCCGGGACCCTTTGTATAAGCCCGTGAATCTGGCACGGTATGCATCCTCGTGCAAACTCGATACAATCATTTAGTATTCTTGGCCAAAAATAGTCATGTCGTCGAAGTAGCCATCGCATTTTTCATCCGGATTGATGAGCTCCGCAAACCCCTTCATGGACTTCTGTGATTGCCTAAGCACCCTCTTGGGGCCCGAGGTATAGCAGTAATAAATCATCCTCGCCTTTTCGGTATAACTCGTTTTGATACATGACATAGTTCGTGGCGTGAACTCTTGTCTTGCGATCGTGTTTACCATTGGGGTTGTCAAGATACTGCATAATGGGCTTTCTCCAATCATCTGGTATTGCCTCGACGGCGCACACATTTATAGGGTCGTCTCGATCTAACAACAAAGGTAAGGACATAATTCTTGTACGTATCACGTTGTCGCGCTGAAGGACTTGTTGGTTAACCAAGGCCGGGTATAGTTGTTGTAATACGGGTATTTCTCGGCCTAGTTTGCCCCCTAGGAGTTGTGCGCCGGAGGCGATTTGAGCCAATTCGTCTGCGTCGGTATTATGAGTCCGGGAGATATGTTTACCGTCGAAGGATTCGGCCAAATAGCTGGCGACCATGTGGTAAGGTGCCAGGGTACAACTCATGCAGCGAAAAGAACCATTAAGTTGGTTAATCACAAGTTCGGAGTCGCCGAGGACGAGGGCGCGGGTCGCCCGCAGGTCATGAAGGATTCCAAGGTCGATGATAAGGGCTTCCTATTCGGCCTGATTGTTGGTGCACTCGAAATCCAACTTAAGCGAAAAATACCAGCGATCATGGTTTGGGGATTGAATGACAATTCCAACGCCAGCCGAGGATGACGTACTTGAGCCGTCAAAGTACATCGTCCAGTGGTTGTCGCGCGTTTGAACCATGCCGTTTTCGACGTCGTTGCCCCCGAACCCATATGGGGAAGAGTGTTGAGCAAGGAAATCAGCCAGTGCCTGGCTTTTGACAGCTTTCTGGGCCACGTATTGCAAGCTAAATTCGGACAACGCCATCGTCCATTTCCCAATGCGGCCTTTGACGATTGGTCGGGTGAGCATGTAGCGGATGACGTCGGTCTGAGCAATGACTTGGGTGACCGATGGGAGCATATAATGCCTAAGCTTAGAAGCGGCAAAAAATACGGCTAGACACAGCTTCTCGACGGCGGGATAATTGATCTCTGGTTGATTGAGATTTCGGCTTAGATAAAATATAGCCTGCTCTCGGTCGGCGTCGTTGTCTTGCGCGATGAGGCAGCCGATGGACTCTTCGCTTGCCGAGATATAGAGCTTAAGAGGTTTACCGCGCCGAGGGGGAACGAGGATAGGTGGTTTTGTGAGGGAGACTTTGATTTGCGTAAACGCCGCCTGATGCTCGTCGTTCCACACGAATTTATCTGAGTCCTTGAGTTTCAAAAGCGTGGAGAACTCTTTCATTTTACCTGCCGAGTTAGCGATAAATCGGCGGAGGAAATTTATCTGACCGAGTAAGGACTGGAGTTGTTTCTTCATCGCCGGGGGTGGGGCATTGATGATTGCGCGTGCCTTATTCTCATCAACTTCAATCCCACGGTGATGCACGAGGAAACCAAGAAAATTCCCGGCTGACACGCCGAAGGCACATTTGGCAGGATTCATTTTGAGGTTGTGCTGACGCATGCGGAGGAAAGCCTGTCGGAGATCGTCCAGATGTGTCTGTCGGCGTTTAGATTTGATGACAACATCGTCGATGTAAACTTCGACGATGGTTCCAATTAAATCATGAAAGATGGTGTTCATTGCTCGTTGGTACGTGGCACCGGCGTTCTTGAGGCCGAATGGCATGACAACCCATTCGTATGTGCCGAGTGCCCCCGGGCATCGAAATGCAGTCTTGTGGACATCGGCTTCGGCAATAAAAATCTGATTGTACCCGGCATGTCCATCCATAAAAGATAAGATCGCATGATTTGCCGCAACATCAATTAATAGATCCGAAATCGGCATTGGATACTCATCTTTGGGAGTTGCCAGATTCAGGTTGCGGAAGTCGATACAAATGCGCAATGCACCACTTTTCTTTAAAACAGGAACGATATTTGCCAACCATTCAACATATCGAGCGGTCCGAATGAACCCTGTTTTCAAGAGCCCAACGAGTTCATCCTTGATGCCGAGTTGTACTTCGGTCGAGAATCGTCGAGGCGGTTAACGAAAAGGTTTACACCCAGGTTTAATGCGTAACTCATGCTCGACGAGAGTGCGATCTAAGCCGGGCATCTCGTGGTAGCTCCAAGCAAAACAATCTTTGAACTCCTCAAGCAGGACACGAAGTTCGGCTTTCATAGGTTGAGGGAGCAAAGCACTAATAAACAAGGGCCGTGGGTCATCGGTCGTCCCAACGTTAATTTCTTCTAATAGGTCATTGACTTGGGGCCGAGTGTCTTCCAGCTCGGCCGGGGCAGCTTGGATTTTGTCAAGAGATAAAACAGGACCGTTTTCTCCTTCAGCGAGGAACTCTACGAGGTTAACGCCTGAATTGGGTTGTTTAGAGATGGTATGCCAATGGGCCAGCAGTCGTTCCATAGTAGATGAAATCGCGGCCTGATGTTTTTCCTGATCGGTGTCAGACATCGGGGTCGGAGATAAAGTCCGTTAATCCGAGTCTCGCCGAATCCTGGTGGAAAGTTTCGGCGCCAACCTCGATAGCTTTCTGAACAGAAATCTGAGTCGGCCGTCCTTCATCATTGAAACCTTGTAGGGTGATGTAGCCGACGTGGTCATCATAATACCGTGCTTGGATCATATTAGTCTCGAACGGTTGAGAATCGGCCGGGTGAACAGTGACCGATTTACCGTCCCAAAAGACGAGCACTTGATATAATGACGAAGGAATACAGCTGGTTTGATGAATCCAGTCTCGACCGAGCAGTGCATTATACTCGGTCTTGCAATCGACGATGAAAAAGGCCGTCATGTGGTTACGGCCGGTGATGTTTACCGCTAAAGGAAGCACACCTTTGGTCTGAGACTTGTCACCGACAAAGCTACTCATGGTTATTCCTGAAGGAATGAGTTCGTCGGTGGATCGTCGTAAGGCTTTCATTACCAAAACAGGCATGATGTTGACTGTGGCTCCACAATCAACGAAGATCTTGGAGATCGGGTAACCTTCTGTTGGAAATGTGCCTTAAAACCAATCATATGATGATACTTTACGGACATTTCACAAATTAAACTAATGTAGTTTAAATATAAAGGGCAAAAGGTTATTGTTTGAGTCGTCTCATATAAATGTTATATGCTTAAACGATAAAGTCCAAGGAATATGTGATTGGGAGAATGCAATCTAAAGAAGTTAGATTCATGAGACCATTCTTTCGTAGACACATCCTAAACGTTCCTGATCATAGGATTGCCAATTGGGCATTGACAGTCCGTTAGGATCAGTACGTGCTATGTTTTCTCTCAGGGAGAGTGACTAGTCTTGAGTCATTGGTGTGTGTGACAACAAGACAAGTACGTAGGTGCTTAATAGAGAATGAGTTCACTGAACACGATCAACGAGAAGTTCTCATACTCATGTCACATGAGAACTCATGGTTGGGATAATGCAAAGTAGTCATTTGACCTGAGGCATCATAGTTGTCTTGTGGTTAGGTACTTGATCTTTGATTATGTCAAAGTCACCCCATCCGCGGGTGTCCACGGCATCGTTGGGGTTAAGCCACTTAGCCATGGAGGCAATTAAATGCGCAACAAGGGATCTCTAACCTTCAAATCTTTTGAGGAAGAATACTCTATGATATGATTAAGAATCTATGGCCAGAGTATGAATGAGATTTAGGAATTCGTTCCAAATCACATTCAAGGTAATCATATAAGCACACGAATCACATTGGATAGTAGACATGAATAAACTATCAAACCAAACAATTTGGTCAAGAGTATTGTATTAGAGAAAGACCGTATTGCATTTGTAATCCTAAACTGAATAGGTTCTCCACCTCTTCTGATTAGCATGGGTAACCATGATATGCTGCTAGGTGTCACTCATGGTTTGTGGAAGCCCTAAACGTGTATAATCACTAAAGGGAGAATTGAAAGTAAGTTTCAATTCACAATCGATTTGAAATGGTTTTAATCGCCCACTGCCTCGCTAAAAGGAACCTAATGGATCGTACACCGTGTAAGGAGGAGATTGAAGAAACAATGGAGATGAGTAAGAATAATTAAATGGTTTAATTATTTATGGCAATGATTAATTAATATGTTAATTAATCAAACAAATAAGTTCGTTAAAGACCTCGGGATAGTTTTGGACCTTAAGGCCCAATGGGCTTCGAACGTCAAGCCCATTGACTTAAGTTGTATGACAATTTAATGAATAAAGATTCACAAGGGCCCAAAAGCCTAAATCCCTTATGTGGCCGACCATTTGATATGAATTAGGGTTTTTTGGTTCTTTAGGTCACTTAAAGAAGTGACTATATAAAGAACTTTATAGCCAAAATTCATAGGGGGTTCTTTTGGAGAAAATTGGAGAGAACATGTCTCTCCTTTTCTCTCTAGGAGGCCGACCCCCTTGGAGGGATTAGCTAGCAATCCAACTCCTCCAAGGTCACTCATTTCTTCTCCAATCTAACCTTGGTGTAGACACTTAGAGGTTCTCAATTTTGGGAACTTGGAGAACCATTTCATCCATCCAAATCCATAGATCTAAGATGCAAGGAATGAAGGCCCTCTCTTTGGGTGATTAGCCTTTGCTTTTGCAAAGAGGAATCTACAAAGGTATAATTTCTCAACTCACTTTGATTTGAGTTGAGCCTTGGTTCACCAAACTACTAGGCTTTGAATTTCATGGTTAATGTTTTGTTTTTAAGTGCATGCAAGCATGATTCCGCCTTTTAATTGTTAATTTCATGCTATAGATGTTGCTTAAATGAACATGTTTTTCACAAAATTTCCTTCACCTTCAATATGGGTCGTGACATACAACGGTTTTAAATGTTGAAGGTTAGCCGAGGAGGAACGGGGAAACAAGATGTCCAAGGCCGTTTTAAGCTTATGATCATCTTTAGTGGGCTCATCGTCAGGATTGACGAAATCAACTTGTGTTGCTTCTTCGGTGACCACATCGCCGTCCAAGAAACTTGGTTGGTGCGCGGTTTGCTGAAATTCGACAGGCAAAACATGGACCATGCTGATTTCCATATTTTCAAGAACTGAATGGCCCATTGGATCCTGGTCGTCTTCCTCCGGAGTGGAGAGGACTATATCGTTGTGCGCCGAAACATTTGCGACCAGTTCGCTGTGTGTCTCAACATGGTCAGATGTTTGAGTCACACAATCCGACGCTGTATTTTGTTGACTGTTGTCTTCAGATTTGCATACATCTGGCATCGGGTTCTGATCCTGCCGTGTCTGGCGAGCTCGTTCCTCATAGGCGATCCGGGCGTTCCTGGTGTCCAAGTAAGCGTCCAATCGTTCCACCTGTTTTATCTCATCGGCCGTCAATCCGAACAAGGAAACGGCCGAAAAGACTTCGAAATGATATCGAAGATGTTGAAGGTCCTCGAAAGAGAAAGGGAGCTCGGCTGTGTCAATGTCTGTGTAGAGATCGACCTCGAAGCCGAGAACTTTAGCTTCTCGAATATGCTGGAATCTAGCTTTCATCGCCGGATCGGTGGTTTTCTGGATGATCTGCTCGGCATCGGGGCAAGTTAATGCCAGGTCTAGAGCTTCTTGGAAAGCCTTGGGTAACCCATATAAATCATTGGCAGAATACCTCTAGTGAAACTCTTTCATATATTCCAATGATTCACCGAGGAATAGAGGATGCAGGTTTCGCCGCACTTTGACGATGGGTTCTCTTGGCGGCAACGGGGGCAGTTGGCTTTCGGCTTCTTTCTTAAATTGCTCGAAACGAGCTTTCATTTCGCCAGGCCGAAGAAGAAGTTTGATCCGCTTCTCGGCTGCTTCAATGGTAGTTTCGAAGTCTCGATTGGTTTCTTTTTTCCCTTGTAATTCAGCCATGATTGTCGGGGTTGGCCGATCATCTCCACCCCCTACCATCCCTTTCGGCTGCCATTTGGTAGCCGAAACAGGCTGGGCCACTTGACGTCGAGCCAAGCAATCTATGCGCTGACATCGACGTTTCTGAGACTTGGACAACGCGGTGTACATGCCCGTAGGAGAATTATAGCTATACCACCGTTGATCACGTGGCTCAGGCGGCTTAAAGCTTTTCGGATTCGCTGATGAACTTGAGCTACTGGAATTACGTGAATAATACTCCTCGTTATAAAATGGTGCGTCGAACTCAAGACGCCTTCTAACCGAGGTAGAATCATCCGCCTGTTGCTTAGGGCCGAGTCTTTCGAATACTCTGACGCGCTGGCCTTCACTTGGTTTCTTCGAAGATGTTTCTGAGATCGCCGACTGTTGCCGAGGCGTCGACGTTTGAGGCAGCTTTTTCTTGGGCTCGGCTAAGATAACATGTGTTTTACAATTACTGCACAAGACTACCGGCCCACTATTTTCTTCGTCACTGGATTCTGACATGGATTGAACTATTGCCGCTCCTGAGAATTCAGTAGGGAGTGCATTGGAAGATATATCAATCTTGAGCCGAGGCCGAGAATTTTTCTTGAGGATGTGTTGCATTGGCGCAAGCTCGATCTTTTCTTTCCCTTTGTTTTTGGGTAAACGGGCGTCTACCATGCCGACTGTTGCCGAAGGGAATGGGTCCGTATCGACCGTCATGCGCTTTTCAGGAAATTTTAACTTGCCTTTGTCGATCCAGCTTTGGATATCATCACGGAAAACGACACAATTGTTTGTGGCATGCTTGGTCGAGTTATGATATTTACAATATGTCTTTCCTTTAAGCTCCTCGGCCGTGGGAATATTATGCAATGGCCGAAGTTTGATGATCTTCACTGATAGCAACTGATCAAAAATTGCTTCGGCCTTTGTAATATCAAAGGTATAGACTTTTGAAGTTTTCGCTGTCCCTTCTGTCGCCGAGCGAACTTTGGCATCCTTGGAATTGATTTGAGCTAACGCCTTGCAGATATATGGTTTATCGATGACTATCTCGGCCGCGTCCACGCTGACGTACTGAGACTCTTCACCTTCTGTCGAAGCATAACTGACTGTGGGATTTTTGTAGATCGTCCCTCGGGGACGGAATTTTCGAGATCTTCTCCTCTCGGAGCAAATAGTCATATTGCTCGACATGCTGGGCTAACTCATACATATCTCGAAAGTTTGCCCCCAAAAATTTCTTTTTGTATTCCACATCGAGGCCGTTCAAAGCAAGCCTGACAAATTCGACTTCGGGTAAAGACACCCGGCACCAATTCCTGGCTGATTTGAATCTGGCAAGATAATCCATTGGTGACTCATCAGATGCCTGAGCCATCCTTGCTAATGAAGAGACTGACATCTCCATCCCTGGTCGATAAAACTGCTCGTGGAATTTCTCGACCAACTCCTCCCAGTTTTGGACGGAATTAGGAGGGAGGTTGATATACCAAGCAAATGCCGAGCCGATCAATGAGAAGTTGAACAGTCGTAACTTATGAAAATCACTATTAACATCTCCGCATTGCGCGGTGAAACGAGCCACGTGCTCCAACAAAGACAGGGACGATTCACCGGTAAAAAGGCTAAAATCTAGGATTTTGAAACCTTTCGGGTATCCGAACATTTCCACGTAGGCTGGGTACGGATGGATAAACTTAGGGAACTTCGGCCTTTTTTTCATGGCCGAGTCGATCATCCGCTGAACTTCGGTCATATCAACGGGTGTTGCTTCGACTCTCTGGTCGGATCCGTCTGACCTACTATTCGACCCTCCTCCTTTTTCTAATTCAATTGGTTTGAGCCGAGCAAGGACTGGCTCGGCCTGTACCATTGATAACGGATTATTTCTTGGTGGCAAGTGTTGGGAGAGATCGAAAGACCTGCCATCATTGACCTTACTAACCAGTATTTCGAGCAATCTGGTTTGTTGCTCATTGGAACTGCGTATCACGTCATGCAGTTTGTCAATTCCTCGACTAAACGTCTGCTCGACTGACCGATACTGCTCGTCAAGTCGTTTTCAAAGAAACGACCTTGTTGGTGGGTAAGATCCTTCACCACCATCCTCGTCACAATCCTCCACTATCCCTTCATTGAGAACGCAGGTGTTTCTGTTAGGGATTTCTAGACTGCAGAGCTGACCGCCGAGATTAACTTCCCTTTCTCGGCGAGTCGCGCTTGTGGACTCGGGTGTCACGGCGCTAAGGGGATTATGCGAATGTGGCACACTTTGTCCTATGTTCTGAACTGGCAAATTGGCTGTTGATTTTCCCATAGCTGTTTTCTTTTTTACAGATCGCGTTTCAATTGGCATGAACTTCGTAGTTTAGCACTGGGTCCCATTGGGCGTGCTAAAATGTTGACCCTAAAAACTACCAAGCCTACGTGGCGCGCAGGCCGAGTAATCTATAAGCTAACTACGTCCTTCGGTGAATGCAGGGCGTGCCAACTCGTCAGCCGAGCTCAGCCGAGGAGTAAATTTGTTGATGTTGCGTTGGGTGCGCGGCTGACTTCTACGTCTTGCGATTGCGATCGAGGAAGAAACACGTCTCGACCTCCTGGGTTCTCGAACCTGAAGACAAGGCTACTATTCTTACGAAGTTCAATATCCAATTCGGCTTCCAATGTGCCGAATGTAGTAACTCGTAACACCTCACTTCGTCGAGAAGGCTAATGAGATGACATCGACCAATAAGGATTCAGAAATCCTTCTCGACCGAGACTTGGATAGGTAATCAACCGTCCTCGCTGCAGTGATGTTGATGCCAACGGAAGATGTTGCGAGATCGGCTGATTCTACGGTGACAGAGCTATCTATGCCGACTTAAGATATCACCGGTTGCTTTCACAGTGCTGTTGATGCCAACGGAAGATGTGTCAGCGAAAAGAGAATAAAAATCTCAAAGTTGTTGAGAGAGTTTGCGCAGGGCAATTGTGTGTTGAATTGGAGAGACCTGAATGATGCACAGCCTCCTCTATTTATAGCACTGGATACCTTTGAAGTCGAGTCAAAACCCTACTCGAACTAGGTATTCTTCTCCGGATCAAACACCCACTCGACCAGTCCTATTTTTACTAGGATTGTGAACCTAGTCCTTTATTGAGCCGGATTCACTTCCGTGTTATTACTCTTGCCGAGACTCCTTTTCGCGTTAGGACTCGACTCGTAAATGTAATATGACCTAGCCGACCTAGGTTTAGAAGCCCACGTACTAAACGATCCAGGGTCCCCTTGTCGCCAGGTCTTCCGGGCCGAGAATGGTTCTATACTCGGCCCAAACTAATAGTTTGGGCCCAAACACAATCTTACAGCCCTCCTAATCTCCGGCCTAGAACGATCCCTACTTACACATACTACAACTACCAAAAAGAGGGTTTAAGTTTGTGTGCTATTTTATATCACATCATAGTCTAATCAGGATGTTAGATGCAGTCATAAACTAAACAAAATGATTATATATATATATATATATATATTTTTTTTTTTTTTTTTTTTTTTGTGGTTAGTTAGAATTATAACTAATCATTACATTTTTTTTTTTTGTGGCCTACCTTAGTAGTTGGCTTCCGAATTAAATTTTCAAGATGTTACACTCCACAGTTCTCCTGATTTGGTTAGGGTTTTCCATCCATTCTTCGCTGTCATTCTTTATGTTAACGATCTTGTTTTGTCGTCTTTTTTGCAAGTTGATTGATGGAAGAACGCCGAATTAGCATCTCTTGCTTGTAGCCACTTTATTATTGATGTTTGTTGCCAAAATTTTTCCTTATGTTCCCTTAATCTGTCAATTTGAACCGATAAGGAATTAATTTGCGTAGTATTTTCACCCCAATTTTTCTGAAGCTCATCTAGTTTTCGAACCAGTTCATCAATTTCTTCTCTTCTTCCCCTGAATTTCCTCTTTCTCCAATCCTTCAAGTTCCCATGGCAAGCATTGAGCTTTTTATGCCATTTAATTAACCAATTGCCCTCATAATCAACCTTCCAACAATTCTTTATAATTTCCTTGCATTCTTTCTCTTTAGACAAAAATGCTTCAAATTTGAAAAAAAAAATTCCTCTCCCAACTTGTGGTTCTTAGGTTACTAGAATTGGACAATGATCTGATCCCAAAACCGTGCAATGAGTAACCACCGCATTCGGCCAGCACTCTTACCATTTTGTTGTGGAAAAAACTGGGCCTTCCATGTGATTTAGGAATCTTTGTACTATTTTTTTAGGGATGCTGGGTTCTTTCAGCAATTCTTCCATCTATTTACTTCTTTTTTTCTTAAATGAATCTCTATAAAATTCTCATAATTAAATAAAAAAGTTTTAGAAACCCAAAGAAAGTGGCCAAAACACGTTTCGGCGTTGAATTGGGTTGGAAAAAACCAAATTTTGGCCCAAAAGAGTGGTCCAAAACACAGTGGTAATTACTATTACCATGCCAACCGAACTATTTGGCATGCCAAAATTTCAATATACCGAAAGTTTGACACGGTTATGGTAATAGATTTTGCCATACCAAAAGTTTGGTATAGTAATTGGTACATCGTACCAATACCACCGCTAGCTGCCATGGCCTTCTCTTCTATCTTGCAACTCCATTCTTTCAATATTGACTGTATCTTGGAGGTACTCCCGTAATCCTCCCTGCTCTATGGGCACCTCTTGTAAATTTTCCTCTGACAACAACAATCTTTCAGCTTCCAGACATCTTTCTCGTTGACCTTGTCTGTTGAATCTGTCTCTCCCACACCTTCCTCGTGAGTAACTTCATTTCCCTTTCCTAGCCTTCTTTTGTGGGGGTTGAAAAATACACTTATTCTTCCTCTCTGTTCCTCTTTTTAGACCCATTCTTGCAAATATACTCAGATTTTCAATGTGTGCTTGCTCTTCTATACTTTTGCGCCATTCTTGTCAGGTGGAAAATTTTAAGCCAAGTACCATGGGTGATTGGAAATATAATTGGTCTAAAAGAACATTCAGAGATACCATGACCAATCTAACCATAACCATAACAAAAGTCTTGTAATCTTTCATGTCTAAATTCAATCCAACTATCTCTATCATTGGAACGAGGCAACCGAACTCCTGCAATCAGAGGCTTCATGACCACCCATGTTACTTGGCTTAAAATCTTTGTTGTCATCTCCTCATCTCTAACAGTAATAATAAAAGTGTTATTCTTTACCCATGTTACCTGAATCTCACCCAGGTCTCTCCGTGTCGATCTCAGGACATTTCTTATCCCCCCACTTATTGAGGGGTTTATCCACCAATACAGCACCAACAAGTTTCACACCTTGTTCCATACTGGACAACTCCAAGGATTCCTCCAGATGAACCACTAAGTCGTCCACTTCTGCAAGTTGATAAGTTTTCTTTTTTTCTATGCTCCATCAAACTCTTTGGGAACTCTTAAGATTCTCCAAGTAATTGCAGAACTTTTCGTTTTCAGGGAGCTTGGCTATAAACAACGATATTGAGGAAAAGGAGATCTGATGGTAGTACTTTTACACTGTGTTTGGATGAAGAAATTTAAGATTACTAAGAAATTTTAAAATGACGGAAATTTAAATGATGGAAGTTTATTCTATAGAATTTGTGAATTTTCTTGTTTGGGTAACCTAAAAGAACAATGGAATTGAATACAGAATTTGTTGTTTTTAAACTCTCAATCATAAAAATTGGAAAATGACACCTATTTACATGAAATTTAAACTTAGGAATTTGAGGTCTCAAATTCCAAGTTTGTTTCCATGCGGAAATTCTAAATTTCTATATTTATGAATCCAAACAAGGGAATTGGTGCATGTCAATTTATAAATTCTGTTTTTAATTCAAATTCCAAGTTTATTTCCCTCGTCCAAACATAGTATTAAGTTTGCCTTTTGTACAAAGTTAATGGAATTTGAAAGATGGTTTGGTTGGTCTATACAAGGAATCATTGGCGGTTGGGAGTAATGGCTCACCATTACTTCAGCCATCAATGAATGGGAACAAAAATAAATTGGGCTACATACTTTAATGAGACAAGACGTCAAATAGTTAAGGGTACAACCGTAAAATTCGATCCCAAGGAACTAGCTTACTTGATTTCAACGATACAGAGAGCCAATCTGGATTAAAATATGAACCAGATGAAAGCAGAATCAATTATCTCTCACATCGGATGAAGCACTCTCACAATGGAGATAAGTTAGAGATTAATGGAAATTTCCTTACGTATTTGGCCATCAACAAATGATATTGTTTAGAAGGTTAATTTATGGAGTACAAATCGTCTCCAGATCTAAAAAAACTAAGCATGAGGATCAAATGATTCAAGCCGTTGAAATTTGATCCAACGGCTATAATTATTATAACTTTTAGAGAGCCCCCTGTTTGTAGCCTTTTGATCAAATTTCAATGGCCCAGATCATTTAATCCTTAGGCTCAGTTTTTTTAGATCCGGAGAGGATCTGTACTTAATTTATGGGAGATGATAAAATCACGCTCTTTTTAGGAACTCACACATTCTTATTCAATTCTGACCCAGAACAAAGAATCCTAGTGACTTCGCTAGATGACTATGCTTGTTCCGCAAGACACATGATGTGATCCAGAAATTGACATAATCAAATCCTTTAAGTCTTGGAGTTCCTACAATCTAGGATTTGGCGTTCGGCGCAAGTAATCATAACTCCTAAGATGATGCAATATCTACTTCTAGATATCCTCTAGAATTCATCCGGCTTAGAACGAGGATTCTATCCTAAAAAGGTCTCTCTCCCAACGGTATAAATAAACCCATCTAAGGTTCATCTATGGTAATGCAATCTAAATACTTCAATTCTATTGCCCACTACAGAGAGTATAAAATCATTCACTAACTTGACCGTTGAATAGCCTTTGGCCGGCACACACCCCCTTCCCACGGTCTTAGGCTTGCTTATAGTTGTTTACTATTTTGTAGGTTGCTCGAGTTTGTACTCAACCACCACTTACAGAGGTGCGCAAATTTAGTTCTCACACTCGAGACAATCCCGACATGAATTTCGAGGAAATAAAAGGAAAATTGGTACAAAGAGTTGTTTGGAGAAAGTGTGAGAGAGAAGAAATTATTGATACGGTAAGGTTGTTTTTTTCTGGTGGAGCTATGGAATGGAAGTCGATACCAGCACATTGATGTGTACGTGTGGGTATTTTAGCAGCATCAACTCAAGTTGACGGAAAGATAGAGACTCAAGTAGCAATAGCTTGATTTGGGACTTGTAAGAGTCTAAAAATGAGAGTCAAGAGACTCGTGAGGCGAAGAGGTAGAGAGATAGAGATTGTGGGAGATAGGCCCAACATAGGATCCAACGATTGAGATTTAATCTCACAAGACCCAACAGTTGAAACGATCAGGTCTAGGTACCCGTTTAACATGATTTTTGGACCCGCCTCATATTGCCTGGACCAGCCTCAACTCGCGGGTTTAAGGACCCATTTTCCCACCCCTCATCCTAACGTATATCAATGATGATGATGAATCAAATATAAGAAAAAATGGCTAGTAGCAGGTTTGGGCATTTTTCTAGTCAAACTGACCAAACCACCCAACCCACTCATAATTGACGCTTGAAATATGATATAGCTCCATTGTAGTTATTTTGTACCCGTCGAAACCCAACTCATGTTAGATTATTAAGTTTGTTGAAAGTAGTGGTTCTATCCACTACGTAAACTTAGGATTGTTCATGTAAGCAGTTTTAACTGCATGGCTAAATAAGCCCTAGTTTTTAGGGATCAGTAGAAGTTGGTTTCTTTCAGACTTAGTCATTTACCATGTTTAGGTTAGTGTTTAACGTGGGTTGCATTTTTACCTTTCAGTTATGTAAGGCTTATATATAGCCGGTTTGCTTTTGATAAATGTTAAGCGATTTTCCTCCCAGTTTGCAAAGATCTCATTCGATAAACACTTGGTTCTAACATTTGGTATCAGAGCCCTAACCTGGGGCTCTTGATCGAAGCTTGAGAGATAGTAATCTTTTGAGTGAAGAGGTACGAGAATATGGCAGGAGAAGGAAGTGGCTTTGTGCAAGCATCCATTCCAAAACTGGATGGGCATTATGACCACTGGGCGATGCTTATGGAAAACTTCCTACGTTCAAAGGAATATTGGAGTCTTGTGGAGCATGGAATCCCTGCAGCAGCAGAATGAGCTCAATCCTCGGTGGGGCAACGGAAAGTGCTCGAAGATCAAAAGTTGAAGGATCTAAAGGCTAAGAACTACTTGTTTCAAGCAATTGATCGAGCTGTTTTGGAAACAATCTTGAACAAGGATACGGCTAGGGAGATTTGGGATTCGTTGAAGCAGAAGTATCAAGGGACTGCTCGAGTCAAGCGAGCACAGTTGCAGGCACTTCGAAAGGAGTTTGAGATGCTTCACATGAAGACAGGAGAAACTGTGAATGAGTTTTTTGGTCGGACTCTGACCATAGCCAACAAGAGAATGATCAATGGTGACAAATTGACAGATGTAGAAGTCATTGAGAAGATCTTGAGATCGATGACTCCTAAATATGACTATGTGGTTTGTTCAATTGAGGAATCCAAAGATTTAGACATTCTCTCAATTGATGAACTGCAAAGCAGTTTGCTAGTGCATGAGCAGCGGATGATTGGACATATTGTGGAGGAGCAAGCATTAAAGGTGGCCTATGAAGAGAATTTTGGAGGAAGAGGACGTGGTCGAGGAAGCTATCGTGGAAGAGGTAGAGGAAGAGGTCGACAAAACTTCGACAAGTCAACGATTGAGTGCTATAATTGTCATGAATTAAGGCACTATCAGTATGAGTGTCCTAAGAAAGACAAGGAAGCAAAGGCCAACTATGTAGAAGCTAGTGAAGAAATGTTGCTAATGGCGTACACGGATACGCAGGAGATCAAAGAAGACATTTGGTTCATCGACTCGGGTTGCAGCAATCATATGTGTGGTAAGAAAGAGGTATTTTCTGATTTTGATGGAAGTTTTAGAGAAACTGTGAAACTAGGGAACAATACTAGTATGACTGTTTTGGGAAAAGGAAACATTCGACTACAAGTGAATGGAATGACTCAGGTGATCACGGGAGTTTTCTATGTGCCTGCTTTAAAGAATAATCTTCTAAGTATTGGTCAACTTCAGGAGAGAGGTCTGTTTATTCTCATTCAACACGGGAGGTGCAAGATCTATCATCCTGAAAGAGGACTGATCATGGAAACCGTTATGGCTGCAAACCGTATGTTCATTCTTGTTGCTCAGTATCAACTCAATGTCCAGGCAAGTTTCAATGTTCTCACAGATGATCCAGTTCAGTTGTGGCATTGCCGATATGGGCACTTGAGTCTTGGTGGCTTAAAGACTCTACAACAGAAGCAGATGGTGAGTGGACTACCTCAGATAAAGGACTCGTCAAGAGTATGCGAGAATTGCTTGGTAGGCAAGCAATCGAGAGATCCTTTTTCCAAAAAGGAGTACTTGGAGGGCTTGTCAAATTCTACAACTCGTTCATGCAGATATATGTGGACCAATAAAGCCTACATCCAATAGTAAGAAGAGGTATCTACTCACCTTTATAGATGCTTTCAGTCGTAAGACTTGGATCTATTTTTTAATTGAGAAGTCAGAAGTCTTTCGAACCTTTAAAGCTTTCAAAAGTCTTGTGGAGAAAGAAACTGATGCAAGTATTAGAAGTTTGTGCATGGATCGTGGAGGGGAGTTTACATCTCACGAGTTTGTTGAGTTTTGTGTTGAGAATGGGATCCAACGACAATTGACAGCAGCTTACACCCCGCAGCAAAATGGAGTAGCTGAGCGTAAGAATCAGACCATCATGAACATGGTTCGAAGCTTATTAACCGAGAAGAAGATGCCAAAGACTTTTTGGCCTGAGGCAGCAAACTGGACAGTTCATGTGCTCAACAGGAGTCCCACATTTGCAGTAAAAAACAAAACACCCGAGGAGGCATGAAGTGGTAAGATACCATCAGTAAGTTATTTCAGGGTTTTTGGATGTATTTCATACGTACATATTCCAGATAACAAGAGAACCAAGCTAGATGATAAAAGTATGAAGTGTGTGCTGCTTGGAGTCAGCGAAAGATCGAAGGCCTATCGACTATTTGATCCAATCTCACAGAGGATCATAATCAGTCGTGATGTGAGATTTGATGAGAATAGTAGTTGGGATTGGGATGAGCTTCATCATGAAGCTGTCATAGCAGATTTGGAATGGGATGATGATGAAGATAAAGCAATTGAAGCTGATGAAGTTAATAGTCAGGGAGAAGATGAAGATGGATCCGATGGAAATGAAAATGACACAAGCAACAATAGTGGATCAGATGAAGTCTCAGAAGCAAGTTTATCAAGTCCAAAAGAAAGAAGGCCTAGGGCTCCGCCGGTGTGGATGGGAGATTACGTGACGGGAGAGGGATTATCTGAAGAAAAAGACATGGTGCACTTGGCTCTTTTAGCAGACAGTGATCCAATGCATTACAATGAAGCTGTGAAGAGTGCTAAATGGAGGAAAGCTATGGATGTCGAAATAGCAGCTATCGAGAGGAACAACACTTGGGAATTGACAGATTTACCTTAATGTGGAAAGATGATCGGAGTCAAATGGGTTTACAAGACTAAACTGAATGAGAATGGAGAGGTGGACAAGTACAAAGCTCGGCTTGTGGCTAAAGGGTATGCTCAAGAATATGGGGTCGACTATGCTGAAGTATTTGCTCCTGTGGCTAGATTAGATACCATTCGGGTTGTAATTGCACTTGTTGCGCAAAGGGAATGGACAATTCATCAATTGGACGTGAAAAGTGCCTTCTTACATGGAGAAATTAATGAAGAAGTGTTTGTAGAACAACCACCTGGGTATGTGCAGAGAGGTAAGGAGCATAAAGTTTACAAATTAAGGAAAGCTTTATATGGACTTAAACAAGCCCTTCGTGCTTGGTATAGTCGTATAGAAGCTTATTTCTTGAAGGAAGAGTTTGTCAAGTGTCCCTATGAACACACTTTGTTCATCAAAACTGGAGATGGAGGTAAAATACTCATTGTTTGTCTTTACGTTGATGATCTCATTTATACTGGCAATGATGAATGCATGTTCACTAAGTTTAAGCAGTCGATGATGAATGAATTTGAAATGACCGATCTTGGTAAGATGAGGTACTTCCTTGGAATTGAAGTATTGCAGCAGGTAGATGGAATATTTATCTGCCAAAAAAAATATGCTCATGAAGTGTTGGAAAGATTTAAAATGGAAAACTGCAATCCAGTGCACAATCCTATTGTTCCAGGTACCAAGTTAACGAAGGATGTGACTGGTGAGAAGGTCGACAACACTTTCTACAAACAGATTGTGGGGAGCCTCATGTATCTCACAGCCACTCGGCCTGACACTGTGTTCGTGGTAAGCTTAATCAGCAGATTTATGGAGTGTCCAACAGAAATGCATTTGGCAGCGACAAAAAAGGTTTTGAGGTATTTAAAAGGCACGATCAGCCTTGGAATTCTTTACAAAAAGGGAGGACATGTTGAGCTCAGAGGCTACTCAGATAGTGATTATGCAGGTGACTTAGATGATAGAAAGAGCACATCGGGGTATTTGTTCATGTTAAGTTCAGGAGCTGTGTGTTGGTCTTCCAAGAAGCAACCTGTGGTTACGTTATCAACAACTGAAGCCGAATTCATAGCAGCAGCTTCATGTACTTGTCAGACAATTTGGTTGAGAAGGATAATGAAGGAGTTAGGTCAAGCTCAGCAAGACTCTACAACGATTTGTTGTGACAATAGCTCAGCAATAAAGCTCTCCAGGAATCATGTAATGCATGGTCGAAGCAAACACATAGATGTACGTTTCCACTTTCTTCGTGATCTGACTAAGGATGAAATTGTGCAGCTAGTTCATTGCAACACTCAAGAACAAATAGCAGACATATTAACCAAGCCTTTGAAGACTGATGCCTTTCTGAAGATGCGTGAGCTTATGGGAGTGTGTATGGAACCAGGTATAAACTGATTGCTTAGTAATCAGTTTAAGGGAGGATGTTAGATTATTAAGTTTGTTGAAAGTAGTGGTTCTATCCACTACGTAAACTTAGGATTGTTCATGTAAGCAGTTTTAACTGCATGGCTAAATAAGCCCTAGTTTTAAGGGATCAGTAGAAGTTGGTTTCTTTCAGACTTAGTCATTTACCACGTTTAGGTTAGTGTTTAACGTGGGTTGCATTTTTACCTTTCAGTTATGTAAGGCTTATATATAGCCGGTTTGCTTTTGATAAATGTTAAGCGATTTTCCTCCCAGTTTGCAAAGATCTCATTCGATAAACACTTGGTTCTAACAACTCACGAGTCTAATGTAATTCAATAATAATTTGCTTGCTAGTCTGGTGCTCTTGTCAGCCAATACAAAAATACTACAAACATGATGTGATATCTTTCTCCTAATCCCAAATTTGAATCTGTTTCTTGTTCGAGGTTTTCATCACCATAGCCACCCACCAAGCAAGTTCAAAGTTTAATCTCCACTCTTCAATCTCTTTGGCCTAAAGGCGAAATTCCATTTTCTACAAACTTGCGTACCCGCTCAACCCAACCCACAAATTAGTTAACTTGGGTGGGTAGGTGTTGCGGTTGTTTCGGACGGCTGCAGTTTCAATAATTATAAATCTGAGCTCTTCAGGTTGGCCAACTAGTAGGAGCCCAACTCCGTTCAATCTACCTGATGCCCACACCTTTCTAATAGATGAATTTTGTTTGAGAATATGTGATATCCCATCCTGAATTTTGTGATTTATTTTATTATTAAAGTATTTCAAAATTTTAATTAAAGTTAGTTCATTAAATTCTCCATTTTGAGAAAAGTGAAGTTAAGGGTATTTTAGTGATTTTATATTTTATTCGACCTTTTTGGTCAACTACTAAGTTGTTATCTAGGGCACGATCCCACAAACGTGTAGGCATAAACGGATCCCAATTCTAAGTTAGAGTGAAGAAGTTAATGACATTTGAACTTGGGGGGCATTTTAGTAGTTTGCCCAAGGTCTATAAATAGGGGATTTCTAGAACTTTCAAAAGCTTTCCAAAAGGAGAAAGCCTCTACTGACCTGTTTTAGGGGCGATCGGGTCTTCGACCCAATTGTTTGACCATGTTGTTTCTCCTTCATCCGACCTCCGTTTTGGTGATCTTGGTGTCTATGAAAAGCTCCCCCCCTATGTTGGACTCCCGCCATGCGTCGTATCCTCAAATCTTCACACATGCATAAGTTACATCTCTATGTTGGACTCATGCCATGCAAAGCGTGTTCTTTAGGGAAGTTGAATACTCAACCCTCATATACAAAGATTATTCATGACCCCCCTAAATTTCTTCAGATGATTCAAGGGGACATTTGTGGACCTATCCAACCAACCTGCAGACCATTTAGATACTTTATGGTGTTGGTTGATGCATCGACAAGATGGTCACATGTTTCCTTGTTGTCCACAAGTAACGCCGCGTTTGCTAAACTCCTAGCTCAAATCATTAAGCTAAGGGCTCATCACCCTGATTATCTGATCAAGTCGATTCAACTAGATAATGCTGGAGAGTTTACATCACAGACTTTTGACGATTATTGCATGTCAGTAGGGATTGATGTGGAACATCTTGTGCCCCATGTTCACACCCAAAACGGCCTGGCATAAGCTTTCATAAAGCGTCTTCAATTGATAGCTCGGACTTTGGTTATGAGAACCAAACTGCCGATATCTGCCTGAGGCTATGCAATATTGCACGCATCTATGTTGGTCCGCCTGAGGCCCACTGCTACCTAACCACATTCACCGTTACAGTTGGTCAATGGATACGAGCCTGACGTCTCGCATTTACGGGTGTTTGGGTGCGCCATTTATGTGCCAATAGCGCCGCCGCTACATACCAAAATGGGTGCCCAGAGAAAAATGGGAATCTATGTCGGTTATGATTCGCCATCAATTGTTCGATACTTAGAACCCTTGACAGGAGATCTCTTTATCGCACGTTTTGCAGATTGTCACTTTGATGAGACATTATTCCCGTCGTTAGGGGGAGATAAGCATGCTAACGTTCCTGTAAAACGCCGCGAATTTTCGTGGTATGCTCCCACTATGTCTCATTTAGATCTCCGCACTGCCCAGTCTGAAACTGAGGTGCGTCGAATTATAGATCTTCAGAGCATTGCTCAAAGCATGCCGGATGCTTTTAATGATCTAGCAAAGGTGACAAGATCACATATACCCGCTGCAAACACACCTGCAAGGATAGATGTACCCCGCGTACATCAACAACCCGTCTGGGAAGGCCGGACTGTCCCCAAAGATGGGGAGGCCGTACCTTCCACGCGGCAAGGTACATTGGTGGCTAGCCAATCATCTGCTCCGACCCTGAAGCGTGGCAGACCCCTTGGTTCAAAGGATTCACAACCTCAGAAGAGGAAAATGGCACCAACTAGTGACCCTAGTTTGAATCCGACCATCGCTCACTCATCCGTTCCAACGCATGAAGTTATTCTAGATTACCATGATGTTTCAGACGAAACATGCCGGCCTCCTGAGAATCGCGAGATTTCGGTCCACTGCACAGTATTGGATGAGGTTTAGAATAGTATTGGTCCACTACATTTCAGAAGCTCGTCCAAGGAATCGGTATGCGTAAATTATCTGAGTTGAATTGCTTGTAGTTCTCTTATTTAGAAGTTATGTCTAACTCAGGGGAAGTATCTAGAAGCATACTCACATGATCCTAATGTACTCTTTTTCCTACGATTAGAAGCATTTTTCCCACTGGGTTTTTGCTACCTAACGAGGTTTTAATGAGGCACCCATTCTGGGATGATCATACTCCATTGAGTTCACTGCCTTCGTCCAGTTTAACGTTCATTTTTAGACATTATGCATACTTCTCACTTTTCTCCTTAGTCTATGGGTTTTACCATAACAATGTTTTGTGAGTTTTACTACAAATGCATACTTCAAATAAATTTGAGACTCGCGATCACCTGTTGTGCCGATGACTTCATCAACTGTTCTACCTTATCTGCTGAAGATCTGATGCGATGGTTTGTTGAGTATTTACACACTGAAGGGGGAGTGTTGCAGTCATATTTAGAATAGGAATGTAATTGTAAATCCTAGGGAATCTGGGAATGTATCTTATATTCCTATTAGGATTAGATTACTTATTAAATGTTGTAATCCTAAAGGGAAATGTTTTACCCTTCCTACTACTATAAATAGAGGCACAATGGGGTGAATCAAACACACCTCACAATTAAATCAATCTCTCTTCCTTCTAATAGTGGTCAACCTCATATCTCTCTCTAAACCCTAGATCGTTCAATCAAATAGGCCTACAACAATTCCAAAATAATTATCTTGCACATTTTTTTCAAAAGGGACTTGCAGTTGGTCAAGCCCCAGCAGTCCACTCTTTTAGATGCCAGAAAAACTCACAGAGACATTTCAACCTCTTCCTGGTCACCATTCATTTTCACTAATTGGATAACTATTTCATTTTCAGTTTTTTTTTTTACTTTTCCAAAATCTGAAACTTAATCTTATTTGGTAACCACTTTTAGTTTACAGAAAAATGAAAACTAAAAACTCGAGGCCAAATTTTGAAAATTAAAAAAAAAAAATTCAATTTTAAGATTTTTGAAAACAAAAAATAGTTACCAAAAAAGTGAAAGCTGAAAATCAAAAACAAAAAATGAATAGTTATCAAACGAGCTTTAAATGTTATAAAATAATTGTGATTATTTGTAGGTGTTTGCTTACAAGTGTTTAAGAAAAAAAAATTTAACAACACTAATAAAATAATAATCTACGAAAATTCTATAATGCAACGGTATATAAGATGCAACTCATCATTGTATTGGTTGACTGGATTTTGACAGTCTCAATCTTACTATTCAAACATTTGGGGCATCCTATGTACCAGTAAAAATACACGTAAGCTTTTATACTCCCTTCTCTGCTTTATTTATCTTATTCAAATTGAATTGAATTGAATTTGTGGTTTCAAATTGAATTGAATTTGTGGTTTCAAATTGAATTGAATACATTGTTTGCTTATTCAGACTGAGGAAACTTGTTTTGAAAAAAAAAAAAAAAATTGATGAAACTTGTGTTCATCGTTTCATAAAGAATGCCAGGATCGATTGTGCGTGGAGCTGATATTGGCCGTTGATGCTTTGCAGGAATCCACAAGAAATTAAAGGTTAAGACCTATAAGCGCGACTAATCCTAACACTACTTTCGTATATTGGTCACATGGCATCACCATCACCATTCCCATTATATCAGCCATATTACAAGTGAACAGCAAAGACAAAATAATCAAGAAAATGGACAAGGAGAAAAACCTGAAGCCAAGTTTAACCAACTTATTCAGCAAAATCTGCAACTCGCTGATTCACCTGTGGAATCATTTAGGCTGCACCAGGTAGGATGCCCATATATCATCTGCAGGTGGCGGGGGTTGAACCCAATGTCCTGGTATGCGGCTGCACCAAATTTAACCGAATCACAAACTTCATTCTCAAAATCAAGCTATTTATTGGGCATAAATAATGTTGGAGAGACCATACAATGTGTGATGGAACGGATAGCAGATTCAAAACTTGACAAGAAGAAAAAAACTTCCAAAGGTTAATCATATAGCGCCTCGTGTTAAAGTGAGAAATGGGTAGCAAGAAAGAATTGGTGCTCACCTTCCTCCTGGTCTTATATAGGCATCCCATGTTCTTCTCACCTGTATGCAATATAATCTCCATTATGATCCGAGCCAGTTAAGCAAACAAATTTGATGTCGAAAAAATTATAAGTGGCCCCTGAATAGGTAATCCTAGATATTGCATGAATTCATTTGGAGGCGGGAAATATACAAAACTCTTTGTACTGGTGCTTCAAGTTACCTCAATAAGCGTGCCCATATCGGTGTTGCTGCCATGATAGTAGTGATAAAATTCAATAGGTAAGTTTGCCACAGCATCATAAGCTCCGCTATGTCCTTCTCCCTGCGAAACTTGTTTCCCGTAATCCTTGTTAGTGACTGAAGTAGAGGTCCCTGCATTAGTGCTTGGAGTTGTCTGGTCTTTACTCTCCTTTGTCTCGTCTCTATCGCTGCTTTCATCCTTGGAGTCAGGTCTGACATTCTCGGTTATTTTCCTGGACTGCTCAACAGTTGCTATGGCATCCTTAGCAGTGTCCATATCAGCTGCCAAGATAACTTGTTGCTCCTCTTCCTCAACTGCAGCCCGTACTTTTTCAAGAAATTTATCATCCTCCTCTGGGAGAAAATGACCTACATAGATAAATATGCAGAGATACGAGTTACAGAAATACAGTGAGACTATGATAATGCTGCTGATGATGATGATAATGCGCGTGTTAAAAATATTTGGTTGTACTTGGATGTATATATATACACTAACAAAGACGCACATAACAAGACACACAGCATCAATATAAACACATCGAAAAACATAGTGTCACAGGCACCCTTGATGATGATGCATAATAACAGAACTTCATTACTAACATATCTACCTACACAATACAAGACACAATGGCAGTCCGAAATAGAAAAACTAAAAATACAGCAAACCTTGTTTCTTCAATTTTTCAATCCTGATGGAACGCAACTGTTGCAATTTCTCTACAATCAATACCGTCTCAAGCTGAAATATGTAATCAATTGTATTTGTTTAAAACCCAAAGGGCAGAACATTACACAACACGAAAATTCAAGTCGAACATGATTATCACCTCGGATTCTAGTCTCTTTCTCTCTTCTTTTGCTTTAAGCTTTGCAATTTTCTTCATATCCTCCATCTGAAAAACCCACAAGCCATGCCTCCATTACTAATAAACAGAAGTTAAGATTGCCTGAAGTAAAAAGGAGCTCAAACCTTGCGTTTGGCAATATCTTTGGCAATTTCCCTAGCTCTCCACTCATCAGCTTCTCGATCAGCTTCCTCGAACCTCTCACGCTCCTAAACACCATCATACCAAATCAAATGTAAGTAATATAAATCAAAACAACTTTTGACATCCCAAATCGAAATTCAAACACAACAGTCTACCTCTGCAATCATTTCCGCAATGCGCTTCCTCTTCGCTTTCCTCCACCGTTTATTCCTCTTCGTCTTGCACATCTTATTCGCTAACCGCACCACCGCAGACTTCTCCTCCCACGGACACATTTCATGCGTGATCATCCTAAACGGTTCCAGCTCAACTTGCAGTTTCGCCATCAAAGCATTCGCAGCTTCCAGTGAGAGCGTCACTTGAGACTCCACATTTACCCTCCTTTCTTTCAAATACTCCGAAAACCCACCAACGGAAGCTTCACCATCGTCGGACCCTTTACCGTCTTTGATCAATTGCAGCATCTGAAGCTCTTTCTGCCTACAACAATTCATTCAAATCGCAATTCAAAAATTAACAGAAGTTGCAGAAAGTTCAGAAGCAAAATGGAATTGGAATTTTCAATAGTTCGATTTCGTACATTGCTTTTGCGAGACTCAGAGTGTCCTGCAAGTTCTTGAGCCGATCACTGACGTTCGTGGTTTCCCAGAAGGAGCTCGACATTGGCGGGTTGGGCGGCACCACCGGAGGCCACGGAGGGCGGGGCGCCTGTGGTTGGTACGGAATTGGGTTCATGGCTATCGAAGTTGGCCGAGAAGGAAACCCTAGAGATTGAAACTGGGGACTGATTCCGAAACACCCTACCGAACGGGAGGCGAAGATTTAACCAGTTCGCGCCGTAGAGTATAGACTAGAAAACGGTGCCGAGCTGCTGGGTGATTAAAAATTGTAATAAACATTATGTTTCAAAGATATAAAATATCGAAAATTAATATTATTTACATAAAGAAAGATTACGAATTCACTTTTGGAAGGAGATGAGTAGTGAAATTAAGGAGTGTAGTCAATTTGAATATTAGAAAATTTTAATAGGCTATTTTTAAAATGGCAAATTTTAAAGAATTTTAATAAAATTTACAATCACTGTTCTAAAAATCCCCGCCTAGCGCCGCCTAGGCGCTAGGCGGCTGGTCACCGCCCCGATTAATGCCTAGGCGTTTGAAAATTAATAAATGGCGCCTAGACCAGTTGAGGCGCCCGCCTAGGCCGCCTAGCCCGCCCAGAACCGCCTAGGCACCTGCTTAGGTTGCGACTCACTTTGATAGAAAATAAATAACTTTCAATTTGCATTTAATTTTTTTCAATAAATTGTAATAGACTTGTTGAATACTTAAATGGGCACACCTATATGCTTGTTCCCCATGTTTTCATTATGTTCCAATACTTTATAATACATATGTCATTCTATTTTGTAGTTTATGATGAAATTATATATATTTTAAGTATAAACAGACATTTAGTTACACGAAATATAATGGATTTACTTAAATCCGCCTAGGCGCCCGCCTAGACCCCGCCTAGCCGCCTAGGCGCTAGGCCCCAGCCCGCCGCCCGACTAGCGCCTAGCGTCTTTTAGAACCTTGTTTACAATCTTATATGGATTTTGATAGATTTATATGAATTTTTTACTCACTGTATTAAAACCCCTCACTGATATTGAAATTAAACAAAACCATGCCCTGATTTGGAAACCTGAAATCGACCTCATATCTTAATTTTGAGTTTCGCCGATATTCCGACGGAAATAGCTTGCCGGAATGAAAACCAAAACCCTAACTGCTTAACACTTGAAATCGTAGAAATCGATTGAGGGTTCAAGGTTTCTTGCCATTTTTACGTTTCAAAAGAGTAAATCGGTTTGTTGGTTTTTTTATGATCTAATTTGGTCATATATTTTAATGAGCGATAACACTACAAGCAGTCAGGATGGCCGAGTGGTCTAAGGCGCCAGACTCAAGTTCTGGTCTTCGAAAGAGGGCGTGGGTTCAAATCCCACTTCTGACATTTCCTTTTGCCATTTTTTTTTCAATTTTTCTAACTTTTACTCCATTTTTCTAATTTTGATCTCACTGTTTGAATTATACCACCCAAAATTTGATACTTCAAACTTAAAATTGGCATGACGAGACGAATTAATTCTAAGCTATATATGATGACCGCACCCCAAAAGAAGGTCAAAGTTGAAGAAATTGAGTAGAAGTGAGATGTTGTCAACGCATTGAAACAAGACGTTCTAACCAAACTTACATTACAACATGTACAAGATATGCTAAGGATTTTTCATTGAAGATAACTTGAACATCGGTGTGGCATAAGACGAATTGTAAATAAGGAAGAGCGGTTTGTACATTCAAAGGCGAATTGTAAAAGTTCATGTCTAAAGTCCGATTCATCGTGCACGCGTCTATGTCTAGGACTGAAATCGAAAATGTAACTCACTACATTCAAAGTATGATGAATAAATTGTGTCAAATTGAGAGGTAGAAGATGGATTACATGTTACGGTCCCCACAAAATGATACGATTAGTGGAGGTACATTTCCTTCGTGTCCAATCTCTTCTAATCGCTTCTAAATGAAAAATCATTCACCTCTGGCTTCAACATACTTTGAACTTATGAAGTATCCAATCCAAAGGAACCCTAAACTCTTTGGCCACTATACCACAAATGGTATGGATATGGTTTCCAATAATCCATATCAAGAAGCCTGAAATAAACTCAGATATTCAACTTAGACTTCAAATTGTTTGTCCTTCATCAGAAGGAAGAAAGCGGATGATTATCGATTAGAGTAGGCCTGTGGAACACAGATAACTTACTGGATTCAGCATATGCACTGGTGGAAGAAAGGGAATACTCGAGAAAATCCGAAATAAAAGCTTACTGAACTGGTTTAAATCTCATGATATCTATGAAATTCACGAAAAAAAAATCGACAAATCAATGGAAATAGATGCTCTTCAAAACTTGTATTGAGATCCAACATGATATGAAGCTGAAAATGAAACCGTGTGTTACGGAGGTTTAGTTTAAACATAGAAAACATATAAATCAAACATATAAATCAAATATCAGAAAAAGACTGCCAAAAATAATATCAAATAGCAAATGAAAAACCTGCTGAAAAGGATGCCCCAACTTATAAACAGAGAAACCTAATGCAGGGGCGGTATTTAGATGAGCGTCGACACAAACATCAACCATGGGTATTAACAGCTTCCCAGGCCAAGTTCTTCGGGACGGGAAGGGTCATGTCCCAAGCCTGCTGAGCAGCATTCCTTAGCATCCTAATGGTAGTCACATTGGCATCCAAGAAGGACAAACTCTTGTAAGGTAAATTGTGCTTCTTGCATAGTTCCTTCACAGTGGGAGAAATCTTCCTCAGCTGGGAACGGGGCAATCGTGGGAACAAATGATGCTCAAGCTGAAACTGCAGGCCACCATAGAACCAGTCCATCCAACTCGAGCACAAAATATCCACGGTACCGGCTGTCTGCTTCTCAAACCAATCGTTGCCAGTTGGTGGTCCAAGATAAGTATCTCCTGTAAAATGGTTCAAAGTGAACTGAATGTGCTGAAGTGCTGTCACTGTAAAGCTCGCCAACACGAACATAAACCTCTCGCTCCAATTAGGCAGACATGAAACAAGGAGAGGAAACCAAGTCCAGAAAACAAGGATCCCCATTATGTTCAAAGCTCTATCTGGGATGCTCCTCTTCGAGAACAATAACAAGAACGTCTGTATAAACAAGTTTACCCTTCCAACAATCATGATTGGATAATACGTAAAATGCTGGTGGCTGACTAAAAATCTAGCCACGGCATCAAACGTCAGCTCTCTTCCGTAAAAGGTTGATGTTATTGACTGAAAGAATTTCGTGGACACAGCAAAAACCGGCATGTGTTGAAGATCAGGATCATAATCAAGGCTGTTGCAGGCAATGTGGTGGGCATTGTGGGTCCATTTCCACCAAGCAATGCTGATCCCAGTAAGGCAATTCCCAGCCAGAAATTGCGCGAGTTTGTTGTACCTGCGGCTAGACATGACCTGGTAATGCCCGGAGTCATGACCCATATAGGCACCCTGAACCCAGAGGACCCCCAACAAACAACCGCAACCGAAATGAACCAACACACTCTCAGACTTCAACACACCATACACAACAAGGTAAAGCATAGCCAGAATACTAATCACGGAGTAAAGGGCCCCATGCCCTTTGTTTTCAAATAAGCCGAGCTGGTTAAACTCAGAAGCAAGCTTCCTGTAATCCTTGGAGACCTCGGAGATCTCGAAATCTTTCAGATAGTACCCAGTGAAGAACTTTCCCAGGTACTTCCATGCTGATGGAGGATGGTAGGCAATGAATCCATCAGTGACGTCCTGGCCGGACATAATGAAGAGAATGGCATCCCCACCCGGATGATCTTTGGCCCAATCAGTGATATTGTAAACCTTGCCCTGGATAGAGATCCACAAATCCGAGGGCTTGTTGTGCAGCTTCAGCTGCTCGACAGTAATGTACTTCTTCTCACCCTCCATTGTTGTCCAATCCTAATGAATTCCAATCCAAAAACAATCAGATTTTCAAACAAAGGATCCGGATATGAATCGGATAACACAAACAAATCAACCCCAGATAACCCTTTTGGATCTGGGTTCTGGGTTTCGATACAAACACACAAACACAAACAGTTTGAGCAAAATCCTGCAATTTTAATGCAAAAAAAAACAGCAGAAATGCAGAGAAAAGAAGGAGAAAGTTTGAAACTTTCTTCCAGATTCAATCACAAACTAACAGTTATAGCAAAATACTGCCAGTTATAAAGCAAACATGCAGGGCAAAGTATACACAATACAGACAAGAAGAGGAGAAAGATTGAACCTTTCTTCAAGGGTTTAGTCAAAACACACGCTCTTCCCAGCAGACTTTCCAATCAACTAGACTAAATGCTGAACTCTTGGGTTTCCAGAAGAAATTTCAAAACCGCCTCCAAAATATTTTCGAGCCTTCTGCTGCTGCGTTTTACAGAGCTAGTGTGTGTGAGAGTATATCCGGAGAGAGAGAGAGAGAGAGAGAGAGAGAGACCGCTCGTCTCGTATACAACGCGCTAATGTGTGTGGCAAGTTGTATTTTCGCCACGGCCGGTATCGTTGACCAGTCAACGGCGGTGAAAAAACGAAGGGGCAAGTTAGAGCGCGTTTTAAACCGCCGGGGGTGCGGGTGCGGGTGCGACTATTAAGTAAAGAATGCTTACACCTCTCATCAATAATGTAAGCATCAAAAGAATTGTGAACAACATGCACACTACGTTGAAAATTACATGGACGAATGTGATGGAAAACGATTTTTTTTTGTACCTAATATTTCGGATGTTTAACAGTTGGAATTTGGCTACTTAGTATTACAGTTTAGTGGTATTCATCTTCACTTGCAAGTGAGAAGTCTTAGATTCGATTCTCACCAAAGACGAGTTTGAATCACATTATTACTAGCACATTGTAAGGCTAAACCCACCCTTCCTTAGTATACATAATATCGTTTATTTAAAAAAAAAAATACCAGTTGGATTTTTATTTAAAAATATAAAAAAAAAATCAGATTTAACTATTAAAACATACGGAGTACCAAATTTTATGAAGAATTTTTGGTGAGGGAAGATGTGTTAGCTTTTTTTTTGGTCTAGCAAAAGAAAATCCTAACGACGAAGATTTGTTCGACTAAAAAAACGACAAGTTAGGCTAAAATGTAAATTATAAGTCCACACATAAAATTAAGCGATTAATAAAAAATATAAAAGAAAAAATTTATGCAAACATATCAAGCTGTCATACTTGAACATGACATGAAGCTCTGATGTGAGAAGTATAAACATATTCCAAATTATTACCTCCTCTGTACCACCCATCCATCTCCTCTCTCTTTCTTATTGATTAAGTTACCTATCGTGTGACGAACGAAGGGTGAAAATTTCCTAGCATCTCATTCAAGTGCAAGTCTTATTCACGCTAAAAAAAGAAATTAGTGCAAGTCTCATTCATGCTAAAATAAGAAGTAACTTAAATGGAATATTTTAGCCTTGATTATCATCCTTTTCATGTCATGTTTATCTAAAACAAGATATTTATAAGCACAATTTAGTTGACCAAACCATATTTGGTGTAGATGATTATTTTTTAAAGAACAAATTCGCTCACTTGAATGTTCTTTTGATTCAAGATGAACGTCATTTGATTAATATTCTTTCTTATATTTATTAATCTTCTTCCCATGATAGGATTAATACTAATTCTAACATTGAAGAACAAACATCTTAACCTAGGACGGTAGGATCTCCTCTTTGAAAACCTATTTGCAACGTTATTAGGATATTCAGGTACCTAATATTCTTTTATTATCTGTCTTTGAAAAAAAATTTCAGTGTGCCGGAAATCGGTTTCACATATTTAGTGTCACAATATAAGTGGTTGATCTTTTAGAAAACAAACTCGCTCGCTTGAATATTCTTTTATTAGTATTCTTTTGATTCGAAATGAACGTCATTTTATTAATATTCTTTCTTATATTTATTAATCTTCTTCCCATGATAAGATTAATACTAATTCTAACATTGAAGAACAAACATCTTAACTTAGGACGGTAGGATCTCCTCTTTGAAGACCTATTTCCAACGTTATTAGGATATTCAGGTACCGATTTTTCTCTTATTATTTATCTTTTGAGAAATTTTTCATTGTGTCGAAAATCTGGTCCAATACACCAAACAACATAATACAAATGGTTAAAATTTTCTTTCTTAAATATCCAACCATTGGTTCATAACACTAAATATAGGGGTGTAATATCCACACACCCCATTTTACTTCTCACACACCTTTTTAATTTTCGGCCGTCGGATTAGATGAATTGAAGAAGATCAACAGACAGAAATTATCAAGGGGTGTGTGAGAAGTAAAATAAGGTGTGTGGATAGCACACCCCCTAAATATATGAAGATGTGTTTTTGACATGGTCTAAAATATCCATAATATCCCGATATTTTCATCGAAATTTCCTTGTTTTTGGACTACCGATATTTTTTTGGACTACCGATACTTCCGATATCATCGATATTTTAGACCTTGCTAAGTCATGCATGTATCTTACCATGCAATGTATAAAGTGTAAAATATTGTACTAATTCATTATATATAAATGCTTATGGTGTGTTTAAACTTCTTTCATTAATTACTACATATTTTCTACACTCACAATGTTTGCCAGCTCGCTATATAATCAACTTAAATCAGTTATATCTATCATGCAATGCATTTCCTTCCAATTTTTTGTGATAAACTAATAGATAATTGACTAAATAAATGATACACCCCGTCCCTAAGGAGGGCATGCTAGCCGTCACGTGAGAGTGACGTAACCATTTACACAGTTCAGAAGCTTTAAAAATACAATTACTAAGATGAAACACCCGAGGGTGAGTCCTACTTTTGTGAATTCTGTCAGAATACCGTTGGATTCCTCGTGGCCACCAAAGCTCTGCTATCTAGAACCTGGAGGGGCGCAAAACAAAATTGAGTGGGTCAGTAAAACAAAGTTTTTCGAAAACTTTCATTTAAAACATTTCTAACCCCTCGCTGTAAAACCTGTATACTTTCCCAGAAAATAACATAATAGCATATACCTTCAAATATCTCAAATCATCAGTCTTTATCAAAACCAGAAAGTATGCCATGCTATAATGTCAAAAACAGAATATGGATACATCAATATAACAGGTGAAATAATGAATCAACCGGAGACCCTGCAGTTGGTCTTGTACGGTTAATTCTATAGCTCAATATCCAATCCAAACCGGAGTCACCACGGTGACCTGTACGTCACTACTCTGCACATAAATCGGAACTACCTAAAGTAGTCTGTACGATAAGAATGGTGTAAGAATACGCTCTAGTGCTTCTCTCATCAATCATCTGTGCACATAATCTAAGGTCACCTATCAGTCGGAACCCTCTCATGGTCTGTACGACATGTCGAAACCCTCTCATGGTCTGTACGACATGCACCTACTTGGATCCAAGGTGAGCGTGTGGTGCGAGGTGAATAATATAAGCACTAACACCATGATTGCAGGTTATGAGCTATCAACATAATACACATCATCAATGATTCACATGAATAACATAAAACTCACCGGAAAATCCAACTATTTCCAAAAATTCTCAAAAAATACAGAATTGAAGATCTCAGTGAGTAGAGTAAACTTTATACCTGAGGCCAATGCCAATTTGTCCTAGAAATGCTCCAATTCCACCAAAACCGTGAAGAACCCTAGAATTGGGTGCTTTCAATTCGACCTTCAAATCAACTCCGACGTCCCAATCAAAGCTTGGGCTTTGTTCCAGGTCCTAAGGGAATGCTAATGGTGTTAGTAATTGAAATAAAACATTTCAATATTTGAAGAATTTGAACAAGAAAGTCGCGGCACCCACGGGTGCGTTCTTCACCAAACCACCATCAAATTTCATGATTTTTGGGGTGAAACATGAAAAGGGAAGGCCTAGGTGATGATTGGAAGTGGTACCTTGATCCAATTTGAGAGAAATCCGGTGAAAATCGTCTGAAAAATGGAAATGGGTGCGCGGGTACACGGGTTGGGGAAAACCCGTTTCTTCCTTCTCTCCTCCGCTTCTCGCCCTCTCTCATTTCCTCATTTCTTGCTTTCTGATTGGCCAGTCTCCTCTCTCTCTTCTCCCCATTCGCCAGCTCTCTCTCATTTCCCATCCCGGAGCTCCTGCTCTCTTCCTCTGGTTGGGCAGTTTTTGCCCAATCTCTTCTTCTTCTTCTTTTTTCTTCCCCATTTCCCGTCACACACACACACACACAAAACCTTTCTACATCTTTTTATTTTTTTATTTTCTTTCCCTTACATCCAAGACATCCATTTCAAATTTCCTTTAATCTGGGCCATCCAAATTTTAATAATAAAATACTAAAAAAGGTCCAAACTTCAAACTTTAAAATATTTTTCGTTATAACTCCAAATCACGCACCATCTACGCCCACGCGTCCGTAGCGACGAGTACTACGATGATATGTCAAGAAAATAAATCTTAGATGGCACGACACAACGATTAACCTCGAATAATGCGCGTGCCTCAAAGGGCATTTTTGTAAAATCCTTTATTAAAACTTTAAAACTCTTAAAATCGAGGACGGGCTGTCACAATAAACATCCTGCAAAGTTTCAATAAAAATTTCCAAGTTTTTCTTACAATTTCCGTGGTTTTTATTCAATTTTTATCGATATCGATAATATCCCGATATTTCCATCGAAATTTCCGTGTTTTTGGACTACCGATATTTCTGATATCATCGATATTTTATACCTTGGTTTTTGACATGCTAAAAAATATCTTCAGCTCTTTGACGCAACACATCACATGGCCCTCTTTTGGGAATTGGATCTTCTCTTGAGCACAAGCTTAGGATCCTCCTGACCAGCCCACATGAGCCGTCGGATTTTGATCTAACGGCTACAATTATTATAACTTTAGAAGAAATTCATATTTGTAGCCGTTGGATCAAAATCCAACGGCTCACGTAAGCTGGTCATGAGGATCCTAAGCACAGAGGATCCAATTCCCTTCTTTTGTGTGCTGTGGTTTTGTGGGCCACTACCAACTACCAGCAAATCAAAAACTTAGCGCTCCAGAAGTGGAACGCAACAATTTGTATAATTAATTAATATAATATTAATAAACTAATCCAATACTTATTTGGTTAATTATTAATATAAAAAGAATTAGTGGCTAGCAATGGACATCATGCAGGCACATGGAAAATGTCTAGAGTAAATTGTAGCTATGATCCCTTAACTTTAACTCAATTGGAGCAATGACCTCTCAACTAAAAATTCATTACCATTGGTCCCTCAACTTTAATTCAACTGGAGAAATAGTCCTTTAACTTTAACACAATTGTAGCAATGGTCCTTCCAACATAACTCATTTTGACAAAAATTTTGATGTAGTTAACGAAAATGACCATAATTACACATTTTGATGAGTTAAGGGACCCTAATTACATAAATGGTTATTTCAACATAAATTATTTTGACAAAATTTTGACGAAATTGATAAAAATGACTATAGCTACACATTTTGATAAGTTGAGGGACCAATGGTAATGAATTTTTAGTTGAGGGACCATTACTACAATTTACTCAAATGTCTAATATGAGAGGAAGGGATCTTGTCAACCCTAATGCCCTTTTGTGTCAATCCAGTACCAATATAATATATATATATATATATATATATATATATATATATATTGTTGTAAACATTCCTAGAATAAGTATGATTGTGTAAATCCTAGATTAGATTTGATTCTAGTTATCCTTTCCTATTACAACTTGTATTACTTGAAGGAGAAGGAATATATTCTCTCCCTTTACTACTATAAATAAAGGCACAATGTAGGAGGCATAACAACACACACACATTCCCCTACAATTCTACAAACACACATCTCTCTCCTCTCTCTCTCTGCCGCCGGCCCTAGTCTCTCTGTCAGATAAAATAGACCACAACACGTTATCAGCACGCTCCTACCGCTGCGCTTAGGAATCTGACGTTGGAGATTTTTTTTCTGCATCAAACCAGTTCATCCATATCATCACACAATCAGGTTCTTTCCAAACAACGGTTTTTAACTCGATATTTTGTAAGCCCTGATAGCATGAACATTCACCATGATGCATGACCCAACTTTACGTTTAACGTATTTTAGATTCTACATAAATTGTGTATGCTTCATCACAAAAATTGCTACAATTATGTGAATTTGATATTTGTCATGAACTGAATCTTACATATGTACATGCATTGAAACTATTATTTGCATATGCATCAACGTAAATATGTGATTCATTAGAATTATACATGCATATAATATAATTGAATTGAATTTTTTTTTTTTTGCGATTGGGGAATTAGGGTTCTTCGAACCCGTGCCTTTCCCGAGCCGAGAACCAATCCTGGAGCCACGGCTCCAGGCCCAACACCCAGACCCGACGCCCAGCAGGCGTCGCCACCCTTGAAATCGTCAACCAACATGGCCTGCAACCATGCCCAGTTACCCCCGACGACCTGCAGTTGTCCCCGACGAATTCTTGTCTGAAAATTCGATTTTTTTTTTAAATTACAATCGAATTTCTAGGGTTTTACAATGAATATCGAGATTTTTTTGAATCTCCGTTCACCCCCATGGTCACCATGACTCAAATCGAGTCTTCAACAAAACCCCGACCGACGCCAGAAGCGCCAGGTCCGGTGTTCTTCTCCGGCGACACACACCTAGCACTCGCTGGGGTGTTTGATCCCAAAAACCCGAGCCCCAGTGGGCTCTTGTCCCTCGGCTTGCATCAGCGCCCTTTTGGGCTTGCTGCTGCTCTGAGATGTCACGGCCCTGCCCGTGCCGAAAAAAAAAAAAACAAATTTTTTTTTTGTTTTCTGGGCTCGCTTGCAGCGGCCCAGCTCGACAAGAAAAAAAGAAATTTTTTTTGGTGCTGCACACAGCAGCCCATTCCCCTTGCCCATGTCTCCCCGTGAACTCCATGAGCCACCTGTGGGCTTTGCCTATGTTTTTAGGCCCCGAAGACCACATAAATTAATTCAATTATCATTATACAATATTTTTGCATACAATATTTGTTGCATATTTGTTTGCATATATATTTGTGTTTGCCTGCAGGAATATATGAACCTGAAGTTCATAATTACTTTGAAACCCGAAGTTTCTTATAAACATGCCTTGTTTGAAAACCTGAAGTTTTCACTTAAACATATCACCCATGAAACCCGAAGTTTTTCATGCAAAATTAAACCAATACATGTCTATTAGAACCTGTATGTTCTACTCATATGTGAATGGATTGATTTTTCTCCATTACACTAACCACATCTTGTCCATCTATTTTGTGATAGGAACATGTCGAATTTGAACAAACTCGACTTCACTGCTTTGGAGGTCTCTGGAAGGAACTACCTCAAGTGGGTTCAAGATGTGAAGCTCCACCTCACTGCAAAGAACTTGCGTCCTGCTATTGAAGAAGCAACAGATAAACCTGTTGGCGAAGCTGAAAAAGCCACTGCTATGATCTTCATCCGAAGACATATTCATGACGCTCTGCAAACTGAGTACCTTGCTGAGGAAGATCCACGTGCATTATGGGTCGCTTTGGCTGATCGTTTCGATCACCAAAAGGACATATTCTTGCCTGAAGCAAGACACGACTGGCAGCACTTGCGCTTCCAAGACTTTAAGTCTGTGAATGAATATAATTCTGAAGTTTGTCGAATCCGATCACTTCTCAAGTTTTGCAATGAAACTTTGACTGAAGAGGATCTCCTGGAAAGACCTACTCGACATTCTCTGCTTCTAATATTGTCCTGCAGCAACAATATAGAGCTCAGAAGTTCACTAAGTTCTCGGATTTGATCTCTGTTTTACTTCTTGCTGAAAAGCAGAACCAGCTGTTGATGAAGAATCATCAAGCTCGACCTACTGGGGCTACTGCTGTGCCTGAAGCACATTATAGCACTAATCAGCACCCAAAACGCCAAAAGAGGCGTGGTAAGGGCGGCCAGAAGCCATCCCACCAAGGTCAACAGAGCCAAGGCCCATCCAAGGGAAGAAACAAAGCCCAGAAGCGCCCAAACCTCGCTCCCAAGGCCCCGAACTTCAAGAATAAGGGCAAAGCACTTGCCACAATGAATGACGATATGTGCTATCGTTGTGGTTCAAAGGACCATTGGTCCCGTATTTGCCGTGCTCCCAAGAAGGTTGTAGATGAATATCATTCTCGTCGTAAGAAGTTTGAATCAAACTTCATGTAAGTGGACGAACCGGAGACTACAAAGATGTAGGTTTCTGACTTTCAAGAGGATACCACTCCTATGGAAGATTAGAATCTTAGACATAGACTTATTTTTCAGTTGAAATAAGACAATTGGGGCCGAATTCCACCTAGTGGCCGAACCCCACCTTGTTTTTTGGTTGATTTTGAACAATTTTCCTTTATGTTTTGGATTATTAGTTGGCGATTTATTTTGGATATTAAGTTTTTAATCCTTGAATAAATGAAATTATTTTGAATTGATACTTGTTTTTATAAACTTTTATGCATGTGACCGATTCAAATTAATTTTTCATTCTAGGTATGACTAGTGGGAAAGTTAGTTGTCTGGCAGATAGTGCAACCACGCATACTGTTTTGCGTGAACGCATCTATTTCACTAACTTCGTACCTAAGAATGCACCTCTGACAACCCTCTGAGGCCCATCCAACTTGATTGAAGGATACGGTAAGGCACGTATAATGTTGTCCAATGGTACAATCTTGACCATTGATGAGGCACTCTATTCTCCACGTTCCGGAAGAACGTTACTAAGTTTCACGGACATTAGAGATAACAATTACCACGTTGAAACCCACGTAGAAAACGGAGTTGAATTTCTGTGCGTAACTTCCTACGAATATGGCCAGAAGCGTATTCTAGAGAAGATGGAGCGTAACCCGAGTGGTCTGTATACTACGACCATATGCCCCATAGAATGCCACTATGTGGCCGGCCCTACCACAGGGACCGCACACGAAATTACACTTTGGCATGATCGTTTGGGACATCCTGGACGAATAGCGATGCGCCGTATCCTCAAAACTTCACACGGGCATCCACTAACCCGTAGCTTAGGTTCGATCCATGAAATTGCATGTCAAACATGTTCTATGGGAAAGCTTATTACTAAGCCTTCTTATGACAAGATTTGTTCGAATCCTCCCATTTTTCTACAACGGATTCAGGGGGACATTTGTGGACCGATTCAACCTCCCTGCAGACCATTTAGATATTTTATGGTTTTGGTTGACGCTTCTACACGTTGGTCACACGTGTGCTTGTTGTCCACAAGGAACGCTGCATTCTCCAAACTGTTGGCTCAGGTTATCAAGCTCAGGGCTCACCACCCTGATTATCCGATCAAATCTATTCGATTGGATAATGCTGGAGAATTCACATCTAAAACTTTTGATGACTATTGCATGTCAGTTGAGGTTGAAGTTGAACATCCTGTACCCCATGTTCACACCCAGAACGGCCTGGCAGAGGCTTTCATTAAGCGTTTACAAATGATTGCTCGATCGTTGGTCATACGTACCAAGCTCCCGATCGCTCCTTGGGGCCATGCAATATTGCCCCCAACAAAGTTGGTCCGCCTGAGGCCTGTTGCGACACAACCATTTAGTGCTCTTCAGTTGGTCACCGGATACGAACCTGACATATCGCATCTGCGCGTTTTTGGTTGTGCGGTCTATGTGCCGATCTCGCCGCCCTTACATACAAAAATGGGGCCTCAGCGAAGGATGGGAATCTATGTCGGATATGATTCTCATTCGATTATTCGTTACTTAGAACCTTTGACAGACGATCTGTTTACCGCTCGTTTCGCGGATTGTCACTTCTATGAGACAGTCTTCCCGTTGTTAGGGGGAGATAAGAACGTCAACGTTCCTAATGAACGACGCGAATTATCGTGGACGACTCCCACTTTGTCTCATTTAGATCCCCGCACCGCTCAGTCTAAAGCTGAAGTGCAGCGTATATTAGATCTGCAGAGCATAGCTCAGAGCATGCCAGATGCTTTCACTGATCTAGCGTGCGTGACAAGATCACATATTCCAGCTGCGAATACGCCTGCAAAGATAGATGTACCAAATGTACGACGGACTACCCTCCTGGAAGCCCGGGACGCCAATTCTGGTGATCCACGTACATTAGCGGCTAGCCAATCATCTGCCCCTACACAAAAGCGTGGCAGGCCCCTTGGTTCAAAGGATTCGCACCCCCGGAAGAGGAAAACCACGACACAAGGCCCTGAAGAGCCTACCGTGAATCCGATTATCGCTTACTCATTTTACCCAACTCATGAGGAAATTCTAGATTATGGAAGCGTCCTTGAAGAGACGAATCCTCCTCCCGAGAATCATGAGATTTCGGTCTATTATGCTAGCTTAGATGATGTGTGGCGTAGAAATGAGATGATTGTCGACGATGCATTAGCATTTGCAGTAGCTACTGAGATCATGTTGAGCGATGACATTGAACCGCGTTCCGTTGATGAATGTCGACGTAGAGCTGATTGGTCAAACTGGAAACAAGCAATCCAAGTCGAACTTGATTCACTCGAAACGTAAGGTGTTTGGACCTGTAGTTCCTACTCCTCCACATGTGAAGCCCGTTGGCTACAAGTGGGTTTTCGTTCGGAAGCGTAATGAGAAGAACAAAATTGTGCGTTACAAAGCTCGCCTTGTAGCACAAAGTTTCTCACAACGCCCCGGGATTGACTATGACGAAACTTACTCACCCGTTATGGATGTGATTACTTTTCGATACCTTATCAGTTTGGTAGTTTCTGAAAAACTGGATATGCAGCTGATGGACGTAGTAACCGCGTATCTCTATAGGGATCTTGATACGGAAATTTATATGAAAGTTCCCGAAGGACTTACATTGACTGGTTCAAATATTTCCAAACCCCGGAACACGCTCTCAATTCGGCTGAGGCGTTCACTATACGGTTTGAAACAATCCGGAAGAATGTGGTATAATCGTCTGAGTGAGTATTTGACTAGTCAGGGATATGTGAACAACGAACTAAGCCCTTGTGTGTTCATTAAGAAGTCACATTCCGGATTTGCGATTGTTGCAGTATATGTCGATGACATGAATCTCATCGGAACTCCTGAAGAGCTCGTGAGAACTGCTTCGCACCTGAAGTCGGAATTTGAGATGAAAGATCTAGGTAAGACTCGATATTGTCTCGGTCTCGAGATAGAGCATTGTTCGGATGGAATCTTAGTACATCAATCGAACTACACCCAGTAGGTGTTGTGCCGTTTTAATGAGGATAAAGCGAAGTCTTCGAGTACTCCTATGGTCGTTCGTGCGCTAGATGCAAAGCGAGATCCCTTCCGTCCGAAGGAGGATGATGAAGAGATTTTGGAGCCTGAAGTTCCTTATCTAAGTGCGATAGGCGCTTTATTGTACTTAGCTCAATGCACTAGACCCGACATCTCCTTCGTTGTTAATCTTTTGGCAAGATACAGCAATGCACCAACACGCGGACATTGGACTGGCGTGAAAGACATCTTCCGTTACCTTAAGGGTACTACGGATTTGGGCTTATTCTATCCCTACGAATCCTCGAGTGATACCGCACCCTATGCTCATCGGGTTGATTCTAGCCTTGTTGGTTATGCCGACGCTGGATACTTATCTGATCCGCACAAGGTGCGTTCTCAAACGGGTTATGTCTTTACCGTTGGAGGCACCGCAATATCTTGGAGGTCAACTAAACAGACTTTAGTTGCCACTTCGTCTAACCATGCTGAAATTCTCGCCTTACATGAAGCAACTCAGGAATGTTTTTGGTTGAGAGCAGTAATGGGCCATATTCGAAGCTCCTGTGATCTTCATCCCGCCGTTAATGCCCCGACGACGATTTTTGAAGACAACGCAGCTTGCATCGAACAGCTCAAGAAGGGTTACATCAAAGGGGACAACACCAAGCATATTGCGCCGAAGTTCTTCTTTACACATCAACAACAAGAGCATCAGAAGATTGAAGTCACGCAAATCCGATCACAAGACAATATGGCCGACCTCTTCACCAAATCACTACCGAAGGCGACGTTTCAGAAGCTTGTTCATGGAATTGGTATGCGTAAACTTTCTGAGTTGTAACTTTGCTATTTCTCTTTGGAATTATGTCAAACTCAGGGGGAGTATCTTCTGGATACTTGCTTGATCTTAATGTACTTTTTTTCCCTACGATTAGGAGCATTTTTCCCACTGGGTTTTTGCTACCTAACTAGGTTTTAACGAGGCACCCACCTTGGGCTGGTCATATCCCTGATGACGTCCTGTAGACGTTTCTTTTGACTTTGCATTTCTCACGCATTTTTCCTTAGACTATGGATTTTGTCCCTACTCGGGTTTTTGCCATAGCCTTAGGGTTTTTAGTGAGACTTACTACTTATGCAAGTTCCTACCTTATTGAGAATAAGTGTTGTTCCTTGGAATCAGTGCCGACGAATCGACTTCCTCAACTTCTGCATGATGCTGAATCTACCTTAAGTATTTGCACACTCAAGGGAGAGTGTTGTAAACATTTCTAGAATAAGTATGATTGTGTAAATCCTAGATTAGATTTGATTCTAGTTATCCTTTCCTATTACAACTTGTATTACTTGGAGGAGAAGGAATATCTTCTCTCCCTTTACTACTATAAATAAAGGCACAATGTAGGAGGCATAACAACACACACACATTCCCCTACAATTCTACAAACACACATCTCTCTCCTCTCTCTCTCTGCCGCCGGCCCTAGTCTCTCTGTCAGATAAAATAGACCACAACATATATATATATATATATATATATATAATTTTTATTTTTTCAATTAAAATACAAAAAATTCAAGTTATTTTATATATATATAATTTTTATTTTTTCAATTAAAATACAAAAAATTCAAGTTATTGAAAATGACAGCATAAGATGAATCAACGGCTAAGGCAGACCACAATGTCATTGCATGTCGCATGCTATTTGTCACATCCAAATAAATATACAGAAAAGGCCTGTACAAAATTAGAAAAGAAATTGACATATATTTATCTAATTTTGGACATATTTTTAGTGGGAATTCTGGATTTTTTTACTCCAGGAATTCTGGAATTTGAAATTTGAATGCACGCTCCAATTATGCAAACTCAGTTTACTATTATGCTTTGTTGTAGAATTTTGTAGAATTTTATTAATTGGCATCTGCAACTTTGCAAGTCATGAGTTTGGTAATATGTGGTATATATTATATATTGTTGTAGCCGTTTAGAGATTTACTCTTGTTTGTATGATTGTGGAAGTTCACTCCGGATTAATTTATTAGTTACTAATGTACTTAATGTCACCCTTGTATTTGTCTGTGATGATTAATTTATTACCATTGTACTGTTTCTTGTTATAAAAAAAAAGACTGCTAGTTGAGAACAAAATAGTATTTTTTTTTTCAATTCTATAGTGACTGTTTATTTTTTATTTACAAAACAGATGGAAACTGTAGCTAACAAGTGTGCCCTAAGTAGAATCGTACTTAATGTGTAGTTCGAACTATTAAAGAAAAAAATGAGATGAAATGTGGAAACAATAAAGAGTAGAGGAATATTCACTTTGGATCCTTTTCTTTATTGTACTTGATTGGATGAATCTTCTATTGTAATACGTGATTATTTAATGAGTAAATTGTAGCTATAATCCCTTAACTTTAACTCAATTGGAGTAATGGTCCCTCAATTAAAAATTCATTACTATTGGTCCATCAACTCATCAAAACGTGCAACTATGGTCCCTCAACTAAAAATCCATTACCATTGGTTCCTCAACTTTAATTCAACTGGAGAAATGATCTCTTAACTTTAACCAAATTGTAACAATGGTCATTCCAACATAACTTGTTTTGACAAAATTTTTGACGTAGTTGACGAAAATGACCAAAATTACACACTTTGATGAGTTGAGGGACCCTAATTATATAAATGGTGTTGATGCACAAAACCGGAGGGGTCTTGGTACAACGTAAATTCGACCGTGAATCTGCAAGAAAGTAAATAACACAAGATGTATCGTGGTTCACCCTAATGTTTGGGCTACGTCCACACTGATTGTATTTCTCTAACTGTATGTATGGATTACAAGGATGAGGGGGAGTCCCCCAGAGAAAGAGAGAGTTTGAGATGGCTCTCTATTTGTGAGCATGAGAGCTTGAAAGAGATGAGCTTTGTGAGGGTGAGAGGGCTTGAGGTTTGTGAGGGTGAGGAGGCCCTTTTATAGAATAAGGGCTCCTACCCTTTTTACATATTTGTCCCTCTATTTATTATATAATTACATTTGAGTCCTCCGAGTATTTATACGAGGTCTAAATACGGAGACCCTAAGTATGGTACAAACAGTAGTCCTGAAGGATTATTTTGTGAAAACATGTTCATTTGAATAACATCTATAGCATGCAATTAACAATTAAAAGGCGGAATCATGCTTGCATGCATTCAAAAACAAAACATTACCCATGAAATTCAAAGCCTAGTAGATTGGTGAACCAAGACTCAACTCAAAACAAAGTGAGTTGAAATTTATACCTTTGTAGATTCCTCTTTGCATAAGCAAAGACTAATCACCCAAAGAGAGGGCCTTCATTCCTTGCATCTAAAATCTATGGATTTGGATGGATGAAAAAGTTTCTCCAAGTTCCCAAAATTGAGAACCTCTAAGTCTCCACACCAAGGTTAGATTGGAGAAGAAATGAGTGACCTTGGAGTAGTGGGATTGCTAGATGCACCCTCCAAGGGGGCCGGCCTCCTAGAGAGAAAAAGGAGAGACATGTTCTCTCCAATTTTCTCCAAAAGAACCCTTAATGAATTTAGGCTATAAAGTTCTTTATATAGTCCCTTCAAATAAGTGACCTAAAGAACCAAAAGCCCATTCTCTCTAACATGGCCGGCCATAAGGGTTTTATTGGGTTTTTGGGCCTTTGTGAATTAAGTTGTCATACAACTTAAGTCAATGGGCTTGACGTTCGAAGCCCATTGGGCCTTGAGGCCCAAAACTAACCCGTGGTCTTTTAACGAACTTTATTCGTTTGATTAATTAACATATTAATTAATCCTTGCCATAAATAATTAAACCATTTAATTATTCTTACTCATCTCCATTGTTTCTTCAATCTTCACCTTACACGGTGTACGATCCATTAGGTTCCTTTTAGCGAAGCAGTGGGCAATTAAAACCATTTCACATCGATTGTGAATTGAAACTTACTTTCAATTCTCCCTTTAGTGATTACACACGTTTAGGGCTTCCACAAACCATGAGTGACACCTAGCAGCATATCATGGTTACCCAAGCTAATCAGAAGAGGTGGAGAACCTATTCAGTTTAGGATTACAAATGCAATACGGTATTTCTCTAATACAATACTCTTGACCACATTGTTTGGTTTGATAGTTTATTCATGTCTACTATCCAATGTGATTTGTGTGCTTATATGATTACCTTGAATGTGATTTGGAACACCTTCCTAAATCTCATTCATACTTTGGCCAAAGATTCTTAATCATATCATAGAGTATTCTCCTTCAAACGGTTTGAAGGTTAGAGATCCCTTGTTGCACATTCACTTGCCTCCATGACTAAGTGGCTTAACCCCAACGATGCCGTGGACACCCATGAATGGAGTGATGTTTGACATAATCAAAGATCAAGGACCTAATCACAAGACAACTATGATGCCTCAGGTCAAAGGACTACTTTGCATTATCCCAACCATGAGTTCTCATGTGACATGAATATGAGAACTCTTCATTGATCGTGTTCAGTGGACTCATTCGCTATTGAGCACCTACGTACTTGTCTTGATGTCACACACACCAATGACTCGAGACTAGTCAATCTCCCTGAGAGAAGACACAGCACGTACTGATCTTAACGGACTGTCAATGCCCAATTGGCAATCCTATGATAAGGAACGTTTAGGATGTGTCTACGAAAGAATGGTCTCATGAATCTAACTTCTTTAGATCGTATTCTCTCAATCATATATTCCTTGGACTTTATCGTTTAAGCATATAACATTTATATGAGACGGCTTAAACAATAATCTTTGCCTTTGATATCAAACTAGATTAGTTTAACATATGAAATGTCCGTAAAGTATCATCATATGATTGGCTTTAGGGCACATTTCCAACAAGTCCCCCAAGTCTTCAGTCAAGAGAGTCTTTTGGATGGAGACATGAAATTCAGTCCATGTGTGGGCCGAAGTAACTAGATGTCGTCTTAAACTGATACTCGATATGAGGCGGTGCTCAATCTGAAATGATGCTCAACTAGAAGTAGCACATGTTGCGAGGCTGCTCTGCTTGTGGCTTATGTTGCCTCGGTTGGCTCGACTTTGAAGGTGAGGGAGTCCCTTTTATAGAATAAGGGCTCGCTCCTCAATACATAAATGATGGGCTAGAGTTGATGCTCGGGGCGAGGCAGTTGCTTAGCAGGCAACGATGCTCTCTAATGATGGTGAGGGAGTCCCTTTTATATAATAAGGGCTCGCTCCTCAGTACATAAATGATGGGCTAGAGTTAATGCTCGTGGCGAGGCGGTTGCTCAGCTGGCGGCGATGCTCTCTAATGAAGAGGAGGGAGTCCCTTTTATAAAATAAGGGCTCGCTCATTAGTACATGAATAATGGGCTAAGTCCCCCAAGTATTTCTCATGAGGCCCAGTTGAGGCCTAATATATGGTACATAATGTAGTCTCCCCAGTCTTCGGTCAATAGAGTCTGTTGGCTGGAGACTTCAAATTGAATCCATGTATGGGCCGAAGTAGCGGTTGTTCGGAGTTGGTATTTGTATACCCTGCACTGAAGCTTTGTAGGTGAAGCTTTGCAAGTGAAGCTTTTGAAGCTGGAGCTTTGTAAATGAAGCTTTCAAAGCTGGAGCATTTGTAAATGAAGCTTTTGAAGCTAGAGCTTTGTAAATGAAGTTTTTGAAGCTAGAACTCTGTAAATGAAGCTTTCGAAGCTAGAGCTTTGTAAATGAAGCTTTCGAAGCTAGAGCTCTATAAATGAAGCTTTCAAAGCTAGAGCTCTGTAAATGAAGCTTTCGAAACTAGAGCTCTGTAAATGAAGCTTTCGAAGCTAGAGCTCTGTAAATGAAGCTTTTGAAGCTAGATTGACATGAGTGATGCTCATGAATGTTTATGTTGATTGACATGAGTGATGCTCATGGATGTTGACATGAGTGATGCTCATGAATGTTGACATGAGTGATGCTCATGAATGTTGACATGAATGATGGTCATGAATGTTTATGTATGATTGCCATGAGTGATGCTCATGAATGTTTATGTATGATTGACATGAGTGATGCTCATGAATAATTTTGGAGTACTGGACGTACTTTTGATCACCTGGTTGGTGATAATAGCGGCAGGCTGCCGAATAATTTTGGAGGACTGGGCGTACTTTTGATCACCTGGTTGGTGGTAATAGCGGCAGGTGCCAAATAATTTTTTGGAGTACTGGACGTACTTTTGATCACCTAGTTGGTGATAATAGCGGCAGGCTGCCGAATAATTTTGAAGTACTAGGCGTACTTTTGATTACTTGGTTGGTGGTAATAGCGGTAGGCTGCCGAATAATTTTTTGTAGTACTGGACGTACTTTTGATCACCTGGTTGGTGATAATAGAGGGCCTGGCTCTTTTGGACATATGGGCCTTCGCCCTCAACATAACCTTCCAGCCCGTTATTTTGGGCTTGCCTTTTTTTTTATTACCCTCTAATGGGGTTTATACGGATGTCTCTGAAAGATAAGAAAAGTAAATTACGTCATTCAAAAATAAATCCGACCCTCTGCTCAATGGGTCACGCCCGTAATTCCCTTTTCTGCATGCCATCACCACCGCAATTATGTCTGCCTTTTTTTATCTTCTTTTGTTTTCTGCTTTTGCTTTTTTCTTTTCACTTTTGTGGGAGTGGTTGAGCTGTCTAAGGGCCTTTCTTTTTCTTTTGTTGGATAAGTGCGACAAAGCATGCTAGCACATGTGAATATCTGGTAAAGCTAAGTCATTTGTTGGGAAAAGTTATTCCCTTTGTCCAAGTGGGTTGTTGAAGATGACCCATCTTGATTGCAGCACCACAAGTCTGCACCTTGGCAGCATAAGTATGACTTTTCCATGTGGTCGACAAAAGCAAAAGTAGTTTCAAGTAGTTGACAGTGTTATCATTAAGATATCCCTGCCAAATTTCTGCCAAGCTTCACCTACATGCAGGATCCCCCATACTGGAAGCGTCTTTCCTGGCGTGAATCTGCAAGCTCCTCATACTCTGGCTTTGTCACTTGCAGGACGTTGTAATGACGAAGAACCGCTTCTGTTTGATACCACTCCTTGGTGTGAGTCTCAGAAGAGCTTATCCATGGGATTTTCTCTAAGAGAAGAGCTCCAACTTCTCTGAGAATCTAAGACACGATCAGGGAAAGCTCGAAGAGACCGCAGTACGCAAGCCTAGCTGATTTGCTGAAAATCCCAGAGGCCACAGAGCCGCACAGGCCGCAGGTGGAAGCAGCGCAGCAAGACAAGCAGCACGACATCTCTCTCTGTACCAGCGTTGTTGATTATTCCGGGAAACTGGCAATCACAGGGAAGGAAAAAAGGAAGACGTTGAAATGTTGATGTTGTTGTCCTTCTCGTTCTCGTTGATGTTGTTGTCCTTCTCACTGATGCTACTGTCCTTCCCGTTGATGTTGTTGTTGATCCCGTTGATGTTGCCGACATTGCTGTTTCTCGTGCGTTTGGTGACATGCGGTTCAAGACAAAGAAAAACGAGTAGTCTTTTAACTTTCTGCTCATCTTTCCAAAACATACAGATCAATTATTATCAGCTTTTTCATGGGAGCTTTGGCATATAGATAATCAAATATGCGTATACTGATGGCTTTGTGCATTTTATAATGGAAATGATGCTGAAAAAAGGAGTTGAAGAAATGAGATGGAAAGCCGAGCTAAATGAGACTTCCTCGGCTTCTTCTTTTCAGCTGCAGTCCAGTGATGACGGCGGGTGGTGCAACCCTCCCCGCACCCACTTCGACCTGGCCAAGAAAGGTTGGTTGGCTTTCTTGCTTCTCATTTCTGTGATCTGGGTTTTTTCTTATTTTCTAGAGTTTCTTTTTGTTTTCGTAGCTGTTGGATGGAAGAAGAAGATCACGAAAAGTAAGAATAATGAGAAGAGTTGTAAGGCAGCCATTTGATAGTACTGGAAGTTGTTTGCAGATTCACTGTGGAGGTGAAAAAATGAAAGAGAACCGACATAGCTTTTCGTGTCGTTCCTACAGACGGCGCCAAATGTTGATGCACAAAACCGGAGGGGTCTTGGTACAACGTAAATCAGACCGTGAATTTGCAAGAAAGTAAATAACACAAGATGTATCGTGGTTCACCCTAATGTTTGGGCTACGTCCACACTGATTGTATTTCTCTAACTGTATGTATGGATTACAAGGATGAGGGGGAGTCCCCCAGAGAAAGAGAGAGTTTGAGATGGCTCTCTATTTGTGAGCATGAGAGCTTGAGAGAGATGAGCTTTGTGAGGGTGAGAGGGCTTGAGGTTTGTGAGGGTGATGTGGCCCTTTTATAGAATAAGGGCTCCTCCCCTTTTTACATATTTGCCCCTCCATTTATTATATAATTACATTTGAGTCTCCCGAGTATTTATACGAGGTCTAAATACGGAGACCCTAAGTATGGTACAAACAGTAGTCCCCCAAGTCTTCAGTCAAGAGAGTCTTTTGGCTGGAGACATGAAATTAAGTCCATGTGTGGGCCGAAGTAACTAGATGTCGTCTTGAACTGATACTCGATATGAGGCGGTGCTCAATCTGAAATGATGCTCAACTAGAAGTAGCACATGTTCTGAGGCTTCTCTGCTTGTGGCTTATGTTGCCTCGGTTGGCTCGGCTTTGAAGGTGAGGGAGTCCATTTTATAGAATAAGGGCTCGCTCCTCAATACATAAATGATGGGCTAGAGTTGATGCTCGGGGCGATGCGGTTGCTTAGCATGCAGCGATGCTCTCTAATGATGGTGAGGGAGTCCCTTTTATATAATAAGGGCTCGCTCCTCAGTACATAAATGATGGGCTAGAGTTAATGCTCGTGGCGAGGCGGTTGCTCAGCTGGCGGCGATGCTCTCTAATGAAGAGGAGGGAGTCCCTTTTATAAAATAAGGGCTCGCTCCTTAGTACATGAATAATGGGCTAAGTCCCCCAAGTATTTCTCATGAGGCCCAGTTGAGGCCCAATATATAGTACATAACTCCTAACAGGATTACTTTCTCAAAAATCGAAGAGACACCGCTCTCCGAATCTTAAGAGTCATACTCCCAACAGGATTGCTTTCTCAAAAATCGAAGAGGCACCATTCTCCGAATCTCAAGAGCCAGATCCCCGACAGGATTGCTTGTTCGAAAACCGAAGAGGCACCGCTCTTCGAACTTCGAGAGCCATATTTCCTTGGATAAAGCTTGTCTGCAATCTTCACACGCAACATCAGCTTTCCAGATAGCACATACCATTTTTTCAAAGTGCTCTGACAAAGTTAAAACATGTGAAGCTTGCAGCTCCCACTACATTACTATGACCAAGAAGGGTAAAGGAATAGCATTACTACTTGTTGTTAGGGAGACTCCTATATATATCGACCTCCATCCTTCACGGACAGGCAGACCTACAAAAATGCTCAACCCTTCCTCATATCTGAGAGGACACTCCCAACGAAGCCTTTCGAAATACTCAGCTTTCTTCCCCCCCAATAATACCTATGCAAACCAGCCACAGCAGAGCAAGAGTATCCCATATCATGTTTTTTCCCTGTCTTTTCCTTTGCCCTTGTTCTTACCTGCAAGACAAGGAGAAAGAGAGCAATAAGTCAGCACTTGGACTCAAGTTTCTAGTCAAGAACTGACTGCCTGGAACCTCTTGCATGATTACTTATCTGGCATTGCTCTCGAGTACTCATCTTCAACATCTTATGCTTCCAGAAAAGATACCACATCTACCTGAGGAATAGATAGGGCAAGTGAGAAGGATACAAGGAAGCATGTGGAGACAAGAGTAACAGAACACATGCCGATACATCCACTACTTTGTCAACAGCAAAAGTATCCCATATCATCATGGTCGAACGTACTCTAGATTTGATGGACTTGTTTTGACCCTCAAATTCTTAAGTCGGCCTTATACTCTGGAGGAAACCAGAAAACCCTCCAGCCCAGTTCAAGAATAAGTATGTGGAAAGTTACTTCTTCAAAAGAAAAAGTATCTCATATAATCTCTTCTCCATTTGCTTCTCCTTATCCTTGTTGCTGTTTACGACACAAGGAGAAGGAGAACAATCAACCGAAAGCCGAAGTCGAACCTCTGATCCAGGTTGCTTGCTTGGAAGTCTGATTGCTTACCTTGTCTGTTACCTCCTTCGACAAATCTCTTAGCTCGGCGACTTGGAGGACTCCTACTATAGGGGTTATATCGCACTTGACCAAGCCAAAACTACAAGTAAGCTTCAAGTGAAATTGATACATTACCTTGTGCATCTTCATCGGTTAAAGATACCACCCCTGGATGGAGGAAAAGTACTTCCAGAGAAGATGCCACATCTACATATGAGACAGATAAGGCAAGTGAAAATGATACCACACTTCGGTACTTAAAAGTTTCATGATTACTCAATGGCTTGGATCTTGCAAGTCCCCAACCGAGGAGCTTCCCTCACGCGGGAACTTAGGGGAGCACTGTTTGTACTATACTTGACCAATCCCGAAACTACTGAGCACCGGTCAACGTTATACCATCAAGAACCCAGAAGAGTTTCCCTCCAACCAGGAGGCCAATCACAGCGTGACACGTGTTGACATCAGAAGCCAATCATAGCACGACACGTGTTAACATCAGAAGCCAATCATAACACGACACGTGTCAATGTCAGATTGAAACTAGAAACTATCTTCTATAAATAGAAATCATTCTCTCACAATATTTCCTAATGTCATTTATACTAAATCATTCACTAGTACTCACTAAATGAGAGCTTGAACCTATGTACTTGTGTAAACCCTTCACAATTAATGAGAACTCCTCTACTCCGTGGACGTAGCCAATCTGGGTGAACCACGTACATCTTGTGTTCGCTTCCCTGTCCTTATCCATTTACTTACTTATCCGCACTAGTGACCGGAGCAATCTAGCGAAGATCACAAACTTAACACTTTCTGTTGACACAAAGTCCTTGCTGATTTTGTGCATCAACAAATGGTTATTCCAACATCACTTATTTTGACAAAATTTTGATGAAATTGATGAAAAGGACTATAGCTACACATTTTGATAAGTTGAGGGACCAATGGTAATGAATTTTTAGTTGAGGGACCATTGCTCCAATTTGATTAAAGTTGAGGGACCATTGCTACAATTTACTCTTATTTAATTGAGAAAGATATCTCCTTGTAATGTGCTAGAATTAATCGTTTATGCGTGTTTGTTCACATACAGGCAAACTTGTTACACAGTTTTTCTGTTTATTTTTTTTAATAAACAATATTTTCTACATTAAGGGGGAGAATGGTGAGCTTAGCCTCATAATTGGCTAGTAACGATGAGGTCAAATTTCTCCCATAAATTGAAGGAATGACATGTTTATTCGAACACTACACCAAGAAAGTAGAAGTTAACAAGAAATATTAAGCAAATTCTAGTGCAGATTATGGCACCAAAGTTAGGAATTTCACTAGCATTCCTCCTTTCAGTAACCCTAGCTCTACAATTCGGAGCTAAAGCTGATGGCATTGCCATTTACTGGGGGTAAAACAAGAATGAGGGTATCTTGGAGGAGACTTGTGCCACAGGCAACTATGAATATGTCATCTTAGCTTTCCTTCCAACTTTTGGCAATGGCCAGACCCCCATGATCAACCTGGCTGGACACTGCGATCCATACATGAATGGCTGCACCGGTTTGAGCTCCGACATTAAATCATGCCAAGCGAAAGGTCTCAAGGTCATTCTTTCCTTCGGAGGAGGAGCAGGGAGCTACTACCTTACATCTAAAGAGGATGCTAGGCAGGTAGCAACTTATTTGTGGAATAACTTTTTGGGGGGAACCTCTTCATTGCGCCCGTTGGGTGACGTTGTTTTGGATGGAATTGATTTTGATATCGAGGGAGGAACACCCATACATTGGGATGACCTAGCAAGGTTCCTCTCTGCTTATGGTAATAAAGGGAAGAAAGTTTACTTCACTGCGTCTCCTCAGTGTCCTTTCCCTAATGCTTGGGTTGGAAGTGCCCTAAAGATGGGCCTTTTCGACAACGTTTGGGTGCAATTCTACAACAACCCACCATGCCAATACTCGTCGGGGGATCTTTTCCAACGACAAAGATCTTCCTAGGAGTGCCAGCTGCTCCTGCAGCTGCTGGAAGTGGATTCATTCCCGTGGGTGATCTCACTTCTAAAGTGCTTCCAGCAATCAAGGGTTCTTCCAAGTATGGATGAGTTATGCTGTGGTCCAAGTACTATGATGATCAAGACAACTATAGCTCTTCCATCAAGAGCCACGTCTAAGATTAATTGTTGTGTGCTATCTACACACCTCTTTTTACTTCTCACACACCCTTTGTTAAATTATGTTTTTTGATCTTCTTCAATTCATCTGATCCGACGGCCGAAAATTGGAAAGGTGTGTGAGAAGTAAAAAGGGATTTGTGAATATCACACCCCTAAAATTATTGACAACTCTAGTTGTCTATGATGTTAATTTGTGTACTCTATACGTACATATATCATAAGAATTTTTGTGTTTTCGATACTAATGCTCCTTCTCATTCCCATGCTTTGACTACAATATTATTGATTTAGTCATTCTAATTAACTTGACAACCTCCTAATTAACCAAACCTTCATCCAAAATACCACCATATCCTATGCCAAAGCAAGATGTTTTGTATTTCTTGCTATTAAGCATAACTCATGGTGGAAACAAAATTGACTTGATTTCAACCATTACAAGTTTTTATTATAGAATAGCTCAAAATTACTTTTTTCCCCATGCACCATGAGAAAAAAAAATTGTATAGAATTTGAATATAAATTTTGATTTTTAGTCTAACACGTGAATAACACAAATTAAGTGGCGTAGAGCACGTGTGACGCTGATGCCTATACTGGAATACATGTGTAGCTCTTTTATAACTTGTACATGGCCCTAGTTTGGTTCCGTTGAACAATGCACGTTCGATTGCCTATAATAGAACCTGGGAAAAAAAAGGTAGTCATACAAACTAAAGCAGACCAACATGAGAAGAATGTACTTTATAAAACAAAACGCAACACAATGTAGACAAACATAGAATTAAAATTGTATTGTATCTCTACTGGATTGTGTAAAAGTTCAAGACAGCTTATAGATAGATGAGCAATCAGTTTCCTACTTTGCTCAAGAAATATATGTAAGAAGTGTTGGGATCTTTTTTTTTTTTTTTTTGGCAACGATGTGTGACGTTCATATAAGCGAAGTGTTGGTTTTCTTTGAAGTGTGGACATCTTAGATTTCAGGAAAAAAAATAATCCACATCATAAGATTAGAGATACAATATTAACACAAAAAGAAGGCCAACAAAACACAAGGGACAAGGCCCAAAGCCAGCTTTGGAGCCCAGCCCGCACAAAAACAGAACACAGAAATACACTACTCCTCATGTGCCTACAACAGTTGCCACCAGAAAAGTAAACATCGATCACCTTGATCCGACGCCCACCGCCATCACTAAAGGTCATACCTGCAAGAACCCCAAAATTGATGAAAAAGAAAGCCTTCTCATCCTCTAGGGACCACCATACCAACCGTCTCAAAGAAGCAAAGGAAGCCCGCGGGGAAGCGAGCAACATCGCCACCAAGAGCGAACACTGGGAAAGGCCAATTGAGGCCAGCAGAGGTGGTGGTGCGAACACCAGAGATGAAGCTCTACACACCCTCTCATAGAATCGCGAAGTATCGCATTGAAAAAAGTGAAAATCTGTTGGAAATGATGATGGAAAGAGAGATGACGAAGACAATTGATGAAAAAGATGAAGGAAGATTGATGGAGGGGTATGGATCAAGGGGGTTGGAGTTTAAGAAGGTACGATCAAAAGCAAAGATAGATTTCGGAAGAGGAAACTGGTATTTACAGGGATGGGGGAAAGTGTAGACAACAGGGAGAGTAGGGATGACAATTCTAACAGTTAAACCCGATAACCGTGGATAACCACCCGAATGGATTGGATTTGGATATGAAAATTTGGGTGTGGTATGGATATGGGGAAAAACCGTGAACTTTATTCGGTTATGGTTTTGGATATGGTTATAGGGGTCCCCAATCCGTATCCGTCCCCGAATCCGACCCGAATATTATATATATATATATATTTGATATATAATATAATTTTATTCAATTTACCGAACCCTCCTTATACTAATTCATTATGCATGCATCAAACCCTATACTATCTTTATTATGCACCATGCATGGGGCATACCAACAACCTCATCAATTCAATACTCTTATTGTTATACTCAACCAAATTAATTCATTGAATCATTTTATATATCAATTATCAAATGTTACAAGTTTATCAGATTCATCTCTCTTCAAGAGTCTCACTGTCAAGAAATTGGTGCATGTTATCATGAACAACTTCAAATATATTGTTATGTTTTTTGTAATTGGATGTTGCTATTTAATGACGGAATTAGTATCTACTAAAATTTATAATGCGTCAATTGGATGAATATAATTTTTTTTTTTTGTTTTTTTACGAAGATGGATATAACTGATAACTGATTGAAAATCTGTTACCCGGTGGATATGGTTATGGATAATCCCCGATGGTTAATTTGCAGTTATGGATATGGTTAATTTTTGTGGTTATGGGGATGGATATAACATTTCCGTCCCCAAACCGAACCGTTGCCATCCCTAAGGGAGAGCAAAGAGAAAAGAAAAAGGAAGAAAAAGCATGAGACTACCACCAACACTAGCCGTAGCTAGGGCTGACGATAACACTGGTTTAATCGAAAAGACCACTCACACTAAGGTGAGAAAGGTTCTCACGGAAGGAGAAAAGGACTGTCACAGAAGGAGGGAAGCTTTAATGTTCGATTTTTCCTTTAAGTAGTTGGTTTAATATCTATTAATCTATTAATTAATGAAACCCTCTTTGTCAACCAAAAGAGGGTGAAAAGACAACTTAGTCTTCTACCACACAAAAAAAATGATGGGCAATAATGTAATTTCATAGGTCCAAATTTTACTGTTTTTTATTGAAGCCTCACCTATAAGTGATGTTAAAATATATCTAATATTTTAAATTAAAAATTAAAAAAAAAAACCAAAAACAAAAACCTCACACTCCCCCCACGTTCTCTCTCTCTCCCTCTCTCCTTCTCATTTTCTAAAAAAATGTGTTCATATACACAAAGTGTATAGGCAAATACTAATAGTATCCTAATCTTATGATGGGGACTATTTTGAGAGATTATATTCACACACTTCAAATTACTTCTCCCACACCTTTTAAATTTTTTTATATTTTCTACACACCACTAATATAATCTCCCTTATTTTTTCCTAAAATCTGAGATGTCCACAATTCGAAAAATATGATTAATTTTTAGTGGGGCCTAAAAATTCTGAGTAATTCCACACTTCAAAGAAAACCTTAAAAATAATAATAATAATTTCTTTTTTTAAATTATTACTATTAGAGTGGGTGTTAAGTCTCTCTGACCGCGAGACCCACATTCTTCAAAAAGTCTTAAGTACATTTGAAAACCAAAATACTAGTCTACTATCTTTTGTATTATTTTTTTAATAAAAAAGGGTATTTTGATATGGATCCAAAGTAACTAAAAATTAGACCTATTTCAAAAGTCAAAAGTCACTAAAAATTGGATCTATTTCAAAAGTAGGTCTATAAAATTGAACCTATTTTAAATTTTCCTTAAAAATAAAACTCATATATGTTGGTGAAGTCTACTTTTATTAAATAATTAGTACAAATATATGTAATAAATATAACATTATTGAAAATTACGTTCACTGAGAAAATGGAAGGTACTCATCAACCATTTGAAAACTACAGTTAAGGTTGTCGGTTTGTCTTTCGTTCAAGAAAATTTCTCCACCACAGAACGTGAAAGTCAAATTTGCCTGCATAAATTGTGGCCTACAGATTGAATAAAATCACGTCACAACCAACTTTTCTTTAATTCTTTAAAACGTTAATTTTGGATCCGAACTTGATACCACGATGACAGTGTATTGTGACATTGAAAGTCTCTCAGGAGAGGAGAGAGAGGTGTGTTACTAGTACTAAATACTGATTAGACTCTTCCCACTACAGATTGTTATAATGGCACTCATATGCCCTTGCATGCACACTGATGTGATATAAACTAACACTCAAATTAAACTCTCTTACTGACTTAAAAACACAAAACTAAGCTTGAAAACACTTAACTAGACTCAAAGAACTCAAAACAAACTAAAAAGACTCAAAACAGCACAAAACAATCAAATAGACTCAAACTAAACACTAGAGGGTGATTTGGACGAAAATTGATTTTAACTTGACTCAAAACACTTTAAAACACAAGTTTGGACAGATTCTAACTAATTTGACACAATAAAGTAAAGGGGATTGAGTTTTTGACGAATTTAAAGTAAAGACAAGTAAATTAAAGACTTAAGCAAGTTTAGCACGAATTTGGGGGAAAATATGGGTGATTGGCTAGTTAGGAGTTTCTTCTCCACACATGACACACTTGCACACAAATCGATTTCCAGTTGCTTTTCCAATAAAACATGAACCTCAATGCCCCAGATTAACTGTGAACAGCACTAATTAACCCTCAAATTTTCCTTAAGTTATTGAATTGGATGGATAACGCATTGGCAAACCAAATTATTCTTCAATAGTTCCCTACATGAACAACATAATAGAGATACAATCAAAGATCATTAAGCTTTGTGAAAATCATAAGCATTGACAAGACATTCGTAACTATGAACAGCATGATACTCCTGCCAGGAATCTACTTAACATGATTATGACTAGCAACCTCCACTACTTATGAATATAAGTTCATAACGATTAGGTGAAACTCCCTTATATTCTAGCATCAAATTCATGCATGCAAACTAAGTATGCATCCTTAATCAACAAACACGAATAAGTTCTGAATTAAACAGTTAAGTAAATTGCATTCACGATTTATGAAATCACAACTGGAAGTAATCAATTCATATTGCAAATATATTCATGGCTTTGAATTTCCCCCTGGCTAAAACGAGTTTAGCTCCTCATGTTCGCAAAACAAAGATAATTAAACTTAAACATTGAAAACAAAAGGATGGATTACACCTAAGAATGTTCCAGCAATCCAATCTTGAATGGCAAGCACATCCAAGGGTCCTCCTTCTTCCTCTTTGCTGCGGCACAAGGTGTGGGTGAAGGTTTGAGTGATGAATTGTATGAAACGATGGGTGAAGGTATGAATGGTAGTGAATGGATGATTGAATGGTGCGGCAAGGTCCTTTATTTATAGGAGAAGGAAGGGCACGGATGAGAATTAAATTGGGAAGGGTTTAAGACTCCAAATCCTCCAAGAAAAGGGTAACAAATCAGAATCCCAAGAGGAAAAGGGTAAGTGATATGCGACAAGCCTAGAAAGAAAGGGGAATGTGACTTCCTTGCACGGCAGGGAAGGATTCCTTGCGGATTTGGTGCGGCAACCTTCTTTGACTGGGATTAGGTCTTCTAGGATCATTTATTTAGTGTCCTAAAATAATTAGAGATCCTCCTTGCAGCTTGAAATTAAGTGGTGAAGGATTAGGAAAGTTTAGGACAAAATAAGATAACTTTGGCTAACATTCCTTCTTTCTTGCTTGCATCCTTTACTTCCTTTTCTTGAATTAATTTCTTCATAACTTCAGCATAATCCTAGCCTCTTTTGGTCTTCAAATTCGTCCATCCACCTTACTCCAAGCATGTGCTATCCATTCCAAGCCCAAAACTACTCCAAAATGCTCCAAAATGCACTTTCTTGCACTTTAGCCCTTTAAACCTACAAACACACGAAAATAGCTTAAAATACTAAAATAACTAGGAACTAACAACATAAATGCAAGAAAATAAGCTAACTAAGTCGCATAAATATGCTCCTATCACACACCCTACACAGATGAACGGTGTCGATATTACATCGATAAGACCATCTTTAAAGGAGATGTTAAATTCTAGGTAGAATGTTATGTAATCAAATTTGAAAGTAAGAGTAAGCTCCAACCGATTGACATATGATTTTCATATGTCAAACTTGACATATGAGAAAATGTGATGTCAAATAATTATTAATTATTTTATTGTGTGAATCTCATTAAGACATCGATTATAGATTTTGAAAATTTATTTTAATTGATTTCTTTTTAAAATGGATCCTACAAATATCATTTATAACAAAAAACATATCGGTTGGAAAAAGAAAAAGAAAAAAATTGGTATTTACAGGGATAGGGGAAAGTGTAGACAACAGGGAGAGCAAAGAAAAAAGAAAAAGGAAGAAAAAGCATAAGACTACCACCAACCCTAGCTGTAGCTAGGGCTGACAATAACACTGGTTTAATCGAAAAGACCACTCACACTAAGGTGAGAAAGGTTCTCACGGAAGGAGAAAAGGAATGTCACAGAAGGAGAGAAGCTTTAATGTTCGATTTTTCCTTTAAGTGGTTGGTTTAATATCTATTAATCTATTAATTAATGAAACCCTCTTTGTCAACCAAAAGATGGTGAAAAGACAACTTAGTCTTCTACCACACAAAAAAAATGATGAGCAATAATGTAATTTCACAGGTCCAAATTTTACTGTTTTTTATTGAAGCCTCACTTATAGGTGAGGTTAAAATATCTCTAATATTTAAAATTAAAAATTAAAAAAAAAACAAAAACAAAAACAAAAACATCTCACTCCCCCACTTTCTCTCTCTCCCTCTCTCCTTCTCATTTTCTAAAAAAATGTGTTCATATACACAAAGTGTATAGGCAAATACTAATAGTATCCTAATCTTATGATGGGGACTATTTTTGAGAGATTATATTCACACACCCCAAATTACTTCTCCCACACCTTTTAAATTTTTTTATATTTTCTACACACCACTAACACTTGATAGAAAAATATTAAAAAATTAAAAATGTGTGGAAGAAATAATTTGGTATGTGTGAATATAATCTCCCTTATTTTTTTTTTCCCAAAATCTGAGATGTCCACACTTCGAAAAATATGATTAATTTTTAGTGGGGCCTGAGTAATTCCACACTTCAAAGAAAACCTTAAAAAAAAAAAAAATTCTTTTTTTAAATTATTACTATTAGAGTGGATGTTAAGTCTCTCTGACCGCGAGACCCACATTCTTCAAAAGGTCTTAAGTACATTTGAAAACCAAAATACTAGTCTACTATCTTTTGTATTATTTTTTTTAATAAAAAAAGGGTATTTTGATATGGATCTAAAGTAACTAAAAATTAAACCTATTTCAAAAGTCAAAAGTCACTAAAAATTGGATCTATTTCAAAAGTAGGTATATAAAATTGAACCTATTTTAATTTTTCCCTAAAAATAAAACTCATATATGTTGGTGAAGTCTACTTTTATTAAATAATTAGTACCAATATATGTAATACATATAACATTATTGAAAATTACGTTCACTGAGAAAATGGAAGGTACTCATCAACCATTTGAAAACTACAGTTAAGGTTGTCGGTTTGTCTTTCGTTCAAGAAAATTTCTCCACCACAGAACGTGAAAGTCAGATTTGCCTGCATAACTTGTGGCCTACAGATTGAATAAAATCATGTCACAACCAACTTTTCTTTAATTCTTTAAAACGTTAATTTTGGATACGGACTTGATACCACGATGACAATGTATTGTGGCATTGAAAGTCTCCCAGGAGAGGAGAGAGAGGTGTGTTACTACTAAATACTGATTAGACTCTTCCCACTATAGAATACTGATTAGACTCTTCCCACTACAGATTGTTATAATGGCACTCATATGCCCTTGCATGCACACCCTACACAAATGAACGGTGTCGATATTACATCGATAAGACCATCTTTAAAGGAATGTTAAATTCTAGGTAGAATGTTATGTAATCAAATTTGAAAGTAAGAGTAAGCTCCAACCGATTGACATATGAGTGAGAAAATGTGATGCCAAATAATTATTAATTATTTTATTGTGTGAATCTCATTAATACACCGATTATAGATCTTGAAAATTTATTTTAATTGATTTCTTTTTAAAATGGATCATACAAATATCATTTATAACAAAAAACATATCGGTTGAAAAAAGAAAAAAAATCTGATATTGCCACGTCAGTCATCAAATTAACATTTGACATTTATCTTTTTGAAAGGAGATGCTCTAAGATATCTATACCATGCACATTGTATAGCGCTTTGAGTCCTTTTGACGCGTTATCGAACATTTATTGACATTATCGATAATTGGTAAAGAAATTGCCCTTCATCAAACTAATATCTGCAAGTATTACAAAAGGCCTAACCAACGCAAACAGACAGTCTCAGAGAGATACACCTCTATAAATTTGTATCAATATAGCAGAAGAGAAATGCCAAACGAAATGTTACCAAATTCGCAATCGACAAAACGCAGCTGATAGATAATCATCTTCTTCGTGCTAGATAGATGCCCCAAACTTGTAAAACAATCGCAATGTAAACGAATCAATGTGTGTGTTTGTGGGGCAGTAAATACATATTGACACGGTCTCGAGCAAGTCTCAGCCATGAGTGTTCAAAGCTTCCCAGACCAAGTTCTTCGGGACTTGATTGGACAGGTCCCTAGCCTGAAGGGCAGCATTCCTTAGAGTCCTAATTGTGGACACATTGGCCTCCCAGAAGGACAAGCTCCTGTATGGCAAATTGTGCTTCTTGCACAACTCCTTCACAGTTGGAGCAATCTTCCTCAGTTGTCCGCGAGGCATTCGCGGAAACAAATGATGTTCGAGCTGGAACTGCAGGCCGCCAAAGAACCAATCCATGCAAGTTGAGCAGGAGATGTCTATAGTCCCCGCGGCTTGCTTCTCGAACCAGTCATTGGCATTGGGGGCACCGAGATAGGTGTCGCCGGAGAAATGATTCAATGTGAATTGGATGTGCTGGAGCGACGTCACTGCAAATGCTGCCAGCACAAACATAACCCTCTCACTCCAATTGGGCAAACACGAAACGAGGAGGGGAAACCATGTCCAGAAAACAAGGATTCCGATGATGTTCAATCCCCTGTTCGGGACATTCCGCCTCGAAAACAAGAGCAAGAATGTCTGGATAAACAAATTAACCCTCCCCACCATCATAACCGGGTAATATGTAAAATGCTGGTAGCTGACCAAGAGCCTTGCCAGAGGATCAAACGTCAAAACTCTCCCGTAAAAAATCGAGGTGATCGAATTGAAAAACTTTGCGGAGACAGCAAAAACCGGAATGTGCTGGAGATCCGGGTCGTAATCGAGGCTGTTGCAGGCAATGTGGTGGGCATTGTGCGTCCACTTCCACCAGGCAATGCTGATTCCGGTGAAGCAATTACCGGCAACAATCTGGGCAATGTTGTTGTAAAATCGGCTCGACATTACCTGGTAATGCCCCGAATCGTGTCCGATGTAAGCTCCCTCAATCCACAACATCCCCAGAAGCATCCCGCAGATCAAATGTACCAAGACGCTGTCGGATTTCAAAACTCCGTACACGACGAGGTTGAGCATGATGGCAATGATCACGATTGAGCACAGAGCGCCGTGTCCCTTCTTCTCGAACAAACCCGCCTTCGAAAACTCCGTGGCCATTCTTCTGTAATCTTTCGACACCTCGGAGACCTCGAAATCTTTGAGATAAATTCCGGTGGAGAATTTCTTGAGGTACTGCCATGCAGTGCCGGGATGGTAGGCGATGAAGGCGTCTGTAACATCCTGGCCGCCCAGATTGTACAGAATCGTATCGCCGCCGGGGTGATCTTTCGCCCAATCGGACACATTGTAAACCTTGCCCTGGATAGAGATCCATAAATCTCCAGGCTTCTTGTGCTTCTTCAGCTCCTCTGCAGAAATATACTTCTTCTCCACCTCCATTTCCATTTTTGAACAACAATAAAAACCCAACAAAAATTTAAAAAAAAAAAAATCACAAAAAATGACTAACAATACACAATTTTTTTCTTCTCACACGCAAATCAACCGAGAAAATGCCTGTGTTCATAAAAATAAAAACGAACCCAGTAGTGCATTGGGATAATCTCAGATTTGATTTGGGTTTTTTTGGATCCGTTTTCAAACTCTCCTTCTTCTCCCTTATTTCTCAATCTCGGGATTTTTGTTTTGTTTTTTTTTTACATGAATCGTGTTTGGAAATGAGATTTTATATGGGTGGGGACTGGGGGAAGCAGGGGAAGTTGAGAGGTCGAGTTTCGTTGGTTACAGCGAGGCACGCGGCTCCAGCGTCCATACCGTATCAGATGTTTTAATCGGATCTGGACACGTCGACAACACCCCACATTTATAACCACATCCCTAAGTTTAGTTAAGTGAATTGTCACACCGAATTTGAACAAAAATACAATAAAAATATGTAACACGGAACGATGGTCACGTGGTTCCCGGCACGTCTTGAGTTTGATTTTTTATGCTGGTAAATCATATGATGGTGGTTATGAGGTGGTTGAGATGCATTTGTCAGTCTTTTTCATCCCTAAAATGATAGTCTGCAGTGACGAAATCACCAACTAATTCCTCCTTTTAAAAATAATAATAATAATAATAATAATAATAATAATAATAATAATCACATGGTTCCAGTCTCTAGCGGTGCAAAATAGAGTTATTCTTCATGAGAATGTGTTAGGAAGATCACAATTTATACACTATATTTTTGTTTTATCTGATATAATAAGTAAATAACACTCTTTTATATCGGATAATAATTGAATATTAGTTGTATGTATGTATTATCTGTAAATTAATAAATCTATTTCGTTGAATTTTGATTGGATAAGTTCTCTTTACCCTTTTATGAAATCAATTTTATGTGATAATGGCAGCGCAACCACGGCTCTGTTTGTGTATGGGCAAAAATATCTACAAATTTTTATTGTTATTTTGTTTATTTCATTCTATATGGTTATGGAGACGCGAATATCAGTTATTCTAGCTAAAGAATATACTAAAACATGCAGTGGTTACGCATCGATTTCCATTTGGGTGTTTCATACTCCACCTTAGATATCAAATATATCAATTTGTTCGTATTGTTTTTTTCATATTTTAGAATTTTGTTACATTACACATGGATTACTTACAGCTATTGATTGGAATGAACTTATTTTTTTGTCAAACGATGAATTTGTTAGATCATATGTGTGAGAATCCGTATTTTAAAATTATTATTTGTAGATTATTTTATATCTAAGGGACCTACCCCGAGAATTTGCTGCATTGGTAATTAACTTCACACCACCTGTTACGTGTAGTAGCCACCTTCCACAAGAAAACCTAGTAGCTTGTTCATGGTTATATATTGATAAGCTCCACCATGCTGCTAATTTATAAGAATTATCAAGAAGCCTTGTTGTCAACTTTGCATGGCATGCTCGTGACTAAGCTATAGACCATTTCAATACGTATTGCATGCATGGAATAAGTTTCTCCCACATCTACACGCAGCAGTATGCCAGTATGAGCAGTGGCGGATCTAGGAAATAATGTTTGGGGGGTCATAGCGCGCGCAGCGCGAAATTTTTTTTTAACAGAAACAGCATGCATATCGTCATTTCATCGGGTCTTGGTAGGATGCTTTTAAGTGTTGAGAAGGGTTTCTGTAAAACCCCTCCCCAAAGATTTCCTTGTAATTTCACAATTTCCCTACAGTTAAGTGAAGTTTACAATTTGGTCCCCACTTACTTACCCTATCCAGATCCCTTTTTGGGATTTCCTACCTATCACAACTTGCCACGGGGCAAGTCCCCATTGTCCTCCTTCTCATCTCCCCGAACTCTCCTCTCTCTCTCTCTCTCTCTCTCTCTCTCTCTCTCTCTCTCTCTCTCTCTCTCTTTTTCACTCTTTAACTCTCTCACTCTCTCCGATCGAATCCACACCCACGCACACCCACACCACTACCCCGATGAAGGTCTACATCACCACCACCCCGAGGACTTTCCTTCCCTCTCTCTCTTTCTCTCTCTCTCGTCTCTACATCACCACCACCCCGAGGACTTTCCTTCCTTCTTCTTCAACCTGCAACCAAAGTCTTTTTCTTCTTTCAGACATTTCATCGAACACGTGGTGTGCAGCTCCAAGAGGTCGCACCAGCAGCTCCAAGGGACCTCTAAGGTTATTTCCATGGCTTCCAAGAGGTCGTGCGACCCCATTGACCCCACTGTGGCTCCGCCACTGAGTATGAGTTACTAGTTGAAAATAAGAGAGATTGTATTTTATTACTATTTTTCTTTAGTGGATAAGTTCCATAGCCGACTTCGATCCTTTACTATAAATAGGGTAGTTACCCTTTTTGGGAACATATAGAATTTGCATGGAGCATGCAAATGGTTTAGTTTGTATAAATAGGGTAGTTATTCTAAACTCGTGTGTACGCATATTGTATTTAACAAAAAAAATCCCAAAATTAAGAGGCACTTAATTTGTTCAGCCATTATCTCTCATGGATGCCAAATTCCTTTTTAGGATAAAATGAGAAAGAGTGCAACTTTCCTCACCCGTTAAAATAGGGGTGACGCTCACTCACTCATTGATTGCCACTAAATTAATTTGGTCTAGTTGATTTAAGACACGAATGTTGAAATTTAAAGTAGTTTAACGATAATCAATGAGGAGTAAGGAAAAATGCACTCGATGAAAAAAGCTGGTGTCAAACTCTAACCATTAATGAACTAAATTAATTTTTTCCGTATTGGTTGCCCAGAGAGAATTTCTTCAGGGTTGATTAAGTGCATTTTTTCTGAGGAGGCAAATTTGATATTGAGTATCCCCCTAAGCTATTTTAAACCACCAGATACGTTAATTTGGGTTGCAGAGTGTTGAGAGTTGATGGTGTGTGGAGAGTTTGTCTCACATTAGTGAGGGACAAGTCTAGCTAAGGGCATATATGGTATTGGGCTACTCTTCATATTGTCAATTGGTTTTATGGTAGAACCTAAATTTCATCTTGGTATCAAAGCAGATTGTCCCTTGTGTGAAAGCCTAAAGGGCCACACGTGCTCACGCATCACCCACTTGTTATCCACTTGTGGGCTTGAAAATCGGCCACACGTGCGGTGACGTGTTGAGAGTTGATGGTGTGTGGAGAGTTTGTCCCACATCGGTGAGGGACAAGTCTAGCTAAAGGCTTATATGATCTTGGGCTACTCTTCATATTGCCAATTGGTTTTATGGTACAACATCAATTTCATCATGCTCAAGAAGAACGGAGTGTTTTCGACAAAAAGTGCCTACCTTGTAGCTCGGTCTTGTGGAGTTATTGGTGGGGACGAATCTACTGGTTTCTGAGATGAATGGGGAGATAACATTTATGTAGAAGGCCTTATGGAGAACTTGTGTGCCGGAGAAGGTTAAAGTCTGTGTATGGCGGTGTTGTCTGAATGCTCTACCAACTAGAGCCAATTTGAGAAAAATGAAGGTGATCACGACTAACACTTGTATATTATGTGATGGAGGTTTGAAAATTGTTGAACATGCATTGTTGGAGTGTCCAAGATCGGTGTATATCTGGTTCTTTAGCCCGTTATGCTTGAGGACGGGAAGGCATATCCATGGTGGTTTTTGTGCTTGGCTGGCAGAGGTGGCAGGTTTACTTGGCCGTGGGAGTTTTGATTTAGGTTTGATCTTGATATTGAGTATAGGGAAGAACGAAATTCTTTCTTATGGAATCAAACAATGTTGAATCAGGTGGATATCAACTGCAACTCAAGCATGGTTACAGGAATATAGGAAATGGCATGGTTCCAAAAAATGCAGTAGGTCGTCAAGTTCTCAAAAGTGGCAAAAACCTGATGTGGGTTGGCTTAAATGCAATTTCGATGGCGCATAGGATGAGGTGGGAGAGCTACGGGGCATTGGCGTGGTGATTCGAAATGAGAAAGGTGACTTTGTGGCAACAATGACAATGAAAACTCGAGGAGTCTGCACAGACCATGGTTGCTAGAGTAGCAATGGTTTTTGCATATAACTTGGTGGCAACTCACTTGGAGATGCAGGAGGGATGCAATGGTGGTTATGAATGCCCCTTCAAAGGGATATGGCAACTCCATGTAATGGTGCCCTTGGGAACATTTTGAATGATACCCGACATATTCAAAAGTCTTTTCCGCATTGAAAGGTCACGTTTGGTCGACGGGAGACGAACAAGATTGCACATCATCTTGCGAGATTGGGATTACATTGGATAATCAAGTTTCTTGGTTTAAAGAATCTCCAGATATTTATGATATTTCTGGTTTTCTTTTTCAGGATAACATTATTACTTAATTTAGAGGTGCGGGATGTTTTTTTCCCTTGATCTAGGTTGAAATCCCCAACAAGGCTTTTATCGAGACCCATTGTTAGCACCCTATCCTTTTTGATTGTACATTTTCTTTCTTCTTCAAGGAATATCGTACTTAATCTAAAAAAAAAGAAAAGCATATTATTAGAAAAGAGAGTAATTATTTGTTACAAAATAGTACGTACGTTTTTTGTGGTTAGAGATATAATTACATGAAGCCAACAATAGTAACAATAGTATTTACCATTGGAAAGAAACAAAGTATTTACCACAGGGTGATTCAATGGTTGTGGACACTATTCTAAAAATCCCCGCCTAGCACTGCCTAGGTCTTGCCTAGGCGCTAGGCGGTTGGCTACCGCCCCAATTAATGTCTAGACGTTTTAAATTTAAGAAAGGACGCCTAGACCTACTGAGGCACCCACCTAGACCGCCTAGCCCACCCAGACCCGTCTAGACACCCGCCTAGGTTGCTACTCATTTAGACAGAAAATAGATAACTTTCATTTTACATTTTATTTTTTCAATAAATTGTAAGAGACTTGTTGAAAAGGAACACACATTATATACTTGTTCTCCATGTTTTCATTGTATTCCAATAGCTCATAATATATATGTCATTCAATTTTGTAGTTTATGATGAAATCATATATATTTTAAATATAAACAGACACTTATTTACACGAAATAGAATAGATTTAATTAAATCTGCCCAGTCCGCCTAGGCGCATGCCTAGACCCCGCCTAGCCGATTGGCCCCAGCCCGCTGTCCGACTAGCACCTATCGCCTTTTAGAACCTTGGTTGTGGACGAATTTTAGGCCCGTATTTCACATGGCACGTCCTAGATTTGATTTGTTGCGCTGGTGAATCACACGATACTGCCCAGTTGAGGCTGAAATGCCTTTTAGAGTCTTCTGGTCGTCCGAAAGGTGGACTGCAGTCGCCAAGCCACCAACTGGTCCCTTAAAAAAACAATAGTATTTGCCAAGCACTATAATAACAACTACATCAAGTGGCTCAGTGTTAAGGGCGCAAACTGCTGCTTCCCAATAAACAAAAAAAATGTGGAGGTCCCGGATTCGATGCCTTGAGTTGGTGAGTATGCTTGACTATGGCCACGGGCAAGTTGAAATTTCCCATAGCCTCTCTGAGCCCGAAAATGGTGGATAACTGTGACTTGTCATCATTTGTCCCCCTTTAGGAAAAAAAAAACACTATAATAACACTTTCATATATTCTAATAATTCAAATTAACTTTTAACCTAGAATTTTTAAGGACAAAATTGAAATTTTCCTTTCAACCAAGGATATTATAAATTCATAAGTATTCTGTCTTTCATTTTTTAACCATTTATGTGTTGCTTCTAATGGCATTCATGCATGCATGTGTAGACAATATTTGGAAACTTCAATTTTCTTGCAGAATGTAGTAAACATTTTATATTTTTATATGGTAATCGGAAAGCAAATGCAGAATATTCCACACTATACGTTAAGCAGAGGGAAAGCAGATGCAGAATATTCCAAACCACAATTTAAGTAGAGGGAAACCGTGTATGGCAAGTCACCTTAACGAAACCACCATTGCCATATTTTAGCAACATGAGCATATCAAAGATAACGTAAAAAGTACATGTGCAACATGTTTAATTCAAAATTACGTAAAAAAGAAACAAACAAATCCTTAATCTAATTACGGTACGAGATAAGATTGAGGATTAAGTACCTAAAACCCTTCAATCTTTTAGTGTCAATTCAAATTAGTCTCAACTTTTTTAAACATTTTAAACAGGTACCCAACCTATTGAAAATGTCACATTCACTAATCCCCAGTTAAATTTTCAAACATTGATTATATTCAAAAACTCACCAACTGGGAATATCATGGTCAACATTAATATTAATTGCCTCAAAATCTAAATTTCAAACATAGATTATGTAATATGGAACCAAATGATTAAACGAGTATCGAAATAAATAAAAAATGGACCCAAATTGAAATTACATTAGGTGGGCAATCTTCTAACAAAGAACATGGTTAAGAATTTAGATAGGGTTTCAGGGAACTTGTTTATGCTCATGTGATTTTCTCATTTGCCGATTCTCGGCTGGTAAAGCTTCCACTTCTTCTTTGTGGGTGGCAAAGATGATGGTGTCCATACCATTTCAACAACCTCCATGACCTTCCTCTCGATGCTGGCAGCTTGAGTTGTAGGGTGAAGTTGGTGGTTTTGCGTTGGGTTTTGAGGTGATAGCCTGATGGGGGTGGTGGTGACTCTTAGTTGGTGGAAGCTATGCTTCCTATGACCTTCTATTGATTTTGGAGACAAAGTTAACCCTAGTTAATTTAACATATTTTTAACCGGGGCTTAATGGATGTGATATTTTTAATAGGTTGGGTACTTGAAATGTTTTAAAAAGGTTGAGACCAATTTGGAATGACACTAAAAGGTTAGGGGTTTTAGGTACTTTATCCTAGGATTTATTAAGTTTAATGAACTATTTGGTTACTTTTATTAGAGAGTGTTAGTTATGTGAATCACATTGCTGATCACCTCTATAATATAGGTGAGTCTCAATTATATAGATGAGGTGGTCAACAAAATAATTAGAATAGGTGGTATAAATTGTTGTAGGCATAATTTATTGAACAATTATGGAGACCAGAGAGAGAAGGGGTGCGGCACATAGAGAGAGAAGAGAGAGAAATGTGTAATTGTGAGGTGTGTTCTATTCCACCCCATTGTGCCTTTATTTATAGTAGTAGGGAAGGTTAAATCCTTACCCTAATATGATTACAACTCTAATAGGATAATATTTAACCCTAGAGAATATTTCAAGATATCCCTAGATACACTAGGATTTACATAATCACATTCCTAATCTAATAGAACTGCAACACTCCCCCTTGAGTGTGTAAATACTCAACTAAAATGGTGCATCAGGTCTCCAGTGATGAAGTAAGTACAATTGATGAAGTCGTTGGCACAATGAGCGAATGTGAGTCTCATATCAATGGAAGAATGCATAAAAGGTAAAACTCACAAAACCTCGCTATGGTAAAACACTAGGTGGGAGAAAAACCCATAGGCTAAGGAGAAAAATGAGAAGTTGCATTAAGTCAAAACGAAACATCTTCTGGATGTAAGTAGAAAAAGCTCACAAGGGTATGACCAGCCTAGGATGGGTGCCTCGTCAAAACCTAGTTAGGTAGTAAAAACCCAGTGGGAAAAATGCTCATAATTGTAGGGAAAAAAGTACATTAAGATTAAGTGAGTATACTGCTGGATACTCCCCCTGAGTTTGACAGAACTTCCAAATGAGAACTACAAGCATTGCATATGAATAGTTAGGCATACCAATTCCTTGGACAAGTTGACTTCGATAGTGACATCGTGTAGAGGTCGGCAAGGTTGCCTGGGATTGGCTTGCATGACTTCAATCTCCTGATGCTTTGCTGATGTAGACGCAATATGTCTTGGCATTGACTTCGTTGATGTATCATGTCTTGGTCGGGTGAATACATGCGACATAGTCTTTATGGATTGTCATTGGAACTCAACGATGGATGAAAACAACAAGTACTTCGTATATACTCAACAAGAACTCCTAACTATGTCTCACGTGTGGCGTAGTGAAGTGAGGTGAGTCTTGGAACGATTCGAAGGTTTCGCAACTAAGGTCATATTGTGGACCTCCAAGATATTGCGATATCCTTTAACGGTAAAGACATAACCTTTCGGGGATGTGCCTTGTGTAGGTCTGATAAGTAACCAGTGTCAGCATAACAAACAAGGAAAACATCATTCTAAGGATCAAGGAGGTCAGATTCGCTCGAGATACATTGGGATTAGCCCAAATCCGTAGTACCTTTCAGGGTAACGAAAAAACGTCTTTAATACCAATTCAGTGGTTGCGTGTATGCGCAGTGCTACATCTTTACTAATAGATCAACACCGAAAGAGATGTCCTATCTAACGCAATGAGCTAAGTGCAACAAAGCGCAAAGTTGAACTTAGATATGGAATTTTGAATTCCATAATCTCTTCAAGGGTCTCATTTGCATATAACGTATGGAATATCATAGGTATACTCAAATGCAACACCTTCGGGGTATAGTTTGACTGGTAGACCAAAGTATCGTCAAAACAACGCTTGAATTTCATGTCAAGGCATAAACGAGTTTTCCCAAGATCCTTCATCTCAAATTCCGTCTTTAGGTGCGAGACAGTTTTCTCAAACTCTTCTAGAGTCTTATTGAGATTCATGTCATTTGACATAAACTGTAACTCTAGCAATTTAGAATAAGACTTCATAGTTTAACATGCAAGGGCATAATTTATATCCCTAACTGATCAAATAATCACTTCGATGGGTATACCACATTCGCCGGATTGCTTCAATCCTTAAGTGAATGCCTCAAACAAGTTACGATGGTGTTCCATGGTTTGGAACTATTTGAACTAGTCCATGTAATACTTCGGGAACTTACATGTAAATCTCTGTATCAATATCCCCATGGAGAAACACTAACCATATTCATAATGTTGCACTCAATCACAGGGCGTTTGAGAGAAACCTTGCGCCATAAGGCGTGTATCATATCGCACTATTTCATTCATTTCATTACGTTTCCTTTCCCACTTGTTACACAATAGGGTTACCTTGGGCAATGTAGGAACGATAGGTCTAAAACACACTTTGGTAAGGAATTTAACCTGGATTGTAATTTCGGTTGTCCAATCAGTTCTATGTTGTCACTAATCAACAGAACACGGTTTGATATCGTCGCTTTTCATTTATGTCGGTGATGCGATGAAAGTTAAGCACTCAAATTAAACCCTCTTGTTGTCAAATTGTAGTATAAATGCAAGTAGGGATCGTTCTAAACCGGGGATTAGGAGGGCTTGCTAAAACCTCTAAACTAACTCAAAAATATAAAAACAAAGTTAAAAACGTTTGAATAGACTCAAAGGACTCAAAACAGATTCTAAAGACGCAAAACAACTTAAAAACACTCAAAATTGCCTAAAAACACTTACTGGGCAGATTTGACTCTAACACAACTTTGGATGAATTTAGTGTTTTGGTTTGAATCAAAACACTCAAAAACACTAACGAAATAGAAATTTAACACTTTGAAACAACAAAGTAAAAGGGGGATTTTAGTTTGATGAATTTGAAACAAACAAACAAGTTATAAAACTAGGCAGATTGTAAGACAAATTTGAGGAATACGATGATGGATGGATTAGTTAGAGGTCCGTTCTTCACACATGACACACTTGTACATGAATCGATTTCCAATTGCTTTTCAATAAAATATGATGCTCAACACCCCAGATTAACCGTGATGCACAAATTAACCCTCAGATTTTCCTTTACTCATTGAATTGGATGAATGCATGCGACAACCCAAATCATTCTCTAAAAGTCCCCTATATGAATGCATAATAGAGATACAATCATAGATCATTACGTTCAATGAAAATCATAAGTGTTGACGAGGCAATTATAACTATGAATGCATGATACAATTGCCAAGAATTCAATTAACGCGATTGTGATAAACAACCTTCACTACTCATGAATATAAACTTGTAACGATTAGGTGAAACTCATTTATATTCTAGCATCTAATCCATGCATGAAAACTAAGTATGCATCCTTAATAAACATACAAGAATCAGTTATGAATAAAATAGATAATTGAATTGCAATCACAACTTATCAAATCACAATTGGAAGAAATCAATTCAAATCTCAAGCATGTTCATGGCTTCAAACTCCCCCCTAACTAAATAGGGGTTTAGCCACTCATAATTGCAACAAAATTAGAAAATAACAAAGTAGACATTGAAAGCAAGAACGAAGTACACCTAAAACGCTCCAAAGTTCCAAGCTTGAAACGCCAAGGACCTTTGTTTTCACCACCTTGTTGTAGCACAAGTGTCTAGGATGTGTATGGATATATGGATGGAATGGATTTGCACGGCTAAGAGATGAAAGTGTATGGATTGGTGAGATGTAGTATGGCTAGATGAATGGATGGAGGTCACAGCAAGGAAATTGTGTTTGTGAATGAAGCTCTTTTGATGGATCAAGATTTTTCTTAGGAAGGGGAATGGTGGATGTATTTATAGGCTAAGGAGAGGACCACTTCAATTCCTTGCATGTGCAATTTGTATGGGTGTGTGATGTCCATGTTTCCCTTTACATTTGCACACACATGACCTCCATCATTTCAGCCACAAATCAACCCATTTTCTGCCCATGTGTGTGTCTTTCCTTTGCCCATGTGTGTGTGTTTCATTTGCCCATGTGTGTGTGTTTTTCCTTTGAATTTGCACACACATGTTCTTCATTATTTCAGCCAACAATCCACCCATTTTCTGCCCATGCCAAGCCCTCAATGCCGTGCCTTTCTTGTTGTGTGTGTGTTGTCCATGTAGAGTGTCTATGCCCTCCAACCTGTGCAGTTTGCATGTGTGTAGCTGTCCATGTTTCTCTTTTGCATGTGCATTTCCACTTGCTCCAAAGCCAAATGAGTGCAATCATAACCCCATTTGCTTCTGAGTGTTGATGACAAAGCAAAACACAAAACAAGTGCCTTTACTTTCTCATTTTATTAGCCAAATCTGCTTAGCCCTTTTCTGAACCTTTTAGTGTTACAATGCCCATAACTTCTTCTGGAAAAATGATATTAACAATCCGTAAATTGCTCCAGAAAATAGACATTCGTAGCTTTCCAAGCATATAAGGCTCATTCTCTCATTCATTCTGAGCTGTTCGTAACATGCTTCCAAAGTCAGCTAATCTGCACAGGCAGTTTTGACGAATTTGTTACTTAATATCTCACTTGTGCTACTTTTCTTTTCTTTGCTTGATAAATCACACAAAACACAAAAACATAGTAAATAGCTAAAAAATATAAGGAACTAACTAAGAAAAGACAAGTGAATTTTATGTAAAATATATATAAATATGAGCTTATCAGTCGGTAGCTACCATGTAAGTGAAAACATCATCGATGATAATCTCATTTCATTTCCATTAACTCATCCAAACTAGTGTACTGGACCAAGAACTTCAAGTTTCGAGAGTAATCCAGATTAATCTCATGAGATGGGAATGATTTGAGACAATGATCAAGCATAGATTCATTTTGTGCCGTGACCTTCCTTTTTTAGGGAAGTGAATCCTATGAACCGAGTGATCTGTCATGCCCCAACCCGAGATAGATTGATTGGCTATCTGCCGGTGTTAACTCGACGTCCTTTAAGTAGTCTATCCTTGCAGGCATGTTTGCAGCTGGTATATGACCCGTCATTTTAGCTAGATCAGAGGAATATGTCTGGAGCAACATTCTGAAAGCTAGAATTCACACTTGCTTATCACACTTGTGCGGTATGGGGATCGAGATGAGACATAGTGGGCAATGTCCATGCAAATTCGCCCCGTTCTATAGAAAAGTTGACGTTCTTATCTCCCCCTAACGACGTGAAGACTGTTTCATTGAAGTGACAATCCACAAATGAGCGGTAAAAAGATTGCTTGCAAGGGCTCTAAGAGAGTTAGTGTGAAGGAGAACCATGATCGACAAAGATTCACAACCATCTGTGAGGACCCATATTGGTACGTTGTGGCGACAAAACTTGGCACATGGAATTCACATCCAAATGCGTAAATATGAAGCATCAGGTTGGTACCTAGTAACCAACTGTAATGTTAAATAGGTTGGGTGGCAATGAGCCTCAAGGCAGACCAACATAGCTGCCTACAAGATTGCATTGCCCTAGGTAGAAACCGAAAGCTTGGTGCATTTTACCAAGGCCCGGGCAATCAATTAAATTGCGATTTATGATCGCTCTGCGAGGATGTTTTGGGTGAACATGAGAATTCGATGTTCAATTATAAACCTAAAAAAACGTGCAATACTTTATTGAAAACTGTCGATATGAACTCTTTGGCATTATCCAGTCTTCCCGACTTTATGGGATAAGTAGGGTGGTGAACCCTTAAAATTGGCCAAAAGGTTTAGCAGCAATGTGTGTGGATAAATATGTGACCAGTTTGTCGATTCATCAACCAAAACTATAACTATTTATATGGTCAGCATTTTGGTTGGATTAGTCCACATATATTCCCTTAAATCCACTGTGAAAAGAAAGGTTGTTTCATATATTTGCTAGGGATGATTTAGAAAATCAATTTCCCCAATGAGCAGGCTTGGCAAAGTATGCTTGTAAGCACAATATCCTTACTTCGGGTAAAGAAATGCATCGTAGCATCATTGTTCAACCAAAGTGTCCCAAAAGGTCGTGCCAAAACAAGTAAACTGTTTGAATCACCCGGCTCTAGGCCGGCCATATGTAGTGTGTTTCCAATTAGGAGGCAGCCCATTGGCCCCAAAGCAAAGTTTCAGGCTCATTTTTGGAGGTGGTGCAAAGATATTCTACTCTATTTTCTGCAGTGGTTTCATTCATGTTCATTGTTCTCTCGAATATTCTTAAGCTTAACGACGTTCTTCCGGAACGTGAAGAATATAAAGTCTCTTAAATGGTAATGTGATACCATTCATAAAATGAGGAGCATGCTAATGCTCTTAATCAGGTTGGATAGACCTGAAGTTGTTGCTAGAGATGTGATTTAGGTATAATGTTAGTGTGCGTAGTATCGCATTCGTCCAGACAACTAACTTTCCCACATTCCTACATAATCATGTGTTTAATTGAATTTGGTCACATGTATTAAGAAACATGATTCAATTAACTCATATTCGTGGACAATATCAATAAGATTATCCATAACTTAAACAAACACCAAATGTGAATCCAAGAACATAGAAAAATGTTCACAAAGTAAATGGTTTACTAAGGGGATTCGACCAACAAGGCCATCCATGTCAAAATTCTGCTCTTCCAACGGTGTTCAGTGGAGCAAAATCAATCTCACATATTGATTATGAGAATGGTACTCCTCAACGACATTGGTAGGGGCACGAACATGTGCATAACCAATGATCTATTCCATCAAAACGGAAGTAGATTCTACAGGGTTAAGGTTTTGGAAATATTATCCCTTATTCTTGAAGTTTTAGGTCTTAGGTGCCAAGGATCACGCTTCGGGCATGATGCCACACCTTGGCAGGCCCTGATTCTACCATATGTTATAAAAATAAACTCGAAATTGGATTGTGAGAGGGACGTGCCCAGACTTGGGTTCAGTAGGCTCTAGCTGAAGCTAGAAAGGTCTGTTTGGTAGGCCTCTGCCGAAGCAGAGCAATACCATTCGGTGGGCCCTAACTAAAACTGGGAATCACCATTCGGTAGGCCTTGGGTCGAGCCATTCGCTAGACTCCAGCCGAGCTGTCTATACCATTTTCTCACATTTATGGTAGTAATCAGATCCAAGAATTTGGTAAACTTCCGTTCTCTACATTGCTACTTCGAGAGTGAGTTAGAAACAAGGAAGAACGAGAAAAGTATTCTCTAGTCAAAATTCGATCAGATTTTTAAACTTCAAAATTTGATCTGATTTTTAAACTTCAATCATACATATTCATGGATGTAATCATGGTGTGCTTCAGACAATATCTTTCATGATTTGACGGTCCATAAGAGCGAGCAAAAAAGCCATGGAATCCTCGTTCGGGAGGTATTTATGTGGGTAATGCTTCAGGCATAAGTCTTCGAATGAAGATCATGGCGGAGGCTTATTCAACTCTTCCATGCCATTGTTGGCTTCAATGATTTCTTAGCTACTTGATAGTCAAGTGGAGATTCACGTTTTGTACCCCACATAAAGTGGTTTCTATTAGAAACGTCCAAATTAGGAAAATCGAACTTGTGAGGGTTCCATAATCCACTGAATTGGAGGGAACAAGATTGTGATTGGTAATATAGAAAATAAAATATCTATAAGCATCAAAGTTAAAATATTCGGGTTCTAAGATATGGTTTACATGAAAAACGTCGGGTTTTCATGGGTGTATTGTTTGAAGAAAACTTCGGGTTCAAAGGCACTAAATTTGAAATTACAGGTTCAATTTAGTTTATGAACGGTTAGTTTACAAAAGAGAGGTTCTTGCAAGAACACATAATACAATATGTTGATTTAAGTGTAGTGGATTTGAGTTGCTTTAGGAACTCAAGTGTGAGCACTTTGAGACTACGAAACGATGTCAACGGTTCAAAGAAGAAAAATAAATTACTGTTAATGTCCAAAAGTAATCTTCAGGTCAATAATTTTGGATTTCTTGTCAGATTAATGGACTACTAGTCACTTTTAATTAATTCAATAGATTGAGACCAAACGGGATCGATCTTGGAAGCAAAGTAATGAAATGCGGTCATATTAGCTTCGATTGGCGACGGGCCAAGTGACAAGTGAATTATAGCTTAATTAGTGTTAACCAAAACATCCCACAAATTAAATGGGTATGGTTATGAAGCGGGAATGCCAAAAATTGGCATTGGGTCGAAAAAAAACAAGTTAAAAATGACTTTAGGCTGAGAACAACATGTAGCCCAGCATTAGATTGCTGGTTACTATTTATAGTGGGCCCTGCAACAAAGGCTGCAGGCTATGGGCTCGGGTAGGCTGCATTAGGTAGCCCATATATGCATACAAGTTGCAGGCTTGCAGCAGAGGAAAACAAGCCCAATCAGTAGAGAGCCCAGGTGGGTTGTGAGGGAAGGTAACCCAGCTTTAGGATGGTTCGTGAGTGAAACAAGCCCAAAAAAGTTGAAGCCCAAGTGGGCTAAGCCTGGACAAGGCCCAAAAAGGGTCTGGGTTTGTTTCGGGGCACCCCAGCTTCGCTGGGTGCGTGTAATCGCCGGAATAGCTAAATGGCGCCGCCACGTTTATGGTGTTCTCAGGTGAGGCCGAGTCGGGGTATAACCAAAAACCCTTTAGTTCACGACGGAGAACCTTCTAGACATCAGGGAGGTCCACAACTCAGAGATTCGTATGGAATCTCAAGAATTCTGATGAGATTCGTGGCTGGAATCTTCTGGATTTCCGTCGATGATGACGGTTTTCACCAAAGGATGCGACGTCAGGTTGTCGATGATGGTGGTGATCGAGTGTGGGCTGGGCAAGATGGTGGCCCAAATCAATGAAGGAGACGACGCGAGAATGCCGTCAATTTTTGTGATCTCGGGTTGGGTTGGGTAGCAGATTAGTGGTTTAGCTACCTGGCTCGGCTCGGTTTGGCAACTCAACGTGAGCGCTCAAAAGATCCTTCTCGGAAAATCGGAATTGCTTCTTCAATGTGTTGTATCACGTTCAACACAGAAAAATTAAATTGAATCAATAGCATGTAGATCAATTCAATGAAATAATAAATTAATCATAAAAAGAATGATTAAAACGTAATACTCGCCTGATTGAAGATCAAACTCTCTTTAACGCAGCGTCAAAAATGTGCTGATAATGTGTTGTATGCATAATTTACTGAACAATTTTGGAGGCCAAAGAGAGAAGGGGTGCGGCACATAGAGAGAAGAGAGATGTGTAATTGTGAGGTGTGTTTTATTTCACCCCATTGTGCCTTTATTTATAGTAGTAGGGAAAGTTAAATCTTTACCCTAATAGGATTACAACTCTAATAGGATAATATCTAATACTAGAGAATATTTCAAGATATCCATAGATACACTAGGATTTACAGAATCACATTCATAATTTAATAGGACTACAACATAAATAATATTCTTCATTTTAAAATTTACATGTGCTCACTCGCCCTCGTATTTACGTGGACGACTAAAAAACGCGCAGTTTGCATGCTTTTCGTTTTAGGGCTTGTGTTGTTTTAAGAAGTTTTATGCTTTCATAGGATTCTTCAATCGTACATTTCTCAATAATTTTGGGGCGTGCAGGGGAAAGGAGACACGTTTTTTTATTTTTTACAATACCCACCACAGACAGCTACATTATGGAAGCCCTCTCAGGGTACAGAGATCGCCCTTACCGTGGCAAAGTATTAAGTGTGAAGTTTTATCATAAAAAAATGTTAAAGATGTATAATTTTCACATTCTCCAACAATGTATTTTTTTTTTCTAATGAATTACTTCGTCACATCCATATTGCCAAGAGTGGCATCACATGACTATTCTCTAAGTTACTTATCATCCCACCAAAATGTTCTCATGGCGGATGGGGTTGGTGGGTTTGCATAGTAAAATTAGGGTGATATTTATTTTATCGAGTAACTTTGCAAGAAAACAAAACGGTTCTAATTTAACTTTTTTTCTTTTTTTTTTTTTAACAAAAAAAAAATTAGATAAAAACAGAAATGGGTAATGGGTGTCTTGAGTATTTCTGTGCCGATAATACTTGGATATTCAATGAAGAGTACCAAATTACTGACCAAATGACATGGCACAATGAAAATTTAACCCTTGTAAATTTAATTTAAATAAAAACTAAAAATATTCACGCCTTAGAAAGTCAGGTTAACGTCGTGTTCTCCAAGCCAACGTTGATGGGCCGGAGATTTTACGTGTCGAGAAGGATGAAATCTTTTGCGTCTCAGGATGCATGGGAGACACCACTTCTAATTCTAATTTCCAAGCCGAGGGTTTTAGCGCATTGTTAGCCTTATATAGTTGTGTAATGAAAACACAAACAAATGAGTGGCAACGAAAGGATGAAGGCTACGACAACACCAAAGTCGTCTACAAACACCTAACCGGATACAACTACTTTATGAAAAGTATTATGTTGTGTGTAATTAGAGTTTGCAGGGACCTTAGTATTTATATAAGCTAAGGGTTAGGGTTTCCGTTCATAAAGGAAATCTAATCCCACTTTCTTAGCTTCCAAAAGAAAGTATTATAATCACATATAATCAAGGACTCAATCAATCTAATCCCACTTTCTTAGCTTTCAAAAAAGTATCATAATCACATATAATCAAGGACTCAATCAATCTTAATTGGATTTCAAGACTCCTAATATAAGATTGACGCATAGGAAATCAAATAACAATATCGACATTAATATCCAATATAACATTCCTATTATATGTTGTAGACCACTTAAAGATCTGATTTATATTGGAATTAATCTAACACACATATGATTGTGGCTTGAACATGGGATTCACGCTTGGTTGCAATAATTACCAGTGGTTTGGGTTTGTGGGAGTCATAAATATGAGATTTCTCACATATGACTGCAGAACAGAAGAAAAAGAGGCACTTTAGGGGGTGAAAACCTTCAGAGATTGGACTCGAGGGATGAGAATGATTTGAAAGACATTGGAGAAAATTATGTTCAACTGAGGATGAATTGGTACATGACACTAACACAAAAGGTTGAGAATGCTCATATGATAGTATTGCTAAGGCCTTTATCTTTTTGTAAGTTGTTTATGTTTCTGATCCTCTCAAGAGAAGAGTGGCATGAGGAATAAGCAATTACAATGGTAATTAAGGAATTAATGGTAGTTTGATTTTTGTAAATGTTTGAAGAGATTGTGGTGAAAATGAGAATTTTAATATTCAATATTTTATTTTGATATTCTTTTTCTATGTATTTATAAAGATTTTCTTATTCAACAAAAAATAGTGATTTTCTTTAATTATAAGGGTAAATTAGTAAATGTATAAGCAAATTTTTTACTCAAGTTATACGAAAGAAAATTAAAATTTTAAGGAGTGTGATTGGTCGTTGGCTACACACGTGCGAGACCTTTTCGTTGGGGATTTACCGGTTTATTACTTCTGCTGGTGGTTAGAAAGTTGCAATATGTTGTATGTTAGATGTGGGCTGGTGGTGGGAAAATTAGTTTGAATTACCGTCACATGATATAATTAAGAAAGGGTAGTACTCTTCACAATTTATTTTTATTTCTTATACATTTTTGTTAATTTTTGTTCATTGATCTACTTAAATTTATTCGATCGAGTGACTAAAAATTGAGAGAGGTGTGTGAGAAGTAAAAATGAGTGTGTGGATAGTATCACCTTAAAAAATTCACATGTTATAATATGAATGGACGAATTGTAAGTTACTAACGAAGCAGTATTTTATTACTGTAATTCTTTGAGATTTGAAATGGTGTTAAACCAACAATTGAAATTCATAACGCAACGCACATGTTTATGTCCCTAAAGTTTGAGTTGACATATTTTTAGTTTTGATGTTATTACTTATTACTAACTTAAGGAAGGGAAATTGAATCTAAGACTTAATGTACGAATATAAATACTTTAAACTACTTGAATTATAAATTTTACTTGTATAATTTAAACCTTTAGTATAACTAATTTCATTTTGTTTTCCAATAACATTAGCACGTGAAAGTCATGTGTGTTGGTTCAATAAGAAAATCCATCTTATACAGATTAAATCGTGACAATTGAAATAATAAAGACAAAGGGAGGTAAGGCCCAGTGGGGGCACATGCCCCCTCTCATCTTTTTTTCTTTTCATTACAAATTATTCAATTAATCATTTCCATTTTTTTTGCTTTGCAGATTATTCAATTAATCATATTAAAATAGTGAAAATCCTCTTTTAGTTTTTAAATGCCCCTCCGTCTTGTGTATTTTTCTCACGCACTAATGTTTAAACCTTGTTGAGTTGCATGTATTTGGTTAATTAGTATAAATGAGCATTAGATTGTCAACAATTAAAGACAAAATTAGACAATAGAGAATAAAATTGGGCATTTGTAATTAATTTTTTCAGCATTTGTAAAAGAACTAGCTTTATTTGTCCAAAAAATGAGCTCAAATTTTTTAAGGTGCCCGCCCCCTCTTAGTTAAATTTCTGACTTCGCCCCTGATGTAAACCTTCAACAATATATATACTTGATTAACCAAAACCATATTTTGACCTTCTCTCGCATACAACACTAAGCCCCAAAGAAAAAAATATATAAAACAGTATCCATTAGTTAGGCCTTATAAACATCTTGTTTGAACTTGTAAACTCAGGCGGTGCGAGTAGCTTCAAATGAAGAGCAAACTGGAAGGTGACAAAGCCATAAAGGAGTGACACACCCCGACCCCGAATGTCCACTAGGACTCCGAATCGAGCTGTGCTGGCCGACACCTGGAAGGTGACGAAGCCATAAAGTGCAGTGATATGGAAAATGTGAGTAAATTTAAACCTAAAAGTGCCTAAATACCAGAATACGTTGGTGAGCAGGTATACACCCTCTTCACACGTGTTGTCAGAGCATAAGTAAAGTACAATAGTGTGGGTAAAGATCATACCCTCAGAGGTAGCCACTTATGCTAAGATTAGCCAAGAATTCTCGTCGATACGAACCTTCAGCAGCTAAAACCTGGAGGGGCGTAAAACAGAAAATGTGAGTGGGCAAAAACAAAGTTTTTGAAAACATCTTTCTCTTTAGAAAATATAATAACCCCTCACCGTAAAACCCGTATAATTTCCCAGAAAATAATACTACATACGTATATAAGAACCATGTTCGAGAGTAGTAAAACCCACATGTATGCCATGTCAATTATCTCTACAATGCATAAGAAAGCCAAGTGAAATGAATCAATATAAAATGACATATCAGCCGGAGTCACTTAACGTGACCTGTACAGCTGAGTCTATAACTCATCAGTCAAGTCCTGCACACGAGTTGGAACCACCTAATGTGGTATGTACGACAGGCTAGGCGTATATGAATACGCTCAAGTGCTACGATCATGTGAAGGTTGTGCGAAGTATCGCAAGTCACCTACGAGTCGGAACCACCTAATGTGGTATGTACGATAGGCTAGCACCTGCCTTGGATCCAAGGTAAGCGTGTGGTGCGGGAGGTGAACGATCACGTGAAGGCTAGGCCCTGGCCTCGGGTGGAGCACTAACACCGGGGTGCAAGACAATGAGTTCTACGCACAACAACTCATCACTAACTACTATGTAATCATACCAACAATGTGTACTCACCTGAACTTACCTTGGCCTCCGCAATAGCATGCAATATTATGCAAAGTTATACTAAATCATATGCTAAAATATAAAGCACATATGACATGGCATTTTAAAATGTAAAACCATTTAAAACTATTTATGGAAAAACGTAAAGCATATATACGTATGTATAGAAAATCAAAAGCCCACTCATCTGGAGTCCGCGCTACAACTCCCTAGCACGAATATCGGGATGTCTCGAACGATCGCCGCCTAAAGCAAATATCAAATCACATCTCAGAATCCTTACTGACGGAACACATAATTTACATAAAACACATCCCCAAGGACGATTTAGAATTATTTGAGACCCATTGACCAAAAGTCAAATGTCGGTCAAAGAACAATGGTAGGGTCCACAACCCTACGTAACTCGATCCGGGAGATCCACATATCAGATTTCCGATCCGTAACTTCCAAAGATCCACATTATATTTCTAGAATAACACACTAAAGTTTCGGAACGATCTAACGGTTGGATCTCCACCAATTACCAAAACCAAGTGGCGGTTGACGTTTTATTTTATGAACTTACAAATCCAATTCGAGAAGATCCGTACGTCGGATTCCCGATCCATAAGTTCCTATGATCCTAAATTATTATGAATAATAACCTATTAAAGTTTGATGACAATCCAACGGTCGGATCGTCGATTCATATAATGACCTATTCACGTATCGTAGAGAATTTAGGTTCTAACGATCAACCTACATCATACAATTATCAAAAATGAACTCAATGCATCTAATTTAGCCTAAAAGTTGCATCGACGACTCCCTGGCCAAGTGCCGCCGCACGCGCCGCCGTGGGTGGCGGTCGGCAGGCCCAACTCTCCGGAAAATTCAACTATTTCGAAAAATTCTCAAATTTTACAAAAATGAAGATTGCAATGAGTATAATAACTTTCATACCTGCGACCAAGGCTAATTTAGCCGGGAAGTGCTCCAATTCAACTTGAATCCGCCGGAACCTAAATATGGGTGTTCATTGAATCACTGCCAAAGCGAACCCCGACGCCCCAACAATTGACTGGGCATGATTCCTAGGTCCAAGGGAAGTGTTTTGATGGGTTTGATCGACGTCGATGGCTGCACGAACAGTGGATCACCACCATGACACCCACGACTCACCATCGGGAGTCCCTCTCCGTTTCAAGGCCAAATTCACTCAAATTTAAGGTGGAACTTCAAGAAGGAAGGTCATGGACTTTTTTTTGGGTAGTGGCGACGACGGTTTCGCCTGGAAAACGCCAGAATCGGCACCTAGGTGCATAGAAGGTGGGTCGAGTCGACGGAAAGAAACCGGGTCGTACACGATCCCATGTTACTCTTTCCCTTCCTTTTTCCTTCTTCCTCCTTTTCTGATTGTGCAAGACCCATTTCGCCCACTCATGGTTCTCCATGTGGTGCCTCAGGATTATCTGGAGGAATCCAGATCATGAGCAAATGACAATTTCACCCCTACCTTTGCTCGTCTGTAACTTCTTCGTTATAACTTCAAATTCGATTCCGCTTGCGCCTACGCGTTCATAGCAACGAGTACTACGAGGATACGCCAAGAAAACAGATTTTATGTGTCATGAATAGGTGGTCAACAAAAGTCAACGCATTTGCCTCGAAGGGCATTTCTGCAAATTCACATTTTAAATTTATAAAAACTATAATTTTTAGGGACGGGTCGTCACCTTCCATATCATTGCACCTTATGGCTTCGTCACCTTGCAGGTGTCGGTCAACACAGCTCGATTTGGAGTCCTAGTGGACATTCCGGGTCGGGGTGTGTCAATTTGGTATCAGAGCCACTCTGCCGTTCGGTGCGAGTGTGCCGACGAGGACGTCGGGCCCTTAAGGGGGGGTGGATTGTAACATCCCACATCGCCTAGGGGAGTGGATCTTGTAAGCCTTATATGTATATTCCCATCTCTACCTAGCACGAGGCATTTTGGGAGCTCACTGGCTTCGGGTTCCTTAGGAACTCTGAAGTTAAGCGAGTTTGTGCAAGAGCAATCCTAGGATGGGTGACCCATTAGGAAGTTCTCGTGTGAGTTCCCAGAAATGATGCGAAAATAAGTTAACGCACAAATTTAACCCTATTTGTGACAATTGTAGTATATGGATAAGTAGGGATCGTTCTAGGCCGGGGATTAACTAGGGATGCTAACCAAAGTAAAATTAAATTAAAAACGTAAAAACAAAATTTAAAACACTAAACTAAAATCAAAACACTTAACTAGAATCACTCAAAATAAAACTAACAAATAAACCAAAACAAATCCAAAGACTCAAAATAATTCAAGACTCAAGAAAACACAAACTAAATTTATTTCTAACAAATCTAACACTTTAAAATAAACGGGGGATTGATTTTTGACGAAATTGAATTTAAAACAGAAACTTAAAAACAAACTTCAAAGAAAATATATTTTATAGAAATAAAATGACAAAACGTTAGTTAGAGGGGTCCTTATCCACACATGAACAAATGCATATAATTTGATTCCCAGTTATGACTTCAACAAACGAATAAATGACAATGCTCCAAGTTAATTAGGTCCGCTTAAATTAACCTTCAGATTTCCCTAGATTCATTGAATTGGACGGGATACGCATCACAACCAAATTATTCTTATCAAGTTCCCTAACTATGGAATACGCATGATAGAGAAACATATCAAAGATCATTAAGTTTAATGGAAATCATAAACATCGACTAGGCATTCATAACTATAGAATACGCATGTTAATCCAACCTAGGGTTTACTAAACACAATCGTGACTAGCGATTTTTACTACTCATGGATATAAGTTCATAACGATTAGGTGAACTTCCCTTATATCCTAGCATCAAGTCTAAGCATGCAAATTAAGTGTCGACCCTTAACCCACATACATAAACAAGTTATTAATCAACACAGAAAAGTAAACCACATCCAACGTTCAAGAATTCATAACTGGAGTAAATCAAATTATAATAAACAAATATTCATGGTTTCAAATTTCCCTCTAACTAAACAGAAATTAATTACACATTATTCATAAATTAAACCATAAAATAAACATAAGTTTGGAGGATTAAACCGAGAGAGGAGAGCTGTCTTGCTGCCCCTCATGTTTTCCTGACTTCCACGTATCCCTGCTGTTCCGCGCCTGCTCCCTGACCTCGCTGCCAAAGGGCAGCGTTATTCCCAGCAGCTCTACACGTCTCCTGCTCGCGCGCCAGCTGACTCACTGGTTCCGCGTGTCCTGACTCTGTGCTTTCCGTTTCCTCCCCCCCCCCCCGTGCGCCAGCTTCTCTCTGTCTCCCTTTATTTCCGCACGCTGACTCCTCTTTCCTCGCGTCACACGCTGCTGCTCCCCGAGGCCCTAGGCAGCTGTCCCCCCTTGCCTTCCGTGCTGCTGCCAGTCTGCTTTCCCAGCTCATGTCTCCCTGCTCGTCCCCACGCTGCCCAGCTGCCAAGGTTTCTCACGCTGCCAAGTGCAGCCCTCTGACCCCCGTTCCAAGTCTTTCCTTTCCCCCCCTCTGAGCTGCTCACTAGCAGCTCTCCTCTTCTTATTATTTTTCTGATCCCCCTCGCTCAGTCTTTCCTGCGAGCTCTTGACAGCTCACTCCCCACTGCCTTGGTTTCGTGCCCTCTCTGACCTCCCACCTTTTATTTCTTTAACCGCATTGCGCACACCACCAGGCTTTTCTAATGCTGCCTTCACACACTGCACTACACCTCAGTGCTTTCATGTCTCTCCCCACTGACCTTCCACTTATTCTTCTTATTTTCACGTTAGCTCCCTCCACTTGCTTTCTGCGTCCATTTTTTATTTTCTGTCCAAAATGTTTTCTTAAGTTACAACAATAAAATAAGTGAGCAAGGTAGAAATGACGAATTTATTACTTAAAATCACACTTGTGTTATTTTTATTTTCTTAGCTAGATAAATTCGATAAAACACAAAAATAAAGTAAATAGCACATAAATATGAGGAAATAACTAAGAAAAGACGAGAGAATTTGATGTAAAATATGTATAAATATGAGCTTATCAAGAAACAAAACCATGAGGGCGTGGTCGGGGCCCAAAGCGGACAATATCGTGCTACAGCAGAGTTGAGCCCGGGATGTGGTGGGGGCCAGGACCGGGATGTGACAAGGACTGAGTATTAAAATTCTAAATCAATTATTAATTTTTATTTTAAAAAATTATGTAACTGACATGTAAATTCATTATTACATTAATGCTAGAGACTTGGATCAAAATCTGAAAACTAATAAGGTTATTAGTAACTAAGGACCGAATACTAATTTTTTTCTTTTCTAAATGACCTGGACATATGTCGACATCGACATGTGCCTTCTCATTAAGTGCAGACAAAATGCCTCGGCGATAGAATTTGCGAAAAATCATATGAACTTTGACGTAGTACCCCACGTGATATGATTCCTGAATCCGCTATTGTCCGATCATGGAGTTAACAAAATCTTAAACTCTGTCATTAGAAAGAAGTTGTATGGTGTTTGGTTAAATGCCTCAAAGAGGTAGTTGATAAACTAAGAGAATCTTAAGGCATGCATCATGTATGCCCAGTTTCAATTTCGTAAGCTTGTTTAGCGATATATTCTTATTTTGGCCACAACTAGTTGATATAAGCCTGTACAGATAAAAATTAGTCATTTGTCTAATATCGTCTACAAATTCTAACTTCCTTCGTAGTAAAATAGATTTACATAAACTCGAGTAATTAAGCTTAGAGTCTTAGATCAACCTTCTACTCACTAAAATTCACGAGTTTAACTCCAGTCAAAAGCATTTTTTTGGGGCATAAAAGGAAGCCGAAAATGGTCCCAAAATGTTTGCATAAAAAAAAAAAAAGTTCGAATCTTATGGATGATGAATTCGATATCAAATTATGTTGCCCATTGTGTGGCTTAGCCGAACTCCCCTTTCCCTTAGTGTAAAAATATTGATGTAATAATAATAATAAAAAAGCCAAGTCCTTGCGACTCATAATTTATAGACAAAAATTCACCTATATATAACATCCAACAAAAACTTAGAGTTCAAATAAACTGCAATGTAGGAATATTAGTAACCTATTATTACAAATTATTTACAACTTATGCCACATTCCTTCTAGACCATTACTCACCTACACTTGAATTTTGGCTTCAATCCAGGACATTAAAAACAAATTAATCATGCTAACGTTTCATTTTTCCAACAGTCTGTTTAATGCATTATCATATATAATATATAATAACTACATCATTTACTATTGTTTTTTTTTACATTACATTAAATTAAAGTACGTTTCCTCAATCGCCACTTAGTATTACGATCTAGTGGTATTCCTCTTCACTTGTAAATGAGAGGTTTTAGATTTGATTCTCGTCAAAGGCGAATTTGAACCACATTATCGCTAGCCCATTAAGGACGAGTTTGTTTGCACTCGTTAGCCTTCACTGGACTAGACTGGATTAAAGATTAGTCTAATACTGTGTTTGTTACTCACACGGATTAGCTTTAATGGTATTAGCCGGGATACGCCTCGATTAAGGCCATCTTCAACCGAAAGCTGGCCAAAGGGCTTGTTTTAGCCATCTGGCCCTTTAAGAAATTAATATTTTAATGAACAGTACATGGCCGTATTTCTTACCATCTCCAACCGAGGGCCAAATGGCCATATAGCTCATTTTAGCCCTGTCACAAAAAACCATATCCAACTGAGAGCCAAAGGGCCATAGGGCCAAACATAATCTATTATTTAAAAACTACAACTTAAATTCAAATCCAACGGCTAAGTGACGTCAGCTAGCCGTTGGATTTGAATTTTTTTGGGCTATAAATAGGGTGGATATTGGGCTATAATTCACACAACTTTGAATTCAATCTCTTTTAATTCAAGTTTGCAATGAATTCCAACTTTGGATCCTCCTCGGATTCCAACTGGGGCCCCTCATCCAATTCCAAATTGGAAGAAAAATGGGCGCAGATGAGACGAGAAGATGATGAGTCTGATGAAGAATATGAAGCATGGCGTAACGCACAAAACAGAGCAGCAACCATAAATGTGTACATGATGTCTTGCAAGAGGGTGGAAGATCATCAGCGAACCGGCAAGAGGGTGGAGTCGAGAAAATTTGGAAGATCATCATGATGTCTTGCACCATATTACACAATATGATTGTGGAGGATGAGCGAGATGGGTATATTGATGGAGAGTCAAATGACGACCAAGACAATCCAAATATGTCAAGAAGGGCTCGTGCAAAAAATGTGATGGGCCTAATTTGCCTTTCAATCTAAGAACTGGTAGTATCTTTATAAATGAGTACATGGGACACTATAGAATGATACGTTCCGGTGCCACAAACAAGTACCTATAACAGGATCTTGTTGCACATCTTTGGGACAAAAATAGTATGGAGTAGGCGTTTAAGTTTTATGTTGTTAAATGTTTTTAAAAATGTTGTTTAAGTTTCATATTGTTAAATGTTTTTTTTTTATGTTGTATAATTTTTATGTTGTTTAATGTTATTTAATGTTGTTTCATGTTACTTAATGTTTTGTAATGTTTAATGGTTTAGAAGTTATAGGGAAAAAAAATTTACAATTTTTAAAACAAATTTTGTAAAAAAATAAAATAAAAATAACGGCTAGCTGACTTCAGCATGACGTCAGCAGCTAGCCGTTGCAAATTCAAATTTCAGCCTGCCCCGGGGTCGACTAGCTGGCTGGTTTGGGCCGGCCGGTTAGCCCTTTGGCCCTTTTTTTTTCCAGTGGTGCCTATCAGCCATCTGCCCTGGCCCTCGGTTGGAGACCATTTTCAGGCTATTTCCTTTGGACCTTTCGGTTGGAGATGGCCTAAGGACCTCGCTAGCAGGTCTTAGCGAGACCCTCGAAAAACCATGGGACTGCTAAGACGCGTCTGTTCTTGCACTTCGCTTCCTCTCTCTCCCCCTTGCTATATCTCTTTGCATCGATAACCCAAACTCGGATCGATGTAGGCGCCACCCACTCTTTTTCGTCGAGGTGATAGAACGCTTCTTGGGTGGTGAATCAGTTAGAAAAGGGAAAGTTTATTTGATTATCACGATCGGCTGAAGGCTAGGGTCAATGGCAACGACCTTCCAAAGGCTGAGTTGGAAGGTTAAGTTCGAAAATGGCAGCCCAAAAGCTGGGTTCAACCATAGCTGCCCGAAGGTGACGAAGATGGATTTGTGGCGCTGTCAGTTGGATTTGTGGATTTGTGGTTGTGGCTCTGTCGTTGTTCCAATTTGTGGCGCAATTCAATTTCTGGGCTTACATTTCAGAGCCTCAGGTGGCGATGGACAAAAGGATTGCAATACAATTTTTTTTCCCTTTTTTTTTTTTTTTTGTTTTTGTTTTTGTTTTTTTGTTTTTTGAATTTGTGATAAATTTATTATAATGTTTTAATGCTGAGAAATTGTTTGGTTTTGGTTTGAATTGGGTGTTGGCATAGAAAAGTGGATTTAGTTAATTTCAATTTTCCTTCTGTAATTTGAGATTTGATTGTAGGTTCATGTTGGTTAGTTTATGATGTCATAGTATCGAATTCTTTTGTTGTGATAATTCAAATAGGGTTTATTTTTCATTGATTTTCATTATTCTGCTTCCTAGTCCGACACTGCACCAAACGCTTCACTAAGTTAGTCCAGCTTGGTCTATTAATCCCTGAAGCTAGTCTAGTCCGAGATAGTACAACAAATGCACCCCCTCCAATGTGACATCCCGTCTCGAAATTTAATGTATTTTATTCCCGGTAACAATGAAATTTCTAAAATGCCCTTGAGATGCCATGTAAGCCTTCCATGTGAACCTCAATTTTCCTTTCACTTTCCCACTCTTATTTTACTATTTCTTAACAATACTTATTTTTACGAACACGTGGTCGCAGACGGAATTCAATTCGGAAGTAAAACGAACAAGTTACATTCAAAATTATGTAAAAATACTTGAGACAAATTCAAAACCTAGATTTCCTTCTTGTGCAGCACACACCACTCCATGGGTGCTATTTGGAGGATTTGGATCCTCGCCGGATCCCCTCCCTGGGGATCCTAAGGATCAATGCACGTGGACCGTTGATAAAAAATCATACGGTTCCAATTAAATGCTTTATATATTTTTAAAAGTAAAGCAGCTTCGTTTTTCGTGAAAAATATATAAAAAAAGAAAAAATTGTGGCCTCACGATTTTTTATCAACGATCCACATGCGTTGATCCCTAGGATCCCCAGGGAATGGATCCAACGAGGATCCAAAGCAAGTTGGTTTTAATTCTTATTTTATTAGATTTGAGTGTGTGAGTGTGTCTTAGTGCAGGGTGAAAGCCTGCTCATGTTTCCTTATGGAAATCCAAAAGCATGCAAGTGCCATTAAAACAAGAGTTTTAAAAGATTTTAAAAATCCATTCCTCTCATTCAATTCCATCAGACATCATAACTCCCCATCATTTTTTCCTTTTCCTCTCACTTAGCCAGCTGATCGGATCATATTTATATATATTTTTACTTCAAATTCACTCGTCTTTTCTTAGTTATTTCCTCATATTTTTGTACTATTTACTTTGTTTTTATGTTTTATAGAATTTATCTAGCTAAGAAAATAAAAATAGCACTAGTGAGGTTTTATCTGAATCTGAAAAAATCTGAATGTTTAGGGTTTTTGTTTGCTGATTATTGTTTGTTTTATCTATATTTTTTTAGTTATATTTAATTTATGTTTATATTGGGAGGTATCTTTAAGGTTTAATACAATAGATGAGTGGAGAAAGTGGGCAGCTATCATGACAAGCTGCACGAAGGCAGCTGCCTGGCGGGGAATACAAGGAAGAAGTGAGGAACTTGAGGTGTGATAGGAGGCGGAAAAACGGGAGAACGCAGACGTGTGAAGTTGGAGAAATAAGGGGAGAGGAGCCTCGGGCAGGGGGTTGGAAGCGCAGAGAAGTCAGGAGGGCAGGAAAAGGAAGGCAGTCTCGGCCTTGGGGGAAGATTAGGCCTGGCGGGGGACTTTAAAGAAATGTGAGGTTAGTGCGGGGTTGGAAGCTCATCAGGAGGGGGAGCTGCCTGCCTGGAACTGCCTGACGCGAGGTGAGGACGCGAGGTGAGGACGGGCAGCGTGCGAGAGAAGGCGCGGGAAAAGAAGAGAAGCTGCTTTGGTGGCAGCGAGGGGACGTCGAGCACACCAACTGCACGGGGACAGAGAGGAAGAAATTCCTCATTCAGTGTTATTCTTCCTCCAAACTTATGTTTTATTTCATGGTTTAATTTATGAATAATGTGTAATTAATTTCTGTTTAGTTAGAGGGAAATTTGAAACCATGGATAAATGTTTATTATGATTTGATTTACTCCAGTTATGAATTTATGAATGTTGGATGTGGTTTATTTTTCTGTGTTGATTAATAACTTGTTTATGTATGTGGGTTAAGGGTCGACACTTAATTTGCATTCTTAGACTTGATGCTAGGATATAAGGGAATTTCACCTAATCGTTATGAACTTATATCCATGAGTAGTAAAAATCGCTAGTCACGATTGTGTTTAGTAAACCCTAGGTTGGATTAACATGCGTATTCCATAGTTATGAATGCCTAGTCGATGCTTATGATTTCCATTGAACTTAATGATCTTTGATATGTCTCTCTATCATGCGTATTCCATAGTTAGGGAACTTGATAAGAATAATTTGGTTGTGATGCGTAGCCCGTCCAATTCAATGAATTTAGGGAAATCTTAAGGTTAATTTAAGCGGACCTAATTAACTTGGAGCGTTGTCATTTATTCGTTTGTTGAAATCATAACTGGGAATCAAATTATATGCATTTATTCATGTGTGGATAAGGACCCCTCTAACTAACGCCTCATCATTTTATTTCATCAAAATATATTTTCTTTGAAGTTTATTTTCAAGTTTCAGTTTTAAATTCGATTTCGTCAAAAAATCAATCCCCTGTTTATTTTAAAGTGTTAGATTTGTTAGAAATCAATTTAGTTTGTGTTTTCTTGAGTCTTGAATTATTTTGAGTCTTTTGATTTGTTTTAGTTTATTTGTTAGTTTTATTTTGAGTGATTCTAGTTAAGTGTTTTGATTTTAGTTTAGTGTTTTAAATTTTGTTTTTACGTTTTTAATTTAATTTTACTTTGGTTAGCATCCCTAGTTAATCCCCGGTTAGAACGATCCCTACTTACATTATTACTACAATTGTCACAAATAGGGTTTAATTTGTGCGTTAGTTAATTTTCGCATCAAATTTTTGGCGCCGTTGCCGGGGATTAGCAAATTTGCTAATCCCTTGTTTATGTTTTTGTTTGTGTTTTATTTTTTTTTATTTGTGTTTATTTTATTTTATTTTATTTTATTTTATTTTTTTTGTTATGTTTTTTTTAACTTTTGATATTTGATTTAGTTTTCTTTCTTTGATTTTAGGTACAAATGGAGCGAGACATGGCACTTGCATCCATCCAAGCTCAATTGGCGAATCTCACGTCTCAATTAACTCAGAATGCCAGAATGACCACAATGCCAAGTGTCCCTACATTTGGTGCATCGTATGGGCAAGGATATCAAACTCATCAATGTCCCCAATTTTCTGCAAATGAAGATGTTTGGGGATATCAAGGCCATAACCAATCAAGGGCAACATGTTTTCCAACGCTTACAATTCGGATTGGAGAAATTATTCAGATCATAGGTGGGGAGAACCTCAACAGGTTCAACAAAGTGGATATTGGCAACAAGATGAGGAGTTTTATTCAAGATCTATGCAGCCACCACAACCTCCCCCACAGCAATTTCAATCGAATTCAAGTATGCCCATGAATTATAATGAAATTCTTGAAGGACTAATTTCTGTGGCGCAGGGTTTACGAAAAGAAGAACAATTGCCGCCATCGGAAGAGTTCTATCAGTGGCCATATGAACCGTCACAGCCACCACAACAATCAACCCAATTCAATTCAGGTACATCCTTGGATAATGATACACTTAATAAGTTACTCACCTCTTTGAATCAGGGAGTAGAAAATCAAAACCAGGAGATGCAAGACCGAGTCAAAAGAGTGGACGAATTGGATATGCAAGTTGGGAAGATTGTGGAATTCATGGCACAGATTCGAGATCAAAGTGAACTCTCCAACTCAAACATTGCAAATTCAAAGGCAGAAAGTGAAATCGATGAAGTCATCACTTTGGAAGGTGACATGAAGGATGAAGCTGTCCCAGAACCATCCAAACACAGCCCGAACATGGATGAATTGTTGCTGCAAGCAGAAGAGGAGGAGGACGACCTGGGCAGTTTAGAAGAATTCTTGCTGCAAGCTCCTCAAATCCCTATGTCATCCAACTCAGGTGAGGAAGTTCTAAATTCACTTCATTCTAACATTATTCCACCGAATGTCCTTTGTCCTTGCAGGTTTTTGATTCCAAATACTAAAGAGATTGAAAAAGACATTGTGGAAGCTCTTCCAAAGGTGCAAAGTGATATCCCAATTCTTGGTGCACCAAAACAAGTTCCCGATGGTATTGAAATGTTCAAAGAACCTTGCACACCAAGAAAAGGGATTCAAGAGAATGAAGTGGTTGAAGCATATCAAGAATACATCCAAGAGGCTGTGCATGAGACAATCAAGCCCAAAGCAGTTGAGTTTGATGACACGGGACAAGCCACAACCATCATAGTAAACCTGGCCAAGTTCAAAGTCCCGGAAATGTTCACAGATGTGGTGTTTGTCATTGAGTTTGTGTCGGAAAAAGAAAGTAAGACATATTCTCCAATTTTAATTTTAATTTATACTAACATGTTTCTGATTTTGATGATTCAGGCACCGTCATTAGAACTTAGACCGTTATCGGATCATTTCAAGTACCACCGTCCGTTCAAGGATAAACCCATGCATTTGAATAATGAAGGGAGGCCTAGGAATCACCCACAATCAGATTTGCATTCCTAAACCCTTCTCTTTACTGCTTTCATTTTGTTTTGTTTATTTAGTTGTGATTTTTGTTTGGGAGATTAAACATAGTCTTTTTACTTTGATTTAGTTATTTTACATTGATATTTTTTTTATATAAAAAATAATAATAAACATCCATATAATTTTTTTTTTTTTAAAAAAAAAAAAAAAAACACAAAAATACTTATATTTATATATATAATTAAATAAACTTAAAAGCATAAATATTTTACAATAATGTGAACTAATAGCTTTCATTGGTCGTTGGTAGGTGGTTCCTCGGAGGTCGACGGAGCCCCAGAAAGACGAAGCGCCAGAGTTGGATCATTCGGAGCCTCAATACTTGGTGCAGCTCCCGAGGACGAAGACAACATAAACCTCGGGAGTAACGCCATAAACCGTTGATGATCACTCTGAATCCGCACTTCGGACTCCTGCATCTGATCCAGCTTCCTCTTCATGCTTGTTGAGTAATTAGTTGTGAGCATGTGCAACTCCTTATTCTCATGCCTAAGCACTCTGACCTCTTGCCGAAGACTAGCCACTTCAGCCATCAGCGACTCAACCTGACGAGTTCGTGCAAGAAGGTGCTGGCCCATGTTTGATACTGAGCCTGCGCATCGGACGCTGTAAGCCAGAGAGTCCTGAACAGCCAGTTCGTCGGACCGCCGAGAAAGTATCCTAGTGTCTCTAGGAGTGAACAGATTTCTGGCCACCACCGATGCGGTTGTTTCATTCATCATCATGGAATCCCCAACTATAAGAGGACCATTTGGGGATATGAAGGACGGCTGCCAAATGTTGGTTGGAGAAGACATATCAATATCTTCCCCAACATTCAAGTTAAGGCGACGGTCAGAGGGGCAAGACATTTTCTGAAGGTGTTGAGAATGAAGAGTCGAACTGATCAAGATTAAAGAAAGTGCAAGAATGGAGTGTTTACAGGAGGGAGCTCAAGTGTGTTGTGGAACAAAATAAGCGCCTCTATAAAAAGAAGAAATCAAAGAGCCGCTCCTCAGAAATCGAAGATGCGTCCTCTCGCAAATCGAAGAGTCGGGGTTCCTTTCTCAAAAGACGGACTCCGTCTCAAAAGTCGGACGCCGTCCTCAAAAGTCGGGCGCCTCTCTCAAAAGACGGAGCGGTCAGGAATCACGAGGCGAACAGTTTTCCAGAATTGTCGTCTCTCGTCACGCGCGCTGTCAGCTTTGCGCAAATTACGGGTAGCTTTTTCAGAAAGCGCGTAACCTGTACTGTTCATCCATCCACCGGCTGCCGACAGGGGTAAAGGAATAGTTTCGGTTGTGAAGAATCATTCCTATAAACGTCTACCTTCGCCTTCCACAGCAAAGGCACACCCTCTCAGCACTTCTTCATCTCTGAAAATGCCTTTCCAACAAACCCTCTCGAGTTACTCTGTGTTTCTCATTCCTTGGGATACCTTTGCAAACAAGTCATCAAGAGCTAGAGTATTTCATATCATGAAGGTTGAAAGCAAGAGTATCTCATATCATGCTTTCTCCCTGTCCTTTTCCTTGTCTTTGTGACGAGGAGAAAGCGAGCAATCAGCCAGCACTCGGTGTCAATCTTCCGATCTAAGAACCGACTGCCTGGAAATCCTTCCTGATTGCTTACCTAGCATTGCTCTCGAGTGCTCATCTTCAACCGCTGATGTACTTCCGAAGAAGTTGCCACATCTGCCTGGAGAACAGATAAGGCAAGTGAAAATGATAACTTGAAGCATGTGGAGACAAGGTGCTTCTTCATCTTCAAGATCAAGTCTCATTTTCCTTGCTAAGAAGTTCCCCAACCCAGTTCAAGAATAAACCCGTGGAACGATACTTCTTCAAAAGCAAAAGTATCTCATATCATCAGAGTCAAAGGCAAAGATATCTCATGGCATGTTTTTCCTTTACCCTTGCTCTTGCCTGTGAGACAAGGAGAAAGAAGGCAATCGGTCGGCACTTGGACAGATTGAACAAAGAAACAGACCACCACCTCTACCTCGTGCCTACCTGCCGTGCAGAAGAAACAAGCAGAGAAGAATGCAGCTTGCAGACTCAATCAACCCGGCAGAAGGAGTCCGAGTTGAAACCAAGAGCTCGAGAAGCCTCAACAACATATGGACGCATCAGTCACCACCACTAATCAAGTCTCATTTTCCTTGCTAAGAAGTTCCTGAGGCCAGTTCAAGTTCAAAGCTGTGGAAAGTCAACAAGCACGACCAATGATCACTTATTAGTTTTATTCATTGTCTTTTATCGTCATTTTCAATTTTTCGTTTGCATTTTCTACATTTTCTTGTGTTACTTAACTGAATTATTTCTCTTCTTTGCAGGAACTTTTGGTTATTTCCACCCTTGAAGTTGATTGCAGAATTTTAGCTTGGGGGGTCATCGCTTGATTTTACTGCAAATTAGGGAAGTTTTCAGTCCTATTGCTTTATTTTGTTTCTTTATATTTATTTATTTTATTTTTATTTGCATTTTATTATATTTTTCTGACATTGGGGACAATGTCTAGTTTAAGTGTGGGGGTAAAGAGTATAAAAATGACCAAATTGAAAATTTTTGTACCTTCGACTTTGAACTGGTTTCATTTGTTTCCATGTTATTGCTTTGTATTTTCTTAATTATGTTGTTGTTTTTAAAAAAATAAAAATAAAAATAAAAAATCCAAAAATTTAAAAAATCCAAAAATATTTCCTTGTTTTCCTTATTGTTTTGAATTAGATTTTTGTTAGTTTCCCGACCCAATGATATAATTGGATAAAATTTGAACCATGATGATCAAGAACTTAGTTAACATGTGTTGTGTGAAATTCCTAATTCTCGTGTTAGTTTTGTACATATTTGATCATCTTTGAAAAACTAAACGCACATAGCCTTGTTGATGTGAAACTAAAGCATGATTTAAAGCTCCATATGTGAATTTAGTGACCATATACATCCTATGTGAGTTTTTGAGCCTATTGAAAGTGTGTGCATTTTTCATACACTCTTATTCTTCCATGTGTGATGAACTTATGTGAGATACTTCTCTAGAACTTGCATAACGATCTTTCGAAATATTTGTCATTGATTGCATGAACTTGAAAATGATAGAGGCATTAGGTTTACCACCATGGCCCAAATACCTTGTTTCCCAAAGAAAAATGATATCATTAGAGTGCCAATTTGAGCCGTATTTGTGAGCCTTTTATTTCTTATCACCAGATATGTCTACCCTTATGCCTGAAATATTTTTTCCTTACCCTTTCCAAGCGAGCTAATGAGTAATGTGAAATTGTCTTATGAGAAGTGTTTGTGAAGTACTCGGAGGGTGTTTGGCAAAAGAATAAGTGTGGGGGTTTTTCATATTTGTTTCTGCTTGAAAAAAAAAAAAAAAAAAAAAAAAAAAAAAAAAAAAGAAAGAAAGAAAGAAAGAAAGTTTGTTTACGAAGAAAATAAAAAAATGTTTAAAGTTTCAGTTTAAGGTTGTGGTTGGAGGTGACTAGAAGAATAGCTGGAAAGCTTGAGTTCTTATAAATCTAAACAAAAGAATTGCTTGCAATGTAGCTTGGAACTTGTGTTTACCTATTCTTTCGTTTAAATAACCCTCGCCCTAAACCTCATTACGTCCAATAAAAGTCCTCTTGATTTAAGTTTTGCAATTATGATTGTGGAGAAGTGATCTTTATGCAAGCTTATGGTAGAACTTTCACATTTGATTCTTTGAGAGAAACACATTAAAACTAAACACATGTGTGATTAAGTGTATATCCAGTGAGAAGGTCGCTAGTTTGCATATGGTGATTTTAAAAATAAAAATTTGAAATTACATTAGCATGGCTATCTCACACACTACACTTCAAGGATGATTCAAAGATTACTGCTAATATTTGAATAAGGAAAATGAACTTGGATTAGCTTGTTTGGTGTTAGCTATGGTTCTTGATGATTTGTGTTCTCGAATGAAATTCTATGAGGGTCACATAGGGGGAGCTAATGTTTTTCATCTTATTACTTTTTCATGTTTTCGTTGTTTTGCTCGAGGACTAGCAAAAGCTAAGTATGGGGGTATTTGATCGGATCATATTTATATATATTTTTACTTCAAATTCACTCGTCTTTTCTTAGTTATTTCCTCATATTTTTGTACTATTTACTTTGTTTTTGTGTTTTATAGAATTTATCTAGCTAAGAAAATAAAAATAGCACTAGTGAGGTTTTATCTGAATCTGAAAAAATCTGAATGTTTAGGGTTTTTGTTTGCTGATTATTGTTTGTTTTATCTATATTTTTTTAGTTATATTTAATTTATGTTTATATTGGGAGGTATCTTTAAGGTTTAATACAATAGATGAGTGGAGAAAGTGAGCAGCTATCATGACAAGCTGCACGAAGGCAGCTGCCTGGCGGGGAATACAAGGAAGAAGTGAGGAACTTGAGGTGTGATAGGAGGCGGAAAAACGGGAGAACGCAGACGTGTGAAGTTGGAGAAATAAGGGGATAGGAGCCTCGGGCAGGGGGTTGGAAGCGCAGAGAAGTCAGGAGGGCAGGAAAAGGAAGATAGTCTCGGCCTTGGGGGAAGATTAGGCCTGACGGGGGACTTTAAAGAAATGTGAGGTTAGTGCGGGGTTGGAAGCGCAGCAGGAGGGGGAGCTGCCTGCCTGGAACTGCCTGACGCGAGGTGAGGACGCGAGGTGAGGACGGGCAGCGTGCGAGAGAAGGCGCGGGAAAAGAAGAGAAGCTGCTTAGGTGGCAGCGAGGGGACGTCGAGCACACCAACTGCACGGGGACAGAGAGGAAGAAATTCCTCATTCGGTGTTATTCTTCCTCCAAACTTATGTTTTATTTCATGGTTTAATTTATGAATAATGTGTAATTAATTTCTGTTTAGTTAGAGGGAAATTTGAAACCATGGATAAATGTTTATTATGATTTGATTTACTCCAGTTATGAATTTATGAATGTTGGATGTGGTTTATTTTTCTGTGTTGATTAATAACTTGTTTATGTATGTGGGTTAAGGGTCGACACTTAATTTGCATTCTTAGACTTGATGCTAGGATATAAGGGAATTTCACCTAATCGTTATGAACTTATATCCATGAGTAGTAAAAATCGCTAGTCACGATTGTGTTTAGTAAACCCTAGGTTGGATTAACATGCGTATTCCATAGTTATGAATGCCTAGTCGATGCTTATGATTTCCATTGAACTTAATGATCTTTGATATGTCTCTCTATCATGCGTATTCCATAGTTAGGGAACTTGATAAGAATAATTTGGTTGTGATGCGTAGCCCGTCCAATTCAATGAATTTAGGGAAATCTTAAGGTTAATTTAAGCGGACCTAATTAACTTGGAGCGTTGTCATTTATTCGTTTGTTGAAATCATAACTGGGAATCAAATTATATGCATTTATTCATGTGTGGATAAGGACCCCTCTAACTAACGCCTCATCATTTTATTTCATCAAAATATATTTTCTTTGAAGTTTATTTTCAAGTTTCAGTTTTAAATTCGATTTCGTCAAAAAATCAATCCCCTGTTTATTTTAAAGTGTTAGATTTGTTAGAAATCAATTTAGTTTGTGTTTTCTTGAGTCTTGAATTATTTTGAGTCTTTTGATTTGTTTTAGTTTATTTGTTAGTTTTATTTTGAGTGATTCTAGTTAAGTGTTTTGATTTTAGTTTAGTGTTTTAAATTTTGTTTTTACGTTTTTAATTTAATTTTACTTTGGTTAGCATCCCTAGTTAATCCCCGGTTAGAACGATCCCTACTTACATTATTACTACAATTGTCACAAATAGGGTTTAATTTGTGCGTTAGTTAATTTTCGCATCACCAGCTCTCTCTCTCTCTCCCCCCCCTCACATCTCTCCCTTTCTCTCTCTATACCCATTAGACTTTCTCTCCCTCTTACATTTCCCAACTCTCTCTCCCGTTGGAGAAATTTTTCATTTTGACCGGAACACATATGGTACATCATGTATTTTTATATAAGTGGTGAAATTTTTTATTTTTTAAGTTATTAAGTTTTTAACACACATATCTCATCATTTATATAGTGACACATGGTGTACCACCCGTGTACCAGTCACAGTGAAAAATTTCTCCTCCCCTTCCTCTCTCCTCACTCTCTTCTTCTCGGTAACACACCAAAACACCACCACACCACTCCTAAAAATTTCACAAACTCACCCAAAAGCTTCCTAACGATCTTTGTAACTCGTCCAAAACCTTGTGGTTGTGGCTAACTTGGGAAAAATATGAACCTTTCGTTACGTAACTCGACGGAACCCGATGAATCAAACCGTTTCCATCTCGGTAAGCTTCGACCTTCTTTCTCAAGGTCTTCTTCAAGTTCTAACAGGTTTCATGCATGCATGCATGTTTTGGTGAACGCATAGACGATTTCCTAACCCACCATGTTTTCCAACGAGTTGTAGGTTTTTCCAAGTTAAACCCAACGAAACCTTGTTGATGTGGTTGAGTTTGAAGGTGTAGGACGACTTCCCACAACCCCTAGGCCATGGGTTTGAGCTTGCGTGCTCAAATCCACTTCGAAACCAACGAAAACAGAGAACTCCAACTCGGGCCGTCACTTTTAGGTCATTTTCTGAAGATCTCCGACCAACTTTTGGCCTTGAAATATGTATAATCTTATTCCTCTCGTCCTAAACTTTGTTTTGATATATTATGGGCAAAAATTGATTGTGAAATGGCTCTGAACGGAACGTTTGAATTTTCCCCTGAAAATCCGAAGAAAATATGCAACAAACCAAACCATTTCAGAATCTGGAGGGAAAATTCTCAGGTACATTCTGTTAAAGTTGACTATTAACCATTAGTTGACCAAAGTTTTGAAAAATTGCCCGGAACCCTTACTAGAGTATTTTGACGTGCTGATTCTGTTTCCGCACTCTGTTTTTTCCAAATTCAATACCAATTGTCTCCAAATTCTATTTTTGAGTAAACTAAGGGGAAATTAGGTGTTTTGCATCAATTATTATTAGTTTAATGATTAGTATAGTAATTTCCCATATAGGAGAGGACCACCCAGAGGAGTACCGCATGCAGAATAGGTTGGGCGACTACGATCTTGCGACATATCAGTGAGTGGGTCTTTTGATTTTAAATATATATATATATATATATATGTGTGTGTGTGTGTGTGTGTGTGTGTGTGTGTGTGTGTGTGTGTGTGATTTTTCGCATAATTGATCTGATATGCCATGTTTATCTTCTTATTAGATTTTCTACACTTTATATTTTTTATTAACCGCGAGTATAAAATGTGGCATGACATCTTTATTCATTATATCTGCTCATTGTTACATTACATGTGTGCAAGGTGTTTATTAGGTAGTTGTGTTGTCTTGGACCAAGGACTAGCTTCACGTGTATGTTCACATGCACCATATACGTTCGCTTTGGATCCAGAGTTAGGTGTCAGCCAATCCCTAGGTTTGTTGTTTGGACTCGTATATGATGCGCATAGAGCCATCTTCACATGATGTAGTATTAGAACGTAAAACCTACACCTGGCCTGTTCATGCAGCTACTTTCTGTATGATTTGTGTGCCTACATAATGAGCAGTGATTTTCATAGCCGTGATTTTTAATAATTTTCATAACTGTGATTTTATGACAACGATTTGAGTTGTTGATGTGATATTTCGTAGTAGCACCCTATATCCTTTAATTCATTTATGTTGCAGGGTTCCCTACTACCTATTATTATATTATCACTTCGGGAAATCATATACTTGTTTTACACCGAGGGGTTACACGTTTTCAAAAAGCTTTCAGAAAACTTATTTTATAGGCCCACTCACCTTTATTTTTCGCCCCTCCAAGACATAAAGATTGAGCTCATGGGAGTACGAGGTTTCAATGGAAGTAGCTGACTGTTCTTGAATCAAAGTAGGTTGCTTATGTATTAAATAATCATCCTTTACGGATGAGACAACTTTCATCTTTCTGCACTATGCTCTGAACTTCACATTTTGTAATAAGGGTTACCACCCAATCACGCTGTGCACTCTGGTTTATTTATTTAAAGCTTAAATTTATTCTCACTTTTACACATCAACCATACTTTATGGCTTCGTCACCCTTCGGATGTCGGTTAGCACATCAAGATTCGGATGGACACGTGGACATTCCGGATTGGGATATGTCACCCAAACTCACGTAAATAATATCGTTTGTTAAAAAAAAAAATAATTAAAATCCCTCAATCAGTTACCAAAACCAATCACAGTGTGGGTGTCCACTTGGGGACCATCATTTACTATTGTTCAATTGAATCATTTTTTTTATCAAAATAAAATTAAAACGACATATTTCATGTTAAATTATTCTACATATCTCTACTAATTAATAAAACACTCATTGTCAACCAAAAATCTATGAAATTACCAGTTTAACCCTCTAATTAAAAAAGAACATGAATAAGAAATATGGGGCAGAAATGTAATTTCACACAACCAAATTTTGCTGTTTTTTATCAAAGCCTCACCTATATGTAATTGTAACATCCCACATTGCCCAGGTGAGTGGATCCTGTAAGCCTTATATATATATATGTATATATATATATATATTCTCATATCTATCTAGCACAAGGCCTTTTGGGAGCTCACTGGCTTCGGGTTCCGTCGGAACTTTGAAGTTAAGCGAGAAAGGGGCTAGAGCATTCTCAGGATGGGTGACCCATTGGGAAGTTCTACTCGCGTGAGTTCCCAGAAACAAAATCGTGAGGGTGTGGTCGAGGCCCAAAACGGACAATATTGTGCTACGGCGTAGTCGAGCCCGGGCCGGGATGTGACATAATCCTAACATATCTCTATTTTTTTTAAAAAAAAAAATTCTCACTCCCACATTCTCTATCACTCTCTTCCTCTCTCATTTTATTTCAAAAACAAAAATAAAAAATTTTCTCACACACTTTGTGTGTGCCCATATGCTAGTATATAACAGTAAAACTTGCCTACTAATTTGCCTATACAAATAATGTTGCCATATTGTAATATTCTCATATTTTGGATCATTTACCTGTAATATTCTCATATTCTTTTGGTAATTTATCTATAACATAATGGTATTTAGATTAATGTACAAAGAAAAACCAAGTGTATTGATTTTGATATGTATCTACAAATTAGTCTGGTGTGGAATGAAAATAATTTCCCTACTTCTTATAATGTATGTAAGTGGGGAAAATTATTTTTACAATATTCTAAGTAGGTAAACTAAAATGTAAACCAATTTACTAATATTCCATGAAAAAATATTAATGAAATACTTAGTAACATAAAATATTATATTAATTTACCTATATTTATCAAAGATAATAATAGATAAGTTTTTTTGTAAGAGATAAATAGATGTTGAAGACCAAGAGTAATATACAATATACACATGGTAGGTAGGGGTGGGCAAACGGGCCCTAGGACCGCGGGTAGGGGAGGGTATTAGAGTTTTGGGGCGGGTACGGGGAGGGTCCTGTTTTTTAATAAGGGAAACGAGGCGGGGCGGGCTGGGGTAATGACATTTTAGGGTCGGGCCGGTTCCAGATGTATAGAAAAACGGGGCCCCAGACCGGCCCGTTTGTAATTGAAATGGACGGCCAAAATTGAAAATAAACATACCTTCTAATCATGACCGTTGGTTTTTACCCTAGTATCTCTGAATCTGATCGAGTCTCTCTCGAAGCTCACTCCATGCCTGTCTCTTGACTACAACTCTCAGTCGTCTCTCCTTCGTCGTCTGTCCCTCGACCACCCATCATCCCATCCTAGGTCTCATCGAGCTCGACTCTGTCACTGGAGTCCCTCCCCAAACCCAACCAACCATGTCGAAGCTCGTCGGCGTCCTCGCCTTCTTAACCCTAACCCTCCCATTTCTGGCCCACTCCTTCTCGCCGGACCACCCTACTGACCGCCGCGTTCTCGTTCTGCTTGACGACCTCACCGTCAAATCCTCTCATTCCACGTTGGTCCGGATGGTCTTGACCTTATAGGATTCGCACCAGTCGACGTTGGGGCGGCCGGAGATGCCATCGGCATTGAAGATGTGGGTGGGATTTCAAATCAGACATCGCGACCCAAGAGATGTGGTCCACCGACTCGGTTGCGACTTGCAACTCATCCTCCGACTCGAAATCTTGAGCTTCTCGACGTTGGTGGTTTGGGAGATGAGGAAGTGCTGCATGGCGGACTGTAAGTCCCTAACGGATTTGAAGGCGACGGAGACGAATATTTGAAGGCGACGGTGGCAGTTTCGCAAAAAAAAAAAAAAAAAAACCAAGGACTCGTGGACCCGTCTCGAACCGGCCCGTTTCAACCGGGCCGGGTTAGGTCCGGTTCCTATATAAGAATGTGCTATCACCGGCCTGACCCGACCCGTTTCCTTTGCACCTAGGTCCGGTCCAGTCCTTTCAAAATTGGGCCCGGCCCGGCCCGTGCCCACCCCTAATGGTAGGTAGTTAGTCTTCCTAATATTATCTTCAATTTTAAGCTAACCAATAGCATTAATTCCCCTCTTTTATTTTTTTATTTTTTCCAGAATCATTAATTCCCCTTTTCGTTTTTTCGTTTTTCTTTTTGTCTGGATCATTAATTTCCCTTTTCAATTTGCATAGTTTGAAAAATATTTCATGATATTAGTTGGAAAATTACGCATAGAGCATACTTTTAATACTTAATTTTATATTGAGACAACATTTTTTAAACATTTCAAGGATAGACAAACAATTATTAGTTGAGGCTAACTAGTTGAGGCTAACTAGTACAAAAGCTAAAACAATTATATTTACACTTGGAAAAGAGACTTTAGAAAACCTATTTCAAATTGATTTGTTTCATCAAGCACATCAAATATGCTCTCAAACTTTTTAAAATGATAAAAAAATTGATCCAAAAAACAAAAGACCAAATTACAAAACAAGAATAAATCTGATATCCTTATACATTTGGACATAGTTCAATGAACTCTCAAAGGATTGAACACATGATGGAGTCTGCACAAGAGAAATTAAATTAATACACAGTGATTAATTTGATTTGAAGGAGGATGTTAATTAACTTTGAACTTAATTTGATTGATAAAAAAGTAAATTCTTTGGAACTTACAAATACTGAGTAAGAATCAATCTAACCCAACCCAAACTAGGCTTCCCCATTTACTAATTCTTCTAAAACTATACCAATTGGTTCTATTATAAAAATATAAAACTGGTTCAATTTTGTGCTCCACAATGCTCTCGATTCTTCCGTAACCCTCACCTCCCTCGCATGAGTAAGAAAGTTGCATATTTTTTTTAAAAAAATATTAAAGTCAATTAAGTTGCATATTTTTTTTTAAAGTAAAAAAAGTATACAAAACAGATTTTATATGTATTTGAAATTGATTATGCAAAAAAGGTCGAAGACGATTTGAACTGATTCTGCAAAAATGGTTGAAGGCGGGTTGAACTGATTCTGCAAATGGTCGAGGACGGGTTGAACTGATTATGCAAAAATGGTCGAAGATGGGTTGAACTGATTTTGCAAAAACGGTCGATGACAGATTAAACTGATTCTACAAAAATGGTCGAAGACAAATTGAATTGATTCTACAAATGGTCGAGGAAGGGTTGAATTGATTCTGTAAAAATAGTTAAGGACATGTTGAACTGATTATGCAAAAAGAGATCAAAGACGGGTTGAACTGATTATGCAAAAATGGTCGAAGACAGGTTGAACTGATTCTATAAATGGTCGAGGATGGGTTGAACTAATTCTACAAAAATAGTCAAGGACGAGTTGAAATGATATAGCAAAAACGATCTAGGACGGGTTGAACTGATTCTACAAAAATGGTCGAAGACGGGTTGTACTGATTCTACAAATGGTCGAGAATAAGTTGAACTGATTTTGCAAAAATGGTCGAAGACGGGTTGAACTAATTCTGCAAAAATACTCAAGGACTGATTGAATTGATTATAGTAATAAATGATACAAACTTATTCTACATATAGTTCAAAACTGATTATGCAGAAATAGTCGAATATAGGTTGAGCTTATGACACATATTAATTTTGTTGGAGTTGTGAGAGCTGGGTTCTATTAAAAGCCTAAAATCTTAGGGGTATGATTGGTATTTTAAATTATTGTTTTCATGTTTTTGGGCTGGGCTTTAATTGTTTTTATGCTTTTGTCTCTCCTTCACATGTTTAAAAATTAGTGGAGTTCATTGAAATATAGTAACAGTTTTTGTCTTTATATATAAAGCTCCCATATTAATTCACATAATATCCATATAACGAATTGTAGATAACAAATAAGTAATCAGGGGTATTTTAAGTTTTTTTTTTTTTAGTACATTGATCTTTTTACACTAGGGGGAGGGGGAGTTCGGCTAAGTCACATAATAGGCAGCCTAATTTGGTATTGAATTCGCCATCCACGTGATTCGAACCTAATTTGGTATTTTGGGTTTTATACAGATAAAAAAATTATGTCGAGTTTGATATAAAGAAACTTGAGTTTTGGTGACTATAGTCATTTATTTTTTTGTTAAAAATACAACACTTGATGGAGAGGATCTAGCAAACACAATGATGGAGGAATGATGGTTCAATGATTTGAACTGGGATCCTAGGGAAAGGCAATCCGCGGCCAGTTCCCCGTTACAATTTTTGATCAATGATGGGTTATCATAACTTGCTCACTATAGAACTAATTAATAATGGTTACTTAAGTGTTATAATCAGTTGTTCACAGACTAATCAGATTACGATTTTCTAGCCCTTATAGTCCCCAGGCTCTGTAAGTCCCTTAACGAATCTACTCTTATTACCATATCCTAAAACCTAAACAAATGCAAAAACATACACGATTGTTTACAACATAATTCCAGTTACATGGTGACAGAAGCCAAGACAATTAAGTTACGGCATGTTGATATTGAAATTGTTTTAAATTAAGTATACATTATCGTACAAAACTAACTTAAACACGCGAATACTAAAATTATTTATATAATTTATTTATTGCTTTTTATTCCTAAATTTCTACCGGCAACGCATTATAGATTATTCATATACTTTGTTGTTTTTTAGTACTCATGTCGATGGATTGATCAATTAGCTTTTGGTGTTTCATTGAATAATATTACCACAATTTAAAAAAAAATTAAAAGAAAAAATGGAGTAAACTGCCAATTTTTCTCCTAAACTTTTACTTAGCTTTCGATTTCTCTCTAAACTTTTTAATTGAAAAATTGAAGGCTTAAACTAATTTTGTTGGCCGATTTCCCCTACCATTAGTTTTTCAAGATTCTATCCAAATTAACGGTAACTCTTATCATGTGTACACCACGTGGCACTCATTTGATGACAAAAGCGTGACTTCGCTAGACCTTCAGACACAAAAGCTTTAGAATCACACAGATTTGCATAGGTCGATATTTTAGAAATCTAGGGTTTTCAATTATTTTAAAGAATGAAACGACCGAACTACCTTCACATGTTGTGCACATGCTTCCATTTAACAGAAATTTGGATGAAATGAATGAAAAACTAACAAGAGGGGAAAATTGACAAAAAAAAAAAAATTGAGTGCTTAATTTTCCAATTAAAAAGTTTAAGAAGAAACAAAAAATTAAGTAAAAGTTCAAAAAAGAAATTTGCAGTTTAGTCAAAGAAAAAAAAAGAAAAAAACAAGGATCATATGCTGTTCACAGCGAACAAACCCACCTTCTTAAAAAGACAAATCGCTTGCCGTTAATTAAATTTGCGAACCCCCACCATCCTTCCAACTGCCCCCTTACATGTGCACTAAATTCTCTGTCATTTTCCCTTCCATTCGACTCCAAATAAAAATTAATTAAATTAATCCAAAAAATTAGAAAAAACAATTACCCACCACCTCTCGGCGTTGCTTCTCCCACACTCACTCTCTCCCTCTCACTCCCACCAAAACCTAACCCCCAAATCTAACCCCACCGCTGTAATTACATATTTAATTGCATCGCCTTCCTGCAATTTGCAGTAATTTATCGCCGGAAATTAATTCTGTTTGAATGGAGCTGGAGCAGCACCGCCCTGCCATGACCTTCGACGAGGTCTCCATGGAGCGCAGCAAGAGCTTCGTCAAGGCCCTGCAGGTTCGATAGTCGTTGCATCTGAGAGAGAGAGAGAGAGAGAGAGAGAGAGAGAGAGAGAGATTTTGGGATTGGATCTGATGTTGATTTCGTTTTTGATTGATTGGTTTGTTGTTTTTGGTGCATTTTATGAATTGGTTGATTGGATTTACGAATTGATTGAATTTGTGGGGTCCTATTTAATGAGAGTTTAAGATCCAGAATCTTGTTACTGTCTGCATAATTTAGCTTGAGAGTTGAATCTGTTGGGTGTTTATGGTTTCGAGAATAATGCAATGAATTTTGGGCTGTTAATGCCAAGCATTAGTTAAGGCTGTTGAGCTTCTTTATGGTAGCTACTTACTGTTGCATTGGCAATGCTCTTTTGTATTGCTAATGATTGAAATCGTATGCATTAGCTGGAAATCGTGGTTAGGTTTCGGGTATGTTAGAAATGAATGAAGAGTTCTAAATGGTTAAAAAAAAAAGGGAACTTTAACGAAAACCTCCCAGTACTGTTTACTTTAACGAAAAACCACATTTTTACACTAAAAAGTCAATGCTGGTTCTATTTATTTTGTCGTTATCGTTAAAACTCAAAGTTTTCAAGCCCTTTTCATTAATTTTCCTTAAAAAAATGGTATTTTTGCATTTTTTTTAAGAATATCGTGTATTTATTTAAATTGCCACCACGTAGCTGTACTGGGTTATATAGACCAATGGGCAATGGATGTAGCTTGAAGCCTTCTCTTGTTCCTACTTCCTAGTGTTTTTGTTAAGAATTGACATGATACGGTTATGCGGATTGAAGAGAAAAATAGGGCATTTTATAATGGTTGGGTTCTCATAGTCTGTTTGCTATGTTTATCTCAGGAACTCAAGAACTTGAGGCCTCAGCTTTATTCTGCTGCGGAATACTGCGAAAAGTCCTATCTTCATAGTGAACAGAAACAAATGTAAGGATCTTTGTTTTAATCGTTTGGAGGAAATGCTGGTAATAATGCTGTATAAAATTGCATGTGCAAGTATCTGAGAATGGGCGTGATGCTCCAGCATGTCATACATATCTGGATGCTTTTACCATCACTTGTCTGACTCTCGGTTCTACCGGGATTTTCTTTGTTCCATTTCTCTCTGACATTGATTATAAAATTATGCATCAGGGTATTGGATAACCTGAAAGATTATGCTATACGGGCCCTTGTTAATGCCGTTGATCACCTTGGCACTGTGGCTTACAAGTTAACTGACCTTCTTGATCAGCAAACCTCAGATGTCTCAACCATGGATCTGAAAGTTACTTGCCTAAATCAGGTGAGGTTTCCAATTTCTTTATGTTAGAATAGAAAGGGTATCAATAGATATATCTTAGCTTAACAAACTCCATTTCTTATTCTAGAAACTTCTTACATGCAAAACATACATGGATAAAGAAGGGTCGAGGCAGCAGCAGTTGTTGGCATTCATCCCGAGACATCACAAGCACTACATTTTACCAAGTAAGCCCAAGTACTGTCAACTTCTTGTTAGAGTTGCCCTGTTTGTGATGAGATTTTTACATTTATTTCCATTTCTCTTCTTGCTAGATTCCGTCAATAAGAAGGTACATTTTAGTCCACATGTTCAGACTGACACTAGGCAACATCCTTATCAAGCAAGAGCACATCTTCAGCCTTCAAGTATGTCACTTTCCTTTGGATGCTTACTTCTAACCGTCTAAGTCTAGTTTTCACTGGGCGAGTAAGCTTGTTTTTAACATTGGACAAGTAATGAGTTTGGTGTTTCCACAATGTGTAACGTTTAGGCGCTGCTGCATCAAAAACTCTTTCTTGGCATTTAGCTTCAGAAACAAAGTCAACCTTGAAGGGGACTCCACAGGTCTGGACTAGGTAATTCCTAAGAGAAACAAGAATCTTGCATATGGTTTCACTGTGCTTGGCAAAAAATTTGTTTTTGTTGGTGTATCTATTGCGCCCGATACTTCTAAGAAAATGAAACATTTATTTTCCTTTGTGCAGCACTGGAGACACAAAAATTTCTGTAAACACTGCTGGTGTTTTCCAGCTTGTAGGTAAGTAGAATTGGGAAATTACATCATCATATCACCTAGCTGTGAATAGATGCTTTGCTAGAGAAACGGTAGTTCCTTATGCTTTGACTAATATGAATGCAGAAAATGAAGGGAGTACCCCTAAATCCTCGGCAACACAGCTTCAGCAACCAAGTGGATTTCCTGCTGCTGGACACAAGGTAGAGTGATCTTGTCCTCCAAGTTCTGATCTCCGTATTACAGAAGATGGAAAATTTGAGAGGTGATGAGAAGTTATTTTCCTTGCAGGAAGCGGTAGATGGTTCCAGACCAATGACAGCGTTCAGGTCATTTGAAAACCCAAGACGGGAGATAGTGCGCGTCCCTGTTCGCAGCAAAAGCTTGCTATCAGCGTTCTTTGCCAAACAGAAATCGAATAAGCTGAAGGCTGGATCTGTCTCGTGAGGCCTCATTATAACAAGTCAAGGATGCCAATATCAGTACACCCACAGTATGTGGGTCAATATGCCTGTAAATCCCTCCTTTGCATTTTGATTTCAAGCTTTTTCCCTTCGTCCTTAGTTTATCAATTGCTTGAAATCAAATTCTTTTTTCCCGCTCGAAGTCTTTCCCCGGGCTGCTTAATAACGAGCAAATTGTGCACAGAAGTCCTGTGATGAAGTGGTCGGGGAAATATGTAGCTGTACAATGTTGCACCTGATGAATAATTCAGTTTCTGGTATGTCGCTGAATGTCAATGTCGATACATCTTCTGAATTATCGGCTTTCAGGCACCCACAAGCACTACTAATCATTTTTGGTAATAAGGAAAATTCTAATATGCACACCGGGGATGCTAGGGTTAAGTAAAGTCTTAATACACAAGTTTCTTCCATGGTACATGCTGCTAATAGTTTGGAAAATCAACGGTTAAATCTTGCATATAATGTTGTAATTGATCTTTCCAACAGTTAGATTTTGCATAAAATCCATTGAACGTGATGTAGCATTGTAGTCGGACTCCTAGGTGCAATTATTTGTAATCACATCCGCAAAATAATGATAGTCCATTTACAAAATCATTGCTATTTGTAATCAAGTACCACTTGAGGTCAGATCAGCTATTTTTTAGGAAATTGGGTTTTCGTTTTTTTTTTTTTTTTTTTTTTTTTTGGCGAAAAAACACTTTACCAACTAGTTTCCTAAAAAAAAAAAAGAAAAAAAAAAGACACTTTACTAACTAGGTTATTGAAGAAAACCTAACACCACGACTATTACTGCCAACTGCAATAACAACTATAAAGCATACTTTTGTAAGATGTGTTATACAAATGATGTATTCGAATCGGCCGCTTTTGCCAAAGTTTTTCTCTTTCCTTCACAAACCCACTTAGAATTGTTTTTTTTCTTTCTTTAAAGCTATGTTTTAAAGTAATTTTACCAAGAAATGTAGTTTCAACGGACTCATATGTAAAGGGTGGTGCTTTCTACACAATATTTTTTTACTTTCTACACACTATTTTTTTCCTTCTACACATTTTTTTTGCCGTCAAATTAAATGACTAAAGAAATCAAAAGACAAGAATTAACAAGAAGTGTAGATAAAAAAAAGAGATGTGGTCTCCTTCCTTCTTCCCCAACCTGACTGATGGGCGAAATTAAAGAAACCACTTGTCGTTAGATTAGCAGGATTAAAAACACCGACGACGACATATCCGCACCTCTAAATCCAAAGCGACATTTTCATATTGTGAGGCAAGTTCACATTTCCTTCTTAGTAAGATAACTAGAATTTGTACCCACACGTTGCTGTAGGATTGAAAATTATATGAAAGATTATGCAACTGCAATCTTCATAAACAATGTTCGAGTCCAAAACTGAGTTACAAATGCGAATGCAATTTATACACAACCTCATCATGAATGAAACAAATTTAAATATCTAAAGAGAATTCTATTTCTTCAAAGCAGAAGGGGAAAATAATTGTTTACTTAAAAAGTTGGAGTAACGATAAGTGCGTCAATTAGAAATGTAATATTGAGGGAATACCTGCCAAATAAAGCTTACTACATTCTTAGGCTTTTCATGTGCTACATGCAACGAACGTAAAGCTTGGATACCGGACTTGCTCCTAGTTTGAGTTGTATCCAAAGAAGGGAAAACTGACATTATTTTGCAATAAATTGCATAAAGTGCCTTGCACAGCTCCGCATGCTGCAAAAGAAACGATGATAAAACCATACAACAAATCAAAAGGTGACAGTGATAAAAAAAATATATATATATATGCACGATAACTTCAAAATTGAGTTTTGGAGAGAGAGAAAGAGCAGAGAGAGGTTGTAACCAAAGACCAAATATATAAGACTTTCAGTTTACATGCATCCCAAATTAGGGTTCCAACATCACAATAATTCTGGAAATTCAGGTTCCAACATCCAATAAATAATTAAACGAAAAAAAAAAATTAAGAGAGAGAAGGAGGAATAATGCATACCAAGGAAGAGAAAAAGCTGGAACGGATCAAGATGTTTGATGTTTGGGGATTGAAGTAAATTGGTATCTGGGTTTGTTTTGTTTTTTCTTGAAGTTTTAGTAATTTGTATGCACCATCCATTTGTATTTATAGTAATTACCAACACAAATCTCAATCACCTTACAATCTATCACTACATACATATAGTTCATACAAAATTGCAGAAATAAATTAAACGAACAAATTAAGAGAGAGGGAGAAATAATGCATACCAAGGAAGAGAAAAAGCTGGAACCGACCCTGCCATGGTATATAGGCATCTCAATTTTCAATACCAATTACCTTTCTCAAATCTAAACGTCTCTCTCTAGTCCTCCCTTCCGTCCCAAAGTCCTCTCACCAGACATGACATAGTAACATGAAATCAAGTTATTCATGATTACTCAAATCCCAAGTTGGGCGAGTGACTATAAATTCTCGAGGCATCTAGTGACCAAGAGAATGACGCTCGCTCTTACCTTCAAAAATTATGATCCACTTTTATCATATTTATTAAACTCTAAATAAAAGATTATGAAACATTTTGTTATTTACATGTACCAACATGCAGGAAAAACATAGGGTTTCATATTCCAAGAGAAAAATAAGTTAAGGAAAAACCTCAACACCTAAAATTATTATAATGGTGGCTGCTCAATATAGCAGCTGATCGTCTCAAGGACCTCTTTGAAACCGTTGTGGAAACATGTGGTTGAGAATCTAGATGACAGCCTAGAACAACATTGTATCTTCTGATATTCATAAAAACCTCTGTCAGCTTTAAAAAATCTAACTATTTTTTGAATCACCAGCTACCATTCTTTAAAATCAGTTTCCTGGAAACAAAGATCATTCAAATGTCACTATTATTAAACCTATTAGCAAGAACAAAGATTCTTAACTTCCTATTTCCATATATGAATTTAAGGAGGAAAGAAAAACAGAGTTATGCAAGTATAGAGGTGCAGTTGATTTTAAGTTGTCAATGGAAGAAAATACCTGGAGTTGGAGATAAACTTGGTGAAAGTAGAAATCTTCAACCTGCAAACAAATTGATCCTGGTTTTTGTCACAGAATGTCCTTTCATCAGAGAAAATTATCGCAAAACTTTTAAAACTAAACAAAATTGTGTGAAATGATTAGGAAAGCATAATTTTTCTAGACTATGCAGAGAATAAAATTTAAATTTAAAAAAAAATGTGAGTTCAAATTTAAATATTCTAATACATTGATATGTACAAATTTTCACAAAATTAATGTAAAAAATACCTTTTACTGGAGACCACAACCTCAAGAACCGCTACTAAACCCAGAAATTTAATCACAAAGAATTCTGCAAAAGCTAAAAAAATTTACTAAACTAACATAAAACCAAACCCAGAAATATAAGAGCACAATTCTACAAACCCGCCAATTTAATGAAGAATTCTCCAAAACCCAGAACCCTCTGCCAAATGAAATGGTCAGAGCATGGAAAGTAGACTCGAGAAATCCAATCGTCAAAAGCCATCAGAGGAAAGGTTGAAATATAGCTATAAAAACAGGTCCAACCAAGTAAAGTAATTCACTTGGTTATTAAACGTAAAATTCTACAAAATCACTAAAAACTTGCTAAAATTCAATTATATTAAATCACAAATTTGAAGCTGATTTTGACATGCAATAGAGCTAAAAGTACCTGAGGTGATGAGGTATGGTTTGACATCTTCTTCTTTCTTCACCTCTTTCTAAGTTGCTCTTTGCATAAACTACAGTAATTAAAAAAATAACCCAATTACATTATATTAATCTGTAAATACAATTACAAGTCCACTAGAAAATTATATAACTCAAAATTAAACAACACCAAGATGAATTTAAGCAAAACCTAGATTAGATTCTAAGAGGGTTTATCAAAAATAATTATTTAATCAGAAATTAACACTGAAAATAAATAAAAAACCAAAAAAATTGAAATTTCTTCGTTTCTTTTTACCTTTTAAGTTCCTGAGAGTGCTGGAAAGCTCTCGCTTTGCCATATTAGCTTTCTGGGCTTTTATTCCGGAATCTAATTGAGAACTGAAGGCCCTGCCGGAGTAGAAGAGAAAGCAACCTCTAGTAACAGAGAAAGCAGTGAAGGTTTTTTTAGCAAGAAAGTGCGATTGGTAATTTGTGAGACAAAGATCGCAAGGTCGGAGAGGGAGAGAAGGCAGCTTTGGAGAGCGAAAGGAATCGAGGTTCAAGAGCGACAGAAGTAGGGAATTGTGAGAGAGAAAAGTGGAACGGAGGGAAAAGTCGAGAAGAAAGGTCGAGAAGCAGTCCATGCAGAGCGATGAGATATGAAGGGCAAACTCATATTTTTACTGTTAAAAAAGGAAAAAAAGGGCAGATAACAAATGAATTGGAGGGCATTTTCGTCGGTTTACTGTTAATCAACAGTAATTTTGTGTTGAGTTTTAGTATAGGGTTTTTATATTAACACCCCACAAAATGTTGAATGCACTGACACACCCCGTCCCGAAGGAGGGGCATGCTGGCCGTCACGTGAGAGTGACGTAACCATTTACACAGTTCGGAAGCTTTAAAAATACAATTACTAAGATGAAACACCCGAGGGTGAGTCCTACTTTTGTGAATTCTGTTAGAACACCGTTGGATTCCTCGTGGCCACCAAAGCTCTGCTATCTAGAACCTGGAGGGGCGCAAAACAAAGTTGAGTGGGTCAATAAAACAAAGTTTTTCGAAAACATTTCATTTAAAACATTTCTAACCCCTCGCTGTAAAACCTGTATACTTTCCCAGAAAATAGCATAATAGCATATAACTTTTCATATATCTCAAATCATCAATTTTTTTCAAAAGCCAGAAAGTATGCCATGCTATAACTGTCAAAAACAGAATGAATGATGCATCAAAATAACAGGTGAAATAATGAATCAACCGGAGACCCTGCAGTTGGTCATGTACGGTTAATTCTATAGCTCAACATCCAATCCAACTGGAGTCACCTCGGTTACCTGTACGGCACTACGCTGCACATGAATCGGAACTACCTGAAGTAGTCTGTACGATAAGAATGGTGTAATAATACGCTCTAGTGCTTCTTTCATCAATCATCTGTGCACATAATCTAAAGTCACCTACTAGTCGGAACTACCTCTAGTGATCTGTACGACTAGCATGTCGGAACCCTCTCATGGTCTGTACGACATGTCGGAACCCTCTCATGGTCTGTACGACATGCACCTACTTGGATCCAAGGTGAGCGTGCGGTGCGGGTGAATAATATAAGCACTAACACCATGATTGCAGGTTATGAGCTATCCACATAATATACATCATTAATGATTCACATGAATAACATAAAATTCACCTGATACTCACCTGTGCGTCCACAACACCAATTCACATATATATATATATGCATCAATTATCAATTCATATAACTCATATATGCATGCATGGCATTTTAGAAAAACACTTTCATTTGAACTCAATTTCTGGGAATTTCAATAGCATATAGGTATAAACAGAAATACTGCCCACTCACCTGGAGTTCGCCCAACAACTCCTTAGCACAACACATCAAACAACTCCTTAGCACAACACATCAAGGCGTCATGACGATCGGCGCCTAGAACAATAATCAAATCCAACCTCAGAAATCATATCGATAGAATATATAACTTATATAAAACACGTCACTACGTAGTTCGATCCGGAAGATCTGCAACTCAGATTTCCAATCCATAACTTCCAGAGGTCTACAATATACCTCTAGGACAACATCCTAAAATTTCATTACCATCCAACGGTCGGATCTCCGTCAATTGTCGAAACCGAGTGACAGTTAACATTCTATTTTATGAACTTACAACTCCAATTCCGAAAGATCCGTAAATCGGATTCCCGATCCGTAAGTTCCTATAATCCTCAAATATTACGTATTACAACGTATCAAAGTTTGGTGACGATCCGACGGTTGGATCGTCGATTCACCTTTTGGCCTAACCACGAATCGTAACGAACTTAGGTTCAATTACTCAATTTACGTCAATCAATTATCAAAGCTAAAATGAAGATCAACTTCATTACCTCAATAGCTAAGCTCCAAGCACTTAATCAAGCTCCATGATCACTCCTAAACCATGTATTTCTTCTTCTTTTCTAATCACTCTCTAAACATATATATATATATATATATATATAAAGTGAACAGAAAAGGAGAACAGTGATTTTGGTGTCACCAAGCTTCAACAAAAGTATTTGGACAAAAATGCCCCCAAGACAAAAAACTTCAAAGGCATCCCAAAATAATGCATCAAATAAGTCAGGGGCATTTTCATCATTTTATCAGTGCTTTTTAATAATTAATTTTTTGGTACATTTTTTTTTATTTTATAATTAGTACCTCACAATAGGCTAGTAATAATATGATTCAATTTATCTATTTTTAAACACATTCAAAACATCTTAAGAGACGTGTAATGCCGGTTATAAAAAAATCTTTAGAACGCGGATAATAATGTGATTAAATAAGTTGTCAAATTATTGTTTTTGTTTTTAACAAAAAATATTATCTACACTAAGGGGGAGAGGGGTGGGATTAGCCTCACAATGGGATAGCAATAATGTGATTCAATCAGTTGTTTATTAGATATTATTTTCTCTATTTTTAAACACGTTCAAAACATCTTAAGAGGCATGTAATGTCAGTTATAAAAAAGGTCTTTCGCACGCGGATAATATTGTGATTAAATTAATTGTCAAATGATTGTTTTTTTTTTTTAACAAACGATAGAGAAATTTTATTTAAACCCATATAATCTCTTTCTACACCCGACTTAAATTTTAAATGTGAATTATCTTTTCTACCCATTTGCATAATTACCATCAAATACGAGATTAAATTAACAATAAATTTAAAATTTATTAATAAACCCACTCAATAATCAAACCCTATCATCGCATAAAGCCCAATATTTATCATACATTCATTCTAGCTAAACCTTTAAAATGCTCTCACAGAGAAAAATATGCTCTTCTTGACCAATGGATGATGATTTTTAAGTTTTGAATCCTCCAACTAAGGTTATGAATCGATTTATGTAAGGTTTTTTTTTTCTTTTTTTTTTTCAATTTTTTTTTGGATTTAGAAACAAAATTAACACCTTTTCTGTTACACTTTCCCAGAAACTAAATCTAAGTTTAAGTCTGTAACAATAAATGTTCAATTTATAGCCTACACTAGAGATGTAATTTTCTTGGCTTTTGGCTGACAACTACAACATAGATTATTAGTATTATCCAAACCCTTCTACTTGTTTTTGTGAAAGCAGTTAATCTTCTGGGCAAGTAAGATGAGAAAATTGACTAAAACATTGACACACAACAAACTATTTTTATGATTTCTAAACTATACGTTGTCTATTTTATATAACTTAACCATTAAATATAATTTACACCTAGCTCTAATTAATTAAGCTTGAACTTGACAAATGCTGGAGCAAGGATCAAACATTAGCACCGAGATGACACAATTATTTAAATTCGACTTAATTGTATATTAGAGTGACGAGCATTGCACCATTTCCAGTATCCACTAGGTTCTTGCCTTTATATATTAGAGTGGCAAATATGAAGCAAGGATTAAGTACGAGACAAATAGGTAAGAGATATTACTCTCTTTACGCCTTGAATGAGTTCTAGAATATTGATTTTGGGTTTTTATTTTTCTAAATAGGTGTAAAGATAAATTTATATATTGAAGTGGGTTTATGAGGGTAATTTAGGTAGTAAATTTGGGTTTAAAGTGATATTAATAGTTTGATTAAAAGTAATATGGGTTTAGAGAGTAAGTTGGGTGTAGAAAGAGGTTACATGAGTTCAAATAAAATTACACTAAGGGGGAGGGGGTGGGATTAGCCTCACAATGGGCTAGCAATAATTTGATTCAATAAATTGTTTATTAAATATTATTTTCTCTATTCTTAATTTAAATTCTATAGAGACCGATTTTATTATGTGAATTCAGTTGCTTTAATTGGTTTATCAGGGATTTCTTCTAGTATGATCTAAAAATTTTCATTTACTTCAAATATTTGACTTTCCTTTTGTCAATTTACACATATAAATACATTTAAAACGTGTAAGTCACGCGTAGCTGATTGTTTTTTTTTTTTTTTTTTTTTTTTAACGAACGATATTATCTACACTAAGGAGGAGGGAGGTGGGCTTAACCTCACAATGGACTAGTAATAATATGATTCAATTAATTGTTTATTAAATATTATTTTCTCTTCATGCAACGTAAAAAGGGGTGGAGATAATATGAATGGGATTGTGGAATGGCTTGTTATTTATAGGGAAAAGAAGCGGCTGAAACTTCCTCCCAATTGGTGGGTTTTGGCGGCTATTGAAAGCTGGCATGAAAGGTGTTAGTTTTGTGGAGAAGTTTGATAAGAATGTAACACAAATATGACAACTAGGGTAGGTGATAGTGCTGCTAGGTTGGCAACAAAGTAAAGGTGCCAAATGCATGGTTAATGACTCAAGGGTTGAAGAGCCAAGTGTACATGACTACCATTTGGCATTAGATATTGAAAGAGTGTTTATGACTGTCCAAGTGGCTAAGCGTTGGTTGACAAGTGGCAAATAAATACAGGTGGACAACAAAATCACAACACATGGCAATTGAAGATGATGACAAAGAGAGAAATCGCTTCGTACAGAAACTGAAGGATTAGGATTTGGCATTCTAAGTTAATAACTATTATGGAGGGATGAGTAGGCTTAATTAGTGAATAAGCTAGGCATGCAAACATTTAGGCATGCACGACACGATTTCACGAAAATATGTGATGGTTCCATAAGGCATTGGTTATAGCAAAAGGGTTGGCTAAGAGGATATGGGTCAAAATACTATATAATATATAAAATTAAAAATACAGCTCTCACACCAAGGCACAAAGCTCAAATCTTGATAAGAAAACCCTTATGGTTCCTCAAAACAAAAGCTGCAGCACCCTTTCCCAAATAAGCAAATCCATCAAAATTTAACTTAATAACATCCGGAGGGGGAGGGTTCCTCTCGATAATATGGTTATGGTTCAATGCCACCCTCTTGACTGAATTGTTGTTTGCCAAAAAAAAAGAAAAAAAGAAGAAGCAGTACCCACTGTAAAACATATATTGTATATGAATATGAATTCTTAATATTATATCACAGTACCAAGTTAACCACTTACTTGAAGATGATAACATGCTTGTTGGGATTAGAGTTCTTCTGCAACTCTCCTCTTCAGTATGCAAGACCTCAAGAATGGGGTTTGAGTTTCTGTAAGCTTGTGTGATCAGAGAGAGTGCAGGGACCCTAATATATATATATATATACACACACACACCATACACAGCGGTAATCAACTAGGACTCTTTCCATTGAGTAATCTTGATTGATCTTAACCTTATCACTGTGAATTCCCTTATACATATCTGCTAGAAAGACTTCTAGTATATTATGAGTGTTCAAGCTAATGAGTCCTAATATACATATTCCTTATTAGCTCACAAACATTATCAATGTTGATCTCTAATATTCTCACGTGAATAACAAGTGCTAACCAAGTGCATAGCTGTTATCAGAACTTACAGCCAGACCATGGCTTTTAGTTGCATTTGGATCTATGCTATTAAACACTTTGTTATTTCGATCTTGCCATAATTGCCAACAAATTAAAATTGCTTTACTTAAGTCACTTAACTCCTTCTCCTCATTAGCGTTAAGGATCTCTAATCAGTCAATTACATTACTGACTTGATGGTTGCACTTTTCTATGCACGCACCTAGGATAAATTCCACGTTTGAAGTTCATGATGGCAATTAAGGAAAAGATGATTTTGACTTTCCTTATCCCCATTACAAACATGACAACTTGTACTAATGCTTTGAATATGTATACTTAGTCGCAGCCTAGTATGCAATCTTTCCAAGATAAAAGGCCAGGCAAAATTTTAACTTTTGGAGGAATTTTTAACTCCACATCCGTTTTAGAAGTTTATTTCTATTTACTTCTTGGTTGTCATTACCTTGGATCCACATGGCTGACTTAATTGACAGAATTCCCAATTCAAAGAATGCTCCCACACAAAGAAGTCGTCCTTGTACCGCGAACTAACAACCATACCTATCTTTCTAACAATATCATTATCCAACACTTGATGAAGACGTTCTCTGTTCCAGCAATTGTTCTCAATAAATTCATTCACTCTTAAATTCCAGTTCAAGTTTCCACGGTTGTCTTCCGGGATGAGATGAAATAAAGGGAAAGGAAAAACCCAGTGATGGGTCCAAAAAAAGATATCCTTACCATTACCCACAATCCATCCTATACCATTGTGAATAACATCTCTACTTTTCAGAATACCTTTCTAGGCAAGCGAATGATTTTGCTTGATTTTGCAATTTAAGAAACTTTCATTTCTAAGGTACTTATTTGTGACAGTTTTCACCCATAAGCTATGTTTGTACCATATTTGACCAATCCCGAAACTACCAAGCACCGGTCAACGTCCTACATTCAAAGACCCACTGAGGGATTCATGCTGAGGCACCCCTGCTAAAGCACAAGAGTTTCCCTCCAACAAGGAGGTCAATCACAGCACGACATATGTCAACGTCAGAATAAAGTTTATAAAGTCCCACATCGATCGCGAACAAAAGCTAGAGACTCTCCTCAACTATAAAAGAAGACCATTCTCCTACAATTAGTCTCTAATGTTATTATTGTACTTAAACTAGTCATTAGAACCCACTAATGATGATTATGATTAAACTTATGTATTGTGTAAACCCATCACTATTAATGAGAACTCATCTACTCCATGGACGTAGCCAGACTTAGGGTGAACCATGTACATCTTGTGCTTGCTTCCCTATCTCTATCTCTTTACATATTATCATCACTAGGAGACTGAAGCAACCGAGCGAAGGTCGCAAACTTGATACTTTACGTTGTTCCAAAGTCTCATCAATTTTATGCATCAACATTTGGCGCCATCTGTGGGAATGACACTTATTCCTACTTTCTCTAGCTTTGTCAAGCTGGTTTCCATAGTTTGTACACTCTTTTCATCAGGCATCCTTCTCCAACATGGGGAAATAAGGGAGCCATAGCACGCAGAATACCCCATCGTGCCTAGTGGGATGCAGTGAAGGAATGAGTGAAAGAAGTTTGCTTTTCAAGCTAAGGTCGAATAGCTTGAGGCTCAGAACAACAAGATAGCAATTAAGAATGAGATCTTCCAAGAACAGTACGAGAAACTCTTCGAGATGCTCCACGAGGCTAGGCATACTCAATCTCATGAGCTCATCGCCCCCTGTGGATGTTAGCCATCACCTGGGTTCCCCTTAACATGGAGGGTCATCGATCTTCAACATGGATACTCCTAATGAGAAGCGAACTACCTAGTAATGTGTTGATCAACGTGAGACTTCTCTCAAACCAGCTGCTTCGACCCAAAGCAGGAGAAGTAGAGGGAAGCACCTTCGTGCAGAAGAAGTGGAGGGAAACACCTCCGTGCAGAAGAATTGGAGGGAAGCACCTCCGTGCAGAAGAAGTGGAAGGATCAAAGGTTGTTTATCGCGACTGTCAATACTTCTTGAGGCAGCGTCGAGAAAACCCTATCCACATAAACTCAATGATCAAAGACCCAAAGGTCATTGAAGGGCTCAGTCCCCTACCACAATGTAGGCCAGCCCATAATCCAGGAAATGAACGATAAGCCTTGGAGGGACTAGAAGGTGTAAGAGACTCGAGGGACTTCCAACGGGCATGTCCTGGAAACGAGTACGATGAATCCAGGAAAGGCCACATGTCTTTGACCAAACTTCCCTACTTCCAAGGGATGAGGGAAACTTACGAATGAGAGTTCTGATGGTGCCTGACTCCACTCAAGACCCTTTTATCCTTCATCTTCTCGAGGAAGTGAACATGTTAAAAGCCGAGCGTCATGCCCAAATCCCTGGCTAGGATCAGCCAAGACCAGGCTCTCTAACAAGGAGGATCTTTTCACCCCTTGTACAAGGAAAAATTAAACAGAAGCTTAGCTTACAATCGTATACTGGGAGGGAAGATCCAATTGAGCATATCCAAGTCTTTGAATCTACCATGGCATACCAAAGACACAATGATGAGGAACGATGTCTTATATTCCCTTTAACTCTCACTGGTGGAGCTCTCAATTGGTATTGTCATCGTCAACCTAATGTTGTGGATTCATTCACTGAGCTAAGAAGACTCTTCATGGCTTAACATCTCTGCCAAGCTGATCGCTTACATTCCGCTGATGAGTTATACACCATTCGTCAGAAGTCGGATGAGTTATTGCATGAATATGCATGTCGCTTTAGTCATGAGTACTCTCGTTGCGCTGAGGCAGATGATAAAACAGCACTCAGGGTCTTTACGGTAGGCATGCGTGAATGCTTCTTCAAGTACATAATTAATGTTAACACTTGGAAGACTTACTCTAAGGTGACGATGCAAGCTTACAATCATGCATTTGCCGAGGCAAGGACATACCAAGGGAACCCTCATATTATTAACCCCTATCAACAAGTAGGGAGTGGAAGTCAAGTTCTACCAAGTGAGATGGTTTTGGCCATTCAGACACCAATTGCATCCTATCCCGCCTCACTTAGCTACATGCTAAGTCACCAAACGTATTCGTCTATTGGCAAGATGAAGGATTTTTACTCTCAGCAAGCTCATTACAATAAGAAGGATAAAGCTTCGTATCAAGATAACCATGGATAAAGCTTCAACTATTATGACCATGGGGTCAAGCCTCAAAGTGGGGGACTAGGCACTGAAGGAAATGCTTTTACAAGAAGGCATACATATTACAAATGTCTTGACCTTCCACTGTTTGAGACCATTTGTAACATAAGCCATTCGGAAAATATTTAATGAAGAGAGAATTCTGACAACTTCGATTGAGTCTTTTACATTCCTAGCATTGGAACACTTGGTCTACGCTGACCTACCTCTATACTCTAACTCATAGCTTCAACATGCGTATTTGACATAAAGTAAGTGAAACTACGTGTTACAACCAACATGGAATCCAAACAATGGATTCCTTCATACATAGAAAAACATTCATAAGCATCACTCATGTCAATCAACATAAACATCATACATTTCAACACATTCATACATAAGCCAACTAAGCTTCGAATGGGTGTCAACATGCATTTTGCCATTCAACACTTACTACAATGTGCCTCAGCAACTTGCCACTCTTGCCACCAACCATGTGATGAAGGAACTCACCTTCATATCACCAACCAGATGATTAAGGGTATAACCCGTACTCCAATATCCTTCGACAACTTGCCACTTACCACCAACTAGGTGATGAAGGAACTTACATTCGTATGACCAACCAGACGATTAAAGATACAACTCGTACTTTAATATCTTTCTGCAACTTGCTACTCTTACCACCAACTAGGTGATGAATGAACTCACATTTGCATCACTAACGAGGTAATGAAGAGTACAACTAGTACTATTAATAAATTTTTCTACCTCGGCAACTCACCATTCTTCCCACCAACTATGTGATGAGCGGTACAACTTGTACATGCAAACTTTTAGCATTCATAAATAATCAAAAACCCTCAAGCCTTACAAGTAAAAAAGGGGATAAGCAAGCTTAACTCAACCCAACTGGGGGAGCACTTATGCCCAACAAGGGTTATAGTCACTAACAAAGTCTTATTACAAGTCAACAAAGGCTTCAGTGCATGGTGTACAAAGATCAAGCTCTTCAGCCCTCTTGCATTTGCACCAGACACTATGCAAACACTAGAACTCGTAGAAAGCTTCACACTCTTGATCAAGGTTGTGCGAAGCAAAATCAATTTATATGGTTCCTCCGAACCTTCACGAGAATGATGCAGGCCAAGAAGTAAAGGCTTTATTACATAAAATTACTAGCAGCTGGGATTTAAGTTTTATAATAAAATACATGCATTTTTAGAGTTATAATGCATGTATCTAGCTTTAAATTTGTGGCTTCTGGAATTCCTAGGTTAATGACATTTTATGAAATCATTTAGTTTTTTAGGAGTTATATTGTAAGCCTTTATTTTTTATGTCTTTTCATATTTTTCACTTTAAGTTGTAAGCCTATAAATACTTGTATTTGTCAAGAAAAGGGGGAGAAGTTGTTTGAATTATCATATTGATATTTGAGTTGTAAACTCGTTTTTATATGCTTTTCTCTTTGTAAGAGTCTGCTACTTTGTTCTTTCTAGTGTCTACGTTGCAGGCTGGTATTAGAACCAAAGTTTATAGGGTTTTCAGGCCTCTTCTCGCACTAGGAGATAGTGGACCCTACATATCCATTCTATCTATCATTTTAATTCGTTTCTGTCCACTGCGCGCTGCATCACTTACCTCGCACACTTTTGCTCAAGAGTGTGGAAGCAAAATCTATTTATGTTGTTACTCCCACATTTTTTTGTCCCTAGTTAAAAAAAAAGGAGGCAAAAAAAAAAAAATTCTACCGACAAAAAAAAATCAAAATTATTAATTAAGCAATTAATTAATTATCAACTACAAATGTAAAAAGCTTCACACACTCTTGATCAAGATAGTGTGAAGCAAAATCAATTTATGGTGCCCTAGGAATAACTTCAACTATTCAAGCTATGCGCCTAAGCAACAAGCCTCACCTACAAAGCTTTAACCCAAAAGCTTCTGTTGACCCTAAAAACTACCAAGTCTATGTGGCGCGTAGGCTGAGTAATCTATAAGCTAACTACGTCATTCGGTGAATGCGGGGCGTGCCAACTCGTTGGCCGAGCTCGGCCGAGGAGTAAATTTGTTGATGTTGCGTTGGGTGCGCTGCTGACTTCTTGATCTTGCGATTGAGGCCGAGGAAGGAACACGTCTCGGCCTTCGAGTTCTAAAGCCTGAAGACAAGGCTGCTAACTTAGCGAAGTTCAATATCCAATTCGGCTTCCAATGTGCCGAATGTAGTAACTCGTAACACCTCACTTTGCCGAGAAGGCTGATGATATGACCTCGACCAATAAGGATTCAGACATCCTTCTTGACCGAGACTTGGATAGGTAATCAACCGTCCTCGCCGCAGTGCTGTTGATGCCAACGGAAGATGCTGCAAGATCGGCTGATTCTACGGTGACAGAGCTATCTATGCCGACTTAAGATATCACCGATTGCTTTCACAGTGTTGTTGATGCCAACTGAAGATGTGTCAGCGAAAAGAGAAAATAAAAAATCTCAGTTGTTGAGAGAGTTTGCGCAGGGCAGTTGTGTGTTGAATTTGAGGTCCTCTCGAATGATGCATGACCCCTTGTATTTATAGTAGCAGAACAATAGGATTGTCGATGTAAATAATGGGAATATTCTCTCAAGTATGCATGATCCCTTAACCTTAGAAACCGACCGAGACTTAAACTTCTCAAATTATCCTAAATGGATCCCGTGGCCTTGATGATTTCCTAGAAACCAACTGAGACCAAACCTCTCGAATTATCCCATATTTTCCTTATACTCTTGTGCTGATTACCCCACACATGCATGAATTGCATGAGATTGGCTCATTTCCCACGAAAGTACATGATCATTCCATCATCTTGATCAGCACCAAGCCACGTGCATGATAACATTTAATCATTATCACCAATCCTGAACTGGATAATAACAATTTCAAGAAATCCATTCCCATCCTGCTTGCATCTCATTACATTTCTCCACGTATAGGTAATCTTCAAATTAGACTCCACCTTGGTTACTAATTGATGCCACCACGTGCTAGGACTATCATCACCCGTGTTGAATGCTAAGAATCCCAAATTAAATCTAACTGTTATGCTTGCTTCAATACAGCTTGCGCCGCATTTATCTCGTACAAGAAAAGTGTCAAGATAATTCATTATTAAAAGATAATTATTATGATTAAAAGTCATAATATTATCCCATAACAACAACAAAAATATCTTAACTTTTCCTACCCGACGGTGTGAAGCTATACTTACTCAACGACCTCGATTACTCGAGCCGATGGTGTAAATTTGGGTCCAAACAGCTTCACATACAAAGCTTCAACCAAAATGCTGCACCTACAAAACTTCAACCAAAATGCTTCACCTACAAAACTTCAACTTAAAAGCTTCACCTACAATGTCACATCCCGACCCAGGCCCCCACCACATCCTGGGCTCGACTCTGCTGTAGCACGATATTGTCAGCTTTGGGCCCCGACCACGCCCTCACGATTTTGTTTCTGGGAACTCACACGAGAACTTCCCAATGGGTCACCCATATTGGGATTGCTCTCGCGCGAACTCCCTTAACTTCGGAGTTCCAATGGAATTCGAAGCCAGTGAGCTCCCAAAAGGCCTCGTGCTAGGAAGAGGTGGGAATATACATATAAGGCTTATATGATCCACTCCCTTGGGAGATGTAGGATGTTACAATCCACCCCCTCTTAGGGGCCCGACGTCCTCGTCGGCACACATCCAGCCAGGGATTGGCTCTGATACCAAACAGTCACATCCCAGCCTGGGCCCCCACCACACCCTAGGCTCGACTCCGCCGTAGCACGATATTGTCCGGTTTGGGACCCGACCACACCCTTATGGTTTTGTTTCTGGGAACTCACACGAGAACTTCCCAGTGGGTCACCCATCCTGGGATTGCTCTCGCGTGAACTCGCTTAACTTCGGAGTTCCGATGGAACCCGAAGCCAGTGAGCTCCCAAAAGGCCTCGTGCTTGGAAGATGTGGGAATATACATATAAGGCTCAGAGGATCCACTTCCCTGGGCGATGTGGGATGTTACATACAAAGCTTCAACCGAAAAGCTTTACCTACAAAGCTTTAATAAAAAAGTTTCAACACTACAACATGTAGAAAGCTTCGCACACTCTTGATCAAGATAGTGTGAAGCAAAATCAATTTGTGGTGCCCTACAATTAGCTTCAACTATCCAAGCTATGTGCCTACAAAGCTTCAACTAAAAAGCTTCACCTGCAAAATTTTAACCAAAAAGCTTCAACACTACAACATGTAGAAAGCTTCACACACTCTTGATCAAGATAGTGTGAAGCAAAATCAATTTACGGTGTCCTAGGAATAGCTTCCACTATTCAAACTATGTGACCAAAGGAAAAAACTTCAACCACTCAAGCTATGTGCCCAAAGGAAAAAAACTTTAACCATTCAAACCATGTATACAAAGGAAAAAGTTTCAACTACATTTTCTTTTCTCACCAGAAAGGAAGAAGAAATTGGGCTTAAGAAAAAAAAAAGAATAAAAGGGGAGAGTTTTTTAAGTCTTTTTTCTCCAATGACTCAAGAATATCAAGCCACCTCCTTTGGCTATCCTTTTCGCTTGGAAACTTGGGGGACTCCCACTATATGTTATTACACTTCAGCATTTAGAAGTTTTGTGATTACTCAGTGACTTGGATTTTGCAAGTCCCCAACTAAGAAACTTTGCTCGCTCGAAAACTTAGGGGAGCATTGTTTGTACCATACTTGACCAATCCCGAAATTATCAGCATCGGTCAACGTCATACCTTCAAACACCCACTGAGGGATTCATGTTGAGGCACCCCTGCTGATGCGAAAATAAGTTAACGCACAAATTTAAACCCTATTTGTGACAATTGTAGTATATGGATAAGTAGGGATCATTCTAGGCCGGGGATTAACTAGGGATGCTAACCAAAGTAAAATTAAAATTAAAAACGTAAAAACAAAATTTAAAATACTAAACTAGACTCAAAACACTTAAATAGAATAACTCAACATAAAACTAACAAATAAACTAAATTAAATCAAAAGACTCAAAACAACTCAAGATTTAAGAAAACATAAACTAAAATGATTTCTAATAAATCTAACACTTTAAAATAAAATGGGGGATTGATTTTTGATGAAATTGAAATTAAAACAAATAAATTACAGAGTTGACAAAAACATGAAATTAAGGTAAAATGATAAATGACGGATTGGCTAGAGGGTTCTTCTCCACACATGACATATATGCAACCTAAATTGATTTTTAGTTGTTCTTTCAATAAATTGTAAATTCTCAACGCCCCAAGTTAATTAGGTCCGCTTAAATTAACCTTCAGATTTTCCTACTTTTATTAGGTTGGATGATTGCATACGACAACCCAAAACATTCCCTACAAGTTCCCTACATGAATTGCATAATAGAGATACAAGCAAGAATCATTAAGTTTTATGAAAATCATAAGCATTGACGAGGCACTTGTTACTATGAATTGCATGAAACTTATGCCAAGAATTTACTTAACACGATTGTGGTCAACAACCTTTACTACTTCTGAATATAAATTCATAACGATTAGGTGAAATTCACTTATATTCTAGCATCAAATTCATGCATGTAAATTAAGTATGCATCCTTAATCGACATACAAAAATAAGTTATCAATCAAGCAGTTAAGCAAATTAAATTCACAACACAGAAATCACAACTGAAGGTAATCAATTCATATTACAAATATATCCATAGTTTTGAATTAACCTCTAGCCAAAACAAAATTAGTTACACATTATTAATAAATTAAAGTAAAAGTAAAACATAAGTTTGGAGGATTAAACCAAGTGAGGAATTTCTTCCTCTCTGTCCCGTGCAGTTGGTGTGCTCTCTCTGCCTTTTTCAGTCCGCACAGTTTTCTGTGCTGCCCCACTCCTCTGCCCGCGTGTCCACGTCTCAAAGCTCACTCCTTAGCTGCGCAAGGCAGCTTGCTGTGCGTCCTCTTTCCTGTCGCTGTCTGCCCGAGACCCCTGGCTGACTTCCTCGCTGCAAAAGGGCAGCTTTGCTGTTCGCGCGCACGTCTCCTCGCAAGCTGCAAAAGCAGCTTGCCTTCTCCGCGCCACCTGCCTTCCACGTATCCAATGCAGCTGCCAAGGGCAGCGCCAGTGTCCTCCTTATTTCCTTATCCCCCCGCGTCACCTGGCTTCTCCTGCTCTGCTGCCTTCCTCGTGTCAACTGCCAAAGGGCAGCCTTGCTTCTTCCAATGCTCCTGTTTCTCTAACCACGCTCCAAAGGGCAGCGTTATTCCTCCCTCTTGTTTCCCGTGTGCTGACCTTTACAAGCTGCCCAAAGGCAGCCTTCTCTCGTCACTCCCCCTGTCCGCGTCTCTCTCCTCTTTTTAAAACCTTCACCGCATGACTCCACTTGCTGCCATCCTTATATTTTTTATCCTCAGCTGCCCGCACTATGCCTTATTCCCCCGAGGCTTTATCACTTATATATTTCCTCATCTCCTTTTTCATCCCCGCTGCCTATATTTTTTATCCTTTTCTTCACATTATTTCCTGCTTTTGCTGACTGCCAACCAACTAGGCTTCCCCCACTTCTTATTTAATCTCTAACTCACAGTCCTCCTCATTCCCTCTTTCATAAAAATGCCGAAAGTTCCCTTCTTTTATTATTTATTTCTACCCTTAAAATGCCGACACCTCCAACTCACCATCTGCACCTTCACTTTTTTATATCTTCTTATTTTATATAAAACAAACATATCATCATGTTTTATTATTATATATATATATATGTATATATTTTATTTAATTTAACAGCTAAACAGTTTTGATGAAATTATTACATAAATTCACACTTATGCTATTTTTATTTTCTTAGCTAGATTAATTCGATAAAACATAAAAACAAAGTAAATAACTCAAAAATATAAGAAAAGACGAGAGAATTTGATGTAAAATATGTATAAATAAGAGCTTATCAAATACCCCCACACTTAACTTTTGCTAGTCCTCGAGCAAAACAAACGAAAACAGAAAAAGTAATAACTTGAAAATTATTAGTTTCCCCCTATATAACCCTCATAGAATTTCATTTGAAAACACAATCATCAAGAACCATAGCTAACATCAACAAGCAATTCAAGTTCATTTTCCTTACTCAAATATTAGCAGTAATCTTTGAATCATCCTTGAAGTGTAGTGTGTGAGATAGCCATGTTAATGCAATTTCAAATTTTTATTTTAAAATCACCATATGTAAACTATCGACCTTCTCACTGGATATACGCTCAATCACACATGTGTTTAGTTTTAAATGTGTTTCGCTCAAAGAAACAAATGTGAAAGTTCTACCATAAGCTTGCATAAAGATCACTTCTCCACAGTCATAATTGCAAAACTTAAATCAAGAGGACTTTTATTGGATGTAATGAGGCTTAGGGCGAGAGTTATTGAAACGAAAGAATAGGAAAACACAAGTTCCAAGCTACATTGCAAGCGATTTTTTCTTTAGATTTATAAGAACTCAACATTTCCAGCTATTCTACAAGTCACCTCCAACCACACCCATAAACTGAAACTTTAAAAACTTTTTATTTTCTTTGTATACAATCTTTTTTTTTTCTTTTTCTTTTCTTCTTTTTTTTTTTTTTTTTTTTTTTTTTTTTTTTTTTAATACAAACATGAAATATCCCCACACTTATTCTTTTGCCAAACACCTTCAAAGTACTTCACAAACGTTTCTCATAAGACAATCTTGCATTGCTCGCTTGGAAAGGGTAAGGAAAAATATTTATTTCAGGCATAAGGGTAGACATATCTGGTGATAAGAAATAAAAGGTTCACATATACGGCACAAATTGGCAATCTAATGATATCATTTTTCTTTGGGAAACAAGGTTATTTGGGCCATGGTGGTAAACCTAATGCCTCTATCATTTTCAAGTTCATGCAATCAATGACAAAAATTTCGAAAGATCGTTATGCAAGTTCTAGAGAAGTATCTCACATAAGTTCATCACACATGAAAGAATAGGAGTGTATGAAAAATGCACACACTTTCAATAGGCTCAAAAACTCACATAGGATGTATATGGTCACTAAATTCACATATGGAGCTTTAAATCATGCTTTAGTTTCACATTAACAAGGCTATGTGCATTTAGTTTTTCAAGGATAATCAAATATGTACAAAACTAACACAAGAATAAGGAATTTCACAAAACACATGTTAACTAAGTTCTTGATGATCATGGTTCAAACTTTATCCGATTATATCATTGGGTCGGGGAACGAACAAAAATCTAATTCAAAACAATAAGGAAAACAAGGAAATATTTTTGGATTTTTTAAATTTTCCGATTTTTTTTTTTTTTTTTTTTTTTTTTTTTTTTTTTTTAAAAAAAAAAAAACAACAACTTAATTAAGAAAACACAAAGCAATAACATGGAAACAAATGAAACCAGTTCAAAGTTGAAGGTACAAAAATTTTCAATTTGGTCATTTTTATACTCTTTACCCCCACACTTAAACTAGACATTGTCCCCAATGTCAGAAAATATAATAAAATGCAAATAAAAATGAAAAAGATAAATATAAAGAAACAAAATAAAGCAATAGGACTGAAAACTTCCCTAATTTGCAGAAAATCAAGCGATGACCCCCCAAGCTAAAATTTTGCAATCAACTTCAAGGGTGGAAATAACCAAAAGTTCCTGCAAAGAAAAGAAATAAGTCAGTTAAGCACGCAAGAAAAAACAAACAAACGAAAAATTGAAAATGAAAATAAAAGATAATAATAAAACTAAAAAGTGATCATTGGTCCTGTTTGGTGACTTTCCACAGCTTTGAACTTGAACTGGCCTCAGGAACTTCTTAGCAAGGAAAATGAGACTTGATTGGTGGTGGTGTTGAAGCTTCTCGAGCTCTTGGTTTCAACTCGGACTCCTTCTGCCGGGTTGATTGAGTCTGCAGGCTACATTCTTCTCTTTTTGTTCTTCTGCATGGCAGGTAGGCACGAGGAATAGGTGGTGGTCTGCTTCTTTGTTCAATCTGTCCAAGTGCCGACCGATTTCCTTTCTTTCACCTTGTCCCGTAGCCAAGAGCAAGGGTAAAGGAAAAGCATGCCATGAGAAATCTTTGCCTCTAACTCTGATGATATGGGATACTTTTGCTTTTGAAGAAGTATCGTTCCACAGGTGTATGCTTGAACTGGGCTGGGGAACTTCTTAGCAAGGAAAATGAGACTTGATCTTGAAGATGAAGCAGCACCTTGTCTCCACATGCTTCAAGTAACATTTTCACTTGCCTTGGCTGTTCTCCAGGCAGATGTGGCGACTTCTTCGGAAGTACATCAGCGGTTGAAGATGAGCACTCGAGAGCAATGCTAGGTAAGCAATGCTAGGTAAGCAATCAAGAAGGATTTCCAGGCAGTCGGTTCTTAGATCGGAAGATTGACACCGAATGCTGGCTGATTGCCCGCTTTCTCCTTATCACAAGGACAAGGAAAAGGACAGGGAGAAAGCGTGATATGAGATACTCTTGCTTTCAACCTTCATGATATGAAATACTCTAGCTCTAGATGACTTGTTTGGAAAGGTATCCCAGGGAATGAGAAACACAGAGTAACTCGAGAGGGTTTGTTGGAAAGGCATTTTCGGAGATGAAAAATTTCGGAGATGAAGAAGTGTAGAGGGGGTGTGCCTTTGCTGGATGGCGAAGGTAGACGTTTATAGGACTTTTCTTCACAACCGAAACTGTTCCTTTACCCCTGTCGGCAGCCGGTGGATGGATGAACAGTACAGGTTACGCGCTTTCTGAAAAAGCAGCCCGTAATTTGCGCAAAGCTGACAGCGCGTGACGAGTGACGACAAAATTGGAAAAATCAGGGAGCGGCTCGTGGTTTCTAAGCAATCCCGACTTTTGAGAAAGGAATTGCATGTGAGACGTCTGGACAAATCAGGGAGCGGCTCGCCTCGTGATTCCTGACTGCTCCGGCTTTTGAGAAAGGCGCCCGACTTTTGAGACGGAGACGCCGCTTTTGAGAAAAGAATCCGGCTTTTGAGAAAGGAGCCCGGCTCTTTGATTTGCGAGAGGGCGCCTCTTCGACTGCTGAGTGATGCCTCAACGATTTCTTCTTCTTATAAGAACGCTCATTTTTGTTCCACAACACACTTAAACTCCTCCTGTAAACACTCCCTCCTTGCAAACACTCCCTCTTGCATTTTCTTTTAATCTTGATCATTCCGACTCTTCATTCTCAACACCTTCAGAAAATGTCTTGCCCTTCTGACCGTCGCCTTAACTTGAATGTTGGGGAAGATAGTGATATATCTTCTCCAACCAACATTTGGCAGCCGTCCTTCATATCCCCAAATGGTCCTCTTACAGTTGGGGATTCCATGATGATGAATGAAACAACCGCATCGGTGGTGGCCAGAAATCTGCTCACTCCTAGAGACACTAGGATACTTTCTAGGCGGTCCGACGAACTAGCTGTCCAGGACTCTATGGCCTACAGCGTCCGATGCGCAGGCTCCGTATCAAACATGGGCCAGCGCCTTCTTGCACGAACTCGTCAGGTGGAGTCGTTGATGGCTGAAGTGGCTAGTCTTCGGCAGGAGGTCAGAGTGCTTAGGCATGAGAACAGGGATTTGCACATGCTTGCAACCAATTACTCAACCAGCATGAAGAGGAAGCTGGATCAGATGCAGGAGTCCGAAGTGCGGATTCAGAGTGATCATCAACGGTTTATGGCGTTACTCCCGAGGTTTATGATGTCTTCGTCCTCGGGAGCAGCACCAAGTATTGAGGCTCCGAATGATCCAGCTCTGGCGCTTCGTCTTTCAGGGGCTCCGTCGACCTCCGAGGCACCACCTACCAACGACCAATGAAAGCTATTAGTTTTACATTATTGTAAAATATTTATGCTTTAAGTTTATTTAATTATAAATATAAATAAAAGTATTTTGTTTTGTTTTGTATTTTTTTTTTTTTTTTTTTTTTTTTTAATTATGTGATGTTTATTATTATTATTATTATTTTTTTCATTTTTTATTTTATAAAAATGTAAAATAAGTAAATCAAAGTAAAAAAAAGACTAAGTTTAATCTCCTAAACAAAAATCACAACTAAATAAACAAAACAAAAATCACAACTAAATAACAAAACATAATGAAATCAACGTAAAAAAAAAATCAACGTAAAATAAATTCACACAAGAGCAAACAAACAATGAAAGAACTAAACAAAGTAAAATAAATTCAGTAAAGAGAAGGGATTAGGAATGCAAATCTGATTGTGAGTGATTCCTAGGCCTCCCTTCATTATTCACATGCATGGGCTTATCATTAAACGGACGGTGGTACTTGAAATGATCCGACAACGGTCTAAGTTCTAATGACGGTGCCTGAATCATCAAAATTAGATTGTTAGTATAACATAAAATTAAAAATGGAGAAGATGGCTTACTATCTTTTTCCGACACAAACTCAATGACAAACACCACATTTTTGAACATTTCCGGGACTTTGAACTTAGCCAGGTTTACTATGATGGTTGTGGCTTGTCCCGTGTCATCAAACTCAACTGCTTTGGGCTTGATTGTCTCATGCACAGCCTCTTGGATACATTCAACATATTCTCCGGCCACTTCCTTTTCTTGAATAGTTCTTCTTGGTGTACAAGTCTCTTTGAATGTTTCAACATTATCAGGAACATGATTTGGTACACCAAGAATTTGGATATCACTTTGCACCTTGGGAAGAGCTTCCACAACGTCTTTTTCATTCACTTCTTCCTTAGGATTTAAAAACCTACAAGGAAAAAGGACAATTGGCGGAATAATGTTAGAATGAAGTGAATTTTGAACCTCCTCACCTGAGTTAGATGGCATAAGGACTTGAGGGGTTTGCGACAAGAATTCTTCCAAACTGCCCAAGTCGTCATCCTCCTCTTCTGCTTGAAGCGGCAATTCATCCATGTTCGCGCTATGTTTGGATGGTTCTAGGACAACTTCATCCTCCATGTCACTTCCCAAAGTGATGGCTTCATCGATTTCCATTTCTCCCTTTGAATTTGCAAATGTGGAGTTGGAGAGTTCTCTTTGATCTTGAATTTGTGCCATGAATTCCATAATCTGCCCAACATGCATATCCAATTCGTCCACTCTTCTGACTCGGTCTTGCATCTCCTGGTTTTGATTTTCTACTTCCTGGTTCAAAGAGGTGATTAGTTGAAAAATATTATCATTATCAACCGACGAACCTGAATTTGGTTGGGAAGATTGTGATGGAGGCTGTGGTGGTGCACATGGCCATTGATAGTACTCCTCTGATGGCTGCCAATATTCTGCTTGGTGAGTCTCCTCAGCTTGATTTTGTGAACCCTGCGCCAAAGAAATGAGTCCATCAAGAATTTCATTATAATTAATGGGCATACTTGAATTCGATTGAAATTGCTGTGGGGGATGCTGTGGTGGCTGCATAGGTCTTGAATAAAACTCGTCTTGCTGCCAATATCCACCTTGTTGAAATTGTTGAGGTTCATCCCACATATACTCTGAATTACTTCTCCAATCCGAATTATAAGCGTTGGAAAACATGTTGCCCCTTGATTGGTTATAGCCTTGATATCCCCAAACATCTTCATTTGCAGAAAATTGGGGATATTGATGAGTTTGAAATCCTTGCTCATAGGGCATATCAAATGTAGGGCCACTTGGCATTGTGGTCCGTTCGGCATTATGAGTTAATTGAGCAGTGAGCTGTGCCAATAGATCTTGAATGCTAGTAGAATCCAGGTCTTGCTCCATTTGTACCTCAATTCAAAGAAAGAAAAATAAATCAAATATCAAAAGTAACATACACAAACACAAATAAACATAAGCAAAAACAAAAATAAAAGGATTAGCAAATTTGCTAATCCCCGGCAACGGCGCCAAAAATTTGATGCGAAAATAAGTTAACGCACAAATTTAAACCCTATTTGTGACAATTGTAGTATATGGATAAGTAGGGATCATTCTAGGCCGGGGATTAACTAGGGATGCTAACCAAAGTAAAATTAAAATTAAAAACGTAAAAACAAAATTTAAAATACTAAACTAGACTCAAAACACTTAAATAGAATAACTCAACATAAAACTAACAAATAAACTAAATTAAATCAAAAGACTCAAAACAACTCAAGATTTAAGAAAACATAAACTAAAATGATTTCTAATAAATCTAACACTTTAAAATAAAATGGGGGATTGATTTTTGATGAAATTGAAATTAAAACAAATAAATTACAGAGTTGACAAAAACATGAAATTAAGGTAAAATGATAAATGACGGATTGGCTAGAGGGTTCTTCTCCACACATGACATATATGCAACCTAAATTGATTTTTAGTTGTTCTTTCAATAAATTGTAAATTCTCAACGCCCCAAGTTAATTAGGTCCGCTTAAATTAACCTTCAGATTTTCCTACTTTTATTAGGTTGGATGATTGCATACGACAACCCAAAACATTCCCTACAAGTTCCCTACATGAATTGCATAATAGAGATACAAGCAAGAATCATTAAGTTTTATGAAAATCATAAGCATTGACGAGGCACTTGTTACTATGAATTGCATGAAACTTATGCCAAGAATTTACTTAACACGATTGTGGTCAACAACCTTTACTACTTCTGAATATAAATTCATAACGATTAGGTGAAATTCACTTATATTCTAGCATCAAATTCATGCATGTAAATTAAGTATGCATCCTTAATCGACATACAAAAATAAGTTATCAATCAAGCAGTTAAGCAAATTAAATTCACAACACAGAAATCACAACTGAAGGTAATCAATTCATATTACAAATATATCCATAGTTTTGAATTAACCTCTAGCCAAAACAAAATTAGTTACACATTATTAATAAATTAAAGTAAAAGTAAAACATAAGTTTGGAGGATTAAACCAAGTGAGGAATTTCTTCCTCTCTGTCCCGTGCAGTTGGTGTGCTCTCTCTGCCTTTTTCAGTCCGCACAGTTTTCTGTGCTGCCCCACTCCTCTGCCCGCGTGTCCACGTCTCAAAGCTCACTCCTTAGCTGCGCAAGGCAGCTTGCTGTGCGTCCTCTTTCCTGTCGCTGTCTGCCCGAGACCCCTGGCTGACTTCCTCGCTGCAAAAGGGCAGCTTTGCTGTTCGCGCGCGCACGTCTCCTCGCAAGCTGCAAAAGCAGCTTGCCTTCTCCGCGCCACCTGCCTTCCACGTATCCAATGCAGCTGCCAAGGGCAGCGCCAGTGTCCTCCTTATTTCCTTATCCCCCCGCGTCACCTGGCTTCTCCTGCTCTGCTGCCTTCCTCGTGTCAACTGCCAAAGGGCAGCCTTGCTTCTTCCAATGCTCCTGTTTCTCTAACCACGCTCCAAAGGGCAACGTTATTCCTCCCTCTTGTTTCCCGTGTGCTGACCTTTACAAGCTGCCCAAAGGCAGCCTTCTCTCGTCACTCCCCCTGTCCGCGTCTCTCTCCTCTTTTTAAAACCTTCACCGCATGACTCCACTTGCTGCCATCCTTATATTTTTTATCCTCAGCTGCCCGCACTATGCCTTATTCCCCCGAGGCTTTATCACTTATATATTTCCTCATCTCCTTTTTCATCCCCGCTGCCTATATTTTTTATCCTTTTCTTCACATTATTTCCTGCTTTTGCTGACTGCCAACCAACTAGGCTTCCCCCACTTCTTATTTAATCTCTAACTCACAGTCCTCCTCATTCCCTCTTTCATAAAAATGCCGAAAGTTCCCTTCTTTTATTATTTATTTCTACCCTTAAAATGCCGACACCTCCAACTCACCATCTGCACCTTCACTTTTTTATATCTTCTTATTTTATATAAAACAAACATATCATCATGTTTTATTATTATATATATATATATGTATATATTTTATTTAATTTAACAGCTAAACAGTTTTGATGAAATTATTACATAAATTCACACTTATGCTATTTTTATTTTCTTAGCTAGATTAATTCGATAAAACATAAAAACAAAGTAAATAACTCAAAAATATAAGAAACTAACTAAGAAAAGACGAGAGAATTTGATGTAAAATATGTATAAATAAGAGCTTATCACCTGCCGAAGCACAAGAGTTTCCCTCAAATAAGGAGGCCAATCACAACACGACACACGTCAACGTCAAAATAAAACTCATAAAGTCCCACATCAATCGCGGACAAAAGCTGGAAACTCTCCTCAACTATAAAAGAAAACCATTCTCCTACAATTAGTCTCTAATGTCATTATTGTATTTAAACTAGTCATTAGAACCCACTAATGATGATTATGCTTAAACTTATGTATTTGTGTAAACCCTTCACTATTAATAAGAACTCCTCTACTCCGTGGATGTAGCTAGACTTAGGGTGAACCACGTACATCTTGTGTTTACTTCCCTATCTCTATCTCTTTACATATTATCATCACTAGGTGACTGAAGCAACCGAGCAAATGTCACAAACTTGACACTTTACACTGTTCTAAAGTCTCATCGAATTTGTGCATCAACAAGCTATCTTCATCTTTTAAAACTTTTCATTCTAGTTTAGCAAGGCAAGCATTATTGAAGTGGTCGGCCCTTCTTATACGTAAACCACCTTGATCTTTGGCCTTACGAACCTTACTCCATCCAACTGGGTTTAACTTTTACTCTGTTCCCCAAAAGAAATCTCTACATTCCTTATTTAGTTTTTTCGTTAGTCTATTAGGATATTTGAAACAAGACATTACATGACTAGGCATACCAGTGATTCTACAACACCAAATTCACATTATTTAAGTTTAATATGACATATATTTTGAATTATTTATCACTCATTACTCACTTTAGGATTGAGAAAGAAAGTAAATGATCCCAACTTGTTGAACCCTCACAACCCAACCCACCTTAGAATAGTTTAGATGAGTTGGTTTGCCTATTTTCTTGAGTGAAACTGAATTTCAATAATATCAATTTGAGCCTATTGAGTTGGCCAATGAATTAAAAAGTCCAACCCGACCAACCCACTCGATATCCGCTCAGCCAAGAAGTAATGTAGTGTGCTAAAAAACAAACAAATTCTCAAAATGTATAAGCTCCTAATTTCTACAACATATTATATATAATATATAATATATATTTTTTGATAGAAAAAGAAAACTAAATTAAAGAGAGAAGCCCCTAGGGCAACCAATTTGGGTACAATAAAAAACAAAAGCCTGAAAGGCTTCCACTGGGAGAGAATTATCCCAAACATGAAAATCAGCAATCGAGAAACCTACTCTAGTAATAGCATATGCCAGAAAATTTGCTTCCCTAAAGGCATGATTCTAGCGAATCTCCAAGAACGACTCAGCCGGCCAACTAATGTCTTCAAGAATGGTCCACAGTCTCCAAGGAGAGTTATGGTTACCTCTAATAGCCTCGATCACCAATTTTGAATCACCCTCCACCATGATACGAGACAAACCTTTGGCCTTAGCCAACCAAAAATCATCACGCAAAGCAATGCACTCTACAACATAAATCATGTTTTGGCCAATAAATCTAGTCCCCGCAGCAATAGGTTCCCCGAACTCATTCCTAATCACAAAACCGGAAGCTTCACCTTGGTTCACCATAGAGCCATCGAAGTTGAGCTTAACAAAACTGGCATCATGAGGCCACCAGTGGATAAAAGAATGATGGGAAGGGATAATACTACCTTGACTTACATGGCTTAAATTATTGGCTTCAATAAAGTCCTTTCCATGATTCAGGGCAACTTTAACAATCTAGGAATGGTTTGACACTTTATTCTGAAACACCACCTGATTTATTTATTTCCAGATTTGCCAACAGATGAGTAAAGCTTTACTAAGATCACACAAGCCTGCATCAACCTTAATCGCAAGATCATTAAGCCAATCAATAAATTGAAGATTTTGCTTTAATCTTATGGAGTTAGGAATAGCTTGACAATTCCAAATTAGCCTTGCAAAGTTACAGTTCAAGAATAAATGAGCTTTATTCTCATCCTCAGCATTGCACATAGGACATGCGGATGGAATATTGTTGACAAACCTGGATAATTTGTCTCTTGTATGCAATCTTCCTAAAATAAGCAGCCAACTAAACATCTTAACTTTATGAGGTAGCTTAAGCTTCCACATTTTTTTTGAGAAGTTCACTTACATTATTATTATTATTATTATTATTATTTCTATTTTGGATCCAAGTTGCCGACTTAACAGAGAAATTACCATTCGCATTGGGACCCCAACTAAACATATCATCTTGAGAAGTCAAAGGAAGATGAATGATGCATATCTTACCCCCAATATCATCATTAAGTAACTAGCTCAGACGACTTCTATCCCATTGACCATTAATGATGAAGTAACTCACTTTCAAGTCTAATTCAATATCATTCAAGTTACTGGATGAGATCAAGCTAGATAGAAGGAAAGGAAAAACCTAATCAAGCTAGATAGAGGGAAAGGAAAAACCTAGACTTAAGGATCCCTTTCTAGGCACATGAGTGGTGCTGCCTGACTTTAGCTTTAAGAAAATCCTCTCTTTTTAGATATTTATTCTTAACAATTTGAACCCACCAGTTTTGATTATTCGTTAAAATTTTCCATCCAAGTTTAGCTAGACAAGCATTATTGAAATGACTACTTTTTCTAATGCCCAATCCTCCACTATCTTTAGAGTTGCAAACTTTATTCCAATCCACAAGGACAAGCTTATTATCTTTTCCCCACAAGAACCTCCTACTTTCTCTATCTAAGGTTTTTGATATTTTCTTAGGACATTTAGAACATGACATAGTATGATTGGGCACACCAAGCAGGTTAGCCTTGATAAGGGTTAGTCTTCCAACTTTAGAAAGGGTATTTGCCTTCCAGCCAGCTAACTTATTCTTTATTTTGATAATAAGCTCTTTGGAATTAACTTGATCCCTCCAAAAGATAATATTGTGGATACCCAAATACCTTCCAATCGTGGTTTTATGTTGGATAACAAGAATATTAACAATGTCATTCCTAATACTGTTAAGAGTATTGTTTGAAAAATAAAGAGATAACTTATGAAAGTTTATCTTTTGGCCAGAAGTTTGGGCAAAATTTTCTGGAACTCTAGCTATATTCCCAGCCGCAGTGCTAGTAGCATGAGCAAAAATCAAACAATCATCCTCAAACATCAGATTAGAAATTATGTAGCCTCTAGGTGCAGTCAAAATACTGACATTACTTTTAGGTGAGTTGATAGGAGCATAATTATGCGACTTAGTTAGCTTGTTTCTTTGCATTTAGTGAGTTAGTTTCTGTTTATTATAGTGATTTAAGCTATTTTCTTGTGTTTGTAGGTTCAAATGGCAAAAATGGTAAGAAAAAGGCAATTTGGAGCATTTTAGAGCAGTTTTGGGCTTGGAATGGACATCATATGAATGGAGCATAATGGATAGACGTTTCTGAAGTTTAAAGAGGCTAGGAATGTGCTACAAATTTGGAAGAATCAACTCAAGATTTGGAGGATAAGGAATCAGCTAAAAAGAAGGAACATTATCTTAACCAACGTTATCTTATCCAACATTATCCAAACTAACCTTATCTTATCTTATCCTATCCTAACCTTATCCTAATCTACCTAATTTCCAGCTGCAAGGAGGACATCTAAATGACATTAGGATACCTACAAATCAGGTTTCTAGAAGCCAAGCCTTTTCCCTAAAATCATGCCGCACCTAGCCCTTCTAGAAGGTCTTTTCCCTATTCCTAAAAGGGTGCCGCATCCACCCCTTCTAAAAGCTATGTTTACTGCCGCAAGGACCATTCCTTTTCCTACCTGGAATCTGAATGAGAAGTGTCCTTTTTCCTTGTTGATTTGGAGTCCTGATTCCCCTCATTCTCAGCCCTTTGTCGTGCCTTCCCTTCTCCCTATAAATACAGTGTGTCGCAGCAATCATACATCATCCATCTCTCACCACAATTCACACCACACATCCATCATACATAGAAATCTCTCTAGTGCAGCAGCCTTGCAAGGAGAAAGGAGATGAGACCCTTGGAGCCGTGCCCTGCCATTCAAGCTTGGATTGTTGGAATGTTCTTAGGTGTATTCTATCTTTTGTTTTCAATGTTTAATTTAAGTTATCTTTGTTTAAGTGCGAGCATGAGGAACTAAACTCGTTTTATCTAGAGGCGGATTCAAAGCCATGAACATATATTGCATATGAATTGATTACATCCAGTTATTGTTTCATAAATCGTGAATGCAATTTGCTTAACTGTTTGATTCAGAACTTATTCTTGTATGTTGATTAAGGAGGCCTACTTAGTTTGCATGCATGAATTTGATGCTAAAATATAAGGGAGTTTCACCTAATAGTTATGAACTTATATTTATAAGTAGTGGAGGTCACTGGTCATGATCACGTTAAGTAAAATTCCTGGCAGGAGTATCATGATGTTCATAGTTACGAATGCCTTGTCAATGCTTATGATTTTCATAGAACTTAATGATCTTTGATATGTATCTCTATCATGTTGTTCGTGTAGGGAACTTGATAAGAATAATTTGGTTGCGACGCTGAGTCCGATTCAATGAACATAGGAAAATCTGAGGGTTAATTAATGTTGTCCACGGTTAATCTGGGGTGTTGTCATTCATGGTCAATAGGAATAATAACAGGAAATCGATTTGTATGCATATGTGTCATGTGTGGAGATGAACCCTCTAACTAGCCATTCACCCATTAAAACACCCAATTTCGTCCAAAGTTGTTTAGAGTCTTTAAATCTATTTGCTTTTACTTTAAATTCGTCAAAAACCTCTCCCCCCCCTTTTATATTTCGTTTCTTTTAGTTAGAATCCGTCCAAACTGGTTTCTTTTTAGTGTTTTGAGTCAACATAAGTTAGGATTCGTCCATACACATTGTTTTGAGTCTTTTTAGTTCAATTTTCGTCCAAAGTCATCCTTAGTGTTAGTTTTGAGTCAATTTGTTTGTTTTGTGTAGTTTTGAGTAGTTTGAGTCAGTCTTGAGTCATAAGAGTCTAGTTAATTTTAATTGAGTCTAATTGGAGTAGATTAGCAGTCCCTCCTAATCCCCGGCCTAGAACGATCCCTACTTATCCATACTACAATTGTCAAAAAGAGGGTTTAAGTTTGAGTGCTAGTTTATATCACATCATGAGTTTCCCAACTTATCTAAGTGTCTAATTAAAGGCTCCATACAAAGGATAAAAATATAAAGGGAAAGATGATCTCCTTGTCTAATACCTCTGGACGGGCAAAAATAACCATGTGACTTACCATTAATAAGAACCGAGAAGGACGTCAAAGTAATGCACTCCATGATCAACTTGATCCAGTGATCATTAAAACCAAACTTAGTCAACACTCTTTAATATAATCCCACTTGAGAAAATCATAGGCCTTTTCCAGATCAAGCTTAATGGCCATAGCACCATTTCTACCTTTTTTTAGTCTTAAAAGAGGGAAAGATTTCATGAGCTATAAGGATGTTATCCTATATGGATTTTACAGGGGCAAAAGCCCCTTGGTTTTTGGAAATGCAACTGTCTAACAAAGGCTTAATTCTACTCACCAAAATTTTGGTAATGATCTTATAGGTAACATTACATAGGCTAATTGGTCTAAAATTAGAAACCACTTCAGGGTTCTCCACATTCAGGATAAGCGCAATGTTGGTATGATTTATCAAATGAAGGCTTGAACCATTTAAGAAGAATTCTTTAACAAAATTTACCACTGAGAGGACAATTATTTCTCAGCAGTTATGATACAACGAAGCATGAATACCATCCGACCCTGGAGCCTTCAAGGCTCCAATGCTTTTAACCGCCTTAAACACTTCATCATCCATAATAGGCCTATTAAGTTTATCATTTTGCTCATTACTTATACAGGGAACAAGGATATCAATGAAACTCGCCATAGAGTCTTGAGAAGGTCTAGCAGAAGCCGAAAACCTAGCTTTGAAATCCTCAATGATCGTTCTCTCCATGCTTTCACCCCTTCACCACCAATTGCCTTGATTATCCTTGATTATACTAATCTCATTTCTTTTCATTCTCACATTATCCACCGTTTGGAAATGTCTTGTATTTTTATCACCAAGCTACAACCAATTGTTTTAGCTTTTTGGGCCCAGAATAATTCTTCATTCTTAAGAACTTCATTAAGTTAATGCTTGATCTACATTTCCCTAACAAACAGACTATTAGAATTAGGATTATTCATAATCTCTACCTGAACCTTATTTAAATCCCACATCAGACTCTTCTTTCTATCGAATAAATTCCCAAATACCTTTTTATTCCAGTTCTTAACTAGAAACTTAAAAGTCCCTAAGTAGCCCCTAATTTTTTCACACTCACTACCAGTAACAGTCAGTTTGATCCCAAGCTTTCTCAACAACACTTTTAAATCCCGGGTGAGAAAGCCACATGGCCTCAAATTTAAAGGTGCTAACCCCCAGATTGTTACCACTTTTGAGATTATTAGTATCAAGCAGAATGGGACTATGGTCAGACCCAAAGATAGGGTAGTTATGCAGATTAGGATCAGGAAAAGAATTAATCTAATTCATATTGGCAATGGCCCTATCCAGTCTTTCAAATATAATAGTATTATCCTTATGACCATTACACCAAGTGAACGACACACCAGTAACAGAGATTGAGATTAAATTTCCTTCATTAAGAAAACTATTAAAATTCACCATATGCTCACTGACATTCCTATCACCCCCAAACTTTTCTTCCAAGTTAACAATGTTATTAAAATCGCCTATCAGCAACCAAGGAAAGACCGAGATTATTACTTGGATATAAAGAGATAATTTCATTCCAAAGCTGGGGTTGATGACTTTTTTGGGGGTACACATAGACACAGGTAAATAAGAATTGCTTATCTGAGCATTTCTCAGTAACTTCACAATGAATAAATCTAGAATTTTGGGCAATAACATTAAGATTAATATAAAAATCATTCCAACATAAACATAAACCACCAGCCCTGCCATCCCCTCTAGCAAAAAAAACAAATTACTGAACCGCTTAGACAAATTAGCACTCAAACCTCTAACCAGGCAGACTTCGATTCAACCAAACAAAAAACATCTAAAATATTTAAACTACAAAGTAAATTAAACTAGCTGGCAAATTTGGGCCTACCCCAGCCCCTACAATTCCAATGCATCAACTTCATCAATCAACTTCATCCAGGTTGTAGCTCAGACCCTCTCAATCTTTAGCTTCACTTCTTATCCTTTTCCTATTTCCTCCAAACTGAACTTGCTCAAGCACACCATCCTCTGTTTCCATGAAAACATCCTCCTTAACCTCAAGATCGGTGACCTCCTTCACATTCTTCCCCTTGCTACTGCTGCCGTTACCCAACTCATATCACTTTTACCACCTACGGTACCATACCTAGAACCTCCATCAACCATTTGGCACCGCTTAGAAACCAAGTCAGCCCTCAAGACCTAAGTCATATTGCCCCTGACGACATTATCATAGCTTCTCCCATCCCTACGAGCAGAGCTTGTACCCCTATTATTGCTTATACCTCGCCTCAAAGGTACGTCAGACCACCCCTCATCTTCCTCACGCTGCTTTTGTACATTTGCACCTCGGGACTAACCATCCCCATCCACATGACCAAACTCATCCAACAAAGTGGGTTGAGGAAACAACAGCATAACCCCCTCTTGAAGATCATTCTTAGTCTCCTCACTGATTGGGAAATTCTGTGGGCAAATCATCGACTCATCTTAAAAAATCCTATTCACTAGCAAACACCCATCATTATCAAAATCCGCAGGATATGAGTGTCTCTTATAATGCATCATTCCACAATAAAAGCATATTTCAAAAAGCTTCTCATAGCTTAACAAAAATGAACACTCTTCATCATCATTCACCACTATCAATCTCTTAAGAGGTAATCTAAGATCTACTTCCAAAAGAACACGCACAAATAAACCATTCAGACCAGACATGGTGGTCTCATCAGCCCTAATAAAGCTTCCAACAGGTTGGGTAATAACCTCCAGAATCTCCACATCCTTGTACTGGACTGGTACCCTAGGAATTCTTACCCAAACTCTTAGGTTGGAGATAAAGTTAGTATCACAAAAATGGATACTCCACATTTCCAAATGAAAGATTTTCCCTTTAACATACCAGGGCTAGTGATCCAGTGCAAACTCCAATTCTTCCTCATTCGTAAACTCAACAGCATACCACCTATGCCCAAAGTAATTAAGATAAAAAAGGTTTTTGACTCTATCCCCCCAGGTAAGACCAAGCTTCCACTTAATGGTCCTAACATCCAGCTGCTTGCCCACAAGTTTACCCATCAGGACCCTACACTCCATCTACTCAGCATTGAGGTTTGAGAAAAGGCTTATAGAGACCCTAGTAACACCATTTTCCATAGTGAAAGTTCCACGAGCCCTTTCCACCACAAGATAAGGTTGACCAGGTAACGGGTTAGCAAACTTATTGGCCCAAGTCGAGATCCTAAGGCTAGTAGGAATACGTGCTTGCCTAGAGGAGAAGGCTTTAAGTTGAGAGACGACCGTCATGGTTAAACAAAGGACACTCAAGCAAAGAGAACTAAAGGGTAAGATAAAAACTACAGCAAACCCCCACCACCTATAAATGATGCCCCAGAACATGCATCAAATACTCCCAACGAAAAGACCAACAGATGCACCCAAGCACTCAACCTTAGTAATTATCAGAATACTAACCGGCCTAAAACAAACTCTACAATAAGCTTGCTGAGCCTCAAGCCATAGAAAATTAAACCAAAAAGACACGAAAAAAACTAAAACCGTAAAAAGGAAAAGTAAAATTCAAGAATCTAGACAAAATATAGCAACCCTTTAGCTTCCATCTAGCAACATAATTAACATTCTTATAATACGACCAATCGGTAAGAGTACTTACCCTGCACACCCAACCTGGGAAAGCACCCCAGTTGCAGCCGTCATCAAGCGATGACGTCATCCACCAGGATTGATATCTTGGGGAAGCCCTTAGCGTCAAGCATGCCCAGCTTGGGAAAACATCCCCATTACAGCAGTCGTCAAGCAACGTAACTGTTGTTGAGTGTCATTGTAATACTTTTCCCTTGATTTAAGGGAGTAGACTTGCATAAGTTAAGTTTAGATAGGTTGGCAGCTTTATTCCTTATTTTTTTATTTTCTTGTTGGCTGCTTGCAACAGCTTTATTTTCCACTTTCTTCCTACTACTTTATCCCCATTTCCTGATTTCTTGTCGGCTGCATATAGCAGCTTTCCCTCCCTCTTCTCATATATATCCGGACTCCCTCTTGTACCAATACACATGAAATACATATGAAAACTTTAAACCAGAAATTCTACATGGTATCAGAGCAGGTTTTGTAACCTGTCTCTGGTCATTCTTCCCGCTGCATCTTTCTTTAACACCAATCAACGTTTGTGTTCAGTTCTCTTGAATGAGTTTAATTATCTCCCTTGGTCTCGAGCTGTGTCATTAGCTCTCGGAGGCAAAGGGAAATTAGGATTTGTAAATGGAAGTGTGGAAGCTTCAGACATCTCCTCCCCTTCATACGGTGCATGGCTTTGCAAGGATCAACTTGTCATGTCTTTGCTGCTCAACACCATGGAGAAACATGTTGCTGAGATCTTTAGCTACTACAATTCTTCATGTGAGCTTTGGAAAGCATTGCAAGATATGTATGGAAATCAAAACAACTATGCACGTGTCTTTCAACTTAAGAAGGACATAGCCAGTGCCCAACAAGAAGGGAAAGCATTTGTTCAACATCTTGGAAGCCTCAAAGCCATGTGGAATGAGTTGGATGTATACCTTCCACATACCACAGATCCTATCATTCTCCTTAAACGAGCCGAGGAAGACAAAATCTACCAACTGTTGGGGAGTTTGAACTCCGAGTACGAGGATCTAAGGAGTCACATCTTGATGAGTCAGGAGCTTCCCACGTTCAACAATGTCTGTGCAACTATCCAACGAGAAGAAGCAAGAAAGAAAGTGATGAATGCTGAGCACAACTCGAGATTGACTGAGACTCGTGCATATGCCTCAAACTACAAGACCTTAGAGGCAAAAGTGTACAAGGGTAAAAATACACACCTGAAATGCAAATATTGCAATGACGTTGGTCATATGGAAGACAAGTGTTGGGAACTTCATCCTGAACTCAAGCCTAAGTTCAGCAAAGATGGAAAAATGATACCAAGGTCCTCACAGCAATTTCAACCTCACTACAAGGCTCAACTTGCCAATGCTCATCCCTCTACTATCTCACAAGGATCCATGGAGTTCACTACCAACCCATTGTCACTTATCAATGAGTTTGCAGCTTACCTTCAAAGTAAGGAACACGAAGGAGGTTCACAAGCTCGAGGCAATGAAAAGAGCAGTCATACAGCCATGTTGGGACAGTTTGCTGGCTTTCTTGCTGGAAATGAGAAAGTCCCAAAGGATGAAGCACCAGGTATACTCAAAGCTTTCACTACTGCCCTATTAACTAGTACTGAAAATGATTGTTGGGTAATTGATTCAGGAGCCACATATCATATGACAAACAAAGTCACAAATTTGAATCATTTTAAATGTTTTTTAAGTCCCTCACATGTGTCTATTGCAAATGGAAAAAATGTCTTAGTTTTGGGAAAAGGAGAAATAAACTTACTCTCACACAAAACACCTTCCACTGCCTTATATGTACCAACCTTTCCTTTCCAACTTCTGTCAATTGGAAAGATCACAAACACCCTAAATTGCCGTGCCATTTTCTCACCAGATAATGTGATGTTTCAGGATGTTCTCACCATGAAGATGATTGGTGAAGGGGTCTTTATAAATGGACTTTACTACCTGTGCAAGAATACCTGTTTTACTCAGGCTCTTCAAGCTCAATCAAAGTCCGTAGATGAAAACCAACTTTGGCATAAGAGATTAGCTCATCCCTCTGAAGTTATCTTGTCTAAATTATTTCCAAATTTTTGTAAAAATCATGTTACTTGTGATACTTGTCAACTTTCTAAGTTTACTAGACTACCTTTTGGTAATTCAATGTCTAGGACAAGTAAACTCTTTGAAATGGTGCACACCGATGTATGGGGACCAACAACTGAATCAATAGAAGGGTTCAAGTACTTTGTTCTATTTATCGATGACTTCTCTCGAATGAGTTTTGTGTACCTTATGAAATCAAAGAGTGAAGTTCAAACTATTTTCAAAGATTTTCATATGCATGTTAAGACACAATTTCAATCAGACATTAAGGTGTTAAGATCTGATAATGGCACTGAATTTCTATCCAACAACATGCTTCAATACATAAGTTCTTAGGGCATAATACATCAAACCAGCTGTGTAAGGACTCCCCAACAAAATGGAGTAGCCGAGAGAAAAAATAGAGATATCTTGGAGAAGACTCGTGCCCTCATGCTTCATATGCATGTTCCAAAGAAATTTTGGTCATTTGCTATCCTCACTGCCACCTACCTCATCAACCGACTCCCAAGTCGTGTGTTAGGGTTTAAATCTCCCTATGAAGTACTCAAGGGTAGGAAAATTAATTTGACACACCTCAAGGTATTTGGATGTGTTTGCTTTGTTCACATTCAAGCCTTGAACCGTGACAAATTAGATGCCAGGGCAACCAAGTGTGTGTTTGTGGGGTATTCTTCCACCCAAAATGGATACAAGTGCTACAATCCAACCACTAAGAAATGTGTTGTGTCAAAGGATGTGAAGTTTGAAGAAGATTGTCCTTATTTTACTCACAAGGGAAATACTGCAAGTCAGGGGGATGAACTGTTTGAAATCTTTCCACTTCCTCAGAACATTAATAATCCAGTATTGGAAGAGAGTTCAGTTACTGTGATACCGGATATTGAAGAAATACAAACTGACTCAATCACTGATAGCAGTATCCCGGCCAATGAGAAAGACGAGGAGTCTCATTCTGATAATTCACAATCTCCTACAGAGCCTCAAGGGCTTAGAAGAAATCCTCCTCGAACCAGAAAACCTCCAACCAGGCTGCAGGACTATGTTACTTATGCCTCACGGTATCATATCAGTGAAAACATCAGTCTTGGTGAGTTCTCAACATCTCATGCTACATTTCTCTGTGAAATTGATAAACACAATGAACCTAGAAGCTTTCAAGAGGCTTTTCTCTTCCCACAATGGAAACAAGCCATGGCAGATGAGCTTAGTGCTCTAGAAGAAAATAAAACTTGGAGCTTGGTTCAACTACCACCAGGAAAAAAAGCTGTTGGAAGTCGTTGGATTTACAAGATTAAATTCAAGGCTGATGGTTCTATCGAGAGACACAAGGCCAGGCTTGTTGCTCGAGGTTTCACCCAAACCTTTGGGGTAGATTACAAGGAAACATTTGCTCATGTGGCCAAGATGAATTCAGTGAGGGTTCTACTCTCAGTTGCAATCAATTGTGGGTGGACTCTTTATCAAATGGATGTGAAGAATGCTTTCCTTCAAGGAGAGTTACAAGAAGAAGTGTATATGCAGCCTCCTCCAGGTTTTGATGGTATTAAAGGCAACATGGTTTGTAAGCTACACAAGGCAATCTATGGATTGAAACAATCCCCAAGAGCTTGGTATGCCAAGCTCAGTTCAGTTCTAGAGAAGGCTGGATTCCTACGAAGTAATGCTGATTCCTCATTGTTTGTAAGAACTGGCACCAGTGGGAAATTGGTGGTGCTCATCTATGTAGACGAACTCATCATCACATGAGATAGTGTTGCTGAAATTGAGGCACTAAAAGTCTCGCTATGCCAAACATTTGCTATCAAAGATCTGGGGAAACTAAAGTATTTTTTGGGCATAGAAATGGCAACCTCTTCAAAGGGGCTATTTCTACATCAACGGAAATATGTATTAGATCTTCTTCAGGAAGCAAAAATGCTTGATTGCAAACCTGCCATCACTCCCGTGGATTCTAAACTAAGGCTCAACACAGATGGAGAAGCCATGCATAATGTGAGTTACTATCAACGATTGGTGGGCAAACTTATATATCTCACCATCACACGTCCAGATATCACATATGCAGTGAGCCTGGTAAGCCAATTTATGCATTCTCCTACAGTTGATTATCTTAACATGGTTAAGAGAGTTCTGCGTTCTCTCAAGGGTTCGATAGGGCAGGGAATCATCATGCGTAACAACAATTCCACTGCCATCAGTGGCTACACTGATGCAGATTGGGCAGGGAATGCTCTTGATAGGAAATCTACCACGGGTTATTGCACGTTTGTTGGTGGAAATCTTGTCACTTGGAAGAGCAAGAAACAACATGTCATTGCTCGCTCTAGTGCAGAGGCTGAATATCGAGCCATGGCAGCCACTGCATGTGAACTTATATGGCTTAAAGGGCTTCTTTCAGACTTAGGGTTTACTAGCACTACTCCTATGTCTCTTATGTGCGATAATCAAGCAGCCATGCACATCGCTGCTAACCCTGTGTTCCATGAAAGAACGAAACACATTGAAGTGGACTGTCATTTTGTTAGAGCTCAAGTGCAAACTCAAGTCATTCAGACCATCTTCACGCGAAGCCATGATCAACTGGCAGATCTCTTTACCAAGGCTCTGACATCTACTCCATTTCATCGTTTTTTTGGCAAGCTTGGCTCGATTAATCTACTCGATCCAGCTTGAGGGGGAGTGTTGTTGAGTGTCATTGTAATACCTTTCCCTTGATTTAAGGGAGTAGACTTGCATAAGTTAAGTTTAGATAGGTTGGCAGATGGGTTGGCAGCTTTATTCCTTATTTTTTTATTTTCTTGTTGGCTGCTTGCAGCAGCTTTATTTTCCACTTTCTTCCTACTACTTTCTCCCCATTTCCTGATTTCTTGTCGGCTGCATATAGCAGCTTTCCCTCCCTCTTCTCATATATATCCGGACTCCCTCTTGTACCAATACACATGAAATACATATGAAAACTTTAAACCAGAAATTCTACAGTAACATTATCCACCATGATTGATATCTTGGGAAAGCCTTTCGCCTATACAAATTTCCATTATCCAATTTAATATGATAAGAATCACCACTCTCAGATTGAAAGTTAACCATCCGTTCAGATATCCCAGCGAGACGAAATCTCAAAACCCTTTCACTTCCAAATTTCCTACTGTAATTGCGAAAAATAGTAATTTTCAACCACTCAATTAGCAAACTAGTTAACTTAGGATTAGCTAGGCTGAATGATAACCCGCTCAACCACACAATCACCATAATAATTGACGGAGTAGAGTGAAACTTAGCCTTAGAAATTTGCTTTTTTTCCCCTTTCGACTCTCATCCGCCCCTTGTATCACCATCATATATATATATATATATAAAGATATATCATGTATTCATATCACATGAGATGTTAGACAGCTTGGAAGGCATCATTCTTGCTCAACACGCCTCAACTTGTGTCATATAAACAATTTAATATATAATGGCTTTCCCCATTTTTGTTCATATTTTCTCTATACTAAAACCCGCTGGAAAAGTACTGTTCATTAACAGTGCCCATTTGGTTTTACCCCTTTTCTCTTCATGGTTTTTCGGCTTTAGTGGGGTTGTATGGTAAATTGGCCATTTTGGCCCTATCTCATTTTTTTTTTCTTGTCCGTGCGTGTTGTGTTTTCTAGGAAGATGTTGGAAGCATCTTCCACTTTTCACTTTCCTCTTCTTTTCTTCTCTTTGTCTTTTCCTTTTCTTTTGCTCTCTCTATATCTCCGCATGTCTTTCTGTTTCGATTTTGATCCGATCATCTAAAAAGGTAGTTCGTCCGTTTTTTTTTCTGTTGTTTTTCAGAAACCAATTGCACCATTTTAGGTGTGTTGCTTCATCCGCTTCTTTATTTTCTGTTTGGATAGTAATAATTTTTTTGAATTGATTAGTGTAAAATTCAAGTCTAGGCGTTTTGTACTGAGTGTTTTCTTAATTTTTTCGTACTTTGTGTATGGTTGTTTGATCTGATTTCGTTTTTTGTTGCAGGGAACATTGGTCTTTGAATTTTAGGGTTTTATTGTACAAGCTTGCAAGCCATTTTTGGGTTATATAATTTATATTTTGTTCTTAAATTTTTATTTTTTTTTTGGAGTTTTAACGAAAAGGGTTTGACACTATTCATTCTTAATCAAAAGGACATTTTGTGTATGAAAAGTCTATAATGGATAAAGCTCTTTTCTTTATTTACTCTTATGCCATGATTTTATTATTACAGCGGGGTCCATAATGATGTTGACATTTCTGTCTAGAAATACATTATTTTACATGATGCTATTCAACTTATGCTAATTTGTTGTCAGCACTTTATGCTTCCATCATGTTGTCGATGTTATGCAGCTCTTCTTCTGTCAAATTATTCAAGTATTGTTCATTGCCTTCTACTAGCTCTGCATCTCTTTCTCTATCTTTTTTCACCTTATAATACATATTTTCTGTTTCTCCTTTGAAATTTTGAGGCTTCTAGTATGGCTGATGACGGGCTTTTGACTTGCTATAAATATGTGTTTCTTCTTCTTCTGCTACTAATACCATATCATACCTAAAATCTTCAAACTCATCTAAGGCAAACATTTGGATCCCTCGAAATTTTAGAATACTTTTGTATGAAAGAGTCCACCTGTGTGGAGAGATAGGGGATAGTCTAAAGGACTCTTCATTAATTATGGCTATGTGCCTAGCTTTCTCCTTATGCATATGTACATATAAATCTGGAGGGCTACTAATAAAACTTATGCAAATTTCTTTCCACTTTTCTAGATAATCTTCTGCAACTTTTATAAGTTTTTCAGGAAATGATTCTAGTTGGGAAATATGGTTAATGAATATTTTATCAAGATAGCCAAACTCTAATAGTAAGGTCGGGGTAACTTCTACTAAAGTATGCTTTTTCTAATGCTCATAACTAAAATACCATGGTTTAAAATCTCTCATGTTAATCCTGGCCACAACTATGCTAACCTCTGGTTTACAAATACAACTCTATGTACTATCACAAAGATGGACTGATACAAAGCACATTGTAATTGTAATTATAACTCTTTTATGGACTGTGATGCTCTGCTCAGGATTTCATTTTGCATATCTGGTGGCATTATCCTTAATTTTGCTTTTAAAATTTCTTCTAATAGGATATTATCTATTATCAAGTCTAAAGATATATTCCCAAGAAAACTTTCATATATTTCTTGTTTTTCTTTGTCACTCAGATGATGATGCTGCTCATTATTTTGATGCTGCTCCATTTCAATGTCTTCATCTAATAACTCAATCTTAATCTCTTCTATGGGCTCCCTAACCTCTTGTTCTATGGGTTTAATAACCTATTTTCCTTTATTCTTATGTTGATCAGTTCCCAAACCTATTTTTAATTCTCTTTTCAGGGTGTCACTTGCATTCTGCTGCATTCTAAGAGATTGAAGTTCTTGGTTCATTTTGGTAAACTTACCAAGTAATGACTCATGGTCTCTAGAAATGGCTTGAAGTTTTTACTCAAAAGAATGAATATGTTGCTGGCTTTGATGTAAATTAAAATTAAAGCTATCAAACTCTTGTTCTAAGGCTCTAATTAATTTTTCACGACCTAACCTCATGTTTGGCTGTTTGATTTGGATATTCCAAAAATAATCTAAGAGAACCTGTTTTTTCCTCGCAACGCCTTCATCTTTCTTGTTCCCATAATTCTAACAACAACTAATAAAATAATAATACTTATAATTATATATATATAAAAAATATATATAAATAGTAACCAAAATAGAAGTACTTCTCGGTTTAGAGTTCTGTAGAACTTTAACCGTAACTCCAAATCCTCTTCTGCTTGAGCCTACGAGCCCGTGTTGTCGAATACTTCAGGGATATGCTAAAGCAAAATTTCATACGCCTCACTATACGCTGATCAACGAAAATCAAAACTCTCGCCTCTAAGGGCACTTTCGTAAAATCATGCTTTTAAAATTCATAAAATCGTAAAATTAGGGACGAGATGTCACATGTTGTCTATTAGAAAGCCCTAGTACCCTTGACCTATACGTCAGAGTTGGATTTATGATTCCTTCCACAATATTGTCATTAAAGTTGAAAGTGGGTACTGGTGGTGATGCTGGTCTACTTATGCCATTTTGGAATCTACTGAATGGTGGAGTCTGATGGTACATCATTATGATACTAAAAGGTGTTCTTCTACCTTGTGGTCTTGTGCTATTTGAGGATGATGGTCCACAATATTCCATTCTTGTTCAACAAATTAATCTTGATAAGATATCAGCTAATGTATTGTCATTACCTTTTATATATTCAAAAATTGGTTTAAAAGCATTTCCTGTAATTGAATCAACAAAATTAACCCATCTTCGGGCTGCTTGTTTATTAGCATGTATCTTGTTATAACGAGAAACTATATTTTGACAATCTGTTCTAATCGTAAATACTTCATTATGTAAAAATAAGCAGAATGCTTCAAGTGAGTTAATTATTCCTAAAATTTCTAAATCTGTTGATGGTAATCTTGACTGCACATCACTAAATTTTCCTTATGAATATCTACAAACTTGTTCGTTAGACTTTGGAGACTCCTTATGCATTTTTTGGTGTAGTATACGTGTTCATCCTAATGATGAAGCATCTGTTTCGACTACTTTATAACCATCATCTAATGGTAATGTTAATGGCTTAAGTTTAGTAATTTCTTCTTTTATATTTTGAACTAATTTAATATCTTCACTATTAAAATATTTTTGTCCTATTTTGCTAGTTTTACTATGTAATACTGCTATTTTTCTTCCTAAATCAGGGATAAAATTTCTTGCATAATTTAACAATCCTAAAAATGCTTGTAACTGTGACAGCCCGTCCCTGATTTTAAGAGTTTTAAAGTTTTAATAAAGGATTTTACAAAATGCCCTTTGAGGCACGCGCATTATTCGAGGTTAATCGTTGTGTCGTGCCATCTAAGATTTGTTTTCTTGACATATCCTCGTAGTACTCGTCGCTACGGACGTGTGGGCGCTAACGGTTCATTATTTGGAGTTATAACGAAAAAGCTTTTAAAGTTTGAAGTTTGGGCATTTTATAAATTTTATTATTAAAATTTGGATGGCCCAGATTAAAGGAATTTGAAATGGATGGTTGGGATGAGAGAAGGAAGGTTTGTGCGTGTGTGTGCGTAAGAAGAAGAAGAAGAATGAGGATTGGGCAGTCGGGAAGAAAGAAGAAAGGAAAAAAAAATGGGATTGGGCAAAACTACCCAATCTGAAAGAAGAAGGAGGGGACGAATCAGGAGAAGAGAGAATGAGAGGATGGCCAATCGGAACAGAGGAAATGAGGAAATGAGAGAGGGCGAGAAGCGGATGAGAGAAGATCAGAAACGGGTTTTTCCCCAACCCGTTTACCCGCGCACCCATCTCTATTTTTCCGATGATTTTCACCCGTTTTTCCGGCGAATTGCTTCAAGAAACCTCATGGGAAACACTCTAGGAGCCTTCCTCTACCCATTCCATCTCAAAATTGGAGAGATTTGGCTTTGAAAATGGAGAAAACCGCAAGGAGGGGTGCAACGGCTTTGGCTTCGAATCACCCAATCCTGAAGCAATTTCTTCTAATTGCCACCACCCATAGCTTCCTCTTGAGGCCTAGAACAAAGCCCAAGCAGTAGTTGGAGCATCGGAGTTGATTTGAAGGTCGAATTGAAAGCACCCAATTCTAGGGTTCTTCACGGTTTTGGTGGAATTGGAGCATTTCTAGGACAAATTGGCCTTGGCCTCAGGTTTAAAGTTTACTCTACTCATTGAGGATTTTCAATTCTGTATTTTTTGAGAATTTTTGGAAATAGTTGGATTTTCCGGCGAGCCGGGACGACCAACCCCACCCGCGGCGGCCCGTGCGGTGGCGCGTGGCCAATGGCCTGCCAATGTCATTCTTAGCATGTTTTTAATGCTCTAGGTTCAGTTTTGATAATTGATGGACGTAAATTGAGTAATTGAACCTAAGTTCGTTACGATTCGTGGTTAGGTGAAAATGTGAATTGACGATCCGACCATTGGATCGTCACCAAACTTTGATACATTGTAATACGTAATATTTGAGGATTATAGGAACTTACGGATCGGGAATCCGATTTACGGATCTTTCGGAATTGGAGTTGTAAGTTCATAAAATAGAATGTTAACCGTCACTTGGTTTTAGAAATTGACGGAGATCCGACCGTTGGATGGTAATGAAATTTTAGGATGTTGTCCTAGAGGTACATTGTGGCCCTCTGGAAGTTATGGATTAGAAATCTGAGTTGCAGATCTTCCGGATCGAACTACGTAGTGACGTGTTTTATATAAGTTATATATTCTATCGATATGATTTCTGAGGTTTAATTTGATGATTGTTCTAGGCACCGATTGTCACAGCCCGTCCCGGAAGTACCTTTGACGGGAACGTGAAATGACTATTTTACCCTGGACGGGTACTAAGGTACGTGTATATGTGACATTAATTTGGTTCATATATTAATCAATTGGGAGAATTGTATAATAGTAATATTGAAAGGATAATTTTGTTTGTTGGTTAGGGATTTCTAAATTGAGGGTGGGGATTGATTTTGGACTAAAGCTCTCTCTCTCTCTAACCCGTAACCCTCTCTCTCCTTCCCTGTCTCCACCCCGACACCCTCTCTCTCTCTAGACACCCATATGTACGGCTCACACCCAAAAACCTTGCAAATCTCGACGGATCGAAGCACATAAGGTATGTATCTTCATCCCTGAGTCCTTATGAGTCGAATGGTACTAGTCTTAGGCCGTGAAACCTTCGATTTCACGTAGAATCCGAAATCTCCATTTTGGGTACTGTTCATGCACACGTTAAATGTCGTGTTTCAGGGAATTCCAAGCTTGTAGTGAGCTTTAGGAGGTCCTAAGGAAGCTCGGGGACGTTCGTTTGCAAGCTTTGGACGTCGGGATCGTCGGGTTCGAGTTTGGCCGAAACCTTTGAAATTTCCCGGTGAGATTTAGTTGTTTTTAGACCCTAAAACTAGTCCAACGTGATAGTACACTCTTAGGGCTTCAATTTGATATAAAATACGAAGAAAATGGGTGAAAAACGAAGGAGATATGGACGTTTTAAAACTCGCCAGAAACCGGCCGCCGGAAAAACCAGTCCGGCGAGCCAAGGTTGAAGATGGTGCGCGTGGGGGCGCGTGTCCCCGTGGCTGTGCTGGCGCGTGGGGGCGCGTGCGGGCTCCTAAAATTTTTCTAAAAATTTCTCGACGCTCGTGACGTCGAGTAGGTCGATGTGGTATATTCATATGCCCAAATTGAGCATCGTATGAGAAGTTATTTCGAAATGTTGGCGATGTGCTTAAAAATAATGTGATTTTAGTTATTTCTCATATAGGTGACGAGTATCCCGAGGATGAGCGTATCCAGGGACGTCGCGGGGGTTACGACCCATCGACATACCAGTGAGTGGGCAGTTTTGATTTCATATTTACCTATATACATTTGTTTCCCAGAAAATACGCGTTTTATGAAAGTTATGAATTTAAATTGCCATGCATGAAAACATTGAATATTTGATTTGATAATGAATATATATATATATAAACATGAATTGATATATGATGCATACATGTTGCATGGTGCTGTGGAGGCGCAGGTAAGTCAGGTGAGTCATTATTCATTGAATTATTGATGTTGAAACGTTTAAGCTCATAACCTGCACCCTAGGTGTTAGTGCTTATATTTATTCACCACACCGCACGCTCGTCTTGGATCCAAGTAGGTGGATGTCGTACAGACCCTGTGAGGGTTCCGACATGCCAGTCGTACAGACCATTAGAGGGGTTCCGACTGGTGGGTGACTTTAGATTATGTGCACAGTTGATTGATGTGAGAAGCACTAGAGCGTAATTATACACCTGTCATCGTACAGACTACCTTATGTAGTTCCGAGTGACGTGCAGAGTTAGACCGTACAGGTCACCGAGGTGACTCCGGTTGGCGAGGATGTTGAGCTTTAGAATCAACCGTACAGGACCACTTTAGGGTCTCCGGTTGACTTATTTTCACCTGATTTATATTGATGCATTCATATTATACTTTGGCATATCTTGGCATGGCATATTCTTTCTTAAAGCGTTGAAGGATTGTGATTTGAGTTTTGATGATATATATATATTTATATACTATTTTCTGGGAAAGTATACAGGTTTTACAGTGAGGGGATAGAAATTATTTTAATGAAATGTTTTTGGAAAAATCTTGATTTTACTGACCCACTCATTTTGTTTTGCGCCCCTCCAGGTTCTAGTTAGCGGTTGGTGGCTCTCGAGGTCTTTTCCGGCATTCTGACAGACTCTTGACATGTAGGACTCACCCGAGGGTGAAGTAACTTTATTTTAGTCCTACTTGACTGCACTTAAACCTATGCTCTGAATTTGTGTATTATCTTAACTCTCCCATTACTCTAGTAGGTTGTTCATCTAGAGATTGGTTTAAATTCCTTCGTATTCTATATTATCATGCTTCCGTGTCGCACTGTTGGTTACGTCACGCTCACGTGATGGCCAGCACGCCTTGATCCTCTGGATCGGGGTGTGTCACCGATCGTTATGACGCCTTGATGTATTGTGCTAGGGAGTTGTTGGGCGAACTCCAGGTGAGTGGGCAGTATTTCTGTTTATACCTATATGCTATTGAAATTCCCAGAAATTGAGTTCAAATGAAAGTGTTTTTATAAAATGCCATGCATGCATATATGAGTTATATGAATTGATAATTGATGCATATATATATGTGAATTGGTGTTGTGGACGCACAGGTGAGTATCAGGTGAGTTTTATGTTATTCATGTGAATCATTGATGATGTATATTATGTGGATAGCTCATAACCTGCAATCATGGTGTTAGTGCTTATATTATTCACCCGCACCGCACGCTCACCTTGGATCCAAGTAGGTGCATATCGTACAGACCATGAGAGGGTTCTGACATGTCGTACAGACCATGAGAGGGTTCCAACATGCTAGTCGTACAGACCATTAGAGGTGGTTCCGACTAGTAGGTGACTTTAGATTATGTGCACAGATGATTGATGAGAGAAGCACTAGAGCGTATTATTACACCATTCTTATCGTACAGACTACTTCAGGTAGTTCCGATTCATGTGCAGTGTAGTGCCGTACAGGTCACCGAGGTGACTCCAGTTGGATTGGATGTTGAGCTATCGAATTAACCGTACAGGACCAACTGCAGGGTCTCCGGTTGATTCATTATTTCACCTGTTATTTTGATGCATCATTCATTATGTTTTTGACAGTTATAGCATGGCATACTTTCTGGCTTTTGAGAAAAATTGATGATTTGAGATATATGAAAAGTTATATGCTATTATGCTATTTTCTGGGAAAGTATACAGGTTTTACAGCGAGGGGTTAGAAATGTTTTAAATGAAATGTTTTCGAAAAACTTTGTTTTACTGACCCACTCAATTTTGTTTTGCGCCCCTCCAGGTTCTAGATAGCAGAGCTTTGGTGGCCACGAGGAATCCAACGGTGTTCTGACAGAATTCACAAAAGTAGGACTCACCATCGGGTGTTTCATCTTAGTAATTGTATTTTTAAAGCTTCCGAACTGTGTAAATGGTTACGTCACTCTCACGTGACGGCCAGCATGCCCTTCTTCGGGACGGGGTGTGTCAGTAACTGTTTATTATCTTCTAACTTATCTGGAAATTCTAAGACCTTTTTAGCTATATCATCTTGTAATTGTATTGTACCTAACTTAATATACATTCCTAAAAAATCTATATCTTGCTTTTCTAATGCTATTTTATTTTTGCTAATCACAATTCCGTTATTGATAAATTCTTGTAAAACTATCTCTAAGTGCTTTCTATGTTCATTTCTATTTTTACTATGTGCTAAAATATTATCTACATAAACACTACAAAAATTATCATATTTCTTGAAAATTTGATCCATCTTTCTTTGAAAGATCGACAGAGCATTTTTAAGTCCAAATGGCATAACAAGCCACTCAAAATGTCCTTCTGGACAAGTAAAAGTTGTCCACTCAATTGATTCTTCTGCTAATCATATTTGCCAAAATCCTGATTTACATTCAAATTTACTAAAATATTTACTCTCTTGAATTTTATTTATAAGCTCATCTTTATTTGGTAACTTATAACTATCTTCATATATATTATCATTTAATCTCTTGTAATTATAAACTATTCTAGCCTTACCTCTCTTTAGTTCTGATTGTTTTCTTACTATAAATGTTGCTGATCTATGTCTAGACTTTGAGGGTCTAATTGCTTTTAAATTTAACAACTCTTTTATTTGTTGCTCAAACTCTTGTTTATCTATTAAACTACAAGGCATATCAGCTGTCTTAATGGTTAAATCTGGATTAATTATATCTAATTTTGCTAGTATTTTATTTTTATTCCAATGTAACTGTGGATCTTCTCCTATAATTCTAGTTTGTTCTGCTAATTGCAATAATTCTTCTAAACTCTTTGATTTATTTAACTGTAATATTTCTATACGGGTTCCTTCTTCTAAAACCGGATATTCATGTTCAAATATTTCTTCATCAAACTCTTCTATGTTATTATGCTCATCATTTTCTTTTGAGTTTTCCAAATAATAACTATTTTGACTACTAGAATCTTCTATACTTATGCTTTTGTATGCTTCTACAATATTACTTTGGTCAGTTATTGTGATACCTCTTTTGAAAAATGTTATGATAGGGTTCATAAATAAAAAAACCTTGCAAACTTTTCAAAAAATTTAAACCTAAAATGAATGGGTATGATCCTACTGGTGAAATAAATGTTAATGGTAAATTAAATTGTTGTTTTTCTACTTTAATAGACTCATTATTAATGCAGTGTGTTAAGTAAACTGGTCTCTCATCAAATTGTGTTATTCTTACTGGTTTTACTAATTTTTGTGTATATTTTTCTCGTACTAATTCTTCTCTTATGACACTCTTTGTACTCTCTGTATCTATCATAGCTGTTGTTTGTATCTTATGTTCTTTTGCTAATTCTATTTCACAATTTATGGTAATTAAAGAACTATTTTTTTTGCTTTTCTATACTATAAACAATATTTCCTAATATTATAGTATTTTCTTGTGATTCTTGTCACAGCCTGTCCCGAATTATTTTTATCAATAACGTGAATTGATGAAATTGCCCTTGAGCGTTTGGTGATGGTATGTGTAAATGGGCAACGGTTTTGGACCAATTAAGTTCATTTCCTAACTATTTAGATCCAATCAAATTTCAAAGTTTTATTTGTTTTGGTTGGTGACCCAATTTGGACCACACACACTCACCCTCATCCAATCCCGTTGACCCTTTCTCTCTCTCGTTCTCGAATTTCCTTCCATTTCCGTACAAACCGTACGGTCAACCTCAAAACCCTTCAACCAGTCGCTGATCAAGGTTTTGGTTGGTGTCTTTGGACTCCTTACAAGCTTAGGAGTCGAGTGGTACCATTTTTAGGACTCGAAGCCGTCGGAAAACCCGAGAACTAGAAACCCAAATTCGAGGTACTGTTCATGCACACGAAAATGTGGAGTTTTTGGAAGATTCTAATATTATAGGAAGCTTTAGATCGTTGTCACGAAGCTCGGAGAAGAAAAATGAAGTTATTTGGACGTCAGGAAGTTGAGTTTCGATGAGTTGTAGAGGTGGCCGGTTATCGTGGATTTTTCCAGCGAGATCCCATAAGTTTTAGGTCCTAAAGCTGGTAAGGATTTGTTCTACTTGTCTTAAGCTTCATTTTGGTATAAAATTCGTGAAATTTGGTTAAGAAATGAAGAAGATATTAAGGTTTTTCAAATTTCCAGTTTCCGGTGACGACGACCGGCGATTCGCCGGAGAAGAAAGGAGAATATTTCGTCAATATTGACGGAACATTCATAATGGCAGCTAATGGCGTCAGGTTAGTTTTAACGAAATATTCTAATTTTTGGCGGAATATTCCCTAACGGCGGTTAAGGATTCCGTCAGGGTTGGCCGCCTGTGGGGGCTTATCTGGTCGTGCCTTGTCGAGCGCGTGGTGGCTCGTGGGACGTCGACATTTTTTTCTAAAAATATGGGGATGTTCCTGAGGTTGAGTAGATCATGGTGGTATATTTAAATACCCCATTTGAGCATTGTATGAGAAGTTATTACCTAGTTTTGGTTATGTTCTTTAAATAACGTTTATTCAGTTATTTCGCATATAGGTGAGACCTACCCTGAGGACGAGCGCCATCAATCAAGGCTCGGGGGCTACGACCCTTCGACATACCAGTGAGTGGGCTTTTGCTTTTCCATATATACCTATATACTTGAGATTTTTCCCAGAAAATATGTTTAAATGAATATATGTTTTGGAAATGCCATGCAAGTATCTATCTATTTTAATTATGCATTAGTAGTTGCATACATTCATGATTGGTGTTGCGGACGCACAGGTAAGTGCCAGGTAAGTTCATAAATCAAAGGTATGAGATTGTTTCGATTATGTGAGATATGTTGTAATGTATTGAGAGCTCATAAACTTGCACCCGGTGTTAGTGCTCCCACCCAGAGTTAGGGCACAGTCCTTCACGTGATGTTCACCTCCCACACCATATGCTCACCTTGGATCCAAGTTAGGTGCACAGGCTTGTTGTACATACCACCTTAGGTGGTTTCGACTCGTAAGTGACCCGCGATCATTCGCACAGCCTTCACGTGATCGTAGCACTAGAGCATATTTACTTTACACCTAGTCTTGTCATACAGACCACTGTAGGTGGTTCCGACTCATGTGCAGGATTTGATTTGATATGATTGAGATTGGTTATGAGCTATATACTCAGCAGTGCAATTTGAGTTAGAGAGATTTGGCTGATGCGATATTGATATTTATATATTTTGCCTGGTTTACCTATAACATTGCATTGAGATACTTTGGCATGGCATACTTATGAATATCGTTTTCTAAGCATGGTTTTGAGATATGTATATATTCTATTTTTCTGGGAAAATTATAAAGGTTTTATGGCGAGGGGTTAGAACTTTTGAGAAATGAAATGATTTTGAAAAGCTTTGTTTTTGCCCACTCACACTTTCTGTTTTGCGCCCCTCCAGGTTTTAGGTGGATGTGCTTGGTGGATCACGAGGATTTCGGCGGGTATTCTGACAGAACATCATAAATGTAGGATCACATTTGGGTGTTGATAATTAGTACTTGTCCTGCTTGACTGCACTTAGACTATTTATGCTCTGGTTGTGTATTTCACACTTAATCTTGCACTAGCACTCTATCTTAGCTAGTACTATAGTTGATTTGGTTTTTTATTCTCTCGTATTTCTCAATATCTATTGCTTCCGCACTGTGCACATGGTTACGTTACTCCCATGTGACGGCTAGCATGCCCTGATTTAGGTCGAGGTGTGTCAGTTTGGTATCAGAGCATTAGGTTTGCAGTCTTGCATATCTTGAGAAATTCTAATTATTTTGATGTCTTCTGTCAGAACTATGCCGCCTCATAGAGATCCATGTCTTTTTGTTGAGTCTATTTTCCTTGATATAGCTCAGTTAGGGGAAGCTATTACTAATGTTATTCAGTCTTTGCTTCGTCCTCCCCAGAGGACACCTCTTGAAACTGTGTATAATCTGAAACTGAATCATTTGACGGGGAATGAAGGACATGAATGAGCGGAGAAATGGATCAATCATATTGAGAAGATTTTCCGTGTGATGCAGAGTCAGGGGAATCTTTCTCCTGATAGGTGGGTCGAGACGACTACCTGGTTTTTGGGTCCGGAGCCTGCATCTTGGTGGAGATAAGAGTCCTATTAGTTGACCCCAGAGGAAATTGCGGACTGGGAAGTATTTAAACAGTTGTTTCAGAAAAGGTTTATTCCCCCTGAGTATATTGATCGCAAAAAGCAAGAGTTTTCTCAATTAAAGCAGGGGAAGATGACGGCAAATGAGTATTATAGGAGATTCACTGACTTGTCTCGCTATCATCCGGAGGTTGATGCTAATTTGGTTGAGATTCTTCGTCATTTCAGGTTGGATACTAAGAAGAAATGGTGTTCTATAGCGACCTCGACTCCTTATTCTACTTACCAGGAGTTTTATGAGATTTTGTTGAGGATTGAGGACTCAGAGAACATGCCCATTGAAAGTGAAGATGAAGAAGAAAAGAATGGGAATCAGAGGCTAGATGATAAAGGTAAAGGTCATTCTTCTCAAGGACCTCGCAAGACTCAGAACTTTAAGAGGAGTGGAACTAGTTCCAGCTCTTCTAGCGGAGGTTTTAGTGCCACTGGTCAGATGAGAGGTGGTAGATTTTCAAGAGGTCCTAGATTCCAGAGGCAGGGAGATGTTGGAAGATGAAGTGCTCCTTTGTGCCGCAGATGTAATAATAGGCATTTTGGGGAGTGTAGGAGAGGCAGCAGTGGATGCTTTACTTGTGGGCAAATAGGACATAGAGCTATAAATTGTCCCCAGAGTCAGCAGAGACCCCAGCATCCTTCTATGCCACCACCAGCGCCAATCCAGCAAGTTCCAGGGTTTGCTAGTTATGGTCATATGGGTCAAAGTGGTGCTTACCATTATCAGGGCGATGCCGCTCTTTATGCTTCAGGGCAGTATTAGTATTCCCAAGATCCCTATTACCAGAGTGGGTATTCTCAACATCCTGGAGGGTATACGTCGTATCCTTCCATTCCAGCTGGTGGATCTCAATGGTACCAGGGAGGACAGCCCCAGCAGGTAGAGATTGCTTCCAGCAATGCAGGATCTTCTAGGAAATCTGGTCAGCCGAGTCAGGGACAAGGTTTGCAGGGGCAAGGAAATCAAGCTAGTAGAGGTCGTGGGGGACGAAAGCAAGCCCATGGACGTGTTAATAATATCTCTTTGCAAGATGCTCAGAATCATCCATACTTGATCATGGGTACGTTAAACATTCTTGGTCACTTTGCTAGAGTTGTAATTGATTGTGGTGTTACACATTTTGTCATTTCTCATACATTCACTCAAGTGACGCAACCTCATCCTACGCCTCTAGGGTATGATTTAGAGTTTGCTATGCCTAGAGGGGAGAGATGTTATGTTGATTGTGTATATCCAGGATGTCCAGTGATGGTGGGGGAGGTAGTTATCCCATCTAATCTTATCCCGTTAGATATTGTTGATTTTGATGTGATTTTGGGCACATATTGGTTGCATTATAATCGTGCCAAGATAGATTGCTATGGGAAAACAGTTACTTTCCATCGTCCTGGATTATCTGAAGTTACTTTTGTGGGAGATCGTAGTGCGGTAAGGCATGGTGTTATTTCTACTGTTAGAGCAAAAAGGTTGTTATCGAAAGGTTGTCAGGAATATTTAGCTCATGTACTGTTGAATGATGTTGCTTCTAGTAGTGTGGAGGATGTTCGAGTAGTCAGGCATTTTCCTAATGTATTCCCTGATGATTTACCTAGATTGCCATCAGACCGAGATGTGGAGTTCACTATTGATTTACTTCCAGGTACGGATCCTATATCTTTGACTCCATATATAATGGCTCCTGCTGAATTGAGGGAATTGAAAGTTCAGTTGTAGGAATTAGTCGATAAAGGTTTTATTCAGCCTAGTACTTCACCCTGGGGAGCTCCAGTTTTGTTTGTAAGGAAGAAAGACGAGACTTTGAGGTTATGTATTGATTATAGGCAATTGAATCGGGTAACAATTAAAAACCGTTATCCATTACCGCGTATAGATGATTTGTTTGATTAGCTTCGAGGTGCATGTGTGTTTTCTAAGATTGATTTGAGGTCTGGTTATTACCAATTGAAGATCAGCAGCGAGGATGTCCCTAAGACTGCTTTCAGGACTCGTTATGGTCATTATGAGTTTCTTGTGATGCCATTCAGATTAACGAATGCACCAGCAGCTTTTATGGATTTGATGAATCGAGTATTCCAGCCATTTATAAACAGGTTTGTCATTGTTTTTATTGATGACATTTTGGTATACTCTAAGTCTAAAGCATAACATGTTCGACATCTTACTTTGGTGCTGAAGAAATTAAGGGAACATCAATTATATGCTAAGTTTAGCAAATGTCAATTTTGGTTGAATCAAGTGGCATTTTTGGGACATGTCATTTTTGCTCAAGGTATTCAGGTAGATTCTCAGAAAGTGGCAGCTGTGGAGAATTGGGAGCAACCTCGAACCGTCACTAAGGTATGGAGTTTTCTTGGCCTAGCAGGCTATTATAGACGGTCTGTTAAAGATTTTTCAGTCATTGCTTTGCCATTAACGAGGTTGACTATAAAAGAAATTAAGTTTGAGTGGGATGATAATTGTGAGCAAAGTTTTCAGCAGTTGAATTATTATCTCACTCATGCACCTGTTCTGGCACTCCCAGATGATAGTGGTAATTTTGAGGTATACAGTGATGCTTCTTTGAATGGTCTGGGTTGTGTATTTATGCAACATGGTAGGGTGATTGCTTATGCTTCGAGACAGTTGAAACCTCATGAGAAGAATTACCCTACTCATGATCTGGAGTTAGTGGCTATCATCTTTGCTTTGAAGATTTGGAGACATTATCTTTATGGTGAGAAATGTAAGATCTTCACAAATCATAAGAGTCTTCAGTATCTTTTTACTTAGAGGGATCTTAATCTTCGGCAACGAAGGTGGATTGAGTTGCTTAGTGATTATGATTGCACGATCGAGTATCACCTTGGTCGTGCAAATGCGGTGGCTGATGCACCTAGTAGAAAGACTCCAGCTAGACTTAATGCCATTTATGATTGTCATGTTCCTCTTCTTGCAGATTTAAGGTCCACTGGAGTGGAGTTAAGAGTGGAAGATCGTGAGGAATTCTTACTTGCTAATTTTCAAGTCAGACCAATTTTAATTGATTGTGTGCTTGAAGCCCAAATGGATGATGAAGAGACCCAGGAAATAATTCAAGCAAGGAATCAGGGAAAGAAGAAAGACTTTAGAATTGGAGAAACTGATGGCATGCTTATGCAGGAGAGTAGAATGTATGTGCTAAATAATATGGAATTAAAGAAGGCAATTCTTGATGAAGCACATATTTCAGCTTATGCAATGCATCATGGAGGCACTAAAATGTATCATACCATTCGACCATTTTATTATTGGCCGGGTATGAAAAGAGAAATCGCTAAATATGTGAGTAGGTGTGTCATTTGTCAGTAAGTCAAAGCAGAAAGAAAGAAGCCTTTTGGATTGATGCAGCCACTTCCCGTTCCACAGTGGAAATGGGAAAATATTACTATGGTTTTGTGTATGCCTCGTACACATAATGGTTATGATGGCATTTGGGTGATAGTTGATCAGCTTACTAAATCTGCACATTTTATTCCTATGAGGGAGAAGTATTCTTTGAGCCGATTAGCTGAACTATTCGTATCGAAGATTGTGAAGTACTATGGAGTCCCAGTTAGTATTATCTCGGATCGTGATCTTAGATTTACTTCCAAGTTTTGGATAGCATTCTAGGAAGCTCTTGGCTCGAGATTATTTTATAGTACAACATATCATCCTCAGAAATACGGACAATCAGAGAGAACCATTCAGATGTTGGAAGATATTCTGAGATCTTCAGTGTTGCAGTTTAGTGACACTTGGCATAAGCGGTTGGTTTTGATGGAATTTGCCTACAACAACAGCTTTCATTCCAGTATCGGTATGTCACCATTTGAGGCTCTTTATGGTAAATCTTGTCGCACACCCTTATGTTGGTCAGAGGTTGGTGAAAATTTTTTAACGGGTCTTGAGATAGTGGAGGAGACTACTCAGAATATTCAGGTGATTATGTCTAACCTGAAAGCGGCTCAGGATCGACAGAAGAGTCTAGCAGACAGGCATGCCACCGATAAAGTGTATAATGTAGGTGATTGGGTATTTCTGAAGCTATCACCGTGGAGAGGTGTAGTGCGATTCGAGAAGAAAGGCAAGCTGAGTCCTAGGTTCATTGGATCGTATATGATCACCGAGCTAGTCGGTGAGGTTGCTTACAGGCTTGAGTTGCCTCCAGAGTTATCCAAAGTGCACGATGTTTTTCATGTCTCTATGCTTCGTCATTATGTCTCAGATCCTTCACATGTGATTCCTCCTCAACCTTTGGAAATTAATCCGGATTTGACGTATGATGAGGCGCCAGTGACTATTTTGGATTGGAAAGATAAGGTTCTGAGAAACAAGACAGTGCGCCTAGTGAAGGTTTTGTGGAGAAACCACTCGGTGGAGGAAGCTACTTGGGAGACAGATGACCAGATAAGAGAGATGTATCCACGCTTATTTTATGATTTTTAGTGGATCTGATGATTGTGTAAATTTCGAGGACGAAATTTTATAAGGTGGGTAAATTGTCACAACCCGTCCCGAATTATTTTTATCGATAGCGTGAATTGACAAAATTGCCCTTGAGCGTTTGGTGATGGTGTGTGTAAATGGGCTAAGGTTTTGGACCAATTAAGTTCATTTCTTAACTATTTGGACCTAATCAAATTTTAAAGTTTTATTTATTTTGGTTGTGACCCAATTTGGACCACACACAATCACCCTCATCCAATCTCGTTGACCATTTCTCTCTCTCCCTCTCGGATTTCCTTCCATTTCTGTACAAACCGTACGGTCAACCTCAAAACCTTTCAACCAGTCGCGGATCGAGGTTTTGGTTGGTGTCTTTGGACTCCTTACAAGCTTAGGAGTCGAGTGGTACCATTTTTAGGACTCGAAGTCGTCGGAAAACCCGAGAACCAGAAACCCAGATTCGAGGTACTGTTCATGCACACGTAAATGTGGAGTTTTTAGAAGATTCTAAGATTATAGGAAGCTTTAGATCGTCTTCACGAAGCTCGGAGAAGAAAAATGAAGTGATTTGAAAGTCAGGAAGTTGAGTTTCGACGAGTTGCAGAGGTGGCCGGTTATCGTGGATTTTTCCGGCGAGATCCCGTGAGTTTTAGGTCCTAAAGCTGGTAAGGATTTGTTCTACTTGTCTTAAGCTTCATTTTGGTATAAAATTCGTGAAATTTGGTTGAGAAATGAAGAAGATATTAAGGTTTTTCGAATTTCCAGTTTCCGGCGACGGCGACTGACGATTCGCCGAAGAAGAAAGGAGAATATTTCATCGATATTGACGGATTATTCCTAACGACAGCTAACGGCGTCAGGTTAGTTTTAACATAATATTCTAATTTTTAGTGGAAGATTCCCTAACGGCGGTTAAGGATTCCATCAGGGTTGGCCGCGCGTGGGGGCGCGTCTGGCCGTGCCTTGTCCGGCGCGTGGCAGGTCGTGGGACGTCGGAAATTTTTTCTAAAAATATGGGGATGTTCCTGAGGTTGAGTAGATCATGGTGGTATATTCAAATACCCGATTTGAGCATTGTATGAGAAGTTATTACCTAGTTTTGGTTATGTGCTTTAAATAACGTTTATTCAGTTATTTCGTATATAGGTGAGACCTATCCTGAGGACAAGCACCATCAATCGAGGCTCGGGGGCAACGACCCTTCGACATACCAGTGAATGGGTTTTTGGTTTTCCGTATATACCTATATACTTGAGATTTTTCCCATAAAATATGTTTAAATGAATATATGTTTTGGAAATGCCATGCAAGTATCTATCTATTTTAATTATGCATTAGTAGTTGCATACATTCATGACTGGTGTTGGGGACGCACATGTAAGTGCCAGGTAAGTTTATAAATCAAAGGTATGAGATTGTTTCGGTTATATGAGATATGTTGTAATGTATTGAGAGCTCATAAACTTACACCCGGTGTTAGTGCTCCCACCCAGAGTTAGGGCGCGGTCATTCACGTGATGTTCACCTCCCGCACCATATGCTCACCTTGGATCCAAGTTAGGTGCACAGGCTTGTCGTACATACCACTTTAGGTGGTTTCGACTTGTAGGTGACCCAAAATATTGATATTTATATATTTTGCCTGGTTTACCTATAGCATTGCATTGGGATACTTTGGCATGGCATACTTATGAATATCGTTTTCTAAGCATGGTTTTGAGATATGTATATATTTTATTTTTCTGGAAAAATTATACAAGTTTTACGGCGAGGGGTTAGAACTTTTGAGAAATGAAATGCTTTTGAAAAGCTTTGTTTTGGCCCACTCACACTTTCTGTTTTGCGCCCCTCCAGGTTTTAGGTAGAAGTGCTTGGTGGATCACGAGGATTTCGACGGGGATTCTGACAGAGCATCATAAATGTAGGATCACCTTTGGGTGTTGATAATTAGTACTTGTCCTGCTTGACTGCACTTAGATGCTCTGGTTGTGTATTTCACACTTAATCTTGCACTAGCACTCTATCTTAGCTAGTACTCTAGTTGATTTGGTTTTTTATTCTCTCGTATTTCTCTATATCTATTGCTTCCGTACTGTGCACATGGTTACATCACTCCCATGTGACGGCCAACATGCCTTGATTTAGGTCGGAGTGTGTCAATTCTGCTGAATTAATTTCTAATAACTTATTATTATAACACTTTTCGCACAATATTGAATATGTGTTATAGTATTTATTTGCATCTAATTTACTACACTTATGACATTTTTCTGGCCAACCTAAATTAATGTATTTATATTCTTCTTCATGTTGTTCTTCTATGAATGCACATATATACTCTTCTAAATCACTATTTGTGCTACCTAAATCTTTCAAGTCTAAATCTATCATGTTAATACTCTCTATACAATAAATACTCTCATCAAATGTATTTTATATCTCGACTGTTTTCCTAATTTTGGACATTTAGGTCTAATATGTCCAACTTCTCCACATGAATAACATTTACAACTACTCTTATCTTTTGGTGCTTTATATTTTCTAATCCAAGGTCTGCCACTTCTTTTCCTAAATTGTTTTGGAATATATTTTCTCTTCTTATATGTTCTTGAAGGTCTTATGCTGAAATTCTTATAATGTTTGTATGGTTTATACGATTTATATTTCTTTTTGCATATTTTCTTATACTTATTCTTTTTATGGCAACCATACTATTGTGGTAAATCTATATTTTTACAGCTCATATAAAATTGCTTCCTAATTTTTTTCTTAGCTTTTATTTGACTACACTCTTGTCTAAGTATATCATATACATGTTGAATTCTAGGTCCTATTGTAATATCATTTTTCTTTGGATGCTTTTGCCATTCATTCCAAATCTTTTCTCCTATTGGTCCTTTTATTTTTGTCATATAAGTATCTAATAAATTAATATAACTAATTCTACCTGTTCTTCCTAAATATTTAAAGAAATATGTTGTATACTCAGCTATATACAGTAAATCACAAATTTGTAATTGTTCTAAATTTCTAATTGCCCTTATTTGTTCTTGTTCACTTATGTCATCTAATCTGTTATAATCTAAAAATTCTTGTTTAATCAAAGTAACAAAACCATCTATATTAAAAGGTGTTTTAGCTGCTTGATGCTGTTCTGGATTTTGGACTTTCCATGACTGAAAATAATCGAAACTAAACCATCTAAAGTATGCTAAAAGTAATCTAACATATTTTGTGAATTACTAAAATCTAACATTAATGCTGCATGTACGCAACCCTTTTCCCATCTCTCAATCGTTCTTTCCCAATCTTGTGGATCTACATTATCTAGATTTAATATATTACCAACTATATTAATTTGTTCTAACCCTCTCAAATATGGAATCCTATTTTTTCTAGGTGGTTTTATCATACTTTCTTCTATGTAATGACACACCCCGTCCCGAAGGAGGGCATGCTGGCCGTCACGTGAGAGTGACGTAACCATTTACACAGTTCGGAAGCTTTAAAGAATACGATTACTAAGATATAACACCCGAGGGTGAATCCTACTTTTGTGAATTCTGTCAGAACACCGTTGGATTCCTCGTGGCCACCAAAGCTCTGATAACTTGAACCTGGAAGGGCGCAAAACAAAATTGAGTGGGTCAGTAAAACAAAGTTTTTCGAAAACATTTCATTTAAAACATTTCTAACCCCTCGCTGTAAAACCTGTATACTTTCCCAGAAAATAGCATAATAGCATATAGTTTTTCATAAATCTCAAATCATCATCTTTCTTAAAACCAGAGAGTACGCCATGTAAAAACTTTTAAAAACAGTTTGAATGATGCATCAATGTAACAGGTGAAATAATGAATTAACCGGAGACCCTGCAGTTGGTCCTGTTCGGTTAATTCTATAGCTCAACATCCAATCCATCCGGAGTCACCTCGGTGACCTGTACGGTCTAACTCTGCACGTCACTCGGAACTACATAAGGTAGTCTGTACGATGACAGGTGTATAAATACGCTCTAGTGCTTCTCACATCAATCATCAGCGCGCATATCTAAGGTCACCCACCAGTCGAAACCCCTCTAATGGTCTGTACGACTGGCATGTCGGAACCCTCACATGGTCTGTACGACATCCACCTACTTGGATCCAAGGCGGGCGTGCGGTGTGGTGAATACTAATATAAGCACTAACACCTAGGGGCAGGTTATGAGCTTTTCAATGCAATTCATGATAAATAACTCAGCTGAAAATAAATAAACTCACCTGAGCGTCCACCGCGTCACTTCACATATATATGCATCATTTATCAACTAAATATCTCAACAATTTCATGCATGGCAATTAAATTCGTAATTTTTCATAAAAAACGTATTTTCTGGGAAAAACAGTTGTATAAAGGTAATACGAAAATAAAACTGCCCACTCACCTGGAGTTCGCCCAACAACTCCCTAGCACCGTACATCAAGGCGTCATGACGATCAGTGCCTAGAACAATAATCAAATCCAACCTCAGAAATCCTGCCGATCGAATACATAACTTATATAAGACACGTCACTACGTAGTTCGATCGGATGATCTGCAACTCAGATTTCAAATCCGTAACTTTCAGAGGTCCACAATATACCTCTAGGACAACATCCTAAAATTTCATTACCATCCAACGGTCGGATCTCCGTCAATTTCCAAAACTAAGTGATGGTTAACATTCTATTTTATGAACTTACAACTCCAATTCCGAAAGATCCGTAAATCGGATTCCCAATCCGTAAGTTCCTATAATCCTAAAATATTACGTATTACAACGTATCAAAGTTTGGTGACGATCCAACGGTCGGATTGTCAATTCACATTTTCACCTAACCACGAATCGTAACCAACTTAGGTTCAATTATTCAATTTACGTCCATCAATTATCAAAACTGAACCTAGAACCTTAAACACAAGCTAATAACGACATTGGCGGGCCTTTGGCTACGCGCCGCCGCGTGGGCCGCCGCGGGTGGCGGTTGGCCGCCCCGGCTCGCCGGAAAATTCAACTATTTCCAAAAATTACCAAAATTTGCAGATTTGAAGATCTCAATGAGTAGAACAACTTTCATACCTGTGGCCAAGGCCAATTTGGCCTGGAAGTGCTTCAATTTCATCAAAACCGTGAAGAACCCTAGAATTGGGTGTTTCCAATTCGACCTTCAAACTTGTTCCAACGCCTCTACTACCTCTTGGGCTTTGTTCTAGATCCTAAAGGAATGCTAATGGTGTTAGTAATTGAAAGAAAACATTTCAAAATTTGAAGAATTTAGGCAAGAAAGTCGCGGCACCCGTAGGGGAGTTCTTCGCGAAATCACCATGAAATTCAATGATTCTTGGGGTGAAACGTGAAGAGGGAAGGCCTAGATGTTAATTGGGAGTGGTACCTTGATCCAATTCGTCGGAAAATTGGACGAAAACGGCAAGAACCCGCCGATTTGGAAGCATGGGTCGCGCGGGTATACGGGTTGAGGAAAACCCATTTCTTCCTTCTCTCCTCCGCTTCTCGCCCTCTCTCCTTTCCTCCTTTCCCTCATCTGGTTGGTCAGCTTCTCCCTCTCTCTTCTCCTGATTCGCCTCTCCTCCTTCTTCTCCGATTGGGCAGTTTTGCCCAATCTCTCTTGCTTTCTGTTTTCTTGTTCTTCTCACGCACACACACACACAAAACTTTCTTTTTCTCATCCCAACCATCCATTTCAAATTCCATTAAATCTGGGCCGTCCATTTTCATAAAAGAATTTCTATATTTTACTAAAATTATAATTCCTTAAAATCCCAAATTTCAAACGTTAATAACTTCTTCGATATAACTCCAAATCACGAACCGTCTGCGCCCACGCGTCCGTAACGACGAGTACTACAAGGATATGCCAAGAAAACAAATCTTAGATGGCACGACATGACGATTAACCTCGAATGACGTGCGTGCCTCAAAGGGCATTTTTGTAAAATCCTTTATTAAAACTTTAAAAATTCTTAAAATTAGGGACGGGCTGTCACATGTAATCTACTTTTGCTTTTTCATTATATTGTTCATTTGTTGGTCTCAAAAATTGTTAATCAGTTCTACTTGCGTGTCCTGGATTTTCTACTCCTGATGTACTACTTTCTTCTGCTGGATTACATTCTTCTTTCAATTCTAATAAATTATTATATTATTTTGATCCTAAAATATGTTCTACTCCTATTTCTAAAATTATTATTTTTATTTCTTCATCTGAATTTCTATGTAGTCCTAAATCATATGTCCTATATTTTTCTAAGTACTCTTCTTCATCTAAATGATCAATATCTTCTATAAGCTTATCTACAATATGATCAAAAAAATTTCAACTAAATTAATATCTAAATTATCAAAAGCCATATGTATACTCTCATTTTCAATTTCACTTTCATCCTCTTCTATTTTTTCTAGTTGCTTGTAATTACTAAACCTAATTGTTGCTTAACATGTACTAGTTTCATATATTTGTACTTTATCTGGTTGTCTATTTCTTGCTACTTGTAAATTAGGTAATGTCCACTGCGTTCCTTCTAAAAGGCTATTATCTATGAGTTTTGCTTCTATCATATTTACATGTTTACTACCAAATGTTTGAACAAAATTTTGAAATTCTAAATTAAACTTATGATTATATTTATCAGACACTTTACCAATATACATTAAGCTAATACATAAATTTTTATATTCTCCTTTCATAATATAATTTTTTGTTCTTATGCTCACTTTAATATATTTACTAAATTCATTAATTGTCATAACATAATTTGGAATACAACCTATGACTGATAAGTTTGAACTTAAATCTACTTCAGTTGTTGCTATTGCTGCTTGTTGATGATTATCCCATCCATTGTCATATATGTATACTAATGCTTTTGTGCCTACTTGTGCTCTAGTTAATCTTGTTATTCCAATTAATATTGTTCATATATGAATCTGATTGAAATGTGATTTTCTCAAATGCATAACTGCTTCCTTACTAATTAAATTAAGTGTAACTTCTTTATCGATACAGCTAACTTCATGTTGACTGATGCTACTTACAATTCTGCTTATATTTTCAAATAAACCTAATTGATACAAATTATATTTATTTTTTTGTGTTCTCTCAAAACCTCTTCAAATAAATTCTTGTGCTTCTTCTTCATTTAGATAAATATCTTCAGCTCTAACTACTTCTTTTCCTTTTTTCCTAAAGAGTTCCATTTTCTATTATCAAAAGGATTTATCTTAGGTCTTCTAAAATTATTATTTGCACTTAAGGTTAAATTTCCTAATTTATCTAGCAAAGATGGTGGAAGTGATGAAGATGCGTTATGTAAAACTTGGTTTATTTATGCTATTTGTTCTTCAACTTGATCTAATTTTTTTAGCCAAATTTAAAACTAATTGAATAATTAAATTATTTTGCCTAATGGGAATATTACTACTGGCTACTTGTGTTGAAAAATCTGTTAAACCTACTGGTTCTTTATCTAACTTACTAATTTCTTTCAAAGCTTGGATATATTTTCTGCTAGTTCTAGAATCGGTCATTAAACTAATAATTTATCTATTTTATTATGCAACGTATCTACTTGTTCACTCAACTCTTTTTGCATTAATTGAATTTTTTGGACTTCTAATTTAACTGCTCAACTACTTCTAATGATCCAAATTCTAATTGCTTCGACTTACTATCTATGAGGTCAACAAGCTCTTTTATCTCTCTTTTGCTAGGAAACCTTTGAATATTTTTAGGTTAAAGTACAAAAAACTACCTCAACTATTGGGGTCACGACACTTTCATACCTCATCTTTTAAAATTGACAATGTCATACCTCATCTTACGAATTTGTGACAATGTCATACATTCCGTCACTTTCCCCAGTTAAATGCTGATGTGGCTTGTGACATGGCACACTTTATATTAAAAAATTAAAAAATATTATTAAAAAACTAAAAAAATTTATTTAATATTTTTTTAAATATTAAAATAATAAAGAAAAGTAAAATTAAAAAATTTAAAAAAACTTATATTCGTCTCTCCCTCTCCTCATCTTCCTGCAACCCAGAAAGAATGAGGAAAAAGAAGCAGAAGAAGAAGAAGAAAAAAAAAACAAAAAAAAACCCTCTGTTTTTCCCTCCCGTCCCCATTTTCCTGCAACCCATAAAGAATGAGGAGGAAGAAGAAAAGAAAAAAAAAAAAAAACCATCAGATTCGATTACCCTCCCCTCCTTCTCCCATGTTCATGTTCTACCCCAGATCCCCATTCCTGCAACCCAAAAAAAAAAATATATCCAGTTCGTCTTCCCTCCGCACCTGCACCCACCCACCATCCCTCCCTCCCTCCCATATCTCCTTCCCCCGAAACCCCTTCCTGCAACCCCCAAAAAAAAGAAAAAAAAATCAACCCAGTTCATCTTATCCCCACACCCACTCTGCACACCCAACCCCCCCCCCCCCGCGCCCAGATCCCTCCCACACCTGCAACCCAAATCCACCACCCCTAACCTGCAAAAGAAGAAGAATGAAAAGAAAAAAAAATGCCCAGTTTGTCCGTCTGTCCCCCCCCCCACCCACCCCACCCAACTTGCAGAAGCAGAAGAAGAAGAGAGAGAAGAAGAAAAAATTAAAAAAAAAAAAAAAGAAGGAAACCCGAAACCCAAAACCTAGTTCGTCCGTTCCTCCCCCCCCCACCCCACCCAACTTGCAGAAGAAGAAGAAGAGAGAGAATAAGAAAAAAAAATAGGAAACCCAAAACCCAGTTCGTCCGCCCCTCCCAACCCACCTAACCTGCAGAAGAAGAAGAAGAGAGAGAGAAACGAAAAGAAAGAAAGAAAAAAAACAAGTAGGGGAAGAAGATGAGTTTTCAAATTTGGGACGGGCGGAGGGGGGGTTTGACGGGAGAAGAGAGAGAGGGAGGAGGGAAGGGGAAGGGGTTTGACGGATCTGGGCCGGGGGGGATGTGTGACGGGATCTGGGCGGGGGAATTTTATTTTATTTTATTTTATTTTTTTGTTGAAGATTAAGCAGGTAGGGGAAGAAGATGAAGATGGAGGAATGGACGAAAGGGGTTGCAAAGGGTAGGGGGGACGAATATTTTTTTTTGGGTAAAGTACAAAAAACTACCTCAACTATTGGTGTGACGACACTTTCATACCTCATCTTTTAAAATCGACAATGTCATACCTCATTTTACGAATTTGTACCAATGTCAGACCTCTGTTAGTTTTTCTATTAAATGCTGACGTGGCCAGAGACGGGACCTATTTTTTATTAAAAAATTAATTAAATATTTAAAAACAATTAATTAAATATTAAAAATTAAAAAAAAAACAAAAAACCAAAACCCAACCCTCTCTCTCCTCTCTCTCTCCCACCCAACCCTCTCTCTCCTCTCTCTCTCGCCTCTTTCTCTTCTCTCTCCCTGCAACCTGCATCCCTAAAATCCCAAAACCCAGAAATCCTTCCCACACGTCCCCTCCCCAACCTTCCTCTCTGATCCCACTGACGACAACCCTACCTCTGTCGTTGACTCCAGCGATGACAACCACGACCCCCAATCGCCCCCAAACCCTAACTCTAGCCACAACCTTCACAACAACATTCCCTTCTCCTCTTCGCCCCCGGAGTTTGCCCATTCGGCGATTTGCGAGAGAAAAACAAAACAATAACAACAACAACAACAATCCCAATAGAAAAACTCTCTGTTTTTCCCAGAAAGTTCCGAAATTTTCAGAGAAAATCAGAGGAGACGCGAGAAATAGATAGAGAGAGTTGTGATATGAGAGTGGCTTTCTTTGGTCTGAGTTTCCGATAAATGGTGTATATAGGCGGGTCGGATGAGGAGAGAGAGTGGAGGTGAAGTCCATGGCGATGGGTTATGAGAGGGCGAAGCCTCTGCACAATTTCAACTTGCCGTGCTATTTGAAGAGGGGGAAGCAGAAGCACATGTAGTGCCAGAAGGAAAGCTCTAACACCAGCGGGAGTGGCGGGGAAGGGTCTAGGGTTAATCGGCCATAGTTGGCTCAGAGGATTGAGAGCTCGCCGACGGTGATGACTCGAGTGGGAATGGTTTCTGGGTTTTGGGATTTTAGGGATACAGGTTGCAGGGAGAGAGAAGAGAGAGAGGCGAGAGATAGAGGGTTGGGTGGGGGAGAACTCAGAGAAAGGGATCTGGATTTTTGGGGAGGGGGTACACGAGGACATGGGTTTTTTTTGGTTTTTTGTTTTTTGTTTTTTTTGTTTTTTTGGTTTTTTTTAATATTTTAATATTTAATTATTATTTTTAAATATTTAATTATTTTTTTAATAAAAATAGGTCCCGTTTCTGGCCACGTCAGCATTTAACAGAAAAAGTAACAGAAAAACTGACGGAGGTCTAACATTGGCACAAATTCGTAAGATGAGGTATGACATTGTCAATTTTAAAAGATGAGGTATGAAAGTGTCGTGACACTAATAGCTGAGGTAGTTTTTTGTACTTTACCCTATCTTCTAACTTAGATGTAATATAGTCTAAATTTTGTCTAATTGTTTTTATGAAATTTTTCTGAAAATGCTCTAACAACTGGTTTAACAAATGATTATGCTTATTATTTTCTAATTTTATATTTTCTGCTTGACTAATAATAAGATCTACAATACTATTGGCTTGTGGATTTTATTCACTACGCAAAATATGATTATGCTTTCTCAATGGAAAATAACAAACTAAACTATTTTGGTCTAAGGTTAATTTTCTTTTTTAAGGTTCACTAATTTCTAAATTAAGATAATCTATCATAAACTACAGTCTACCTTTCTCTAAAGTTACGGCTAACTGGTTTCTTAGAAACTCTCTTTCTTCTCTCAAGGTCTCTAAAGTTTGATAAGTTACTTTTTTGCTTCTAAAACTTTATGTTGCACTTCTGTGTTATTATATTTACGAATAAATGAAGGATGTTCAAGATAACCAAGATAAAACTTATGCTTCTTCAAAGTACTACTAATTCTTTTGGATATATATGCTAATCTTCTCTTTATGCTAATTATAGTTGGGTGTCTAGGACAATAAATATCTGGTGGTTGTGGTTGACAATGTCTACAAGGACAATAATATCTGTTGTTCATACAAAATAAACAAGTGTGATATCAGTTGTGTTAATGACTTTTGTTCTCAAGGTACTTTACTATTATAATTATACTATTAAAATGCTAAACTTGGCTCTGATACCAGATTCGCACAGCAACCCAATTAAATAGTCGGATGACCATTATAACAACTAGACATAAAACCTTGCACATGGAACTCGACATGTTTCAGCATGACAACCACTCACAATACAGGTATAAGGCCTTAACGGCTAAACTCAGAGGTACGAAGAACTCAGAGGTACCCTAGTTAATGTCCAGTTATTTGTATGACAAGCATCCAACTATAACATAGTGCTCGAACAAAGTATGATCATCTGTTTAGCAGGTTAATAATATAACTACAGTAGTTTTTCCCTGTTTTGGACTAGAAGTCTAATTAAACAAACACACTAAAGAAATAAAAGAAAGCTTACTTAAGACTTGGACATTGCTTGAATATGTACACTTGAACTTTTATTGATATAGAGAATGTTTACAAAGATAGTTGTTTACAAGAAAGTGTTTACAAGGATGCTACGAAGACTAAGGATGCTTGAGAGTATGAAGATGGTGTGAGAATATGGTGAGAGTAGGGTGTTGAGATGTTGAGGTTGAGAGGTGTGTTGTGTGTAGTGATGTTGAGGTGTTTTTACAATGAATGGAACTCCACTTATATATACTAAATGAGGATACAGCGGTATAAAATTTAAAAATGGATGGTGTGGACATCTCCTTGGTACTTGTCACTTTACTTCTACTATTGCTGAAAATATCAGCATTATTTATGAAACGTGTATGACTCTTGCTTTGTTTGATAAATGCATGTGAATTTGCTTGTCTCCTTGTGCTTTGCATGTGAACCTGTTGGTCTTTTGCTTTGCATGTGAACCTGCTGCATAGTTTTTTCTCCTGAAGTTTTTATATTTGCTTTGATGAAGAGTATGTGACTTCTGATGGATGTTGGAGATTGGCATACTTTTGGTTTTTTCTGTCATAAGGTTTTCAAGGGCAACATTGCCGTTTTTGAAATTATTTGTCCTTAAGGTTAAATGAAAGTTTTCTAGGGTGTTTCCATTAGTTTTTCTTTTTTTTTTAATAAAATTTTAATTTTTTTTTGGGTCTTGTTTCGTTTCTGATTCATTTTGTTTTATTATAAAAATACAATAAAAAGAACAATAGAGATGATTAATTTTTAGGGTTTCCCTTGTCTGTTTGGGTTTTTAGTGTGGGTGTGTTATTTGGTTGTTTTTTTTTTTTTTTCAGGTAGAAGTGTTCATCGTTTATGTGTTTGGATTTTTAGTTTGGGTGTATGATTTGGTTGTTTTTTTATTTCAGGAATAGTTGCAAGTTCTTTCTGATTAAGGTATATAATTTATGTTCCTCCTCTTAAATCTTTTGTTGAACAAAATTTAGAATTTATTTGGGTAGTGTTTCGTTTGCGGATCTATTTTCTGTAAAAAAAATTGGTGATAATTAATTTTTGGAGTAGTGCTTGTGTTTGGATTTTTAGTGTGGGTATTTATGATTTGGTTCTTTTTTATTTTCAGGAAGCAGTGGCTATCTTTTTTCCCCCTTTCGTATGTACGGTTCCAGGTGCCTCAGATATAAAATCTTGAAATTGCTCACCTTAAATACACAATGCGTGCATGTGTAGCTTATCATCGAATAATCAACCTCTTCATCAGTAAATTAACGTTTAAGTTTGTTTTTAATTTAGTTCGCAAATGAATCAACCAACTTTTCATGCCCTTTTGATATGAAATTACAAAGCAACGTTGACTATATTTTGTGTATATTTTTTTTCATTCTTTTGAGATGTATTATTCATTTATATCATAGATGATGAAGAATTAAAGAAATGTAATGCCGCTTTGGATGATAAGTTCATGTTGATGACAAGTACTATTGATGATACCAACTGTTCCTCATCTGCTCTAATGTTGCGGGTATATATATTATGCAACTGTTAATATCCATAACCAATGCAGGTTTTTAAGCACTCACATAGTTTTGTATTTCAGTGAAAAAAAATCTAGGAAAAACAAAAGGAGGTTGAACCTATCTACATAGTGAGTCGAAAGAAAAATTAAACTCAAGAGCTAGAGAACGAGAACTGGTCTGATGAAAAATAGGAAGTGAACATATATAAGGTAATGTCACAAGGTGAGATTTCAGTATGAAATTTTCATTGCCAACTGATTGCTGCTTTTAAACCAATCTGTATAGATTCTGTTTTTAGTTTCTTTTTGCTTTATCAATTCAACTTACTTCTTTCAACCAGATGTAAGTTCCGATTGCATTGTTAGCAAAATAAATTACTTGAAATTGAAGCTTTCTCTGATTGAGAAATCTCATTTTGTTTAAATAGTATTACAAGTTTTGTGTTTATTTTTTTCCCAATAGGTGGGCTTAAAAGAGATCAAGTATGTAGGGGAATGGTAGGATCAACATATCAAAGGTAGAGATCGACTCTTTCTCTCATGTTAAACTTCTACTGTGATGTTTATTATTATTAAATTTTGGCAAAAGCATTGCTTATCATAAACCTTATCACAATACTAAATAACAGGGGGAGAGATGAAAAATAGAGAGGTGTCTATTTGATTGTATGTTTACTTTGGAGATTTTGGATAACGATCATGAATTGTGGTGTTAGTGCATCTCTGATTTTTTTTTTTCTTAACATTTCTGGATACTGTTTATAGCTAAATGATTTATATTTGGGTCTTCCAAAATTTTTAACTATTACTCTGTATGAAGTTTTATTAATTTTTTATTCATTGGTTTCAAGTATGGTCGTTAACTATGTGAATTTTCAGTTTTGCACAGTTAAGAGACTAGATGGTAATGTTTCATTTCTCTCTCTCTCTCTTCTTATTTTCCCAGCCATGAGTTTTAATAAGCTACTGATTGACTAAGAATTTGTTAATCATTTTAATACGTATGAGATTTTTACTTTTTATGATGCATTTCTATTTTTTTTTTTCAAATTACTTGATTTACTAATTTTATATGGTATACAAATTTTTATGTCAAGTGTGTCACTATATTGTTGTAATAGTTAAATTGGATGTAATATAAAGTGTTGAGATAAAACTAGGCATAGCTAATTATCTTTCACTTCTTGAGATACAGTCTTAGTTTGATTTAGCCTATAACTGATAAATCTTTAATTATTACTTGGATCAGAACTGATAAGCTTGAGTCCAATTTACTAATTTGTTGCCAAACTGTGAAATTGCTGATTTTGTTCATTTTAATGACATGGATGGATCCCAGTTAATAATGAAATAACATAGTTATTTAGTTATAGGAGAAACTAACAATTCTTTCTTTTATCTCCCCAGTTTTTGAAAATTAACAAATTAGATTCATTTGTTCTGTATTGGTTTTACATTCTGGGTTGATTTAAGTAATGGGGTTTCTTTTCATTTCAAATTAATTTAGTTCTTACCAGATCAATCGAAGATTAGATGTCACATCCCAGTTCGGCTCCGCCGTAGCACGAAATTGTCCGTTCTGGGCTTACCATTCCCTCACGAATTTGTTTCTGGGAACTCAGACGAGAACTTCCCAGTGGGTCACCCATCCTAGGATTGCTCTCGCCCAAACTCGCTTAACTTAGGAGTTCCGATGGAACTTAAAGCCAGTGAGTTCCCAAAAGGCCTCGTGCTCCGTTGGTCGATGTGGGATCTTACATTAGAAGGGTGCAACCAGTGGTTTTTGAAAAAGGTTGGTTGTTCAAATTTTCATTTTTGTCTTTATGGTTGTTTGAATGGACCTTCATATAATCTAAATACAGCTGAATTGAATGTTATTTTTCTACATTGTATTTGCTTTCTTAAATTGATTCTTTTTATGCTGATAAAGGTAATTTGGTTTTGTAGGTCACAGTTTTTCAGCGTGAAATTTAAGCTGGAAATTCAATTGAGGTATGAATGCTTGCACTTATTTAGGGTGTTGAATTTATCCTTGGTTTTAGTGGACTGTGCTTTTGAATATCGTTTAGGGCATTGTATTGTTAATTTAATTGTAATTTTGAACATTTTTAAGTGATCATTTAGACTTTGAGTTGTGAGAGAGATATGGCAGGTTTTGGAGAAAATAGGAAAAATTTAGGAGTTTGGAAATGCAGGAATGAATAGGGAGGGTGGGAACTAAAGAATGGCGGGAAGGAAGGAAGAAGGGACTGTAAACATGACATTTGTGTGTGTTCGGTTTGTTTTTGTTCTGTGTTGAAAACTTACTAACTTAATTCTAGGGTTAAATTTTGCTTGCAACATAATACAGTGAAAAAAAAAGGAGCAAAAGGAAACTGCAAAGAGATGCAAGGATTTGCAGAAAGCTACTCACTTGGGGATATTAGGGGACATTTTATTTTGAGTTGTTGACTAAATGGCATGTTGTATGGCTTTCTAATATTTTCTTTTTCTTAGTTAAAGAAATGGAGGTGGAAAATATATTGGAAAATAAAACACTTTATTCATGGATTAAAAATAGAAGAGAGAAGTGATCTGAAAACTTATTATACTTACAATTATAGTTATAGCAGAAACTAATTCTTTCTTTTATCTCTCCAATTGTTGAAAATTAACAAATTAGATTAATTTTTATACGCTTTTTATGCTGATTCACTAAAAATATGTACATCATTTTAATACGTGTGAAATAACATCTGTTTTTTACAATTCATTTCTAATCTTTACAAATTATTTGATATGATATTGTTATATAACATATAAATTTCCATGTGAAGTGTATCAGTATGTTGTTGTGGCAGTTTAATATGATAACTTTAGGTGTTGTCATAAAACTAGACACTTGTAGTTGTTTTTAGCTTTTTTAGATACAGTAATAGTTTGGTTTACACTATAACTAATGAATTTCTTGTTCTCACAAAATTTCAATTGAGATACAAGCTCTGTATCAATGTTTTTAAATTTTTTCTTAGTTTTGGAAAAGTGCTTGGGTAAGATGATTTTCAAGTTTCTCTTTGTCACAGTATTTTAATTGTGATACAAGCTTTGTATCTGTGTTTTTCATTTCATGATGATTATTTCATAGTCAGCGTAAATACAGTAATAAACTGAATATAAACTGACTAAACTAAATTTGATATTTTATTTATCTATTTATTTTTATCTGTGTTCAAAATCAATAGTATTATGAAATTTCTGTTTGATAAATTGTTGGTTGTTCCAACGTTTATTTTAAACTTTCTGTAATGACTGTTTGCAAATTTACAAAGTTTGTATTTAATTTCAGTAGCTTGAATGGAAGACGCAATTCCAACACCTATCAATCAGTTACAACCAAGGAAGAAAATATTGGTAATATCGGAAATATCGGTAGTCCGAAAACACGGAAATATCGATGGAAATATCGGGATAATATCGATATCGATAAAAATTACATGGAAACCACGGAAATTGTAAGAAAAACTTGGAAATTTTTATTGAAACTTTGCAGGATGTTTATTTAGTCAATTATATATTAGTTTATCACAAAAAATTGGAAGGAAATGCATTGCATTATGGATTTAACATTATCAAGTTGATTATATAGCGAGCTGACAAACATTGTGAGTGTAGAAAATATGTAGTAATTAATGAAAGAAGTCTAAACACACCATAATCATTTATATATAATGAATTAGTACAATATTTTACACTTTATACATTGCATTTTTGGTTCTTCTCTGACAGAATTTGGTCTTCACGTGGAGAAGAAGATAAAGTAAGAAGATTTTTTGGTTCTTCTCTGACAGAATATTTGGTTCTTCTGAGCAAAGTCACTTCCAATTCTTTCATACAAAACCGTGTGCCACACACACACACATCCTCAAAGTTTTTTTCTTTTTCTCTCGGATAACCCACACACACACACATAACCATACACACACACACACACACACACACACAAAACCATGGTTTTATACAAAACCATGTGCCAAAACTCTCTCGGATAACACACACACACACATAACCATACACACACACACACACACACATAACCATGCACACACACACACACAAAACCATGGTTTTATACAAAACCATGTGTCAAACCGTGTGCCACAAACACACACACACACACACACCCTCAATGTATTTTTTTCTTTCTCTCGGATAACACACACACACTTCTCCCTCATTCCACACACACACACACGCACACACCCTCCATCTACAGAGATCGGAGATCTCTCTTCTCCCAAACACACACACACACACACAGATCGGAGATCTCTCTTCTCCCTTCTCCGATCTATCTTCTCCCAAACACCCACATACAAAGAGAGATATCCGATCTCTCTTCTCCCAAACACACACACACACACAGAGATCTCTCGATCTCTCTTCTCCCTTCGCCGTTGATCGTGGCTCTGGCGAAGTCGGAGTTGGCTCAGTCGTCTCTGGCGGTGCGCCGCTGAGCAAGGATCACGTTCAGTCATCTGGTTCGTCTTCGTCTTCGTCAGGTGAGATTCCATTGAAACCCTAAACCGACTTCACATATGTTGAATCGTTTATGCATGCGTGAAATCTGAAGTTTATATGTGAAATTGATGTTAAAATTCGTGTTTTTGCAAGGTTTTTGGGACGAAATCGGCCCGGGAATAGGCACACCGTCTCCGGCGTTCTTCTCCGACGTCGCCTCGGAGTCCGATTGCACCAAACTCAAAAAAATTCGCCGATATTTGGCCGAAAACCATTCAGATACCACTTAGAATATCCATCCCCCGAAAAACCGATAATATCGGCGATATTTCGCCGATATTATCGATTTTTTGGGGTTCCGATAGTTTTTTAACTATCCAAATGGTTTTCGTCAAAATATCGCGATATTATCGATAATATCGCGATATTTTCGAAACTATCGGGATATTTTGGCATTGTGCTAATCAGAGAAGAATGCCGGAGCAAATTAACCGAATCCCTAAATCCCCAAATTCGAATTCAAAGCAAATTAACTGAATCCCTAATTCCTAAATCCCTAAATTCGAATTCAATACAAAAATGAAATTACATGCAGAAAATTCGAATTCTGTACAAAAATGAAATTACATACCGAGAAGAAGAGAAGTAGGAGCCTGGGAACATCGTCTTCCTCACGAATCCAAGACGGCTGGGACAACGTCATCCTCCTCACCGACGACTACGATGAGTTCCGGTCCATCGTCCGGTGTCCGCTGTCTCCGCTTCTCTCCGGATCCCAAAACCCGCTCGGGTTTGATGGATCCTCCGCCTCGTGTGGGTGTGGTGTAGCTGTGCTCCGGGAAGGAGAGTTGCAGAAATGGGGGGAGAAGAAACAAGGAGAGGAATGAGGGAGAATGTTCGAGGGATTGGGGAAGGGGGAAACACGGGGAAGTGGGGTGTGTGTGTGTCTGTCTCCTCTGGGAAGGAGATATGCAGAAAAGAGATGGGGGGAGAACTGGAGAAGAAACAAGGAGAGGGAGGGTGTGTGTGCGTGTGTGTGTGTGGAATGAGGGAGAAGGATCGAGAGATTGTGTGTGTGTGTGTTATCCGAGAGAAAAAAAAAAGCATTGAGGGTGTGTGTGTGTGTGGCACACGGTTTTGTATGAAACCATGGTTTTGTGTGTGTGCGTGTGTGTGTGTGTGTGTATGGTTATGTGTGTGTGTGTGTGTTATCCAAGAGAAAAAGAAAAAAACTTTGAGGGTGTGTGTGTGTGGCACACGGTTTTGTATGAAAGAATTGGAAGTGACTTTGCTCAGAAGAACCAAATATTCTGTCAGAGAAGAACCAAAAAATCTGCTTACTTTATCTTCTTCTCCACGTGAAGACCAAATTCTGTCAGAGAAGAACCAAAAATGCAATGTATAAAGTGTAAAATATTGTACTAATTCATTATATATAAATGATTATGGTGTGTTTAGACTTCTTTCATTAATTACTACATATTTTCTACACTCACAATGTTTGTCAGCTCGCTATATAATCAACTTGATAATGTTAAATCCATCATACAATGCATTTCCTTCCAATTTTTTGTGATAAACTAATAGATAATTGACTAAATAAACATCCTGCAAAGTTTCAATAACAATTTCCAAGTTTTTCTTACAATTTCCGTGGTTTCCATGTAATTTTTATCGATATCGATATTATCCCGATATTTCCATCGATATTTCCGTGTTTTCGGACTACCGATATTTCCGATATTACCGATATTTTATTCCTTGGTTACAACCATGGTCTAAAATATCCATAATATCCCGATATTTCCATCGAAATTTTCATGTTTTTGGACTACCGATATTTTTTTGGACTACCGATATTTCCGATATCATCGATATTTTAGACATTGCTAAGTCACTCATGTATCTTACCATGCAATTTATAAAGTGTAAAATACTGTACTAATTCATTATATATAAATGATTATGGTGTGTTTAAACTTCTTTCATTAATTACTACATATTTTCTACACTCACAATGTTTGCCACCTCGCTATATAATCAACTTAAATCAGTTATATCTATCATGCAATGCATTTCCTTCCAATTTTTTGTGATAAACTAATAGATAATTGACTAAATAAACATCCTGCAAAGTTTCAATAAAAATTTCCAAGTTTTTCTTACAATTTTCGTGGTTTTTATTCAATTTTTATCGATATCGATAATATCCCGATATTTCCATCGAAATTACCGTGTTTTTGGACTACCGATATTTCCGATATCATCGATATTTAATACCTTCAACCGTATAAAAAGGCAGTAAAAATTAAAGTCTGCCTGTGTAGAATGTGGAGCGCGAGAATTCCATAAACGACTAATAAATATCAAGGTTCTAAAAAACGCTAGGCGCTAGTCGGGCGGCGGGCTAGCGCCTAGCGCCTAGGCGGCTAGGCGGCGCCTAGGCGGCCTAGGCGGATTTAGGTAAATTTCTTGTATATCTTGTAAATAAGTGCATATTGACACCTAAAAAAAAACTATACTTGTATGAATAATAAAATAATGATAAAATGCAAATTATGTACACTATTTCCATAAGTATTGGATGAACTTGTAGTAAATCCATCATTTGCAAATTAGATACACCATTTCCATAAGTATACCACCATGAAATTAAAAAAGAAAAAAGCACGCAATTAATAAAAAAAAAAAAAAAAAAAAACCTCCTAGGACCGCCTAGGACCGCCTAGCCCGCCTAGCCGCCCAGCCCGCCTAGACCGCCTAGGCGCCGCCTAGACCGCCTAGGCGCCGCCTAGGCCGCCTAGGCCCAACCCGATTTTTCCTCCCGATTTGCCCAAAAACGCCTCGGTTGCTAGGCGCCCAGCGCCTAGGCGGCCGCCTAGGCCGTTTTTTAGAACACTGATAAATATACAGGTCTGCATTGTATACAGGTTGATGAAAAGGTGAGCAATCATTATTTAATGATCTTAAGTAATAAACATTTAGTATTGCCCATTGAAAATTTGTTAATTGTTTCAATGCATATAATCTAACGTTTCTGCTTTCTGTAAGAAACACTATCTAGGATCTGATTGTCATCTTTAGACATTGCTTGATTTTGTATTGTCAATGGTATTTATTTTCACTCATTGTGTCTGTATGGTATATAGATTTTTTTTTAATAATATTCAGTGTTCTATTCTTTGTATCAGATTTTTTTTATACTTTAAAACAATTTTTTTTAAAAGTGTTAATTAAAATGGTTAATTGATAGTTACTGTTTGCCTATGCACATTCTTGCTTAGTATTTACTATGCACATGCACATTCATGTTATACTAAATATAAATTCACCGGATATTTTAACAATATTTTTTTCTTGCATTTTTACCCATGCTGAATTGCCAACCGACAAGTAATATAAACTTAAATGAATTTTTTTTCTTCATTGTTAATCTACTGATGTTAGGAATAATTTGAGCTTTTACATTCTTTTGAACATTTTTCATATTTGACTTACATGATCAGTGTCATTGTACACATGTCCGCAACTGTTAGTCAAATTGAACTACTTTTTTTTTAACTTGAGATTTAACTGAAGTGCTAAGAACTTAGTTAAATGAAAGTTTACTTTGGTTTGATGACATTTAGGTGTTCAATGTTGAGTGCATGATTATTAGGTCCACAATCATTGAATACATGATCTTTTATATGTTTTTACCATAATATGTCATTAAAATTTCAATCCTGCAGCAACGCAGGAGTACTTCCCGCAGCAACGTATGGATCACACTTTCTAGTTACTGTCTAAAATAGCAGCTTTGCTAATATTAAGCACACTCTGCTCTTTACATAATTATAATTATTTTTATAATAACAATACGACAAGCAAATGAAAAATAGAAAGTATAATACCAATTCCATTCTTCAAACTGTTAGTTGGCTCGGAAGCGTCACCTCGCACTCTTACGAATTATTTATTTTATTGCGATTAAGTTACTTAAAATAATTTTGTAATTTTCTATTTTTATTTTATGTATTTTTTTTATCAAGGATAACTTTAGTAAGTTAAATTGTGAGTTGTTGGAGGGAAGGGAGATTGGTGAGAATTAAATCCACATCCGGGTGCATATGCATAATTACTTTTCGTCACTACGTTATTTGCGATTTCTATTCTTTATATAAGCAATAAAACTTGCATTTTTTAAAAAAAAAAATTTCACCTTTTTTTTCTCCTTCTAAGAAGATACACCATTTTACATTATTCTTTTTTATTTTTTCCAAAAGAAAGAAATTTTATTATATTTGAATGGAAATGTTTACATCCAAAGCCAAAGTATTAAATAGCCATTATGGCTCAAGACCATTCCAATTATGAAAGCTCCCTTCTCGAGTAATAAAAGAAGCCACTAGATGCGCTGCCTTGTTGCAAACACGAGGAGTGAAGATAAATTCTACTGACTTCAACTGCTATTTCAACCACTGAACATCAAAGAGGATGCCTTCAATCACAACATCAAGTTGAGTTTTCCAGTTAAGCATATCCACTAGATATTTGAAGTCCGACTCTATCTGAACAACCTCAAAGCCCTTATCAATTCTGGCCAACACTGCCGCTCGTATTGCTTCCGCCTCCACCATTAAACTAGATTGATATGACAAGTCTCCACCACCTCCTGCCCACTAAAAGATACCCGCATAATCTCTTACCCCCCATCCATATCCACCACAACCCGACGCCTTGAACCAAGCTCCATCAACATTCACTTTGATTGTACGAATGATGGGCGTACCCAACTTTTAGGAAGAGGATAACTAACCTGGGCAATCTCTTGCCGCTGCACCCCATCTACATATGGTACCCTCCCTTTCAATTCCTCAAACTCATACCATTGTTTCTTCCGTAGCATCATGGACTCCATTGGCTCCACATTTTTCTTTTCAAATACTAAGCAATTCCGAGACTTCCAAATTCTCCACACAAACGTTTATTGATTTTGAGGGTAAAAGATAAAGAAGTGTGTGAAAACTAAAAAATATGTAAAAATTACCTCATTTTGCCACTTAGTACTACGGTGTGGTGGTATTCTTCTTCATTTGTAAGTGAGAGGTCTTATGTTCAATTCTTGTCAAAGGCGAATTTAAATTACATTTTTGTTAGCCCATTGTGAAACGTTTGTCTATCCTATATGCTCATACTTCTATCTACGTTATTACTTAAATAAATATAAATAAAGAGAAACAGTTATGCTCAAAAGATTTTGAGTTCAACGGATTCTCTTTATGAGGATCCTAGGAATCCTTAAATCGTGTCCGTTCATCATACATCGTGCGGTAAGTTTTCATCAAGTACTATTCATATTTTATTTTAAATAAAAGTATTTAAAATGATTTTTGACCTTACAATATACGATGAACGGACAAGTTTTGAGGATCCCCGGGATCCTCACAAAGAGGATCCGGAGAGGATCCTCATTCAGTTCAAACCACATTTTTAACATTTGTATTTTATATTTAATAAGGATGATGTTATCCACATACATTTTTTTATCTTTCACGCATACTCATTTAATTCTTTCTTTGATCGTTTTCAATTCATTTAATCCGGCATCTAAAAATTGAAATAAATGTGTAAAAGATAAAAAAAAGTGTATGAATAGCACCACGGTTTACTAATACATAAATGTAAAACTTTTTACAAACGACAAAAAATAATGATAAATCAAAATAAGCATGACATAAAGAAAAATCTTAAATTATTAACTTGATGATGTGTGCAAAGTACAAACCTTATCAAACAAATTATAACCTCAAATAATGCCAATTAAACAAATTAAAAACCTTTTGATCCATGTGAAGTTTCTTATCTCTAACAAAAACAAATTATAATTTCAAATATAGATCACTTGGCAAGAACAATAATTGTGTCATGTACTAATTAAATCTCTTTATATTAAATCAGGTTTTGGTCCAAATTTGCAGTACAAAAATGCTATCCTTTATATTAAATTGACTTGTGAATTTATAAATCACTTGACAAAGACAATCTAATTAAATCTCTTTATATTAAATTAGATTTTGGCCCAAATTTATAGATCACTTAGTAAAGACAATAATCCTTTATGTACTAATTAATGCTTTATATTAAATTGATTCATGTTAATAGATCACTCGGCAAGGACAAAACTAATGATAACCTCAAATGCATGTGTGTCATATACCCCATACCCGTGGTAGGTACAAAACCGGAATCCGGAATGCGAGTTAGAATTAAATAAATAAAAGAAACTCAAACGGTGTGAAAATAATTCCACTTATAAGGGATAGGGTGATGGGTCTCCTTCTTGGGTTTGAAAATTTCATTCCTTAAATTATTGTAATAATTTCGAACATTTCTTTTTTCCATAATAATAATAAATTTATAAAAAAAATGATTGTTGTAGGCATAATTTACTGAACAATCATAGAGGCTAGAGAGAGGGGGTGCGGCACATAGAGAGAAGAGAGAGATGTGTAATTGTGAGGTGTGTTTTATTCCACCACATTGTGCCTTTATTTATAGTAGTAGGGAAGGTTAATTTCTTACCCTAATAGAATTACAACTCTAATATGATAATATATAGTCTAAGAGATATGGTAGAATCCTATAAGGATATCCTAGATATGTTAGGATTTACACAATACCGTTCGGTGCATCTTTGCCGAAGCAGAGCATGCTCTTCGGTGCATTCCTGCCGAAGCAGGGCACCACCATTCAATAGACTCCAGCCGAAACTGGGTGTATACCGTTCGGTACCTCCCAGCCGAATTGATGGGGTACCTTTCTCTCACAAGTGTGGTAGTAATCAGATCGAAGAATTTGGCAAACTTCTGCCCTCTATGGTGTTGCTTCAGGAGCAAGTTAGAAATAAGGAAGGACGAGAAAGTATTCTCCAGTCAAAATTTGATCGAATTTATAAACTTCAGAATCATACTCATTCATAGACGTAATCATGGTGTGTTGTAGGCAATGTCGTTCATGATTAAACGGGTGTAGAAGTGAGCCAAAGCGCCATGGTATCCTCGTTCGAGAGGTATTTCCGTTTGTAATGCTTCAGGCATAAGTCTTCAAGTGGAGATTCATATCTTATACCCACATAAAGTGGTTTCTGTCAAGAAACGTCCAAATAAGTGAAATCGAACTTGTTACGGTTCGACAATCCATTGAATGGAAGGAACAAGATTGTGAATGGTGCTACGAAAATAAGATATCCATAAGCATCAAAGTTAGAACATTCGGGGTTCTAAGACATGGTTTATATGAAAAACGTCGGGTTTTCATGGGTGTATTATTTTATGAAAACTTCGGGTTTCAAAGGTACTAAATTCGAAACTACAGGTTCAAGTTTGGTTATGAACTTTCAGTTCATAAGAGGAGGTACCTGTAAGAACATAGAATATAATATACAACTAAGTGTAGTGGATTTGGGTTGTTTCAGGAACTCAAGTGTGAGTGCTTCGGGACTACGAAAGTGAGCCAACGGTTCAAAGAAACAAAATAATTTATTGAATCTTTAATTACCAAAAAGTGAACTTCAGGTCAATAATTTTGGATTAATTATCAAATTAATGGACTGCTGGTCACTTTAATTCATTCAATAGATCATAACCATTCAGGTTTGATTGTAGAAGAAAAAATAATAATAACATTCGGGTTAAAATTATAGAGAATACCAAAAAAAATAGCATTGGATTCGAAAAAAATAGCCCAATCTCGGTGGGCTTGGGTGCCGTGTGTAGGGCAGGGCCCTAAAAGGGTATAGTGGGCCACGGGTTGCTGCGGGGCAGCCCAATCATGGTTGTAGGCCATGGGCCGTTTTTGGGCAAGCCCAGCCGCAAAGGCTGGCTTTTTGAAACTTTGACTCACAAATTCCACATAGCATAATTGCGTATTGCATAAACAATATATATATATATATATATATATAAATTGACAAAATATATGAACACATATGCAATATATATAATTGAAAGGAAAATATAAATATACGGGGGGGGGTTCATGCGTCATGGGGAATGTTTTCATGCTTTAAAGTCGTTTCAAATATCTTAACTTATTTTAAAAGAACCTGATTGGCATAAAACAACTGAGCCTTTGAATTTGTAGAAGATCATTCTCGGAAAGCCATAATTAATGCATTGTATCACGTTCAACACAGAAAAATTAAATTGAATCAATAGCATATAGATCAATTCAATAAAATAATAAATTAATCATAAAATGAATGATTAAAACGTAATACTCCATTGATTGAAGAACAAACTCTCTTTAGCGCATTGTCAAGAGCGGGTTGATAACGTGTTGTAGGCATAATTTACTGAACAATCATAGAGGCCAAAGAGAGGGGGTGCGGCACATAGAGAGAAGATAGAGATTTTGTTAGATTAGATGTTAAGCTAGCCGCTGACGGGGTTCGAATCCTTTTATTAAATTGATTCAGTGAATTTATACATCACTCGACAAGGACAATAGTTGTGTCGTGTACTAATTAAATATCTTTATATTAAATTAGATTTTGACCTGAATTTATAGATCACTCGGCAAGGACAAAAATCATGTGATGTACTAATTAATCTTTTATATTAAATTTTATTCGTTAATATATAGATCACTCGGCAAGGACAATAATCGTGTGGTGTACTAATTAATCCTTTATATTAAAAGGAAAACTAATGAAAATGGCTTGAAAACTTTGAGTTTTAATGATAAGGACAAAATAAAGGGTAAAGTGAATAATATCATGTTTGACTTTTTAGTGTAAAAATGTGGTTTTTCGTTAAAGTGAACAGTACCGTGAACTTTTCGTTAAAACTCTATATATTAAATTGATTCGTAAATTTATAAATCACTCTGCAAGGATAATAATTGTGTTGTGGACTAATTAAATCTCTTTATATTAAATCAGATTTTGGCCAAAATTTATAGTACTAAAATGCTATCTTTTATATTAAATTGTAATCATATATTTTAAATTGACTCGTGAATTAATAGACTCTTGTAAATATGCAGTACAAACTAGCCTCACAATATGGCATTGCTAAATTAGTCCTTAGTACTACGGTCTAGTGGTATTTCTCTTCACTTATAAGTGAGAGGTTTTAGATTCGATTTTCACCAAAGGCGAAGTTGAACACATTATTATGGCAAGCCCATTGTAAGATTTAGCCTACTCTCTTACCTTCTTAGTATATATATTATCGTTTGTTAAAAAAAAATGTAGTATAAAAAATACTATCCTTTATATTAAATTTGACTCATAATTATAAATCACTCGGCAAGAACAATAATCGTGTTGTGTACAAATTAAATTTCTTTTTATTAAATCATATTTTGAATCAAATTTGCAATACTAAAATGCTATCTTTGATATAAAATTGGAATCATGTATTTTATTTTTAATCAATTTGGAACCATTTAGAAAATAAGTAAATAAAATACTTAGGACACATCTTAGAAAACTTAGGGATATTTTGTAATTTTCGACATATGAAAAAAGAAAAATAAAAAAGGAACGTACAGACAGAGAATCACCTAAATCATATTTTGGCCCGAATTTATAGTTCACTCGGCGGCAAGGACAGCAATCCTTTTCTTAGATCACAAAAAACAAAAAAACAAAAAACAAAAAAATTCACTTTTCAAAGTCACGTAAATATCAAACACGAATTTCTCACCTTCACTACTTCTTCAGCCTACGCAAAAATCTCTGACCTCTCTTTGTACTTACTTCACAAGATTCCTTTGATAAACAACGCTTATCTGAAACCCCGATAGACATCGATACCTATCTGTAAACGACTGATAAAACTTTCTGGGTTTTTCGATTTCCAGAAAAAAGCTCTGTGGGTTCTTTAATTGGCATAAAAAGCTGTGGTGGGTTTTCGATTTTTGACCTATTAAAGAAATAAGCTCTGATTTTTTATGTGATCGTGTAAAGATTGAAGCTTTTTCAGTGTGAATCCATGGGAACGAGAAGCTAGCTGAAATGGGTTCGTTGGAAAGTGGGGTCCCATTGAAGAGGGACCCACTTATGCGGTCTTCATCGAACGGCAGAAGCCCATTTTTGCTGAGACCCAGATCGAAGTTTTCAAGGTTTCTGCTCCTGAAGAGGCTGGATTACCTCCAATGGATTTGCACTGTGGCTGTGTTTCTGTTCTTTGTGGTGCTGTTCCAAATGTACTTGCCTGGTTCGGTGGTTGAAGACGAAAAGTCAGGGGATTTGATGAAGAATGTGGGATTGAGGTCGGAGAATTTGAGGTTCTTGAAGGAGTTGGGGTTGTTGGATTTTGGGGAAGACATTAGATTTGAGCCTTCAAAGCTTTTGGAGAAATTTCAGAAGGAAGCTAGAGAGGCTAGTCTCTCTCTTGCTTTCAACTGGACACGGCAGCAACGTTTTGGGTACAGAAAACCTCAGCTTGCACTCGTAAGTATTCGATTTTTTCGACAACTTTCAATGATTTCCAGATGTTGTGTTTCGTTTTGGATTAGTGTTTTGAGTTTGGCTTCTTGTACTTGGAATGTATTGCATGCTGGGATGTGTTGACATATTGGATTTCATATGACGTTGTGCTTGCTTACTCTGTTTCTTTACTGATTTGTTTTCGTTTGTTGGCCTTCTGCTTTCGTTCTTTTACCTGAAGGTTTTTGCCGATCTGTCGGTTGATTCACAACAGTTGCTGATGGTGAGTGTTGCAGCTGCATTGCAGGAGATTGGATACGCACTTTCGGTAATTTGACATGGATGCTTTTTGAAAGATTTAACTCCGAATTTAGTTTGTCACCAGGGACATGCATGTCTCATGGATTACGAGTAGTCTTTGCACTATAAGTATCTACAATAAATTCTGTGTTTATTGAAGATTATATGGCAGTTTAATGCTTTTGTATGTGATGGTTTTTTGTGTCATGTTGTTTATACTGCCGCAGGTTTATTCAATTGAAGATGGTCCTGTGCATGACATTTGGAGAGGTCTAGGAGTTCCGGTCACCATTATCCAAACCAGTGACGAGCCAGAGCTTAATGTAGACTGGCTAAAGTATGTCTTCATGCTTAATGTAGAGTGACATATTGTGGAGTTATTACAATTTCGTTTCAATGCAACAATGTAGAATATCTTCTCACTTCGACTAGCACTTATGTTTTGTTTGTTTGACCTCATTTGGAGCATTAGAGAAATATGAGCATGAGTTCTTTACATGAGCCTTTCATGTTCGTATAATACTCATATTTTTCTTTTCTTATCGTTTGTATGCAACATCCTTAATCCTATTTACTTCTGAAGCTGAGTTAGTATTAGTATTTATATGCTACATTGGGACCAAAGCCCATGCTCAGAGCATCTCCAGCGGTGCTAGCTAAATGAAGCTTTTTAGCTACTTTAGCAGAAAATGTAGCAAAACTAAGAAAAAATGAAGTCCAACAGGCTAGCTATCTTGGCAGAAAATTTAGTTTTTTGAATAGTTGCTCGCTAGATGTCGCGAGGAGGAGAGAGAAATTCAAGGCTAGCTAAACTTATTTTAAATTTTTAATGTTGTTTCATTGTACGCTCGCACACCAGCAATTTTCTGCGCAACGACGAGAAGTGTATGAAACTCAAGAAGACTACACGAATATTCAGTCGTCGACGTCATGGATGGTGGAGGACGATGGTTTTGGTACAATCAGATCTGGAAATGGATTTGGTAGCCGTAAGATTTGGAAATTAAGAAAAGATAGATACAAAAGGATAATTAATGTTTGGATATAGATCCTTTTGAAGCGAAATCAATTGAAAGTGGGAGAAGGGAAAGGAAATGAGATAGGGAGGAGAAGTTGAGGATGGACCAGAGAGAGTTTGACCAAAGAAGATGGTTCGCTGCTTCTAGACTTCTACCGGGTCTTCCATATCTGGATATTTGTCTATTAAAATGATTTTTAATTTTTATGAAATAACACTTAAATATTCAACGCTAAAATACTATTGGGCTTGACTGACTAGCTAAATTAGCGTTGGAGTGAATGACTAGCTAAAATAGGGGAAAAAAAGAAGCTAGCACCATTGGAGATGCTCTCACACCATGATTCTATTTTGTTTGAATGAATTACTAGTTTCCTGTTGTGAGGATATGTAACATCAGTTTAATTTCCTGGGAAATTATGTTACTTGTGACTGGATGTTACATCCACTTTGGTTGATTTTGTTTACTTATTGTTTAATAAGCCAACGTTACTGGCCATGGTTCAGTTAATGGGATCTAGTGATGGTTGAATCTGATCAAAACATATGTATCTTGCAGTTATAACGGCATACTTGTGAACTCTCTTGAAGCAAAGGGCATCTTTTCTTGGTAAGATATATCATTTAGTTACTTTAAAATTTATGATTGACTTCCTAATTATCAACGTCACTTGAACATGTTGCTTTCTTTTGAGACTGCCATTTGCTTTTGTGTGTACTTAAATGTAGTTGTTGCTTTGGTGTTCTTCCCTTCAGAAACTTCTCTATCAAACAACGTGAATGATTTTACTTGTCACAGTTTTTTGCAGGAGCCTTTCAAGTCTTTACCTATAATATGGACTATACATGAACAAGCACTTGCTGCTCGATCAAGAAAGTACTCTTCAAATAGGCAGACTGAACTTTTAAATGATTGGAAAAGACTCTTCAACCGATCTACAGTTGTTGTCTTCCCAAATCATTTTTTGCCGGTAAGATTTATCTGACCAGTGTGATTTTATAACACTTGTTATATTGTTGATTATCATTCTATCACAAGATCATACACATGAAAAGGTTGTGTCTAGACTCCTCCATGGTTCTTCTAGGACAACTGAGTGGTCATTGCTCGCCCTTATGGCCATTTTTTTGGGCTCAACCCATAGGCTATAATTTACCAGAACTTTATAGCACCGGTTAACTTGTTGCATTTCATTCTATCACGATGTCATACGCATTAAATGAGTGATTTACTGCGTTCATTTGGTCTCCTTCATGGTCCTCTATGGTCCTCCGTTTGGTAGTTGCTTGCCATTATATTGCCATAGTTTGGACTTGAACTGCCAAGGCAATAGCTCTTCAAATTACTGTAGGGGAGAAGGAAAAGGAGGAATCACATTCCACACCCTCAAGGTTTTGAAATATTACAAATCATCTACCAAAGACTGCTGTTAACAGACTTGTACTAAAAAGGGGTGGAGTGTATTCCTCCTAGACTTGGGATATGTCTTATCATTTTGCATAATATCAAGGGAAGTGAAGAATTTACTAAAATAAGTGAAGCTGGACTCCATATAACATTCACTATATTGAGGTCAGATGTCTTATCAGTAAGGGAATCAGTACCATTAAACAAGCACTGAACGTTGAGTGGTAACCATCATCCAATAAAACCAATCATTTAAAAATAGTAGATGTGATAGTGTTAGACAATTATGACTCTGACTTAAAACCCATGCTATCATTGGTTTTAAAATTGTCCTAATTTCCAGAAGTTTGACTGGTTGCTTTACTCACACAGATGATTTACTCGGTATTTGATGCTGGAAACTTTTTTGTTATTCCGGGTTCTCCTGCTGAAGCATGCAAGGAAGATTCTTTATTGGCTTCAGACAAAAATAATCTGCGTACCAAGATGGGTTTTGAGTCTGAAGACGTTGTAGTTACAATTGTGGGAAGCCAATTTTTGTATAGGGGCTTGTGGCTGGAGCATTCCATTGTTCTACAAGCTGTATTACCGCTTCTGGAGGATTCCTCATGGGTTAACAATTCTTATTCTCATCTCAAAATCATTGTTTTGAGTGGAGACTCAACAAGTAACTATAGTTCGGTTGTTGAGGTGTGTAACTGAACTCTGCTTCAAATTGTGTGGGGATGGATATATTTCTTTATAGTAAGCTTGACGATATGTTATGTATGCTTCTTATTGGTTGATGCGGTCTTAGGCCATTGCCCACAATTTGAAGTACCCGAGTGGCATTGTGAAGCATGTAGCTGTTGATATGGATGCAGACAGCGTTCTAAATATATCTGATGTTGTGATATATGGATCCTTCCTTGAAGAGCAATCATTTCCAGACATTTTAATCAAAGCCATGTGCCTTGAGAAACCAATAGTTGCCCCAGATCTCTCCATGATCAGGAAATATGTATGTTTCTTAATACTTTTTTTCTCGACTCTACAGACTCGTAGGTCTTGAAAATGATCAAAGTTTATATCTTAATGAAAAAATTACAATGGAAGACTTGGTGCAAAACCGAGCGCAGTGGCATTCTAGGATTCATACAGCCAACCCCACTTAGTGGGATAAGGCTTGGCTGTTGTTGTTTTAGTCATAACCTTGAGTTTAAGTTCAACTGAAACTTAAATCAGGAACAAGTGCTTGGGATGGTGTTCAACACAGATCCTTTTCACTGTTAATATTTCTATGCTCGTCATACATTAATCTGTATTTATCTTTTTTCCACTCAACTAGGTCAACATCCTCTTGATTTTTTTTCTTTTTCTTGGACACATTGTCCCCTTCGACATGGTGTTCTTAAAGTCTCAGAAATTTGTCCCCTATCTGGCATACAAAACTAAACAAGGGCAAAAGTCCCGTTATATCGTTAAAGTCTCTCCTTTGAGTGAGCATTCTTTCAACCAATGGACTCGGACCTTGAGGAAAGGTCTTGTTAGATTGTATGTAGTTTTAACATTAGAATCCACTATGTCATATATCTTAGTGTTAAGTGGCTAAGCTTATCTTGAACTGTAGAATTAGGGCATGTAGAACATTAGAATCCACTATGTCGTATATTTTAGTGTTAAGTGGCTAAGCTTATCTGGAACTGTAGAATTAGGGCATGTAGAATCTAATGACGGATTTACTGAAATGTGGGGCATAAAACGTGTTGCCATATAATGATTCCTTCTTGTTGAATTTTGGATTGTTAATTGTTGCAAAATTTTGTTTTGGAAGAGGACTACTAACTGTATTGGCATTAACAATCAGGTTGATGATACAGTGAATGGCTACCTTTTCCCAAAGGAAAATATCAGGGTCCTTTCGCAAATCCTGGTGCAAGTTATTTCAAAAGGAAGGTTATCACCTCTAGCTCGCAACATTGCCTCAATAGGGAGAGGTACTGGCAAAAACTTGATGGTGTCTGAAACTGTCGAAGGATATGCTTTGCTTCTTGAAAATGTTCTCATTCTCCCATCAGAAGTTGCACCACCCAGAGCTGTTGCAAAAATCCCTCCCAAATTGAAAGAAAAATGGCAATGGTACTTAATTGAAGCAGTATCAAATTCGACATATTCAGATAGAAATTTGAGAAGTCATGCATTTTTGGATGATTTTGAGGAGGATTATAACCGTACTCGAGAGGAGAGGTTGAATGGCACCACTGCAACCAATTATTCATTTATATATAGTATATGGGAGGAAGAAAAATACATTCAGATGGATAGTACCAAGAGAAGAAGAGAGGAAGAAATGGTAAGGGCCGTTGTGTGCAGTAAATTATTTATTTTCCCTTATGTATTGAACCAATTCAAGGGCCTCCTTTATTTTTCTATTGGAGCTTTGTCCAGTTATATATACCCACAACTTAAAATTTTGTGCAGTTAAAGGATAGAAGTGATCAATCCCATGGAACATGGGAGGAAGTGTATCGAAATGCCAAAAGGACTGATCGCTCCAGGAATGATTTGCATGAAAGGGATGAAGGGGAGCTTGAAAGGACAGGCCAATCGTTGTGTATATATGAACCTTACACTGGGGAGGGAACCTGGCCCTTCTTACACATTACATCTCTTTATCGTGGACTTGGGCTGGTAAGTTCTCCAATTTGTTGTGTCTTCTTGTATTCATTTTATAGACTTAGTTGAACATTATATGCATGCATCCATACAATTGTTCTGCCCGAAACACATTGATTTGAAAAACTACACAATTTGTGTTGCCACTTTTTTTTCAGTTTTTTCGCTGTCAATTTAGTAGGGATTCTTGTAGTTTTTCCTCTGACTGTTGCATAAACTAAATTCTTGTAGTCCACTAAAGGTCGAAGACCTAGGGCTGATGATGTTGATGCACCTTCTCGTCTTCCACTTCTTAATAACCCTTATTATCGAGATGTACTCGGTGAATATGGAGCATTCTTTGCCATTGCAAACCGAATTGACCGTATACATAAGAATGCATGGATAGGGTTTCAGTCATGGAGAATAACAGCAAGGAAGGTATTGGATTTCTCTCTCTCTCTCTCTCTCTCTCATGTTTATGTATTGATTTTGCCTTACATTTGTACAAATGATTTCAACAAACTTCCGAGTACCTGAAAAAACCCATATCTGCATCTTTGTCTTAACCTGTTGATCTTGTTGGAAGTTGCATAGTGGACCATATCAGTTTATATTCGTGGCATGTTGGAAGGCCTCGTTGGGCCTGTCAACAAACCTTGGAACCAGTAAAAGCTCTAGCTTTCATATTCCTTTTTGTTTTTTGCCTTTTCAGGGTAGAAGAGGTATCACATGATAACAGTGTCTTAGCCATCTAGCAAGATTTGAAACATGTTTTCTTAAAGATAGTGCCATTCACACACCTATTTTTTCTTCCCACACACCCTTGTTAGTTTTTGTCCATTGATCTTCTTCAATTCCTTCAATCCGACGGCCGGAAATTGAGAGGAGTGTGTGAGAGGTAAAAATGGCTTTCTTAATCTCATTCTGTTTTTTAAGGAATAAAAGTGTTGCATACTTCATCTTGTCATGCAAATGCTAAATGTTGTTACTTTCACTTACAAATGTTGCATGAGTCCTGTCACTTTAAAATAAAATCCACAAAGAAGAAAGTGACGACCCACAAAGAAGAAAGTGACGACAAAGAAGTTGTATGATAAACGTTCGGGATCTTCTGATAACTCAAATTAAGCAGCATGTGCCTAGGATATCCATTTTTGGGGTATTCTTGGAGATCTGTCTCTAAATGAAAAATGACTAAACAAAGCAATGAATTCCTTTCATCTTTCTGCGTTTTCTTTGTTTATATAGGATCCTTTGTATCTAACATAGGGAATGGGATTTGGGACAGGTTTCTTTATCTGGAATAGCTGAAAATGCATTGTTAGAAGCTATTCAAACACGAAGGCATGGAGACGCACTCTACTTTTGGGCGCGCATGGATAATGATCCACGAAATCCTCTGAAACAAGATTTTTGGTCATTCTGTGATAGTATAAATGCTGGAAATTGCAAGTAAGACTGGTGATGCTTTAGTTGATTCTTGTCAGAACCTTCCCTTTCTCTCTCTCAAATGTGAGTTAGAGGATCTTTTGACCTCATTTTTTCCACATGGTAATTGAAGGTTTGCTTTTTCGGAGGCTCTTAAAAGGATGTATGGCGTAAAGTACGATTTGGAATTTATACCACGCATGCCAGTGGATGGGGACACATGGTCTGTCATGCATAGCTGGGCTTTGCCAACGAAGTCCTTCCTAGAGTTTGTAATGTTTTCTAGGTAAGAAATATTGCACTTTGTGTATGTACATAAATGCTCTACCATACAATCTACCTGTGAAAGCTATTCTTTACATGTTAACATGAACTGTGGGTGTGCAGAATGTTTGTGGATGCAATGGATGCACAAATGTATGATGAACACCATTCAAGTGGCCGCTGTTACTTGAGTTTGTCAAAAGTAATTTGCTTCCGCTTTTATCATTTTTCTTCGACTGATAAAATTTTTGCCTGGGGTTATTGTACTCACGTGTGCATCTGCAAATTGTAGGACAAACGTTGCTATTCACGGCTTCTTGAGTTACTCATAAATGTTTGGGCATACCACAGTGCGAGGCGGATGGTATATGTGCACCATGAGACTGGTGTGATGCAGGAACAGCATAGGTTTAAGAGCAGGAAAGGTCATATGTGCATCAAATGGTTCTCATACTCCACCCTAAAGAGCATGGACGAGGACTTGGCTGAGGAATCAGATCTTGAGCACCCCACAAGGCGATGGTTGTGGCCATTAACAGGCGAGGTCTTCTGGCAAGGTATGTATGAAAAAGAGAGACATTTACGGCATAAGCAGAAAGCAAAGAGGAAGCAGAAAAGTAAGGAAAAAATAGAAAGAATAAAAAGGCGGACTCACCAGAAAGCAATAGGGAAGTATGTAAAGCCCCCACCAGAAGCCATAGATAGTTCGAACATAACAATGGTTGCGAGGATTTAATAGTCGAATTTGATTTTTACGGATTAGGAAGTTTGAATGTAGTTGATCAATTTGATTATTCTTTTTTTCCTTTCCCTCTAATTTTAATTTTTGTGAGGAAGGGTGTGCACATAGTTGTAATCTGTATGTTGTGAGGTTTTGTATGTAGAAAAAAGTTGCACCCTTTCTTCTGGTCATTACTTGTTAGTGTCGACAAGTGGCAGTAAATGTATAATAGTTTGTACTCGCACTTCTTACCCTAATCCCGTTGTTTTCGTTCCTGGTACATTTTTAACAAGAACAGTAAATACGATTATTGTGAAGTCGAACTTTTTATTATTTCTGATGCAAATTTCAGTACTGGTGAATGTTACCTCAAATTTTCGACACCAAGACATTTCAAGCACATGTTTTGTTATGTTCTTGTTTTACCCCCCCCCCCCCCCCCCACACACAATGTCTTACTTATGTCTCACACACTGCATTTGTAATTTTGTGCGCTTGCGATTATTTTATTGTTTCAACACAGCAAAAGCAACAAGCTGGTAACAAAAGCAACGAGTATATAAAATGACAAAACTAAACCACCACGGGGTGGTACAGTGGTTGAAGATGAATTATGGGGTCGTATTTCCCATGGCATGTCCTGGGTTTGATTTCTGGCATTGATTAATCGCACAATGGTGGCCAGGGGTGGCTGAAATGCCTCGGTCTCGGAAGGGGGCTGCTGTGGCGAAGTCACTAATTCGTCCCCTTTTAAGAAAAAAATACAAAAACTAAAATGGACAAAAGTCACTCAATAGAACTTAGGGCCATTTTGGGATTGCTGTGCTTTAAAAAAAAAACTGCTTCAGCTATGCTTTAAGAATAATCAACTGTAAAATAAAGCAGATGAGCGTTTGGTAAACTGTATTTTTAAAGTGTTGTGAGTAAGAAAAGCAGTGTAAAAGCGTTTGGTAAATTTTAATGTAAAAGTAATATAATTGTATACAATGACAAAATGGACATAGTAGTAGGAGTGGGGAGACAATGGTGGTAATGGTAGTGGTGGTGGTGGTGGTTGCGATGGTGGTGGTGGTGGTTGCGATGGTGGTGATGATAATAGTAATGGTGAAGGTATGGTGGTGGTGTTAATAGTGGGATGTGGTGGTTGGGTTGTAGAGGTAACAATGGTGCTAGGGGCTCTGGTAATGCTAGTAGCGGCAATTGTGGTTGTGGTGTAGAGGTAAAAATGGTGCTAGGGCCGGTGGTAATACCGGTGGTGGCAGTTGTGGTTGTGGCGGCAGTGGTGGCGGTTGTGGTTATAGTGGAGGTATGGTTGTGGTGCTAATAGTGGGATGTGGTGGTTGGGATGTAGAGATAACAATGGTGCTAGGGGTAGTGGTAGTGCTAGAGGTGGCAATGGTGGTAGTTATGGTGGTGGTGGCGGTAGTGGCAATGATGATGGTGACAATGGCAGAAGTGGCAGTTATGGTTGTTGCAGCAGTGGTGGCGGTTGCAGTTATGATTGTGGTGGTGGCAACAATAGTGGTGGTAATGGCGTTGATAGTGTAATGTTAGTTTTTGTAGTGGAAGGTCGTAACAGTCACTTATTCTCTAAGGAATAAAATGTGTGTGGAAATCAAATAATGTCATTTTAAAAATATTAATGAAGGTATTACAACAATTGAAATATGTATTACAGGCTTAACTCTGCTTTTTATTAAAGCAGCTTTTAAAAGCAACATACAGGCTTCTTAACTTTAAAGTGAAGCAGTTTTTGGTGAAAAAAAAAAAAAGCAATACCAAACGGGGCCTTACTCATATCACCAAAAATTGAGCGCTCACAAAATTCAAAACAACCCAACCATATGCTTGTGATTTAATTGTTGATGTTGTCATGAAAATAACACGAGATGTAACTATTTTACTTATAATTAATTGATCTTTAAATGAAGGGAGGTGCTTTTTTAACTTTTTTTAGCTTCTCACATACTGACACACCCCGTCCCGAAGAAGGGCATGATGGCCATCACGTGAGAGTGACGTAACCATTTACACAGTTCGGAAGCTTTAAAAAATACAATTACTAAGATGAAACACCCGAGGGTGAGTCCTACATTTGTGAATTCTGTCAGAACACCGTTGGATTCCTCGTGGCCACCAAAGCTCTGCTATCTAGAACCTGGAGGGGCGCAAAACAAAATTGAGTGGGTCAGTAAAACAAAGCTTTTCGAAAACCTTTCATTTAAAACATTTCTAACCCCTCGCTGTAAAACCTGTATACTTTCCCAGAAAATAGCATAATAGCATATAACTTTTCATTTATCTCAAATCATCAATCTTTCAAAAACCAGAAGGTATGCCATGCTATAAATGTCAAAACAGAATGAATGATGCATCAATGTAATAAGTGACATAATGAATTAACCGGAGACCCTGCAGTTGGTCTTGTACGGTTAATTCTATAGCTCAACATCCAATCCAACCGGAGTCACCTCGGTGACCTGTACGGTACTACACTGCATATAAGTCGGAACTACCTAAAGTAGTCTGTACGACATGAATGGTGTAATAATACGCTCTAGTGCTTCTCTCATCAATCATCTGTGCACATAATCTAAAATCACCTACTAGTCGGAACCCTCTCATGGTCTGTACAACATGTCGGAACCCTCTCATGGTCTGTACGACATGCACCTACTTGGATCCAAGGTGAGCGTGTTGTGCGAGGTGAATAATATAAGCACTAACACCAAGATTGCAGGTTATGAGCTATCAACATAATATACATCATCAATGATTCACATGAATAACATAAAACTCACCCGATACTCACCTGTGCGTCCACAGAACCAATTCACATATATATATATATGCATCAATTATCAATTCATATAACTCATATCATGCATATCATGCATGCATGGCATTTTAGAAACATACTTTCATTAAAACTCAATTTCTGGGAAATTCAATAGCATATAGGTATAAACAGAAATACTGCCCACTCACCTGGATTTCGCCCTACAACTCCCTAGCACAATACATCAAGGCGTCATGACGATCAGCGCCTAGAACAATAATCAAATCTAACCTCAGAAATCATATCGATAGAATATATAACTTATATAAAACACGCCACTACGCAGTTCGATCCAGAAGATATGCAACTCAGATTTCCAATCCATAACTTCCAGAGGTCCACAATAAATCTCTAGAACAACATCCTAAAATTTCCTTACCATCCAACGGTCGGATCTCCGTCAATTTCCAAAACCAAGTGACGGTTAACATTCTATTTTATGAACTTACAACTCCAATTCCGGAAGATCCGTAAATCGGATTCCCAATCCGTAAGTTCCTATAATCCTCAAATATTACGTATTACAACGTATCAAATTTTGGTGACGATCCAACGGTCGGATCGTCAATTCACATTTTCACCTAACCACGAATCATAACCAACTTAGGTTCAATTACTCAATTTACGTCCATCAATTATCAAAACTGAACCTAGAACCTTAAACACAAGCTAAAAATGACATTGGCGGGCCACTGGCCACGCGCCGCCGCACGGGCCGCCGCGGGTGGCGGTTGGCCGCCCCGGCTCGCCCGAAAATCCAACTATTTCCAAAAATTCTCAAAAAATACATAATTGAAGATCTCAATGAGTAGAGAAAACTTTATACCTGTGGCCAAGGACAATTTGGCCTGGAAGAGCTCCAATTTCACCAAAACCGTGAAGAACCCTAGAATTGGGTGTTTTCAATTCGACCTTCAAATCAATTCCGCCGTCCCAACCAATGCTTGGGCTTTGTTCCAGGTCCTAGGGGAATGCTAATGGTGTTAGTAATTGAAAGAAAACATTTCAAGATTTGAAGAATTTGAACAAAAAGTCGCGGCACCCACGGGTGCGTTTTTCACCAAATCACCATCAAATTTCATGATTTTTGGGGTGAAACATGAAGAGGGAAGGCCTAGGTGTTGATTGGGAGTGGTACCTTGATCCAATTCGTGAGAAATCCGGTGAAAATCGTCGGAAAAATGGAGGTGGGTGCGCGAGTAAACGGGTTGGGGGAAAACCCGTTTCCTTCATTCTCTCCTCCGCTTCTCGCCCTCTCTCCTTTCCTCCTTTCTTCTCGCTCTGATTGGTCCTCCACTTTCTCTTCTTTCTGGTTGGCCCAACTCTTCCCTCTCTCCTGTTCCGATTGGGCAGCTTTGCCCAATCCTCCATCTTTTTCTTCTTCCTCTCACGTACACACACACACAAAACCTTCTTTCATCTTTTTATTTTTATTTTCTTTCTCTTACATCCAAGCCATCCATTTCATTCTTCATTAAATCTGGGCCCTCCATTTTCATAAAAGAAATTCTGGATTTTACTAAAATTATAATTCCTTAAAATCCCAAATTTCAAACGTTAATAACTTTTTCGATATAACTCCAAATCACGAACCGTCAGCGCCCACACGTCCGTAGCGACGAGTACTATGAGGATATGTCAAGAAAACAAATCTTATAAGGCACGACACAACGATTAACCTCGAATAATGTGCGTGCCTCAAAGGGCATTTTTGTAAAATCCCTTATTAAAACTTTAAAACTCTTAAAATCAGGGACGGGCTGTTACAATCTACCCACCTTAAAAAAATTTCGTCCTCGAAATTTACACAATCCTTACAATCCATCAATATCCATAAAACAACCTGAAACACATCTCTCCCGTTCGATCTTTCGTCTCCGAAGTAGTTTCTTCTGCTGAATGATTTCCCCCATAAAACTTTTACCAAGTACACTGTTTTATTTCTCAGGACTTCCTCTTTCTATTCCAAAATAATCATGGGTTCCTCATTATAAGTCAAATCCGGATTAATCTCCAAGGCTGCACCAGATCATACGCGACGAATCTGCTACTTTGTAACGAAGCATCAAAACATGAACTACACTATACACTTTATCCAATCCCGAAGGTACTCAAACTTGAAAGTATTTCACTGATTCCTTCAATAGTCAAAGATGGCCTGATGTACTTAGGATTTAACGTGTCTTCCATTTCGACCTGAACCACACCTTTCTAAGGTGATAATTTCAAAAACATCCAATCTCCTGCATTACGCGTCCGGTCAGTGGCATGTTTGTCTGCTAAGCTCTTCAGCCGATCCTGGCTCACTTCCAGGTTAGACTTAATTACTTTAATATTCCGAGTAGTCTCCTCCACTAATTCAGGGCCTTGAATACCATCCATCCACAATTCTAACAATTTCGAAACATAAGACACAGCTTTCCACGGCCTTATGGCGTTGCTCTAGGCAACAAACTGAAAGGACCAACATACCTAAGAAGTTCAACAGATCCATAAGCCCAAATCTCTTTTCCGTAAGACAGATAAATAACTGTTGCACTTCTGGAAAGGTTATTGCTCTTTCATTGAAGAATACTGCGCTGATTTAGTAAGCCAATCAATTATCACCTCAATTTCATCATAACCATCTCGTGAACGAGGAAACTTGTACACAAAATCCATAAATATTTTCCCATTTCCACTGCGGAACGGAAAGTGGCTGCATCAATCCAAAAAGACTTCTTTCTTTCTGCTTTGACTTGCTGACGACTGATACACCTATTCACAAATTCAACAATTTCCCTTTTTATATCTGGCCAATAAAAATGGTCGAATGGTATGATACATTTTAGTACCTCCAGGATGCATTGCATAATCTGAACAGTATGCTTCGTCCAAAATTTACTTTCTTTAATTCCATATCAATAAGTACATACATCATGTTCTCTTGCATAAGCATGCCATCTAATTCTCTAACCCTGAGGTCTTTCTTTTTCTCGTCGTTCCTTGCCTCAATTAATTCTTGGGTCTCTTCATCTTCCATCTGAGTCTCAAGCACACGACCCAATAAAATTTGGCCTAACTTGAAAATTAACAAGTAAGGCTTCTTCTTTATCTTCCTTTCCTAACTTCACTCCAGTGAACCGTAAATCATCAAGAAGAAGACCATAACAATCATAACTAGAATGAAGTCTAGCTGAAGTCTTCCTACTAAGTGCATCAGCTACCATGGTTGTACGATCAGAATGATACTCAATCATGCGATCCTAATCTTTTAGCAACTCAATCCACCTTCGTTGATGAAGTTTAAGATCTCTCTGTGTAAACAAATACTGGAGACTCTTATGATCGTAAAATCTTGCACTTTTCTCCCCATAAAGACAATGTCTCCAAATCTTCAAAGCAAGGATGATAGCTGCTAATTCCAAATCATAAGTAGGGTAATTTATCTCATGAGGTTTCAATTGTCGTGAAGTGTAGTAATCACCCTACCATGTTGCATCAACACACATCCTAAACCATTCAAGGATGCATCATTGTAAACCTAGTAATTACCGTTATCATCTGGGAGTGCTAAAGTAGGTGTATGAGTGAGATAATACTTCAGTTGCTGAAACTTTGTTCACAATTTTCATCCACTCAAACCTAACCTCTTTTCTAGTCGATCCCGTCAATGGCAAATCAATGACTGAAAAAATCCTTTACCAACGTTTATAGTAGCCTGCTAGACCAAGAAAACTCAGTACCTCAGTGACGGTTCGAGGTTGTTCCCAATTCTCCCCAGTTGTCACTCATTGAGGGTCTACTTGAATACCTTGTGTAAATATCACAAGTCCAAAAAATGCCACTTGATTCGTCCAAAATTGACATTTGCTAAACTTAGCATACAACCGATGTTCCCTCAAACATTTTAACACCAACTCAAAATGACTAGTATGCTTTACTTTCACTTAAAAGTATACCAGACCTCAACTCTTTCCTTGAAAACACATAGGCACCTCTAAGCTGATCAACAATCATCAGTGCGCGGCAATGGATAACGATTCTTACTCGTTACCCGATTCAATTACCTAATATCCATACATATTCTTAAGGTCCCGTCTTTCTTCTTTACAACAAAAACTGAGGTTTTCCAAGGTAACGTACTAGGTTGACTGAAACCTTTATCAATCAATTCCTGTGACTGAATTTTCAATTCCTTTAACTCTATAGGAACCAATCTATAACATAAAATTTGTACTTGGAGACAATTCAATAGTGAACACCACATCTCTGTCTGGCGGCAATCCATGTAAATCATTCCGGAAACACATTAGGAAAATGTCTACCACTCGTACGTCCTCCACATTACTAGGACTACGATCCTGCAACACCACATGAGCTAGGTATCCTTGGCAACCTTTTGATAACAATCTCTTTGTTCTCACAACAGAAATAACGGCATGCCTCACTCCACTTTGCTCAATCACAAAAGTAACCTCTGATAATCCAAGACAATGGAAAGTAACTGATTTCCCGTAGCAATCCATATTGGCACGATTATAATGCAACCAACCTGTGCCTAAAATCACATCAAAATCCACAATGTCTGACGAGATAAGATTCGCTGGCATAACTACTTCTTCCATATCACTGGACACCCTGAATAATCATAACCAACATAGAATGACCTACCTGTTTACTTGCTTAACGAATCCAACAAATAAGTTATGGATATTACGGTCTGCAGCCCGCAATAACGATAACTCACTGTCGTCTCGATAAGTAAGCAACAATTCTTAAGGGTGCAATATTATCATCTTGCTCTTCATTAGAAATACATAAACACTCCTCGATCGTGCTCATTCACTACTTTCTTTGGCAACATCGACAATAACATCAAATTTCTACATCACAATCAATTAAAACTCTAGCAAAGTAACCAAGAATGTTTAACGTGCCCATGATCAAGCCCGAAAGATTCTGAGTATCTTGTAGCTCTATGTCTCATTTGTCCACATGTAAAGCATCCTATGTTTTCTCGCCTATACTCTCCAAAGTGTATGCTATTGTACTTACGGCACAACGGTACATTTCCTCTACCAGAGACACCTCGCCTCTGTAATCTAGGATCTCCAGTAAATCTACCACCTCGCATCTGATCAATGATACTAAAATCTCAGTTGGCAGAACTAGAATTAACTCCACTTCTTTTGAAGCTCTAAGTCTTGCGAGGTTCTTGAGACACATGACCTTTACCTTGGTCATCTTTCATTTGATTCTCATTCTTTTCCTTGTCTCAAATTGTAACTCTTGTTTCTTACCGTCCATATATGCCGGAGGAATAAACCTTTGCTTAAGCAACTATTTAAACAATTCTCATTCAGCTGTTTCCTCCAGTGACATCGTATAAGACTCCTATCTCCACCAGGATGCAGATTCAACACTCAGAAACTAGGTAGTCATCTCGACCCACCTGTCGGGACGAAGATTCCCTTGACTTTGCATAATCCGAAACGTCTTTTCCCAAATGATTAAGCCATCGATCTGCTCCCTTAGGTTCTTCATTTCCCTAAAGTGATTCAAATTTAACTTATAACCAGTCTCAAAAGGTTCATTTAGATAATAGACTGAATCACAATGGCAATAATTTCCCCCCAAACTACTATATCAAGGAAATTATGCTCATCCGAACTACGTGGCTCGCTACGAGGCGGTATAGTTCTGACAGAAGACACTAGGAAATTCTCAAGATGTCCAGAATTGCAACTTAGGCTCTGGTACCAACTGACACACCCCGTCCCGAAGGAGGGCATGTTGGCCGTCACGTGAGAGTGACGTAACCATTTACACAGTTCGGAAGCTTTAAAAAATACAATTACTAAGATGAAACACCCGAGGGTGAGTCCTACATTTGTGAATTCTGTCAGAACACCGTTGGATTCCTCGTGGCCACCAAAGCTCTGCTATCTAGAACCTGGAGGGGCGCAAAACAAAATTGAGTGGGTCAGTAAAACAAAGCTTTTCGAAAACCTTTCATTTAAAACATTTCTAACCCCTCGCTGTAAAACCTGTATACTTTCCCAGAAAATAGCATAATAGCATATAACTTTTCATTTATCTCAAATCATTAATCTTTCAAAAACCAGAAGGTATGCCATGCTATAAATGTCAAAACAGAATGAATGATGCATCAATGTAATAAGTGACATAATGAATTAACCGGAGACCCTGCAGTTGGTCCTGTACGGTTAATTCTATAGCTCAACATCCAATCCAACCGGAGTCACCTCGGTGACCTGTACGGTACGACACTGCATATAAGTCGGAACTACCTAAAGTAGTCTGTACGACATGAATGGTGTAATAATACGCTCTAGTGCTTCTCTCATTAATCATCTGTGCACATAATCTAAAATCACCTACTAGTCGGAACCCTCTCATGGTCTGTACGATATGTCGGAACCCTCTCATGGTCTGTACGACATGCACCTACTTGGATCCAAGGTGTACGTGTTGTGCGAGGTGAATAATATAAGCACTAACACCAAGATTGCAGGTTATGAGCTATCAACATAATATACATCATCAATGATTCACATGAATAACATAAAACTCACCTGATACTCACTTGTGCGTCCACAACACCAATTCATATATATATATATATATATGTGCATCAATTATCAATTCATATAACTCATATCATGCATATCATGCATGCATGGCATTTTAGAAACATACTTTCATTAAAACTCAATTTCTGGGAAATTCAATAGCATATAGGTATAAACAGAAATACTGCCCACTCACCTGGAGTTCGCCCTACAACTCCCTAGCACAATGCATCAAGGCGTCATGACGATCAGCGCCTAGAACAATAATCAAATCCAACCTCAGAAATCATATCGATAGAATATATAACTTATATAAAACACGCCACTACGCAGTTCGATCCAGAAGATATGCAACTCAGATTTCCAATCCATAACTTCCAGAGGTCCACAATAAATCTCTAGAACAACATCCTAAAATTTCCTTACCATCCAACGGTCGGATCTCCGTCAATTTCCAAAACCAAGTGACGGTTAACATTCTATTTTATGAACTTACAACTCCAATTCCGGAAGATCCGTAAATCGGATTCCCAATCCGTAAGTTCCTATAATCCTCAAATATTACGTATTACAACGTTTCAAATTTTGGTGACGATCCAACGGTCGGATCGTCAATTCATATTTTCACCTAACCACGAATCATAACCAACTTAGGTTCAATTACTCAATTTACGTCCATCAATTATCAAAACTGAACCTAGAACCTTTAACACAAGCTAAAAATGACATTGGCGGGCCACTGGCCACGCGCCGCCGCACGGGCCGCCGCGGGTGGCGGTTGGCAGCCCCGACTCGCCCGAAAATCCAACTATTTCCAAAAATTCTCAAAAAATACAGAATTGAAGATCTCAATGAGTAAAGCAAACTTTATACCTGTAGACAAGGCCAATTTGGCCTGGAAGAGCTCCAATTTCACCAAAATCGTGAAGAACCCTAGAATTGAGTGTTTTCAATTCGACCTTCAAATCAATTCCGCCGTCCCAACCAATGCTTGGGCTTTGTTCCAGGTCCTAGGGGAATGATAATGGTGTTAGTAATTGAAAGAAAACATTTCAAGATTTGAAGAATTTGAACAAAAAGTCGCGGCACCCACGGGTGCGTTTTTCACCAAATCACCATCAAATTTCATGATTTTTGGGGTGAAACATGAAGAGGGAAGGCCTAGGTGTTGATTGGGAGTGGTACCTTGATCCAATTCGTGAGAAATCCGGTGAAAATCGTCGGACAAATGGAGGTGGGTGCGCGGGTAAACGGGTTGGGGGAAAACCCGTTTCCTTCCTTCTCTCCTCCGCTTCTCGCCCTCTCTCATTTCCTCCTTTCTTCTCCCTCTGATTTGTCCTCCACTTTCTCTTCTTTCTGGTTGGCCCAACTCTTCCCTCAATCCTCCATCTTCTTCTTCTTCCTCTCACGTACACACACACACAAAACCTTATTTCATCTTTTTATTTTTATTTTCTTTCTCTTACATCCAAGCCATCCATTTCATTCTTCATTAAATCTGGGCCCTCCATTTTCATAAAAGATATTCTGGATTTTACTAAAATTATAATTCCTTAAAATCCCAAATTTCAAACGTTAATAACTTTTTCGATATAACTCCAAATCACGAACCGTCAGCGCCCACACGTCTGTAGCGACGAGTACTACGAGGATATGTCAAGAAAACAAATCTTAGAAGGCACGACACAACGATTAACCTCGAATAATGTGCGTGCCTCAAAGGGCATTTTTGTAAAATCCTTTATTAAAACTTTAAAACTCTTAAAATCAGGGACGGGCTGTTACACATACCCTCCTCTATTTGTAGCCACCAAATTGGATAAATCCAATTGGATGTAAACAAGGCTGTGTAAAAAAGTAAAATAGGTGTATGTTTGTGTTTGTTATTTTCCTAATATAAAAATGCTCCATTTTTTAATAGTTGCCACAATGTCCATATTGTTTCATGCCTAACCCATCTTTTAACCCCATTGCGCTTTTATAGTAAGAAAATAAAAGCATGTCCGAACACAACTAGACCTCACCCGAACATTTGTTAAATTAGGTTGCTCGAGTTGTGGTTGATGTTGTACTCGCCGTCCATGCCTAACCCAACCCAAGCCGAATTCTAGTTAACCTAATCCAACCCAATATAACACACCCAATATTGATCATTGGGTATATGATTGCGATGAAAATATAGGATTGTAGATAATCTGGTAGATGTAAACCTGTTTAAAAATAATAATAAAAAATCATATAATTATATATGGTCATGTTACTGTTCAATTTTACCCTTTACTATTTAAAATTTAAATAATATAAACTAAATATTAATATAATCCTCTTTGTCAACTAATAAAAGAAGGTGAAAAGATTATTTAGTTTTTTATCAAAACAAAAAAGTTAAGGACAGTAATGTAATTTCACAAAATAAAATTTTACAGCTTTTTGTTCAAGCATCACGTACAGATGATTTTAACATCTCTAATTTAAAAATTAAAACAATAAATAAATTAAACCTCATTCCCTCTCTCCTCACTCCCACCCTTATGTTATCTCCAACTCTTTTCCTCTGTCCTTCTATTTTTTTTTTTTTTTAAAATTCACCAAGACATGTACTAGTTATATTTAAGAAAAATACTTAGCATTACAAAGACATATGAGATGTACAACAGGTTGACTCTGTCACTCGTCGATCCCGACATAGAACCAAGATCGACACGTGACGTCACCACATTCCTGTTTATCTATCATGTCTCGCCTCCGAGACAAGACCAAAACACAATCAATGATTTAACCACGCATTCATTTCCTTTTATTTCATGGCTGCATAACCTTAACGTTAGACTACCTACGTACCCTATGAAGGGATCAAGTCATTCATAGTTCACTAATCACTAAACTCAGACATTTATCCCAATGCGTTCTAACAGGAAGGCATATCATTCCTCCATCAATTATTGGGCCTTGACAAGCATGAATTACTAGATTCAGGGCTACATAACAAACCCACATGACAATCAAGATTTCCAATTCATCCATCTTATAAATCATTATGTTTCAACATAATACCGGAATTTATAGCATGCAACATCTCAAAGACAACCAACGAAGCACAATATTATCCTCTAGCCACATTGGTCAATGAATATGATAATAATAATAACAATCATATCCAACAACATTCCACAATCACTCCAATTAATCAATCCCAAGAAGTAAAGACGCACGATATTAACATTTAACTCCTTTAATAAATCAATAAGATCACATATCAATTCACCAAATTTAATAAAGGAATTCTACATAATTCCCTACATGGATTCCAAGTAATAACATGATAATTCCAATTTATAAACACGTCTACTGTGAGCAATTCCTATTCACTCGAGTCTAGGGACTAAACTTATGGAAATGACAAGAGTAGGAATTCTGAACCACTCAACGGAATCCAACTAAAATATGATCGCCTATCGAAATGTACCAAGTACAACTAATCCTCATCACCCCTAGGATGCGTATGGTCCCCCATTGCGGATATACTAAGCAAAACAATAGGCATAATCTAATTGTGCATGCAATGTTCACCCATCGCGGATATACCAAACATGACCATCCATATACCACTGTTACATGGTGCAGTTACACCAACACACAACCTCCTTACCCCTATCTCAACCCCTATGACTTACAACATAATTGCTTGCACTATCAATTTCTCATGATCACTAACTAACATGTCACACAAGCATACAACTTCTACAGAATACTTCTAATAGGATTCTAGGCTTACATTGTCATAATAGTTACCATACATGTCATTCATATTATCAAGAAGATAAATACACATCTATATCACAATAAGGCATCTCATACACGTAAACTGAGGTATGTATTACCTGGGATAGCTCACTAACCGATATAGGCTCACTAAGCCCTACTTAGTCTCTAGTAATACTAATTTTAGTATTCAAGAACGATTAAGAACATTTTGATCAAAATCAAACCTAGTAGATCAATAAGGAAGATCCACCCACCGAGTTTCCAATCCGTAAGTTCCTAAGGTCCTCAAATATTACGTATAATAACATATTAAAGTTTGGTAACGATCTAACGGTCGGATCATCGATTGTTATAATGATTAAGTGGCGGCCTCTAACAAAAATATGTCCAAACAATGAGATTTCATCAATCGGATGTCACATATGGATTTGGGGTATCGAATTTAGCCTAGAAAGACAAAGTTGGCCCACTGGCCACATGCTGCCGCATGCGGAGGTTTCCGATGAACGGAAACCCAATTTTCTGACTAATTTAAAAAATTACCAAATTTTACAAAAATGTAGAGTACATCTAGGGGAATAATTGTCATACCTGGGCCGAAGTCCAATTCGACTGGGAAACACATGAAAACCACCTCGATCTGTCAGGACCCCTAAAAATGGGTGTTCTCGATTCATCGCCAAAACGAGCTCCGACACCTCATCCAATGATTGGGCCTTGCTCCTAGGGTTAAGGGGAATCTATTGGTGGTGGTGATCAATGGTAATTGTTATCGGAATCACCGAAAAAGGGGAAAACTCGCCGTACAAACTGGAACTTTGTGGCTTTGATTTGTAAAATTGGGTTAGGAATTTAGAAATCTAACACCACAAAGATATTGGGCTCGTCGAGAGCTTTCCATAGACACCAAAACCACGTCGAACGAAGGAGATGAAATCGGGTCGGGTGCAGAAACTGGGTTGGCTAGTTCTCTCATCCTCCCTTCCATCATTTCCCCTCCTTTCTTCCCTTCTGATTGGTCACTCTCCCTCATTTTCTTTCCGCAACTCTCTCTTTTCCCCTCTCTGCTGCTACTATCTGGCAACATCTAATTTTTTTTAATTTTTTTTAACAACTAAAAAATCTCTAATTTCTTCGTTTCAACTTTGATTCGCGAACGGTTTTTGCCTACGCGCTCGTAGGATCGAACTCTATCCAATTATACTTAGTGTGACCTCATAAAGTCCATGGATTTTTAATGATTACTGACCAAAATTCAAACTTCGTAATTAATTTAATTAAAAACTAAAATTTAATAAAATTTAATATAAATTCCCGAAAATAATATAAAATCTCGTTAATACAAATACGTAGTTTACAATAGTGAAATTCAGGAACGAGATTTCACATTCTTCCCCCTTATAAAATTTTGTCCTCGAAACTTTCAGTATCAATTCATTATCCAACAATTCAAACAAATAATGCACAAACATGTTCACACTTTAGCTATATCCAGATTTAGCTAACTCAAGTTCAACCACATTGTACCTTAACTCACAAATACAATCATCGTTGTCTTAGCACGACTTCAACACCAATATTTGTACAAGCACAAAGAATGCCACTACTAACAAGAATTCATCAATATACTCATGATTCAATTCACAACCATCAACATTCAAGATTCGACTGTAAAATCAATAACAATACATTCCAACTCCATGACACAATTTCTAACACCCAAAGGTAAATGTACTTGGACCTAATACGTAAGCTCTGATACCACTAAAAGTTGTCACGCCCTGATCCTGATATATGACCAAGATCGACACGTGACGTCACCACATTCCTATTTATCTATCATGTCTCGCTTCCGAGACAAGACCAAAACACAATCAATGATTTAAACACGCATTCATTTTCTTTTATTTCATGGCTGCATCTAACCTTAGCGTTAGACTGCCTACGTACCCTAAGAAGGGATCAAGCCATTCGTAGTTCACCTATCACTAAACTCAGACATTTATCCCATTGTGTTCTAACAGGAATGCATAGCATTCCTCCATCAATTATTGGGCCTTGACAAGCATGAATTACGAGATTCAGGGCTACATAACAAACCCACATGACAATCAAGATTTCCAATTCATCCATCTTATAAATCACTATGTTTCAACATAATACCGCAATTTATAGCATGCAACATCTCAAAGACAACCAATGAAGCACAATATTATTCTCTAGCCACATTGGTCAACGAATCTGATCATAGTAATAACAATCATATCCAACATCATTCCACAATCACTCAAATGAATCAATCCCAAGAAGTAAAGATGCACGATATTAACATTTAACTACGTTAATCAATCAATAAGATCACATATCCATTCACGAAATTTAATAAAGGAATTCTACATAATTCCTTACATGGATTCCAAGTAATAACATGATAATTCGAATTTATAAACACAACGTCTACTGTGAGCAATTCCTATTCACTCGAATCTAGGGTCGGACTAACCTTATGGAAATGAGCAATAGTAGGGATTCCAGACCACTCAATGGAATCCAACTAAAATACGATCGCCTATCGAAATGTACCAAGTACAACTAATCCTCAGCACCTCTAGAATGCATATGGTCCCCCATTGCGGATATAGCAAGCAAAACCATAGGCATAATCTAATCGTGCAGGCAGTGATCACCCATCGCGGATATACTAAGCATGATCACCCCTAAAATACGTATGGTTCCTTGTCGCGGATATACCAAGCAAGACTACATCCTAACTATAAGTAGTGATCACCCATCGCGGATATACCAAGCATGATCACTCCTAAAAAGCGTATGGTCCCTCATCGCGGATAAACCAAGCAGAACCATATGCATAATCTAATAACGTAGGCAGTGATCACCCATTGCGGATATACCAAGCATGATCACCCCTAACAATTCCCTATCACGGATATACCAAGCAAGACTGTATTCTATAACTCTAGGTAGTGATCACCCATTGTGGATATACCAAGCACGATCACTCCTAGAATGCGTATGGTCCCTCATTGTGGATAAACCAAGCAGAACCATAAGCATAGTCTAATCATGCAGGCGGTGATCACCAATCGCAAATATACCAAGCATGATCACCCCTGAAATACGTATGGTCCTCAATCGCGGATATACCAAGCAGGACCATCTATGTACCACTGATACATGGTGCAGTTAGACTAACACACAACCTCCTTACCCCTATCTCAACCCCTATGATTTACAACGTTATCGCCTGCACTATCAATTTCTCATAACCACTAACTAACATGTCACACAAGCATACAAGTTGATAAGCTCATATTTATATATATTTTACATCAAATTCTCTTGTCTTTTGTTAGTTAGTTTCTTGTATTTTTGAGCTATTTACTTTATTTTCGTGTTTTATGTGATTTGGCTAGCAAAGAAATTAATAATAGCTTAAGTGTATATTTTTAGTAATAAAATCGTCAAAACTGCATTGCCCATTATTTTTGGTTAATAAAAATAAGATAGTATTATAAATATATATATATATATATATATATATGATGTTGAGTAAGTGCAGCAAATAAAATAAGAACCAAATGAAAAAGAATTAGAAAGAATAAAGGACAGTGGGGGAGTGACAGAAGAAGGCAAAGAAAAGGTGAGAAAAATAATAAACAGGAAAATGGAACACGGGTGGACCACTAGAAAAATAATGGAGCAAATAAAAGAAAATAAAAACGTGGGGAGAGCACTGAGGTGCACTGACAGAAAAGAAAAAAATATAAAGGCAAGGAAGTCGGTGGGGGGTAGGACTGACGGGGGGTGTACTGAGGATATAAAAATAAATCTTGTGCTAGCAGGTGAAAAGGGGGGGACAGTCAGGAAGCAAAGGCGGAAAAACCGAGAGCACCAAGGGGAGCTGCCTTGGGGCAGCTTGAGAGAAAAAAGGGTGAGTACGAGAGCTGCGGAGACAGGCGCAGGAATTGAGGTGCTGCCTTCCTGGCAGCGAGAACAAGGCAACGGCGGGCAGCTTGGCTGCACGTGGATGCGGAAATAGAGGAGAAGGGAGGACTAATGTGAGGAATCAGAGCAAGAAGGACAGTGCGCGGGCAGGAGTGCAGGAAGCTGCCCTGGGCAGCGTGAACGAGGAGAGAAGACGCGGAAAAGCGCAGAAGCAGACGCTGCCTTCCTGGCAGCGTAAGAAGTCTCGCACGAAGCAGGTCAGCACGGGACTGGAGACGCTCGGGAACAGGAGGAGAAGAACAGCTGCCTGGCAGCTAGTGGAGGCAGCAGGTCGCAGCGCAGGGAGACAGAGACGTGGCAGCGTGTGAAGGAGGACAGCAGGAGGTCAGCACGGGCAGTCAGCACAGCTTGAGAGCACAGTGGCGCAGAAAAGCTGTCCATCTCTCTCGGTTTAATCTTTCCAAACTCAAGTTTAATTTCTGTTTTAATTTATAAATAATGTGTAACTAGTTTTGTTTTGGCTAGAGGTTAATTCAAAGCCATGGATATATTTGTAATATGAATTGATTACCTTCAGTTGTGATTTCTGAGTTGTGATTTAATTTGCTTAACTGCTTGATTGATAACTTATTTTTGTTTGTAGATTAAGGATGCATACTTAATTTACACGCATGAATTTGATGCTAGAATATAAGTGAATTTCACCTAATCGTTATGAACTTATATTCACAAGTAGTAAAGGTTGTTGACCACAATCGTGTTAAGTAAATTCTTGGCATAAGTTTCATGCAATTCATATTAACAAGTGCCTCGTCAATGCTTATGATTTTCATAGAACTTAATGATTCTTGCTTGTATCTCTATTATGCAATTCATGTAGGGAACTTGTGGGGAATGTTTTGGGTTGTCGTATGCAATCATCCAATCCATTAACTTAAGGAAAATCTGAGAATTAATTTAAGCGGACCTAATTAATTTGGGGCGTTGAGAATTTACAATTTATTGAAAGAACAACTGAAAATCAATTTAGGTTGCATATGTGTCATGTGTGGAGAATAATCCTCTAGCCAGTCCGTCGTCCATCCATTCACCTTAATTTCATGTTTTTGTCAATTCTGTAATTTATTTAAGTTTAATTTACTTTTCATAAAAATCAATCCCCCATTTATTTTAAAATGTTATGTTTGTTAGAAATTAATTTAGTTTGTGTTTTCTTGAGTTTTGAAGTATTTTGAGTCTTTGGATTTGTTTTGGTTTATTTGTTAGTTTTATTTTGAGTGATTCTAGTTAAGTGTTTTGAGTCTAGTTTAGTGTTTTAAATTTTGTTTTTACGTTTTTAATTTAATTTTACTTTGGTTAGCATCCCTAGTTAATCCCCGGCCTAGAACGATCCCTACTTATCCATATACTACAACTGTCACAAATAGGGTTTAATTTGTGCGTTTAGTTAATTTACGCATCACAAGTTCTACGTAATACTTCTAATAGGATTCTAGGCTTACATTGTCATAATAGTTACCATACATGTCATTTATATTATCAAGGAGATAAATACACATCTATATCACAATAAGGCGTCCCATACACGTAAACTGAGGTATATATTACATGGGATAGTTCACTAACCGATATAGGCTCACTAAGCCCTACTTAGTCTCTAGTAATACTAATTTTTGTATTCAAGAATGATTAAGAATATTTTGATCAAAAGCATCCCTAGTAGATCAATCAGGAAGATCCGCCCTCAAATATTACGTATAATAACATATTAAAATTTGGTAACAATCTAACAGTCGGATCGTCGATTGTTATAATGATCAAGTGACGGCCTCTAACAAAAATATGTCCAAACGACGGGATTTCGTCAATTGGATGTCACATATGGATTTAGGGTATCAAATATAGCCTAGAAAGACAGAGTTGGCCCATTGGCCACGCGCCGCCGTATGCGGTGGTTTCCGGTGAACGGAAACCCAATTTTTCGACTAATTCCAAAAATTACCAAATTTTACAAAAAAGTAGAGTACATCTAGGGGAATAATTTTCATACCTGAGTCAAAGTCCAATTTAGCCGGGAAACACCTGAAAACCACCTCGATTCGTTGGGAGCCCCTAAAAATGGGTGTTCTTGATTCATCGCAAAAACGAACTCTGACCCCTCATTCAATGGTTGGGCCTTGCTTCTAGGGTTGAGGGGAGTCTATTGGTTTGGTGATCGACGGTAATCGTTGTCTGAATCACCAGAAAAGGGGAAAACTCGCTAGACAAACTGAAACTTTGTGGCTTCGATTTGTAAAATTGGGTTAGGAATTCAAAAATCTAACACCACAGAGATGTTGGGCTCGTCAAGAGCTTTCCATAGACACTGAAACCACCTCGAATTGACATCGAACGGATGAGATAGAACCGGGTGGAGAAACCGGGTCGGTTGGTTATCTCTTCCTCCCTTCCCTCCTTTCATCATTTTTTATTGGTTACTCTTCCTCATTTTCTCTCCCACAACTCTCTCTTTTCGCTTCTCTCCTACTGCCATCTAGCAACTTCTAATTTTTTTTTAACAACTAAAACATCTCTAATTTCTTCATTTCAACTCCGATTCGTGAACGATTTTGACCTACGCGCTCGTATGATCGAGCTCTATCCAATTATACTTAGCGTGACCATGTAAAGTCCATGGATTTTTTTATGATTACTGACCAAAATTCAAACTTCGTAATTAGTTTAATTAAAATCTAAATTTAATAAAATTTAATATAAATTCCCAAAAATAATATAAAATCTCGTTAATACAAATACGTAGTTTACAATAGTGAAATCCATGAATAGGATTTCACAGACGCGGCTCAACTTGGCCCATTATTTGTGTTTGTCCATTTATTAAGAGGTCATAATTTTTTTCCTATAGTTGCTAATTAATCGATCCATGTATAACTTATATATAACTAAGATATCACTATCAGTAAAAAGGTCTTTCTCTCCAAGTGAAAGTTTTTCTCTCATATTGAGAGTCTTTCTCACCTTCTGGTGTGAGGCTTTTAAAATTAAGAAAGCCTGGTGGCGACATGGTGTCGACCCTAACTTCAGCTGAGGTCGGTTGCCGTTTCCCCCTTCCCTCTTTCTCTTCTCTATTCTTTGCCTCTACTACTTTCTCCCCCTGCTTTTTACCCCGATCTATTCTATTCCTTTTGCCCAGTTGGTATCCCTCCTCTTTGTTCATCAATATTCTAATTTCCAGCCACGAATATCGTTGAGATCATGCGTAGAGCTCCTACGTTTTTGCCGGCTCGGGTGTTTCCAACACCACCACCATCTCCCTGTTATATGCCTTTATCGGCAATGTTCTTTGTGAGTTTATATGGACTTCATCCTAATAGCTGGCTTCTTTCGACCAGTTTTTGGTTATCTTGTCTTTGTGGCTGTGCTCGGGAAGCAGATCGGGGTAGGATGCTGCATTTTATGAGGCAATGCTCGGCTGGGGATGAGGAATTGGACGAATCGAGGTTCACTGTGGCGGCGGCGGATGCAGTGGATGTTTCAGAGTCTATAAATTTGTTTGTGTGTTTGGGCTTCAACTATTGGTTGGCCCTTTTGTAGTCTGTTTGTCTTGGCCCATTTTTTGCTTGTTTATATGTTAGCTTTGGGCCTTTGGTTTGTTTTTGTATGTTTTTGGTTTGTAATAAAAATAGCTTTTAACCAAAAAAAAAAAAAAAGATATCACTATCAGTTGATCAAGTGATGCTAATGTCAAAATTGACCTGTTTCATCCACAAACTTAACCACTTAAGCTATTCCCTCCTATATAAAGACCACCTTATGGGTTAACCAAGGCTTGGAAGTCATAATCGAAATCATGGTAGCCACAACCATGAGCACATTATGTTCCTCGACCAACCAATCATTCATATACTTCAAGCATTTTATCACTAGTATTGCTAGTTGTTTAAATGTTCCTAGTTATAAGATTTTTGGACAATATGTTGTTAAATGTTCCTGGTCATAGGAGTTTTGATTGAGCGTTGACCATCCGCTAAGAGTTGTACCTATCTAGCTTAGGGTGATTTGTCTCAATCATTATGAAGAAACGCTAAGACATTATAGGTGCTCAGTAGAGATTAAGTTCACTGAACGCGATCACAAAATAGATCTTACATAATCATGTCAGTAATAACTCTTTGGTTGCAATAATGTAGCATTAATCCTTGGACCTGATGTATTATAGTTGTCTTGTGAGTAGGTCCTCAATCTTTGATTATGTCAAATATTCTACTTTGGTTCAGGTGTGGTCAATGCCTCGTTAGAATTGATCGAGATATTCATGTAGTTGAATACACAACAAGGAATCTCTAACATTCAGAATAGGAGGCGAACGCTTGTTCACATGATTCTGGAGTCTTTGAGCAAAGCAATTTTGTGGTGGAATCATGTGACATCACATAAGCAAGTGGACTTAGGCCTAACCAAAGTGACTAACAACACTTTAGGGAAATATCACACTACATTGTCATTGCAACAGAATAGATCTCTCTCGTAATTTTACAATGACTTAGAAACTATTCATACGACTAGATGTCACCCATAATATGTGAAGACTTAAAAGAGTCACTTATGATCTTCATAATGAAGTTAGATTAAAAGTTATTTTCAATCCGCTAATAACAATCAAAAGAATTTGAATCGTATCATGGTTTAGTCGATTAGAACCTAATGAATTGCAGGCCTAGAATTTATGATGATAATAAAGTGAAGGTTGTCACTGAATACTACGGTCTGGTGGTATTCCTCTTCACTTGAAAGTGAGAGGTCTTAGGTTCGAATATTGTGAGTGGTGAATTCAATACCAAATTAGGTTGTCCATTATGTGGCTTAACCAAACTTCCTCTCCTATTAGTACAAAATAGGGTAAATTACATAAAATTACCTCAACTATTGGGTCATTAACAGTTTCATACCTCGTCTTTAAAAAGTTTCAATGTCATACCTTAGCTTCAAATTTGTTGCAATGTCATACCTTCCTTCAGTTGTCTATCAATTCCTCTGTTAAATGCTGACGTGACTTGAGACGGGGCCCATTTTCTATTAAAAAAATTAATAAAATAATAATTTACCCTAAAAAAAAAAAAAAAAAGAACCCAAATCACCATCTTCCCAGACCCCCCATTCCCTGCAACCCAGATCCCGTCTTCCCAAACCCACACCTTTCTTCCCCCTCCTGTCTTCCCCACACCCACCACGCACCCATCCTCTACCTCCTCCTCGGCACCCATCCTCCACCTGATCCTCCTTCCCCTCCCTCAAATCCTTCAAAGCCTCCCTCCTCTACGACTTCTCCGAGAGTGGCTTTGCCACCTCCAACTTCCTCCCCCATCGCCACCTCTCCTCCTTCTCTTGGCGCTGCTCCTTTCGATCCAAAGACGTCGTCACCTTCCAGCGCCGGAGTTTCAAGAGCAAGGCGGGAAACGGGGTGGGCTCGGAGAAGAGGACGAGAATGAGGATAAGGAGGTCGAGGGTGGCCGATGGCGAGTGCTTGCAGAGGAGGGTGCAATTAGGGTTTGAGGATTTCAGTTTTGGGGTTGGATAGGAGGAAGAGGAGGATGATGTGGGTGGAAGTGGTTTTGGATTTGGGTTGCAGGGAAGAGGGGTCGGGGAAGATGGGTTGCAGGGTGGGTACAGAGGAGGAGGTGGAGGATGGGTGCGCGGTGGGTTTGGGGAAGACGGGATCTGGGTTGCAGGGAAAAGTACTCGGGGAAGATGGTGATTTGGGTTTTTTTTATATTATTTTTTAGAGGGTAAATTATTATTTTACTAATATTTTATTAATTTTGTTAATAGAAAGTGGGTTCTGTCTCAAGGCATGTTAGCATTTAATAGAGAAATTAACAGACAACTGATGGAAGGTATGGCATTGCAACAAATTCGAAGATAAGGTATGACATTGAAACTTTTTAAGGACGAGGTATGAAACTGTTAATGACTTAATAATTAAGGTAGTTTTATGTAATTTATCCTAAAAAATATGTCGTTGTACTAAAAAAAACAAATGAAGGTTTAAACCCACGGTAGGGTACATGTTGGACACTAATTTATCGTCGTCTTCTCCTTGTCCCTCCCTCCCTGACTAACCGTTGCTTTTCATAGAAAAAGGGTTTAGGGTTTTTGCGCAGTCCCAAATCTGTTAACTTGGGTTTGCTCTGCGACTGAAAAGATGGGGAGAGCTAAAAAAGGCCCTAAATTCGCAGTCATGAAGAAGGTGGTCACCTCCAAAGCAATTAAAAGGTAATAACTTTTGACAATTTCTTTCTTATTTGTGTTTATTTCTTCATTTTTCTGTATAAAAAGTTGGAAATTTATTCAACATTTGCTATGTGGTTTGAATTCAGCTACAAAGAGGCGGTTTTGAATCCGAACAAGAAGGATCTCACCAAAGAAATGCTACCCAGAAATGTGTAAGTTTGCTTTGAGTTTAATGTTTATTTTAATTTTTTTAATTAGAGGTTTAGTGGTTTCGCATAATTAGTTTGGTTGTGATTTAGGCCAAATGTTTCTTCCGCGCTGTTCTTTAAATACAACACTGCTTTGGGACCGCCTTACCGGGTTTTGGTTGATACCAACTTCATCAATTTCTCTATCCAGAATAAGGTTAGTGTTTAAATACTAATTGTTGACATTGTACATATAATCGTCTTACGCAAATTTGTTTTGATTCGCAACAGAAGGTTTTATAAACAGCTGCGTGTTTATGGTTGAAAAATCTTGATACATGGTGTACTTTTTTCAGTGAGGTTAATCACATTTTGCTCTTTTGATGAGCTAAAGGTATCGGTTTAATCACATTTTGCTCTTTTGATGAGCTAAAGGTATCGGTTCGAACTTAGAAATTATCTGTAGTGGCCATAGTTTGACTATTTTTCTCCTTCACTTTATGCAGTTGGATTTGGAGAAGGGAATGATGGATTGCCTATACGCAAAATGTGAGTCTTAAATCACTCGTTTATTCACTTTTATAAATTCCATTACGAGAAATCTGGACCACATCTTGATTGCAAATGCTCCTCTATTGGTAGCTTAAATATCTTTTTGGTAATTTTTGTTTTTATAACAATCTGTTTGTATCTTTTGAATTGGTAGGCACTCCTTGTATCACGGATTGTGTAATGGCAGAGCTCGAGAAGTTAGGTCAGAAATATCGTGTGGCTCTGAGGTATGTTCCCAACTTTGGTACCTCTTCTATTTCTTTGTTAGAAGGTTTGAAGTTGTTGGATGTGCATATGCATGAGCTGTTCTAATATCAATGTTCATTGTCATGTTCATCATTTTATACTGTTTCCTTTTACATTTTCTAATTTTTCAATTATGATTTTAATTTCCTGTTTGTCAGGTTGTAAGATAACTAATATATTATGTAGCATTAATAATTTATGCTCCAGTTCACCAAAAGATTGCGTTACTAACAAAGAAATTATTCTGTTCCGACAGGATTGCTAAGGATCCTCGTTTTGAGAGACTACTCTGCACTCATAAAGGGACTTATGCTGATGACTGTATTGTTGAAAGAGTTACCCAGGTACAATTTTGCACTTTCCTGTTTTGCTCTTTGGAGTCTTTACCCCTCTTTTTCAGTTGGTAAAATACTATCCAAAATAGACTGGCTGAGCTGTGCTCGATTTATCCCTACCAAAATTGCCAAAGTTCAACCTTTGGCGTTTGAGAGGCACATGAGCACAACTATCTTATCCCTTTTCACAAACAATTGTCTCTCAGTGGGTTCTTAATAAGAAAGGAAACTTTGAGGTTGTGAAAAGCCACAAATTGCATCCATCCTGCTGAGAAGGCATTGGACTATGGTAGGTATCGCCTATACTATAATGGCAGATGTTTTGCAACTGTAGGGGTGTAAAATTTGTATAATAATAGCTTGCTACAGTGTATCTGGCTATCACAAGTTTTATCCATTGTAACTTAAGCAAGAGACTGCACAAATGTTTAGACTTGGGATGGAAATCTCATCAAGAATAAATTAGTCAAATGTTGACGATGAACAACCTAGAAATGGGAAACCAATGAAATTTTTTGTATCAAATCAGTTCCTTCTCTTCTTGGTTTGTAAAACGATATATTGAAAGTTAGATGGATTTTGAACATAAAATATATTTTCTCTTCTGAAGCAGTTGTCTAAAGACTAGGTTTTTTGGATTTCAAAGTTTGTACATTACATAGAACGGATGTGCATTATCTGATTGTCAAATTTGTCTATGCTTTCTTTCTGTTAACATTTTGGCAAAATTTACTAAGCAGATTGTGGTCTTCTGGCAATTATAGTCGCAGCTTATCAAAATTTTCTGATGCATTCTTATGACTGACATTGACTGACCTTGTTGGGAACAGCACAAATGCTACATTGTTGCTACATGCGATCGAGATTTAAAGCGAAGGATCAGAAAGGTGGAATAGCAATTTAGAACCATTTTAAGTGACACTCCGGCTTTAATGGAACAACTCCATAACTTTGCTTGTTTAAGTGCAGGTTCCTGGTGTGCCAATCATGTACATCACTCAACACAAGTATTCAATTGAGAGGTTGCCAGAAGCAACCATAGGTGGAGGTAGGCTTAGATACCAAAAAACTCACATAAGTACTGTTAATTGCCAAATGCTGTTTTATTTCAAGGTTTTAACCAGGTTGAGTTGTTTGGAAAGTTTATGGGCTTGTGTTATTTATTTTTTAACAAATGAATTATCTATGCTAAGGGGGAGGGGTTGGGCTTAGCCTCACAATGGGCTAACAATATTGTGGTTCAAATTCGCCTTTGGCGAGAATTGAACCTAAGACCTCTCACTTATAGGTGAACAGGAATACCACTAGACTCTAGTACTAAGTGGCTACATGCTTGTGTTATTATTTATTAATGTTGACACTGACGTGTTTTTAGAAAAAATCTAATGTGAATCTTATGGCTTTTTTATGAAATGGAACTAGTTTACTTAAGGTAACATAAAAAATTTTGTTTTGTTGCAGCTCCAAGATTTTGATGATTGTGGTACAAAGCAAATACTAGTACTCAGATTCATATTACAGTGCTCAGATCAGCAGCAACATCGTCAATGGATTTGGTAGATCCTGAACAATTCTGTTTGCGCACTTTTGGGTTAGGTGAATTTTCTTCATAGGAACTTGTAAACTTTTCTTATTAGTCATAAGAGAAGAAATCGAAGTGCACTTGTAGCAGTGTTAGTGTTATGAATTTTACTTGTGAAACTCTGTTAACTGTAGTAATTATATCCATTTTTCAATTTGTCTAATGCAAGTGTGCAGCCATATCAAAACTCAACTACAAACTCATCAGAGAGGAAACAAATAGCATACTAGCGTGCAAATGGTTATTTTGAGAGCGACTTATATTGAACGGTAGAGGCCTCGAGTTCACAGTGCCCGGCTAAGTTGATTTGAGGGGTCTGGCCATTGCCGAACTGTGAGAGGAATGCTATGTTTACAATCCGGTACCTTCCTGTGTTACATGTTGCTGTTAGTGTGCCCTCCCCTCCATTTTGTCCCCAATAAACCACAATGCGCCCGGCGAACGACCTCGAAACCAAAAATGGGAGAATCAGTAGGAAGGTAATGACAACTTTAGAACAAGACTTGGTAAACAGGGAAGCCATAGTAATCCTAAATTGCTAATTGGTACCAGTGGTTCCTTTGGTGTCAGTCTATTTAATATTTATAGATGTATTCATAGACGTAATTAATTTTGGGTCCGAATGCCGTGTTCTCCGTGTTCGTGTCATTCTCATGACATACCCAATATCTTAATGGTGGTATCGTGTGACACCCTTTAAATGAACGGATAATATGACCCGACCCGCACTAGACCCGCTAATATTAACAGTAAAATGACTCAACCCATTATCCATTAAAGAAAAAATATATTTTAAATCAATAAATAATCAAGAGCGATTCCAAATATTTTGGGTTTGTAACGTGCCGACCCGAAACCCATTATTTTTGGGTAGTTTCGAGTGGGGTGAATTTGTCGTGTAAGAAATGCTAGGTCTAAGAGCGATTCCAAATCTAGGGTTCACATGATATAAGGTTCAAGTGATATTTTTTAGACTATTACAGTCCGTCTGCTAAGATTTTAGCAAATATAACATTCCGAATCCTTCTTTTAAAATCATATATCCAACGAAACTGATTTAATTTCAATCCGGGTATGCCAAGAGTTGTAATGATTAGTGGAGTGCAATTTATAGCATGTGAACCTGACCTTAGCGTGGTGGTTCTATAGTCCTGGTTTATGACTCAAAGGCGATGCACACGGTTTGGCCATGACTTCAAGTCGCGACGGGTGCCATATTTTGTACTAGAAATAGACCATCAATAAAGTGGATCTAAGAAAGTTGTCTGAACTGCCAACTATATGGAGATCGAGGAATAAACCATTAATTCGAAATGAGTGGATAACCGTGACTTACCACCAGTTGTCTCATTTTAAAGAAAAAAAAACCCAAATTCCTCATGCAACATTACGCTATGGCCCAACAATATGTGGCCAGAATTTGCTACATTTTTCTTGAGCAACGTATGTAATATTAATCAACGTGAGAAACATCAAGATTGCTTCCTTGCTAGGCCAGAAGCTAGCTTGTAAGTTAGCTTGATATGAGATTAGGAAAATAAGATTTTTTAGTATATACTCCGGGCACTCTATATACTCCGAGATTTTTAACTATTATATCATTGCTCAAAGATACAATGACAAATATTTAACGGTTAACAATTTTAGAGTATATGATAATCTGGAGCATCATAAAATTTTCAGAAGAATATTAACAAAATAAGATTGCTTTGAGTTGGAAACAGTCCTAGAGCTTCTGTTCATTTTTCAAATAACCAGTTAATCACCAGCCTCTTGGGAACCAAAATCTCATGATGGAATTCAAAACCCGCCATGATAATGGGAACTTCAATAGTACAAAGGCACAAAATAGTAGTTCAAACATTTGGTCCAATAGGCTACCTATGCCTTTTATATTATAATCATGCATGCTAGGTCTTTCTAAATTGTTGTAGTATTTTTTTCTCTCTTTACAGTCTCTTTTACAAGAAACTTTTTAGTATATTAGAAATACGGCTTGGTACACCAAGTGTTATAATACAAGTAATTGGAAGTTATTTTTCTCAAGTATCTAACTACTTGTATTATGACACTTAGTGTACCAATTGCGTCCCAGCACACTGAAAATCTCTCTTCTTTTACAGTTATACTACCAAATTTTGTTTAAAATTTAAGTTTGGATAAATTACATTTTACCCCCTCAGGTTTGGGGTCAATTTCAATTCCTTACAACATTTATGAAACATTTCAATTTCATACATTTACTTATCATTTTATTTCAATTTCATACATCCGTTAGAAAATCCGTTAAGTAAACCGTTAATTGATGACGTGGCTGCCAAATTTGTGCCATGTGGCAAAAAAATAATTTTTTATGCATTTAAAATATTATAACAATTTATCCTATTAAAAAAAAACCCATCTTCTTCCCGAGCACATCCATCCCACCCCACCCCACCCCACCTGCAACCCCCCACCCTCGGGCACCGGAACGCCATGTCCTGGGAGGACGAAATCGTTATGCGCGATGTCACCCATGCGGGCCTCGTCGTTGCCGACCACATTGGCCGTGAAGTCGTGTTGCAACTCAATCTTGAAGAAGCCCTAGAAGCTTCCCAATACAATAGTGTGCAGGTGTTTGTGGGTGGGGTGGGAGATGGGTTTCTGGATGGTTTGTGAGGTGTGGGGGGGGGGGGGGAGGGTTGCGGGGAAGGTGGGGGTGGGGGCGGGGGTGGGGGTTGCAGGTGGGGTGGGGTGGGATAGGTGTGCTTGGGGAAGAAGATGGGGTTTTTTTTTTTTTTTTTTTTTTTAATAAGATAAATTATTATAATATTTTAAATGCATAAAAAATAATTTTGTTTGCCACGTGGCACAAATTTAGCAGCCACGTCATCACTTAATGATTTACTTAACAGATTTTCTAACGGATGTATGAAATTGAAATAAAATGATAAGTAAATGTATGAAATTGAAATGTTTTAAAGATGTTGTAAGGAATTGAAATCGACCCCAAACCTAAGGGGGTAAAATGTAATTTACCCTTTAAGTTTTGATATGTGGCACTGTACATAGAATTTTCTTTTGTTTGTTCTGATCTCTTGATATTTAGTTTTTGAGGGCCTTTTCCAACATGAATAAATTACTCTTTGAATGCTACGTATTGAGATCTTTGCAGTGCCCTCTTCGCTTTTAACTTTGTCGTGCTTTTGTTGTTGGGCAAGGTGGTGCAATGGTAGAGCCAGGAATTATTTGTTAGGTGGGCTAAATTAAAATTATTATTACGAAATCAAATGGTTAATTGTTTTTGTTACTTACATAAAGTTACACAATAATAAGCCTAAAAGCAATAATTTGAAGTAAGAAATTATATTAGATGTCGTGTGAGGATCATGAAGCTACTCAGTTGATACTGGTGCGATATCATTAGATGCAAAAGGTACATCACTCTCTAATTTATCATCATCATCTCTTTTTCTAAATAATGAATCAATAGTTCTTAACATCTTCATTGAACAGACATTGACCTAACAAATTGAAAAACAATAAACAAGTTTATATAATAAATTATATTTCTAAGAAATCTATCAGAAAAAAATATATATTAAATTTGAGATTGAACTTTTCAAGTACAAACTCTTAAAATTCAAACAATAAACAAATAAACTCATCAAGAATTAAGAATAAAGTAGTCAAAAACTTACCTATTGAAGAGAAAAATCAATAAACTTTCACAATTGTAGGCTCAGTTTCTGTGAATTGTACACGAATGTCACCAAAGCTTTATGAAAAGTGAAAAAATCGGCTACTATTATAGCCTTCAAAAGCCGAAAATACAGTCTTAAGAAATGTGTAAGTACTCATTAAAATGAATAAAATAATAAAAGTTAATAATTACTCCTAAAAACCTAGAACCGTGTGTGACTACTCCCAATGAAACCTAAAATAATAAAATACTAAAACCTAGTTTTTAAAACCGTGTGACTACTCCCTAGGAAATCTAAAAAAAATAAAATATTAAAACTTATAGAATACTCCCTAGCAAACCTAGGAAACGTGTTTAGAACTTTCACTAAAGCAAACAATTTATTTAATATTTTTTAACTCTGTCTTTTTCTAAAAGTAGTCTTACTGTCGTAACTTTTAGTTATTGGGTGGGCTATAATAATTAAAAAAAATAAAATAGTCTAAACTATTAGTATTTTTAAGTCCAAACAATTAAAACTCTCCCTATGCTAGAGCCCAGCCTAGCCTTGTTACTACCTCCTCCGTTGAGTAGGTGGCTTTCATTTACTCATCAATGTGAAGTGACTTGACTCGTAGCCTATAACGGCCCGTTCCCAATTTTACGGTTTTTATAATTTTAATAAGTGAATTTACGAAAATGCTCTTTGAGGCAAATGCGTTGACTTTTGTTGATTGCCATGTCGTGCCACGTAAGACTCATTTTCTTGGCGTATCCTCGTAGTACTCGTCGCTACGAACGCGTAGGCGCAAACGGAGCGTAATTTGGAGTTATAACGAAGACTATACGAACCTTTTAAACGTCAAAGGCATTTTGGTAAATTGACAATTGAACATGTGATATTGGTTGTGTGCCACGTGGGACCCACATATTGATCCCCATTTTTCAAGATTCTTTTTTTCCTCTTCTCCTTCTTTCTCCCGTGACTCTCTTCTCAGCTCACATATCTCTCTTTCACCCTCAACTCCCTACCCATGACACTTAAGCACTAATCCACCTTCCCGACGAATTAACGACTTGAAAATCACCATATTCTTACTCTCCTCAGAGACCTATAAGCCTGAATCAAATTTTGGTTTCTCAGAATACTGTGCACAAATGCCATTTCAAGAACCTTCATTGGAGCCGTGGGTTTCCCTTCAGTTTCAGACAATTTCAGCCATCTTTTGAACTCAAAACAGGTATAAATCGATTCCTCTCATCGATTAGATAAATTTTCATGTTTGGATCGTTTAATTTAGTGAAGAAATGAGAAAGTTATAACGATTTAAAGTTTGCCTAGTTTCCGATGACCTCCGCCACTTTCGAGGCTTTTTACGGCCAAACCATAGTGATTTATCAGTCGTACAAGGTACCAATCTCTTCGTCTCGTTGAGAACTATGATTTCCATTTTGAATCACTTGATTTCGTTGAGTATTGACAAAGTTATGGACGTTGAAAGGTTGCCCAAAAATTCTAGCGAATTTCCCTGTTTCCAGCGGACAACAGTCTTTCAGGCCATCTCCGGCGACCATTTGAACTCCAAGCAGGTATAATTTTGTTCTACACTTCTCTAGCTTCAATTTGGTATATTATGGGTCGAATTTTGTTGAGAAACAGGTGAGATATGGAGTTCTAAGGATTGCCCAGGAAATCTGCAAAATCTACAGAATCCGGCAAATTTTCATTAAGGACCGCCACTTGAATAGTATAGCAATCGACGATCCAACTGTTGGATCATCACTAAACATTAATACATTAAAGTACGTAATATTTGAGGACCATAGGAACTTACAAATCGGGAATTCGACGTACGGATCTTCCCAAATTGGATTTGTAAGTTCGTAAAATAAAACGTCGGCCGCCACTTAATTTTGGCAATTGGCGGAGATCCGACTGTCGGATCATGGTAAGATTTTAGTATGTTATTCTAGAAAAATAATGTAGATCTTTGGAAGTTACGAATCACAAATCTGAGATGCAGATCTTCCGGATTGATTTACGTAGGGTTGTGGACCCTACTATCGATCTTTGATCGACGGTTAACTTTTGGTCAATGGGTCTCAAATCATTCTAGAATGTCCTTGGGGATGTGTTTTATGTAAGTTATATGTTCTATTGATAAGGATTATGAGACGTGGGTTGATAATTGTTCTAGGCGCCGATCGTTCGTGACGCCTCGATATTTGTACTAGGGAGTTGTAGCGCGGACTCCAGGTGAGTGGGCTTTTGGTTTTCTATATATACGTATATATGGTTTCCATTTTCCCATAAATGGTTTTAAATGGATTTACATTTTTAAATGCCATGTCAATTGCATTACATTTTAGTATATGCATTAGTATAGATACACATATTATTGCATGACGCTGCGGACGCCCAGGTAAGCTTCAGGTGAGTGCATATTAATGATAGTAATTGCAGTGTGTATGGTTATGTTTAGATGCTCATTATCCTGCACCCCCCTGTTAGTGCTCTCGTCCGTGGCCAGGGCATAGTCCTTCACGTGATGTTCACCTCCCGCACTGCACGCTCACCTTGGATCCAAGTTTGGTGCACAGCCCTGTCGTACAGACCACATTAGGTGGTTCCGACTCGTACGTGACCCGTGATTATTCGCACAACCTTCACGTGATCGTAGCACTTGAGCATACTTATTTACACCCAGCCCTGTCGTACAGACCACATTAAATGGTTCCAACTCGTGTGCAGGAATTGGTAAATGAGCTATAGCCTCAGCCGTACAGGTCACGTTAGGTGACTCCGGTTGACATATCAGTTTACATTGATTTATTTCACCTGGTTTACTTATTTCATTGCTGGGATACTTGACATGGCATATACTTGGTTTTCACTACTCTCGAGCATGATTTCTACATACGTATGTATTACTATTTTCTAGGAAATTATACGGGTTTTACAGTGAGGGGTTATTATGTTCAGAAAAGAGAAATGTGTTTTCAAACGTTTTGTTTTTGCCCACTCGCCCTTCTGTTTTTCGCCCCTCCAGGTTTTAGCAGCTGAAAGTTCGTATTGACGAGGATTCTTGGCGAATTTCAGTATAGGTGGTTACCTCTGAGGGTATGATCTTTACCCACACTACTGTACTTTACTTATGCTATGACGTCGCGTATGAAATGGGTTCATTCCCGCTCACAGCGCACTCTTGTCTTTAGGCACTTTTAGGTTTAAATTTATTCACATTTTCCACATCACTACACTTTATGGCTTCGTCACCTTCCAGGTGTCGGCCAACACAGTTCAATTTGAAGTCCCAGTGGACATACCGGGTTGGGGTGTGTCACAGCCTCTTCTGCACACAATGCAAATGCAAAGTTGTAAAAGATTTCCTGCATCAAATAAAACAAGACACGTGTACGAAACAACTTTTTGTATTAATGAATGTTTAGGGTTACATTTCTATGGTTTAATCTCTTAAAAGAATATTTCTCTAATTTGTATTTCCAATATTGAGATTTGATCCAATGGTGCCAAACACTTGATCTTGAACTAGGATGTGATTTGGTCAAGAACCGTCGAGACTTGATCTTAAACAAATTGGGACCACAAGTGTCATGTGGTGGGCGATCTTCGGTTTTAGTCACGTGTTTGTTGCGCTCGTTGATTCTCCACAAGTTTGATGAAGAACACGAGTGTTTGTGAGTTTGGAGTTTGCTTTGGCAATAGAGCTTTCTAGTTCCTCCAAAGGATTGGACTTGCTTTGTTTCTCTCTTTCATATCTTGAAAATGAACCTAGTATTTATAGGCAAGGGATTGGGTCTTAGTTTAGAAATCCTAATATGAATCCCGTGATTTGTGGGATTAAATTTATGATTTGATAACTTGAGCTAATTATTTAATTTAGCTTTTAATTTTATCAAAATCTTTAATAGGAAATTAAATCTTAATTGATATAATTTGATCAAATTAGGTTAATTTGTCTCCTTTTGTACTTGATTTGATTTGCTTGAGAAAGTTTCATATGTTGACACATGTCACTCTTGATAACTCATTCAATTTTGATGAGTCACATCTCATGTGTGTAATTTGTGGGACCCTTGATGTGCGCCACATAACCTTTGCTGGGTCAAAATCTAATTTGTTGATGAACAATTATTTCGTCGAAATTTCAATATTTACAAGTTTGGCCATATTCGTAGGAAGTGATGCACAGATTTTCAACTCCGTTTTCTACATAGGTTTCAGCTTGATAGTTATTGTCTCGAATGTCTTTAAAGCTTAAAAAAGTTCTTTCGGAACGTAGAGAATAAAGTGCATCTTGAATGGTCAAAATAGTGTCATTGGACAACATTTTACGAACCTTACCATATCATTCAATCATGTTGGATGGACCTGAGAGGGTTGTCAGAGATGCATTCTTAGATACGAAGTTAGTGAAATAGACGCGTTCACCCAAAACGGTGTGCGTGATTGCACTATTTGCTAGACAACTAACTTTCCCACTAGTCACCTAGAAATAAAATTAATTGAATCGGCCACATGCATAAAAGTTCTAAAAACATAAATCCATTCAATTAATTAAGTATTCGAGAAAGGCAATTCATAAACTTAATATCAAAAAATTATAACAAACACCAACAAATTATCCAAACATAAAGGAAATTATTCCTAACTTAAACCAAAAAACATAGGGGGTGGTTCAACCACTTAGTGGAATTTGACCCCAATGGTTTAAATTCAAAATAAAGTTTAAATTCAACTAAAAATGGTCCATGTCTAAGATTCTAATCTTCCATAGGGGTAACGGCCTCCTAAAAATTAGAAACCTCCATCTTTGTATCTTGTTGTTCATCCACTTGAACAAAGTTTGATTCAAACTTCTTATGACGAGAATGATAATCAACTAAAACATTCGGGGGACGCGACAAACATAGGACCAACAGTTCTTTGAACCGCAACGATAACATATATCTGCATCCATGGTGTCAGGTGCTTTGCCCTTATTCTTAAAGTTCGAGGTCTTGAGAGCGAGGTTAGAACGCTTCTGGGCTCGGTTTCCTTCCTTACATGGGCCTTAGCTCTATTGACCTTGATAGGGTGGCTTTTGGCCATCTCTACCACCGCCTAGAATGGCAGTTCGGGCGTCGATTTTTACTATGATATGCTTCAGGAACAACTGTCCCACCAGTAGGTCGAGCTTGGTGATTCTTCATCAACAACTGATTCTGCTTTTTAGCAAGAAGTAAAACAGAGATCAAATTCGAAAACTTGGTGAACTTTTGAGTGAACTTTTGAGCTCTATATTATTACTGCAGGACAACATTGGTCGTAGAGATGATCAAATAAGTATTCTCCAAGAGATCCTATTTGGTCAAATCCTCATTACAGAACTTGAGAAGTGACCGGATTTGACAAACTTTAGAATTGAATCCATTCATAGACTTAAAGTCCTTGAAGCAGAAATGCTGCCAGTCGTGTCTTGCTTCAGGCAATAAGATGTCCCTTTGGTGATCGAAACGATTGCCCAAAGCAACCCATAGCTCGTGGATCTTCCTCAACAAGGTACTCGGTTTGCAATGCATCATTAATGTGTCTTCGGATGAAGATCATGGTAGTGGCTTTCTTAGCTTCGTCAACCAGGTTATCCACCTTAGCTTCGATGGATGCTTGCAAATTATTTACGGTGAGGTGGAGCTTCACATCTTGGACCCATTTGAGGTAGTTTCTTCTAGAGACCTCTAAAGTGGTAAAGTTGAGTTTGTTCAAATTCAACATGTCCTTGTCACAAAATAAATGGACGAGAATGTTGTTAGTGTAATGGAGACAAATCGATCCATTCACATAGGAGTAGAACATTTGGGTTCTAATAGACATATATTGGTTTAAATTTACATTGAAATATCGGGTTTTCGTGGGTAATGTTTTAAGAAAACTTTGGGTTTTCAAGGGCATATATTCGAAAACTTTGGGTTTCGAAAGAGTTATGAACTTCAGGTTCATGGGTTCCTGCAAATATACATATAGAAATATATAACAAATATATGCAAGTGGCTCTTCAGGGCCTACAATTATAATTGAATTAAATATTTAGACATCGGGCCAAAATTAAAGGTTGGGCAAAAAAAATTAAAAACACAAAAGGCCTAAAAAAACAGGCGATTAAAGCTATGTAGTCCAAAATTGGACTTAAAAACCCTAGGCCCAAAACTGGGCTCAGGCTGAGCTACTGGTCAGGCCTAGGCTGCACAAAAGGTGGACAGCAGACGCAGGCCCAAACATAGGGGCCCAGACTAAGGTGCACTCTGGTGCTTTGCGCTGCAGGTGCACCGATTCACTAGCTGCTAGTTGGATCGAGTGTGACGCGGACCAGGGATGCTCCAACGTAAGGCTGGGATCCAATATGGCATGGGGCGAGAGACACTGTGTGTTGCAGCTAGAGTGGGGCGCTGCTGGCAGGCTTTAGGCGAAGCCCAAAAATAATAATTTTTTTTTTTGTTTCATCAACTGCAGTGGGTCGAGACCACCAAGGTCCAATAGGGATGGTGAGGATCGAAGGCAAACCAAGTCCAAGTGGGCTTGGGCTAGACCAAGGGGACACCCCAACGTCGCTTGGTGTGGTCGCCGGTTATAGGAACCAGCGCCGCCACTTTAGGCGGTTGTATCCATGGTCGGGGACGGTTGGTGCAAAAACCTAAGTTTGTAAACCAAATTGGTGCAAAAACCTAAGTTTGTAAACCAAATTGGTGCAAAACCCTAATTCTTTTACAAAAGCAATCAAATATGCACATAAAGGTTTAACAAAATAGTTTGAGATGTTTTAAATTTAAAAATATAAAAACACAACATAAAGAACGTATGCAAATAAAAGTAATTGGCAATAAGGGTTTTGAAAACGATGTTTGAACGATTAGGACTTTAGTTTTCATCTTTAATCTTTTTCGCCTACGCAATCGATACACACGATGATACAAGACAATTTAGATGCTTAACTTTTGTCAACCTAAATGCATGATATCCGCTCTTTAAGTTGTTGATTTCCCTAAACAACGAATTAGGCATGGGTGTCTACTCTAATTCTTTTCATTCTTGAAGTATTTAGCATGGTATCTGCTGAGTTGCACTCCAAGAAAGCATAAAACAATGGAAATCGACAAACACACAAATCCTAGAACATTGTATCTATTTCGGTTATTCATGATAATTAATTCCAAGAATCGTAACAAATTCTCTTGTTACTAGGCATAGGTAAAAGACTCGATCGTCCAAATTTACCTATGTAACGAACTCAATCACAAAGCTATTCTATGGTGATCAATCATAAAATAACTCAATAAGATTGGAGTTAAAATAGGAATTAACCATTAAATCATCAATAGATTGTCTTGTAACAAAAGTATAATGAAAATACTCAAGGAAATATGATTAGGACTTCAACCCAACTATGGAATTTAGTTACTCATAATGTAAATGGGTAACAAAGCCATACAAAATAGAAAATAAAAAGGAGAAGAAGAAACTCCTCAATGACAAATTGCAGAACGATGATCAGGTCCTTCCTCTTTCTCCCATTTGTCGTGGGTTATTGCTTCTCTGTTTTGGTGGCTGCTATTCCCAAACCGTAAAATTCTACGGAAAATGGACATCCGTAGCTTTCTAGAAATATATTGTAAATCTCCTGGTTCTTCCCGAGTCAATACAGTTTAATCCACGAACTCGACTGATCGGCAGAGGCTGTGCTGACGACATGGAATTGCAAACCGTTTTTAGTCTCAATACTTTCTTTTTAGCTTCTTTTCCACTCTTTACTTGTTACAACCCACAAAATATAAATAGAATGTAAAACCTATATAAAAAATTAAAATAAAGGTGTAAACAAGGAGAATTAATGTATATAATAACGAATTTATAAGCATAACACACAATTGGAAATAAAACTATGAAACAAGAGAGAATAAGAGAGAATATAGGGAGACAAGAGAGAAAGTGGTGGAGAAATCAAGGTGCCATTTCCTTCTTATTAGAGTGCCTATTACAGGTGTAGGATTTACATAGAAAAAGTGTTCAACTATTGGGATTACATATTGACCCAAAAGGTGAATAGCTATATAATGAATAATATTTGCAACACTCCTCCTTGGATGTTTACCAATCAATAATAGTTGCCTTGATAAAACCTTGCTTGGAAAAACCAATGGGACAAACCAAAGCAAAGGAGAAAAATCAAGCACAACTTAGAAAACATTGATAAGGTTTTGGGGGCGCATAATGTTGCCTCTCTAAAATTAATCTTGACAGGAAAAACCTAGTGGGATAAAAACCTAGTCGAAGGGAAAAGAGCACAAAGTGCTTGTATGTCCATTATAGCATATTGTTGAAGATTCCCTTTGATGAATAAATTTGCTAAATAAGTGACTCCTCCTAATGGCCTTGATTCGACTAGTCATCATTGTCAAGTGTGAAGTAATGTGCTTCAGTATTAAGTTTGGTTAGGGCTTGACCTGGAGAAGTGGGAAGTTTATCGGCAGTTGACAAAGACCAAATACAAAATAAAAACTAGGAATTAAAATAAACAAAGAGTAGTATAAAGCTCCATGGTAAATGTAAATTATATATACAAATATCCTTGAAGGCTCTTCAAGAGTCATACTAAAACTCTTTAACTCTTTTAAGGGTATGTTGCAACAATGTAATTCAGTTCAAACTAACAAATGTACTCGTTGAGGCAATTTATACCCAATTTATCTAGAATAGGTATCGAGTACATATTTTGAGCTTTATGCTCTTCATTTGAAATCTTTGATAAAGAATTTCATGGCACTCTATTCTTTATGAAATTGCTTCGAGAGAGAGAGAGAGAGAGAGAGAGAGAGAGAGAGAGAGAGAGAGAGAGAGAGAGAGAGAGAGAGAGAGAGAGAGACAGAGAGAGAGAGAGAGAGAGAGATCAAAACTTAAAATCTCAAGTATTATGCAGTCTCCACATGCTAGAAGTCTCACGTTTCAAATAACACTGCACTTATAAAAATGTGGTTGCTCCTACAATAGTAGACTATGTCTCTACCAAGAAGCGTTATGCCATAGTGATTTATTTCACTTCATCACATGCACCCAAGAATACCATTCGGGTTTACTATAGGTTTCCTTATTCCACATTTTTCAGTGGCTCTCAAAAATGGATTTTGCATCTTTCCAATTTGACCAACCCTTTACTTTGTCGACATTAATGGTAAAACGTGATTGAATAGCCCTTGATGATATGAGTAACTACTATAATCAAAATTATCGAGTATCATTCATTTGTGATCCAATAATTCTCATTTTCATGCGGATGCTTAATTTATAAGTATTCTCAATGCTTGAGTACAAGTGCCTCTTCGGGGCTTACATAGTCATGACAAACAAATGGAGATGAATTACTTAGAGAATTGTATCACAACCTATGGAGCGTCATTTAAATCGGACTTGAAATCATCAATCTTCACTTCTGGGGATTTCAAAGTTTGGAACCTATATATTTGTCATGTTTCAAGCATGCAACAGATTAATCCACATCACTTATGAGACAAGAGCGGATGTATCAATGCTGATTCATGACATTATTTGAATCCAATTTGTCACACGGTGCGAAAAATTGTCTCATCAAAAGTCACAAGCCACAAAACTATGGTGAATATATATAAGCACAACTAAAAAAATACATCGACTTGAATTCCATTTTTAATGGATGAAAACCATCTTTTTGTACACAATTACTTGTGGGTTGAAAAATATAACCAAGCAAATCATGATGATGCATGTGATCAAGATGCATCTCCCAAGCAGAAAGTTGTGTGCTTAAATCGATAGTATAACCGGCAGTATCTGTCATAGAGGTATATAGGTGAAGCGAAATAAGATCTACTAGATTAATTTGTTAACCAAGAAAACTGTAATATGAATATTAGTAGAAACATAAGATGTAGACTCAGAGAGAGAGAGAGAGAGAGCATACTCTTTGTGGATTAATACCAGCTGCAGCAAACATACATATTAAGTTTTCCAATGGAATTCCAATTCCCTGAACTCCAAGGTCCCCTAGGCCAAGGATACGACTGCCATCTGTGAGGACGATCATGTCTACCTGCAATATAGAGTGGAAAATGAAGACCAACTACAAACTTAAAGGACTTAGAAACATAGGAAATCTTCAAAATCAAGAATAATCCCAACAGAGAAGCATCAAGATATGCTGCATTTTGACAGCACAACAGAGAGTTTGTGTCTTTGGATGGAGATCTCAACCACATAATACAAGCTATATAGATGAGGTGAAAGAGTGCATCGGAATGTTGTGCAACCATCGTAAACCACAAAATCTCAAGAAAAAAGTTTATAGAACGTAAATAAGGTCAACAATGCTCTATAGCACGGAATGTTAGGCGGTCAAGCATAAACTCGTGCAAAAAATGAGTGTTACGGAGATGAGAATTCTTCGTTGGATGTGTGGGCACACGAGAAATGACAGGATTAAAAATGAAGATATCTAAGGTAAGTAGTAGGAGGGGTCGCAATTGAAGATAAGATTAGAAAAAATCGGTTAAGGTGGTTTGGAACGAAACCTACACATGTTTCAGTTAAAAAATGCAATTATGAGACGATCTCAGAGAAAAGAAGTAGAGGATGACCTATGGGATAAGATTTTGGTACTGTATGAGTAGAGTGAGACTAAATGAAAATTCTGAAATTCAATCATATTGCAATGTGAGATGGAAATTGTTGCACGACTGACTGAATATGTATTCCAAGTAGAAAAAGAAAAAAAAAACATCAATGTTGCACAACCGATTGAATATATATTCCAAGTAGGAAATAAAACATTATACGGAAGGTACTTTGTTACAAATATAGATTGTTCCAAGTATACTTAACAAGTTCAAGCTGCTACCCAAATAAAGGACATACATTGGCAACATTTGCATTATAATATAAAATCTTCTTCAATCAAAAATCTGTCACTTCATTCTGAGAAAAGAAGACGCCAGAGGGGCCATCATTGGGCAGGAATGCTAACTTCACAACCCTTGCTGCACCTTCTTCGACAGGCAAGACGCCGGAATTGAAGTTTATATCTGTTTTGACAAATCCGGGGCAGACACAATTGATACGAAAATCGGGGTACTTGTTGGCTAGAACACGTGTGTATGCATTCATTGCAGCCTTAGAGAGTATATAGCTAGACATATGAGAAGGCCAGCCCTTGCTCTCAAGTGAACCCTCCTTGAAGTCTTCTAGAAACTGAGTCAGCATCTCGTCTATTCGCTCTTCTGTTAGGTTCTCGACATCACTGAAAACTCCTTTAACCCTGTCACTAGGTATTCTGTTTAACATGCCCATGGAGGATGAAACGTTAACAATTATTGGTGATTCGGATAACTGGAGGAGTGGAATAAGCGCTTCGGTTGTTCGTTTAGCACCGTAATAGTTTATTTGCACGCATTCTTTTGCTAACTCATAATTTTCAGTCATCACTTTATTCCAATCAGTTGTTTCTTTCTGCATCACACACGCCCCAAACATCAGTCATCAATCTATCACAGTGAAAATATTGTCCAGAATAATATTACACATAATCATTTAATTTGCTAGTAAAATGGCTAGTATGTTATCCAGTCCGATTCTAGCCACAAATGGTGGCCTTGTGAGAAGAATTATGTCAAACACTTACCCAACCAGAAGCTACTGCAGCTTTAAAAGCATCAGCATCCAGAATGGATCCACCAACCCCTGCATTGTTCACCTGTGCAGAGCACAAATCTTTCAATATTTGTTTTACTTCAGCAACTCAAACTATTGAAAAGTAAGAAATTCTAGAAAATGGAAATTAAAAGGTCAGTTTGGGTAGATCCTTAGATGTTCTTATAACCAACTCAAAATCCAATGCCATTTATAGAGCCAGCTTTGAGGCCTAAGGAGTATGCTACACTGCAAAACCCTAAAGTCCAGCGACTAATCTAATTAATGAGTTAGAGAAACTTAATTTGATTCAAACGATATTCTAATTAATCTAATCTAAAAACTTGGCTACGCCCAAGAGCCCAAGTCTTCAAAGACAAAAACTTTTTAAGAAATGAGCTATGATCGTACCAAGATATCGAGTTTCCCGAACTGGGTTTTAATGAACTCCGCGAGAGGAGCAATGGTTGAAGGGTTAGCCACATCAAGTTGATGAAAAACCACTTCACCTGCCAAGCCGGACTGTTTGAGTTTCTCAACAGCTTCAAGACCCCTCCTCTCATCTCTAGCTGTTAAGACCACTGTTATTCCGTCTGATGCCAACTGCTTGACAATCCCTAATCCTATTCCTTTGTTTGCCCCTGTCACAACTGCATACCTGAAAAATTCACACGCAAAACAAACAACAAATTCACAACAAATTCACAACAACAAAATAAGAAACAAAAACAAAGAGCGAGAAATTGTTATGGAGTGGCCACCGCTTTGTTGCTTCTGCCATTGATAATGATTCGATATCGATCGGGTTGATCAGTCGGTAGTTAGATAATCGTTTGCGTGCTTTATATAGGGTGTTTGAGTTTTGTTTTGTATGTTCAGATAAAAATTAGAAAAAAATTGTTCATTGGCATCTTCCAACTACTGAAGTAGATCTAGAAGAAAGCGGACTTTTCTTTGCACAACGAAAAGAACTCTGGGTGATGCAATTGCCCACGTCATTCAAATTTTTTTGTGGTGTAAATCGAATGAGTTTCTCATCATCCAGAATCCTGATAATTCATGAATCATATTTGTTTCTTGTACATTGTGCCGTTAATTTTCATCAGATGTTATTTGTGTTCAATTTTAAAATAATTTCTTTTGCACAATATACAATGAACAGACACAAGTTATATATCTCCATAATCCTTACAAAGACTATCTGAAGAGGATCCTCATTCGTGAAAATCAACCATCAGAAAAGACAATTGGAATTTTCGTTTTGACTATTTGTAAATACATATTCCAAAATATCTAATTAATTTGATTCTTGATGCATGAAGAAATTTTTTCATGAGCTTGAACATGAGTCGGTACATCAAGATCGGCTCTGAGGGTGTGCGAGGTATGCAACCGCACAGGGTTCCGTTTTATGGGGCCCAGAAATTTTAATAACCTATATAGTAAATACATATATTAAAAAAAGACGTAAACATAATTAACAAAATTGCCATAGCGGAGTTGGTAGATGCTAGTTTTTCTAGTTACATAGCACTGAGTTTGACCCCTACCTTCACATATTTTTTTAATTATGAATTTTATTTGGGGTAACCATTCTTTTTAGCTAGACTATCTTTTTTATGCTACACATTACCAAAAAAAAAAAAAAAAGGGTAAATCTCAGTTTACTACCCTCAAGTTTTGTGGTTTTCAACATTTGGTACATGAAGTTTTTTTCGTCCCAGAATCATACCTAAAGTATTAATTTTGGGACAATCTCATACATCTGTTAGTCTAGCTGTTAAGTCTTTCGTTAACTGATGATGTGGTGCCCATGTGGACAATGACTGGGTGTCATGTGTCATTAAGGGATCCACCTGGAAATTAAAAATTAAAAAAAAATAAAAAAAAATAAAAAAACACACCTGTCCTCTACCTCCCTCAACCCCATCCCTCCTTTCTGCACACTTTCTCCACACACCCACCCTCAATTCCCTATCCCAAACCCTCAACGCCATTAATCTCCACACTCTCTCTAACCCTCATCTACCTCAAAATTCTAGGGTTTCTCTTTTCTCTCTCTGCCATATCTTGTTCCCCTTTGGCCACTGACTGCACCGTACGACAATCATGGGGTCGATCCCCGATCCTAACGAGTTGATTCCGCTGAGCTTCTATGAGTTCCAGTGACGACTTCGTCGAGTTTCGACGAGTTCCAGCGGCAGAACCTCCTGAAGAAATATGAGGCCATCAAGCTCAAAATCCATACCCTAGAGCACGAGACCAAGGCCTTGCTCGATGAGCTCGAGCAGCGTGAGGTCTCGATCAGGGACATCTTCGAAGTTGTGCTTGGCAAGGTCGAGAAGAGCAAGGAGGCGGCGCTCAAGGTGTTAAAGAGAGCCTGCAACGACGACAAGTATGGAGAGGTGGATGACGGTGAAGGGTTGTTAATGAATCTCAAGTCGTTGTGCTTGAAGATGGATTCTTGAGGGTTCTGAAAGTTCGTGACAGCGAGGAAGAAGGAATTTGAGGCTCTGAGGTCCCAAATGCCTCTGGCTTTGGGCGATTGTGTCGATCTGGCGAAGTTCGTGCTGGAGGCGATATCGGAGGTGTTTCTGGTGGACAAGAGAGTGGAGAAGAGCGATAGGGGGTGTGTAGAGGAGAGGGGTTGCAGATGAAAGTATGGGAGGGAAGGGTTGGGGGAGGTAGAAGACGGGTGTGTTTTTTTTTTTTTTTTTTTTTTGAAATTTTAATTTCCAGGTGGACCCCTTAATGGCACGTGGCGCCCAATCATTATCTATATGGGCGCCACATCACCAGTTAACATAGGACTTAATAGCAAGACTAACGGATGTATGAGACTGTCCCAAAATTAACACTTCAGGTATGACTCTGAGACGAAAAAAAATTCATATACCAAATGTTGAAAACCACGAAACTTGAGGGTAATAAACTGAGATTTACCCAAAAAAAAAGTCTTTTTCTTGTTTTAAATATATGTAGTTAAGTTCTTTCATTATAAAAGGTCACTTTTGCTAATAAATATATAATTAGGAATATCATAATAAATTAGAATTCCTAAAAGGTTGAAGATATAATCATTAAAAGCCCCCCATTTTTTTATACAATATCAGTTAATTGTTTGTTTTGTCATTGTTTAAACGTCACACCCCTAAACTACCCCATTGATTACCGTTAGGTTAATTTGATTTAATTGATTTAAGACATGAATCTCTAAATTTTGACAAATCTAACAACAATCAACCGGGACGGGGTGAGAAACATCCTTATTTTAGGAGGTGAGCAAAAATGCACTAAAAAAACTGACAATTCATCATAAGCATGCTACTAATATCATAATCTGTGATTTGTTTAATACATAATTTTTTCTTGAGATGAACTCTAGTGATAATAAGAGCAAGAATGGTCCTATTACAATATTTGTACAGTAATATGTTTGCTACATAGCCACCACACCATGCTTTTTCTATTAAAAACTAAGGAGTTTCGAACCCAAAAACTTAGGGGAAGCATATAAGTACATAGCCACCACATCATGCTTCATTTTTATTTATTTTATTTTGCGCTATATCAATTTATACACAATGAAATATAAAAGAAAACATAGCAACACAAATTCTAGACCATGTAAGGGCCTCCGTTTGAGTCTTGCTTAGGACCACTAAAATCTCAGGACCGGCCCTACGGTACATTACATATTCGTGTGTCCTAATAAAAATAGAAAAAAGTCTTCTTTTTTTTTGTTTTTTTTTTTTTTTTGAAGTTTTCCTCCACTTACCGACTCATATTTCGGATAGATTAAAAAATTTCTCCAACGCATGAGATCCTGTAGTTGGATTTTTCTCTCAATATTAATTATCGCGTTATCATTGCGTTAATAACATGTTTAGTTGTTTAGTACGGGGTTAAGATTGGTTTCGTTTTCAATGCTACTTGTAGAAATAATATAACTAGAGATTTGAACTAATTTTTTTTAAAATTTAACTTTATTCGTAGGTCCATTGAATTGAATCATCCAGAATAAAATTCAATCGGTTATTGTTCTATGAAAATCTTCAACCACTCCAAAAAAAAAATATATGTTTGAAATTTAAGTAGATGTAGCATGCCAAAAGATGTTTGGAAACAAAGACAATGAAATTATGAATTTAGTAAGTAGAAGGCCTTATTTCTGGACAGGTTTTTCAATGTACGGATAACACAGCCGGTACACCAAGTCGTATTTCCAATACACTGAAAATTTTCTCTTATTTATGTTCCTTTCAGTGTCTTTTTATTCTTTCAACTTGTAAAGTACAAAGGTAGACCAAAAATAAATAGGTTGCTAGACTACAAAACTATTAGGGCATATTTGGTACTTTACTTAAATCCAACTTTTTAAACTCAAAAATAATTTTCAAGTTTTGGGCCATAAAAACTTGTTTGGTAGGACTATTTCTAAAACTGAACTCAAGACTAACTAAAAAATATAGTTTATTATCTAAAAACAAGAAGTGAGTTTTTAGAGTTTTTAAACTTAAACTCACTCCTTTATTTTCTCTCCCTCCTCCCCTCTCACTCCAAATCTATCTCTCTTTTTTCTTTTTTCTATCTCCCCCTTCTCTCTTTTTTTGTACCTTTTTCGTCTCTTCTTCAATCCGCTCTCATCATTCTCTCGATTCTTTCTCTCACTCGTCTTCCTCTCTATCTCCGATCATCTCTCTTTTTTTTCTTTCCTCCAGTCATGTCTTACTTTCTTTTCTCCTCTCTCCTCTTTCTCCCTTGACGTCTTCTTTTATGATCTCTTTGTCCAGTTTAGGTTGTAAGATTTAAAAATTTTAAATAGCATACCAAATAAATTTTTGAGTTTTAAAAGAAAATTGTTTTCAAAAGAAAGTTCTTAAGAAATGTTTTGAGAAATGATAAAAACTTTCAAATAGGATACCAAACAAGCCCTTATTGTCTGAGCTGCAAAAAATATAGCCTCTAACCGCGACATATCGCCGCTATCGCGTGTGGTGGAGCACCAATGCCTCATTTTTTTAAGGAAAACTAATGAAAAGGGCTTGAAAACTTTGAGTTTTAATGATAAAGACAAAATAAAGGGTAAAGTGAATAGTACCATGATTAACTTTTTAGTGCAAAAATGTGATTTTTCGTGAAAATAAACAGTACCGGGAGCTTTTCGTTAAAACTCCATTTTTTTTATGAACATGAGGATCGTAAACTGGAACACATTGTGAGTCACATTCAAAATAGATTATGTTTAATAACTTTCGGGAACTCACTTGTAGTTTGCTGGTTTTAATTACTCTCTTTATGAGAGTTTGTTAGTTTAATTTGTCTCTATAGGAGAGCTCTTTCGTCACATCCCGGCCCGGGCCCCCACCACATCTCGGGCTTGACGCCACCGTAGCACGATATTGTCCGCTTTAGGCCCCAACCACGCCATCATGGTTTTATTTCTAAGAACTCACACGAGAACTTCCCAGTGGGTCACCCATCCTGGGAATGCTCTGGCGCGAACTCGCTTAGCTTCGGAGTTTCGATGGAACCCGAAACCAGTGAGCTTCCAAAAGGCCTCGTGCTAGGTAGAGATGAGAATATACATATAAGGCTTACAGGATCCACACCCCTAGGCGATGTGGGATCTTACAATCACCCCCCTTATGGGCCCGACGTACTCGTCGGCACACTCGGCCAGGGATTGGCTCTGATACCAAATTGTCACATCCCGACCCGGGCCCCCACCACATCTCGAGCTCGACTCCACCGTAACACGGTATTGTCCGCTTTGGGCCCCAACCATGGCTTCACAGTTTTGTTTCTGCGAACTCACACGAGAACTTTCCAGTGGGTCACCCATCCTGGGAATGCTCTCGCACAAACTCGCTTAACTTCGGAGTTCCTATGGAACCCGAAGCCAGTGAGCTCCCAAAAGGCCTCGTGCTAGGTAGAGATGGGAATATACATATAAGGCTTACAGGATCCACACCCCTGGGCGATGTGGTATCTTACATCTTTCATTTTAATTTCATTTCAGTTTACTAAACCTTTTTCATATCTATGTGTGAAGGTTTAAGTTGTTTTCTTTGCTGAATCTACTTCACTTGGTGTTCTGGGATCGTGGTCGATGATTACGTGATGCGACTAGACCCATGTACATTGTACTCTTTGTCCTAATATGACTTTGAGAGTTTTTGTTCTCGTATGATCTCCATGTAATACAAAGACTTAAACGGTTTTTAGATCTAGTTTGCAAGTACCCTTTTGGGACTTAAATCTTTATGAATATGTATTTTAATGCCCTTTCTTCAATAAATGGAATTTCATACTTCTTTAAAAAAAAATGCTCATTTGATTTGTTCAATCTATGGGGCAAAATAAATAAAAATGAGTAGAGAAGAAAATTAGTGTATGAAAATCAAATAGGGGGCATTTGATTTGTTCAATCTAGGGGACATAATAAACAAAATTGAACATCAAAGAAAAATAGTGCATAGTTGTGATATTTAATTTAACATGTGTGATTGTGTAAATCACTAGTATATTGTATTTAGGATACTAGAAGATTCTATTCTTTTATAATTTTATTACTTTCAAAGCAAGAAATCTTATCTAATTTACTACAAATAAATGCACTAGCCAGAGGAAAAACCCAAAAAAAATTCCTCAAGCACTCCGCTATCCCTCTCTCTTTAATAAAATAGGCCACGCTAAGGCACTAAAGGTTATTCTGCTTCAAACTTGCTCACAAGAATCATCATTCTAATCCAGGTTCTTCTTAAACACAGTCTAAATGTCGATATTTTTCAGCCTGATTACATGAAACATTCACCATTAAGCGTGAACTCTAATTTTCATTAACAGAATTATATATTCTGTTTAAATTTTTTGTTCGCAATTATATTATATTACTGTTGTTATAATTGTGGTGAACTAAGTCTGTGTGAAAAAGCAAAGAAAATGGAAGGAAAAAAACACCTTAGCCGCGTGTAAGCCGCGCCTGAAGCCTCTGGGCCCAGCAACTACGCCAAGCCAATGTCCCAAAAACCCTAATTTTGTGTCTGAGTTCAAGCCATGGTTATGGCAAGCCCCATGATCAACGCTGCATTGTAGCTTGTGGCACCAGCACATAAGGAAACGATGTCGTTCACATTGTCTTCCTCTCTTGGCTCTTTGTTCCTAGATTGTATCAAGAACAATCGCGTCAGCAACCTCAGATCTTCACTGCTCTTCGTTAATGACCAGCCACGGCGACACCAACAGTTGTCCCCTCAAGGCAGAGTGATCGTCCACGGCGACCAAATTTGTGAATTCCTTGCGAATTTTCATCAGATTTTAAATCCACCACGCATAATGTGTGATTTCCCTTACGACTACTACCTCATCGACAACAATTTGAGGTAAACCTGTGATGACGACAGCCACAAGCCGTGGCTAGAGCTTTGCTCCGTCCACGGTGACCTAGGGTTGTTACGAACCTAATCCCTCGACAGATTTTGAGCCAACAGCACAACAGACCTCGTGTTCGTGGCTAGAATTTCCCCTGGGGATGTTTCCTAGCCGACAAGCACACAGCTCCCCGAGAGGTTGGCGCCGGTTCATGCTTTCTGTCGGGCTTCTGCTTCACTGGCGGGCTTATCGGGCAAGGCTGAAAGAGAAGGACATAGTTAACTTTGAAAGGTGTCTTTCTGGGGCCTTAGGTGTAGGCCTTGAGGCTCACAATCAAGATTAACTTTTAAGTGCTCAGGCGTGCCACTGCCATCTTCAGCATGGCAGATGTAAAACGGATGTTGAGTTTCAGTTGTTTATATGCCCGAGAGACCGTGTTAATTATGTGGGGCCTTAGGTGTAGGCCTTGAGGCTTCCGGTCAATAACTAATCCAGTACTCGAACATATAATGTTTGTTTCATTGTCGCACACAGTATTATGACTGTTATACTTCTGTTCATCGAGCCCGAAGAGCAGAATGAATCTAAATAGGTGCCTTTGTGGGGCCTTAGGTGTAGTCCTTGAGGCTTCCTATCAGAATTAATCCTATACTCAAACGTTCTATCCCGAAGAGTAGAATGAATCCAAATAGGTGCCTTTGTGGGGCCTTAGATGTAAGCCTTGAGGCTTCCTATTAGAATTAATTTTATACTCAAACGTTCTAGCCCGAAGAGTAGAATGAATCCAAATAGGTGCCTTTGTGGGGCCTTAGGTGTAGTCTTTGAGGCTTCCTACCAGAATTAATTCTATACTCAAACGTTCTAGCCCGAAGAGTAGAATGAATCCAAATATGTGCATTTGTGGGGCCTTAGGTGTAGGCCTTGAGGCTTCCTATTAGAATTCATTCTATACTCAAACGTTCTAGCCCGAAGAGTAAAATGAATCCAAATAGGTGCCTTTGTGGGGCCTTAGGTGTAGGCCTTGAGGCTTCCTATTAGAATTCATTCTATACTCAAACGTTCTAGCCCGAAGAGTAGAATGAATCCAAATAGGTGCCTTTGTGGGGCCTTAGGTGTAGGCCTTGAGGCTTCCTATTAGAATTCATTCTATACTCAAACGTTCTATGATAATCATAATATAACAGAGACAAAACTAAGGAATAAGTTGATTACTTGCGCCCCAAGTAACTTCGGACTTCTTGTTTATCAAGGACTGTCGTGGATGGGTTAAGTCCACATAAGGTTCTTTTTTATGCCTTGAGACCAAGGACTTTTGAATGATCAATCTTATATGCTCGAGATCTTAGAACTTAGATCTGATTTAAACTGTGAAGACATATTCAAATCGGATTCAAGAACTGAGAGAGTTTTTTAATCGTCATCTTACTAGAAATAACTTGAATACAACTGGAAGTATACAACATATTTCTAGGCTAACGACTGAAAAGATAAAAACAAAAAGGGTCGGGCAAGGCTGATCGTCTTGCAACTTCCTATCTTAGTGGTTCATCAAGGGATTTGAGAGCTTAGAAAATGGGGTAGGGAGATGAATTTACAGAAAGAAATCGATACTACAGCAAGTTTTAGACAAGGTAGCAGAGCTATTACAAAGACTTTGGTTGATCCCGAGAGGGATGAAGGCTTGGGCTGACTACAGCTTCGTTTGAAGGAAAATCTGGTTTGAGCAGAGTTTGTGCTTGTATTTGTTTGTTTGTTTGAGTGTCCTTATTTCTGATTTCTCTTTCTTCTTTTATAGACACTTCGGCTTGGCCTCCTGTAGTAGTAATCTTGCTCGAATGCAGCTTGAATGGTAGTAACTCATCGGCTATTTACTTGTACTGCCACTGTAAAGTGCTTTTGGGCTAATTAGATGGCTGGTCTACACCACTTGGTCTCTAAGTAGGTGAGCAAGTGGTTCAAATGAGCTGCACCAAGTCGGAAATGGCCTTTTATGCTTTCTGTGCTTCAGTTGGGCTTCAGCCATCTCTCTTTCTAGGCCTCCCTTTGGGCCAACTCCTTCTTAAGCCCAAAGTTCAAGTTTTAATCCAAACAGTGCCCCCTTCAATCAATATTCAGCTTGGAATTCCAGGCGCCAATATTGATTAAATAGTTGCATGCGCCTGGACCCTTGTTCTTGGAACTTGCATCTTCTGGTTGAGATCAACGCCACCCAGAGTCTCTTGATCTTCCCACGACTCTTGAACTACTTTCTGATATTCCTATAAATTCTGGCTCTTTCAACAAATCATCATCGACCTCATCTTTTATCCACTCTGGTGTTTCTGCCTCCTTAGTTTTCTTCTAAAAACTGTGAAATGAGTTCTTCAGGGTTCAAGTGGGGTTTCTTAAAACTCCATTTTCATGAGAAAAAGAGTTTTCATCAGATAACCACTATCTCCAACACCTTTGGTCAAACATCCCGTTATCCCCAACACCCTTGGTCAGGCGGTTTCCTCATGAAGGCTTGCCTTCCTGCTCGCTGCCATGATAAGTCAGGCTTCACCATCATATATGGTGATGACTCTGTCTGAGGATCCTCTACCAAGCTCATCTTTGCCGCACAACCCGATCACTTGATCGAATTATATCCATGAAGACATCGGAAAACCAGCTGAAACATCATTGCATCCAGAAGGAATCGAACGTAGCACGTCGAAATTGAATCTGTTGTAAACTTCACCAATTTGTCGAAATGAAATAAACATTATTTAGCAATTTTTTGTCCTTCTGTGTTCTTAAATGATTGATGAACATACGCTGCACTTTGGTATCCCGAAACCTGCTTTACCTTGCATCCTCTTCAATATAACAATCTCTAACATCCCATAATGTAGGACAATACTTTTTCAAGAATTTAACATTAATGGGATGTTTCTGCCAATTTCCTTCAAGGTCCGCCAAGTAGTATCCTCCCTTGTCTAATACTCGACTAATCATGAAATGACCTTCTCATGTCGGGCTCCACTTTCCAAAGCCCCTAAGCTGAGCTCCTAAAGGAAGGACTGTTTTCCATACTAAATCTCCTTCCTTGAAAGACTTTATCTTCACCTTTTTTGTTATAAGCTCGGGCAATAGCTTTCTTTCTTTCCTGAATCTGGTTCAAGGCTTCAATTCGGGCTACATCTAAGTCTTCAATACCTTGACACATGGCTTCTATATACTCTTCACTGTGTAACCCAAATTGATTTTGAATTCTGACAGAACTTACATTGATTTCCATGGGAAGAACTGCATCTTGCCCGAAAGTTAAAGCATAAGGAGTTGTCCCTGTTCCTGCCCTCTTAGACGTTCGGTATGCCCACAACGTATTCCCCAGCTTTTCATGCCACCTTTCCGGGCTATCTGTCACCATTCTTTTGATAATGTTTACCAAAATCTTGTTGCTGGATTCTGCCTGGCCATTTGATTGTGGATATTAAGGATTGGATTGGATCATCTTTATTTTGTATTTGCTTGCAAACTCTTCAACTTCTTTTGAAATAAAAGATAGCCCATGATCCGTTACTATAGTTTCAGGCACCCCGAACCTGTACAGAATCTTGGTCTCAATAAAATTCTTGACTGTAGTTGAGGTTATGAATTTTACAACCGAGGCATCTACCCATTTGGTGAAGTAATTCGTTGCTACAATTATGAAAGTGTGCCCCTTACTAGAAGCTGGATAGATCTGCCCGATGAAGTCCATTACCCATCCTCTAAAGGGCCAAGGCTTGACCACTGGATTTAAAGGTACTGAAGGCACATGTTGGAGGGGTCCATGCCTTTGACATTCTTCACATCCTCGGGCATAGGACTTGCAATCTTTTTCCATGTTGGGCCAGAAATAACCATACCTTCTAAGCAACCACCTCATCTTCGTTCCAGCCTGATGTACTCCACATATTCCTTCATGTACTTCGGCCATTACTCTCATGGATTCCTCTTGGCTTAAGCATTTCAATAGTAACCCGTCTGGAGTTTTCCTTAGCAGGTCTTTCGCCCATAAGACATACTTGGTTGCTTGCTGTCTATTCTTCTTGCTTGTGGGTGAAGAGGGATCTTTTAAATGATTGATGATGGGCGACCTCCAATCTTCTATCTCAGTTTCTAGAACCATCACATCCAGACTAAATCCTCTTTCTAGGATAGAAGGAAGGTTTCTTCTTTGAATCTCGACATCCAACCCATATTTTCTTTCCTGTATTGGCACGCCTGAGGCTAATTGCGCCAATTCGTTGGCAGCTAGGTTGGATCCTCTGGGAACATGATTAACTGATATCTCAGAATCCCAATAACTCAGCAATTGCGTGGCCGCCAAATAATACCCCGCCATGGTAATATGTCTGCACTTGAACTCCCCATTTAGCTAGTTTATTACTAACTCTGAATCACCAAAGACCTCTACCTCTACTGCCCCTAGATCCATCAAGATTTCCAAACCAATTATTAAGGCTTCATACTCTGCCCGATTATTGGTATTCCCTTGGTAATCTAGGATAAATGAGTAATAATGATAAACCCCTTGAGGGTTGACAATTACAATCCCAGCTCCTGAAGCCTTCTGAGTGTAGGAACCATCGAAATATAGCTTCCAATGAGTAATCCAGAGACCAGTTACTCTTCTTATCTCTTGCTGGACCCACTCATCTTTGCCCTAGATATCTTTGCTTGGCGGGATCCAAACACTAGTAACTTCCAGGGTTCCCGGGATATTGATTGTCTCATCTTGAGACTCTTGATGCTCCACCAAGAAGTCAGCAATTGCTTGGCCTTTGACTGCCCTTTGGGGTACATATTGAAAACTGAACTCTGATAATGCTAGAATCCACTTCCCAATCCTTCCTGTTAGCATTGGCTTTGACAACATGTACTTTATCACATCTGTCTTGGCGATGATGTGCACGTGACAAGGTAACATGTAATGCCTCAGCTTACTGGATGTAAAATACAGAGCAAAGCACAATCTCTCTACTGGGGAATATCTTGTTTCTACCTCGGTCAGAATTCTATCGAGGTAATACACCGTCTGCTCTTTCCCGCCTTCATTGTTTTGAGCTAGCAAACTCCCGATTGACTTCTCTGAAGCAGAGATATATAGCTTTAAGGGTTTTCCCCTTTGAGGTGGCACCAACACTGGTGGAGAAGTCAAATAGGCTTTGATGTTGTCGAAAGCCTTTTGGTGTGGTGGTCCCCACTCGAAATTTTCTTTATCCTTCAGTCTTAGCAAAGAAGTCAGCGGCTGGATCTTACCCGCTAAATTGGCAATGAATCTCCTCAAGAAATTAATTTTGCCCAGCAGCCTCTGAAGTTGCACTTTGTTGGTGGGTGAAGGCGACTCCATTATTGCCCGAGATTTGTTTTTATCCACTTCTACACCTCTTTAATGAACCAGGAATCCCAAGAAGTTGCCCGCTCTTACTCTAAACACGCACTTCTTTGGATTCATCTTCAGTTTGTGGATCCTCATTCTTGTCAATGCTTGCCTGAGGTCTATCAGATGTTGCTATTCTGTTTTGGATTTCACCACGATATCATCGATGTACACCTCCATGTTCTGGCCAATCAAATCATGAAAGATGGCATTCATTGCCCTTTGGTAGGTTGCACCAGCGTTCTTGAGCCCGAATGGCATGACCAGATATTCATATGCCCCCACATGCCCGGGACACCTAAAAGCTGTTTTATGTATATCTTCCGGGGCCATCTTTATCTGATTATACCCAGCATTTCCATCCATAAAAGATAAGACTTTGTGTTTTGCTACTGCATCTATGGATAGATCGGCTATGGGCATGGGATATTCATCTTTTGGTGTAGCGCCATTAATATTTCTGTAATCAACACAACATCGTACTGCTTTTGTTATAGCTTTTAAAACGGGCACAATGTTGGCTAACCACTCCACATATTTGGCAAGCCTAATAAATCCAGCTTTTACAAGCTTTTCAATTTCTTCTTTGACCTTCTCTTCTATCTCTTTTGACATCATTCGTGGTGCTTGCTTAACAGGTTTATATCCCTCCTTGATGGGCATTCTGTGTTCCACCAAGGTTGAATCTAAACCTGGCATCTCAGTATAATGCCAAGCAAAACAATCTTTAAATTCTTGCAAAAGACAGATAATCTTTGCCCGATCATTAGTCTCTAATAAGCCACTGATTTATATTGGTCTTGGATCTTTCTCTGTCCCTAGATCAATAACTTCCAAAGGTTCCTGAACTTCTGGTGGTGGCTTATCAGGTTCTGCACACAAAAACTCGACTAACTCTAGGTTCTCGGGCAAGTCGTCTGGCCCATCTAGGTCATATATGCACTCGGCCATTTGTATGGCCCTTTTCCAATTCTTCTCTACAAGATTCCTCTATGCTTTCATCCTTGCTGGTCGAAGCTCCTAACTGCCATTCCTGCTCTTCTTTGTCTAAGAGCTCCCTTTCTTGCCTTCTTCCTTTTCCATACACCAACAGTCTTTTAATCAGGGACCTGACTGCCATTACCTGATCTTTTCTTTTTTGTTCTATCATTGATGGTGTAAGGGCGTCGGGACGATACAAGGTCTATCCCACTCCTCTCTAGTAAGGAGCATTCCTTGTTCTAGAAGCTTTTGGATCGTCACCTTGGTAGGGCGGCCGTTCTCATCTGCTCCTGAACATTTCAAAATTCCTACGTTGAGGTTGTAGAAGCTTGCTTCCGCAACATTGGCTGTGGGGAGAAATGGCCGTGATTCGGCCTCTACCATTTCCCAAAAGCCTGGTCCCTCCGTTCCTGCTTCATGGTAGACAGCGACTTGTTGATGCAGGGTGAAGGGTATGGCAAGACTTTGGTGGATCCAGTCTCTTCCAAGTAATGCTCCGTAGGTGGAAGTACAATCTACCACAAAGAATGCCAGCATGATCTGTTTGGACCCCAAATCCACTTCTAAGGGCAATATCCCATGAGTTTTGGTGATAGCGCCCGATAAGCTTGAAACCGTGAGGTCTGTAGGAATAAGATCTTATGTGCCTCTCCCCATTTTCTTTATTTGCTTGGCCGGTAGTACATTAACAGCTGCTTCTCCATCAATTAAAATACTTTTGAAGGGCACCCCCTCCAAATGAGCTGTAACATATATGGACTTAAGATGATTGGCAAGCAAAGTGTTTGGGCGGCAGAACACCATTTTGTCTGTATAGATCCTTAAATGACCATTTTTGGATGCTTCAGATGATTAAACCTTACCCGATTCTCCCTCTTCGACTACCTCTATATTGACATGTGCCATCATTGGCTCAGTTGTCACGTAGTCACCTTCCATAGTGGCGGGCTGATTAGGTCTGGCACCAAACATGGCGGATAGCACATACGCCATGTTGATATGAAAATTGCTAGGCTCGGGCAGTTCTTCTTTCTTGCTCCCAATCTGGTCCATGAACTCATCTAACCAAGCCATCGCATCTGCTGGAAGTAGTGGTTCTGGTGTCCCCTCTTGTTGATTCATGCCTGAATATGGTGTTTACTTTGGAACCTCACCGAAAGGATCCACCACTGACAGAGAATGTGGTTTTCTTTCAGGTGAAACAGTTCCAAAACAAATAGGCTCTGTCTTCTATCCAGGAGTTGGCACCATGATCATATCTCCTTGAGCTCTCCTCAAGATCCTATATTTCCCAGGGTGTAGGCTTTGCGGTACATGGTTTCCCTCACCTTCTGTCTTGCTATTAGCCTTTTCCACCTCTTTTTTACTTCTCCAGCGGAACTGACTACTCCCCCTAGATGACGTTTTCTCCAACCTTTGATTCTTGGATGCTTCAGACGTCGCAGGGGTTTTTAAGGAGTTCATGTAGGCTTTGTGTTGCCTTTGGACCCTTCTGACCATGGAAGCTCCCATTGGTTTAACAGGTTGTCCATTTTTCCCAACCACGTACCATTTTCGCCCGAGGTGGGCAGGGTTATCTTTCTTGACAGGATTTGTTATCCTATCATTCCTCTTGACTTCTCTCCCCATATGGCTATATTGAGGATGATCTACACCCCTCCGTATTTTGGCCTTCATATCTTCTGCCTCTTCAGAAGCTTCATGGTTTCGAAATACTTCTGATAAAGCTTTAGGTTGGGAATCACCTCCTAATCGTTGAAAAACACTTCGGGAAGTATCTCTTCCTGTTGCCCGCCTGACTTTTTCGCGGGCTTCTTTCCTTTTTTCTTCTTCTTTCCTCCTGATCGGTTTATGATCAATGAGGACTCCTGCTGAGGGAATTTCGAGCTCACACTCGCATTGGCATTTACTGCACAGAACCATCCCTTTGATTATGGATGCTTTTGGATATTCGGGCGATTTGATCACCCTTCCTGTGGATTTGTCAGTCAGTCTTCCTTCTTCTATTTCCCTTGTAACCTTTTCTTTCCCTTTCTCAGCCCATGCCATACTGATCGTATTTACAGGGGCCTCTGAGAAGGGATCTGCAGGTTTGTCCACCACTGCTTCCTCTGGCTGGCTGGTTTTAAGTCTCTTTTTTTGCCTATCATCTTTTTCCCCAAATTGAGGTAAAGATATAGGAATAATTGGTCTTACAACCAGGTCTGCTTTCTTTTTGAAGTCTGTGGAGGCGTTCTCCAATCTTTGCAGCTTTTGCAACAAGGTAGTTTGCAAATCTTCTGGCAGCTTTGACATATTTCTTTGATCAAGTGGATCCCACCGAGCGTGCCAAAACTATGTTCGTGGCTAGAATTTTCGCTGGGGATGTTTCCTAGCCGACGAGCACACAGCTTCCCGAGAGGTTGGTGCCGGTTGATGCTTTCTGTCGAGCTTCTGCTTCACTGGTGGGCTTATTGGGCAAGGCTTGTTGGGCAAGGCTGAAAGAGAAGGACAAAGTTAACTTTGAAAGGTGCCTTTGTGGGGCCTTAGGTGTAGGCCTTGAGGCTCACAATCAAGATTAACTTTTAAGTGCTCGAGGCGTGCCACTGCCATCTTCAGCATGGCAGATGTAAAACGGATGTTGAGTTTTAGTTGTATATATGCCCAAGAGACCGTGTTAATTATGACAGGTGCCTTTGTGGGGCCTTAGGTGTAGGCCTTGAGGCTTCCAGTCAATAACTAATCCAGTACTCGAACATATAATGTTTGTTTCATTGTCGCACACAGTATTATGACTGTTATACTTCTGATCATCGAGCCCGAAGAGCAGAATGAATCCAAATAGGTGCCTTTGTAGGGCCTTAGATGTAGGCCTTGAGGCTTCCTATCAGAATTAATTCTATACTCAAACGTTCTAGCCCGAAGAGTAGAATGAATCCAAATAGGTGCATTTGTGGGGCCTTAAGTGTAGTCCTTGAGGCTTCCTATCAGAATTAATTCTATACTCAAACGTTCTAGCCCGAAAAGTAGAATGAATCCAAATAGGTGCCTTTGTGGGGCCTTAGGTGTAGGCCTTGAGGCTTCCTATCAGAATTAATTCTATACTCAAACGTTCTAGCCCGAAGAGTAGAATGAATCCAAATAGGTGCCTTTGTGGGGCCTTAGTTGTAGGCCTTGAGGCTTCCTATTAGAATTCATTCTATACTCAAACGTTCTAGCCCGAATAGTAGAATGAATCCAAATAGGTGCCTTTGTGGGGCCTTAGGTGTAGGCCTTGAGGCTTCCTATTAGAATTCATTCTATACTCAAACGTTCTATGATAATCATAATATAACAGAGACAAAACTAAGGAATAAGTTGATTACTTGCGCCCCAAGTAACTTCGGACTTCTTGTTTATCAAGGACTGTCGTGGATGGGTTAAGTCCACATAAGGTTCTTTTTTATGGCTTGAGACCAAGGACTTTTGAATGATCAATCTTATATGCCCGAGAGCTTAGAACTTAGATCTGATTTAAACTGTGAAGACATATTCAAATCGGATTCAAGAACTGAGAGAGTTTTTTAATCGTCATCTTACTAGAAATAACTTGAATACAACTGGAAGTATACAACATATTGCTAGGCTAACGACTGAAAAGATAAAAACAAAGAGGGTCGGGCAAGGTTTCACCTTGTCGGGCAAGGCTGATCGTCTTGCAACTTCCTATCTTTGTGGTTTATCAAGGGATTTGAGAGCTTAGAAAATGGGGTAGGGAGATGAATTTACAGAAAGAAATCGATACTACAGCAAGTTTTAGACAAGGTAGCAGAGCTATTACAAAGACTTTGGTTGATCCCGAGAGGGATGAAGGCTTGGGCTGACTACAGCTTCTTTTGAAGGCAAATCTGGTTTAAGCAGAGTTTGTGCTTGTATTTGTTTGTTTGTTTGAGTGTCCTTATTTCTGATTTCTCTTTCTTCTTTTATAGACACTTCGGCTTGGCCTCCTGTAGCAGTAATCTTGCCCGAATGCAGCTTGAAGGGTAGTGACTCATCGGTTATTTACTTGTACTACCACTGTAAAGTGCTTTTGGGCTGATTAGCTGGCTGGTCTACACCACTTGGTCTCTAAGTAGGTGAGCAAGTGGTTCAAATGAGCTGCACCAAGTCGGAAAGGGCCTTTTCTGCTTTTGGGCTTCGGTTGGGCTTCAGCCATCTCTCTTTCTAGGCCTCCCTTTGGGCCAACTCCTTCTTAAGCCCAAAGTTCAAGTTTTAATTCAAACACCTCGAGCACCAAGTTTCCATAATGAGCGTTAGGTTTCGATGCGGCATACCTAGATCGATGGCCTCGAGCTTCACACACCCAGCGCCACCTCAAATGCCATCATCCATGATGGCGTCAGGGTTCCTTACAACCTAGCCCCTTGGGCTCTCAGTCTCACAACCTAGATCAGATTGGATTAATTTTTAGGCATACGTTTTGGGCTTGGCTTTTTTATCCATGTTTTTCAGCCCATATTTGGGTTTAAGCTTACGGTCGTCTTCGCAATCATGTTGGCCTGTAACCTAACAAATTAATAAACTTGTTTTTTTTTTCATTTCGGTCTGAAGCTCCAAAAAATTTTAGGCATATAATCAGACAGCCCATCCAACTTTGAACTGGGCTTTGTCTGTTTTTTTCGTTAGGGCACTATTTACTTTGGCCCATATTGATCCTTATTTAGTGTTTCTTAGCCAATATTTGAGTCTGGGCTATGTCAACCCATCTACTTCCACTAGCTGGCTCGTATCCCAACCGACTAAAGTAATATTTTATTTTTGGGCATGAAGCTCTTCCTTTTTTAAGGTCGTTCTCTATACTTTCACACAAAGGGTCTCGAAGATACCTACTTCCACTCTATTTGTTTTTCAATGGCTTTATGTATGTGTATGTTGGTGTATATATACATATACATAGTCTTGTACATACAATTTTGTTTGCAGGTATTTTAAACCCGAAGTTCATACTCTCAATTTGAACCTGAAGTTTCCTAACACTCACTGCCAATGTAGAGACCCGAAGTTCTCCATGATTAATCCACTAAACCAAACCATGTCTTAGAACTTGAATGTTTTAACTTTGATGCTTATGGAGGTTTTATCTCTCATAGTACCAACAACAATCTTGTTCTCTCCACTTAGCAAACCTTAACAAGTTCAGTTTCACTCATTTGAAAGTTTATAAAGGAAACTACATTATATGGGCACAAGATGTGAAGCTCCACTTGACGGCAAAAAAAAAAGTGAGAATCCATTAAAACCAACAATGGCTGAAGACTTATAATGAAGCATTCCAATTGACAGTGCCTCGTTAAAAATGATTCCATGGCTCATTGACTCACTCTACGGACGTTTCAATCATGAAAGATGATCTATTGCCTGAAGCAAGACTTGATTGAAACATTTACGTCCGTGAATGAGTACAGTTTGGAAGTTTATAAATTCCAATCAAATTTTAACTAGAGAACACACTCCATTTGCCTAAAGCAAATGTTAAGTGCTTCACGAAGCAGTTTAGTGTGAACAATTTCTTATGTTCCCAGATTGAAGTTTGGTGTTTGTTTTAGTTCTAGATAATCTTATGGATATTTACATCAAATATGAGTTAATTAAAGGGATTTTTAAAATCATGTTTCTTATATACATGTGACCATATTCAATTAAACATGTGATTAGATTTAAATGTGAGGAAGTTAAATTTGCTACTACGCACCCTAACTTCATACCTAAATCACCTTTTAACCATTGAATTCAGGTCTATCTAACTTGATTAAGGACCTTGGCACCATTCCTCCTTGTACAAATGATACAGAATTACCATTAAAGAGGTCTTACATTCTCCCCGTTCCAGAAGAATACCATTAAGTCTTAAGGATATTAAGAGAACAATGACCCTGATTGAAACCAGTGAATAAATTAGAGTGGAATATCTTTGCATCACGTCCTATAAACATTGCTTAAATGATATTTAGGAACCAATGCACCCGTATAGGGTGCAATATGTAGCATAGTCGGCCAGAAGCCGAGTGATTCAAGCAATTTACTTACTTTGGCACGACCGTTTGGGACACTTAGGTCGAACAATGATGCCATGTATTATACGAAAGCATAACCTTACCTGTAGTAAGGATCTTGTGCCTACAAGAATATCTTGCCAACCTGCTCGTTGGGAAAATTAGATCTCTATATCATCCCTTGCAAAGGTTCACATGTTTGTCCACCTACACTGCTGCTAACCTTCTAGCCGATTTTACCTTAAGGGTTCACCACCTAATTATCCCATAAAGTCTAGAAGACTAAGGAATGCTAGAGAGTTTATATGGTATATTTTTTGATAAGTTTCATGTCTTTTAGGTTTGAAATTGAACATCGATTACCCCAATTTCACCCCAAAACAGCCTCGCAAAAGTGATTATAAAATGCAATTAAATTAATCCCGGGCTTTGCTAAGTGCACCAAGCTTTCGGTTTCATCCTAGGGCTATGCAATCTTGTATGCAACTATATTGGTCAGCTTGAGGCCCATTGCAACCCAATACTATTTTGGCGTTACAGTTGGTTAATGGTACGACCTGACCTTTCGTACTTACATTTAGGTGTTCATTTTGTATGTCAAGTTGTGCCACCACAACATACCAAAATGGGTCCTCAAAGAAGGACCTTTTGAAGGAAATTTTGTGAAAAACATGTTCATTTAAGCAACATCTATAACATGCAATTAACAATTAAAAGGCGGAATCATGCTTGCATGCACTTAAAAACAAAACATTAACCATGAAATTCAAAGCCTAGTAGATTGGTGAACCAAGACTCAACTCAAATCTAAATGAGTTGAGAAATTTATACCTTTGTAGATTCCTCTTTGCATAAGCAAAGGCTAATCACCCAAAGAGAGGGCCTTCATTCCTTGCATCTTAGATCTAAGGATTTGGATGGATGAAATGGTTCTCCAAGTTCCCAAAATTGAGAACCTCTAAGTCTCTTCACCAAGGTTAGATTGGAGAAGAAATGAGTGACCTTGGAGTAGTAGGATTGCTAGCTATACCCTCCAAGGAGGCCGGCCTCTTTAGAGAGAAATGGAGAGACATGTTCTCACCAATTTTCTCCAAAAGAAACCCTAAATGAATTTTGGCTATAAAGTCATATTTATACCTTAATTCATTGGAGTGGCAAACTTGTAAATAAGTCCAAAACCCACTCCATCTCTAAATGGCCGGCCTTAAGGGTTTCATTGGGCTTTTAAGGCCTTTGTGAATTATTAGTCATTAAGTTGTCATACAACTTAAGTCAATGGGCTTAACGTTCGAAGCCCATTGGGCCTTGAGGCCCAAAACTAACCCGTGGTCTTTTAATGAACTTTATTCGTTTGATTAATTAACATATTAATTAATTCTTGCCATAAATAATTAAACCATTTAATTATTCTTACTCATCTCTATTGTTTCTTCAATCTCCACCTTACACGGTGTACGATCCATTAGGTTCCTTTTAGCGAGGCAGTGGGCGATTAAAACCATTTCAAATCGATTGTGAATTGAAACTTACTTTCAATTCTCCCTTTAGTGATTATACACGTTTAGGGCTTCCACAAACCATGAGTGACACCTAGCAGCATATCATGGTTACCCAAGCTAATCAGAAGAGGTGAAGAACCTATTCAGTTTAGGATTACAAATGCAATACGGTCTTTCTCTAATACAATACTCTTGACCACATTGTTTGGTTTGATAGTTTATTCATGTCTACTATCCAATGTGATTCGTGTGCTTATATGATTACCTTGAATGTGATTTGGAACGACTTCCTAAATCTCATTCATACTCTGGCCAGAGATTCTTAATCATATCATAGAGTATTCTCCCTCAAAAGGTTTGAAGGTTAGAGATCCCTTGTTGCGCATTTAATTGCCTTCATGGCTAAGTGGCTTAACCCCAACGATGTCATGGACACCCGCGGATGGGGTGACTTTGACATAGTCAAAGATCAAGGACTTAACCACAAGACAACTATGATGCCTCAGGTCAAAGGACTACTTTGCATTATCCCAACCATGAGTTCTCATGTGACATGAGTATGAGAACTCCTCGTTGATCGTGTTCAGTGGACTCATTCGCTATTGAGCACCTACATGCTTGTCTTGATGTCACACACACCAATGACTCGAGACTAGTCACTATCCCTGAGAGAAGACATAGCACGTACTGATCTTAACGGACTGTCAATGCCCAATTGGCAATCCTATGATCAGGAACGTTTAGGATATGTATACGAAAGAGAATGGTCTCATGAATCTAACTTGTTTAAATTACATTCTCCTAATTACATATTCCTTGGACTTATCGTTTAAGCATATAACATTTATATGAGACGGCTTAAACAATAATCTTTGCCCTTGATATTAAACTAGATTAGTTTAACATGTGAAATGTCCGTAAAGTATCATCACATGATTGGTTTTAGGGCACATTTCCAACACCTTTGTCAACTATGATTCTTCTTCAAACTAGCTCTTTCAAGCCCTTTCAAGCGATCTATTACCACTGTCAATGTCACATGCAAGTCTCAAGGCCCAATTGTTATACATGCAAATGTGCGGAATCGAGAAGGCGTTATGTTCGTAATCATTCCATGCTACTTTAATTAAGTTGCGCATTTATGTAAATCACACCACGCTCGTGCGAACTCATGCATATTCATCACGCCACGCTTTATCACCTTAATCATTATTCATGCTAAAATAAGCCCAAGTCACACGTCTGGGGCTTGTCGAGTGAATTACGACGTAGATGGTTACAAAAGTTTATTGGGCCTACGTGGAGTCAAGATTATGGAAGACTTTGGGTTGCTTGGGAGCCCAAAAGTCCAAGCCCATAACCTTTGTATTCAACGTATGTGGGTAAGTTTGGAGAGAACTAGCCTAATTTCCTTTTTTTCCCTAGCATGCTAACCAACTTAGTTAGGAATGAACCAAACCCTAAGCCTTAAAGTTAAGCGAAAGCCCAATAAAGCATGCATTTAAAGAATAAAAAGGCTAATGTTCCTATCCTAGCTCACGCTGAAGATCAACACCTGAAAGCCAGGAGATGCGGTATTGGAAGTAACACCTGTGGAAGACTTACCCAAAAAAGCAGCACCTTGGGAAGGAGGTCAAGCGCAGGCTTCACAAGACCAGCAACGCCTAGCTACCTTGCACCAAAATGGAAGTGGCATAAGAACTAGGGGAAAAGGGAAGGAAGACCACAATTAAAGATTCCTTAGGAACCCTAGAAAGGAATCATTCACCTACAAAAGAGGTATCATAAGCCATTAAAGAGGGAGGAGGACAAAACATCATAACACAGAGCTTGAGAGGAAATAACTTTTGGAGGATTGTTCTACACCAAGCTAGGGAAATCTTTCCCTTAGTGCAAACATCCTCAAATCCTAGAAAGCATCACTTCGCAACCTTAGTAGTTTCCATAACCTCCCTCTGAGTATTCTAGCCATCAGAAACCTTGTTACTACCCTAGGAAACCACTATTCTAAAAATCCCCGCCTAGGCGCTAGGCGGTTGGCCACCGCCTCGATTAATTCCTAGACATTTGAAAATTAAGAAAGGGCGCCTAAACCTGCTAAGGTGCCCACCTAGACTGCCTAGGCACTCGCCTAGCCCGCCCAGGCCCGCCTAGGTACCTGCCTAGATTGCAACTCGCTTAGATAGAAAATAGATAACTTTCATTTTGCATTTTATTTTTTACAATAAATTATTAGGGACTTGTTATATACTTAAATGAACACACATTATATGCTTGTTCCCCATGTTTTCATTATGTTCCAATACTTCATAATATATATCATTCTAATTTTTAGTTTATGATGAAATTATATATATATATATATATATATATATATATATTAAGTATAAACAGACACTTAGATACACGAAATATAATAGATTTACTTAAATCCACCTAGCCGCCTTGGCGTTAGGCCCCATCATATCGCCCGACTAGCACCTAAGGCCATCTCCAACCGAAGGGTCCAGAGGGCCAGAGGGCCGAAAATAGCCCGAAAACCGTCTCCAACCGAGGGTTAGACCAGAGGGCTTTGGAATCTGGGAGGGCCCCACGGGATCGGAGAGGGCTAGATGGCTGAAGGGCTGGCTGTTTTTTTTTTAATGCTTTGTTATTTCTGTCAGTTATAGCCGACAAAAATAATATATACTATATTATTAGTGTTGGTTATAACCGACACTAATAGCAAGGTTAGTGTAATGTCATTTTGAACAGTGTCGGTTAAAACCGACACTAATTTGAATTCTAATTTGAATTCCAACGGCTAGCCAGTCACTAGCCGTTGTATTCAAATTTTTTTTTTTTTTTTTTTTATGAATTTAAACCTTTTTTTTTCTATAACTTCCTATAACTTTTTTCTATAACTTTTTCTTGAAAGAACTTTGCACCACCAGGAAGAGGATTTCGAACAAAGAGGTGGTAAGGTTAAGTGAGAATGTTTCAGCCGTCTTGCAACCAAAACTGCCCCCTAAATGCAAAGATCCGGGTAGTTTTACAATTCCTTGTGTTATAGGCAATACTCGTTTTGAACATGCCATGTTAGACTTAGGTGCATCCATTAATGTCATGCCCTATTCAATTTATGCATCTATAAACCTAGGTGAGCTGAAAAATGATGGAGTGATTATTCAATTAGCCGATCGATCTAATGCTTATCCAAAATGAGTTTTGGAGGTTAATTACTTAGTGCAGGTTAATTACTTAACATTTCCGGCTGATTTATATGTGCTTGAGATGGAAGATTTGGCCCATTCTTCCTCATTGCCGATTCTACTTGCAAGGCCATTCATGAAAACAGCCCTCACCAAGATAGATGTGTTCAAAGGGATGTTATCCATGGAATTTGATGGGGAAGTTATTGATTTCAATCTTTCTGAAACTATAAAGTATCCTAGTGATGATCATTCTTGTTTTTCTATTGATATCATTGATTCTTTGTCGCAGAAATACTTTGAAGATTTGAAAGAGGATGCCCTTGAAACAACCATTTGCCATTCATTGATCAAATGCTTGAAATGTTAGCTGGTTATGCATTTTTTGTTTTCTTGACGGTTATTCAGGTTATAACTAGATTGTAATAGCCCCGGAAGATCAAGAAAATACCACTTTCACTTGCCCATTTGGTACATTTGCTTATCGCCGCATGCCGTTTGGTTTATGCAATGCACCAGCCACATTCCAAAGATGCATGGTAAGTATATTTTCAGATTATGTTGAAAAGATCATTGAGGTCTTTATGGATGATTTTAGCATATTTGGTAAGTCCTTTGATGATTGCTTGGATAATCTGACCTTGATCTTGAAACGATGTGTTGAAACTAACCTTGTTTTAAATTGGGAGAAATATCATTTTATGGTGAAACAAGGCATAGTTTTAGGTCACATAATCTCTGAAAAAGGAATTGAGGTTGATAAGTCAAAAATAGATCTTGTACGCTACTTACCCTCTCTTACTTCGGTGAGAGAGGTTCGTTCTTTTCTTGGTCATGCAGGATTCTATAGGCGATTTATCAAGGATTTTTCAAAAAATGCACAGCCCCTATGCCGTCTCCTCCAAAAAGAAGTGGCCTTTGATTTCAACGAGGAATGTGATAAGGCTTTCAAACACCTCAAGGACATGCTTACTTCGGCCCTCATCATCATTCCACCAGATTGGAGCCTTCCTTTTGAACTAATGTGTGATGCATCAGATTATGCAATTGGAGCTGTTTTACGCCAAATGAAGAACAAGCAGCCACATGTCATCTATTATGCATCCCGAACCTTGAATGATGCTCAATTGAACTACTCCACCACTGAAAAAGAACTTCTTGCTGTTGTGTTTGCATTAGATAAATTTTGTTCTTATTTAATTGGCACTAAAGTTATTGTTTTCACTGATCATGCAGCTTTGAAGTATTTACTTACAAAGAAAGAAGCTAAACCAAGGCTTATTCGATGGATGCTTCTTCTCCAAGAGTTCGATATTGAAATTCGGGACAAGAAAATGAGTGAAAACGTGGTGGCTGACCACTTAAGCCGTTTGGTGCATGATGAGGAATCAATACCTATCCAAGACACATTCCCTTATGAGCAATTGCTGGCCATGGAGGTAAGTGAACCTTGGTATGCTGATTTGGTGAATTATTTGGTGTCTAAACAAGTTCCAAGCAACCTAAACAAGCACCAACGTGATAAACTTACACATGATGCACGGTTTTATGTTTGGGATGACCCATATTTATGGAAATTTTGCCCTAATCAGATTGTACGTAGATGTGTGCATGAATCTGATTTTCATTCAATTTTAAGCTTTTGCCATACATATGCATGTGGTGGTCACTTTGGCACACAAAGAACATCACTTAAGGTTTTAGAATGTGGATTTTATTGGCCTACTCTATTTAAATATGCTAGAACCTTTTGCATAACATGTGATTGTTGCCAAAGAATAGGAAATATAGGTGCACGAGACCAAATGCTGCAAACTGCCATATTCAATGTTGAAATTTTTGATGTTTGGGGCATTGATTTCATGGGTCCTTTTCCCTCTTCCTATGGTTTCACTTATATTTTTCTTGCAGTTGATTATGTATCAAAATGGGTGGAAGCAAAAGCCACCCGTACTAATGATTCTAGAGTGGTTGCAGATTTTATCAAAACTAACATCTTCTCCAGATTTGGAATGCCAAAGGTTTTCATAAGTGATGGCGGCTCTCATTTTTGCAATCGAACCATTGAGGCGTTGTTCAAAAAGTATAATGTCAAGCATAAGGTTTCGACACCTTATCACCCCCAAACAAATGGCCAAGCCGAGGTTTCGAATAGAGAAATCAAGCAGATTTTGGAGAAGACCGTTGGAGCCACTAGGAAAGATTGGAGTTTGCGTTTAGATGATGCACTATGGGCATATCGTACAGCCTACAAAACACCACTTGGGATGTCTCCATTTCGTCTAATATATGGCAAACCATGCCATCTCCTTGTGGAATTAGAGCACAAGGCACATTGGGCTATCAAAACATTCAATATGGACCTAGATGCGGTTGGAATGCATAGAAAGCTCCAATTGAATGAACTTGAAGAGATTAGGAATGAAGCATATGAGAATGCCTGAATTTACAAAGAGAAGACAAAGGCATTTCATGACAAGATGATTTGTGGCAAAACATTCTCAATAAGGCAGAAATTGTTGCTTTTCAACTCCCGCTTACGTTTGTTCCCTGGTAAGTTGCGTTCTAAATGGATTGGCCCTTTTGTTGTTACTAATGTTTATCCTTATGGTGCAGTCCACATTCAAAGCTTACGAAATGGCGTAGAATTCAAAGTGAATAGGCATCGTTTGAAGCCATATTACGAGAATGTTGTGGGGCAAGTTGTGGAAGACATTCCCTTCCATGCCGTGGGCTTCAAGGAAGCTTGAATGGAGGTATTCGTCCGGTTACAAGACGTTAAAGCAAGCGCTTCGTGGGAGATAACCCATGCATTCAACAAGGAGAAGATGGACTTTTCACTCCAAACCCAGATTTGCGTCCCTAAACCCTTCTTTTTACGGTTTTATTTTTTCATGCTGAGTTTGTTGTTTGTTTATTTACTTTTGGGTAAGTTTATGTTTGAAACATTGAGGACAATGTTTGAATAAAGTGTGGGGGGGTAAACAAGCTGATTTTGCATGAATTTCGTGGGATTCTATCACCTATCACTTCTAATGTTGTTTCTCACTGTTTTTAAGTGTGTTTTGCGCTGTTTTAGTGTGTTTTGAAAAGAAAATATGAAAATTTGAAAGAAAAAAATTAGAAAAAGTTTTGAAAAACAAACAAAAAAGAGTCATTTTCGTGTGTTTGTGTCTTAGGGTACCTTCCAACACAATGATGAGGATTTGGTTTTTAATTGCATGACTGTTATAGAAAGTTACAAACATGGGTGGAAGTTTGATATACTCTTTGGTTAATGCTTGGTTATAGTTGTCGTTTACGAATTCACATGTAATCACAAAGGAAAAAAATCAGTTTTTGTAACATGCTTGAAGGAAGGAACTCAAACTAACGCTACAACCCTGAGAGACTTGAGCCTAAACTTTGTTTGGAGAGTTATTAATATGTGATTTCTTGTTTTCTAAAGTCGTTGCATGATCTCATTATTCTTTGCTTGGTTGCTACTTAGAATGCGTTTTATCACTTTAGTTCCAAATACTAGAACTCATGCCCGTTTCATTCAAAGCTTAAAATTGAGTACATAACATATAACAAGATGAAGTTGTTTAGTAGTTACCACCAGAGCCAAAAAGCCTTCATCCCATGTATTTGTTTTGTAGGGTTAACCCATTTGAGCCTTACTTAGCCTGTTTTCGTTGTTAGCCACATTATCCCGACCTAGCCTAGAATAGGACTATCCATACCCTTGTTCTTAAAGTGTAGTGGAGCATGACTTAGAGGGAATTCCTTTTGAGCGACATTAGTGCAGAAAACAAGTGTAGGGGAAGGTTATTGTCAAGTGAAAATAAATAAATAAATAAAGAGAGAAAAAAAAAAGTTGTGAAATAAGTGAGAAAGAACTCACAAGTATTGGTTGTTGAAGAAAGGGTCCAAAAAGTTTGAACATGACCCTAAGTATGTACGAAAACCCCTTAGTGTTTCAAGTTATTTGCTGCATTCAATAGTGAATTCTAAGTTGATTTCATTGCTTTGCTTACTATTGCTTTAAGAACGTTTGTTTTTCCTTACCCTTCTTTGTTAGCCAATACCCTTAGCCCTATTACAACCCTTTGACTTCTATCTTGGTTGTTGTGTGTTTCAATATGTGGAGTTTGGGATTGGTATGAGCATATGGTATCCCTGGTTCTTGCCTCTAAGTAATGACATTCCATTCATGAGATCATATCTATATACATGCATTAATAATTCCAGAAAGTGCTTTCATTGTTTAAAACATATATGAGTGGCTCGTCTACATGTGTACATCAATCTTCTCACATATACCTAGTATAGGGAGTGTAGTCAGAAATTCTATGTGAAAATAGAGTGTATATCCGGTGAGGAATTGACGGAATTCTCTAAGGCATGTTACTATTTCAAAATGTTGTTTTAATTGATTAAATGCGAGCTAGTGAGTGGTGACTATGATTAAGTATGTACTCGAGAGTAAGGATAACTAAAATCTATGTGAGTAGTGATTTTTAATATGTCATGTTTCATTGGAAATCCCTGAGGCGAATGTTGGAAGGTTTAGGTTATGTTTTGTTTGTTTTGTTTCTTTTGTTTTGCTCAAGGACTAGCAAAAGCTAAGTGTGGGGGAATTTGATAGGAGCATATTTATGCGACTTAGTTAGCTTGTTTTCTCGCATTTATGTTGTTAGTTCTTACTTATTATAGTGTTTTAAGCTATTTTCGTGTGTTTGTAGGTCTAATTGGCAAAGTTGGCAAGAAAGTGCATTTTGAAGCATTTTAGAGCACTTTTGGGCACCAAATGGATAGCATACGTGGGGAGTACTTTGGATGGACGTTTTTGAAGCTCAAAAGGCTAGGAATCTGATAGGGAGATAAAGAAATTAAATTCAAGACAAAGAAGATAAGGAATCAGCTCAAAAGAAGGAACATTATCCAAAACCTTATCCAACCTTATCTTATCTTATCTTATCCTAATCTCATCATACCTTAAATCTAGCTGCAAGGGGACCTAAATATCTATTTCTAGAAGCTATTTCTAGAAGCATTCCCTTCTAGAAGTCTTAATTTCTGCTGCAAAACACATTGTTTCTAGAAACCCTACAAAAGTGGCGCCTATTCCCTTCTAGAAGGCTTTTGCCTTGCCTTGCACTCCTATCCCTTTCCCTCCAATTCTTGCCGTGCCTTTCCTCACCCAATTCCCCTTGGATTCTGATTTTGTTAGCCTTATTCCTTGTGGATTTGGGTTATGCAAATCCTTTTCAGAAATTAATTGGGCCAAACCTTTTTCCTGGTGGATTTAAACCTTTGTGCCGCACCTTTAGGCCCTAATCCTTGATTTCTGCTAAGTTCTAAACCTAAAATGATTACCCTAGGGTTTGTGTCGTGCCTATATATATGTATTTTCAGTCAAATTCATCCACGACCCCCCATATCATTCTAAAACCCTCTCAGCCGCAGAAACAGACCATTCTACACCTTTGCCGCAGCCTTCCATTCATCCATTCACCACATTCTACACTTTCAACCATTCTTCCATACAAATCACCACTCAAACCTTCACCCAACCCTTGTGCCACAACAGAGAGAAGAATGAGGACCCTTGGAGTGCTTGCTATTCAAGTTTGGATTGCTGGATCATTCTTAGGTGTAATCTATCTTTTGATTTCAATGTTTAAGTTTGTTTATCTTTGTTTTGTGAACATGAGGAGCTAAACCCCTTTTAGCTAGGGGGAATTTCGAAACCATGAACATATTTGCATTATGAATTGATTAATTCCAGTTGTGATTTCATAAAGTGTGAATGCAATTTGCTTAACTGTTTTATTCAAAACTTATTCTTGTATGTTGATTAAGGAGGCCTACTTAGTTTGACATAAGGGAGTTTCACATAATCGTTACAAACTTATATTCATAAGTAGTGAAGGTCGCTGGTCATGATCGCGTTAAGTTAAATTCCTAGCATGAGTATCATGATGTCATAGTTACAAATGCTTTGTCAATGTTTATGATTTTCATAGAACTTAATGATCTTTGATTGTATCTCTATTATGATGTGCATGTAGGGGACTATTGAAGAATGATTTGGGTTGATGATGCGTATCCCATCTGATTCAATGACTTAAGGAAAATCTGAGGGTTAATTAGTGATGGCACGGTTAATCTGGGGCATTGTCATTCATGGTTTATCGAAAAAAGCAACTGGAGATTGATTTGTATGCAAGTGTGTCATGTGTGGAGAATGACCCTCTAGCTAGCCCATCATCCATTTAATTCACCAAATTCGTCCAACTTTGTTTAAGTCTTTAATTCACTTGTTTTTACTTTAATTTCGTCCAAAACCCAATCCCCCTTTACTTTGTTGAGTCAAATTAGTTAGAATCTGTCTAAATTGTGTTTTTAAGTGTCTTTAAGTGTTTTGAGTCAAAGTAAAATCAATTTTCGTCCAAATCATCTCCTAGTGTCTAGTTTGAGTCTATTTGATTGTTTGGTGCTGTTTTGAGTCTTTTTAGTTTGTTTTGAGTTCTTTGAGTCTAGTTAAGTGTTTTTCAGCCTAGTTTTATGTTTTTAAGTCAGTTTTAAGTAGATTAGCAATCCCTCCTAATCCCCGGTTTAGAACGATTCCTGCTTACATCTTTACTACAATTGTCAATAAGAGGGTTTAATTTGTGTGTTAAGTTAATTTTCGCATCAGTGCTAAACTGATGAACTTCTAGCTTCTACACCATGCCTCACTTGAGCAAGCCATTATTTGCTTAGTCATGCTAATCTTTAAGTCATTGATCTAACAGGCATATTTTCTAAGATGAGCTAACTATTTCGAGATATTCTAGGACTTGGTATGAAACCAAACCAAGGGAGACAAGAGGATATTCTCAAATCCCAAGTCCAGTTTAACCTAAAAGTCCCCCAACAACCACTTATAGTTTGTGGATTGGCATTTTGATGACAGAGTCTTCCCACGTTAGGGGGAGATAAGAACGTCAACATCATGAAGAATAGCGCGAATAAGCGTGGACATTGCCCACTATGTCTCATCTTGATCCTCATACTGCACGAGTATGATAATTAAGTGCAATATATTCTAGCTTCCAGAACGTTGCTCCATACTCAATTATCTAATCTAGCTAAAGTGACGAGATCATATACCAGCTGCAAACATGTCTGCAAATATAGAAATACCTAATGGATGTCGAGTTAACATCCCCGAATGGTGTGTTGCCTGCCTCTGTTGGATGGCCCGATACCTCGAAGACTAGCCAATCATCTGTCCTCGGCTAAATATGCAATAGAACACTTGGTTCGTAGGATTCACTTCCCTATAAAAGGAAGAATATGGCACAAAACGAATCCATACTCGATCTCTATCTCAACCATTCCATCTCATGAGATTAATCTGGATTATTCCGAGACCTAAAGTTCTTGGTCCAATATATTAGTTTGGGTGAGATACAGAATTGGAATGAGATTATCATCGATGATGTTTCACTTATATGGTAGCTACCGACATAAATGAAAAGTAAACTATCAAACCGCGTTATGTTGATGTAGTCAACTTAGAATTGATTGGCAAACTGGAAATAAACAATCCAGGTGTAGTTAGATTTCTTACCAAAGTGTATTTGAACCTGTCATTCCTATATTGTCCAAGGTAGTCCTGTCATGTTACAAGTGGGAAATGAAGCGTAATGAGATGAATTAAATATTGCAATATGATGCATGCCTCATGGCGCAAGGCTTCTCTCAAACGCCCTTGATTGGTATGTAGCTTATGAATGTGGTCACAACATCTCCATGGAGATATTGATATGGATATTTACATGTAAGTTTCCGAAGAATTACATGGACTTGTTCAAATAGTTCTAGACCATTAAACACCCTCTCAATTCAAATAAGGCATTCACTTTACAAATTGAAGCAATCTAGGAGGATGTAGTATGCCCGTCTAATTGGTTATCAGTCAGGGATATGAGAGTTATGCATTTGCATGTTAACTAATAAGTATTCTGAATTGCAAGAGTTGCAATCTATGTCGATAACATAAATCGCATTAACATTTCGGAAGAGTTTGAGAAAACTGCATTGCATTGAAAGACGAAATTTGAGATGAATGATCTTAGGGAAACTGGTTTATGTCTTGACCTGAAGTTCAAGCGTTGTTCTAACGGTATTATGGTCCATCAGTCGAACCTCACCCATAATGTGTTGCTTTTAAGTACACTTATGATCGATACGCTAAATGAAAATGAGACCTATGAAGAGGTTATGGAACCCAAAGTTTCATATCTATCTTCAACTTTGCGCTTTGTTGTACTTAGCTCATTGCATTAAACAAGACATCCACTTCATTGTTGATATGTTGGTAAAGATACAACAATGCCATACACGCTGCCACCAAATTGGCATTAAAAACATTTTGCCGTCAATGTGAATTTGGGCTTATCCCTACGCATCCCGAGTGGATCCAACGCCTGATCCTCGGAATGATGCTTTCCTTGTTTATTATGCTAACGTAGGTTACTTATCAAATATGCACAAGGCACGTTCCTAGACAGTTATATCTTTATCGGTTGGGATACCGCAATATCTTGAAGGTCCACAGAATAGACCTTAGTTGCGAAATCTTCGAATGGTTCTAAGCTCACTGTACCTCATTACACCACATGCGAGAGAAATGATTGAGAGCTCTTGTTGAGCATATTGGAACTACTTGCAGTTTTTTCATCCATCATTTAGTTTCAACGACGATCCATGAAGACAACGCCACATGTATCGGCCAAACCAAGATAGGATACATCAACAAAGTCAACACTAGGCATATTGCACCTTTCTCGCATCAGTAAAGCATCAAAACATTGAAGTCAAGCAGATCTTATCCCAAGCCAACATTGATGACCTCTTCACAAAGTTACAGCAGAAGTTAACCTTCTAGAAGCTTGTTTGAGGAATTGGTATGCATAACTATCTCATTTGCAAAGCTTATAGTTCTCATGGGAATTTTGTCAAACTCTGGGGGAGTATCCTGAAGTATACTCACTTGACCTTAATGTTTTTTTTCCCTTAAATCAGTAGCATTTTTCTCACTAGATTTTTGCTAACCTAACGATGTTTTAATGAGGCACCCACATTGAGATGGTCGCACTCTTGTGTGCATTTTCTACAACTTACGTTCAGAAGATGTTAAGTATCGACATCTTGCATTAACTCACATTTTCTCCTTAGACTATGGCTTTATCCCATTAGGTTTTGCCATAGAAACCTACTCATATATGCAATCCCTTTACAGACTCGCTCTTGCTACTTGTGCCGACTAGACGAGATGACTTCATCAACTGCTTCTGCATTGCCTGAAGATCTAATATGCCATCTACTTAAGTATTTACACACTCAAAGGGGAGTGTTGTGATATTAATTATAGCAAATGTGTGAATCACTAGTAGATTGCATATAGGATACTAGATGATTCTATCCCTTTATGATTGTATTACTTGCAAGGCAAGAAGTCTTTTCCACTTTACTTAACTAAGGGCACTAGGCATGAGGAATAAACCAAGGTTCTAAAAAACACTAGGCGCTAGTCGGGCGGCGGGCTGGAGCCTAGTGCCTAGGCGACTAGGCGGGGTCTAGGCGGGCGCCTAGGCGGCCTAGGCGGATTTAGGTAAATTTCTTGTATATCTTGTAAATAAGTGCATATTGACACTTACAAAAAATTATACTTGTATGAAATCCATGGATAAGATAATAAAAGAATGATAAAATGCAAAAAGAGTATCCAACAAGTCCAAATTTTAAAAACACATTAAGCATATATGTCATATAACCATAGTGAGGAGTATTGTAGGATGACACAAGTACAACAAGTTCACAATTTTAAACCACTTAGACTTAGATATGATTTTTTATTTTATTTTTTAATTTCATTAAAGTAAAATAAAATAAAATAAAATAAACCGCCTAGCTCCGCCTAACACCGCCTAGAACCCATCTGATTTTTCCAACCGATTTGCAGGAAAACGAATAAACATAATTCCTCGAGCTCTCCTCCATCCCTCTTTGTTGTGCTTTCTCTCTCACTTCAATAAAATAGACTCTAACATGTATGAAAATCAATTGGGGTTTTCTTTGACACAGTTGTCATAACCCCATTGTAGTAGACAAGGATTAAAATATTGGCGAAATTTTCAAAATGTTGGAAATTTCCGAGTACTGACGAAGGAAACAGTTGTAATGCAATGTTTGTCCGACTTTCGATTAAATTTCGACGAAATATTGGCTATGTCTGTGATGTTGCTCAAATATTCTGTTCTGGAATATTCACTGAAACTACAAATTCAGAAACAAACACCAAACAAAACACAAAAGTAAGAAACTGTTGTGGAATTATGGACCTATCACAACTGCATACCTGATAATACCTCAAAAATACGCATTTAGTAACAATGTCTCTTTGTTATTTGTATATTATCTCTTAGTGTAATTTTCCTTACATTAGAGGGAATTATGGACCTATCATGTCCCTAACTCGTTCTCGGACCCTCTTTTGTCATGGCTCAACTCAAATGTTACCCTATGTTTGGATAAAAGTTTCATACAAATAAGGCTAAATTTGTTAGAAATGTATTACAAAAATTAGATCGACGTCTTGGATAACAAATTCCTTTTGTTTGGTGGTGTCTTTATAATGCATTTTAAATGTTTAGGTCGTAGTTTTTTAGCACTTCGTTAATTCATTGGTTGGTAATATTCTTATAATATATTTTTAACAAATGACTGTAAATATTCCTTGGCACTTTAAGTCCTCGTCCAAATGGTAACTGTAATGGAAATGTCAAATATTTTGGTTTACACTGCTGGTCCGTGATTCATTATTCAAACCTTTATCTGAACATCCTCCACATGAAATATGAACCTTCAAAGATTTTATCAAACTTTACCATTTTCTCTTCCATGGTATGTATAGTGAGTGTGATTCACAAAAATCAACAATTCGATCTTGCATGTAAGGATCTAATAGATATTTGCAACAGTTAAATCTTTCTTAAAACCTATATCACTATGTGGTACATACTAGGGCTCAAAAAAAAAAAAGCAAAAGAAAAAAACTCAAACCTGACTTGTGAAAACCGAACCCAAGAATCCCGAACCATTCGGTTGCCAAAAGTGAACAATTCTTGAAATTTCGGTACGGGATCGGGACCACAGTGCCGTATGTTCAGGAATACCAAACTAAACAAAATATAATGGGTAAAAGACTGTTTACTACCCTCAAGTTTAGTGGTTTTCAACATTTAGTACATCAAGTTTTTTTCGTCTCAGAGTCATACCTAAAGTGTAAATTTTGGGACAGTCTCATACATCCGTTAGTCAAACTGTTAAGTCTTCAGTTAACTGTGACGTGGCGCCCATGTGGCCAATGACTGGGCGCCAGGTGGGTCACCACGTGTGTCCATGTGTTTTTTTTTTTTTTTTTTTTTGTAAGAGGGGTTTTAGTGAAAAAAATATATATATATATTTCCCGCCAAATTTTTTTTTCCCACAACCATGCACCTTACACTTTTTTCCCGCCAAAATTTTTTGAAAAAAAAAATCAACAAAGTTGAATACCACCCTGCAAAATACCACAACTTTCCGTTCCAAATCTGCAAATTCAATTCCAAACAAACTTTGAATTCTAAATATGCAAATTCATCATTTAAACTACCAACAAAGTTGAATTCTCAACAACTTTCAATTCACAACAAAGTTCAATATACACCATCCAATTCACAGTAATGGGTCAAGGTGTTCTTCCAAAAACACTAAAGATCTGTCCAAAAAACTGTCCAAAACACTAAGGGCATATTCAACTATAACAAAATGAACCCTTAAACAACCTAAAGCATTAAAGCAGCATCATGGAACATTCCTCCTCATTTTCTGACCTCTTGCAGTAGACTTTGAAGTAGTTTGAGAGGCTTGAGTTGGCTGAGATGAAGGTTGTGGAGCTTCCTGAGTGCATGGCTGAGATGACTGAGAGGGTTGTGATGCCTTAGATGTTGAGGCCTAAGTAATGAACCCATATAGCATTAGCACTGACAGATAGTACACTTCACAAATAACAAATTCACTTAAGAAATGAAAAATCAACAAAAAATATCAAAATTATACCTTATTTTTCTTGCTTTTTCTTCCTTTTCTAGCAGCTGGAGGAGGATGAGTGGTAGGGCATCTGGCCTTGTTGTGTCCCGAGGCCTTGCAAACACTACATTTCACACTTTTTTGCCCTCTCTTGCTTAACTTGAATTCATTTTCATCAGCCTCCCTATGTCTCCTCTTTTTTTGTCTCCCCGGCTGCCTTTTAAAAGTTGGAGGCAGAATGCATTTGTTTTCAGATGGCTCCCAAAATTTCATGCCTTGGACGGGTTGAATCAAGTTTTCGTAAGCTTCAAAGTACTTTTCCTTCTTGTACCAAGAGGAAACAAATTCCTCAGGCTGTCTCCTTGCATAATAGATGGCCGAGCAACCATGAATGCAAGGAAAGCCTGTCAAATCCCATCTTCTGCATGAGCAAGTGCACCCATTCAAATCCACCACAAATACATTGCCTCTGCCTTCATCCACTTCAAATTTTTCTCCTCCAGACCATGTAGCTACAGTGTGTGAGCTTTTCAGTTTGTACTCCTCCAACATTTTTGGGCAGATAGCTCCTTTATCCTTCCTCATTGCATCTCTTCTCAACCATATCCTCTTCATCAATAAAACTCTTATAGTTTCCAGCATGGTAATAATAGGCTTGTCCCTAGACCTTAGGATAAAAGAATTGAAGCTCTCACAGAGGTTGTTTAACAGAATGTCACACTGAGTGTGTGTGTTAAAGTGTGACCTACTCCAATGCAAGGCTGGTCTCTTCTCCAACCATTTATAAGCTTTTTCATTCAGCCTATTCACCTCAGCCATACTCTCCCTAAAATCAGCGATGGTTGTTGCCTTGGCAGCATTCCACAAGGCATCCTTTAATCCTTTCCCTTTAAACCCATCTGCCTTGTAGTTAGTGTATAAGTGCCTAACACAGAACCGATGATTACAATTAGGCAGCACCTTCTCAAAAGCTGGTATTAAACCCTTTTGTTTGTCATAAATGAAAGTCCAAGCACGCTGGTTCACAATTCCCAAGTCAGCAGCTAGCAGTTCCAGAAACCAAACCCAACTGTCCTTGTTCTCGAGCTCTACTATAGCATATGCAATAACCCAAGTTTGGTTATTTGCATCCATTCCCACTGCAGACAGTAACTGGCCCTTGAACACTCCCTTCAAGTGACAACCATCCAACCCTACAAGCTGCCTACATCCATTCTTAAATCCATTTTTGCAAGCCCCCAAACAAATATAAATCCGCTGGAATATCACATGAGCATCATCATAGGGCAGCACCTTCATCTGAACTGTACTACCCGGGTTTGTCCTCCTAAGCTCATCACAGTACTCCCACAACTTTGTGTACTGATCCAAGTGACTCCCCTCAATGATTTTCAAACACTGTGCTCTCACTCTGTAGGTTGTCTTGATGTGGATCTCAACCATTCTTTCCTCTTTCACTGTTTCCACAAATGTAGTGATGGGCATGCTTGGGTTGAGTCTGAACTTGTGCACATACCTCTTCACAAGCCATGCCACTTTGCAGTTAGGATTTTCCCTCCAAATCCTCGGACATTCATGTTTCCCAACATAGGTTTTCACTTGGATTGAATCTTCATTGTACATCCTGGAAGCATACAATCTCCATGGACAGTTTTTCTCACACCTTGCACTAATCTTCCATTTCTCATTTCTTTTTAGCTTAATAAAAGGTGCACCGTGCTTAATGGAGTGAGACCACACTGCCTCTCTCAACTGTGCAGCATCTATGAACTTTAATCCCTTTTCAAACTTTGGATCATCCCTGTCGGCTTCTTCATTAAACTCAGGGTAGATGACCTTCTCATCACATTCTGAACCTGAATCGTCAACACTGTGCAGGCCATCTGAGTCTTGTCTGTTATCATCAAGGGGAACGTCTTCTACATCCCTTGCATCAATAATGTCTTCTGGATGTTGGTTCCCAACCCCTTCACCCCTTTCAGCAACCCCTTCACCCCTTTCAGCATCTCCAACGACATTTTCTACAGCCGTATCATCTACTGCACGACGATCATCATCTTCCAAACTGTAGTCACTGTCCACAAACTCACTATCTGTAGTGTCATCCTCTGCATTTACTGCCACAAACAATGCATATTTGTTAAAAACCTAAACTTTGCAAAAATAATTGAATACTGAAATTAAAATTGTAAAAATAAATGTTTCAAAAATTTTACCTTCATTAGCTTCTACTTCGGTCCCTTCATTAACTTCTTCAGCTTCGTGACCTTCTTCAGTTTCATCACCTTCATCACCTTCATCATCAGCATTGAGATGACCATCTTCAGCCTCATCTCCACTTCCTTGTCCTCCCTCAGTTGCTTCAGCCTCATCTCCACTTCTTTGTCCTCCCTCAGTTGCTTCAGCCTCATGTTCATCATCACCATTGTAGGCTATGTCATTCAAAAGACATAGCCGTTTTTCTAAGTCATCCGCACCTCCTTTTGCTCTACCCTTCTTCAGTTTTGATCCACTTCCCTTTGTAATCGAAATTGCCACACTTGATTCCTCAATATCTTCTATAATGACACCTTTTTTTAATATGGCACTCTCATCTAGATTCATCAAAAGCTTATGTTTCAAGGAAGCTTCTTTCGGACTTAGATGTTCTAGGTACATTTCTATTTCCCTAACCCCTGGAACATGCTTGCACATTTCACCCACATCTTGGTCCCGTTCAATAAGCCTTAATCCCTCACAATAAGACATCCCAGGAATCCTATAGTGATACAACATAAACCCATCATATCCTAACTCCTTAACCATTTCATCAATCTCGAAAAAAGACATGAAGTCTTTGTCTACATAATCAAACCAAGCCTCAAACCCTCCCATATATGCACTTTCAGACCACTTCCCACCGTGGTTAATTTTAAGGCTAAATAATTCGGGCATGCCTGCATAGTCAAGGAGAAAGGTGAAAACAACATAAAATCCTGGAGCACACGGGGAAAAAGGTGAAAACACTAGTAGGACCATGAGGAAAAAAGGTGAAAACAAAACCACGGGGACCATGGTTACAGTTCCACCTTTTTTCCTGAAACCATAGAAAAAAACGTGAAAACAAAACCAATGGGGACCACGATTGAAGACAAACAATTGAAAAATTGAAAGCAAAACCACGGGGACCACGATTGAAGACAAACAATTGAAAATTTGAAACCAAACCACGGGGACCATGATTGAAAACAAAACCAATGGAACTCACAGATCCCTAATCCTTAAAATTCAAAATTGAAAAATCGAAAAAAGTAGGTTACTTACGATAAAGTGGTGTTTCACCCACTTCGATCCTCCTTTTATCCCACCCCATCGGCAGCGATGGCTTCACGACAATCTTTCCCAGAAACGTGTGCGCAACGTACGACGGCGTGCGAGGTCGAGCGACGGCGTGCGAGGTCCAGCGACGGCGACGTGGAGCGACGACGTGCGAGGTCGAGCGACGGCGACGTGGAGCGACGCCGAGGTCGAGTGACGGCCCGTGGGTAGGGTTTCGGACCGAGATGGGGGGTCGCGATTTTCTGGGGAGTGAAAAGTGGTTTCACTTTTTCTGGGTGAGATGGGGGGTCGCGATTTTTGAATTTTGAGGTGGAGCGACGGCGTGCGAGGTCGAGCGAACGGCGAGGTGGAGCGACGGCGAGGTCGAGTGACGGTAGGGTTTCGGACGGAGATGGGGGGTCGCGATTTTCTGGGGGAGTGAAAAGTGGTTTCACTTTTCACTTTTTCACTATTTCACTTTTCTGGGTAAGATGGGGGGTCGTGATTTTTGATTTTTGAATTTTGAATTTTTTTTTTTTTATCTGAAACCTTCTCTTACAAAAAAAAAAAAAACACGTGGACACACGTGGCGACCCACCTGGCGCCCAGTCATTGGCCACATGGGCGCCACGTCACAGTTAACTGGAGACTTAACAGTTTGACTAACGGATGTATGAGACTGTCCCAAAATTTACACTTTAGGTATGACTCTGAGACGAAAAAAACTTGATGTACTAAATGTTGAAAACCACTAAACTTGAGGGTAGTAAACAGTCTTTTACCCAAATATAATTATATATCTATATTTTTTAATTATAATTATATAAAATAAAATTTTAAATAATTCTAGTCGTCGAAAGTTGAAATTAGATCTCAACCATTCATAAAACATAAAACTCACTCTCTCACTCAGAATCCTCCCAAACTCCCAATCCCTCTCCTTGACGACTCCGACCCTCTCTCGTGATTCTGACCCTCTCTCCCTCTCTCTCTTTCTTCTTCTGTCAGACCACACCAAACCACACCTCCAAAATTCATCTTCTTCGGCGACATTGCACCGTCAAATTCATCGCCTAGTCCCACTAAAGTCATCTTCCATCTTCGGCTTGCACAAACTCTCTCTCCTTCTCAACCCTCCACCACCTATTCCTCTATAAGGTAGTAGTTGACCAACTCTCTCTTCAGCTCGCCAAAAACCATTTTCATTTCAGCCGTCGAGGTAGAGCTCTATCAATTCTCAACTTCATATGCACCAATTCTCAGGTTTCCTAACTCAACCTGCAAGTAGCGATAGCAATGGAAAAATACAAGGAAGGAGAAGCTAGAGAGAGAGATATATTTGTAATATATTTCTTTTTTAATATAACAGTTGTCCATTTTCTTTCACAATTGGCTACATATATTGTTCCCCAAACACTCTAAGCCAGCTGGCATAACTAATCATTTAACAGCTTAATTAAAATTCTTATCTAATAGCTAAACTGCTATTAAGATAATCACAGCTATAACATTGCCCCACTCTTTAATTAAACCTTGTCCTCAAGGTTGCAATTAGAATTTGAAGTCTGGAAATCTTGCAGTAAACTCATCATAGTCTTCCCATGTCGATTCTTCAACATTTTTGTTCTTCTGGTGGATAAGCAATTGAACCCCAGCTGCATTGTTCTTCTTGTAAACCCTTCTCTGCAGCACTGCTTCAAGCTCTTGAGCTTGTAGACCATCATCAGAATGGTAATAGTGGCACAGGATTAACATCAGGACCTAAATGTTTCTTCAAGCAACTGACATGGAAGACTGGGTGTATCTTAGAAGTCTCATGTAGTTTTAACTTGTAGGCCACATTACCAATTTTCTAAAGCACTTCAAATGGGCCATAGAACTTAGGGTGAAGCTTGTGATAGGCATGAGTTGCAAGTGACTGCAATTGATAGGGGATAAGCTTCAAGGAGGCCAAATCTCCCACATTAAAAGTTCTCTCACTCATGTGCTTATCTGCTTGCACTTTCATCTTGTTTTGAGCAATGACCAAGTTAGTTTTAAGCATCTTCCACATTCTGTCTCTAGCAATCAAGCCTTGTTCCATGCTCTTTAATTTAGCAAAACCAAGTTCATAAGAGGCAACGTGTGGAGGAGGGAAGCCATAGACAATCAAAGGGAGTGAACTTAGAGGCAATGTGAAGGAAGTGTTACAACTCACTTTGGGGGTGGTACCCTGAACTCATGCATAATTTTGATCCTTGTAGTTTAAAAAAATCTCTCCAAAAGGCACTAAGGAAAATAGTATCCCTGTCATTTACAATGGTCAGCGGCATGCCATGCAGTTTAAAAATGTTTTCCACAAATTCTTGGGCTACCATGCTAGCAGTGTATGGATGTCCCAAGACTATAAAATATGCATACTTCGATAGCCTATCCACCACCACTAAAATCATAGATTTCCCTTTGCAAGAGGGCAAGCCATAAATGAAATCTGTTGATGCACAAAATCAGTAAGGACTTTGGTACAACAGAAAATGTCAAGTTTGTGACCTTCGCTAGATTGCTCCGGTCACTAGTGTGGATAAGTATGTAAATGGATAGAGATAGGGAAGCAAACACAAGATGTACGTGGTTCACCCAGATTGGCTACGTCCACGGAGTAGAGGATTTCTCATTAATTGTGAAGGGTTTACACAAGTACATAGGTTCAAGCTCTCCTTTAGTGAGTACTAGTGAATGATTTAGTACAAATGACATTAGGAAATATTGTGGGAGAATGATCTCCTTTTATAGAAGAGAGTTTCTAGCTTTGTTCTGACATTGACACATGTCGTGTTGTGATTGGCTTCTGATATTGACACGTGTCGCGCTATGATTGGCTTCTGATGTCGACATGTGTCGCACTGTGATTGGCCTCCTGGTTGGAGGGAAACTCTTCTTAGTCTTTGACGGTATAACGTTGACCGGTGCTCGGTAGTTTCAGGATTGGTCAAGTATGGTACAAACAAAATCCAAACTTATATTCGTCCATGCTTGCTGAGGTATTCGAAGAGGATGCATTAACCCAGGTGGTGAGATAGTCTCATACTTATTCTATTGACAAATCTTGCATCCAACTACCCAAGCTTTTAGGTTTATCTTCATTCCAATCCAATAGAAGCCTATTTTCAGTCTTTGGTAAGTCTTCAACACCCCTTCATGACCTGTCATGGGTGTGGAGTGGTGCTCCTCAAACACTTTTTTCCTCCAAATAGAATCAACACCTAGGACAATTCTACCCTTTTATTTCAAAAAGTCATTGTCAATGTGGTACTTAGAGACAGCAACATTGGTTCCAGGAGCTTGATCTTGTGCTTCTATTTCTTGCTTCTTCACTTTAACCCAAGTATCCTGTTCTAAATCTCTTTTGAGTTCATCCAGCCAACCAAATTATGGATAGGTGATAGCTAGAACCTTTCCCTTATTTTCCAAAGGTAGCTTAGAAAGAAGCTTAGAACCTGGTGCTCTAGAAAGAGCATTTGCCACAATGTTCTCCTTGCCATGTCCATATTGCATTTCATAATCAAACCCCAGCAGCTTGGATACCCACTTTTGTTGAAATGGGGTATTTGTTCTTTGGCTCAAGAAATATTTCAAGTTGTTGTGGTTTGTTTTAATAATGAAATGGTGCCCTTGGAGATAATTTTGCCATTTTTTAACTGCATACATAATTGCAATCAGTTCCCTTTCATAAGTTGACAAAGCCTGGTATCTTGGGCCTAGAGTTTGACTTGCAAAAGCAATAGGTCTTCCCCCTTATTGCAAAACTGCTCCAATGCCTAAACTATAAGCATCACACTCTACAGTGAAAGGTTCTGCAAAGTTAGGTAAAGCTAGTAGTTGGGGTGAAGTCATGGTTTGTTTTAATTGCTAGAAAGCTGCCTCAGTTGCTTGTGCCCAAATAAACCCTTCATTACCAGTGAGTTTGTACAATGGTTGGCAAATTTTACCATAACCAGGTACAAACTTTCTGTAATAACCGCTTAAACCCAGAAATCTCCTCAATTCCTTCACATTCTTAAGAGTTGGCCAATCCACTATAGCTTGAATTTTGGCATGATCTGCATAAACCCCCTCACTGGAGACTATGTGGCCTATGTGCTCCACTTGGTGCTGCCCAAAGGAACATTTATGTTTCTTGAGAAACAGTTGGTGCTTTTGTAACAACTTCATTGTTTTCTGCAGATGAACTAGATGCTCCTCCCCATGGTATAAAATATCGATGACATTGGAAATATCGGTAGTCCAAAAACATGGAAATTTCGATGGAAATATCGGGATATTATCTATATCGATAAAAATTGAATAAAAACCACGGAAATTGTAAGAAAAACTTGGAAATTTTTATTCAAACTTTGGAGAATGTTTATTTAGTGAATTATCTATTAGTTTATCAAAACAATTAGAAGGAAATGCATTACATGATGGATTTAACTAATTTAAGTTGATTATACAGCAAGCTGGCAAACACTGTGAATGTAGAAAATATGTAGTAATTAATGAAAAAAAAGATTAAACACACCATAATCATTTATATATAATGATTTACTACAATATTTTACACTTTATACATTGCATGGTAAGATACACGAGTGATTTAGTACCACATAAAGTTCCTATGAGGTTCAAAATTTTCACTATCTTCATCATCTCTATGTGTAGAGTAAGTTTATTGTGAAGAGTATTCATCAAATGATAAATCCCCAAAATAGTTTTGCATGTAATTGTTACCATGCCACTCATATAAATATAAATATTTTAGCATATTATCACTAAAACATAAGTGATATATGGTGGTTACGGTGTTGGACGAGTAAAATGGGAGGGGTTCAAATCCCCTTTGTGTTTTTTTTTTCCTCCCTTTTTTCCCTTTGTTTTCTTCTTTTTCTTTTTAGTTCCTTCCTTTACATCGATATTTTCAATATTTTAGCGATATTACACCGATATTTTGACAAAATATTGCTGAAGTGTGAGCGAAATTATCGACATCGATATTTTCCGATATTATCGTCGATATTGTCGATATTTGTACGATATGTACATGGATATGTTCCAAAATATCCGTGATTCGAAAAAACCAAAATATCCTCGATATTTCGTCGATATTATCGATATTTCAGACCTCCCAAGAGTGACTATAAATTAAAATGTCATCAAAGAACACAAGGATAAACTTTCTCAGATAAGGCTTGAAGATGTCATTCATGAGATTTTAAATGTTGCAGGGGCATTAGTGAAGCCAAAAGGCATTACAAAGAACTCATAGTGCCCTTCATGAATTCTAAAAGCTATTTTTTCAATGTCATCCTCGTGCATCCTAATTTAATGATAACCGAACTTGAGATCAAGCTTAGAAAAATGCTTAGCCGCATATAATTCATCAAGAAGATCATCAATCAGTGGAATATGATACTTGTCCTTGATTGTAAGAATGTTCAATTCTATGTAATCCATGCATAATCTCCATGTTCCTTCCTTCTTCTTTACCAACATCACTAGAAAGGAGAATTGGCTATGAATAGGCCTGATGAACCCTGAATTGAGAAGTTCTTGCACTGCCTTCTTAATATCATCTTTCTGTGCAGGTCCATAATGACAGGTCTAATTCTTGGGGGCTTAGTGCCTAGGATAAGTGGAATTTTGTGATCATGTGTCATGTGTGGAGGCAACTGTGAAGGTAATTGAAACAATGTCTCAAATTACTTTAGAACTGCTTGTAACTCCCCCACTTGTTGAGAACTAAGGGTGCGTTTGTTGCACCGGACTATTTTGGACTAGACTAGCTGCAGGGACTAAGCTGGATTGGCTTGGCTTGGACTAAGTTGGATAAGAATTATGAAACGTTTGGTGCAACACCAGACTAAGAAGCAGGACAATAAAAATGTTCATTTTATTTATTATTAAATTATTATTTTGTAGTTATTTCGATAGTCTAAACACCTAATTAATTCTAAAAAATATTGTTTGACCATTTATTAATTTACTTTTTGTCCTTAAAAAAACTAAAAAGTAAGGAAAAATAAATAAATTAACATCAGTCATCAGCCCTTCTTCCTCGCAGAGAGATACAAAATCATGTCCATCAAGCAAGACCATTGTTTCTTTCTCAAAGCCGTTCTTCTTATTCGGGAAGCAAAACCCATGAAAATATTTTATTACTGTGGAACAAATGGGAGAGAACCTAGAAATTAATCAAACCCAAAGTCATAAATTCAATTGAACAACATGAAGAACCCAACCAAACCCATAAAATTTCTTGCCATAGAACATTTTTCGTCATTCTACAATATTTAATCAATGGGTTTCAAAGTTAGTAACGAGACAGAAAAAAAAGTAGATGGCTGATGGGTTTCAGATCTGGGGTGTAAGCGACTCTCAGTCTGACCTAGTTCTGCAGGAGATCATAAAGGAGTCGGCGATGTCGGAGTCAGCGGCAAAGGACTACAACAAACGCTGCTCTGTGCGAAAGCATGAAGTTGTAAGCAAGGATGGTCCTAGCTAATCCCAAGCGTTCACTCCGGATTAGCTAACGTAACTTAGTGAGGCGTTTAGTCGGCACGAGTCAGACATAGCGTCATTTATGCTAGTCCTGTCTTACGCCAAACATGGGATTGTTGTCCCAGCTAAGCCAGTCCCCACTAAGGAGGCCTAACAAACGGGGCCTAAGTATACTAGTATCCATTGAATTAGATTCCAATAAGTACAATAATACCCCCAAATTAGACTAATAGAACTCCCTGTCAAGTTAGTGGAGTGACATTTCTTGCACTGCAAGCTGTGGTGGTGTACTATGGGACAATTTAAACTTGTCTTTGCCCACTTGGAACTCTATTGTGAGCAACTGGAAATCCTAGAGTACAGAACTCACAGTGGACAACCATTGCACTCCTAATACCAAGTAACAAGCCCCCAATGGGAGTGCAAATAAATTAGTGTGACAATGATATCCTCCCACTTCCAATGGTATGCGCCTACAATACCCTTGGCTTTTGATTTTCCCTCAATCGGCAATCATCACTTCAAAGGGTTTGGTTGTTTTCAAGGACCACCCCAATGTCTTAATAAGCCTAGAATCGATGAAATTGTGTGTACTTCCCAAGTCTAAGAGGATTCTCACATAGTGGTGGTTGGCAATGCCTAAAACCTTCAAAGTTTGTAAGGACTGTGTGGCATGCACCCCATAAAATGCACATTCACTCAATCTCATTCCTTGTAATTCAGCATGCACTACTTCATCAGACTCTTCACAGAAGTCTCCCTCATCACTCACATCTAACAAAAGTAACTGTTTGTGGATGCACTTATGCCCCCTTACCCACTTCTCAATGCAAAACAAACATTCCCTTTTTTCTTTCTTGCACTGAACTTCCTCAGCGGTAAGCTTGCGATATGGTAACGTAGTGGTTCTAGGCCGAGGAGGCAATATGGGTAGTAGAGTTATTTTAGCTGAAGAGAGGGTTCTAGGATTGAAAACCCGTAACTCAGAAAGCTTAATATCAACCTGAACATCTATAGATATGGCATCATGGACCGTTACAGGCCTTAACAACTTGACATCATAAATCAATTCCTTTTTTAAACCTCCAAGGAAGCAGCTCTTGAGGAGCACAAGACCAACATCTGAAGCACGATTAGCAAGCCTACGAAATTCAGTCACATAATCTTTAAGAGTACCTGTTTGGTGCAATTTGAAGAGTGCCTAAGTACAATCCTCGAACTCGGAAGGCCCAAACTCCATACATAGTGCACTGGTAAATTCCTCCTAAGGAGTAGTAAGGATGCAATTGCGCCATTTGAACCACTGCATCGCTTCGTTTTCCAAGTAGAAGGAGGCTGTAAGGACCTTCTGAGGATCTAGAGTGTTGTAACAAGCAAAGTATTGCTCAGCCTCATAGATCCAAGTGAGATGATCGTCGCCATCAGAAAATCGGGGAAAATCTTCCCGTTGTTGCCATGGAGGCCTCGAAGCTCCGCCTCCAGTGTGAAACTGATCACGACGAGGTGAGCGAGAAGTCTCCAAATCGGAATTGACTGCAATCGGCTGGATTGGAAGATCCGGTACCCCCCATAAAGGTTTCCTAACTCAACCTACAAGTAGCAACAGCAGTGGCAGAATAGCAAGGAAGGAGAAGCTAGAGAGAGAGATATATATTTTTGTAATATATTTCTTTTTTAATATAACCGTTGTCCACTTTCTTTCACAATTGGCTACATATATTGTTCCCCAAACACTTTAAGCCAGCTAGCATAACTAATCATTTAACAACTTAATTAAAATACTTATTTAATAGCTGAACTGCGATTAAGATAATCACGACTATAACATAACTAATTCTCTTGATTCTACCATCAATGTCGGTCTCTCTGTCCCCTATCTCTCTCTCTTTGCAACTCGCTCCTGCTCTTTCAGAATCTATGGTTTTGATTTTCAAACTGGAGGATGATTTTCGAATTGGGCAAAGGAATTTCAGTTTCCCAAACCTGAAAAAAACAGGAAAAAATTTCGGAATTACCGATTTTTCGGTTTGAGAGTGTTTTTATCTCTGACTCCAATATTTGAGGTTGGGTTTTCAGTAATCGGTTCGTTTACCAAACCGAACCAACCCTACTTGATACCATTGTGGCCGGACTCATTTATTCATAGGTCAGTGAAATTAAAGAATCCAGGATACATTCCAATCAATTTACTTTCGTATGAAAATCTTCAACCACTCGAGAACCAAAGATGTTTGAATAGTAAGTTGACGTGGCATGTCAAAAGATGTTTGGAAACAAAGACACACACTGCTCTAATATTTTTTGATCACATAAACCACTGCATACGTTCAAACAAATTGGTTTCTAATTTCTATGTTCTTATCAGTTTAGTAAAAGGAGTGCTTTATTTCTGTTCCCTTCACTGTCTACTAATTCTCCGAGCTTCTAAATTATGAATTTACAAAGACAGAACAAGAATAAGTTGCTTGACTGCAGAACTACCGATGCCTGCCTGAGCTACAAAAAATATAGCCTCTGACCGCAACGTATCGAGCGTGGTACAGCACAAAGCCTCATTTTTCGTGAACTAGAGGGCTGTAAACCGGGAACCACATACTGCGACTCACATAATCCAGAGTCTCCTCCTGCGCGGAAAAGATAAAAACAAAATAGATTCAAGAGACTTTAGAACTTGCATTCGAAATCAGCCTCGGTAATAACAAGAGCTTGTATGAATATGTACTAGGAATTAAATTTTCCATCTAGATTGCCAGCTCCTGAGTTCTATGATTCCGACACTCCTTTGATTTCAACAAAGAAAATTTAATTTTTTAAGGTCGTGAGCAGTGGCTCAACAGAGATGGTTCAAATCAAGATATACTGAAGGCAATGAGGGTTTGGGACCCTACATGCCAAGGTACTCGGTTATGGTTGTTCTATTAGATTCTTATTAGAGTAGCATTATCCGGATGTGTGTGTTTCCACCTAAAAATTTGTCCTCTTTTCTTTACGCTAAAATTGTGTAACATTTTCGAGTTTGCTTTCTAAATCTACTCACTTTCCTTGTGCAACTGTTTGTAAAAGATCGTTTGAATTTTGTATATGATAGAAGTTCAGTTCTTACTTTGCACATGTTCATGAGCTCTTTGGGCCCGACTTCACAGTGTCCCTCTGCCAGTTCTTCTGCAACAGCTGCCCGCAGGACAGCAGCTCCAACCTCCGCGGTTATATTCCGGATACTGCACAATGTTTGATAGGAAGTCAGACCAATTTCCCATCCTGTTTGACATGCTATAATAATAAAACGAAATGCATAAATAAGGTGAGAAATATTACCAATCAATAGATGGGTACAAGATGCCCTTCTGGATATCTACATCTGTTATGTATGAAGCGAGGCTGGACAGAATCACTGTGTCAGAAATTAATTGCAAAATCGAGCTCAAATGATGTTCTCGTTTAACATTTCTTATTGCAGCGACACTTGATCAGTTTGTAATGTGAGGTATCATATTACTTTAAATTCACGGCACAGTAACGAGTTTCCTGATAACATGCAAATTAGAGATTGGGAATAAAACATTACAAACCACCCCCAAATTGACATATACCCTACCACATTACAGCCTACGGGATATAATTAGGTGCAACATGCAATGAGAACGGAAGAAGTCTTATAACCAGAATCCTATGTATACAATATAACTGCCCGTGAAGTTCCATATCGCTTGGCTAGTAGAACTAATAATTCCAGCTATTCAGGTGCAGACAACTAAATCTATTTTAATTTCTTTAACCGGTAAAGAATTACTCGTCTTAAAGACTGTTACGAGGCCATGTTCATAAATCTTCAAGACCACCGTTTTATGTGATCTTGGACTCAGTCTGATGGGACATTGTAAACATGGATGAAAAGAGAGTACAGAAGCTGCTTGTAACATGCCACGTTTAGGTTCGGGCTAGGAACTAGCCAAGTTATTACCATTCAGAAGCTGCTTGTAACATGCCATCTGATATAATACGAGCTCCTGAGAGAAGTGCTCCTAAACCAATCCTGAATTGAAGGCAACCAAAATACCATATTAGTATCTTGCAGTATAAGCATAGTTAGTTCAAATCATATGATATAGGAAACTAACCCTGGAAACAGATACATATTATTTGCTTGATTTACATGGCCTACTTTTCCGTTGCCTGCCAACATAATTAGAACAGTTAATGGTCAAAATACTCAGGTAGAAGAAAAAAAAATTCAGAAGTTGCGGTACAATAAGGACATTTCTAACAAGGAAAATACCAAGGTCAACATTATCAAAGGGGCTTCCACTTCCAAAGACGATGCTTTCACCAGCATGCTTAAAAGCATCTTCAGCGGTGCATTCAGCTGTTCCAATTTTAAAGGGGAAAAAGAGTCAGCCACAAATCTAGGTGCCATAAGGTAATTGTGAGGTTTGATGAGGTGCAGAGGAACAAACCATTCATGGTTGGATTTGACATAGCAAAAATGGCAGGTTTAGTTGAATCTGATTCTCGCATTGCTTTAAGTACCTAAATGAATGTCAAGCAATAACTATAAGAAACTAAATTACAAGAAATGAAACCACAACATTTTCCATAAACAAAGAGTAGAGCAATGAATTTTTCAAATGTTATGTAATATAAACCATCATGTATCTGTATCATGATTAGAATAAAAAGTACTGAGTCATCGAATGATAAATCTTAGTCTGAATCAGTAACACTGAAAATTAAAGTCTGATTTCGACAGAAGAAACTTGGAAATCTACGGCATGTACATGCACAAGCTTATCTCTCTTGGATTCTACTATTCCAAAGAATTGTTTAACAACATACCAATTAGTGCAAGGCCAGATGGTCTCAAAACAACAAACATTAACAGAATCAAATCATCCTTAGTAAACTGATCTAGTTTAAGAGATGATTATAAAATATAACCAAATGTTACTGAGAAAGTATCCACCTCATGATTGAAAACACCACCAACTCCAGACAAACCAAGAAGCACATGAGGCTTGACCTTCTTAACCTGCATGAAATTGTGCTCTAGACAATTAAAGTGTATAATTATGATATATAAGCTAAGCAAGGTGATCTGACTCTTATATCGAAATCTTTCCGCTTTCTGTAATAGAGGGTACAATGAAGTCCTTTGAGATTTACCACTTCAAGTAGACTAGCTCCCTCCCTAAGCCCATCAATTGCTCCCGGTTCTTTAGCAAAGGGTGCAGCCATGGGGTCAAGATTATTTCTCTCTTTTGTAACTAGACCCTGCAGCCAAACAACTTTTCTTAGTGATTCAGCAGATAAACTTAGACTTCAAATAAATTCAGAGGCCAAAATAGTTTCGAGAAAACAGCTGATTCTATGTCACTTTTCTTTATACCGGGAGGGTAGCAATATTGATAAAAATGTGTGTAACTAAAGTAAATAGTTGACAAAACCATAAAGTTGTCATATAATAAATTTGCTGCACACGTATGTAATCTGTTTAACATAATGGTGGTTAATCTTAAAGAAAAAACATAGAGCCATACATCTTTATCAATCAGGAAAAAATTATTTTTTGCAGCAGCTTCACCGTTCCCTGACATTCTTGCAACAGCCTGTACAGCCATGTTAAGAACTCCAAGTCCCGCACTGAAAAGCAAAAGAACAGTGAATTAAAAGGATGAACAGAGAGCCAAGAACATGCACAGGCAACCAGTGAATAGCCTATATATGGATCATTCAGAGTGAGCGAGCCGTGTCAAGTACCTTCCAGCTCCCACAACAACTATCTTTTGTTTAGCAAAGTCACTCAATGGTCGACCTTGCACTCTTACAGTTCCTAATAGTCCTGCAAGTGCAACACCGGCAGTTCCCTACAAGACATGGAAGTGCAACTATCAGAGGTACTTTTCAGGTCAGCAGAAATCTGTATTCCACTGCATATACCTTTCAAATCCATAAAAGACAGAAAGCCACCACACTATGTAATTACCTGTATGTCATCATTGAACGTGCAAAACCTTTTACGATAGCGTTGCAGTGTTTCAAAAGCCCACTTCATTTGAAAATCCTCAAACTGATGAAAGTAAAAACAATCAAGTTACTAAAGAAATAGAAACCCAACTGAAATAAAAAGTTCATACACCTCAAAAATAGACCTGCACAATGGCCTTGGGCCAACGTGTATGAACAGCTTCCATGAATTCATCAACAATTGATATGTACTCTTCTCCTTCCAACCTAGGTTGTCGAAGTCCTAAATCTATCAAATTAAAATCATGAGAAAAGGTATCCTCATGATGTAAACTATAAAACTTTGAAGCATTAAGTCCAGTCATCCAGTGTAAAGATGGAAAAGAAGCCAGGAATAAATTCGGAAAATATATATAACAATAATATAATTAACAGCAATGCATTAAATATTAAAAATTTAAATAAATATTGATAAACTTTAACATGAACTAGTCAAACTACATAATTTTTATGATTCATATTTTCAGAGTAGAACTTTTAATAAGGTAAAGTCAGGCTTGAGAAAAAGTAAAAAGTCGCTATCATTACAATTTTCCCTCAAGGACTTGAATGTTTTGAAACACTATAGCAACAGTTGTGTTTGGTTGAATATATTAATCAGGAAATACAATATCAACATATTTTAAAACAAAGGAAGAAAGAATCACGCTATTAACAGAAGATCTTCAATTCATATATCAGTTTATTACTTACAAAGACGGTCTTCAAGTAGCTTTTGGTTGTTAGTACCAACATCTAGCATAACCGGTAGTATCTGTCATAGAGGAGGTATATAGGTGAACCGATATAAGATGTACCAGAATAATTTATTAACCAAGAAAACTGTAACGTGAATATTAGTAGAAACATAAGATGTAGACTCTAAGAGAGAGAGAGAGAGAGCATACTCTTTGTGGATTAATACCAGCTGCAGCAACATACATATCAAGTTTTCCAATTGGAATTCCAATTCCCTGAACTCCAAGGTCCCCTAGGCCAAGGATACGACTGCCATCTGTGAGGACAATCATGTCTACCTGCAATATAGAGTGGAAAATGAAGACCAACTACAAACTGGACTTAGAAACATAGGAAATCTTCAAAATCAAGGATAATCCCAACAGAGAAGCATCAAGATATGCTGCATTTGGACAGCACGAGAGAGAGTTTGTGTGAGTGTGTTTTGGGTCCTCTAACAGACCAACAAGATTAAGGAGTTAAAATTATAGATCATGGGAGGTTATCAGAATTTATAAGGGAGACAAAATAAAAGATGGTAGCATTTACCTGATGTGCTGGCCAGTTGTAGATCATAGACATCATCTCCCCTTTATCCTTTGCACTGAAATACATTCCACGGGGACGTCTAAATAAACCAGAATAATTTTGACATACTAATCCTACTGTAGGAGTGTAAATTATGGGAGCAAAATCTTGGATGTTGTCAATAAGGACCTGAAAATGAGAGTAATCCAAAACCACATGAGACGATGATAGATTACACAAAGTTGTTCATATCAACAAGCTGGACATTCAAAACCAAACTTACTCGGTAGTACAAGGTCTCGTTCCTGTCATGCAGTCTATTTAAGATCCTCCATTTAGCCAAGGCCACAACACCCTCTGGCTGGCCCTTAGTATTTTTCTCTAGGGAACGATACGACTCCACTACAAATTATGCCACATGGCATTGTCATTACATAAATAACGCCTCAACGCCAATAATAAAGAACTCACAAAAACATCTCCTCAAGGGCTAGAACATAAGTTTCACAGTCAAACAAGGTACAAATATGTAGACCTACTTGGAGAGAATATGTAAAAAAAACTCACTGAAACGAGCATATTGCTGCTCGAATGATATGACACGAGGTGGGAGGAGACCGCGAAGTCCTAATCGATCTCTTTCAGTCAACGGAAATCCAGTGTCCTGCTCTTGGCAAAAAACCAAAACACCAAGAACAGAGAATTAAACAATATAGAAAACAAAAAATTTCATCAAATTCTACGGTTCAACAAAATTCAGCAAATTTTGAGCACCCTCCACTTCACCAATTGAAACAAAAAGCATCCTTTCAATCCATTCAACTTCTACATCATTTCCAGAACTCAAATTTCTTCGAACCGATACGAAAAACTCCACCTTCACTATATAATATTATCACAAAGACTGTTTCTTTTTTTTTAAATAAAAAATATTCAACTCAAATCACAGTGCAGAAAATTTACAAATAAAAAACGGTGAATCGAACCAACCTTGTTAAACCATGGATCGTGGAGAATATCGGCGCCGCGCTTGTGAACGATACAGGGGGCGGGAATCGCCGTCGAGAACCGCCTGGTCGACCGGCTGCTCAACCGCGAGGCGGCGAATCGCGCTGCCTTCCACATTATGCGAACCCAAACAAACGAACAAAACCGACGCTTTCTTACTACTGAGTGCGACTTCAGATCAATTTATAGGATCACAATTTTTTTTTTTTTTTTTTTTTTTGGAATTTTCGATTTAGTGAATTTTTTTTTTTTCCATTTTTGTCTGTGGAAAAGAAGCTGTTGTTGAAGAAGCCGTTGAAATTGAAAGAGGAGAATGTGAGAGCGCTGGGGGCTGGGGGCTGGACTGGAGCTGACCGGGATTTTCGGGCAGCGTGGAGTGTACGCGGAAGTGCGACTGTGAGTGGCCACGGAAGAGTGGGGAAGGCTGCCCAGATGGACAGCGGGCAGCGAGGGGTATTTATACAAGGAACGTGGGGTTTTTATTAAGTGTGGGGTAGAGAGGCAAGTGGACGAGTTTGACTAGTGGGAATTGGAGATCGGGTTAACAGGTTCCGGTGCTTTTGGACCACTTATCATTGGTGATCTCCTTGTCCGGATTTTGCCACGTGGACGTTCCGTTTACTATTGAGTATGTGTGACAATATGATAGCGTCGGCTGCGAGTGATGTTTTCATATCCGCTGATTATTGTGAGTCTCATGATTGATTCTTACGATGAAATTGTCTCATAAGGATGTTGATGATTAGGAAATAAGAAAGTATTTTGAGATTGATCACTTACATAGTATTATACTTTATGTCCTAAATTATCTCCTAAGTTTTATGAGGGAATAATATCTAGATTTTTTTTATCTAGTGGACTTATATTTTCTTGTTCAATTATGATTGATTTGTTTTCTATTTTTAGTTAGTCTTGTATCTTATTTTCTCTTAAATACCTCATTACAACGAAGAATGAAAAAGTATATGTAAAATTATGAAAAATAAATCAATTACTTGGATAACTCAACAAATACCAAAAGGTAATCAACCAACATAAAGATAACCATGCGCTTCTCACGTCTGTAATTTTAACAAACAATATTATTTACACTAAGGAGGTGAGAGAGTGGGTTAAACCTCATCATTGGCTAGCAATAATGTGATTCAAATTCGCATTTGGCAAGAATCGAACCTAAAATCTCTCACTTATAAGTGAAGAGAAATATCAATAAACCGTAATACTAAATGACATCTCATGTATGTAATTTAGACGAAAAAATTTCTTACATGCGTAATCTAGACGATGAAACAGGGTAGGACCAAAACTCTAATTTAAATCATAATTCAGGCTCATATTTAGTTGATTTTTCTAAAATGTGAAAGTTGTTTTTTCTGAAATTACTTGCAGTAACTTGTGTAAAGGTATGTTTGTGTTGGCAAATACAAGAGTTGAATGATGACAACGAAGGGAGAAATGTCAAATCAAACTTTGTTGCTATGTTCGTAAGTCACGAGTCAATAAGTCATGACAAGTTTAAAATCAATAATGATGGACAATGATCGGATCGAATTGACAAAAGACCAAACCAACTGTGGTGGCTTTTTTTTTATTATTTTTTTATAACAAACAATATTATTTAAATTAAAGAAAATAAGGTGACAATAGTGATTTTTTAGGCCATTTAAATAAATTATTTCCCCATTTGGAATAATAAGTGTTAAGAGTATGTTCACCAGTTGGTGGAAGGCAAGGTTAAGGGTCCAAAAGATGATTTCTAACTCAAAAAATCATCTCTACTAGTCCAAATTAACAAGGACAACCCGGCAATTTCTGACACGACACGAAAATAACTGGTTTCGGATCAACACGATAACTTATCAGGTCATTATCGGGTGACCCGTTAAGAATCCGTTAATAACGGGTATACACGCGGGTAACATGTGGGTAACCCATTTCGACCCGTTAAGAAAAAATTTATTTTGATAATTTTAAAGTTTAATTACTAAAAGATTTATTATAAAATACAATAGTCATATTAATATATACAATATATTTTATATTAAATATATAATTTTGTATTATTATTCTATATAAGTTTTAAAAAAAAAGTTTTAGTCATTATTTATTTTTATTATGAGAGTTCCTTATTATCATTACTAGGATAAATTTTACTTAACATGTTGTTGTTCAAAATTAAAATAAACTAATATAGTATTTGTATAGGCAAGAACTAAGAAGACATACATACAAGTATGAAAAATGTGAAAGAATATATAAACACTCGTGATTCATCATTATTCCTCCACGAGTAGATAATAGTTACACTTACATTATCGTTTAGATTTTTAAAATCCTCCAAACCTTAATGAATAATGCTTTTTATTTGAGGGCAAAATTAATAAATTAATAATAATTATTGTAGAAGTGTAAAAAATGTAAAAAAAATATATATATACAATCACTCATAGTGACAAACTTTACAACTTTCATGAAGGGGTCAGCTTCGAAATCCAACACTATAATTCATAAACTTTAAATTTAACCGTCGATTGCCATTTATGCTTTATTCTTCTTACTGAATTTCATTTTTTAAATTTTCTTTTTTGAAAACATGATCATCTGACGGATGTAAGAAGATGAACGGTTCAGATCTTTGATATCACGTTTCGATATTTACGATTAACTGAAATATGAGTCGATGTCATATACTTTGTAGAAACTTTATAAACATCAAACAATATTTTCACTAACCGTAAAACTCTGAATATAATATCAACGATCCAAACCATTCATCTTCCTACATCCTCTAATAGATCAAGTTTTCAAAAAAGAAAATCTAAAAAAAAAAAAATTTGATGAGAACAATGAAGCGTAAATGTAAACAACAATCAACGGTTAAATTTTGATCTATGATTTATATGATTATATTGACGAATTTCGAAGTTAAGATTTTCATGAAAGTTGTAAAGCTTGTCATTACGAACGTTTATATATATATTTTTTACACTTCTACATTAATTAAAAAACTATTAAAGACTTTAGGTAAGTGAAAATATACTTAAAAGAAAAATACGTTTTTATGTTTTGGATGTGACAATATGGTATGTATATACTTATTTAGTATTATGTTTTTCATTTGATTATTTATTGATTTAAAATATATTTTTCTTAACGGGTAACGGGTTGGGTCATATTACCTGTTAATATTATCGAGTCGATTTCGGGTCGGGTTATTTTACTCGTTTATTTTAACGGGTGTTACACGACATGACTCATTAAGATATCGGGTATGACACGAAAACGATACGAACAAGAAAAACACGACACGAATGTCAGGTCTACGGTCAAGCACTGCCCATCCAAAGCCCGAGCAAGCTAAGCTCCGCCTTGTGCCAGGGGGAAGATGATGTCAGCATGATATCATGCTGACACCAACCACTTTTTTATTTATTTATTTTTTTTAATGTTAGGCACGTGTAAGTGTAACACACGCGCGAAAATGATGAGTGGCTAACATCAACTGCAATGATGGGTTCTGCTGCAGGCTGACTCAACTGTAGGGGTGAGCCCTGCCGCAGCAAGCCAATAGCAGAGCCCCAACAGCTCGCGAACGTGGCTTTGTGAGGGCCTTTCCAAACGTGGCTTTCAAATTAGACAATCATTTTATTTTCATAGCATAAATTACGAAGCATATATATATATATATATATATATATATTTGTGAATGGTAATTTCTCTTGCTCTTGCCTTTTCCAAACGGGGAGAGTTGCACATAAGCAAGTACTATTCAGAGTGAACAGTAAGGGCAACATTACTACGGCATGTTTCAAATTGCTTATGGGAACCCACTCCGAATGTCAGAAGTTTCTCTAGCTCATAAAAGCGTTTTATGGAGAAGTACTTTCCAAATGCTTTTCTAAGAAGCACTTTGATATTTAACAAAAATTCCAACGTGTTTATTCCAAAACCTGCCCAGATAGACCGTAAGAGATGGATTTTTGGAGGAAATCTAGAATAAAAAGTGCGAGAACCTCCACAAAAAAAGTAATATAAAAACCAAAGAAAGTAATTCTGGGAATAAATCCAGGAGGCTTCATGTGGTCAAAATTCACCTAACCTACCCATGCTGCCAAATCAAGGTCAAGAAAATTGGAATTTGATTCCATTTCCATTTGAGTGCTTCAAACAGAAGGAAGGACTTCTTCTATCTTACCTGGAACAAAATCTTTCGGCATAATTCGCCCCCTGTACCAGCCAGAAATCGTGTAATCCCTTTCATTTAGATCGACACAAGGATGGAACAATATCAGCAAAACAAGTATGGCCGAGATCAAAATATTCAACGAATCGCTAGAAAAAGAGTCAGACAATTTATTATGGTGATTGATAGAATAGCAAGCCAATACCTCGCAAAACAATTGAGTCATGGACTCGATACTATGAAAACATGAACACAAATGTCTTAAAAGGCTGCTCATAATTCTCCACAAACATCTACAAGGAATAATTCGCATTCCAGAAGATTTAGATATCCAACCTCCATGGGTACTTCTTTCACCGGATGGTCCTAAAGAAACTCAGTAATCTTTCTTTCCAAAGTTCTTGCACCAGAGTTGTGAAGGAATTGGGCGAACAGGATTATGCGGCCGTTGCTGCAATAAATATATAAGTCCTCTTAGAATAACTAATCATGACCATAGTTATGCATATTTCAGTCATTCGGCCATACAAAGGGAGTGGCACAAATCAATTCAAGAAGAACAGCATCTAATCCCACCAGAACTGTTTGCCTTTTTGAACAAGTAATTAAAAATTTTCAGCTCACGTTCATGCATTGTCAAGGAATATTTTTAGAATAGTAGCAATATTAATGAATATTAAGCATAAGGAGCATCCAAAAGAAATAATATAACAAAGACAACTTTTTGCAAATACAAAGGAACTAAAAAAGCTAATAGACAAGTAACTTCCTTTAGTTGCATAAAGTTTCATGACATATAAAAAGTATGACATAGCTAACTGACTAACAAACAATTCCTTCAATCCCGCTATATCTGAGGCACTAAAAATCTGTATGCAAACATGGATACACCTTGTCACACTTCAAAAAGGCCATGTATCTGCATAATCCTTAGCCTAAGGGCTTCAGCTAGAACGCACCATTTATTATTGACTGGCAGTCTAAAGCACCACATAAGGTTTGTTCCCATGACAAGGAAACTTGCACTTCAGCCTAATTTTCAATAGCTTAAAGTATCAAACAAGCCTCGTAATTACTATTAGCAAGGTTTTGTATTTGAGTTTTCAACAGTTTAGCATACTAACCAAGCATAATGACCCCAAAATTATCACATGTAACTTCCAAATATGCAGAGAGTTTTTTCAGAAACATAAAAGAAAAGAGGATAAACCGCAACACCAGTACATCAATTAGAGGCATTTAATAACCAAAAAAATTAACCGGGCACATAGTTATGAACATAAGCAAGAAGCAAGATAATTTATCTAAGTCACAACTCACAAGTTACATCTTTGTGCACAATGTTTTTCATACTTAAAACAGTTAGTGACAGAAATTTTGCTGTTCCTGAACGTAGGTAATTAATGAAACTCAAGGCTTCTTATGAAAAATAGAAAGGAAGAAACTAAACTATTCTTCTGGCCAATTGTCTGGAAAAAATAAAATAAAATAAACTTTAGGGCTTAAACATCTTCTTTCTTTTTTTCCACGTACAGAGGCTTAAACATCTTACGGTTCATTAAAAAGGAAAATCATTTCTAGTATAAGGGTATCTCACACTAGGCTTGTTAATAGAGCATACTTATGTAGAAAATCATTAAGGGAAACCCGAGAACAAATAGACCAGACCAGCTTCAAGTTACAAAACCTCATATCTTCAAACAAAAAATGTTCAAAAAAACATTTCACTGCAAAGCCAACTTAAGTAAAGAGAAAACTAGGTAATCCCTTTAAGCGGTTCTTAATCCAACTCTCTAAATTATCTCAAACGCTAGGTTTCATGGGTTTTCCTTCATGTTCGAGCATCGTCAATTTCTGAATCCTTCATCACAACCTCTACCAGCGTCTTCTAAATCATTCAAAACTCTCTTCTCATAACAATCTGTATCTAAGACACAGTTGTAGTATTGTACCAAACTCACAGCTGCTACGAATATTTCAATTGACCTAATCCCTGGTTATTATCCCTTACTTAACCTAAATTTACTGTTTTCTCAATATTCCCAAGTCAACCACTCAACATTTTAAACCAAGGGCCTCCCACCCACAAGTTAACAAACCTACAGTCCCAGATCACAATGGCAATCTTCGACCCTGAATAGAATCAGTAATAACCAAAATCTGAAACACGTTGTATATAATCCACTATAACCAAACAACAACAACAAAGCCTTATCCCACTAAGTGGGGTCGGCTATAGGAATCCTAGAACGCCACTGCGCTCGGTTTTGTGCCATGTCTTCAATATAATCCACTATAACCATGGAAAAAAACAGCTGAGAGTTTCACCAAATATATCTGAAAGGATGCTTAATTTCACAAAGTGAAAATCTAAACCTCAACTAAATCCAAACAATTCATGAGAACCTCAGTTCAGTCAAGCTTATAGTGCATTCTGATACAATTTTACCAAAACTCTACCTTCTTAAATTTTCTCGGGAACCGAACGAAAGTCTAACAAAATGAATACCAACAAAATAACAGAAACATAAAGCGATGAATGGGGTGATTGAGAAAGACCTCGAGCTCGGCAGATTTCATGGCGATGGGAATGCAGACAAGGAAGATGCCGGCCATGGCAATGGCGGTGTTGCGCTTCCAGTGCTTGGGCCTACAGTATGGCCCACCACTCATGCTCCACACCTTGGCCCTGAAGTCGCCTCCGTGGGCCCCATCTCCGTGTGCGTGCTCACCTCCTCCCATGCTCGATCACAGATACTCTCGCCACTCTCTTTCTCTGTTGCGCAATTACAGGAAAATGGATCAGATACGAAACAATTGAAACCCTAATCAGATCAAATACACAAATATATATATATAGGTTGTGTGTGCGAATTGTGTGTGCGAATGGAATGATTGGGGGGGTTTGGTTGAAAGTGAACGAACCAGAGCGAAAGGGTTGTGAAGTTTGATTCAGGCGAAGAAGATGCAGAGGGCTGTGTTTTGCTGCTCAGTCTCAGTGTTATTGGTCGTCGTTTCGAACTATGGATTGGAAGTTACAAAGTTTCGGGTTGGCCCAAATTTTTTGATGGGTTAGGAGCCCAACTGGTTAGGGTGGCAAATGTTGAAATATACCACATCGACCGTATCTCTGAGAAAAGAAGAGTTTAAATATCCTAACCTCACTCTAACGTATCTTTGAGAAAAAAAGAGTTTAAATATTCTAACATCACTCTAACTAATACCGAGACCTGTTTGTGATAAAACCCCCCCACACCTGACAACCACTTTTGTGATAAAATCCCACACCTGACGACCAAGTTGGGGACAACATCGGTGTTATTGCAAGTGGTCATTTGGCCCGTCTCTCTAATAATTTGACCACAAATTGAGGTGTTCCATGTTTATTTTCCTCTATTACTTATAACTCTAAGGTAAGAGAAACAACCTGTGCCACTTGCACATGACATCCTATGCCAATGAAATAAAATGTGTGTAAATTTTTGTTCACAAATCCTTATTTCCTTTGCACGGGGACGCCACTATGGCCATGTACCCGGTCCATGTAAGTCCTTCTCATAAGGTGGAGGCTTTCGAACTTGAGACCTCTTTGACTATGCAGTGATCGCCAACTCACCGACATTCTGTCTTTAGTTGGCCCCCAATGAACATTGAGAAGAAAAGTAACATGAGTTATATTTGGTTTCATCGACCACGTATCTTGTGAGCTAGAAATTCAGAAGTAGCAAATTTGGTACAATAAATTGGTAGTATAACATGTCAAGTTTCTTGGGTTGAATAATAGTTGCTCTCTCAACAATTTGAACAGCATTTCTTTTCCAATCAAGTATGGCAGAAAGGGATGATTATTCCTGGTGCTACAACTAGGAAGCAAATTACACTACTTCAGGCCATCAAGACGACTTAGCCTCAGTTTCAAGCGTCAATCTGACACCGTCTCTAAATGAAGTTGGAGCAATACCAAGTGTCCGAACCAGCTTAGTTATATCCATGGATATGTCGGCAGGAGACATTACTCCACGATCGACCTGAAATTACAAATGCAATACACCGCTATCCTGTAAGTTTGCAGAAAGAGGAGAAAGCAAATGGCTGGACAATATAATTGTGTGTTTTTTATGTTATTTATCGTTGTCAACACAAGGCAATGTGGAAATCAAGTCATCAGAATGCAACTTGAAACTGATGGGCCATATATTTGTTATTCGGAAAGTGATCTAATAAACGTGCTGATCACTACGTAACTCACACATAGCAAAAACAACAAATGGTATAAGCTCTACGTACTGATGATGCAGACACTGATTTGATTAATGAGGGGTTGTATCCTCTAACATTGGCAACAATCTCAGCCATTTGAAGGCGGGATACCCTATCTGGTCCACCGACATTTAGTAGCACCTTTGTTTGCTTACTTTCTGCAGATTTACCACACATACCACAACCATGGAGACATAAGTAAAAGCCCCAGAGAGAATAGAAAGTAAAAACACCATAGAAACATTTTATAGGTCCACAGATTTTGCCGGTTCAACAAGTATGAAAGCATGAAAGTTAGGAACTTCATACCATATATCCATCTCTTGGACAAGGCTAATATGACAGCTACAACATCTTTTACATACACAGGACACCGGAACTCGTCATGGAAAAACTCGCTCGTCTTTCCTTTGGAGAGGACACCATCTATCCACTACATTCACATGCAAATCATTGATTAGACTCGAACACAACCTATCGATCGAATTTATTACGCTGCCTTTATCATCTTTATATTAATTTGTATTCTCTGGTTGGAATTTATTAGGTAGGTCAGCTCGTAAACTACAACAACAAACTAGCAAAAATTCAACCTAAGGAATGTCTTCTATGTACCTGCCTACCTGGATTGGAAGAGATTTTGGAACCGGTGAGATTGTCTGTGGCCCAAAGATGATGCTGCTTCTCAAAATTGCAAAGTTTGAGCATTTTTCGGATATGAACTGCTCTGCTGCCACTTTCGATTTCCCATATACATTTACGGGAGCAGTTTCATCATCTTCCTTGTAAAAGGACTTCACCCCTTCATAAACTGAGAGAAAATCACGTCAGTCATGAATCACGATCTAGGAATAGATGACTCATATAAGCATAAAAATAATAATACAAGGATAAGTGGCTCGATTAGAAAAATTAATGTCTTAAATGTGGATGCATCCATGCTGAAATAACAAAGAGAAGTACCAGATCGTGAATCGAATGCTGAAAAAGGTCCTGCATGCTAAATGTTCTCGTACTGAAATAAGTCGTTCAGGTCATTAAGCCTAACTCGTAGAATAGAAAGTGGATGAAAACCGCCATAATTAAAAGGTTCTTCCATTCAGGGATTAATTTATGAGATGAACAACTTCAGATACCAAAGATTCCTTTTGCAAAGCATAAGGAGGCTGGAAAGTCTAATAATCATCTGACACGGATACCCATGATCCTCAATATGCAGGACCTATTTCTTCACTTGGGGACATTTGAACATCGATTTTAAACAATGAAGTTTTTATAAATACAACAATTCATCAAAAGTAACCCCTCCCCCCTTTTTGTTCTCCATCTCGTGTAGACGAAGTGCACACTTGAATACAAGTCCTAAAGTATACATATAGTGCATGCTTTAACGCAACAATATCTATCCTAATTTGTAGACATTGTCTGCCTCAACTGGCAAACCACAAGAATCTCAGAATACAACATTTTCACGACTGGGGAGAATCAAAGTGTCGTTTAGATTTTTATGAATGCTCTTAAAAAAGTTGTGTTGGCAGCAGTGGAGACTACTATCTGCTATTATTGTTCCTCCATTTCCATTTTCTTTTCTTATTTTTTCTCTTGTCTGGTTTTGTTGAGCCATTTTTACTCACAACAGCTTAAATAGATATGTATACTAATACGAATCTAACACTGAAACAGCTAAGAGGGACTTAACCTTGATCAGTTGACAAATGGATCAGAAGAGAACTACTCTCTTCAAAGCTTGATAACCAATTCACAAGAGAAGATGGAACATTCACAGACATAGCAGCAGCAGGATCCATTTCACAGGCACGAGGTACGGATAGTGCAGCGCAGTTTATGACCACATCAGGCTGCAAATTCAACCAATACACTCCTCAGCATTTAAAGGTTCAATATTTGAGTTAAGTACTTGAAATCTAACTCATCTGTTCATTCAACAACTATACAAAAGCGTGTATACAAAGACGAGCTGTTTGATATTTTTAGACATTGTAAGTTTCCCTAAACAACTAATGGCTTCCACATGGACAGCGTCCTAAGCAATTATCTCAAAGATTCAAAGACCCCGTATGATAGCCAAGTAAATTTGGCACCAAAAATGAAAAAACAGAGCAACCCACAACAGGAAAAAGCAAGAAAAACCCATTCAGCAAAGCACATTGCATTTTAGCTGAAAAAATTGAAACCCAGTTTACCAAAATTAATATTCCATAGAACCCACTACTCCAAATTGCAGATTCCCCAGATTGAAACTTGAAAACCACGGATCAAAATCAGCATAATTAAGTAAAATTAAATTAACTAATTAGTATTTAAAGAAGTGGAGTAGTGGGACGAGAACTGACCCGGCCAAACGTCTGAGAAATGGCTTGAAATCCATGGCCGGTCTTCAAATCGACTTGGAAAGGCAGCAAATGTGCGTCGAGCAACGCCTGGGGAGGAGGATTGGAGTGGTGGGTAAAGGCCAGATCTAAAGGGGAGGTTGATGTGATCCCTTTCCCTTCAATCTGTGAGAACCCTTGCAGTACATGCTGGCCCAAGTAACCTGTTCCCCCAACTACCAGAACTCTCTTCTTACTCGTCATGAAATCCCACTCTCTCTTTCGGTGTGGAAATTGGAAATGGTGGCGATATGGGTTTTGGAGGGAGTGGTTGCGGGTACGTGTTCTTGGGTCGGAACTTGGAAGGTGGTACTTGTACGGTTTATGAGGAAATTTCTGCTGTCGATTGTCACTTGTTTGAAAGAAGCATATTTTCCTCTGTTTTCTTCGTGTGCTTGATTTTAAAGCCAAGAAAATGAAGTTTGAGGGGTGGGAAGTTCTTGATGGTGAGATTCAACATTCATTGTTTTCTCGTAGATGATTTTCGAACACTTATTTTCTTATATGTGCACTATTTTTCTTTTTCTTTCGAACGAAGATTTTGTTAGATTAGCTATTGTTGGAGTTCGAACACACGTCATCATGCAAAGGCTTTTCATTCTGTTTTATAGAGATCCGAGGAAATAAAAAAGAATTTGTAGAAGGCTGTTAACTCAAACTCAAAAATAAATAAGCTAAGTTTTATGAGCTAAGTTTTATGCCATTTGCCTAAGCAATGAAGCAATGTCAATATGCTCACCTGTACATGTATCTTGACCAATTAACAAAATTTCTAAACGATGGCATATATCCTAAAGAGATTCTTCCATTTGAACTTCTCTCCAATCCATACTAGATGACTACAACTTCTCTTTTATGTCTTTTCTTTTTAACAAACGATAGCATTTACACTAAGAGAGTGAGGAAGTGAGTTAAGTCTTATAATGAGCTTGCCATAATAATATGATTCAACTTCGCATTTAGCAAGAATCGAATCTAAGATCTCTCACTTATAGTGAAGAGAAATATCACTCAACTGCAGTACTAAGTGGCTCTTTCATGTCTTCTTTAATCTTTCTAGTGTGTTTATTTATTATTATTTTTTTAGAAAGTACATTTTTCTTGTGAGAAATGTAAAATGAGATTTTGAAGTGCTAATAATTGTTTTCTTCTTTTAACGTTGATAATTTTACTTAATAAACTAATTTGTAGCCGAAAGAAGGAAACGAAATAGTGATGGTGAGAGAAAAGGTGAGATAATGGAGAGTTCTAGTAGTCAGGTTGGGTGTGAAAGTCATGAGAAAGAAGAAAAGTCAAGGAACCAACAAGAAAAACAACAACCTCTACTTCCCAATAAGAAATGCTCTCATTCACACGTCCAAGAAGGGTCGACCATAAGAAATGCTCTCATTCACACGTGCATTTCTCGAGTTTTTAGACGTAAATGTTCTAATTAAGTTTACATAATCTAACTTTTCAACCAATTCTTTTTCAACAGACAAAATAACTAACCCATGCAATCTTTCTTGTGACATAGTTGATTGAAGATACGATTTGATCAACTTTAATTTTGAGAAACTTCTTTTTGTAAAGACAACTGTAACTGGTACGGTTAACAAAATACGATAACCAACCCATGCATATAGAAAACAACCATCCATTTGTCTCAGATATTTCAACACATCCATTGCCCAATTTATTTCCTTCGGTAAAGTTTCTCCCAAGATTCTTAGCTCTAGAAATAATTCTTTCCCATCAATATCAGAATGCTCACCATGATTCAGAAATCCTTCAAGATTGATACAAAAACTCTTCAAGCTATCATTGTCTGCATCTTTTAACTTCTTCAAATTAAACAAAAGCCCAAAAATTTCTTCGTATTTCTGAAATTGTTCAAATCTAATATCAAATGAAGTACAAGCTTGATCAACTATATAAATGAAGTAATCAACTTTAAAAGCTTCAATAGCTGATTGTTTTACCACTTCACTATCACTCTCTTCAAACTGTTTATTTCTTCGAATAATGTGTTTCGCACAAAAAACAGGTTCATTCCCCATCTCTCTTGACATTTTCTTAGCTTCAGTCGTTGCCTCCTCAAATCCAATTTCTTTGTACTAATCAAGAACGAATATAAGCCATTTCAATTAATCAGTAGCAACATCAATATGCATGCCTTCTTTTTGAAGAGTTTTGCTAACAATATTAATAGCAAACAACAAGGCATGCCTTCTCCAGCTCATGAATTGCTAGGGATTCGACTTCACTCTTTGACTTAGGATCTTCATTAGTATTTGCCAAGTGAATTAAAGCATCTCTTATGTGTTGAGCGCTTTCTCTTATGGGTTTAACATTTTTGATATGACTTTCTGTTGGTCCTAAAAACTACAAAGCCTACGTGGCGCGCAGACCGAGTAATCTAAAGCTAACTACGTCCTTCGGTGAATGCGGGCGTGCCAACTCGTCGGCCGAGCTCGGCCGAGGAGTAAATTTTGTTGATGTCGCGTTGGGTCGCGCTACTGACTTCTGCGTCTTGCGATTGCGGCCGAGAAAGGAACACGTCTCGGCCTCTTGGGCTCTCGAACCTGAAGACAAGGTTACTATTCTTACGAAGTTCAATATCAAATTCGGCTTTCAATGTGCCGAATGTAATAACTGTAACACCTCACTTTGCCGAGAAGGCTGATGAGATGACCTCGACCAATAAGGATCTAGAAACCCTTCTCGACCGAGACTTGGATAGGTAATCAACCGTCCTCGCCGTAGTGCTGTTGATGCCAACGGAAGATGCTGCGAGACCGGCTGATTCTACGGTGACAGAGCTATCTATGCCGACTTAAGATATCACCGGTTGCTTTCACAGTGCTGTTGATGCCAACGGAAGATGTGTCAGCGAAAAGAGAAAATAAAAAATCTCAAAGTTGTTGAGAGGGTTTGCGCAGGGCAGTTTTGTGTGTTGAATTGGAGGTCCCTTTCCTTTACCATTGCGTCTGTATTTATAGCCAAGTTTCCTTGACCGCCAATCCAAAAGAGTCCTTTTCCGAATATACTCCAAAACAACCCCAAAACAACTGATATTATCTTCTAATATATTTCGGCATAAATCTTCTTAGTCTCTTTATTTTCGTGGACTTCTATCAGATGAGCAACATGTGTCCCCTTGAAACCTTTTCACACGGCAAGCATATCATCAATTCTTATGACTTTGCTTTTAATCTGACAATACCATCACCATGCTTTAAAAAGCCCATGTTTTCCTTCCAAAAAACCCATGCCGCCAGACTGTCACTAGAACTCTACTTCCACCACATTGATCCAGGTGTCCATGCAAAATAAGATGGAATATAATCCCAAAAAACACATTTACGTGGCCAAAACCCAAAAGGCATATACCATTTGTGCTTTTCATGATAATCATCTCATCATGCATACATATTTATCTGCTGCCAACTTTATGCATATCCCCGTATTCCATCATTATTCAAATCAATTGGGATTTAGACAAATATCAGGTTTAAATAATTCAATATATTACTAAGAGATAATATCATGATTAAAATCACAATATTATTTCTTAATAATAATAATTGAAAATTATCTCAACCACTTCATCATCCCACGGTTTAGAAATGGTACTCATCTAACGGCCTCGACTACACGGGCCGATAGTGTAAATTTGAGTCCAAACATTGCCCCCCAGTTTCCTTGAGGCCTGTAAGCCGAATGGTCAAGGAAATTAACTGGTTCATAGCCAACAACATCTCGTCGTATTGCCGAAACAAAGTTTGTTCCTCGGCATTAAAGTCACCTCTGTTCTGGCAATATCATAAAGCAGGGTCGAGGCCGAGAAGAATTGTGGTCGAGTAGGGCCGAGGCCGAGAGAAATTGGGGCCAAGGGTCAATAAAAATCTCCATACCTGCCTATATATACATGTAAACCAGATTGCCTGATGTGATTTGTCGGCCATGCAATCAGCATATAACATATATATATATACATATATATATATATATATATATATATATATATATATATATATATATATATAAACCTGCCGAAAATGTCTGCAACCATCAGGTCTAGGGTTTAGGCCTAAAGCCTTTTCTCAACTGATTTGACCTTTCAAAGCCCCATACTTATATATATATATTTAACCCCACATCGAAACTCAACTGAGTGTTCTGCCACCATGCATCTTTGATAATACTTCCCACTAAGCCATGCATATATAATGTTGAATTTGCATGCATTTCTACCTTTGAAAAAAATTTGACCCACTGAACAGTTTCATGGCAGCACTTATGGACTTGGCAGACGATCAAAACTTGGGATTTAACCAAGTTCAATCAAATTCGAAACATCGCACCGAACCCCCCTTAATTTCATCGAACCCTTTGAAACATAAAAGAAATCCAATCAATGTCAAACTGGATATGGCATTGGTCGAATGGGTCGATACCACCGAGAACAGCTAATAATAATTGATGCCACTGGGTTGAGACTTAAACCGAGATGTACTGCAATTACGGACATTGCACACCCTCCCTTGAGTCACTGCTGAAGATTTTTCTCTTTGGCACGGAGTTCTGCAGAAACCAACAGAACTTGGGCAAGCACACCACCGAGTTTTATGAAGCACAACGACAAGGCGGGCCGATACAACTTCACCGAGACTCCGAGAAACAGTTTCAATCAACGCCAAACTGGAAATGGAGTCGGTCGTGTACCGTATGTCAGTCGAATGGGTGGATACTACTGAAGTTGGCTCGTCGTTCGTACTCTTGGCGCGCAAATCTCTACAAGCACTTGAATTGCAAAAAAGGTCTTCAAGAAAAAGCATGCCTATTTCTTCTTTTTCCTAGATTCCTCCACTATGTGATTGCATGGATATACCGCTGCCACGCATATACTTCAAACAACTTAATAGACCACCTCGACCATCCCATAATTGGTGAATGACTTGGTTGGGCCACCGAGAAAACTAGGCCGAGAAAAAAAACATACTCGGCAACAATACACCCCGCCGAGCTCGGTATGTATGGTTATATATTTTGTAAAACAGGCCGAGGGGAATTGGGTGCATAACTATTCGGCCAAATTTTTTTTTTTTTTTTTTTTTCCTTTCGACTCTCAGCCGTCTTCGCAGCAGAGAAAACACAATGAAATACATGCCAAAATCTCGGCCGTCTTCGCAGTAGAATTGGATTACTTCCTCGGCCGACTAATATATATATATATATGGATTGCCGCAGTGTTGTTGGCCCCCTTATTTTCTTATGCATCGGCTTAATTAGCCAGATGATTAAGAAAATAATTTATTCCTTTGCTTAATAAAAGAAAACAAAAGTGGCCGAACTATCAAGAGGAGGAGGCCAACGATGTTTTATTCCAAGCCGAGATCTTTTCACATCAAAATTTTTACTTTGACATTTTCCAAAGCCGAATAAAAGATCATCTCCAAATATTTCTGACTTGGTGAAATATTTTTCATTTTTGGCCACCGAATGTGTTGAACAATTATTATCCCCCCCAGGCATAATTTCGGCTTTTAATTCAAATAACTTGGCCGAATGAGATATCTCCTTATCGGCTTTATCACAAAAAATTATGTCGATTGGCGTAGTTTCGACGTCTAAGACCATGTCTCCAATCACCATATCAATCGATGTGGTTTTATGGTCTGAAGCCGTGTATCGGTCTTGTTCGTCATTGGAACACTCCTCTGACGAATCATTTTCCAAGTTGATTTGTGACTCAGAGATTTGAACCTTTTCTTCTAGGCCTACTACACTTTCAGTCTCGACCGAAAAAACAGGTGGCCTTTGTTCTTCGGCCAAATTATCAATTTTCTTAGGCCGAATATTGGTTGTGGCCGGAGTGGAAATTTGCCCCCCGGCCTCTTGCCTTTCAGAAATTCTTCTCAATCTCTCGAGAAGTTGTTTTTGCTTCTTTAATAGGCGATAACATTCATCCCTTGAAGCCGGATCGAGATAGATCATGTGAACTTCGTAGTTTTAGCACTAGGTCCCACTGGGCGTGCCAAAATGTTGGTCCTAAAAACTACAAAGCCTACGTGGCGCGCAGGCCGAGTAATCTAAAGCTAACTACGTCCTTCGGTGAATGCGGGCGTGCCAACTCGTCGGCCGAGCTCGGCCGAGGAGTAAATTTTGTTGATGTCGCGTTGGGTCGCGCTACTGACTTCTGCGTCTTGCGATTGCGGCCGAGAAAGGAACACGTCTCGGCCTCTTGGGCTCTCGAACCTGAAGACAAGGTTACTATTCTTACGAAGTTCAATATCAAATTCGGCTTTCAATGTGCCGAATGTAATAACTGTAACACCTCACTTTGCCGAGAAGGCTGATGAGATGACCTCGACCAATAAGGATCTAGAAACCCTTCTCGACCGAGACTTGGATAGGTAATCAACCGTCCTCGCCGTAGTGCTGTTGATGCCAACGGAAGATGCTGCGAGACCGGCTGATTCTACGGTGACAGAGCTATCTATGCCGACTTAAGATATCACCGGTTGCTTTCACAGTGCTGTTGATGCCAACGGAAGATGTGTCAGCGAAAAGAGAAAATAAAAAATCTCAAAGTTGTTGAGAGGGTTTGCGCAGGGCAGTTTTGTGTGTTGAATTGGAGGTCCCTTTCCTTTACCATTGCGTCTGTATTTATAGCCAAGTTTCCTTGACCGCCAATCCAAAAGAGTCCTTTTCCGAATATACTCTAAAACAACCCCAAAACAACTGATATTATCTTCTAATATATTTCGGCATAAATCTTCTTAGTCTCTTTATTTTCGTGGACTTCTATCAGATGAGCAACATGTGTCCCCTTGAAACCTTTTCACACGGCAAGCATATCATCAATTCTTATGACTTTGCTTTTAATCTGACAATACCATCACCATGCTTTAAAAAGCCCATGTTTTCCTTCCAAAAAACCCATGCCGCCAGACTGTCACTAGAACTCTACTTCCACCACATTGATCCAGGTGTCCATGCAAAATAAGATGGAATATAATCCCAAAAAACACATTTACGTGGCCAAAACCCAAAAGGCATATACCATTTGTGCTTTTCATGATAATCATCTCATCATGCATACATATTTATCTGCTGCCAACTTTATGCATATCCCCGTATTCCATCATTATTCAAATCAATTGGGATTTAGACAAATATCAGGTTTAAATAATTCAATATATTACTAAGAGATAATATCATGATTAAAATCACAATATTATTTCTTAATAATAATAATTGAAAATTATCTCAACCACTTCATCATCCCACGGTTTAGAAATGGTACTCATCTAACGGCCTCGACTACACGGGCCGATAGTGTAAATTTGAGTCCAAACACTTTCCCAACGAGTTTGTGACAACGATTTGAGGGTGTGATTTCCTTGCACATGATCTGTAAAAACTTTTCATCGCTTTGTAGAGGATGAAAACTTCATAAAAAATAAAAATAAAAATAAAAATCAAACATGCAAGAATAAAAATAAAATAAAACAATTACCACTTTTCTTCCACCATCTTCTTCTCCGGATCCTCAGATTGCAAAAAAATGTATTCCAATACCATACCCAAATAACCTACAACACAACATATGAGGCACATTCAGCATAACCTCATAAAAATGTTAATTTGTTGGGTAAAAAATTCCCACAAATGCATTCTTATACAAAAATTTCTTTAAATATTGATTTCATGCAATCCAATAACTAAATGCTTAACTCAGGAAGAGACAAAAACTTTTGCACTATATTTCTAACATAACTTAAGCCCTACAAATTTCTTAAACCCAAAAATGATATGTTAAGCGAAACCCATGCATGAATCCAATTCAAAAATTATATCTTCCAAATAACATCTCAAACAATAGCCAAGTGATTAGACAACCTCAATCAAAATGTGGAAGCAGTGTAACAAAAAGAACTAAATGCAAGTGTTTAAGAACAAGGGTTTATTAGGTTAGCTTATCACTGGTAATCTAATTATTCACCAGTAGACGTACGTTGATAACTTCCATCCTCGCTTATGATCAAACTTCTCTGCCCCTCGAAGAAGCCAAATGCTCCCTTCCTGCATAAATATATTAGTTTGTTGAACAACTTACGGAAAGTGTTGGATAAAAGTCAAAAACATGTAAGAACCTGAATCAGGTCTTGAAAGCTTAACCATTTGCCTTGATAACTGCTGGCAACGTAGACAATAAGTCCCCGGTAGCTCCTAATGATCTTTTCTTATGACTTTCTTTTCTTACAAAGCACCTTTAAAGAAGCCTGCTTTAATGTTGTCGCTGGTGCTACACAACGTACCGTGAGAAATAGCTGCTTGAAAATGGATTGCAGTTTCATTTGAGTTGGTTAATAGGTAGTTAAGTTCGTTAATTTGTCAGTCTAACCATTTGTTTGTGGGGAAATGATAAACACATCTCTCGCACACTTCTACTTAATTTTGGCCGTTGTTTTCATTTGATTTAGACAATAAAAAAAAATCAGCTTTAAAAAACTAAAAATGATGTGTGAAAATCATATCCGTTGTTTGTTCTAGTTTGGGCTTCATTTTTGAAAGGGGTGTGATATCTAAACACCCCTTTTAACTTCTCACACATTCTTTTAAATTTCAGCAGTCAGATGAGATGAATTAAAGAATATCAAATGACAAAAATTATTAAGAAATATATGAGAAGTAAAAAGAGATGTGTGTATTGCACACCCATTTTTGAAATTGGTTTCCTCTTTTGGGCTTAATAAAATTTTATTTCAAAAAATGAAAAAAACTAAAATACCGAAGATATTCACTGCCGGCGCACAATGGCACCCATGAACTCGGCACCTCTTCTTCTTCTTCGGCAATCTCTCCCGCCAATATCATCCCCAACCGAAACTCTGAAACCGAAAACTCCACTGCCAGTGCACAATAGCACGCTCGGCGCACGAACACCTGCATATTCACCTTGTTATATAAGAGTTTGCACTGGTAAAACAACCAGAAGAAGTGGAAGTGGAAGAGGAAGCAGAAGATACCCAGATGACTACCATGCCACTCTCACAGCTCTCAATTCCAAAGGCCGATTTCCCAGAAAATCCCTCGGCCAGGTGTCTCATTTCCTTCTCTCTCTCTCTCTCTCTTTTCCCAGAAAATCAATTTTTTCTTTCTTTCTTTTCAAATTTTATGTTTGGCTGCTGAGAAAATGTATGGAATTGATAGGATTTTAAGATGTGGGTTTTGTTCCAATTATGTTTTCGTATATGTTTGCCAAAATTTATTGTGTGTAGTAAGCTAGAAAGGGTAAGCAGCATCTGATTTGTTATAATATATTTGGTTCTGAATTTATTTAGTTTGTTAAATTTTGGTGTATTTGCAGCATTATATGTTGGACTCTGAGATCAACGATGAGCTCACTGCTGCGGCCGATGTTGGGGAAGGTGATGTGGTGTTAGAAATTGGGCCGGGAACAGGTTCTTTGACTAATACTCTTATTAGTACTGGTGCAGTTGTGCTCGCAATCGAAAAGGTTGTATTTATGTGTGTGTTTCTTCTTTCGTATGCAATGGTCTTTGAATTTGAAATTCTGCGAAAAGAGTGGTATTTGTCGCAATTTCAAATTGTTTTGGTGTTGTGTACTGATTTGGAATAATGTTTTATGTGCTTTAGGATTCACACATGGCTACTCTTGTGAGTGAAAGATTCGCGCAGACTGACCGGTTGAAGGTAAACCACATTTTGTTCACAAATGTCCTCAGAATGTTATATTTCGTCGAGCATTCTAGAGGACCTTGGTGGTAGTACATTTCTAAAAGTACTCCTGATCTGGAGCAAGATCCTATGAATTCTGGACATAATGGAATTTAAATGTTTATGCTACTCCTTATGTTTACCGCTGATGCCATTGTGAATAGCAACTCAAGTTCTTCAACTGAAACCTGTAGGTTTTGAATGAGGACTTTGTAAAATGCCACATTCACTCACATATGTCGTCCTTATTGGGAAGTATAGAGCCATCTGGTCCAAATTCAAGACTTGCAAAAGTGAGAACCCTGCTTGATTGCTTAGAATGATTTTGACTTCTTCCTAATGACCTGCTAATTTCTCAACGATGCATGCTCAAATGAAAACAGTTAGTCTTTTTACATGTTTACAAGTTTACAAGAATCTAAAATAGCTCATTCTCTTCATTGCAGGTAGTCGCTAATATACCCTTTAATATAAGTACAGATGTTGTCAAACAACTTCTCCCAATGGGGGACATCTTTTCTGAAGTTGTTCTCTTACTCCAGGTTGGAATTCTTTATTAATCTATGATTGTAAAGGTTTTGGTTTTCACTTAAATGTTATCTGGATTGTATATCTCATCCGATCATAGCATGAAGCTAAAAGCTTAATAGGATAGGGAAATGGGGGATAGTAAGAAATTTGGATCTTTTAGGGCGACTCCGGGTTTAAGTTGTGGAAACAGCCTCTTTGCAAAGCAAGGGTAAGGCTGCGTATGGTAGACGTTCCTTCCCCCCCGACCCTCGCAAAGTGGGGAGCCTTGTTGGCTTGGGGCCGCCCTTTTAGGAGTGGAACAAATCAAACTGGATCCATAGACTTCTGAATCTATGGATCTGATATGGGTCATAATTTGGTTCCTTCCATCACTATAATGGTAATGTTATTTCAGGAGGAGGCAGCTTTGCGCTTGGTGGAACCATCTTTGCGGACATCCGAGTACCGGCCCATCAGTATCTTCGTCAATTTCTTTTCAGGTATCTCTATCTTTGTATTTAAGTTGTACATAGTAGGCTATTGATCATTTAATTTAATTAAATTTTACTGAAAGACTGAGATGAGTTAGACTTACGGTCTGATAAATGTCATGTTATTCCTCCTTTAACCACTGTTGGTAATCGAGTATTAGTATTCGTAGGAGATATACAAGATAACAAGGAGAAGACATCAACGTTTGTTACTGAAGAGTTCTGGCGCCGTACCAAGTTACTTTCAAATTATTCACATATTCTTTTTTCTGACCTGGGTTCTGTTTGTCATTTCCCATTTCAGATCCTGAATTCATAATGAAGGTCCCAAGGACCAAATTTTTTCCTCAGCCTAATGTAAGAATTTATAATCCCATAGAGGAAAAAATTATGCCTTCTAACGATGTGAATTGTAATTTGCTTGATGAATTGAGAACATAACAGACCAATTTGTTTTAAAAGACTTGAACCGAATAGTAACTAACCACAAATGCAGATTGACTGATTTTGCTTATGTTGCAGGTTGATGCTGCCGTTGTTAAATTTAAACTGAAGCAACCTGTAGACTACCCCCCGGTTTCCTCTACTAAAAGCTTCTTCTCAATGGTTTGTTCAATTTCTGTAGTCGGTATCATTGTTTTAGACTATCATTACAGATTTTCATTGCATTAAGTGCATTCGTCCTCTAACGTCCGCAAGCAACAGAAGCTGAAATTTCAATCTTATTAATATCTGACACACAGCAGTACGGGGTTAGGATTTGAATAGTCATTCTAGTCAAAATATCAATATCGTGCCTAAGATGAAAAAATGGTCAATTGTCTTGTTATTTCCATCTATTATTCCATCTCTCCCGCAATACACAGGCTAAGCTTTGAAACCGTTCTCAATGGGATACCTTGTTTGCATTTGCTGATACAGGTCAATTCTGCTTTCAATGGGAAACGAAAGATGTTGCGGAGATCACTCCAGCACATATGCACTCCCATGGAGATTGAAAATGCTTTGGGAAAAGTTGGTCGTCCAGCCACGGTATTGATTTGCTATTTTCCTTTTCCTGTGCACAAAGTATGTGGGAAAAGGTTCTCTAAGCTCCTGCCTCAGAATCTGTTCTACTAACTTCATTCTTATTCTTTTTGTTTTTTTTTTCATTTCCAGTCAAGACCAGAAGAGCTATCCACGGATGATTTTGTGAAGTTGCACAATTTGATCACGAAACAATAAGATTTGTGCTCTCCCTGGACTTTAGTTTTCCCATTTATGCAAGCGGGGTTAAAATAGTTTTAAGGGGACGTAGCTGTAAGCCAAAGCATCATTTTTAATGCCCATGAACCATATGACAAAAGTCTGGTTCGGAAGATCGGATAGAAAGCCTTTGGCAGGGAGACTCCTGTTCACTCATTCAAGCATCCCAAAAGTCGGAGTGCCGGGGTAAGTAGTAAGAGACTAATGCTAGAAATATTAAGGTTGATGTTGATCCATGTGGTGCTAACTTTTGAAGGTAAATGAGTAAACAAAGTTTTACATTCATTGAATCACCCAAATCTTGCAACTACAAGGGAAGCATCAACCGTCGATTCATAGTTGATCTTATTGTGCGCCCCTGCTGCTTTCTGTTGCCAGCTTAATCCTTCATGTACCATGTAGACGCCATATATCACGTTTACCTTCTGTGAGTCGACTCGAGATGATAAACCATCTTATTTTTCAGAGATAAACATCGATAAGAGACTTCAAACCAAGCGTATTGAGTGATGTTATAGTGAGTGAACCCAACAACCAATTCTGATTCGCTACGCTCTTTGCCGGCAATAGAGGGTCTTACCTACATGGTTCACAGTTATGTCTATGATGATAATCTTCTTCCTTCCCTCATTTTTGCTCAGAAACATTCTCCGCAGCGCATGCGCCGTGGCGAACCAGGTCCAGAACTCAGGATCTGCTATGGTATTTTCAAAAAAGATGAGATTGCAAGTATGCAGGAATATCATGACCCAATAAGCCATACTTGTAACCCAAAATTTTCTTTCATCTTGAGGGGAAATTGACCAACTATCATGAACGATGTGGGGATAATACTTGTAACTATACAGTCTTCACTAGAATTAGAAGCAAGTGAAAAGAGAATTGGGGAATGATGTGAAGACAAATGAAGAGAAGATCATCGGCTTCCACAATCATTGGTATTAATAGAACATGCACAATTATAGTAAATTAGTAAGTAACATTAGCACCAAATCTCCCCCTAAAAACCATTTCCATGGCTTAATTCATTGCTTCAAAGTACATTAAAAATGTGATGTATATGGAAATTTGAGAAAGCAAAAACCCGCTTTGTTTGCCTTTAAAAGTAACTTTTAAGTCGAAATAAGTTTTAGATGCTAACTTATTATGATTTTTGGCTAAGGTCATTCGTTGTATATGTAATAAATTAAGTAGAGTTTTTTACAAGTTAAATGACTTTTCGTTTTGAATTTTGGCTGCGGTAATTGTATCTTTTCATTGAAGTGAACATATGGAAATGCTTGGATGGGCCAAAGGGGATCACATGTTTTCCTCCCTGTCATTTCTCCAATATCTTCTCTCTTTTTGAGCTAAAAAATGAAATGGTTAGCATACGTGCTCTAAAATGTTTTGTGTTCTGTTGTAAGACTCAATTGGTGGTAAGAGGATCGTTCCAAATTGAAGTCCAGACACAGAATTCAGGATTATGTTTTTGTGTTTTTGAAGTTTCTGTTACGATGAATTACTAATTATGCAACAACGAACACCCAATTTTCATAATTTAAAATGGCAACTTATTTTAATGATCATGCAAGACTAAACAATAGTAAGGTAGTAACACATGAAAATTCATAGTCATTGAGAATCTGATTAGTTTTGCCGATGCAAACAAGAAGAACGATATAGCACTAAGAATCCAAGTTTTACTCACCCTCCTCAATCAGTAGAGTCAGAAAACCCTTGTACCTGTAGTCCATGAACTGGGGTGGAGCTGTTCCAGTGTTAACTTCTAATTCGAAAGGCTTGAATTTCATACCTTGACTGCAAGGTGAAACTATATCAAAACACGAAAAATATAATCAGTCTTTCAACCAAACAATTGTTCTACCTGATGAAATTTTTTGAAAGGCGAAAGAATACATAAATCCGTTATAGTTCAAGTTAGCGAACAACCACATGGTGCTAGGCACTGAGAGACCTTGACCCTTTACATCCGGTCTGGCTACATATGCTCTGGGCACTAAACTACCTTTTTTCAGTGAAAAATGCAAAATTAAAAGGCACCAGTTTACAAATTGTTACCTGGCTTGGCATGCGAAAACTTTACAACGACCTTATTACAGGACTACTACTTCCCTACCTAAATCCTACTTGACACTGCAGCATCAAATAAGAAAATAGTGTCAAGTGCTTTAGCAGCGACGACTTGAAGAAAAACTTATACGCATGACTATTCTGTATACAAATAATCAGACTAATAACGTAACTGTAATAAGAGTACTGTGTATACACATATTAGTCAAAGGAAGAAGGTTACAGAAACAGTAAGGCTGGGATGATTACCTTGTTCCAGAATGATATATCAATTGCTAGGAAAGAGGATATATGCTTATCGGTTGTACTGATGCCCCCTAAGGGTATGAAAGGAGGCTGAAACCTTTATAAAGAGAGGGGGAAAGAATCAGAAATACCATTGCCGCATTGCGTATGGTTTTTCTTTCTTTTAACTTTTAAGTAACAGAAAAAGAGAGGAATGCAATTCTTCAGTTACAAGGGAAGACAGTCTATCATTAGTTTGTTTGAAATTGAGAACATAACAGAACAATTCCATCAAAACTGTAATCTATTACTGATTTACCACGAGTACTGAAGATTGATGTATTTTTTCTTGTGCTGCAGATCGATGGTTGTTTCGATTTCCACACTCAAGATCATGCTTTTCAGAACATATCAAAAATTTCATGGCAACAAGTCAAGATAAACTTGTTCCTGCCATGAAGCAAGGGGCATAATTACTGCAGTCTCAACCTTATTGGTATCCAGCGCACTGTAACGAGGATTAGAGTAGTCATTCTCCAACAACACATGAGTTATGATTTGGATTCTTTCCCATGTGTAGATGATATCATTCTGCATTTAATGGGAAATCTAAGATGTTGCGGTTCAGTACAATGCACTCCCATGATGATTGAAAATGCGTTGGGAAATGTTGGTCAATTATATTCGGCCAACTCAACGATACGATTTATCAGCAGTCAAGACCAGAAGATCAATCCAGGGATGATCTTGTGGAGTTTCACAATTTGCATTTACAGTATCACAATATAGAGAGCATAGCCTGTTCTAGCACATGAGCTGAAGGATTGCAGCATTTTTCACTCAAACGCATATGCAACAATATATACAACAAGCTGGAAAAATTCCATCAAAGTGTTCCTAGGACAAAAACTAAACATCGGCAGACTTGTTAGAAGCAGCATATATGACCGATAAACTATGTTCAAAGGTTAGACAGTGATTAAGATTTGTGCACTGCATAATGCTGCAATACTACGAAATTAAGAAAATATATTATCACTCGTGTCGTTGTGTTTGTTATAAGTCCCAGTAAAAAGGTTGCCCCCAATTAATTTTTTTGCAGAGATATTGACAAGTAGAACAATTTTCTCATTCAACATATTACTACTGATACTTTCCTATCAATCGACGAAAATCCATAACCATCGAATCCACAATCATACATTTCTATTCCATCACATAAACAAAGCCATACATTAGAACAAATAGTAACCACAAAAAACTCACTGTATTCATGTCCTTGTGAATCGTCGGATTCATTGCAGTGCAAAACGCAACAGAACTCCTCTGTAGTTCCCCCTGTTTTTTGCTCTGTTTCCACCCAACTCAGCCATGAAACTGGTACACAAGCTCCAAAGCCCTCTCCTTTGAGCCATGAGGGTCAAAACCCTTCACACTCCCCACAAACCCATCACCTTTCATCCGCCTCTCCTCCGCCAGGGCCGCCGCAGAAGGCGAAAGCCGCCTCTTGGGCCGCTTGTTCTTGATGAAGCAATCCCTCATCTGCTCCTCAACCATGTCAACTGTGGGCCTGGAATCCCCCTCTCCAAAGCCATCACAATCATCGTCGCCATCGCCATCGCCGACTTGCATGGGCTCGTTGCCGGTGGCGGAGGAGAGGGAGTTCTGCCGCTGGGGCTGGGGCAATTTGTGTGTGGAGAGAAAATTGGAGAGGTGCAGGTGGGCTTGGTGGAGGGAGGAATGGATGTGGAGGAGGTGAGTGGGGTCGGCGGTGCAAAGGAGCTGTTTGGCCATAAGGGTTGCTTGTTCTAGGGAGAGGATAAGGTCGGACAGTGGTGGCGGTGGTGGTGGTGGTGGGAATGGTGGCGGCGGTGGTTCTGGGTCTGCTTCTGCCATGGATTCCATTGGAGAAGTCTCAATCTTTGCAGTGATCAGTATCTGTAGAAATCAATCAATCAATCAATCTGTTGTTTAACTGGAAAGTGATGAAAGCTGCTTCTGCTTCTCCAAGAAGTTATTTGCTTAACGGGATGACGACACTCGGAGATTCTAAGGATCAGAGACTGCGTTATGAGTTCGGGTTTTTGTTTTGTTTCTCCTGGGGCTGGGCAAACGGGTCCTGGACCCGCGGGTCGGGGCGGGTAATGCGGGTACGGGGCGGGTACGGGCCGGTTCTTAATTTTGTAAAAACAGATCGGGGCGGGGCGGGGCGGGCCGAGTAATTGAAGTTTTCGATTCGGGCCGGTTCCAAAAGTATAGGAACCGCGGGTACCCGGACCGGCCCGTTTGTGTTACAATGGACGGACGAGATTTAAGATATCATCCCTAGCCAATCTCAACCGTCGGTTTCAACCCTAGCCAATTCCACCTCCCGAGTTCTAGAAGCACCTTCAGACTTTCAGTCTCTCGGATTCTCGGATTCTCGGATTCTCAGACTCTCCCTCGACTCGCAATGCTCACCGCCATCGGGACCAACACAACAACACCGCCAACTCCGCCGTCGCGACCACCATCACTCACCCCATCACCACCGTCGAGCTCCAACTCTCAGACTCTCACAGCGTTGTCACGACCAACACAATGGCACCACCTCCGCCGTCGTAACCACCATTATCACCCAAACAGACTGGTTTTTGCCACCAAAAACACCAACAAAATGGGACCTTCTTCCACAACTCAATCCCTCACTCTCTTCACCTCCTTCCCCAAAACCCTAATCCTCTCCCCAGAGTCCCACTCTTCATCCCTGCAACTCTCAAATCCCAAGAGACTGAAATCCACCATTATAATGAGAGACAGAAGCAACAACCCACGACCGTTGCAGAAGGGGAGGTTCCTCAGCATTGAAGCCATCCAGACCGTGCAGGCGTTGAAGAGGGCGCAGAAAGATCATAGCATTTTGGGCCAAGTTTTCGATTCCAAGTTTCGGCGGTTGTTGAAGCTCGATATGATGGCTGTCCTCCGCGACCTCCTCCGCCAGAACGAGTGCATCTTGGCCCTCAAGGCTTGCTCTTGCAGTCATACTTTCAGTTCATGTTTGTTTTCGATTCGTTTTTCCATGAATTTACCTTGAATGTCGAATTGGGTAGTCTTCAATTTCAACCAGTTGCATAATTTTGATGCAAAAAAGCTGTCTTTTTGTTTTTGTTTTCTTTAATTTTGATCATATTTACATAGAATCCCAATAAACCAGTCCGACTTTGTGTTCCAAAACTCATTTTCTCTCCCTACTTTCCAGCTTTGTGATCGGTATAATGGATTGCATTAACACTTCTTGGCAAATGGTTTGCATGCTAGAAATGGTGTGATTGCTTTAGTTCCCTATGTCGGGGTATTCCCAAATTAAAGTACTTTCCCAAGCAAGAACATAAGATTTATGCTGCATAGTTTGGTTAGCTGGACATATTTGATAACAGTAGCAGAGCAAGTGCTAGACAAACTAAAAGTAAGGGTGCAACAGTCGGATGCTCGAACTGAGAATTAGAGAACTGGAAGATCGTTCAAGCGTATTGAAGACTATGGCTAAGGCAAAGGAAGTGCCTGCTATTACTAATGTCTGTAAGTGTTTGCATTGTGTAGATCAGTCTACGACAAATATTCCTCTTTTGATTTTTTTTTCAGATGGAGTGTTTTCTTTAAGAAATTATTTAAGATGGCACATAAAAGCTTAACTGCTAAGAACCCTCTTACGATTTTTAGATGGAGTGTTTTCTTTAAGAAATTATTTCAGATGGAGTGTTTTTTTTCAGATGGATTTTTAGGCCTTTTTTTTTTTTGAAGTATCTATGTGTTTTTAAGTTTATTTGGTTTTGTGTGTAAGAATGTTTACGACTCTCTAACGATTACAGAGCTAAGATGAAATAAGTCTATACTGAAATTGAATAAGAAGAGAAGAATAGGAAGCCTTGCAATTGTTACTGTAATTTGAGTTTGAGATGATTCATTTCTGTGTAGAATTTTGAATAACATGGTTAGAAATTGGAATTATGTAAATTTCATTGTTTCTGAATTACGACTTAGTTTTTTAATAACACGGGTGGTTTTTGAGTTTGAGATGATTTCTTTCTGTAATTTGAGATGATTTCTCTTACGATTTCATTGTTGCTGTAATTTGAGTTTGAGATGATTCATTTCTGTATTACGACTTAGTTTTTTAATAACACAGGTGGTTTTTGAATAACAGTTTTACAACTTGGTTTTCTGAAATGCCAATTGCAATCTGTGATTTTTTCCATACTGGAATATGTGTAAACTGTAAACTGGAATCTGTGTAGTTTTTTCAAACTGCAATCTGTGCAGCAAACATTTTTAAATAGCAAAAAAAAAAAAAAAGGACCCGTGTACCCAGACCGAACCGGCCCGTTTCAACCGGGCCGGGTAAGGTCCGGTTCCTATTTTCAGAATTGTAATGCCCGGCCCGGCCCGCCCCATCTCCTTTAATTCCGGGTCCGGTCCGGTCCCTTCAAAAATGGGCCCGGCCCGGCCCGTGCCCAGCCCTAGTTTCTCCAACATAACTGGTTACTTCTTCTGTTTGCTTAGACTGCGTGTCGTCACTTCTCAGTCCTTCCAGTTTAGAAGCCGGACGTTTATGTAAAAACCTTCTTTTTGGTACGGTCCATCCTTAAAATTAGAGACGGGTACTCTTAAAGTTTAGGTTAAAATTGATATATATCGTCGATATTCTTAACACATTTGTTAAATATCGGAAAACTTTTATATTTCGTCTAACCCAAAACATACCCAAAGTTTCATTTTAATTTCCATCATTTCCATCAAAAGCAACTAATGTCGATATTCAATATATTCGTCGATATTTCTACAAATTTGAATATCGATATTTCTTCAGATACCAAAATTTTAAATTGCTTGAGATTTACTTTTTATTTTTTATTTAATTTTTTGAACTTTTATGGCTTTAAAACTTTTTAATTTTTTAAGAGAAAATTGTAACAATGGTCTCTCAACTAAATATTCATTACCATTGGTCCATTAACTCATCAAAACGTGCAGTTATGATCATTTTCGTTAGAATTTTGTCAAAATGAATTATGTTGGAATGACCATTGCTATAATTGGATTAAAGTTGAGGGACAATTTCTCCAAGGGGGTTAAAGTTGAGTTACCATTTCTACAATTTTCTCATTTGGTTTTCCATATTTGTCTCTTGATTCAGCCTCGTGTTTGGCACGACCCATTTTGACGAAAGTTCTAACGGAGTTGAAGAAAATGATCATAATTGCAGGTCTTGAAGAGTTTAGGGATCAATGGTCGTGAATTTTTAGTTGATGGACCATTACTTTAATTAAATTAAAATTAATGAACCATTGATGTAATTTCCTCTTTTTAATTGCAACGATATAGGAAACTGTGGCGTATGCAAAGCCAACCAAATAGGGAAATGTTGATTACAGCCCAACCAAACCAATACGTACCAGCAAATCATAGCCCAGAATCCCATCAATGTAAAATTGGAATTCACTGTTTTCTTTACTTTTTCCTCAGGTCGTGAGATAAATACTCTTAACCGTGTAAGCTACAAGACCCTTGCACTATAATGACAAAGGAAACGACCAAGACCACGCAGCGACATATACAGATGAACTCGACTCGTTTCCACAGAGAACACTAAAAGTAAAAGGTTATACACAATGTCTAAGCTTTCCACATCCGAAGATAATCGTCTATTATAGACATTGAAGACGAACGATAACCCGAACCAAAGAGGTTATAATGATTCAAGTAATGATACAACAGATATAGCTCCTTCCTCTTATCAAATCCTGGTTGTTTTGGCATCACCTGGACACACATAGGAACTCATTAATTAAGAAATGAAAATAAAAATTAAACTGGCGAGTAAACTGTAGCAATGATCCTTAACTTTAACTCAATTGGAGCAATAGTCCCTCAACTAAAAATTCATTACCATTGGTCCCTCAACTCATTAAAACATGCAGCTATGGTCCCTCAACTAAAAATTCATTACAATTGGTCCCTCAACTTTAATCCAACTGGAGAAATGGTCCCTCAACTTTAACCCAATTTTAGCAATGGTCCTTCCAACATAACTCATTTTGACCAAATTTTGACGAAGTTGACGAAAAAGATCATAGCTACAAGTTTTGATGAGTTGAGGGATCCCAATTGTAACAATAGTCCTTCCAACATAACTCATTAATTAAGAAATGAAAAAAAAAATTAAACTGGCAAACGAAAGCTTAGACCAAGACACTGGGAAACAACTTCGGTTTGCTAGGTCGGACTTACGTATTCAATTGAAAGCTCAGACCAAGTGCATTCATCAATGCCAAATCCTACTTAAAGTTCTAGTTATGATCTTCTCCTTTGAAAGTTATGTCCTACCGATGACACTCAAACATGTTTGTATGAATATAGGCGCAGGAGTAGGTAAACCAGAAACGGAACAGAGATTAACTATATGCATGATACTTCATTGCTTCGAATTGGTTTCCTGTTTTATCCACAAGAAGAGAAGGGTGAAAAAAGGATCTACCTCGAAATAGGAACTGTAGAAAGATCCTCCAAAGCCAGCACACCACGACATTCCAAATTCTGCCTCGTTATGTCCATCTATACGAAAAGCAGCTGACAGTACTTAGAATTTAAAAAAATAAATACTACATCATTTTCCGTGATTCGAGCAATGCAAAATATATTGCAACCATCAGTTTTTCAGTCTCAAAACCAAAACAAGCGTTTGCATGTTTCTGTCTGTTGATAATCATCAGAGCCAACTTCTATCATAAGATATACAAACCATGCTGTATAATTTTGTATATCAAAGCACGTGGTGGGATTTGGATTGATTTCATACTTTCAACTCACCCTCTCTCCCAGAAGATATATGAAAATATCTTATGCTTATATAAAAATATCTTATGCTCCATGATAGTATTTCATTTCAAACGACAAGTATAGGCTAGCCTTCAACAGTAACAGTTAGAAGCAACACAGTTCAATTTTAAGATGCTCTATCCTGACAGAATCTGATAACCGAACTAATTTAACTTACAGTAACATGCTGGATCAAGTATAACAGGCTCGCCATTCTTATCAGCGCTGATATTTCCACTCCATAAGTCCCCATGTAACAAACATGGCTCTATTGCTATGTTATCAAAGAGCGATCCCATACTCTTAATCAATCTTTGTCCTGTTATATACGATCAACCAGTAACTAACACATTCAATAATAATACAATAAATGGTGCAAACTCATGATTTATTCTCGGCCAATCGATCCAAATAAATCATCCTCAAAGGTACGTAAAAGCAGCCATGATACAAAATCAACCATAGGAAGACTATATATACCTTTTTCATATATGGTACTATCACCGTACTGGTCTAATGCCAGCTGCAACTGATAACCCAGTCTATGCTCCCCATAGAACTGAATCCAATCTGATGACCAAGTGTTTATCTGTGGAGTGCTGCAAGGAAAAATTGGTTTCATATACCTCATTTATTAAAAGTGTTTATCCTCGAACTCAAGAATTGTGTGTGCGAATATCAGCACGTGTGACTGCAGATGATTAGAATGCCCGCCGACCTGCCTACAGTGTTGTCAACTTCAAAACCAAAACCTTTTTCGGATTTTCCAGCTTTATGCATTTCAGCAAGCTTCCTGCCTAGAACAGACTGAATACAAATATACCATTAGAATTCAATTACAAGTCATTGCCACGTATATCAAATACATGAAAAATTCACCTATCCTCACCTGATTACCTCTAAATGAACCAAATTCGATAAATTCCATAATGATGTAAGACCCACCAGTAGGTAGGGGCCCGAACTGCAATACTTAAGAGCAGGTTATCTAAGTTTTCAAGCATTGCCATGGAGGTCATGTTCACTTTTACTATTACACGATAAATTAACAACTTTAAAACTTCCGCACCTTGAATGGCTTAGGGACACGAATTGACCCAGTTTCATACATGGCACCTAAACCAAGAGCCTCTCCCTCAAACATCGATGGCCCAATGCTCCTGATTCAATGATTTAACTAAACATATTTATGACTTTGAAATGGAGATAAGGATTTAAAAAGAGCATATGCAGTTGAAAATTCCAAAATTAGAAACATCAAACGTAGAATGTAGCCAAACCTGTTTGTTTTAACAAAGAAAGAACCAGCATCAGTGTCGTAACGATTAGCACGATTGATGCAGCCGCCCCCTACAGGACTAATTCTTGTTATCTGTGTTGCATTTCCTTCTGAGAGAATCCATTCACGAACCGGATCATCACTCAGTGCCGCCACTGCCAAATAAGTATGACTGGTGAATTCAACACAACTCAATAGAGGATCAGCTAATACATACTGGCATATGCCCATTTCAGTGAGAATCAGCTTCATCAAAGTTTCAATCAACTATAGCCTCAAACTCAACCAACTACTTATAAAATCGATAACACACCCGCCATTGACCTGAAACAACCTAGTTTCCTTCGGTTTCTTGTTCAAATTATGTATTCAACAGCAAGACCTCATCACAACACAAATGAAAAACCAAGAAAATACAAATCAAAACTCTTTCAAAGTGGCTTTCCAGAAGAAAGAAACCGGAAAAAAAAACTACAGTTCAACGCTTTCACAGAAAATAAAGTGCAAAAACCAAATCTTTTAGCCAAAATATCCGATAAACCTTAAAAAAAAGTTGGGTAATTACCATAATTTTCTTTAACCAAAGAAATAACACTCATTTCGCTCGCAAATGCATCAAATAAGTTCAATAAGTAATGGGTAATTCTACAATTCTCAAATAATTACCCCATTAGAGCTCGAATCAGCCATGCAAATATAAAATTAAGCTAAAATAAAACCTGGGATTTTGACTTTGTTGACAGCTTATGCCATACTTACTGGTAGTAAAAGGTCTGTGCTTGGAGGAGGGGAGACGAGGAAGACGAGTCGGAGAAGGAAAGCAAGGAGAAAAGAGCGATATGAGTCCCACATGTGCCACCATTATCGACCTTCTGTGTAAAATTTTGATGTGATTTAATGGTTGGTTCGGTGGGAATTTTTGTCCATGTGGTCTCTAGCTTCTATCGGTTTCCTGAGTTTTGTAAGGCTTTCAGGCGTATGTGCTCCACGTGTATTCTTTGATGCCATGCCAATTTGAAGGGATTCTTGGTACAACCGGGGATCTAGTCTCCACATTAGTATTTCTTTCGTCACATGATATCTCTATCTCTGACTAAATTATAACAATGATCTTTCAACCTTAACTTAGTTGGAGCAATGGTTCATCAACTAAAAATTCATTATCATTGGTCACTTAACTCATCAAAACGTGTAACTATGGTCCTTTTAGCCAACTCCGTTAGAACTTCTGTCAAAATGAGTCAGGTGTAATGTACGTGAAGTTAAATCAAGGGGCAAATATGGAAAATCAAATAAGAAAAATTGTATCAATGGTCCCTCAACTTTATTTCAACTGGAGAAATGTTCGCTCAACTTTAACTCAATTAGAGCAATGATCCCTCAACTTTAACCCAAAACCCAATTGTAGCAATGATCCTTCAAACGTAACTCATTTTGACATAATTTTGACGAAGTTGACAAAAATGACTATATCTACACGTTTTAATGAGTTGAGGGTCCAATGATAATGAATTTTTAATTAAGGGACCATTGCTCTAATTTGATTAAAATTAAGGGACTATTGCTACGATTTACTCATATCTCTCAATTTGACTTTGTAATGCTATAAGGTGATCCTGAGGGCGCATTGTGTTGCTCTTTAATATTTTTAGTATTCAGTTTGTGTCGTGCATGAAGATTGAATTCAGATACATTATCTTTATTAAATTTAGTTTAATTAGTTCATGTTGAAGACTAGATTTAGGTTTTGCTTTGGCGAGAACTGATTATTTAAACCAACACTTGATATACTTTATATGTAAAGAGTTGTTCCTCCTTATATGATGATGTAGTATTAATCTATCATACAAATGTGTTAACCCCACCATTTATTATCTGTCATCCAAAGATTATCCCTAGAAATTCATTTACTTTGAAGATCTTTTAACTGTCTATATGCGTTGAGCAAATTGATGATTATGGTAACAAGTAATATCGTTATCTAACTCTTTTGATTCATATGGATACAGTTTTCAAGCCGAATTAATTTTCTAAAGATGATCTTTAAATAACAAAGAGAATACATCGTTTGAATTATAACGCATGTACGGTGAAACGATTTCACTCAGTCATGTAAGGAGGATCCCAAATTGGAAACCGGAACCCCCCTCCCTTCCCCTCCCTTGTCTATCATGTCGGCTTTACAATTCTGTCTATTATATCATATGAGAAATGTACCTTTAAGCAAACCATCTGTGGTTTTTTTTATTTTTTTCGCTCCACAGAAGATCCTGCAACAAAACCGGGGAAATAATTCTCCCTTTAGCAGAAACAAACCTCTAACTGATGGACTTAGCTACGGTATATGCATTTACTTAATACACAGTCAAACAGCCAGATGAGTTATCAGAAGAATTGCCAAATTCAGGAACTTGGTATGCTGAAGCAAATGCAACTCATCAAAGTTGAAAAGATGCAGTGATAGTGAATATAACTTACATACAACAATCAAATTATATTTGTAAGCTTCAAACTTTCTACTCAAAAATTCAGAGTTCTGTCGCACAATTTCCGTTTGTACCATTGACAACAGATGGTAGCATTCTATGCAAGGTATGAGAATTCTCCGATCAAACCTACCCGGCCTACCATGTGAAACAACTCCCCGCTGAAGGGGAAGGAAAAAGAAAAGGGAAGTCACCTATTGCAGGCTTGCTGGAAGCAAATGCATGTCTGGTTCCTTGGACCAATCTCTTTGATTTTATCATTGCCTTGTTTCTGGTTCTCTAGATGGGGTCGGTTCGGAGGGGTTTCCTGGAGCAGAATCTAAATGCCCTTGGTTGCTAATGTTGCCTGCCGAACGCTCAGTGGCGCCAGGTAATAGCCACTGCTGAGAATGTTCGGTTGAAATCTCAGACTCGTCAAAAGATCGAGCCACGCTAAACGTTGCTGACCTCACATGTTTTGTTCCAAGGGATTCTTTTAATGGTAAACGGCAAACTGGGCAAGTAGACTGTTTCCTCAGCCATGTATCAATGCAAGACAGATGAAAACTGTGGCCACATTTGGGCATGATTCGCAGTACTTCTTTCTCTTGGTACTCCCCCAAACAGATTGAGCACCTGCAAAAGAATATGGATTAGACCTACTCACCAGTGTCCAAAACGTGTGAGTACCAAAGCTCAAGAAAATCTCACAAAAAAAGCGCGGAAAACTAACATCCTCTAACTTTATGATATATTTCAATTAATAGTAAATATTTAAGATGCAATGCAAATGAGAGTTGTTAGGCACCAGGGAGAAATGAATCTGTGAAGCTTACTGCGCATCTTCTAAGGAACTGAAAGCCTCTTGATCGTACTTCATCGTAGGGATTGCAGAAACCACAACTTGTTCAAGGCCACTAACCTGATGCTCTGGCTGCCAGAAAACAATGCAAACTTAGAAGTTAGAACCCGTTGCTTAAAACTTAAGTTACTATTGACAATATTAAAATCTCTCAAGTTATAATTGAGTGACATCAATCTCAATATCAGTTGACACAAATGCAAAGGGGCACGAAGGAAAAGTAAAGTAGGTTTCTTTTTCTAGTTTATGTTCCGTATGATCTCTTTCATTCCTCCCTCCTCCTCCCACCACCCTGCTGTAGAATTATCAGAGAGAGGCTGAAGGCCCCACATCTAACAATACTGATATTGTCCCCAACTTGGTAATTGCCACCTGCATAATCCGTGGGGTTTTATCACAAAAGGCCTCGGTATTATATGGAGTGGGGTTAGGATATTTAAACTCTTCTTTCTTTCTTTCTACAGCCGATGTAGGATATATCAACACCTCCCTCCACCATTCTTTATCCCTCACTTCTCTCCCATTGCTCAAAACTTAAGTTACTATTGAGAAAGTGAAAAACTCTCAAGTTTTAGTGGAATGACATCAATCTCCACCATAGCAGGGAACAGAAGTACAAAGGGGCGTGAACGAAAAATCTAGTCTTTGGGTTATCAGAAACAAAAAGCATGAAATTTCAGAACATCTTAATATGGTGCAACAAAGAACAATCAAATGTCAAAATTATTGAGCAAGCAGCCTCCCCAGTTATGAATGCTGATAAGAAAACAAATAAAGCATGATTCCCAAACTTCCCCGTCATCTTTTATGTATCCTTCCTTATCCAGTAACTGCATTTTCTGCATACAACAGAAAACTAGTACATTGCAACATCTATTGTTTTTATTATCATTTCTTCCATATCTCAAAGTTGACTCTCAACTGCAGCAAAGTTGACATGAAAAACTAGAACACATCAAGCATGATCATATCTTTAAACGCATAAAAGCTTGAATCCCCCTCCTCGTAAATTAGAGTAGTTTAGAATAGAATACCGCTTTGTCAAAATAAATACACGCATAAAAGCTCACCCAAGTAAGCTACTGAGATGCTAAACTGGGAAGTAGTGATCCCAGTTACCAAACAATCAATCAATCATACATAACCAACTGAAAACAGAAACTCATACAGAAAAAAAAATGCTCAAAACTGGGAAAATTACCCAAATCAGATAATTCTAAGCTGAGAAAACAAATATAGCAGAGGGAATCCATTACATACCTGCTCAAGATCAACCCTTGATTCAATCTCGAACATAGGCCTCGATTCTCTACCTCGCAGCCTCCCAAAGATGATTCTTGTGCAAACAAATACAATAAATGTTGCACTCATACCAAAACCTATCACAGTAGTAATCAAGTTCATAACCGAACCCATCATCTGCAAATTCCCAACTTCTCACAGAATCCCCAATCACTTTAAAAAACTGAAAACCCCCCACTAAAATGCTAAATAAATGAAAAACCACAACTTAAAAAATCAAAAGAATTGTGAAAACTAGTTGAAAATGAAGAATCACAGAGAACCCAGATCAGGATTTATCCAGAAATGGCTGGTTTTCGAAAAGATAGATTCAGGAAGAGCAGTCAGAAGCAAAAAACAAAAGGTCACCCATTTGGAATCTGAACCGCTTTGGGTGAACTCAAAGCGAAAACAAAGTGGGGAGGGAGGGTTTGAATAGAAAGTGCAGGAGATGAAAAAAGAGAGTTGGAGAAGGAAGCAGCAGGCAGCTCCTTGTCTTGCTCTTTGGAATCGTATTCATGGGGTCCTTTCAATGGGACCCAACAAGTATTAACAGGGGGTCGTACATGATCCGACGGTTGAGAAAGATTGGAAATTTTGATCGGTAAGATTCTCGTATGTTTGTTTAAGGTAGAGAGGACTTTCGGAGGAGAAAGAAGAGAATCTGTATTGCCTCTTACCTTTGCATCTCCTTGTGCTTTCTCAAACCATACTACTTCTGGATAAGGCTTGGACTTGGGTCCAAAATACTAGTTTCTTTTTATTTATTTAATTAAAATATCAAAAATAAACATATATGTGCGGAGACACTCGGTATTAGTAGTATTCATCTTCACTTGAAGTGAAAGTTCTTAGATTCGAATCTCGTGGATAACGAATTTGATATCAAATTAGGTTATCCATTGTGTAACTTAGCCGAACACTCATTCCTCTTAATGTAAAAATATATGATGTATTCAAAAACATATATGTGCGGAATAAGTGATTTTCACAAATAATTTTTAGCTTGTCACATAATTCTCTTGATTTTTTTGTCATTAAATTAAATAATCAAGCAGAGACACAAACAAAATTAAATAAAAGTGTGCAAGACTAAAAAAAAAAATTGTGTGTTTATCAAATCATCTTTCAAATAAGTATCCAAAAATCATTTCTGTTTATAATTTTTATAAGGTTAATAATTTAAATTTTCAATTAGGTGGCAAGATTTCTTTTGAGTTTGTTGAATTTGATATTTTCATTCAATCATTGTCATAGTTGTAGTTCAACTATGACAAAGAGAGAGAAAAAAAAAAGAAAAAGAAAAAAAAAGGGCACAGTTGTAGTTCAACGGAGCATTGCTTGCTACTTGTTTGAGTCTAAAAAGTAGAAAGAAGTAGACAAAGGAATACAGGGGGATATTAAGGGAATGTTTGATATCCTATTTGATATTTTTATCATTTCTTAAAATATTTCTTAAGAACATTTTTTTAAACAATTTTCTTTAAGATTCAAAAACTTAATTGGTTTGCGATTTAAAAAATTTAAATTTTACGACTTAAACTAGACAAAGAGATCTAAAAAGAGGGGTCGCATGAGAGGGAGAAAGAGGAGAAATGAGGAAAGAAAGTAAGAGATGATTGAAGGAAAGAGAAAGAAGAGAGAGGATCAGACGAGATAGAGAGGAAGAGGAGTGCGAGAAAGAACCGAGAGAATGAAGAAAACGGATTGGAGGAGAGGAAAACTAATGAAAATGGCTTGAAAACTTTGATCTTTAACGATAAGGACAAAATAAAGGGTAAAGTGAATAGCATCATGATTGATATTTTAGTGTAAAAATGTGATTTTTTATTAAAGGGAACAATACTGGGAGATAAATTTGGAGTGAGAGGGAATGAGAGAAAAGAAATGAATGAATTTAAGTTTAAAAACTCATTTTTTATGTTTTTAGATATTAGACTATATTTTTTAGTTAGTCTTGAGTTCAGTTTTTTAAAATAGTCATACCAAAGAAGTCTTTAAGGCCTAAAACTTGAAAATGATTTTTTAATTTAAAAAGTTGAATTCAAGTAGAGTACCAAACATATCCTAAGCTACTTGTTCTCTGCACTAGATTATCATATGAGCACCCTATTCTATGTTTCTTTGTTTTTGTTACGAGATATTAAGTACAGTCATCACGTGCGTTAAACAATTGACAATGCAGATATCTAACAGCTTCGCTAACATATATTTTTTTTCTTTATAGCTAAACATATATACACACTATAGTTTTATTGATTTGTTGGTTCTGGAAGACCATCAATTGTCTTTATCTTAGGTTTAGTTGATTGGAGAAAAGGTAGGAATGAATCTTTGGACAAAGCACTTCTTCAAAGTCTAATAATCTTTTGAATGGAATCGTGGAACACATGATTGGCATCCAATTAGTACTAGTCATCATCTACATATAGATACACACACACACACACATATATATTGATATGTATGTACTCTTTGGCGCATAAAGGGAAAAACAAATAGGGATGAGAACAAAATTATTATTTGCATTCTAATTAAAATGTTATTTGCACTCTAACACAACAGTGGGGTCCCAAAAAAAATAAAATAAATAAAAACAAAGATTAGATATTTAATAGGGAACTTTAATGAAAATCTCTCGGTACTGTTCGTTTTAACGAAAAATCACATTTTTACACTAAAAAGTCAATCCTAGTACTATTCAATTTACCCCTTATTTTGTCATTTTCGTTAAAACTCAAAGTTTTCAAGTCATTTTCACTAGTTTTCCTTATTTAATATTCGAGTCCCACACTAAAAACCAGTTTGCTTATGTTTAATGGTTTTGGTTGTGGCAGGCCATAAGTGACACACCCCGTCCCGGAGGAGGGCATGCTGGCCGTCACGTGAGAGTGGCGTAACCATTTACACAGTTCGGAAGCTTTAAAGAATACAGTTACTAATATAAAACACCCGAGGGTGAGTCCTACTTTTGTGAATTCTGTCAGAACACCGTTGGATTCCTCGTGGCCACCAAAGCTCTGCTAACTGGAACCTGGAGGGGCGCAAAACAAAATTGAGGGGTCAGTAAAACAAAGTTTTTCGAAAACATTTCATTTAAAACATTTCTAACCCCTCGCTGTAAAACCTGTATACTTTCCCAGAAAATAGTATATATAAAACCATATATAATCTCAAAACTCAAATCCCAATTCTTTAACATTTTTCAAGAAAAATATGCCATGCCATGAATCAAAATATAAATCAGGTGAAATAATTAATCAATCGGAGACCCTGCAGTTGGTCCTATACGATCAATTCTATAGCTCAATATCCCACTCAGCCGGAGTCACCACAATGACCTATACGGCCCTACACTGCACATCACTCGGAACTACGTAAGGTAGTCTGTACGATGAAAGGTGTAAAAATACGCTCTAGTGCTTCTCTCATCAATCATCAGCGCGCATAACTAAGGTCACCCACCAGTCGGAACCCCTCTAATGGTCTGTACAACTGGCATGTCGGAACCCTCACATGGTCTGTACGACATCCACCTACTTGGATCCAAGGCGAGCGTGCGGTGTGGTGAATAATATAAGCACTAACACCTAGGGTGCAGGTTATGAGCTCAAAACATCTCAACATCAATCAATTAAATGAATAAATGAACTCACCTGACTTACCTGTGCCTCCACAGCACCATGCAACATGTATGCATCATATATCAATTCATGTTTTTCATAAACTTCTATGCTTGGCATTTCAATTCATACTTTTCATAAACTTCTATGCATGGCAACTTAAAAACATTTTCTCATATAAAAGCATTTTCTGGGAAAACAATAGTATATAGGTAATACGAAAACAAAACTGCCCACTCACCTGGAGTTCGCCCTACAACTCCCTAGCACAACACATCAAGGCGTCATGGCGATCGGCCCCTAGAACAATAATCAAATCCAACCTCAGAATTCATATCGATAGAATATAACTTATATAAAACACGTCACTACGCAGTTCAATCCGGAAGATCTGCAACTCAGATTTCCAATCCATAACTTTCAGAGGTCCACAATATAACCCTAGAACAACATCCTAAAATTTCATTACCATCCAACGGTCGGATCTCCGTCAATTAACTAAACCAAGTGACGGTTAACATTCTATATTATGGACTTACAACTCCAATTCCGGAAGATCCGTAAGTCGGATTCCCAATCCGTAAGTTCCTATAATCCTCAAATATTACGTATTACAACTCATCAAAGTTTGGTGACGATCCAACGGTCGGATCGTCAAATCACATTTTCACCTATTGCGAAATCTATAAAACGTTATTTAAAGCACCTAACCAACAATTCTTAATAACTTTCTCATACGGTACTCAAATTGGGTATATGAATATACCACAGTGATCTACTCGACGTCACGGACGTCGACATATTTTTAAAATAATTTTTTGATGTGTCACGCGCCCCCACGCGCCAGAGCAAGCACGGGCACACGCGCACCTTCTTCTTCGCGAGCTCGCCGGACTGGTTTTTCCGGTGACCGGAAAACTGGGCATTTTTCAAATGCCTTGTTCTCCTTCGTTTCTCAACCATTTTCTTCGTATTTTATATCAAAATGAAGCCCTAAACATGTAGTTTCACGCTATACTACTTTAAAGCTCTAAAAACCAAGAAATCTCACCGGAAAAATTCGAAGAAAACCGGCCAAAGATGAACCACGTGATCCCGACGTCCAAATCCTTCAAACGAAGCACTCCGAGCTTCCTTGAGACCTCACTAAGCTCACTACAAGCTTAGAATTCCCTGAAAATCGACATTTTGCGTTTGCATGAATAGTGACCAAAAATGAAGGTTCGGGTTTCACGTGATTTCGAGGGTTTCACTTCCTAAAATTAGTACCATTCAACTCAGAACGTCAAGAGGATGAAGAACCATACCTTTTTGGGTTCAATCCGTGGAGTTTTGGATGGTTTTGGTCTCGTCCGTACACTTCGAGAGTGAGAGAGAAAGAGGAAATCGTGAGGGAGGAGAGAGAGAGATACGGGGAAGGAGAGAGGGAGAGGTCCTGCGTGTGGTCCAACCAAATCCTCACCATCCAATTTGATCCTAATTCCCTAACCACACAAACCTTCCAACATTTTTAATCTCATTTAAATTATTTTCCAAAACTTAGGAATTAGAACAAAATCAAAACATGTCACAATACTTACCTTAGTAACGCTAAGGGTAATCCCGTCATTTCGCGTCCTCGATAAGAAAATCTCGGGACGGGCTGTGACAATAAGATCTTAATCAGTTGTTATATAAAAATGCCACCGGTCATACCTATCAAATTTAAACCACCACGAGATGGTCCAATTGTTGGCGGTGAACTTCATGTCTATATTTCACACGGCACGTCTTAAGTTCGATTGCTGACGTTGATGAATTGCACCATGGTGGTCTATAAGTCTTTCCGTCCCCAGAAGGATAGACTATCGTGATAAAACCACCAACTCGTTCCCTGTAAAAAAAAAAAATTACCAAATTCACCTCACTTTGAAAAGTTTCTATTTCCTCTGAATTTTTTTAGGATACAATGTAATTTTTTGTAAATTTGGATTAAGTAGAGGGTTTTACAAGTTTGAATACCAATCTAAAAATAATTCTGTAGCTTGAAGGTTATTTGTACTTAACTTTTTTTGTTTCACATTTTTTAAGAAAACTAATGAAAGGGTTTGAAAGCTTTGAGTTTTAACGATAAAGACAAAATAAAAGGTCAAGTGAATAGTACTATGATTGACTTTTTAGTATAAAAATGTGATTTTTTTGTTAAAGTAAATAGTACAAGGAGATTTTCGTTAAAATTCTCTTCTTTTTTTTTGTCATAATTTTTTCTATTTCTAAAAGGTAGAAAAGTGCGTGTTTTCTACTTTTCCTAGACGAGTCCATGGGAAATGTACATCCACTTAGAGCTTAAGTTTTCATCCTAAATAATTAAGCGACAGAAAAAGACATGTACAAGTTTTTTCTAGGGTAATGCTTTGGACAAAGAAAGAACACATATTCTCTATGTCAATGATACTTTGCTTGGCTATTTTCCTCACGCCTGCCGAAGGATGACTTAGACATAGGCCTGACAATTCCTGACACGACCCGATAACCCGACACGACACGACACGAAATTAACAGGTGTTCGGATCGACACGATAACGAATCGGGTCGTTATCGGGTAACCCGATAAGCACCTGTTAAGATAACGGGTTGATTCGGGTATACACGTGGGTAACACGATATGCAGAATATTAATTTATAATTTTATAACCCTAAAAAAATATTGTAATAATTATATATATTAATTTAACAATTTTATACCCCTGAAAACTATAATAAATATAATATATATATATATATATTAAATTAACTATAATAATTATAATAATTATATATACTATAATAATTATACCCCAAAATATTAAACTATCTATAATAATTATATATATATATATATATATATATTATATATATATATATATATTAAATTTTGAATTATAAAATGTGACATCCCCACATCGCCCAGGGGAGTGGTCCTTAAATGTATATTCTCATCCCTACCTAACACGAGGCCTTTTGGAGCTCACTGGCTTCGGGTTCCGTAGGAACTTCGAAGTTAAGCGAGAAGGAGGCCAGAGCACTCCCATGATGGGTGACCCACTGGGAAGTTGCTCGTGAGTTCCAAAAAACAAAACCGTGAGGGAATGGTAAGCCCAAAGCGGACAATATCGTGCTACGGTGGTGGAATGTGCTCGGGATGTGGTGGACCCGGGCCAGGATGTGACAATGGTATCAGAGCCAATCCCTGGCCGGAAGTTGTGCCGACGAGGACGTCGGGCCCCTAAGGGGGGTGGATTGTGACATCCCACATCGCCCAGGAGAGTGATCCTTAAATGTATATTCTCATCCCTACCTAGCACGAGGCCCTTTGGGAGCTCACTGGCTTCGGAGGTGTGCCGACGAGGACGTCGGGCCCCTAAGGGGGGTGGATTGTGACATCCCACATCGCCCAGGAGAGTGATCCTTAAATGTATATTCTCATCCCTATCTAGCACGAGGCCCTTTGGAGCTCACTGGCTTCGGGTTCCGTAGGAACTTCGAAGTTAAGCGAGAAGGAGGCCAGAGCACTCCCAGGATGGGTGACCCACTGGGAAGTTGCTCGTGAGTTCCCAAAAACAAAACCGTGAGGGAATGGTAAGTCCAAAGCGGACAATATCGTGCTACGGTGGTGGAACGGGCTCGGGATGTGGTGGACTCGGGCCAACTGACACACCCCGTCCCGAAAGGGGGCATGCTGGCCGTCACGTGAGAGTGACGTAACCATTTACACAGTTCAGAAGCTTTAAAAATACAATTACTAAGATGGAACACCCGAGGGTGAGTCCTACTTTTGTGAATTCTGTCAAAACACCGTTGGATTCCTTATGGCCACCAAAGCTCTGCTATCTAGAACATGGAGGGGCGCAAAACAAAATTGAGTGGGTCAGTAAAACAAAGTTTTTCGAAAACATTTCATTTAAAACATTTCTAACCCCTCGCTGTTAAAACCTGTATACTTTCCAGAAAATAGCATAATAGCATATAACTTTTCATATATCTCAAATCATCAATTTTTCTCAAAAGCCAGAAAGTATGCCATGCTATAACTGTCAAAAACAGAATGAATGATGCATCAAAATAACAGGTGAAATAATGAATCAACCGAGAGACCCTGCAGTTGGTCCTGTACGGTTAATTCTATAGCTCAATATTCAATCCAAACCGGAATCACCTCGGTGACCTGTACGGCAGTACTCTGCACATAAATCGGAACTACCTGAAGTAGTCTGTACGATAAGAATGGTGTAATAATACGTTCTAGTGCTTCTCTCATCAATCATCTGTGCACATAATCTAAAGTCACCTACTAGTCGGAACGACCTCTAATGGTCTGTATGACTAGCATGTCGGAACCCTCTCATGGTCTGTACGACATGCACCTACTTGGATCCAAGGTGAGCGTGCGGTGCGGGGTGAATAATATAAGCACTAACACCATGATTGCAGGTTATGAGCTATCCACATAATATACATCATCAATGATTCACATGAATAACATAAAACTCACCTGATACTCACATGTGCGTCCACAGCACCAATTCACATATATATATATGCATAAATTATCAATTCATATAACTCATATATGCATGCATGGCATTTTAGAAAAACACTTTCATTTGAACTCAATTTCTGGGAATTTCAATAGCATATAGGTATAAACAGAAATACTGCCCACTCACCTGGAGTTCGCCCAACAACTCCCTAGCACAACACATCAAGGCGTCATGACGATCGGCGCCTAGAACAATAATCAAATCCAACCTCAAAAATCATATTGATAGAATATATAATTTATATAAAACACGTCACTACGTAGTTCGATCCGGAAGATCTGCAACTCAGATTTCCAATCCATAACTTCCAGAGGTCCACAATATACCTCTAGGACAACATCCTAAAATTTCATTACCATGCAACGGTCGGATCTCCGTCAATTTCCAAAACCAAGTGACGGTTAACATTCTATATTATGAACTTACAACTCCAATTCCGGAAGATCCGTATATCGGATTCCCAATCCGTAAGTTCCTATAATCCTCAAATATTACGTATTACAACGTATCAAAGTTTGGTGACGATCCAACGGTCGGATCGTCAATTCACATTTTCACCTAACCACGAATCGAAACGAACTTAGGTTCAATTACTCAATTTACGTCCATCAATTATCAAAACTGAACCTAGAACATTAAACACATGCTAAGAATGATATTGGCGGGCCACTGGCCATGCGCCGCCGCACGGGCCGCCGCGGGTGGCGGTTGGCCGCCCCGGCTCGCCGGAAAATCTAACTATTTCCAAAAATTCTCAAAAAATACAGAATTGAAGATCTCAATGAGTAGAGTAAACTGTATACCTGAGGCCAAGACCAATTTGGCCTGGAAACACTTCAATTCCACCAAAATCCGTGCAGAACCCTAGAATTGGGTGAGTTCCAATTCGTCTTCAAATCAACTATGTCGTCCCAACCAATGCTTGGGCTTTGTTCTAGGCCTCAAGAGAAGTGTATGGGTGGTGGCAATTGAAAGAAATTGCTTCGGGATTGGGTGAATTTTGAACAAGAAAGTCGCGGCACCCGTGTGGGTGTTCTTCGCGAAATCACCACGAAATTCATTGATTTTTTGTGTGAAACATGAAGAGGGAAGGCCTAGGTGTTGATTGGAAGTGGTACCTTGATCCAATTTGTGAGAATTCCGGTGAAAATCGTCAGAATTTGGGTGTGGGTGTCGCGGGTCGAAACGGGTCGTGGGTGAAGACCCATTTTTCTTCCTTCTCTCCTCCGCTTGTCGCCCTCTCTCCTTTCCTCCTTTCTCTGTTCCGATTGGCCAGTCAGCTTCATCTCTCCTCTCCCCATTCGGCCTCTCCTCCTTCTTCTGCGATTGGGCAGCTTTGCCCAATCTCTATTTTTCTCTGTTTTCATTTCCTCCCGAGGCCTTCTTCTTTCTTCTTACGCACACACACACACAAACCTTCTTTCTTCTCATCCCAGCCATCCATTTATTTCTTCATTAAATCTGGGCCATCCAAATTTTAATAATAAAATTCATAAAATGCTCAAACTTCAAACTTTAAAATCTTTTTCGTTATAACTCCAAATCATGAACCGTCTGCGCCCACACGTCCGTAACGACGAATACTACGAGGATATGTCAAGAAAATAAATCTTAGATGGCACAACACGACGATTAACCTCGAATAATGCCCGTGCCTCAAAGGGCATTTTTGTAAAATCCTTTAATAAAACTTAAAAAACTTTTAAGATTAGGGACGGGCTGTCACATAAAAACTATAATAATTATTAATTAATATGTATGCATCCATTGATTTGAATTTTGATTCCATAATTGATCAATTCCATTCCTTGCTGCAGTGCCACCCTTTTTGAAGAAAAAGGGAGGGAAAATGAAATGATAAGAAAAGTTGAAAAGGAAACAAAAAAGAGAGGGAATTAGGGAAAGATGGATGGATAGGCCGGAGGGAAAAGTGAAAATTGTATGAAAAGTTGAAAAGGAAACAAAAAAGAGAGGGAAAAATGAAAATTAATAGAAGTGCAGTGGTGAGAATTTTTTTTTTAAGTTATTAACTTTTTATCGCACATATGATATATCCCACTATTTTTATAATGATACGTGATGTACTACTCTGTGTACCGGTCAATTATACATACAAAATAAATAGATTTAAATCTACTTAATATATATATATATATACACACACACACACATACACCATTGAACTTGATGGGATACGAATTCTCCGAAACAAATTTCAACGATCTCAACCGTCAAACTTGTTTGTATATGCTTCAAGATCACATCAGCAAAAAATCACAAAAAAAAAACATTCAGAGATCAAGTAACAGGACAAATCTTTTCGACGGTTATAAACGAAAAATCATGATTTAACGGTTATTTTAACTTCGATTTTGATGATTTTTTACAGCTACACTCCTTGACCCTATATGAATACAATGAATGAATTCGATCTTCAATTTAAAATATTTACACAAGTGGATACCACAAAATCTTATGTTATACTTAATGAAAGTATAAATAAACTCTAAGTGTTAGTCAATCTATTGTTTTGATGGGATACGAATTCTCCGAAACTAATTTCAACAATCTCAACTGTCAAACTTGTTTGTATATACTTCGAGATCACATCAGCAAAAAATCACAAAAAACAAACATTTAGAGATCAAGTAACGGGACAAAGCTTTTCGACGGTTATAAACGAAAAATCACGATTTAACGGTTATTTTAACTCTGATTTTGATGATTTTTTTACAGCTACAGTCCTTGATCCTATATGAATACAATCAATGAATTCGATCTTCAATTTAAAATATTTACACAAGTGGATACCACAAAATCTTATGTTATACTTAATGAAAGTATAAATAAATTCTAAGTGTTAGTCAATCTATTGTTTTGATGGGATACGAATTATCCGAAACTAATTTCAACGATCCCAACCGTCAAACTTGTTTGTATATGCTTCGAGATCACATCTGCAAAAAATCACAAAAAAAAAACATTTAGAGATCAAGTAACGGGACAAAACTTTTTGACGGTTATAAACGAAAAATCATGATTTAACGGTTATTTTAACTCCGATTTTGATGATTTTTTACAGCTACACTCCTTGACCCTATATGAATACAATGAATGAATTCGATCTTCAATTTAAAATATTTACACAAGTGGATACCACAAAATCTTATGTTATACTTAATGAAAGTATAAATAAACTCTAAGTGTTAGTCAATCTATTGTTTTGATGGGATACGAATTCTCCGAAACTAATTTCAACGATCCCAACCGTTAAACTTGATTGTATATGCTTCGAGATCACATAAGCAAAAAATCACAAAAAACAAACATTCAGAGATCAAGTAACGGGACAAAACGTTTCGACGGTTATAAACGAAAAATCACGATTTAACGGTTATTTTAACTCCGATTTTGATGATTTTTTACATCTACAGTCCTTGACCATATATGAATACAAAGAATGAATTCGATCTTCAATTTAAAATATTTACACTAGTGGATGTGGATATCACAAAATCTTATGTTATATACTTAATAAAAGTATGAATCAACTATAATAATTATATATATTAATTTAACAATTTTATACCCCTAAAAACTATAATAATTATATATATTAAATTAAATTTAAAAAATTGATGACCATTTGGATCGGCTGAGATTTAATCTTTTGAGAAAGACTTACAACCTTGAAAACAAAAACTCTTTCATTTTGCATATCCTTGCACATTTAATATTTGTAATAGATTAGTAATGTATGTATTATTTTTTTATTAGGCTCTTATTTTCGAATGTAGTTATAGTACTTAAATGACAAATGTTTTAATGCTTTGAAGTAATATTTATGTGGCAATATGTGGTATGTGCAAATTTAAAAAAAATATATATATTTTTCTTAACGGGTCATAACGGGTCGGGTCACTTTACCAGTTGGGTAAAGTGACACGACCTGTTAAGGACCCCGTTAAGATAACGGGTGTGACACGACACGACCCGTTAAGATAACATGTGTTACACGAAAACGACACGAACACGACAGACACGACCCGTTTGCCAGGCCTACTTAGACGGCACAAAATTGATAAATGATATGAAAACTTCTATGCAGTTTCTTTGCGCATTCAGCCAAAATCTTTTAAACACACGAGAAATTTTTATGTGTACTCGAAATATAAAGTAGTATATTACGTTTTATACTATACATAAAAAACGGAGTTGATATGTCATACTTTAGGATATATTTTCTAATGTTTCTTTACTTATATTATAATACATGATGTGTCATCTTATATTCTGAGTGCACTAAAAAATCTCTCATGACAGACCAATTAAATTAAAAAGTTTATGCCTTCAGCTCCTGTGGTTAATTACAAAAATAATTACAGCAAGAATGTAAAGACCTTTTTATTATTTTCGCCCTTATATTTTCCTTTCCTGCACTTTTTTTTTTATTCTCCTAGCATTCGGAGTTTGGATTGAAAAAGCAAAATAAAAAAAACCAAGGAAATAAGTGCAAAAGGAGAAACGAGAATGTGAAAATTGTAAATTACCGTCCAAAATACACGTAAATTTTTACACAGGCCTTTCAACTTATAAAGTACCAAAGCGAGGACTGCAAAATGTAAGGATTTTCCTATTACCTGCTTATTGTACTTCCAAGTTCCAACCAAAAATTCCAACAAAGATAGAAACCCGGCCACAAATTACAATCAAGAACATCATCCATAAGTCTTTCAATCTACTTACAGATTCCACCATCTAATTAGTCTCAGTTTTAACGCAGATTATTAAGTAAAGTTCCCAAAACGAAAAGAAAACCAATGAAAACAGACTGAAATAAGAAGGCAGATAGCAAGATAAGCAAATCGAAAGAATTATTTAGTAGAGAAACCAAACAACAAAAACTCAACCCACACATGAAAATCCAGATCAATCAAATTACTTACATTTATACAGGTGACATTCGAAGTAGCAGCGTAAAACAGTGCGATTGGCAGCATGATGGAACGAGGATACTCTTCATGTCAAGCAAAACAAATGCGAAGGTCCCATTAATAGACAACATGGATATAATACATCATGGACAAGTACAAGATTGATCGGAAACAAGCTACTTTTTTAAATCAACGAAGCATATATCACACTTTATGACACCATTTTGTGCAGCCATACAGCATAAAAGCCAGAAGAACAGCCCTACTTTTTAGTAAGCACAAATACTTGGTGCCATCAGTCTGCGTGCTCTGGGGATGAAGACGCATGACACTGCGCAACTAGTTCACTCCCATCTATTTTTATCTTCGAACTAATTAGAAATTCATCCAACTTTGCCAATTTGAGGAAAACATCTACTAACCCAACTGATATATCACCATTCATTTGATCTACTTGTGAATAAATGGACTATAGTTTCCTTCTCCGCCAAGCAAAATCACGTAAAACAGATTAAAAAATAAACAAGTGCGTAAAATGAACACCACTTCCTCAGTCCACGAGTTCAAGCAGAACAAACACAAATGCAGAACATTCATGGACAGAGCCAATGAAGGCTTACTGGAGACAGATGCCCCTACTGAGTAATTTGTTTATTAAGTTGCAAATTACAATTATATAATATACACGCATTATCTTTGAAAAAGAATATATGTATCTAATATCCAACGTACCTTCATATTACTTACACTCCATATCAAATATTATACGAGCAAAAGTGCTATTGTTATGTCATTTAAACTGAAAATCCCTCCCCGCCTATCATGTGTTAGTATTTTTCTCTTCACTTTGTCACTTTTCACTACTACACTGAAATTTTTGTTAATATTGAAATTGTAATACATCATCATTTGAGATCATTCCTATTATTATATTGAGTATATGCTATAATAAGGTTTTCTTAGTTGTTTTTAGGGTTGCTCAAACTAAATGAATTTTTTAGTTCCGTCATTGAGAACATTCATCAAAATTGTATGAAGCAACCGACCCACATTCCCAATTTGGCAAACCAACATAACAACAACAACACCAATTCCTTCCTTCCATGAACATCCAGAAACCAAATACCCGCCATTTTCCAAACCACCCAACTTTCCCAAACCCCAAAAAAACCTCAATCCTCCATGGCATTGCGAACATGCACCTGAACATCCTTGTACACACAAACATAAGGAGCATCACACCCAATGTACTTCCCGGTCCACCGCCCCTCTTCGATATAATTACTAGCATCCCAAATTGAAGAAATTTTTTATTGTGACGGGAACACGATGTAAGTGGTAGGAAATTTTATTTTTTTAAGTTATTAACTTTTTAATATCATATCCCACAATTTGTATAGTAACACGTGATGTACCACCTTGTGTTCCGGTCACACTGAAAAATCTATGACGCATACAACTACGTCCATCGCCTTTCGAGGAAAATCCTCCCCCTCCTTCCACTCCACTCCTCACCAATCTCCCATCAACCAACCACTCGATCAAATCCCGATTTTTATCGCATACTCATGAAACCCATTAGAACAATCAAAACCCAGGTCGTGAAGTTCTTCCCTGTTACATGTGCCGCCATTTTAATAGTTTGTCTGCTCGATCGTCATATCCTTGCCGACGAACTTGAAGTCGATCTCGTCCTGCGCATTGTCACCTTCAAGAGAGGAGAGGTAGATGTTGAAGTTGAGCTCGCTGGTGTTGCTGTGTAGGCATTGGATGAGGGAGCTGAAGGTGCCGTGGAAGAACCTTGTGGTGGTGCGCCACCGTGCACCGCCGTGGTGGTCGTAGGTGGGGATGATGGTGTTGGTGTCCGGGTAGTGTGTGCAGGCCTCGGGCGTGTAGTCTATGGCGATTTGTGCTTGAGTGGTTGTGTTTTGAATGCTAGGTCTGCCATTGGGGTTGCAAGTTGCAACGGAGGAATGAGAGAGTTGATAGCTATGATGACGACGGGTGTTTTTGTGCACGTCGTTTTGTTCAGGTAAAATGATCAAAATTTTAGATTATTTTTATAGGGGTTAATCTCAGTTTACTATCATAAAGTTTTTTGTTTTCAACATTTGGTATATGAAGTTTTTTTTTATCACAGAGTGGTACTTGAAGTCATAATTCTATGACACTTTCATACATCTGTTAAGATTGCTGTTAAATCAGTCGTTAACTGGTCATGTGGCGTCTACGTAGACAATGATCGGGCGCCACGTGTCAATATGGAGTCTACATGGATATTTGTTGGGTCATTTTGGTTTCGGTCCCTTATCAACCTAATTGTTAGATTGAAACCTTTTTTGTTTAAATATTTTGATCAATGTATCATTAAGATATTTAACTCATGCATTTATGCATTTAATGTCCCTCAAATTATGAAATTTAACCAAATTCAAATAATATTTTTAAAATATAATAAATACTTAAAAATCAATAATAGAGTAATATTGTTCTTCACAAAATTATAGCAAAAAAATAATGTACCCACCTAATTATTAACATATTTAAAAAAAAATAACTACTGATATATTTTAAAACATAAAATAAATACATATAATTGGCATGGTACATTTTTTTGGATGAATCTAGGGTATCCCTACGCATAGGTGATGACTAATCCCTTGAGCCGGGTCGAACCCTATTAGGGGGTAAGTGTTGGAAATGTGCCCTAAAGCCAATCATATGATGATATATTACGGACATTTCACATGTTATAAACTAATCTAGTTTAATATAAAGGACAAAGATTATTGTTTGAAGCCATCTCATATAAATGTTATATGCTTAAACGATAAGTCCAATGAATATGTAATTGGGAGAATGTGATCTAAAGAAGTTAGATTCATGAGACCATTCTCTTTCGTATACACATCCTAAAAGTTCCTGATCATAGGATTGCCAATTGGGCATTGACAGTCCGTTATGATCAGTACGTGCTATGTTTTCTCTTAGGGTTAGTGACTGGTCTCGAGTCATTGGTGTGACTGACACCAAGACAAACATGTAGGTGCTTAATAGAGAATGAGTCCACTGAACACAATCAACAGGAGTTCTCATACTCATGTCACATGAGAACTCATGGATGGGATAATGCAAAGTAGTCCTTTAACCTGAGGCATCATAGTTGTCGTGTGGTTAGGTCCTTGATCTTTAACTATATCAAAGTCACTCCGTCAAAGGGTGTCTACAACATAGTTGGGGTTAAGTCACTTAGCTATGGAGGCAAGTGAATGCGCAACAATGGATCTCTAACCTTCAAACTGTTTAAGGGAGAATACTCTATGATATGATTAAGAATATTTGGCCAGAGTATGAATAAGATTTAGGAAGTCGTTCCAAATCACGTTCAAAATAATCATATAAGTAAGAGAATCACATTGGATAGTAGATATGAATAAATTATCAAACCAAACAATGTGATCAAGAGAATTGTATTAGAGAAAAACCGTATTGCATTGTAATCATAAACTGAATAGGTTCTCCACCTCTTCTGATTAGCTTGGGTAGCCATGACCTATTACTAGGTGTTACTCATCATTTGTGGAAGCCCTAAAGGTGTATAATCACTAAAGGGAGAATTGAAAGTAAGTTTCAATTCACAATTGATTTGAAGAATTCTAATTGCCCACTACCTCGCTAAAAGGAACCTAATGGATCGTACACCGAGTAAGGTAGAGATTGAAGAAACCACGGAGATAAGTAATGATAATTAAATGGTTTAATTGTTTATGGCTAGAATTAATTAATATGTTAATTAATCAAACGAATAAGTTCGTTATAGACCTCGGGTTAGTTTTGGGCCTCAAGACCCAATGAGATTTGAATGTCAAGCCCATTAACATAAGTTGTATGACAACTCAGTGACTAAAAAACTCAAAAGGGCCCAAACAGCCCCAAGGCACAAGGAGGCCGGCCATATAGAGAAGGAAATGGGTTTTGGTTCTTTTTGGTCACTTAATTGAATGGACTATATAAATGACTTTATAACATTTTCATCATTAGGGTTTTCTAAGGGAAGAGAAGAGAACACAAAAGCTCTATCTTCTCTAATGAAGGCCGGCCACCCTAAGGAGAGATTACTAGCATCTACCTCTTCCTAGGTCACTCATCTCTTCATCAATGCTCTTCTTGGTGTGGAGACTTAGAGGTTCTCTATTTTGGGAACTTGGAGAATCCATTCATCCATCTTCCTCCAAGAAATCCATGGAGCTAAGAAGTAAGGAATGAAGGCCCTCTCTCTTGGGTGATTAGCCTTTGCTTATGCAAAGAGGAATCAACAAAGGTATAAGATTTCTCAACTCACTTTGTTTTGAGTTGAGTCTTGGTTTACCATAACTACTAAGCTTTGAATTTCATGGGTTAAGTTTTATTTTTGAGTGCATACAAGTATGATTCCGCCTTTTAATCGTTAATAGCATGCATAGATGTTGCTCAAATGAACTAGTTTTAACAAATATTTCATTCAGTAAGCTCTCCCAATGCTGGCTTCTCCATTCACAAGGTTCGAACTCGAGACCTTACTTAAGGGGAACAAGCTCCTTACCACTTGAACCACCAAGCATTGGTAGCATGGGTACATTTAGTAAAATTAAAAATAGGTACAAATACAAATAAAAGTTTAAAATATATGGGTACAAAATAAAATTGAAAATAAAATTGGTACAAATTGAAAAAGAGTTGCAAATGAAAAATGGGTACAAACTAAAAATAAAAAATTTAGCCATAAATATAAATATATTAAATGTAACGTTTCTAACACTAAATGAATGTATTTAGAAATAAAAAATATATATTTTATTATTGAAATAATTAAGAGCGTTTATTAAAACCTAAGGACCTTAATCAAAAATTGAAAATGAATAAGGTTTTAATCAATGGAGTAGCAAAAAGAGGGATGTAAACCTAATTTCTCCTTAAAAAAAATTAAAATTAAAAAAAGAAAAACTTGCAAAAAGTCGTCTTCTACCTCCCCCGACCTTCCCTTCCTCATTTCTCTCCTCTGCACCAACCCAACAAATCCCCCTCTCATCTCCTTTTCGACTCCCCGTACATCCATCCTTCCCCATCCATCTTCGACTTCACCCATCCACCTACCCACCCAACCCTCATCTTCTCTTCGACGTCCTTTGTGAGCTCGAACCTCCAGCCCCCATTTACTAGATTTGGTGGCAATGGAGAGCCATGGGGCGCCAACCAAAACTACAACCCTTCGCCTCCGATATCCTCCGATTGCGACTGGTTCCGATGTCGCATTTGTTCATGCCATGACGTCAGTGCTTTGTCAACGATCTCTTCCATTGTCGTAGCTCGGAGCAGCAACCCAAGACAGACTGCGTCATCGACTGGATTTGGTATGAGGGTTTGGTGGGTTCGTGCAGAGGAGAGAAGGGAGGGACAAATAGGGGAGGTAGAAGACGACAAAAAAAAAATTAATTTTTTAATATACACGTGGGCCTCATATTGACTATGGTGCCTCGTGATTGTCTACATAGGCGCCACGTCACTAGTTAACGACTTATTTAACAGCAACCTTAACCGATGTATGAAAGTGTCATAAAATTAAGACTTCAGGTACCACTCTGGGGTAAAAAAACTTCATGTACCAAATGTTGAAAACCAAGAAACTTCATGGTAGTAAATTGAGATTAATTTTTTTTTATAAACTACATGGTGGTTGATGATTAACCTTATTTTTAAAAAATTTTAAGAAAAAATAAGAAGTCCAACCCATATCCCAAAATCTCAACATGCACTCCTCTTACATTTTTTATATATCTATTCTCATTTTCTTGGTGTAATTTCCAATTTTAATCTTCCATTGCATTTAATGTCTCTATAATCTTTCAAACCTCATCAAGTATAATTTTATTGACATAAATATAAATTGATGAGATTTTTTTATTTCGAATCGGGATTGATTTTGTTGAACCAAAAAAAGAGTGTCAGGATTTTAGTTAATTTTCTTTTTTTTCAAATTTGCTATGAAATATTAGCAAAGCAAAGACCATCAATGAGCAATTGTAAATAAGACATAATAACAAAGAATTTCAATCATACAAGGAATAATATGGCATTTCTTCCATATTAGCTTTGTAAATTTTATCAAAATTCTTCAGCCACATCTGTAGTGGAACCATGATTTTCCAGGGTTGGAGTAAGACGGATCGGAGTACCCCTACCTCAGAAGTCCGGTCATGGACTCAACAGTCTCCATAGCAGAGTTGACTAAACGGATCAGTAATGCCATCATCATCCTGCTCCGGAATCAGTGGGCGAAGTCCGTCGACTTCATTGAGATAGACCATTCTTGTTCTGCAAGATTTGGGAACCTAATCTAGTATGGAATCAACAGGTTTCCTATAATCTTGGAGTCATTACAATCTAAAGATTGACGTGCGCCGCAAGTAATCATACTCATAAGAGGATGCAATATCTACTTCCTTAATATCCTCATGGATTCTTTCGGTTTAACACGAATTCTACTATCCTAAAAGGCCATCTACTCTAGGGCTCATCTCTGGTAATGCACTATCCACATACTTACTTTCTTGCTTACTACTTAAGTCTTAATATTGCTTACTAACTTGACCGTCGAATAGCCTTTGACCGGTGCACACCCCCCCACCGGTCCTAGGCTTACTCACGGTTGTTTATTCTTTTACAGGTAAACCAATTCGAGCATCTCCACTGCTCATAGGGGTGCGAGAATTTGGTTCCAACAATTTCTTTCATTGAGAGTTGAACTCAAGAACCTCTCTATCAGATACTCTACTGATAAACGATGAACGCTGAAGAAAGCTCTGTCAATGCTGGCATTGACCATGCACCTAGTGGAGGCCCAGTCGTAGATGTTTCAGTTCCCCAAATCGGTGGTAACCTTACCCCTGAAGCCACTGCCGCTACTCTAAGAGCGAGCAACCAAACTTCTGAAGCTGAAACCACTCTAGGGAACAGTGAGATCTTTGCTGAAATGATGCCTCTTACTACGAAACAGGTATGAAATATTGTGTTGAAGGTGAACTTTGTTGTTGATAAGTTGCAGCAAGCCTATATTGCCTTCCGTGCGGAGAACCACGCAAGCTTTGTGGACGTGGAAAAGAGAATTAAGGCTTTGGAGAACTCTAACAGGACCAACTCGTAAACTTAAATCCATGTTTCCAGTTATGTTCAGCATCATAACCCACAACGGACATGTTGGCAATGTGCCCTAAAGCCAATCATATGATGATACTTTACGAACATTTCATATGTTAAACTAATCTAGTTTAATATCAAGGGCAAAGATTATTGTTTAAGCCGTCTCATATAAATGTTATATGCTTAAACGATAAGTCCAAGGAATATGTGATTGAGAGAATACGATCTAAAGAAGTTAGATTCATGAGACCATTCTTTCGTAGACACATCCTAAACGTTCCTGATCATAGGATTGCCAATTGGGCATTGCCAGTCCGTTAAGATCAGTACGTGCTGTGTCTTCTCTCAGGGAGAGTGACTAGTCTCGAGTCATTGGTGTGTGTGACATCAAGACAAGTACGTAGGTGCTCAATAGAGAATGAGTTCACTGAACACGGTCAACGAAGAGTTCTCATATTCATGTCACATGAGAACTCATGGTTGGGATAATGCAAAGTAGTCATTTGACCTGAGGCATCATAGTTGTCTTGTGGTTAAGTCCTTGATCTTTGATTATGTCAAAAGTCACTCCAAAAGGAAGGTGTCCACGACATAGTTGGGGTAAAGCCACTTAGCCATGGAGGCAAGTGAATGCGCAACAAGGAATCTCTAACCTTCAAACTGTTTGAGGGAGAATACTCTATGATATGATTAAGAATCTCTGGCCAGAGTATGAATGAGATTTAGGAAGTCGTTCCAAATCACATTCAAGGTAATCATATAAGCACAAGAATCACATTGGATAGTAGACATGAATAAACTATCAAACCAAACAATGTGGTCAAGAGTATTGTATTAGAGAAAGACCGTATTGCATTTGTAATCCTAAACTGAATAGGTTCTCCACCTCTTCTGATTAGCTTGGGTAACCATGATATGCTGCTAGGTGTCACTCATGGTTTGTGGAAGCCCTAAACGTGTATAAACACTAAAGGGAGAATTGAAAGTAAGTTTCAATTCACAATCGATTTGAAAGAGTTCGGAATCGCCCACTGCCTCGCTAAAAGGAACCTAATGGATCTTACACCGTGTAAGGTAAAGATTGAAGAAACAATGGAGATGAGTAAGAATAATTAAATGGTTTAATTATTTATGGCAAGGATTAATTAATATGTTAATTAATCAAACGAATAAGTTCGTTAAAGACCTCGGGATAGTTTTGGACCTTAAGGCCCAATGGGCTTCGAACGTCAAGCCCATTGACTTAAGTTGTATGACAATTTAATGAATAAAGATTCACAAAGGCCCAAAAGCCCATATCCCTTATATGGCCGGCCATGTGTATTGAATTAGGGTTTTTGGTTCTTTAGGTCATTTAAAGAAGTGACTTATAAAGAACTTTATAGCCTAAAATTCATAATTGGTTCTTTTGGAGAAAATTGAAGAGAACATGTCTCTCCTTTTCTCTCTAGGAGGCCGGCCCCCTTGGAGGGTGTATCTAGCAATCCTACTACTCCAAGGTCACTTATTTCTTCTCCAATCTAACCTTGGTGAAGATACTTAGAGGTTCTCAATTTTGGGAACTTGGAGAAACCTATTCTTCCATCCAAATCCATAGATTTTAGATGCAAGGAATGAAGGCCCTCTCTTTGGGTGATTAGCCTTTACTTTTGCAAAGAGGAATCTACAAAGGTATATATTTCTTAACTCACTTTGATTTGAGTTGAGTCTTGGTTCACCAATCTACTAGGCTTTGAATTTCATGGTTAATGTTTTGTTTTTAAGTGCATGCAAGCATGATTCCGCCTTTTAATTGTTAATAGCATGCTATTGATGTTGCTTAAATGAACATGTTTTTCACAAATCTTCATTCAGGACAGCCCATCGAGCCAACCTTTACTCAGACTCCAACAAACATGGCTTATCCTAGTACGAGCGTGCCTTGTGATGGCCAGATCATCAACTGCACCGCTACGAGCAAAATACCATCTTTGCAGGACCGAAGTCCCTCAGATGGCACTAAGGCGCATCAGATGCAGTCTCAACACCTGACTTTCGAGAAACCTGAGTCTTCGGAACAGTTTGAAAGGCGAAGGATCGCCAACAGCGAATGAGGCCTAAGTAATTTGAGGGAGACCTCACGAGTGTTTAGATGGGCTATCATGAAGATTAGAAACCTACTATTTTCCATAATTGAGTTCACTCTTCAACCAGATAAGTTTTCCCAACCTAGGTTTAAATACTTCTGTGGTGACTCGGACCTAGGCTACCATATCATGCATTACATAAATGTTATGACGCTATAACGATGCATGCATAAATGTGCAAGATGTTCCCCTCCACCTTAGAGGGACCAACTATGAGGTGGTTCTTGAAATTGTCAGCTCGCTTGATCGACTGCTTTGAGATTTTGACAAACATCTTTGCTAACACCTATTTCATCTACCACTAGGTCCAGAAGCAACATGAGGCTATATTCAACTTGATACCCTAGTAAAGACGAGGACCTTATAGCTTACCTGAAACAATTCCGGGCAAAATTGGCGGAGGTTGAAAAGGCAGACGACTAACTTGCCTTTATGACCTTCAAACAGAGACTTTACGTTCTCTCTCCTCTGTCCCAGAAGTTGAACAAAAAGAAGTACAACTATGCCACTTTGGTGGAATGCTTCGACGTGGCAGACGAAGGCCCTCGAACAAGACTGTAGTAGGAAAACCGCGTGAAAGAAAAAAATTATAACACTCTACCGCTTCCCCATGTCAAAATGACATGAGAGGCGCAATGACAAACAAGCTCTGCCAAGGTCAAGGCAGTATACGGACCTGAATGCCACTATCAACAACATCCTCCACAGCATTAAGGACAAACCATTCCTCAAGCGGCCGAAGACCCTTCATAAGCTCTTGGCGAAGAGGAACCCAAATGGATATTGACACACCCCGACCCAGAATGTCCACCTGGACTCTGAATCGAGCTGTGCTGGCCGACACTAGGAGGGTGACGAAGCCATAAAGTGTAGTGAAGTGGAAAAGGTGAAAAAATTTAAACCTAAAAGTGCCTAAATATAAGAGTGCGCTTGTGAACGGGAATGAGCTCATTTCACATGTGATGTCAGAGCATAAATAAAGTACAATAAAGTAGGATGAGAATTATACCATCGAAGGTAATCTCCAATACCAAGATTTGCCAAGAATCCTCGTCGATATGAAAGTTCAACCGCTAAAACCTGGAGGGGTGAAAAACAAGGGTGAGTGGGTCTAAAAATAAAGTTTTATAAAAACCTTTCTAAAAACATTATAACTCTTCGCCGTAAAACAAGTATAGTTTCCAAAATTTACATACTACGTATAGTAAGAAAATACTTACCGTGATCTGCAATATCACAAGAATTCAATGCATCACAATATTTCGTAAAAAAACACATGACGTCCGTATTCGCATAATCTCGCATAAGCAAACATATCATATCGAGTGCTCATCGACACAGGCTAACACAGGAGTTCATGCAAAGGTATTCTGACATGAACATGACTGGGTGTAACAATGATATACGCTCTAGTACTACAATCACATGAAGACTAGAACTATACGCAGCACATATGAGTCCTAATTGCTTATAGCAATCTAGGATATGACTGGCATCTACAATGGATCCAAAGTGATCGTACGGTGAAATGTGCACTTACACGTGAAAGACTGGCCTTGGCCCGGGTGAGTACTAACGCCGGTGCAGCAAATGATGAGCAGATAACATAAATATAGTGATGCCACAATGATTCGATAATTCTAGTCAACATAGTATTATTCATAGCCGTAAATTTAATTAAGGCATCAATAATAATACGCATATATGTGCATCCCGTAGGATGTAGCATAACGTTATAATTTCCATCAAAGCGCTAAATCTTATAAACGTCACACTAATCTAGGCGTATTGTGGGAAAACTCCTTATGAAATGTATAAATGCAAATAACAATTATATATATACTATATAAAAGAAAAGACTCACTCACATGCAAGGTATAAAATATCGATGATATCGGAAATATCAGTAGTCCAAAAACATGGAAATATCGGGATATTATCGATATCGATAAAATTTGAATAAAAACCACGGAAATTGTAAGAAAAACTTGGAAATTTTTATTGAAACTTTGCAGGATGTTTATTTAGTCAATTATCTATTAGTTTATCACAAAAAATTGGAAGGAAATGCATTACATGATGAATTTAACTGATTTAAGTTGATTATATAGCGAGCTGGCAAACATTGTGAGTGTAGAAAATATGTAGTAATTAATGAAAGAATTTTAAACACACCATAATCATTTATATATAATGAATTAGTACAATATTTTACACTTTATATATTGCATGGTAAGATACATGAGTGACTTATTACCCTTTATTTTTTTTATTTAAGAATTATATGTTTGTGGGGGTTTGATTTAAAATTTATATTGAATATGCTCTTAAATTATGTAAAATTGTGATCGAAAACAATATTTTATTTTATTTTATTTTCAAAATGCAAAATGGGCTTTAAGAAAATTGCAAAGAAAGAGTCCCACTTAATTCCCAAAAATGCAAAAAATCCCAACCCATCATCTTTCTTCATAACCTATCAAAATCCCTATTGCCCTCAGACTCTTTCCCTTTTATTCCCACTTTGCCTTTTAGTCGCCTCTCTCTCTCTCCATCTATATTCTCTCAAATTCCTTACTCTCTGCCTGTCCGACCCCCTCCGCCCTCCGCCCTCCTTCGATATCCCTCACTTCCGCTAGATCTCGGCACCTCCACCTGAGAAACCACCCCCACCCACCCACCCAACTGATCATCATCTATGACGATGGGCTCAGGATGATCGAGTGCTCACTCTCCGCCTGTCCGACCCCCTCCGCCCTCCTCCGTTATCTCTCACTTCCCCTAGATCTCGGCACCCCCACCTGAGAAACCACCCCCACCCACCCACCCAACTGATCATCATCTATGATGCTGGGCTCAGAATGATCGAGTGTAGTGGGTGAGTCTATCAAAACCCATGTCATCGTTCCTCTTCCTTTTCTCACTTCTTAGCGACCACCATCAGGCAAGGGGATCCATCAAACGGTTTGATTCAAACCCGAGCGGGTTTTGGGATCCGGAGAAAATGGATTTTTCATTTTCGACGACGGATGCGCAGATCTTGGGTCTGAGCCTGGATTGTAGAGAGAGATCTGGGCAGCTGTGACGACGTAGCCTCGGCTGCCTTTCTGACGACGGAGCCACGACGATTGTTTTGATAATATCGAATATATCGCGATATTATCGATAATATCGCGATATTTTGACGATAATTAAGGGGATACGTGGGAAAATATCGGTCTCTCTGAAAAACGATAATATCGGCGATATTTCACCGATATTATCGCTATTTTAATCCTTGCTCACATGTACTTGTGATGTCACATCCGTTTGAGCTAGGAAGCCGGAGTCTCCGATAGTAATCGCACTTAAGCATAATATTGTGACCCATTACTAAAACTCCACTAAGACAAGTAAATTTGGTGAAACGGAGTGCGGATTTGGAATCAGGGCGTTGAAATACGCTAAGAAGGGTCCCCGACAAATTTTACAAAAAGTCAATGGAAAAGTCAAAGGTCAACCCCCAATAGTCAACCGAGACATTCCGGTGGTCAACCACATTAAAACTAGGGGTGGTTCGGTATAGGATACCGAACCAAAACCTTAGTCCTGATTCCCAAACCGAAATTTTCGGTATTCCCAATTTCAAGATCGATCCCAAACTAAAATTTCAGGAATCCCAATTTTCGGGAATCTCGAAACAGTTTCGGTATTTCGGGACAATCGGGAATCCCGAAATATTTTTGGGCTTTTGGTGATTTTGTATTCTCAATTCCCATAGCTGTTATATTTTCACTGAAATAATCAGGTACATACTTCAAACATTATTGTGCTTCTTGTTTTCCTTCGTTTCGTGATTGGTCTTCCATTACTAGTTTCAACTTCATACTCCCGATGAGTTACCTGGCATGAAGTTGAGGAGGTAGAAGGAATAATGCATGAATTGATCAAACGATATCAGTAGGCAACATTAAACTCTTAAACAACCACCAGTGCAACCGCGGATAAGTTTTATATGATATCTTCTTTTTTAGTACTGAGATGCATTTATAAGTTTATAACCTATAAAATAGAGTTGTTTCACCATTTAAGAATACACTAGAAGGCAAACCTATTACAGAAGTTATATACCTTTTTGTGATTCTGTGGAATACTCATTACACTTCCGGTGTTTATGTTCTCTACTTTCTTCAAAAACTTTGACACTGGTGTTTGTGTTACTTCCAGTAAAGGTGACTCCTATCAATGAAATAGAATGACACATAACACATATCATAATCCTTCATATCTTTATGTTGCAGGGATGAAAAATAAAGTAACATGATTTATATATATTATTATATAATAATTAAAAATATATATTTCGGTTCGATATGGGAATACCGAAATATTGGGAAGACAATCCCGATTCCCATACCAAAATTTCGGTAATTTTTCGGGATAACATATCGAAAATTTTGGGAAAATCGGTTTGGGATAGATATTTTTTCGGTTTGGTTCAGGATTTTTGGGAATTTTTTCCACCCCTAATTAAAACTTCCTTGTGTTGACTTTTATGAAATTTTCTCGGAAACCCTTATAGACTAATTTTGACGTCCTGAGTCCGTTTTGTTTGGTATCAGAGCCAGGATTTGATCTTAGAACATGTGGGTTATGGGCCCACCACGCTTCCGCTGCGCCCATATATTCATAGCGATGAGTACTACGCAAATATGCTAAAAGAATGAGTCATACATCTCTCTATACAATGGTTAACGAAAGTCAAAATCCTTGCCTCTAGGGGCATTTTCGTCAATTCACTTTTAAAATTTATATTATCGTAAAATTAGGGACGGGTTGTCACAAATATTACTTTTTCCACCAGAGTACAGGCTACTGAACTCAGAACTGTTGGTTATTAAGGGATCACATTGAAGAAATCCTTGACTAGAGACACTTTGGGTGTTTGTGAAGAACAAAGTCAGGGAAGAAAAACCCGTGGAGGAAAGAAATAAGAGTAAGACTGACAGGTACGATTGTACGGATGATGAGGATGACATGCGCTCTACAAAGTGGCCTATCCTCGACATTAACAGCATTTACGGAGGAAAGCCCTTTAGGTCGGGACAAAGAGGAAGGAAGCCAACATTGTTGAGGTGGATCGTCATAAAAAAATAAGATGATTGACTAAAAGAACAAACTCTTGTCCCTCCGGAACTATACGTGGTTTGATTCTTCGATGACATAATAAGATATTTGGCTGTCTTACCCGACCTAACCACACAAAAAAGACCAATGTCACTTTTTGCACGAAGACAGATCCTTAGAGAACTCATCTCCTTATCACCTCTTCATAGGTTATTTTTCAAAGATGATCATCAATGACAAGTTTTTTTACATTGTATCATCTTTTTTGAATTACACCAGTGATTTGAATCTCTTTTCTGAGGATATGTAGGTTGCCTTTTCCGGATTCAATCACGCCTTTTGTCAAATTCAATATTTTTCAAAAAAATAAAGAAGTTGGCTCATGATGGTTCTCGCATTGTTTGTTTTTTTTTGTTTGTTTTTTTTTTTTTTTGCGATAGTGGAAATACCTTAAAAGCCTAATCGACATGGAACTTTGAAACTTCTCACAAACGCAAGTCTATAGGTGAAAGTGTCGAAGGAGTCTTCTTTAGCCAACTCCGTAGTGCTTGTTTAATAGTTTGGGAGGCTCAAACAGTAATAATTGTAGTAACGATTGGCGAACTACAAGCACAGAGACATGGCCTCCTGACTTAGAAGTCAATGCACCATCCGACTTCCAAAAAGTTTATGCAACCTGAAGGTTGTGGGTTATAACATCCAAATGCAGGCTCTATGCCATTCTAGGGAATGATCAAAAGGGTGACTCGGGAATAGTACCAACCCTGAGTATGATAACTTCTATCCCAAACCAGCGCATTAAGTCAAATATGTTATGTAACACCATGTGTTCATCAGGTCTGAAAGAGGCATTCATTGTGGAATCTCGTCCCCAGATTTCACTATTTAAAATTACGTATTCCATATTTTGTAATCGTATTCGTAGTTTCAACGCTTTTTATATTTACGGTGTATAGTTTTTTCGATAAGTAAAATGATGAAAACAACCTTAATAAACTGAATAGAATTTTCGAAGACGTATTTGATCTCTATATATTTTTCAACTTTGCTTTACATATTTGGATAGTAGTTGTCGATACAAACACGTGGTGCAAACGAAATGTAATTTGGAGTTATAACGAAGATTCTACGAACCTTTGAACATCGAGGGTATTTTGGTAATTTGACATTTGAAACACATGTTCTATTTGGGGTTGTGTGCCACGTGGGACCCACAGATTGGTCCCCAATCTTCTGTAACTCTCCCTCTCACCTTTCAAACTCTCTCTTCCTTTTGTGAACACCACACCACCTCTACCTCCTAAGTTGTGTTGATTTGATCAACCAAACCATCACCCACACTTCTCTATCATCCCTACGAACTTGATTATGAAATTTGTTCCCTAAAAATCTATGCACATACACGATTCCAAGAACAAGGTTTTACGCAGATACTTCTAGGTGTGATTCAGACAATTTACAACAATCTTTTGGACTTTCAATAGGTGTAGAAATGTTCTCATTTTCCTTAGCTTCAATTCCATATAAAGATCGTAGATTTTGGTGAAGAAATGAGAAAATTATAACGATTTAAAGTTGCCTAGAAATTCCGACAAAAACACATTTTTCCTGCAGACCAGTCATTTTTCAGACCATTTTCCGGTCATCTTCGGCCACCATTTGGTTTCTAAACAAGTATAATCTTGTTCATCACTTCCCTAGCTTCGTTTCCATATATTATGGGTCAAATTTGGTTGAAGAACGAATGAGTTATAGCGATTCAAAGATTGCCACAAAATCTGGACAAAAAACTGAGATTTCAATGTGAGCCAGCTTGGGTCGGGTCGGCTTGGCTTAGCTATATTGAGATAGTCCTAATTCGTGTCTTTGCCATTTGACGTATAAGAATCATCTATACATCCATTCATTTGTCCTGAAAGGTTTCTTCCAAAGATTGGCTTTCAGGGCATATTTCCAACAATCTCCCACTTGCACTAAAGTCAATCACTAGTGTATCTTATACATCTTGTGTAGAGAGTTCATGCTCGTAGGTTAGCTTGGTTATGTATTAATCCCTTTTATTTTAAAAGGGAATTTACTTATTAAATGTTTCCAAAACATTTGATGATGTCTCTTTATTGTGTTCGAATATTTTGATGAGACTTGATTCCATGGCTTGAGCTATCGCCCCATTACGTCGTAGTACATTACTATCGACCTTATGGTTTGGATTCAATCATTGGTTCTAAAAGAACCCCTTCATTCAAAACACCTTTTGAAGCAGTTTCAAAAACAATATATCGTCATATATTTCGTTTGTATACTTTATACAAACTTTGCTCCATCCTTGAGACCATTGTAGTACCATACTATCAATTCATTCATATGGTTAGTTCTTCATCCAATATGAAGTTCCATTTGTTAAAATGACTTATTTTCACTTTGGTTAACAACCTAAGTGAATGCACGCTTCCAGAGTCCCACTCTGATGTTTCTTTCTTAAAGGCAATAATACTCTATCAGTTGCTTTGGTTCTGATCCTGGGATATAGTAATATCTTAAAGTGACAACCCCTGTGGTTCTTCACTTTTGGATATCTATTTCACAAGTCAATACATGTGTCCCTTTTGTGATTTTATGACACAGTCATTATAAGGGTTCTGAAAGTGATTTCCTATCACATAGGAAAATGCTTTCTTAAATCTACAACATTTGAGATTTAATTCCTCATTTAATATCCTTGAGATAGTCTTACTATATCAATAAGTCCAATTTCAAGTCTATACTTCAAAATTGACTGTGTCATGTTTTGTCATTTTTCGAGTAACATCTATGATTTATCAAGTCTATCAATTAGACTTCATTCATATCTTGTTTGCTCAAATTATGACATCACTCCCATTGGCCTTGATGTAACTTAGCATTCATTATATCGTCTAGATTTGAATGCATATTGCTCCCACTAACTCGTATTGGATCTATTGACAATCATTAAGATCCATTAGCTTATTGATGATATCTCAACTCTTTTGAGACCATCAACAACACTAGCTAACACAAGTTATTTAAACGAATCATACACAAAAGAATTCTTTCTCAAGCAATTCCATTCGAAATGTGTAACTTGAATTTATCAAGTCTATTCATTTAATTCATATGGTGTCATACACCATATTTCAAGTTTTAGTCATACTAAGACCTGTAGTTATATAAGAATTATCCAAGTCTTTAGTGGAAGCATGGCTTCTACTAAGGATATAGAAACTCAACCATTCCTTCTAGGTGGTTGATATAATTCTTTATCGAAACTACATAGAGCAATATTGTTACATTTAGATGTTGAATTTGGATTGTCTTGTTGTTAAACCAAATGTTGTGACTCATTTTGAAGTTATTCCCTTTTGTTTCATCAACTTGTCCATATGCTTTGTTATTTAGCTTGTTCTCATAAAAGAGAATGATGGACAACTCCCAACATATAACCATTTTATGCTAGGTTGACGAAACCAACATTCAAAGACTATCTTTAAATGTCACACACAACATAGAATTTTAACGTTTGAGTCTTTTAATAATTACAAACTCTTAATAATAGTCAAGTACTATTATTCTTTTGACAACTATAAACCAATCATATTCAAGTTTATATCCATTTTCACACCTCCCACTATTTCTCATGACTTTAATGAGAAATCATTTCATACATTCAAGATGTATAAAATTGGAGTATATTGGTAGAAGACATTGTGTAGTAGCTTTAAAACATTTCAAGCTTTAATTGTTTCAATCTTCACTAAGTTAATGTCTTGTTATTAAGTGACTAAAGTCTTTAAACATTTTATAGATTTAGACACTTCTTTCTTGGTTTAATCAATAGCACAATTGACATTTTAAAACCTTTTAACGAATGCCCAATTAGTTGTTCAAAACCACTAATTGAATCAAGAGTGATCTTGATTATTGTGTTTCATATGATATAAATCTTGTATCTCACCTAGGATACAACAAGACAATATTCAATTCATAACACTACTATTAAGAAAATGTATTAGAAGGCATTCATCACATTACATTAATATGATAATTCAAACATTCATAATGTTTAATATAAAAAAAAATTAGCTCTAAACATTTAGAGACTAATTTAAATACCTTTATACATATAAGCATTTATTAGTGGCCTTCCATCATATGAAGCCATATTAAGTTCTTAACAAAATAAGAAAGTTTAAAGACTGTCTTTAAATGCAACAAACTTCTTAAGTAGTAAGCAAAAACATGGTGGACGAACTCTTCTCCACACCTTTCCTTGCTTGTTCCTCTTCTACTTGGCTCTTCCACCTATATACAATTATACAAGTGATTAGCCCTTTATATCAAATATAAATATTTAGAAGATCTAACATTTAGAATTGAAAACAAGAACATAAACCATACCTTGTGGTTTGTCCTTAAGACTTGCAAGGTATAACCTGCAATTCCTCCTCCAATGTCCCTCATTTCCACAGTGGTGGCAAGTCCCTTTGGGCTCTTTTGCCTTCTTTTTCATCACTCCTCCTTTCGGCTTATGAGTGGGTGACTTCATCTCCTTTCCTTTGCCTTTGCCTTTCGGCTTGGCTTTGGAAGAGGATGGCTTGTTGTAGGCTACTGCAGCAATCCCTATAACGTTCTCTTTCTTCATAGTCTTCTCGGCAGTTACTAACATATTTAGCAACTCAGAGAGAGTACTATCCATTTTATTCATATTGTAGTTCATTACGAACTGCGCAAATGAATCAGAAAGAGAAGCCAATATGAAGTCCTGGGCCAATTCCCCGTCAAGTGGAGTACCAAGGTTCTCCAATTGTTCAATGAATCCTATCATCTTCAGTACATGTTGATGTACTGGAGCCCCTTTGACCATCTTGGTCTTCACAAGTTCACAAACAGTGCTAAAGCGACGGTTGCGCGTCCCTTCGCCATATAACTCCGTAAGATGGAGTATTATGGAAAATGCACTGTCCATGTCCTCGTGCTGTCTCTGTAGCTCCTCATTCATGGAAGCCAACAGATAGCACTTGGCTTGTGTGTCATCCTCAACGTGCTTGTCAAACTTAGCACGCTCATCCTCTGTAGCCTCAGGGCCAAGAGGTATGTGAGGTGGAGCCTTGTCTAACACGTAAACAATCTTCTTCAATGTTAGGAGAATCTTGACATTACGATACCATGATGGGAAATTGTGCCCCTCAAGGCAATGTTTGTCGAGTATTTTCGCGAGTGCGCTTCCAACCATATCTAAATACATAAACACTAAAATAATTAGATTGATTGTTGATTAAGTCAAACGATTCGGGTCTTTAAACCGAATGACACCACCCACCATTTTTGGCAAATTCCATATCCCTCAAAATGGAATCCGGGAGATTTCAAAGAAAGCTCCTAGCGGGTTATGGGAGGCTCACTATTACCAAGCCCACCTCACGATGATACGATGTTGGCTAGCAAAAATAATAATGAGAGGGTACAATTACCCATTCACAACAAGTTTTTTGTGATTACCCATCTATTTGGCCTCTAGAAAACAATGCCTCACGATGATACGATGTTGACACCATTTTTCTTAGTTAAGTTCTTTCCCACCATGCTTGGTTTAGATAGGGGTTCAAGTATGACCTCACAATGATACGATGTTGGCCACACTCGTTTCCTACCTTAACCTCATCAAATGTTTTGAATAAACTCCTCCTGAATATAAGCATGCACTTTGAACTTCCCCATGATAGGGTGAAGGCGGTGTACAAGTCATAAACGCTTGGAGCCTACCATGGTGGAAGGCCACGAAAAAGTGTTCTAATCACTCTCACGCTTTCAACTTAATATTGTTTGTTGGTTGAGGGATTTTAAGGTCTCATCAATATTATTTATTTAATCATATTCAAATAAATAGTCCTATTATAACTACTAGTCCAAAGTTAATGAAATTAGTAGCATATGATATCCCCACTATTCGTTTTCACAAAACAAATCAATATCAAAACATTTTTCAAAATATTGGAGATATATATTACTACTAATTATATTCATTATATTTTAGTAGCGTATGATACTCCCACTATTTGTTTTAAGAAAAACAAATCAATATCAAAAAACAAAATTTTCAAATATTGGAAGTAACTACTACTACTATGGTTTTTGCATTCCTTTGAAATCGGACTTTATAGTTATCTTAGGCTCTTGGATGACCATGGACTTATTAGGTTATTGCAACAACGAGCCATCATTGTTGAATATAAACTCTGGGATGTTGTGTCAATTTAATTACGTGCTTTTCAATCCAATTAAAACATTTTCATTTAGCCATTAGAAATGAAAGACAATCATTCATTGCTAATTAGGGCGTTGGACCCATTTAATCTTTAATCTCATGTCAAAACCCTCTTTTAGTTATGTCTCCTTACCAATAGTTAAAGAAACTCTAGTCTAGCACTAGAGGGAATCAACTAATGAATAGAGATTAAGAAGTAATAAGAATTACAAACCGATTTGTACAAATTCCTATAAATTACATATACTAAAAGGGGAGAGATAGATTAATTTCAAACGTGACAAGGTCCAATTAAACAGTAATTAAAACACATTCCCAAGGTTCAAACAATTTGATTTTAGCGCCTTATCTCATAGCTCAATTATCGTTTAAGGCATAAGTCCATAGTCACCCATTTTTCAAACTATCTAATCACATTAAATAATCATATGGAGTGGAACATAAACATTTAGATTTAGTGTATATGGGCATAATAGTATTATGAGTTTAAACAACTAACAAATTAAAATCAAATATTTTAACTTTCTAGTTAGTAGGGGCCTTTATGCAAATATGAAAAAATTAGGGGTCAAACCATAAATACTCAAAAGTAAAACCAACTTTCTCAAAATATAAAATGGCCCCATAAGTGGGAAATCCACTAGGGGAGGCCGGCCATTTAATGGGGGGGGAAATGTTTCCACTCATCTTGCATTAATTCATTACAAAATAGAAAGAAACATCATTTTGTTTGTCACTTGTCTTAGCTTTTAATTCTTTAGAAAAAGTGATGGAATTTCACCTAATCTAGTAGGGTTCAAATAATTTTAATATGGTTATGGATGGTAAGAACATCATCCAAAACCACAAAACTATGCATGAAAACCATTTTCATCCAAAAACAAACTATGAACACCAAGAACAAAACCATGAACACATTTTTCAAGATTTGTGTATTCTTGGTGATTTTTTCAAACTCAAAACTTAAGTGACAAGGTTTCTAGTTTCTAGCTTTAAATGATGTGTGAGTGTCTTACAATAAAACATAAACACATGCTCAAAAATTTCCCCAAAATCATGCCAACCACAAAGAACAAAAACTCAAAACTTTGTTCATGACTTGTTCTTCATTCATGCATACAAAACAACTTTTACATGCATATCTTTTCAACTCTTGATTTATATTTTTCAACCATTGAAAAACAAAAGATAAACATACTTTAAATGAAGAAGTAATATGTCAAAAATTAGTTCAAAACTCAAATTTCATTCATGCATACAAAACAACTTTTGCATACATATCTTTTTCAACTATTGACTAACATTCTTCAACTATTGAAAAACAAAAGATAAACATATTTTGAATGAAACAATAATTATGTCATGCATAACATTAATACCCATATGCATAAAATCCAAAAGGACACATTATACATAAACCTTTGGCTCATGATACCACCTGAAGGGAAAATTATGAGTTTTCAAGATTTGGGATTTCAAGATGACTAGCATGCATATACAATTCTAGATTTATATACATACGCAACGGAAGCATTTATAACAAGTTATCAAAGTTATAGTCATGCAAATCCCCTTCAAGGTTCATAGGTTTAAATATAATGCATCAAAACAATTTTTACTTAAGAACAAAGTCAAGGAATAGATCTATACCTCTTGTTCTTGATTTTAGACCAAGGATGAACCACCTCCAAGCTCTTTGTTCCTTGAATTCCTTGAGCCTAGCTTCCCTCCTTGCCTCCTCCACTTTGATAGAATGAGTGCTCCAAGGTTCTCCTTAAGTCTCCAAAGTAGAAGACCTCTAAAGATCCTCACCTACTAGTATAATGAGAAGGATGAAGGAATGACCAAAAGGATGAAAAGTTGTTAGCCCCTTCACCCTCTAGGTGGCCGGCCCTATTGTTGAGAGAGAGAGAGATGGTTGTTTTGATTTTGTGTTTCTAAACTCACAAAAACTCTTATGGAATCAATCTCTATAAAGTTCCTTATATATCATCAAAAACCTAGTCAACAAATTGACCAAACATCTCACCCAAACCCTTAGTATGGCCGGCCTACTTGTGTTCATATGGGCTTTGGGCTTTCATTTATTTCAAGTCATCCAATGCTTGAATAAAAGCCCAATGGGTTTAGGCCAAATGGGCCCAATTAAACCCGAACGTTTCTTTAAGCCCAAAACGATCTTTTATCGCTTTTATGATTTCTTTAGACTTTCTAAATTAATCAAAAACACTTAATTAATCCAATTAATTATTTCCATCATCCATTAATTACTCACTACAATAGTGTTTTGGTGAACAATCTTTTAGGTTCTAATTAGCAAGGCAGTGAGGTGATTGGCATTAATTCAATTTAATTTCAATCACTTAGTGAATCAAAACTTCATTTTAATTCACCATTCTTCTTTGATGACTTCATTTAATCATTTAGAAGAACTCACAAGCTATGAGTGACATCTAACCATATGTCATAGCTACCCAAGCTAATGTAGAAGTTTTATAAGAAGAACCTATTCCATTGGAATTACAATGTAATTCAATCCTTCTCTAATACAATACTCTCAATCATATTAATAGGGTATGGATATATTATGTCAAACCCCTAATGTGATTATTACTTCTTATATGATTCTGTTGAGTCGTATAGGAACACATTCCTTTTAATACGCTCGATACTTCGGCCGAAGATTCCCGAATCATATCTTAGAGTATTCTTCCTCTCTTATCGAGGATTAGAGATTCCTTGTTGCGCATACACTTGCCTTCATGACTAAGTGGCTTAACCCCGACTATGCCGTTGACATTCTGAAAGAGTGACGTTTGACATAATCAAAGATCAAGTACTTAACCACAAGACAACGACGATGCCTCAGGTCTAAGGACTATTTACATTATTCCAACCATTAGAGTTACTTGCTTGACATGTGAGTAGACCTCCATGCAAGTACTCTCGTTCGATTGTGTTCAGTGAACTCATTCCCCTAATGAGCACCTACATACTTGTCTTAGTGTCACAACACGAATGGGATGAGACTTTCCATCCTTCCATTTGAAGCAGACACAGTATGTACCGATCTACGTATTGTCAGTTTCCCTCCGACAATCCAATGACTAGGAACCTTTTGGACATTTGGTTATCTGAAGAAGGTCTCTGTAGTCTAACATCATTAGATTACTTCTTCAATCCATCCATTGTCCATGGATACACTATTTAAGACATATATCGTTTATTGAGATAGTCCTAATTCGTGTCTTTGCCATTTGACGTATAAGAATCATCTATACATCCATTCATTTGTCCTGAAAGGTTTCTTCCAAAGATTGGCTTTCAGGGCATATTTCCAACAAGCCGAACTTCGAATCTGTACAAATAAAGATAGACGTTCAATAACTCAAAGTCAAGAACACCTCAACAAGAATTCCAAACAAAACCAAGAAAGAAGCAGTTCACTTACCATTACTAAACTCAATAGGGACGCGCAACTCATGGGAGGAGTTGAATTCCCACTCTCCCTAATCTCCAGAGTGTTCTTAGACCACTCGTGAAAAACTTTGCTAGAAGAATCGAAGAGCCCATGACGAGTCATCAACTGCTTCACTCCTTCCTTGTGGTCGATCTCAAAGAAGTACCAGAACTCGTTGATTGTTAGCCCTAACCTTCTCAAGTTCGAGAACCCCACCATTATGCGCACCACGTTTAGGAAAGACGAGGCATGTGAAAAGTGAAACTTAGCACAAAGTAATACGGGAGGAATTTGATGGCTCTCTTCCTAGCTTTGGCAGCCTCGTTGCATGGTCCGTGGCTGCTCCATTCTTTTACCTGTTTCATGAGAACTCCAGATACGATCACATGCCTATACATCTCAAAGGAATCTCGAAACAGCTCATTCGAATTGATCGTGACGCGTGTAGCCTTGGATAACCCATTTACTGAAAAATTCGCCTTGACGATACAAAGGTGGAGTATATTCATCACCTCTAGGACTGGAGGGAGACATACTCGAAGAATTCCTGCATGGAAGGCCTAAGAAAGATATTCAAAAGGGCCATCGCATAACACCCTACGACCCAGGCCTCTCCCTCTCCTTCTTCTCTTTCGGTGTAGCAAGACATGTCACGTCCCGATCTCGACGTACGTCCAGGATTGGCTCGTGACGTCACCAATAACCTGTATCTCTAACATGTCCCACCTCCGTGATATGTACAAAGCACAACTCAAGATTTGGATTGCAAAGTAATTTTCGTATAATTTATGGTTGCATCTAACCTCCTCGTTAGACTGCCTAGTACCCTAAATAGGGATCAAGCTATTCGTAGTTCACCATTTGTTAAACTCTAAACTTTTCGTAACCACTTCCTAGCAGAAAACATAGAGTACCACACTACACATCAACCATAAGCCAAACAACAGTTGTCATCGTGCCATTCACACACACAGATGTTTTCCAACACTATTCCATAATCACATCAATCAATAACACAGACAACACACCAAAATGCAAGGCTAAAGCGACATAGTTCGGCTGAAGCCTACATCTCTGAAGAATGTGATTTCGGACCATTCAACAAAATCCAACAACATCGGGTTCCGAACCACTCAATTGAATCAAAATACCAAGCAGGATTCCAGACCACTCAACCAAATCTAAATCAGGATACGATTTCGGACCACTCAATGGAATCGCGAAGTAGAAGAGATTTCGGACCTCTTAACAAAATTCGAGTGGATACGATTTCGGACCACTCAACATAATCGCGGAGTACAATGGATATAAGACCAATTAACGAAATCTAAGGCAGGAAACGATTTCGGACCACTCAACGGAATCACAGAGTACGAGGGATTCATGACCACTCAATGAAATCCAGATAGAGAGGGAACCAGACCACTCAACGGAACCCTAGTGGAACCCAGTTCTGGATCACTCAACGAAATCGAGCGGAAGTCCATGGAACATAACAACGGCTTGAAGAAACAAAATATGAATCAAGTTACTTAATTTACAAAAGCTCAACAAAATGAATCAAAGCACAAGTACTAAATTTAGAACAGGTCAACGAAACGAGAAATAAAACAATGAAACGAGATATAAAACAAGCTTCAAAGCAACAAACCCCATGACAATGGTTAACAGTCCACTACTAGCCCACATTTCATCAAACAAATCAATCAAGCACTTCAAATTACATTTCACAAATATCATCAATACACAAGTCAAATCACATTTAATAAACATAGATCAATGGCTATATATATATATATATATATCACATTTCAATAGAATCACATTTATAAAATCAGGTAATAATCATATCACATATCTTAAAGTCACTCACTAATCCATGTAGACCCACTAGACTTCACTTAGTCTCTAGTAGTATTAATTTTAGTATTTAAAACAATTCGAGACATGTTGACTAAAAGTCAACTCTCAGTCAACGGTTGGGTCCACAACCCCGACGTAATTCGATCCAGAATATCCGCCCACGAATTTTCGATCCATAACTTCCTAAGAGTATAATTTATCTTTTAGAACAATATCCTAAAATTTTGGAATTATCCAATAGTCGGATCTTCTCCAATTGCTAGAATTAGGTGGCGATCAACAATTAGTTTTACAAACTTAAAAATTCAATTCATCAAGATCCGTATGTTGGATTCCCAATCTGTTAGTTTCTAATGTCCTCAAATATTGCGTGCTATAACGCATTAAAGTTTGATGGCGATCCAAAGGTTGGATCGTCGATGGTTATAATGATCAAAAGGTGGATCCCAACGAAACTATGTTCGAACGATGGAATTTTGTCCATCAGATGTCACATATGAAATCGGGGTATCAAATTTAGCCTAGAAAAGTGGGTCATCGGGCAACGTGCCGCCCTGACTCAACGGAAAATTTCACCTATGTTAAAAATTACCAAAGTTTACAGGAATGTAGAGCACAACAAGGGGAAGAACTTTCATACCTGGGACGAAGTCCAATTCACCCAGGAAACACCTAAAATCACCCTCAATCCGTCGAAAACCCATAAATGAGTGTTCATTGATTCGTCTTTGAATCGAACTCCGAAGCCCCCAACCTTGTTTGAGGCATGTTCCTGAGGTTTAAGGAGGACCTTTTGTGGTGGTGGTGGAAGGAATAAGCTTTAGAAACGGTTGATCGCCACCGAATAACCCACAGACCCATCGGTACGAACCCGAGGCCAAATCTCATTGGGTTTAAGTGGAAATGAAAGAGTGGTTGATGCCGAGTTGTTTTTAGGTGGCCTTGCGCTGTGAATCGCCGAAGAAACGTCGGAGATGGCATTGGAAATCTGCTACAGGAATCGGGCCGGGTCGTAGAGGGAAATCGGGTCAAGGAGATCCAGTTGGTTCCCCTCATTCTCTCTTCCCTCTTCCCTCATCCCTCATTTCCCTCATTTTCCGTCTCCTGATTCGGCAACACCCCCTTATTTCTCTCATTTCTCTCTTCCTTCTCCAATCACAGCCACACACGTGACACATCAAATTAATGCTTCAGTAAATCTGGAGCCTTCCAAATAATGGTTAAATGACCATTTTGCCCCTGTCTTTTCTCGTCTATAACTTCTTCGTTATAATTCCAAATTACATTCCGTTTGCGCTCACACATTCGTATTGACGAGTACTATCCAAATATGTAAAGAAATCTGAAAAATCATGAAAGGATCAAATACGTTTGCGAAGAAATTCTGTTTAATACAATAGGGGCAATTTCGTCCTTTTACTTATAAAAAAAACTATACGCCGTAAATATAAAAGCATCCAAACTACGAATACGAATACGAAATACGAGATAGGAAATTTTAAATAGTGAAATTCGGGGACGAGATTTCACAAGGTAGCAGGGAACCCAGCCCACGCTGGCACCCATTCTCTCTCCTCTCGGATCAACAAGGCCCAACGACTCGTTTTCCTTTCCAGCACCGCAGGCCAACACATCATACCCCCTGGCCTTAGAAGCCCAAATCACATTGGCCCCTTTTTCTTTCTTTTTTTTTCTTCAGCAATACGGGCTTGAGCCTATGCCTCGCCTTCAAGACTGCTCATGTGAGCCCAAGGCACTAGAAAACTCGACCTCGGTTTGTCCTTTCCTCTCTTAACGAGTTTATGCCATGCGACCCATATCAGGTGAAGGCCCAGCTCGCGCTGGCCTTCCTCCATTTGTCTAAGCGCCCTAACACTAGCCCATGTCATGGCTCCTTGCCACGCAGCTCATAGCCCCAGCCAATTATCTCGTGCACCACCAGTAGTAGCCCTGCTACCTTCCATGACAGTTGGCCTGCAATCCACTGAAAAAAAAAAGAAGATTTTTTCAAATTTTCTTACCTTGGTGTGGCGCGGAGCAGAAGACACAATGATAATCAACTCTTCGCAAGGGCAAGCAAGCAAAGAAGAAAACTAAATGAGTACAATTTCCTTTAGCCTTTTCTCCCTTTCTTGTTAGGATAAAAATTGCTCTCTAAATTTATTTAACCCTTACTTAAGGTAGGCTTAAATAAGTTCTAGAGGTAATTGGTTTCCTTTTTCTAGAAGACTTAAACTCCAAGTCAATTTGGAGAATCTACATCAAATTAGGAAACAACTCTCTGCTTGCCTACTCAGCTTGGGATTTCTACACCTACTGCCCTTTTATGCCTGTAATTCAGCAAGTGTGGGGGCATTTGTGGAACAAAAGTTTAGTCTCAAAAATCCAAAAGACGACACGTGGACTTTTTTCGAAGAAGACAAGATTGCCCTTATTAAATGGGCAGAGCACACAAACATTGCTACACACAGCTCAACATCCCTAGAGGCCTGAGTAGTTACTATGACTACATCAAGCTCCCCTACTTGTGGCATGGAAAAGTCAAAGGCATTAAAGATAGGATTAATCACCAAATCCTATCTTTAATATCCTGATTGAAGATCAACTCAAACAAGTAAAGACATCACAATCAATCAAGGATACTTACTTGATAATTATATGATATTATCTCATAATTAATATCTTGGAATTATTCTTTCCTTATTCATCCTGCGGAGGACTCACCTTGGCCAATTGGAAGTTGCCATGGTAGGGTAGAACCGTACAATGTCTGGTCACCTCCCTATGAATATTCCATCTACGCCATTTACTGGTAAACTTTTGCTACAGACTTAAGCTCTAAACACTTACTCTTCTTAAAGTTATTAACTTAAGCATTGGATATTCATTGGTCAAACCCCCCACTCACTGGCGGATCCATTAAGGGGCAAGGGGGGTCAGCTGACCCCCCGAACTTGGATGAACGTCCATAGATACCTTAGGTGCTGACCCTTTGAACTTCGATGAATGTCCATGGATACCTTGAGTGTTGCCATTTTGAAGATTAGAGTTGGCTTCATACATGCCCTCCAACCGACTGTAGGCCTACCAAAACCCTATGAATGTCCATGAATACCTTAGATGCTGCCCCTTGCATACATTAATAGGTGTGTAGTATGCATTTCCAAATGACTTCAGGCCTACCAAGACTCGATGAAATGATGATATGCATGCTATTACTAGTATAAAAAAATTTGCGCATTACGCGCGTTATTCTTACTGACCCCCCTAATATTATTTCTTAGATCCATCACTGCCCCACTTACTCTTCTCGAGTTTAACTTTCAGGGGTGCATGTAATAAAACCTCGTTGTTTTCCATTTTATTACTTTTTTATTTTATTTTTAAATCTCCTTTTGCGCTTATAAGAAATTGGTCCAGTAATTGTATCGCACTCATATCATACGTCGCCGCTCCACTGACTTTTCCTCTGTTTTAGGCAAAACTGCCCGAAAATACAAATCGATTCCGCAGACCCCTTTCCCAATTATTTCTAGGGCTAGGGTTTCTCAGACCTCTCTCCATCGCCAACAACTCAAAGGTACGAAAACGAAGCTCTGATACTTTCCCTTCAATGTCTTCAGCAGATCTAGGGTTTTACCATTTCAGAATCTTACTTTTGCTTAGTTCCCCTCCTTTGCTCTAGGGTATAACAATAGTTATCCTTGCCCTCACTAATGGTACTCAATTTTCTGCTGTTTGGAGTTGGAGAGCTCACCAAGTGTTTGTATAAATGCCGGTGAATCAACTTACTTACCTAACTGTCTAATTATTGCATCTGGAAGGGCTTAGAAAGTTTGAAGCTTGAAGAAATGAGGCCAATATTTTGCGGCAACTTGGATTTTGATGCGCGGCAGTCAGATGTTGAGCGGCTTTTCAAGCGATATGGGAAAGTTGAGAGGGTGGATATTAAGTCTGGTAAATATTGTTTCTGATTAAATAATTAAACTTTTGCTGCTTTTTCGTAATGGTCTATGTTAGTTTTTTTTTTTTTTATCAAGAGTACTAGTTCCATTGGCTGTTGGCAGCATACTTATCGTACTGTGTTTGTTTCGTTTACTTTGGTTTTTCCCTTGTGTTTGTTGGATGTGAATTTGGTGGCCAAGCTAAAGACTTGTAGATTTTCAAGCTGTTGTGGATGTTAGAGCTATATTATATTATTTGTTATGTTCAAGCTGTTGTACTTTTGGCTCCAATGTTATGTTCAAAAGTTTTGTTATGTTTATTGTGCTGAAATCTGACGTGTTTCACTCGTTACTGAATCATCCTGCTGGGATATGGTCTTTATAGTTAGACGTTAGTGCAGATTGGAGTTTGAACACCTTCTATTCATCCGTATGAGACAATAGGGATTTCGGGTAGAGAAATAAAAATATGTATTTTGGGGCTTAGCAGCAAGTCCTACTCCTACAGCAGCAGAGTTATTAACGCGGGACTTATACTTGCGCGCGAATGTGACAGCTACTACTTTCATGATTTTCTTCTGTGAACAAGACTTTCCTCTTATGTTGAGTTATATTGGGGTTCCTGGATATGTCTATAAAGGAAATGTGGTGTACAACCTGAAAAATGAAAATTGATTATTTTAAAATTTGGCTCATTGACCTTTTCGAATAGCAGCAAATACATGCAAAAAATATGAAGTCTGGTTTTCTCCCTTGGCCCTTTTTCTCCTTTTCCTTTCAAAATCTTGATATACAGAAATACTCATTCTCTATAAATTGAAAATGTGTGAGACGCCTTTATGGAAATACTGTAGGATGGGGTTGTTGTGCATTCATGCACATGACATCTCCTTCATGCTGAGAACTGAGAAGCCTGAGCTCTTTATCTGGGATGTTTGCTTGGAGTAAGTTCTTAAGAGGAGATGTTTGAGCAGAAAAGATTTCAGCTGTTATTCAAAAGGGTCACTATGTTATTCCTTAAAAATGTTGTTTGGATGGGAATGCTATTTTCCCATTCAGAGAAGCAGGTTACTTTTTTATTGCAGTGCAAACCCCTGTTCTCAAGAATTTCTTTGGCGTAGGATTACTTGGAATGTCCATGCTCTTCTTGGATGGATCTGCTTATCTGCATTTCTTTTGTAGCATGTGCCCAAGCATCACTTATTGTATTTTTCCAGAAGAATTAATTTGATCTGCCTTAGTCCTGCAATCCTACTTTCCCTCAGACACCATTGCTTTTTCATTCATCATGACTTTTGCTCCGTGTTCAATTTCCGACATGTTCCAACATAGATTCCATGATGATATCGCACCCACTGGCAGGTTTTGTGTTACTTCCTAACAGATGATTTTGTATGCATATAATATTTTAGTGTTTGAGACGTCAACATTTCCTCACATTTTAGACTGAATGCCTAACAAACTTGTTAGAAAAGAATGTTGTGGTAACTTTGGTGTACTGTCCTTGGTTACTTCACTCGGTGGTATTAATAGGATTGGTTCCATTTATATTGGTTTAAATAGGATTTGCTTTTGTCTATATGGACGACGAACGAGATGCTGAGTATGCAATTCGAAGACTTGACAGGACAGAATTTGGTAGGAAGGGACGCCGGCTTCGTATTGAGTGGACCAAGGTAAAGTTGGCATTGTGGTCGGGTTTTGAAAAATTGATTTATGACGTTATGGTCAGTTGCATTGCATACTTGCTGAGCATGTTGGCATTGTGCATAGTACGATTCCTAACACATACAAGTATAATACTAGAATTTGACATTGCTTTCTAGCATGTGAATTCTTACTTAAGCTGTTGCTTTTCATATTATTAATATTGTGATTGTGTTGATCAAAATCATATCCTCTACCTCCTTCCATTTTCTGAATTTATGCGTGCAACTGGTACATATGTTGATAACTGCTTCATGCTTCTTTTTCTCTTCTCTCAATTATATAATTTTCTTTTACATGTGATCAAATGGATAAACTATGAGTGACAAGCTTTGCCTGATTATTTTATTGGAAGTTTTCACTCATTTAGTTTCACAATATTCTGTGTTGAAGCATGAAAGAGGGATTAGGAGACCTGATTCAAGAAGGCCTTCAGCTAACACGAAGCCCTCAAAAACCTTGTTTGTTATCAACTTTGATCCAGTCCATACCAGGACAAAGGATCTGGAGAGGCACTTTGATCTCTATGGGAAAATTACAAACGTAAGGATTAGAAGGAATTTTGCTTTCATTCAATATGAATCACAGGAGGATGCTACTAAAGCTTTGGAGGCAACAAATACAAGGTTCTGTTTTCATTGACAACTCCTATAGTGCTGTTGCTTGATTTACAAGTTCAAAGACTTTTGCCTTTGGTGATTGTTTGGAAGTGAATTCAAAGGGAGAATGTCTCCAACTTCTAGGAAATTCAGTTTTGTTTCCCTTACAAGTCATGCCATCAGTTCTTTAAAAACTATTTACTCCAAAAAGCCGATAGTACTTGCTTGTAAGGAAAATTAAATATGCTGATTTGGATTGTCATAAAAAGGTGTAAAAAGACGAGAGAAATATTCAATGCTTTGGTTTGCAAAAGACTACTTAGTCTGGATCCGTAAAAAATTTGCAACTTGCTTTATACTAACTTTAATCAACTTCTTTTTGAGGTACAGCAAGTTCATGGATAGGGTTATTTCTGTGGAATACGCTGCTCGTGATGATGATGATAAAAGAAATGGGCAGAGTCCTGACAGGAGGGGCCGTGATATGTCTCCTGAGAGAAGAGGCAATGATCGTGGGCGATCTCCAAGTCCGTACCGCAGAGATAGGGGAAGCCCTGATTATGGCCATGGTGCCCGCGTAAGTTCTAGAACTGAATCAAGAAGAAGTCCTGATTATGAGAGAGCTGCAAGCCCAGTCAATGATAGATCTCGTCCAAGTTCTAGACCTGATCCTAGAAGAAGTCCGGATTACGAGAGATCTGCAAGCCCAGTCAATGATAGATCTCGTCCAAGTTCTAGACCTGAACCAAGAAGTCCCAGTGATGAGGGAGCTATAAGCCCCGTCAACGATGGATACCGCAGGTTTGTGAAGTCAACTTTTTTCGATTTTATGATCTTTGATCTTTTCAGAGGTGTAGGGGTGTTCTAATGTGTTAATGAAATTATGTTCAAGTGGGAGTTTAAATGCTAGAGGCCACCGACGTAGTTCATCTCTTTTAGCATGGTTTATTTTGGTTTGCATGATTTGGCAAAGTTGTATTTATATGTGAACGTATTACACATACTAGCACCATTCTGAGTATATTTGTATTGTTGATATTTCAGCCGTTCACCCCCACCCCGGGAAAGATCTCGTTCCTGAGAACCAGCAGGAATATGCAGCCTCTTTGTAGTGGTTAGCTGATCTTATCTTTGATTTGTAGTTGAGATTCTAAAGTTTGGTTATTCCCTTGTTATTAGTATTCGGATACATGAGTTTAAACTTGAATGTGCTTTCAAAGTGACGAATTCGAAGTTTATTTAGTAGCCAATCAATGGTTTATCGGGCATCTGTGTTCGATACCTAAATTGTTATTTTTCTGTGAGTTTGATGCACTAGCAGGGGTAACGGTGTAATCAAATTGTATTGGTGTAATTTCGTGAGCCTGGTTTTGGCGTGAATGTTGAATGCTGCACCTCATTTTAAAATACGATATATGATCTGTGTTTTTCCTTTTCGAGAAGGCTCTCTTATGGCACTTTGCACTGGGATGGATTTCTTGGGTTTTGTAGGATTACATTATAGTTTATCTTTGCAGTTCCACTTTACTTTCTGAAAATCAAAATTCGTTCTACATAATCATTTTTCCCTTTTTTCTATCAAATTCGTTCCATTTTGATTCTAGTTTGCCCCTGAACTTGATTTTGATCATACTTTACTAGAAATTTAAAAGTCGTCATTTTACTCAAACAAATTCAAAATTCGTTCGACATTGCTTGGTTATGTTAATTTTGTTCAAAAGCCATCAAATATGCCAACGTGGATTAAAAAAATGTATATGAAAAAGAAAGAGGAATATTAGTAAAATGCTGAACCAAAACCCAAAAATGAGAACGACTTCTTGGCGTCATTTATCTTACTACTGCTGACCCCATCTCGCCAGTGAGAGTTCCTCCTCTCTTGCTCACTATCAATCTAGTCTCTCCCTCTCATTCGCTCGAAGGTTGATTTACTACCCGTGAAATTGGAGCAATTCATTATGTGGGTCTGATTTAGGTGCATTAGGTTAATCAATATATATATATATATATATTTTTTTTTTTTCCAGATTTTTGCAATTCAAGCACAACAACCCAAAAAAATTTCGATCTTTAATTTCTTCTATTAAAGTTAATTTTTTCTTAGTGGAGATTTGTAAAATGATAACTTTTAAGTTTTAGGGGACAAAGTGAGATTAAAATCGAATTTCAGTGGGTGTAGCTAAAAATATGTCTATAATATTACAATTTTACCCTTTCACATCAGCAACTTTAGTTACTATATGACAAAAGAAACAAAAACATGGTAAAGTGGAACGAATTTTAAGTTTCAGGGAATGGGGTCTCATAGTCCTCTAGTTCTGTTATGCCCCCTACTTAGTTCCTGCGAACGTTAGAAGCGTTGACGATCTTTTTTCCTCATATGACTACTATTTTGCTAGATTAGTCCTTGCACGACTCTTTTTCACGCTGACTTCACTCTGGTTCAGCCACTTATTGGCTGGATATCAATATCGTCTACTGATCATGGAAGGTAGTGTGGCCAATGCGTCAGCAAACTGATTCTTCGTTCTAGTCAGATAATTGAATTCTAGCGGCGCAGCTAAAACTAAGCCTTGTTATTAATTAAAGTTGCTAATTGTTTATATTTTGGGTTTTGGGGTATCAAATGTCAGCCAAGTTTTAGACACTTTTGAAGCTACCTAGGTCCATGCCTCAAACCATCACTCTTGGGTTTTGTATGTTTGGTTTTCTATTTGTGTCCAAATTCCACTTCTATTTTATACATTGACAAAATTTGAAAGTAAATTCCAGTAGTATTTCATCTTAATGTTGCTTGACTTGTACAGAGTTTATGAGCATGACTCCTACATATTGAATTCCGCATTCTTGTAATGGTTTTTTTCGCCTCTCTTTTTTATCAATGGGGAAGAAAGGATTCAAATTCCAACCTCTTCCGTCATTGGAAAGAAGTACCGCTAGAACAATAGCTAGTTGAGATCTCTTCTTGTGAGTTGGGAAAGAGGAGGGTTGAAATCACTATTGTTCTCCGAAGGTGAGATGTTCTATTAACAAATAAAGAAAGAATCTAGACCGTAGAGTGTTGTAGTAGAAATTTAAATTCAGTTAGAGCATTTCCAACAATTTTTCTTAATGTGACTCTTCGAATACAAATTCGTTGACTTGCATAGCAATTTGAAAACTAAAATTTGTTGATTTCCAATTATTCTCCAACACACTACATATTTTAGTACTTTTTAATTACTTTCATCATGTGGACTTTTGTCTTAGTATTTTATTTTTGAAAAAAAAAATTGACAAAGATTATCTCTACTAATTAATAAAACACTAATTGGCAACCAAAATCCTATGAAATTACCAGTTTAACCCTCTAATTAAAACATAACATGAATAAGAAATATGGGACATAAATGTAATTTCACACAACCAAATTTTGCTATTTTTTTTTCAAAGCTTCATTTACATGTAATCCTAAACATATCTCTAATTAAAAAAAATAATAATAAAAAAAAAAAACTTCACACTCTCACATTTTCTATCACTCTCTTCATCTCTCATTCTATTTCAAAAACAAAAATAAAAAAATTTTCTCACACACTTTGTGTGTGCCCATATGCTAGTTTTAATAAAAAGAATGTTTGAAGAATGGGATGGGATAGAGGGTCTAAATTTAGAGTGCAGCATATTTCTAATTTTGAAGAATCATTTAACAACTCTTTTAGAGACACAAATTCTTACGTAACACCTCAAATTTAATATAGCGGACTCTCTTAAAGATGCTCTTAGTCTGTCATTTGCCAAATTTCTGTTGTGCTTTGAGAATTGCATGTATTGGATGAACGAAGAGTTATCTATGCGGTCTAGGATCAAATGATCAAATATTTCGTGTGTATTATAATGCATACCAAAAAAACATATGCTGTTTGAACTATCACACACACCGACACGCAATAACATAGAATGGGAGGTCTAGTCTAGTAGTACTGAGGCCATCTCCAACCGAAGGGTCCAGAGGGCCAGATGGCCGAAAATAGTCCGAAAACCGTCTCCAACCGAGGGCTAGGCTAGGAATATGGGAGGGCCCCACGGGATCGGAGAGGGCTAGAGGGCTGGAGGGCTATTTTTTTAATGCTTTGTTATTTCTGTCGGTTATAGCCGACAGAAATAATATATACTATATTATTAGTGTCGGTTATAACCGACACTAATAGCAATGTTAGTGTAATATCAGTTTGAACAGTGTCGGTTAAAACCGACACTAATTTGAATTCTAATGGCTAGCCAGTCACTAGCCGTTGTATTCAATTTTTTTTTTTGTTTTTATGAATTTAAACCTTTTTTTTTCTATAACTTCCTATAACTTTTTTTCTATAACTTATATTTTACAAAATTTGGTTCATAATTTTTTTAAATTCCATTTTTTTCCTATAACTTCTATTTCACAAAATTTGTTTCATATTTTTTTTAAATTCCATTTTTTTCCTATAACTTCTATTTCACAAAATTTGTTTCATATTCCATTGTTTTCCTATAACTTCTATTTTCACAAAATTTATTTCATATTTTTTTTTAAATTCCATTTTTTTCCTATAACTTCTATTTCACATCACAAAATTTGTTTCATATTTTTTTTAAATTCCATTTTTTTCCTATAACTTCTATTTCACAAAATTTGTTTCATATAAATTATGTTTGGCCGTTGTATTTGAATTTAAGTTGTAGTTTTTAAATAATAAATTATGTTTGGCCTTATGGTCCTTTGGCCCTCGGTTGGAGACGGTTTTTTGTGACAGGGCTAAAACGAGCCCTCTGGCTCTCTGGCCCTCGTTTGGAGACGGAGGCAAATATGGCACTGTACTGTTCATTAAAATATTAATATCTTGGAGAATCTTGGAAGGCCAGAGGGCTAAAACGAGCCATCTGGCCAGCCATCGGTTGGAGATGGCCTGATAGAGTGAGTGAGAAAAAGTGGAGTGCGAAAAGAACAAGAGAACGTGGTAGGACACGGACCAGGATCATTTTCAGATTTTCTTTGTAAGAATTCGAGAATCAATTAATTGTGTCCGTTTATCGTTAAATGTACGATCAATTTTTGTTAAATACTATTTATATTCATTTTAAATAAAAAATTTAAAATAATTTTTAATTGCACTATATATAATGAATAAATACGATTAATTGATTTTTAGGATACACACAAAAAGAAACCGAAGAAAATCCTAATCCGGAGGACACAAGTACAAAACTTTAAAAAAGAAGAAAAAAACAACCGACAGAAGAAACAACGTCACGTCGAGGCCACGCACCGCCGAAGCCTAAGGCCGTCTTGGTTCACTCGACGAGAGTAGGGAATAGGGACGCTCCCAAAAGCTGCCTACTTTGTATGTGCAGCCATTGCAGCTTACCACATTGAAAGTGATGATTTATTAGTGGATTTGAAAATAATTTACTCTTTGATGATTAGTCAAATCAGATGTTGCAAAAATAGTTGCCCCAAGTACAAAAGTCAATCCAACAAGATTCATGATCCTATCTTTTATTAATCTTTTTACTTTTATTCTATAATGAAAAATTTCTATTCATCAGTCAACAACTTTAGGATGATTTACTTCGCAGTCATATGATTAATGCATTATTAGACCTATATATTTTAGGGAACTGGATTTCCTTCGAATCCAAAAAAACTGAGCTCAAATATCAAATGATCCGGACCATTCTAATTTGATCAAATGACTATAATTATTATAACTTTTAGAGGGACCCCCTGTTTATAGCCGTTTGATAAAATTTCAATGACATGAATCATTTTATCCTTGAGCTCAGTTCCTTTGGGCCCAGAGGGGATTCAGTTTCATATTTTAGTAGTGATCGACCTATTATAAGTTTTACTTCTTGCAACATACAGGCAGTAACATTAAGTTAAGGGGCAATGCTTGATATATCAAATTTTTAAACTAAATTTTATAAATTATATAATGCGGTTATTGATGATTAAATTATTATTTAAGTATTGATTAACGTGATTATTTTAGTAATAAAAAATTGGTATAAAGGCTGAATTGCTCATATGGTATCTAGGAATGGGTAACGGTTATTGCGAATGGGTAAATTACGATTATTTGCCCATAACCGTTTAAACTCTTACATGCATAACTATATACCCCTTAGGTAATTGTATAAACGGGTATACCCATACCCATAAGTGTTTATAAATGGTTAACCGTACTCGCAACCGAACCACTCCGCACTCCGTTTCTCCAAATTCGATTGTTTGGACACAATTCCATAATTGACCATCACTTGACCTTTGTAGTAGGCGGAGATTCGACTGTTGGATGGTTATGAAATTGTAATACGTTATTGTGAAAATAATATGTTGGTCTTAGAAACTTATGAATCAGAAATCCCATGTGCGGATCCTCTGGAATGACTATAATTAGGGTGGTTGACTTGTGGCCAACATGTCTTGAACAAATTCTCGAATTTTGAAGTTAGCATCACTAAACGCTTGATAAAGTTTAGCAGGCAGAATCTATCCATGATCACTTTATGTTGTGTTAGGTGAGACATTATTTTCTATTAAGTACGAATATCCAAATGTTTATGTAACATATGAATTTCTCGTATGAAGGATGAACTACAATTGGCTTGATCTATTCACAAGGTGTGTAGGCAATCTAACTTGAAAGTTAGAGTCAACCATAAGATTAAATAAAAGTAAATAGTGTATCATGTATCGCAGTCATTGGGTAGTTATAGATTGTACCAGATTGACAAAGACAAGATTCATCAAGGGAGAGCTAGCCAAAAGTGTGAAAGGACGTTTATTTTAGAAATGTTTTCTCTATCAAATATTAGGCACGACTGGATAAATATGATTTCAATTATGTTTATGAGAAAAACAGATTATTATAGTGTATGAGATACATACTCAGCTTGTCTATAGACATGTCATTTAGCTTACACGTATATGATCAATATATTCAGCTTATCTATGTACATGACATTCAGCTTACATGTGTATGTGTTGACCCTAAAAACTATTTAGCCTACATGGCACACATGCCGAGTAATTAATAAGCTAACTACGTCATTCAGTTGAATGCAGAGCGTGCTAACTTATAGGCCGAACTCAGTCGCGGAGTAAAATGAATGTTGATGTGGCGTTGGGTGCGCTGCTGACTTCTGCGTCTTGCGATTACGGCCGAGGAAGGAACTCGTCTCGGCCTTTAAGTTCTAGAGCCTGAAGACAAGGCTGCTAGTTTCTTCAAAGTTCACGAATCGTTGGTGCCGAGTTCGACCTCAATAATTATATTTGTGAGAATATAAATACATTGAACTGGTACTAGATTGTACGGACACAAATACTCAAAAGAGATAAGTGTCTTGATTGTAAATATGGTTAGTCCGTCAGAATGCCGAACTCTAAAATGTACTTGTTAATATCCAATCGTAAAATAAACTCGGCTTTCAGTGTGCCGAATGTAGTAACCTAGTAACACCTCACTTCGCCGAGAAGGCTGAGGAGATGATCTCTACTAACAAGGACTCGAAAGTCCTTGTTGACCAAGACTTGGGTAAATAACCAGTCGGTCTCGAAGCAGTGCTGTTTATCCAAACTGAAGGTGCTTCTCGGCTGGCTGATTCTACAGCTTCAGTGTTGTTTATCCAAACTGAAGATGTTGCCGGTTGCCTCCACAATGCTGTTTCTCCAAACAAAAGATGTGTTGGCGGGGAAAAAGAAAATAAAAATATCAAGGTGTTTGAGAGGTTTGCGCATGATAGTTGTGTGTTGAATTGGATGAGCTTTTGAATGATGCATCGCTCTCTCTATTTATAGTAGCGATTTCCCAAATAACTGAACTAGAATTTAACTTAGATTGAAATTCCTAATCCCAATCTGATTCGGTCTTGATCAATCCTAACCTTTATAGGACTCTGAACCCAGCTCTTTAATCATTCAGATTCATCCCTTGAAGTTCGGCATCTTCTCAGACAAGTTTTAAACTCTAGAGAGCCCCTCTTGTATTAGGATTCGACCATTTCATCTTTATCCAAGAGGAAATCACCTTCTGATAGGACTCAGCAAAACTCTACTTCCATGGTAGAATTCTTGATACTCATAAATGGACCGAGAACCCCAAGCTCGGCCCAAAATATCATTTTTGGCCTAAGCATTGCCCCCTCGCTTATGAGGTTTTTGGCTTACAAAAACTGGACGAACTTTGACCTTGAAGAAGTGACCCATTATCAAACCTCAGTCCCTACTTTTGGTCGATCAAAAGACCCTTGTGAATTTTGAATATTCCTATCCACTCATATGCATTTATTGAGCATGATCTCCTACCTCGTATGTCAGTCTTTAAACATCGTAAATGTTTAACACGCGACAACTTCTCGTCGCGGCTGTCTGGCTTCGGTGACATATGCACCCTACGTTTGAGGTACGTAGATGTTGAAACGTCTCTTTATAATGATCACACCTTAAAACTCGCAATCACACGCAATCGTGCAACTTTGATTCGCGTGTTTTTCGGCCTCTTCGCCTAGGTTTTTAAATTTTGTAATGATTGCAAAAGATTTCGGCTGGATTTACCCCTGAACTTTCAAATTTAAAATCGTCGATCTTCTTCTCCAGTTGCCTATAAATATCACTTATGGCCTCATTCCAACTTTACGCTTCCAAAATTCTCAAAACTTTCGCCATTTTGCTCTGAGCTTTTGAAACCCAGAAAAGACCAACCTTTGAAACCCAGACAAAAACCTCCAAACTCTTGCTTTAATGGCTGCTAATAACTTTATCACCAAGCTCATTGAGGAATGCGACAAGTGTCACGATTTCATTGACCACAATGCCATCAAACCACTACACTTTGAAGGAGACGTGGTTGCCACTCACCAGATGCTGGGCCCTCTGTTCAAAGACGAGGTTTCAGAAATCTTCACTGAGATGTTGAAGGCCCATTGCTTAAGTTATCTCACCCAGGGTCATGATTGGTTGGAATAGGAGTCAACCAAACGATAGGGAGCCTGACCCTCAACCCTGGGCTGCTTGGGGTAACCGATTAAAGCCCCACTTCAGCAATGCCTGGAAATCACTTGGCATATTTGACGTTATCAAGTTCTTAACCATCAAAATTAACATGGATCAAGAACTCCTGATAACTGCTCTGAACTTCTGGTGCTCGGCCACCAACACCATGTGTTGGAAATGTGTCCTAAAACCAATCATATGATGATACTTTACGAACATTTCACATGTTAAACTAATATAGTTCAATATAAAGGGCAAAGATTATTGTTTGAAGCCGTCTCATATAAATGTTATAAGCTTAAACGATAAGTCCAAGGAATATGTAATTGGGAGAATGCGATCTAAAGAAGTTAGATTCATGAGACCATTCTTTTTCGTATACATATCCTAAACGTTCCTGATCATAGGATTGCCAATTGGCATTGACAGTCCGTTAAGATCAGTACGTGCTATGTCTTATCTTAGGGAGAGTGACTGGTCTCGAGTCATTGGTGTGACTGACACCAAGACAAGTACGTAGGTGCTTAATAGAGAATGAGTTCACTGAATGTGATCAACAAGAAGTTCTCATACTCATGTCACATGAGAACTCATGGTTGGGATAATGCAAAGTAGTCATTTGACTTGAGGCATCATAGTTGTCTTGTGGTTAGGTCCTTGATCTTTGACTATGTCAAAGTCACTCCATCCGAGGGTGTCCACGACATAGTTGGGGTTAAGCCACTTAGCCATGGAGGCAAGTGAATGTGCAACAAGGGATCTCTAACATTCAAACCATTTAAGGGAGAATACTCTATGATATGATTAAGAATCTCTGGCCAAAGTATGAATGAGATTTAGGAAGTCGTTCCAAATCACATTCAAGGTAATCATATAAGTAAATGAATCACATTGGATAGTAGACATGAATAAACTATCAAACCAAACAATGTGGTTAAGAGTATTGTATTAGAGAAAAACCGTATTGCATTGTAATCCTAAACTGAATAGGTTCTCCACCTCTTCTGATTAGCTTGGATAACCATGACATACTGCTAGGTGTCACTCATGGTTTTTGGAAGCCCTAAACGTGTATAATCACTAAAGGGAGAATTGAAAGTAAGTTTCAATTCACAATCGATTTGAAAGAGTTCTAATCGCCCACTGCCTCGCTAAAAGGAACCTAATGGATCGTACACCGTGTAAGGTAGAGATTGAAGAAACAACGGAGATGAGTAAGGATAATTAAATGGTTTAATTATTTATGACAAGGATTAATTAATATGTTAATTAATCAAACGAATAAAGTTCGTTAAAGACCTCAGGTGAGTTTTGGGCCTCAAGGCCCAATGGGCTTCGAACGTCAAGCCCATTGACTTAAGTTGTATGACAACTTAATGACTAATAATTCACAAAGGCCAAACAGCCCAATAAAACCCTATGGCCGGCCATATTGATAAAGGAGTGGGTTTTGGACTTATTACAAGTTTGCCACTCCAATGAAGGTAGGTATAAATGTGACTTTATAGCCTTTTCTTCATTAGGGTTTCTTTTAGAGAAAAGATGAGAACACATGTCTCTCCCTTTCTCTCTAGGAGGTCGGCCCCCTTGGAGGAGATTAGCTAGCAATCTTCCCTCCTCCAAGGTCACTCATCTTTTCTTCGAGTCTCTCCTTGGTGTGGAAAAATTAGCGGTTCTCAACTTTGGGAACTTGGAGAATCCTTTCAACCATCCTCATCCAAGAAATCCATGGAGCTAAGAAGCAAGGAATGAAGGCCCTCTCCTTGGGTGATTAGCCTTTGCTTATGCAAAGAGGAATCAACAAAGGTATAAGATTTCTCAACTCACTTTGTTCTTGAGTTGAGTCTTGGTTCACCCTTCTTGAGTTGAGTGCATACAAGCATGATTCCGCCTTTAAATGTTAATTGCATGCCATAGATGTTGCTCAAATGAACATGTTTTTCACAAAATTTCCTTCACCATGGTACTTCATCTCGGCCACATTGGACTAACCTTTCTTGATAACGGCCATCCTCAACACATCTTCTTCTGGTCTCCCAGTTGATATCGCCCTAACTTGGTATCAATTCAACTTAGATCTAAAAATGGTATTCGAAGAGCGCGATGTCAAGGTCTTGAGAAAAAACACTCAGGAGGAAGTACGGAAGGACAAAGTGAACAAGCTGCACAAAAATTTCTTTAATTACAGGACACTTATCAATCACTTCGCCAGCCAAGAAAAAGAAGGCCTTAAGAAAGGAGAACACGAGGCATTCTTGTTCTATTTGTATAATAAGTTCATAATTTGTACCAAGTCGAACAAATGCCTCACCGAGAATATGCCAGTGGTCATCGCCTAGCCCTTAGTCCTGCCATCCTCACCAACCTTACGCACTGTCTGGTCGAGGCTACTATCGGGAAAATTGACCCGCACCAGAACGGCCCACTCTGCGTCTTTCAACTATGGCTGCAAGTCTACTTGGCCAATCTGAGGCCAGAGAGTTTCAGTTTTAATTCCTCTAAAGTAATGGGCCTCCAACTACCCTCACGCCCCACCCTAGCTCACTCAGCCGAAGAAATTTTCAAATTCTTCTTCAGCCTCGACGACCTCACAAATGATGAATTCTTTGTCGTCAAATAGACTACATTTCCTTCCTCAGACTTCTTACATCTGTATGGGGAGGAAATAGAAGACGTCGATCTTCAACAGAATTGGGGATCATTCATGTTGGCCCGCGATCTCTCATTTGATTATGACGCTCGGCGGGCCAGTTGGGAGGTCTACCACCCTCACTTAATGGCTTGATAGTTTGGCTATCTCCAGGCCTGCCAGTGTCTTTGTTTACTTTTCGCTCTCTCTTGCGCTAAGAACGAATCTCTGGTTCCTTAGAGGGAGAATGTGAAGACGCAAATGAGGAGTTTTAGGAGCGATGTAAAAAATTTCTCCTTCGGTCGAATGTTCCTGAGACCCATGACACCAGCACCTTTGTCGACTGGTGGGATATCTACATCAAAGATTCTTTCGGCGCGCTGGTCGAAAAGATCACAAATAAAATATTTGACGATCAACCGAAGAAAACCCCTGTTCCAAAATCCAAAGAGACAGCCCAAGGTACTCTTTATCTCTACTGTCTTGCTCATATACATATTTAAACAAATGTCTTTGAATTAACACTCGGTTAGTTTTTCCAGCTGGTCGCTCAATAAAATGGGCTAAAGTAGTTGCGATGGTTGCGGCCAAGAGAAAACTCGCCCCTTCCAAAAAAAAAAAAGACTGTTGTTGTTGTAACCACTTCTCCCCATGTCACTTTGACCCTTCCAACCCCTACAAACACTGCCGCTGAGAAGGCCACTACCACATCGACCATTCCTCGCAAGGTGGCTTTGACTTCGCCAAAGCCAGCAGACACTGCTATTGGGTCAACAACGGTAGTTAAACGGTTTCATCCTTCGACAAAGGAAATTGGCGTCATAGAGCAACCCTCAAAACGGGTGAAGAGAAAGGCTAAGAAATGGGAGCGTGATATTTTTCGTTATTTTGAGCCAAGACATATGAGCCACTATTTCTGAAATCGCATATCCTGGTGTGGTCAAGGCATCCATGGGAATGCTACTAGACTTCCCAACCCCAACTGTTTATCAACTCGCCACTGCACAACCAATGGCACAACCTGCCAACTTGGTTGATCAGTTGGTACAAAACCCAGTAATCGAGGAACCTGTAGTTCATTATGTGATCGATCCTTAACTTGACGTAGCCGTTATTGCCGTAGGGCCTAGCGCCGTTCTTGTCGAGGCATTGGCTGACTCGGTCGTAGTAGTTCCCTTATCAAATCCAAATACCATCATTGCACCATTTATTTTGGATGAAGAGGTATGAGAACATCCTAACGTCCACCATATATATCTTCGTTGACCTTACTAAATCTTCTTTGTTATCAAGATGCTGACGACGAGCCGAGTTCTCTGGTTAGATGCCTTAGCCCGAGTGGGCAACCTAGTGCGACTCCCCTCTCTTTGAATAAAGGCAAGGTTGTTACATCTTCTATGCCTAGTTCAAGACGGTATGATGTCCATCCGCTGGTCGAAGAGACCGATGATGGCACTTCTTATGTGGTTGTCAAGGGTCCAATAGTTGATCCAGTAGTTCCTGCCGAACCAGAAGCCATAACAGAAACTCCGGTTGATCTTTAAGACTAAGACCTCGGCTTTTGTAAGTCTCTTTATTATATTTTGGTTGACATTTGTCTCATAACGCTAAACCAAAATAAAAACGTTAACTGTCAGGTGTCCAGTCGTTCTTTTCATCGAAACTTCTATGCGCCGAAAGGTGTTGTCTATATTTCGTGGCCGCTTCAGTGGCCATCGAACGTAGACAACCTTCATTGGGTGTATGAATTGAAGAGTTATCTTCAACATTGGGCTCATCCATTAAGCTCTTTGGGTTCGACCAACAGCCAAGAAGATATGGCCGAAGTCTCTTCTCGACATGTCTAAGAACATTCTTTTTCGTCAATGTTCTTTTAAAGTTTCCCATCTAACTCTTCTTTCTGTACATCCTTCATGGAAGGTCGAACTCGATGCCTTTCTTGCTAGCACATCAGAAAAAGTCAGCCCTTCTGCAGTTCCGACCGAGTCCAATGCTTTAAACAAACTGCGAAACATTCTATCTCTCTCGACTCTGCAAGCTCTTCACACGAAAAGTCTCGATTCTGTTAGGGAGTGCCTGAACAGCCTTGCATCTGACGGCCTGGTGAGCAATGAAAATGTTGTTCACTTAACGACCATCTTGGAGCGACTCAGCGATATTTTGATATTTTTAAGAAAGCTCTTCAAGCTGATGAGGATCTGAAAGTTGCTCAAGAAAACATCTTACCAGAGTTAGAAGCGATCAAGGCAAAGAAAGAGAAGATGGTAGACCTCGACCGTTAGATCGCTGAGCTTCAATCCCAAAGATCTACCATTGCCTCTGAGCTTGAGAAAGATTTCAAGAAAAATAAACCTCAACTTGCAGCATATGCGGCTGGCGCTAAGCGGTTCCAAATTTTGAAAGCTAACAAGAGGGCCCGGCAGGCGGAGATCACTATGGGCGAAGTGAAGTGGTTGGAATTATAAGTTACACTCGAAGCCTTCCTTCCTTCGACCCCATAAATTATGTTCCCGGTGTCGACTTATGGGCCAGTAGTTTTTTTATTCCTATGTTTGTACTTCTTTCGTCGACATAAATGAAATATCATTTTATTCCTGCATCTCCCAAGTAACTGGATAATACTTCTTTAAAAATTTCCCATTGTTTGGCAACTTATGTATGACATCAGTTCGATCCTTGAGATGGTATGCCCTCTTGCCGAGAACTTTGTGAACAATAAACGGTCCTTCCCAATTCGGCGACCATTTTCCAAATCTAGGATCCTTGATCCCTATTGGCAACACTGTTTTCCAAACCAAGTCACCTTCGCCAAATGTCTTTTGCTTAACTTGTTGATTGTAAGGCCGCTAGGCGATCTTTTTCTGCGCTACTAGTAGATTATAGGCATCGAGTTGAGCCTCCTCTAGATCCTCCAAGTCTTGCCTCATTGCTTGACTATATTTGGTGCTGAACAAACTAATCTGTTCGATAATTCGCAATGAGTTTTGATAGGGATTTTTAACACCTGCAAAAGTAGGGATAAAAACACTTAAAAATAATTGCAAGAGTACAAGGTTGTCGTAGTATAGCGGCTCAAGCAATGTCGTTTTCCACAGGGATTGAATGAATAATTTATGTTAAAACCAAATCTTAATTAACTATTTGAAAACAAAGTTTTGAAGATGTTGATTTTATGACCTAAAATACTAAAAACAAATAAATAAATTGAGAAAGAAAAGAAAACAAAAGAAAATAGTTTTGAAAATAAATTTGAGCACTAGGGTTCCGCCGTCACCTTAACAATCCTACGTAGTTCTTTCAATTACTTATGAATTACCCATGCATATTTGAAGGTTAGGTTTTCCTAAAGTATGTCCTACTTGGAACCTCCAACATAGAACGTATATCTAACATGCAACCCGTCCGTGGCGTCCAGCTCGAATGTGAACATGCAAGACTCATTAAGTTTTGTGAAATCCTTTTGAAAAACCATATAACCCTTAAAACGTGTCGTCCATCCTAAGAAGTTACACATATTAACCATAAGAAGCCATCGCCAATTCCAGGGACAACCCTCCGCCAAAATTGCATCAAGTTGCTTTTCTAAATATCCTAATGGTGGCCAATCATCAAGACAATTAGATAGTTTAAAGCACAGTGATTAATAATTCAAAACTTGCATGCATAATATCATAAGCAAATTGAAAAGAAACTACATATTCTTGCTAAGACTCTTGGCCTCGCCCTAGCAAACGAAACTAGTTACGAACAATCATAAGATAAAATATTATTAAGAACATGGAAAGAAAACACCTTGAAAATAAACTTGATTCATCCAGAGCTCTCCAAAGCCAAAGTATTGCGTTCTCCCCCTTCTAATGGCTAAAAGTCTTATTTATACTACTAGAAAATAAAACCCTACCTTGAAAAGGTCTTAGAATAAAACTAGGAAACATAATTAAATGATAAAACAGAAAATAAAAGGTTTCCTATTTGAACTAGAACTCGGAGTTCTCAGAAAATTAGTCTTTTGACCAACCAAATCAACTCCGATTTGGTCCCAAAAGGTCTCTTTTGAAAGCTGAAGACGTCCCCTACAAATTATCAGAAGGAATATTCCTCAAAATATGCTATCGTGACCTTCAAAATACCCAAAAGGTCCAGAAACGTCAATCTGGAAAAGCTGCTCGCTGGGCCTTAATTTCATCGCCACGGTCAAATGACTTGGTAGAAAAATCTGGAATTTTGATACAATCATCTTGAAAGGCACACGAACATCCTCCAACTAGAATCACTCCAAAATTCATCCGTTTGATCACTTTTTGCTCCAGAGGAAGTTGAATGTCCTACATTAGAAATATATAATAAAGTATCAAAATTCTACCAAAATAACCAATAAATTAATACTAAGATTAGGGTAAAATATATAGTATAATATCGACTTATCAAGTTTATACTTAACTCGATTGGTAACATTGCATCGTATCTATAAGTCAAGGCATATGGAGTCGTCCATGTCGCTGATCGAAGTGAAGTTCGTGTTGGAGATATGCCCTGAAAGTCAATCTTTGGAAGAAACCTTTCAGGACAATGAATGTGTGTATAGATGACTCTTATACATCAAAAGGCAAAGATACTAATTAGGACTATCTCAATAAACGATATATGTTCTGAATAGTGAATCCATGGACACTGGATCGATGGAAGAAGTAATCTAATGATGTTAGACTACAAAGACCTTCTTCACATAACCATCATGTCCAAAAGGTTCCTGGTCATAGGATTGTCAGAGGGATACTGACAATGCATAGACCAGTACATACTATGTCCCCTTCAATTGAAAGGATGGAAAGTCTCATCCCATTCGTGTAATGACACTAAGACAGGTATGTAGGTGCTCATTAAGGGAATGAGTTCACTGAACACAATCGAACGAGAGTACTTGCATGGAGGTCTACTCACATGTCAAGCAAGTAACTCTAATGGTTGGAATAGTGTAAGTAATCCTTTGACCTGAGACATCATAGTTGTCTTGGGGATACGTTGCTGATCATTTTGATAATGAGACGTGACCACACCTCATCTTGGGTGTGTTCTATGCATTGTTGGGGTCAGTGATTTATTCTCAGAGGCATGTGAATGATCAACAAGGGATCTCTAATCCTCGTTATGAGAGGATGAATACTCTAAGATATGATTCGGGAATCTTCGGCCGAAGTATCGAGCGTAATAAAGGAAAGCGTTCCTATACGACTCAATTGAATCATATAACATGGAATAATCACATTAGGGGTTTGACATAATATATCCATACCCTAATAATGTGATTGAGAATATTGTTTTTGGGAAGGATAGAATTACATTGTAATTCCAACTGAATAGGTTCTCGGAACAAATTCTACATTAGCTTGGGTAGCCATGATATATGGTTAGATGTCACTCATGGCTTGTGAGTTCTTCTAGATGATTAAATAAGTAGTCGTCAAAGAAGAAGGAGAATTAAAAGTAAGTTTTAATTCGCTAAGTGATTGGATTAAATATAATGAATTGGATTGGTGCCAATCACCTCACTGCCTTGCTAATTAGAACCTAAAATGATTGTACACCGATACACTCTTGTAGTGAGACAACTAATGGATGATGGAAATAATTAATTGGATTAATTAAGTGTTGTGATTAATTAGAAAGTCTAAAGAAATCATAAAAGCGATAAAAGATCGTTTTGGGCTTAAAGAAAAGTTCGGGTTCATTTGGGCCCATTGGGCCCAAACCCATTGGGTCATTCTATTCAAGCATAGGATGACTTGAAATAATAAAAGCCCAAAAGCCCAAACAACACAAAGGGGCCGGCCAAATAAAGGGAAAGGGAGAGAGAGGAAGTCAAGTTGTTGGCTAGGTTTCTTTGAGATATAAAAGGAACTTTTAGTGAAAAGTTTCATTAGGATTTTTGTGTGTAGTTTTCACAAAAGAAGAAAACACCTCTCTCTCTAAATTCACTCATAAAGGCCGGCCACCATAAGGGAGATTTTAGCTATTCATCTTCTCTCCCTTTTGGTTATTCCTCCATCCATCTCACTACACTAGTGGGTGTGGATCTTTAGAGGTCTTCTAGCTTGGAGACTAAAGGAGAACCAAGGAGCACTCATTCTAGCAAAGTGGATAAGGCAAGGAGGGAGGCTAGGCTCAAGGAGTTCCAAGAACAAAGAGCTTGGAGGTGGTCCATCCTTGGTCTCAAGTCTAGATCAAGAGGTATAAAACTATACCTTCACTTTGTTCTTCAATAATTTCTTAGATGCATCAAATATGGACCTATGCTTCTTGAAGGGGATTTGCATGACTATAGCTTTGATATTATGTGATAACATGCTTCCGTTGCTTATGTATATAAATTTTCAATTGTATATGCATGCTAGTCACTAGAAATCCCACATAAATCTCATTATTTCCCTTCAAGTGGTATCAGAGCCAAAGGTTTATATTTGATGTGTCCTTTTGGATTTTATGCATATGGGTTTTAATTTTATGTTTGACATATTGTTTCTTCATTCAAAATATGTTTATCTTTAGTTTTTCAAATGTTGAAAAATGTGTTTCAAGAGTTGAAAAAGATATGTATGCAAAAAGTGTTTTGGTTGCATGAACGAAGAGTGAGTTTTGGAACAAAATTTGGGGCTAAAATACCATAGGGGAGGGCACGGTTTTGGGGGGAGGTTTTGGCTTGTGTTTGTGTTTTATTGTAAGACACTCACACATCTTTTTAAAGCTAGAAAATCTAGATCTTGTCACTTTTGTTTTTTGGGTTTGAAAAATCACCAAGAAAGTACAAATCTTGAAATTGTTTTCATGGTTTTGTTCTTGGTGTTCATGGTTTTGTTTTGGTGTAAATGGTTTTGTTTTGGTGTAAATGGTTCTGTTTTGTATTCATAAATTGTTTTATGGTTTTGGATGATAAACTTACCATCCATAGCCTTCCCAAAATTTATTCAATCCTAGACTGGACTAGGAGAATTTCCATCACCTTTACACTAAAGTCCTTAAAGCACTTCAAGTGGCAAGAAATATCTAGGGTTATATCTACTTTGATTTGAATTAATGCAAGTTGTTTGAAACCTCCCATCCCCCTTAAAATGGCCGGCCACCCTAGTGGATTATCCACTTGTGGGGCTATTTTGTAATTGTTTAAAGTTGATAATACTTTCTAGTATTTGCGGTTTGACCCTTAACTTTTCATATTTGCATATTAGGCCCCACCCCATCTCTCTAATAAGTTAAAATATCTTGATTTTAATTTTGTTAGTTGTTTAAAGTCATCATACAATTATGCCCATATGCACTAAATCTAATTGTTCATGTTGCATTCCATTTTATTATTTAATGTGATTAAGTAGTTAGAAAATGGTTGACTATGGACTTATGCCTTAAACGATAATTGAGCTATGAGAAAGGGCGTTAAACTCAAATTGTTTGAACCTTAGGAATGTGTTTTAATTACTATTTCAATTGGACCTTGTCATGATAGACATTAATCTTTCTCTCCCTCTTAGTATTTGTAATTTGTAGGAATTTGTACAAATCGGTTTGTAATTCTTATTACTTCTTAATCTCTTTCAATTAGTTGATTCCCTCTAGTACTAGACTAGAGTTTCTTTAACTATTGGTAAGGAGACATGATTAAAAGAGGGTTTTGACATGAGATTAAAGATTAATTGGGTCCAACGCCCTAATTAGCAATGAATGATTGTCTTTCATTTCTAATGGCTCAATGAAAAATGTTTTAATTGGATTGAAAGCACGTAATTAAAACGACACAACCTTCCCTAGATCTTATTCAACAATGTTGGCTCGTTGATTGAATTAACCCAATAAGTCCATGGTCATCCAATGAGACTAAGATAACTATAAAGTCCAATTTCAAAGGAATGCAAAAACCATAGTAGTAGTAGTTACTTCCAATATTTGAAAAATTCGTTTTTGATATTGATTTGTTTTTCTCAAAACAAATAGTGGGAGTATCATACGCTACTAAACTATAATGAACACAATTAGTAATTATATATATCTCCAATATTTTGAAAAATGTTTTGATATTGATTTGTTTTATGAAAACGAATAGTGGGGATATCATATGCTACTAATTTCATTAACTTTGGACTAGTAGTTATAATAGGACACAATTTATTTTAATATGATTAAATAAATAAAATGATGAGACCTTAAAATCCCTCAACCAATATCCAATATTAAGTTGAAAACGGAGAGGTGCTTTGAACACTTCTTCGTGGCCTTCCACTATGGTAGGCTCCAATCGTTTATGACTCGTACACCGCCTTCACCCTATCATGGGGGAATGCTAAGTGCGTGCTTATACTCAGGAGGAGTCTATTTCAGCATTTGATGTGGTGAAGGTAGGCAACGAGTGTGGCCAACATCGTATCATCGTGAGGTCATACTTGAACCCCTATCTAAACCGGCATGGTGGGTCAAAACTTAACTAAGAGAAATGGTGCCAACATCATATCATTGTGAGGCATTGTTCTCTAGAGGCCAACTAGATGGGTAATCACAAGAGGTTGTTGTGAATGGGTAGTCATACCCTCTCATTATTATTTTTGCTAGCCAACATCGTATCATCGTGAGGTGGGCTTGGTAATAGTGAGCCTCCCATAACCCGCTAGGAGCTTTCTTTGAAATCTCCCGGATTCCATCTTGGGGGATATGTGATTTACCAAAAATGGTGGGTGGTGTCATTCGGTTTAAAGACCCGAATCGTTTGACTTAATCAACAATCAAACTAATTATTTTATTGTTTATGTATTTAGATATGATTGGAAGCACACTCGCGAAAATACTAGACAAACATTGCCTAGAGGGGCACAATTTCCCATCATGGTATCGTAATATCAAGATTCTCCTAACCTTGGAGAAGATTGTTTACGTACTAGACAAGGCTCCACCTCACATACCTCTTGGCCCTGAGGCCACTGAGGATGAACGTGCTAAGTATGACAAGCACGTTGAGGATGATACACAAGCCAAGTGCTATCTGTTGGCTTCCATGAATGAGGAGTTGCAGAGACAGCACGAGGGCATGGACAATGCATCTTCCATCATACTCCATCTTACGGAGTTATATGGTGAAGGGACGCGCAACCGTCGCTTTAGCACTGTCAGTGAACTTATGAAGACCAAGATGGTCAAGGGAGCTCCAGTGCATCAACATGTACTGAAGATGATTGGACTCATTGAACAATTGGAGAACCTAGGGACTCCACTTGACGGGGAATTAGCCTAGGACTTCATCTTGGCTTCTCTTTCTGACTCGTTCTCGCAGTTCGTAATGAATTACAACATGAACAAGATGGATAACACTCTCTCTGAGTTACTAAACATGTTAGTAACCGCTGAGAAGACTATGAAGAAAGAGAACGTTGTAGGGACTGCTGCAGTAGCCTACAACAAGCCATCTTCTTCCAAGGCCAAGCAGAAAGGCAAAGGCAAAGGGAAGGAGAAGAAGTCACCCACTCCTAAGCCGCAAGGAGGAGTGAGGAAAAAGAAGGCAAAGGAGCCCAAGGGGACTTGCCACCACTGTGGAAAGGAAGGGCATTGGAAGAGGAATTGAAGGTTATACCTTGCAACTCTTAAGGACAAGCCACAAGGTATGGTTTATGTTCTTATCTTCAATTCTAATTGTTAGATCTTCTAATCTTTATATTTGATTTAAAATGCTAATCACTTATGCAATTGTATGTAGGTGATGGAGCCAAGTAGAAGATGAACAAGCAAGGAAAAGGATGGAGAAGGGTTCGGCCACCATTTTTTTTGCTAACTACTTAGGAAGTTTGTTAGGCACTTAAAGATAGTCTTTAAACTTTCTTATTTTGTTAAGAACTTATTATGTGGCTTCATATGATGGAAGACCACTATTGGTGCCTATATGAAGGTATATAATTAGTCTCTAAATGTATAGAGCTAATTCTTTTTGTATTAAACATTATGAATGTTTGAATTATCATATCAATGTAATGTGATGAATGCCTTCTACTATATTATTTCCTCAAAGTAGTGTTATGAATTGAATATTGTCTTGTTGTATCCTAGTTGAGATACAAGATTTATATCACTTATATAATGCGATATCCAAACTTTGGACTTATCAATTATGGATAGATCTCACGTGTTGGCCATAGATGGATACAATGAATCTTTAGATTTAGTTCCAATTACCTACATATGAGTTCTATATGAATTGAAAAGGGTCTAGAGATTCCTTTCTTGAAGAAAAGGAAGATCACATTATAATGATATAAGTAATAAAGAAAAACGTTTCTTATATGGTTATCACTTACTTAAACACAATAATCAAGATCACTCTTGATACAATTAGTAGTTTTGAACAACTAATTGGGCATTCTTAAAATTGTTTTTAAATGTCAAGTGTGTTAGTGATTAAACCAAGAAAGAAGTGTCTAAATCTATGAAATGTTTAAAGACTTTAGTCACTTAATAACAAGACATCAACTTAGTGGAGATTGAAACAGATAAGCTTGAAAGGTTTTAAAGCTACTCCACATTATCCTCTACCCGTATACTCCACGTTATACATTTTAACTGTATAATGTAATTTCTCATTAAAAGTCATGAGAAACAGTGGGAGGTGAGAAAATGATATAAACTTGAATATGATTGGTTTATAGTTGTCTAAAATTAATAGTACTTTACTACTATTAATGAGCTTCTAATTTTAATTGTTAAAAGGTCTCAAGCTCATTGAAACGTTAGAATTCTATGTTGTGTAACATTCTAAGAATAACCTATGAATGTTGGTTTCACCAACCTAGCACAAAATCGTTATGTGTTGGGAGTTGTCCATCATTCTCTTTTATGAGAACATGCTAAGTACAAAGCAAATGGACAAGTTGATGAAACAAAAAGGGAATAGTTTCAAAATGAGTCACAACATATGGTTTAACAACAAGACAATCCAAATTCGGCACCTAATGTAACTATAACGCTCTATGTAGTTTTGATAAAGAATTATATCAACCACCTAGAAGGTATGGTTGAGTTTCTATATCCTTAGTAGGAGCCATGCTTTCACTAATGACTTGGAAAATTCTTATATAACTACATTAAGGTCTTAGTATGACTAAAACTTGAAGTATGGTGTATGACACCATATAATTTAAATGAATGGACTTGATAAAGCAAGTCACACATTTCAAATAGAATTACTTGAGAAGGAATTCTTTTGTGTATGTTCGTTTAAATAACTTGTGTTAGCTAGAGTTGTTGATAGTCCCAAAATTGTTGAGACATCATCAATAAGCTAATGGATCTCAATGATTGTCAATAGATCCAAGACAAGTTAGTGGGAGCAATATGCATTCAAATCAAGAAAATATAAGTGTTAAGTTTTGAATGAATGCTAAGTTACAACAAGCCCAGTGGGAGTGATGTCATAATTTGAGCAACAAGATATGAATAAAGTCTATTTGATAGACTTGATAAAACATAGATGTTACTCAAAATGACAAAACGTGACACGGTCAATTTTGAAGTATAGACTTGAAATTGGACTTAATGATATAGCAAGGCTATCTCAAGGAAGTTATATGGGGAAATTAAATCTCAAATGTTGAAGGTTTGAGAAAGTATTTTCTTATATGATAGAAAATCACTTTCGTGACCCTTATAATGAATGTGTCACAAAATCACAAAAGGGACACATGTATGGACTTGTGAGTCAATATCCAAAGGTGAAAAACCATTGAGGTTGTCACTTTAAGATATTACTATAGCCCAGGATCAGAACCGTAACAACTGATAGAGTATTATTGCCTTTAAGAAAGGAACATCAGAGTCGGACTCTGGAAGCGTGCGTTCACTTAGGTTATAAACCAAAGTGAAAAATAACCCATTTTAACAAATGGAACTTCATAATGGATGAAGTACTAATCATATGAATGTATTGTTAGTATTGTACTACAATGGTCTCAATGTTGGAGCAAAGTATGTATAAAGTATACAAACGAAATATATGTCGATATATAGTTTTAGAAACTGCTTCAAAAGGTGTTTTGAATAGAAGGGGTTCTTATAGAACCAATGATTGAATCCAAACCATAAGGTCGTTAGTAGGACACTACGACGTAATGGGGCGATAGCTCAAGCCATGGAATCAAGGTCTCATCAAAGTATTTGAACACAAGAAAGAGACATCATCAAATGTTTTTTGGAAACATTTGATAAGTAAATCCCTCTTAAATTAAAAGGATTAATACATAACCAAGTTTACCTATGAGCATAAGTTCACTCGACTAGTATGTATAAGATACACTAGTGATTGACTTTAGTGCAAGTGGGAGATTGTTGGAGATATGCCCTGAAAGTCAATATTTGGAAGAAACCTTTCAGGACAATGAATGTGTGTATAGATGACTCTTATACATCAAAAGGCAAAGATACTAATTAGGACTATCTCAATAAACGATATATGTCCTGAATTGTGAATCCATGGACACTGGATCGATGGAAGAAGTAATCTAATGATGTTAGACTACAGAGACATTCTTCACATAACCATCATGTCCAAAAGTTTCCTGGTCATAGGATTGTCAGAGGGATACTGAAAATGCATAGACCAGTACATACTATGTCCCCTTCAATTGAAAGGATGGAAAGTCTCATCCCATTCGTGTAATGACACTAAGACAGGTATGTAGGTGCTCATTAAGTGAATGAGTTCACTGAACACAATCGAACGAGAGTACTTGCATGGAGGTCTACTCACATGTCAAGCAAGTAACTCTAATGGTTGGAATAGTGTAAGTAATCCTTTGACCTGAGACATCATAGTTGTCTTGGGGATACGTTGCTGATCATTTTGATAATGAGACGTGACCACACCTCATCTTGGGTGTGTTCTATGCATTGTTGGGGTCAGTGATTTATTCTCAGAGGCATATGAATGATCAACAAGGGATCTCTAATCCTCGTTATGAGAGGATGAATACTCTAAGATATGATTCGGGAATCTTCGGCCGAAGTATCGAGCGTAATAAAGGAAAGCGTTCCTATACGACTCAATTGAATCATATAACATGGAATAATCACATTAGGGGTTTGACATAATATATCCATACCCTAATAATGTGATTGAGAGTATTGTTTTTGGGAAGGATCGAATTACATCGTAATTCCAACTGAATAGGTTCTCCGAACGAATTCTACATGAGCTTGGGTAGCCATGATATATGGTTAGATGTCACTCATGGCTTGTGAGTTCTTCTAGATGATTAAATAAGTAGTCGTCAAAGAAGAAGGATAATTAAAAGTAAGTTTTAATTCGCTAAGTGATTGGATTAAATATAATCAATTGGATTGGTGCCAATCACCTCACTGCCTTGCTAATTAGAACCTAAAATGATTGTACACCGATACACTCTTGTAGTGAGACAACTAATGGATGATGGAAATAATTAATTGGATTAATTAAGTGTTGTGATTAATTAGAAAGTCTAAAGAAATCATAAAAGCGATAAAAGATCGTTTTGGGCTTAAAGAAAAGTTCGGGTTCATTTGGGCCCATTGGGCCCAAACCCATTGGGTCCTTCTATTCAAGCATAGGATGACTTGAAATAATAAAAGCCCAAAAGCCCAAATAACACAAAGGGGCCTGCCAAATAAAGGGAAAGGGAGAGAGAGGAAGTCAAGTTGTTGGCTAGGTTTCTTTGAGATATAAAAGGAACTTTTAGTGAAAAGTTTCATTAGGGTTTTTGTGTGTAGTTTTCACAAAAGAAGAAAACATCTCTCTCTCTAAATTCACTCACAAAGGCCGGCCACGATAAGGGAGATTTTAGCTATTCATCTTCTCTCCCTTTTGGTTATTCCTCCATCCATCTCACTACACTAGTGGGTGTGGATCTTTAGAGGTCTTCTAGCTTGGAGACTAAAGGAGAACCAAGGAGCACTCATTCTAGCAAAGTGGATAAGGCAAGGAGGGAGGCTAGGCTCAAGGAGTTCCAAGAACAAAGAGCTTGGAGGTGGTCCATCATTGGTCTCAAGTCTAGATCAAGAGGTATAAAACTATACCTTCACTTTGTTCTTCAATAATTTCTTAGATGCATGAAATATGGACCTATGCTTCTTGAAGGGGATTTGCATGACTATAGCTTTGATATTATGTGATAACATGCTTCCGTTGCTTATGTATATAAATTTTCAATTGTATATGCATGCTAGTCACTAGAAATCCCACATAAATCTCATTATTTCCCTTCAGTTCGATATGCACATAATGCCTCATTTAACTTTAAATGCCACATACCAGGCCTTTCCTTCATCATTTTTTGAAGAATACCGATCAAAACTTTGTTGTTTGCTTCGGCTTACCCATTCATCTGTGGGTAATACGACATTGACTGTTCGAGCCGAATTTTCAAACTTACTGTATAGTATTTAAACCTATCGACCGTGAAATTGCAGACTTCTTTGGACGTTAATTCGGCGTACGACTTCGCTTCAACCCACTTGGTGAAGTAATCGATTGCTACGAGTATCCCCGCATGTTTCGCTGATCTAGATGAAAGTGTGATTTTGCCAATTACATCCATGACCCACCATCTGAACGACCATGGTTTAGTGACCGAATGAAGTAATTCGGCTGGGACTCTCTAAATAGGTCCATGGACTTGACATTATAAGCAACTTCGTGCATATTCTATGTAGTCTTTTAAAATACTCGACCAAAAGTATCCGTGTCAGCAGAGTAACCAATGCATTTTACGGTCGGATTAATGAGCATCGCATATTCCTTCATGCACCTTTATAATGGCTTGAACAACCTCTTCTGGGCAGAGACATAATAACAATAGACCATCTTTCGCCCTTTCGGTACAGCTCATTCTGATATACTATATAATTTGTAGCGTGTACCCTTGTTTTTTAGTCGTGCTTGCCACTGAGGTCATCAAGGTACCGTATAATCGATTTTCTCCAATCGTCTGGTAATGTTTCGACCACACAGGTGTCTACAGGAGCCTCATGTTCGAGTAATGAAGGCAAATACATAACCCGTGTTCTGATTACGCTGTCCAATTTGAAAGCCTGTTAATTAACCAAAGCCAGGTATGGGCACATATCAACTGGTATAAACCGGCCCACCTCGCTCTGGAAGCTATTTGAGCCAACTCATCTGCATCGATATTTCGAATTTGAGAGATATGTTTGAACATGATTCCTGCAAATGATTCGGCTAAATAGCTAGCGACCATATGATATAGCGCCAAAGTATAACTTATGCAATGGAAAGTCCTATTGAGCTGGTTAATCACAAGTTCTGAATCTCCAAGGACGAGTACGCAGGCTGCCTTCAAGTCGTGAAGAATGTTAAGACTGAGGACAAGGGCTTCGTACTCGGCCTGATTGTTGGTACAATAGAAATCTAACTTGAGAGAAAAATACCATATGCAGTGGTCAGGTGTCTGGATGACAATGCTGACAACAACTGAGGTTGCAGTGCTAGAGCCGTTGAAATACATTGTCCGAAAATGATTATGCATCAATACCATGCCAATCTCAACGTCGTTGCCCCCAAAACCATATGTGGAACGATGTTGGGCTAAAAAATTGGCCTGAGCTTGACCTTTAATGGCCTTTTGAGGTAGGAACTGAAACTAAATTTAGATAACGCTATTGTCCATTTCCCAATTCGACCTTTGATTATTGGTCGAGTGAGCATATATCGAATAACATCCGTTTGGGCAATGACCTAAGTAACGGAATGGAGCATGTAATGCCTAAGTTTAGATGCAGGAAAGAATAAAGTCAAGCAAAGCTTCTCGACGGCCGAATAATTTATCTCAGCCGAGTTAAGATTTAGGTTGAGGTAAAAAATGGCTTGTTCCTTAGCGGTGTCATTATCTTGTGCAAGAAGACAACCAATGGATTCTTCGGCAGCCAAGATATATAACTTGAGTGGTTTGCCTCCCTAAGGTGGCGTAAGAACATAAGGGCTAGTGAGGGAGACCTTGATTTTTGTAAAGGCGTTCTGATGTTCTTTTCGCCATTCGAATCGGTTAGAATCCTTGAGTTTAAGGAGCGTGGAAAAGTCTTCATTTTTTCCGCCGAGTTGGAAATAAATCATGAAGGAAGTTGATCTTGCTGAGCAAGGATTGTAACTGTTTTTTGGTTGTTAGAGGTGGAGCATCAATGATCGCATGAGCTTTGTTTTTATCTACCTCTATGCCTCGATGATGCATAAGGAAACCTAAGAAGTTAACTGCAGATATGCCAAAGGCACATTTAGCGAGGTTCATTTTGAGTTTATGCTGGCTGGCGCATGAAAAGAAAAGTGCACCAAAGATCCTCTAAATGTGTTCGGCGGTGTTTGGACTTAACTACGACATCATTGATGTATACTTCAACATTTTTTCCAATCAAGTTGTGGAAAATGGTATTCATGGAAAGTTGATATGTGGCACCTGCATTCTTAAGTTCAAAAGGCATGATGACCTATTCGTAAGTCCCTAATGCTCCAGGGCATCGAAACTCATTTTTATGGATGTCGGCCTTAGTGATAAAAATTTGATTGTAACTTGCGTGGCCATCCATGAAAGATAAAATTTCGTGGTTTGACACAGTGTCGATTAATAAATCTAAAATCAGCATTAGGTATTCATCTTTGGGGGTTGCCAGATTCAAATTACGAAAAATCGATGCAGATGTGCAAGGCACCATTTTATTCAAGACTAGAACAATATTCGCCAACCATTCAACATATCAAGCCATTCGAATAAAGCGGGCTTTTAAAAGCCGAACAAGTTCATCTTTTATGCCAACCTGAACTTCGGTTGAGAATTGTCATAGAGGTTGGCGGAAAGGTTTACAGTCGGGTTTCATACCCAGCTCATGTTCAACTAATGTACGATCAAGGCCAGGCATCTCATGGTAGCTTCAAGCAAAACAATCTTTAAATTCCTCAAGTAATTTACAAAGTTTGCCTTTCATAGGTTGAGGCAACAAAGCACTAATAAATAAAGGCTGAGGTTCGTCGGCCATCCCAACATTTATCTATTCTAAAAGATCTTTGACTTCAGGCCGATTATCTTTAAGTTCAGCCGGTGCAACCTTAATTTTGTCGAATGAGAGCTGATGGCCATTATCCTCTTCGGCAAGGAACTCCACTAAGTTCATGCCCGAATTCGGCTCTTTGGAAATGGTATACCAGTGGGTCAGCAATTGTTCCATTATAGATGAAAGTGTGGCCCTTCATTCGTCATGTTGTGTTGCATTAGTCATCAGGACAATTGGCTAAGTTAACCAATCTGAGTCCCGCCGAATCGTACTGGATGGTCTTGGCGCCAACCTAGATGACTGTCTAGACAGAGATTCTGGTCAATCTGCCTTCTTTGTTAAAACCTTGTAAAGTGATATAGCTGACCTGGTCATCGTAATAACGGGCTTGAATCATGTTAGCCTCGAACAACTGGTTATCGACCGGATGAACTATGGTGAATCCAGTCACGACCGAGCAATGCATTGTACTCAGTCTTGAAGTATAAAAAACGCGATCATGTGGTTTCGACCTGCGGTATTGACTTCCAAAGGAAGTACTCCTTTAGTCTGGGATTTATCGCCGACAAAACTGCTCATAGATGGAATGAGCTCGTCTTCGGAACGGTGCAAATCTTTCATGATGGAAACAGGCATGATATTGACCGTTGCTTCACAGTCAACAAAAACTTTGGATATCAGATATCCCTTAATATGGGTCGTCATATACAATGGCTTCAGGTGGTGGAGGTTGACGGTCGAGGAACGGGGGAAAAGCTCAGCTAAGGCTGCTCTGAGCTTGTCATTTTTACCAATCGGTTCGACCTCTTCAGCAGTCATGAACTCGATTGGCGTTGTTTCTTCGACAATGACATCACTATCTAAAAATCTTGGTTAGGATGTGGTTGGCTGGAATTTCGTAGATAAGATATAGACCATGCTAATTTTCATGTTGTCAAGGACTGAGGGGCCTATTGGGTCGCGATCCCCGTCTTCTACCAAATGCAAAAGGTGCGTACCTAGAGTACCTAGGGTAGATGTTTCATCTTCGGCTTCGACAACTGGTTCCATTGTCACCAAGATTTGATCCTTTGTTTGGGAAGCATTTTGAACGATTTCCTGATATGCGACACGAGCATCTCGTGTATCCAAGTAAGCGTCCAACCTTTTAACGCGCTTTATTTTGTCGGCCGTGAGGTTGAACTAGGATACGGCCGAAATAAGCTCAAAATGCTGCCGTAAATATTGCAGATCATCTAAAAAGAATAGGAGGTCTGCAAGATCTAGATCAGCGTATGGGTAGACGTCAAAGTCAAGACCACTGGTTTCCCGCGTGTGTTGGAATTTGCCCTTCATTCCCAAATTCGACCATTTTTGGATAATTAGTTCAGCGTCGGGGCCAGTCAAAGCTAAGTCGAGAGACTCCTGAGATGCCTTTGGAAGGCTATACAGGTTGTTTGTCGAATTCTTCTTATGAAATTCCCGCATGTATTCTAGAGCCTTGCTGAAAAACGGCGGATGACAATTCTGTCTGACCTTAATCAATGGTTCCTATAGTGGTAGTGAAGGGAGTTTGCTCTTGGCATTCTTCCTGAAATGCTCAATGTGAGCTTTCATTTCTCCAGACCGAAGAAAAAGTTTGATTTGTTTCTCAAATTCTTCTATCTTGATTTCGAAATTGCGATCAATGACCTTTTTCCCTTAGAGCAACTCGGTCATGATTGTCAGAGGTTGTCGATTATCCTCTTTTTTTGTCATTTCTTTAGGCTACCATTTCATGACTGACACTTCTTGAGTTGCTCGCCGACGGGCCATGCCTTTCATCCTTTGCTGACGATGTTTCTGAGATTTATACATGGCAGTATATGCACCAATAAAAGGATTATAACTATACCACCGATGGTCGCGTGGCTCGGTTGGTTTGAAAGTTTGTTGAGGTGTGGATGAACTCAAACTTCCAGAGTTGTGTACATAATAATCCTTATTATAAAATGACCTGTCAAAATCAAGTCGTCGTCTAACTGAAGGCGATTGGTAATTATGCTATTGAGGGCCGAGTATATCAAAAACCCTTGGCTGGCGTTGTCTCGAGCCGAACACTGGTTGAGATTTCGTCGAAATCTCAAATGCATGTTCAGTCGAAGGTCTCTGTGGTTTTGACTCGGCTAGGACGACTTCTGACTAGCACCTACTACACAAGACTGTTGAGCTCCCAGACTCATCGAAAATGGAGTCAGACACCGACGAGGCATTTATTGGATTCAAGAAGAAACTAGAGGGTTTGTTCTTAGTTGAAAAATGGATTTTCAGGCGCGGTCGAGGATTTTTCTTTATGATGTGATAGGCTGGGATGTACTCCAATTTTCCTTTTTTCTTATCATTTGACAAATGGGCATCCACCATGCCTATTGTTGCCGAAGGGAAATGATCAACATCGACTAGCATCTATGTCATTTTTGGGAACTTTAGTTTGCCATTATCGATCCAGCTTTGAATAGCATCACAGAACACGACGCGGTTGTTCATCGTGTGTTTGTTTGAGTTGTGATACTTGGAATATGTTTTCCTGTTAAATCTTTGGCCTTAGGAATGTCATGCCTTGGCTGAAGCTTGATGATCTTTGCAAGTAGTAGCTGGTCAAAGATAGCTCAGCCTTGAGGTTGTCAAAGGTATATACTTTTAATGTTTTGACTGCTGCTTCAATAGAGGCCGAATGTGTTTTGACATGTTTGGAAGTAGCATGAACCAATGCCTTGCATACATAAGGTTTGTCAATCACTATCTCGGCCACATCTATGCTGACATATTGAGACTCGTCACTCCCAACTAATGCATATCCTTTGGGGTTTTATAAATTGTCCCACGAGTTGAAGTTTTCGAGATCTTTTCTTCTTTGAGCAAATAATCATATTGCTCGACATGTTGAGCCAACTCATACATATCTCGAAAGTTTTCCCCTAAGAATTTCTTCTTGTACTTTACAACTAGGCCATTATAGGCGAGCCTAACAAATTCCACCTTAGGAAGGGGTACTCGGCACCAACTCCTGGCTGATTTGAACCTGTTAAGGAATTTGATCGGTGACTCATCAGATGACTAGGCCATCCTAGCTAAAGAAGAGACTGACACTTCCATCTCTGGCCAATAAAATTGTTCGTGGAATTTTTTCAACCAGTTTCTCCCAGTTTTGTATAAAGTAAAGTGGAAGGTTAATGTACCATGCAAATGTTGTGCCCATTAACGAGAAATTAAATAATCGTAGTTTATGAAAATTACTGTTGACATCTCCACATTGGGCAGTGAATTTGGCCACATGTTATAATGAGGACAATGACGATTCCCCAATGAAGAGACTGAAATCTGGGATCTTGAAATCTTGAGGATATTCAAACCTTTCTACAAAGGCTGGATATGGATGAATAAATTTTGGAAATTTCGACCCTTTTTTCAAAGCCGAATCGATCTTCTTCTGGACTTCAACCATATCCACTGGTGTTGTTTCTGTTCTTCGATCGAATTCGGCTTAACTGGTGTTTGGTTCATCGTATGTTTTCTCGAGGTCGATTATCCTAGGCCGAGTAAGTTCTATCTCGGCCGGTATCTGTGGTAGCCTTTCTTCTCCTAAATGAACATTATTGATAAAGCACTGCATGGGTTGATTGGCTAGCTCGTTCTCGTGATCTCTGTTAACTACAATTTCGAGCAACTTATTATTCGAAGCACTATTATTACGTACTTCTTCAAGTACGTTTTTCATCTCTCGGCCAAATAGTTGTTCAAACTGCTGAGATTGTTCTTCAAATCGTCGTCGGAAGAAAGATTTAGATGGTGGACTAGAGATCTCATCGTCGTCGTCGCAATCCTCTACTAGACATTCAATAAAACCATATTTTGCCATCTTGGTAGTATGGGAGAGGACTACGGCATCATGACTCTGACCGTCGAGATTAATTTCCTTTTCTCAGCGCACTGTACCTGTGGCTTCAGGTGTCACGGTAACATGAAGTTCCTCATCCTACAACAAGTTACTTTGTACTGGACTCTGTATTATAGATGCTAAATTGGTAGTTGACTTGCCCATAGTTGTTTTCTTTTTTATTGACCGTGTTTCAATGGTCATGAACTTCGTACCTTTTAGCACTGGGTCCTACTGGGTGTGCCAAAATGTTGATCCTAAAAACTACTTAGCCCACGTGGCAAGCATGCCGAGTAATGAACAAGCTAACTAAGTCTTTCGATTGAATGCGGGGTGTGCCAACTCGTCGGCCGAAGAGTAAAATGAATGTTGATGTCTGCTGACTTCTGCGTCTTGAGATTGCGGCCGAGAAAGGAACTCATCTCAGCCTTTGGGTTCCAGAGCTTAAAGACAAGGCTGCTAGTTTCTTCGAAGTTCATGAATCGTTAGCATTGGGTTCGGCCTCAGTAATTATATTTGTGAGAATATAAGTACGCCAAACTGGTACCAGACTGTACGGACACAAATACTCAAAAGAGATAAGTGTCTTGATTGTAAATATGGTTCGACCTTCAGAATGCCGAAAGTAGTAACCTGGTAACACCTTATTTTGCCAAGAAGGCTGATGAGATAACCTTTACTAACAAGGACTCGAAAATTCTTGTTGACCGAGACTTGGGTAAATAACCAATCGGTCTCAAAGCAGTGCTGTTTATCCACACTCAAGATGTTGCCGGTTGCCTCCACAATGTTGTTTATCCAAACTGAAGATGTGTTGGTGGGGAAAAAGAAAATAAAAATCTCAAGGTGTTTGAGAGGTTTGCGCAAAACATTTGTGTGCTGAATTAGAGGGCTTTTGAAAGAAGCATCTCCCTCTCTATTTATAGTAGTGATTTCCCAAATAATCGAACTAGAATTTCACTCGAACTGAAATTCCTCATCCCAATCTGATTCGGTCTTGACCAATCCTAACCTCTATAAGACTCTAAACCAAGATCTTTAATCATTCAGATTCATCCCCTGAAGTTCGGCATCTTCGCTGACAAGTTTTTAAACTCTAGAGAGTCCCTCTTCTATTAGGATTCGACCATTTCATCTTTATCCAAGCAGAAATTACCTTTTGATAGGACTCGGTTGAACTCTACTGGGCTCGGCCCATGGCAGAATTCTTGATATTCCTAATTGGACCGAGAACCCCGTGTTCGGCCTAAAATATCATTTTGGGCCCAAACAGTATGATATATATTTGGCTTGTCTACGAACATAATATTCAGCTTACACTTGTATGATATATATATATACTCAGCTTGTCTACAGACATGATATTCAACTTACACGTATATAATCAGTATATTCAATTTGTCTACGAACATGACATTCAGCTTACACGTGTATGATATATACTCAGTTTGTCATTACGTTGAGATTACTCCGTAATGATATGATTATCCAGTTATACTCAGTTTGTCATTACTTCAAGACTACTTAGTAATGATATGATTATACTATCCAAATTACACTAGCCACGGCTAGTGTACGATATTTTATGATATGTCACTAGAATCAGTATCAGCTACAGTAAGCATATTCAATGTCCAGGCATTTCCTTAAAGCTGTGTTGTATTCTTATCGAGTACGTTATCTATTAAGCTTTATAGTAAAACTTGTATTTTGCTTTGAACATATCATGCGTGTATTAGAGGGTCAGAGGCCCATTAGTGTGGCCCTTCGAAGTATTTGTTGGAATAGTTGTGATACTTGCATGTGTTTTAATTTGGGCTTATCCCTATTTTAGGGGGAAGTTTTACCAAATGTTCGGTTTGCCTCGATTTTTGTGTTCATTAGACATTGGGGTGTGTGATCTTTCATTTCAAATTTCGACTTTAGGTGCTATGCTGTTTTCTTAACCACTTTCAGAGTCTTGGTGAGATTTATGGCATTGACCATAAACTGCAACTCTAGCAATTCATAATGCTTTTGAATATAACATGCAATGAAATAATTTGTTTATATATCCTAATTTGATCAAATAATCACTTAGACGCCAAATTCATCGGGGATTGTTTGGATCCGTTAAGTGACTGCCTTAGACGAGTTGAGAGGGTGTTTTGTGGTCTTTAACTAGTTGAACCAGTCCATGTAATTCTTAGAGAACTTACATGTTAATCTTCATATCGATATCCCCACGGAGAAATGCTAACCACATTCATAATGCTGCAATCAGTCATAGGGCATTTGAGAGAAACCTTACGCCATAAGGTGTGCAATACCTCGCACTATTTCATTCATCTCATTACACTTCCTTTCCCACCTATAACACGACAGGGTTACCTTGGGTAGTGTAGGAACAATAGGTCGAAACACTCTTTGGTAAAGAATCTAATTCAACCTGGATTGTAATTTCACCAATCAGTTCTACGTTGTCACTAATCAACAGAACACATTGTTTCCTTTCATTTATGTCGTAGCTACCATATAAGTGAAACATCATCAATGATAATCTCATTTCAGTTCCATATCTCACCCAAACTAGTATACTGGACCAATAACTTCAAGTCTCAAGATAATCTAAATTAATCTCATGAGATATAAGGGTTGAGACAACGATCGAGTATGGATTCATTTAAGTGCAAAATTGTTCCTCTTCTAAAAAAATGAATCCTATGAACCAAGTAATTTGTCAGGCATTTAACCGAGGACAAATGATTTCTAGCCGCCGAGATACCGGTCGTCTAATATGGCTGTTCAAGGATGGCACACCCTTCAGAGATGTTAACATGACATTTGTTAGGTACGTCTATCCTTGCAGGCATGTTTGCAGTTGGTATATGAGCCTCATCACTTTAGCTAGTTCAGAGGGATGCTTCTGAAGCAACATTTTGAATGTTAGAATACATCACACTTGGTTATCATACTTATGCGTTATGGGGGTCGAGATGAGATATAGCGGGTAACATCCACGCTAATTTGCATCGTTCTTCAAGAACGTGGCGTTTTTATCCACCCTAACCGTGGAAAACTGTCTCGTCAAAGTGACAATCTATAAACGAGTAGTAAAGAGATCACTTGCAAGAGCTCTAAAAAGCTAGTTCGAAGGAGAATCACAATTGTCAAAGATTCAAATCCTTCTTTGATGACCCATAATGGTACAATGTGGTGGACAAACATAGCTACATATAAGATTACATAATCCTAGGCAGAAATTGAAAGATTGGTACATTCACCAAAAGTTTTGGCGATCAATTAACAAAGTGCTTTATGACCAATTCAACAAGGCTATTTTTGGGTGAACATGGTGAATTCAATGTTCAAAACCCAAAAGGCATGCAATACTTAAATATTTGATATAAACGCTCTGACATTATCTAGTCTTCCAAACTTGAAGGGATAATTAGGGTGGCGAGCCCTTAATGTAAAATTGGTCAGAAGGATAACAACATTGTATGTGGACTGCCATGTGACCAATGTGTTAATACATCAACCAAAACATAATTATTTACATGGTCTGCATTTTGGTTGGGGTAGTCCATAACTATTCCCTTGAATCGACTGTGAAAAGAGGACCATTTAGTATCTTTGCTGGAATGATATTGAAATTTAATTTTCCAACGAGCAGGCTTGGTAGAATGTACTTGTAGGCATAAAATCCTTACAACAGGTAAGGCAATGCATCATATAGTATGTGCCATCATATTTCGATCAAAGTGTCCCAAACTGTCGAGCCAAAGTAAGTAAACTGCTCGAATCACCTGACTTATGGTCGGCGATATGTTAAATAGTGTGGCCCTTACGGAGGATGACTCATTGGCTCTAAATACGCTACATGCCGTATTCCTAGAAGGTGATGCAAATATAGTCCACTCTATTTTCATAAATGGTTTCGGTTATGATCATTGTTCTCTCGAATACCCTTAAAACTCAACAACGTTATTCCAGAATAAGGAGGATATAGGGTCTTTTAAGGGTAATTCAGTGTCATTCATACAACAAGGAGTGGTGCCAAAGTCCTTAATCAAGTTGGATAGACATGAATCATTGTTAAAATGGTGATTTAGGTAGCATATTCATCCAAAAAAATAACGTCCCCCATATTTATAATTTATCACATGTTAATTGAGTTCGGTTGCGTCTATACAAGAAACATGATTCAGTTAACTCATAGTTTTAGGACAAATCCATAGTGTTACCCAAAACTAAAACAAACACCAAATGAATCTGAAAAGATAGGAAATTCTTACAAAGTAAACCAAAAACTAAGAGGGATTCGGCCAACGTGGTCATTCCATGTTAAAAATCTGTTTTACCAAATGTATTGGGTGGAGCAAATATAGTCTCACAAATTGACTACGGGAATGACACTCTTTTGCAACATTAGTAAAGTTGTAAACAAGTACATAACCAATGATCTCTTCCATCAAAATGGAAGTAGATTATGCAGCGTTAAGGATTGGGACTACTGTCTTTCATTCTTGAATTTTAGGTATTACATGCCAAGGGATTACGCTTATGGCTGTAATGACACCCTTTGGCAGGTTCTAATTCTTCCATATGTTGTAAAACAAGCTCTACAGTGGGTGAGAAATAGAGACACACACACACACAAATCGAAACTTGGGTTCAGAAGGTTCTGGTCGAAGTTAGGTGGGTCTATTTGGTACTATTCAACTTAAGCTAGAAGAGCATATTCGATAGGCATCTTCTGAAGTAGAGCCTTCTATTTGGTACACATCTGCCGAATCAGAGCATGTCATTCGGTACATCCCTTCCGAAGCAAGGCATGAATTTCTTTGGGTTCTAGCCGAAATTGGGTTACACATTCGGTAGACTCCTGCGAAGCTAGGTTTATACTGTTTGATACCTCCCAACTGAATCACTAGGGCACTTCTCTCTCATTGTTGTGCTTTTGAGTAACCAATGTGGTAGTAATCAAATCGAAGAATTTAGTGAACTTTCATTCTTAAATTACTACTTCAGGAGTATGATAGAGGCATACAAGGACGAGAAAATCTTCTCTAGTTGAAATTCAGTCATATTCTATAAACTTCAAAATTGGACCTACTTATTGACGTATTCAATCATGTTTTGCTTCAGGCAAGATTATCTTCCATGATTGAACGGTCCGTAGAGCGAGCCAAAGAGCCATGGAATCCTCTTTAGCGAGGTACTTCCATTTGTAATGCTTCAGGCATAAGTCTTTGATTGAAGATCATGGCGAAGGCTTATTCAGCTATTCATGTCATTGTTAGTTTCAATGGTTTCTCAACTTCTCGATAGTTAAATGGAGATTCACGTCTTGTACCCATACAAAGTAGTTTCCATCAGAAGCTTCCATGTTATTGAAATTGAACTTGTGACGGTTCAAGAATTCATTGAATTGAGGGAACAAGATTGTGGTTGGTGTTATGGGAAATAAAAACGTCCAGCACCAAAGTTAGAACATACGAGTTCTAAGACATGGTTTGGTTTAATTTGCATGCAAAACTTTGGGTTTCAAAGGCATTAATTTGAAACTTCATGTTCGATTTAATGAACTTCCAGTTCAAAGAAGGGTACCTACAAGAAACAAAATATCATATACAACTAGTGTAGTGAACTTAGCTTGCTTCGGGGACTCATTTTGAATAGATTCGAGAATACAAAAGGATGTCAACGGTCCAAAGAAAATAATAAAATATTAGATCGTAATTTATAAAAAGTGGAATGCGGGATAAAAATATGGCTTTTGTAGAATTTATGAACTGCGGGTCTCTAAATTAATTCAATGAGCCAGGCCTAAACAGGGGTTGGTTGTGGAAGCAAGAAAATATAGTGGTTCAAGCCCATATTTGGGCTGGGTGGCTGCGTTGTAAACAAAGGGAAACCTAGAATTGGGCTTGGGCCATAAGGAGGGGCACCGAACAAAAGTTAGGTGTGGGCCGAATAAAAAAATAAGATCATACTGGGCTTGGGCCGAGTGAATGACAGGGACAACGCAAAACGACGCCATTTTTGGGTTTTAGGATATGAGCAGCTCAGCTGTGTGCGACATGGCTGGGACAGATGCGGACTATGGCTCGGTGCGGCTCACACGCGATTAGGGTTTAAAACATAATATTATTTTGGGGTGTGTGGATAAACACCCCTTGATAATTTATGTCCGTTGATCTTCTTCAATTCATCCGATCCGACGGCCGAAAATTAAAAAGGTGTGCGAGAAGTAAAATGGGGTGTGTGGATATCACACCCCTATTATTTTCTATGTACTCACACAATTCCCCATAGCAATATCGAATAACATAATAAAACATAATATTGCTTAGTATCAACATAATAGAATATTATGTGGGCATGAATAACAAGTATAATTGAGCAATATAGGCAATATATAAAAACAAAAAGAAATCAGGGGTTCACGCATTATGATGAATGTTTTCATGCTATCAAGGCTTATAAACTATCGATTTCGTGTTTTAAAAGTTACTTGATTGGATGGAAATGATGTAGCCCTTGAACGTTGGTTGTAGGAGATTCTTCTCCAAAACCCATCATTTTTTTAGCGCATCTATGGGAGTGTGCTGAACGTGTTTTAGTATGAATTTAGTGAGGAAAGAAAGAGGGAGATCGACTCTAATTCTTAATTCACTATATATACATGAATTTGACTTAGTCTAATGGTAAAGAGACCAAGTTGTTTATCACAATTTAATCCCATGTATAAATTTCTGTCCTTGTAAACAAAACACCTTTCCCACTGAATTGAATTTGGTCCATGAAACTAAGAAATAGTGTGAATAGCAAATTTTATTTGTTCTTCGCTGCTTTGGGTTGTTGTCGGGCTTACTTTCTAGCCTCAGTGGGAGTAGTGACTAGCGTTATAGGTCGTTGGGTGGCTGGAAGGTTGTGCAGGGCCCTGTCAATTCCTTTGAGTTTCGGTCTTGCAATCATACTCCCCAGGCGAAGTGTTTCACTCTTTAACTGGGCCCCTGATCTGAAACAGTGCTTTACCTCTATATGTCCAGTCAACTGTTGTTAAATTCTTTCAGTAGCTTTTTCCTAAAACTTTATACAATGAGATCCAAATATACTATTTAACCAAATTTGAAGAAAAGATTTTGCTATCTAGTAATTTGGAAACTATTTATACAACCGATGCATGGATCGAACCTACAACATGTGATGAATAGCTAAATACTCTTAAGCTGCAAATCTTTTGTAATATTAATTCAATTATAGTTAATCGTGTAAAACTCATATAATTTTATTTATCCTTATAATACAAATATAACCATTTATGTATTTGCCTAAATGAAGTTGGATCAGATTCTTATCTTTCCTTGACTTTTAATCTAAATAATTTTGATTAAGAAACCCTACATTTGACTTCCTAATAATTTGGATTAAAAATACCTAGAAGATCTAGATCCACACCCAAAAAAGAAAAGAAAAAAAAAACATGTGGATTAATTACTAGGAGTCCTAACAAACAATTTAGTAACCCAATATATAAAGTTGAAAAATTAGATGGTGGTGGTGTTGGAATACTAGCGGTGATGGTCGTGACTAGGTTGGCCTTTTAAAACAGCGTGTTTGTGTCGTTTTCTATAGTACATGTTATCTTAACGGGTCGTGTTATGTCATAACCATTATCTTAATGGGTCGCGTTATTTTACCAGTTAAAATTAACAAGTAAAGTGACTTGACTAGTTAAGGGCTAGTTTGGGGTTGTGGTGCTTCTAAAAAAAGTAGTTTATTAAAATAGGGTGAACTGCCAATTTAGTCTCTGAATTATCACCTAAGTGAAAATTAGGTCCCTAAACTATTTTTTCAGAAAAATTAGTCCTTGAATTATAAAAATCTGTCAATTACATCCCTAGTATTAGATTCAAAACTACTATATTAATTTTTTGTCAATTTAAGTCACGTTACTTGCATGTGATACACATTGGAGGGTAGATTGGTAATTTTCAATAAAGAAATAGTGTAACTACCTTTGGAGGGTAGATTAGACATTAGATTCACAACCCATATGAAATGTTAAGAACTTATAGGCAAGAAAATGACAATATTACACTTTAAAGTGCGTCAAGTGACTTAAATTGATGAAAACTTGGATAAAATATCTTTGAATATAACAGTAGGGATGAAATTAATAATTTTTAATGAATTTAGGGACTTATTTTACCAAAACAAATAATTTAGAGACCTAATTTTTCCTGAGGTGATAGTTCAGGGACAAAATCGGCACTTCGCCCTAAAAAATATGGAACATCAAATGTGTTTGGTAAAAAAAAAAAGTGCTTATCTAAAAAACTGTTGTCAATGACAGTTAAAAAAAAATAGAAAAGCAGAATCAAGGTCTACGATGCTTCTAAATTTTTTTTTTTGAAGCATAGTGAACATTGCCTATTTAATGAAATTTTCAAATGGCCAGTATACCCAAGGATGGAGCCATAAATTTATTATTGGTGGGCTAGCTAAAAAAATTATCCTAAAATCAAATGGTATTTATTTTGCTACATACATATTGTATGCAAAAATTTACGTCTAACTTTTGTATTTGTATACTTTAAAATTTGCTTGCTATGAACTCAATAAGCTTCACAGTTGCAAACTGAAAAATTACAATAAATCATACAATTTCACATATATTTAGATACAAACACAAGAAGATAGAAACTTGATACATGGACTATCTCAATTAGAACCACACAACTAGCACAAAACAAAACAATGAAAGTAGAAGTAACAAAAAAAATTGTTTAAAAATAATATAAAGCCCACTGAATTAAAGCATAATCATTTTGAACAAAATGACATCACAATTTCCATGGTAATCTTTATAGTTTTAGTTGTGCTAAATACTCACTGGGCTTGTTTCATTAAGAAATAATTATTCTTACACTTTTTTTGTCTATTATATTAGGCTATACACTTTATACATATTGCCAAAAACTCTCCCTGGGCTACAGTCCACAACCTTTGGTGTGGCTCTACCAGTGAGTATACCCCCTCATATTTTACAATATGACAATCTTTGCCCCTGCGTTATTCTATTAGGCAATTATTATATCACATTAAATACTATATCATTTTTAGCCATTTAACATATTCGCATCAATTTTATATAAAAGTTTACCAAACACTTAGACACGATTTATTTTTTTTATTAAAAGCACTTTTACAAAAAAAGTTTACCAAACACTCAACAACTTTATTTTACAGCTGTTTATTCTTACAGCATAACATAAGCATTTTTTTAAAAAGAACAGGAATATCAAACTAGCCCGGAGACCTATTAAGAAAAAAGAAAAAGAAAATTAAAATTAACGGGTCGTGTCATACTTTGTTCTTCACTACTGTAACTATTGTTGTTAATGGTTATATTTCTCATTCTTTATTTTCGTATCTATAAATTCAAGTATGAATGAATTGAAATGTATCATCATTTTTTTAAAAAAAGTGACACGTACCAACAAAATTTATTCTCAAATTCAAATGTACCTATGCTAAATTAAAACGTATTCATGCCAAATTGAAATGTACCCTTACTAAATTAAAATGTACTCATGCCGAGTTGAAATGTATCCATATTGGCTTCAAACGTACCGATAGGTTTTAGGGCTACAAATAACCTGCCATTAGCTTTAAACGTATCAGTAACTTGGTATATATCTAAACAAAAAATAAATAACATATCAAAATACTAATTTATGCACAAATTTGGATTACAAAACGTACCAATAATGTACCAAATTATTGTATGCTATTTTTGACACGCCCTGACCTGGAATGTCAACTAGGACTCCGAATCGAGCCATGTTGGTCGACACCTGGAAGGTGGCGGAGCCATAAAGTGTAATGATGTAGAAAAAATGGATATATTTAAACCTAAAAGTGTCTAAATGCAAGAGTACGCTGTGAGCGGAAATGAACCCATTTAACACGTGACGTCAGAGCATAAGTAAAGTACAGTAAAGTGGATTGAAAATCATACCATCGAAGGTAATCTTCAATACCAAAACTTGCCACGAATCCTCGTCGATACAAAAGCTTTGCTACTAGACCTGGAGGGATAAAAACAAGAGTGAGTGAGCTAGAAAAAAAATAAGGCTTTTATAAAAACCTTCTAAACAATATAATCCATCACCGTAACACCTGTTTAGTTTCCAGAAAATCATACTACGGATAAGTATGAAATCAAAAGTATACTAACAGTAAATCCAAAAGTATATCACGACACAGCATCTCATTAGCAATATAAATAATCATGTGCTTAACAACCCATACTAGCATGCTAGTCGGAGTCACCTATGGTGACCTGTACGACTACAACCACATCTCATCAATCAATGCTAACTCATAAGTTTGAGTCACCTATAGTGATCTGTACGACTTATCCGTATCTCATCACTTATGCTAGCTCATAAGTCGGAGTCACCTATAGTGATCTGTATGACTATCCATATCTCATCACATATGCTAGCTCATAAGTCGGAGTCACCTATAGTGACCTGTACGATTTATCCATATCTCATCAATCGATGTTAGTTCATAAGTCGGAGTCACCTATAGTGATTTGTACGACTATCCATATCTCATCACATATGCTAGCTCATAAGTCGGAGTCACCTATAATGACCTGTACGACTTATTCATATCTCATCAATCAATGATAGCTCATAAGTTGGAGTCACCTATAGTGACCTGTACGACTATCCATAGCTCATCACATATCCCTGCACACGAGTGGGAACCACCTATAGTGGTCTGTACGACATGACTGGTGTAAATAAGTACGCTCAAGTGCTACGATCACGTGAAGACTATGCGAATAAACGAGGGTCACCTACGAGTCGAAACCACCTATAGTGGTCTGTACGACATGACTGTGCACCTACCTTGGATCCAAGGTGAGCGTAAGGTGCGGGAGGTGAACATCACCTGAAGGACTGTGCCCTGGCCACGGGCGGGAGCACTAACACCGGGGTGCAGGTTTATGAGCTCTGACTGCATCTATTGTAACATATACGACTCATGGGCAACCTGTACGATAATGTCAGAGTTGTCTATCATTGCAACCTGTACGACAAGGTCGAAGTTGCCTAAAACATACATGTAGTCATAACATAACTCCATCATTTCAACTAATACCATAAACTCACCTGAACTTACCTGGGTGTCCTGCGTTCAAGTTTGCACTTCAAAGCGTTCATAATAATTAGGTGCAGGTAATATACATATAGATAAACCATGATGCAATCTGATACTCAACCATGTTATAGCACTTTCAATTATATACATACATATATATATATATATATATATATAATATGGCATCAAAATGCATAACCTGTAACGCCCTACTCCCGAACTATTATTTATGACTAACATTTAACCACCAAATCATAAGGTTAAATCTCACATTTTCCACCAATGTCCCTCACATTAGGCCATTGTCTCAATTATTTAGTCTCATTTACTGTATGGCTGCATCTAACGTCTGGTTAGATTGCCTATGTACCCTAAATAGGGATCAAGCCATTCGTAGTTCACATTAGTACTTCAAAGCATTCACAGTAATTATATACAATAATCAGTTTATAACCGTTTGTGGAATTATCAATCATATATATATATATATACGATAGAAAGGAAAAGACCCACTTACCTGAGGTCCGCGCTACGACTCCCTAGCATGCATATCAAGACATCATGAACCATCGTCTTTTAATTATCAAATCACATCTCAGAGTTCATACCGATAAAATACACAATTTACATAAAACACATCCCTACGTAATTCAAGTCGGAAGATCTGCATCACGGATTTCAGATCGGTTGCTTCCAAAGATACACATTATACTTCTAGAACAACATCCTAAAGTCCCATTACGATCCAACGGTCGGACCTCTGCCAATTGTCAAAACCAAGTGGCCGTTAACCTTTTATTTTATGAACTTACAAATCCAATTCGGGAAGATCCGTATATCGGATTCCCGATCCATAAGTTCCTATAGTTCTCAAATATTACGTACTATAACGTATTGAAGTTTGGTGACGATCCAACGGTCGGATCGTGGATTCATACAACAACCTATTAACGTATCGTAGATCCCCTGGCCATGCGCCACCGCACCAGCCGCCTCGGGTGGCGGTCGGCCGCCCCCGCTCGCCGAAAAACTCAACTATTTCTAAAAATTCTCAAAAATTACAGAAATGAATATGTCAAATAGTAGAGCAAACTTTATACCTGTGGCCAAGTCCAATTTGGCCTGGAAAGGCTCCAATTTTCCTTGAACCTGCCGGGAACCCTAGAAATGGGTGTTCTTGATTCGTCCCCAATTTGACTCCGACGCTCCAACCAATGATTGGGCATTGTTCTAGGCCTCAAGGGAAGTCTAATGGTGGTGGAGATCGACTGTAATTCATTAAAAAATGGCGGATTTCCACCATAGAAGCTTTTGGGTATCCCGCCACAAAACGCTATAGTTTGGTCCAGTTTTCGTCCAATCTTGAATGAATGATGAAGGAGAAGGAATATGAAGGTGATTACAGGTGGTATTTGGGTGAAAATTGGCTAGGAACCACCGGAATCCAACCGGGTCGAACGGGCTGGGTATACGGGTCGACGAGATCCGGTGTGGTCACACCTCTCTCCCTTCTCTCCCTTCTCTTGTTTCTGATTGGATCTCCTCCTTCCTCTCTCTTCTCCTCATTCGGCCACTCTCTCATGTTCCCTCTTCTTCTCCCCCATTTTCTTTCTTTTCTGTTTTTCCTACTTTCTGCCACACACACACACACCAATAGCCTATAATTCAATTAGTAATAATAAAAAAAATAGTGTAAGATAATTAAAATAGTATTTCATTTCAAATACTTTCGGGTTCGTAACTCAATAAAACTTTAACAGTAACTCCAAAATCACTTCTACCAGTGCCTACGCGTTCGTAAGATCGAGCTCTATCCGAATATGTCAAGAAACATGACAAAATATACGAGAATCACATACGTCCTCGAAAAATCCCGCTTTGCCCGTAGGGCATTTCCGTAATTTCACGCATTAAAATTATAAAAACCATAATTTTTAGAGACGGGCTGTCACAATTTTTTAGTGTGTGTGTGTATATAATGTATGTGATATCATTTGGAGTACATGAGATTTAATATCACCTTTTGGTTTTTCTTTTGTTAAAAAAAATCATCGTCTTTTTTGCATCCACAACTCAACCTTTTTCTATTATATATATTTTTTTTTGAAATATATTGAATTAATGGGACATAAATTAATAATATCTTCTTTTGCAAGATTTTAAGAATTTGTTACATGAGATTTAATTAGTAAATTAATTAGAATAATTAACAATTTATGTAATTTGAAATTAATTAAAATTGTAGAAAAGTAGTTTGATCAAATCTCTAAAAGCCTTAGATATTTGGTCTAAGAAATTCAAAAACCAAACATCTAGATCAAAATGCCCCTTAAGAAAACTATAATGTATAGAATTTACACATACCACATTGCGACATAAATATATTTTATAGTATGTTTTTTTAGTAGTTTAAAATTATTAAATTCGTTTTTTCTTATCAGGTAACGTGACACACCCCGACCCGGAATGTCCATCTAGACTCCGAATCGAGCTGTAATGGCCGACACCCGGAAGGTGACGAAGCCATAAAGTGTAGTGAGGTGGAAAATGTGAATAAAGTTAAACCTAAAAGTCCCTAAATGGAAGAGTGTGCATGTGTGAAATCCCATCCCCGGAATTTTACCATTTATTACGTATCTCGTATTTTAAATTCGTATTCTGCAATTACATTATCTTTATTAGTTAATTTTAATTCCGTTAATTTTAAGTTTAGTAAATAGATCTCGAACCCACAAACGTATAGGCGAAAGCCGTTTTGCGAGTCCGAATTATAACGGTATAGTTACAGACGTTTGAAGTTGTGAACTATAGATTGTGGGAATTATTAAAGGTTAAGTTAGTTAAAAAAAAAGGAACCAATCAGATTTTAGAGGGTTAGAAAGGACCAATTAGGGAGGTGAGAAGGGACATTTCCCCCCCTATTTCATGAACCTGTGTGCTCCACCAACCCATTTTCAAACCGGCCAATTTCAGGCCAATTCCTCCATTTCTCAGCTAATTTTCCTATCTCCTTCACCTGCAACTTGCTCAACTATCTTCTTCCTTCCATCTCCACCAAAAATCAAGGATTTTTAAGGTCTAATTCGGGTAGAACTCCACTGGAGAACTCGGGGGTTTTCGACGGCGATTTGTCGTTCCGGTGAGTATCACCATTCACCATCACCCTTAATCAACTTTCCTTGGACCCAGGAACAAGACCCAACTGGTGGTTGGGGCGTAGGAACACCAAGGAAGCCGAATTGAAGAACACCCACCTTAGGGTTTTGACGGGTGTGAGCCAATTTGGGGGCCTTCCCGGCCAAATTAGACTCAGCCACAGGTATAAAGTTTACTCTACTTGTTGAGATCTTCATTCTTGTAAAATTTGAGAATTTTTGGAAAAAGTCGAATTTTCCGATATGTGACATTCGATTTATGAAATGTTGTTGGTTAAGTATATTTTCGATAAGGTCCGCCACTTGAATATTCTAACAATTGACGATCTTACCATTGAATTGACACCAAATTTTAGTATGCTATTGTAAGTATTGTTAAGGACCTTAGGGACTTGCTAGTGAAAATCTAGTGGTTGGATCTTACAGAGCAAGTGATGTAAGATCATGGACCATACCTTTCATCGACGGTTTGATTCTCATTAAATGTCATTGTGGGAGACTTATGAGAGTTTTGGATATGTGAATTTATCGAGAGAAGCCTAAATGTGGACTTGTGCTTTGTTTTAGGCGGTGATAGAGCTTGATGCCTTGAATTCCATGCTAGAGTGCGTTAGTGTGGACCTCAGGTGAGTGATTTTAATCTATGTGATATGGTTATTACTTTGAAATCTTCTGTGCTAATATACTTTGTGGTTACACCATGGATTCTTAAAATAGGTCTTATGCTAAATCATTGTTGTTATAAAGTTGCCATCAATCTACTTATGAAACATTATGTAACTTGGATATTTGAACTGTTGATGGATTGTGTTTTGAAATATATATTTGATGGTTTGATAAACATGAGAGATTGTAAAAGACCATTACCCTAGTGTCATGGAGTTAGGTGACACTAAGTCTGCACCACGTAACAATTGTACATGGATGGTCCTGTTTGGTTAATCCGCGTTAGGGGACCATACTTTTGTGGATCGTGCTTGGTTAATCCGCGTTCGGCGATCCTTATATCCTAGGTATGGCCATACACATTTAGGGGTGATCATGCTTGGTTAATCCGCATTCGGTGATCACTTCCCAATAGTTGTAGGAGTGACTCTGCTTGGTTAATCGGCGTTGGGGGGTCACTACCTACTTGGTTACTTTCTCAGGGGTGGCTCTGCTTGGTTGATCTGCTTTGGGGGGCCACTTCCTATTTGGTTACTTGTGTAGGGTTCGGCAGAACGACATCTTTCTAGCTCTAGTTTTGAGTGTATCCGTGAATTTTGGCTTCAAGAACTTTGAGTTTTGATTTAGAAAAGTCGTTGGATGTATGTGTGACTCATTCGGAGTTTGCAAGGTTTGGTATTGATTTCTTATGAATGATTTATGTTCAAGGTTTATAAACTATGATTGATGGCTGGTTTTATTATTAGTATCATATACTCGTATTATTGTCGCTCACGCAAGTTTCGTAGCTTATCCGGGTTGTTGTTTGCCCAGTGCACCATTCTGATGGTGTAGGCACTGATCTTTTAGGTAACAAGTCCGAGTAACTTTCAAGGGGTTCGTAGGTGGGGTAGCAGTTCAGTTATCAGAGATTTGGAATGTTAGGTTACCCCTACATCCTATCTTGTACTTTATCTTTTGGGACTTTCTTTTTAGCACCTCAAACTTGTTCTTAGTAAAGCAAAGATTATGCTTCTTTTTGGGATGTACATATTTGTAAATATCTTGTGAAGAACTTAGCCACCTTCTTTTTATTTTGGGTTGCAGTTAAAGTATTTCATTCCGTATGGTATGTCATATTCAACAAACGTTATTTTTCCTTTGCCACGTGTCGATTTTCGACGTATGTCGAGATCGGGGCGTGACAACATGTGAGCAGGAATGAACACATTTCACACGTGATATCAGAGCATAAGTAAAGTACAGTAAAAGTAGAATGAGAATTATACCATCGAAGGTAATCTTCTATTTCAACATTTTCCAAAAATCCTCATTGACACGAAAGCTCAGCCACTAAAACCTAGAGAGGCGAAAACCAAGGGTGAGTGGGCCTAAAAATAAAGCTTTGTAAAAACCTTTTCAAAAACATAATAACCACTCGCCGTAAAACAAGTATAGTTTCCACATATAACATCCTATGTATAGTATGAAAATACTTATCGTAGCCAGCAATATCTCAAGAATGCAATATGTCACGACATTTCGTAAATAAACACATAACATCATGTAATCACATAATTTTGCATAAACAACATATCATATCGAGTGCTCATCGACATATGCTGACACACGAGTTCATGCATAGATATTCTAACATAAACAGGACTGGGTGTAATAATGATTTACGCTCTAGTACTACAATCATGTGAAGACTAGCTTTAAGCACATCACATACGAGTCCTAATTGCCTATAGCAATATAGGACAAGACTGTCACCTACAATGGATCCAAAGTGAGCGTGTGATGCGATGTGAACATACATGTGAAGCCTGACCCTGGCCCGGGTGACTACTAACACCAGTGTAGCACATGATGAGCTATTAACGTAAATATGATCATGCAACGTTAAATTGATAATTCTAGTCGACATAATACTACTCATGGCCGTATATATAACTACGACATCCCGTAGGATTTATAACGATCTCATCATTACGACATTTCTTATAACGTTAATTTAATTATGGCATCACATATAAAAGGCAGTATCAATATATGTATGGAAACTCAAATAATATATATACTTTATAAAAGAAAATACCCACTCACATATACTTGTGAGGTTGCAGCCGTTCGAACTAAGAAAGCCGGAGTCTCCAATAGTAATCGCACTTAAGCATAATTGACTCGTTAGTAAAACTCAACTAAAACAATTAGATTTGGGAAAACGAAGTGCATATTTGGAATCAGGGCATCGAAATACACTAAGAAAGGTCTCGAGAAATTTTTGAAAAATTCAACGGTTAACCTTGAAAAGTCAACCAAGCTGCCCCGATGAGTAACTACATTAAAACTTTGGAATTTCACCAAATGGATGCTAAAATGGACTCGCAGCGTCGAAATTAGCTTAAGAGGGTTTTCGAGAAAATTTCAATAAAAGTCAACAAAAGTAAACTAACGGTCAACAATTAACTTTAACAAAATATTCAATCCTCAGACAAAATATTCTGTTAAAGTTAATTGGAAAGTTAATGTTTGGAATATTCCCTCCAAATTTTGAAATGGACCAGGTCGGGGTTAACGGGTTGGTCCGCAGGTATGGATTTGGATCCGGTTTTGGGCTTTTTCTCTTTTTTTTTTTTTTCTCAGGTCGTCGGAAACTATAGAAAGTGGTCGGATTTTCTGGGTAAACATTAAACAACGATATCTCACATGTTTCTCAACCAAATTCGACCCATAACATATCAAAATGAAGCTACGAAAGTGTAGAACAAAAATGTACTTGCTTGGAGTTCAAAAAGTAATCGGAGATGGCCGAAAATGGTTTGAAAGGCGACTGGTCCATCAAAAACTGGGTAAGCTCACCCAAAAATTGGAAAACTTTGAATAGGGATATATTTGTCATTTCTTAACGAATTTGAGTGATTCAAAAACGAAAATTATACTTCTCGACAAGTCAAAGAGAATGGTACCCTATATATATATTACGTCAAAAATACATATGTAATAACATGAAATTAAAATAATTATGTTAAAATTGAAAATTGAAAATTGAAAATAATTATGTATATACATTCGTGTCATCAAGTACTCCGAGAATATATGTGTAGTATCTTTGGGTCAAGCCCAAACAATATATAAGAACAAAATACTAACGTAAACGGGCTTGTTCACTTGCTTAACGAATCCAACGAATAAGCTATCGATATTATGGTATGCAGCCTGCAATACCGACAACTCATTGTTGTCTCAATAAGCAAGTAAAAATTCTCAAGGGTGTAACATTACCATATTGCCCCTCATTTGGAAATACACATAAATCATCTAATCAAAGCCTTGATCGCGCTCACGCACTATCCTTTCGTGCGACAACATCAAAAGTACACAATTTCCTACATTAATCTTGATCCTTCGAATACATGTTCGCAATACTCTTCTGTCTATCATGTACTGTGCATAAAATCTATGTACAACGCCGCAAACATAACTATAGCCAAACCAGAATAATAACTATCGTTGTACGCAACTCAAATAGAGATAGATGTCTATCATAACCATGCTAAAACTGCAGAACATGCAAAAGCAATATGTTCTCCAAGGTTTGGATAGTTCATTCAGACTGGCCGTTAGTCTGAGGGTGAAATGCGGTATTGAATAACAACTTAGTATCCATGGCTTTCAAGAAGGCTTCCCAAGACTTGGAAATGAAATGCGTATTGCGATGAGATACAACAGTGACATGCACACTATGTAACCGAACAATATGGTTCACACATGCCTCAGTGAGCAGATCAATTATGAATTTTTCTCAGGTTTTAGCGAAAAGCTACGCCGAAAAGGCCAAAAGAATACTCAAGAATTTAAGAGTCAAAACAAGTCCATCAAATCTAGAATACAAGATAACTGGGTTGAATGCATAACTTTGATTGCAGGAAATACAAGTACCTAACTTGATTCTATGGTGGCAAGTTGATATGTTCACAACAAAAGTTTCAATGCCAGCGGTTCATCTAGACAGTCTATTTGCCTCATAAATAATACGAAGTGCAATAGGGTAGACACGTACCCAAGGTTGACTGGAATGCCTTCCGGTACCAGTGGTGAATATGGAATCACAGTCAGAGTAGATGGTGATCGAAATTGCCAGAAAATCTAATAAATTTAAGAATGAGGAATTTTACCAAGTGGTCTAAAATACAGTCTGTCTAGACCAACAGAAAGTGAGCTGACTTGTAAAGTCGGTTGATAATCACCAAAACATCATCATAATCTCCACATGTACAAGATACCTCATACCAGGAGCTTATAATGATATTTCCTCATCTCCATTCGGATACAGGAAGTGATTATAACCACTCGAACAATTTCTTGATAATTTGTAAGTAATGTTATATCAATACTCGTGAATTCTAGCTGAAATGGGATAGGACAGGCTAAAAGTGTTCATGGGTAGATATGTCTTTTGTTGAGATAAATAGTAATTACGTTTGCATAACCGGGGTAATACACAATAGTGCAACCATAGACGTTGATTTGATTTCTCTATCGTCACTTTCAGAAACTTAGCTTTTTTTTCTTCGAAAGAAGATGTATTTGAGAAGTTTGTGAGGTTGGTAAAGATATTGGACATGTTTATCCACAGAGAAGTGTCATCCCAGGTAAAATTTTGAGAAATGATGCCAATGATAAGCATCATCGAAGCGTACAACACTACTTTCTTTCTCTACGACATGTGCTAAAAGGCATTCACAATTCCTCAATACTCATTTCGCTCTTACAGCAGAAAATTAATTAGCGCTTTGGTTTTAATGTTTTTCTATGGAAATGATCGTAAAGGTGATTGGTCGAAGAGGTCTTGATTACCTAGATGGGTAAAATGGTTAACACAACTGTGAGTTTATTGTCCTTCTACAAGGGTTGCTCCTAACTTTCCACGATTTAATTTCTTTAGCTCAAGAACTCACTGTTAATCAGTTTATCAGTCGCGTCGCTAATTAACACATTTGTGATATTTTAACATTGTTCGTTACCATGAAACTATGAACTAGCGTTCTCGCAGGAAGATATTACTTCCATATACTAGCATGTGTCTGTTATCAGAAATCATACCGCCTGAATACTGGTTGACAACTCCTAGATATCGAACAATATCATCAATTAGTAGCGCCACCATAGGCTAATTACAGGTTAAAGCCCGCTCTGATAGGTAGTTTTGGTTGATTAGTAAGGAATTGGTCTTATGACTTGGTTTCGTTGATTCTAGGGGAGATTGATTATTGCTAATTGAAGGTATAACAATTCGTACTCCTATGCCTATACCCATCGCAACGACGAGTACAAAATCGAAATAAAATTTGGAACTAGTATTGGTTGGAATGTTCTAAGCTCATGAATGGAAATTGCTAATAATCTATTTCAGAATGGACCTTAACGGATATCGAACTTCCTCCTGAAGATCCGGAATTATTACTATGTTTGAAAGATTAGTATTGTAGGGGACCAAATGATCGTTATCTAGATGTTCTTCCGTTGAGTGCTACCATTTTAGCACCACATTGTCGTTCGAGACATTTCCAGAGATTTTGACGAAAAGTAAAACTTGATAGAGACTGATAGATGGTATACTAACAGGTACTACCAAGGAATAAAAACTATTTTTGGTTTCCTAACTCGAAAGGAGCGGTAATGATAACGAGATAATATTAGTGGGATTAATGAGTAAAATTTCCGGTGGTGCACAATTATCGATATGTTAACCCCATCAGCTTGTCTCCTATCTAAATCTTTCCTTGGCAGCGAATTTCTTCACTTAAAGTCCAAAATGATCATCTAGAATGTCGAAAAGTCGTCTAAATTGTCCAAAACTTAGAAAAGCTAACACGTTTTTCGTATTTGACGAGGTGGCATATTCGACAATTAGGTTCAAGAAACGAGAATGCTTACATCACGCATGTGATGAGTGCAATACTAACCAAACATCACAACTCGATTCGGAGTTCAGATGGACATTCCGGGTCGGGGTGTATCATAATGGTTTACCTATGTGTATACATGTACTGACCTGTTATTGAAGGCAATTAACAAATTAAAGGCGGAATTATGCTTGTATGCACTCAAAACAAAACATTACCCATGAAATTCAAAGCCTAGTAGTTAGGTGAACCATGACTCAACTCAAGAACAAAGTGAGTTGAGAAATTTATACCTTTGTTGATTCCTCTTTGCATAAGCAAAGGATAATCACCCAAGAGATAGGGCCTTCATTCCTTGCTTCTTAGCTCCATGGATTTGGATGGAAGAATTGGTTTCTCCAAGTTCTCAAAGTTAAGAACCTCTAAGTCTCCACACCAAGGAAAGATTGATGAAGAAATGAGTTACCTAGAGGAAGTAAGATTGCTAGCTAAGTTCCTCTAGGGTGGCCGGCCTCTTAGAGAGCAAAGAGAGTTTTTGTTCTCATCTTTTCTCCCAAAAGAAACCCTAATGAAGAAATAGCTATAAAGTCATATTTATACCTACCTTCATTGGAGTGGCAAACTTGTAATTAAGTCCAAAACCCACTCCTTTATCAATATGGCCGGCCATAGGGTGTTATTGGGCTATTTGGGCCTTTGTGAATATTTAGTCATTAAGTTGTCATACAACTTAAGTCAATGGGCTTGACGTTCGAAGCCCATTGGGCCTTGAGGCCCAAAACTAACCCGAGGTCTTTAACGAACTTTATTCGTTTGATTAATTAACATATTAATTAATCTTTGCCATAAATAATTAAACCATTTAATTATCCTTACTCATCTTCGTTGTTTCTTCAATCTCTGCCTTACACGGTGTACGATCCATTAGGTTCCTTTTAGCAAGGCAGTGGGCGATTAGAACTCTTTCAAATCGATTGTGAATTGAAACTTACTTTCAATTCTCCCTTTAGTGATTATACACGTTTAGGGCTTCCACAAACCATGAGTGACACCTAGCAGTATGTCATGGTTACCCAAGCTAATCAGAAGAGGTGGAGAACCTATTCAGTTTAGGATTACAATGCAATACGGTCTTTCTCTAATACAATACTCTTGACCACATTGTTTGGTTTGATAGTATAATCATGTCTACTATCCAATGTGATTCATTTACTTATATGATTACCTTGAATGTGATTTGGAACGACTTCCTAAATCTCATTCATACTCTGGCCAGAGATTCTTAATCATATCATAGAGTATTCTCCCTCAAACGGTTTGAAGGTTAGAGATCCCTTGTTGCGCATTTACTTGCCTCCATGGCTAAGTGGCTTAACCCCAACTATGCCGTGGACACCCTCTGACGGAGTGACTTTGACATAGTCAAAGATCAAGGACCTAACCACAAGACAACTATGATGCCTCAGGTCAAATGACTACTTTGCATTATCCCAACCATGAGTTCTCATGTGACATGAGTATGAGAACTCATCGTTGATCGTGTTCGGTTGACTCATTCACTATTGAGCACCTACATGCTTGTCTTGGTGTCAATCACACCAATGACTCGAGACCAGTCACTCTCCCTGAGAGAAGACACAACACGTACTGATCTTAACGGATTGTCAATGCCCAATTGGCAATCCTATGATCAGGAACGTTTAGGATATGTATACGAAAGAGAATGGTCTCATAAATCTAACTTGTTTAAATTACATTCTCCTAATTACATATTCCTTGAACTTATCGTTTAAGTATATAACATTTATATGAGACGGCTTAAAACAATAATCTTTGCCCTTGACATTAAACTAGATTAGTTTAACATGTGAGATGTCCATAAAGTATCATCATATGATTGGTTTTAGGGCACATTTCCAACAATCTCCCACTTGCACTAGAGCCAATCAGCTTGGTCATCAGTGATGATACCTCTTCTGTAGTCATTTCAAAAATGGCTGAGTAGTAAGCCTAGACAATGGATGTCTATATGTTATCCATAGAAGCAACCTTGAGAATAACGACGTCACCATTATACATGATTCTCAATCATGTGGTTCAGTCTCTCATTTGAGTTCGGATCTTGATGAGACCTTGATTCCCTGGCTTGAGCTATCGCCCCATTAGTGTCGTAGTGTCGGTACACTAGAGACACTTTCTGGTTGGAACCGAATAGAGAGTTCATAAATGAACCTTCCCATCCAACCAACATTGTTGTAAGCTTCTATATGGCAATATATTTTGCATTCATAATGGAACACACTAAAGTCATTACTTTTAATGTTTCCATCCAAATATCTCTTTAGTCATAATAAAGAGATATCTGATTATCTCTTCATTCATAATGAAGAAACTGAAGGGAAATTTATGAGATTTCATGTGGGATTTCTAATGACTAGCATGCATATACAATTCAAAATTTATATACGAAAGCAACGGAAGCATGTTATCAAATCATATCAAAGCAATAGTCATACAAATCCCCTTCAAGATGCATCAAAAACAAATTCATATAAGAACAAAGTTTAGGAGTAGTTTTATACCTCTTGATCTAGATCTTAGACCAAGGATGGACCACCTCCAAGCCCATTGTTCCTTGAACTTCTTGAACCTAGCCTCCTTCCTTGCCTCATCCACTTTGTTAGAATGAGTGCTCCTAGGTTCTCTTCAAGTCTCCAAAGTTGAAGACCTCTAAAGATCCTCACCCACTAGTGTAGTGAGAAGGATGAAGGAATAACCAAAGGGAGAAAAAGATGATTAGCTAAAATCTCCCTATGGTGGCCGGCCTTTGGTGTTCAAGAGAGAGTTATTTTCTTTTCTCTTTAGTTGTTTTGAACATCCAAAAACCCTAATGAAACTTTTGCTATAAAGTTCCTTTTATAAGACAAAGAAACAAGTCAACAACTTGACTCTCTCTCTCCCTCTCTTTGGCCGGCCCTCTTTGTGTTGTTTGGGCTTTGGACTTTTATTTATTTCAAGTCATCCAATGCTTGAATAAAAGCCCAATGGGTTTAGGCCCAATGGGCCCAATTAAACCCGAACGTTTCTTTAAGCCCAAAACGATCTTATATCGCTTTTATGATTTCTTTAGATTTTCTAATTAATCACAACACTTAATTAATCCAATTAATTATTTCCATCATCCATTAATTACTCACTACAAGAGTGTATTGGTGAACAATCGTTTTAGGTTCTAATTAGCAAGGCAGTGAGGTGATTGGCACCAATCCAATTGATTATATTTAATCCAATCACTTAGTGAATTAAAACTTACTTTTAATTCACCTTCTTCTTTGACGACTACATTTAATCATCTAGAAGAACTCACAAACCATGAGTGACATCTAACCATATATCATGGCTACCCAAGCTAATGTAGAAGTTGTTCAGAGAACCTATTCAGTTGGAATTACAATGTAATTCGATCCTTCTCTAAACAATACTCGCAATCACACTATGAGGGTATGGATATAATATGTCAAACCCCTAATGTGATTATTCCTTCTTATATGATTCAATTGAGCCGTATAGGAACGCTTTCCTTTATTACGCTCGATACTTCGGCCGAAGATTCCCGAATCATATCTTAGAGTATTCATCCTCTCATAACGAGGATTAGAGATCCCTTGTTGCGCATTTACTTGCCTTCATGACTAAGTGACTTAACCCCAACTATGCCGTGGACACCCGCGGATGGAGTGACTTTGACATAATCAAAGATCAAGTACTTAACCACAAGACAACGATGATGCCTCAGGTCAAAGGACTACTTACATTATTCCAACCATTAGAGTTACTTGCTTGACATGTGAGTAGACCTCCATGCAAGTACTCTTGTTCGATTGTTTTCAGTGAACTCATTCCATTAATGAGCACCTACATACTTATCTTAGTGTCACTACACGAATGGGATGAGACTTCCCATCCTTCTAATTGAAGCGGACATAGTATGTACCGGTCTATGCATTGTCAGTATCCCTCTGACAATCCTATGACCAGGAACCTTTTGGACATGATGGTTATGTGAAGAAGGTCTCTGTAGTCTAACTTTATTAGATTACTTCTTCAATCGATCCATTGTCCATGGATTCACTATTTAGGACATATATCATTTATAGAGATAGTCCTAATTAGTATCTTTGCCATTTGATGTATAAGAGTCATCTATACATCCATTCATTGTCCTGAAAGGTTTCTTCCAAAGATTGACTTTCAGGGCATATTTCCAACAATGTCCCACTTGCACTAAAGTTAATCACTAGTATATCTTATATATGCTAGTTGAGTGAGCTTATGCTCGTAGGTTAACTTGGTTATGCATTAACCCTTTTAATTTATAAAAGGGATTTACTTATCAAATGTTTCTAAAACATTTGATGATGTCTCTTTCTTGTGTTCGAATACTTCGATAAGACCTTGATTCCATGGCTTGAGTTATCGCCCCATTACGTCGTAGTATCCTACTAACGACCTTATGGTTTGGATTCAATCATTGGTTCTATAAGAACCTCTTCTATTCAAAACACCTTTTGAAGCAGTTTCTAAAACAATATATCGTCATATATTTCGTTTGTATACTTTATACATACTTTGCTTCAACCTTGAGACCATTGTAGTACATTACTAACAATACTTCTATATGATTAGTACTTCATCCATTATGAAGTTCCATTTGTTAAAATCGGTTATTTTCACTTTGGTTAATAACCTAAGTGAATGCACGCTTCCAGAGTCCGACTCTGATGTTCCTTTCTTAAAGGCAATAATACTCTATCAGTTGCTTTGGTTCTGATCCTGTGATATAGTAATATCTTAAAGTGACAACCCCTGTGGTTCTTCACTTTTGGATATCTACTTACAAGTCCATACATGTGTCCCTTTTGTGATTTTATGACACATTCATTATAAGGGATACGAAAATGATTTTTCTATCATATAGGAAAATGCTTTCTTAAATCTTCAACATTTGAGATTTATTTCCCATATAACATTCTTGAGATAGCCTTGCTATATCAATAAGTCCAATTTCAAGTCTATACTTCAAAATTGACCGTGTCACAATTTTGTCATTTTTGAGTAGCATCTATGTTTTATCAAGTCTATCAAATAGACTTTATTCATATCTTGTTGCTCAAATTATGACATCACTCCCACTGACCTTGTTGTAACTTAGCATTCATTCAAAAATTTAACACTTATATTTTCTTGATTTGAATGCATATTGCTCCCACTAACTTGTCTTGGATCTATTGACAATCATTAAGATCCATTAGCTTATTGATGATGTCTCAACTATTTTGAGACTATCAACAACTCTAGCTAACACAAGTTATTTAAACGAATCATACATAAAAGATTTCCTTCTCAAGTAATTCCATTTGAAATGTGTGACTTGCTTTATCAAGTCTATTCATTTAAATTATATGGTGTCATACACCATACTACAAGTTTTAGTCATACTAAGACCTTTAATGTAGTCATATAAGAATTATCCAAGTCTTTAGTGGAAGCATGGCTCCTACTAAGGATATAGAAACTCAACCATTCCTTCTAGGTGGTTGATATAATTCTTTATCAAAACTACATAGAGCATTATAGTTACAAGATATGCCGAATTTGGATTGCCTTGTTGTTAAATCATATGTTGTGACTCATTTTGAAACTATTCCCTTTTGTTTCATCAACTTGTCCATATGCTTTATTATTAGCTTGTTCTCATAAAAGAGAATGATGGACAACTCCCAACATATAACCATTTTATGCTAGGTTGACGAAACCAACATTCATAGACTATTCACTTTTGTTTCATCAACTTGTCCAAATGCTTTGTTATTAGCTTGTTCTCATAAAAGAGAATGATGGACAACTCCCAACATATAACCATTTTATGCTAGGTTGACGAAACCAACATTAATAGATTATTCTTTAGAATGTTACACAACATAGAATTTTAACGTTTTGAAGAGCTTGAGTCTTCTAACAATTAAAATTACAAACTCTTAATAATAGTGAAATACTATTATTCTTTAGACAACTATAAACCAATCATATTCAAGTTTATATCCATTTTCATACCTCCCACTATTTCTCATGACTTTAATGAGAAATCACTTCATACATTCAAAATGTATAAACGTGGAGTATACGGGTAGAAGACATTGTGTAGTAGCTTTAAAACCTTTCAAGCTCGTTTGTTTCAATCTTCACTAAGTTAATGTCTCGTTATTTAAGTGACTAAAGTCTTTAAACATTTTATAGATTTAGACACTTCTTTCTTGGTTTAATCACTAACACAATTGACATTTTAAAACAATTTAAAGAATGCCCAATTAGTTGTTCAAAACTACTAATTGAATCAAGAGTGATCTTGATTATTGTGTTCTAAGCGATAACCATATAAGAAACGTTTTTCTTATTACTTATATCATTATAATGTGATCTTCCTTTTCTTCAAGAAAGGAATCTCTAGACCTTCGTCAATTCATATAGAACTCATAGGTAGACAATTGGAACCAAATCTAAAGATTCATTGTATCCTTCTATGTCCTACATGTGAGATCTATCCATAATTGATAAGTCTAAAGTTTGGTTATCACATTACAATAAGTGATATAAATCTTGTATCTCAACAAGACAATATTCAATTCATAACACTACTTTAAGGAAATTCTATATTAGAAGGCATTCAACACATTACATTAATATGATAATTCAAACATTCATAATGTTTAATACAAAAAGTATTAGCTCTATACATTTAGAGACTAATTTAAATACCTTTATACATTTAGGCACTAATAGTGGTCTTCCATCATATGAAGTCACATAATTAGTTCTTAACAAAATAAGAAAGTTTAAAGACTATCTTTAAATGCCTAACAAACTTCCTAAGTAGTAAGCAAAAAACATAGTGGCCGAACCCTTCTCCACATTTTTCTTTGCTTGTTCCTCTTCTACTTGGCTCCTCCACCTATATACAATTATACAAGTGATTAGCCATTTATATCAAATATAAATATTTAGAAGATCTAACAATTAGAATTGAATATAAGAACATAAACCATACCTTGTGGCTTGTGGCTTGTCCTTAAGAGTTGCAAGGTATAACCTGCAATTCCTCTTCCAATGCCCCTCATTTCCACAGTGGTGGCAAGTCCCCTTGGGCTCATTTGCCTTCTTTTTTCCTCACTCCTCCTTGCGGCTTAGGAGTGGGGGACTTCTTCTCCTTCCCTTTGCCTTTGCCTTGCGGCTTGGCCTTGGAAGAGGATGGCTTGTTGTAGGCTACTGCAGCAGTCCCTACAACGTTCTCTTTCTTCATAGTCTTCTCAGCAGTTACTAACATGTTTAGTAACTCAGAGAGAGTACTATCCATCTTATTCATATTGTAGTTCATAACGAACTGCGAGAATGAATCAGAAAGAGAAGCCAATACGAAGTCCTGGGCCAATTCCCCATCAAGTGGAGTACCTAGGTTCTCCAGTTGTTCAATGAGTCCTATCATCTTCGGTACATGTTGATGCACTGGAGCCCCTTTGACCATCTTGGTCTTCACAAGTTCACTGACAGTGCTAAAGCGACGGTTGCGCGTCCCTTCACCATATAACTCCGTAAGATGGAGTATTATGGAAGATGCATTGTCCATGCCCTCGTGCTGTCTCTGTAGCTCCTCATTCATGGAAGCCAACAGATAGCACTTGGCTTGTGTATCATCCTCCACGTGTTTGTCATACTTAGCACGTTCATCCTCAGTGGCGTCGGGGCCGAGAGGTATGTGAGGTGGAGCCTTATCTAGCACGTAAACAATCTTCTCCAATGTTAGGAGAATCTTGACATTACGATACCATGATGGGAAATTGTGCCCTTCTAGGCAATGTTTGTCGAGTATTTTCGCGAGTGTGCTTCCAACCATATCTAAATACATAAACAATAAAATAATTAGTTTAATTGTTGATTAAGTCAAACGATTCGGGTCTTTAAACCCAATGACACCACCCACCATTTTTGGAAAATTCCATATCCCTCAAGATGGAATCCGGGAGATTTCAAAGAAAGCTCCTAGCGGGTTATGGGAGGCTCACTATTACCAAGCCCACCTCACGATGATACGATGTCGGCTAGCAAAAATAATAATGAGAGGGTACACTTACCCATTCACAACAACCTCTTGTGATTACCCATCTTTTTGGCCTCTAGAGAAAAATGCCTCACGATGATACGATGTTGGCACATTTTCTCTTAGTTAAGTTTTGTCCCACCATGCCGGTTTAGATAGGGGTTCAAGTATGACCTCACGATGATACGATGTTGGCCACACTCGTTGCCTACCTTCACCTCATCAAATGTTTTAAATAAATTCCTCCTGAGTATAAGTATGCACTTTGCACTCCCCCATGATAGGGTGAAGGCGGTGTACAAGTCATAAACGATTGGAGCCTACCATGGTGGAAGGCCACGAAAAAGTGTTCAAAGCACTCTTCCGCTTACAACTTAATATTGTATGTGGGTTGAGGGATTTTAAGGTCTCATCAATTTTATTTATTTAATCATATTCAAATAAATGGGTCCTATTATAACTACTAGTCCAAAGTTAATGAAATTAGTAGCATATGATATCCCCATTATTCGTTTTCATAAAACAAATCAATATCAAAACATTTTTCAAAATATTGGAGATATATATAACTACTAATTGTATTCATTATAGTTTAGTAGCGTATGATACTCCCACTATTTGTTTTTAAGAAAAACAAATCAATATAAAAAAAAAACGAATTTTTCAAATATTGGAAGTAACTACTACTACTACGGTTTTTGCATTCCTTTGAATTTGGACTTTATAGTTATCTTAGGCTCTTGGATGACCATGGACTTATTAGGTTATTGCAACAACGAGCCAACATTGTTGAATAAGAACTCGGGGAGGTTGTGTCAATTTAATTACGTGCTTTTCAATCCAATTAAAACATTTTCATTGAGCCATTAGAAATGAAAGGCAATCATTCATTGCTAATTAGGGCGTTGGACCCATTTAATCTTTAATCTCATGTCAAAACCCTCTTTTAGTTATGTCTCCTTACCAATAGTTAAAGAAACTCTAGTCTAGCACTAGAGGGAATCAACTAACTAAAAGAGATTAAGAAGTAATAAGAATTACAAACCGATTTGTGCAAATTCCTACAAATTACACATACTAAGAGGGAGAGATAGATTAATGTCCAAGGTGACAAGGTCCAATTGAAACAATAATTAAAACACATTCCCAAGGTTCAAACAATTTGAGTTTAGCGCCTTATCTCATAGCTCAATTATCGTTTACGGCATAAGTCCATAGTCACCCATTTTTCTAACTACTTAATCACATTAAATAATCAAATGGAATGCAACATAAACATTTAGATTTAGTGCATATGGGCATAATAATATTATGAGTTTAAATAACCAATAAAATTAAAATCAAATATTTTAACCTTTTAGATGGTTGGGGCCTATTATGCAAATATGAAAAGTTAGGGGTCAAACTGTAAATACTTGAAAATAAATATCAACTTTTCAAAGATTACAAAATAGCCCCACAAGTGGATAAATCCACTAGGGAGGCGGGCCACTTAATGAGGATGGGAGGTTTCTTACACAACATGCATTAAATCAACATTATGTAGAAAAAATTAAATTTTGCTTGTCACTTGGTTTTGCTTTAAAGACTTTAGTGAAAAGGGTGATGGAAATTCACCTAGTCAAGTCTAGGAATGAATTAAATTTTGGGAAGGCTATGGATGGTATGTACATCATCCAAGACCACAAAACAATGCATGAAAAACAAATAAAACCATTTTCACCAAAAACCAAACTATGAACACCAAGAACAAAACCATGAACACAATTTCAAGATTTGTACATTCTTGGTGATTTTTCAAACCCAAAAACAAAAGTGACAAGAACTCTTCTTTCTAGCTTTAAAAGGATGTGTGAGTGGTTTACAATAAAACACAAACACAACCCAAAACCATCCCCAAAACCGTGCCCTCCCTTTTGGAACAAAACCCCAAATTTTTGTTCTAAACTCAATCTTCATTCATGCATCCAAAACACTTTTGCATACATATCTTTTCAACTATTGATTCCCATTTTTCAACCATTGAAAAACTCAAGATAAACATACTTTGAATGAAGCAATAATATGTCATACATAAAATTAAAACCCATATGCATAAAATCCAAAAGGACACATCATACATAAACCTTTGGCTCTGATACCACTTGAAGGGAAATTTATGAGATTTCATGTGGGATTTCTAATGACTAGCATGCATATACAATTCAAAATTTATATACGAAAGCAACGGAAGCATGTTATCAAATAATATCAAAGCAATAGTCATGCAAATCCCCTTCAAGATGCATAGGTTTATGTAAGATGCATCAAAAACAAATTCATATAAGAACAAAGTTTAGGAGTAGTTTTATACGTCTTGATCTAGATCTTAGACCAAGGATGGACCACCTCCAAGCCCTTTGTTCCTTGAACTCCTTGAGCCTAGCCTCCTTCCTTGCCTCCTCCACTTTGTTAGAATGAGTGCTCCTAGGTTCTCTTCAAGTCTCCAAAGTTGAAGACCTCTAAAGATCCTCACCCACTAGTGTAGTGAGAAGGATGAAGGAATAACCAAAGGGAGAAAAAGATGATTAGCTAAAATCTCCCTATGGTGGCCGGCCTTTGGTGTTGAAGAGAGAGTTATTTTCTTTTCTCTTTAGTTGTTTTGAACATCCAAAAACTCTAATGAAACTTTTGGTATAAAGTTCCTTTTATAAGACAAAGAAACAAGTCAACAACTTGACTCTCTCTCTCCCTCTCTTTGGCCGGCCCTCTTTGTGTTGTTTGGGCTTTGGACTTTTATTTATTTCAAGTCATCCAATGCTTGAATAAAAGCCCAATGGGTTTAGGCCCAATGGGCCCAATTAAACCCGAACGTTTCTTTAAGCCCAAAACGATCTTATATCGCTTTTATGATTTCTTTAGACTTTCTAATTAATCACAACACTTAATTAATCCAATTAATTATTTCCATCATCCATTAATTACTCACTACAAGAGTGTATTGGTGACCAATCGTTTTAGGTTCTAATTAGCAAGGCAGTGAGGTGATTGGCACCAATCCAATTGATTATATTTAATCCAATCACTTAGTGAATTAAAACTTACTTTTAATTCACCTTCTTCTTTGACGACTACATTTAATCATCTAGAAGAACTCACAAAACATGAGTGACATCTAACCATATATCATGGCAACCCAAGCTAATGTAGAAGTTGTTCAGAGAACCTATTCAGTTGGAATTACAATGTAATTCGATCCTTCTCTAAACAATACTCTCAATCACACTATTAGGGTATGGATATAATATGTCAAACCCCTAATGTGATTATTCCTTCTTATATGATTCAATTGAGCCGTATAGGAACGCTTTCCTTTATTACGCTCAATACTTCGGCCGAAGATTCCCGAATCATATCTTAGAGTATTCATCCTCTCATAACGAGGATTAGAGATCCCTTGTTGCACTTTCACTTGCCTTCATGACTAAGTGACTTAACCCCAACTATGCCGTGGACACCCGCGGATGGAGTGACTTTGACATAATCAAAGATCAAGTACTTAACCACAAGACAACGATGATGCCTCAGGTCAAAGGACTACTTACATTATTCCAACCATTAGAGTTACTTGCTTGACATGTGAGTAGACCTCCATGCAAGTACTCTTGTTCGATTGTTTTCAGTGAACTCATTCCATTAATGAGCACCTACATACTTATCTTAGTGTCACTACACGAATGGGATGAGACTTCCCATCCTTCTAATTGAAGCGGACATAGTATGTACCGGTCTATGCATTGTCAGTATCCCTCCGACAATCCTATGACCAGGAACCTTTTGGACATGATGGTTATGTGAAGAAGGTCTATGTAGTCTAAATTTATTAGATTACTTCTTCAATCGATCCATTGTCTATGGATTCACTATTTAGGACATATATCATTTATAGAGATAGTCCTAATTAGTATCTTTGCCATTTGATGTATAAGAGTCATATATACATCCATTCATTGTCCTGAAAGGTTTCTTCCAAAGATTGACTTTCAGGGCATATTTCCAACAGAAACATCCAATGATGGATTAGATTCATAATCTAATACATTTACGCTTCTTTTACGTTACTCTAATTCTTCCTCATTCTTTGAGGAATCTATCCTTAAGTTAAATACTTAAGGACTCACTTGACAGTTGCCATGGTTCTGATCCTGGGCTTGCACTGATATCGTCTTGTACCGTTCTAGGTACAACTCATATCAATGTTTTCATACAATATGAAATACGTAAATCACTTTTCTGCATGTGCATAAAGGATTCTATTTACGCATTATTTCTTTGGGAGTCAAAGGTACGTTTCCTTTGAGAAGAGCTACCTCCTAGTCTTACTAGAGTTGTTCTTCTGATTGAAGCTTATCATCATATGAGAAACTTCCTAGCATCTTTTGTCTATCATTAGGGCTTGATATAATCCAATTATATCCTGAAATCTATCATTATAGATTTACATCCCATGTTTATAGACTATGTCTCCCATATACATTTTATCGTTATATAATGTTTAAAGTCCTAACTTTAACGAAGAAGTATTCCTTTTCATTTCCAAAATTAATATATCATATATTTGTATATATATATTCAAATTTAGGAATATGATTAACTCCCACTAATCTTTTGTAAACCTAGTAAACAAAAGATTCATTTACATCTTTATGAGAAATCAAACGATTTGATCTTTCTCTCATAAGACGCTTATAGCTCCCACTAGCTTGCTAAGATCCATGATGGATGGATCTCTAAAACTTACATGTCTTGTGATTCATAGTTTTAGACATATATTATCAAGACTATCTTAATAATAGTTTAGGAAACCCATATAATGTCCAAACATTGAATTACCATTTAGTTGTAGCTAGCAATCTTCGAATTAATTGAAACCAAGACTACGTCAAAGATGGTTTCTTCCAAGTCAACCAATATCTTTGATTGTAATCACCTTAAGCTACCAATTAGCTATTAAAGGTTTCACTATTTCGGGTCAAATGGTACTTTACCATTTCCTTGAGTATATATCGTATATACACTCAATGTAGTCATAAGGATTTTTCATTCTTATTTCTTTTGAATTAAGAGGTGCAACTCTATGACATAGTCATAAAGTTCAAACCATTCAACTGAGACGGTTTATAAATCCTTCTCGACTACCTTGGAGCTTTTGGTATAGGAACTAGGTTGTTATATTTGTTGATCACTATCTTGTTTCTCAAAGAACCCATTCTTTGAGTTCTATCCCTCGTTCATTTGCTCTATCTTGGGCAAATCCTAGTGTAGGATTACAATGAACTACCCAACAAACAACATTTGTTAGTTGGTTTATAGAAGTGATATCCAAATGTTAATTTAAGGATACCCACAAGATAATTTTTAAACAAATATTGCTTATTAGCACACAACCCCAAATCTTAACATGATTAAGTCTTGTCTTTCTTTCCAACTACATCCTATGGAGTCATGAAAATTTTGGAAGATCTTCTAATTGACAATCATATTGTCTTAGAAGTATATATCCTATATATGGGTAATTGATAATATCCAACGAACTAAATCTTATTCAAGTTCGTTCTTCTCCTTATGGAGAAATCCATTATCTTATGATGCTTCTTTCCTTGATATCCTTCAAGGAAACTGTTCTAAAGTGTTACCTTTCTTTGGATCAAATCTAAGGAGGTAAATACTTTAGACATCTTACTCATCAACTTACATTTCTTGAATTCTTTGAAACCTTTTGCAAAGTATTCGGACTTGTGTTTATTCAAAATAAACTATAGTCCAACCGAGAGTGATCTTCGGTGAATGTCATACATCATGAGTAGTATTATGTTGTGGACAAGTGTCACTAACATCTAAGTGAATTAACCTCAACAACTTTGTGATTATTTCTTCTTTCCAAAAGAATAAAGATTCGAACATTTCGCCTCTATACAATTTTAATAAGAAGGTATTGGATCCGGATCTTACGATCCAAAGCATCCATCTATGACCAACTCGTAATTTATGTTTTAGAGGTATCACAACTCAGTTGGGATTAGTCACTACCTTGCAACCTTTTGGGTTTTAAGCATCGTTATATTCTAAACAGTTAACACTACCATATCATCTCTACTATAGAGATAATCAATTAGATTACAATAATATAATCATTCATTAATAAAGAACAATGTTTTGTCAAACAAAACATTTATCCATTTCTCATACGGAATTAAGTTCCTTTATTCAATTGAATGTAAAGACAATCTTTGTTTTTCCATTTTCTTTGGTAGTTCATATAAGGAAGTAAGTACTAACTGCTTTCGCAGAGATCTACATTTGAATCACGTTCGGAATGTGAAGTACTTTCTCTTCTCTCATTAATCTTCTACTTCTTATTAGCCACACTTTTACAACGATTGTAAAACATAGTTACTAATACGGAATCAAGCATTCAAGTAGAAGAACCAACTGTTTTGAACTTTTCAAGAACAATTTACAACACCTTCGAAAGGTGTGTTCTTGACACTTGCAAGACATTTCTTGCAAATACCCCTTCCATTGTCCATCCTTTCATAAAGAAAGTTTGTTCCCTTGGAGTTATTTCGCCTTCTTCATTTGACTTCTCCTTTGACTACAATAGTCATGGTCCCTAAACTCCCACTGTCTCTCTTGAAACTTATTTCAATTGTGTTATATACATCAAACAATTTGGAGAGCGTGTGGTTATTGTTCACTATATAGTTTACAATAAACTTAGTGAACCATTTGGATAGGGACACAAAGGTGAAGTCCTTGCCTAGTTTCCGTCTCTAGAAGTGGTTTAACACTTCAACACTCAATGATTCAAAATCATCATAAGTCCATTTTAATGGACTATTTTTGTCAACCAACCATTATGTTCTAAACATAATTACAAACTTTCAAGAGTTGTTCAAGGCAACTCTCATTTCTTCATACAACAATTTGTAAGTGAAGAATCATGGCACATAAAGTGTCCATGCCCTTGTGCTTTCTTCTTAAGTTCCTTGTTCATGTAACAAAGAAACAAGCACTAATGTTTGCGTTAATTAAGGGTTGTTCAAAGCAACTCTTATTTCTTCATACAACGATTTGTAAGTGAAGAACTATGACATTAAAAGTGTTGTCCTCTTTATGATAGACTTATCTAACATGTTCTTCCAATGATACATTATCAATAGGAAGATTGTGAGGATGAGACTACTTAGGTACATATACAATCCATTTAAGACAATCTTTGGGATTGTGGTACCAAGTCCGGAAACCAAAGCATTCGGTTTTTTCTTTGTCAAGTTTTGGATAGCGTTTGCAAATATATTGGTAAATAAATACATAACGAATATAAATTGATTGATTTTAAGCCGTTTGATCCGGGTCTTTAAATCAAATAGTACCACCCACTATTTTTTGCAAATTCCATATCCCTCATTGGAATTCGAGAGTTTTGGAGGAAACTCTTAGTAGGGTATGGGAGGCTCACTATTACCAAGCCCCCCTCACAATGATATGATGTTGGCTAGCATCAATAATAATGAGAGAGTATACTTACTCATTTGCATCTCTTGCAAGTACCCATCTTATTTGGCCTCTAGAGAATGAAGCCTCACAATGATATGATGTTGGCTCCATTGCACTTAGTTAAGTCATTCCCACCATGCAAGTTCGAGTAGGGGTTCAAGAACAATCTCACAATGATATGATGTTGATCATTCTCGTTGCCTACCTTCACAACATCATGTATGCATATAGAACTCCTCCTGAGTGTAAGCACGCATTTTGTACTCCCCCATGATAGGGTGAAGTCAGTGTACGAGTCACAAACGATCGGAGCCTACCACAGTGGAAGGCCACGAAAAAGTGTTCAAAGCACTCTCACGCTTATCAACTTAATAATGGTTTGGTTGAGGGTTTTAGGTCTCATCACATATAAACATACATTTTAATCTTATTAAAACAATTTGGTCCTATTACAACTATTGGTCCATTTGATTGATTTAGTTGTATATAATACTCCCACTATGCTTGTAAAAACGGTTTTTAAAGCAAGAGTATATGGTACTACTAACATAAGGTTTGCATTCATTGATGGACTATATAGTTGCCTTAGGGCCTTAGGATGACTATGAACCTTTGGTTAGATCCAACACGAGCCTAGTGTTGAATCTCGGTCTAGGGATGGTGATTGATTTTAGTTACGCGTTTAATCACATTAAGGCGTGTTTTTCCTATTGGGCGTTGGACCCAACTACTCCAATTTCATGCATATCAAATAAAACAAGAAAGGAGTACTTTAAAGTAAAGAAGAGCTTATGCTCTTTTACAACAATTGATCAAAGTAAAGAAGAGCTTATGCTCTTTTACAACATTTGATCATATCAAATTACAACCAAAATCTAATCTACACATTCTCATGGTTCAAACAAATTTGAGACGGCCTTTCACATAGCTCAATTATCGTAGGCTTAGGTTCATAATCACCCTTTAATTAATTAATGCTTTAACTAATTAAACTTGAATGCAACATTGTCATTTGGTTTTTGTATCCATAGAATTGATTTAAATGGAGCTAAATGAAATGAAAATCCAATTCTCATTTAAAGAGACAAAACCATTTTGATCTCAACCTAATTTGGGCCAAAATGCAATAACCTCAACTTATTGGGCTATGATGCAAAACTTAAACTTTTGAGGTCATTTTGTAAAAACACAAAAGTCCATTACTTCATGTAATTACAACTAGAACCCAAAAATTTCAACAAATTGAAAAACTTCATTAAAGGAACAAAACAATTTGTCCTTTAGTGATTTTGGGCCTTTATGTAAAAACGTAAACTTTTGGGTCAAACTACAAATACACAAAAGTACCAAAACTTTATGTAATTGCATAAAAGCCCCAAAAGCACCCCACTTGTAGGGTGGCCGGTTTTGGAGAGAGTGAAGCCACAAAATTTTGAAATTTTTTCAACAAAGTCATAAAGCCATGCAAGTGGAATTGGGTTGGTGGGAAACATGTGTGTATGAAAAATATCAATTATGTACATTAATTCAAAACACTCTATCAACATTTCCATCACCTTTTAAAATAAATGTCTTGTTGATAGAAAAGTCACACCAACCAATACAAAACAAAGACTTTATGAAATTAACTAAAACTTTGAATCAAAACATCAAACCTTTTTGTTCTTGGTAAGAACATCAAGAACAATGAAGAACATCCATGAAAACCCATAAGAGTTCCATGAACATTTTCACTCAATAAAACTCAAATTTTCACTACTCAAAATGGGGTTAACATCCTAGGGTACTTAGGGGTTCCAAAAGTCACCTTAAAACACTTTTAACAAGACAAACAAGAACCCAAAAATCCACCCTTTGGATTTGGACGAATTTCCCCAAAAACATGGCACCAAATTTTAGCTCTAAAATTCATGCTCATATGAACTACATCTACAACATTTGAGATGGTAAATTTTCTACCAAAATTTACATTCAAAGAAGCAAGAATAAAGCTTGTAACAATTACAACATTCAAATCAAAGACTATGAACTACAAAACCCAAAAGGATTCACCAACTACTAAACCTAGGCTCTGATACCACTTGAAGGAAATTTTGTGAAAAACATGTTCATTTAAGCAACATCTATAGCATGCAATTAACAATTAAAGGCGGAATCATGCTTGTATGCACTCAAAACAAAACATTACCCATGAAATTCAAAGCCTAGTAGTTAGGTGAACCATGACTCAACTCAAGAACAAAGTGAGTTGAGAAATTTATACCTTTGTTGATTCCTCTTTGCATAAGCAAAGGATAATCACCCAAGAGATAGGGCTTTCATTCCTTGCTTCTTAGCTCCATGGATTTGGATGGAAGAATTGGTTTCTCCAAGTTCTCAAAGTTGAGAACCTCTAAGTCTCCACACCAAGGAAAGATTGATGAAGAAATGAGTGGCCTAGAGGAAGTAAGATTGCTAGCTATGTTCCTCTAGGGTGGCCGGCCTCTTAGAGAGCAAAGAGAGTTTTTGTTCTCATCTTTTCTCCCAAAAGAAACCCTAATGAAGAAATAGCTATAAAGTCATATTTATACCTACCTTCATTGGAGTGGCAAACTTGTAATTAAGTCCAAAACCCACTCCTTTATCAATATGGTCGGCCATAGGGTGTTATTGGGCTATTTGGGCCTTTGTGAATATTTAGTCATTAAGTTGTCATACAACTTAAGTCAATGGGCTTGACGTTCGAAGCCCATTGGGCCTTGAGGCCCAAAACTAACCCGAGGTCTTTAACGAACTTTATTCGTTTGATTAATTAACATATTAATTAATTCTTGCCATAAATAATTAAACCATTTAATTATCATTACTCATCTCCGTTGTTTCTTCAATCTCTGCCTTACACGGTGTACAATCCATTAGGTTCCTTTTAGCGAGGCAGTGGGCGATTAGAACTCTTTCAAATCGATTGTGAATTGAAACTTACTTTCAATTCTCCCTTTAGTGATTATACACGTTTAGGGCTTCCACAAACCATGAGTGACACCTAGCAGTATGTCATGGTTACCCAAGCTAATCAGAAGAGGTGGAAAACCTATTCAGTTTAGGATTACAATGCAATACGGTCTTTCTCTAATACAATACTCTTGACCACATTGTTTGGTTTGATAGTTTAATCATGTCAACTATCCAATGTGATTCATTTACTTATATGATTACCTTGAATGTGATTTGGAACGACTTCCTAAATCTCATTCATACTCTGGCCAGAGATTCTTAATCATATCATAGAGTATTCTCCCTCAAACGGTTTGAAGGTTAGAGATCCCTTGTTGCGCATTTACTTGCCTCCATGGCTAAGTGGCTTAACCCCAACTATGTCGTGGACACCCTCTGACGGAGTGACTTTGACATAGTCAAAGATCAAGGACCTAACCACAAGACAACTATGATGCCTCAGGTCAAAGAACTACTTTGCATTATCCCAACCATGAGTTCTCATGTGACATGAGTATGAGAACTCATCGTTGATCGTGTTCAATGGACTCATTCGCTATTGAGCACCTACATGCTTGTCTTGGTGTCAATCACACCAATGACTCGAGACCAGTCACTCTCCCTGAGAGAAGACACAGCACGTACTGATCTTAACGGACTGTCAATGCCTAATTGGCAATCCTATGATCAGGAACGTTTAGGATATGTATACGAAAGAGAATGGTCTCATAAATCTAACTTGTTTAAATTACATTCTCCTAATTACATATTCTTTGAACTTATCGTTTAAGTATATAACATTTATATGAGACGGCTTAAAACAATAATCTTTGCCCTTGACATTAAACTAGATTAGTTTAACATGTGAAATGTCCGTAAAGTATCATCATATGATTGGTTTTAGGGCACATTTCCAACAGTTATCTTAACAGGTGCTTATCAAGTTACCCGATAACGATCCGATTTGTTAACGCGTCAACTCGAAATCTGTTAATTTCGTGTCAGGTTAACAGATCGTGTAAGGAATTGCTAGGCCTTGTGACAAGGTGATGCTAGTAGAGGTGACGGTAATGAAGCTAATAGTGGGGGTGAAGGTGGTGAAGACAATGGTAATGTTGTAGATTAAGAAGCGGTGGCAAGTTCGTAGCACATCAATCATCCATAATATTTAGTTGCCTACCACATCAATCATCCATATATTTAAAATTGGAAATGTCTTTCATAAATAACACAAATTTCTTTCATACACATTTTTATTTATTTATGTTCTTGAAATTGAATAAAACATAAGAGAATCAAATGGTGTAAGAGAAGTGCTACTTGGGGCCAGTTTGGGATTGCTATGTTTTTTTAATAAATTGCTTCTCTTGTGCTTTAAGAATAATCAGCTGCAAAATAAAACAGTTGAGCGTTTGATAGACTGTATTTTGAACAGTGTTGTGAGTATGAAAAGCAATGTCTAGGAGGATAAATAATGTCATTGTTTAAAATTAATGAGCTTATTACAGGATTTAAAAATATTCTAATGGCTCAACTCCATTTTTTATTAAAGCAGCTTTTGAAGGGAACCTATAGGTTGCTTTTAAAAGTTGCTTTCTAAAGGCCATTGATTTTAAAATAAGCAGTACATTTTATTTTTACCAAACACTTTTTTACTGCTTAACTTTAAAGTGAAGCAGTTTATTGTGAAAAAAAAAAAACAATATCAAAATGGGCCTTAGTACTCTGGTTTAGTAGTATTCCTCTTCACTTGTAAGTAAAAGGTCTTAAGTTTGGTTCTCGCCAAATGCGAAGTTGAACCACATTATTGCTATTTGTAATTGCACTCCATGTCATTTCCAGACCAAACAATCACTCTCACACGTGTGACCTCTTTGAATAGCAAAAAAGCCAACTTGAAAAGTCATAAGGAGTAAAGTATCGTTTGAATCTCTGAACTATAATGTTAATTGAAATATTATCGCAACACATAATGTAATGTAATATGATAGATAGAATCAAATAGAAATAAAGTTACAGGGAATTGTTTCACCCCCTCAACTTTTTTTTTTTTTGGGTATAACTAAGGCCATCTCCAACCGAAGGGTCCAGAGGGCCAGAGGACCGAAAATAGCCCTAAAATCGTCTCCAACCGAGGGCTAGGCCAGAGGGCTCTGGAATCTGGGAGGGCCCCACGGAATTTCAAAGGGCCAAAGGGCCAAAGGGCTGGCTGCTTCCAGCCAGCTAGCCAGCCCCGGGCTGGCTATTTTTTTTTATAATTTTTCTATTGCTGTCGGTTATAACCGACAGCATTAAAGAAGGATTCTTTAATACTGTCGGTTATAACCGACAGTAATAGTTATTCAAAGGCAAATATTTTTTTTTAAATTACTATTAGTGTCGGTTATAACCGACACTAATAGTTTGAATTTTTTTGAATATAACGGCTAGTAGCCGTTGTATTAACTTTTTTATTTTATTTTATATGAATTTAAACTTCTTTTTTTCCCTTTTTTTTCCTTTTCATATGAATCAAATTTTGTTTCATATTTTTTTTCAATTCTATTTTACAAAATTTGTTTCAATTTTTTTTTAAATTCTATTTTTTTTTCTATAACTTCTATTTTACAAAATTTGTTTCATATTTTTTTTTAAATTCCATTTTTTTTCTATAACTTCTATTTCACAAAATTTGTTTCAATTTTTTTTAAATTCTATTTTTTTTCCTATAACTTCTATTTTACAAAATTTGATTCATATTTTTTTTTCATATAACTTCTATTTTACAAAATTTGTCATATTTTTTTAAATTCCATTTTTGACACACCCCGTCCCGAAGGAGGGCGTGCTGGCCGTCACGTGAGAGTGACGTAACCATTTACACAGTTCGGAAGCTCTTAAAATACAATTACTAAATGGAAACCCCCGAGGGTGAATCCTACTTTTGTGAATTCTGTCAGAACGTCGTTGGGTTCCTCGTGGCCACCAAAGCTCTGCTAACTTAAACCTGGAGAGGCGAAAAACAAAATTGAGTGGGTCAGCAAAACAAAGTTTTTCGAAAATCTTTCATTTAAAAACATTTCTAACCCCTCACCGTAAAACCTGTATACTTTCCCAGAAAATAGTATATATAAAACCATATGAAATCTCAAAACTCAAATCCCAAGTCTTTAACATTTTTCAAGAAAAATATGCCATGCCATGAATCAAAATATAAATCAGGTGAAATAAGGAATCAATCGGAGACCCTGCAGTTGGTCCTATACGATTAATTCAATAGCTCAATATCCCACTCGGCCGGAGTCACCACAGTGACCTATACGGCCCTACTCTGCACATCACTCGGAACTACGTAAGGTAGTCTGTACGATGAAAGGTGTAAAATACGCTCTAGTGCTTCTCTCATCAATCATCAGCGCGCATAACTAAGGTCACCCACTAGTCGGAATCACATCTAATGATCTATACGACTAGCATGTCGGAACCCTCACATGGTCTGTACGACATCCACCTACTTGGATCCAAGACGAGCGTGCGGTGTGGTGAATAAATATAAGCACTAACACCTAGGGTGCAGGTTATGAGCTTAAACGTCTCAACATCAAATAATTCAATGAATAATGAACTCACCTGACTTACCTGTGCCTCCACAGCACCATGCAACATGTATGAATCATATATCAATTCATGTTTTTCATAAACTTCTATGCTTAGCATTTCAATTCATACTTTTCATAAATTTCTATGCATGGCAACTTAAAAACATTTTCTCATATAAAAGCATTTTCTGGGAAAACAATAGTATATAGGTAATACGAAAACAAAACTGCCCACTCACCTGGAGTTCGCCCTACAACTCCCTAGCACAATACGCCAAGGCGTCATGACGATCGGCGCCTAAAACAATAATCAAATCCAACCTCAGAATTCATATCGATAGAATATATAACTTATATAAAATACGTCCGGAAGATCTGCCACTCAGATTTTAAATCCATAACTTCCAGAGGTCCACAATATATCTCTAGGACATCATCCTAAAATTTCATTACCATCCAACGGTCGGATCTCCGTCAATTAACAAAACTAAGTGACGGTTAACATTCTATATTATGGACTTACAACTCCAATTCCGGAAGATCCGTAAATCGGATTCTAAATCCGTAAGTTCCTATAATCCTCAAATATTACGTATTACAACATATCAAAGTTTGGTGACGATCCAACGGTCGGATCGTCAATTCAAATTTTCACCTAAATGCGAAACTATAAAACGTTATTTAAAGCACCTAACCAACAATTCTTAATAACTTCTCATACGGTGCTCAAATTGGGTATGTGAATATACCACATTGACCTACTCGACGTACGGACGTCGACAAATTTTTAAAATAATTTTTTACTGTAGCACGCGCCCACACGCGCCAAGGAAGGCACGGGTCCACGCGCGCCCACGCGCACCTTCTTCCTCGCGAGTTCGCCGGACTGGTTTTTTCGGTGGCCGGAAAACTGGGGAATTTTCAAATGCTTCGTTCTCCTACGTTTCTCAACCATTTTCTTCGTATAATATATCAATTTGAAGCCCTCAACATGTAGAATCACAATAGACTAGTTTCAAGGTCCAAAATCCACTAGATTTTACCTAAGGAAGCACGATAATCCGGCAAATTTTGAAAAGCTCCGATCTCTGTCCTCCGACGTCCAAATTCTACCAACGAAGTACTCCTAGACTCGTGAGGTCTCCCTTAAGCTTCCTACAAGCTTGAAATTTCCAAAAACACAAGTTTTAACGTTCGCATGAATAGTACCCCCAAATCGGGTTTACTGTTTCAATGTGAATACGAAGATATCCTTACCTGAAAATGGTATGGTTGAGTTCGTAGGACACTCACGAACACGATGGTACTAATTTCCACGTCGATCCATGAAGTTTGGGTTGGATTTGGGTGTCGTCCGTACGTTTTGGGTGAGAGAGAGTGAGAGAGGGTCGTGAGGGAGGAGAGAGAGAGAGCTACGGGGATGGAGAGAGAGCAGGGGAGTGTAGGTGTCCCAAAATAAATCTACACCATCCATATAATCTCTAACCAAATAAACAAAATCTACCTTTCAATATTTTTCCAACTTACGTATATAAATTTCTTTCAAAAAGCTTGACTAATAATTGAACCAAAATAATATCACATACATACGTACCTTAGTACCCGTCAAGGGTAAAATCTTCATTTCACGCCCCCGATATATAAATCCCGGGACGGGGTGTGACAATTTTTTTCCTATAACTTCTATTTCACAAAATTTGTTTCATATTTTTTTTCAATTCTATTTTTTTCCTATAACTTCCTAGGCCATTTATACAACATTAAATTAAATTAAGTAACATGAAACAATATTAAACAATATGAAACAACATTAAATAACATTAACTAACATACAAATTATACAACATAAAAAAACATTTAACAACATGAAACTTAAACAACATTTTTAAAAACATTTAATAAATTATGTTTGGCCCTATAGCCCTTTGGCCCTCGGTTGGAGACGGTTTTTTGTGATAGGGCTAAAACGAACCCTCTGGCCCTCTGGCCCTCGGTTGGAGACGGAGGCAAATATGGCATTCTACTGTTCATTAAAATATTAATATCTTGGGGAATCTTGGAGGGCCAGAGTGCTAAAACGAGCCATCTGGCCAGCCCTCGATTAGAGATGGCCTAAGGACTTAAACTTGTTGAAATTGACCAATTTACCCCTCGTCGTCAGATTTAAAGAAACTAGGTCCAGTTTTTTAACGGCGAGGGATCTATAGGCCAACTTCAAAAATTTAGAGAGTTAATTTATCAAAAAAAATAATAATTGAGGGGTTATAATTCAAGGGTCAAAACCCTCACCTCACACGTGGAAGCAAATCCACATCATCTCATCGGAAACGTAAAACAATTCGAATAATAAAAAGAAGAACATTCAAAATTTACCCAATGGCCAACGGTCGGATTTTCTGCCTTACTCGCAATCATAGCCGTCGATCACTCAATCTTGCTCGACATTTAAGGCCTGCTTCCCCAAACACAAGCACGCATTTTCTCTCTCCACAGAGAATGCACAGTAAAAGATAACTTTCTTTTTAAATTTTATTTTCTTCCATCTTAGAGAGAGAGAGAGAGAGAGATAGTGACATTTTGTCATTTCATTCGCTTCCATTAGAGAGAGAGAGAGAGAGAGATATAAGATATTTGAATGTGGAATTTGATTTTGTATGTATAAATATTCAGCTGCTGTCTGGTTGTGTTAGAAAAACAAAAAAAAAGTTTAAAAATTTGAAGTGGGTCGAGTTTGAAATCGAGCTAGCTGCTTCGAGGTTGAAGATTCTCTTTCTGTTCTCCACTGTCTGCTTCTGTTTTTTTAAATTGGGTTTCGACCGTTTCTTCCTGTTTCTGCAACTGCAAGCAGATTTTTTTTCTGGGTAGTTTCTGAAACTGCCACTTGAAAGTGAGTGAGAGAGAGAGAGAGAGAGAGATCCAGCTGCTGTTTGATTGCTGATTTCGGCACCATTGCTGAGTTGGGTTTTGTTATTTAGAGAGAGAGAGAGAGGTTTGACGGTCAATTTGATCTGGGTTCTGCTGAAGTTGATCACAGAGAAACAGATTGTGCAAGCTATAGTGGGTTGCTTTCTGAGGTTGGTCCTTGGCCTTGTTGTCTTTTCATTTTTCTGGATTTTATCGTATTTACCAATTACTTATGGTTCTGTGGTCATTGCATTCCTTTTGTGGTTGCAGGAACAGAAGGGACTGATAGTTAGAGAGAGGGAGAGGGAGAGAGAGAGGAGGGCATTTCTCTCATCATTGTGGCTGTCAATGGTGGAAGCCTCTGGATTTTAAGCAAAGTCAAATCAGCTTGAGGTATATGTTTCATTATTGTTTCTTTGAAATTTCCTTGAAACTATTTTGTGGGGTTTGGTCCATCCATCTAGCTGAAGTTTTAGACACACTCTATTTGTACAACTTGGGATAGAGACTTGTACCTTCCCTTCAAAGTAAAGCCTCTCTCTCTCAAACCACCTAGCTTCTTTTATGAGTAAAAATGGCAACCGAGTTAAGAATCCCTACTTTCCCAGTCTCTTTCCATGAAATCTTGACCCTTGGATATCGATCAAGACTAATTATAGGATGGTTCCTACACACTCATTTTTGCCTCTCACACTTCTCTCAATTTTCGGATTCGGATCGAATGAATTGAAGAAGATCAATGGACAAAAATTAACATAGCTGTGTGAGAGGTAAGAAAGTAGTGTGAAAATATAATTTATTTACGAGCTGTATTTTACTTTAATCTAATCTAAACGCCGGAAAGATGGATTCGAAATTAGGGTCGAGATCAAGTTATTTATTCATCGTGATCATGGTTGAGTCAAGCTTTAAGGTTCACGCACCAATGTACTCCTCACTGGTCACATATATTTCTCTCATAACATTTAGTAGAAGTGAAGACTGATTTGATTTCACTTACAGCAGAAACATGTACCAACTTTAATTGGATGGCACTGCTTTCTGCTTAGCCTTTTAAAAGCAAACTTTTATTTCATATTATAAAGTTTTTAACCAATTGTTTTTTCTCTCAATTAATTTTGGAGTTCTGATGGAATCCGATGCATGTGAGTTGATATGATTGCTTCCAAGTTTATAATCGTCATTAAAAATATACATTTTTTAGGATTTAATTTTTGTTTGGGGCATTTAATGATGACTTGCCAACAGTATCTTTCCTTGGGCATCTTTTAGGTAATTTCCCATATGGTTGGTCAGATATTGTTTTCAGCAAAGCAAGCTTGCTGTGACCATACAAGATTCTCGAAGCTATAGATGTTGCCCTATTTGTTTTTATTTACATCTAATGATATTGTTTAATTTCTTCCTTAATTGCATAATTTATACGTTTATGATTGCAACTGCTCCACTGCCTTTTAGTTTTATATGCACATATATCTTTACTTTGCATTTTCTTATTTGTTAGCATTCTTAGAAGCCTTTGTTTTCTTCCAAACTTCAGTTGCTTGAGCTCTGGTATCCAGTTTTATCATTACCCTTATTGAATCATGGTAGAAGAAGGCGGCAATGAGGTTCCGATTGACACACGATCAGCGGAAGAATGGTTGACACATGCTAGGGAGCTTGTTCCATTGGCACTGAACAAGGCAAGAGAGGTTAAGGGGTTTCCGGGTCGATGGAAGACGATCATTTCAAAGTTGGAGCAAATCCCTTCGCGTTTATCGGACTTGTCTAGTCATCCGTGCTTCTCCAAGAATGCTCTTTGTAAGGAGCAATTGCAGTCGGTATCCAAGACGGTTAAGGAAGTTATTGAATTGGCGGAGTTTTGTGTGGGGGAGAAACACGAAGGAAAACTTCGGATGCAGAGCAATCTGGATGCACTGTCTGGGAAACTGGATTTGAATTTGCGGGATTGCGGGCTTTTGATCAAGACCGGGGTGCTTGGTGAGGCTACTTTGCCTTCAGCTATGACCGGTTCTTCAAATGGGCCTGAGGCTGCTTCTAATGGTAACATAAGGGAGCTGCTTGCACGGCTTCAGATTGGTCACTTGGACGCGAAACATAGAGCTCTTGACAGTCTTGTTGAGGTCATGAAAGAGGATGAGAAGAATGTGCTGTCAGTTATGAGTCGCAGCAACATTGCTGCTTTAGTCCAGCTGCTCACTGCAACATCTCCTCGTATCCGAGAAAAGACTGTAACTGTAATTTGCTCGCTTGCAGAATCCGGAAGTTGTGAAAATTGGCTTGTTTCTGAAGGGGTTTTGCCACCTCTAATCAGGCTTGTTGAGTCTGGTAGTGCAGTTGGTAAAGAGAAGGCTACAATTTCGCTTCAGAGGTTGTCAATGTCCGCTGAAGCAGCACGCGCAATTGTTGGGCATGGCGGGGTTCGTCCACTGGTTGAGATCTGCCAAACTGGTGATTCTGTTTCTCAGGCTGCTTCAGCTAGCACTTTGAAGAACATATCTGCTGTCCCGGAGGTTCGACAAGCTCTAGCTGAGGAAGGCATTGTAAAAGTTATGATCAATCTGCTTGATTGTGGAATTTTATTGGGTGCAAAAGAATATGCAGCAGAGTGCTTGCAGAATCTCACTGCAAGCAATGACAATCTCAGAAGGTCTGTAATATCGGAAGGTGGAATTCGGAGCCTATTGGCTTATCTCGCTGGATCATTGCCACAAGAGTCTGCAGTTGGGGCATTGAGGAATTTGGTTGGCTCGGTTTCTATGGAAGTTTTGGTTTCTCTTGGTTTCCTTCCATGCATTGTTCATGTGCTTAAAACCGGTTCACTAGGCGCACAGCAAGCTGCTGCATCTGTAATTTGCAAGGTTTGCAGCTCTACAGAGATGAAAAAACTGATTGGTGAAGCGGGGTGCCTTCCTCTCCTTGTCAAGATGCTCGAGGCTAAATCAAACAGCGCGAGAGAGGTTGCAGCACAGGCAGTTTCGAGCCTGATGACCCTTTCCCACAATTGCAGAGAAGTGAAAACGGATGACAAAAGTGTTCCAAATCTAGTCCAACTACTTGACCCTAGTCCTCAAAACACGGCGAAAAAAAACGCAGTTTGTTGCCTCGGATTACTGTGTTCAAGTAAGAAATGCAAGAAGCTGATGGTCTCGTATGGAGCAATCGGGTACCTCAAGAAGCTTACAGAGATGGACATCCCCGGAGCGAAGAAGCTACTCGAACGGCTGGAAAGAGGGAAGTTAAGAAGTTTCTTCACCAGAAAATAGAGGAAGAAATGCAAGTGTACTTTTGTAAGTTCTGTGAAGCTTCTGATGTAGTCGCTGTTTCATGGTCTATATGAAACGTAGTTTGTCATTTGAACTTGGCAAGCCTGGTGTAATCTATGTTATGTATGTCCTATTATTTATAAGTTTATTAAAATATAGAATCTTTGTAATTCAGTATGTTTTTCCTTCTCTGCTATCTGGTGCAGTTTCTGGGATCCCATAAAAGTTTTAGCCCTTGCATCAAAGCTTCCCTCCTCGTCGCTCCACGAGCAATTTTCGGATGTCATCGGTTGTAAATCTCTTTTTCTCTGATCAAGAGACATGGTTGTATATGATCGGTGATAGGGCAGATTGGGTTTCCGGGCAAATTTGGTCTCTCGCAACCTATCGATTGATCGAATTAAATGGTGCAAGTTGTACAAGTTCTTATTATGTCATACATTTACCTCAGCATTTATGTCAGTCTATCCTCACAGTTGGGCAAATGCTGCTATATTTCTGATAGTTTTCGTTCATTTTTCCATCTCCACCAATCCAAATTGATTCCAAAGAAGCATTAGGATTGCATTTGCATTTGGGGTGCCTCACTGACTTGTTCAGTTATAATATTGCTCTTCCAAATTCCAAGAAGCACTTTTACTGAGAAGCATGTTTTAGGTATATGGTTCGAAGACGAACGTTAGGTGTTGAGAGTATGAAATATTCGCCGAACAAACAATTTCTTGTACAAAGGTTCACGAGTATCTTCCTTATATTGTCAATTATTTTTAGAATGGAAGTTCACACTCTTAACACTATAGAAAATGTTGGAAAATTTAATAATAATAATATTATTATTAAATTTATTAATTGAATGAAAATTAGAAGTGGAGCCTTTTGGTAGAAAGATGTGTCTACGCAAATTAAGAGTTGCAACTTTTGACTCTTCATGAATAGTCACATGCTTTCCAGAGAAGTATCTCACATTCTATAAATAGAGAAGCCCCCTATAATCATTGAATGACTTTTCATTGTTTACGTATTCATACATATAGTGCATTAAATATTAGAGAGTCTATTAGAATCCATATGGAAGAGTTTTCAACACAATCATGGTTCATGGAGCCTTGTGATTTGGATTGCTACTATTGCAAGGACGTGGTCGTTGTATCTTGGGAGACATGCGCCGATCAACCATGAGCATCGTAGTGGGGCGTAAACTTGTCTTAAGGACAAAGTGTCCAACACTTGCCTCGACCGTATTTTCTAGGTTTTTCTAATCCATTCTATTATGTTCATTTAACATTGGTTACTCATGTGCATGTATTATTGTGATATATAATTGCATGAATTATTTCTTGATTTTCTATGTGATTTAATATAGCAATTAGACCCAATTTTTCCAACAATCTTAAGACAAGTTTAGGTTTGGTTGCTATAATTTTGTCATCAATTCCGAAGTGGCATTACATAAGTGTTAATTCATAGTTGCTGCTTGTTTTGCATGATTGCATGCTTGGGTTTTGCATGATTACATAAGTGTTAATTCATAGTTTCTTATGCATGTTTGTCCTCTCTCTCTGAAACAACGATATATTTGAATAATCGATTGCAATCTTTTCATGTTAATATATGAAAAGGTGGGACACTTGTTATGAAAGTCTTTATTTGGGAAGTTGCGTTCCTTGGAAGGCATGCAAACATGGCTTGTGAAATCAGTCTGATATATTGTTTCAAAATTTGGAAAATTTCTCAGCCGCATAAGTGCAGTTGGGAAACCTGCACCGATTTCTGGAAGTTTTTGGTTTTCCAGAAAAGTTTGTTCGTCATAATTGTTGGAAATGTGCCCTAAAACCAATCATATGATGATACTTTACGAACATTTCACATGTTAAACTAATATCAAGGGCAAAGATTATTGTTTTAAGCCGTCTCATATAAATGTTATATGCTTAAACGATAAGTCCAAGGAATATGTAATTAGGAGAATGTAATTTAAACAAGTTAGATTTATGAGACCATTCTCTTTCGTATACATATCCTAAACGTTCCTGATCATAGGATTGCCAATTGGGCATTGACAGTCCGTTAAGATCAGTACGTGTTGTGTCTTCTCTCAGGGAGAGTGACTGGTCTCAAGTCATTGGTGTGATTGACACCAAGACAAGCATGTATGTGCTCAATAGCGAATGAGTCCACTGAACACGATCAACGAGGAGTTCTCATACTCATGTCACATGAGAACTTATGGTTGGGATAATGCAAAGTAGTCCTTTGACCTGAGGCATCATAGTTGTCTTGTGGTTAAGTCCTTGATCTTTGACTATGTCAAAGTCACTCTATCAGAGGGTGTCCATGGCATAGTTGGGGTTAAGCCACTTAGCCATGGAGGCAAGTGAATGCGCAACAAGGGATCTCTAACCTTCAAACCGTTTGAGGGAGAATACTCTCTGATATGATTAAGAATCTCTAGCCAGAGTATGAATGAGATTTAGGAAGTCGTTCCAAATCACATTCAAGGTAATCATATAAGTAAATGAATCACATTGGATAGTAGACATGATTACACTATCAAACCAAACAATGTGGTCAAGAGTATTGTATTAGAGAAAGACCGTATTGCATTGTAATCCTAAACTGAATAGGTTCTCCACCTCTTCTGATTAGCTTGGGTAACCATGACATACTGCTAGGTGTCACTCATGGTTTGTGGAAGCCCTAAACGTGTATAATCACTAAAGGGAGAATTGAAAGTAAGTTTCAATTCACAATCGATTTGAAAGAGTTCTAATCGCTCACTGCCTCGCTAAAAGGAACCTGATGGATCGTACACCGTGTAAGGTAGAGATTGAAGAAACAACGGAGATGAGTAAGGATAATTAAATGGTTTAATTATTTATGGCAAGGATTAATTAATATGTTAATTAATCAAACGAATAAAGTTCGTTAAAGACCTCGGGTTAGTTTTGGGCCTCAAGGCCCAATGGGCTTCGAACGTCAAGCCCATTGACTTAAGTTGTATGACAACTTAATGACTAAATATTCACAAAGGCCCAAACAGCCCAATAACACCCTATGGCCGGCCATATTGATAAAGGAGTGGGTTTTGGACTTATTACAAGTTTGCCACTCCAATGAAGGTAGGTATAAATATGACTTTATAGCCTTTTCTTCATTAGGGTTTCTTTTGGAGAAAATTGGAGAGAACATGTCTCTCCCTTTCTCTCTAGGAGGCCGGCGCCCTTGGAGGAGATTAGCTAGCAATCTCTCATCCTCCAAGGTCACTCATCTTCTTCCTCAATTATCCTTGGTGTCGGAACTTAAAGGTCTCCAACTTTGGGGACTTTTGGAGAAACCAATTCTTCCATCCATATCCAAGAAGGCATGGAGTCAAGAAGCAAAGTTCCTCCATCCACATCCATGGACCCAAGGAGTAAGGTGACAAAGGAAAGAAGGCCCTCACATGGGTGATTAACCTTTGCTAAGCAAAGAGGTGCTTCAAAGGTATAAAGTTTCTCAACTCACTTTGTTTTGAGTTGAATCTTGGTTCACCCTTCTACTAGGCTTTGAATTTCATGGGTAATGTTTTGTTTTGAGTGCATACGAGCATGATTTCGCCTTTAATTGTTAATTGCATGCCATAGATGTTGCTCAAATGAACATGTTTTTCACAAAATTTCCTTCAAGTGGTATCAAGAGCCTAGGTCTAGTAGTTGGTGAATCCTTTTGGGTTTTGTATTTTCATAGTTTATGATTTGAATGTTGTAATTGTTACAAGCTTTATTCTTGCTTCTTTGAATGTAAATTTTGTTAGAAAATTTGCCATCTCAAATGTTGTAGATGTAGTTCATATGAGCATGAATTTTGGAGCTAAAATTTGGTGCCATGTTTTTTGGGAAATTCGGCCAAATCCAAAGGGTGGATTTTTGGGTTCTTGTTTGTCTTGTTAAAAGTGTTTTAAGGTGACTTTTGGAACCCCTAAGTACCCTAGGATGTTAACCCCCTTTTGAGTAGTGAAATTTTGAATTTTATTAAGTGAAAACATTCATGGAGCTCTTATGAGTTTTCATGTGTGTTCTTCAATGTTCTTGATGTTCTTACCAAGAACAAAAAGTTTGGTGTTTTTTATTCAAAGTTTTTGGTTGATTTCATAAAGTCTTTGTTTTGTGTTGGTTGGTGTGACTTTTCTATCAACAAGACATTTATTTGAAAAGGTGATTGAAATGTTGATAGAGTGTTTGAATTTTTTGTACATGATTGATACTTTTTCTTACACACCTATACCTACTTTTTCACACCAACCCATCACCCATCCTTTTCAACTTGCATGACTTTATGACTTTGTTATTTTATCAAAAAACCACCCCCTCACACTACCAAAAACCGGCCACCCTAAAAGTAGGGTACTTTTGGGGCTTTTATGCAATTACATAAAGTTTTGATACTTTTGTGTATTTGTACTTTGACCCGAAAGTTTACGTTTTTACGTAAAGGCCCAAAATCACTAAAGGAAAAATTGTTTTGCTCCTTTAATGAAGTTTTTGTATTTGATGAAATTTTTGGGTTCTAGTTGTAATTACATGAAATAGTGGACTTTTGTGTTCTTACAAAGTGACCTCAAAAGTTTGTGTTTTGCAACATAGCCCAAAAAGTTGAGGTTATTGCATTTGGCCCAAATTAGTTGAGAACAAAATAGTTTTGTATCTTTAAATGAGAATTGGATTTTCATTTCATTTAGCTCCATTTAAATCAATTCTATAGAAACAAAAACCAAATGAAAATGTTGCATTCAAGTTTAATTAGTTAAAGCGTTAATTAATTAAAGAAAGGGTGATTATGAACCTAAGCCTACGATAATTGAGCTATGTGAAAGGCCGTCTCAAATTTGTTTGAACCATGGGAATGTGTAGATTAGATTTTGGTTGTAATTTGATATGATCAAATGTTGTAAAAGAGCATAAGCTCTTCTTTACTTTAAAGTAATTTGTTTTGATCAAATGTTGTAAAAGAGCATAAGCTCTTCTTTACTTTGAAGTACTCCTTTCTTGTTTTATTTGATATGCATGAAATTGGAGTAGTTGGGTCCAACGCCCAATAGGAAAAACACGCCTTAATATGATTAAACGTGTAACTAAAATCAATTACCATCCCTAGACCGAGATTCAACACTAGGCTCGTGTTGGATCTAATCAAAGGTTCATAGTCATCCTAAGGCCCTAAGGCAACTATATAGTCCATCAAATGAATGCAAAGTTAATGTTAGTAGTACCATATACTCTTGCTTTAAAAACCGTTTTACAAGCATAGTGGGAGTATTATATACAACTAAATCAATCACATGGACCAATAGTTGTAATAGGACCAAATTGTTTTAATAAGATTAAAATGTATGTTTATATTTGATGAGACCTAAAACCCTCAACCAAACCATTATTAAGTTGACAAGCGTGAGAGTGCTTTGAACACTCTTTCGTGGCCTTCCACTGTGGTAGGCTCCGATCATTTGTGACTCGTACACCGACTTCACCCTATCATGGGGGAGTACAAAGTGTGTGCTTACACTTAGGAGGAGTTCTATATGCATACATGATGTTGTGAAGGTAGGCAATGAGAATGATCAACATCATATCATTGTGAGGTTGTTCTTGAACCCCTACTTGAACTTGCATGGTGGGAATGACTTAACTAAGTGCAATGGAGCCAACATCATATCATTGTGAGGCTTCATTCTCTAGAGGCCAAATAAGATGGGTACTTGCAAGAGATGCAAATGAGTAAGCGCACTCTCTCATTATTATTGATGCTAGCCAACATCATATCATTGTGAGGTGGGCTTGGTAATGGTGAGTCTCCCATACCCTACTAAGAGTTTCCTCCAAAACTCTCGAATTCCAATGAGGGATATGGAATTTGCCAAAAATAGTGGGTGGTGCTATTTGATTTAAAGACCCGGATCAAATGGCTTAAAAGAAATCCATTTATATTCGTTATGTATTTGTTTACCGATATATTTGCAAACGCTATCCAAAACTTGACAAAGAAAAGCCGAATGCTTTAGTTTCCGGACTTGGTACCACAATCCCATAGATTGTCTTTAATGGCTTGTATATGTACCTAAGTAGTCTCATCCTCGCAATCTTCCTATTTATAATGTATCATTGGAAGAACATGTTAGATAAGTCTATCATAAAGAGGACAACACTTTTAATGTCATAATTCTTCAATTACAAATTGTTGTATGAAGAAGTAAAAGTTGCTTTGAACAACCCTTAGTTAACGCAAACATTAGTGCTTGTTTCTTTGTTACATAAACAAGGAACTTGAAAAGTAAGCACAAGGGCATGGACACTTTATGTGCCATGATTCTTCACTTACAAATTGTTGTATGAAAAAATGAGAGCTGCCTTGAACAACTCTTGAAAGTTTGTAATTATGTTTAGAACATAATGGTTGGTTGACAAAAATAGTCCATCAACATGGACTTATGATGATTTTGAATCATTGAGTGTTGAAGTGTTAAACCACTTCTAGAGACGGAAACTAGGCAAGGACTTCACCTTTGTGTCCCTATCCAAATGGTTCACTAAATTTATTGTAAACTATATAGTGAACAATAACCACACGCTCTCCAAATCGGTTGATGTGTACAACACAATTGAAATAAGTTTCAAGAGAGATAGTGGGAGTTTTTGGGAAACCTGCACCGATTTCTGGAAGTTTTTGGTTTTCCAAAAAAGTTTGTTCGTCATAATTGCAAACCAAAAGATATTTCTAAGAAAAATGAAGGACATACATGGAAATGTCAAAGTTTGAGTAACTCTTTACGAAGGGTTGTCGTCGTTGGCCAGTCAATTGCGTTTCTTGGATAATAACTTTTCTGATAAAAGTTATGACATAAATTTGATGCACAAGTGCTTGGAAATGATCTGTAAATTTTAGAACGGTACATTATCGATATGCACTGTTCTAAAAATCCCCGCCTAGGCGCTAGGCCCCAGCCCAACGCCCCGATTAATGCCTAGGCCCCAGCCCACCGCCTAGACCACCTAGGCACCCGCCTAGCCCGCCTAGGCACCCGCCTAGCTCGCCTAGGTTGCAACTCACTTAGACAGAAAATACATAACTTTCATTTTGCATTTTGTTTTTTTCCAATAAATTGTAAGAGACTTGTTGCATACTTGAATGAACAAACATTATATCCTTATTTCACATGTTTTCATTATGTTCCAATACTTCATGATATATATGCATTCTATTTTGTAGTTTATGATGAAATTATATATATTTCAAGTAGAAGCAGACACTTATTTACCTGAAATATGATAGATTTACTTAAATCCGCCTAGGCCCCGCCTAGCCGCCTAGGCGCTAGGCCCCAGCCCGCCGCCCGACTAGCGCCTAGCGACTTTTAGAACCTTGTCGATATGTATGTTTGCTAAAACCAGACGTGGCTACTGTATGAATGGATTTCTCCATTTGTGATGACAGCATATCGAAATTTTGGCCAAAGGAAAAACTTGGATTGATCATTGGCCATATGTGAAATCAATGGCCAAAGATAGATGAAGAAGGCCTGAAAGCTTGAGATATTATGTGTATGGGTATACACAATACATACGCTTCGTGTGGGTTTCTAACTAGGGTGTCATATATAGTGAACACATATGATGCATGACAGCAGTAAGTAATGAAACCAATGAAATGTGAAATGCTACAATGTGAAAGTAAAAGGAGTGCAAAGAGAAGTGCTTCTCATATACAGGACTTGTGAGGCTTGAAAGCCTAGAAGTGAAGAATAGATAAAGAGAAAATATCTTCACTGGTTCCTACTTCTTAAGTATGATGGAGTAATTGATAGCATTAAAAAGCAACCACAATGTAAGTGAATTGTGGGGGAGTGACATAGTTATCTTTGGATTATATGTCAACTTAAGTAGAATGAAAAAGTAATTTGTTTCTAGAAAGAGATAAAGATTATCTCTTGCAATGGTATTTTAAGGTATTGAAAGGTTATAGACTTTTCAATAAATACCTTAAATGTGGGGGGAGTTGATGCGAAAATAAATTGACGCACAAATTTAAACCCTATTTGTGACAATTGTAGTATATGGATAAGTAGGGATCGTTCTAGGCCGGGGATTAACTAGGGATGCTAACCCAAGTAAAATTAAATTAAAAACGTAAAAACAAAATTTAAAACACTAAACTAGACTCAAAACACTTAACTAAAATCACTCAAAATAAAACTAACAAATAAACTAAAGCAAATCAAAAGACTCAAAAATAATTCAAGACTCAAGAAAACACAAACTAAATTTATTTCTAATAAATCTAACACTTTAAAATAAATGGGGGATTGATTTTTATGAAAAGTAAATTAAACTTAAATAAATTACAGAATTGACAAAAACATGAAATTAAGGTGAATGGATGGATGACGGACTGGCTAGAGGGTTCTTCTCCACACATGACATATATGCAACCTAAATTGATTTTCAGTTGTTCTTTCAATAAATTGTAAATTCTCAACGCCCCAAGTTAATTAGGTCCGCTTAAATTAACCTTCAGATTTTCCTACTTTTATTAGGTTGGATGATTGCATACGACAACCCAAAACATTCCCTACAAGTTCCCTACATGAATTGCATAATAGAGATACAAGCAAGAATCATTAAGTTTTATGAAAATCATAAGCATTGACGAGGCACTTGTTACTATGAATTGCATGAAACTTATGCCAAGAATTTACCTAACGCGATCGTTTATAAGCGACCTTCACTACTTGTGAATATAAGTTCATAACGATTAGGTGAAATTCACTTATATTCTAGCATCAAATTCATGCATGTAAATTAAGTATGCATCCTTAATCGACATACAAAAATAAGTTATCAATCAAGCAGTTAAGCAAATTAAATCACAACTCAGAAATCACAACTGAAGGTAATCAATTTAAATTACAAATATATATATGGCTTTGAATTAACCTCTAGCCAAAATAAGGGTTTAGTTCCTCATACTTGCAATTAAACAAAAACAATTGATATTAAACATAGAGAAACAAAGTAGAATACACCTAGAATGCTCCAACAACTCCAATGGAATGGCTAGCACAACTCCAAGCACTCCTCCTTCTTTGCAAGCCTTGGAACTAATGGAAATGTGTATGAATGGCCCCCTTGCTTTCCGTGCTGTCTCTCCCTGTCAGTCCCGTTCCAAGTCACCCCGAGGCTTTCTTTCCTCACGCTGGTCAGTTGGCAGCTGTCGCCAGCTGCTCTTTCCTCGTCAGTCTCTGCGTCTCGTGCTGTGCTGCAAAGGCAGCCTTGCCCGAGACCTCTCCCACAGTTCCCGACTTTTCTTCTCTTATTTATTTCCCTTAGTGCATGCTTCCTCACTCCATTTCTGCACTCCACTTCCTCACTCCACTTCCGCACTCCACACACTTTTCACTTATTCCTTATTCTTTTATTCACACCAACCCACCTTTCCGTCCCACTATTTTATTTTTTTCTTATTTAATCTTTTTATATTTTTTTTCTTCAAAACAATATGAATTATTATATATATATATATATTATTTAATTTAAAAGCTAAACAGTTTTGACGAAATTATTACATAAAATCACACTTGTGCTAATTTTATTTTCTTAGCTAGATAAATTCGATAAAACACAAAAATAAAGTAAATAGCTCAAAAATATGAGGAAATAACTAAGAAAAGACGAGAGAATTTGATGTAAAATATGTATAAATATGAACTTATCAAATACCCCCACACTTAGCTTTTGCTAGTCCTCGAGCAAAACAAACGAAAACAGAAAAAGTAATAACATGAAAATATTATTTCCCCCTATATGACCCTCATAGAATTTCATTTGAGAACACAATCATCAAGAACCATAGCTAACACCAATAAGCAATTCAAGTTCATTTTCCTTACTCAAATATTAGCAGTAATCTTTGAAACATCCTTGAAGTGTAGTGTGTGAGATAGCCATGTTAATGCAATTTCAAAATTTTTTATTTTTTTAAAAACACCATATGCAAACTAGCGACCTTCTAAAGGATATGCACTCAATCACACATGTGTTTAGTTTTAATGTGTTTCGCTCAAAGAATCAAATGTGAAATTTCTACCATAAGCTTGCATAAAGATCACTTCTCCACAGTCATAATTGCAAAACTTAAATCAAGAGGACTTTTATTGGATGTAATGAGGCTTAGGGATAGGGTTATTGAAACGAAAGAATAGGAAAACACAAGTTCCAAGCTACATTGCAAGCAATTATTTTCTTTAGATTTATAAGAACTCAAGCTCTCCAATGATTCTTCAGACATCTCCAACCACACCCATAAACTGAAACTTTAAAAACTTTTTATTTTCTTTGTATACAATCTTTCTTTTTCTTTTCCTTTTCTTTTCTTTTTTTTTTTTTTTTTTTTTTTTTTTTTTCAAACAGAAACAAATATGAAAAACCCCCACACTTATTCTTTTGCCAAACACCTTCAAAGTACTTCACAAACATTTCACATAAGACAATCTTGCATTGCTCGCTTGGAAAGGGTAAGGAAAATTATTTCAGGCATAAGGGTAGACATATATGGTGATAAGAAATAAAAGGCTCACAAATACGGCTCAAAATGGCAATCTAATGATATTATTTTTCTTTGGGAAACAAGGTTATTTGGGCCATGGTGGTAAACCTAATGCCTCTATCATTTTCAAGTTCATGCAATCAATGACAAAAATTTCGAAAGATCGTTATGCAAGTTCTAGAGAAGTATCTCACATAAGTTCAACACACATGAAAAAAATAGGAGTGTATGAAAAATGCACACACTTTCAATAGGCTCAAAAACTCACATAGGATGTATATGGTCACTAAATTCACATATGGAGCTTAAAATCATGCTTTAATTTCACATCAACAAGGCTATGTGCATTTGGTTTTTCAAAGATGATCAAATATGTACAAACTAACACGAGAATTAGGAATTTCACACAACACATGTTAACTAAGTTCTTGATGATCATGGTTCAAAATTTTATCCAATTATATCATTGGGTCGGGAAACTAACAAAAATATAATTCAAAACAATAATGAAAACAAGGAAATATTTTTGGATTTTTTAAATTTTCCGATTTTTTTTTTTTTTTTTTTTTTAAATAAAACAAAACTAATTAAGAAAACAAAGAAATAACATGGAAACAAATGAAACCAGTTCAAAGTCGAAGGTACAAAAATTTTCAATTTGGTCATTTTTATACTCTTTACCCCCACACTTAAACTAGACATTGTCCCCAATGTCAGAAAATATAATAAAATGCAAATAAAAATAAAAATAAAAAATAAAGCAACAAAATAAAGCAATAGGACTGAAAACTTCCCTAATTTGCAGTAAAATCAAGCGATGACCCTGAAGCTAAAATTCTGCAATCAACTTCAAGGGTGGAAATAACCAAAAGTTCTTGCAAAGAAAAGAAATAAATCAGTTAAGCACGCAAGAAAATATATAAAAAAAAACAAACAAACGAAAAATTAAAAATGAAAATAAAAGACAATGAATAAAACTAATAAGTGATCATTGGTCCTGTTTGGTGACTTTCCACAGCTTTGAACTCGAACTGGCCTCGGGAACTTCTTAGCAAGGAAAATGAGACTTGATTGGTGGTGTTGTTGAAGCTTCTCGAGCTCTTGGTTTCAACTCGGACTCCTTCTGCCGGGTTGATTGAGTCTGCAGGCTACATTCTTCTCTTTTTGTTCTTCTGCATGACAGGTAGGCACGAGGTAGAGGTGGTGGTCTGCTTCTTTGTTCAATCTGTCCAAGTGCCGACCGATTTCTTTTCTTTCACCTTGACTCGTAGCCAAGAGCAAGGGTAAAGGAAAAGCGTGCCATGAGATATCTTTGCCTCTGACTCTGATGATATGGGATACTTTTGCTTTTGAAGAAGTATCGTTCCACAGGTGTATGCTTGAACTGGGCTGGGGAACTTCTTAGCAAGGAAAATGAGACTTGATCTTGAAGATGAAGCAGCACCTTGTCTCCACATGCTTCAAGTATCATTTTCACTTGCCATGTCTGTTCTCCAGGCAGATGTGGCGACTTCTTCGGAAGTACATCAGTGGTTGAAGAAGAGCACTCGAGAGCAATGCTAGGTAAGCAATCAGGAAGGATTTCCAGGCAGTCGGTTCTTAGATTGGAAGATTGACACCGAGTGCTGGCTGATTGCCCGCTTTCTCCTTATCACAAAGACAAGGAAAAGGACAGGGAGAAAGCGTGATATGAGATACTCTTGCTTTCAACCTTCATGATATGAAATACTCTAGCTCTAGATGACTTATTTTCAAAGGTATCCCAGGGAATGAGAAACACAGAGAAACTCGAGAGGGTTTGATGGAAAGGCATTTTCGGAGATGAAAAATTTCGGAGATGAAGAAGTGTTGAGAGAGTTTGCCTTTGCTGTTGAAAGCGAAGGTAGACGTTTATAGGACTTTTCTTCACAACCGAAACTGTTCCTTTACCCCTGTCGGCAGCCGGTGAATGGATGAACAGTACAGGTGACGCGCTTTCTGAAAAAGCAACCCGTAATTTGCGCAAAGCTGACAGCGCGCGTGACGAGTGACGACAAAACTGGAAAAGCTTTTCGCCTCGTGATTCCTGACCGCTCCGGCTTTTGAGAAAGGCGCCCGACTTTTGAGAACGGCGTCCGACTTTTGAGAACGGCGACGCCGCTTTTGAGAAAAGAATCCGGCTTTTGAGAAAGGAGCCCGGCTCTTCGATTTGCGAGAGGACGCCACTTTGATTTCTGATGAGCGCCTCTTGATTTCTTCTTTTTATAGAGGCGCTAAGTTTGTTCCACAACACACTTGCTCTCTCCTGTAAACACTCCCTCCTGTAAACACTCACACTTGCACTTCTTTTAATCTTGATCAGTCCGACTCTTCATTCTCAACACCTTCAGAAAATGTCTTGCCCTTCTGACCGTCGCCTTAACTTGAATGTTGGGGAAGATAGTGATATATCTTCTCCAACCAACATTTGGCAGCCGTCCTTCATATCCCCGAATGGTCCTCTTACAGTTGGGGATTCCATGATGATGAACGAAACAACCGCATCGGTGGTGGCCAGAAATCTGCTCACTCCTAGAGACACTAGGATACTTTCCAGGCGGTCCGACGAACTAGCTGTCCAGGACTCTATGGCCTACAGCGTCCGATGCGCAGGCTCAGTATCAAACATGGGCCAGCGCCTTCTTGCACGAACCCGTCAGGTGGAGTCGTTGATGGCTGAAGTGGCTAGTCTTCGGCAAGAGGTCAGAGTGCTTAGGCATGAGAACAGGGATTTGCACATGCTCGCAACCAATTACTCCACAAGCATGAAGAGGAAGCTTGATCAGCTGCAGGAGTCCGAAGTGCGGATTCAGAGTGATCATCAACGGTTTATGACGTTACTCCCGAGGTTTGTGTTGCCTTCGTCCTCGGGAGCAGCACCAAGTATTGAGGCTCTGAATGATCCAGCTCTGGCGCTTCGTCTTTCAGGGGCTCCGTCGACCTCCGAGGCACCACCTACCAACGACCAATGAAAGCTTTTAGTTTACAAGTTATTGTAAAATATTTATGCATTTAAGTTTATTTAATTATAAATATAAGTATTTTTGTTTTTTTTTTTTAATAATATATTTTTTTTTTAAATTATGTAATGTTTATTATTATTATTATTATTATTATTATTATTATTTTTCATTTTTTTTTTCATTTTTTATTTTATATAAATGTAAAATAAGTAAATCAAAGTAAAAAAAAAAAACTAAGTGTAATCTCCCAAACAAAAATCACAACTAAATAAACAAAACAAAAATCACAACTAAATAACAAAACATAATGAAAGCAGTAAATAGAAGGGATTAGGAATGCAAATCTGATTGTGGGTGATTCCTAGGCCTCCCTTCATTATTCAAATGCATGAGTTTATCCTTGAACGGACGGTGGTACTTGAAATGATCCGACAACGGTCTAAGTTCTAATGACGGTGCCTGAATCAACAAAATCAGATTGTTGGTAAAACATAAAATTAAAATTCGAGAAGATGGCTTACTTTCACGTTCAAACTCAATCACAAAGACCACGTCTTGGATCATTTCCGGGACTTTGAACTTAGCCAGATTTATTATGATGGTTGTGGTTGTCCCGTGTCATCAAACTCAACTGCTTTGGGCTTGATTGTCTCATGCACAGCCTCTTGGATGTATTCTTGAAATTCTCCGGCCACCTCCTTTTCTGGAATATCTTCCACAACGTCTTTTTCATTCACTTCTTCCTTGGGATTTAAAAACCTGCAAGGAAAAAGGACATTTGGTGGAACGATGTTAGAATGAAATGAACTTAGAACCTCCTCACCTGAGTTGGATGGCATAAGGACTTGAGGAGTTTGCGATAAGAATTCTTCTAAACTGCCCAAGTAGTCATCCTCATCTTCTTCTTGAATCGGCAATTCATCCATGTCCGGGCTATGTTTGGAAGGTTCTGGGACAACTTCATCCTCCATGTCACTTCCCAAAGTGATGTCTTCATTAATTTCCACTTCTGCCTTTGAATTTTCAAGAGTTGAGTTGGAGACCTCACTTTGCTCTTGAATCTGTGCCATGAATTCCATAATCTGCCCAACATGCATATCCAATTCGTTCACTCTTCTGACTCGGTCTTGCATCTCCTGGTTTTGATTTTCTACTCCCTGATTCAAAGAGGTGAGTAAATTATTAAGTGTATCATTATCCAAGGATGTACCTGAATTGAATTGGGTTGATTGTTGTGGTGGATGTGACGGTTCATATGGCCATTGATAGAACTCTTCCGATGGCGGCAATTGTTCTTCTTTTTGTGAACCCTGTACCCAAGAAATTAATTCTTCAAGCATTTGATTATAATCCACGGGCATACTCTGATTCGATTGGAATTGTTGTGGGGGATGCTGTGGTGGCTACATAGGTCTTGAATAGAACGCGTCTTCTTGCTGCCAATATCCACCTTGTTGGAATTGTTGAGGTTCTCCCCACATGTAATCTGAATAATCTCTCCAATCTGAATTGTAAGCATTGGAAAACATGTTGCCCCTTGATTGGTTATGGCCTTGATATCCCCAAACATCTTCATTTGCAGAAAATTGAGGACCTTGATATCGTTGCCCATAGGGCACATCAAGTGTAGGGACACTTAGCATTGTGGTCCGTTCGGCATTATGAGTTAATTGAGCAGTGAGCTGTGCCAATAGATCTTGAATGCTAGTAGAATCCAGGTCTTGCTCCATTTGAAACTAAAATCAAAGAAAGAAAACTAAATCAAATATCAAAAGTAACATACACAAACACAAATAAACATAAGCAAAAACAAAAATAAAAGGATTAGCAAATTTGCTAATCCCCGGCAACGGCGCCAAAAATTTGATGCGAAAATAAATTGACGCACAAATTTAAACCCTATTTGTGACAATTGTAGTATATGGATAAGTAGGGATCGTTCTAGGCCGGGGATTAACTAGGGATGCTAACCCAAGTAAAATTAAATTAAAAACGTAAAAACAAAATTTAAAACACTAAACTAGACTCAAAACACTTAACTAAAATCACTCAAAATAAAACTAACAAATAAACTAAAGCAAATCAAAAGACTCAAAAATAATTCAAGACTCAAGAAAACACAAACTAAATTTATTTCTAATAAATCTAACACTTTAAAATAAATGGGGGATTGATTTTTATGAAAAGTAAATTAAACTTAAATAAATTACAGAATTGACAAAAACATGAAATTAAGGTGAATGGATGGATGACGGACTGGCTAGAGGGTTCTTCTCCACACATGACATATATGCAACCTAAATTGATTTTCAGTTGTTCTTTCAATAAATTGTAAATTCTCAACGCCCCAAGTTAATTAGGTCCGCTTAAATTAACCTTCAGATTTTCCTACTTTTATTAGGTTGGATGATTGCATACGACAACCCAAAACATTCCCTACAAGTTCCCTACATGAATTGCATAATAGAGATACAAGCAAGAATCATTAAGTTTTATGAAAATCATAAGCATTGACGAGGCACTTGTTACTATGAATTGCATGAAACTTATGCCAAGAATTTACCTAACGCGATCGTTTATAAGCGACCTTCACTACTTGTGAATATAAGTTCATAACGATTAGGTGAAATTCACTTATATTCTAGCATCAAATTCATGCATGTAAATTAAGTATGCATCCTTAATCGACATACAAAAATAAGTTATCAATCAAGCAGTTAAGCAAATTAAATCACAACTCAGAAATCACAACTGAAGGTAATCAATTTAAATTACAAATATATATATGGCTTTGAATTAACCTCTAGCCAAAATAAGGGTTTAGTTCCTCATACTTGCAATTAAACAAAAACAATTGATATTAAACATAGAGAAACAAAGTAGAATACACCTAGAATGCTCCAACAACTCCAATGGAATGGCTAGCACAACTCCAAGCACTCCTCCTTCTTTGCAAGCCTTGGAACTAATGGAAATGTGTATGAATGGCCCCCTTGCTTTCCGTGCTGTCTCTCCCTGTCAGTCCCGTTCCAAGTCACCCCGAGGCTTTCTTTCCTCACGCTGGTCAGTTGGCAGCTGTCGCCAGCTGCTCTTTCCTCGTCAGTCTCTGCGTCTCGTGCTGTGCTGCAAAGGCAGCCTTGCCCGAGACCTCTCCCACAGTTCCCGACTTTTCTTCTCTTATTTATTTCCCTTAGTGCATGCTTCCTCACTCCATTTCTGCACTCCACTTCCTCACTCCACTTCCGCACTCCACACACTTTTCACTTATTCCTTATTCTTTTATTCACACCAACCCACCTTTCCGTCCCACTATTTTATTTTTTTCTTATTTAATCTTTTTATATTTTTTTTCTTCAAAACAATATGAATTATTATATATATATATATATATTATTTAATTTAAAAGCTAAACAGTTTTGACGAAATTATTACATAAAATCACACTTGTGCTAATTTTATTTTCTTAGCTAGATAAATTCGATAAAACACAAAAATAAAGTAAATAGCTCAAAAATATGAGGAAATAACTAAGAAAAGACGAGAGAATTTGATGTAAAATATGTATAAATATGAACTTATCAGGAGTTTACCCAAGCATAGGAAAATTACTTAGTAAGTCCCAATATATGTTTGAAAGACTTAACATTGGAAAACAACTACTCTCAAACGAAAGTTATTTCCATGCATGGATATAAAATTTGTGATGGCCATATTATGAGTAGTCAACCTAGTGGTACCAATTTTTTAAAGGTTTGACTAGAGAGTAAGTTGTATCATCGAGGGGAATGGGTTAAAAGCCTACGTCTTTAAGAATCGCCATAATGGCAACCCAACCTAGCTAACTGGAGATCCCAAGATCTAGGTTCAAAGGGACAACCGAATTGTGGATGATTCAATGGGAGCACTGCGGAGATAATCTCCTACCCATGTCCTATGATGAAACAGTGTTATCTGCAGCGTATTTAGGATAAGCTTTGCTTTTAATGATTCCTATACTTGGAAATAACAAGTGGGGTATTGCAGGATACTCTTAATGGGAAGTCACCTATCTTGAGTGAGGAATGGGGCCGTTCCTGTGAGAATTTTTTGAAGGGCTTAGTTCTCTAGAAGCACTCATGAGAAACCAAGAATTGTTCAGGGCCAAAATGAACACAACCGAGCAACCACGGGGTGTCTGGAAAGGTATTGTGTGATTACTATTGTCTTGGTTTACACAAACGGCTGAGCAGTTCAAGACATCGCGTTCACTGATTAGCCAAGTAAATCTGATAGTAATTCACTACGGAAGGTTCAAAGCCAAAAGCCACCTATCCCGATGCGGTACTTTTCCTACTGAATTCTCTCTCTAGTGTCTGCATTGTCATTTGCATAGTGTTGCGTCAATTTCCATTCATGTGGGAGATTGTTGGAAAATTTAATAATAATATTATTATTATTAAATTTATTAATTGAATGGAAATTAGAAGTGGAGCCTTTTGGTAGAAAGATGTGTCTACTCAAATGAAGAGTTGCAACTTTTGACTCTTCATGAATAGTCACATGCTTTCCAGAGAGGTATCTCACATTCTATAAATAAGGAAGCCCCTATAATCATTGAATGACTTTTCATTGTTTACATATACATACATATAGTGCATTAAATATTAGAGAGTCTATTAGAATCCATATGGAAGAGTTTTCAACACAATCGTGGTTCATGGAGCCTTGTGATTTGGATTGCTACTATTGCAAGGACGTGGTCGTTGTATCTTGGGAGACATGCGCCGATCAACCATGAACATCGTAGTGGGGCGTAAACTTGTCTTAAGGACAAAGTGTCCAACACTTGCCTCGACCGTATTTTCTAGGTTTTTCTAATCCATTCTATTATGTTCATTTAACATTGGTTACTCATGTGCATGTATTATTGTGATATATAATTGCATGAATTATTTCTTGATTTTCTATGTGATTTAATATAGCAATTAGACCCAATTTTTCCAACAGAAAATACCTATGAAACATTTCGTACTCTTTCTGTTTATGTCAAATGCTATTGAAAACCCTTTTAAACGCTCGACTAATTATATATTGTTGTTACTTACATTTGTACAAACATATATTTCATACTCTTCTCTTGATACTTGATACTTGAACTATATACTCAATTTCTTCCAAATATTTCCGGGATCTTTTAGGCAAAAAGAACCCAATTCTAGTAGTTTAGAATGCTTCCAGAGATAGCATCCACTGATGCCTTTTTTGGTGGATAGGATGGGATGAGTTATTTCCAATTAAATTTGACTTATAACCCAGTCAATATTTGGTGAGAGAAATTGTATCACATACTAGATTGACTATAAATCTGAAATAAGGGAAAATATGATGGGTTATGTAACCCATCCCTGTCAATCTAATTTTATCCCTAAGGGCCAATCTCATTCAGCACACTAAACGGACTTATTGGAAGAAAAATATAAACTCTAAAATTTGTGTCTAGTTTTAGTTGTCGTTGCACACCAAAAAGATGAGAAAAACAAGCATGACATCATGGAAGACATTGTTATAAACATCAGTTTGATTACTAAAAGTGGCCCCAACCCATCATTATTTGCATCATGCTAGCATAACTTAGCATACCTTAGCACTTGATATTGTTTATTTATTTATATTAGAGTTTATAAACTATCAAGAGGGATGTCCCCTTGTTTTATGTTATTTTATACGACATTTTCGAATTGAGTTGAGAGAAGAAACTGTTTATGAAATGCATCTCAAAGAGAAGGTTCTCAGTCCATATTATATTCATGTTCAAACTTAGGTCATCTTGGGGTTAAAATTTGAGCGTTTGGTGTCATTGTTTTCTTCACTCCTAAACATTTGATGTGTCCTAAATTTTAGACATTGCTCCACTTTACCTTTTGGAAACAACTTAGACCATCTCCAATGAAAATGTCAAATTATTAGAGTCAAATTACAATTGATGACTTATGTCAAATTTTATGTTCCTAGTTGTCAAATATTACTTTTTTTTATTAATGTACAGCTTTAAATAGTTGTATTTATTAAAAAAATTGTTGAAATAAAATTTTATTGGTTGAAATGTTAATAAAATAAGGGACCCATCATTAAATTAATAAAAAAATAATTTTGGCATTGATGTTAAATTTGACTACTAAACACAATGGCTTCAAATCTAATCAGCAAATAACGCTTCAGTTGGAAGGATTTTTATGCCAGATATGCACATACATATTTTTACCTAAGATTTAACATCTCATTTGAAGATATTCTTAGAAGTTAAAACCAAATTGAAAATACAAAAAATAAAGTGAAACAAGACCCATAAGTAGGGAATTTGTTAATTTTTTCTCTTTCATAAAAGATTTATGGTTAAGAAACTGGGGTGGTGAACTACTGCAAAAAATAGAGTTTAGTTTTAAATATGGTTGCATCCAAACATTCGATGTTCACATGTAATGCCACAAGCGTCCAATGCTCCATCTCAATCCATCACCACGAGAACAAGAAACTGGATAAGTCATTTGCATATTTAACCAAACAACAAATCAATTTTTGATAAAAACAATTGCCAAGATAAAAACAAAAACCAATCAAGCAATCAGAAACCTCATCTTATACTTCTTCTACCTTTCTTTTTTTGGGAACTTTAACGAAAATCTCCCGGTACTGTTCACTTTAACGAAAGATCACATTTTTACACTAAAAAGTCAATCCTGGTACTATTCACTTTACCCTTTATTTTGTTATTATCGTTAAAACTCAAAGTTTTCAAATCCTTTTCATTAGTTTTTTTTTTTTTTTTTTTATGAATAACTTTCATTTGTGCTTGTTACAATTAGGCATTGAACTCATCCAAAGCTAGAGATAAAGTCATCTCACGTCACAATTAGACATCCTACTTATCATAAATATATGCAAAGAGTTTGCAACTCCTCAAGAGCAGTGAGCTTATGCATTCAAGATTTCGAGTTTGAATCTTCTTCCCCAATTTGCTTTCTCTTTTTTGGTCGAATTCGTCAATATCAATTGTATCAAAAAATTTAAGGAAAACTAACGAAAAGTCCAAAAAAACTTCCCTTTTAATGAAAAGTCTTTTTTAAAGGTATAGTGAATAGTACCATGGAAAGGTATAAATGTGATTTTTTTGTTAAAAGTAAACAGTACCGGGAGTGTTTTGTTAAAACTTCCAAAAATTTATCATAAACATATATCATCATTTCCAGCATAAATATATATCATCATTTCCAACTACGTTAGTCGAACCAAAGACCTCATATCCAATTAAGTAATGACAAATAAAAATGGTATAGTAGACCAGAAATTAACTTCTTCTTTTTTTTTAATCAAAGACCATAAATTAACTACAACATAGATGGTAAGTCAAAATTTCTTTGTTAAATTAATATGTCAATATATACTTAGTGTTTAAAAAAGAAACATGGTTCGTGTTGTAGGCATAATTTACTTAAACAATTATGGAGGCCAGAAAGAGAGAGGGTGCGGCATAGAGAGAGAAGAGAGAGATGTGTAATGTGAGGTATGTTCTATTCCAACCCATTATGCCTTTATTTATAGTAGTAGGGAAAGTTAATTACTTACCCTTTTAGGATTACAATTCTAATAGGATATTAACTACTAAAGGGAATATTCAAAGATATCCCTAGATACACTAGGATTTACACAATCACATTCTTAATCTAATAGGACTGCAACACTCCCCCTTGAGTGTGTACATACTTAAGTAAATGGAGCATCAGGTCTTTTGTGAGGAAGTAAGTACAGTTGATGAAGACGTTGGCACAATGAGTGAATGCGAGTCTCAAATCAACGGAATAATGCATAAAAAGGTAAAACTTACAAAACCTAACTATGGTAAAACCCAAGGTGGGATAAAAACCCATAGACTAAGGAGAAAAGTGAGAAGTTGCATTAAGTCAAAACTATACGTCTTCTGAACGTAAGTAGAAGAGCTCACAAGGGTATGATCAGTCCAGGATGGGTGCCTCGTTAAAACCTAGTTAGGTAGCAAAAATCCAGTAGGAAAAATGCTCCCAATCATAGGGAAAAAGAGTACATTAAGATCAAGTGAGTATACTTCTGGATACTCCCACTGAGTTTGACATAACTTCCAAATGAGAACTACAAGCATTGCATATGAATAGTTAGGCATATCAATTCCTCGGACAAGCTTCTGGAAGGTTGACTTCGGCAGTGACGTCGTGTAGAGGTCGGCAAGGTTGTTTGGGATCGACTTGCATGACTTCAATCTCCTGATGCTTTGCTGATGTGAAGTAGACGCAATATGCCTTGGTGTTGACTTTGTTGATGTATCATGTCTTGGTCGGGTGGATACATGCGACATAGTCTTAATGGATCGTCATTGGGACTCAACGATTTATGAAAACAGAAAGTACTTCGAATATGCTCAACAAGAACTCCTAACCATGTCTCACTTGTGGTGTAGTGAAGTGAGGTGAGTCTTGGAATGATTCGAATATTTCACAACTAAGGTCATATCATGGACCTCCAAGATATTGCGATATCCCTAACGGTAAAGACATAACCATTCGGGCATTTTGCCTTGTGTGGGTTAAACTGTGTTAGCATAACAAACAAGGCAAGCATAATTCCGAGGATCATGAGGGTTGGATCCACTAGAGATGCATTGGGATATGCCCAAATTTGTAGTACCTTCAGGGTAAGTCTTTAGTACCAATTCAGTGGTTGCGTGTAGGTGCGGTGCTGCATCTTTACCAATAGATCAACAACGAATGAGATATCATGTCTAATACAATGAGCTAAGTCCAACGAAGCCAAAGTTGAACTTAGATATGGAATTTCAGATTCCATAACCTCTTCAATGGTCTAATTTGCATATAACGTATGGAAGATCATAGGTATACTCCAAGGTAACACATTCGGGGTGTAGTTCGACTGGTAGACCAAAGTACCGTCAGAACAACACTTGAACTTCAGGTCAAGGCATAAACAAGTTTTCCTAAGATCCTTCATCTCAAATTCCGTCTTTAGGTGCGAGGTAGTTTTCTCAAGCTCTTCTAGAGTCTTAGTGAGATTCGTGTTAACTACATAAACTGTAACTTTAGCAATTCGGAATAAGACTTCATAGTTTAATACGCAATGGCATTCATTCATAACTTTGACTGATCAAGTATACCACATCCGTCGGATTGTTTCAATCCGTAAGTGAACACCTCAAACATGTTAAGAGGGTGTTCCGTGGTTTGAAACTATTTGAACTAATCCATGTAATTCTTCGGGAACTTACATGTAAATCTCCATATCTATATCCCCATGGAGAAAACATTAACCACATTTCATAATGCTACTATCAATCACAGGACTTGAGAGAAACCTTGCACCGTAAGGCGTACATCATATCGCACTATATCATTCATCACATAAGACTTCCTTTCCCACTTGTAACATAACGGGGTTACCTTGGGCAGTGTAGGAACGATAGGTCTAAAACACATTTTAGTAAGGAATTTGACCTGAATTGTAATTTCGATTATCCAATCAGTTCACTTAATCAACGGAACACAGTTCGATATCATCGCTTTTCATTTATGTCGGTAGCTACCATATCAGTGAAAACATCATCGATGGTAATCTCATTTCAATTCCATTTTCTCATCCAAATTAGTATATTGGACAAAGAACTTCAAGTCTCGGGAGTAATCCGGATTAATCTCATGAGATGGAAATTATCTAAGAAAGCGATCAAGTATGGATTCATTGTTGTGTCGTGATCTTCCTCTTCTAAAGAAGTGAATCCTATGAACCGAGTGATCTGTCGTGCTCCAGGCCAAGACAGATTGATTAGCTATCCGCCGATATACCGAATAGTCCAACAGGGGCATCCAAACTGTCCAACAGGGGCAGCACACCCTTTTGGGATGTTGACTCGACTTCCGTTAAGTACGTCTATCCTTGCAGGCATGTTTGCAACTGGTATATGATCTCGTCACTTTAGCTGGATCAGAGGAATGCATATGGAGTAACACTCTACAAGCTAGAATTCATCGCACTTGCTTATCACACTTGTGCGGTACGGGGATTGAGATGAGACATAGTGGGCAACGTCCACGCAAATTCTACAGGAATGTTGATGTTCTTATCTCCCCCTAACGGTAGGAAGATTGTCTCATTAAAGTGATAACCCGCAAATGAGTGATAAAAAGATCGCATGCAATGGCTCTAAGAGAGCTAAGGTGAAGGAGAATCGTAATCGACAAAGATTCACATCCTTTTTTTAGGACCCAAGTTGGAACGTTGCGGCGGTGTAACTTGGCACATGGAATGCACACCCAAATGCGTAAATATGAAAAACATCAGGTTCGTACCCAATAAGCAAGTATAACGTCAAAATGGTTAGGTGGAAATGAACCTCAAGGCGGACCAACATAGCTACGTACAAGATTGCATAGCCCTCGGCAGAAACTGAAAACTTGGTGCGTTCACCAAGGTTCGGGCGATCAATTAAATTGCGCTTTATGATCGTTATGCGAGGCTGTTTTGGGGTGAACATGGGAATTTGATGTCCAATTATAAGCCCAAGAGACATGCAATACTTTATCAAAAACCATCGATATAAACTCTTCGACATTATCCAGTATCCCGGACTTTAAGGGATAAGTAGGGTGGTGAACCCTTAATCGGTCAAGGGGTTTAGTAGCAATGTGTGTGGACAAACATGTGACCAGTTTGTCAATTCATCAACCAAAACCATAAGTATTTATATGGTCCGCATTTTGGTTGATTAGTCCACATATATTCCCTTGAATCCACTGTGAAAAAGGGTGATTTCGTATCTTTGCGAGGGATGACATAGAAAATCAATTTCCCTAATTAGCAGGCTTGGCAAAGTGTCCTTGTAGGCACAAGATCCTAACTTCGGGTAAGGAGATGCGTTGTAGCATCATTGTTCGACCTAAGTGTCCCAAATGGTAGAGCGAAAACAAGTAAACTGCTCAATCACCAAGCTCCAGGCCGGCCACATATGGTGTGTTCCCAGTTGGGAGACAACCTATTGGCCTCAAATCAAAGCTTCAGGCTCATTTTTGGAGGTGGTGCAAAGATATTTCACTATATTTTCTTCAGTGGTTTCATTTATGATCATTGTCATCTCGAATATCCTTAAAAACCCAGAACGGTGAGAATATAAGGTCTCTTAAATGGTAATGATGTACCATTCATACAACGAGGAGCGTGCCAATGCTTTTAATCAGGTTGGATAAACCTGAAGTCGTTGCTAGAGATGTGATGTAGGCGTAAAGTTAGTGTGCGTAATATCGCATTCATCCAGACAACTAATTGTCCCACATTCGTACCTAATCACGTGTTTAATTGAATTCGATCACATGTATACTAGAAACATGATTCAATTAACTCGTATTTGAGGACAATATCAATAAGATTATCCATAATGAAAAACAAACACCAAACTTGAATCCAAGAACATGGAAAAATGTTCACAAAGTAAATGGTTTACTGAAGGGATTTGCCCAACAAGGCCACTCATGTCAAAATTCTGTTTTTCCAACGATGTTTGGTGGAGCAAAATTAATCTCATAGATTGACTATGAGAATGGTACTCCTCAATGACATTGGTAGGGGCACAAACAGGTGCATAACCAATGATCTATGCCATCGAGATGGAAGTAGATTCTGCAGGGTTGAGGTTTGGAAATAGTATCCCTTTTTCTTGAAGTTTTAGGTATTAGATGCCAAGGATCATGCTTCGGGCATGATGCCACACCTTGGCAGGCTCTGATTCTACCATATGTTGTAAAAACAAACTCGAAATTGGATGGTGAGAGAGATAGACCTCGAATTGGGTTCAATAGGTTTCAGCCGAAGCTAGAGGGGTCTGTTCGGTAGATCTCTGCTGAAGCAGAGTAGTACCATTCGGTGCATCTCTGTCAAAGAAGAGTATGCCCTTCGGTGCATCTCTGCCGAAACAGGGCATCACCATTCAGTAGGCTTTGACCGAACTAGGTTGAGTCATTCGGTAGACTCCAACCAAACTGGGTCTATACCTTTCGGTAGACTCCAAACTAAGCTAGGTCTATACATTTCTTTCACGTTTGTGGTAGTAAACAAATCCGAGAATTTGGTAAACTTCTGTTTTCCACACTGTTGTCTCATGAGGGAGTTAGAAACATGGAAGGACGAGAAAAAGTATTCTCTAGTCAAAATTCTATCGAATTTATAAACTTCAGAATCATACTCATTTGTGAGGTAAAGAGCCATGGAATATCTCGAATGATCAAACAGTCCATATGAGCGAGCCAAAGAGCCATGGAATCCTTGTTCGGGAGGTACTTCTGTTATGCTTCGGGCATAAGTCTTCGAATGAAGATCATGGCGGAGGCTTATTCAGCTCTTCCATGCCATTGTTGGCTACAATGGTTTCTTAGCTTCTTGATAGTCAAGTGGAGATTCATGTCTTGTACCCCACATAAAGTGGTTTCTATTAGAAATGTCCAAATCATGAAAATCGAACTTGTGATGGTTTGACAATCCACTGAATTGGAGGGAATAAGACTGTGATTGGTGTTATGGGAATGAAACATCCATATGCATCAAAGTTATAACATTCAAGTTCTAAGACATGGTTTTCATGAAACACGTCGGGTTTTCATGGGTGTATTGTTTTATGGAAACTTTGGGTTTCAAAGGCACTACTACAGGTTTAATTTAGTTTATGAATGTTTAGTTCATAAAAGAGAGGTTCTTGTAAGAACACAGGATGCAATATGCTCATTTAAGTGTAGTGGATTTGAGTTGCTTCAGGAACTCAAGTGTGAGCTCTTCGGGACTACGAAAGGATGTTAACGGTTCAAAGAAATAAAATATTGAATCGTTAATGTCCAAAAGTGATCTTCAGGTCAATAATTTTAGATTAATTATCAGATTAATGGACTGCAGGTCACTTTTAATTAATTCAATAGATCGAGATCATTCGGGGTCGATCGTAGAAGCAAAATAATATAAAGATTCAGGCACAGAAGTCATGTTGGCTGCAGGACAATTAGAAGGCAGCCCAAAAAAATATTTGGGCTCAAATATGTTGTGGGCAGCCCTAGCTTAATCTGGGTTGTGGATCGAATCAAGAAGGAAGCCCAATTGAGCTCGGTCTGTGATAAAAAATGCAGCTTATGCTGCTGGTTAATCTCAGTGTTTTCAGACTGGAAAACAAGCTGGCATTTGTCAAAGACACATGGATTCTTTGAAGGAGAACCTTCTCGACGTCGATGGTGTTTCCAAAAACCAGTGCGATTCGAAGATAGTCTCCAAAATAGCATCGAGGTTTCGAGGTCGAGGACGACTTCCAGTCGTTGTAGGTCACCGGAGCTCGACTGCAGGCAAGCTGGCTTCTGGTGTGACAAAGAAAATGATGCCAAAAACGACGTTGTATGCGTTCTGTGCATCTAGGTTTTGGGACAGAGCCAGCTCGGCTCGACTTGAGGTTGGCGCGAGCGCGGCTTCAAGTCGTGACTCCAGCGCATTTTTTTCTTTTTTTTTTTTTGTTTTTTTTGTTTTTTTTGTTTTTTTGTTTAGTAGGGAATCAGGGCTCGAAGCCCAGCAAGAGGGATCAGGCTGCAAGCCTTTTAGCAGAGAATGGAGGCCCAAGTAGTGGGCTTTGTTCTCACGCATAGCAAGCCCATAATGGCTGCTTGGTTCCCTTTTGTTTTCTTGGTTAGGGTTTGGGAAAAAAACCCAAAATTGCTTCTATTTTATTTCGTTTCTTTGCCTGACAAATTCCATATAGCGATTTTATAATTGCGTATACATGAACATATATATATTGGCAAATATATGAACATATACAATATATATCAGAAGGTAAATATAAATGTAGGGGGTTCATGCATCATGGGGAATGTTTTCATGCTTCATGGTCGTTTCAAATATCTTCCTTTATCTTAAGTGTACCTGATTGGCATAAAACAATAAAAGCCTTTGAATTTGTAGAAGACCCTTCTTAGAAAGCCGAAATTTCATCTCCAATACGTTGTATCACGTTTAACATAGAAAAATTAAATTGAATCAATAGCATGGAGATCAATTTAATAAAATAATAAATTAATCATAAAAAGAATGATTAAAACGTACATAAATCAGACGATTTATGCACGTTTCCCAATGAGGAGCAAAATGGTAATTTTGCACTCTCGGAAATCCATTACTTGTTTATCGAGATAAAGTGAGTTGCCGGTATTGTGCGTTGCAAACTGTAATATTGATGGCTTATTTGTTGGGTTCGTTAAGCAAGTGGGCAAGTAGGCTCGTCTATGTTAATGTTTTCTTAATTAGGTCTCGTGCCTAATTCATTATTATTTGGGCTACACACATATTTCCTTGTAGTACTCGATGATACCAACGCGTGGGCGCAAGTAGAACTGAATTCGGAGTTACGACGAAGATTTTAAGAATTTTGGAGCGTGAAGGGCATTTTGGTAATTACACATTTAGGAGATATATTTTTCTGTTTCTTCTGTTATGGATTAGGTTGTGTGCCAAGTGGAGCCCACGCCCCATTCCTTCCCCTTTCTCTAGTGGCCCTTCTTCGTGCCTCCATCTCATACTGTCTCTTTCTTTTTGCCTCACTCTTTCTTTCACAAAAACTCTCATCTCTTTACCCTTTACACTCTCTCTTTCTCTTAGCCTTGCAAAGAAACCATACCACCATCACCCTTGGCACTCTAGCAAGCACCACCACCACAGACCCAGACCAGTCACGAACCATTAACCTATAAACAACACCATTGAACCAGGGCCTGGCACTACACAGTGGCTTATGCCACTATTCATTGTCTTCTTCATGGAACTCCAACGGGTTCTTGACCTTTCCGATTAAGGTAATTCTCAAGACATTCTAACTCTTTCATTTTCATTCCTATGATTCGATCTTGACCTTGTGGATGTGTTTTGAATGTTGAGGTAGCACTGAATTGATAAGGGGGAGATTCCTCAATTTTTCCAGCAAAGAAACAATGGTCGTCAGGCCATTTTTCCAGCCAACACCATCCATGACTTGACCTTATTTTGGTATGGATTTGTTCCCTACATTTCTAGCTTCAAATTGGTCTTTGAATCATCGATTTTGATGGTGAATCGAGCTAGAAGTTAGGCTAAACCTGTGCTTCGCGATGAAGGTGAGTACACATGTACTTGCGAGCGCGTGGATGTGGTCGCCCAATGCGGCGCGTGGTGGCCTATGCAGCAACCTTGTGGCGGCAAGTGGAGGAAGCTCGAGGTCTCTTCTTAGGTTTCTCGACATGCCGAATCTGAATCTGCCCTCTGTTTTTCCAAATTCAATCATTTTAAAATAATTCCTTTATTAACCGTACGTTATACATATACGCGAATTTACAATAGTACGTTAAATATTTAGGTGAATGGTTTCATTTCTAGGTGAAATGAGTCACAAGGATCTTCGATGCCGGTGAGGTGGGTTTAACCCAACGACATGATTTTGAGTGGGTCTTTACTTTTAAATATTGTATATTTATTTAGTTTGTGTGTGTGTGTATATATATTTTATAAAGAATTTTCTACGTTATGCCTAGATTAGACTAACGTTTATAAGAATTAGCGGAATGACTGAATTTATGAAATTATCCTAAATCAACGGGATGCACATGTATGCATACTATTATGGAATGCCTTAATTATATTTGCAATCATAAATAGTATTTTATTGACTAGAATTATCGAATTACCATGGCATGGTCATACTTGTATTACTGCTCATCATGCATCCTACACTGGTGTTAGTACTCACCATGGTCAGTCTTCACGTGTATGCTCACATCACACCAATACGCTCACTTTGGATCCATTGTAGGTGTCAATCTTGTCCTAAATTGTTATAGGCAATATTAGAGTACTACTTTTGAGGCGATAATCCTTGTCCGATATTAATGGCTCGGAAGTGGAAGGGCAGACAATCCTTGTCCGATATTAATGGCTCGGAACAACTTTTGAGGCGATTACTTGGAATCATGTTTATAAAAAAGCTAACTTTATTACGGATGTTATTACTAGTACAGAGTTCGATTTTAATAACTTTCATATTTGGTATAGAACCTTGACCCCCGTAGCAAGAAAAGTTTTAATTTTTTACTATATTGAAATTAGTTGTGATCGTAGATATTCTATTTAATCTAGGTATTGTTTTTTTTCTATAAAAAAATATTGTAAAAAATCGAGTACCTTTAAAAAAAAAACACAAGAAATAGAAATAAAATAGAGAGGGGATGGGTGCAAGGCAAATGTAATGCATGATGATTGATGAAATGTGTTTTGGGATATGAATATTTACGAACGAAATGAACATAGTATTTACAAGTATTGATGCGGCGGATCGAGAATTTTGTCATGTAAATAAATAAATATACTAAAATTTTTAATACCATATATTTGTGCAAAAAGAAGAATAAGAAAAAGAAATCATCTTTATTTTTTACTCAAAATGAAATTAAAGCAATATTAAAAAAGAAATACATTTGTTGTAAAAAACAATACAACTAAGTCTTCAATATTATGGCATTCAACCCACTATCTATCTGATGAAAATGAACTTGCCCCACTAATAAAAGAACAATATTTGGCTACTCAAAGATGAGTAGGAACTTCTACTCAAAATTTCTCAAAAATGTTCGTTGTCAATTTATAGATCTTCGTGTTTATAATCAAAGCTGTTTATATTATAAATCACCCTATAAAGACCATCTCTGCAAAAAAAATCAATTAAAATTAAGGTCGCCTTATCAAACTGTTTAAAAACAAATGAACAGTATTGGTAAAAGCATTACAAACTGTCTATGTATTTGCTACAATAGATTGATTAAGTGACCTTACTTTTAATTTATTTTTTTTGCAAAGCAGATCTTTACAGTGTGATTCATAGTATGAAAGGTTTTAATCATAAGCACAAAACTCTATGATTAAAACACTAAAAGATTTGAGTATGAGTTCATACTCATCTTTGAGTAGCCAATTATTGTTCCTAATAAAGTTGATAACCTTAAAAGAGAAAACATATACGTTTAAATGAACGACAACTAATTGTGCTAGACCTACTACGTTTTAAAGAAATGCTTTACTTGAGCCGAAGAATACCACATGGTCAATCGTCCAAACCCACAAATCCACACCACAGCCCATATAAAGACCCAAACCCACACCATAAACCATATTTAAATCAAGAAAATGACAATTTCGTAATTAAAACCAAATTTCTTGTTCAATTGAACCACGCCTCCCCAAATAGAGTAATTTTGTTTGTATGTATGGGGAAAGAGAGGACCAAACAAGCCATTATCACAGCCTATCAAACACCAACAGACTCTAAAGCAGCAGACCAAGGGTTCCCCCTTCCAGTTTTTGCTGTTTTCGAGGTCATTTCCTTGGCACTCTCTTCGGTATTCTCTCTCTCCCCTCTTTACTTTCTGGATTTATAGATTGGGATATCACAAATTCTAGAACTTGATTGTCATCCTGCACTCTAGGAACCAGAAAGGGCACAGCTTTAGGTACACACACTCTCCGACGTAAATCTCAAGTTTAAGTCTATTTATTTTTGTGTGAAGTGGTTTTCTGGTTTTGATGATTTGGCCGGTGGGTTTTCATTTGTTTGATAAAATTTTGATTTGGATTTTGGGTATTTCTTGATTTGGGCCATTTCGTTGATTTGATGTTGTTATTGATTGCTCACGACCTGCGGTTGTATGTTTGGTTGCTCGGAAAGTGAAGGAAAATGAAAATTTATTGTTAAATTGTGTGTGTGTGGTGGGGGAGCTGGATTTCTTGATTTGGGCCATTTCGTTGATTTGATGTTGTTATTTCAGATGCCCAAGAAAAAGGGTAAATATTGTATATGATCAGTGTGTCGTTCTGCTTTCTTTGTCATGGAAATTGTTTGCTTCTGAATGATTAACGAAGTTGGACAATGCAAAATTACAGTTGTTAGATGCTAATTCAAGTATTCGTATGCGGGTACGCGCGCACGTGTGGGTTCAGCTGAAGAGGGTATGGACTGTGTTGTATGTTCATGGTGGGTAGACTAGATAGCAAAGCATTTAACTCCTACTTTTCGACTGCCAGGCAGATAAGCTGAATATTGTGTAGGATAAAATGGTTATTTGGTTCCTTTATAGTCGAATCTGTATAATTAAATTACAGTTCTCGTATGTGAATTGAAAAGTTTCTACAAATTTTATCGAATTTTTTAGATGGTACAGTTGTTTTGACCAGATTGAACTCAAGTAAAAACTCAGGGACTCGTTAATACAAGCTGAAATCATAAGTAGATCGACCAAAAGTTGGTCTATTTCTTGAGTGATGGTTATAATACATATTTTGCGAAATTTCACGTGTTAATATATGCATATGCTTTATGTATCATTTTCCCGTGTTGATTTTCATGCTATCAGTGCTTCCCAAAATTGCTTCATATGACAATTTACTTGTACTTGTTTCCTTAGGTCTAGGCATAAGGGATGAGTACACTAGATGCAACCAGAGCCGAACTTGCTCTTGCAGTTCTGTATCTGAACAAGGCTGAGGCCAGGGACAAGATATGCAGGGCAATACAATATGGTTCTAAATTCTTGAGTAATGGAGAACCTGGAACAGCCCAAAATGTGGACAAATCGACTAGTTTGGCACGAAAAGTTTTTCGTCTGTTCAAGGTTAGGATTTGTGTGACATATTCCCTTTAATATTGGTAAAAACTTTCTTTGTGGCTGTTGTGCTCCTTTTAAATTTTTGGAAGAACCAGAGGGAGGAAGGATGATGCTTCGGCAATGAGGCCTTTGCTAAGTTTTTTGTATCCACTCTCATGCTTATTAGGATGACCTTTAGTTGTCCAAACGAAATATGACATAGAACTTGAATTTCAAGCCTTTCTGTTCTTGAATGTTTTATGATTTTTGGTTCAGTTTATCAATGATCTGCATGGTCTTATTAGTCCAACTGCTCCAGGGACTCCTCTTCCACTTGTTCTGCTGGGAAAGGTATAGATATAATCTACTTCCGACTAAAATCTATGTTCTTATTTTTCTTCATGATGACAATCTACTTTGATGCTTTACAGTCCAAAAATGCATTGCTGTCAACATTTCTGTTTCTTGATCAAATTGTCTGGCTCAGTAGAACAGGTATTTATAAGGTACGTATTATCACATTTCCCGTACAATTGTTATCTATTGGGTTCTGTGATATTCAGTGGGGTAAAAGTTTAGAAATTATGTTTGTTATAGAACAAAGAACGTGCTGATCTGATTGGCCGGATCTCGCTTTTCTGTTGGATGGGCTCCTCAATATGTACCACTTTGGTTGAGGTTCGTTGCTTCCTACCCATGCCTCCTTTACCTTTTTCGAGATATACATGGCATGAACAATGTATTCTTATTGCTTCCCAAGTCAGATTGGGGAGATAGGAAGGATTTCTGGGCAACTTAAGAAGTTGGAGAAGGATCTGAAGAACAGTGAGAAGTATCATGTATGTTGACCACAGACCTTGTAAATCCGTTGACCATAAAAAACTTCAAGATGGTACCACATTCTTTACATTTTCATGTGGATTTGTGACTGCAGAATGAACAATACCGTGCTAAACTCAAAAAATCAAATGAGAGGTCACTGGCCCTGGTTAAAGCAGCGTTGGATACAGTGGTAGCAGTTGGGTTGCTTCAGTTGGCTCCTAAGAAAGTTACTTCTCGTGTTACTGGAGCCTTGGGATTTACGACTTCTCTGATCTCATGTTATCAGGTTTTTATACTACCTTCATCCATGAACATTTGTCTGTATGAATTTGTAACGGATCCAAAGGCGTTTTTCCTATTGTTTTCGACTGAGTCTCCTTTGCGCCTGTGATGCAGTTGCTTCCAGCACCAGCAAAGTCCAAGGCAGCCTAAAGATCGAAGTCTGTTTGCTTGATGTGCTTCAGCGTCCGCTTAATAATTGTTTATACTTTTATATGAGTATTTGTTAGTTGAAACGTTTGAGCAATTTGAAAACTAAAACTTTAACCATTACTTTGTTACCATCAATAATGCTCTGTGCAATAGAAATTAGTCATTTGATAATTGTATCGGCTCAGCAGCATAACTTTCGTTAGGGTTTACGTTATCTGCAGCATTACTTTCGGGTTTTTTATTTATTTTTTTAACGATATTATCAACACTAAATCAACACTAAAGGGATGGAGAGTGGGCTAAGCTTCACATTGGACTATTAATAATGTGGTTCAAATTCGTCTTTGGCGAGAATTGAACCTAAAGTATCTCACTTGCAAGCAGGGCTGGCCCAGGCCCAGTGCTGGTTGGGCGACCGTCTGGGGTCCAAAATAATTGGGGGCACCAAAATTATTAGGGTGGTATATTTATATATGTTTTCATAAGAGTATAAATTTATAAAATTTGGTTCAATAACAAAGAAATTGAACTAGAATTCGTGGTTTTGTTGTTTGAAATTAATGATGAGGTCTTGGGTTCAAAACACTATGTGTGCTTATTTATTTTTCAATTTTTACAAATTTCTTTTCATCATAAGAGTATAAATATATAAAATTTGACTAAATGATCAAGAAGTTTAATTAAAATCAATGGTTTTTGTTGTTTAAAATTAACAAGAGGTCCTAAGTTCAAAATGCTAAGTGCATGTTTATTATTTTCAATTTTTACGAATTTTTGTTTGGTTGTTAATTTATTTTTAATTATTAGCTAGTAGCTATGTAGATTGTTATTTTTAAACATTAATTTGTTCCAATTCAAGTCTAATCTTCAACAAAAAGTCATGCGTTAACCAAATTTTTAAATAATATGACGTGTCATAAAAAAGTTTAGGGTAAAGTACAAAAAACTATCTCAACTATTAGTCTCATGACACTTTCATACCTCATCTTTTTAAAAGGACAATGTCATACCTCATTTTACGAATTTGTGTCAATGTCATACCTCCGTCAGTTTTTCTGTTAGTTTCTCTGTTAAGTGCTGACGTGGCTTAAATAAATTAATAAAATATTTAATTATTAATTAAATATTAAATATTAAATATTATAAAATAAAAAAAAATTAAGAATAAAACAAAAAACAAAAAAAATTAAAATGGCCTAGGGTGCGAGCCCTTTCCTCCACCCACACTAACCTTCTTCTTCTCTTCGACAACCACCAAACCCAGAAACCTTCCTCCACCCGTCCCCCAAACCTTCCCCAACCCACCTCCATCCCCCACATCTTCCCTTCCCCTACCTCTTCCTGTCCCTTTCAAACCTAAACCCTAACCCTAATTCCCCATTTTCAAACAGAAGCCCTCGACCTCATTGCTCTTATTCTCTCACAAAACCTTAACCCAAATCAGCATCCAGTCCCCTGAGGTTCACCACCGAGAGCTAATGCATGGAGAAATGACCTAGATACAGAGCCTACACGGAACTCAGGGAATCATGGCTAAGGAGGAAGTACATGAGCCCAGAGGAGTCCAAAGAACCCGAATCGAAACTGACCCCATTGAAGAAACACGTCAAATTTCAGACCCATCTGATCGATTCGTGAAAAGGGTCTTTCGTTCTCGCTCAATCGATGCCTGATTTCTCAGCCGTGCTACGGAAAGAGAACCACAAGCCGTCGTCGAGGCTTCCGTCGATGCAGGAGATAACTCTGTCAGCGAAGAGTCGGGCGAAAGAGGCGGACGGGGTTCTGTCGAATTCAAGGGGGAGTAAATCGGCGATCGAGGGAGAGAAGAAGTATAACCCACCCTCTCTCTCTTCCCTTTCTCCTCTCTCGCCGAACACCTGCATCCCCGAAACCCAGAAACCCTTCACACCTTTCCCGCCCGTCTCCCCCACAACCTCCTCAGTGGCCCGAAAATTGACGAAACGTCGACACTTTTTCTCCCCAATGCCATGAACTCCCTATCCTCCCTCACGAAGCTGTTATGCGTCCTACTGTCGGTAATTTCGAAGCTTGGATTCTCCGTCACCAAAAACCCGTCGTCGTCCTCGTCGAGCTTGAGATGAAATACCTGCTCGCTACCCGCCACATCAGAATCCGGCGATGTCCATGCCTGAGCGGTACACACTCATCTGGGAGCAGAATCCGGCGATGTATGACTCACTCATCGGCGACCCGGCGTTCTCGAACGCGTCGAAGATTTTTCGATCGTCGCGGTTCAAAATAAGTAGGGTGCAGGAAGAGCTGCAGGTAGCCCATATAGAGAGAGAAGAGAGAGAGAAAGAGAGATGAGAGAGAGAGGAGAGAGAAAGTGGTGGATGAAGGTTGGGGGGACTGGTGGGCAAGGTTGGGGTTTTCTGTTTGAAAATGGGGAATTAGGGTTAGGGTTCAGGTTCGAAAAGGATGGGAAGAGTTAGGGGAAGGGAAGAGGTGGGAGATGGGGGTGGGTTGGGGAAGGTTGAGGGGACGGGGAAGAGTTTGGGGGTTGTCGAAGAGAAGAAGAAGGTTGGTGCAGGTGGAGGAAATGGGAGGCCCGCACCTCTAGGGGAAGGGAAGAGGTGGGGGATGGAGGTGGGTTGGGGAAGGTTTGGAGGATGAGTGGAGGAAGGTTTCTGGGTTTGGTGGTTGTCGAAGAAAAGAAGAAGGTTGGTGCGGGTGGAGGAAAGGGGAGGCCCGCACCCTAGGCCATTTAAAATTTTTTTTGTTTTTTTTATTCTTAATTTTTTTATTTTATAATATTATATTTAATTATAATATTTAATAATTAATTATTCATTATTTTTTAATATTTTTTTAATTTATTTAAGCCACGTCAGCACTTAACAGAGAAACTAACAGAAAAACTGACGGAGGTATGACATTGACACAAATTCGTAAGATGAGGTATGACATTGTCATTTTAAAAAGATGAGGTATGAAAGTGTCGTGAGACCAATAGTTGAGGTAGTTTTTTGTACTTTACCCAAAAGTTTAATTTAGTACCCATTTATTACTTATACATATTAATTAAAGACTCAAAAACATCATTATTTTTTTAGTCTCATATTGACAAGACTAGTAAATAAGAAAAAACACCTCATGATTTATACAAAAACACTTTAAAAGTTCAGATAGAAAACAAAATTCATATCTATCTACTTGTAAACCCAAAGTTTTTTTGTTTCCTTCTCACGATACAAAATAAATTAGTTTTTCCGTGTTTATAAATTATTAAGTTTGAAGTACTTTTCTAAGTATAATTTTATAGATGTCTTACGTGTGAAAACAAATAATTTTCTTATATAAAGTGAGGGCACATTTGTTGGCGTCGCCCTGGGCCTCAAAAATCTCTAGACCGGCCGTGCTTACAAGTGAAGAGGAATACTACTAGACTGAATGACTAAGTGGCACATCATTACTTTTGTTAGGGTATCAACATCATTACTTTTATTTCTGGTTATACGTCTCAGATGGGGTTATTTACTGGTTTAAACTTTTAAGTTTAGCATGTATTCTAAACCTTTCTGTATATTTTCTATGTTTAGATGTTGATCCGACTTCGTTAGCGTTTCATCTAGGGTGCAAGGAAAATCTATTTTCCAATACGAAAATTTTGTGCCAAATCCGAAAATTTATAATTATGAACGTTTTCGAATAAAATTGAATGGAAATTGAATTGAAAAAAATCTGGGAACTCTATATTTCTGATCTTATTTTTTTCGCAACTTGCACCAAATGGAAGGAAAAAACATTGAATTGCATTTATGCAAAAATTTTCAAAAACTTGTATTCCAAGTATTCCAAAATTAGAATAAAAGTTGGATTCCATTTTCCCTTTTTAGGGAGTGGAACTCGTCTCTGATCCGATATGTCCAACAAACACCTACTCTATTCTGGTAGATATTAAGAAACGTCAAAATATAGACCCAATTATAGAATTACGTCCAAAATAGGTCCAAAGTTCGATTCTCTCCAACGTAACAAAAGCAAGAACAATTTTTATTTACTTGCAACAAAAGAGTAAGAATAGAAGATTAACGAAAAAATGAAGGGCATGTAAAATTAAAATAATTTTGAATCTCGAGTTCCCACATTTACTAAAATGTAAATATACAAATCAATTCACTTTTAAACCTTCCCTTTGTTCGCTAACATGTAAGGAGTCGTGTTAACTACCCCTTTAAAATTCATAATCAAATACCTAAATATCAAGAATTAGATCAAGTTGGGAGGGCTAGTTGATATGAATCCAATGGAAAAAGCTAAAGGTCCAAAAGTAAAAAAATAGCATGATTTGTCCAAAATTCATCTCCAACTAATGACTGTTCTATGGCGTCCACCGGATCATTATTTGGTTAAATGTAGCCCCCCCCTCTTAGCTCTTTTTTTGGGGCCCAATACTTCAGTTGCAATAATTGATTCAAATTCAATCGCTAGATTTGAAAACATCCAAAGGCAGTTTAATTAAAATAACCAATAAATTTAAAGTGTAAACTTAAAATTTATAAATTATTGAGGGAGCGAAGTTTAGCCCCTTTGGTTGGAGATGGTATGAGTATGACCTGACGTTCATTTAAAAATAATTTTTTCAAGACAATAATTATGAACAGAGCTATATTATTTCTAAATATTCCCCTTCCTCATTCAGTAGAGATGCCCCAAGAGGAGAAATATATTTCCCACATATATTTTCAATTCTCAAACAATGAAAAAAACACGAAAAACATCATGAAACAGACCTCAAATGTTCAAACAACTCAAATATACAAGCAGCAGCTATACCTGGCATTTAGTAGGATTGCTGTTTTTAACACCTCAATTATATCTCTACAGCAACTGTTTATCACATTATCACTCTCACTTTACGAGGGCTAATACACTCGAGAAAATTAACCCCAGATGCGCGGATTTCCAATTCAAAGAGGAAGGACAGAAGCTATGGTTTAGAAACGATCAAAGAAAAAACCCGCACCTTGATACATGTAATTAGAGGAAATATTCTTCATCAGATCCGTCCTCTTCCTCCCCTTGGTATTCCTCCTCAATACCTACTACATTCCAATTCACAATTGGCTGCATGCCTCTCATATCCTCCAAATTAATTGTGGAGATAACAATGGACTCGTTCTCAGGCAAGTTCTGTTGGTTGTGCAACTTGGCCTGCACGTCGTTCTTCAACACAAACTCCCCAGATGGTTCATGAATTTCAATGCCAAATGCAGATGATAATGGCTTCCCTTTCACTTCAACATGAGACACACTGCAACATGCAATAAAGTGCACAAAATTAGAAAACATGCAAAACAACTCTGCCATAACAAAATGGGTGATCGAACCAGCAAGTCTAAACAAAAAATTAAAAACTCCTGATTGATCATTTATCTCATCAAGGAATTCCCTTTCCTGAGGTAATATTTCTACCTACACAAGTTTTCGATTGTCATGTTGCAATCCCAAAACCCATATGTCATGACAGCAAAAACATCTTATTGGCCTAGTGATCCTAAAATCTTATAAATCCTGTTCTTTTCCTCTATATCGTTCTATGTTTGTCTATTTCCAGTACATTCAACAGATAGGAACATAAGAATGACCACTAAAATTAAAAACTAAAAATTAAAAGAGGGTGTGAGGCTCCGAGCCTATCCATCACGATACTGGCACCTGGGGGGATTATTCTCTTTCTTATTAACAGAAATATCATACATAACATGATAACAAATGGTACATTTCTTCAACACTAAAAAGAGAATACACAGAAAAATGAAAAATAATTGGAGAAATGCACAGATAAAGCAAACATGTTTCCTCAGATAATATGCCATCAGGTATCAACAAACTGAGGCACAAAGACATGCACATAGCAGAACCAACAAGCTTCACTCAACTGAAGCTAAAATAAAGAAAACGAAAGTAATTGTTGTTCTTGAGACAAAAGATGCGGAAAAGAGTTCACATGTAGAATTATTTCAGTTTCCCATCCTTCATATCAAAATGACTAAATCCAATTCATTTTCACCATTCCAACAAAAGTTATTCAACTTATCCTGCCACTTCATATCACTTTTTTAAGAATCTATAAGCAATTTCTTAATGTAGTGGCATTTGTTCTACTATTATAATAAAAAATTGAACCATGTGAACTTACCATTTTGCAGGCTTACTACAATAAAATTTTAAAGCCAATATCCAACTGACAGAACAAGAGTGATGCAACCACCACCCATGTTTCCCATCCCACAATCTCTCATTCTTTGTAACATATTACTCAATCAGCATTATCACAGACTTAACGTGCCTCACAGTCAAAGAAAAGTATTGAACCAATTATAGGAAAGGAGTCACAACATAAGTTTGTATTAAAACAATTGCAACATGTTTTCGGTCAAAAAAATTCTAGTAACATTTCTATCTCATTTCTCTTTTTAAATTTGTCCTTTTAAATAATTTCATCAACATAGTCATTAACAAATCAACAAAAGTCAGTGGGGTGAGCATTTCGGGGATGGTAATAACACTCAAGAAAATAAGCACAGAACTAACCATATATAGAACAAGCCATCCATTTCTTGTCTCTGTACTCTACCCAGAAGCTCAATCTGCAAAATTCCACCTATGCAAAGAACTGGTTCTGGAAGCTTAAATGTCTGCAGGCGGTTCTCCTGTTTGTAAGTTATCTATTAGCTTATTTAAGTCAAGTATCTAGTCATAATCTAAGACTTCAAATCCAGGATTTCCAGTTTCTATACTGTAAAAATGTCTAGAAGATCCAGAATTTTCAGTTTGTAGTATGAATTGAACGGCCCAAACGGTCTCTGCTTCAAAGTTTCTTTATTAAGTAATGGAAACATAAGGAGTGTGTCACTTCTTCCTCCCAAATGGAGGGAACATTTAGTATCAAAGGAACCATTTCACAACAAATAAGATGCAAATGCAGAAAGACAGTTAAGAAGTACAGAAGTACAGATCAGGTGGTACACACCTGAGTCATTGGGAACACTTCTGAAGTGTAGGTCCATACGAACTTGTTCTCATGACATGATTCATCCTTTGAATCACACTCTACAACCACAAGGGATTTGGCACAACCCATATGAAATCGCACAGCCTTGGCTGAATATATGGGTAAACCTACCTGGAAAAAAGCTGTAAATGGGAAAAGATAAAGAGACGCCAATCAGAGAAATTTAGAGAGTAAAAAATGGCAAAATCCACAATTTGGAAATTCAAACACTTGCCTTGGAAAGGATGTATGCTGATTTCATTAATTACAACTAAATCAGACACCAACTTGTATATCAGAATCTCAGGCACTGCAGGGTCACTTTGGCCTTTACTTGACCAATACGAAGCTCTCTGTCCCACCATGTCTCTTGGTTCTAGAGTATTGCGGATGCTTTCTTCCGGATAATTGTCGGTGCTGGAAGCACTGATTGCCTTAGAAATAGAACTCCTCACATTGAAAGATATAAAACCACGAGCTAAAAAAGCATAGACCCTATGCTCCCTTTCCAAGGTTTCCAATTCCTTTGACTTGCTAGATCCAACTTCTGCAACCTCTTCTGCGTCAGGGCTGTTTAACTCAACCACACCAGCAACTCTAGATAACTGAGGAAACATTCTCAAGCACAGCTTTTTACAAAGATCATTTTCTATCACTGCATATAATTAAATGTTACAAACTCTTCAGCCTCGTTTGGTAATACTGGAAAACTTATAACAAAAGGGATATAAATCTTCTAAAAAACACACATTGATTTCCATTCAAAATATTCATCTCAAACATCAGTGAGACATAATTATAACGGTTTCAGAAATTCTCAACCTAACAAATTGATGCAATCACACAACAACCAGAAGATAACATATTAATAAAGGAATCAATCCATATATACAATATTGATCGAGAGCACAGACATTAAGTACATAAAACTTGCCACCTACAAACAACTTACTCAACTATAAGAACTCATGTGAAAAAAAAAAATAATAATAAAAAAAAATAAAATAATAAAAAAATCAACTTTATATCTTTCCTAGGCTTAATTACTAAGCTACACATATGTATAGCACATATAATCACAATTGGAGTTACGCATTAGTATACTTAAAAAAGCAACGAAATATATTAAAAAGCTTCAAGCCCTCAACTCACCAAAATGACGCCAAGAGCGTGAGACAGAACTAACACGAACAAGATCAGATGGATCGTCCAAACAAGTTAGGACATTTAAGGACATGTCAGGTTCAAGCCAGTTCAAAGAAATCCATACAAGGACTCATAGCAAGCAACTACGAGATTAATGCACCAAACCCGGGTGCCTTTCTGAGCCTCAAGACCTGATTTCAGAAAGTAAGAGACCATCAATACAGTACATAATGATAATTGAAAAGAAAAAAAAAAAGTAGAAGTGATGCAAATTCTGCCATGTATATCGAAACAACATAAGCTATAAGCCTATTGAAACAACAATCTAACAGCAGAAACAATAATTAAGCAAAATTAAGAAATGTCCATACAAAAACAATGGAATTGATCACATTCCTGTCATGCATGGCATCAATTTTCCCATCAATTACTGGAATTTAGAAAAGAAAAGAAAAAAAAAAAGGTTAAATCTTGAAACCAGAATTCATAATTGCAAATTCATCATATGTTGGAAAATTTGAAACAACACGAAGAAATTGAAGGGAGCTGCCGGTGAAAAGTGAGTAAAAGTAAAACAGAGAAAAATTAGAAAATTGGAACAATTTTATCTTTTCAGAAAATATAAAAGCGCACAGAGAGGAAGAGGAGAGTAAGAAGAAAAAAGCATCGAATTCTGACCTTTTCTTGACGAGCAAAGGTGTCTCTGAAATGCCCGAAACCCTAGAAGAGAAGAAAGATTGGGGCACAGAGGGGGAGGGGGGGAGGAGGGAGAAGGGGGAGGGAGAGTTGGTGATAAGCGCCGAGAGAGATGGCGTGTAATTACAGAACAGAAATTGATGAAGTGAGATAATGGAAGTGAGAATTTTTATGAATATCGAAAATAAAAGTTACTTTCACTATGAGAAAAATAAATTTTAATTTTAAATAAAAGTTAGAATTTATAAATTAACATGCATTAATTTCTTTGTTTGGATTTATAAGCATAGAAATTTAGAATTTCCGCCTGAAAAAAAAAACTTGGAATTTGGGACCTCCAATTTCCAAGTTTAAATTTCATGTAAATAGGTATCATTTTCCAATTTCTATGATTGAGAGATTAAAAATAATAAATTTTGTATTCAATTCTATTGTTCTTTTAGGTTAACCAAACAAAAAAATTCACAAATTTTAGAAAATAAAATCTCGTCATTTCAATTTCTGTTAATTTTAAAATTTCTTCGTACAATCATAGTGTTAATATATTTGTTTGTTATTACTTTTTTTTTTTTTTTTGAAGAAGAAGAAGTAAGAAGATTGAATTAAAGAGAAACTTCGGAAACACTTAAGGCCAGTGGCGAATCCAGGAAATAATATTAGGGGGTTAATAAGAATAGCGTACGCAACGCGCAAATATTTTTTACCAGAAATAGCATGCATATCGTCATTTCATCAAGTCTTGGTAGGCCTAAAGTCATTTGGAAAGACATATTGCACACCTGTTAATGTATGCAAAGGGCAGCACCCAAGGTATCCATGGACATTCACTAAGTCTTGATAGGCCTGAAGTCAGTTGGAGGGTATGTATGAAGTCAACTATAATCTTCAAAATGGCAGCACCCAAGGTATCCATGGACATCCACTGAAGTTCGGAGGGTTAGCACCCAACAGTGGCGAAGCCAGGATTTGCCAAGGGGAGGGGCGAAATTCAAAAGAGTGCAAGGTTCAATGGAAGCGGTTACTTTCACATTAGATAGTGCAAAGTTTTGACTCAATATTCATAGCAGAAAATAGTCTCTCCACCCAAGCGGTTGTAAGCAATAATATCTAAGCCAATGTAAGAAACTTAAATTGGCTAGGATTAGATCCTAAAAAATGTTAGGTACTAATCAAACAGCGAATTGAGACCTAGCAGCTAGGTGCCTAGGCGAGATCTAGGCGGGAGCCTAGATAGATTTAAATTATCGTAAAATAAGCATTAAACAATATTTACATTGTTTTTAAAAGTAATACAATATTTATAAATAATGTGAGTTTAAGATAAATACGGTGGGAGTCTTAAAAGAGAAAATAAAAATACATACAAGACTAAAAAATAAAAGGAAAACTAACGAAAAGTCCAAAAAAACTTCTATTTTAATGAAAAGCTTTTTTTTTAAAGGTATAGTGAATAGTATCAGGGAAATGTATAAATGTGGTTTTTCGTTAAAAATAAACAGTACCGGAAATGTTTTATTAAAACTCTCAAAAATAAAACCACAAATACTTGTTATCTTGTTAACCAAACACCCAACTTTAAAACACCTGTCATTTAAAACTCTTCCCGAATACTTGTTATCTTGTTAACCAAACACCCAACATTATCTTTAACCCACATCTAAACACCCATCTTCTTCCTTGCTTTTTTCCCAGACCTGGCAACCCCAACTGCTTTTCGTCAATCTCATCCCCACACCTCCTCCATCAACCTCTCCTTCGTCCATTGCAACCGCATCTCCTTCCCCGTCGATCCCACTCCCACCCCCTCCTTCGTCGTCCCCACCGTAATCTCTTCTTCGACTCTCTTCCGGACCTCTGTTAATCTCCTCCACCATGAATTCCGACGAGAGCGGAGGGGCCGAACCAGTGCTCCTAGGCGTGTTTTCCGGCGAGGGGAGGGGCGGCCGCCACTCCTCGCCCTCACGTAGCTTCGCCAGTGGCACCCAAGGTATCCACAGAAGTTCACTGAAGTTCAGGGGGGTCCGCTGACCCCCCTTGCCCCTCAATGCATCTGTCACTGCTTAAGGCCTCAAGAATCATACAGAAGAACGTTTTTGTTTGTTACGTAACATATTTGTTTATTTATTACTGTAACACCAAGCAAATACTTTCGAATTAATAAGAAAACAACTTTTTTTTTTTGTTTCATCAAAAGTATTTGCTTGCTTAGTTATTCAAAGTATATATGAAACAAGTTTCCTTTGATTTGGAATTGAATCGACACTTATTGCGCGCATCGTTAAATGTATAGAAATGCTAGACTCAATCGACCACCTAAGAGCATCTTCAAATGAGATGTTAAAATCTTAGGTGAGCTGCTATTGTGCATATTTGACATCAAAAGTCTTTCCAGCCGAAATGTTATTTGCTGACTGGATTTGAAGATTTTGTGATTTGGAGTCAAATTTGACATCAATGTTAAATTTCTTTTTAATTCATTTTAATGGTGGGTCCCTTATTCCACTACACTTCAACCAATAAAAATTTTTGTTTCAACATTTTTTTAATAATTACAACCATTTAAAGCTCTATTTAAATAATAAAATAATATTTGACAATTCGGTTGGAGAAGTAGAAAATAGGATATAAGACCTTAAATTATCACATCAAAACCACCAAAACCAGCAAAAGGTGCTCCAATTTTGCAAGGGGGATTGGTGATTGAATCCACCAAAACCAGCAAAAGGTGCTCCAACCCCGCCCAAACAAGTTGGGCTATAGTAAAAAAAAAGAGGCCCGACTACTCACTCAGGCCAAAATCACTCAACCCAGCGCCTGAGGGAGTGTGATGTCATGGTGACTTCATCCACGTTACTATACTTTTTTGCGCCGGCACATAGGATTCACATATGTGTGAGCATAAGTGGTTAACTAACCCTGCTGCGCCGAGGCTCAATTGCTCACTCGAGCCGAAATTGCTCAACCCAGTGCCTGAGGAAGTGTGACGTCATGGTGATGTCACCCATGTTACTATATTTTTTTATTGAGGTATTCATCAATTCCCCCCCTGAACTTGTGACAATTGGCCAATTTCCCCCCTCAACTTTAATTTTGGCCAATTTCCCCCCTCAACTCTCATAATTAGTCAATTTGCACCCTACTGTTAATTTTTTTTTAATTTTCCATCTATTCTTTTTTTTTTCTTTCAATCTTTCTAATAACTTCCAACAAAGTACTAAAATTAACATAAACTCACCTGCATAATATAGGGTAAAATGTACAAAAACATAATACAATTAGTATGTGATATGGGTTGATTATAAGAAAAAGTTATCAATCAGGTTTAAAGCATGTAGAAGAAGACATAATAATCCTAAACTCATGGATCAGACCTATTTCAATAAAATGGGTTATTCTTAATAAGGAGTCGAAAATTATGAATTGACTAGCCATGTTTGCACTAAAGCTCGATTCTCCGCAATTTACTTGAACTTAGCTTTCACTTTTATAAAGAAAATTGAATTCACATACAAAAATATACACATCAATCATTTTCGTTATCAATTTGTATAGTAAAAAATCAAATAAAATTACTCCATACTGATTTATTGTGACTAATAATACTATCTATGATAAATTGTAAAATTCTAAATTTTAATCTATTTGTAATAGGATAAAGACATAGGAAAATGATTAACATACATCTTATTTAGTTTCTTACACACACTTGTTTAATTATGATCAAATTAAAAAATTAACAGTAGGGTGCAAATTGACTAATTATGAGAGTTGAGGGGGAAATTGGCCAAATTAAAGTTGAGGGGGGGAAATTGACTAATTATGAGAGTTGAGGGGGGAAATTGGCCAAAATTAAATTTGAGGGGGGAAATTGGCCAATAGTCACAAGTTCAGGCAGAAAATTGATGAATACCTCTTCTTTTTTTTTGCGATGCTGCGTGGGATTCACGTGCTCTTGAGCACAAGTGGTCGACCAACCTTGCTACGCTGGGGCCTGCTCTGCAGGCACACTCACCTCTCAACTGTCTGATTTCAACAAGATTTCTAGCCAATGATCCAAATTTGTTCAACAAAAAAATTTAAAAATCTGGAAAAAAAAAATATATCTTACTATATGTTGTTGCCCATGTGGCACAATATGGGTTGTTGGATTGCCAAAAAAATGTAACCAAACGGTTCATTTAATTAGGTTAGAAATAATATTAAACATTATAAAGAAAATTAGAAACTATATAACTCACAAGTGGCGGGATCGGTCAAAAACCTTATTTGAAATTAAACATAAATTTATCTTTTTATTAATTTTTTATTGTCAATTGCCCGAGCAATTCATTTTAGGGGGTGAAGATGGACTCGGGCAGTTACTTTTCACTAAGGCAGTAATTGTCTTAGCTCCATAGCCTGGGTGAGTTTATAGCGTTAGTGGGGTGAAGTTGTTCTTAGTAGCTCATCCTAATTGTTCCAAAGCTCTTTAACATATAAAAGTAAAGCCCATCATCACACACTATTTAGTTCATTTTTAACTGTTTTATTGTCTTTTAATATTTAGGAGAGCAAAGCTCATTATCCAATTTCTCAACAACATATATCCTTCAATTCCGCAAAAAAAAAAATGTTACTCAAGCGGTTAATAATGTATCATTACATTAGATTATCTTTTCGTTTTTGTGATATATCAATATCGCTGGTACCGAAAAAAGAAAAACACCCTCCATTCCCAAGTTATCCAATGCTCGAGTATTTTTAGAATTATTTGCTAAAAGCATTTAGTAACAACCGAAAACACTTCTAACTATGTTAAAAGAACTTATAGATTGTAGACTAAGTATTGTTGGTGCAATATCAGAAAATATGAAAATTATATAAAGAATTCCAATGATAATAATCATAAAGAAAATCACAACATAAATATGTACAAAATTAAAATAAACAACTAGAAATAAAGTAAGAAAGACTGACAAACTTGGAAATTAATGCTTGTATAAATGCAATGTCCTAAAGAGAGAATTTTGCCCATGCTCTTGTGCTTGTGGTTTGGTAGGCGTCCTCTCACAAGATAATTATCTATAATCTGCAGTCAAAGCACCACAATCTTCGGACTCTGGCGAACCATATATATTCCGTACCTTCAAGACACGATTGAAAGATATTTAATAATAAGAGAGACAGTAAAGTTTAGGGAAAAAAACTCTATTTCCGACAAGCAATGGCTATGAACTTATATAGAACCCAAAACCTTGTTTCATTAAGAGATGTAACTCAACAGCAAAAAACATATAGAGACTTTGCAAAAGGCATGTCACTAGGGTGTGGTCAAATTTGGATTTGAAGGGATTTTGAAAGACTTTAAAATCCTAGTGTATCAATTAAGAAGGGTGTAGTCAAACTCGGATTTGAGAGGATTTTGAAAGAGTTTAAAATCGTAATGTAGTCAACTAATGGATTTTAAAGGATTTTTAGAATTCATGCAAATCTAGGCGTAGTCAATCAAGATTTTAGTAGTCATTTTTAAAATCTATCCAAATCTAGGTGTATTGAAAAATTAAAGATTTTGTAGGATTTCATTAAGTTGTGAATTTTGTGGAATTTGAGAGCAAGAAATATATATAATCAAGACCAAATAGAATCCTACCTCACTCCATAGGATTTCAAATCCAGATAGCTCTTTGAATGTCTGACATATATATCTCAATAAAGTGACTAGCATCATTTTCGTTGCTGGGTTTTCTTATATAGTGACTAGCATCATTTTCGTTGCTGAGTTGCGTCATTTACGGGGGCTTGGATTTTTGTTGGGTTGTATCATTTTTGCTAATTAGCAAAAACCCAGAAACTTCACTTGGATGGTTCAGAACAATACAAAGGAAATGGGTATTTAAACATCATAAGCAAAAGATGTATTTTTGCTGATACAACAAAAGAAAAGGCTTAAAACATACAACAAATTTGACAACAGTTACAGAGGGAGGAGACGAAGGTGAATAAGGGAAAGAACCATCGCCTTCCATGAGAACACATAAAAAAGGGCATTGATTTGTGGGTTCCTTCATTTGTGTACAAATATGATGCTGGGTTGCATCATTTTGTTGCTGGGTTCCTTCATTTTTGCAATTTTCATTGTTGGGTTGTATCATTTTTGAAATTTTGTTTAATTGATTTATTTGATGGTCAAGATTCAGCGTTGCAAAATCTATCAAAATCCACATAAATCTATTATATAAATCTTCTCAAATCTTTCGCAGAAGTCACACAATTCTATGAAATCTATAACTTACCAAAATCTATTAAAATCCTCTCAAATCCTAACTTGACTACACCATCCTAAATGATTGTAAAAGATTTTTAGAATCCATGCAAATCCTAGTGTAGTAAACTAAAGGATTTTAAAGGATTTTTAAAATCCATCAAAATCTAGGTGTATTCAAAACTTAAAAATTTTGTAGGATTTCATTAAATTGTGGATTTTGTGGGATTTGTGAGTAAGAAGTATATATAACCAAGATCAAATAGACTCATTCCTCACATCTTTGGATTTCAAATCCAAAGACCTCTTTGAATGTCTGACTCTCTCTTCCTCTCACTGCCTGCCACCCACTTTGTTTGCTTGATCTTTTTGCTTCATCTCTGCAATTTTTTCATTTATGGATAAATATGATGATGGGTTGCATCATTTCTTATATGGTGTCAAAACGGTTTCAAGAAGCTCAAGGACCAGGTATTGTGATTTCATAGTGCAAAAACCCAGCTCTTAAAGAAAAGAAGAGACATTTAAAAGAATACATGCAAATGTATGAACTAATGTCCTCTCTCGAGGGATAGTTTTCAAGCTTTATGGAACCCTTTATTTAATGGCTTTAGCGAACAAAACCTAGTTATCTTTATCTCATGCTCAACTTTGTTTATCTATACAAAAACAACTATCTTTCAAAGACTTGTGGTCATTTTATTTCATACCTAATTTTGTTTTTGTCAAAAATCGAATGAAATTGTATTTGTTTTCAAAATTTGGTCAGTTGAAGGTGCTATTGTTTGGTAGAGCAAGGATGCAGCTCTCCAACATGAATCAAATGTAGCTTCATTTGATTATATTTACGACCTAGGTACATTTATCACCATTTGATTTATTTGAAGGTTAAGATTCAGCATTGCAAAATCTAACAAAATCCATATAAATCTGTTATATGAATCTTCTCATATCTTTCAAAATCCATATGGATTTTGTAAAAGTCACATAACCCTATGAAATCCATCACTTATCAAAATCTATTAAAATCCTCTAAAATCCTAAATTGACTACACCCCCTTAATAAAAGGAGAAATTAGGTTCTCATCCCTCTTTTTTCAACTCCATTAATTGAAACCTTATTCCTTTTCAAAATTTAATCAAGGTCCCTTGGTTTTAATAAACATCATTAATCATTTCAATAATAAAATATTGGGAGACTTTGAATGCGGTCCTTAGTTATGAATATTCTTTGATTGAAATCTTGTTGGTTTTTAATTTTTTATCAACGTCTCTAAAATTAATGTGATAATTTATTTCTTTGTATGTTACTATATTTGTTTAAATTATAAATTATAAATTTTAGTTGTTTATATAAATGAGATTTTAAATAAAAAAACATAATTTGTGGGATTAAAAATATTTAAAATATAAATATACTATTGTGTGTGTGTGTGTGTGTGTGTATACAATTAACCAAAAAATTTATTGTATCAAAACATGGGTACATTTGTCACAGCCCGTCCCGAAATTTCATTTATCGTGGATGTGAAATGACGGAATTGCCCTTAAAGGCTGCTAAGGTATGTGTGACATGTTTAATTGAATAATGTATACTCTCCTAAGTTCTTGGAAAATAAATTAAGTGGATTAAAATTGTATACATTTTTGTGTGGTTAGGGACTTAAAGAAAATTGGATTGTGGTTTGTTTTGGTTGGACCACACACACACGGGACACATACCCTCACCCCGTGCTCTCTCTCCTCCCTCTCAGTTCATTCTATCTCCCTCCCTTTCGAACTTGTACGGACAAGAACCAAAACCCCTCAAAACTTCGCAGATCGACGTCAAAAAGGTGAGTTCCTTCATCCTTGCAACCTCCTGAATCGATTGGTACTATTTTTAGAACTGGAAACCCTCGATATCACGTCGAAACCGTAGCCCAGTTTGAAATCATTGTTCATGCACACGTGAAATGTTGGTTTTCATGGAATTCTAAGCCTACAGGGAGCTTAGTGAGGTCCCAAGGAAGCTCAGAGTACTTAGTTTGAAGGTTTTGGACGTCGGGATCGCAGGGTTCGAAGTTGGCCGGTTTTCTTGGATTTTCTCCGGTGAGATTTCGTGTGTTTTTTAGCCTTAAATTAGTACATCGTGATTCTTCATGTTTAGGGCTTCATTTTGGTGAAAATTTCGTGGAAAATGGTTGAGAATCGAGTGAGAAAAGAGCGATTGCAGGTCTGCCCAGTTTTCTGGCGCCGAAGAGATTTTTCGGCGTCTGGAGGTAGGGGATGACGCGCGTGCGACGTTGAAATTTTTTTCTAAAAATATCTCGACGTTCGTGACGTCGAGTAGGTCACTGTGGTATATTTATATACCTAAATTGAGCATCGTATGAGAAGTTATTACGCATTGTTGGTTATGTGCTTTAAATAACGTTTTTATAGTTGTTTCGCATATAGGTGATACCTATCCCGAGGACGAGCGCATTCAAGGGTGTCACGGGGGTTACGACCCTTCGACATACCAGTGAGTGGGCAGTTATTTTCGGTTTATACTTATATACTACTGATTTTTCCCAGAAATTGAATTTAAATGAAAGTATGTTTTAAAATGCCATGCATGCATAATATATGAAATATATGAATTAGTATTTGATGCATATATGTGAAATGGTGCTGTGGACGCACATGTGAGTTTATGTTGTTCATATGATTTATTGTTTGATGTGAATTATGTTGAGAGCTCATAACCTGCACCCCTGGTGTTAGTGCTTATATTATTCACCCCGCACCACACGCTCACCTTGGATCCAAGTAGGTGCATGTCGTACAGATCACTAGAGGTGGTTCTGACATGTCGTACAGACCATTAGAGGTGGTTCCAACTTGTAGGTGACTTTAGATTATTATACAGCTGTTGATGAGAGAAACACTAGAGCGTATTCTTACACCATTCTTGTCGTACAGACTACTTCAGGTAGTTTCGATTTATGTGCAGAGTAGTGCCGTACAGGTCACAGTGGGGACTCTGGTTGGGTTGGATATTGAGTTATAGAATTAACCGTACCGGACAGCTGCAGGGTCTCCGGTTGATTCCTTATTTCACCTGTTATATTGATGCATCCTTATCATGTTTTGAAGCATAGCATGGCATATTTCATGAAAGTGTTAAAGACTTGTGATTTGAGTTATTTGTTGTTATATATGGTTATATATATACTATTTTCTAGGAAAGTATACAGGTTTTACAGCGAGGGGTTAGAAGTGTTGTTAAATGAAATATTTTCGAAAAGCTTTGTTTTACTGATCCACTCAATCTTCTTTTGCGCCCCTCCAGGTTCTAGTTAGCAGTGTTGGTGGCTCATGAGGATTTCCACGGCGTTCTGACAGACTACTTAAATGTAGGATGCACCTTCGGGTGTGGTAATTTAGTAATGGTCCTACTTGACTGCACTTAGTACTTATGCTCTGAACATGTGTGTTTCACACTTAAACTCACTCTAGCATGTTAGTTGGATATTACTGCTAGTAGTTGGTTTTATTCCTTCGTAATTCTTTTATTTTTTGCTTCCGCATCGCACTTTCGGTTACTTCATGCCCACGTGACGGCCATCACGCCCTGATTCTAGGATCGGGGTGTGTCAGTTTGGTATCAGAGCCTAGGTTTGCAGTCCTGTATAAATTGTTAATGCTCTAATGATCTTTTGGTGTCTTCTGTCAAAACTATGTCGCCTCGTAGAGAACCACGTCGTGCTTCTGAGCCTAATTTCCCTGACATAACTCAATTAGGGGAAGCGATGGCCCATGCCTTTCAGACTTCAATCCGTCCTCCTCAGAGAACACCCCTGGAGACTATGTACAATCTGAAATTAGACCGCTTCATGGGTAATGAGGGTCATGAAGGGGCAGAAAAGTGGTTAGACCATATTGAGAAGACATTTCAGGTGATGCTGAGTCAAGGGAATCTTCCTGCTAGTAGATGGGTCGAGACCACTACTTGGTTTTTAGGACGAGAGCCAGCAGCTTGGTGGGTAAATCAAACTCAGTTTATGTCACCTGAAACGGCAACTGATTGGGAAGTATTCAAAGAGAATTTTAAGAAAAGATTTGTTCCCCCAGAGTACATTGATCGTAAGAAGCAGGAGTTCACTCAATTGAAGCAAAAGAATATGTCGGCGCATGAGTATTATAGGAAGTTTGCAGACTTATCTCACTATGATCCTGATACAGCTGGTAATCAGGTAGAGATGCTTCGCCGTTTTAAGTTGGGAACTAAGAGGAAATGGCGGACGTTTGCTAGTGCGATTCCTTGGACAACTTACCATGAGTTTTCTGAGATTTTGGTTCGGATGGAGGATTCCGACAACCTTCCTAGTAATAGTGAGGAAGATGAAGATAAGAATGATAATCAGAGGAAAGATGACAGGGGTAAATGTATCTCCACTCAGGGACCCCGTAAGACACAGAATTTCAAGATAAGTGGAGCGAGCTCGAGTTCTTCCAGCGGAGGATTTAGTGTCACAGGCCCGATGAGAGGTGGAAGATTTACTGGTGGACCCAGGTTTCAGAGACAGAGAGACTTTGGTGGTACTAGTGGTTCAGGTCATCCGTTATGCCGCCGTTGTAATTTCAGACATCATGGAGAGTGTAGGAGAAGTGGCGGTGGTTGCTACACTTGTGGGCAGATGGGACATAGAGCTGTACAGTGTCCCCAGAGTCAGCAGAGGCCTCAGCAGTCTGCTATGCCACCTCCAGCGCCGATTCAGCAGAATTTTGGATCAGGCAGTTATGGTCAGACGGATCGTGGTGATGCTTACCACTATCAGGGTGATGCTGCTCCCTATGCTTCCGGACAGCATCAGTATTCCCAGGATCCTTATTTTCAGATTGGGTATTCCCAAGATTCTGGAGGTTATACTTCATATCCTTCCATGCCAGCTAGTGGATCTCAGTGGCATCAGGGAGGTCAACCCAGACAGGGAGAGGTTGCTGCTAGCAGTGCAGGACCGTCTAGGCAGTCTAGCTAGACAGGACAGGGACATACATCTCAGGGGCGAGGTAATCAAGGTAATAGAGGTCGTGGAGGACGACAGCAAGCTCATGGACGTGTTAATCACATCTCACTGCAAGATGCTCAGAACCATCCAGATTTGATTATGGGTACGTTAAATATCCTTGGTCACTTTGCTAGAGTTTTGATTGATTGTGGTGCTACACATTCTGTGATTTCTCATACATTTGCTCAAATGACACAACCTCACCCTACACCTCTAGGATTTGATTTAGAGTTTGTTATGCCTAGAAGGGACAAATGTTATGTTGATAGTGTTTATCTAGGGTGTCCAGTGATGGTAGATGGTGTAGTTATGCCAGCTAATCTTATCCCGTTAGATATTGTGGATTTTGATGTGATTTTAAGGGCAGATTGGTTGCATTATAATCGTGCCCATATAGATTGTTACGGAAAATCAGTTACTTTTCATCGTCTTGGACTATCAGAGGTTACTTTTGTGGGTGAAAGAAGTGGGGTGAGACATGGTGTTATTTCTGCCATGAGAGCAAATAAGCTGTTATCAAAAGGTTGTCAAGGATACTTAGCACATGTGGTGTTAAATGATGTTGTTCCTAGCAGTGTGGAGGAAGTTGGAGTAGTCAGGCACTATCCTGATGTATTCCCAGATGATTTGCCTGGATTGCTACCAGACAGAGATGTGGAGTTTTCGATTGATTTGCTTCCAGGTACGGATCCTATATCCTTGACTCCATATAGAATGGCTCCAGCTGAATTGAGAGAGTTGAAAATTCAGTTACAGGAATTAACTGATAAAGGTTTCATTCAACCTAGTACTTCACCTTGGGGAGCTCCGGTGTTGTTTGTAAGAAAGAAAGATGGAACTTTGAGATTATGTATTGATTACAGGCAATTGAATCGGGTAACGATTAAAAACCGTTATCCATTGCCTCGTATCGATGATTTGTTTGATCAGCTTAAAGGTGCATGTGTGTTCTCTAAGATTGATTCTAGGATCGGGGTGTGTCAACATTCTTCAAAAATCACAAAAACAAAAACAAAAAGATATTAGGCTTAATAACATTAGTAAATTTCTTCGATTAAACTTGACATGGATACATTTTAAAATCAAAGAAAAAAGAATGTACCCATATAAGTTTAAAAATCGATTAGAAAAAAATTGAATAGATTTTATATGGAAAAAAAGGGTACATTTTACATATAACAAATTGGTATATTTAAGAATGAGTACATTTTAAGATTAAAAAGTTTTACAGGAATGGGTACATATAATTAGCATGGGTACATTTAGCAAAATAAAAAGTACAAATAAAAAAAATATATGGGTACAAATACAAATAAACTTTAAAAAATATGGGCACAAAAAGAAATTAATATATGGGTACAAATTAAAACTAAAAAGAAAATTGGTACAAGTTAAAAAAGAATTACAAATTAAAACTAAAAATATATGATAAAAAATTTAGTCATAAATATAAATATACTAATTGTAACATTTTTAACATTAAATGAATATATTTAGAAATAAAAAAATATTTTATTATTGAAATAATTAATGATGTTATTAATACCCAATGACCTTGATCAAAAATTGAAAGGGAATAGGATTTTAATCAATGGAGTAGCAAAATGAAGGATGAAAATCTAATTTCTCCTAAAATATTTTACATATCAAGATAATTAAATTTTATTTCTAAATTATTCATTTAGTGTTAGAAATGTTACATTTGATATATTTATATTTATGGCTAAATTTTGTATCATATATTTTTATTTTTAATTTGTACCCATTTTAATTTGCAACCCTTTTTTTTAATTGTGCCAATTTTTTATTCAGTTTTAGTTTGTACTAAGGGTGGGCAAACGGGTCCTAGACCCGCGGGTTGGGGTGGATCTTTGCAGTTTATGGCGGGTATGGGGAGGGTCCAAAAATTACAAATACAAAACGGGGCGGGGCGGGTCGGTTCCTGATAAATTACGGGGCGGGCCAGTTCTAAAGATTGGAGAAAAGGGCCCCTGGCCCGAACCGTTCATTGCCTATTGTGATTACCCTCTATTGTCTATTACCCTATCTCTCTTATTCTCAGACTAATTCGACCCTCACCCTATATTGTCTCCTCCCTCGATCTCTCCGTTCTCTCGATCTCCTATCTCTCGATCTCCTCCATCTTGATCTCATCCCTCTCGATCTCTCTCTCCCACAGTCTTTCTCTCTCTTTCTCTCTCTCTCTCTCTCTCTCTCTCTCTTTCTCCCATCTCACCCACCCTAAACCTTCACAAAGCATAACCAAGCATATACCCAACTCACCCACCGTAAACCATCTGTGCCACAAGCTGCCGTCCACAAAGCATCACCAGATGTGCCACAAGCCGTCGTCCAAGCCCTTCTCTCTTTCCTCCAATCCCGCTATTGAGCTACCTATAATTTCAAGTAATTTCTCTAAAACACTATTTAAAATTTCAGGGTTTATTGATTAATTCTCACTCTATCCAGACGCTTTTGTCTCTGATCTGTGCAGCTCCGACGGGAACTCAATCGAGAGGTTTCAGACGCGATGGAACGAGCGGAGGATCTGGGTCGGGTCGGGCTTGGCCAAGACGATGTCCTGGAATGATTTGAGGATGTTAAGGATGACGATGAGGTCCTGGAGTGATTTGAGTTTGTGTGGGGGACGAGCGAGTTGAATCACTTGGAAACGGCCAGCGGATGAGGGTCTTGATGTCAGACAGTCGGAGACTGAGTCGAAGATCTAGAGGATGAGCGAGTCCAGGAGGCGATCAACATCAGAAAAAAAAAGACCTATGGACCCGTCCCGAACCGGCCCGTTTGAAACGGGCCGGGTTAGGTCCGGTTCCAATGATTAGATTTGCAATACCCGATTCGGCCCATCCTATTTCCTTTTTAAGCGGGTCCAGTTTGGTCCCTTCAAATTTGGGCCCAGCCCGGCCTGTTGTGACAGCGCGTCCCAAATTTTACGTTTTTATTAATTTTAGAAGTGTGAATTTACGAAAATGCCCTAGAGGCAAGGACTTTGACTTTCGCAGATCATCGGTTAGAGTGGCGTATGGCTTATTATTTTAGCATATCCTCGTAGTACTCGTCATTACGAATGCATAGGCGAAAGCCGTTTGCGAGTCCGAATTATAACGGTATAGTTACAGACGTTTGAAGTTGGTTATTTAAAGGTAGTTAAATTATTTGAACTCCCACCTTGTGGGAAGACTAACCAATCAGCCTTTATGCAAAGAGAAAAGGGAACCAATCACATAAAAGGAGGACAAAGCCTCTAGTTAATCAGAAAAAAAAAAGAAAAAAAAAAGAAAGCTGGAGCTTTCCCGTGGGTTTTTCCGCTCACGACCACCCATTTTCCGAGGCTGATTCCGGCCAACTCCGGCGGAGTTTTTCGAAGCCACCAACACCATCTTGAAGCTCTCATTCCCTTCTACAAACCCACCCAAGAACCACCTTGGTTAACCCCTGTACGTGGCGGTTCGAGGCCACCAAACCCGATGAAAACCAATGGTGTTCCAGCCACCTTTTTCATTTTTTCGGCGAATCAGCAAAGCAATGGCCGACACCACCACTTGGGCTTTGTAGCCCATCATCCCAGGAGAAAATCACGACCAGCCTTGATCTCGTTGAAGCATCGAGGAAGAAGAATCGAAGTTCACCCAAGTATAAGGTTACCGACGGGTTTTAACAAAATTGAAGCTCTTCCCGGCCTATTTGGCCTGGGTCACAGTTTCTGGCGACGTCCGCCACTTTCGAGGTGTTTTCCGACCAAATCACGGCGAGATAGCCATCGTGTAAGGTTGCCCAGAAATTCCGGCGAGTTACCAGTTTTCCCACGGACAGCCGTCTTTCGGACCATTTTCCGCCCACCATTTGGACTCCAAGCTGGCGCCGATTGCTCAGGACGCCCCGATGGTTGTGCTAGGAAGTTGTAGCACGGACTCCAGGTGCTCATCTTATGTTTCATGATTGATAATTCTATAAATGCTTTTAAATAAAACTGAGAAACTTATGCCATGACATATATATATTTATATGTTATAAAATACTATGAGATGGTTGAGTTAGATTTCATCGTGATCTATCCATATGCGTATTACTATAAATGATTATTGTGAACTACGAATGGCTTGATCCCTATTTAGGGTACGTAGGCAGTCTAACGAGACGTTAGATGCAGCCATATAAGAAATGAGATTAAATAATCGTGACCATAGCCTTGTTTAAGGAATCGAGCAATGTGTGTGGGCTTTTGGTTTAAAGTATATATGTATACGCTTGATGTTTTCCTAGAAAATGCAATTAAATGATTTATGCTCTAAAAATGTCATGCCTATTAAATAATGCTTAAACGATGAGATGAATTGTTTGCATATATATATAATTGTGGTACTATGAACGCTCTGAAGTGCAAAGGTGAACGCAGGACATTCAGGTAAGTTTAGGTAAGTTCAAGTAAGTATACGGTATTAGTTGAATTGATGGGGTTATGATATGACTACATTACGCTTTTAGCAACTCCGACACTGTCGTACAGGTTGCTACAATAGGCAACTCCGGCATTGTCGTACAGGTTGCCTATGAGTCGTACATGTTGTATTAGATGTATTTAGAGCTCATAAACCTGCACCCTGGGTGATTGTGATTTAGCCAGAGATATGACACATGCTTGTATATAATGTCACCTCCCGCACCCTATGCTCACATTGGATCCAATTTAGGTGCACAGTCTTGTCGTACAGACCACCATAGGTGGTTCCAACTCGTAGGTGACTAGCGATTTATCGCATGACTATCTTGATGTGCGTAGTATTGAGCATAACTATATTACACCCAATCTTGTCGTACAGACCTTTTCAGTGGTTCCAACTTATGTGCAGTGTAATGCCGTATAGGTCACTAAAGGTGACTTCGGCTTATGTGCTAGCAATGATTGATGAGCTATGATTCAGTCGTACAGGTCACTAGAGGTGACTCCGACTTATATGCTAGCCATGATTGATGAGATACGTGATGAGATATGAATATGTTGTATAAGTCACTAGAGGTGACTCCGACTTATATGCTAGCCATGATTGATGAGATACGTGATGAGATACGATTATGTCGTATAGGTCACTAGAGGTGACTCTGACTTATATGCTAGCCATGATTGATGAGATACGTGATGAGATGTGAATACGTCGTATAGGTCACTAGAGGTGACTCCGACTTAGGTGCTAGCCTATATGTGATGAAATGCTAGCATAAATATTTATGATGGGATATGTGATGAAATGCTAGCATATATAATGAATATACGTGATGAGCTAGCATATTTGGTGAATACGTGATGAGCTAGCAGACATGATGAATATGCGATAAGTTAGCATATGATTATAAATATGTGAAGCATGACTTGAATTGATATATATATATATATATATATATGTGTATATTTTTATATTCTAATTCTGGAAATTTTACAGGTGTTGTAGCGAGGGGTTATAGAAATTTATATGGTTTCTATTAAAATTTTAATTACTGGGCCACTCACATTTATCTTGTCTTCACCCTCCAGGTCTTCTTAGCTGAGTTTTCTTATCGTTGAGGAATCGTTGCGATTCTTAGTATTGGAGATTATTTCGAGGGTACGATTCTTAATTCACTCTTCTATACTTGCTTATGCTCTAACGTCACGTGTGAAGTGGGTTCGTTCCCGCTCACCAGTGCACTCCGGTATTTAGGCACTCTTAGGTTTAAATTTATTCACTATATTTCCACATCATCACACTTAATGACTTCGTCACCTTCCAGGTGTCGGCCAGCACAGCTCGATTTGGAATCCTAGTAGACATTCCGGGTCGGGATGTGTCACCTGTGCCCACCCCTAGTTTGTACCCATATATTAATTTCTTTTTGTGTCCATATTTTTCAAACTTTTATTGTACTCATATTTTTTTGACCTTTTATTTGTACCCATAATTTATTAATAATGTACGCATTTGTCTTTAAAAATGTACCACTTTGTTATATGTAAAATGTACCGATTTTTTTTTTTTTTTGTAAGTACCATCTCTTTTGTGTAAAATGTACCCATTGTTTTTTTATATGAAATGTACCCATTATATAAAACGTATCACCTTTTTTTTGTATAAAATATACCAACTTTTTGTATGTGAAAATGCATCATATAAAAATTACGATTTTTTTGTATGTAAAATGTCATTAATATAAGTAATAACAAATCATGGGTTTTATTTAAATATATTTTCTTTTTATATTTTCAACAAATTATGGATTTTATTTAAAATCTCATTAATATAAATAACTACAAATATCAAATTTTAATTTAAAAATTATAATAACTTACATAGAAATGCATTATTGCATTACTTTCAGAGACTTCAATCAAAAATAAAAAATCAACAAGGTTTCAATTAAAGAACGTTGATAAATAGGGACCGCATCCAAAATCACCCTTAATAAAACAATGTATCGTTTGAATGAACCTTTCACTCAAATTTCAACAATAACTGCCTATTAGCACACTCATTTAGACAAGTGAGATTTTATTCTTCATTCAATTATTAAAATTATATTAGAGTATATATATGTTAGAGAGTTACCATCTTACTCATCCATTGAATGAAGTAACCACTTCCGTTATGCAATTTATTTGTACTTTATTTTGTATAAATCCTTTGTAATCACTTTCAGTTATGTAATTCATTTGTCATTTATGCTGTAATTAGTATAGGACAGTTATGAGGAATATTCTTGTATAAAAATTGTACTCATGTGCATTTGCTTGTTAATGAAATTCTCTTTTCTACATGATATCAGATTTTTCCTGCCTAGTTTCGATCTTGGTTTTCCTTCTGTTTTCTCTCATGACTGCTTCTTCCTTTTCTTCTCTTGCCCCTACTCCAAATATTGCCTTGCCACTCTTGTTTCTGTCAAACTAATCTTTCTTTCTCTCCTAGTCTTTAGTACGAAAAGTGTTAATTACACTTTCTTTGAGAAGCACAGCACGATCACCTAGCAGGTCAAACGTGCGATTTATATATTTGCATCTCTACTCACCAGAGCATTTGTTACTTTTTTCTTACAATATCACTTGTGTCCCCAATTCATCAACTTTGTTCCTTTTTTTTAATGGAAAATGCAATCAATTTTTTTCTTATTATATTGCATGAAATTTTAATTGTAAGATATATTTATATCAAATTAAAAATTAAATGTTAAAAACTTTAAAACTCTCATATCTCCGTGTGTTATTTATACTTTTTTTCTTTGCATTAACTCTCCTCAAATGTTCAATACATGTATATGTGTTCAATACAAGTATATCTTGAGGACCGGAATTTTGTGTTTTTCTATCTCATCAAAACAATAGATTCACTAACACTTAGAGTTTATTTATACTTTCATTAAGTATAACATAAGATTTTGTGGTATCCACTTGTGTAAATATTTTAAATTGACGATCAAATTCATTCATTGTATTCGTATAGGGTCAAGGAGTGTAGTTGTAAAAAATCATCAAAATCGGAGTTAAAATAACCGTTAAATCGTAATTTTTTTTATAACCGTCGAAAAGTTTTGTCTCATTTCTTGATCTATGAATGTTTGTTTTGTGTGATTTTTGGCGTATACGATCTCGAAGCATATACAAACAAGTTTGACGGTTGGATCGTTAAAATTAGTTTCATAGAATTCGTATCCCATCAAAACGATAGATTCACTAACACTTAGAGTTTATTTATACTTTCATTAAGTATAACATAAGATTTTGTGGTATCGACTTGTGTAAATATTTTAAATTGACGATCAAATCATTCATTGTATTCGTATAGGGTCAATGAGTGTAGTTGTAAAAAATCATCAAAATCGGAGTTAAAATAACCGTTAAATCGTGAATTTTTGTTTTATAACCGTCGAAAAGTTTTGATCCATTACTTGATCTCTGAATGTTTGTTTTTTGTGATTTTTGGCGTATGCGATCTCGAAGCAAATATTGGATCGTTAAAATTAGTTTCATAGAATTCGTATCCCATCAAAACGATAGATTCACTAACACTTAGAGTTTATTTATACTTTCATTAAGTATAACATAAGATTTTGTGATATCCACTTGTGTAAATATTTTAAATTGACGATCAAATTCATTCATTGTATTCGTATAGGGTCAAGGAGTGTAGTTGTACAAAATCATCAAAATCGGAGTTAAAATAACCGTTAAATCGTGATTTTTTGTTTTATAACCGTCGAAAAGTTTTGTCTCATTATTTGATCTTTGAATGTTTGCTTTTTATGATTTTTGGCGTATGCGATCTCGAAGCATATACAAACAAGTTTGACGGTTGGATCGTTAAAATTAGTTTCATAGAATTCGTATCCCATCAAAACGATAGATTCACTAACACTTAGAGTTTATTTATACTTTCATTAAGTATAACATAAGATTTTGTGGTATCGACTTGTGTAAATATTTTAAATTGACGATCAAATCATTCATTGTATTCGTATAGGGTCAATGAGTGTAGTTGTAAAAAATCATCAAAATCGGAGTTAAAATAACCGTTAAATCGTGAATTTTTGTTTTATAACCGTCGAAAAGTTTTGATCCATTCCTTGATCTCTGAATGTTTGTTTTTTTGTGATTTTTGGCGTATGCGATCTCGAAGCACATATTGGATCGTTAAAATTAGTTTCATAGAATTCGTATCCCATCAAAACGATAGATTCACTAACACTTAGAGTTTATTTATACTTTCATTAAGTATAACATAAGATTTTGTGATATCCACTTGTGTAAATATTTTAAATTGACGATCAAATTCATTCATTGTATTCGTATAGGGTCAAGGAGTGTAGTTGTACAAAATCATCAAAATCGAAGTTAAAATAACCGTTAAATCGTGATTTTATTGTTTTATAACCGTCGAAAAGTTTTGTCTCATTTCTTGATCTCTGAATGTTTGTTTTTTGTGATTTTTGGCGTATGCGATCTCAAAGGATATACAAACAAGTTTGACGGTTGGATCGTTAAAATTAGTTTCATAGAATTCGTATCCCATCAAAACGATAGATTCACTAACACTTAGAGTTTATTTATACTTTCATTAAGTATAACATAAGATTTTGTGATATCCACTTGTGTAAATATTTTAAATTGACGATCAAATTCATTCATTGTATTCGTATAGGGTCAAGGAGTGTAGTTGTACAAAATCATCAAAATCGGATTTAAAATAACCGTTAAATCGTGATTTTTTGTTTTATAACCGTCGAAAAGTTTTGTCTCATTATTTGATCTTTGAATGTTTGCTTTTTATGATTTTTGGCGTATGCGATCTCGAAGCATATACAAACAAGCTTGACGGTTGGATCGTTAAAATTAGTTTCATAGAATTCGTATCCCATCAAAACGATAGATTCACTAACACTTAGAGTTTATTTATACTTTCATTAAGTATAACATAAGATTTTGTGGTATCGACTTGTGTAAATATTTTAAATTGACGATCAAATCATTCATTGTATTCGTATAGGGTCAATGAGTGTATTTGTAAAAAATCATCAAAATCGGAGTTAAAATAACCGTTAAATCGTGAATTTTTGTTTTATAACCGTCGAAAAGTTTTGATCCATTACTTGATCTCTGAATGTTTTTTTTTTGTGATTTTTGGCGTATGCGATCTCGAAGCAAATATTGGATCGTTAAAATTAGTTTCATAGAATTCGTATCCCATCAAAACGATAGATTCACTAACACTTAGAGTTTATTTATACTTTCATTAAGTATAACATAAGATTTTGTGATATCCACTTGTGTAAATATTTTAAATTGACGATGCAATTCATTCATTGTATTTGTCTAGGGTCAAGGAGTGTAGTTGTACAAAATCAGAGTTAAAATAACCGTTAAATCGTGATTTTTTGTTTTATAACCGTCGAAAAGTTTTGTCCCATTTCTTGATCTCTGAATGTTTGTTTTTTGTGATTTTTGGCGTATGCGATCTCGAAGCATATACAAACAATTTTGACGGTTGGATCGTTAAAATTAGTTTCATAGAATTCGTATCCCATCAAAACGATAGATTCACTAACACTTAGAGTTTATTTATACTTTCATTAAGTATAACATAAGATTTTGTGGTATCGACTTGTGTAAATATTTTAAATTGACGATCAAATCATTCATTGTATTCGTATAGGGTCAATGAGTGTAGTTGTAAAAAATCATCAAAATCGGAGTTAAAATAACCGTTAAATCGTGAATTTTTGTTTTATAACCGTCGAAAAGTTTTGATCCATTACTTGATCTCTGAATGTTTGTTTTTTGTGATTTTTGGCGTATGCAATCTCGAAGCAAATATTGGATCGTTAAAATTAGTTTCATAGAATTCGTATCCCATCAAAACGATAGATTCACTAACACTTAGAGTTTATTTATACTTTCATTAAGTATAACATAAGATTTTGTGATATCCACTTGTGTAAATATTTTAAATTGACGATCAAATTCATTCATTGTATTCGTATACGGTCAAGGAGTGTAGTTGTACAAAATCATCAAAATCGGAGTTAAAATAACCGTTAAATCGTGATTTTTTGTTTTATAACCGTCGAAAAGTTTTGTCTCATTATTTGATCTTTGAATGTTTGCTTTTTATGATTTTTGGCGTATGCGATCTCGAAGCATATATAAACAAGTTTGACGGTTGGATCGTTAAAATTAGTTTCATAGAATTCGTATCCCATCAAAACGATAGATTCACTAACACTTAGAGTTTATTTATACTTTCATTAAGTATAACATAAGATTTTGTGGTATCGACTTGTGTAAATATTTTAAATTGACGATCAAATCATTCATTGTATTCGTATAGGGTTAATGAGTGTAGTTGTAAAAAATCATCAAAATCGGAGTTAAAATAACCGTTAAATCGTGAATTTTTGTTTTATAACCGTCGAAAAGTTTTGATCCATTACTTGATCTCTGAATGTTTGTTTTCTGTGATTTTTGGCGTATACGATCTCGAAGCACATATTGGATCGTTAAAATTAGTTTCATAGAATTCGTATCCCATCAAAACGATAGATTCACTAACACTTAGAGTTTATTTATACTTTCATTAAGTATAACATAAGATTTTGTGATATCCACTTGTGTAAATATTTTAAATTGACGATCAAATTCATTCATTGTATTCGTATAGGGTCAAGGAGTGTAGTTGTACAAAATCATCAAAATCGAAGTTAAAATAACCGTTAAATCGTGATTTTATTGTTTTATAACCGTCGAAAAGTTTTGTCTCATTTCTTGATCTCTGAATGTTTGTTTTTTGTGATTTTTGGCGTATACGATCTCAAAGGATATACAAACAAGTTTGATGGTTGGATCGTTAAAATTAGTTTCATAGAATTCGTATCCCATCAAAATGATAGATTTACTAACACTTAGAGTTTATTTATACTTTCATTAAGTATAACATAAGATTTTGTGGTATCGACTTGTGTAAATATTTTAAATTGACGATCAAATCATTCATTGTATTCGTATAGGGTCAAGGAGTGTAGTTGTACAAAATCATCAAAATCGGAGTTAAAATAACCGTTAAATCGTGATTTTTTGTTTTATAACCGTCGAAAAGTTTTGTCTCATTATTTTATCTTTGAATGTTTGTTTTTTATGATTTTTGGCGTATGCGATCTCGAAGAATATATAAACAAGTTTGACAGTTGGATCGTTAAAATTAGTTTCATAGAATTCGTATCCCATCAAAACGATAGATTCACTAACACTTAGAGTTTATTTATACTTTCATTAAGTATAACATAAGATTTTGTGGTATCGACTTGTGTAAATATTTTAAATTGACGATCAAATCATTCATTGTATTCGTATAGGGTCAATGAGTGTAGTTGTAAAAAATCATCAAAATCGGAGTTAAAATAACCGTTAAATCGTGAATTTTTGTTTTATAATGTCGAAAAGTTTTGATCCATTACTTGATCTCTGAATGTTTGTTTTTTGTGATTTTTGGCGTATGCGATCTCGAAGCACATATTGGATCGTTAAAATTAGTTTCATAGAATTCGTATCCCATCAAAATGATAGATTTACTAACACTTAGAGTTTATTTATACTTTCATTAAGTATAACATAAGATTTTGTGGTATCGACTTGTGTAAATATTTTAAATTGACGATCAAATCATTCATTGTATTCGTATAGGGTCAATGAGTGTAGTTGTACAAAATCATCAAAATCGGAGTTAAAATAACCGTTAAATCGTGAATTTTTGTTTTATAACCGTCGAAAAGTTTTGATCCATTACTTGATCTCTGAATGTTTGTTTTTTGTGATTTTTGGCGTATGCGATCTCGAAGCACATATTGGATCGTTAAAATTAGTTTCATAGAATTCGTATCCCATCAAAACGATAGATTCACTAACACTTATAGTTTATTTATACTTTCATTAAGTATAACATAAGATTTTGTGGTATCGACTTGTGTAAATATTTTAAATTGACGATCAAATCATTCATTGTATTCGTATAGGGTCAATGAGTGTAGTTGTAAAAAATCATCAAAATCAGAGTTAAAATAACCGTTAAATCGTGAATTTTTGTTTTATAACCGTCGAAAAGTTTTGATCCATTACTTGATCTCTAAATGTTTGTTTTTTGATATTTTTGGCGTATGCGATCTCGAAGCACATATTGGATCGTTAAAATTAGTTTCATAGAATTCGTATCCCATCAAAACGATAGATTCACCAACACTTAGAGTTTATTTATACTTTCATTAAGTATAACATAAGATTTTGTGATATCCACTTGTGTAAATATTTTAAATTGACGATCAAATTCATTCATTGTATTCGTATAGGGTCAAGGAGTGTAGTTGTACAAAATCCTCAAAATCGGAGTTAAAATAACCGTTAAATCGTGATTTTTTGTTTTATAACCGTCGAAAAGTTTTGTCTCATTATTTGATCTTTGAATGTTTGCTTTTTATGATTTTTGGCGTATGCGATCTCGAAGCATATACAAACAAGTTTGACGGTTGGATCGTTAAAATTAGTTTCATAGAATTCGTATCCCATCAAAACGATAGATTCACTAACACTTAGAGTTTATTTATACTTTCATTAAGTATAACATAAGATTTTGTGGTATCGACTTGTGTAAATATTTTAAATTGACGATCAAATCATTCATTGTATTCGTATAGGGTCAATGAGTGTAGTTGTAAAAAATCATCAAAATCGGAGTTAAAATAACCGTTAAATCGTGAATTTTTGTTTTATAACCGTCGAAAAGTTTTGATCCATTACTTGATCTCTGAATGTTTGTTTTCTGTGATTTTTGGCGTATGCGATCTCGAAGCACATATTGGATCGTTAAAATTAGTTTCATAGAATTCGTATCCCATCAAAACGATAGATTCACTAACACTTAGAGTTTATTTATACTTTCATTAAGTATAACATAAGATTTTGTGATATCCACTTGTGTAAATATTTTAAATTGACGATCAAATTCATTCATTGTATTCGTATAGGGTCAAGGAGTGTAGTTGTACAAAATCATCAAAATCGGAGTTAAAATAACCGTTAAATCGTGATTTTTTTGTTTTATAACCGTCGAAAAGTTTTGTCTCATTTCTTGATCTCTGAATGTTTGTTTTTTGTGATTTTTGGCGTATGCGATCTCAAAGGATATACAAACAAGTTTGACGGTTGGATAGTTAAAATTAGTTTCATAGAATTCGTATCCCATCAAAATGATAGATTCACTAACACTTAGAATTTATTTGTATTTTCATTAAGTATAACATAAGATTTTGTGGTATCCACTTGTGTAAATATTTTAAATTGACGATCAAATTCATTCATTGTATTTTTCTAGGGTCAAGGAGTGTAGTTGTACAAAATCATCAAAATCAGAGTTAAAATAACCGTTAAATCGTGATTTTTTGTTTTATAACCGTCGAAAAGTTTTTTCCCATTTCTTGATCTCTGAATGTTTGTTTTTTGTGATTTTTGGCGTATGCGATCTCGAAGCATATACAAACAAGTTTGACGGTTGGATCGTTAAAATTAGTTTCATAGAATTCGTATCCCATCAAAACGATAGATTCACTTACACTTAGAGTTTATTTATACTTTTCATTAAGTATAACATAAGATTTTGTGGTATCCACTTGTGTAAATATTTTAAATTGACGATCAAATTCATTCATTGTATTCGTATAGGGTCAATGAGTGTAGTTGTAAAAAATTATCAAAATCGGAGTTAAAATAACCGTTAAATCGTGATTTTTTGTTTTATAACTGTCAAAAAGTTTTTCTCATTACTTGATCTCTGAATGTGTTTTTTTGTGATTTTTGGCATATGCGATCTCGAAGCATATACAAACAAGTTTGACGGTGGGATCGTTAAAATTAGTTTCATAGAATTCGTATCCCATCAAAACGAGATTCACTAACACTTAGAGTTTATTTATACTTTCATCAAGTATAACATAAGATTTTGTGGTATGCACTTGAGTAAATATTTTAAATTGACGATCAAATCATTCATTGTATTTGTATAGGGTCAAGGAGTGTAGTTGTGAAAAATCATCAAAATTAGAGTTAAAATAACCTTTAAATCGTGATTTTTTGTTTTATAACCGTCGAAAAGTTTTGTCTCATTACTTGATCTCTGTATGTTTGTTTTTTGTGATTTTTGGCGTATGCGATCTCGAAGCATATACAAACAAGTTTGACGGTTGGATCGTTGAAATTAGTTTCATAGAATTTGTATCTCATCAAAACGATAGATTCACTTACACTTAGAGTTTATTTATACTTTCATTCATTGTATTCATATAGGGTCAACGAGTGTAGCTGTAAAAAATTATCAATATCGGAGTTAAAATAACCGTTAAATCGTGATTTTTTGTTTTATAACTGTCGAAAAGTTTTGTCCCATTACTTGATCTCTGAATGTTTGTTTTTTGCGATTTTTTGGTGATGCGATCTCGAAGCATATACAAACAAGTTTAACGGTTGGATCGTTGAAATTAGTTTTGTGTATCCCATCAAGTTCAGTGGTGTGTATATATATATATATATTATGTAGATTTAAATCTATTTATTTTGTACGTATAATTATTATAGTTTTTAGGGGTATAAATTTAATTTAAAACTTAATATATATATATATATATATAATTATTATAGTTAATATTTTGGGGGTATAATTATTATAGTATATATAATTATTATAGTTAATTTAATATAAATATATATATAATTATTATAGTTTTAAACTTTTTAGGTGTCACATCCTGGCCTGGGTCTATTGTAACATCCCACATCGCCCAAGGGAGTGATCCTTAAATGTATATTCCCATCCCTACCTAGCACGAGGCCTTTTGGGAGCTCACTGGCTTTGGATTCCGTAAGAACTCCGAAGTTAAGCGAGAATGAGGCCAAAGCACTCCCAGGATGGGTGACCCACTGCGAAGTTGCTCGTGAGTTCCCAAAAACAAAACTGTGAGGGTATGGTAAGCCCAAAGCAGACAATATCGTGCTACGGTGGTGGAACGGGCCCTGGATGTGGTAGACCCGGGCCGGGATGTGACAAATGGTATCAGTGCCAATCATTGGCCTGAAGTGTGCCGACGAGGATGTCGGGCCCCTAAGGGGGGTGGATTGTAACATCCCACATCGCCCAGGGGAGTGATCTTTAAATGTATATTCCCATCCCTACCTAGCACGAGGCTTTTTGGGAGCTCACTGGCTTCGGGTTCCGTAGGAACTCCGAAGTTAAGTGAGAATGAGGCCAAAGCACTCCCAGGATGGGTGACCCACTGGGAAGTTGCTCGTGAGTTCCCAAAAACAAAACTGTGAGGGAATGGTAAGCCCAAAACGGACAATATCGTGCTACGGTGGTGGAACGGGCCCGGGATGTGGTAGACCCGGGCCGGGATGTGACATTAGGGGTATAAAATTGTTAAATTAATATATATAATTATTATAGTATTTTTAGGGTTATAAAATTATTAAATTAATATTCTGCTTATCGTGTATCGTGTTACCCACGTGTATACCCGAACCAACCCGTTATCTTAATAGGTGCTTATCGGGTTACCCGATAACACCCGATTCGTTATCGTGTCGACCCGAACACTTGTTAATTTCGTGTCGTGTCGTGTCGGGTTATTGGGTCGTGTCAGGAATTGCCAGGCTTAATCTCGTGGCAAACAAACAAGGATTTTTGTGCTTTTCTATCTCGTGGCTAACAAACAAAGAATTCGTAGATAATTTCTCTACGATTTTATGCACAAATTTTGCATGACTATAGCTTTTTTTTTTCTTTTTCACATAAATTCGTAATTTTTTTTCTGCATAAATTCGTAAATTACTTTTATTTTTAGATAAATTACATTTTACCCCTTATGTTTAAGAGCAATTGTAACCTCATACAACATCTTTAAAACATTTCAATCTCATACATTTACTTATATATCATTTCCATCACTACAAGAAAAATGGGCTAAGAACACAATTGTTTTGTGCCCTCTGCATTTTCATTGAGCACAAAGACATATTTGTGCTTTTTAAGTTCCATTGAGCACCAAAATATCTCAAATGTGCCCTCTAACAAATATGCACATTAGTTTGTGTCATGAAATTGTGCCTACAAAAATTTGAAATGTCCTTTGAAATGTTAGAGAGAGATTTTTTTATTTATTTATTAATTTACACACACACACACACAATAAAGGCATTTGTGCCCTCTAATTGAATATGTTTAAATAAAAAAAATATGTTTTTGTGTCCCTTACATTTACTTTTTCCCTATTCCTAACTCTTGTACACTCTTAATTATTTAAAACTAAGCCAAGAAATTAAAAAATAAATAAAAAATCAACAATCATCATTGCACCAGAGTATTATGTGGATATTTTACTAATATTTTAATGGGTTTTTGGTGTCCCGTGGGACCCCCCACGTAAGTCTCCACTCTTCCCCGTGCACTCAATCCTTCTATCACTAATTCTCTACTTCTCCACTCTATTCTCTGTCATATCCTTCACCATCTCTGTGCTCACTGCACAGAAAACTGCAACACCATCTCCACCTCATTCGCCACTCCGGCGAACCTTGCCACCACCCAAACACCACACTGCCACTCTCTCTCCTCTTTTTCCCTCTCGGCTTCTTCCTTGACACACGCGGGGGAACTGTCGTTCTCTAACAAGGCAACCACCGGCTTTCTTCCTCTCGTCACCACGGACTCCCATTACTTTTTGCTTTATGGAAACCAAAATTGACGCGGTGAAGTGACGAGCTCCGTCGCGGCCTGACTTCTCGGCAAGATTTTCCGTCGAATCTAGTATAAGTGAGTCTCGAAAACACATTAGTTAGGTTCTTTAGGTTGTTTAGAGACGTTTTTGTGCACTGCATGCCTGATTTGTTTAAGGTTGGATGCTGTTTCAACTCGGGAGAAATTCCCCATATTTTCGATGAGGCCCGCAAGTTTCAGGCTGATTTTAGGCTATCACCGGCTGCCCAATGGCCCTGAGGAAGGTATATTTTGAATCCTTACCTTCATAGCTTTTTTGGGCTTTTGAATTGCTGAAAATTATTTTGTTTTGGACCCAAAATGGATTCTAAAACCCCTGGTGTAGCTGCAAGCCGCGGTCGTAATCGCACGCCTGAAGCTGTGCGTGGTACTGCTGGAGATGACGCGTGGAGCACAAATGCCTCCACGAAATGATGAATGGCTGAAGGGAAGAATATATGTTTGAAATCGTTGCCTTGTTTTTTTCTTTAATTTATAATGTTGATTACTTGGTTGAGTCTGATCTGTCAAGAAGAGAAACTGAGCAATATTTTCCTATTCCAATCTGATGTTTTCAAATGTTTGTTTTAGGTTGTAAAGTGTTACGATGATGTTATTTTTAATTTTTTGTATTTAACTCATAGGGCACAATTACAGAAATTGTGCTAACATGAATTTGAAGTGTCATCTACCACAATGATCTATACAACCTCAGGATCACCACCAAATTTTTAGAAATTTTTTTGGAAGTCTCACGCGCCGGCCAAGGCACGGCCAGACGCGCCACCCACTTGCAGCACGTGCCTGGCACACGGGGTTGGGATTGTGACGCCGTTAGGAATATTCTGTGGAATATTCCGTCTAATCCTAACAGAAACTGTTAACTTTAACTAACGGCGTCAGAATATTCCGTCAAAATTGACGGAATATTCGTCATCTTCAACCTCTAGCTCCGGTGACCGTTGCCGGCGCCGGAAACTGGGTAAATTTTCAAACTTCTTATTCTCCGTCGATTCTTAACCATTTCTCACGCAATTTACACCAAAATGAAGCCCTAAGCATGTAGAATCACGTTACACAAGTTTCAAGGTCTAAAATCCACTAGATCTTACCTGAGGAAGCTCGATAATCCGGCCAAATTTGAAAAGCTTCGTTCTCAGTCATCCGACGTCCAAATTCTACCAACGAAGCACCCCGAAGCTCGTGAGAACCTCCTTGAGCTTGCTATGGTCCTAAAATTCACAAAAACTTAAGGGTTTAAAAGTTCGTGAATAGTGACCAATTCGGGGATTAGAAAAACTAGGGATCCTTACGTCCAATTCCTTTGATTCTTCTTCTCCGAGCTTCCTTAGAACCTCACTAAGATTCCAATGAGCTTCAAATTCCCTAAAACAACCATATTTACATCGACATGAACACTACTCAAAACTGGGGTTCGAATTTCTTGAGTTTTCGAAGGTTCTAAGTTCCAAAAATGGTACCAACAAACTCACAAGCTTACAAGGATTCTAAAACTTACATTTTCAGTCTCGATCTGTGAAGAAATGGGCAAGTTCCACCTTTGTCCGTACGTGCACAGTGCACGGGAAGAAGAAACCGAGAGGGGAGAGAGAGAGGAAGTCCACGGGAGAGAGATGAATGTACTTTAGGTGATGTGTGGTCCTCCTAAGACCTTAACCACAAAATGCATACAATTTTAATCCAACTTAATTTTTCCAAAAACTTAGGAAGGTATGTTTTATTCAAATAATTAAGTCACACATACCTTAGCAAGCTTTAAGGGCAATTTCGTCAATTCACATCAACGAATATGAAATTCCGGGACGGGCTGTGACAATCTACACTCCTTATAGAATTTCGTCCTCGAAATTCATACAACCAATCAATCCACTAATACTCATAAAACAACCTTGGATACATCTCTCTCATTCGATCTTCTGTTTCCCAAGTAGCTTATTCCACTGAGTGGTTCCTCCACAATACTTTTACCAAGCTCACTATCTTATTCCTTAGAACCTTGTCTTTCCAATCTAAGATAGTCACTGGTTCCTCATTATACGTCAAATCCGGATTAATCTCCAAAGGTTAAGGATGAATCACATGTGAAGGATCTGAAACATAATGTCGAAGCATCGAGACATGAAACACATTATGTACCTTAGATAACTCCGGAGGCAACTCCAATATGTAAGCAACTTCACCAATCATTTCAGGGTGCGTTTGTTGCGCCGGACTGTCTCGGACTGGACTAGCTGCCGGGACTAAGCTGGACTGGCTTAGACTGGACTAAGCTGGACTAACTTAGTGAAGCGTTTGGTGTAATGTCGGACTAAGAAGCAGGATAAGAAAAACAATACTGTTCATCAGATTTGTGTTTGCTTAGACTAGGACTACAAATTTTTGCCATTGTGTAATAGAGTAATGCTACAAATCTCATGATATGGGTTAATTGGAGCATATTTTTGCCATGTATATTATGAATCTTAAAAAAAATTGACAATTGTTTTGTTTCTATTACCTGCTAATAGAATTGGGTTTAATTTGCAAATGTAGCTTGGTTTAAACTCTATCACCCAACAGAAGAAAAATAATAGTGCCCAATACATGCAACTTCAACAAATACAAGTACATAAGAAGATCTCCATAATTTAGAAAATCCTAGTTAACATTAGTTAACATTAGCCAAAATAGATCTCCATAATTTACAAAATGGCTAGTTAACATAAGCCAAAATACTAGTGCAAAGCTAAGTTATAAGCCATAACATAAGATTGTATGATTAATAAAATACATCCATGTTAACATTAATAAAATACTTCCATGTTAACATTAGCCAAAATCTTCATCCGCTTGCGTTGTCGCTTAAAAGCCTTTGGACGAACACTTTCTTGAGTTCCGGTTTGATTGCCCTGAACACTCCCACATTTTTTTGTTTATCCAAAATAAGAGACAATGCATCAATTTGATCCATAGGAGAGAGACCCATTGCTTCAAGTTCATTAGCTATGTCAGTATGATCTGCAGTACCTTGAACTAAAGCTTCAGTTACCATTTGCATCCTCTTCCCACTTTCAACATAAAAATCTTTCAGTCCACTGATAATATTTACTGTTATTAAGGGTGATGAAAATGAAGTGATTATGATACGAAATGAACTAGATCAAAGTAACTAGCGAAGTCACAATCCGAGGCATCAAATATACGGGTGGTGTTGGAAAAAAAAAGTTATCATTAACCCGAGGCAACAAATATACAGGTGGCGTTGAAAAAAAAAGTTATCATTAACCCGAGGCATCATATTCAAAATGTTCTACTCTTATACATCTATAAACATGTGTCTAAGAACACTAGTATGAGGATTGCTATCATTGCTAGGCATTGCATGTGAAGAGGCAAATTAAAGGACACCTGTAATGCAGTAGCCTTAGCCTTAGCCTTCCGTTTATGCTCCTCTTCTCTGCAACCAACAACCACAAAAAATTGCAATTCAGCATCAACCCCACACAATACAAAACATTCACATTGTAATATCATGGTTATAAACCAAGTACACACACACACACTCATGGACAAATGTGCAAAATACACATACATACTCACACTCACACTCACACCAACACACACACACGGACATACACACTCTCACACACTGACATAGACTCACACACACCCTGCATACATACATACACACACACACACTGCATACACACACACACACTGTACACACACTCACGCTCACTGCACACACACACACACACTGCATACACACACACACACTGCATACACACTCACACACACACTGCATACACTGCATACACTGCATACACACACACACACACTGCACACACACTGCATACATACTGCATACACTGCATACACACACACACACACACACTGCACACACACTGCATACATACTGCATACACTGCATACACACTGCATACACACTGCATACACACTGCATACATATTGCATACATACTGCATACACACTGCACACACACACACTGCACACACACACTGCATACACACTGCATACACTGCATACACACACTGCATACACACTGCATACACACACACTGCACACACACTGCATACACACACACACACACTGCATACATACACATACACACACACACTGCATACATACATACACACACTGCATACACACACACACACACTGCATACATACATACACACACACACACACACACTGCATACACACACACACATTGCATACACACTGCATACATACACACACACACTGCATACACACTGCACACACACTCACACTCACTGCACACACACACGCACACTGCATACACACACACACACTGCATACACACTCACACACACACTGCACACACACATACACACACTGCATACACTGCATACACACACACACACACACTGCACACACACTGCATACATACTGCATACACTGCATACACTGCATACACACACACACACACACACACACACACACACACACACACACACTGCACACACACTGCATACATACTGCATACACACTGCATACACACTGCACACACACACACACTGCATACATACTGCATACATACTGCATACACACTGCACACACACACTGCATACACTGCATACACACACTGCATACATACTGCATACACACACACTGCATATACACACACTGCATACATACACACACACACACACTGCATACATACATACACACACTGCATACACTGCATACACACACACACACACTGCATACACACACACACTGCATACACACTGCATACATACATACACACACTGCATACACTGCATACACTGCATACACACACACACACACACACACTGCATACATACTGCATACACTGCATACACTGCATACACACACACACACACACACACACACACTCACTCACACACTCACACTCACAGTACACACTCACACACTCACACACACACGGAGAACTTACATACACAAACACACACACACAATACACACACACACACACCCCCCCACGTTAATGAGTACACAAACACACACACACACCCTCACACACTCACACACTCACACTCACACTCACACTCACAGTACACACTCACACACACACGGAGAACTTACATACACACGGAGAACTTACATACACAAACACACACAAACATACACTCACACACACACACACTCACTCACACACCCACACTCACACTCATAGTACACACTCACACACACACGGAGAACTTACATACACAAACACACACACAATACACACACACACACCCCCCCCCCCCACGTTAATGAGTACACAAACACACACACACACCCTCACACACTCACACACTCACACTCACACTCACAGTACACACTCACACACACACGGAGAACTTACATACACAAACACACACACACAATACACACACACACACACCCCCCCACGTTAATGAGTACACAAACACACACACACACCCTCACACACTCACACACTCACACTCACACTCACAGTACACACTCACACACACACGGAGAACTTACATACACACGGAGAACTTACATACACAAACACACACAAACATACACTCACACACACACACACTCACTCACACACCCACACTCACACTCATAGTACACACTCACACACACACGGAGAACTTACATACACAAACACACACACAATACACACACACACACCCCCCCACGTTAATGAGTACACAAACACACACACACACCCTCACACACTCACACACTCACACTCACACTCACAGTACACACTCACACACACACGGAGAACTTACATACACAAACACACACAAACATACACTCACACACACACACACTCACTCACACACTCACACTCACACTCACACTCACAGTACACACTCACACACTCACACACACACGGAGAACTTACATACACAAACACACACACAATACACACACACCCCCCCACGTTAATGAGTACACAAACACACACACACACCCTCACACACTCACACACTCACACTCACACTCACAGTACACACTCACACACACACGGAGAACTTACATACACAAACACACACACAATACACACACACACCCCCCCACGTTAATGAGTACACAAACACACACACACACCCTCACACACTCACACACTCACACACTCACACTCACACTCACAGTACACACTCACACACACACGGAGAACTTACATACACAAACACACACTCACACACTCACACACTCACTCACACACTCACAGAGACACACACACAGAAACACACACACAGAGACACACACACACAGAGACACACACACAGAAACACACACACACACACACACAGACACACACACAGAAACACACACACACACACGCAGACACACACACACACGCACAGAGTACTCCCCATTGTTGAAACCCCAATTTTTAAACATCGAAAACAACATGTGGGTAGGACTTCCAAGTTTTACAACATTGACATCCTAAATTCCCAAGGTCCATCTCATCTTATGAAAAGCCCAAATCCTAATTTCAATTTCACCTAAATATCAAAACCCTAATTTATTCAAGTGCAGATCTCTATGATTCAAAAATTATCAAACCCAAAACAATCAAATCACATAAAACTCAGTAAAATTACCATCTGCAACACAAATACATGCAATTAATAGAAGAACCGAAGTTTACCGTACAACTCAGATGAGGCGAGCAGATGCAGAGACAGGAAGACGCTCAGATGAGGGTGAGGATGACGAAGATGAGAGAGCACGGCAACGAAGATGAGAGGGAACATAGAGATGAGGACGAATGGAAGGTAGAAACTCTCTCGGTTTGCTCTGGCTTACGAATCCGCTGGGTTTTGGGGTTGCTCGCGAAGACCACCTAAGGAGGTCCTTAGTCCAAGCGAGTCCGGGTTAAGCTCATTAAAGCTAATCCGGTTGCACACCAAACACAGGACTATAGTCTAGTCCAGTCCAAGCCTTGCTAATCCTGTCAAACAAACGTGCCCTCAGTGATCTCATAAGGTCCTATGTACCTAGGACTTAGCTTGCCTTTCTTTCCAAACCGCACTACACCTCTCCAAGGTGACAATTTCAAGAATACCAAATTACCCACATCATATACTTGATCAGTGGCATGTCTATCTGCTAAACTCTTTTGTCGATCTTGGGCCGCTTTCAGGTTAGACTTAATCACCTGAACATTTTGAGTAGTCTCATCCACAATCTCTGGGCCCTCTAGCACTCTTTCGCCAACCTCTGACCAACACAGTGGCGTACGACAAGCTCTACCATAAAGTGCCTCAAATGGTGACATACCAATGCTCAAATGAAAACTATTATTGTAGGCAAATTCCATCAAGTCTAGGCGATCATGCCAAGAATCACCAAACTGTAACACTGAAGATCTCAACATATCCTCTAACGTCTGAATAGTCATATCTGATTGTCCATCTGTTTGAGGATGATAAACAGTGCTGTAAAGCAATTTCGTACCAAGAGCTTCCTGAAAAGCTATCCAAAACTTAGAAGTAAATCTTGGATCTCGATCAGAAATAATATTCACTGGAACTCCATGATACTTCACAATCTTCGTGATGAACAGCTTAGCCAATTTATTCAGGGGATACTTTTCCCTCACTGGAATGAAGCGTGCTGACTTGGTAAGCGATCTACAACCACCCAAACGCCATCAAAACTATTCTGTGTACGTGGAAGCTTATACACAAAATCCATAGTTATATTTTCCCATTTCCACTGAGGAACAAGAAGTGGTTGCATCCGTCCAAAATGTTTCTTTCTTTCTGCTTTGACTTGCTGACAAACAATACACCTACTTACATATTCTGCAATTTCCATTTTCATACCCGACCAATAATAAAATGGTCGAATGGAATGGTACATCTTAGTTCCTCCTGGATGCATCACATAAGCCGAACAATGTGCTTCATCCAAAATTTCTTTTCCTCGTTATTCGGCACATACATTCTGTTCTCTTGCATAAGCATGCCATCCGATTCTCGAATCCTGAGGTCTTTCTTTTTCCCTTCATTTCTCAATCGGATAATTTCTTGGATTTCTTCATCAACCATCTGAGCTTCAAGTACACGATCGACCAAAACTGGCCTGACTTGGAAACTAGCAAGAAAAGCTTATCTTTGCACTTCTATCTCCAACTTAACTCCAGTAGCTCTCAAATCTGTAAGAAGACGAACACGACAAGCATACAAAGTATTAAGTCGACCTTGAGGTTTCCTACTCAGTGCATCAGCTACCACATTTGCACGACCCGGATGATACTCAATAGTGCAGTCATAATCACTTAGTAACTTCATCCACCTTCGCTGACGAAGATTAAGATCATGCTGAGTAAAAAGGTACTGAAGACTCTTATGATCTGTGAAAATCTTACATTTCTCACCATAGAGATAATGCCTCCAAATCTTCAAAGCAAAAACAATGGCTGCCAACTCAAGATCGTGAGTAGGATAATTCCTTTCATGAATCTTCAACTGTCGAGAAACATATGCGATCACTCTCTTATGCTGCATCAAGACACATCCCAAGCCATTCAAGGAAGCATCACTGTAAATCTCAAAGTTACCACTATCGTCAGGAAGTACCAATACTGGAGCATGAGTGAGGCAATATTTCAGCTGTTGGAAACTTTGCTCACAATTCTCGTCCCACTCAAACTTAACATCCTTCCTGGTTAACTTCGGTAGTGGTAAAGCAATCATAGAAAAATCTTGAACAAACCGTCGATAATAACCTGCTAGACCAAGAAAACTCCGTACCTCAGTGACGGTTCGTGGTTGTTCCCAATTCTCCACTGCTGCTATCTTTTGAGGATCTACTTGAATTCCTTGTGCCGTTACTACATGTCCCAAGAATGCCACTTGATTCAACCAAAACTGGCATTTGCTAAACTTGGCGTACAACCGATGTTCCCTCAATTTCTTTAGTACCAAGTTAAGATGTCGAATATGATCTGCTTTTGACTTAGAGTATACCAGAATATCATCAATAAAAACAATGACAAACCTATCAAGATATTGCTGGAATAGTTCATTCATTAACCTCATGAAAGCTGCAGGTGCATTAGTCAATCCAAATGGCATCACCAAAAACTCATAATGTCCATAATGGGTCCTGAAAGCCGTTTTAGGTACATCTTCATCTTTAATCTTCAACTGATAATAGACAGATCTCAAATTAATCTTAGAGAACACACATGCACCTTTAAGTTGATCAAACAAATCATCGATACGAGGCAATGGATAACGGTTTTTAATCGTCACCCGATTCAATTGCCTGTAATCAATACATAATCCCAAAGTTCCATCTTTCTTTCTTACAAACAACACTAGAGCTCCCCAAGGTGAAGTACTAGGTTGAATGAATCCTTTATCAGTTAATTCCTGTAACTGAATTTTCAACTCTCTCAATTCAGCTGGAACCATTCTATATGGAGTCAAAGATATAGGATCCGTACCTGGAAGCAAATCAATCGAAAACTCCACATCTCTGTCTGGCAGCAATCCAGGCAAATCATCTAGGAATACATCAGGATAGTGCCTGACTACTCCAACTTCCTCCACACTGCTAGGAACAACATCATTTAGCACCACATGTGCTAAGTATCCTTGACAACCTTTTGATAACAACTTCTTTGCTCTCATGGCAGAAATAACACCATGTCTCACCCCACTTCTTTCACCCACAAAAGTAACCTCATGTAGTCCAGGACGATGAAAAGTAACTGATTTCCCGTAACAATCTATATGGGCACGATTATAATGTAACCAATATGCCCCTAAAATCACATCAAAATCCACAATATCTAACGGAATAAGATTAGCTGGCATAACTACATCATCTACCATCACTGGACACCCTGGATAAACACTATCAACATAACATTTGTCCCATCTAGGCATAGCAAACTCTAAATCAAATCCTAGAGGTGAAGGGTGAGGTTGTGTCATTTGAGCAAATGTATGAGAAATCACAGAATGTGTAGCACCACAATCAATCAAAACTCTAGCAAAGTGACCAAGGGTATTTAACATACCCATAATCAAATCTGGATGGTTCTGAGCATCTTGCAGTGAGATGTGATTAACACGTCCATGAGCTTACTGTAGTCATCCACGATCTCTATTACCTTGATTACCTCGCCCCTGAGAAGTACGTCTATGTCATATCTGGCTAGACTGCCTAGACGGTCCTGCGCTACTAGCAGCAACCTCTCCCTGTCGGGGCTGACCTCATTGATGCCACTGAGATCCGCTAGCTGGCATGGAAGAATATGAAGTATAACCTCCAGGATCTTGGGAATACCCAGTCTGAAAATAAGGATCCTGGGAATACTGATACTGTCCGGAAGCATAGGGAGCAGTATCATCCTGATAGTGGTAAGCATCACCACGACCCGTCTGACCATAACTGCCTGATCCAAAGTTCCGCTGAATCGGCGCTGGAGGTGGCATAGTAGACTGCTGAGGCCTCTGCTGACTCTGGGGACACTGAGCAGCTCTATGTCCCAACTGTCCACAAGTGTAGCAACCACCGCCACTTCTCCTACACTCTCCATGATGTCTGAAATTACAACGGCGGCACAACGGAGGACCTGAACCACCAGCACCACCAAAGTCTCTCTGTCTCTGAAACTTGGGTCCACCAGTAAATCTTCCACCTCTCATCGGGCCTGTGACAATAAATCCTCCGCTGGAAGAACTCGAGCTCGCTCCACTTCTCTTGAAATTATGTGTCTTACGGGGTCCCTGAGTGGAGATACCTTTACCCCTGTCATCTTTCCTCTGATTATCATTCTTATCCTCATCTTCCTCACTATTACTATGAAGGTTTTCAGAATCCTCCATCCGAACCAAAAACTCAGAAAACTCATGGTAAGTGGTGCAAGGAATCGCACTAGCAAACGTCCACCATTTCCTCTTAGTTCCCTGCTTAAAACGGCGAAGCATCTCTACCTGATTGCTAGCTGTATCAGGATCATAGCGGGATAAGTCTGTAAACTTCCTATAATACTCATGCGCCGACATATTCTTTTGCTTCAATTAAGTGAACTCCTGCTTCTTACGATCAATGTACTATGAGGGAACAAATCTTTTCTTAAAATTCTCTTTGAATACTTCCCAATCAGTTGCCGCTTGAGGTGACATAAACTGAGTTTAATTTACCCACCAAGCTGCTGGCTCTCGTCCTAAAAACCAAGTAGTGGTCTCGACCCATCTACTAGCAGGAAGATTCCATTGACTCAGCATCACCTGAAAGGTCTTCTCAATATGGTCTAACCACTTTTCTGCCCCTTCATGACCCTCATTACCCAAGAAGCGGTCTAATTTCAGATTGTACATAGTCTCATGGGGTGCTCTCTGAGGAGGACATATTGCAGTCTGAAAGGCATGGGCCATCGCTTCCCCTAATTGAGTTATGTCAGGGAAATTAGGCTCAGAAGCACGACGTGGTTCCCTACGAGGTGGCATAGTTCTGACAGAGGACACCAAAAGATCATTAGAGCATTCGCAATTTATACAGGACTGCAAACCTAGGCTCTGATACCAAAGTGACACACCCCGACCCTAAAATCAGGGCGTGCTGGCTGTCACGTAGGCGTGACGTAACCAAAAGTGCGACGCGGAAGCAAAAAGGTAAAAGAAATACGAAGGAATAAAAAACCAACTACTAGCAATAATATCCAACTAACATGCTAGAGAGAGTTTAAGTGTGAAATACACACAATCAAATCATAAGTACTAGGTGCAGTCAAGTAGGACCATTACTAAATTACAACACCCGAAGGTGAGTCCTACATTTAAGTAGTCTGTCAGAACGTCGTGGGAATCCTCGTGAGCCACCAACACTGCTAACTAGAACCTAGAGGGGCGCAAAACAAGATTGAGTGGGTCAGTAAAACAAAACTTTTCGAAAATATTTCATTTAACAACACTTCTAACCCCTCGCTGTAAAACTTGTATACTTTCCCAGAAAAATAGTATATACATATAACCATATAACAGCAATTAACTCAAATCACAAGTCTTTAACACTTTTTAGGAAAATATATGTCATGCTATGCTTCAAAACATAATAAGGATGCATCAATATAACAGGTGAAATAAGGAATCAACCGGAGACCATGCAGCTGTCCTGTACGGTTAATTCTATATCTCAATATCCAGTCCAACCGGAGTCACCAACTGTGACCTGTACGGCGCTACTCTGCACATAAATCGGAACTACCTGAAGTAGTCTGTACGACAAGAATGGTGTAAGAATACGCTCTAGTGCTTCTCCCATCAACAGCTGTATAATAATCTAAAGTCACCTACAAGTCGGAACCACCTCTAATGGTCTGTACGACATGTCGGAACCACCTCTAGTGATCTGTACGACATGCACCTACTTGGATCCAAGGTGAGCGTGTGGTGCGGGGTGAATAATATAAGCACTAACACCAGGGGTGCAGGTTATGAGCTCTCAACACAATTCATATAATCAATAAATCACATGAACAACATAAAACTCACCTAATACTCATCTGTGCGTCCACATCACCATTTCACATATATGCATCAAATACTAATTCATATATTTCATATTATGTATGCATGGCATTTTAAAACATACTTTCATTTAAATTAAATTTCTGGGAAAGTCAGTAGTATATAGGTATATATAGAAAATAACTGCCCACTCACTGGTATGTCGAAGGGTCGTAACCCCCGTGACGCCCTTGAATGCGCTCGTCCTCGGGATAGGTATCACCTATATGCGAAACAACTATAAAAACGTTATTTAAAGCACATAGGCAAAACTAGCTAATAACTTCTCATATATTGCTCAAATTGGGTATATAAATATACCACCGTGATCTACACAACCTCAGGATCATCACCAAATTTTTAGAAATTTTTTTGGAAGTCTCACGCTCCCTCACGCGCAACACGTGCCTGGCACACGGGGTTGGGATTGTGACGCCGTTAGGAATATTCTGTGGAATATTCCGTCTAATCCTAACAGGAACCGTTAACTGTAACTAACGGCGTCAGAATATTCCGTCAAAATTGACGGAATATTCATCATCTTCAACCTCCAGCTCCGGTGACCGTCGTCGGCGCCGGAAACTGGGTAAATTTTCAAACTTCTTATTCTCCGTCAATTCTCAACCATTTCTCACGCAATTTACACCAAAATGAAGCCCTAAGCATGTAGAATCACGTTACATAAGTTTCAAGGTCTAAAATCCACTAGATCTTACATGAGGAAGCTCGATAATCCGGCCAAATTTGAAAAGCTTCGTTCTCAGTCCTCCGACGTCCAAATTCTACCAACGAAGCACCCCGAAGCTCGTGGAACCTCCTTGAGCTTGCTATGGTCCTAAAATTCACAAAAACTTTAGGGTTTAAAAGTTCATGAATAGTGACCAATTCGGGGATTAGAAAAACTAGGGATCCTTACGTCCAATTCCTTTGATTATTCTTCTTCGAGCTTCCTTAGAACCTCACTAAGCTTCCTATGAGCTTCAAATTCCCTGAAACAACCATATTTACGTCCACATGAACAGTACTCAAAACTGGGGTTCGAATTTCATGAGTTTTCGAAGGTTCTAAGTTCCAAAAATGGTACCAACAAACTCACAAGCTTACAAGGATTCTAAAACTTACCTTTTCAGTCTCGATATGTGAAGAAATGGGCAAGTTCCACCTTTGTCCGTACGTGCACAGTGCACGGGAAGAAGAAACCGAGAGGGGAGAGAGAGAGGAAGTCCACGGGAGAGAGAGGAATGTACTTTAGGTGATGTGTGGTCCTCCTAAGACCCTAACCACACAAAATGCATACAATTTTAATCCAACTTAATTTTTCCAAAAAAATAGGAAGGTATGTTTTATTCAAATAATTAAGTCACACATACCTTAGCAAGCTTTAAGGGCAATTCCGTCAATTCACATCAACGAATATGATGTTCCGGGACGGGCTGTGACAATAATTGTTAGTCCCATTGATTTCACCAATAATGCACAAGAAACGCAATGTTTGCATCCTTTATTCAGGTAGAGTGATGCTATAACCTGCCTTTTTTTATCTTTTTATCTTTTATTTACACCTCATAATTTTTTACTGTTGAATCAAATAAATTGAAGATAATCCACTTACAAAAACTGTTAAAAGTATAAAAAAAAAAATTAAAAAAAAAAGTGAATAACACCACTAATTCAGTTGTCGTAATCTTCGAGTCGAGTCGTTGAGTTAATAAATGTTCTTCTGTTACGAGCTTTTGTCATGCAGAAGAAGCCATAATCACTTTTTTTTTTTTTGTATGACTTTTGCAGACAGAAGATTGCTTGTTTATCCGTGCAAGTACCAAATGAAACTTCGAAATTCTGAGTGGCCTTCCACTTCCTAATTATCTCACGCGCTTGGAGAGTTGAGCAGCCCACCACCTCACCTCAGCTGCCAAAAGTGGGTGTTTCAAGTTTCAACCAAACACACGATGAAACTTAGGCGTCACAAGCATACATCCAATATGAGTTGTGACAAAACATGTCATTTCAATGTTTAACAAATTCAATGATCAATTGATTAATTAAATAGCAAATTTCTGAGCTAAACTTGTCACTTAGTACTACGATTTAGTGGTATTCATTTTCACTTATAAGTGAGAAGTTTTATGTTCGATTCTCGGGCTTAGTTCACTCTCCTACCCTTTAGTGTAGAAACTATCATTTATAAGATGTACATTCAGGAACCACTACAACTTTATGAAATTAAATGATCCAACTTCGTCACTTGGAAAATATCATTACCTATTTTCACTTATTAGAACTGATAATTACCTATGTGAAGAAAAATTTTGATTGAAGAGACTACATATGTATGTTATAGCAGTAAAACACGTATTAAAAACTGTCACTTAGTATTACGTCTAAGAATTTTTATTACGTGTAATAGATTTTACTCTTGTGGATAGTGAGTTTAATATCAAAATATTATATATGTCAAGCTAGCTTAGTGATGTAGAATAAATAGATGAGTGGATTGAAGACGAAATGAACCGAAGGAAAACAAAAGGAACAGTGGAAATTTACAGATTTGACGTCCGAGCTCCGTTCGTGGCCCATGAATTTTAGTCATTTGAAATCGTACGGCATTTTAAAGTTTGGAATAAAAATCAGAACTTTCGTCTTTCAATCTGATTAATGTTTTGTATTTCCTAAGACCTCCTAAGAACTTCCCAAGCTATGATTAAGTCTATTAAGCTTTATGGCTCCCAATGTAATTCATCAATTTAGAATTAATCAATTACCCTTTTGGATTTTCTCACAAACTCTAGTGCACTTCAAAAAACTTTGTTCTTCGAGGACATACGTGTGTAACCCTCTAAACTTGTGTTGTGTCACTTGGCCCAGATCCTACAACTGTCAATATATTGTTGTATTGCAAAGAAATGACCCACACGATTACAATGCACATTAGTAACCATACTCAAAAGATTTGAATAACATTTACTTTGAAGGAATAATATAATGATCTTGAGAACCGCATAACATGTCACCTAGTACTACGATCTAGTGGTACCCCACTTCACACATAGTGAGAGATCTTATATTCTCGTGAATTATGAATTCAACACCAATTCATTTCTTCCACTCCTTAGTGTAAATATATCGTTGTATTAAAAAATTAACCACATAAAATAAACTCTCTGATTGTTTTATATAAAAATATTGACAATGGACAATCCAGGTAGGGTAAAATTCCGAAAAAGGTACAGAGAATCCGGAGTACAAAAGACTCATAGAACAAGGTTGATGACATTAATGCATCGTTACCTTGAAATCTAAGTAGTAACTACACATCACACGCACATTGCACTTGCCCCTCTTATTAGTAATACACCACACACCATTCATTCAATAAATTCACACTTTCGACTCGTGTGCAAGAGCCAACTTTGTTCTTCAAATTCATTCATAGTTGTAGAGTCGGAACGAGAGGGATAAACACAGGCAAATATAATTTTGTTGATGTAAATTAAATTCACGTACTCTTGCAAACATTTCCCAAAAAAAAAAAAAAAAGAAAGAGTTAATACACCCCATTACAAGTGAGTTTTTGCTTTCACACACCAAAATAAGCGCTTGTACTTCACTCGCCCTGTATATAACCGCATAAGAAAACCTCTTAAGCGGCATCGGACTCTCTCCCTGTATATAATTTTATACACACCTCAACTCTCTGTCTCTCTAAAACAATGGCTTGTCCAAGTCCACTACAGTACTTTTCACTGAAACCCAAAAGAGCCAACCTTTATTACATGACGTTAGCCGCAGTCCTCTGCACGCTCTGCTACCTCGTCGGAATTTGGCAGCACTCATCGGGCGGCGCCGTCATCACCGCCTCTGTCTCCGCCATCGCCTCATGTCCTCCAATCACCATAAACAAAACAATCCATCTCGACTTCAAAGCCCACCACACCGCTGAGGACCTCCCCCTGCCTCCCGCGGCGGCGCGTGTGGATCACCTGCCGCCTTGCAACGCCAAGCTCAGCGAGTACACCCCGTGCGAGGACCTCACTAGGTCGCTGAAGTTCGACAGGAAGAGGTTGGTGTACAGGGAGAGGCATTGCCCGGAGAAGGAGGAGCTCCTCAAGTGCCGAATTCCGGCACCGCACGGGTACACGGTACCGCTTCGGTGGCCGGAGAGCCGGGACTCGGTTTGGTATGCGAATGTGCCGCATAAGGAGTTGACTGTGGAGAAGAAGAAGCAGAATTGGGTTCATTACGACGGGGACAGGTTTAGATTCCCGGGTGGCGGGACCATGTTTCCTCGCGGTGCTGATGCTTATATCGATGACATCGGAAAGTTGATTAATCTCAGGGATGGGTCTGTACGGACGGCCATTGATACCGGTTGCGGGGTAAGTAAAAGTTTTTTCGTTTCTTATATTTTTATTTCGGTTTGAAAGGTTATCATGGTTATGGCTATGAGTTTGGTAATTGGTAGGTTGGTTCTTTGTCAAAGAGTAGGATACGTTTACAATGTTATGGTGGCAGGATGTCAATTCAAACGTTAATGAGTTGAATTTCGTGCTTGAATATGTGCATAATATGCCAAATTATTTGACAAGAAAACATTATCATTATTTCTTAAATCTTTCTATTTTTTGTTTTGTGAGATAATCGAGATCTTACGTTTATTTCTTTGGATATATGTGTTTTTAGTTATCTAACAAGAAAACGTTTAGCATGCGCAGTCTATTTGTTGGAATTGTGATGTGCCAACCGGAATGGCCGAATCGGCCAATGTGTGACACTTAAATTTTTGGTCTGTTTTTTTTTTTCTTCTTGATTGCAAAATTGTTTGAGTAGTGAGAAAGTAAGCGTGTAAATGGCGATACGGTTTGATGAGATTTGTTTGTCATTTGCTTCCTTTTTTTTTATTTCGAGTGCTTCCTTTTGTTTTTGAGTAAATTGAGTAATTCAAGGAAATCCCAAAGAAGAAAACTAAAGAAATTTCCACCCACATTTTATAAAAAAAAAAGAAAAAAAAAAAAGATTAGTTAGTAGCTTCGGCACATCAATCTACCATTTCAAAAACCGAAAAGACTCATAGAGACATTCTCTAACCACTTTCGTGCGATTCACCCTTATGGGCAGAAACTTAATACTCAAAAAAGAGGCAAAGGAAAGTTACAGCTCAGTTTTTATAAAATTAGAAGAAAAAAAACCATTTTAACAATATTTATTCTAATTGTCTTTGATAAAAAAGTAAAAAATTATTTATTCTAATTGTCTAAATAGAGGCAGATAAGGTCGAGTCGTCTTTGTGGACCCAGAAATTAGCAAAAATCTGGGTTGGTAGGGTGGTGGGTAGAATTACCCCACATTATTTTGGGAAAATAAAAGATATGGATGAACAAGACGTTTATATTACTCTTAATTAGAATTGACATGTGGGAAAGCAATTATATATATCTTGCAATGTACTTATTTATAATGTTAATCACTTAATCTTTGTTGGGATGTTAAAAAATTATTTGTTTTTATTTTTGGTTGAACATACGATATTATTTACACTAAGAGGAGGGGGTAGGCTTAGCCTCACAATGGGCTAGCAATAATGTGATTCAAATTCGCATTTGGCGATAATCGAACCTAAGACCTCTCACGTACAAGTGAAGATGAATATCACTAGACCGTACTACTAAGTGACAAAAAAATATTTGTTGATAAAAAGAATATTTGTTGATAGACTTGCCAACCGTCCTCAATTATACTTGCTACTATCTTAAGTCAATGACGTTTATTTAATGGAAAGTGTTATTTATAAAGATAAGTTAGAAAAGTTAATTGCCCGTTTGGTAACTTGTTCATATTTCTTTAATATGCCATGTTCAATGGTGTATTCATGCAATGAGAGACAAAAAACAAAACAATATGTGACTGATTGAAATGAAGATTTGTTCGTGCAAACGGGATAAAATTAAATTGAACAACTCAAGCTAAAACTCATTAAAATTTGTCCCTCTTTATTATAATGTCATTAAACATTAAGAAAGCTTTGATTTTCTTCTTTATCATGTGAAATTCCATGGTCAAAATGTTCATACTTCGCCACTTAGCACTATGATTTAGTGGTCTTTCTCTTTACTTGTAAGTAAGAGGTATTAGGTTTGATTCTCGCCAAATATGAGTTTGGACCACATTATTGTTAGCTCATTGTAAGGCTAAGTCCACCATCTCCTCTTTAGTGTAGATAATATCGTTTGTTCAAAAAAAAAAAAAAATCATATTTCAAGTAATTTTTGTATTTGTTCTTATTATTTTTTGTTTCAGGTTGCAAGTTGGGGAGCTTACCTTTTGTCCAGGGACATCCTAACAGTGTCATTTGCACCAAGAGACACCCATGAAGCACAAGTTCAATTTGCTCTTGAAAGAGGAGTCCCTGCATTGATTGGCATTCTTGCTTCCAAAAGACTTCCTTACCCCTCTAGAGCTTTTGACATGGCTCACTGCTCTCGTTGCCTCATTCCCTGGGGCCAATATGGTAAAATCGCTGTGAATCCTAATCAACTTGAGGTTAAACATTTTCTTCTGCTCTATTAGATATGGTGCTTGAAGATGTTTATTTAACTTGGGATTTTGATTATATATGCAGATGGACTTTACTTAATTGAAGTTGATCGAGTTTTACGCCCCGGCGGGTATTGGATTCTTTCCGGTCCACCAATAAACTGGGAGAATCACTGGAAAGGATGGGAAAGAACAGCTGAAGATCTTAGAGCTGAGCAGACTACGATCGAGAATGTAGCAAAAAGCTTGTGTTGGAAGAAACTGAAGCAGAAGGGTGATCTTGCAATTTGGAAAAAACCCACTAACCATGTCCACTGTAAGATGAACAGAAAGGTCTTCAAGAAACCATCCTTCTGTCAAGCTCGAGATCCCGACACTGCATGGTAATGTGCCTTTCCTTCTCAAATTATTTATTCTTCAGCTTTTGAATTTCTTTTTTTGGGTGTAAAATTTTGGTTTAGTGGTTTAGAACTTTGTTTTACCTTTGTGGGGTTTGTAAAGAGATAAGAAACGAGAATTCGCCAAAACCAATCAGATAGCAAAGGCAGGCAAAGTGAAGAATCAGAATCAGTGTTGGTTAAACTGTCAAGTCCAACCATGAACCTTCCAAACACTATGTTCTCTCCGCAGGACCACGCTACTGTTGTCTTCTTGCTACCTATTTTGTTCTTTACTCAATGTTTGTTCAGCTGCCAAGATTGAAAAATCTGTTAAAAAGACTTGAGTGGAATAAATAATTATATGATCAATATTGGAACACAGTCACGTTATATAATCAGTTCTCTTATGATACCAAAACATATTCACGTGATGTAATCACTTATGATGATATTGTTGTTAGATTATGTGTTTTGGTTGATTAGGAAGTATAAATGATGAAATTGTTGTTGAATTAGAGATATTTGGTCCATTTATTTTTACACTTCATAAGTCAGAGGGTTACCCCTCAATGCTACGCTTTCCCTTCACATAGCAGTAGATAAAATGGCTCGCATACACCTCAATGACTATATTATAACATGTCAGTTAATTATATCATGTGACTGTTTCAATACCATATATTCTTTTTCTCCATTTTACTCAATACCCTTGCCTTTTTTTTCCTTTTTTTTCCTTTTTGGTAGGTATACTAAAATGGAGGATTGTTTGACTCCACTTCCTGAAGTGAACAACATAAAAGAAATTGCAGGAGGGGAATTGACTAAATGGCCGAAGAGGCTAAACTCAGTCCCTCCAAGAATCAGCAGTGGGAGTTTGACAGGAGTCACAGCTCAGACATTCAGAGAAAACACAGAGCTATGGAATAAAAGAGTAGAATATTACAAGACCATGGATTATCAGTTGGCGGAACCCGGGAGGTACCGGAATCTGCTCGATACGAACGCTTACTTGGGCGGCTTTGCAGCTGCACTTGTTCATGACCCTGTGTGGGTTATGAACATTGTCCCTGTTGAGGCGGAGGTTAACACCCTTGGAGCCATTTATGAACGAGGATTGATTGGAACTTATCAGAATTGGTATGCTCTTTCCCTCCTAACGATAAAGTTATTTGAACCACATTTACTAACCATGCTACGAACCACGTCTCTGATCAAGGTGGAACCTACGTATACAAGTGGGTTTCACGTCAATTAGAAATATGCTAATGACTGTTGTTACCTGGCAGGTGTGAGGCCATGTCTACTTACCCAAGAACCTATGACTTCATCCACTCTGATTCAGTTTTTACCCTCTACAAGGACAGGTGACTATCCTCAGCCTTACATGAACATTGATAAAGTTTGATATGATTTCAACAATTACGCTAGCTCACAAATTAGATGACTGTCTTGATATGTATAGTGATTGTCTTTGATGTATGTGGATCCCATAATGCATTATATACGTACGTTCACACACACGTAGATGACTGTTTTGATAAATGTAGTGATTGTCTTGGATCGGTCATGCACGCACAAACGGCCAATAGTCCCTTTCAAGATCCTTAAAGCATTTACTAACTAGCACATGATTCATTTGCGTTGTAGATGTGAAGTGGAATATATTCTTTTAGAAATGGATAGGATTTTAAGGCCAGAAGGAAGTATAATCTTCCGTGATGACGTGGACGTGTTGGTGAAAGTCAAGAGCATCATGGATGCAATGCAATACGATGTCAGAATCGTTGATCATGAAAACGGACCCAGAGAAAGAGAAAAGATTATGTTGGCGGTCAAACAGTATTGGACTGCGCCAGCTCCTGCCCAACAAGATGAAGGACAAAGCAAAACAGATTCATAGACCTCTAGGGCTTCTATTTGTTTTTCCAAATTATTCCAATTTTTATGTCGATAATTTTGAGAAATGTAATGATTTTTTCATGCACCCGTGATTTGTTTTGTGGTGTGAAACTTGGATTGAATTCTATACCAATGAAAGAAAGCAATTTTAAAGCAATTCTTTACAAAACATGTTCTCATTTATCAGAAAACGTAGTTCACCAACAAGACACGCCACAAGATGATCAAACATGTACACTATGAAGTCGTCTCTCTGTAAGGGATGTGACAAGTAGAAGTTAAAAGGCCAAATTTTTTTCTTGGTTCCTATGGTGACACGCAGTGGCGGATCCACAGTGGGGTCGTCGGGGTCGCACGACCCCTTGGAAACCATGGAAACAACCTTGAAGCTCCCATATGCGACCTCTTGGAGCTGGGGTCGTCGGGGTCGGACTCGCACGCCACCTCCAGTGCGATTTCCATTTTCGCCTGCTTCAGCTTCAAATCAGACACCTAAAACCCCCTCTGCATCTAATAGCTTCCAATCACAATACTTTCGGTTCTCTCCCACCGAGTAAGATTACTTAAACCCTCTCTGCTACTTCATTCTATTTCGGTTTTGAAGGAATCGTGTGAGTTAATTTGGGGGTTTTTTAGGATCTAATGGCTGCCCCTAATGAGCCGACGGTTTTGGACAAGGAACAGGTGAGTGCCCTTTTCTTCATTGTTCTAAAGTTTCTACCTTTGGAGTTTGAATATGATTTCAAGTATACCCAAGATTGGAAATTCATGGTCAGATTGTTTAATGGGGGTTGGGAATCTGTGTGTTCTTTGAATTGGGGGGTAATCAGATTTGGTATAGTTTGTCTAATTGGTCAATGATGGCGGTGTTTTCGACATTAGTAGTGAAACCGAGGCATTTCACGGGAGTTAGGATGGAGCAATATGGTTGATGTTAATGGATTTCTATTCTTTTTGTTATAAATTGTTGCCATAAAAGTTGTGTTATTAAACAATGTTGGCGTTTTGGAAAGACTTGAAGTTTGTTTTCAATGAATGTGCAGATTTTTGGTATGGCCGAGAAGGAGATGGAATACAGGGTTGAGTTGTTCAACAAGTAAGTTTTCTGAACGGTGTTAGATATCACAGTTCACTAATGTGGTTTTATATGGAAGGCGGCGAGGGTTGTTTCTTCAAGCCTATATTCTAGTTTGAGAAATTTTTAGGGGCTTTTTTCCGTAAGCGTGATCATTTATTTGTTTCTTTATTTTGGCTTGTACCTGTTTAACTATTATTTCCGTTGGACTTAATACTTTGTGTTGATGAGCATGTATGATTGTTCACTAAAAAACAAGGCTTCTGAACAATAGTTCTAAAGCAATCGTATTTGGTTGTCTTGTGGCTTCAATGTGTGAGCATTTTAGTCTTTTCTGTTTGTGTTATACACTTTGACTGAGCACATCTATTTAGGTTGCGAATTCTGCTTTGGTATCTGCAATTTTCCATGTCTAATACTTTGGCTCCAGTGGTTACCGGTTTTCACTTACGCATTTAATTGGTTATTGATTCAGGCTTACCCACACATGTTTCAACAAGTGCGTCGAGAAGAAGTATGAGAACCCTTTTCTTTTCTCTATTTAGTTCTTATGGACCTCTATGAAAGATACGCAGCAGTTTACTTTAAGGCCCTTTTTTGAAATCTAAAGTCACTCAAGTTAGTAAATGTGAATTGTCAAATACATCCAGGTACAAGGAGTCTGAGCTAAATATGGGTGAAAACAGTTGCATTGATCGGTGCGTGTCAAAATACTGGCATGTAAGTATCTATCTGTTTCATATGATTTTAGTGCTAGTGTATTGGATTACGTTATAAGAACAATCCCAGTCATCCTTCAAATATTTTTATTTCTTCATTTCTGCTGTCGTTGATATTTGTCACTTCAATTTATTCTCTTTAGCTACTTCCACTGCATCTCCAAATAATTTCTTTGAAAAATTGGGCATTCATAGTGAAGAGTTCTTAATTATTTTGTTTTCTTGAATAATTGTCATTGTTTTCGACGGTTTGGTTACACCTTAAAATGTTGGAATGCTTCTACCTTTTCGGCAGCTTTGTTAAGGAAAAGTTATGAGGATTTTCGATGGTTTGGTTACACCCTAATAGAAGTGCTTTTATAGCACATTACTAAACATTCAAGTGCATCATGAAAAAGTTCTTTTATAGCACATTACTAAACATAGGTTTTGTTGTCCTTACAACGGTTGTCAATGACCGAAGCTTTGTACTTCGCGACCCTATCTAGATAAGTTAGGGACTCACTTTTGTTTTTCCATCCTAAATTTTTATTTGAACTTTTACACTGCGACCCCTTGGGGTAAGATTCCTGGATCCGCCACTGGTGACACGGTACTTTCAATGTGACCCTTGTGGTGAAAACGTTATTAATTAAACTCCCGTGGTGAGCCCTATTAGCAATTGAGGTACAAATCCAAACTTCCGTTAGTGTTCCGTTAAATAAACTCATGTGACTATCATGTCGATGAGTCAAATTCATCATTTCAATTCAAATTACATCCTATTCCATGGACATCTAGCATGACTTAGGTATACTGTATACGTGTGTTCTTTCTGGGTGAGTTATGACGTGCATTTGTTTCTTTTGTGAGTTGGCATCTAATTCCAGTGTACAAAGCAAATTGAAACAAAAGGGGACATAATTTACATTAACCATTCACGAGAGAAAAAATAACTTCATCATTTCTCATACCATAATGTATTTTGCACACTAATGACAAAAGCATATATCCAACCCGGAAAAAAAAAGAATAAAAAAAAGAGACAAAAGTATGTCTTCCATAATATATTGTGGTTCATCATAACAAAAAGTCATTAAAAATGTTTTCCACAAAATAAACAAATAATCTAGTTTTTCACAAAACAAAATCAATTCCCTTCGCTTCATCATTTTTATTTGCAAGGTATTGTGCTTTTTCATCTGTTGATTTTGCATGTTGTGCATTGGGGCCATTCCATAAGGTCTCCAAGGATTTTTAGCATTTGATGATATTGCAGAGGTCATTCCAGGAGGTCTCCAAGGTGCATTGAAAGGTTGTGTACTGCAAGACTACGACCTACATCAAACCACACTACGAATTAAAGACAAAATTGAAAGGCATATATGCAGACTGGTACAAATTGATAGAAGAATTAAAATTCAAATAAGACTAAGTCTCTAACTCATGATCAAAGACGTGTTGGCATTGAAAAAAAAACAAAAGTTTATTAAAAGTATTAGGATTTCCAAACGAAATCATACCTAAGAAATTAGGCGCGAATTCACATTCACCTCTTCTCCTAGCTATTGACATGGTTTTATAGGTTTAGTTTCACCGTGTTTAAGTTTTTTTATTTATTTTTGATTTTTTGGTTAAATCTAATTTCAGTTAAACCCCAAGTCATACTTGATGTCCACTGCATACAATGTAATTTGAATTGAAATGACGAATTTGACCCCTCCATGTGATAGTCACATGAGTTTATTTAACGGAAGAATAACGGAAGTTTGGATTGGACCTCAATTGCTAACAAGGCTTACTACGAGGGTTTAATTAACAACTTTTTCACCACGAGGGTCACATTGAAAGTGTCGTGTTACCACAGGGATCACCAAAAAAAATTTGGCCAAGTTAAAATTACATACACCGGCATTATCTTATCCCGCTGAATACATGTCACTTTCGTTTGCTTTACAGGGTTTGACGTGTATGGCAGGTTGTTTGAAACATTACCTCCTATGAGAAGGTTTACTAACGACATTAACGGAGCCACATCGGAAATTAAAGATGCAGCAATCAACCAGTTCAAATATACACTACCATCTGAGGGCATCGCCTGTGGTTTCAACCTTTCAGAGATGGAACTTACAAGGAAGAGGGCTTCGTGTTTATTCGTAAGGCCAAGTTCGCTCAATGTTAGTAAGCCGTCATCAACAGTAAAAGCACGCCGGGGGTAAGACCTCTCCTCTACATGAAATCAAAACACCTCAATCAGAATACACAAAACTGTGGAAAAGTACTTGTGCAGTCTCGCTCACTTATAAACAAAAAGAACCAACCATGTCATGTCTACTGAAATAGTTCAATTAAAACAGCGCATGTGATTTAGAGTCTACGGCATTGTCCCTGTCGTAAATTACTAGAATCGGGTCAAGTTTCCCCATATAACATCCCATGATCCATCATTAAAAAAAAGGCAAATGCAGATGCCTTAACAGTTCGTTAATGCCCCAATCCGAAAACCAATTGAAAATGTTGTACTATTTTCTACTCTTTTTTTCTATATAAAAAATAAATAAATTTCATCCAGTTTTGCCACCTCGTACTACGGTCTAGTGATATTCTTCTTCATTTGGAAGTAAGAGGTCTTAGGTTCGAATCTCGTGGATGGAAAATTAGATACCAAATTAGGTTGCCCATTGTGTAGCTTAACCAAACTCCCTCTCACCTTAGTGTAAAAATATCGATGTATTAAAAAAAATGATCTAGTTTACAACAACAACAACAACAAAACATTTTTTTTAACTAAGTAGGGTCGGCTGTATGAATCATAGAACGTCATTACGCTCGATTATGTGTCACGTCTTCCATTAGATCCAAGTAGTCTAAGTCTTTTCTTAGAGTCTCTTCTAAAGGCTTCCTAGGTCTTCCTCTACCCCTTCGGCCCTGAACCTCTGTCCTGTAATCGCATCTTCTAACCGGAGTGTTAGTAAGCCTTCGTTTCACATGTCCAAACTATCGTAACCAATTTTCTCTCATATTTCCTTCAATTTTGACTACTCCTACTTTAGCTCGGATATTCTCATTCCTAATCTTATCCTTTCTCGTATGCCCACGCATCCAACAAAGCATTCTCATCTCCGCTACACCCATTATATGTACGTGTTAATGCTTCACTACCCAACATTCCGTGCCATTAAGCATTGTTAGCCTTATTACCGTCCTATAAAATTTTCCATTGAGCTTCAATGGCATACGACGGTCACACAACACGTCGGATGCACTCTTCCACTTCATCTATCCAGCTTGTATTCTATGGTTGATGTCTCCATCCAACTCTCCGTTCTTTTGCAAGATAGATTCTAGGTAGCGAAAACAGTCACTCTTTGGTATTTCTTGATCTTCAATCCTCACCCCTAACTCATTTAAGAATCCGTTTGCACTAAACTTGCACTCCATATACTCTATCTTTGATCGACTTAGGCGAAGACCTTTAGATTTCAACACTTCTATTCAAAGATTAAGCTTTGCATTTACTCATTCCTAAGTTTCATCTATCAACACTATATTGTCTGTGAAAAGCATACCCCAAGGAATATCATCTTGATATGTCCTGTTGACTCATCAATTACCAATGCAAAAAGGTAAGAACTTAAAGATGATCATTGATGTAATCGTACAGTTATGAGGAAGCTTTAGGGTTGTCCTTCATGAGTTCTTACAATAGTCCTTGCTCCATGATACATATTCTTTATAACTTGGATATATGCTACTCGTACTCATTTCTTCTCTCAAATCCTCCAAAAAATGTCTCTTGGGACCTTATCATATGTTTTTTCCAAATCTATAAATTTCATCCAGTTTGCCTTAAAAAAAAAAAAAAAAAAAAAAAAAAAAAAAAAAAAAAAAACAACAACAACAACAACAGAAAGGAAAGAGGAATATTTACCACCTTGTAAGTTCCAGGCTTCACCTCTCCACCGACATCTATGAAGTCGAACAGAACCTAAAAAGGAACAAAAATGTTGGTCAGTTGATACAAAGATGCAAGCTTTTAAACTTGAAAAGATTTTAAAATTGGACCTGAAGCTTGTTAGACTTCCATTTGGCATTGTTACAAGAAGAGTCGCAGCAATCTGATCATCTATTGCTGGTTCACAAGGAATCGAAGCACTTTTTACAGCAACCCTACTCTCAAATTCTTGCCATTATATTGTAGGGAAAAAAATTATAATATTAAGCCGTTGAAAGATCAAAACGACAATCATTCCATCATAAACCTCAACCTAGTTAACTAATACTTACAATTTGGGTCTGATATCTTAACTCTAAGTACTGGAAAACTACCAAACAATAAAGGGAAAGAGGAATGCTGTGTAAATTGAGGGTGCAAAGACAATCATGGAAGTCGTTGGAATCTAATTCTATTTCCTTGATACAGTTATGGAACACATTGAAAACTACCAAACAAGTGTGAGTAGGTTTGAGACTACAAAAGCAATTGAGAAAAGAAACAAAATATTGAATCATTATTTTCCAATACAGTGGATTGCGGGCTAATAATTTTGGATTTTTGTCGAATTAATGGATTGCTAGTTTCTTAAATTAATTCAATAGATCGGGACCATACATGATTGACCGTGAAAGAAAAAATAATAATGATGTTCGAGTTATATTCACTTTGAATTGCTTCGGGCAAAGCAATTGAGAAAACAAAGCCTAATTAAGCTTTAGTCAAGGACACCCCAACATAATTGGATGTTGCTACCAAGCAACGAGGCCAAAAATTAACAATGGGTCAAGAAATTCATGGAAACCCATCAAGGAATTGATGGCTTTTGTGCAAAGTAAGGCCTTGCAATCATCAGGCTCGAGCAAGCTGATGTAGGTAACCTAATGCCATCTCCAATTGAAGGGTCCAGAGGGTCAAATGACCGAAAATAGCCTGAAAACCGTCTCCAACCGAGGGCTAGGCTAGAGGGCTCGGTAGGCCCCACGAAATCTGAAAAGGCCAAAGGGCCAACCGGCTGGCCCAATCCAGCCAGCCAACCAGCCCCGGGCTAGGCAAAAAATTCTAGCATTCCTGTCGGATATAACCAACAGGAATTCTAGGCCAAATTTCAAATGCAACAGCTTGCTGACGTCAACTGTTATTTTTGAATTTTTTTGCTGTTTTATTTATTTATTTATTATTTATTTTTTACACAATTTTTTTTCCTATAACTTCTATTTTTTTTCTATAACTTCCTATAACTTCTATTTTACAAAATTTGTTTCATATTTTTTTTTAAATTCTATTTTTTTCCCATAACTTCTATTTTACAAAATTTGTTTCATATATTTTTTAAATTCTATTTTTTTCCTATAACTTCCTAAGCCATTATACAACATTAAATTAAATTAAGTAACATGAAACAACATTAAACAATATGAAACAACATTAAATAACATTAACCAACATAAGAATTATACAACATAAAACTTAAATGCCTACTCCATGCTATTTTTGGCCCAAAGATGTGCAACAAGATCCTGTTGTAGGTACTTGTTTGTGGCACGGGAACGTATCATTCTATAGCGCCTCATGTACTCATTTATAGAGATACTACTAATTGTTGGATTGAAAGGCAAATTAGGCCCATCATATATTTTTGCACGAGCCCTTCTTGACCTATTTGAATCTTTTTGGTCATCATCGGACTCTCCATCAATATATCTCGCTCATCATCCACTATCATATTGTGTAATATGATGCAGTTTTTAAATAATAAATTATGTTTGGCACTCGGTTGGAGACGGTTTTTTTGTGACAGGTCTAAAATGAGCCCTATGGCCCTTTGGCCATCGGTTGGAGATGGAGGCAAATATGGCCATGTACTGTTCATTAAAATATTAATTTCTTCGACGCCAGATGGCTAAAACGAGCCCTCTAGCTAGCCTTCGGTTGGAGATGACCTAATATCCTGCAAAACAAGCTACATGTTTACTAGTCACGAAGCTGAGGAAAAACAACCCCATCGTGAGTCTGTAGGCTGCAACAATGCACAGATCGAGGGGAAAGTGCCCATCAGAATGATCAGGTGTGCAGTCCCGTCCAACAGAAGGGAAAGACTAGGCACTTAGCTTGGTTCTCACGCGCAGAAAGCAAGCCTAGAGGGCTGCTAGGTCCAGACGTCAAAATGACGTCATCTTGGTAGAGTCTGAGCAACAGCTCGGCTCGGCGCGACTTAGCACTTGGGTATAAACGCAGGCCAACCAACGCAGTGACACTTGATTGGCAAAAAATGAACATTGAGGCTTTGAATTTGTAGAAGAACCTCCTCCATGAACCTTAAGTTCCTTAGCCTAAGACAAGAGTATGCTGCTAATGTGTTGTAGACCTATTTAACTGAAGAGTTATAGAGAGGGAGAGAGGGGTGCGGCACATAGAGAAAGAGATTGATTTGGTGTATTCTGATGTGTGTTATCTTACATCATTGTGTCTTTATTTATAGTAGTAGAAAAAATAAATTCCTTACCCCTTAGGTATTACAACTGAATCAGGACACTATCTAAAATATATAACACAACCGCAATAGAATTTGCACAATAACATTCCTAACCTAATTAGAACTTCAACAAGATATATCTTTTACACTAAGGGGATGAAAAGTTGGGCTGAGTCACATAATGAGCAATTTAATTTGGTATCAAATTCACCATCTTTTTAGGTCATTTTGAATCTAAGAATCACACCATATCCAGCCAATGAAATGGTTAATTGATTGTAATTTAAATAAAATAATCACCAAATTTAATATATATATATATATATATATATATTTTTTTTTTTAAAGTAATGGAAGAGTGTATTGTTTAGATTTCAGGGTGCGTTTAGACGCCCTTTACGTGTATGGTTCAAAGGCTCAAAAGCCTCGAACCAAAAGCCCACATTAATTGCCCAATCAGAAAGCCCAGGAAAAGAAATAGTCGGGTCCCACACGGCGTCGCTTCGTTCTCCTCCCTCGCTGCACAAACTTGTACAAAGAGAGAGGGAGAGAGCAGCACTGTAGTATAGCATTACCTACAGAACGTACCAAAAAATTCCCCCAAATTTGTGCCCTAGGATTTCGAGTTTTCCCAAATGGAAGGCGACGACGATACATCGGGACCAATGATCGACGACGAGATCTACGCCAACGGCGTCGATGGAGACAACGAGAAGCGGAGCCGACCCATCATCAGCAGCGAGCAACTCGACATCGAGGCCTACGCGAGCCTCTACAGCGGCCGCACCAAGATCATGCGCCTCCTTTTCATCGCCCAGAGGAGCCAGAGCAACGAGGCTATGGAGCTGGAGGCGCTCCGCATGGCCTACGACGAAATTAAGAAGGGGGAGAACACCCAGTTGCACAGGGAGGTCGTGCAGAAGATTGTCGGTCGATTGGGGCCGGAGTACGGAATGGACGTCGCTTGGTGCGACACTGTGGATAGGAGGGCCGAGCAGAAGAAGGAGAAGCTCGAGAACGAGCTCAATGCCTACAGGGTATGCCGTCCATACAACTCTCTCATCTTTGTGGTTCTCTCTTTAATTTCTAGGGTTTATGTGATTGAGTAGTATATAGGTTTTTTTTTTTGTGGTGGGTTTTGTTGTGTTTATTTAATTTTTGTTTAACTGTTCATGTTGATATACTTGATATGGTGTGCCCATAGTCTGTTTGCTGGGTTTAATGGTTTGTCATAGTTATCGTTTTCGGGTTATGTTGTATATACAAACGTGGTTATGGGTGAGATGTTTTATTCAGGATACAGGCAGTCATGGTCCTGTGGCTTGTATCTTAGGCAGTGTTGGGCAGTAAGCAAACAACTTGTTCACCCCTCGACTTTAGCTTTGCCTTCAAATGTTTTCGTGGATCAGTGAAAAGATGTTAAAGGGACATAGTAGATGTTATTCTTTCGGGTATAGGAAAGGTAAAGGAGATGGTGTACTGCAGTTTTGTGCATGCAAATGAATATGGGCTTTTGATGTTTTGTAAATTGAAATGGACCGTGGTCATTGTTCTCGTCAACCTAGTGAAGCTGTCGGGTAATAATCAACTTTGGGCTCAAAAGGGAGGTTTCCAAATGCAACATTGTCAGTGGTTAATGCATGACAGATATTTTCAGACACATTTACTTATACGTGTTGCATGTTTTTCAACTGTTGGTCCTCTTAGAACTTCTTTTTTGTATGCTTATTATTGGGATCTAATGAGTTCTCATATACAGTGATTAGGGTTCTGCTATATTTGAGTTTTTGATGCTTATTATATATATTTTTATGGTGGGAAAAACTACATTTGGGATTTCTGTCTGAGGGTTGTTATGCATATTTCCTTGCTTATGTTCCTAAATGGTGAAATAAGTGCAATTTATGTGATTGAATCTTATTTGGCTCCCATTATGGCGTACCATGATATCTCATTATTCCTTCAAATGCTTTTGTGCAGACAAATCTGATCAAAGAAAGCATAAGAATGGGTTACAATGATTTTGGAGATTTTTATTATGCTCATGGTCAACTTGGGGATGCTTTTAAAAGTTATGTTCGGACTCGTGATTATTGCACTACGTCAAAGCATATTGTTCACATGTGCATGAGTTCAACTCTGGTCAGCATCGAGATGGGTCAATTTACTCATGTCACAAGCTATATTACCAAAGCAGAGCAAATACCAGATGCCCTTGACCCTGTCACTGTAGCTAAACTTCGTTGTGCTGCTGGATTGGCTCACTTGGAATCTAAAAAATACAAACTTGCTGCTCGTAAGGTTGTGGATATTTCATTACTTTTTTTCTATTGTAATGCTTTTTTCTTTTTCTTGTTTTTTTAAATACATATTAAAATCATCTAGCTTTGTGCTTTAACGTAAGAGCTTGTGAGTTTATGATTTTAATCAGTTAGGCATGTTGTGTTTGGTATGCTAATGCAATTTACAAATACTGAGAAGATCAATTAACAGTCAATTATTTCATGCGCTAAAGTTGTTTCAACTACAAACTAAAAGGATGTGAGTTAGCTAATGATGAATTAAGATGCCTTGTGTGCGTCCAGCAGGTTCAAATACAGACTGTGAGGGAGTGTTTGAATGCTCAGTATTTGGTGTTCACACAATGAACTTTTTCGTGTATATTTATATATTATTCAGTATATAATGGCATCTTTCATTTTATATCTTATATTCTGGATCATATTTAGTGTGCCTTTTGAGAACCTTCATAGTATAATTATTTCCTTACAGCTCTTTCAACTGTACCATGTCATTATTATTTTCCAATCTTATTTTAGTTGCAATTTATGTGTTCTTGTTGGGCAGAATTTATGACAAGATATTCCGATAATATTGAACTTATGCCTTCAAAATCAAAGGAAACAGTTTGACCTTTAAGTATTGCTAATTTAATTTTTCCTGGTTTTAAGATTGTCCCTGGTTCCCTAAATTTTATTTCTATCCTACATGAAGGGTGTTATTATATGCCCATTATTTAGTAAAATCAATTACAGTCTTTTGACAATGTAGTAGTCTCTGTCTTCCCTTTATCTGTTGCTTTCGTGAGACATCTAATGTTTTAATCATGCTCATTCATTGTGACGTTACAGTTTCTGGAAACTGGGCCTGAATTAGGAAACCACTACAATGAAGTGATTGCTCCTCAAGATGTTGCAACATATGGTGGGCTTTGTGCACTTGCAACTTTTGACAGAATGGAGCTTAAGGCATATGTTCTTTCTTTCCTTTTAACTATCTCCTTTTGATTTTATGGTTTTTTGGTTTAGACATAAAGCTTCTTTCTCAGTGAATGATTTTATATGACAGAACAAAGTTATAGACAACCTGAATTTCCGGAATTTTTTAGAGTTAGTACCTGAAGTCAGGGAGCTTATCAATGATTTCTACTCAAGGTAATCAATCGTGATGTTATCTTTTTAGTTGTTGCCTTGCTTCATCAGTGTGTCAATTTCGGCAATGGTGCTTCTACACAATGCATAAATGGTGGGGGAATTTCAAGTTATATAAACATTTATAGATTTAAATCATGTGAAGATCTTAAAATTATTTTTCTTGTTAAACCAATTTGTCAAGTGAGATTAGACATTACTTATTTGTACCATAATCCATCCTGTGGTTACTTTGAAATGACATTAGACCTTGCTTACTCATAGTTTCAATTGCAACGAGTTCATGTTTTCCAATTCCTTGTTGGAAATGAATATAGAAGTTGAAGGTGCTTGTGCTTGTGCAATTGCTTTTACCTGGTGGCAGTGTCGAAGGCTTGTTATCTGATTGATGTTCAGATATTTCAGTTTCAGTAACATTCATTTGTTCTTCTTTTGTAGCCATTATGCTTCATGCCTGGATTACCTTGGGAATCTCAAAGCAAATTTGCTGCTTGACATCCATTTGCATGATCACCTTGAGACACTCTATGGCCAGATCCGCCACAAGGCTCTCATCCAGTATACGCACCCCTTTGTGTCGGTAGATTTACACATGATGGCCGATGCTTTCAAAACTGATGTTGCAGGGCTTGAGAAAGAACTTGAAGCTTTGATCACTGACAACCAAGTCCAGGTGGGCTTTTCAATGCTATCTGCTGTATCTACTTGTATGGGATATTTACCTAGCTTGTAACTTACAAAATCTTGCTAACTCACTCCATGCCCATTTGTCAAATGGACCTCATATATATTGGTTCACTTAAGTGGGCCTTTACCTGATGTCCTAGGACTAGGCATGGAGTTTGGAACCCAACGGTTAACTGAGGTATTATGCACGATGAATCGGTTTTTGTGGTAGGTTTTGGGGCGGTGGGGTTGAAGTGAAACTTTAGATCGGTTGTTTTTCATGTGTAGTATTTTGTTCTTTATTGACCGAATACATGATACCACTTCAGGCTAGAATTGACTCGCACAACAAAATCCTCTATGCACGACATGCAGATCAAAGGAATGCAACTTTTCAACGGGTGCTACAGACAGGGAATGAGTTTGATCGGGATGTTAAGTCTATGCTCCTTAGGGTAAATCTTATAAAGCTTGAGCACAATCTCAGGGCATCAAGGAAACACTGATTATTTTAGACAATGTGTTAATCTGGCAATCTGGCCAAGGTTTGCGTCTGCACTTTTTGTTTTTGACATTCATCAGCTTGGTTTAGTACGGTGGAGGATTTGACACATTTAGAAAACCAGGGTGCAAATATATGCGATCTTTACCGATATTAGATGGTTGTTGTCTTGTATATTCGGATTTTGATTTTGATTAGATTTTTAGTAGTTGCAGCATTGATTCTGATTATTGTGTTATCTGTTACTTCTGCTTTTATTCAGTTTCTTCTCCGTTGGACAATGTCAATATCGAATATTCAGATTGAATATTGAAGCCGGAATTGCATAAATTTTAATGCCCCAGTTTGAGGACTTATATGGTATTGGTACGGTCACAATGCGTGCCGTGGCAATGAAATAAGGATGTGTCCATTATTACTCACGTCCTTATTTTATTAGTACCAGAAACCACATTGCGGTTGTTTTTGTGCCATGTAACTTATTCTCCTTTAAGTTTAACCATAGATTACTGACTAGGCTGGTGCGCCATCAGGCCCGTCACAATTGTCAAAATGGAGCTCTTTCAAAGCTTTTTGAAGTTTTACAGTGTTGGTTGCTGAGTTTACTTTTAGGCTTTAGAGACTTTACCGAAAGTTTTAATTACTCTAATACCGGTGATAAGTCTGGCAATATAACCTCAACCCTGGTTAGTAAATTCGCATGTTATACATGTATTTAGGAATTGCTTTGTAAAATATTTCGGCTTTTCTTATACTGCTCATTGATTATTTTTATTACAAAGAATATTTTACACTAATGCACACTAAAGATAAGGTGGAGTGTTTGAAATCAAAACGCTATGCGTTGAAGAGGATGCTCTAAACCCTAGGAACACTCACCATTTTTTGCTGAAATTGTTTAATACAAATCCTTTACACGTATTTCTCTCTAAGTCGTTTTAATTGAATTCAAGCTATATTCTAAAATAATCTACACTAAAGGGAAGGCGGAGGATTAAACTTGAATTATAGTGGGTTTAAGAGGAAGACTCTAAGGTCATGTCCAATGGATCATGCCATAGGGCCATAGGGCCATAGGGTCATAGGCCATGTTTTAGCTCAAAATAAGACAAGATCCAACTCCAATCGAGGGCTGTGCCAAAAAAGAGACCCACCAGGCCATTTGTTAGCCCTTAGGCCATTGGGTTGGGCATTTTGAGCTAGCCAGCCAACCCGTTTGAGATGTCCAAGCTGTCAGTAGCCCACTTGCTAGCTGACTTTAGCTTGCTGTTGGTTTTCAATTCTTTATTTTTAGGACGAAATTTTATTTGACATACCTGACCAGGATCAATCCTGAAGAAAGCTCGGGTTTCTTTATTTTTCAATCTTAGAAATTCTTTGTTTTCTCCAGATTTCTTGCTTTCTCGAGTATATGGACGAGTTCAAGAAGCTTAGGTGATTTTTCAGTGAGTTTAGGTCATGTTTGGAGGTGGAATAGTGGATGCCTGGGTTGTTCCGAGAGGGAGAAGATGAGTTGCAGAGGGAGAGCGCTATGGGAGAGATGAGTGGGTAGAGAGAGAAAGGGAGAGATGTGAGGTGTGATAGATAGAATGTGGGAGAAAGAGTTAAATAGGACAAAAGTAATGATGTGTCTAATAGATTAAAGGGAGTCTTAACGAAAAACTTCTGATACTGTTTACTTTTAACGTTAATGACATTTTTACTCTAAAAAGTCACTCCTGGTACTATTCACTTACAACAAATTTTTGTCTTTTTGATTAAAACTCAAAATTTTCAAGCAATTTTCATTAGTTTTCCTTATATTAAAGGAACAAGGTGGGGTTGTGGTGTGTGTGGAAGAGAGTGAATAGGTGGAGTATGATGATGATGGCTAATGTGAATGCATTGAGTGAGAAATTAAAACCCGCCAAAGACAATTCTTTAATGCCCACAACTCCGGAGGCTTATTCATTTAACGACAAGTGACATTCAAAATATGTCTGGAAATCTTATTTTAATATGGTAGTTTAATTCAATTAACCAATAAAATTAAAGAACAAACGTAAAACAATAAATTATTGAGGGGGCTAAAAAATAGCCTCATTCTGTTGGAGATGGTATATAAATATGACCTGATACTGTTCAATAAAAAATAATTTATTGCGGGGCTATAATCTAGACGCTAAACGTAGCTACTTCAATTGGAAATGGAGAGGGCTAGAAGTCCAAAAGCCAAAAAATGACTTGATTTGTGCAAAAACTCATCTCCAACCGATGGTAGGGCCATAATTCTATAGAGTGGACAAGTCATTATTTGGTCAAAAGAGCATCAGACTAGCCAAATATAGCCCCAATCTTAGCCTTTTTTTGGCGCCCAACTTCTCATTCGCAATAATTGATTCAAATTTAACAATTAGGTTTGAAAACATTCAAAGATAATTTAATTAAATTAATCAATATTTAAAGTATAAACTTAAACTAATAAATAATTGAAGAATTCTGTTTAGGCCATTTAGTTAAGATGACCTAACAACAAAGGCAATCCAACACTTGCTCACGCCTCTTTAAATACCACAAAACAAATTCACATATTTTTAATATATGTTGACAAAATAAAGATATTAAATTTTTAAATAAACAAATATATTAAAAAGTTGTATAATTGTTGAATCCTTCAACTGTATTGTGTTTTACTAATTATGACCTCAGCTAAGATGCCAGATGGCGGTACAGTGATTTGGGTTCATTCATTACATAATAAGCGTAAAAATAAGAATAATACGTAGATACTCACTAGTGAATACTCATCTTTTTATTTGGTCAATTATATTTTAACACATGTTTTCTTGTTTAAAAAAATAATAGACATTTTATTTAACTTTTGGAGAAATTACACATGAGTTGTATGAAATTGGTACCAGACAGATTATCCTACAATAAAAACTTTGAAACCAACTGTATTGACTAGTCACACGTACTAGTCAACTAGGTACTAGTCACACGTACTAGTCAACTAGGTACAAATTGTTAGGTACCCACAAGTATATAAACCCAATAAACTTATGAAGCTAAAACAAGACAATGTGATCTTTTATTATGTTTTAGCCTTAGTTCTTGCGTTATGTTTACTTGGTTAACAAAGTGTCAATACTAGCAAACCCTACAAAGTTTATCTCTAACATTGATTATATGATCATAAACAATGCTATGTAAAGTATCAAACACAAGGAAGTTTTTGGCTGGAAAAACCCACATTTGGGTTCAAAAACCGAGGACTCTGCACTGAGTCCAATCCACTAATGTAAACAAGGTTCATACAAAGACCACACAAGCTCAATTCCTAGATCCCTATCTATGGAGTAGCTTTAACTTTGTGCAGCCTTGCCCTACACGAGATGAACTCCTTTGGTATTCACAAAGTGGCAGCTCCTCCTGAGTTATTCACCTTGTGGCACTGAGATCAACACGATCAATGATATGATGTTATGATATGTTTATGAACTGAGGATTCAAACAACTAGTCAGGTTCTCCAGTCAAACAGTTGAAGAAGAACCTAACATGAATCCAAAAGATTGGTCTATGAAGGATATGAAACTCAATGTTTAGACAGAGAACTTAATACAAAACCATGAATACAATGCAACCCAAATATGCAGTGATTAGGTATTTGTGCATGAGATGGTTTTGTGGCTAGGGTTTTGGTTTTGAAGCTTAAGAAGTAGCTCTAGGCTAAATGCACTCTTTTTCTTGAGATGCGAATAATCTAGCCAACAACAAATGAAACCTTGAAACCTCTTTTAATGGAAGGGCTGGATGTTTTAGACTAAATGAACAAGGAGACACGTGTCACAAGCCAATGAGACATTTTCAGATCAAGGGTGAGAAATCCACACACGGAAAAAAATGTTAGTTGGCCCATGTGGGCTGTCTTAATTTGCGTGCCTAGACAGCTGGACAACAAAAGGAATTTCTGACTAGACAACTACACTAAACAAAAGGAATCTGGAAAAAATAAGTTTGGTATGCATATGCAAATGTAGAATCAAACATTTTGTAGTGAAGATGATTGGTGCTTTGACAAATTCAATTCCAACAGTAATCCCAGATCAGCATTGTACCCTAACTCTAAATTATGAGCAAGTGTGGTAACATTTACAGTTTTTGACAAGGGAAGCCAAACAATAAACTTAATACTTAACAATCTCCCCCTTTGGCTTTCCTTGAAAAAATAACCCCAAACCTATAACAAAATTCACACACCACTCACACTCAAGAAACCATGCAGTGACAAGAAAAGAGCAAGTAACAACTCTTGCAGCAACACACATTTCTCAGCAAGAGACAAGTCAGATTGATCATGGGTTATTATAACATAATAAGCTCATCTTATAAGTGATACCAACAAGTACATGATCTTTAAATGAATATTCTAGTTACACATTTAAAGCACATTTAAATTTTTCTACCCCATTTTGTCATGGTAAGACAAAGGAAGAAGGTGATAAACAAGTAAGCACAACAAATAGAAAGGAATTAACAATGAAGCATAACAAGTATCAAAGAAGGGACAATGCATCAAGCAATACTAAAACAACCCAAAAGGTACAAATCTTAGTACCAAAAACATCAAATACCAAACAATTTAAGATAAAACCAAGCTAAGAGTAGCAAGGTTAATTACAATAAGAGCCAAAAAGAAATGGAGATTTAACTTGTTCAACAAAACACTATTCAAGAATTAAAATAAGAGAACTCCCCCATAACACTTGCTCTCATGAAAACCAAGGTTCTAAAAAACGTTAGGCGCTAGTCGGACGGCGAGCTAGCACCTAATGCCTAGGCGGCTAGGCGGGCGCCTAGGCGGCCTACGCGGATTTAGGTAAATTTCTTGTATATCTTGTAAATAAGTGCATATTGACACATAAAAAATTATACTTGTATGAAATTCATGGATAAGATAATAAAAGAATGATAAAATACAAAAAGAGTATCCAACAAGTTCAAAAATTAAAAACACATTAAGCATATATATACCATATAACTTAAGACATTTTGAATGATTATATCTAATTTTTTTTTAAAATAAAAGTAAAAATCCCATGTAGTGGGTTGGATGGTTCATGTTGGGCGGTGGATTAGGGCCTAGATGAGAGCCTAGGTGGACTAGGCGGGTTTGAGTAAATTTATTACATATGATATAAATTAATTTAATTCATAGGAATGAAATAATAATTCAAGTCATTTGAATGATTAGTAAGTTAAATTAATTAAATTCTGAGAGATAAAAATATAATTCAAGACATTTTAAATAATTAGTATTTAGTTTTTAAACAATAAAATTTAAAAACCCCACCTAGTGGATTGGGTAGTTCATAAACATTTAAAAATAAAAAACTTGTTCATAAAAATCCACGTGTGAGGTTTGACACCTCCCCTCTACCCCACTTTCTCATATCAGGTAGGATTCCAAAAGGTGGAGCCGTTCTTACGCCTTGGAAAACGGATACACATTATTATTTTTTGGGTTTTCTTTTCCTCTTCTTCCTTGGAAAGAGGAAAGCCATTAATGTTTTGATTTTTTTTTCCTTTTCCTCTTCTTCTCCTTCTTTGATTACTTTGTTTTTCCATTTCTTCTTCTTCTTCTGTTGCTCTGTAAATTTCCACAGCAGCATCTCTCGCTTCTTCTCCGAGCTCCTTCCTGTTTCCAAGGCGCTCGCACTCTTTCTCTCGCTCTTCTAGCGGCCAAACAGCCCAGCGTCCACACAAACCTTGCCGATTTAAGAAACGATTTTGAGTTAATCACGGCGGAGCATCGCAGCCTAGCGCCCAGGCGCGGCCTAAGCGGTCGCCTTAACCATTTTTTAGAACACTGATAAAAACTAAAACCCTTAAAAAAACTCCCCTATTATCCTATGACTCATCCCGACTGTGATGAGTCATCTGAGTAATCAGGAGATCCAGTAGCATTGGTACTTTCAACAGATGCATCTCCAGGGCATGTAACATAACCAAAGCCTTCTTCATTGTCATCATCAGAATAGATAAACTTGATGTGCTTGCTCTTCGAAGTAGGAGTGTATGAAAAATGCTGATGAACATTGATGGACACACCGTTCCCTTTAGCAGCATAGATTGCGACCATCTTAGCAGCAACGACACTCGAATAACTAGACGAGGTGGCAGTGTGATAAGACAAGGAAGATGGATCCAAGAGACATCGAGGGACAAGCTTTGGAGGACATAGAGATGGCTCGGGGACAAAATATGGAGGATTAAATGAGGTTTGACTCTTAGACGGTTTGGAGAACGAGTGACTGACAAAAAGAGAAGACGTTGATTGACTGACTAGAGATTTAAAATCAAAAAATTGTTTCCTAAAAGAGTTTATCTTGAACTCAATATGTGCTATTTTTCTTTCCTGGGAAACATATGGTGGTGGGGCCAGTCTGGGATCACCTTGAGTAACAACACTCATTACATTGCTCAAGTTCATCAAATTTTTGTCAAGATCCTTAGTGGTTATAGGACAAATATCACCTAGATTCTTTTGAACTCCTGCATGCTTACAGAGCTGAGTGATCAGATAAAGATGGATTGTAGAGTCTCTCTGGTGAGTTCTAGAACATTTCGACTTAGACAAAACAAACTTAAAATCAGGAACCTAAAAGGAACATCACAATTAGTCAACATTGCGAACAACACTTTGGCAGACTCTAGGGCAGGATTACCATTGTTTGAAGACCCTAAGACATTTCTACGTAGACAATCAGACCAACTCTTATAAAATGGTTTGAGATGAGACTTTGACACTTGACCTTTAACCAACAGAATAGACGAATCAACATAAGCCTTACGATGGTAGGCTTTCATGTCATATTGACATGTAGCTAAGTTAGCTTGGTAAAACAAAGGCAGATGATGGGTCAAGTTCTAGAAACGTACACATGACGGACGGGTCAAAGGGTACCAATATACCATGAACATACACAACCCCACCAAACTCAGAAAAATTAGACTGAATATTAGAATAAAATTCTTGAACCATAGTTAGATTGAAATTGGAAGGAGGAGAATTTACCCTATATAGCTTGTACTTTTTGATGAGGTTATCATATTGGATATCATCAGTCACAGGGAGATCATCCCAAATGATTCTTCGTTCAGGCATAACTTTGCGAGCATCCATCGTTGTGAAAAAATTCTTGGCTCGAGTGGTAGAAAAAGCAAGAGCTTGATCCCCAGATGCAACATTAGACGAGTTCCTCGCGGTTTGAGACCTAGTAAAATGACATGAGGGTTGAGCGCGAAAAGAACTTAAGTTTCTAGTCATGGGTTACGTCGATATGGTTCAAGATTTTGAAATGGAGGTAATGAATTCAACCAAGGGCAAACGACACAAAATGAGGTAAGGTAAAAACCTAGATGGGTTAGAGAATGTTAAAACCTAGGACACTGTGAAGTAGTCTAAGCCGCACGATAAAACCAACTGATGAGATGCAACAGTTAAAAATAGACGGTGTAAAGATAAGAATACCCTTAATGAACCTCGCCCTTCTGATGAGACCACGTGACTAGTCAGAATGTTGAAATTAATTACAACAAAACTAGTTAAGTACAACAAGATGTAACCAAGGGAGAAGACAATACACAAACATGAGAAAACAAGCTATAGTTACAAACCTAATACCATTTGAGCTATAGCCAACTAGGAATTTCACAGAGAAAATCCAAGAATAGACAGATTTAATAACCAAGCTTCCAAGACAATTTTGATAATAATTTTTTGACAAAGCAAGTACATTTGAAAAGAAACATGCAATGCAATACTTCAGAAACACAACTTTACGGACACACAAAGATAGCACAACACATATTAACACTTGTTCATACCAGTTCATACCACAACCATGATGTGTCTAGATAAGGGAAATGGATTCGTGATAGCCAATGAAAACTAAGTTTCACGCAACTAAGCAAAGATTTAATTCAAAAGTTGACCAAACTTTTAATAACCCATTGAGATTAAGACACAACCCTTACAACATAAATTGAGCCAATATCTAAACACAAAACTACTCACAACGAAGAACCCAGCCCAATAGAACTTTTAAGTTGGCAAATGTGATATGGAGCACATGACCACTGATAGGATTGGTGAGAATTGCATTTTGACAATCCAAGACACATTTTGAGTCTTCCTTGAGACAGGGAGAGTGGAATTGAATGATCATGACATTGCATGAGAATACTTTTGAGAATTTTGGAATTTTCCCTTCACCCTTTTTTTTGAATTTTTTGAGAACTTTGCTCATGAGTGAAGGGATTGAAGCTCAAATATATGATTTTTCTTTTAAGAGGGTCTGAGCACAATGAAAGACTAACTAGGTGGTGTTTTGCATTGGAAGAGACACTTAGCTACACCTCAATCAAGACCAAAGTAAATCTAACTCTTAAGTCAACAGGTGCTTTTGCCAAACGAGACAAAGAATTTTCATAGGCAATTTGCCATAACATGGAGAACCTTTGACATCACAGAGAAAGGATTAATCAAGGTAAATCTACAAAATGTTAACAAGTGAGACAGTTAAGAAATGCACTAAGTGACACACACACATTTAACTGATGAGTTTATTGACAAGACAGAAACAAGAGCAGGAAGAGAAACATGCTAAAGAAAAAAAATGGAAGCAAGGCTACTCATCCTGTTCAGTCAAAGGCACAAAGGTCAATAGACCATCGAAGATTTTTGTGTCTTGGATTTTCTAAAAGAATTATAAGATACACTGCCAGCTGTTCCTCACATGGCCCCAAGTTTATATCAAAAACATTTCTTCGCAAGAATCTCCTAAAAGCAAGATATTTGTTCCCAAGATACTTGGAGATTAAATATTTGACAACATTCATCCAAACAACTAGTGCATAATCATGATCAGAATGCACATCGAGAAACAATTAAGATTATCAAATTGAAGAACAAACTACCACGCAAAGATGTAATCAAACAAGGCACATGAAGAATTTGCATTCATAAGTAAGAGAGAAGCATACCTTGGTGTTGTAATACATCCAGCAACCAATATGAGGGGTAGCTCACCATGAATCAGCAATGGAGATTGAATGTTCAAAATTTCATTCTCTTGACAGCAGGCTTTGGCAAAATCAGAGCAATACCTTCTTGTGTGAGATATAACAGGATGCCTTCCCAAGATGCAAGGATCACACAAGTAGAATTCAGAGACGAAGACTTATAATTGTCCACATTGGAACATTTGTTGAATAAGATCAATGTTCCAAACTAATGAATCATCACACCTAGAGACAACAATTGTATAGCAATTTTCCTTTGATCTTGGAACTACCAACATGTTCTTCCCATGTTTATCAACAATTCTGCAACTCATCTTGGAAAAACAAACTTCATTAGCAACTTCATCACAGAGTTGACCAATATTAAGAAGACTAGTTGACAACCCAGTCACATAGCAAACATCTTCAAGCATAGGGAGTCCATGAATTTTCACCACTCATTTTCCAACAATCTCTACCTTGTCTCCTCCACAAAACTCAATCAGACCACTTTTGGATGGTATAAGAGACAAGAAATCATTTTTGTCACCAGTCATGTGGTGAGAGCAACCACTGTCAAGATGTCAGGTGTCTGGCTTACAAAATGATGTTGAACTTTGAGCAATCAAGCACTTATCAAACCAACGTTGAAAACCACCTGAACTTGACTGACATTTCTTGAGCTTGATGAATTGACAATATTGGACATTTTTCTGACCTTAATAGTTAGACGATCTACTTGTTCCTTTAGATCATTTTTCCTTCCAAATGTAGCTTTCTACACCTAGGTCTAATGTGGCCAAGATCACCACAATGATGACATTTGGGAACAAAACTAGTCCCTGAAGAAGAGTCAATAAAAGGAAGTTCCTCAAAAGCATGTGAGTTGACACCCATGGAACTTAAACTGCTTTCATCACAAGAAAGGACATTTATACCTTCAAACTGATTTCCAATGGACAATACTCTTTTTGATGAGTCAGCACCCATAGACAAACAACTTAACTTGTACGTGGCCTCATTCAATTCAGAAAACAGCTTCAAATTAGCTTCTTGATAAAATTCATTGTTTTCCCGCTGTAGATGAATTTGCTAAAGCAAACTTTCATGTGATATCATTAAACTCTGCACATGATCTTCAAGAGAGGCGCTTAAGTCATCATTTTCATCATCATCACCATAAAAAGAGCCTCTTTCATTCAGCATGCAAAGTTCAGCCTCTAACCGTACGATTTTATCACTCAATTCTGTTCTGACTAGTTGAATAAACTCAACCTCTTCTTGGAACATAGACACCTTTTTGGTAAGCTCAGTATTGTCCAATGCTACAACACATATATCATCAAACAGAGATTCATACAAGCTTGACAACTCCTGAGATGATGACACATTAGTATCATCTAACACTTCATCATTTCCACTGGGTGATGCTTCATCAACAGATGCAACAAACACAACAATCTCTTCATCATCATCTGGTGACTTGTTTAATGACCCAGAATCTTGATCATCACTATCACTCCAAGTAGCCATCATAGTCTTTTCACATTTCTGACCAAGAAGTTTGGTGTTGGCACATTCAGCTGCACGATGCCCACTTCCACCACATGGGACAAGAAACTTTGGATATACTTTTGTCTTTCTTTCCTAAAGAATCACTAGATTTCTCACCAGAGAATAGTTTTCCAAGATTGTTTGATGACTTCTCAGACCACTTGACATCCCTTCTTTTGTTTTTTAGACCTCTTCTAAATTGCTTGACAAATAGGGCAAGATCATCCTCTAAGAACTATTCACATGTGTCACTTGTAACTTTTTTGTTCTCAACACTTTGAAGAGCGACTTCTTTTCCCTTTTTACAGACACCATTATCCATGTTAAGCTCCATCTCATAGGTAATGAGTTTCCCAACTAACTTTTCAAGCTTAATCTCTCTTAAATCTTGAAACTCTTAGATAACAACCTTCTTTGATTGGAATCTCTTGGGCAAAGATCTCAAAATCTTTTGAATGATCGTTGTTTCACTAATAGGTTTCCCCAATCCCAAAGCTTCATTCGTCAACATTTTAACTTTCTCATAGAAGGCTGAGAAGGTTTCAAACTCAAGCATTCTTAAATCCTCAAATTTTGAGAGGGTCATTTGGAGCTTTAAATCCTTCACTTGTTTGTCACCTTCATGAAGGATTCAGAGTTTATCCCAAACTTGCTTCGTAGTTGTGCAGTAGCGGATATGAGCAAACTGAGTTGGTAATATGGTAGATAGAATGACACTTCTTACCTTCATGTTAGCCATTGCAGAAGTCACTTCACTAGGAGTCCACTCACTTTTAGGCTTGATCACCGATTCCCCATCAACAGCTCTAGAGGGAGCCTTCCACTCAAAAGTAAGATAATCAACTGTAATAAAGTCTTGTTCTTCTAGAAATATTTGAAACTTTTCACTCCAAGACGCATAGTTCACGCCATCAAAGAATAGAGGAGAGTTACACCATCTAGCAACACGATCACAATCCATAATGAGAATTTACCCAATACCAGCAAAATCCTGAAGATTACTCTATGTATATCTAGAGCAAGGTTATGATACCAATTAAAATTGGTACCAGACGGATTACCCTATAATAAAAACTTTGAAACCAACTGTACTGACTAGACACACTAACTAGTCAACTAGGTACAGATTGCCAGATACCCACAAGTACATAAACCCAATAAACTTATGAAGCTAAAACAATCTTCTATTATGTTTTAGCCTTAGTTCTTGAGTTATGTTTACTTGGTTAACAAAGTGTCAATACTAGCAAACCCTACAAAGTTTATCTCTAACATTGATTATATGGTCATAAACAATGCTATGTAAAGTATTGAACATAATGAAGTTTTTGGCCAGAAAAACCCACATATGGCTTAAAAAATCGAGGACTCTCCATTGAGTCCAATCCACTAGTATAAACAAGGTTCATACAAATACCACACAAACTCAATTCTTAGATCCCTATATACAGAGCAGCTTTACCTTTATGCAACCTTGCCTTACACGAAATGAACTCCTTTAGTCTTCATGAAGTGGCAACTCCTCCTGAGCTCTTCATCTTGTGGCACCGAGATCAACACGATCAATGATATGATGTTATGATATGTTAATGAACTGAGGATTCAAACAACTAGTCAGGTTCTCCAGTCAAACAGTTGAACAAGAACGTAACATGATACAATGCAAAACCATGATACAATGATACAATGCAAACTCAAGGTTTAGACCAAGAACTTAATACAAAACCATGATACAATGCAAACCTAATATGCAGTGATTGGGTATTTGTGCATGAGATGGTTTTCTGGTTAGGGTTTCGGTTTTGAAGCTTAAGAGGTAGCTCTAGGCTAAATGCACTCTTTTTCTTGAGATGTGAATAATCTAGCCAACAACATATGAAACCTTGAAACCTTTTTTAACGGAAGGGTTGGATGTTTCAGACTAAAGGAACAAGGAGACACGTGTCACAAGCCGAAGAGACTTTTTAAATCAAGGGTAAGAAATCCACGCATGAGAAAATGTATCAGTTGGCCCATATGGGCTGTCTTAATTTGGAAAACACATGCTTGGTATGCATATGCAAATTTATGAATTAAACCTTTTGTAGTGAAGATGACTGGTGTAACAACCCGTCCCTAATTTTACGATTTTATTTATTTTAAAGGGGAAATTTTTTAAATGTCATATGAACCTGTACCCATTTTCAATTTGTCATATAAACTAGAATTTTAAGCAATTTGTCAAACCAACTTTTTGAAATCATTAATTTGTCATCTCTCCCTCACTCCATTAAGTTTTCCATCCAAAATAAATCATGTGCCTCGCACATGACTTGTGTTTAGAGTTATTTCGGTCATTCTAATACCTTACTTCCCTTTTATTAAGTTGTATTCGACAAAAAACTCTAGGGTTTCTAAAGGAACAAAAGGGGCTACTGATATGAGTACATGTACTTAGAGTTTTTCGCCAAAAAAGGGGAGTGACGACTATCAAGTGTTTTAAATTAAGGATGGCTCAAGAATATAGAGTCGATGAGGACCCGCTAATTTTTGATAAATATAGATGAGGTTCTTTAAGTTTGGCTTTGTTTGTGACTTCAGAGATTTTGATTCTATGTTTTTTAGCTTTCTTATTTGATGGAATGGTTTTTACTATGAATTCGAATGTTTTTTTTATTTGGTTCTTTGTTTGTTTCAAAAGATTTTGAATATAATCAGGCAATGGAACAATATTTTTGATATGATAGCAATGAAATGATCATGCAATGCACTCTCTTCTGGTTGCTTAAAATATGTAATGATCCATAAGCATTTTAGCATGTCATGAAGACATAATTTCATATGGGCTCTATAAATGAAAAACATGTTGACATTTTGTGCCATAAATGGAGTTGTAGATGCATATGCGCTAAAGAAGTAAAAAATTGAAGTGTTTGTACTAAAGAAAAGTAAACTTGTGAGAAGATATTAAAATGACCTAAATAACCGTGAACACAAGTCATGTGCGAGGCATATGACCTATATTGGATGGAAAACTTAACGGAGTTAGGGAGAGATGACAAATGAATGATTTTGTAAAGTTGGTATGACAAACAACAACAACAATAGAGCCTTTTCCCACTAAGTGGGGTCGGCTATATGAATCCTAGAGCGCCATTGCGCTCGGTTCTGTGTCATGTCCTCCGTTAGATCCAAGCACTCTAAGTCTTTTCTTAGAGTCTTTTCCAAAGTTTTTCTAGGTCTTCCTCTACCCCTTCGGCCCTGGACCTTTGTCCCGTAGTCGCATTTTCTAACCGGAGCGTCAGTAGGCCTTCTTTGCACATGTCCAAACCACCGTAACCGATTTTCTCTCATCTTTCCTTCAATTTCAGCTACTCATACTTTACCTCGGATATCCTCATTCCTAATCTTATCCTTTTTCATGTTTCCACACATCCAACGAAGCATCCTCCTCTCCGCTACACCCATTTTATGTACGTGTTGATGCTTCACCGCCTAACATTCCGTGCCATACAGCATTGCCGGCCTTATTGCAGTCCTATAAAATTTTCCCTTGAGCTTTAGTGGCATACGACGGTCACATAACACGCCGGATGCACTCTTCCACTTCATCCATCCAGCTTGTATTCTATGGTTGAGCTCTCTATCTAATTCTCCGTTCTTTTTCAAGATAGATCCTAGGCAACGAAAGCGGTCACTCTTTGGTAATTCCTGATCTCCGATCCTCACCCCTAACTCATTTGGGCCTCCATTTGCACTAAACTTTCACTCCATATATTTTGTCTTTGATCGGCTTAGGCGAAGACCTTTAGATTCCAACACTTCTCTCCAAAGGTTAAGCTTTGCATTTACCCCTTCCTAAGTTTCATCTATGAACACTATATCGTCTGCGAAAAGCATACACCAAGGAATATCATCTTGAATATGTCCCGTTAACTTATCCATTACCAATGCAAAAAGGTAAGGACTTAAGGATAAGCCTTGATGTAACCCTACATTTATGGGGAAGCTTTCGGTTTGTCCTTCATGAGTTCTTACGACAGTCTTTGCTCCATCATACATATCATTTATAGCTTGGATATATGTTACTTGTACTCATTTCTTCTCTAAAATCCTCCAAAGAATGTCTCTTGGGACCATATCATACGCTTTTTCCAAATCTATAAAGACATGTGTAAATCATTTTTTCTATCTCTATATCTTTCCATCAATCTTTGTAAGAGATAGATTGCCTCCATGTTTGAGAACCCTGGCATGAACCCGAATTGGTTGTCCGAAACCCATGTGTCTTGCCTCAATCTATGTTCAATGACTCTCTGCTAGAGCTTCATTGTATGACTCATTAGCTTAACACCCCTATAGTTCATGCAATTTTGTACATCGCCCTTATTCTTGTAGATAGGCACCAAGGTGCTCTTTCGCCACTCATTTGGCATCTTCTTCGTTTTCAAAATCCTATTAAAAAGGTCTGTGAGCCTTGCTATACCCGTCTCTCCCAAGATTTTCCACACTTCGATTGGTATATCATCTGGGCCCACTGTTTTTCTATGCTTCATCTTTTTCAAAGCTACAACCACTTCTTCCTTCCTGATTCGGCGATAAAATGAGTAGTTTCTACACTATTCTAAGTTACTCAACTCCCCCAAAGAAGTACTCATTTCATGTCCTTCATTGAAAAGATTATGAAAATAACCTTTCCATTTGTCTTTGACTACGTTCTCTGTAGCAAGAACCTTTCCATCCTCATCCTTGATGCACCTCACTTGGTTTAGGTCCCTTGTCTTATTTTCCCTTGCTCTAGCTAGTTTATAGATATCTAACTCTCCTTCTTTGGTATCTAATCGCTTATACATATCGTCATAAGCCGCTAGCTTAGCTTATCTACAGCTTTCTTCGCCTCCTGCTTCGTTATTCTATACCTTTCATCATTTTCATCGGTCCTATCCTTGTATAAGGCTTTACAACATTCCTTCTTAGCCTTCACCTTTGTTTGTACCTCCTCATTCCACCACCAAGATTCCTTTTGGTGTGGAGCAAAACCCTTGGACTATCCTAATACCTCTTTTGCTACTTTTCAGATACAACTAGCCATGGAATTTTACCTCTGGCTAGCTTCCCCCTCTCTATCCCACACGCATTGGGTGATTACTTTCTCTTTGAAAATGGCTTGTTTTTCTCCTTTGAGATTCCACCATCTAGTCTTTGGGCACTTCTAGATCTTGTTTTTTTCTCTCTCTCTTTTGATATGTACATCCATCACCAACAAGCGATGTTGATTAGCCAAGCTCTCTCCCGGTATAACTTTGCAATCCTTACAAGTTATACGATCCTATTTCCTTATTAGAAGAAAATCTATTTGTGTTTTTGACGACCCACTCTTGTAGGTGATCACATGTTCTTCTCTCTTCTTAAAGAAGGTGTTGGCTAAGAAGAGATCATATGCCATTACAAAATCCAAGATGGCTTCCCCATCCTTGTTTCTCTCCCCAAAACCATGGCCACCATGAAAACCTCCATAGTTGCCTGTCTCCTTGCCCACGTGTCCATTTAAATTTCATCTTATAAATATCTTCTTCTTCTGAGCAATTCCTTGCACCAAGTCTCCAAGATCTTCCCAAAATTTCTCCTTCAAACTCGTATCCAACCCTACTTGAGGTGCGTACGCACTAATCACATTGATGAGTTCTTGTCCAATTACAATCTTGATTGCCATAATTCTATCTCCTACCCTCTTGACATTTACAACATCTTGTGTTAAGGTATTGTCCACGATGATGCCAACACCGTTTCTCGTTCTATTTGTGCCCGAATACCAAAGTTTAAAACCTGAGTTTTCTAGATCCTTTGCCTTAAGACCAACCCACTTAGTTTCTAGTAGGTACATAATACTTATTCTCCTCACCATAACTTCCACTACTTCCATAGATTTTCCTGTTAAGGTTCCTATGTTCCACGTTCCTATACGCATTCTACTCTCTAGAACTCTACCCTTCTGTCCTAGTTTCTTCACATTCCCATGTCTAATAGGATCAAAGTACTTCTTTTGTGTGTCCTGTGTAAAGTTGATAGGAGCATATGCTTCAAAATAACTTTGAGTGGAGTCGTTCAAAAATAAGTTTCTATGACCCTCTTGCTCATTTAACACCGCATCCGGGTGCTGATGGAGATGCAACGACCCTTGCTCACTTATCACTGTGCTCGGGCCATACAGCGCGCCACTTACGGGTGACGCCCTAGCTTTAGCGTAATTTTGTTATGGATTCATTTTTATAAGGATTCGACGTAACCTAGGAGTGCTGGTTGTCGACTACCTGACGCCCTTCATTTCATTTTTTATACAGGCTTGGAACCGGCAATGTAAGATAAACTTACACAGGCGGAGTTAAAGTTGGTATGAGAAATTGCTTAAAATTTTAGTTTATATGACAAATTGAAAAATATGAACAAGTTCACGTGACATTTCAAATATTTTCCCAATTTTAAAAGAGTGAATTGATGAAAATACCCTTAAAGGTGAAAATGTTGACTTTCGTTGACCATCGTATAACAAGATGTATGACCCATTCTTTTAGCGTATCCTTGTAGTACTCGACGGTATGAATGCGTAGGCGCAAGCGAAATCAAATTCTGAGCTACAATGAGATTTTACGAAACACCCAACATCGAGGGTAATTTGGTAATTTCACATGGTGCGGAAGATATTTTTCTGTCTTTCTACGTTTGGTTTTGTTTGGTGAGCCAATGGGGCCCACACCCACTCTTCTCCCTTACCCCCGTGTCTCCCTCTCTTTTTCCCTTTTTTTTCAAAACCCTCTCACATCACTCTCTAACAAACCCTTATCTCACTATCTCCCTCAACTTTGTGCACACTGCATAGGAGGTACAGCAACACTGGACCATCATGACCATCGCCTACTCTGGCAAAATACCACCCCTCCCCCCTTTTCCTTTTGGCTTCTAAACCCCATCAATCTCATTTTCTCCCCCTTGTGCCCTCTGCACAGAAACTGATATGGCGATCTTCTGCCATGGCCGAATCCAACAAGTCTGACACACCATAAGACCACCATCCTCTTACCCCTACAAACTAATTCAAGCCTTGGGTTACAAAAACTGTGCGCATAAGCTCACACGGAGCTCTATTTGAACTTGATGTTTTTTCGGCGAAGTCCTTGGTGATCTCGACCAAGGTTAGGCTCAAAATTTACCAAATTCCCTTTTAGTGATAATCTGAAACTATTTATAACCTTTGTACTTGTTTTGGGGGAAGGTTATTGTAAACACTGTGGAGCCAAATATATTCACTAGGCGACACGTGGACTTTTGGACAAAAGAGGACAAAAATACCCTTGAGGCATACCAGGATTCCTACGCGCGAGCAGTGGGCAATCATCTTTCAATCAAGTCAAAAGTACCCAAAAAAGGTAACAATTAAAAACCTCTTTCATCAAATCCTTTCTATAAGGTATTTCCCAAGACCTAGAATTTTCTATTTCATTATTTAACTAATCAATTAGCTAAATAATATATGTCTACCATATCTCCTAAAATCATCCTTAATAGTCAATTAAATCACCCAATTAATAGCCAAAACCGGCCCCCCACTTTTCACATCCTCATCTTTCCCATTTTCCTTATTAAAATAGTCATTCATTTTTATAACCACCCATTTATTCTTTTCATATTTAATTAGAATAAATTGGCTAATTAAACATGAATTTGACCCCCACAAAAAACCTTATGGCCGGTTCCCATTATTCAAAATGGGGCAAGGCCTACCCCTATAAATAGGCACCTATTCTCACCAAAAATTCATTCCAAACCTCTTGCAAAAAATCCCAAATATTCTAAACACTATTTCTCTCTAAAATTCTAACTTTGGCATCGGAGGTTCTTCGGCCAAAGCCCCCCCATTCATCGTGGGCGTGTGAGGTTTTTGGTCTTAACCTAAGGTGCTAGTTGTTTTGTAGGTGCAAAATCGTCCAAGATCGAAGAGGAGAAAATTTGCATCCACAAATTGGTGCTTTCATTGAGAGTTGAAATCCATAATCGTAAAAGACTCTCGCGCAAAAAGGTTTTTTCTTTGTTTTCTAGTCCATTTGAATATTTTTCAGACGTTCTTATTTATAGAATTTTTTTACTTGCAAAGGTTCTTTGATAAAACGTATAAGAAAAATATAATGGCTAGAAATTTAGAAAATTCCACAAGTGAAAATTCTAATGTTCAAGAAATGGGATTGCGGAGATCCGTGAGGCTAAATGCGACAATAAGGGGAGCGGCATCATCACCACGAGCTTCCACCATGGGAACCACCGTGGTGGCTACCTCGGTAGCCACCCGCGGCGAGGTCCATGGTGCCTTCACCACGGCCACCATGGGAACCACCGCGATGGCTACTTCGGTAGCCACTCGTGGCGAGGTCCATGGAGCCTTCACCACGGCCCGAGCCGTGCCGTCCAAGGCTCACGGTACCAAGACCACGATCCAAGCCGTGCCATCCAAGTTTACGTGGACCCAAGCCCAAGCCTCGCATTCACATGCACCGCGCATTGAGCAGCTTGCTCCCGTGGCCCAGCCTGCTCCCGCCAAGCAGCCTGCTCTCTTGACCCAGCATGCTCCCGACGAGCAGCCCACTCCCGTGGTACAGCCTGCTTCCGACGAGCAGCCCACTCCCGTGGTCCAGCCTGCTCCTGACGAGCAGCCCACTCTCGTGACCCAGCCTGCTCCCGACGAGCAGCCCACTCCCGTGGTCCAGCCTGCTCCCGACGAGCAGCCCACTCTCGAGGCCCAGACTGCTCATGTGGCTTTCCAAGCAGCCCAAGTCGGCCCAAGACTATCTCAACCATCTGGACCTACCATCGAGCCTACTCCCGACGAACAGCCCACTCCCGTGGTCCAGCCTGCTTCCGTCGAGCAGCCCACTCTCACGGCCCAACCTGCTCCTGCCAAGCAGCCTGCTCTCGTGACCCAGCCTGCTCCCGACGAGTAGCCCACTCTCAAAGCCCAGACTGCTCTCGTGGCTTTCCGAGCAGCCCAAGTCGGCCCAAGACTATCTCAACCATCTGGACCTACCATCGAGCCGGGGGCATTCTCGCCAGATTTTTTCGCGGATTTGACATTTCCCAACTCAAATCTCGCGCCCGGAGTTTACCACCCTTCCACTGCTCAAGGAGGCGCATTCCTTCCAAGCTCTTCCAATCCAAATGGCGAACAACACTTGTCTCGACAAGTCATAGAGTTGACGAGCGCCATTGCACAACAGACAACCTTGGTGAATCAACTTTTGCAAAGCACCGGGATCCAACGTGCCCCGGACGAGGTATCCCGAAGTAGGACAAGGGCAGACGGACATTTCCAGCAGCGTCCCGGCAAGCAGCCACTCGACCAGCCACGAGCCGAACGTTTGGGCAGTGTACATTCCCGTCTTAGATCGCGAAGGAGCGTGCACTCTCGACTAGGCCCACGGAGGAGCATACATTCACGGTTGGGGTCATACTCCGATAGTCAACATGAGCAACCTTCCGGGCAAAGTGTCTATTCGCAGCTAAGCCCACAAGGAGTGTCATTCACCTCACATCAGAGTAGGCAGCACGACGGACGGAGAGAAGCAGTCACTCAATCCAGCTCAAGTTCAACCAGCAGCCTGCGAAGAACTCGCTCGCCTACTAGGAACGCACCACATGCATTGCATCCGCGGCATAGACGAGCCAAACACATGGAAGAGCAGCCTATATCAGCAAGTCATGACTGGGGGCAGCCGAGAGCTCCGCTACCCCAACAAAGGCAAATTCAGGAAGAAGTAAATAGACTCTTGACCAAGCGATTGCATGATTTCCAACGTAACGAGGTCACCGACGAGGCACTACGACGAAACATAACCAACATAAGCAGGTCACCCTTCACGGAGGAGATCGAGCAGGCAGAGCCTCCACGCAAGTTCAGTATGCCACATTTCACATATTTCAAAGGGGATGAAGACCCGGAGAGACACTTAAAACGTTACCAAAGCGCAATGATCCTTTATCGAAACAACGATGATCTCATGTGCAAGATATTCGCCACCACTCTATAAGGCGAGGCGCAAGATTGGTTCTACACCCTGCCGCCACAATCCATCCGGAATTTCTACGAACTTTCTTTGGTTTTCACCAAAGAATATTCATCATATTGCTCGATCAAAAAGAAGTCTGACCATTTGTTCGACGTCAAGAAGAACCCAAGGGAGTCGCTTCGCGACTATGTGAGGAGGTTAAAAGTAGAGAAGGAAAAAATAGTCGGATGCAACGACTCAATAGCTAGAGCAGCCTTCCAAAAAGGACTTCCAGCAGACCACCCGCTATTCGGAAAATTGATCATGAAAGAAGATCTAACTATGGCAGACTCTTTTGCTTTAGCAGAGAAGCATGCACTTTGGGATGAGGCTCGCCAATGCACATTCAAGGACTTGAAGAAGTACCCGACATCACCTCCCTAGAAGCAGCGGATGACTTATTCACATGTTTGACGGTATCTAAAGTAGCAATAAGCTCTACCATCATGCGAGAAGAGTTGTGGGCCCGACTACCTGTATTCTACAGTTCAAAAGCTCTCCTCGATGCTATTAAAAATTCAAAAGCTAACTTTGGCGATAGTTGTTGCAACCCAGAAGCACAAGTTTTACTTTCAAACGCATGCAGTCATCCTCATGACGTACTATTCTGCCCAATCCAGACGCGCGACCATAAAGGCATAGACCCCGGCTGATGTAAAGTTTTCTGACGAACGCAACACTGGAATGACACACTCAGAAGCAAGTTTTGTCCTCGTCACCCTAAAAGATTCTATATAGGAGCAACATGTACCGGCAGTTGAGTACCACTTCTTGTTGCGCACCACACGGCCCTAGCCGACCCTTGCTCAATGATTCAACTCTAGAGTGGCCCAATACCGGCGGTTGAGCATCTCCTGATGCGTATGACATGGCCCCATCTCCACAGCTCCCTACTGCGCATTCACGCCGAGCCTAGGTGACGCAACAGAGCGGCCAAACGATGCCTCAGAAGTAGCCGAGCACACTCTAGCCGCACCTACTCCACCCGATGGAGACTTCTGGCATTTGCATGTCGACGGCGCAGAAAAGCCCTCATCACTGCCTGCAGAGAAGGATCCAAAAAGTCAAATCTCATATGGGAAGGTTTGTACAAGATCAGCAGAGTAGGCGGCAAGAGTAATTACACCCTCGCCACCATGAAACGGCAAAAAGATCGAAAAGCAGTGGATGGCCTACAATCTGAAGAAGTACCATGTGTGACCTCCCGCTACATCAAAACCCGAAGACTTAAGAAGCTCGACGGGCACCACCTCACAAGCTGAGGATTATCCAGTTGTTATGCAGTTCTTACCTTACAGCCAATGTTATCGTTCGTTTCACTCGTTTTTTCAATGAGGAATTTAGAAGTAATCAAAACTTGGCTTGGCTGTATGCTTACAACAACTAATCACTCCTGCACTTCAAAAGAAGACTGCGCCCTTCTTAGGGACTCATCGCAGGAATTGCGCCCCCCAAGGGACCAACCATGTTCTCCAGTGCGAGAGGGTAAACCAATTCCCCGACACCCATATGGGTTAGCTCTCCAAGATGGGAGGATAAACTTTACACTCCAAATATCCAGACGTGGATGAGCATGGCTGCCCTAGTATAACTAGATGCACGATGGCTTGCACCGGGATTCCTAAAAGTAGCCGCAATGGTCTTTTTCAAGGCTTAGCTAATTGAAGGATTTTGGGTTTCTTGGCCTAATCCATGAGGAACCGGGCCCTAGAGACGGAGAGGGCACATTACCCAGTACATCCGATGGACGGCTGCCCTGGAATCCTAAAGCTGCTACCGAGTGCACTAAGGTAGCCTACGGATTCCGGAAGACTGCCTACGGCTTGCCCTTCGAGCAGTAAAGACGCGCTAGACTTATACAACCGCACATTCTTGTGAAAGATTAAACAAGCTAGCGCGCATATACGAAGTTTTATCCACTGCCGACATGCTACGTGGTCGATAAGCTTCACCTCTGCCAAGCGCGGAACAACCTACACCAAGTCCTAAAGTGTTGTGATACTTGCTACGCAACCTACGGAATTGAAGAAAGTCAAGGTTAACAGCCTAGTGGTTACGCGGACTTGTCTGCTTCTGTAAGTAAGGCATCCGACTGCCAACCCTATGGCTAACAACTTTGCAAAGTTCTACACCAACACCTACGGCTGCATAGGCGAGCTTGTCTGCTTATAAAAAAGTAGCATGATTGCCACTGGTCTATCAAGTCTAAAGATTAGGGCATGAACAAAAGAATTGAAGATGAAGAAAAACGAAGGAAAACATGTTTATAAACAACTAGCAAAGGCCAAAGGAGTTCAAGCAAAACAAGAGCTACAAGGAAAAACAAAGAAAATCCTAAAGGCTACCTAAAATACTACACTACAGCAGCTTGGACATCCCACGACTACTTGGTCGCCACACCTTCAGTAGCCGTAACGCTCTTAGCAGCGGCATCATCCGGTGCTTCACCCCCGGCTTCCCCAGCCTGGGCACTAACTTCTCCAACTACTTCACCAATGGAAGCTTTAAAAGTAAAAGCAAACAAGTCTTCCGGAGAAATAGAGAAGGTCTTAAACCCTCAAGCCCATCCTTCTCACCCTTCAGCTGCTCATTCTTCTTAAGCAGACTAACACGGACGCGCTGCAGCTCATCCACTCCCTTCTTAGCATAAGCAGCGAAACGAAGCTCAGAAACTGCAAACTTAAGATCTTGAATCTGAGGCGAATCAATCTCAGCAGCAAAGGGAGTAGGCTTTGGCGCCACTTTAGCAGCAGAGTCCACCTTACCACTCTTCATAATAGCAAGTCTCTACAAAGGTGAACCGGACTTGGCTCCCAACGAACGTCCTAGTATAGACTTCGGCACCGGGGGCATGATAAAACCTTTACGCTGAGCAATCTTATCCATAATTGTACTAGCCATTCTCAACATGGAAGACGCCACATGCTTGTTGGAAGTATGCCCACAAAGCCACTCATTTGATGTAATAGCTTTTATGGAATACTTAATGTGTTAAACTTTTATATGTTTAATGGAGGGCAAGACTTATTGTTAATCACTATTTATTGTATCATGTGTTTAAGCAATAAGAGAATCCAAGGGATGTATTTGGTCTAAGAGATAAGTGATCTAAATGAGTTAGATTAACGAGACCTTTCTCTTATGTTCATTCCTAAAACGTTCCTAGCCATAGGATTGCCAATTGGGCATTGACAATCCGCTAAGGTTAGTATGTGTTATGTTGACTCAAACGTGAGTATGAACTAGTCTCAAGTCATTTGGTGTTGGACACTAAGACAAACACATAGGTGCTCGAAAGAGTAATCGAGTACACTGAACTACGATCAAAAGAGAGTTCGAACATACATGTCATGTATGAACTCTAAGGTTACAATATGCAAAGTAGTCCTTTGACCTGAGGCATCATAGATGTCTAATGGTTAAGTCCTTGATCTTTGATCATGTCAATGGCATTCCTTCGGATTGTCCACGGCATTGTTGGGGTCATGCGATCTAGTCATGTAGGCATATGAATGCACAACAAGGGATCTCTAACCTTCCATGGTGGAAGGAGAATACTCTAAGATATGATTCTAAAGTCTTTGGCCAAAGCAAATGAATATGACTTAGGAAGTTGTTCCAAATCATATTCAAGGGAATCATATAGGAAAGTATCACATTGGATAGTAGACATGAAACAAACTATCACTTAAACAATGTGATTAAAAGTATTGTATTAGAGAAGGACCGTATTGCATTGTAGTTGTAACTGGATAGGTTCTCCAACCAATTCTACTTAGCTTGGGTAACCATGACATACTGCTAGGTGTCACTCATGGTTTGTGGAAGCCCTAATGATTAGCAAACACTAATCATCAAAGGGAGAATTGAAATGTGGTTTCAATTCACAATCGATCGTTAAGAGTAACATCGCCCACTGCCTCGCTAAATGGAACCTAATGGATCGTACACCGAGTAAGGATGTATGTGAAGAAATTAAATGAAATGGATAAGCAATTAAATGGTTTAATTGAAGGATGGTCAAGATTAATTAATTAGTTAATTAATTATACGAAATGTTCGTATTGGGCTTTTAAGTTGGTTTTAGGGCTTCGGGGCCCAAAAGTGTTTTGGTCCACAAGGCCCATTATGTTTAAGTTGTATGACAACTAAAACAAAATGGGCAATAAGCCCAATAAACACATATAGGCCGGCCATAAGGGTGAGGGTAGCAAACTTGGATTAATTACAAGTTTGCCACTCACTTGAAATGAAGTATAAATTCATCTTTATAGCTTTGTTTTCTATTAGGGTTTTCTTGGTGAAATTGGGTGAAACATGTTCTCTCATTTCTATCTAAAGAGGCCGGCCACCTAGGGAATAAATATAGCAATTTCTACTTCCCTAAGTCATCCATATCATCTTCACAAGATACATCCTTGGTGAAGAGACTTAGAGACATCAAGCTTTTGGTGTTTTGGAGAACAAATCCTCAAATCCTCAAAGAAGCAAAGGAGCACTAAAAGGAGGAAAATCACAAGGAAGATCCAAGGAGCAAGGAGGTGACTTGAAGGCCCTCCACTTGGGTGAATCCCTTGTGTAAACAAGGATGAGCTTCAAGGGTAAAGAATCTCTAAATTCTTCATTCTCTTTAATGTTGTTAAAGAGTCTTTTGGTTCACCATATACTAGGCTTTGAAAGTCATGGGTTTTATGAATTGTTTTTTAATGCATGCCTACTTTAAAGAGTTAATAGTTTGCATATGTATTCAAATGTTCTTACATGTTCTTAGCTAGGACAAAATTTTTCCTTCAATGCTCAGATCTAGCAGCCTTATTTTTCTTCCCATTGGAAGAAGTCATGTCAATCACATACCTCTCGGTAGCAAGCGGACCCTCATGAGCAACAGAAGAAGTCTTCAATTTTTTCTTAACTGGCATCTCATGAGCAGGTGGGGAAGATCTCTTCTTTCCATCTTCATTCATGGTAAGCTCCACGACAGCGATCAGATGAGCCAATGCATCCGCTTTGATCCTCATTACCTCATCTTTCCGGAGCAACCCACCTTTCTTTCAGCAAAGAGGACTAAGCAGCCAACGACAGCAGGGGAGCTCAACCCAGCATTCCAGCAGGCAGGAGGCTTGCATGCCCAACATTCCAGCAGCCCATGAGACCCGCAATCTCCTTATTTCTCTCAATCGCCAGCCTGGCCCGAGTCAGGTCCAAGAGCCCAAAGGACATGAGTCATACGGCTCGCCTAGCACTGCGCCCCAGCGCCACAATCCTCGACCCCAGCTGCACAAGCTGCCCTTGGTTCTAGCCAAGTCAAGCAGCTTAAAGCAGTGGTCCCTACCACAATACCTCCTCGGCCCATGCCGAGCCGACTCCTGGCCTATGCCAGCCGACGTGCCGCACCACCTCGACGCTGCCCTGCAATAACACTATCCAAGAAGAAGACAAGAAAAATTAAATTTTTCTTACATCGATGCGGCACAGAAAAGACGAAGAAATCAACGAAAGACGGTCATTTGCACGAGCAAGATGTAGAAGATTGCTAGAAGAGGGGGAACAAATATCCTCTAACTTTCTCTCTCTTGTTGGGTAGAATAAATCGCTCACCAAAGTTGATTTAATAACCCACTTAAGGTGGACTTAAATAGGCTTTGAGAGAAATTTATTTCCCTTTCCTAGAAGGATCTAATTTCCATTTAAAGAGAGAATCAACATCAAAATAGGAAGCAGTCTTAAGTTTCCTAAAGCAAGAAAATCTCTACACCTGTTGCCCTTTTCTGTAAGCAGCCCAACAGGTGTGGCGGCATTTGTGGAGCCAAATATATTCACTAAGCGACACGTGGACTTTTGGACAAAAGAGGACAAAAATACCCTCGAGGCATACCAGGATTCCTACGCGCGAGCAGTGGGCAATCATCTTTCAATCAAGTCAAAAGTACCCAAAAAAGGTAACAATTAAAAACCTCTTTCATCAAATCCTTTCTATAAGGTATTTCCCAAGACCTAGAATTTTCTATTTCATTATTTAGCTAATCAATTAGCTAAATAATATATGTCTACCATATCTCCTAAAATCATCCTTAATAGTCAATTAAATCACCCAATTAATAGCCAAAACCGGCCCCCCACTTTTCACATCCTCATCTTTCCCATTTTCCTTATTAAAATAGTCATTCATTTTTATAACCACCCATTTATTCTTTTCATATTTAATTAGAATAAATTGGCTAATTAAACATGAATTTGACCCCCACAAAAAACCTTATGGCCGGTTCCCATTATTCAAAATGGGGCAAGGCCTACCCCTATAAATAGGCACCTATTCTCACCAAAAATTCATTCCAAACCTCTTGCAAAAAATCCCAAATATTCTAAACACTATTTCTCTCTAAAATTCTAACTTTGGCATCGGAGGTTCTTCGGCCAAAGCCCCCCCATTCATCGTGGGCGCGTGAGGTTTTTGGTCTTAACCTAAGGTGCTAGTTGTTTTGTAGGTGCAAAATCGTCCAAGATCGAAGAGGAGAAAATTTGCATCCACAAACACGGAAATTCCTGCGATGAACGAGACAAGAACACGTGTACAAAATAATATTTGTATTGATGATTTAGGGGTTACAATCTCTTCTACAAATTTAGCCTCTGATTCTATCTTTGTAATGGGTGGATTTGATGTTGTTGATCCAAAGGGCCGTCGGGGCTTGATCTTGGGATAAATAGTTATGCGGATTTGTTGACATCGTTGATCCAAAGGGGCGTCGGGGCTTGATCTAGGGATGAACGAATGATGAATGATGAACACTTTCTTCAAGGGCCGTGGGGGGGCTTGATCTTGAATTAGTGGAAGTTCTTCAAGGGTCGTTGGGGCTTGATTTTGAATGAGGATTTGACGAAGAACGAAGAGAGCTTTCTTGATCCTTCGGGATTTGCTTGGGAGCTTTGGAGTTTCAAAGCTTCAAGGTTGTGGTGTGAGGTGAATTGGTTATGAATTGGTGTCCCAAAAATGAATGCCTTGGCCTTCTATTTATAGAATTCCAAAACTTGATTTTTTGGATTTAAATAATCAGATGAAATTAATCATTTCTGCCAGGTGTTGACACGTGTCCTGTTTGATAACTTTTCTGATGATTCTCGATTTTTGTTGAGTCACATGCTATGTGTAAAATTTATGTGACACGTGAACGTTGAAATTTTAATTATTTGATCAATATTTATTTCACCAAAATTTCGACATCTACAAATGCCCCCATTTCAAGGCGCGTCGTATACATGTGCTTATCACGTGTAGAAGATACGTTTTGAAGTCCCTTACTGCAGATGTCGATCCAATGGCCGTTGAGGCTTGATCTTGAACTGGCTGGTAATTTCTTCAAGGGCCATCGGGGCTTGATTTTGAATTTGGCTGGAAGATTTTCTAGTTTCCTCCAATTGTTGATTTTCCACAGGCTTAATCTTGAACTGGGCTGGAGGGTTTTCTGGTTTCCTCCAAAGGACTTTCCACAGACTTAATCTTGAACTGGGCTGGAGGGGTTTTCTGGTTTCCTCCAAAGAACTTTCCACAGACTTAATCTTGAACTGGATTTGATTCAAGGGTGGTGGACACTTGATCTTGAAACGGACTTGTGATTTCTTTAAGGGCCGTTGAGGCTTGATCTTGAATTGGGCTGGAGATTTCTTCAAGGGCCGTTGAGGCTTGATCTTGAACTTTGTTTGAAATTTCTTCAAGGGTCGTCGATGCTTGATCTTGAAGGTTGAAATTGGACCACAAAGAGCTTCATGTGGTAGATGATCTTTGGCTCTGGTAGTGGACGAATCGGCACGTATTTCGTTGCGCTTGTCGACTTTCCACAGCTTTGATCATGAACTTTCCACAGCTTTGATCTTGAACTGGGTTGGATGATTTGAGCAAGGAAAATGAGAGTTCCTTGTGCTGGTGATTTGATGGCATTGTACGGCGAGGCTTTGCTCTTTGGCGAAGGTGCCCTCAAAAGGTTGTTGAAGCTTCTCGAGTTCTTCAACTCAGACTCCTTATTCTCTCTAATTCTTCAACTCGGACTCCTTCTGCTGAGTTGATTGTGCATGCCGCATTTCCTTATTTGTTCTCCAGGCAAATGTGACAGCTTCTCGAGTTCTTGGTTTCAACTCAGACTCCTTCTGCTTGGTTGATTGAGTGTGCAGGCAACATTCTTCTCTGCTTGTTTCTTCTGCACGGCAGGTAGGCACGAGGTAGAGGTGATGGTCTGTTTCTTTGTTCAATCTGTCCAAGTGCCGACCAATTGCTTTCTTTCTCTTTGTCTCGTAGGCAAGAGCAAGGGTAAAGGAAAAGCATGCCATGAGATATCTTTGCATTTGACTCTGATGATATGAGATACTTTTTCTTTTGAAGAAGTATCTTTCCGCAGGTTTATTCTTGAACTGGGCTGGGGAACTTCTTAGCAAGGAAAATGAGACTTGATCTTGAAAATGAATTAGCACGTTGCCTCCACATGCTTCAAGGTATCATTTTCACTTGCCTTATCTGTTCTCCAGGCAGATGTGGTATCTTCTCTAGAAGCATAAGATGTTGAAGCAATGGGTACTTCGAGAGCAGTGCTAGGTGAGCAATCAGGAAGGTTCCAGGCAGTCGGTTCCTTGCCAGGAGCTTGAGTGGAGGTTCCGACATATTGTTTTCTTTATCCTCGTCTTTGCAGGTAAGAACGAGGACAAAGGAAAGGACAGGGAGATTGCATGATATGAGATACTCTTGCTTTCTACCCTGTTGATATGAGATATGTTTGCTTTTGAAGAAGTAGCGGATGAACCAGCACGTATTTTGTTGCGCTTGTCTCCACATGCTTCGATGTATCATTTTCACCTGCATCATCTGTTTTCCGGGCAAATGTGGTGTTTTCCTTGGAAGTACATCAACGGTTGAAGATGAGTACTTGAGAGCGATGCTAGGTAAGCAATCAGGGAAGGGGTTTCCAGGCAGTTGGTTCCAAGTCGGAAGGTTGATGCCAAGTGCCGGCTGATTGCTCTCTTTCTCCTTGTCCTGCAATGAAGAGGGAGGACAAAGAAAAGGATAGGGAGAAAGCATGCTATGAGATACTCTTGCTCTCAACCCTAGTGATATGAGATACCTTTGCTCCGGTGTGACTTGGTTAAAAAGGCGTTTCCAGGGAGGAAGAAAACTGAGTATGTTGAGAGGTTTTAGTTGGAGATGTATTTCTGGCAAGGAAGAAGAGTCAGGCATTTGTATTTTCAGGGAGGAAGAAAACTGAGTTTTCGTTGAAGATGCATTCGGCAAGGAAGAAAAGTCAGGCTGGATGTGTGCCTTGCTATAGAGGATGAAGGTCAAATTATATGGTGAGTTTCATATAGCAAGTGGCAGGGTGGATGTGGCCTTGTCACCCATGCTTGTCGACCAAAGTCGGGTAGGTGGGAATAATGGACTTCACATGTTTTCAACTTTGTCAGTGATCTCTGGCAAAGTTGCACGTGATAGCCGAAAGCTGAGATTGCGTCTGAAAAATGTTAACGGACTTTACAAAGGAAAATCTGGGTTTTGAAATTCGAAGAACGGTGTCTCTTCGATTTTTGAACGAGTGGTTGTGTTGCCTTTCCTTTTAAAGAGGTGTCAATCGTTTTCAACCTGCACACTTTGAAGATTGCCCGCCCTTGAAAATTGTCTTTGCTGTATTTCTGAGATTTTACTCACTCCAACCCTTTTCTTTTACCATCTTTTTGGAAATGGCTAACCCATCTAAGATTTGCTTAGATTTGAGTCTCAGCAGTGACACAGGTGCACCGCGTCAGGGTAATATATGGCGCCCGTCCTTCTCATCTTCAAATGGCCCTCTTACAGTTGAAGACTCTGTAATGAGGGATGCAGCAACGGTTACAGTTGTAGTTAGGAACCTCATCACTCATAAAGATAATAGGATACTTTCACGACGGTCCGATGAATTAGTTGTTCTAGAGTCCCAGGCTCTCAGTGTCCAGTGTGCGAACTCTGTTTCCAACATGGGCCAACGCTTACTTGTTCGAACTCGCCAAGTTGAATCATTGACAGCTGAGATGGCAGCTCTTAATCAAGAGATCAGACAACTTAAGCGCGAGAATAAAGAGTTGCATGTGCTTGCAAATAGTTATTCGTTGGGCATGAAGAGGAAGCTTGATCAGCTGCTGGACTCCGAAGGTCAGATTCAAAGTGACTATCAGAAGTTTGTGGATGTATTCTAGAGGCACTTTTTGCCTTCGTCATCTGGAGTTTGACCAAGTATTGAAGCTCCGAATAATCTATCTTTAGTGCCTCCCTCTTCTAGGGTTCCGCCGAGTACTAAGGCTTCAAGTACTGAGGCTTCACATAAGTGACATTTGTGAAGGCTCCCTTTTTTTTTTTGTAATTTCTCGGAGATATCAATAGACATGCTTTATTTTATTCAGCATGTTGTGTTAAATACAAACAAAACGTGTATCTCACTAAGATGTGTTACTTCCTTTTTTTTTTTTAGATGGTGCCTGATGCACCCATTTCCTTTTAGATGATGACTAACGCACTATTCTTTCACCCTTTTTTTCAGAAGGAAATTCGTCGTCCTCCCCCTACTTTCTTCCTTTTAATCATTCTGTCTCCACCACCTATTTCCTTTTTCATTCTTGACTTGCTAATAGTAGCATACACCATGACCTGTCCTTCTTGCTTATTATCATTTCCTTTGGATGGTGTCTGTCAATCACTTCTTTTCTTTGCTTTCGGTCGTGCTCACACCTACCACATCAAATTTTTTTATTATATTTTCTTCTTTGCTTTCGGTGGCTGGCCACCATTTGAAAACCTTTTTTCTTTTTCTTTTTCTTTTTTTTATATTTTTTTTTAGTTGGTGCCATCCACCATCAATTTTTTTTCTTTATATATGGTGCTTTGTAGGGATGGAACTCGACGGAGCAGCAGCTAGCTTGGGTGGAGACGGACGGAGAGCTGGAGTCGCTGGAGCTTGAGGCAGAATGTAAGGCGTCGAGCTTCATGACGGCTAGTCGTTTGACAGCGGTCATTGAAGTTCTTTGTCGATTTTGATCATGATGGCCAAAATGCACTGCCGTTGCTATTTTCCTGCGCAGATAAGGACACATCGTTGCCTAAAGACGAGCCGAGATGTTGCTGTGCTTTGTAGAGGAAAAGATGACGAGATGGTGATGTGCCATGCAGAGGAGAAGACTAAGCAGTTGTAGTCTCGGAACTCCCTTGCTTCGTTCATATTTACCGCCAGCTGGTTCACACATACCACTCATGTGTCGTAGTCGCCGCCACATGATGCTCAAGCTGATATTTTATCAGCAGAAGTTGAGGGCATAGAGAGCTTCCATGGAGGGCAGGAGAGGAAGTGAGAAGTGGAAGCGGGAGAGAGAAGGTGGAAGAGTAGAGATAGCTGACTGATCCTCGGAGAGCCTGAGCTTCTTCCTGCACGCCTTGCCACCTTCCACTGATTTTTTTTCTTTTGCTGTTGATGTTTAGGTTCATTACTTCTCTTCTTATCAGCTTTGGATCGCTCTAATTGATGAACCCTTTTCTGTAGTGGATCAAGGGGGTAGTCAGCCTCAAGCTTGAATTCTTGAACGCACCTTATTCAGCTTTCAGTACAGCAAGCCCTTTTGCATTAACATCATCCTGTGCACCAGTACCATCTCCTGTGTTGTCTCAAGGTTGCGGAGATGCTCTTCAATTTCTTCCCACTGAACCCGGTCTTCAGAAGTATCATTGTGTGCATTTAGTTCCAGTATTGCGTCACCAAGCTGATCGATTAGAGAGCTTGGTGCATCAGTTTCCAGAACTTGTTTCACATTAACCATGCATATCTACACTTGAGAATGATTCACACAGAGTGCCTAAACAGGTTTGAGATGGAGAGGAAGTGATCTCATAGGTCACGACTGTTGGAATTGCAGGTGAAATTTGATCGAACACTTGGCGTGCATAGTCGAGGTACTGAAATTTGAATCAGATTGACGGTGATGAAATGCTTCGTGTTCGCCACCAGCTTTCTGACGCGCTTGCCCTTGTGGAGTCTATCAAAGGCTGGAATCGCCTTTGTTTTTTTTTTCGCCTTAGACCCAAATTGCCCATTTTTGCCTTGATTAAGAGCACGGGAGACGAGGAGCGGAACTGGATGAAGAACTCGGTGCTTTCGAATCTGAGCAGCAAAGAAAGACCTTCAGAGTGTCTTGAGAAACCTCTTCCTCGCTGCTGCTGCCTTCGGTCTCAAAGGAACCCACCACGGACTTGACGGGGAAACTCAGGGCCCAGTTGGAGTCGAGCTTAGAGAGGATGTCGGGTCTGGTCACCATCGGCGGCTGTGGGTCGTTGCGGAGAGCAGGAAAGTTCTGAAGGCCGTTCGACTTGATGGTTTAGATCGGAGGGTATAGCAGCAGCGTCAACAATATGAAGCCGAGAGACACAGGATTCTGGAGGGCAGTGCTTACGAGCTTGGTGCGACTGATGGAGTAGAATCCTTCCTTCCGGAGCTTGCCTTTGGTGACGGCGTCGACTTTGACGAAGCTGGAGAGAAAGCAGGGTCAGCGTGCGAAGCAGTGGATTGGGGCTCCGGGGAGGATGCGCCGTTGTTGTTGGAGTCGAGGATGGATCTGATGACCTTGAGCATTTGGAGTTTGGTCTCGTACTATACAGACTCGTGGTCGAGCTCGCGGACATCACGACAGGTGGAAGAGATGGGGAGGTCGAAGTGTGGTGGAAGCTGTTGGGTTTGTTGGTGAAAGAAGAAGAGGCTCGTAGAGGAGGACGAGTGAGGATGGGCTTTGAGAGCCGGGCCCGGATTTGTAGCTGGTGGACGTGGGTCTTCTTCTTGGAGCTGGATTTGGACAATAGGCTTGGGCCTGGTCACTGCCACTTGGGTTTGGATGACCTCCTTTTGATGGGCTGGCTGGATAGAGGTCATATATATATAAAAGGAATCTGTATTTTTTTTTTTTGGTAAATACATAATAACATATGTATTCATTTTCTTTTTTCGAAGAAACTGTAATTTAATTGCGTACAAAGAAAATTGCAATTTTTTTTTTAACAAAATAAATTTGTAATAAAATTGACCTTTATCAATGAAACACTTATTTATTATTATTTTTTTTAAATACATAGTAATCACATATGTATTTTTTTTTCTTGTAATGAAATTGACTTTCATTAATAAAACATTTTTTTTATTTTGATGTGACTGAACTCGAAATTTAATGTTCGAGCTGCCTACGTACCCCTCCAAGGAAGAGATAAAGTCAAAACGTAGTTCAAATGAGCGATGAATTTAGCAGTGATTTTGATGATGATTTTGTCGTACACAGTTTATGCTCTTGCGGGCCATGAGCGTTTGTTGTCCCATTTTATGCTCGTGTGGACAAGGAGCGTTTGTTGTCGCCTTTTATGCTCGTGCGAACAAGGAGCGTTGGTGCCATGTACAGTTTAGGCTCATGCAGGCGAGGAGCTATGGTATTGGTTTGTTAAGCGATCTGGGAGAGTCGTTCCTCGCAATCTTCATAGCAATGAGCCTTGACTGAGTAGTTGAAGAAGTCTTCTAGGAAGAGGTCACGCATCGCGACGGGAATGGATGATCTTTGTGTCAAAGTTTCATTATCTCCAACACTTTCACATTATTCTGGAGGTTGACAGGAGCTGCTTTGCCCCCTTTCTCATTGGTGAACTTGTGGAAGAGATGGTTGCTGCCTGGAGAGGCGTTCCTCGCAATCTTTATAGCAAGGAGCCTTGACCGAGTAGCTGAATAATTTTATAAGGAAGAAGAGATCGCGCATGGTCGACCTTTGTGTCGAAATTTCCTCATCTTCAACACTTTCACATTGCTTTGAAGGTTGGCGAAAACTGCTTTGCCCCTTTTCGATTGGTGCACTTGTGAATGCGACGTAGGCTTCATGTGTAATTTCTTTGAAGCGACATGAGTCCCTCCTTCAACTTCGCTTGACTTGAAGCATGCCCTCAGCGATCGAGGTGGCGACTTTGAGTCGAAAGAAACAGAAGTGACGTCTTCCTTAGGGATTTCGTCTCCTTTGCCTTTTTGGATTGTGACGGGGAAGATGTCTTAGATCTCCCATTCAGTGTCATCCTCATGGGCTTGTTGGCATGAAGATTGTCCAGTGTGGATGATTGTGCGTCTTCTTACTTTCAGTGGTCCATTTGTGTCAACCTCTAAGATTGCTTGGCGCTTCATCCTTGAAGGAATTGAGCTTCGAATATCGCCTGTTTGTCGAGCTTTTCTTCCTTTGACGTTGTCTCCCTATTTCTAGAAAACTTCCTGTTGTCTTCAAGTCTTTCCAAAGTCGACCGACGAGAAGGAGAGCTGGCCGTGTTGCTTTGCTTCTTAGGTTTTGACAACCTTTCAAAAACAGAGCTTTGGGATGTTGGCCTGTTAAGCCTCTTGAAGACGGAGGTTTGGTTTTGACCACCAATGTGATCAAGGGCTGACGTTCTGGGTCTTGAACGATTCATCCTATCGAAGACTGGCGTTCGAGGGGCGGATTTAGGCTCCTCTCGATCTTGTTCAATGCTCACGCTGATGTGTTGAGTGCTAGCATTTTTCGCTTTGTCTGAAATCTTCACGGGTGCATTTGGTGTGAAGCCAAGTCCAGCTTTGTTGTTATTAACTCTGTAACCATGCTTCTTCAACTTCTTTTGAGTCTCGGTAAGGTCACGTTCTTTATTCTTGATGGTATTTGAAACCTTTTTCCCAGGATTCGAAGAAGAAGCGAAGTCGAACCCAGCTTTTGACATGAGTTTGTAGGCATTTGGATCAAAACCTTCTTCGGTCCTCTTGGTTGGGAGAAAACTTGGTTCCGCCCCTTTTGGTAGAGCTTTTACGAAGCCTTATGGTAATCTTGCAACCTTAGCGTTGCTTAGCTGTGTCAGAGGTAAAACTGCAATCGTCTTGAGCAACTTTACATTATCCATGTGCTGCTGTGCATCGGCTTTGCTTGCTTCAGTTTCGAACGGGGATTGACCATGCTTTCTTCTTGACATCGGGATGTATCGGAAAACGGGTGTGTTTGATCCATTTGAGGGCATCCTACTCCCTTTGGTTGTTGCAGGTTTAGCAAGATCATCATCGTTCTTGTTTGAAGACGGCATGGCTTCTCCTTCTTGCTTCTTGGGCATGACTTGCCATTCCTGCTTTTTAGATGTTGCTTTGCCCGTGGATTTGATATTTTTTGGAAGAGCTTCGGGCACCATGTCTTCATCCATGTAGAATTTGGCGTCTGTGAAATGTGATTCAACTTCGGTGAATGGTTTGGTGTCGCCATAGATCACCTTCACTCCTTCTCGGTAGAATTTCAAGCATTGGTGAAGGGTGGACGGTACTACTCCATTCGCATGGATCCAAGGCCTTCCTAAGAGCAAGCCATAAGAAGTTCTTGCATCAATTACGTGGAATACCGTGCTTGACTTGAGTTCACCAATAGTCATCTCCACTCAGATCATGCTCATCGCTCTTTGTCCTCCTTGATTAAAACTTTGGATTAGTAGACGACTTAGGGATAGTTCATCCACCTTGATGCCGATTGTAGTCATTGTTGACTTTGGCATGAAGTTTATGGTTGATCCACCATCCACAAGCATGCGGTTGACTTTGTGCTCCCTTACGTACCCAGAGACGAAGAGATGACGGTTGTGAGGCTTGGATCCTAGCAGCAAGTCTTCGTCGGTGAAATGGATTACGTCCTCGATGGCACAACATGTGGCACATTCATGTGGTCGAAACTTCAAGCCTTCGTTCTTGCTTTCTTGCACTTCGTGGTCATTGGGACTTTCCAAGACCGCTACTAATACTCTTCGCATCTTCTTTGGCAATCATAGCGCTTCCTCAATGCTAAAGTGTGTTGGCAGACCTTCTTCGAGCGTGAGAGTTTTTTCTCCCTCAATAGTGATATCTTTGCCTTTTGAAGGTTTTTCCATTTCTACTTCGACCATGTGGCATGCAGCGATAGTGCACTGTTGGAAGAAGTCATTCGGGAAGTACTCGTGCAAGGAGACAGGAATGTATGGCTCTTGCTCCATAGGTTCCCCATCATACGTTGGTTTATCAACTTTTACATTTCTTTTGGGCTTCCTACTGTTGCGATGACGGTGCTTTCTCACTTGTTCCACCTTTTGTCTTGTGACTTGTGGTTTTGGTTTCCTTGTTTTTTTGTAGGTCACCAATGTCCATCCTTCTTCATCATCGGTATGTGCATCTTGTTCGTTTGCCCCCGGCGATGGTTGCGCAGAAGGTATCGTGCAACTTGAGCATCGATAGGAATGGTCAGGTGTTGCTTGGAGAGACACGGGATCAAAAGATCCAAATGCAATTGTAGTAGTATGTGTTGTGGCCGTGTCTTCGAGGTCGAGCTCGATTCGCCTTTGTTGTGCTAGCTTCATGATGAGCTCTTTGAGGACGAAGCACTTACCCACGTGATGGCTCACGATTCGATGGTACTTGCAGTATTTAGGATCGTTTATGCGATTCATTTCTTCAGGCCGCTTGCATTCAGGTAGCTCGATTACCTTATTTTCCAGCAAGTCGTCTAACATTGCATCTATGTCTGAGTCAGGAAAAGGGTACGCCTTCTGCTCCAATTCCCTCAAGGTGTTTTTGTACCTTTCTTGGGTGCGAGGAGGCTTACCTCACTTTATCTCCTTTGCTTTGGTTTTGGATAAGATCTTGATAGGCGCAGAGGCGGTCTTGACGGGTGCAGTGCTGACGGTGAACGCTTCCTTGGGGGTTTCTTCCCAGTCTTGTCTACATTTGGGGAGAACACCTTATCCTTCTTGAAGTCGGTGATCGGCTCTTTCTTCCCGTGATGAGCAATACTTAGCTCCATGTCGTGGGCACAGGTGGCTAACTCTTCAAAGGTCCGTGGTTTGATGCCTTGAAGGATATAATGTAACCCCCATTGTATGCCTTGGACGCACATCTCTATTGAAGAGATCTCCAAGAGCATGTCCTTGCAGTCGAGGCTTAGATTACGCCATCGGTTGATGTAATCCACCACTAGCTCATCCCTCCATTGCTTCGTGTTCGTCAGCTCTAGCATGCTTACGGTGCGGCGGGTGTTGTAGAAGCGATTGAGGAATTCCTTTTCCAATTGCTCCCAACTGTTGATGGACTCAGGCTCTAGGTTCGTGTACCACTCAAAGGCATTTCCTTTCAGCGAGCGTACAAACTGCTTAGCGAGGTAATCTCCTTCTGTCCCCGCGTTGTTGCAAGTCTCAATGAAATGGGCCACGTGTTGCTTCGGGTTTCCCTTTCCATCGAACTGCGTGAACTTTGGTGGCTGATAACCCCTTGGCATCTTCATAGCATCAATTTTCTTGGAGTAGGGTTTTGAGTATAATACGGAGTCATGTGAACTTCCTTCGTACTGTGCCTTGATGGTGCTGGTGATAATCTCTTGCAGTTGTTGGATAGAAAGAGATCCCATGAGTGCCGCTGCTTGGCCGGGCTCCGGCTTCACATCGATTTTCTCCACCGGAGGCTCTTCATCCTCGTCGTTTTCCTTCTTTACTGAATCATCCCCTTGCTCGATTTTCACATCGGGCTTTATGTCTAGTTGGTTGACGAGTGCAGCGATTTGCTGGTATTTTTCTTCCACAATCCGTGTTAGCCTTGCGATTGCTTCATTCATATGAGCCAGCTGCTCATCGATTGAAGTCGCTCCAGTAGTCGTGACTTGCATGGCTGAGTTGCCGCTTGAGTCGGCATCGGAAAGCATGCAACCAGAGTACTTCATTGGGTTTTCCTTCCTTGGCGCCCTTAGCGAGGCCAGGGTGATCACAGGTTCGTGCCTCAGGTGCTCTTGTTCCTTCGGCGGAGTTGATGCAGGGGTGGAAGAGGCGGAAGAAAGAGCTCTTGCCTTGCTTCGAGTTGTGACGCCCGAAGTGACACCGCCTACGGTGATGACGCTCTTGTTCCTTGCATTGGCTGCGAGAACAACTTGAGCCTTCTTTGATGCCATTTGTGTTTTTTGCGGATTCAAAGATAGAGATGAGAGGTAGAGATTGTCCCACTGGGCGTGCCAAATTTGTAAACACGGAAATTCCTGCGATGAACGAGACAAGAACACGTGTACAAAATAATATTTGTATTGATGATTTAGGGGTTACAATCTCTTCTACAAATTTAGCCTCTGATTCTATCTTTGTAATGGGTGGATTTGATGTTGTTGATCCAAAGGGCCGTCGGGGCTTGATCTTGGGATAAACAGTTGTGCGGATTTGTTGACATCGTTGATCCAAATGGGCGTCGGGGCTTGATCTAGGGATGAAAGAATAATGAATGATGAGCACTTTCTTCAAGGGCCGTGGGGGGGCTTGATCTTGAATTAGTGGAAGTTCTTCAAGGGCCGTTGGGGCTTGATTTTGAATGAGGATTTGACGAAGAACGAAGAGAGCTTTCTTGATCCTTCGGGATTTGCTTGGGAGCTTTGGAGTTTCAAAGCTTCAAGGTTGTGGTGTGAGGTGAATTGGTTATGAATTGGTGTCCCAAAAATGAATGCCTTGGCCTCCTATTTATAGAATTCCAAAACTTGATTTTTTGGATTTAAATAATCAGATGAAATAAATCATTTCTGCAAGGTGTTGACACGTGTCCTGTTTGATAACTTTTCTGATGATTCTCGATTTTTGTTGAGTCACATGTTATGTGTAAAATTTATGTGACACGTGAACGTTGAAATTTTAATTATTTGATCAACATTTATTTCACCGAAATTTCGACGTCTACAGTTATTACAAATAAGGCGAAGGGGGAAAACTTCCCTAGATTTTTAGACCACTTTCAGACCTCTTTTTCGATCTTCTATTGAGCCTCTCTTTTGGTATAAATTATTCCTTACACTTTTAACTACATTTTTGGTTTTTGAACCATCAGATTTGGTTGAGAAATGAGCTCAAAATGAGCTCGGGAATATGGCTTTGCAACCTGCAAAACCAACGCCTTCCTGAGGAAGGCGAGTACTCGTGCGCGTGTGAAGGCACGTGTGAGCTTACTGTCCTCAGCGCGTGCAGCGCGTGGCTGCCAGTGCATCCACCTTGTGGCGGCGAGTGGAGGAACCCGAGGTTCTTCCTTAGGTTTCTCAATATGTCGAACCCGAATCTGCCGTCAGTTTTCTGAAATTTGACAGTTTTAAAATAATTTATTTATTAGCCGTACTTTGTACAAAAACGTGATATACATTAGTACGTTATATATTTACGTAAATGATTTTGTTTCTAGGTGAAAGGCATCACAAGGAGCGGGTTCAACTCGATGACATGATTTATGAGTGGGTATTTACTTTTAAATATTATGTATTTATTTAGTTTCCATTTATATATTTGATAAAGAATTTTCTACATTACGCCTGGATTAGATTAAAGTTTTTAAGAATTAGCGTATTGACGAAATTTATGAAATCTTCATAAATTTTATAGGATGCACGATTATGCATATTTCGACGTGATGCCATAACAATATTTATGGTTACATATATTATTATTTTATTGTTGTGAATTACGAAATTTTCGTAATATGACCATATTTATATTACTGTTCATTATGCATGTTACATTGGTGCTTGTACTCGCCCGGGCCAGGGCAAGGCTTCATGTGTATGTTCACATTGCACCGTATGCTCTCTTTGGATCCATTGTAGGTGTCAGGCATGTCCTAGATTGTTATAGGCAATTAAGACTCGTATGTGATGCGCATAGCGCCAGTCTTCATGTGATTGTAGTACTAGAGCGTAAACCATTATTACACCCAGTCCTGTTTATGTCAGAATATCTATGCATGAACTCGTGTGTTAGCATATGTCAATCAGCACCCAATATTTTATGTCCATTTATGCGAGATGTCATGATTATCGGTTGTTACAAGTTTTATAGGTGGAACATTGCGATTTACCGTATTTCTGAAATACTACTAATTATGGTAATTGTTTTCATACTATATGTAGTATATAAATTTGGAAACTATACTTGTTTTATGGAGAGGGGTTATACGTTTTCGAAAAGGTTTTACAAAACTTTATTTTCAGGTCTACTCACCCTTGTTTTTCGCCCCTCCAGGTTTAGTAGCAGAGCTTCTGTGTTGATGAGGACTTTCTGGTAAAACGTTGTTATAGGAATACTCCCGATGGTATAATTCTCATTCTACTTTACTGTACTTTACTTATGTTTTGACATCACGTGTGAAATGAGTTCATTCCTGCTCACCAACGCACTCTTACATTTAGGCACTTTTAGGTTTAAATTTACTCACATATTCCACTCCACTACTTTTATGGCTTCGTCACCTTTCGGGTGTCAACCAGCACAACTCGATTTTGAGTCCAGGTGGACATTTCGGGTCGGGGTGTGTCAACTGGTGCTTTGACAAATTCAATTCCAGCAGTAATCCCAGATCAACATTGTACCCTAACTCTAAATTATGAGCAAGTGTGGTAACATTTACAGTTTTTTATAAGGGAAACCAAACAATAAACCTAATACTTAACAATGTACTTTTAAGATTTAATTTTGTGTTGAGATAAGGTTTTTAATTTATTTCAAGGAGAGACGAAAGTTAAACATGTAGAAGATGACATCATTGACATTTTTTTTTCTCTGGAGTGTAAGTTACGAAAATATCCAATGGCCAACAATTCTTTACTGACAATTAAAAGCGGAGCACGACCGAGAAATCAATGACAAAATAGAATGATCCCAACATCTGACTTGGAGAAAAAGTTCCAACAATAACAACAAGAATACATTGGTCATATCCAGTGGGGAAATCTTTGACCCAGGACAAAATGCCCTCGGATTTATGATTTTTTTTCTTCTTTTTGGGTTCGTTTTCTTCATATGTGATGAAGGGCCTCCTTCATAATTCATATTGATTCTTGTTGTAGTTTCTGACTTATTTGTTCTATGCTTAAGGAAAATTACAGGGAGTGCACTTTATGGTTGTCAATACATGTATAAAATAAAGTCGAATAATCTTATAATTGGGATGGCACTTGTTTAATTACTGCATAAAAAAGAAAAACAATTCATCACAGATAATCTTCCATTGAATTCCAAATTAAGATGAATTTTAAATCAAGCAAATTCTGAACCAGAAGACCTTTGTTTTGCTTTTCTCCCTAAAAATTCAACAATTTTATTTCAACCTCTGTTAACGAAAAAAAAATCTATCAAAAATTTATTTAATGGGAAGACCACGATTTAAATTTGTAAATGAAAAAAATAATCCAAGATATGTATTCTGTAAATGGAAATTTATCAAGCACCCACGGTTTGATAAACCAATAGTGAAATTTTATAAACATTGTCATTCATCGGAAGGAAGAAAATGTGAGGAAGAGAGATTTAAAATTCTACTAAAAATTATTCAAACTGATTCTACTAAAAAGTATACAAAACTGATTTTACTATATTTGAAACTAATTTTGCAAAAATTGTCAAGGAGGGATTGGACTGATGGGATGTATGTAGTTTTATTGAAAGTACAAACTGATTCTACTAAGGGCTCGTTTGGATGTGCTTTTAAAATGATTGAAAGCGCTTTTAGAGGAAATGTTTTTGGGTTCCAAAAGCACTTGAAGTGTTTTTTGCAAGAAGCACCATTTATGTGCTTTTCTAGGAAGCACTTTAAGTGATTTTCCAGGATTTACTTGCATTTTAACTAAGGATTGGTTCCAAAAACATTTTCACCAAAAGCGCTTTCAGTCATTTTAAAAGCACATCCAAATGAGCCCTAAAACTACACAAATAAATTCTACTAAAAAGTATACAAAAATGACTCTACATATATTTAAAACTGATTATGCAAAAATTGTCGCAAAGGGGTGGAAAGGATGATGACATGTATATAGTTTTGTTAAAAGTATTCAAACTAATTCTACTAAAATCATACAAACTGGTTCTACTAAAATTTATTAAAAACTAATATATTTGAAACTGATCCTATAAAAATAGTCGAGGGAGGATGGACTGATTCTAATAATAAAGGATACAAAGTGATGCTACATGTATTTTCGAAAGTGACTATGCAAAACTGATTGAGGAGTAGTTAAGTTGATGACACACATTAATTCATTAAGTTGGGTTGGCTGGATTGTTTACAAACAAAACTGTTAGGGGTATGGCTGGTATTTAAAAAATTGTTTCTATGTTTTTAGGCTAAGTATTAGTTGATTTTGTGTTTGTCTCTCCTTAAAATGTTCTAAAACTAGTGGAGTTTCTTGAATTATATTGTATGTTTTTGTCTTTATATATAAGACTCCCTTGTTATAAACTTCTTATTTAAGTGTGATTGTGTAAATCCTAAATTAGATTTGATACTAGTTATTCTTTCCTATTAGGACGTGTATTCCTTGGAGGAGAAGGATTCTTCCCTCCCTTATTACTATAAATAAAGGCACTGCGTATGGGAATAACACATCCTCTACACAACCCTACAAACACATCTCTCTTTATTCTATCTCTGTGCCGCCAACCCCTCTCTCTCCCTGTTAGATAAAATAAGCCACAACATGTTATCAGCACGTTCTTACCACTATACTTAGGAATCTGACGTGGAAGTATTCTGCATCAAACCAGTTCATCAATATCATCATGCAATCATGTTCTTTCAAAACAACGGTTTTTATCTTGATATTTTTGCAGCCCTGATAGCATGAACATTCACCATAATGCATGACCCAACTTTAAGTTTTTTGAATTTTAGATTCTACATAAATTGTGTATGCATTATATTCATAATTGTTGAATTATTTGAATTTGATATTGCCATGAACTGCATCAAATATATGTCCATGCATTGAATTATTTGATTGAATATGCATGCAATTGAATTAAATTTATAATCTGGAATTAAGAAAACAAGTAAAATTAGGGTTTCTCACAAAACTCATCCTGTCACATCGCAAGTTGTTGGCTTTTAAGCCGCGCCTCGTCGAGCCGCCATCACCACACGTGCAGCCTGCGTGATTGAGCCGAGCCGCAAGCCACGAAGCTGAGGGCCAACATCTCTCTCTTTCCTTGAAAACCAAAACGACACCCTCCATGGCATCGTCCCCAAACCCACACTCGCCCGTAGACGAGCCACGGCACCAACACCGATTTCCATTAGGAATCATAACCTGTAGTCGTGTTCTTGGGACAAATCCATCGTCTCCGACGATGATTATTGAAATTCCCAACAAATTTCATTGAGTTTTTTAGGATTTCAATTCGAAATCCCCATGGTTTTCACACCCAACGTTAAGAAATCAAATTTCTCCATTCAAAACAGGGTTCCAGGTCGAACCCGTGCTTCCTCCGACCAAAATTAACCCAGAACACGGCTGCCAGTAGTGGCAGCATTGGTCTCAACTCTGGCAACCTTACCCAGCAACGCTGGGATGTTCTTTGGTCCTTACCCGAGCCCATCTAGGCTTGGCTAACCTTTGGTCCAAACACCAACCCTTTGGGCTTTGGTGTTCTTTCCAACCCACTGGAGAGATTTGTTAATCTGGGTTCACAATATTCCAGCCCATAACCAGCCTGTAGGGTTATGGTGTTCCTTTTTCCTGTGTTGCACCAGATCTCAGCCTTGCGCTGGTGCATCCATGTCCCCTCATGCACGCGATCTCAGCCCTGTCTGGGCTTATGTTTTTTTTTTGGACCCAACCTTATTGCAACTTGTCTTCTAACTTGGGCCTCAAACCCTTATTTTTTTAGGCCTGATCAGCACATGCCTAACCCCAGTCCTGTTTCTGGCCCTGGACCTCACTATTTTATTTTACTCAGCCCACCCGTTGACTTTTGGCCTATTATTTTGGGCCATGAGTTTAAATGCCTATTTTTTTTGGCCTTATAGGTTTTATAATTTTCCACCTGAAGTTCAAATAATTAATTCAATTATAATTCTAGACTTGAAAATATATTTGCATATTTTCTTGTTGCATATTTTGTATATATATATTTGTGTTTGTTTGCAGACACATATGAACCTGAAGTTCATATTTCTTTCGAAACCTGAAGTTTCTAGAAACATGCCTTAAAAACATTACCCATGAAAAGCCAAAGTTTTTTCCATATAAATTTAAACCAATAAATGTCTATTAGAACCTGAATGTTCTACTCCTATGTGAATGGATTGATTTTTCTCAATTACATTAACCATATTCTTGTCTATTTTTTTTTGTGATAGGGACATGTCGAATTTGAACAAACTCGACTTCACCGCTTTAGAGGTCTCTGGAAGAAACTACCTCAAGTGGGTCCAAGATGTGAAGCTGAGAAAGCCATTGCCATGATCTTTATCCAAAGACACATTCATGATGCATTGCAAACTGAGTACCTTGCTGAGGAAGATCCACGAGCACTTTGGGTCGCTTTGGCTGATCGCTTTGATCACCAAAATGACAGTTTATTGCCTGAAGCAAGACATGACCTGCAACATCTGGGCTTCTAAAACTTTAAGTCTGTGAATGAATATAAATCTGAAGTTTGTCAGATCCGATCATTTCTCAAGTTTTGTAACGAGAATTTGATCGAAGAGGATCTCATTGAGAAGTTCTATTAGACCTTCTCTGCTATCCAAAATTCAAGAATAAGGGCAAAGCACCTGAAACTATGGATGCAGACATGTGCTACCAATGTGGTTCCATCGAAGCTCTGTGTTTTCCGTGTTCCCCAGAAGGTTATAGCTAAATATCATTCTCGTTGTAAGAAGTTTGAATCAAACTTTTTGCAAGTGGATGAACCGGAGAGTACCAAGATGGAGGTTTCTGATTTTAAGAGGCTATTACCCCTATGTAAGATTAGAATCTTAGACATAAACTATTTTTAATTAAATTTTAGGACAATGAGGCATAATTCCACATAGTGGCCAAACCCCCCTCTTGTTTTTTGTTTAAGTTTGAACAATTTCCCTTTATGTTTGGATTATTTGTTGGTGATTTGTTTTTGGATATTAAGTTAATTACCATCTTTGAATACTTAAATTATTTTGAATGGATATTTGTTATTAGAACTTTTATGCATGTGACCAATTCAAATTAATTTTTATTTCTAGAATGCACACCGTTTTGCCTGAACGCATCTATTTCACTAACTTCATACCTAAGAATGCACATTTGACAAGATACGGTACGGCACGTATAATGTTGTCCAATGGTATAATCTTGACCATTGCTGAGACACTTTATTCTCCAAGTTCCGGAAGAACGTTGTTATGTTTCAAGGACATTAGAGATAATAATTATCACACTGACACCTATGTAGAAAATGGAGTTGAATTTATGTGCATCACTTCCTACGAATATGGTCATAAGCATATTCTAGAGAAGATAGAGCATATCCTGAGTTGTCTATATACTACGACTATACGCCCTATAGAAAGCCACTATATGGCTGACCCTACCTCTGGGACCGCGCACGAAATTACACTTTGGCATGATTGTTTGGGACACCTTGGACGAATAGCGATGCGCCGTATCTTCAAATCATCCCACGAGTATCCATTAACCTGAAGTTTAGGTTTGATTCAAGGAATCGCAAGTTAAACATGCTCCATGGGAAAGCTTATTATTAAGCCTTCTTATGACAAGATTCGTTCGAACCATCATACTTTTCTACGATGGATTCAGGGGACAGTTGTGGACCGATTCACCCTCAATGTGAACCATTTTGATATGTTATGGTTTTCTTTGACGCTTCCACACGTTGGTTACATGTGTGCTTGCTGTCCACAAGGAACGCTGCATTCTACAAATTGTTGGCTCAGGTTATCAAGCTCATGGCTCACCACCTTGATTACCCAATCAAATCTATTTGATTGGATAATGCTAGAGAATTCGCATCTAAAGTTTTTTATGACTATTGCATGTCGGTTGGGGTTGAAATTGAACATCCAGTATCACATGTTCATACCCAGAACGATATAGCAGAGGCATTCATTAAGTGCTTACAAATGATTGCTCGATCGTTGGTTATACGTACCAAGCTCCTGATCGCTGCTTGGGGCCATGCAATATTGCACGCAGCCATGTTAGTCCACCTGAAGCATGTTGCGACCTAACTAAATAGCACCCTTCAGTTGGTTATCGATACGAACCTAACATATCACATCTGCACATTTTTGGTTGTGCAATCTATGTACCGATTTCGCCGCCCTTACATACAAAAATTGGGCCTCAACGAAGGATGAGAATCTATATCGAATACGATTCTCCTTTAATCATTCATTACTTAGAACCGTTGACAGGCGATATGTTATCATTCGTTTTGCTGATTGTCACTTCTATGAGATAATCTTCCTGCCTTTAAGGGGAGATAAGAACGTCAACGTTCTTGGAGAACGACACGAATTATCGTGGATGACTCCCACTTTGTCTGATTTAGATCCGCGTACCATTCAATCTGATACTGAAGTGTATCGTATATTAGATCTTCAAAGCGTAGCTCAGAGCATGTCAGATGCTTTCACCAATCTAGCGCGAGTAACAAGATCACATATTCCAGCTACAAATGTGCCTGCAAAGATGGATGTACCAAATGTACGACGGACTTCCCCCTTGGAGGCCCAGGACGCCACTTTGGTCGATCCACGTACATTAGCAACTAACCAATCATCTGCCCCTACACAAAAGCACAACAGACCACTTGGTTTAAAGGATTCACACCCTCGGAAGAGGAGACCCACGACATAGGCTCTTTCTGAGCTTACCGTGAATCTGACTATCGCCTACTCATTCTATCCAACTCATGAGGAAATTCTAGATATGGAAGCGTCCTTGAAGAGACGAATCCACCTCCCGATAATCATGAGATTTCGGTCCACTATGCTAGGTTGGATGATGCTTGGTGTAGAAATGAGGTGAACATCGACGATGCATTAGCATATGCAGTAGCTACTAAGATCATGTTGAGCGATGACATTGAACCTCGTTCCGTTGACGAATGTCGATGTAGAACTGATTGGTCAAACTGGAAACAAGCAATCCAGGTTGAACTTGATTCGATTGCGAAACATAAGGTATTTGGACTTGTAGCTCCTACTCCTCCACATGTGAAGCCTGTTGGCTACAAGTGGGTTTTCGTTTGGAAGTGTAATGAGAAGAACGAAATTGTGCGTTATAAAGCTCGTCTTGTTGCACAAGGCTTTTCACAATGCTCCAGGATGACTACGATGAAACTGATTCACATTTTATAGATGTGATTACTTTTTGCTACCTTATCAGTTTGGTACTTTTCGAAAAACGAATATGGACGTAGTAACTGCGTATCTTTATAGGGATATTGATACGGAAATTTATATGAAAGTTCCCTAAGGACTTACATTGATTGGATCAATGCAACACTCTCAATTCAGCTGAGGCGTTCACTCTACGGTTTGAAGCAATTCAGAAGAATGTGGTATAACCGTTTAAGTATTTGACTAGCCAAGGATATGTAAACAATGAACTATGCCCTTGCGTATTCATTAAGAAGTCACATTTCGGTTTTGTGATTGTTGTAGTTTATATCTACGACATGAACCTCATCGGAACTCTTGAAGAGCTCGAGAGAATTGCCGTGCACCTTAAGTCGGAATTTGAGATAAAAAATCTACGAAAGACTCGATACTGTCTCAGTCTCGAGATAGAGCATCGTTCAGATGGAATCTTAGTACATCAATCAAACCACACTCAGAAAGTGTTACGCCGCTTTAACGAGGATAAAGCAAAGCCTTCAAGTACTCATATGATCGTTCAATCGCTAAAAGCAAAAGAAGATCCCTTCCGTCCAAATGAGTATAATGAAGAGATTTTGGAGCCTGAAGTTCCTTATCTAAGTGCAATAGGCGCTTTATTGTACTTAGCTCAATGCACTAGACCTGACATCTCATTTGATGTTAACCTTTTAGCAAGATACAGTAATGCACCAACACGTAGACACTGGATTGGTGTTAAAGACATCTTCCGTTCCCTCAAGGGTACTACGGACTTGGGTTTGTTCTATTCTTACGGATCCTCGCGTGATGCCGCACCCCCTTATCTTGAGTTGATTCTCGCCTTGTTGGTTATGCCGACACATGATACTTATATGATCTGCACAAAGCGCATTCTCAAACGGGTTATGTCTTTACCGTTGAAGGCACTGCAATCTCTTGGAAGTCAACTAAATAAACTTTAGTTGCCACTTCGTCCATGCTGAAATTCTCACCTTACATGAAGCAACTTGGGAATGCTTCTGGCTGAGAGCAGTTGTGGGCCATATTGGAAGCTCTTGTGATTTGTATCCCATCATTGACGTCCTGACGATGATCTATGAAGACAACGCAGCATGCATAGAACAAATCAATAAGGGTTACATGATTACATCAAATGAGACAACATCGAAGGAGACAACACCAAGCACATTGCACCGAAGTTCTTTTTCTCACATCAACAACAAGAGCATCAGAAGATTGAAGTCACCTAAATCCGTTCACAAGACAATCTGGCCGACCTCTTCACCAAATCACTACCGAAGACGATGTTTCGTAAACTTGTTCAAGGAATTGGTATGCGCAAACTTTCTGAGTTGTAACATTGTTAGTTCTCTTTGGAATTATGTCGAACTCAGGGGGAGTATCTTGAAGTATATTTACTTGATCTTAATGTACTCTTTTTCCCTACGATTAAGAGCATTTTTCTCTTTGGGTTTTTGCTACCTAATGAGGTTTTGACAAAGCACCCACCTTAGGTTGATCATATCCCTGATGATGTCCTTTAGACGTTTCATTTGACTTTGCATTCCTCACGCATTTTTCCTAGACTATGGGTTTTTGTCCCTACTTGGGTTTTACCATAGCCGTTGGGTTTTTTATGAGACTTAGTTCCTTATGCAAGTTCCTATTTTACTTTGAGACTAATGTGTTTTCAAAATTAGTGCCGACGAGTTGACTTTCTCAACTCTACATGATACTGAATTTACTTGAGTATTTACACACTCAAGGGAAAGTGTATAAACTTCTTATTTAAGTGACTATGTAAATATTAGATTAGATTTAATACTAGTTATTCTTCCCTATTAAGACTTGTATTTCTTGGAGGAGAATGATTATTCCCTAGCTTATTACTATAAATAAAGGCACTGTGTAGGGGAAATAACACATCATCTACCAAACCTTACAAATACATCTCTCTATTCTCTCTCTGTGCCGCTGGCCCCTCTCTCCCTATTAGATAAAATAAGCCACAACATGTAACATCATGTTAATTGAGTTTTAAAAAGACAAAACATGTAACATCTTTTAATTGAGCCAAATCAAAAAGTATTACTAGTGAGTACCTAAGTATTATTTCAAAAATAAATTCTGCTTCTCAGATCAGATGTCAATAATAATAAATTATTCTCTTGTAATTCAATATTATGAAATTGGATCCTCTCCTGCGCAAAGGCTCGGGATCCTCCTGACCCAATAACACGGACCGTTAGATTTTAATACAACTATTACAAATAGAGAACCCCTCTAAAAGTTATAATAATTGTAGCCGTTGGATTTTAACGATATATGTTAATGGATCGAGAGGATCCCAGGCCTTTACTCAGGAGAGGAACCAATTCCCAATATTATATTATTCAACGTAGACTGACTGCTACTCGACTACTAGTCTACTGTCAACTAATCAAATTCCACCTCCATTGAAAGCATGTTGGTAAAATTAATATCTGTCATTTTCTTTCTTTTTGGGGCCTGAAATTATATTAAATTATACACACTAGTTAATTATTAATTATTAATATTCCATATGGGAAACAGACAACTCCAATATTATTAATATTATTTTTCGTGAGTTCCTCCACACAGCTGTCCATCACATGCCTGCTTGCTTCAAGTTCAAGTTCAAGGCGTCAACAAGAGAAATTTTTTATTATGATCAGAATATAAGAGTACATCACGTGTTTTTAATTGGATGTGCTATCCACACACCCCAAATTACTTCTCGCACACCCTTGTTAATTTCTCTTCGTTGATCTTTTTCAATTCATCCGATCCGACGGCCGAAAATTAAAAGGGTGTGTGAGAAGTAAAATGAGGTGTGTGGATATCACACCCCTTTTTAATTTTGAGAAATTTTATATTTTAAATTATTAATTTTTTAACACACATATCCTACAATTTGTATAATGATACGTGATGTAGCACCACGTATACTGGTCACACTGAAAAATCTCTCTTTAACAGAAAATCCATACCCAGGTAACCAAGAGACCAACTTAAATGATAATTAGCACACCCTTATTATATTTCATATTGTGCAAAGCAAAAACTTAAACTTTTTTTTTATAAAGAAATGATACATACACAAAACGGCTCTTTTACTTAGAAATAAAATGTTCAAAATGTTCATATAAATCCTTGCTCCCATCATCGTAGTTATAATTCAAAAATGCTTATAAATTTCTTTAGCTTGAATTGAATTAAAAGCACGGAATGTATTTGCACCATCATTATTCAAATACATAATTTTCTATGCTAGCACCATGAATAGCGCATAACAGAGCAGTGCCCCACACCCCAGCAACTCCCATCAAATGAAAGGGTTCATTGTCCAATTATGAAAAAAAATATGATAAATCGAAACATAGCTGCTACACCAAAACTAACGCAAAAGTTTAGTTATGACCGTTATTTTTGTTGTACTTATTCAATTCGATGGTTAAAAATAAAAAAGTGTTGTTTGAAAAGCTAAAAAGAGTTTCTTCTCAAAAAAGCTAAAAAGAGTCACTTTCTTATATTAACCGCGCCATATAAAACCTCGAGTAATTGTTGCCTTCCACCCCCATTTTTATCAAATATTAATAAAAGGGGAGAGAAAATCTATGACCAAGGAATAATTTCCCATTTTTATTAATTTATTAGTACTACTAGATTTAATTGGTTTAATAATATGTAAAATTAAAATTAGAATGGAGGGGATCGGGATCCTCTGCACGATTTTCTTTTTCGGTAACACCTCTGCATAATTTTTTGGGTGCAGGACTGTACATAACTTTTAATACAATCCAAGGGTCATTGCAAGGTCGCGTATTTAATGAATCAGTTTTATATATTTTTTTTATTCAAAAATATTATTCTTACTATCTAGTTATTGTTGTGGTCTATTTTATCTGACAAAATTAAAGGGGGCGGCGGTAAGGAGAAGAGAGAAAGAGATGTATTTGTAGAATTGTAGGGGAAGATGTGCGTTGTTATCCCTTCTACATTGTGCTTTTATTTATAGTAGTAAAGGAGAGAAGATATTCCTTTATCCCCAAGGAATACAAGATACAATAGGAAATGATAACTAGAATCAAATCTAATCTAGGATTTACACAATCACACTTAAACTAGGAATGTTTACAACACTCCCCCTTAAGTGTGTAAATTCTCAAGGTAGATTTAGCATCATACAGAAGTTGAGGAAGTCGACTCATCGGCACTGATTCTAAGGAACAACGCTTATTCTCAATAAGGTAGGAACTTGCATAAGTAGTAAGTCTCACGAAAAAACCCTAAGGCTATAGTAAAAACCTGAGTAGGGACAAAATCCATAGTCTAAGGAAAAATGCGTGAGAAATGCAAAGTCAAAAGAAATGTCTAGATGACGTCATCATGGATATGACCAGCCCAAGGTGGGTGCCTTGTTAAAACCTAGTTAGGTAGCAAAAACCCAGTGGGAAAAATGCTCCTAATCGTAAGGAAAAATAGTACATTAAGATCAAACAAGTATCTTCACGATACTCCCCCTGAGTTTGACATAATTCCAAAGAGAAATAGCAAAGTTACAACTCAGAAAGTTTATGCATACCAATTCCATGAACAAGCTTCTGAAACATCGTCTTCGACAGTGATTTGGTGAAGAGGTCGGCCAGATTGTCTTGTGAACGGATTTTCATGACTTCAATCTTCTGATGCTCTTCTAGTTGATGTGAAAAGAAAAACTTCGGCGCAATGTGCTTGGTGTTGTCTCCTTTGATGTAACCCTTCTTGAGCTGTTCGATGCAAGCTGCGTTGTCTTCAAAGATCATCGTCAGGACATTAACGGGGGGATAAAGATTGCAGGAGGTTCGAATAAGGCCCATTATTGCTCTCAACAAAAAGCATTCCCTAGTTGCTTCATGTAAGGCAAGAATTTCAGCATGGTTAGACGAAGTGGCAACTAAGGTCTGTTTAGTTGACCTCCAAGAGATTGTTGTGCCTCCAATGATAACGACATAACCCGTTTGAGAACGCGCCTTATGCAGATCATATAAGTATCTTGCGTCGGCATAACTAACAAGGCGAGAGAGAGCCCAAATTCGAGGATTCATAGGGATGGAACAAGCCCAAATTCATAGTACCCTTAAGGTAACAGAAAATGTTTTTCACGACAGCCCAGTGTTTGCGTGTAGGTGCATTACTGTATCTTGCCAAAAGATTAACAGCGAAGGAGATGTCGGGTCTAGTGCATTGAGCTACGTACAATAAAGTGCCTATCGCACTTAGATAAGGAACTTCAGGCTCCAAAATCTCTTCATCATCCTCCTTCGGACGGAAGGGATCTCATTTTGCATCTAGTGATCGAACGACCATAGGAGTACTCGAAGGCTTCACTTTATCCTCAATAAAGTGGCGCAACACCTTATGGGTGTAGTTCGATTGATGTACTAGGATTCCATCCGAACAATGCTCTATCTCGAGACCGAGACAGTATCGAGTCTTACCTAGATCTTTCATCTCAAATTCTGACTTCAGGTGCGCGGTAGTTCTCGCGAGCTCTTCAGGAGTTCCAATGAAATTCATGTCATCGACATATACTGCAACAATCGCAAATCCGGAATGTGACTTCTTAATGAACACACAAGGGCACATTTCGTTGTTCACATATCCCTGACTAGTTAAATACTCACTCAGACGGTTATACCATGTTCTTCCGGATTATTTCAAACCATAGAGTGAACGCCTCAGCCGAATTGAGAACGTGTTCCAGGGTTTGGAAATATTTGAACCAATCAATGTAAGTCATTCGGGAACTTTCATATAAATTTATGTATCAAGATCCCCATAAAGATACGCAGTTACTACGTCCATCAGTTGTATATCCAGTTTTTCGGAAACTACCAAACTGATAAGGTAGCAAAAAGTAATCACATCCATAACGGGTGAATAAGTTTCGTCATAGTCAATCCCGGGGCATTGTGAGAAGCCTTGTGCAACAAGACGAGCTTTGTAACACGCGTTCTTCTCATTATGCTTCCGAACGAAAACCCACTTGTAGCCAACGGGCGTCACATGTAGAGGAGTATGAGCTACAGGTCCAAACACCTTACGTTTCGTAAGTGAATCGAGTTCGACTTGGATTGCTTGTTTCCAGTTTGACTAATCAGTTCTACGTCGACATTCATCAACAAAACGTGGTTCAATGTTATCGATCAACATGATTTCAGTATCTACTGCAAATGCTAATGCATTGTCGACAATCATCTCATTTCTACGCCACACATCATCTAAGCTAGCATAATAGATCGAAATCTCACGATTCTCGGGAGGAGGATTCGTCTCTTCAATGACGCTTCCATAATATATAATTTCCTCATGAGTTGGATAGAATGAGTAAGCGATAGTCGAATTCACGGTAGGCTCTTCAGGACCTTGTGTCGTGGTTTTCCTCTTTCGGGAGTGTGAATCCTTTGAACCAAGGGGTCTGCCACGCTTTTGTGTAGGGGCAGATGATTGGCTAGCCGCTAATGTACGTGGATCACCAAAATTGGCGTCCCGGGCCTCTAGGAGGGAAGTCCGTCATACATTTGGTACATTCATCTTTGCAAGCGTATTCATAGTTGGAATATGTGATCTTATCAAGCGCGCTAGATCGGTGAAACCATCTAGCATGGTCTGAGCTATGCTCTGAAGATCTAATATGGGCTACACTTCAGTTTCAGACTGAGTGGTGCAAGGATCTAAATGAGATAAAGTGGGAGTAGTCCACGATAATTCGCGTCGTTCTTCAAGAACGTTGACGTTTTTATCTCCCCCTAACGACGGGAAGACTGTCTCATAGAAGTGACAATCTACGAAACGAGAGGTAAACAGATCGCCTGTCAAAGGTTCTAAGTAACGAATAATCGAAGGAGAATCATATCTGACATAGATTCTCATCCTTCGTTGAGGCCTCATTTTTGCACGTAAGGGCAGCGAGATCGGCACATATACCGCACAACCAAAAACATGCATATGCGATATGTCGGGTTCCTATCCGGTAACCAACTAAAGGGCACTAAATGGTTGGGTCGCAACAGGCCTCAAGTGGACCAACTTTGCTGCGTGCAATATTGCATGGCCCCAAGCAGCGATCGGGAGCTTGGTACGTATGACCAATGATCGAGCAATCATTTGTAAGTGCTTAATGAAAGCCTCTACCAGGCCGTTCTAGGTGTGAACATGGGGTACTAGATGACTTCAACCCCAACCGACATGTAATAGTCATCAAAAGTTTTAGATGTGAATTCTCCAGCATTATCCAATTGAATAGATTTAATCGGATAATCAGGGTGGTGAGCCCTAAGCTTGATAACCTGAGCCAACAGTTTGGAGAATGCAGCGTTCCTTGTAGACAACAAGTACATGTGTGACCAATGTGTGGAAGCGTCAACCAAAACCATAAAGTATCTAAATGGTTCGCATAGAGGGTGAATCGGTCCATAAATGTCCCCCTAAATCCGTTGTAGGAAAATTGGAGGATTCGAACAAATATTGTCATAAGAAGGCTTAGTAATAAGCTTTCCCATTGAACATGTTTGGCAAATGATTCCTTGGCTCGAACCTAAACTTCGGGTTAGTGGATACCAGTGTGAAGATTTGAGGATACGGCGCATCGTTATTAGTCCAGGATGTCCCAAACGATCATGCCAAAGTGTAATTTCGTGCGCGGTCCCAGTATTAGGGTCGGCCACATAGTGGCATTCAATGGGGCATATGGTCGTAGTATACAAACCACTCAGGGTACGCTTAATCTTCTTTAGAATACGCTTCTGGTCATATTCGTAAGAAGTTATGCACAAAAATTCAACTCCGTTTTCTACGTGGGTTTCAGCGTGGTAATTGTTATCTCTAATGTCCTTGAAACTCAACAACGTTCTTCCGGAACGTGGAGAATAAAGTGCCTCAGAAATGGTCAAGATTGTACCATTTGACAACATTATATGGGCCTTACCGTATCCTTCTATCAGGTTGGATGGGCCTGAGAGGGTTGTCAGAGGTGCATTCTTAGGTATGAAGTTAGTAAAATAGATGCGTTCACGCAAAACTGTGTGTGTGGTTGCACTATCTGCCAGACAACTAACTTTCCCACTAGTCATACCTATAATGAAAAATTAATTTTGAATCGGTCACATGCATAAAAGTTCATAAAAACAAATATCAATTCAAAATAATTTCATTTATTCAAGGATGGTAATTAATTAAAACTTAATATCCAAAAAACAAATCACCAACAAATAATCCAAACATAAAGGAAAATTGTTCAAAAATCAACCAAAAAACAAGGGGGGTTTGGCCACTAGATGGAATTCGGCCCCAATTGTCTTATTTCAACTACAAAATAAGTCTATGTCTAAGCTAATAATCTTCCATAGGGGTGATATCCTCTTGAAAGTCAGAAACCTCCATCTTTGTAGTCTCCGGTTCGTCCACTTGCATGAAGTTTGATTCAAACTTCTTACGACAATAATGATATTCATCTATAACCTTCTTGGGAGCTCGGAAAAAATAGGACCAATGCTACAGTGATAGCACATATCTGCATCCATGGTTTCAGGTGTTTTGCCCTTATTCTTTAAGTTCGGGGCCTTGGGAGCAAGGTTTGGGCGTTTTGGAGCTTTGTTTCCTCCCTTAGATGGGCCTTGACTCTGTTGACCTTGGTGGGATGGCTTCTGGCTGCCCCTACCACGCCTCTTTTGGCGTTTTGGGCATTGGTTGGTGCTATAATATGCTTCAGGCACAACAGTCGCCCCAGTAAGTCGAGCTTAATGATTCTTCATCAACAACTGGTTCTGTTTTCAGCGAGAAGTAAAACAAAGATGAAATCCGTGAACTTCTTAGCTCTATATTGTTCTTGCAAGACAATATTAGAACCTGAGAAGGTTGAATAGGTTTTCTCCAGGAGATCCTCTTCAGTCAAAGTTTCGCTGCAAAACTTAAGAAGTGATCGAATTCGAAAAACTTCATAATTATATTAATTCAGAGGCTTAAAGTCTTGGAAGCACAAATGATGTCAATCGTGTCTTGCTTCAAGCAAGAATATGTCCTTTTGGTGATCAAAACGATCAGCCAAAGCGACCCATAATGCACGTGGATCCTCTTCAGCAAGATACTCAGTTTGCAAAGCGTCATGGATATGTCTTCGGATGAAGATCATAGCAGTGGCTTTTTCATCTTCACCAACATGGTTGTCTATCTCTTTTTTAATAGCAGGACGCAAGTTCTTTGCAGTGAAGTGGAGCTTCACATCTTTGACCCACTTGAGGTAGTTCCTTCCAGAAACCTCTAAAGCGGTGAAGTCGAGTTTGTTCAAATTCGACATGTTCCTATCACAAAATAAATGGACAAGATGTGGTTAGTGTAATGGAGAAAAAACAATCCATTCAAATAGGAGTAGAACATAATGGTTCTAATAGACATGTATTGGTTTAATTTTGCATGAAAAAAACTTCAGGTTTTCATGGGTGATGTTTTTAAGTGAAAACTTCAGGTTTTCAAACAAGGCATGTTTATAAGAAACTTCAGGTTTCAAAATAATTATGAACTTCAGGTTCATATATTCCTGCAGGCAAACACAAATATATACAAAAAAATATGCAACAAGAATATGCATCTTTTAGGTTTACAATTATAATTGAATTTAATTATTTGGACTTCGGGCCAAATTAAAATGTGGTAAAAAAATATGAAACCCTAATTATTTAAAAATATTAAATAATTAAAGCTCGAGGCTTAAAAATATAGGCCAAAGCCCACAGGTGGTTTGAGCAGTTATGGTCCGTGTAACCTAGGCCCAAATTTGGCTAGGGTGTCTCAGGTGGGGCTGGAGGCCCACGGGGAGGATTTGGCAAGGGAATGGGCTACTGCAGGTAGACCCAAAAGCTTAAAAAAAAAAAAATTCACGCGGGGCGCTTCAGGCGAGCCTGATTATTTTTTTTTCACACGCAGGTCGGGGAAGCTCCAAAGCCCAACGGGCTGGAGCAGGGTGTCAGTAAAGGGCCGAGCCTAGAAAAAGAAAAAAATGAAGCAAGCCGAGTAACAGAGCCCAATAGGGCTCGGGTTTTGGAACCAAAACACCCCAGTGTGTGCTGGGTGTGCTTTGCCGGAGAAGAATGCCAGACCAGTCGCTCCTGGTAGTGGTCCGTGGTCGGTAGGACTCCGAGTTGAGTCATGGTGGTCATTGACGACCATGGTGGTGAACGAAGATGATATAATCTCAACGCTATACTAACTAAACCCTAGAAAATTTAAATCGGGTTTTCGACAAAATTTCATCAAGATTCAAGTGAATCTCGGTCTAATTTCCGACGTGGGATGACTTCTGGTCATCGGCGACATAAACCAAGGGTTCAGGGTAGTGGCTGCTGGCCATGCCGTGGTCGATGTGAACGGGGACACCATTAAAAGTGTCGGGTTTTCTGGGTTGTGAAGCTCAAAGCTTCTGCTCCATGGTTCTTGGCTTGGCGTGGGGAACCCATCTTCATGATGGTGATCACTGGTTCGAAAGAACCCTAGGTTTCCTTTTTTTTTTTCAATCCATATATAATTCAATTATATGCATATGCAAATATATTTGATGCAATTCATAACCAATATTAAATTCACATAATTCAACAATTATGATTATGATGCATATACAATTTATGTAGAATCTAAAATTCGTAAATGTAAAGTTGGGTCATGCATCTTGGTGAATGTTCATGCTATCAGGGTTGCAACAATATTGAGATAAAAACCGTTGTTTTGAAGGAACCTCATTGCGTGGTGATATGGATGAACTGGTTTGATGTAGAAAAATTCTTCAACGTCAGATTCCTAACCGCAGCGGTAGGAGCGTGCTGATAACGTGTTGTGGTTTATTTTATCTGACAAAGTTAAAGGGGGTCAGCGGTAAGGAGAAGAGAGAAAAAGATGTGTTTGTAGAATTGTAGGGGAATATGTATGTTGTTATCCCTCCTACATTGTGCCTTTATTTATAGTAGTAAAGGAGAGAAGATATTCCTTCATCCCCAAGGAATACAAGATACAATAGGAAATGATAACTAGAATCAAATCTAATCTAGAATTAACACAATCACACTTAAACTAGGAATGTTTACAATAGTTATACTATTATTTGTACTATCTTTACAATAAAGATAGAACCCACGTGTGTTTGTAGGTCCTAAGTATAACATTACTCTTTTTTATGTTAGCAATTCCCCACTCCGTCTTTTTTTTTCCAGTGACATGGCTGACGCCGTTGTCAATACCAGAAGAGCATAAGCCACCCCAGCCGGTCTTCCCTCACTCCTCCCTCATCCTCCATCAACTTTTCAGTCATCCCCAAACTCTTATTCAGCATTCGATGAAACTAAAACAAAATATATCTTATTCAATACTTGTATGCTTGTCATCTGTTGTAATATTCAGACTTAATTGCAGTATATCTTATTCAATGAAACTCAAACTCCTTCTACATATATAGCCTTGTACTACACAATCATTAATCAATCAAATGTATTGGATTCCAGAATTCATATGGTATTCACATCATGTTTGGACTCGATTTTGTACTAGATCCCTACACTCTAAGCTGTTGCATGTTGGATAAAAAAAATATTTGAGGATCAAGATTGGTTTTTGGATAAAGGTTGAATCAATCTAGGTTCAGAGTCCTAGTTGATGACGACGAGACTTGGCGGCGATAGAGTTTCAGCCAAGAATAATTCTGCCTAGATTCAGAGAAGATGCCAAGGAATCCGAATATTATTAGAATTATGTCATTCGATAGACTTGACCTTCACGAAATTCATTCCTATAAATACAAGAGGTTTTTGCAATGTAGATAGCCCCTTTAACTCAACAAATAACTCAAATGTTATTCCTGAAAACCCTCTCTCTACGCTATACCCTTCCTACACCTTTTGAGAAAAACACTAACTATCATAACCCTCCCGTTAACACATCTTCAGTTCGGATAAGTGAACAACACTATGTTGATAACCAATGACATCTTCAGTTTGGATTAACAACACCGAAGCTGTGGAATCCAGGGTCCCGTCCCTGGATTTCACTATTTACGTATTTCGTATTCATAGTTTCGACGCTTTTATATTTACGGCATCTAGTTTTTTTTATAAGTAAAAGGACGAAATTGCCTTTATTGTATTAAACGGGATTCTTCGCGAACATATTTGATCCCTACATATTTTTCAACTTATCTTTACATATTTAGATAATACTCGTTGATACGAACGCGTGAGTGCAAACAGAATGTAATTTGGAGTTATAAGGAAGAAGTTATAGACGAGCAAAGACATAGGCGAAATGGTCATTTAACCATAAATCTAGAAGGCTTCACCAAATCTAATGTGCCATGTGTGTGGCTATGATTGGAGAAGGAAGAGGGAAATGAGAGAAATGAGTGGGTGCTACCCAATCAGAAAATAGGGAAATGAGGGAAATGAGGGAATGGGAGAATGAGAGAATGAGATGAACTGGATCTCAAAACCTTGACCCGATGACCGGTTCCCCAACCCTTTTCCTCCACACTCCCCTACGCTGATTTTGGCATTTTTCTGACGATCCAAGGCTCACCACCACCTGGAAAACATTCCCCATCGTTCCCTTTTCCATTTACACCCAAAAACCAAAGAGAATTGACCTCGATTTCGTGAGATTGCACCAACGGGGTTTTGCGGGTACACGGTGACGGAATCCGCCATTTCTGAAATATTTTCCATCGATCACCACCACCAAAATACTCCTCTCGAGCCCAGGAACAAACCCCAAACAATTTTGGGGGCAACAGCGTAGCGAGGAAGTCGAATTGAAGAACACCCATTTTTGGGTTTTTGGCGGATCGAGGGTGATTTCAGGTGTTTTCCAGCGAATTGGACTTCGGCCTAGGTATGAAAGCTCTTCCCCTTGTCGTGTTCTACAATTATGTAAAATTTGGTAATTTTATGAGTTGGTGAATTTTCCGGCTAATCGAGGCAGCCGATCGCCACCTGCGGCGGTGCGTGGCCAATGGGCCAACTTTGTCTTTCTAGGTTAATTGTGATATCCTGATTTATATTTGACATCCGATTGACGAAATTTCATCGTTTGAACATATTTTCGTTAAGGTCCGCCGCTTGACCATTATAACAATCGAAGATCCGACTGTTAGATTGTTACCAAACTTTAATATGTTATTATACAAAGTATTTAAGGACCTTAGGAACTTACAGATCGGGAATCCGATTTATAGATCTTTCCAAATTGAATTTCTAAGTTTGTAAAACCAAACGTTAACCGCCACTTAGTTTTAGTGATTGACAGAGATCCGACCGTTAGATCGTTCCGAAATTTTAGGATATTTTTCTAGAAGATTAATGAGACAATTTGAAGGTTATGGATTGGAAATCCATGGGCAGATGTTCCAGATCGAATTATGTAAGGTTGTGGAACCCACCATTGACAGAGAGTTAACTTTTGGTCAACATGTTTTGAATCGTTCTTAAATACTAAAATTAGTACTACTAGAGACTAAGTGAAGTCTAGTGGGCCTACATTGGTTGGTGAGTGACTTTAAGATATAAGATATGGTTATTACCCTGATTTCGTATTTAGTACCTTTTGTGGATATCACTTGATTTTATAAATGTGATTTCTATTGAAATGTGATTTTTTTTTTTTTTTTTTATATTTAGCCATTGATCTCTGTTTATTAAATGTGATTTGACTTGTGTATTGATGATATTTGTGAAATGTCATTTGAAGTGCTTGATGAATTGTTTGATGAAATGTGAGGGCTAGTAATGGACCGTTAACCCATTGTCATCGGGTTCTTTGCTTCGATATCGTTTCATTTCTTGCTTCATTGAGTACTTGTGCTTTGTTTAATTTCGTTGAGCCTTCGTGAATTGAGTAACTTGATTCATGTCTTGTTTCTTTGAGCCGTTGAGATGTTTCTTGGACTTCCACACAGTTCCGTTGAGTGGTATGGAACTGGGTTCCGCTGGGGTTCCGTTGAGTGGTCTGTTTCCCTGCTCCGTCTGGATTCCGTTGAGTGGTCCTGAATCCCTTATACTTTGTGATTCCGTTGAGTGGTCTGGAATCGTATCCTGCCTTAGATTTCGTTGAATGGTCTGATATCCATTATACTCCGCGATTCCGTTGAGTTGTCCGAAATTGTATCCTGGTTTAGATTCCGTTGAGTGGTCCAGAATCCCGCTTGGTACTTTGGTTTCGTTGAGTGGTCTGGAACCCGATGTTGTTGGATTTCGTTGAGTGGTCCGAAATCACATGCTTCAGAGATGTAGGCTTCGGCCAAACTATGTCACTCTGCATTTTGGTGTATTGTATGTGTTATTGATTGATGTGATTGTGGAATGGTGTTGGAAAGCACATGTGTGTGTGAATGGCATAATGACAACTCTTGTTTGGTTTATGGTTGATGTGTAGTTCAGAGTTTAACAAATGGTGAACTACGAATGGATTGATCTCTATTTAGGGTACGTAGGTAGTCTAAAGAGAAGGTTAGATGCAGTCATAAAGAATACGAAAAATTACTGCGCAATTCAAATCTTGAGTTGTGCTTTGTCCATATCCCGAAGGAAGGGTATGTTAGATATACGGGTACTTGGTGATGTCACATGTCGATCCTGGACATACGTTGAGATTGGGGCGTGATAGGAGTTGTAGAGCCAGGCGATTTAGGAGCCCTTTCTATCCAGATAAGTGAACAACAGTGCTTATAATTAGTTACTTATTCAAGACTCGGCGGGCAAAGAGTTTCCAATTCTTTCACCTAAAGAGGTCCTGTCATTATCCTCTTGACAAAGTGAGGTGTAACCAAGTTATCCCTTGTTGTTCAACGCAATGAAAGCTGGACAAGTTTGTTGAACTTCGCAATGATCTAGTAAACGTGTCTTCAGGTTCTAAAACCCAAGGTTGAGATGTGTTCTTTCTCGGCCGTAATCGTTCAAGCACAAAAGCAAGCAACGCATTTGACACCACCACCACATCTATTCTATTCGCTCGACCGAGCTCGGTTGTGTGTTGGCATGCTTGCTTTCACAAAAATGACGGAGGGAAGGGTGTGTGGGCATGTCATGTTCAAGTTTGGATAATTAAAAGAAAATTATAACTGGTTTATTAAATATGTGGCGTCGTTACAACGGTTGGTTTCTTTTGGAGGGTCCATATTAAAAATCTTGTATAGTATTGGACCCAAAAAAACATGTAGAGGATCCTCATCCAAAATCGAGAGCCACCATTAAGCAACAAAGCAGAGGTTGTCACACTCCATCTTCATCATCTTGTCTCGCACTCCTCCACCTCCCTCTCTCTCTCTCTCTCTCTCTCTCACCTCCAACACATAAACCCTAGCAAACCACCGACCTAATTTCTCCCCATCCCAACTCAAAATCCCCTCTTTTTCAAAACCCAGAAGCCAATTCGTCCATTTTGCGACCCGTATGCCAATTTAATCGGATCCGGACCCCCTTGATCCGAACCCCAAATGGGTCACCTGAACCTGCCCGCCTCGAAGCGGAGCTCGAGGCAATGTCGCCTCCTCGACCTTATCTCGGCGGCCTTCTTCGGCATAGTGATTGTCTTCTTCCTCTTAGTCTTCACTCCCTTGGGCGACTCACTCGCCGCCTCAGGTCGCCAGGCTCTTCTCTTATCGACCAACGCCGATCCGAAGCAACGGCACCGTTTAGTGACGTTGGTGGAGCTCGGGCAGCACCACCAGCCTATAGAAGCCTGCCCGGCCGATGCCGTCGACCACATGCCCTGTGAGGACCCCCGGCGCAACAGCCAGTTAAGTCGGGAAATGAACTTTTACAGAGAGAGGCATTGCCCTCTGCCCGAGGAGACCCCTCTCTGCTTGATCCCACCTCCCAATGGCTACAAGATTCCGGTCCCATGGCCCGAAAGCTTGACCAAGGTTTGTGTGCTTTTGGGTTCGTTCAATTCATCAATTTGGTTGTTGGGTTAATCCCCGGTTTCGTTTTCGGAAGATTAAACTTGTGTCTGAGTGATAGAAAGTTTGGAACTTTGAATTGGGATTTGCAGCTGTTATATGATTTGAATTTTTCAATGGACGGTGCCTTTGAGGATCTATTGATGAGAGGTGGTGCAGCAAGTTTGAGCTGTTGAATGTCTGCAACCCAGCTTGTGGATAAGCTTGGTCTGAGAAATTTGTTTAATGTTTCAATGCATGCTCTTGAGCTAGGAATAGGAATGCAAACCACTAAAGTTACAGTTGTGTTACTCGTGTAATACATAGATTCTTAAATAGGATATGTGCATTGTAGCTAACGAACTTTGTAATATTCTAGAAGTATTCAAATCTCGACTTGCTCATTGCTGATGAATTTTAGCAATACACTTTCCTCCCGGCATACAAACTCTTCATTCTCTCCCTGGCTGCTAGAGCTTCTCAAAAACCCTGTGATGTTTAGAGTTAAGTGTTGTGTTATACATTTTTGGTTTGATGTTCTTGAATTTTGGTTTAAGATCCGTATAGCTCATAAATAACTGGAAATAGCTACTAAATAAGTGAAACTTGGACTGCTTACGTGAGGCTTTTCTTGTCTTTTGGAGTTTTAATTGCCGATGACTTTCAAATGCGATTGTCTTTTTAGTCCTCTTCTTAATTGACAATAAAGAGATAAACCCTTTGTGATGTTGAGTAATCTTCTTTCGGAAGATATGTCCAGTATCGACTTCAGGAGATAGAATGACTTTCATTTGATGATATATCGAAGCCTGAAGCATCCCCATTAGTTCTGTGTGGACATATCTTAAAATACTGTAGTTGTGTACAGATATGGCACGACAACATGCCACACAACAAAATTGCAGACAGGAAAGGTCATCAGGGATGGATGAAACTGGAAGGCCCACATTTCATTTTCCCTGGCGGTGGCACCATGTTTCCTGATGGAGCTATACAATATATTGAAAAACTTGGACAGTACATCCCCATCAGTGATGGCGTTCTGCGAACTGCTCTTGACATGGGTTGTGGGGTAAGAACAGTGCTCCTCTTTTCATGGAGACCACACTAGTTTCCCTCGCAAATCTCCCAAATTTTTATTCTTTACAGGTTGCCAGTTTTGGGGGTTATCTTCTATCCAAAGACATTTTGGCAATGTCTTTTGCCCCAAGAGATTCACACAAGTCACAGATACAATTTGCACTTGAAAGAGGAATTCCAGCATTTGTTGCCATGCTTGGCACTCGCAGACTTCCATTTCCTGCTTTCTCATTTGATTTGATGCATTGCTCTCGATGTTTGATACCTTTTACTGCCTATAGTGAGTTTTTATCATTGTAGCCTCTGATACTGCTATATTTTTTTCCACCCCCAATACTTGCTCTTATCATAAAGGAATCTGAATTTTCGCAGATGCCACATATTTCCTTGAAGTGGATCGTTTACTTCGCCCAGGAGGATACCTAGTAATCTCTGGTCCTCCCGTGCAATGGGCTAATCAAGACAAGGAATGGGCAGATCTCCAAGCTGTCACAAGAGCATTGTGTTATGAGCTGATTGCTGTGGATGGAAACACAGCTGTCTGGAAAAAGCCTGCTGGTGAATCATGTCTTCCTAACCAAAACGAATTTGGTCTTGAATTGTGTGATGAATCAGACGACGCAAGTGATGCATGGTAATTGTCTCAGAATCTGTTCTTAGTTTCTTAGTGTTTCTTAACCCCTTCTCCAAAATGGAACCTTTATGTTAGTATGAATGATTGTTTTCCAAATCTTTTTATTTTCACAAATCTTATATTGTGTCATCATATTTCAAACTCTCGTATGTATCAGGCCAAAAATTAGCTCTTGTAGTGTAACGAATTCAAAGAAGTTCTGAGATCGGTACCAATAAACTCAATCGTTATGCAGGTACTACAAGTTAAAGAAATGTGTGAGTAGAACGTCTTCTGTCAAGGGAGAATTTGCTGTTGGGATGATTCCAAAGTGGCCGGACAGGCTGACAAAAGCTCCTGCAAGGGCCACAGTCATGAGAAATGGGATCGATGTGTTTGAGGCGGACACACGACGTTGGGCAAGAAGAGTTGCTTACTATAAGAACACCCTAAACCTGAAGCTTGGAACTCCAGCTGTACGCAATGTCATGGACATGAATGCATTTTTTGGAGGTTTTGCTGCTGCACTGAAGTCTGATCCTGTGTGGGTGATGAATGTTGTTCCTGCCCGCAAGTCCTCAACTCTTTCTGTAATCTTTGATCGAGGTCTTATTGGAGTCTACCATGACTGGTGAGTGTTGTATTTTTACCCCAAGTGCTTCACACGTTAGTCCTGTGGTGGAGCTTATCAATTGTTCTTCCCCCAATTCACTCCTGTGAAGAGTGCACCTTTTTTGTCATCCTGCTCTAATGCCTGATTTAGTATCATACTATCACATCAACAAGTCTTTCTTATAACTGTTCTTTCAGCTGCTTTACATTCTAGAAAACATTAAACCTGCCCCATCATACCGTTTGTGTTCCATGTCCTTATTTGTAAATTGTTGATGGAGCAGTGATAATTTTCAGCACAAAATAGATAGCAAAAACTATTTTTAACCGTTACCGTTACTATTGTCGATTTTAGTGCCAGTCTGTATGCATTCTATTCCTCTTTTGATCATGATATGCTTTTGCTAATTTTTATGGACTTATTAGTGTTTTGGAAACCTCTACTGATGAGCTAACGTTTCTGCTTGATCATCCTAGGTGTGAGCCTTTCTCAACATACCCTCGTTCATATGACTTCATCCATGTAACTGGCATTGAATCACTCATAAAACATCAAGGTTCAACCAAGAACAGGTACTTCTACTTGAAAGGGCATCCCTGAGTTCCTAGTTTCTCAGCCGTTTCCTGAATCTACTACAGGTTCCTACATTCTTATAGAAGTATTAAACCATTAGGCATTGATTTTGTGCAGATGTAACATGGTGGATTTGATGGTGGAGATGGATCGAATGTTGCGTCCTGAAGGAATTGTTGTGTTTAGAGACTCCCCTGAAGTTATTGAAAAAATAGCTCGGATAGCTCACGCCGTAAGGTGGACTGCTACCATACATGAAAAAGAAGCAGAATCGCACGGGAGAGAAAAAGTCCTTGTTGCAACGAAAAACTTTTGGCAGTTGCCATCGGCGTCCAACTGACAGCCTTTTTCTTTAAAATGTAGGTATAAATCTCTATTCTCCATCTAATCTTTATCCGATGTGAAAATTGGTCTCCATGCATCAAAAGGATGCAGTTTCTTTCTTGTCCACTGTTCCCTATTGTGTAAGGAGTTGATAGGCTTTAGAACAGGGAGGGCTTGAAAGATGGGAAGACGTGCATTTCTTTTTTGTTACATTACACGAAAACGAAAAAAGAAAGACAAGCGGCAACCTATATGTTTAGTTTCCAAGCACAATGTAATTTGATTTTGTTTACTACTGGTTTTCTTTTTTTTTTTTTTTTTTTGGTAATCGAAATTTTTTTTTATATTTTTGTTGCATTTGTCTTCAAATATTTTAGTCCTCCCAAAAGTGCTCCTATCAGGCTTCTAGGTTTTTTATTTTTTATTTTTTTATGTGAAGAAATTCATTAAAGCACGAAACTTCTAGTATAACTGTTTTCAATACAATCAAAATTAAAGGCAGGAAAAACAACATCAGGTAAACAGAAATCTCAAAAATGAGGATTCGAGAGGGAGAAACCAAGGTGAGCTAAAGCATCCGCTACAAAGTTTGCCTTCCTGAAAATGTGCTTCCAACTAATATGACTAAGGACACAAATATCGTTGATGATAGAGCTAACTCTCCAAGGAACTCCCCAATGACCCTGCATAGCTTCAATGATTTGAGTCCCTCTCCACCATCATTTTAGTGAAACCCTTGAGCCTAGCACATTGTAGACGACCTCGCAAACCCATCACTTCAGCTACCAAAATACCACCTGTAATTACCGTTACGGAGCACCAAGGAAACAGCAGCATGGTTGTTTGAAACGGAACCATCAAAATTAAGCTTAATCATATCGTGCTAGTCAAGAGGATGCCATTTAATAGAGGAAGAGATAGGTAGAGCCTCCTTGGGGCGACACAACACTTGCATTAGCCTTGAGAAAAGCCGAACCAACAATACCGATGATAGAAACACAAAAACACCACAACCGGGGGCACACTTCTGAACGCCAAGTTATTTCTTTCTGTCCAAATTTGCCAACAATTCAGAATTACTTTACTAAGATCAGAGAAGTTGTCTGTCATTAGAACTTAAGGATTCCAGCCAATCAAAAAAGTTATCATTACCCTTGGTAGTAATAGGGTGAAGTACCAATTTAGTCTATGAACTATCACCTCAGTGAAAATTAGGTCTCTGAATTATTTTTCGGTAAAATAAGTCCCTAAGTTCATTTAAAATTGCTAATTTCATCCTTACTATTATATTCAAAGTTATTTTATCTAATTTTTCATCAACTTAATTCACTTGCCACACTTTAGATTGTAATATCGTCATTTTCTCGCCTATAAGCCCTTAACATTTCATATAGGTTGTGAATCTAACGTCTAATTTACCCTCCAAAGTTAACTTCATACACTATTTTATTATGAAAAAGTACCAATCTACCTTCCATTGTATATCACATGAAAGTAAGGTGACTTAAATTGATGGAAAATTGAATATAGTAGCTTCAAATCTAATATTAGGGATGTAATTGGCAGATTTTATACTTCAATGACTGAGTTTTCTGAAGAAAAAAAATAGTTTAGGGACCTAATTTTCACTCAGGTGATAATTTAGGGACTAAATTGGTAATTCACCCATAATAATAATGTTATTACAAATACCAAAGGTTAAGCTCCAAACCTTAGTAGTGAAACCACAATTACAAAAGAGATGACATTGGTCTTCTTCGACTATATTACATAACAGACATAACTTATCAATATTTTTAACAAAACGACTTAAGCGTTTTCTGGTTTGCAATCTTTCTTGAATCATAAGCCAAGCAAACATTTTAACCTTAGAAGGAAGAGTTAGCTTCCACATTTTCTTTAACAAAGTATGGCGATGCTACAATTACAAAAATTGAGGTTTTTATTTTCTTCTTCAAAAAGGGGACCAGTTGGTAGCTTTGCCACGGCAGTCCATCTTTCCTCATAGAGGCATTCCAGCCTCCTCTGATTGGTAGAAATAGAACCTAGGGCGTGTTGTGTGGAGTACGGGCCTAGAGTTCGTCCTCAATCATTGGGTCACCCTGTGGTGGTTTACAAAAATTGAGTTGTATTCACAAGAAAAACCTATGTTAGGTTACAATCGCTAAGAATTTTAAATTTCAATTTTCAAAATGTGGAATCATTAATAATTCAATTTTCATCGTCCCACTCGCATACCTTCCCTAAAAAAATAGCAAAATTCTACAATCCGTTCAAAAAAGGCTATCTAGAAACCCTAGGAGAGCGATGAGCGACTTCAACTGAATTCCCGTGATTTCTAGTCCAAGGCCGCGCTAGTCATTTAGTGGCGACGACAGTTGACTCCGAGGGGGTTTGTTCTTCTTTCATGGTGTGGAAAAGAGTGTTCCAATTCTCAACTCGGTGTGTGTAGGTCTAGGTGTGGGGCAGGACGTGGATAGGGAAGGGTTTTTCAACGATGGAGGATATAGTATCAAAGTTCTCTGGAAAGTTTGCAATAACGGAAGATGAATAACATATTACTGTGGTTGATAAAGCGGAGGTGTTGTCCCTAAAATCGTCTAAAGTTTTCTTAGTGGGGGAGGTACTAACGAGAAAACCCCTAAATAAAGAAATTTTCAAGCGGCAAATGAGGAATTTGTGGAGGCCTAGGGCAAACGTCCTAATACTTGAATTGGAGGATGATAGATTCGCCTTTGGCTTCCACACACAACAGGAAAGGACCATGATTCAGAGGGGCGGCTCGTGGTTATACAATAAGCAGTCATTGTTGGTCCTGGAGGAGGCGGACGATATCACTCATCCTACAAGGGTAAATCTTTCGTCCCAAGAGTTCTGGGTTCAAATTAAAGGGCTCCAAATTTGCTATATGACGAGGCAAATGAGCAAACTTATTGGAAATATATTGGGGGAGTATGTATTAACATATCAAAGCAGGAAAGAGTTCCAATTCGGAAGCATTCTTCATATTAGAGTTCGGATTGATGTGCAGAAGCCGCTATGTCGTTGGGTGTCAGTTCAATTGGATGGGAAGGTGGTTCAAGTAGATGTCTGGTATGAGAAGCTTCCTCTCACATGTTTTCTCTTTGGTATCATGGATCACGTAGAAGAACAATGTGGAAATTTTCAAGGGAAGAATGATGATGATCGAGCAAAATTGTATGGGAAGTGGTTTCAAGATGATATGTTGGGCAAAGATTATAGGAAGCCAAAAGGAAAAAGGTTTGGCCTGGACCTGGAAGGTGGGTGGTTTATGAAAGCTCCAACTTCAGATGAAGGTGATGAATGCATGGGATAGGCGAAAGAAGGGTCGAAGATTGGAGAAACGGGTCGGCGCGTGACTGGGCAGTGCGATGGAGATGGGCACCCGATCATCGGGGATACGGTGGCTACATTTGGAAAACTGAGGCATAATTAGGGGCTGCATGATGAACATATGTCAAGGCGTAACATCCCGGACCTAAATGAGATTGCACAAGAGGAATATATGATTGATAAGTCTTTGGCGATTATGCCTTTTGTGGATTCAAATGTTGTTATCACAGGTCAACGGGAATTAGTGAATGATTTGGTGGATGAGCAGGTCCACCAATCTCTAATTTCTAATCAGGAAGTTTTGGATGGAGGACAACCCAACCCACATGTGCAGCAGAGGTCACATGGGTGATATGTGAGGGATTTGGGCTTAGATCATTATCGATATTGGTCGAGCCTACAAGTATGGTATATCCTATAGGTACGGGACAGCTAAATGCACTACACTCAGTGCAGGACAGGTGGAATACTTAGCAAAACTTAAGGGCAGAGACTGAGTGGTTTTTGGGCACGGACCTTTTTAATTTGGATCCCCTATCTTTGGGCATGAGGGCACCATGCAAGGACGGACACAAAGGGACGGAGGATGTAGAGAAATGGGGAGAAAGAAGACAAAATGGGAGTTTAGAAAGGGATCTGAACTTGGAAAGAGAACTACCCGTGAGAAAGGGGTAGAGAAGATTGAACCTGCAGCGAAGAAAAGGTGGGTTATGATGGATTCTATGAGTTGTTCAACGGCGGAGCCTGACGAGTATCAGACCCGCCAAGAGTAATGAGTTGCATTAGCTGGAATTGCCAGGGGCTTGGGAATCTCCGTATAATTCGTGCACTCAAGAGACTTGTTCTCTTCAAATCTCCCATTGTGATTTTCTTATGTGAAACGAAAAGCTCGAGGGAGCATATGGAGAAACTAAAATCACAATTACAGTTTGACTTTATATTTACTGTACCAAGTAGAGGAAAATTAGGTGGCCTATGTGTAATGTGGAAAGAGGAGGCCAACCTTTCGCGTAGAATCTACTCTAACGAGCACTTGGATTTTGAGGTGGGTGGTTTGGGTGACCCACGACATTAGCTGGTTACCTTCTTCTATGGTTACCCAACGGAGACAGACCGTCATAAATCTTGGAGTTTACTAGAATGTTTAAAAAGCCAACTCATCCTTACCGTGATGTTGTGTAGGTGATTTTAACGAAGTCCTCAGAGCGGATGAATAGGAAAGGGGTGATATTAGGAGTGAAAGACAAATGAAGGGCTTCAGAAACGCATTAACAAATTGCCTGCTTCATGACTTGGGGTTTATAGGAAATAAATATACTTGGGAAACTACACGTGGAGGGGGAATTAGAGTACGCTTGGACCGAGCTATAGCTAATCAAGGGTGGCTAGATCTGTTTCCGCAATTCCGGGTGAGTCATTTGAAACCTATGTCATCCGATCACATTTCGGTTTTACTGGAATGGGAGATAAAAAGAAGAACAAGAGCTAAGAAGGGGTTTAGATACAAAGAAGGGTGGATGATGCAAGAGGGTTGTACCGAAACAATAAGGGTAGGTTAGGAGTCGACGTTCTTAAGTTCCCCTATGTTTCAGGTGACAGAAAAAATAAAAGCCATAAGATGTCAGTTGCTCAGATGGGTGAAACGTACAGCAAGATCCATTCCGGGGGAAATTGCAGAAACGAAGGATAAGTTAAGCTCTTTATTCGGGCAACCTTTCACAGAGACTACCATTGCCCAAAAACAAGATCTCCATACTCGTCTCCCTCGCTACTTGCTTAGGAGGAAGCATATTGGCATCAAAGGTCGAGGGAGAATTGGATGCGATTGGGGGATCAGAATACTAGATTTTTTCACCAGAAAGCTAACAGAAGACAGCGAAAGAATGCATTATGTGGGCTATTTGATGAAAATGGAGTATGGCATGAGGATAAAAAAGGTATGGAGAATATTATTATGAAGTATTTCCGGAAGTTGTTTGACTCGCAGGGGAAAAATGACGCGTTATTGATCCTTAATCATGTAGTACCCAAAGTGACGGAAGCAATGAATTGTGAACTGTTATTAGAAACATTGGGAAATTATGGGTCAGGATGTTTGTAATGGAGTTCAGTCTCTTCAATCTTCGGGTGGTATGTTACTGAAAGTTAATTTCACTCATGTGACCCTTATTCATAATAACAAGGACCCCACATTGATGACCCAACTTCGACCGATTAGTCTCTGTAATGTCATGTACAAAATCTGCTCCAAAGTCCTAACTAATAGGTTGAAGAGCATTTTACCGGAAATTATTTCGCCTACTCAGGTTGCATTTGTACCTGGACGATTAATATCGGATAATTGTCTAGTGGCATTGGAAATTGCTCACCATATGCATATGAAAAAGAGTGGTTAGAATGGTGTGATGGCATTGAAGTTAGATATTAGTAAAGCTTACGATCGTATTGAATTGAGCTTCTTGGAACAAATGATGAGGAAGTTGGGTTTTGCCGAGGGTTGGATTTCTCTTGTCATGATGTGTGTCACCACTGTCATATATTCATTTAAGCTTAATGGTAAACATGTGGGGTATGTACATCCAAAGAGAGTTATACGACAAGGGGACTCATTATCACCCTTCTTATTTTTGCTATGTGCGGAAGGTTTGTCAACGTTGTTTGAGGCTTGGGAGAGACATGGCCGATTAAAAGGGGATTGTGTAAGCAAGGAGGCGCCTAGTGTCCACCATTTATTATTTTCAGATGATAGCTTCATCTTTGTTAGAAGCCCTTTACAAGAATGTCTAGAGGTTAAACACTTGTTAAAGGTATATGCGAATGCATCTAGGCAAGCGGTTAATTATCAGAAAAGCTATGTGGCGTTTAGTGAAAACCTCAATGAGTACGACGGCCAATTGCTTGCGGATTGCTTGGGGATGGCAAGGGTGGAGTACCATGACCGCTATCTCGGACTACCAATCTATGTGGGTAAGGCTTAGAAAGCAACCTTTGCCTACTTGAAAGAACGATTGTGGAATAAGCTTAATGGGTGGAGAGGAAGCTTATTGAGTAGTGCGGGGAAGGAAATTTTGATAAAAACTGTGGTGCAAGCAATGCCGTTGTACACTATGCAAACGTTCTTACTCCCCAAGACACTATGTGAGGACTTGAGTCAAATGGTTGCTCAATTTTGGTGGAGTCGTGAGTTGGGAAAACGTCAAATCCATTGGATGAAGTGGAGTAAAATGTGTAAGCCTAAAAGTGAAGGGTAGGGTTTAAAGATCTCTACACTTTTAACCTTGCATTACTTGCCAAACAAGGATGGCGTTTAATCCAACAACCGGATTCTCTTGTTGCATGGGTATTAAAAGCTCGGTACTTTCCGAAGACAAATTTTTGGTGAAGACAAATGTGTCGTATGGCTAGAGAAGTTTGGCGGAGGCTCGAGTGGTAATTCGGAGGGGTGCTAGATGAAGGGTAGGGGATGGTACAAAGATTAAAATCTAGGGGGATAGTTGGTTGCCTTGACCGAATTTCTTTAAGGTTTTGAGTCCTATTCCTATTGAAGTGGAACACGATACTACAGTGGATAGTTTGTTGATGGATGAGGGGTGTATCCAATGGAATGGGGACTTAATTAATTGTGTATTCTGTGAGGAAGAGGTAAAGTTGATTCTTAGTATTCCTTTAAGTTATTTTAAGCCTCTAGATCGGTTGGTTTGGGTTGCGGAGAATGATGGTTTGTTTTCGACAAAAAGTGCTTATTTTGGTAGCTAAGTCGGGTGGAAATATAGGTGGGGATGAAACTGCTAGTTCTGAAATGCATGAGGAGCTGAAACATATATGGAAGGCTTTGTGGAGAGCTTGTGTACCAGAGAAGGTGAAGATATGCGTATGGCGGTGTTGCTTGAATGCCTTATCAACTAGAGAAAATTTGATGAGAAGAAAGGTGATTACAAATGCTACCTATCCTTTTTGTGATGGAGAAACGGAAAGTGTTGAACATGCGTTCTTGGAATGCCCTAGATCAGTGTCTATTTGGTTCTCTAGTCCATTATGTTTGAGGACGGACAGATGATGCCATGATGGGTTCCGTATGTGGCTAGTAGATGTCACATCCCAGTCCGCATAAAGATATTGTCCGCTTTGGGCCATGCCCTCACGGTTTTGTTCTTGGGCTTCCACCCAAAACATGTCTTACTATAGGAAGGTGAGCATGTACATATAAAGCACATCACCTCCTATCTCCTCGGGCGATGTGGGATCTCACAGTAGAGGTGGCGGGATTACTTGCCCGTCAAAAGTTTGAATTAGTTTTGGTATTGATCTGGAGTATTTGGAAGGAACATAACTCTTTTTAATGGAATGGGAAGGCTTTGAATCAGATGGATATTATTTGTAAATCCCAAGTGTGGTTGCAGGAATTTAGGAAATGGCATGCTCCTAAAAAGGGCAGCAGACAAGTCACCACGCAAAAATGGGAGAAACATGGGGTGGGCTGGTTTAAATGTAACTTCGATAGCGCGTGGGACGAGCTAGGTGAGCTAAGGGGTGTTGGTGTGGTAATCCGCGATGACAATGGAGCTTTTGTAGCAGCTATAACTATGCATTTCAGAGGGGTCAGCTCGGCGGTTCTGGCAGAAACTATGACTGCGTGGGTAGCAGTTCTTTTTGCTCGTAATCTAGGAGTCATGCAGGTGGAAATGCAGGGGGATGCACTGGTGGTCATCAATTCTTTGCAAGGGGACACAGCAGCTCTAGGCAATGGTCAGTTTGGGAATATTTTGCAGGATGCCAGTCAAATGTTAAAGTCTTTTCTGAATTGGAAGGCCACGTTTGGTCGACGTGAGACGAACAAGGTTGCACATTGGCTCGCGAGATTGGGCTTAATGTTGGATGCTCAAGTTTCATGGCTTGAAGAATCTCGTGATGTAATCTCTTATTTGCTTTTAAAGGATAGTATTATTACTTAATTTAGAGGTGCAGGACGCTCTTTTTCCCTTGAACCGGGTTGAGAGTCCCGGCAAGATTTTTATTGAGGCTCATTGTAAGCACCCTATCCTCGTTGCTTGTACTTCTTCAAAAAAAAAATTCAAAAATTCAAAATGTGAAATCATTAATAATTCAATTTTCATCATCCCATCCGCATACCTTCCCCCAATAATAATAATAATAATCTTAAGTGTAATGAGTTTTATACATTGGTTCGACAGATGGATTGATTGAAGGTATTTAATACAAGCATATATTTATAATGAAGAAGACTAGGTGAGGAAAGAAAGAAATCCTCCAGTTTTTTTGTTTAAGTAACACTATTTGGTTGTAAGAAAAAAAGAGAGTTTTTTAATTAAAATGGTCATGAGATTGATATAACTTTTCATTTTGACCTTTGAGATTTAAAATCGATAGAAGTGATACATGAGTTTATCTACCTTCAATCATTTTGATCATTCCGTGAAAAATTTCTGTTAAATAAGGATAAAGTGACAAAAATACCCTCAATTTAATAAACAATGGACTAAAATGATTTGATAAAAATTAAGGTATTTCTGTCATTTTATACTTATTTAATAGAGATTTTTCACGAAATGACCAAAATGATTGATGGTGGACAAACTCAAGAACCACTTCTATCGACTTCAAATATCAAGGATCAAAGTAAGGAGTAATGTTAATCTCATAAACATTTTTGCTAAAAAGCCAAAGAAAGAACTACCTTTCATCCTCGTGACTTTTCTTGCCATCCAAACATAGGAAACTCATCTTCAATCTCATTTACATGATGCCATTTTCTTCTCTCCCAGTTAGCCTAGCCTTAACAATGTTGCAATATATAGTTGAGAACTGATTTATGCAGATCTTGTGTAACTTCCTACACACCCTTATTTTCAGTCATTTGACTGAACATATCATCAATCAGTGACTAAAACGGAATGTACAGAAGGTGAAAAATGATGTGCACAAATATTTCTCCAACATTAGTCCTACGTGGTTTAGTACTTAAGGATATGGCCTAATTGGATTATTAGTCCTCGTGGTGATAGGGAAGTTAGAAGATAGACCCTGTGGTAAAACAAAATTAAGATTTAAACCCCTGTGGTAGAGGAGTACGTTAGGTTTATATTCAAAATTAAAAGTTCCGTCAACTCCCGTTAATTGTTAGTACGTGAGCCACACATGTGAGGCCAAAACGGAACTCTTTGTTTAATGTTGTGTGGCTCACATGTGAGGCTACCTTAATCTTTTTGGCCTCACATGTAAAGCTCACGTGCTAACAATTAATAGAGTTAAAGGAACTTTCAATTTTGGACTTAAATTCTAACAACTTCACCATAAAAATTTAAATAAATCCTTATTTTTTACTACATGGCTATCTTCCGACTGTCCTACTACTACTGGTATATTAATCCAATTAAGCTTAAGGATGTTGAAGGATATGATCACAAGTGATATGATATGAGTCATGTAGGAAAGAGACTCATGCAAATAGAAGTATGAAACAAGTAGGTGTAGGTGTAGGTGTAGGTGGCAAACTGCCAACCGGCGTCTAACTATTCCTTCCTTTCCATTCATTGGATTGGGAGGGAACATTTCATTTCATTGATGAAAAAGTTTGAGAAAAGAGTAGCCCCAAATACTTACAAACAGATGATAGCAACAGCAACAGCAGCAGCAGCAGAAATCTCTCTCAATCTCTCTCTCTCTCTCTTCTGAGTCTGACAACACCCATGATGTTTATGATTCTGCTTTCAGTAGGGGCATTTGCCCCCATACCACACCTGGACCCCCTCACTACTAAACATTTCATTAAGATGGTGATGCAGCTAATGTTACTAACATAGCAAGATATTCATCTTCACACTATCACCCGATCAGAGCTTCAACTGCTCCACTTGGGGGTTTCGCAAAGGCCTGGTGTGAAAGGGGGAGTGATTAGAATGGATGCTTGTGGAACAAGTAAAAGGAGGGAGTAGTCATTTGGGTGAAAATGAGCCATTAAGTGGGTACATATTTTATTTCTAAACGTTGATTTATGTGAATTTCATAACGGGATCCATTAATATTGGTATTAAAAGTTTTCATGTTGATTAAGACGCATGAAGATTGCAGGACTCACGTGCATTCATAGTCAGAAATCCCTCATTTACATGTTGACCTGTTGAATAATACACTTTGAAGACTAGTAACTCACTCACAATTGATCTTAAATGTTTTGATAACATTTAAGTGAATTTTCTCAAACATTATATTCACAACAATAACAAACAAATATGGTCGTTTAATAAAAAAATAAAATATAAACAATAAATATATAATTGACTCACCATCCTTGTTGCTTTCCTTTCACACTCTGATCAAGGAATTAGGGTTTTGGGATGTCAAAGCTTTATCATACTTATTTAAAGCTTCGTTCAGAAAAATTAACATGACTTTGTAGGATTATAGCTAGAGGTTGACATCACAGTCAATAATTAATTGTTGAAAGTCAGTCATGAAATTGATCCATATCTATATATTATATTGCAGTCACTTTTGGAAAGTTGAAAGGGAATACTCAAATAAAAGGAAAATGATTGTTCCTGGGTTGGTTGGGCATGCACAGATATATATATATATATACATATATACATACATACATACATACATACATACATACAGAGACACACACAATAGCACTTGTATACCCGTTGTTTTGGAAAATATCTTCAACTTCAATGCTAAGTAACATATGAGACATGAATGAATGTCTGAGATTGAAATTATTAGACCTAAACAATTGTGAAGATTAAATTTAACGACTAAAATACCCGTAGCATTTGAATGATACGCAGCATGAAGCCACACCTCAAGTTTCTATAGGACTATTAGATGGGCAAATTAGCATGGCTCAACATGACATGCCAATACATGAATGACCAAGTGATAATTCAGATGGACATATTGTTTAGTTTTGGGGCTAAATAGATATAAACCCAATTCATTATCCACATTTCTCTTTAAATTTTAATAAAACAGATGAACACTAGATACAAAGAAAGAAACATATTTGATTATTCAAAGTTCAACTTAACTGAAAGAACAATGCAGTTGATGCACAAAATTAGGGGTGTGGCTTCAATGCTATGTAGCACCTAGAGCTACCGATGTTTTAGTCGTTAAATTTGATTTTGACAAATTTTTACCCATTAGATCTTATTTCCACTTTGATATTTTCAAGTAATCTTGTTTGAGAACCAAAAGATAGTTAACTATACCACTATACGTGCCCCTAATTACACCAAAAGTTAATAAATTTCCTCAAGTGAAATGACCTCGAAAATCATATACAAAAAAGTTTTTTGTCCATAGAGTAACTTTTTTTGCTTCTCCTAAACTACTTACGAAATATGTTTGGCAGAATTATTGTTAATCAATTCACAACCCTAGTACCATTTTGAGTTTTATTTACTCATTTCTTGGTAGATTCGTTTTCTAAATAAATTGATGTGTCATACTCTAATACTAATTATTTTATTGTAGTATTTATTGTAATTAAGAGAATTTTGAACTTAATAGCTTTTTTAATGTGAATGTGAAGGTGATATAGCTAGTCTTTTAGAGATGCTTTACGTAATGCAAAAAATCATTGATTGTTGTGTTGCCATGTTATTACAGTTAGGGTGCGTTTGTTGTATCGGATTATCTCAGACTGAACTAGCTCCAGGGATTAAGCTGGACTGACTTAGTTTGGACTAGACAGTATAAGAATAATGAAGTGTTTGGTACAGTGTCAGACTAAACTATGGATTAAAATATTTTCAGGACCCAAATTAATTTTTTGTCATTTTTAATTTACTTTTACTTTAAAAAAAAGTATTATGACCTATCTTCTACCATTGGAAGAAGAGAACCGACTCACAAACCAACCACATTTCTCAAACTTCTGGATTCCCTTTTCTTTTGTCAATCTCTCTCTCACTCTTCACTTCCTCTGACAATCAACTACACCCACTTCAAATCCCATGGCAAGCTCATCCCACTCGTCGCTGACAATCAACTTCACCCACTTCACATCCCACGACAAGCTGAAATTGTGCAGAGGCTTCGTCCTCTTGGTACCCATCGCCATGAACTTTGCTGCCTCTGTTTCTCACGCCTCAGAATTTTCTGGGAAGACGGAGGAATTTTTATTGGGATTGTTGTTTTCATTTTGCTTTTTTGTTTCGGATATGGGCATGGGTGGGCTAGGTTTCAAATCTGGATTTAAGATCTGGGCATGGAGGCAAATGGAGTTGCAGAGAGGCATGCTTGTAGACGATATTGTTGCACACAACGCAAGTTCGGAGACGGGATTAGCAATCCCAAATGTTTTGAGGGGCCTCGCTAAGACCACGCAGTGCAGGACTTAGTCGGCATGAGTCCGACTTAGTCCCATTAAACTTTGTCCCGCTTGCACCAAACACTGGACTAGTAAGTCAGTCTAGTCTAGTGAAGCTTAAGAAGGTCAAACAAACGGGCCCTTAAAGCTCATGGTGTGACTCATCCTCTAGCTTGAAGCTTTTACTTATTGTGCTGACCGTTATACATGTAAATTGAGTGTTTATTAAATATTTATATTTAAACTAGATTAGCCAACTAGTTAATGATATTTCTTTGCCAGCTAGTTAATGATACTTATATTTAAACTAGATTAATTTTTTTAATAGGGAACCGTTATTAACACTCAAAAAACTCATTTTACACTCATCACTAATATATTTTTCTTTCTAATTATAGAAAGTTAAGAGTGTAAAATAAGATTTTTGGAATGCCAAGAACAATTCTCTTTTAATAAAGTTGTTTTCTGAGAAAAAAATATGGACATATAGAATCAGTTATTTGCATAATCATTTTTGAAACTATATGTAGAGTCAGTTTGTATCCTTTATTACTAGAATCAACCCAACCCCCCTTGACTATTTTTGCAGAACCAGTTTCAAATATATATATAGAATCAGTTTTGTATACTTTTTAGTAAAACCAATCTATATAATTTTAGTAGAATTAGTTTGGCTACTTCCAACAAAACTACATATATGTCATCAGTCCAACACCTCATCGACCATTTTTGTTGAATCAGTTTTAAACATATGTAGATTCAGTTTTGTAAACTTTTTAGTAGAACCAATTTGTATAGTTTTATAGGATCGATTTTTATAGTTTCAACAAAATTACATACATGCCATCAATCTAACCCTTCATCGACAATTTTTGCAGAATCAGTTTCAAATATATGTAGAATCTGTTTTGTATACTTTTTAGTAGAACCAATTTGTATAGTTTTAGTAAAATCAATTTTGTATATTTTCAACAAAACTATATACATGTCATCAGTCCCACCCCTCATCGACTATTTTTGCAAAAGCAGTTTCATAATATGTTGATTCATTTTTGTATACTTTTTAGTAGAATCAATTTGTATAGTTTTAGCATAAACATTTTGTATACTCCCAACAAAACAACATACATGCCATCAGTCCAACCCTCCTCGACTATTTTTGCATGAGCAATTTCATCTATATGTAGAATCATTTTTGTATACATTTTAATAGAACCAATTTTTTTAGTTTTTTGACACACCCCGACCTGGAAAGGTCGAAGCATGTTGGCCGTCACCGTGAAGTGACGTAACCATAAGGGTAAGTGATGCAAAAAGTGAATAAAATTAAAACTAATTAGAACTAAACAGTGAAAGAGTGCGCAATTCGTGGGTTGAACCCACTACAATTATTCAGAGCGTGACAGACAGTGAGACTACGAAAGAGTAGTCAAGGCAACCAAAGTACACTTATTACATAGTAGTGATAAGTTCGTACGTCTAAACAGAAGGAAATGTCAGAAATGCCGTGACTCCTCGAGTGCCACAGAGAGTACAGCTATCTAGGTCCTGGAGGGGCGAAAAACAAAGTTGAGTGGGTCAGCAAAACAATGCTTATAAGAAAACCTATCTTTGAATATACTAACCCCTCGCCGTAAAACAAGTATAGTTTCCTCAAAACATACTATGTAAGTATGAAATCCAATATATCAGCCATATAACCAGAAATATGCCAAGTAAATGATGTATCATATGCCACAATAATAATCATGTGATAATCAATATAACTAAGTGCTCATCCATCTAAGCTGACACACAAGTTTGAACAGATGGTTTCTGACACGAACAGGACTGGGTGTAATCAATACGCTCTAGTACTACGATCACGTGAAGACTGGTGCAAAAGCACATCACATACAAGTCGGATCGCCTAATGCAATCTACCCGACAAGACTGGCACCTAAACTTGGATCCAAGGTGAGCGAACGGTGCGGATGTGAACATACACGTGAAGGACTGGCCCTGGCCCTGGGGCGAGTACAAACACCGGGTGCAGCAAGATGAGCATGTACACAAGTATGTATGAATGTCATGACAGTAATATCATAACCATATAGCAGCATTTATCACAATTTATATCACAATAATGATACTAGGCAAGATAAGCGTAAAAGTGAAGTAAATACGCATTTATGGAAACTATAAATATATATATATATATGTATAAAACAACTGCCCACTCACAAGTACGTCGCTGGGTCGTAGCCCCCGAGCCTAGCTTGGCCTCGAAAATCCTCAGAATAAGTTTCCCCTATATGTGAAATAACTAAATAACATTACTTAAAGCACATAACGGAAACCTAAATAAAATCCCCATAGTTTGCTCAAACTTAGGGTATAAATATATGAAATCGATCTACTCGACGACACGAACGCACACGCGTCAACCACACGCCGACCGGAGGCCGGAAGCGCCCCCACGCGCTGCCTAAAGTTGCTGCCCATGCCCCCCCCCCCCCCGCGAGTACACTGTACTCGCCTTCTTCGCGAAAATCTGCAGATTTGCAGATTTTTGGTCCAACTTCCAAAGCCCATAACGAGCTCGATTCTCAGCCAAATTCACTTCTACAAAAGCCAAATTAAAGCTAGGAATGTGATCTACCGATCCCAATTTACAGAAAGTTCGAATATAGTCTGTGTTATTCATAAATTTGGCCTGAAAGTGGCCAAACGACCACGGCTGAAATTTTCCAGAAAACTAAAATTTTCTTCCCAACTTCCAGAGTTGATTTCTAACTCGTTACTTAACCAAACTCAGTGATTCAAAAGCCATTTTGAAGTTAGGAATGTAGAGAACAAGTTTGTACCTAGAAAAAGTCCAGTTGTGGTGGAGGTTGACCAGAAAAATGGTTTGAAAGTGACTAAATGGCCACGGTTCTTGTACGAAAAACTTCGGGTTCTCCTTCTTCTCGAGTTTCTGGGTAAAACCACACGTTCAAAACACAAACAAAGGATCAATAACAACCCATAGAAGTGAAATTAAGGTTCTAAGGGTTTCTTAAGGCTTACCTTAGCCATGCATGGCTTGAAAACCGTAGTATCGAACTCGCCGAGTCGGTCCTTCCGAGTTGATGAGTCAAAACTCGTCCACACTAGATTTCAAGGACATGGTTGTGATCGTGGGACTGAGATGAGCATGATGATGTAGTTGGTTTGTCACGTTTGTGAGTTTTGTGGTTGTTGCAGAGAGGAAGAAGAAGAAGAAATGTGGCGTGGGAGAGGGAGAAGAGAGAGAGAGAGAGATGCTTTTCTGATTGAGGGGGGGACAGAACATACAGAAAAAAAAATGGGATAGCTGAGACTGAATGATGAAGGGAAGTGCACGGGTAGGATTTAAAAGGAATCCAAGGATAGCTTTTCAGATTTCCTACCGTAAAAGGAAATCGAAATCTATCCGAAGTAGATATTTTAAACTTTAAAATTTACGCATACTCGTAGTAGCGTGTACAATTTAAATGCGATAGCGAGAAATAAAAAGGAAATCGATAAGAATAAGTCCACGTCACTTGCCAATAAGGCATAATCGACAATACACATACTCGGGGAGAAATTACATAGGAAAATTAGGGACGGGTCGTCACAATCTACCCCCTTATAAAAATTTCGTCCCCAAAATTTCAATACTAAATACTATCAAAGCCATAAAATAGACGTGGATACATATCTCGCATACGCTATTTTGTCTCCCAAGTGGCTTGCTCCACTGAGTGGTTTCTCCACAAAACCTTCACCATCCGCACGGTCTTGTTCCTAAGAACCTTATCCTTCCAGTCAAGGATAGTCACTGGAACCTCATCATAGGTTAAATCTGGATTGATCTCCAGTGGCTGAGGAGGGATTACGTGTGACGGATCAGAAATGTACCTCCGTAGCATCGATACATGAAACACATTGTGCACTCTCGCCAACTCTGGTGGCAAGGCAAGTCGATAAGCAACTTCACCGACTCGTTCAACGACCTGGTACGGTCCGATGTACCTAGGGCTGAGTTTCCCTTTCTTTCTGAATCGCACAACACCTTTCCACGGCGATAACTTCAAGAATACCCAATCACCAACCTTATAAACTCTGTCGGTAGAATGTCTGTCGGCGATACTCTTCTGTCGATCCTGGGCCGCTTTCAGGTTAGCCTTTATCACTTGAATGTTCTGTGTCGTCTCCTCCATGATCTCAGGGCCCACTAAAACTCATTCGCCAACCTCGGACCAACAAAGTGGAGTACGGCACGGTTTCCCATACAACGCTTCAAATGGTGCCATACCAATACTAGAATGGAAGCTGTTGTTGTACGCAAACTCTATGAACGTAAGCGTTTGTGCCAAGCATCTCCAAACTGTAGACCTGATGATCTCAACATATCTTCCAAAGTCTGGATAGTTCTCTCTGACTGCCCATCTGTTTGGGGATGATAGGCGGTGCTGTAGAACCATATCGATCCCAAAGCTTCCTGAAAAGCTACCCAGAACTTCGAAGTGAATCTGGGATCCCGGTCAGAAATGATACTAACTAGGACTCCGTGGTACCTAACCACTTCAGTGACGAACCGTTCGGCCAACTGATTCAACAAGTAATTCTCACGAACAGGTATGAAGTGCGCTGACTTGGTAAGTAGATCAACTACTACCCAGATACCATCGTAACCATTTCGAGTACGAGGTAACTTGTACACGAAATCCATTGTAATATCTTCCCATTTCCACTGAGGTATCAGGAGTGGTTGCAGCAATCCAAACGGCTTTTTCCTTTCTGCCTTAACCTGCTGGCAAATTGCACAATGACTAACATACTCTGCAATCTCTCTTTTCATATCGGGCCAATAATAGAAGTGTCGGATGGTATGATACATCTTGGTGCTCCCTGGATGCATAGCATAAGCAGAGATATGCGCTTCATCCAATATGTCTTTCTTTAATTCCTCAACATTCGGTACAAACATCCGATCACTTTGCATAAGCATGCCGTCAGGATCCCTAATCCAGAGGTCCTTCTTTCTCCCGTCTGACACTGCATGTATCAATTCCTGAGATTCTGTATCGTTCCTCTGGGCTTCGAGAACACGATCCAACAGAACCGGTCTGACCTGAAAACTGGCAATTAGGGCCCCCCGACGACCCTCTTTCAATGCTACTCTAGTGGATCTTAGGTCAATCAAAAAAGGAATGCGGCTAGCATAAAGAGCATTAAGTTGGTCATGAGACTTCCTACTAAGAGCATCAGCTACTGAATTAGCACGTCCTAGGTGATACTCAATGGTGTAGTCATAATCACTGAGTAACTCTACCCACCTCCGCTGCCGGAGATTGAGGTTCGGCTGATTGAAGATGTACTTAAGGCTCTTATGATGAGTAAAGATCTTACATTTTTCCCCATAAAGATAGTGCCTCCAAATTTTCAAAGCAAAGATGATCGCTGCCAACTCGAGGTTGTGAGTATGATAGTTCTTCTCATGGGGCTTTAGCTGTCGCGATGCATAAGCAATCACTTTATCATGCTGCCTTAACACACAACCAAGACCATTCAGATATGCATCACTGTAGATCTCGAAGTTCCCACCATCATCGGGAAGTGCTATGACAGGTGCATGAGTGAGAAGATACTTCAACTGCTGAAAACTCTGTTCACACTCACTACTCCACACAAAAGAAACGTCTTTTCTAGTCAATTTTGTCAGAGGTAGTGCTATGGTCGAAAAATCTTTCACGAAGCGTCGATAATAACCAGCAAGACCAAGAAAGCTTCGAACTTCCGTAACTGTCCGAGGTTGTTCCCAATTTTCCACAGCTGTTATTTTCTGAGGATCCACAAGCACACCCTGAGTTGATATCACGTGCCCTAAAAATGACACTTGATCCAGCCAAAACTGACATTTACTGAACTTAGCATACAACCGATTTGCCCTTAGTGTCTTTAGAACCAAACGCAGATGCCTGGCATGATCAGTTTCATTCTTAGAATACACCAAAATGTCATCTATGAAAACAATGACGAACCTGTCGAGATATGCATGGAATACTCGATTCATCAGGTTCATGAAAGCTGCTGATGCATTAGTCAATCCAAATGGCATCACTAGGAACTCGTAATGACCATATCGAGTTCTGAAAGCTGTCTTCGGAACGTCGTCACTTCTGATCTTCAATTGGTAGTAACCAGACCTCAGATCAATCTTCGAGAACACACAAGAACCTTTGAGCTGATCAAATAGGTCATTAATACGAGGTAACGGATAATGGTTTTTAATCGTCACCCGATTCAACTGCCTGTAATCGATGCATAACCTCAAGGTTCCATCTTTCTTCCGTACAAATATAACTGGAGTTCCCCAAGGGGAAGTGCTTGGTTGAATGAAACCCTTATCAACCAACTCTTGCAACTGGGTTTTAAGTTCTCTCAACTCTGCAGGAGCCATACGGTAAGGTGTAAGAGAAATAGGATTAGTACCTGGAAGTAGATCGATGGTGAACTCTACTTCACGATCTGGGGGTAAGCCAGGTAATTCCTCGGGAAAAACATCGGGAAAGTGTCTAACTACTCCGACGTCTTCCACAGATGCAGTAGTCTTCTTCGCTATCACAACATGAGCTAAGTAACCTTGACAACCTTTACTCAACAGTCGTCTCGCCCTTATGGCAGTGATAACTCCGTGCTTTAGACCACCACGCTCATCGATAAACGTGACAGTAGGCATGCCCGGTCGGTGAAAAGTAACAACTTTCTCATAACAGTCCAACCTGGTATGATTGCAGTGTAACCAATCCATGCCTAAGATAACGTCAAAATCAACGATATCCAAAGGAACAAGATTAGCCGGCATGACTACATATTCGACAAGGATGGGACATCCTTGATACTCCCAACTAACATAACAGATTTCACCCCTAGGCATCGAGAACTCCAACTCGTAGTCGAGTGAAGTAGGATATTGTTGAGTCGTTTGAGCAAACTTATGGGAAATAACTGAATGTGTAGCACCAGAATCAATTAAAACTTTAGCAAAATGGCCTAGAACATTCAACGTACCCATGATCAAGTCCGGATTAGCCTGAGCATCCTGAAGGGTGATGTTGTTAACTCTTCCCTGAACTTGCTGTCTGCCTCCACGACCCCTGTTTGCTTGAACCTGATTACCTCGACCCTGATTACCTCGGCCCTGCTGGGGTGGAATTGTCTGTCTGTCTGAACCTCCACTACTAGACGCTACGTCTAGGTTCTAATACTGCCCTCCAGTATACATCTGTGTTTCGCCACCTTGATACAGTGTATAATCTCCCTGGAACTGTGGATAACCTCCCTGAGTCTGCTGATAGCCTCCCTGGTAGTAGGGAACCTCAGGTGTATACTGGTATGGTCCTCCCTGATTTGGGACTACGCCCCCTTGGTAGTGGAAGGCTCTACCGTAGCCTAACTGCTGACGGTTACCAGGTGCTGGAAGCTGCTGTAGGGGGACTGCTGGTGGTAGATTAGCAGGCTGATTCTTCTGATTCTGAGGACAATTATAAGCCATATGCCCTGTTTGTCCGCAAGTGAAACATCATATGCTTCCCCTCTTACACTCGCCATAGTGACGAGTGTTACACCTACGACAAAACTGAACACCTGAACTGCTGGAGTTTCCTTGATTCTGAAAACGAGAACTACCAGTGGACCTGCCTCCTCTCTAAGGTGTACCGGAGTTAGAACCCCCGCTCGAGGATCCAGAGCTATTTCCACTATTTTTAAAATTCTGAGCCTTTCTCGGGCCAAGTGATGATCGCCCCCTGTTATTGTACCTCTGGACATCCCCGCCAAAGCCTTCAATCTCATCATCAGGAGCATTATCTGAATCTTCAATCCGAAGCAAGACCTCGAAGAACTCCTGGTAAGTAGCACAAGGAATAGCAGTTGCTATATTGCGCCATTTCTTGCAAGTTCCCCTCTTAAACAAACGAAGCATCTCCCGGGGATTAGCAGCAGTCTCGGGGCAATAACGGGATAAGTCAGTAAACCTTCGATGATACTCAGTGGCTGACATATTGCCCTGCCTCAGGTCTATGAACTCATTCTTCTTACTATCCACATACTCAGGAAGAATAAATATGGTCTTAAATAACTGTTTGAAAACATCCCAATCTGCAACATCCGCATCAGATAAGGATTTCTTCTCAAGATCCTACCAAGATTCTGCTCCCAATCGAAAGAACCAGGTCGCGGTCTCAACCCATCTCTCTAGGGAAAAATTACCCTGCCTGTGCATAACTCGAAAAGTCTTCTCCACATGATCGAACCATATCTCTGACTTCTCTGGTCCCTCATTACCAAAGAAATCGTTAATCTTCAGGCGGGATACAATATCCAGAGTATTCATCGGGGTAGGACGGAGTGAAGACTGAATAGCAGCGGCGATAACCTCACCAAATTTCCCAAAGTCTGGAAAGTTATTCTCCGCTAGAGAACGTGGCTTTCAACGAGGTGGCATGGTTCTGACATAAGAAAACAAGAGTTAAAACACACTAGGAAGTGCAGGACTGTCTAAACCTATGCTCTGATACCAAGCTGACACACCCCGACCTGGAAAGGTCGAAGCATGCTGGCCGTCACCGTGAGGTGACGTAACCATAAGGGTAAGTGATGCAAAAAGTGAATAAAATTAAAACTAATTAGAACTAAACAGTGAAAGAGTGCGCAATTCGTGGGTTGAACCCACTACAATTATTCAGAGCGTGACAGACAGTGAGACTACGAAAGAGTAGTCAAGGCAACCAAAGTACACTTATTACATAGTAGTGATAAGTTCGTACGTCTAAACAGAAGGAAATGTCAGAAATGCCGTGACTCCTCGAGTGCCACAGAGAGTACAGCTATCTAGGTCCTGGAGGGGCGAAAAACAAAGTTGAGTGGGTCAGCAAAACAATGCTTATAAGAAAACCTTTATCTTTGAATATACTAACCCCTCGCCGTAAAACAAGTATAGTTTCCTCAAAACATACTACGTAAGTATGAAATCCAATATATCAGCCATATAACCAGAAATATGCCAAGTAAATGATGTATCATATGCCACAATAATAATCATGTGATAATCAATATAACTAAGTGCTCATCCATCTAAGCTGACACACAAGTTCGAACATATGGTTTCTGACACGAACAGGACTGGGTGTAATCAATACGCTCTAGTACTACGATCACGTGAAGACTGGTGCAAAAGCACATCACATACAAGTCGGATCGCCTAATGCAATCTACTCGACATGACTGGCACCTAAACTTGGATCTAAGGTGAGCGAACGGTGCGGATGTGAACATACACGTGAAGGACTGGCCCTGGCCCTGGGGCGAGTACAAACACCGGGTGCAGCAAGATGAGCATGTACACAAGTATGTATGAATGCCATGACAGTAATATCACAACCATATAGCAGCATTTATCACAATTTGTATCACAATAATGATACTAGGCAAGATAAGCGTAAAAGTGAAGTAAATACGCATTTATGGAAACTATAAATATATATAGGTATAAAACAACTGCCCACTCAAAAGTACGTCGCTGTGTCGTAGCCCCCGAGCCTAGCTTAGCCTCGAAAATCCTCGGAATAAGTTTCCCCTATATGTGAAATAACTAAATAACATTAATTAAAGCACATAACGGAAACCTAAATAAAATCCCCATAGTTTGCTCAAACTTAGGGTATACATATATGAAATCGATCTACTCGACGACACGAACGCACACGCGTCAACCACGCGCCAGTCGGAGGCCGGACACGCCCACATGCGCCGCCTAAAGTTGATGCCCATGCCCCCCCCGAGTACACTGTACTCGCCTTCTTCGCGAAAATCTGCAGTTTTGCAGATTTTTGGCCCAACTTCCAGAGCCCATAACAAGCTCGATTCTCAACCAAATTCACTTCTACAAAAGCCAAATTAAAGCTAGGAATGTGATCTACCGATCCCAATTTACAGAAAGTTCGAATATAGTCCGTGTTGTTCATAAATTTGGCCTGAAAGTGGCCAAACGACCACGACTGAAATTTTCTTCCCAACTTCTAGAGTTGATTTCTAACTCGTTACTTAACCAAACTCAGTGATTCAAAAGCCAATTTGAAGTTAGGAATGTAGAGAACAAGTTTGTACCTAGAAAAAGTCCAGTTGTGGTGGAGGTTGACCAGAAAAATGGTTTGAAAGTGACTAAATGGCCACGGTTCTTGTACGAAAAACTTCGGGTTCTCCTTCTTCTCGAGTTTCTGGGTAAAACCACACGTTCAAAACACAAACAAAGGATCAATAACAACCCATATAAGTGAAATGAAGGTTCTAAGGGTTTCTTAAGGCTTACCTTAGCCATGCATGGCTTGAAAACCGTAGTATCGAACTCGCCGAGTCGGTCCTTCCGAGTTGGTGAGTCAAAACTCGTCCACACTAGATTTCAAGGACATGGTTGTGATCGTGGGACTGAGATGAGCATGATGATGTAGTTGGTTTGTCACGTTTGTGAGTTTTGTGGTTGTTGCAGAGAGGAAGAAGAAGAAGAAATGTGGCGTGGGAGAGGGAGAAGAGAGAGAGAGAGAGAGATGCTTTTCTGATTGAGGGGGGGACAGAACATACAGAAAAAAAAAATGGGATAGCTGAGACTGAATGATGAAGGGAAGTGCACGGGTAGGATTTAAAAGGAATCCATTGTAAGATCCCACATCGCCCAGGGGAGTGATCCTTATATGTATATTCCCATCCCTACCTAGCACGAGGCCTTTTGGCAGCTCACTGGCTTCGGAGTTCATTGAAACTCGGAAGTTAAGCGAGTAGCGCACGAGAGCACTCCCATGATGGGTGACCCACTGGGAAGTTCTCGTGTGAATTCCCAGAAACAAAACCGTGAGGGCGTAGTCGGGGCCCAAAGCGGACAATATCGTGCTACGGTGGTGGAGCGGGCTCAGGATGTGGTGGACCCCGGGTCAGGATGTGACATTTTTAGTATACTCAGTTTGTATATTTTCAACAAAATTATATAAATGTCATCAACTCAACCCCTTCTCCACTATATATGTTTGCAAAAATATTTTAAACTATATTTAAATCAGTCTTTACTTTTTAATAAATTCAGTTTGCTTACCTCTGAATGTCATTGTTGGGGCTCTGATATACCTAGAACGTAATCCACCATAGCTGAATACCACCCCAAAAATTCACAAATGCAAAACCAAATCTTCAAACTTTACACATTCAAGTAAAAAAAATAACTGGTAAAATAATAAAAAAAAATTACAGAAGCAAAAGCAAGAACACATAATTTCTTTAGACACTTTTGACTTTTACTTTGACATCGACATTCGACATTTGAACTAATAAATTCCCCTTTCCTTTCTTGTTGATCTTTAGCTAAACCCAGAAAGGAAATCTTCCATATTTTTTCCTCTGATACTAAAAAAATTGTTAGCAAGTCCTAGCCCATAAAAATATTAAAATCTAAGCAAAGCCCAAGACCTAAAACCACCTCCAAACTTTCATTCTATCATCTAAATAATAAAACAATTTTCTTAAAACAAACCAACCAATAGATATAATCAAAACCAGATCATCAAATTCAACTGCAAAATAAACAATGACTAACATACCAAGAAAATTCCCCTCCGCAACAAAACATAGGATGAAAAGCCATGTGTGGGATCATGATTTTTCAAGACCGGAGTAAGGCTGATCTGAATACAGTTACCGTAGAAGTCTGGTTATGAACTTACGAGCTCCGAACGGCGCTGTATCAGACGGAGTGGAGGCGCCACCATCCATAGTACTCTAGGGCAAAATACGTGGAGTCCTTGCAACTCTGTTGGATGATCATACTTGTTCCGCAAGACACGCGATCTGATCTTGATACTGACCCAATCAAATCCTTATAAGTACCATCTAGGAATTGACGTGCACCACAAGTAATCACAACTACTGAGAGTGTGCATTATCTATTACTAAATATCCTCTAGGATTCTCCTGGCTTAGAACGAGGATTCTATCCTAAAAATGTCTCTCTCCCACAGTATAGATGCACCCATCTAGGGTTCATCTATGGTCACACAATCTAAACACTTCAATTATATTGCTCATTGCTTGAGTCTAAAATCATTCACTAACTTGACCGTCGGAGAGCCTTTGGCCAGCAACCCCTGGGGGCGGCCTTAGGCTTTCTCACAATTGTTTATTATTTTGCAGGTTGCTCGAGTTTGTGCACAATTATCATTCACGATGGTGCACAAATATGGTGCCAACAATTGGTGCTTTTATTAAGAATGAACTCCTATTCTTCTCTGCAATATGAATCTACCCTATGGAAGCTATGCACAAGCGCTTTATAGTCAAGCCATTAACCAGAATAAAGAAGATGTCTCTTTCATGAATCAGGTCGGGGATGCCGTACTGAAGATATACACATCATTGAAGGATCTCCGGAAGAATCTACAAGCTAGGGAACATGCAAGACTCATGAAACTAGACGAAAGGATGAGAACTATTGAAGACTCCACCGCTCAAGCACCTTGAAAGATGACATGTCTAAATCCAGGCAAGCTGGGTCCAAGAACTTGTTCCAAAGGTATGCCATGGGAAATCACAGAAAGCCTAAGGTTTACCCTCGATCCGGTATCTAGGAAGGAGGTTGTTCCTCGGCATCAATCACGTAGGGGGGATGCATGAGTACTTCGAAAAGACATGGAAGGGAAGAAAGACGACGCAAGAAGGAAATCAACCCAAGATCACCACGATCTCTAGACCAAAAATGGCCCAATTTCCCCTCAATGGCCCTTTTATCGTCAGTCACGCTTAAGAAGGAATGACAATATGGTCACTTACACAAAACGTCCATGACGTCAACTTACACATGTATTAAAATTTGTCTCTCCTTGAAATAATTTAAAAACCTTGTCTCGATTCAAAATTAAAAACTAAAGGTACACTTTGTGTGTAATTTCTCCTTTCAATTAATGAGAATGTAAAATGAGGGATGAGAACCTTATTTATTCTTATTTTAAAGTTGGATGGAATAAATTAAAGAACAAAAATGATAGGGGTATGTATGTGGTAGCATTAGTCTTGGCTTTAAATTTTGATTTTTAAATTTTTTTACATTTTTTTTAATGTTTACGTGGGCCAGATTGACACGTGGGGTATAGTCATTGTCCACGTGGGTGCCATGTCATGGGTTAACGAAGATTCTGACTGAAAGGCTAACAAATGTAAGAAAGTGTCACACAATGTTTACTTTAGGTATGACATTGGGACGAAAAAAACTTGATATAAGTTTGAAAACCACGATACTTCAAGATAGTAAATTGAAAACTACCTTTATTTTTATTTTGTTTTATGTGTTGGTCAACCTGTGTGATAACACAAATATAAATGATAAATCTGAACACGTTAGGTCATCTCCAACTGAGTCGGCCAAAGGCCTAATGGTTAAACCATAGCCCGTTTTAACACAAAATTCATCTCCAATGAAGGGCTACGCAAACATAGGCAGCCAGCTAACTAGCCAATAAGGGTGGGTTCAAAAAACCGAAAATCGAAAACCGAACCGAACCGAAACCGAAAAAACCGAACTGAACGAAAAAACCGTACCGAATTGAAAAAATCGAACCGAACCGAATTCTTTTGGTTCGGTTCGGTTTTAGTGATCTAGAAACCGAACCGAACCAAACCGAACCGAATTAATTAAATTAATTTTTTATTTAATTATTTGTTTTCGGTATTATTTTCTAAACCCAATTTGTAAGTTAAAATGTGCTAAACCCAATGTGTTGCCAAATTTTAAGCTCAAAATATTTAAAAAAAAGGCCTATAAAAACTCTAAACTCTAACCTATTATTTCTCCCCCATATAAGGTTCCGGAACCAAACCTCCTCCTGAAGTACTTACATCCATCTCCATAGCACTGTCTACTTCTGCCCCAGCTTTCTTTTCCAAATCTACTCTCATATAACATGTAACAGAATCCATAAACATTTATTTCGGGTAGATTACTTGGGTAATTTGTGATGGAAAAGAATCCAACACACACTAAATAAATCCACCCACGCATTACTTTTACTAATCAAGTTGTCAACATGCAGTTACAAGCAAACAGCCCTGATCTTTGAACAACATCATACAATTTAACTTTTCTAAGTCATTTGTACGATTTTTGTGTTATGAGGTTGTTAGTTTGAACTTTGGAAGACTTGATTGATGATTTTAGTTCAACTTTAAATGTTTATTTTCGTTGTCTTTGATTCTAGTTAGAATGCTTATGTTATGATTGTGTTGTTAAAATTTAAAATTTCAATGTTTTTCATTTTTTTGAAAAGAAAAAAGACAAAAAACCGAAACCGAACCGGAAAAAACCAAATCGAAAAAAAAATGAACCGAACCGAACTGAACCAAAATTTCGGTTTGGTTTCGGTTTTGGCAATAAACCGAACCGATTTAAACCGAACCCACCCCTACCAGCCAACCCTGAAAGGCCCAGCTGTGCTGCTAGCTGATGTCATGCAAATTTTTTTTTTCAATTTTTAAGACGAAATTTAAAAAAATCTATTTTTTTTTTTCTATAAATACCTAAGTCATTTCTACACCATTTCTCACATCTTTTTCACCCTTCAATACTATCTTACCTAAATGTCTAAAGTGTTAACATGTAAGTAAAATTAAAATATTTAATAACATGAAACTTAAAACAACATTTAGCGACAAGTGGCCCTCAAAATATGTCCGGAAACCTTATTTTAATATGGTAGTTTAATTCAATTAACCGATAAAATTAAAAAACAAACTTAAAATAATAAATTATTGAGAGGGCTAAAAAATAGCCCATTCGGTTGGAGATTGTATAGATATGTCCTGACGTTGTTCATTAAAAAATAATTTCTTGCAGGGCTATAATCTGGACGGGAGCTAAACATAGCCCCTTTGGTTGGAGATGACCTTATTGCCAGTCCCTAAATGTGACCAAAGCTTATTATTATAATAAAAACTGCTAACTATAAGATTTGAACTTCATGTGACGACACAAGTAAAACTCTAGTTAAAAAAGGGGAGTTTTAACGAAAAGTCCGCGGTACTGTTCACTTTAATGAAACCCCACATTTTTACACTAAAAAGTCAAACATGGTACTATTCACTTTACCCTTTATTTTGTCCTTATCGTTAAAACTCAAAGTTTTCAAGCCATTTTCATTAGTTTTCCTTTAAAAAAGGTGGTGGAAGAATTTTGAAGGACTAATTTGTGAATTTTCCTTTTCTTTCTGCTAGTCAAGTATATATACGAATTATTTACATGCATCATTTGGTGGAGAAATTTTTTAGTGTGATCAAAACATGGAGTGGTACATCATGTGTCACTATAGAAATTGTGGGACATGTATGTTAAAATGTAAATAACTTAAAAAATAAAATTTCTCACCGCTTATATCAAAACACGTAATATACCACTTGTATTCCGATCACAATAAAAAAATTCTCCCATTTGGTGAACAAGTCAAATGAATGTTCAACCAGTTACATACTAACTTGGAGTTTCAATTTAGGCCTGGCAAACGGGTCGTGTCTGTCGTGTTCGTGTAACACCTGTTATCTTAAGGGGTCGTATCGTGTCACACCCGTTATCTTAACGGATCCTTAACAGGTCGGGTCACTTTACCCAACGAGTAAAGTGACCCAACCCGTTATGACCCGTTAAGAAAAATATTTTTTTTTTCTTAAATTTGCACATACCACACATTGCCACATAAATATTACTTCAAAACATTAAAACACATTTTTCGTTTAAGTACTACATCTACACTCGAAAATAAGAGCCTAATAAAAAAATAATACATACACTACTATTCTATTACAAATATTAAATGTGCAAGGATATGCAAAATGAAAGAGTTTTTGTTTTCAAGGTTGTGAAGTCTTTCTCAAAAGTTTAAACCTCAATTTACAAAATCCTCGATTTACATCGATCATCATGAAATTTTATTGGAACTTTGACTTGATCAGCCGATCCAATGGTCATCAATTTTTTAAATTTAATTTAATATATATATATATAATTATATTATATAATTATTATAGTTTATTCATACTTTTATTAAGTATAACATAAGATTTTGTGATATCCACTAGTGTAAATATCTTAAATTGAAGATCAAATTCATTCTTTGTATTCATATAGGGTCAAGGAGTGTAACTATAACAAATCATCAAAATCGGAGTTAAAATAACCGTTAAATTGTGACTTTTCATTTTATAACCGTCGAAAAGTTTTGTCCTGTTACTTGATCTCTGAATGTTTGTTTTTTGTAATTTTTGGTGTATGCGATCTCGAAGTACATACAAACATGTTTGACGGTTGGATCATTGAAATTAGTTTCGTAGAATGCGTGTATCTCATCAAAACAATAGATTCACTAACACTTTAAAGTTTATTCATACTTTCATTAAGTATAACATAAGATTTTTTGGTATCCACTAGTATAAATATTTTAAATTGAAGATCGAATTCAATCATTGTATTCATATAGGGTCAAGGAGTGTAGCTGCAAAAAATCATCAAAATCGGAGTTAAAATGACCGTTAAAACGTGATTTTTCTTTTTATAACCTTCAAAAAGTTTTGTCCCGTTACTTCATCTCTGAATGTTTGTTTTTTGCAATTTTTGGCGTATGCGATCTCGAAGTATATACAAACATGTTTGACGGTTGGATCATTGAAACTAGTTTCGTAGAATGAGTATCCCATCAAACTAATAGATTCACTAATACTTAAGAGTTTATTCATACTTTAATTAAGTATAACATAAGATTTTGTGGTATCCACTAGTGTAAAAATTTTAAATTGAAGATCGAATTCATTCATTGTATTATATAGGGTCAAGGAGTGTAGCTGCAAAAAATCATCAAAATCGGAGTTAAAATAACCGTTAAATCGTGATTTTTCGTTTATAACCGTCGAAAAGTTTTGTCCCGTTACTTGATCTGTGAATGTTTGTTTTTTGCAATTTTTGGCGTATGTGATCTCGAAGTATATACAAACATGTTTGACGGTTGGATCATTGAAACTAGTTTCGTAGAATGAGTATCCCATCAAAACAATAGATTCACTAATACTTAAGAGTTTATCCACTAGTGTAAATATTTTAAATTGAAGATCGAATTCATTCATTGTATTCATATAGGATTAAGGAGTGTAGCTATAAAAAATAATCAAAATTGGAGTTAAAATAACCGTTAAATCGTGATTTTTTGTTTTATAACCATCGAAAAGTTTTGTTCGGTTACTTGATCTCTGAATGTTTGTTTTTTTGCGATTTTTTGCTGATACGATCTCGAAGCATATACAAACAAGTTTAACGGTTGGATCGTTGAAATTAGTTTCGTATAATTCTTATCCCATCAAGTTCAATGGTATATATATATATATATATTTATTAAGTAGATTTAAATCTATTTATTTTGTACGTATAATTGATCGGTACACGGAGTAGTACATCACGTAAAAAAAATAAAATTTCTAACCACTTTTATTAATTTTCATTTTTCCCTCATTTTTGTTTCTTTTTCAGCTTTTCTTATAATTTTCATTTTTCCCTCCCTTCTTTTTCTTCAAAGGGCGGCAGCCTACCCATCTTTCCTTCTCTTTTTTGTTTCCTTTTCAGCTTTTCTTATAATTTTCGTTTTCCCTCCCTTTTTCTTCAAAGGGTGCGGCATGAATGGAATGGAATTATGGAATCAATGGATGCATATTAATTAATAATTATCATAGTTTTTATAAAATTTAATTTAAAATTTAATATATATATATATATATAATTATTATAGTTAATATTTTGGGGGTATAATTATTATAGTATATATAATTATTATAATTATTATAGTTAATTTAATATATATATATATATATATATATTATAGTTTTTAGGGGTATAAAATTGTTAAATTAATATATATAATTATTATAGTATTTTTTTAGGGTTATAAAATTATAAAATTAATATTCTGCTTATCATGTATCGTGTTACCCACGTGTATACTCGAATCAACCCGTTATCTTAACATGTGCTTATCAGGTTACCCGATAACGACTCGATTCGTTATCGTGTCGACCCGAACACCTGTTAATTTCATGTCGTGTCGTGTCGGGTTATCGGGTCGTGTCAGGAATTGTCAGGCCTATTTCAATTGGTCATGAAAATATGCAATGCTTGGTTCAAATTTGACATATTTGTTGTGATTTATTTTATTTTATTTTATGTAAAACGACACAGTTCTCTGTGGATACTTTATTATAATGTCGTTTATTGTCAACATCTTTTGCTGGCAGTGGGCAGTTTTGTGTGGTTTCGGAAAGCCTTTGTGGGCTGTGGAGGTAAAAACATTGCAGGAAGACCGATGCGGTGTTTTACTGGTGCGAGCTAAATGGGTAATTATTGGTAGTGGGGAATGAGGGGATTCAAGTATAACAACGACTGTGATTGAGAAATGAATAGTGGATATAATTGTAAGTTGACCAAACCCCATTTAGTATAATAAGAGTGTTTAAGGAGAAAGAGACGCCAGACAGCAAACAAGTGGAATTTGCAATTTTGAGACTTTAAATCATTATATTTCATTTTACAACGATAAACGAATTTGAATTTAAAACATCTTTCTCGATAATAGATAATAAACTTTTATGTGTGACTATTAAGACGATCTATTATCTAAGTGACTCACTAAGGTTATCAAATAATTTTGTTTCCACTTGTAAGTGAAAGATTATGTTTAACTCTTGTGCATGACGAGTTTGATACCAAATTATTACGATTGTCTTATTTTGTTGCTTATCAAAAATATTTCATTCGTTAATGTAAATATATCGTAGTATTGAAAAGAAAAATCTAACACTTTCACACACCTAAAAAAAAAATAATGAATCGAAATGGAAAAGAGTTCATTAATTGAATCTGTGTTCATAATTCTCCCCTTTCAAACAATTAAAACGTTATACAGATATTTTCTTCATTTTCTCTTGAACAAAATTAATGATGTTCATTAAAAAAACTTACAACACATTAAATACGTGTACAAAATTCGAGTCTTAGCAGGACTGCAAGAACAATAACCTGAAAGGCAAAACTAAGGGCTGGTTTGATATTGCTGTGCTTTGAAAAAAAGCTGCTGTGAGAATAAGCGGCTGTGAAATAAATCAGCAGAGTGTTTGGTAAACTTTTTTGTAAAAATGCTTTTGAAAAAAAAAGCAGTCTAATAGTGAGTTTTTTATTTTATTAAAGAAGCACTGTAGCTCCGTGTGCTTTGAAAAAAAACCAGTTTTCCAAAGCTGCAAATAGCAGCTTCAGCTTTTTCCTTTGATTTCAGCTTATTCTCACAGCAGCTTCCAAAATAAGCCTTTTTTTTTTCAGTTTACCAAACACCTAAAACCCTCACAGCTTTTTTTCATGGGTGCTTTTTTTTTAAGCACCTCACTCCCAAACTAGGTCTAAAGGACCTGGCTTCTCTGCCCTCCCAGTTCACTCCCATCCCCTCCTATTTTGTGCTGTCACGGTTAAGCCACGTCAACATTTTATATTGAATTTTATAAAGATAATAAGACTAAAAACAATAGTAATATAAAATATTGACGTGACTTAACCGTGACCGCACAAATATGAGGGGATGTGAGTGTATGAGAACTGGGAGAGCAGAGAAGCCAGGTCCAAAACTAAAACATACAAAATCTGCAAAAACAACTAAATAGTACGTAATTTATTTATAATCATCATTTTTCAAAAATATTCACTCACTTTAGGACATATTTGCTTCATTACTCCTCGTATTCCTTAGTTGTGCGTTGTTTATTCTTTGCAGGAAGTTGCACGCCAATTTTTTTATTTATTTTTTATTTTTAAAGAAGGGTACAATATTTCATTCATTGATAAAATGGCATACAAATACATATCATAAAGAATACGGCCCCAAAAGGGTCCTTGCAAACTAGACCTAAAGATATTATAAAAAAGCATCACTAATTGCAAAGCAACGAGTAATCTTCAAACATTCGTTCAAGCTCATCAGAATCCACACGATTACACAGATAAATAAAACTGTTAAACTATGTGTTATAAGGAGATCATGTGAGAACAAAATCTCAAACCATAGATTGGGATTAGGAGTACAATGCCCATTGGTCTATCGCATCATCTAATCATCGCCACGATCCTAGAACACAAAATGAAGTAGATCCAGCAAATCAAACAGCTCCACCAAATTTTCCACGTCAAATTTTGAACATGGGTAACCACGCTTTGGCAGTTAGATTATCTTCAACGATTCAAATTGATTCTTGATGATATACGGTTTAGATTCGATCCAACTGCTTAAACAACACGAATGTTCAAGCGCTCGCTCTTACAGGGTTCCGTAACTAATTGTCGAAAATATATTATGTCTATTTACTTCCTTTTCAACAAAAATTCTTAGCATGGAAGTTAATTAACCCTCCTTTAGGACGTGTAGATTTTAGATTAGGCTAAATCTAAATTGGGCCAGATTGTTAAGATATTCTTCCATAATTTAATTGCATACCATATTTCTTTACCAAAACTACATACCATATCAAATGAACTATTATTTATTTATTTAAGGAACTATATATCATCTTTGTATTGTCTGAACAAAGGGACGGTAAGAAAGTTCAAATCACAGCAAATATCTTAGATTTTAGCTGGAAAATCCAGACCTCTCGTAAAGAAATAAACTTTTGTACAAGATCCCATTACCAGTACCAAGGCTGAGAGAGTCATAAATCTGAACCTCCCAGTCCCAGAAGAAAAAGTATGAAAAAGTTACAAAATTTGGACTGTTTTTTCACAGACTTTCAGAGAGTGAGAGAGTCAACCGGCCCTTTTTGGAGCTTTGTATTTGTAAGGCTTCGAAGTGTCCACATGGTGCGTTTTATCTTCACCTCTCTCTCTCTCTCTTCGTCTTCTCTCTCTTGCTTTTTTCTTTTCTTTTCCTTTCTCTCTCTGCAACAAATCTTGGAAAAAAAAAAGCCTTTTCCTTTCCTTTCTCTCATTTTTTTTAAAATTTTCTCAGGCCCTTTTGGAATAGTCAAGCATGCAGTGGAACCAGAGATAAACACTCTCACAAAAAAAACTAGGGTTCCCCCATTTAGTTTTCCTCCAAACCAAACAGCAGTCATTTGAGGCCCCCTTCTGGTGCTTAGCTGTTTTGGTGAGTTTTTAGAGAGAGAAAGTTTGAGAGAGGGATAGAGAATGAAGAGCTAAGCAGCTGGAGATACCCAAAAAGGGCTTGCTTGCCTTCTTTCTCTTTCTTTCTCTCCAAAACCAAATCCTCCCCAAACTATGCAAGAGAGGGAGTTGGAGACATTTGGGTTATCTCTGAAACGTTTGTCTCCTTTGCCTCTCTGTGCTTTCCTTTTTCTTCCAATTTATTTTCCGTCCAAATATTTTTGAGAGAGAGCAAATTAAGTGGCTGTAAATTTGTTAAGAAATAGGAGCAAAATCTGGAGTGAGAGACGACAGGAGTTTGGTTTGATAGGGTTGAAGAACAAAAGAAAAAAGATAGTCTTGGTTTTTTTTTTTTTGATGAGTTTTGGGGGTTTTCTGGACAACAGTACCGGCAGTGGTGTCGGTGCAAGAATCGTGGCTGATATTCCGTACACAAACAACAGCAACAACATGCCCTCCAGTGCAATAGCTCAGCCACGCCTTGTCACTCAGTCTCTCACTAAATCCATGTTCAACTCTCCGGGACTCTCACTTGCCCTAGTATGTATCTCTCATTTTTTTCTTCTTTTTGATCGATTTTTCTTTGTTTCTGATGAAATGGCCTGAAATCTGATCTGGGTTTTTGTTATTTTTTGGTTATCTATTATCAGCAGACAAATGTGGATGGGCAAGGAGATGTGACGAGAGTGGCTGAGAATTATGAGGCAAACAACGGCGGGAGAAGGAGCAGAGAGGAAGAGCACGAGAGCAGATCTGGGAGTGACAACATGGATGGTGCTTCTGGGGACGATCAAGATGCCGCTGACAACCACCACCCTCGTAAGAAGAAGCGTTACCACCGACACACCCCTCAGCAAATCCAAGAACTTGAAGCGTATGATAATAAAACCCCCATTTTTTTCGTATTTATTTATTTATTGTTGCTGCATAAACTGATTAACTTTTTGAGTTCTTGTTTGATATTTTTTATTATTTTTTCGGTTTTTGGTGGTTTTTTAGGCTGTTCAAAGAGTGCCCTCATCCTGATGAGAAGCAAAGATTAGAGCTCAGCAGAAGGCTTAACTTGGAGACTAGACAAGTCAAATTCTGGTTCCAAAATCGCCGAACCCAAATGAAGGTAAATATATACATCTCCTTCCCCCACCCCCCTTTTATTTTATTTTATTTGTTTTTATCGCTTTCAGTCTCATTTTTTTATTTATATTTTGCTTTGATGTTGATGGAGTTTTGATTGTGCTGGACTTTCTAGACGCAACTGGAACGCCATGAGAACTCGTTGCTGAGGCAAGAGAACGATAAGCTCCGAGCGGAGAACATGTCGATTCGTGAGGCTATGAGGAACCCAATTTGCTCAAACTGTGGCGGTCCGGCAATTATTGGAGATATATCACTAGAAGAGCAGCACCTCAGGATCGAAAATGCTCGATTGAAGGATGATTTGGACCGAGTTTGTGCACTCGCCGGAAAGTTTCTAGGCCGACCCATCTCATCCCTGGCTGCATCCATGGGGCCTCCGCTCCCGAGCTCCACTTTGGAGCTCGGAGTTGGGAGCAATGGGTTTGGTGGGATGAGCAATGTGGCTACATCGATGTCCATGGGAAATGATTTTGGAGGTGGGATTGGGAGTGCTATGTCAGTTGTGTCTCATGGCAGGCCTAGTGTGACAGGGCTAGACCGGTCGATGGAGAGATCAATCTTTCTAGAGCTTGCTTTGGCTGCCATGGATGAATTGGTTAAGATGGCTCAGACGGATGAGCCCCTTTGGCTTAGGAGCTTAGAAGGTGGAAGGGAGTATTTGAACCATGAGGAATACATGAGAAATTTCACTCCTTGCATTGGATTGAAACCGAATGGTTTCGTCTCCGAGGCTTCTAGGGAGTCTGGAATGGTCATCATCAACAGCTTAACTCTTGTTGAAACTTTGATGGATTCGGTAATAATCCAAACACTTTGTGTTGAAATTTGATGCAATTAATTGTTGTAGCAATGAATGAAGATGCTTTTCTTTTTTGGTACTTCTTGGTGCTTCGGATGCTTGTTTAATTTTTTACTTACTTTATGTTCAAACTTAATTCTCGTGTTGTTTGATTTGTTTTTTCACAGAATCGATGGTTGGAGATGTTTCCTGGTGTGATTGCAAGAACCTCAACCACTGATGTGATTTCCAGTGGCATGGGAGGAACTAGAAATGGTGCACTTCAACTGGTAAGTACTTGATTGTCCGTCAGTCCTAAAGAAAACAAATAAAAAATTTAAACCATGTACTTTGTTTTGCTGCATTTTATCTGAATTATTCACATTTCAGATGCACGCCGAACTGCAAGTCCTATCGCCTTTGGTTCCGGTTCGTGAGGTCAATTTCCTCCGTTTCTGCAAGCAGCACGCAGAGGGCGTGTGGGCTGTGGTTGACGTGTCAGTTGACGCCATCCGTGACACCACCGGGGTACCGACATTTATGAACTGTAGGAGGCTTCCTTCTGGCTGCGTTGTGCAAGACATGCCCAATGGGTACTCTAAGGTAAAATTAGTACTAATGTCCTTATCAGTCTATTAAATTAATGTACTCTGCTAGTAAAATAGAAATCAAACTTACTAGCCTAAACATGCAATTTAGTGGTCAGAAATCACGCAAAAATCATCCATGCCCTCGTGATGCGGGCATGGATGATTAACTGTGGCACAACTCAAGTACACAGTTTCAGTTACATTACATGGGTCATATTTGTTTGGTTCAAATTTATTGTGCTTTTCCCAAGTGGTTGTGTTCTTCTTTCCCTTTGCTCTTTAATGAATCTGTTGAAGTAACTGCAACATTGTAGCTTAGTTGTGAGTGACACCATTTATTTAAGTCAAATATCATGCATTTTTCTTCATTCTCCAAAGCCACCACTTAATTAATTCTTAATTAATCAAGAAAAGCTCATGCATCAAAGAACTTTCTGTGTCTAGTGATTACTCACTAGATCACCACACTGTCTCAGTTTCTTTGATGGTTTTTTTTTTCACCAACCCAATATTTAATGCCCTCTCCAAGAATCGGAACCTTCCTCAAAATCTTATCATCTGGTCTCAAATCTTATTCTAATAATATTAAACAATTCCGATCCCATTATTTAATCAACCCTAAAATATTATTGTTAATTTATTTATTACACTCCCTAGGATTTGAGCCCCCAATTTTTTATTCATGAGAAGCCTCCATTACCAAAATTTTGAACACATTAATTTCATATAATCCTCAATAACCCCAACTGCCTTGCAATCAACCACCGTGGGGTGGTCCAGTGGCTGGGGACGAAATTCAAGCCCGTATTTTACACGGCATGTCCTCGTTCAATTCTTGACGCTAGTGAATCGCACGATGGTGGCCAGAAGGAGGCTAAAATACCTTTGTGAGTCTTCACGGTCACCAAAAAGTGGACTGTCGTGTTGAAGCCAGTAGCTGGTCCATTTTTAAAAAAAAAAAGAACTGCCTTGCAATCCTCAAATCAGGTCAAATTATTTATCCATTTGATGTTTCTATTCCAATCTTTGATGCTTGTCATTTGGCCTTGTATTCCAGCCCTTTCTTAATCCAAGACTTCCTATTCAAATTCCCAAGACTGCCTTTGTTTTGTTTCTACATGGCTCCTCTCCCCTCTCCACACACTCCTCTCTAGGGTTCTGTGTATAGTTGTCATATCTATATATATATATACACACGTATATACAATATATGATATACATATTTGTATTTTAGACACCAACGTCATTTACAAATCTCGATGTCACCCCTCTTCCTTTAAATGTATCTTCGCCCAAATATTTTAACTCATTTTTTGCTCGATGGCCGTGTGATTGATTCCATGTCTCTGACTATTGTTATTATTATTTGGTCGACTTGCTGTATTTGTATTTTCTCACATTCCGTAACAATCCTGCATGATTTCTTCCGCATCAGAGAAAACTGCTATGTATGTGTCATGTGTCACTGACCCCACAATGCTGCAACTACTAACTATATTGGAAACAACTTGAATTTTGATAGCTGGCGTCTGCCTACCTTGGCCATAAACTATTATTGCTTTGTAATTAAATTTCCCACATTTTGGTTTTTGTTAGGTGGGTTGGGTTCAAGTTTTTTATGTCAAATGATAGATTTGTTAGATTAGATGTTAGATTAGGGAGCCGACGGGGTTCAAATCCACATCGTGGTGCAAGGGAAACACTTTTCTTTACCACTATGGTAGAGGGCCACTTGCGGGTTCAAGTTTTCTAACTCTGCAAATCTTTAACAAATTAATAGTGTGTGATTATGTTAAGCTAATTAAGATAATTACTAATGTGATTTATAATCTAATGTTGCAGGTTACATGGGTTGAGCATGCAGAGTACGATGAGAGCCAAGTCCACCACCTATACCGACCCTTGTTAAGTTCCGGCATGGGCTTCGGCGCCCAACGGTGGGTTGCCACCCTTCAACGCCAATCCGAGTGCCAGGCCATTCTCATGTCCTCCGTCCCCTCCCGCGACCACACGGGTAATTATCAATCAATCTAACATTTTTAATGAATTGATTAATATGGATAATGTTTGTTGATATAATTAGTTGTGTAATTTTTGTAATAGCTATCACTGCCAGCGGAAGGAGGAGCATGCTGAAGCTGGCGCAGCGGATGACGGACAACTTCTGTGCCGGGGTGTGCGCATCGACGGTGCACAAATGGACCAAGCTGAACGCCGGGAATGTCGACGAGGACGTCAGGGTCATGACTCGGGAGAGCCTAGACGACCCTGGCGAGCCGCCCGGTGTCGTGCTCAGCGCTGCCACTTCGGTCTGGCTGCCAGTCTCCCCACAGAGGCTATTTGATTTCTTGCGCGATGAGCGACTAAGGAGCGAGTGGGACATACTCTCCAACGGTGGGCCTATGCAGGAGATGGCCCACATCGCCAAGGGCCAGGACCCAGGCAACTGCGTCTCCCTCCTGCGCGCCAGAGTACGTTTCATTTTCTCTCCAAAACCGAATTATTTATTTTTCAAAAATGTTATTCTTACTAGTTATATTATTACTTGTACTATTTTTCTAATAGTGATGAGATCTACGTAAGATGGCGGGTATAAATGATAGTACAACTAGATCGTAAGTGTAGCACTACTTTTTATTTATTTATAATGACGAATGTGTCCTTGCTGGGGAAGGGGGCGAGTGAGGCAATGTGTTTATGGGGTGGGGGTGTAAAAAGGTGAATGTGGAAAGGACAAGTTTGGAATTTGGCAGTATGCATAGGGACGTTTTGGGATGGCAGAGAGGGGTGGCAGAGAGCAGACAATCGAGAGAGTGTTTGTTTCGGTAGTCTCCAAAAAAAGTCAAAATTCAAGGACGGGGATTATCAACTTCTTGTGTAGTTACTTTCTGACCTCACCTTTTACCATTTATTTATTTAGTTTTATTTAATTTGAAAAAATAAAATAAATAAAAAGAAAAAAGGTCCGGCTAGTGAGGTCAGGGTTTGACTCTTAAATTATGAAGTGGCATACGTGTAAAATAATGGGATACTGAGGGTATTGTTTTTGTGATGGTACAGGCAAACGCAAACCAAGGTAGCATGCTGATCCTACAAGAGACATGCATAGACGCGGCAGGGTCGCTTGTTGTGTACGCGCCTGTTGACATTCCGGCCATGCACGTGGTTATGAACGGCGGGGACTCCGCCTATGTGGCGCTCCTGCCATCCGGGTTCGCAATCGTACCTGATGGCCCAGGCTCGCGCGGGCCCATGTTTGGCAAAGGCGGCGACAGTGGCGGTGGCGTTGACGACGGTGGCCATAGAGTGAGCGGGTCCCTCCTGACGATGACGTTTCAGATCCTGGTGAACAGCCTGCCGACAGCCAAGCTGACCGTGGAGTCGGTGGAGACGGTGAACCACCTCATATCCTGTACCGTCCAGAAGATCAAGGCCGCCCTCCATTGTGAGAGCTGATCATCCATCCGATCATATATCCTGTGTGGGGTCACGTGATCTAACCTCACCTTGTATCTTTTGTGTTTTTGTTAGGAGATTTTTATTAATGTGGTTGTGCATGTGGCGGCGGTGGCGGTGGCGGTGTAAGTTATATCAGGCGGCGGTGCATGATGAGTGAATGTGGTGGGGGTATTGAGTCAAGAACGAACCGCACTGGAGAGTCCTTGCATGGTGATAAGGATACATGAAACTTGCACGCACGTGTGATGACTTGCACACGTGTTTGGGGAGTGCGTTCTTAGCACAAGGCAAGGCTGGTGGTTCGGGTATTGACTCGGGTCCACCCCTGTTTTAAATCCAGAAAATGAGTCTGGCTCAACATGGATTGTGAAAAGCAAAAAATTGTTGGAGAAATTGACCCTTTTAGGAGTTTTATATTTTAGTTAAAGTTTTGTGAATTTAATTTCTGTGTTAATATGTGATCATTTTGATGTTGATGACACAAAGTTCATGTTATCAGATTCGGTTTTACAATTTGTGTTAATCGGAGTAATTTAAAATATCGTAATTATTCTCACTTTCTGTGTTTGAACAAAAGAACTAAGGGTAAAAGTAAATTCAGTCTATGCAAAAGTAATGTGCAGAAATTATTTACTACTTGTTACCTTTTTTTATGTTGAGAAAAATTGGTGACTATTGTTATTTAGTATAATCGTATAGTAATATTTTTATTTACATATAAATGAGAACTCCTTAGTTTGAATTTTTTTAGATGATGGGTTTGATACTAATTTTTTTCCTCCTCTAATGTAAACACCTCAATGTATAAAAATGTAATTATCTACTATTTTTACTTTTTGTACTATCTTTTGGGGCAAAAGTAATAATTTAAGTGGTCGTGGTGGGTGAGTGAATGTGGTGGAGGCAATAAAATAAGAGGCAGGAGAGACTATTCAATGTGTTGTAAACACGATCTGGTACAACATGTGTAATAATATAATTGACTCGAAACTTGAAAAAAGAATTCAATCAATTGTATTATGACATTTGGTATATCAGGTTGTGTTTTTGGCATACTGAAACGTTTCTCCAGAAGAAGGTGAGGCGAAGAAATGGTGCTATCAATCAGGGCCGATCCAGAGATTTTTGAGGCCCGGGACGATGTAAAAAAAAGTGCCCTAACTTCATGTAAGAAAATTATTTATTTTCACACGTAAGACACTGATAAAATTATACTTAGAAAAACACTTCAAACTCAATAATTTAGAAACACAAAAAGACTACTTTATTTTGTATTGAGAGAGGGAAACAAAAAAAACTTCGGGCCTACAAGTAGATAGATGATGAGTTTATTTTCCATCTGAACTTTGAATGTGTTTTTGAATAAATTGTGAGGTGTTTTTTTTCTTATTTACTAACCTTGTCAATATGGGACTAAAAAATAATGATGTTTTCGAGTCTTTAATTGATATGTATTATTAATGAATGGGCACTAAATTAAACATTTTGATAACACGTCATATAATTTGCAAATTTGGTCTACGTATTATTCTTTGTTGAAGATTAGACTTGAATTAAAACAAATATTTAAAAATAACAACCCACATAGCTACTAGATAGTAACTAAAAATAAATTAACAACCAAACAAAAATTTGTAAAAATTGAAAAGAATAAACATGCACATAACATTTCGAACTTAGGACCTCTTGTTAATTTTAAACATAAAAAATCATTGTTTATAATTAAACTTCTTGATCCTTTAACCAAATTTTATAAATTTATACTCTTATGAAAAGAAATTTGTAAAAAATTGAAAGTAAATAAGCACACATGGTGTTTTGAACCCAAGACACCCTCATTATTTTTAAATGACAAACCACCACTTCTAGTTAAATTTCTATGTCTTTGAACCAATTTTTATAAATTTATACTCTTATAAAAACATATAAAAATATACCGCCTTAATAATTTTGGTGCCCCTAATTTTTTTGGGCCCCGGACGGTTGCCCTGCTTGCACTGGGCCTGGGCCGGCCCTGCTATCAATTAATGCTGAGTTTTTTGTGTTGTCGCCAGTTACGTAAGTAGGCATTTATTTGATCATCTCACAACTACTCACAATTCACGTATGACAGTTGACACAGAGTATAGCACCGTTTTGGTATCAGAGAGAAAGAGAGAGAGAGAGAGAGAGAGAGAGAGAGAGAGAGAGCATTGTTGTGTTAAGCAGAATAAGCATGAATTGTTGTTGCTTTGATTGGATATAACCAATAGATATGATGGATAAGCCGAATGGATCAGATCCTGTAAAGTTTGGTCAGTTGGAAGTTGGACGGTGAATATACTTTGTGTGATTTGATGAGTTATTTTCAATTTCGTAAATTATAGTTTAACGCATAGTTAGTAAATTCGCATAAAATACATATTAAAACTAGATTTTCGCACCATTGTGGAGAAAAAGTATGCACAAACTCGACTATCTGTAAAACAGAAAATAACCGTAAAGTAACCTTAGCACTGGCAGGGTGCCGTCAAAGTCACTTTGACGGTCAAGTTAGTAAGCAAATTATGAGACTCAAGCAGTAGGCAAGAAAATAAAGTATGCGATAATTGCGTTACCAGATATTAACCCCAGAATGGTGTTATAGTAGTCGAGAGAGACGGATAGAAAACCTGTGTTAACTAGGAGGGTCCCAGAGGATAAATAGGAGTAAATATTGCATCCTCTAAGGAGCTTAATTACTTGCAATCCACGCCAAATCCCTAAATTGTTGGAATTTCCAAGAATATAGGAGACTTGGTTGATTCCATACTTGATCAGGTATCCCTATCCGCTTCTTTCCCCCTCTTTCATGTTTCATGAAAAACACTTAATTGTTTGTTAATTAAAAAAAATATATATATTTTTGTAAATTATTTTCATAGATTTAGTGTCACTTCTAGAAATCGTGATCACTGCTAGATACAATGTTACTTCAAGAAGTTGTGACTACTATTTCTAAAAAATCGTGGTTACTATTTCTAGAAAATAATGAACTATTTGTATAAATAGTGTTATTGTCTATAAATGGTAACTACTGTTTCTTTAAATAGTGACCACTATTTTCTAGAAATTTATTATTTTGAAGAAAAAAATATAGTTTTTTTATTAAAAATTTGTTGATAATAATTTTGTTGAATTTTGGCAAGTGATAAATAATTCATATTATTATGTCTTGAAAATTATGATTAAGTATTAAATTTTATACATAACAAAAAAATAAACAAAAAAGCGAGGGACGGAAGGAGTGACATGAGAAAGAGAGAGAAGAGAGAGAAGAGAGAGATGATGGTGATCCGGTGAAAGAGAGGAGAGAAGATAATGATGATTGAAGAGAGAGGCGTTACGGTGAGGGAGGGTGGGGGAGAGAGGGGCGGGGACATGCGAGTCCTGCGTGTCAGGTTTTTTTATCCTTATTATGTTAATTTTTTTTTCATTTTCATTAAAGTTCAAGCCTTTTTCATTAAATAAAATTATTAAGTTTTTTTTGGTTAAGAAAAAGTTTGAAGAAACCTTTTTCATTAAAACTCCCTAAAAATGTACTAAAATAGGTAACGTGGCTTATATTCAATTACAGGTTTACATTAGCTTTGTAGTTAAGGTGAGGGAGGGTGGGGGAGAGAGAGGGGCGAGAACACACAGGTCCCACGCATCAGGTTTTTTTTCTCCTTATTATGTTAAGTTTTTGTCATTTTCATTAAAATTCAAGTCTTTTTCATTAAATAAAGTTATTAAGTTATTTTTTGTTAAGAAAAAGTTTGAAGAAACCCCCTTCATTAAAACTCCTTAAAAAAAGGTAGGGTAAAGTACAAAAAATTACCTCAACTATTGGGATCACGACACTTTCATACCTCATCTTTTAAAATTGACAATGTCATATCTCATTTTACGAATTTGTGCCAATGTCATACCTTCCGTTAGCCTAGCCGTTAATTTATCAGTTAAATGCTGACGTGGCTTAATTCAGACCTTACTTTCTATTAAAAAATTATTAAAAACGAAAAAAAATCATTTAATAATTTTTAAATATTAAAATAATGAAGAAAAGTTATATATATATATATATAATTTTTTTTCTTTTTCTTTTCTCTCTCTCTTCTCCTTCTTCTTATGCATCCTTTTTTTTTCTTTTTCTTTTCTCTCTCTATTCTTCTTCTTCTGCACGGACGAGCTGGGTTTCTTTGTTTTTTTTTTTTCTCTCTCTCTTCTTCTTCTTCTTCTTCTTCTTCAGGAGGTTGGGTTGGGGGGGGACGGACGAACTGGTTTCCTTGTTCTTTTTTTTTTCTTCTCCCTCACTCTCTCCTTCTTCTTCTTCTTCTTCTTCTTCTGGAGGTTGGGTTGGGGGGGAGTGGGGGACGGACGAACTGCTCCTCCTCCTTTTTTTTTTCTTTCCTTCTCTCTTCTTCTTCCTTCTTCTTCCTTCTTCTTCTTCTTCTTCAGGTTGGGGGGTGGTGGATTTTGGGTTGCAGGTGTGGGGATCTTGGGATCTTGGGGGGGGGGTGGGGTTGGTGCGGTAAGGGATATGACCGAATCTGGGTGCGGGGTGGGGGGGGAAGGGACGAAGGTTTTTTTTTTTTCCCCTTCTCTTTTTCTGTTTTCTTGGTTGCAGAGGGGGTGGGGGGGATGGGGGAGAAGAGAGAATGACGCCGGCGGGGGGGGGGGGGGAGGGACGAAGGTAGGTTTTTTTTTTTTTTCCTTCTTTTTTCTGGGTTGCAGCTGGTAGATGGGGGGGGAGAAGAGGAGAGGAGGGAGGGAGGAAGGGAGGAAGGAAGGAGAGGGTGGGGAGGGACGAAGCTTTGTTTTTTTGTTTGTTTTTTTTTTTTTTTTTTGACTTTTATTTATTATTTTAATATTTAAAAAATATTAAATATTTTTTTTAGTTTTTATTAATATTTTATTAATTTTTTAATAAAAAGTGGGTTCCGAATCAAGCCACGTCAGCATTTAACTGACAAATTAACGGTTAGGTTAACAGAAGGTATGACATTGGCACAAATGCGTAAAATGAGGTATGACATTGTCAATTTTAAAAGATGAGGTATGAAAGTGTCATGACACCAATAGTTGAGGTAGTTTTGGGTACTTTACCCAAAAAGGTACTAAAACAGTTAACGTGGCTTATATTCAATTATAAGTTAATATTAGCTTTGTAGTTACGGTGAGGAAGGGTGAGGGAGAGAGGGGCGGGGACATGCGGGTCCCACGTGTAACATCCCACATCGACCAACAGAGAAAGGGTGATGTGCCTTATATGTACATGCCCACCTCCATATAGCATGAGGCCTTTTGGGAACTCTCTGGCTTCAGAGTTCCGATACTATGCCGTGTGGTGCAAGTGTGTCGTAAAGGACGTCGGGCCCTTAAGAGGGGTGGATTGTAACATCCCACATCGACCAACGGAGAGGGGGTGATGTGCCTTATAGGTACATGCCCACCTTCATATAGCACAATGCCTTTTGGGAACTCATTGGCTTTGGATTCCATCGAAGCTTCAAAGTTAAGCGAGTTCATGCGAGAGCATTCCTAGAATGGGTGACCCACTAGGACGTTCTTGTGTGAGTTCCCAGAAAAAAAACCATGAGGGCGTGGTCAGGGCCCAAAGCGGACAATATCATGCTACGGTGGAGCTGAGAATGGGATGTGACATAATACTATATGGTTGGGATATTACTGTCAGATTGTAACATCCCACATCGACTAACGGAGAGGGGGTGATGTGCCTTATATGTACATGTCCACCTCCATATAGCACGAGGCCTTTTGGGAACTCATCGACTTCGGATTCCATCGAAACTCTGAAGTTAAGCAAGTTCGGCGAGAGCATTCCTAGGATGGGTGACCCACTGGGAAGTTCTCGTGTGAGTTGAAACAAAACCGTGAGGGCGTGGCCGGGGCCCAAAGCGTGCTACTGCGGAGCTGAGACTGAGATGTGACAAAATGGTATCAGAGCCACTTTGTCGTTCGGTACGGATGTACCGGCGAGGACGCCGAGTTCCCCTTAAGTGAGGTGGATTGTAAGATCTCACATTGATCAACAGAGAGGGGATGATGTGCCTTATATGTACATGTTCCCCTCCCTATAACATGAGGCCTATTGGGAACTCACTAGCTTCGGGTTCCATCGGAACTCCGAAGTTAAGCGAGTTTGGGCGAGAGCATTGCTAGGATGGGTGACCCATTGAGAAGTTTTCGAGTGAGTTCCCATAAACAAAATCGTGAGTGGAAGTTCTTGCGTGAGTTCCCAGAAACAAAACAGTGAGTGGAAGTTCTCATATGAGTTCCCAGAAACAAAACCGTGAGGGCATGGCCTGGGCCCAAAGATGACAATATCGTGCTACAATGGAGCCAAGACTGGGATGTGACAGAATGGTATTAGAGCCACTTTTCTGTTTGATACGGATATGCCGGCGAGGATGCCGGGTTCCCCTTAAGTGAGGTGGATTGTAAGATCCCACATCAACCAACGGAGAGGGGATGATGTGCCTATGTACATGCTCCCCTCCCTATAACATGAGGCCTTTTGGGAACTCACTGTCTTCGGGTTCCATCGGAACTCCGAAGTTAAGTGAGTTCGAGCGAGAGCATTCCCAGGATGGGTGACCAACTGGGAAGTTCTAGCGTGAGTTCCTAGAAACAAAATCGTGAGGGCTTAGCCGGGGCCCAAAGCGGACAATATCATGCTACGGCGGAGTCGAAACTGGAATGTGATATAATGGTATCAGTGCCACTCTGCCGTGTGGTGCGAATGTGTCGACGAGGACGTTGGGCCCCTAAGGGGGGTGGATTGTAACATCTCACATCGACCAACGGAGAGGGGGTAATGTGCCTTATATGTACATGCCCACCTTCATATAACACGAGGCTTTTTGGAAACTCACTAGCTTTAGATTCCATTGGAACTCCGAAGTTAAGCGAGTTCGAGCGAGAACATTCCTAGGATAGGTGACCCACTAGGAAGTTCTCGCGTGAGTTCCCATAAACAAAACTGTGAGGGCGTGGCCGGGGGCTAAAACAGACAATATTGTGCTACGGCGGAATCAAGACTGGGATGTGACACCACGCGTCAGGTTTTTTTTTTTATTTTTCCTTATTATGTTAATTTTTTGTCATTTTCATTAAAGTTCAAACCATTTTCATTAAATAAAGTTATTAAGTTATTTTTTATTAATAAAAAGTTTAAAGAAACCCTTTTTCATTAAAACTCCCTAAAAAGGTACTAAAACAGATAACGTGGCTTACATTAGCTTTGTAGTTAATTAAGGGTATTTTTTTTTAGTTTTAGGGGAGTGTATCCAATTGAGATTTTGATGGGGTTTAAAAGAATTAAAAAAATCTAGGTTATTCAATTAAGATTATAAATGAATATATCAAACTTTATATTCAATCTTGATTTTTAAAGAGTCTGTCAAAATCTAGTGGTATTCAATTTCCAGTTTTTTAAATGTTCCAAAATCTAGTTGTATTCAAAATTTAATGGATTTGTACGAATTTAGGAGTTGGAGGATTTTGGTGGATTCTAGAGTGAAAAATATAAATACCAAAAGCCCTCACAAATCATGCCTCTACCCCTAAGATTTCATCGTGATTCCTCCCTCTACAAAATATGAGCAGGCATGTAAAGGTAACACGCCCAGAAATCTTCATCCTTTTTTTTGTTCAATTTCCTTGCCTGATCTTGGTATCCCATAATCACCCAATATATGTTCTACTTGTCAATACTAAGGCTGGGCACGGGCCGGGCCGGGCCCATTTTTGAAGGGACCGGACCCTAAATTAAAGGAGACGGGGCGGGCTGGGCCGGGCCGGGCATTACAATTCTGAAAATAGGAACCGGACCTTACCCGACCCGGTTGAAACGGGCCGGTTCGGTCCGGGTACACGGGTCCTTTTTTTTTTTTTTTTTTTTTGCTATTTAAAAATGTTTGCTGCACAGATTGCACATATTGCACATATTGCAGTTTGAAAAAACTGCACAGATTGCAGAAAAGCGCCAACGAAAAAACAAACCAACTTCCTAACTTAGGAAAAAAAAAACAATGTCCTAATTTAATTATTTTCCAACACTCTTCAAAAAAATATTTTCCAACAATTGTACCCAAAATTCAATGAAACAAATAAAAAAAAACTCAGAAATATCTGGAATTATTCGATAATGGTATTGAAGTAGGCAGGTAATCGTGAGCTACTTGTTTGCAGACAAGGAAAGCAACTTGCTTTCTATTTCCACAAAACAAAAAAGGAAATGGAGCAAGTTGAAAAGTTTCAACTTCAATATACAAAATTAGTTACTGCATGATTAAGTAATACACCTGTTCAATTCCAACCACATCAGGACCTCTATATAAACCGACCAATGCATACCAAACCCACAACTTATCCTTCCTTCTCCATCTGCAATATTCATATACAAATTAAGCTTAGCCTATTGAGGTTCTAAAATCTGGTCCGACCTGCTTCCTCATTGAGAGCAACTCCAGCATTGCTGGTTGCTCGGGCGTCAGGCGAGGAGAAAGGGCCCTCGGGCCGGTGGGAGCAAATCCAGCGGGGAAGGGCCCGAGTGAGGGTGGGAGCTCGAGCGAAGGGGGGGTGGGGAGTCGACGGGCCTGTGGCCCGAGGGTTTGCAATTTTTTATTTTTTTTGTGTCAGAGAGAGAAAGAGAGAGAGAGAGATAGAGATAGCTTTTGTAATTTTTTATTATTTAAACAAACAAAAAAAACTATTATTTTTATTGCTTATTGCCAGGGGGAGAGTTCCAAGGGTGGAGATGTAAATGGCAATTACTGTTCATTAATGGTAATTACTATTCATTTAAGGCAGTTACTGTTCAATAGGGTGGATTGAATAGTGGATTGCCAGGGGGAAGGGCTCCATGGGTGGAGTTGCTCTGACTGAAAAGTGAAAAGCACAACCTCATTTAAGGACCACAAAATAGAATCTGCATATGTAATACACAAAAGCCATCCTGATACAAGTGTTGCGCACAAGAAAACAACAAGCGTCATACACACACAACACACACACATAGTCAAATCTGAAAACTAGAATAAGCATAATTTACATATATACAACCATCACAAAGAAGCCGAGGAAAGCCCTCTCTTGCGAAGAGTGATCAGATCTATTACGTTTTCAAATATCATATTACTGACAATCTATTACGTTTTCAAATATCATATTACTGACATTGAAGATAATCTAATGACCTCCAGTCTTATGAAACACAGAAATGGTACTCAGCGCTAAAACGCATTGATTATTTCAAGCCTCTCAAGTCCTTCACCCAAATGTTCCGAGGACGACAAATAAAATCGAAAATAGAGAGAACGAGAAACAACAAGAGTTTCATCGGACTTGAGAAATCATCATAGATCTTGCCTTAGTTCCAGGGAAAAGCCAACATAGAAATTATCCAAACAGATCCACAATTCCTTCACCCAAATGTTCATGCATTCATCAAATTACTCCCACCTAAAGATTTAGGCTCTAATCAAATCCAATTATTCATGCATTCATCAAATCCTTTGCATCAACAAAAATAAAATTTGGAGAAGTAGACTTACGGTAGTTGGCGAAGTAACGGATGTCGTCGAGGTCGGAGGATGGCTGGATGGGTGGTGGTGGTGCCGTTGTGTTGGTCGCGGCGGCGGTGATGGACGTTCTCTGGGATGTCGTTGGAATAGGGAGTCGAGTCGAGGGAGTCGAGGGACGGTGGAGAGGTGGGAGTGAGACTGTGAGAGAGTGAGACTGAAAATCTGAAACTGATTTTGAAACCCTAGGTTAGAAATTAACGGTTTAGATTTCAGGATAGGTTATCATTCAATCTCGACCGTTGATTATAATTAGAAACGGGTCGGTCCGGGGCCCCGTTTTTCTAAGGTTTAGGAACCGGCCCGCCCCGTAAATAACAAAGGCCCGGCCCGGCCCGCCCCGTTTGTTCCCAAAAAAAAAAGGACCCCGGCCCGTACCCGCCCCGAACCTACATTACCTGCCCCGACCCGCGGTTCCTCTACCCGTTTGCCCACCCCTAGTCAATACCATTCCCCTTCATCACTGTAGAAATTTTCCTTTCTTTTCTGCTATCCTTTGGGCATCTTATGTAAATGCTTTTAAAGCTCCATTAATATCCATTAAACTCCATAACAAAATCGTATAAAATTCATTTTAAATGCAAGTGGGGTATATATGAATCCATTGAAATTCATGTGGAGTTTGTATGAATTCATTAAAATTCATAGACTCTATGGGAGTCTATAATTCCATTAGAATTCATCAAAATCTCAATTGGATACACCTCCTTAGAAAATTTCACACTTTTGCCCCTCCGACTATATATATATATAGGGATAGGATAAAGGGACAAACATTTTGACAAACATTTTTTCATTTCTTCTGAGCCTTTAGATTTTTTAACATCCATTGGTCCTAATTAAGAGTGATGTGGAGACTTTTAGTCATTAAATAATATAGTTGATAAAGTGGATTATTAACTAATATAATAAATAAACAAATAAAGATTAAAACTTAAAATGATTAAAAACTGGGAATTTTGCTAAAAAGGTAAAAAACCCTAGAAGCCTATTTGACTATTGTGAACTCGCATCCAAAGTCTACTACATCTATGGAGATTGGGGGATGGAGATTTCCCTGAATTCCAACCATGTGATCAACTGTACAATGTTGAGTAGTTTATTGTTTGCTATTTAATGGTTGCAAAAAGTTAAAATTGGGAGGAAAACTATAGTGGTAAACTCTGCAAATGTGAACAAAGATGGTTGGATATTAAAATTTCATGAGGAAAATTGTAATTGAATGAGGAAGACAAATCATATTTTCATGCAGATGGAAGAATTTTGTGGAATGACATCATTCTTGTTTCGATTTTCTGTTTTTATTTTCATGAAAAAAAAAATAGTATTATATAGCCATGAAGAAGCATTCACTGCATCAAAGACAATGATGAATTTTGTCAATGTCATATTGCAGACCTTTTTATTGTTGTTGGAGAGTTGTAGACTTAAACGGCAAAAGGATCAGGAAGGAAGCTAGATCTATTTTAACTTCACAATATTCCTTTATCAAAATATTTATTTGAAATTTATTTTTATTTCCATGTCATTGCCACATCATTTAGTAGTCATCTTAACTTTTAATTAGAAGCGTTAGATGTAAATAAATCCAAGAGCTTATAAAAAGTATAAAAATATTTGTCAAAATGGTTGTCCCTTGATCTTATCCCATATATGACACACCCCGATCCTAGAATCAAGACATGTTGGCCGTCACGTGAGCGTGAAGTAACCATAAGTGCGATGCGGAAGCAAAGATAAGAGAATTACGAAAGAATAAAAACCAACTACTAGCAAGAACAACCAAATAGCATGCTAGAGTGAGTTAAAGTGTGAGTGCACACATAAACAGAGCTTAAGCAATAGGTGCAGTCAAGTAGGACTATAATTAAGTTACAACACCCGCAGGTGAGTCATACATTAGGGAAGTCTGTCAGAATGCCGTAGAAGCCCTCGTCAACCACCAACTGCTAACTAGAACCTGGAGGGGCGCAAAACAAAATTGAGTGGGTCAGTAAAACAAAGCTTTTTGAAAACCTTTCATTTAAAACATTTCTAACCCCTCGCTGTAAAACCTGTATACTTTCCCAGAAAATAGTATAATAGCATATAACTTTTCATAAATCTCAAATCATCGATTTTTCTCAAAAACCAGAAAGTATGCCACGTTATAATTTCAAAAACAGAATGAATGATGCATCAATGTAACAGGTGAAATAATGAATTAACCGGAGACCCTGCAGTTGGTCCTGTACGGTTAATTCTATAGCTCAACATCCAATCTAACCGGAGTCACCTCGGTGACCTGTACGGCACTAGACTGCATATAAGTCGGAACTACCTGAAGTAGTCTGTACGACATGAATGGTGTAATAATACGCTCTAGTGCTTCTCTCATCAATCATATGTGCACATAATCTAAGGTCATCTATCAGTCGAAACCCTTTCATGGTCTGTACGACATGTCAGAACCCTCTCATGGTCTGTACGACATGCACCTACTTGGATCCAAGGTGAGCGTGCGGTGCGAGGTGAATAATATAAGCACTAACACCATGATTGCAGGTTATGAGCTATCAACATAATACACATCATCAACAATGCACATGAATAACATAAAACTCACCTGATACTTACCTGTGCGTCCACAGCACCAATTCACATATATATATGCATCAATTATCAATTCATATAACTCATATCATTCATATCATGCATGCATGGCATTTTAGAAACATACTTTCATTAAAACTCAATTTCTGGGAATTTCAATAGCATATAGGTATAAACAGAAAATACTGCCCACTCACTGATAAGTCGAAGGATCGTAGCCCCCGTGACATCCCTGGATGCGCTCGTCCTCGGGATAGGTATCACCTATATGCGAAATAACTATAAAAATGTTATTTTAAAGCACATAACTAATAATTCTTAATAACTTCTCATACGGTGCTCAATTTGGGTATATGAATATACCACAGTGACCTACTCGACGTTACGAACGTCGACAAATGTTTAGAATAATTTTTTGACGTGGCACGCGCCCCCACGCGCCGTGAGTGGCACGGACCTACGCGCCCCCACGCGCGTCTTCTTCCTCAACCAGTCGCCGGACTGGTTTTTCCGGTGGCCGGAAATTGGGCAATTTTCAAACGCCTTGTTCTCATTCGTTTCTCAACCATTTTCTTCGTATTTTATATCAAAATGAAGCCCTAAGCATGTAGTTTCACGTTACACTACTTTAAGGCTCTAAAAATCACGAAATCTCACCGGAAAAATTCCAAGAAAACCGGCCAAAGTCGAACCCAGTGATCCCGACGTCCAAAACCTTCAAACGAAGCACTTCGAGCTTCCTTGGGACCTCACTAAGCTCACTACAAGCTTAGAATTCCCTGAAAATCGACATATTACGATTGCATGAATAGTGACATAAAATGGGGGTTCGGGTTTCACGTGATTTCGAAGGTTTCACGTCCTAAAACTAGTACCAAACGACTCAGGAGGTCGAAAGGATGAAGAACCATACCTTTTTGGCGTCGATCCGCGACGTTTTGAAGGTTTTTGGTCTTGTCCGTACGGTTCGAGAGTGAGAGAGAGACTGAACGGAGAGGAGAGAGGGAGAGAAAGCACGGGGGAAGGGAGAGAGAGAAGGGTTTGACCGTGTGTATGTGTGTGTGGTCCATCCCAAAACAAGTCCCATATCAATCCCTAACCACACAAATCATACAACCCAATTTTTAATCCAACTTAATAATTTTCCAAAAGCTTATGAAATAAGTGCATTTAGACCAAAATATATCACACACACACATACCTTAATACCCGTCAAGGGTAATTCCGTCATTTCACGTCCCCGATATTAAGAATCCCGGGACGGGCTGTGACAATATATATATATATATATATATATGAAGCCTTTAAGGGAAGGGATCCCTAATTTTTTTTATAAAAATGGGGATTAATTGTGGGGTCCACACCACATCGAATTTTAACGATCCAAACCGTTTGTTTTTCAAGTTGTACCTCATAGAACATCCTTGCAAAATATTAATTAGTCAAATAAAAAATATTTAAGACATCTAATTGGGTTAAAAAAAATAAACGAATACTTTGTTTTATAAGAAACAATGAAATTTGATCTTAAAAATTAAATAGGCAAATGATTTCTGATTGAATTAAATTTTTGCAAGAATGATCTATGAATCGAGGCTTACAAAATAGACGGTTCGGATCATTGAAATTCGATGTGGAGTGTGCCCCACACCTAATCCTCATTTTTTTCAAAAAATGGAAATCCATTTGCATGAAGGGCCTATATATATATGGACGTACGGAAGAAGTTATAAATCGAGAAAGTAAAAGTGTACCCTTTTATGTTTAGGCTTTCAAAAGGAGAATGAAAGATTTTGGTGGCGTCCGGATTACAACATTCCTTAATTCCATAATTACAAAGTCTCAACCCATATCTCAGTGTGTAAAACAAATTACTTGATCCAAATGTGATGCGATGGTAACTACTTCGCGGGCCCTTTATCTAAAGAAATTCTCATTTTTGGGTAAAAATAAGGACTAGTGGTAGCGTTCATTCTAAGTCGAATTTCAACGATCCGAACGTCTATTTTGTAAGTCTCGATTTATGGATCATTTTTGCATATATTCAATTTAATCTGAAACCATTTGCCTATTTAATTATCGCGATGAAATTTCATTGTTTCTTGTAGAACAAAGTGTTCATCAATTTCTTTGAACTCAATTAGATGTCACAAATATTTCCGATTTGGCTATTATTTTGCAAGAATGATCTATGAGGTCCAACTTGAAAAATAAACGATTCGGATCGTTGAAGATGTGTTTTGGGCCCCACAATTAATCCCTATTAAAAAAAAAAGACAAGAAAAAAGAGAGCTGCTAGACCCACCCCATTGTCATATTTCATCACCTACGTTATAATCCCACCCGCCATAAAAAATTAAAAAAATTATTTTCTCACCCACCCTTATTCCTAAAGTAACCTCTAATATATATATAAAATTATAAACTTGTCTCTTAGGAAAAAGAGAATAACTTCTTTGCCCCAATTCCACAATCGTAATGTCACAATAACAAAACCATTGATCTTTCCAACTTTTCGAGCTCATTATATTAAATCTTCTATACTCTTGAATAATTACGTACCGAAATTTCACATTATGAATAAACATACAAGAGTATAACTTTTCACACAAAACACTAAGAACCTTATTATAAGAAGTGCGAAGGAAAATTATAGCTGCATAGAAAATCTCAAAAATGATATCATGGGGATGGAGAGAAGAGAAAGCTATTGGACTAGAGAAAGACAGGCTTTTCAAGGTTATAAATGAGAAATATGAAAACATAAAAAATCTAATGGCATCGTCATTAGAGCAAGACTTGACAAGTGCATTTATATTGTTCTTCTCAGAAGTTGTAGAAAATCTGGTTACAGTTGAAAAGCTTACTGAAGATTTGGTGAAGGCCAAACATATGACAGAGCTAGAGATTGAAGAGAAGAACAAGATAATTATTAATTTAGAAAAGGAAGTATCTGCAGTGGCGAAGCTAGGATTTCGGGTTAGAAGGGGTCTCTCACAAAACTGTTTACCAAAACATCATAGTATATATATGAAAAGTAACCAAAATTCAAAATAACATAGCATTGATAATATTACATGTTCCCAATAATTAAAATAATTGTCCTTGACGAGTTTTCATATTTTGAAACCGTTGCATAGTATATATATGCTAATTTTACAAACTAAAACAAATTAGGCAATAGTTAAGAGAAATTGCAAGACATCAATTTAATTATAATTTATAAACAAAAAATTGTAAGAGGAATTGAGAGTAAACTGACACACCCCGACCAGAATCAAGGCATGCTGGCCGTCACGTGAGGGTGACGTAGCCATGAGCACAGAGCGGAAGTGAAAGTGATATGAAAATGTGAGTAATTAAAAACCAAAAGTAACTAATTTACACTAAGATAACTATAAAAGTGTGCAGAGGTGTTTAAAGTAGTAATGCAAGTACTCAGAGCGTAGGTAACATAGATGCAGTCCATCCAACTAAATATTAATTATACAAGACATGAAGGAAATTCCTACCTTATTTGAAGTCTGTTAGAACCGTCGTAGAGTCCTCGTAAGCCACCAACACATACGTCTAACTAGAACCTGGAGGGGCGCAAAACAGAAAACGTGAGTGGGCAAAAATAAAGCTTTTTAAACCCTTTCTCTTTCCAAAAATAATAACCCCTCACCGTAAAACCCGTATAATTTTCCCAGAAAATAATAATACATACGTATGTAGAAATCATGCTCGAGAGTAGTGAAAACCAAGTATATGCCATGTCAAGTATCTCAGCAATGAAATAAGTAAGCCAGGTGAAATAAATCAATGTAAACTGATATGTCAGCCGGAGTCACCTAATGTGACCTGTACGGCTGAACCTATAGCTCATCTACCAATTCCTGCACACGAGTCAGAACCACTTAATGTGGTATGTACGACAGGCTGGGTGTAAATAGATACGCTCAAGTGCTCCGATCACGTGAAGGCTGTGCAAAGTATCGCAAGTCATCTACGAGTCGAAACCACCTAATGCGGTCTGTACGACAGGCTGGCACCTACCTTGGATCCAAGGTGAGCGGGTGGCGCGAGAGGTGAACGATCACGTGAAGGCTAGGCCCTGGCCTCGGGTGGAGCACTAACACCAGGGTGCAGGATAATGAGCACTAAATGCATTTAAACATAACCATACACACTACTATCATCAATATGCACTCACTTGAAGCTTACCTGGGCGTCCGCAACGTCATGCAATAATATGCATATCTATACTAATGCATATACTAAAATGTAATGCAATTGACATGGCAGTAAAAAAAAATGTAAATCCATTTAAAACAATTTATGGGAAAATGGAAAACATATATACGTATATATAGAAAACCAAAAGCCCACTCACTAGTATGTAGCAGAGTCGTAACCCCCGAGTCTCGCCTAGCTACTCTCGTCCTCCGGAAACGTCTCACCTATATGCGAAACAACTAATTTAACGTTAATTTTAAGCACATAACCAAAACCGTGTAATAACTTTTCATACGTTGCTCAATTGGGGTGTTTGAACATACCATCGTGGCCTACTCAACACCGCGAGCATCCCCATATTTTTAGAAATTTTTTTCTGATGTCTCACGCGTCCTCACGTGCTGGCCACGGGCAGGCACGTGCCTAACACACTGACGGAATCCCTAACGGTGTTAGGGAATATTCCGTTTAAAAACTAACAGAGTTACCTGATGTCGTCAGTATATTACGTCAAAGTTGACGGAATATTCCCCTTCTTCTTTGGTGGCTTCGCCACCAGCTGCCGTCTGTTACGCCAGAAACTGGAAAATTTTAAAACCTTAATATCTCCCTCAATTCTCAACCAAAATTCATGAATTTTATATAGATCTGAAGCTCTAGAAATCTAGAACACAACCATACCTATTTGAAGTCGTAAAACCGACAGAAAATGGCCGGAAAAATCCTTCAAGATTCCGGCTAAACCTGCAACTCAGTGAACCCGTGTGTCCCGACGTCCAAATCACTTCAAAACTAGCCTAGGGTCCCTATAGAGTTGGTTAGGACCCTCTCTGGACCTTAAAACCTTGTAAAACCTCGACGATCACGTCAGAGTAAACTTCCACCTCGCCAAAGCTCGTAAATTCTCGGGTTTTTTAAGTCATTTCCTCGAGCCAACGGTACCACCAAGCTTGGGAAGTCAAGAGGAGTACGAAGATGCTAACCTTAAGCTCGATCCGTGGTGTTTTGATGGTGTTTGAAGGTTGGAGAGCTTGGGTTGTACGGACGAGAGAGAGAGTTCGAGAAGGAATGAGAGATGAGGGTTGCACGTGTGTGTATGGGTGCGTGTTATGGGATTGGCCAATTTCAAATAGTCTCAAGCCCTAATTGGGCTATAGAATTTAGGGCTTAAGTAATTGAGTCCAAATGGAAATAAAACCAACCCCAATTCCACTTATTCATTCGTAACATTTCCGTTACGAACCCGATTCGGCCCTAACTCACGTCAACACACTTATGACGACGCGTACAATTTAATTACATCAACGGAAAAAATAATTTAAAACTATATACGTACATCCACGTTACTAGGCCTCGAGGGCATTATCGTCACTTTACATACTCGGGGATAAATATATATAATAATTTGGGACGAGTCGTCACATAAAATACATACTTTGGGTTGTTGACCAATTAACTAACCTTCAATGTCTTTTGTTTGATGAATGATAGAATAATGGAATTCTTTAATCTGCAAAAACAAATATTATTTGTTAAATTAATTTATAATTGTAGATGACAACATATATGAATTAGCAAATTGAAAAAAATTGAAAATGACAACTTTGGAGATTCAAAGTTCATACCTTTGAGGATCATGGAAATTGAAGATTGATTGAAAAGCAATACACATATATCATCCCTAACCCAGACTGGCAGACTGCAGTCGGCTATCAACTTGGAGAATAATAAAATACTAATTTTTAGTATTGGGAAAAAGAATAGAAGTGTTGGAAGTTGGAATAGGTAGGCTTTTAGGGTTAGACTAGATTACATAAATATCTTTAAAATATTTAAAGAGGGCCCGATCTTTTATCTAGGAAATTGGAATGGTTTAAGTGAAAAAGTCATTGAAAAGTGATACAAATAATAAAAATAATAAGTAGTGCTAATTTTTTTTATAAACAAAAGCAAGGTGGGCCTAGGACTACTGTGGTCCTATGGTCCCTCCGCCCTGAGTATCTGGTTTGAGGAAAAGTATGACAAGTTTGGAGGAAGCCATGTTTACTGAAAAACTACAAGTAGATGAACTCCTAGTCTTCAAGCATTATTGGAAGCCAACAAACTAAACCTGAAACCATCCGAACAAACCAAAATTTCACATCATGAATAAACACCAAAATCTTTCAATTGAGCGGGAAGCAAAAATCTCAATACATGCTGCTAGTGGCATAGGTGTGGCTATGAAAATATTACTATATATCTTTTAAGGTCTATATCGGTCATTTTATAAATGGGCAAAATTTTAATTAAATTTTTTATTAAAATGGTGGGTGGAGAGATAAGACATTGGGGTGAGAATAACAACATTAAAAGAAAAATGGGAATCTCTTCCCTTAAATGTCTTCCCTTCAATACCCTAGAAGTTTTTACATGTACAAGACAATCCTAAACTCCTAACATTAATTCCAACTCATGAAAAATGTTAGGGTTATTAGCTGCCATTTTCTCTAAATCATGGAAACATGTATGTATGTGTTTTTAGATTATACGCAACAATCCTTAGCTGCTCATTTGCCCTAATTGGTGTCCGCACAACCAACTCACTTCCATGATACTGATTGCTTATTCATATTTGTATAAATAGGCAATCAATATCATGAAAGTGATTGGGGCAAATGATGGAGACATGAACATGATGAGAGCTTAGAGGATGGGGGATTTTCAATCTTGCCAGGAGACCAAGGCCTTTGAGTTTTTGTTGGAAATAAATAAATTAAATTCCACAATTTTTTCCTTATAATATCATGTGCCCAGATTGACACATCCTGATTCGGAATGTTCATATGGACTTCAAATCGAGCTGTGATGGCCGACACTCGGAAGGTGATGAAGCCATAAAGTGTAGTGAGGTGGAATATGTGAATACATTTCAATCTAAAGTGCCTAAATGTAAGAGTGCGCATATGAGCGGGAGTGAACCCAATTCACACGCGATGTTAGAGCATAAGTAAAGTACAGTAAGGGTAGGATACGAATTATACCAGCAAAGGTAATCACCTATACCAAAGTTTGCCAAGAATCCTCATCGACACGAAAGCTTAACTACTAAAACTTGGAGGGGCGAAAAACAAGGGTGAGTGGGCCTAAAAATAAAGTTTCGTAAAAACCTTTTTGAAAACATAATAACCCCTCGCCGTAAAATAAGTATAGTTTCCGAAATATACGTACTACGTATAGTATGAAAATACTTACCGTAGTCTGCAATATCTTAAGAATTCAATACGTCACAATATTTTGTAAATAAATATTTAACGTCTGGTAATCACATAATCTCGCATAAACAGACATAACATATCGAGTGCTCATCGACATATGCTGACACACGAGTTCATGCAGAGATATTCTGACATGAACATAACTGGGTGTAATAATGATATACGCTCTAGTACTACAATCACGTGAAGACTGGAGCTATGCGCATCACATACGAGTCCTAATTGCCTATAGCAATCTAGGACATGACTGACACCTACAATGGATCCAAAGTGAGTGTATGGTGTGATGTGAACATACACGTGAAAGATTGGCCCTAGCCGACACGAATACTAACACCAGTGCAGGAACGATGAGCAGATAACATAAATAAAATCATACATCGGTAAATCAATAATTTACGTCGACATAAGACTCTTCACTGCCGTAAATATAAATAAGGCATCCCATAATAATATGCATACCTGTGCATCCCGTGGGATTCATAATAATCTCACAATTTTCATCGTCGCGACAATTCTTATAGTATCAATTTAATTATGGCAATCACATAGAAAAATTCTTTATTAAATATATAGCTGGAAACTAAACAAATATATATACATATATATATGTATATGTATATGTATATATGTATACATATACACATATGTCTATATGTATACATATACACATATGTCTATATATATACATATATATACATATACATATACATATACATATACATATATATATATATAGACACACTATAAAAGAAAAGACCCACTCACATATACTTGCGAAGTCATAACCCGAAGTCTCCGATAGTAATCACACCTAAGCATAATAATGGATCCATTAGTAAAACTCAACTAAAAACGATTAAATTTGGGAAAACGGAGGCTGATTTGGAATCAGGGTTCGAAATACGCTAAGAGAGGTCCCAGACAAATATGGTAAAATAATAGCTCATTCGCGTCACGAAATGAAGATCAACGAAAGTCAACAGTATTGCCACTAGGGGCATTTATGTCAATTCACTCTTTTAAAATTAATAAAATCGTAAAATTAAGGACGGGTTGTTACACAGATTGCTCCCATACACATGAGTTAATGTATGAACTATCCTGGTAAATTTTTTTGTTTGACAGTTTCATCGTCACATGATGTCACAAATTCACGCTTATACTACAACATTTATATTGATTTCTTAATCATACACTTTAATCCATGAAATATAAATCATTGTTTTATCTATATTATAATGTATTAATATGTGAATTAGTAAATGTGGATGCATTGTTCTTGTACAAAATTGCACCTACAAAACAAATAACACCTTAGGTCAAGGCATAGAGCCTCACGTGCCCACGATGAATTTTTTGGGGGGGGGGGGCTTTGGCCGAAGAAATTCCGATGCCAAAGTTAGAATTTTGAGGGAAAAATGTTTGGAGAATTTAGATAATTTAGCAAGAGAATTGGAATTGAGTTTTAGAAAATTTAGCAAGAGAATTCGAATTGTGTTTATATAGGGGTGTGGCCGGCCCCCTTGGGAGGAGAATGACTGGCCACTTGGATGACTTTTTGGGTTAGGTTCTTGATTTGTAGCTAATTAGTAAATTAATTGAATAATAAATCAATTAATTAGCTAATTAATATAATTAAAAAGGAATGATTTAGGGGTTACCTTGTGGAGAAGATTTGATGAAGATGGATGAAATAGGTTTTGAATTAATACCTATTTTGGGTACTTTTGATTTGGTTGAGGGATGATTGCTTGCTGCTCAGGCGTAGAAATCTTGATGTGCCTCGAGATAATTTTATCCTTTTTACTCCAAAATTCACGTGTCGCCTCTCGATTATTTTTGGCTCGACAAATGCCCCCACACTTGTTGGGCTGCTCGTAGAAAAGGGCGACGGGTGTAGAGATTTTCTTGCTTTAGGAAACTTAGGATTGTTTCCTATTTTGATGTTGATTCCCTCTTTAATAGGAAACTAGATCCTTTTAGGAAAGGGAAATAAATTTCTCTTAAAGCCTATTTAAGTCCACCTTAAGTGGGTTATTAAATAAACTTTGGAGAGCGATTTATTCTACCCTACAAGAGAGAGAGGGCTTAGAGGATATTTGTTCCCCCTCTTCTAGCAATCTTCTACATCTTGCTCGTGAAAAGGATCGTCTTTCGTTGGTTGCTTCGTCTTCTCGTTGCTTCTAGGTAAGAAAAAAAAATTAATTTTCTTGTCTTCTTAATTTTTGGGAGCCTCGGGGCTTAAAATTTGGCTCGACGGGGGTCGAGGAGGCTTGCCTGACATGGGTCTTGGGCTCATGCGGCTTGGGCCTTCATTTTGTTTAGCATGTTGGGCTCGGGCCTTTGCATGTGTGAGGAAGGGGAGAGCAGCGGGCCACCAGGTTGGCCCGCCTGGCTGGGCTGAAGGCTGCCTTGGTTTTTTTTTTCTCAAGCAGCTGTCTAACGAATCTTCCTTGCATCTTTGTAGAATTTCTTTGAGTATGTCTTCCTCGAACCACAAGAATGATGATAATGTGCCGCCGTTATACCGTCAAGGTAGGTCTTTGAGCAAGGTTGGTTACTTCAAGGTTGCTCACTTCAAGATTAGCTCTGATGACTGTTTAAAGACTTCCTTGAGGCATATTGGCATGCCATTCTGTCAGAAGTGAGTGTAAAGCGTGTTAAGGATGGTAGCAGCCGTGAGCCATGTGATGGATCTAGGAGATCCATCAAGTTCCACCCCTACTATTTTGTGTTGGGGTTTACTTTTCCTATGCCGTGTTTCTTCCAAGAAGTGCTCTGCTCTATGAGATGTGCCCCCACCCAATGTTTTCTGAATACGGTTGTGTGATTGTGGGATTCCACAATCTAAGCCAATTCTTTGACTTAGATCTAACCATCAACAAATTTTGGTACTTCTTTGACATAGGTCACATTGAGGGAGTTGGGCAGCTGCGATCTCGCCATAGGCTTTTTGATAACTCGATCACGGGAGATCATGATTGGGCTAAGGAGACTTTGGAGATAAGTGGAGAATGAGAGTCTGATTCTTCCCCCGAGCTGCGTGTTCCAAAGGTCTTCATATTCAATAAGTAAGATGCTTAATCTCTCAGCTGCTTTATATTTATGCTAAGCTGCTCTTTAATTTTCTGATTGTTTCTCGGTTTTTTTGTAGATTCAGAATTCGGCTCTATTTCTAAGACTTCTCCGGACATGAAGAAAGTGCATGTCGCTCTGGGTATCCCTTTCGAGTATCGTGAATGTCGTTGGCTACTTAATCCTCTTCGTAGGGAGAAATGTGGGCTGCCCCCGAGAAAAGAGATAAAACAAATAAAGGCTGAGGCGTTGGCTAGTTTTATCACTGTGGTGGAGCCTACTGCAAATGAAGGTGGAAAAAAGAGATCTTCCCCGCCTGCACAAGAGATGCCTGCTGAGAAGAAGCCGAAGATTTTTTCCACTATTCGTGAGGGTTCACTGGCTACTCCCAAGTTAGTGATTGACTTGACTTCCTCCAAAGGCAAGAAATAGGAGGTTGCTATATATGTGCCGGTGGCGCCTACCATTCCGAAGGCTGCTAGTTCGATTGCTGATAGGATTTCCCAGTAGAGAAGTTCCTATGTGCCTCCGGTACCGAAATTCACTCCAAAATGTCTGTCCGGGGCTAAGTCTGGTTCATCTTTGGAGAGGCTTGCTACTATGAAGAGTGACATGGTGCCCCTACCTGCAAAAGTGGCCCCAAAACCTGTTCCCTCTGCTGCTGAGACCGATTCGTCTGCTGAGAAGAAGGAGACTGCTCGTGTGGGTGATCGTGAGAAATCCACCAAGTTTATTTATGGGGAAGTTGATGAGATTTGTGCGCTTTTGAAACCAGATTTGCTTAAAGACATGGATGTATATGCCAAGTTTGTTGATGGCGTCAAATGGGTTGTTGGCCCAAGTTCCTTTGCGAAGCATACAACCGAGTATAGGATGATTGCTCTGCTGGCCATGATGCAAAAAAGGGCGATTCTAGTAGTCGAGTCTAAGCTTTTTAATCAAGAGGATACCAAGGCTGCTAAGGAGGTGGTAAGAACTGTGGCAGCCGAAGCTTACTCATCGATTGAGAAAGTCAAGAAATTGGAATATGAGCTTGCTGCTTTGACGGGGTATAAAATATCTGCCCCCATTTCTCTGCTGCTTGAGACCGCTGGCCAAGAGATCGTGGATTTGAATACTAGGCTGGATACGATCCAAGTAAAGTATGAAAGTGTAGAGAAGGAGATTGGGTGTTACATACCTCAGATTCAAGATCTTGAATGTGCAATCTCTGAATTCCGCTGCTTATGAAAAAGATGAAGAATTGATCGCTGATTACAATCAAGTAATCCATTTCAATAAGGTCGTTGATAGGCTTGAGCCTCAAGTATTGGAATTCCAAGGTGCTTTGAAGATCAACGATAGTCTGAAGAAAGAAGTGGATGAGCTGCAGCGGGTCCGTGTTTGTCTGCTCAAGGAGAATGAGCAGTTGAAGGGTGAGAAAGCTAGGTTAGAGGCTTCGCTTACTTATAGTCAAGGTGATTTCTACAAGCTGGGTTATGTATACCATCTTCTTGGGCGGCCGTCTGACTTTGAGTTTTCTGGTAAAGACTTCGAAACCTTTTATATTTCCTTGGAAGACTTGCCCGCCTTCACTTTTGAGTCTTCTATTGGTGAAGTAGTCGGAGAAGTTGGTGCCCAGGCTAGGGCAGCTGGTGGTGAAGCGCCGGATAGTGCCGTTGCTGACAGCGTCACAACTGCTGAAGGTGTGGTGGCCGAGTAGCCGTGGGATGTCCAAGCTGCTGAAGAGTAGTCTTCTAGGTAGCTTTTAGGATTTTCTTTGTTTTCCTTGTTGCTTTTTCTTTGCTTGAACTTCTTTGGTCTTTACTAGTTGTTTATCAATTTTGTTAGAAAATTTAATAAACTTGTTTCCTTCGTTTTTCTCCATCTTCGCTCCTTTTGTTAATGCCCTAACCTTTAGACTTTATAGGCCTGTGGCAGGCGTGTAACTTTTCTATAAGCAGACAAGCTCGCGTAGCCTATGTAGCCGTAGGTGTTGGTGTAGAACTTTGCAAGGTTGTTAGCCATAGGGTTGGCAGCCGGACGCCTTACTTACAAAAACAAACAAGTTCGCGTAACCACTAAGCTGTTAACCTTGGCTTCCTTCAATTATGTAGGTTGCGTAGCAAGTATCACAAAAATTTAGGACTTGGTGTAAATCATTCCGCGTTTGGCAGAGGTGAAGCTTGTTGACTACGTAGCATGTCGGCAGTGGATAAAGGTTCGTATATGTGCACTAGCTTGTTTAACATTTCACATGAATGTGCGGTTGTATAAGTCTAGCGTGGCTTTACTGCTCGAAGGGCAAGCCATAGGCAGTCTTCTGGAAACTGTAGGCTACCTTAGTGTACTCGGTAACAGCTTTAGGGTTCCAGGGCAGCCTTTCATCGGGCATACTGCGTAATGTGCCCCCTTCCTCTCCAAGGCCCAGTTCCCCACAAATTAGGCCAAGAGACCCAAAATCCTTTAGTTAGCTAAGCCTTGAAAAAGATCATTATGGTTATTTCTAGGAATCTCAGCGCAAGCCATCGTGCATCTAGTTATACTAGGGCAGCTCGGCTCATCCACGTCTGGATATTCGGAGTGTAGAGTTTATTCTCCAGCTTTATAGAGCAGACCTATATGGGTGTCGGGGAATTAATTTACCTTATCGCACTGGAGAACATGGTTGGTCCCTCGAGGGGTGCAATTCCTACGGTGAGTCCCTAAGAAGGGTGCGATCTTCTTTTGAAGTGTAGGAGAGACAAGTTGTTGTAGACATGTAGTCGAGCCAAGTTGTAAATTACTTATGAATTCCTCATTGAAAAACGAGTGAAATGAACGAATAACTTAGTTGTAAAAGACTGAACAATAACTAGATAGTCCTCGGCTTATGAGGTGGTGCCCGTTAAGCTGCTTGAGTCTTCGGGTCTTGATATAGTGGGAGGTCACAAATGGTACTTCCTCAGGTTGTAGGCATTCCATTCCTTCTCGATCTCTTTATCGTTCATGGTGGCGAGGGTGTAATTACCTTTACTGCCTACTCTACTGATCTTGTATGAACCTTCCCAGATGGGATCCATCTTTTTGGAGCATTCTTTGCGGGTAGTGATCAAGGATTTTCTTAGGACTAGATCTCCGGGTTGGAACTGCTGGATCTTGGCCCTTTTATTGTAGCTGGAGAGAAGCTGCTGCTGGTAGGCTGCGATGCGGGTGATGGTTTGCTCGCGCTTCTCCTCTGCCACATCTAAGCTTGTGGCCATCTCCTTACTATTCTGCTCAATGCTTGTCAATAAAGTGTAGATGCTTAGACACAATAATGTTAGGAGGAATGATTGCTTCCAAACCAAATGCCAAAGAGAAAGAAGTCTCACCGGTTGCTCCTGTTTTGGTGGTGCGATATGCCCATAGACATCTGGGAGTTTGTCTGGCCATTTTCCCTTCTTGTCGGTGAAGGATTTCTTGAGGCAGTCGAGGATTGTCTTCTTGGATGATTCAGCCTGCCCATTTCCTTGAGGATACCTTGACGTGGACATGTGCTGCTTGATGTCATACTTTATGAAGAACTTTGCCAAATCTTTGCCCACGAATTTTGGGCTGTTATTGATGACAATGGGCAAAGGGATGCCAAATCGACAAATGATGTTCCTTCATATGAAGCACTCTATGTTCGTCTGAGTCGTGGTCATCATGGGCTCTGCTTCTACCCATTTGGTGAAGTAATCGATTGCCACGATCATTATGCATCTGCCCCCAGTAGCAGACGGCATAGGTCATACCAGGTCGATTGCCCATTGCATGAATGGTCAATGACTCATCTGCGGGTGTAGTTCGCTGACAGGCAGTGCTGGTACCAGCTTGTAGTGTTAGTAGCGGTCATACTTTTGTACTAACTCCTTAGCATCTTGGTGCATGGTAGACCAGTAGTAGTTTGCGTTAAGAGCCTTTTGTGCTAAGGATCGGCCTCCAGAGTGGTTTCCACAAACGCATTCGTGGATTGAGCTTAGAACCTTCAAGTCATCAAGAGGCGCTAGGTAGTGAAGATGTGGTCCGGTGTAGGATCTTCGGATGAGAATGTCGTTCGACATATAGTAGCATGCTGCCTTTATTTGGAGCTTTTTAGACTCGAACCTTTCTGTGGGGAGTCTGTCGTTGACCAGGTAGTCTATAATAGAACTTTTCCAGTTGGGAGTTATACTAACCTGTGACACCTTGGCTGTCGGCTCCACTTCTATGCTTGTCTTGTCTAGATACTCCACCAGAATAGAGCGTTTGAGTTGGTGGTCGAGGGCGGAACCTAGGCTGGCTAACGCGTCTGCGTTGGCGTTGTTTGTCCGCGGAACTTGAGTGATAGTGTAAGTCTGAAATGCCTCAAGTTGCTTGCGTACCTTCTCTAGATATTGCGCTATCTTTGGATGTTTTGCCGTGTACTCTCCAGTAGTCTGGCTGGTGATTAGCTGGGAATCAGAATGAATTGCGAGGTTCTTCACTGGCAAGTCTTTTGCCATTCAAAGGCCTGCTAGTAAGGCCTCGTACTCTGCTTCATTATTGAATGCTTTGAAGCCTAGAGTGATCGCCTGCTCTAGCATTGAACTGTCTTGGGTGACAAGGACCACGCCTGCTCTCGAGCCTTTGTAATTGGATGCGCCATCGACATGCAAATGCCAGAAGTCTCCGTTGGCGGGAGTAGGCACGGCTAAGGTGTTCTCGGCTACTTTTGGGGCATCGTTGGGCCACTCTCTTGCATCACCTAGGCTAAGCGTGAATTCTGCTATGAAGTCCGCCAAGGCTTGGGCCTTTATTACAGTGTGGGGTCGGAAAACTAAATCGTATTGGCCAAGTTCCAACAACATTTCACACTTGTTGAGAAGCGCCTGGACCATGTAGGATTGATCGTAGTGGATATTAAGTCTTGACGATGACTGTATTAGCTTGATAGTATGGTCTGAGCTTCCGAGCTGCAACAACTAGTGCCAAAATTAATTTTTCGATCTTCGAGCATCTAGTTTCCGCATCTAGAAGAGCTTTAGAAGTTTAGAATACCGGCAGTTGGGCCCCTAACTTTTCTCGTATGAGGGCAAAGCTCATTGGTACTTCTGAGACTGCCAAGTAGATGTATAAATCCTCCGCTGCTTCCGGCTTGGATAGTAAATGAGGTGATGTTAGATACTTCTTCAGGTCTTGGAAAACTCTTTTCCACTATTCATCTTATTTGTCTCGTTGTGCCCTCTTGATGGCCTTGAAAAAAGGCTTGCATCGATTGGTGGACTGCGAAAGAAAGCGGTTGAGGGTATATCTCCTTCAAGATAGTGGGAGATTTCATCTCTAGGATCGCTTGGATATGCTTGGGATGTTCTTCGATTCCTCGTTAGGTTACTAGGTACCCTAAGAATTTGCCTGAAGATACTCCGAATGTGCATTTGGTGGGGTTGAGGTTCATCTAGTACTTTCTGAGGATGTTGAAAGTTTTCGCCAGGTTGCGGATGTGGTCTGACCGCTGCTTGCCCTTTACCATGATGTCGTCCACATAGACCTCCATGGTTACCCCAATTTTCTTCTTGAACATCATGGTTATTAACCTTTGGTAAGTGGCTCCCGCATTCTTGAGGCCAAAGGGCATGACCTTGTAGTAGTTGGTGCCTCGCTCGATCACGAACGTGATTTTCTCCTTGTCAGGCTCGTACATGGCTACTTGGTTGTAGCCGGAGTACGCATCCAAGAAGTTGAGCAGCTGGTTCCTAGAAGTTGAATCTACTAGTAAATCAATTCGGGGAAGCGGATAAGGATCTTTTGGGCATGCTTGGTTGAGGTCGGTGTAGTTTACGCAAACCCTCCATTTGCCCTTCTTTTTCTTCATGACTAACATGATGTTGGCAAGCCATGTGGTGTGTGCTATCTCTTATATGAATCCGGCCTCCAGAAGCTTGTCAATTTCCGCTTTGATGATCGCTACTCGTTTGGGTGCGAAATATCTTCTCTTTTAGATCACCGGTTTGGCTGCGGGGTCAACGTGCAATTTGTCGCAAGCTATCTTGGGATCGATGCTGGGCATGTCAAAAGGTGACCATGCAAAGATGTCTTTGTTTTCGCTAAGAAAAGCCGTGAGTTCTTCCTTCTTGGCTGGGCTTAGACATGAGCTGATTCTTACCATTTTTTCCGGCTGCTGAAGTTTAAGAATGATGTCTTTGGCGTCTTCTTCGGGTTTCCATCCTATCTCGTCCGCTTGGACGCCATCTTCTTGATCCGCTTGCTGTAATTGCTATTTGGTAGCTTTTTCGTCCATTTGGACCTCGGCAGCCTCTATAGAGGTAAAGGTTCTCTTCTTTGACTCCTTCAATTAGGGGTGGGCACTTGGAACCGAAAATCAAAACTGAAACACGAACCAAATCGGACCTCACCGAACGGTTCGATTTTGAAACCAAATCGGACCGCACCGAACGGTTCGGTTTTGAAACCAAACCGTAATGTAGAAAACGGTTTGGTTTTCGTTTTGGCTTTTGAAAACCGCACCGAAACCGAACTGCACTGCAAATATTAATAAACATTTAATGAAATGTCCATATTAGATGTCATGTTTTAATTGGTTGTTTGTTAGAATTCATATATTTAGTATGGACTCAACTACACTAAAATATCATCATTCATCACTCATCACTCAAGGCATTGATTGTAGGAGCTGTGCATTTGCTGCAAGTTTTTGGCTTCATAATTGCACTTATTTGATTTTAGGGAGCAAGGGTGCTCAACTTAGAAAACATATTGATGCTAGTACACTTGGCAGCGGCAACCTAAGAGAATGCTTCCAACTGGAGAAGATTTAAATGAATGGCTTGCTGTCAATAGTTCTCTCTCGCTCTCTCTCTCGCACACACCCACACACACCCCATAAACTAGTGCCTGCCAATTTTTTGTTTGTTTTGTCCATTATATGGTTGATACGTGGTTAAAAGTTTTGTTTCATGACAAAGAACTTATTTGATTTTAAGAGCTGTGCATTTGCTGCAAGTTTGCTGCAGACAGTATCCTAATTTTAGATGAAAATAGATTATCAAAATATCCTCACTCAATGTATTGATTGTGGACATGGGTTCATAGATTAATGTATTGTATGAAAATTGGAAAATGACACTGTCTTAAACGTAGATAGGTATAAATTTTAAACTGTACATTTTTTTCTTAAGAACCGAACTGAAACTGTTTGAAATCGCACCGAACCAAACCACATGGTTTGGTTTCATTTCAGTTTTGGTTTCAAAACTGCATCGAATCGAACCGCAAAAAGTTTTAGTTTCGGTTTCGGTTTCACTTAAAACCAAGGTTCTAAAAAACGCTAAGCGCTAGTCAGGCGGCGGGCGCCTAGGTGGCATAGGCGGATTTAGGTAAATTTCTTGTATATCTTGTAAATAAGTGCATATTGACACTTATAAAAAGTTATAATTGTATGAAATACATAAATAAGATAATAAAAGAATGATAAAATGCAAAAGAAAAAAAATATTTAACAAGTCCAAAATTTAAAGATTAAAAGTAAAAATCCCATGGGTTGGGTGGTTCATAATAAAAAAAAATTATGTAAAGGTGCATATGCATCCTTCCCTATTACATAAAACACCACGTGTGTGGTGTGACCTGATAGGAGCATATTTATGCTACTTAGTTATGTTGTTTTCTTGCATTTTCGTAGTTAGTTATAACTTATTATAGTGTTTAAGGTCATTTTCGTGCAATTTCAGGTTCATATGGCAAAGTATGCATTTTGAGCCAATTTGGAGCATTTTGGAGCATTTTTGGGCCAAGATTGGATGGTGCAAACATGGAGACATGAGGATGGACGAATTTGATGATTCAAAGGGCTAGAAAACTGCATGTGTGTGTGCAAAGTGTTGGCCTACAACTTCAAACATCATGGCTGCCATGTAATGGCAGAAAATGTGTTTTTTACTAGCTAAATGGATGAAGAACATGCATTGCAAGTATAAACACCACATGGGCAGCAAGAAGGAAAGAAAACAGCAACACACACACCACATGGGCAGCAAGGAATCAGAAATTAAAGCATGGGCAGCAAGGAATAAGAAATTAAAGCATGGGCAGCAAGGAATCAGCATGGGCAGTGAATAGACAACAAGGAATGGCAGAAATTGGACCACCATGAAGTGGATTTCTGCAAGGATGGCAGATTGTCCATTACTTAATGTTTGCTTGACATTTTCAGCCACTATATAACCCCCCTTGGTTAGGAGTTCAAGAAGACACCTCCGACACACATTTCATTCATCCCATCCAGCCATACACCCTCCACAATTCATAAATTCGTCAAACACATCCATCACACTTTGCAGCAGCCTTCCTTCACCTTTCACCATATTTTCTGACCCAAAATCATCCCTAGCCGTACCCCCATCAACCCTAAACCTTCCCATACCATTCCACATCCATTCTACACCACAAATAACCCCAAAAAACCTGTTCTAAAGTTCTCTGCCGCAGCAAGGAGGAAGGAGAATTCGTTGATGAGCTTGCTGCCAAGTTGGAGCGTTCTAGGTGTTTTCTTCCTTTGGATTTTAATTTCTAAATTTATGTATCTTTGCTTGTGAGTATGAGGAACTAAACCCCCTTAGTTGGGGGGTGATTCGAAACCATGAATATGCTTGCAATATGATTTGATTACGTTCAGTTGTTATTTCATAAGTTGTGGTTTCAATTCGTTCATCTACTTGATTGATAACTTATTTGTGTATGTTGATTGAGAGTGCACGCTTAGTTTTCATGCATGAATATGATGCTAGATTATGAGGGAGTTTCACCTAATAGTTACAATCTTATAATCACAAGTAGTGAAGGTCGCTTATAAACGATCGCGTTGAATGAATTCTTGGCATTAGTTTCATGCTCATCATAGTAACGAATGCCTCGTCAACACTTATAGTTCTCATTGTGCTTCATGATTCTTGATTGTATCCTTATTGTGCTCATCACGTAAGGAACCTTTGAGGAATGCTTTGAATTGTTGTATGCGCTTTCCCATCCAATTCATTAACTTAAGGAGAACTTGAAGGTTAATTTAAGCGTATCTAATTAACTTGGGGTGTTGAGTTTCATAATTTATTGGAAGAACAACTGAAAATCGTTTTGTTTGCAAGTGTGTCATGTGTGGAGAAGAACCTCCTAACTAGCCTTTTATCCATCCTTTTCATCCAAAAACGTTTTACAATCTGTTTTGTTTTAAAGTTTCTGTTTTGTTTTCAATTTTCGTCCAAAACCAAATCCCCCTTTATTTTGAAGTCTTAGATTAGTTAGAAAGTGTTTTGATTTGTGTTTTTAAGTGTTTTGATTCAAGTTTTCACTCAAATTCGTCAGATTTTGTGTTTGTGCTCAAAACTGCCCAGAAAGTGGTTTTTAGGCAGTTTTGAGTCTTCTAGTTGCTGTTTTGAGTTTTAGGTTTGTTTTAGTGTTTTAAACTTTAGTTTTGCATTCTTTGAGTCTAGTTTAGTGTTTTAAAACTTAGTTTTTGAGTTTTTAAGTCAGTTTCCAAGTGTTTAGCAATCCCTCCTAATCCCCGGTCTAGAACGATCCCTACTTACATCTTTACTACAATTTGACAAAAGAGGGTTTAATTTGTGTGCTAGTTAATATTACGCATCAAATTTTGGCGCCGTTGCCGGGGATTAGCAACTTTGCTAATCCCTCGTTCTTTTTGTTTATTTGTTATTTTCGTTTGTTTTCTATCACAGATTGCTATCTTGTTTTGTTTCTTTGTTTTTAGGTACTAGTGCATGACTCGAAGTTCCAAACCTATTCGTGAGCATATTTTGGACTTTGACGACGATTTTGAGAGGACTTTGAGAAGGGCTAGAAATCAGCAAGAACACAACCCACCCAATCCCGAACCTGACCTTGAAGAAAACGTTCCAGAAGAGGAGGAGGAACCTACGGCACAAGTGAGTGAAGAAGCCCAAGACATGGCCGTGGACAACCGTACACTCAAAGAGCTCTCCGCCTCGGGATTGGATAATGCCGCACCCTTGTGCATCCAATATCCCACGGCTGCCCAAGGTAAGACCGAAGAATTTGAATTAAAGTCAAGTTTGCTTCATCATATTCCTAAATACCATGGCTTGTCCATGGAAGATCCTAACAAACATTTGAAAGAATTTGAAGTTGTTTGCTCAAGTATGACTCCCGTTAACGTTGACGGAAGTATTTTGAAGATGAAGGCTTTTCCATTCTCTTTAGTGGATAAAGCCAAGGATTGGTTGTACGAATTGGCTCCCGGAACTGTCACATCGTGGGAGAGTATGAAGAGAGCGTTCTTGGAGAAGTTCTTTCCAACTTCTCGCATCATCCTCCTACGCAAAAAGATAAGCGGAATCCAGCAAGAAGAAGGTGAGTCTTTTCCTACATATTATGAACGTTTTAAATCACTTGTTGCTTCTTGTCCACAACATCAGATGAAGGAGGAATTACTTTTGCAATACTTTTATGAGGGCCTCCTACCACTTGAACGTCAAATGCTCGATGCCTCGGCGGGTGGAGCATTGGTGGACAAAACACCCATGGCTGCCAAGATCTTGATTGCTAATAGAGCATTGAACGCTCAACAATACGAGGGTGTTGGTCAAAGAGGACCCCCACGGCAACAAGTACATGAGGTAAGTTCCACATCCGACATTCATTCACAATTAGCTAATCTTACTTACATTGTGTCTCAGATGGCCGAGGGCATGAAGATGCAAGGACCAATTGTATGTGGCGTATGTTCTATCCAAGGACATGCTTCTGAAAAGTGTCCACAATTGATTGAAAATGGTGGATGGGAAAGCGCCAATGCAATTGGGTTTCAAGGCCAAAACCAACCAAGGAATGATCCTTATTCAAGTACTTACAATCCCGGTTGGAGAGACCACCCAAATTTCAAGTGGAGGGAGCCCCAACCACCTCAACAACAAGGAGGCTTTAGGCAACAACCCCCGGGGTTCTTCACCAAGCCATATGCACCCCCACATGCTCCACAACAATCTGCCCCAAATGCTTTAGGTACGCCTCTAGATAATGATGCACTTCTTAAGATACTAACCAAATTATCTCAGGGGCAAGACGATCACACCCAAGCTATGCAAAACCAAGACAAAAGGGTGGATCAACTTGAGAAACAAATTGGGCAGATTGCCGAGTTTGTAGGTAAGTTTCGAGATCCCGGACAACTCCCTAGCTCCACCATTCCAAATCCAAGGGGCGGGTTCGAAAGTGCAAAAGCCATATTGTTGAGAAGTGGAAAAGAAGTTGGGACAGGTCCTACACCATCAAAATCAGGTGTCAAAGAGGATGAAAACTTGCAAATTGAAGAGGAAGAAGCAAGCTTGCCCACGGCAAAGGTGGTTCCACCTTTGCCGCAAGCTTCTAGTACCCCAAATCTGCCCAATTTGTCCAACAAAGGTAAGAATGTGTCTAATTCGTTTCCTACTAATGTTATTCCACCCAATGTACCCTTTCCTAGCAGATTTTTGCAATCCAAGATCGAAGAGGAGGAAAAAGATGTTCTAGAGACATTTAGAAAGGTGCATGTCAACATTCCCCTCATTGATGCCATAAAGCAAATCCCGAAGTATGCCAAGTGTTTAAAGAAGCTTTGTACAACAAAGAAACGTGTCCGGGAGAAAGAAGTGGTACATGTAAGCGAGAATGTCTCCGCAATGTTGCAAAGAAAACTACCCCCCAAATGCAAAGATCCGGGGAGTTTTACAATTCCGTGTGTCATTGGTAATACCCGTTTCAAATCTGCCATGCTAGATTTAGGTGCATCAATTAATGTCATGCCATATTCTGTTTATGCATCTATGAATCTAGGAGCACTTAAACATGATGGGGTAATCATACAATTAGCCGATAGATCTAACGCTTATCCAAAGGGAGTTTTGGAAGACGTTTTAGTGCAGGTTGATCATTTAGTCTTTCCGACGGATTTCTATGTCCTCGAAATGGATGAATCAGACCATGCCCCTTCATTGCCCATCCTCCTTGGAAGGCCATTCATGAAAACGGCTCAAACAAAGATCGATGTGGCCAAAGGATTAGTAACTATGGCATTTGGTGGTGACATGATTAGTTTTAAAATTTCTGAATCCATTGAGACTCCTAATGTTGTTCATTCTTGTTGTGCCATTGGTAAAATTGAAAAGATAGGACCGGACCGTTTAGCACCAAGCACAAAGGATGCATCAAGAACCATGCAAGACGAGGGAATTGGAGTGGAGAACAAGGACCATACGGCCACTGCCCTCAAAGTGCTCACATTGGCTGAAAGAACCATGGGGAAGAATGTTCACATTGCTGCCACTTCATCACAACACATAGGTAAGCCACCTAATCCAAATCCAATTCCCATTAAAGTTGATAGGTGGTTCCCTTCTTTGGTGCAGGTACCCAAGCAAATCCCCAATGGTGGGCGCATAAACATGAACCTTAGGCAACACAACGTACCCATCAACAAACATCACTATCCATTTACGTTCAAGGATGCAATGTACAAGAACTTTGTGGGGCAGGTTGTGGAGGAGATCCCACTCCATGCCGTGGGCTCCAATGAGGCATGATTGTGTTCTTCGTCCGGCTTCACGACGTTAAAGAAAGCGCTACTTGGGAGGCAACCCATGCAATTCAACAAAGGAAGCCCTAGGAATCACTCCAATTCCAGATTTGCGTTCCTAAAACCCTTCACTTTGTTGCTTGTTTCTAATCTGCCCAGTTGTTTTACTTGCTGTTTGTGTGTTTCTTTTTGTTTAGTGTGGTTTTATGCTTGAAACATTGAGGACAATGTTTGATTTAAGTGTGGGGGGGGGTAACTAAGTGTTTTAGATGCAAATTCGTGGGATTTTATCACCCTTAACTTGGAGACTTGTTCCTTGCTGTTTTTAAGTGTTTTTGAGCAGTTTTAGTGTGTTTTGAAGTAAAAATCCGAAAATCACATAAAAATTTGAAAAATTTGTTTTAAAAACCCAAAAAGAGTTGTTTTTGTGTGTTTGTTTGTGTCTTAGGTACCTTCCAACACAATGATGAGGGTTCGGTTTGTAATTACATGGCTGTTAAAGAGAGTGATTAACATGGATGAAAGTTTGATTTACTCTTTGTTTATGCTTGGTTGTGGTTATAACTTATGAATTCACATGCAATCATAAAAAAAAAAAAAAAAAAAAAATCAGTTGTTGTAACATGCTTGAAGGAAGGAGCTCAAACTAACACTACAACCTTGTGAGACTTGAGCCTAAACGTTTATTTGGAGAGTTAAAATCTGTGCATTCTTTGTTTTCTAAGTCGTTGCATGATCTCATTATTCCTTGCTTGGTTACTACTTAGAAGGCGTTTCATCATTTAGTTCCAAATGCTAGAACTCATGCCCATTTCATTCAAAGCATGTTATTGATTTGCATAACACATATTCAAGATGAAGTTGTGTAGTGACCACCACCTTAGCCAAAATGCCGTGAATCCCCTATGTCATTATGTTTTGTAGGTTTCAACCCCATTGAGCCTTGTTTAGCCTTTTCCTTGTTAACCCATGTTTTCCTCACCTAGCCTAGATTAGGACTATCCATTCCTTTGTTCTTTAAGCATAGTAAAGCATGATTCAATTAGAATTCTTTTGTGGCAGAAAACAAGTGTGGGGGAAGTTTTTGTTATGTGAATTTGTGTGCCATAAAGCACGGGTTCAAAGAAAAGAAAAGAAAATAAAATAAAATTCGTGGAAAAAGAAAAAATGAAGTGAAAAAGTATGAAAAGTTGTGAAAAAGAGCTCCAAAGTTTTGTTTGTTGAAGTAAGGGTCCAAAACAATGAATTCGGCCCTAAGGAGTTGTCTAAATCTTTCCCTTGTGTTTTAAAGTTAGTTTCTGCCGTTCAAGTGAATTCTAAGTCTCAATTTCATTACGTTGCTTACTATCGCTTGAAGAACGTTTGTTTTCCCTATCCTTTCTTTGTTAACCAATACCCCAAGCCCCGTTACAACCCTTAACTTCTATCTTGAGTGTTATGTGTTTCAATTTGTGGAGTTTGAATTTGGTATGAGCATATGGTGTCACTGGTTCTCGCATCTAAGTAGTAGCATTCCATTCATGAGATCATATCAAAACATGCTTCTTAACTCTAGAAATTGCATTCTTTGTAAAATATATATGTGAGCATTCGTTTTCATATCTACATCAATCTTCTCACATATGACTAGTGTAGGGTGTGGAGTTAGAAAATCTGAGTGAAAATAGAGTGTATATCTTGTAAGGAATTGAAGGAATTCTCTAAGGCATGTTACTTCATTCAAAGCATTGTTTTAATTGATTACTTGTGAATTTGTAAGTTGTGGCTTAAATTAAGTATGTGCTTGTGTAAAGATGACTCAAATTTGTGGGGATAACGATCTTTAACATGTCATGTTCATTGGAAATCCCTGAGGCAAATGTTGGAAGGATTAGAGTGTGTTTATTGACTTTGTTTCGTTTTGTTTATTTTGTTTTGCTCGAGGACTAGCAAAAGCTAAGTGTGGGGGAATTTGATAGGAGCATATTTATGCTACTTAGTTATGTTGTTTTCTTGCATTTTCATAGTTAGTTATAACTTATTATAGTGTTTAAGGTCATTTTCGTGCAATTTCAGGTTCATATGGCAAAGTATGCATTTTGAGCCAATTTGGAGCATTTTGGAGCATTTTTGGGCCAAGATTGGATGGTGCAAACATGGAGACATGAGGATGGACGAATTTGATGATTCAAAGGGCTAGAAAACTGCATGTGTGTGTGCAAAGTGTTGGCCTACAACTTCAAACATCATGGCTGCCATGTAATGGCAGAAAATGTGTTTTTTACTAGCTAAATGGATGAAGAACATGCATTGCAAGTATAAACACCACATGGGCAGCAAGAAGGAAAGAAAACAGCAACACACACACCACATGGGCAGCAAGGAATCAGAAATTAAAGCATGGGCAGCAAGGAATAAGAAATTAAAGCATGGGCAGCAAGGAATCAGCATGGGCAGTGAATAGACAACAAGGAATGGCAGAAATTGGACCACCATGAAGTGGATTTCTGCAAGGATGGCAGATTGTCCATTACTTAATGTTTGCTTGACATTTTCAGCCACTATATAACCCCCCTTGGTTAGGAGTTCAAGAAGACACCTCCGACACACATTTCATTCATCCCATCCAGCCATACACCCTCCACAATTCATAAATTCGTCAAACACATCCATCACACTTTGCAGCAGCCTTCCTTCACCTTTCACCATATTTTCTGACCCAAAATCATCCCTAGCCGTACCCCCATCAACCCTAAACCTTCCCATACCATTCCACATCCATTCTACACCACAAATAACCCCAAAAAACCTGTTCTAAAGTTCTCTGCCGCAGCAAGGAGGAAGGAGAATTCGTTGATGAGCTTGCTGCCAAGTTGGAGCGTTCTAGGTGTTTTCTTCCTTTGGATTTTAATTTCTAAATTTATGTATCTTTGCTTGTGAGTATGAGGAACTAAACCCCCTTAGTTGGGGGGTGATTCGAAACCATGAATATGCTTGCAATATGATTTGATTACGTTCAGTTGTTATTTCATAAGTTGTGGTTTCAATTCGTTCATCTACTTGATTGATAACTTATTTGTGTATGTTGATTGAGAGTGCACGCTTAGTTTTCATGCATGAATATGATGCTAGATTATGAGGGAGTTTCACCTAATAGTTACAATCTTATAATCACAAGTAGTGAAGGTCGCTTATAAACGATCGCGTTGAATGAATTCTTGGCATTAGTTTCATGCTCATCATAGTAACGAATGCCTCGTCAACACTTATAGTTCTCATTGTGCTTCATGATTCTTGATTGTATCCTTATTGTGCTCATCACGTAAGGAACCTTTGAGGAATGCTTTGAATTGTTGTATGCGCTTTCCCATCCAATTCATTAACTTAAGGAGAACTTGAAGGTTAATTTAAGCGTATCTAATTAACTTGGGGTGTTGAGTTTCATAATTTATTGGAAGAACAACTGAAAATCGTTTTGTTTGCAAGTGTGTCATGTGTGGAGAAGAACCTCCTAACTAGCCTTTTATCCATCCTTTTCATCCAAAAACGTTTTACAATCTGTTTTGTTTTAAAGTTTCTGTTTTGTTTTCAATTTTCGTCCAAAACCAAATCCCCCTTTATTTTGAAGTCTTAGATTAGTTAGAAAGTGTTTTGATTTGTGTTTTTAAGTGTTTTGATTCAAGTTTTCACTCAAATTCGTCAGATTTTGTGTTTGTGCTCAAAACTGCCCAGAAAGTGGTTTTTAGGCAGTTTTGAGTCTTCTAGTTGCTGTTTTGAGTTTTAGGTTTGTTTTAGTGTTTTAAACTTTAGTTTTGCATTCTTTGAGTCTAGTTTAGTGTTTTAAAACTTAGTTTTTGAGTTTTTAAGTCAGTTTCCAAGTGTTTAGCAATCCCTCCTAATCCCCGGTCTAGAACGATCCCTACTTACATCTTTACTACAATTTGACAAAAGAGGGTTTAATTTGTGTGCTAGTTAATATTACGCATCATGACCCTTTTCCTCCAACCCTAGTTCCTATGCCTCACATCATCCAAGACCCATGCCTCACATCACCCAAGACAGTCAGAGACTCCCAAACCAAGGAGTCTATTTTGACGCCTTGAAAACTGGAAACTTATATTCTTTTTTATTCTTTCCTTTTCCTCATCCTTTCGTCTTCTTTATGTTCCTTCTTCTTCTTTTATTTATTTATTTTTTCCTCAGTAAATTCTCCCTTTTTTTTCCTCTTCTTCGATGAATTTCAGAGAGAGGGAGTCGCAACAGCTACGAAAGTCGTGGAGTACAGAGAGAGGAAGTCGAAGCGGCGAGAAAGCTTTTGCGATTTTGGGTACCTATTTGGAACTTATTCCCAGCAAACCATTTCACTCCGCCTAGATCGCCGCCTAGACAGCCACCTAGACTGCCCAGGTCGCCTAAGAGCGCCTAAGCGGCCTAACAGCTCCCTGATTTTTCTTAACAATTCAGACCTAATCGGATTGGCACAACCACGCCCAGCTTCTAGGTGGCCGCCTAGGCCGATTTTTAGAACACTGCTTAAAACCGCACCGAATCGAACCATGCCCACCCCTACCTTCAATACTTGCACAGTGCATCGTCGAGATGTGGCCTGATCAGATGTGATCTCCCCAACTCCTTTTCTCGGGATGCGGAATCGGATCTTTTGATACTTGATGGAAGTGACAGCATTCAGCTTAATCATCCAAGGTTTCCCAAGAATCCCATTGTAGGGAGATGGGTCACTTACGATCGTGAGCGTCTGCTTTGAGACAACTAGTGGTGTTTTCAAGTCAAGTGTGATGTGGCTGATGGCAGTCGAGGTGTGCACGTTGAATCCTGTGAGTACCTCTGCTCGGCATATTCCAGGTCTATCTTCTGAATGACTGAGAGTTAAAGTAGATTTATTGTACTTCCATTGTCGACCATCATTATGTCGACTATAGCATAGGCTAATTGGACAAATACTACTAGTGTGTCGTTATGTAGAAAGTCAACGTCTTCTGCATCCTGCTCGGTGAAGCCAATGATGGGTCTAGGTTGGGTATCGACTGCTTGGACCTGTGAGATTAGTAGAGCTTGTTGGATCTTTCTCTTTTTGGAGTTGTTGGTGGCCCACAAGTACTCAGTTTCAGTGAAGTTGCCATTGATCTGATTTGTTTTGGTTGGTGGCTCTTCGTCGTCAACTGTATTATTTCTAGGATGCACAGCTGGCTTGTCCAAGTATCTATCGACCTTGCCTTCTTTAACGAGCTTCTCTAGGTAGTTCTTCCAAGTGTAGCAGTTGTCGGTTGTGTGATCGGGAACTCGGTGGAATGTTCAGTATTTGGTGTGATCCAAATCAGAAGTATCTCCCTTTGATTTTTTTGGTAGTTTAAACCATGGCTCGTTCTTGATGTTGCGAAGGATTTGGTTGATTGGGATTGAGAACTTTGAACAGTTCTTAGTTGTCGGCCCTTCTTTGGTCGTGGGTCGATCCTTATGTTTGGCCTCCTGCCTGCTTTTGTTGGACTACTTCCCATTCTCATTCTTTTGAGCCACTGTCGACTCTTTTCGAGGCTACTCGGGCACCTTGTCAGCTAGTGAAGCATTGTCCCAAAGTGCATGCTTCTCTGCCAGAGCAAAGGAGTTTGCCAAAATTAGATTTTTCATGATCAATTTTCTGAACAGTGGGTGGTCTGCTGTGAGTTCTTTTTGGAAGGTCGAACTTGCTATTGAGTCATCACATCAGACTATCTTCGCCTCTCTACTTTGAACCTCTTCACGTAATTGCAGAGCGACTCATTTGGGTTATTCTTCACGTTGAACAAGTGGTCGAACCTTTTCTTGATCGAGCGGTAGGATGAGTATTCTTTGGTGAAAACCAAGGAAAGATCATCAATACTCTGGATGGATCATGGTGGCAAGGTGTGAAACCAATCTTGCTCCTCACCTTGTAAAGTGGTGGTGAATATTTTGCACATAAGGGCATCGTTGTTCTGATAAAGAACCATCGTGCTTCGGTAGTGCTTCAAGTGCTTATCCGAATCTCCATCTCCTTTGAAAGATGTGAAATGTGGCATGCTAAACTTGCGTGGAGGCTCTGCCTACTCGATCTCGTCTCTGAAGGATGACCTGCTCATGTTGGTTATGTTCCGTCGTAGTGCTTCATCGGCCACTTCGTTGCGTTGGAAATCATGCAATCGCTCATTTAAAAGCCTTTATACCTCTTTCTGAATTTGCCTTTGTTGGGGAAGCGGAGCTCTCGGCTACCCCGTTATTGACCTGCTGGTCTAAGTTGCTCTTCTACATGCTCGGATCGTCTATGTCTGTTCCTGGCAGGCAAGGGAATTCTTCACAGGCTGCCGGTTGCACTTGAGCCCGATTAAGTGACTGCTTCTCTCTATCTGTTGTGCTGCCTACTCCGATGTGATGTGAATGATGCTCATTGCGGGCCTAGCCGCGAATAAAAGCTTCGCCTAGAAGGCTGCTCATGTTGATTATTGGAGTATGGCCCTAACAGTGAGTGTATACTCATCCACGAGCCTAGTCGAGAGTGCATGCTCCTCTGCTCGCTAAGACGAGAGTATACACTATCTCGGTGGCCCAATCGGGAATGTACATTGCCCGAACACTCAGTTCATGGCTAGTTGAGTGACTGTTTGCCAGGACGCTGCTGGAAAGGTTTTTCGTCTGCCCTTGTCCTATTTCGGGACACCTCGTCTGGGGCACATTAGATCTCGGTGCGTTGCAAAAGTTGATTCACCAATGTCGTCTGTTGTGCAAGGTCGCTCGTCAACCCTATGACTTGTCGGGACAAGTGCTGTTCGCCATTCAGATTGGAAGGAATGCGCCTCCTTGAGCAGTGGAAGGGTGGTAGACTCTGGGCACGAGATTTGAGTTGGGAAATGTCAAATCCGCGGAGAAATGTGGTGAAGATGCCCCCGGATCAATCGTAGGTCCTAAAATTTGAAGTCGAGATGGTTGAGTTAATATTGGGATGACTTGGGTTGCTTGAGAAACCATAGGAATAGGCTGGGCCGCGATAGCAGGTTGGGCCACGGGAGTGGGCTGCTTGGCGTGTGGTGTACGCATTGGGCTCGCGTTGGGCTTACGGCACGGGCCGGCTTGACTAGGGCTTGGGCCATGGCCTTGAAGCCGTGGGTTTTGCCAAAGGTGGCTACCGTGGTGGCCACAGTGGTGTCGCTCCACTCACTGCTATGTTGAGCCTTGTAGATCACCGCAGACCTAATCCTTGAACGTTGGAATTTCCATTCGTCGAGGTTTCCGAATCTCTTGCCAATGTACTTTCTAAGAATAAGAACGTACGAAAAATCTACAAGGCTCAAGGATTAGGTCTGCGGTGATCTACAAGGATTAGGTCTACGTTCTAATTTGCCAATGTGCTTATATGTCGAGGTGTGTACGTTCTAAGAATAAGAACGTACGAAAAATCTACAAATAAGCAAAGAAATAAAAAACCTTAGATGCGAGAGTCTTCTACGAACGCGTGACTCAACTCTCAATGAAAACACCAATTTGTGGATGCAAATTTCTTCCTCCTTATTTTTGGACAAAATTGCACCTACAAAACAAATAACACCTTAGGTCAAGGCCAATAGCCTTATGCGCCCACGATGAATTGGGGGGGGGGGGGTGGGGCTTTGGCCGAAGAAGCTCCGATGGCAAAGTTAGAATTTTGAGGGAAAAGTGTTTGGAGAATTTAGAGAATTTAGCAAGAGAATTGAAAATGAGTTTTGGAGAGAATGAAGGTGTGTATATAGGGGTGTGGCCGGCCCCCTTGGGAGGAGAAGGACCGGCCACTTGAATGGCTTTTCGGGTTAGGTTCTTGATTTGTAGCTAATTAGTAAATTAATTGAATAATAAATCAATTAATTAGCTAATTAATATAATTGAAAAGGAATGATTTGGGGGTTACCTTGTGGAGAAGATTTGATGAGGATGGATGAAATAAGTTTTGAATTAATACCTATTTTGGGCACTTTTGACTTGGTTGAAGGATGATTGCCCGCTGCTCGTGCGTAGAAATCTCGTTGTGCCTCGAGGGTAATTTTGTCATTTTCACCCAAAAATCCACGTGTCACCTCTTGATTATTTTTGGCTCCACAGTAAAATCACGTGTCGTTGTAAGTTGTAACTACCACAGTAACCACACCCAAAACTTTTGTGACTAACATCCTCGCACATTGCTTATTGTGCAATTTCGATTTACTTGTTGCTATTTCGGAATGCGTTGTTCAATATTGTGTTAATATGAATTATGAAATGAAAATTTTTATTTTAAATTATATAATTTTTTTTACACTAATCTTAAACTTTAAATGTGAATTATTTTTTTCACCTTATTGAATAATTATCATCAAATACAAGATGAACTTTATAATGAAAATGACTGTTTAGCCCAAACTGTTTAATAGATTATATCCTTTACAATATGACGAATATTGAGGCGCCAAAATTTCTTGTTTTTTGACTTTTTTTTTTTTGGTTATCGAAGATGCATATTTTCTGTCTGTCCTTCAATTACACAAAAATAGTCAAAGAAAATGATTGGATCAATAATTTTTTTTTTCAAAAGATAAATTTATTATAATCGAATAGAAAGATTAATATCTTGTGCCAAGATATTAAACAAGAAATCCGAACCAATACAGTCCCATACAAAAGATTTTCTCTCCTTAAACACAAACATAGTCATCGAGTGAGCAACACGATTGCTCTCTCTAGGCACAAAGGCAAACGTCACCGACCCCAACCTTCACACCAGAACGTCACTATCACCAAGTATGCATTCAAGGCTATAATCATACTGCACTTCATTCCTTAGCATCTGGATAATGACCCTAGCAGCAGATTCAACAATTAGTTTATCAAAACCATGCACACTACAAAATTCCAGTGCATCCCGAACTACCATAGCTTCCGCCGCTGCAGTAGAATGACATAATTGTTCACCTGAGCCTCTCGCAGCCTGCAGTAACCCTACAAAATCACGAACAACCCAACCCACTATCACCCGCAAAGATTCCTTGCACCATGCATCATCAGATTTTACCTTTAAAGTTCCAAACACTGATGCCCTTCACCTCATGCCCCTCCACACCGGTTCCCCTGTTGCCAGTTCTACCATTGGACACCTCCCCTTGACTTCCTATACCTTCGCATCCCTGAATTCAACAATCTTTCTCTTCCAGACCTTCAACACCTCTAAGGACTGTTGTTGAACACCATTAAACACCACCTCATTCCTATGTTTCCACATACGCCATAACCCAAAGACAAACTCCTGCATGATCTTCACTTCAGTCTCTATACCCTTGACCCGACTACTAATGTGGTAGAAACTAACACACAAATTAAACCCTATAAATTATGCAATCGTAGTATGAGTAAGTAGGGATCGTTCTATTCTGGGGATTATAAGGGATGCTAATCAACACAAATTAAACTTATAAAACTAAAAACTAAGTTAAACTAATCTAAACAATGACTGGGGGATTTTTGACGAATTTAGTTAAACCAAAGTAAAGGGCAGCAAGTAAATTAAGTTGTGAATGAAATATGGGTGAGAGGATAGCTAGAGGATTCTTCTAGCACCTTACATGCTTCAAAAATGCCTTTCCAACCCCAAGACGTTTTACGCCCACCACTTGCCTCCCTAAAGCTCTTACTAGGAAAATACTGAAGGAAATTTTGTGAAAAACATGTTCATTTGAATAACATCATATAGCATGCAATTAACAAATTAAAGGCGGAATCATGCTTACATGCACTCAAAACAAAACATCAACCATGAAATTCAAAGCCTAGTAGATTGGTGAATCTTGACTCAACTTAAATCAACATTTGTTAGTTGAGAAATATTTACCTTTGTAGATTCCTCTTTGCATATGCAAAGGATAATCACCCAAGAGATAGGGCCTTCATTCCTTGCTTCTTAGCTCCATGGATTTGGTTGAATGAATTAGATTCTCCAAGTTCCCAAAATAGAGAACCTCTAAAGATTCTACACCAAAGTTGGATTGGAGAAGAAATGAGTGACCTTGAGGAAGTAAAATTGCTAGATAATTTCCCCCAAGGTGGTTGGCCTCTTAGAGAGAAATGGAAGCTTTGTGTTCTCACCAATTTTCTCTAAAATCAACAACTTCTTAATTTTAGGCTATAAAGTTCTTTATATAGTCACTTCATTAAATGACCTAAAGAACCAAAAACCCTAATTCAACACTAAATGGCCGGCCACATTAATGGATATGGGTTTTTGGGCCTTTGTGAATCTTTATTCATTAAGTTGTCATACAACTTAAGTCAATGGGCTTTGACGTTCGAAGCCCATTGGGCCTTAAGGTCCAAAACTATCCCGAGGTCTTTAACGAACTTATTCGTTTGATTAATTAACATATTAATTAATCCTTGCCATAAATAATTAAACCATTTAATTATTCTTACTCATCTCCTTTGTTTCTTCAATCTCCACCTTACACGGTGTACGATACATTAGGTTCCTTTTAGCGAGGCAGTGGGCGATTAAAACCATTTTACATCGATTGTGAATTGAAACTTACTTTCAATTCTCCCTTTAGTGATTACACACGTTTAGGGCTTCCACAAACCATGAGTGACACCTAGCAGCATATCATGGCTACCCAAGCTAATCAGAAGAGGTAGAGAACCTATTCAGTTTAGGATTACAAATGCAATACGGTCTTTCTCTAATCTAATACTCTTGACCACATTGTTTGGTTTTGATAGTTTATTTATTCATGTCTACTATCCAATGTGATTCGTTTGCTTATATGATTACCTTGAATGTGATTTGGAACGCATTCCCAAATCTCATTCATACTCTGGCCAGAGATTTTAATCATATCATAGAGTATTCTCCCTCAAACCATTTTGAAGGTTAGAGATCCCTTGTTGCACATTCACTTGTCTCCATAACTAAGTGGCTTAACCCCAATGATGTCGTGGACACCCCGATGGGGTGACTTTGACATAATCAAAGATCAAGGACTTAACCACAAGACAACTGTGATGCCTCAGGTCAAAAGACTAATTTGCATTATCCCAACCATGAGTTCTCATGTGACATGAGTATGAGAACTCCTCGTTGATCGTGTTCAGTGGACTCATTCGCTATTGAGCACCTACGTACTTGTCTTGATGTCACACACACCAATGACTCGAGACTAGTCACTCTCCCTGAGAGAAGGCATAGTACGTACTGATCTTAACGGACTGTCAATGCCCAATTGGCAATCCTATGATCAGGAACGTTTAGGATGTGTCTACGAAAGAATGGTCTCATTAATCTAACTTCATTAGATTGCATTCTCCCAATCACATATTCCTTGGACTTTATCGTTTAAGCATATAACATTTATATGAGACGGCTCAAACAATAATGTTTGCCCTTTTATATGTAAACTAGATTAGTTTAACATGTGAAATGTCCGTAAAGTATCATCATATGATTGGATTTAGGGCACATTTCCAACAATCTCCCACTTGCACTAGAGCCAATCAGCTTGGTCATCTGTTATGATTCCTCTTCTGTAGTCATTTCATAAATGGCTGAGTAGTAGGCCTAGGCAATGGATATCTATATGTTATCCATAGAAGCAACCTTGAGAATATCGACGTCACCATTATACATAATTCCCAATCATGTGGTTCAGTCTCTCATATGAGTTCGGATCTTGATGAGACCTTGATTCCCAGGCTTGAGCTATCGCCCCATTAATGTCATACACTTTCTGGTTGGAACCGAATAGAGAGTTCATAAATGAACTTTCCCATCCAAACAACATTGTTGTAAACTTCTATATGGCAATATATTTTGCATTCATAATGGAACACACTAAAGTCATTACTTTAATGTTTCCATCCAAATATCTCTTTAGTCATAATAAAGAGATATATGTTTATCTCTTCATTCATAATGAAGAAACATCCAATGATGGATTAGATTCATAATCTAATACATTTACGCTTCCATTACGTTACTCTAATTCTTCCTCATTCTTCGAGGAACCTATCCTTTAGTATTTCTTAAATACTTAAGGATTCACTTGACAGTTGCCATGGTTCTGATCCTGGGCTTGCATTGATATCGTCTTGTACCTTTCTAGGTACAACTCATATCAATGTTTTTCATACAGTATGAAATACATAAATCACCTTTCTGCGTATGCATAAAGGATTCGATTTACGCATTATTTCTTTGGGAGTCAAAGGGTACGTTCCCTTTGAGAAGAGCTACCTCCTAGTCTCACTAGAGTTGTTCTTCTGATTGAAGTTTATCATCATATGAGAAACTTCCTAGCATCCTTTTGTCTATTATTAGGGCATGATATAATCCAATTATATCCTAAAATCTATCATTATAGATTTCCATCCCATGTATATAGACTATGTCTCCCATATACATTTTATCGTTATAGAAAGTTTAAAGTCATAACTTTAACAATGAAGTATTCTTTTCATTTCCAAAATTAATATATCATACATATATTTAAATTTAGGAATATGATTAACTCCCACTAATCTTTTGTAAACCTAGTAAACAAAAGATTCATTTATATCTTTATGAGAAATCAAACGTTTTGATCTTTCTCTCATAAGACGCTTATGGCTCCCACTAGCTTGCTTAGATCCATGATGGTTAGATCTCTACAACTTACATGTTTTTGTGATTCATAGTTTTAGACATATATATTATTAGGACTATCTTAATAATGGTTTCGGAAACCTATATGATGTCCAAACATTGAATCAACATTTAGTTGTAGCTAGCAATCTTCGAATTAATTGAAACTAAGACTACGTCAAAGATGGTTCCTTCAAAGTCAACCATTCTCTTTGATTGTAGTCACCTTAAGCTACCAATTAGCTATGAAGGTTTCATTATTTCGGGTCAAATGGTACTTTACCATTTCCTTGAGTATATATTGTATATACACTCAATGTAGTCATAAAGTTCAAACCATTCAACTGAGACGGTTTAAAATTCTTTTTGACTACCTTGGAGCTTGTGGTATAGGAACTAGGTTGTTATATTTGTTGATTATCATCTTGTCTCTCAAAGAACCCATTCTTTTGAGTTCTATTCCTAGTTCATTTGCTCTAAGGCAAATCATATTGTAGGATTACAATGAACTACTCAACAAACAACATTTGTTGGTTGGTTTATAGAAGTGATATCCAAAGGTTAATTTAAGGATATCCACAAGATAATTTTTTAAACAAATATTGCTTATTAGCACACAACCCCAAATCTTAACACAATTAAGATTTGTCTTTCTTTCCAACTACATCCTATGGAGTTATGAAAATTTTGGAAGATCTTCTAATTGACAATCATATTGTCTTAGAAGCATATATATCCTATATATGGGTAATTGATAATATACAACGAACTAAATCTTATTCAAGTTCGTTCTTCTCCTAATGGAGAAAATCATTATCTTTATGATGCTAATTTCCTTGATATCTTTCAAGGAAACTCATCTAAAGTGTTACCCTTCCTTAGATCAAATCTAAGGAGGTAAGTACTTTAGACGTCTTACTCATCATCTTACATTTCTTGAATTCTTTGAAACCTTTTGCAAAGTATTCGGACTTGTGTTTATTCATAATAAACTATAGTCCAACCGAGAGTGATCTTCGGTGAATGTCAAACAACATGAGTAGTATTATGTTGTGGACAAGTGCCACTAACATCTAAGTGAATTAACCTCAATAACTTTGTGATTCTTTCTTCTTTCCAAAAGAATAAAGATTCGAACATTTCGCCTCTATACAATTTCAACAAGAAGGCATTGGATCCGGATCTAACGATCCAAATCATCCATCTATGACCAACTCGTAATTTATGTTTTAGAGGTATCACAACTCAGTTGGGATTAGTCACTATCTTGCAACCTTTTGGGTTTTAAGCATCATTATATTCTAAACAGTTAACGCTACCATATCATCTCTACTATAGAGACAATCAATTAGATTACTATAATCCAATCAGTGATTAATAAAGAACAATGTTTTGTCAAACAAAACATTCATCCATCTCTACTATAGTGACGGAATTAAGTTCCTTAAAATTGGAATGTAAAGACAATCTTTGGTTTTTCCAATTTCTTTGGTAGTTCATATGAGGAAGTTAGTACCATCTGCTTTCGCAGAGATCTATATTTTATTCACGCTCCGAATGTGAAGTACTTTCTCTTCTCTCATTAATCTTCTACTTCTTATTAGCCACACTTTTACAACGATTGTAAAACATAGTTACTAATACGGAATCAAGCATTCAAGTAGAAGAACCAACTGTTTTGAACTTTTCAAGAACAATTTACAACACCTTCGAAAGGTGTGTTCTTGACACTTGCAAGACATTTCTTGCAAATACCCCTTCCACTGTCCATCCTTTCATAAAGAAAGTTTGTTTCCTTGGAGTTAATATTATCTTCTTCATTTGACTTCTCCTTTGACTACAATGGTCATGGTCCCTAAACTCCCACTATCTCTCTTGAAACCTTTTTCAATTGTGTTATACACATCAAACATTTTGGAGAGTGTGTGGTTATTGTTCACTACATAGTTTACAATAAACTTAGTGAACCATTTAGGATAGGGACATAAAGGTGAAGTCCTAGCTTAGTTTCCGTCTCGTTAAGTGGTTTTCACTTCAACACTTAATGATTCAAAATCATCACAAGTCAATGTTGATGGACTATTTTTGTCAACTAACCATTATGTTCTAAACATAATTACAAACTTTCAAGAGTTGTTCAAGGCAACTCTCATTTCTTCATACAACAATTTGTAAGTGAAGAATCATGGCACTAAAAGTGTCCTTGTCTTTATGCTAATCTTCGTAAGTTCCTTTGTTCATATAACGAAGGAATAAGCATTGGTTGTTTGTGTTGTCCTCTTCATGATAGACATTTCTAACATGTTCTTCCAATGATACATTATCAATAGGAAGATTGTGAGGATGAGACTTCTTAGGTACATGCACAATCCATTTAAGACAATCTTTGGGATTGTGTTACCAAGTCCGGAAACTAAAACATTCGGCTTTTCTTTGTCAAGTTTTGGATAGCGTTTGCAAATATATTGGTAAACAAATACATAACGAATATAAATTGATTGATTTTAAGCCATTTGTTTCGGGTCTTTAAATCAAATAGCACCACCCACTATTTTTGGCAAATTTCATATCCCTCATTGGAATTCGAGAGTTTTGGAGGAAACTCTTAGTAGGTTATGGGAGACTCACTATTACCAAGCCCACCTCAGAATTATATCATGTTGGCTAGCGTTAATAATAATGAGAGAGTACGATTACTCATTTGCAACAACCTCTTGCAAGTACCCATCTTATTTGGCCTCTAGAAAATGATGCCTCAGAATTATATCATGTTGGCGTCATTGCACTTAGTTAAGTCATTCCCACCATGCCTAGTTCGTGTAGGGGTTCAAGCATAGCCTCAGAATTATATCATGTTGGCTAAACTCGTTGCCTACCTCACTTCATCATGTATGTATATAGAACTCCTCCTGAGTGTAAGCATGCACTTTGTACTCCCCCATTATAGGGTGAAGCCGGTGTACAAGTCACAAACGATTGGATCTACCACGGTGGAAGGCCACGAAAGAGTGTTCTAAGCACTCTCACGCTTTTCAACTTAATAATGGTTTGGTTGAGGGTTTTAGGTCTCATCACATAAACATATTCATTTTAATCTTTATTAAAACAATTTTGGTCCTATTACAACTATTGGTCCATTTGATTCAATTTAGTTGTATATAATACTCCCACTATACTTATAAAACGGTTTTTAAAGCAAGAGTATATGATACTACTAACATAAGGTTTGCATTCATTTGATGGACTACATAGTTGCCTTAGGGCCTTAGGATGACTATGAACCTTTGTTTAGATTCAACACGAGCCTAGTGTTGAATCTCGGACTAGGGATGGAGATTGATTTTAGTTACGCGTTTAATCACATTAAGGCGTGTTGTCTTAGGGGCGTTGGACCCTCTACTCCATTTTCATGCATATCAAATAAAGCAAGAAAGAAGTACTTCAAAGTAAAGGTGAGCTTATGCTCATTACAACATTTGCATAATTCAAATTACTTTAAAGTAAAGAAGAGCTTATGCTCTTTTACAACATTTGATCAAATCAAATTACAACCAAAATTAATCTACACATTCCCATGGTTCAAACAAATTTGAAACGGCATTTCACATAGCTCAATTATCGTAGGCTTAGGTTCATAATCACCCTTTAATTAATCAACACTTTAATTAATTAAATTGAATGCAACATTTTCATTTGGTTTTTGTATCCATAAAATTGATTTAAATGGAGCTAAATAAAATGAAAATCCAATTCTCATTTAAAGAGACAAAACAATTTTTGTTCCCTACTTAATTTGGGCCATCATGCAATAACCACAACTTTTTGGGCTATATTGCGAAACACTAACTTTTGGGGTCACTTTGTAAAAACACAAAAGTCCACTACTTCATGTAATTACAACTAGAACCCAAAAATTTCAACAAATACAAAAAAACTTCATTAAAGGATCAAAACAATTTGTCCTTTAGCGTTTTTGGACCTAAACGTAAAAACGTAAACTTTTGGGCCAAAGTGCAAATACACAAAAGTATCAAAACTTTATGTAATTGAATAAAAGACCCAAAAATACCCTACATGTAGGGTGGCCGGCTATGAGTAAATAAAAATAAGATTTTTACAAAGTTTTTGTAAGTGGGTTTTGTTAGGTGAGGTAAAGATGAAATATTTTGAATTTATGTCAAACTTTTAAAAAAGTTTGTCTACCATTATAGCTATTAATTGAATTTATGTCAAACTTTTAAAAAAGTTTGTCTACCATTAAAACCATTAATAATACTTTACCAATAATCATCACCCACTAAAATCACCCACTAAAATTAAACCAAAACTTTATGTAAAAATATAAAACTTTTTGAATCAAAACTTCAAAACTTTTTGTTCTTGGCAAGAACTTCAAGAACATTGAAGAACACTCATGAAAACTCATAATAGCTCCATGAATGTTTTCACTCACCAAAACTCAAATTTTCACTACTCAAAAGAGGGCTAACATCCTAGGGTACTTAGGGGTTCCAAAAGTCACTTTAAAACCATTTTAACAAGACAAACATGAACCCAAAAAATCACCCTTTGGATTTGGCCGAATTTCCCCAAAAACATGGCACCAAATTTTAGCTCCAAAATTCATGCTCATATGAACTACATCTACAACATTTGAGATGGCAAATTTTCTAACAAAATTTACATTCAAAGAAACAAGAATAAAGCTTGTAACATATTACAACTTTTAAATAAAAAAACTATGAACTACAAAACCCAAAATGATTCACCAACTACTAGACCTAGGCTCTGATACCACTTGAAGGAAATTTTGTGAAAAACATGTTCATTTGAATAACATCATATAGCATGCAATTAACAAATTAAAGGCGGAATCATGCTTACATGCACTCAAAACAAAACATCAACCATGAAATTCAAAGCCTAGTAGATTGGTGAACCTTGACTCAACTTAAATCAACATTTGTTAGTTGAGAAATATTTACCTTTGTAGATTCCTCTTTGCATATGCAAAGGATAATCACCCAAGAGATAGGGCCTTCATTCCTTGCTTCTTAGCTCCATGGATTTGGTTGAATGAATTAGATTCTCCAAGTTCCCAAAATAGAGAACCTCTAAAGATTCTACACCAAGGTTGGATTGGAGAAGAAATGAGTGACCTTGAGGAAGTAAAATTGCTAGATAATTTCCCCCAAGGTGGTTGGCCTCTTAGAGAGAAATGGAAGCTTTGTGTTCTCACCAATTTTCTCTAAAATCAACAACTTCTTAATTTTAGGCTATAAAGTTCTTTATATAGTCACTTCATTAAATGACCTAAAGAACCAAAAACCCTAATTCAACACTAAATGGCCGGCCACATTAATGGATATGGGCTTTTGGGCCTTTGTGAATCTTTATTCATTAAGTTGTCATACAACTTAAGTCAATGGGCTTTGACGTTCGAAGCCCATTGGGCCTTAAGGTCCAAAACTATCCCGAGGTCTTTAACGAACTTATTCGTTTGATTAATTAACATATTAATTAATCCTTGCCATAAATAATTAAACCATTTAATTATTCTTACTCATCTCCTTTGTTTCTTCAATCTCCACCTTACACGGTGTACGATACATTAGGTTCCTTTTAGCGAGGCAGTGGGCGATTAAAACCATTTTACATCGATTGTGAATTGAAACTTACTTTCAATTCTCCCTTTAGTGATTACACACGTTTAGGGCTTCCACAAACCATGAGTGACACCTAGCAGCATATCATGGCTACCCAAGCTAATCAGAAGAGGTAGAGAACCTATTCAGTTTAGGATTACAAATGCAATACGGTCTTTCTCTAATCTAATACTCTTGACCACATTGTTTGGTTTTGATAGTTTATTTATTCATGTCTACTATCCAATGTGATTCGTTTGCTTATATGATTACCTTGAATGTGATTTGGAACGCATTCCCAAATCTCATTCATACTCTGGCCAGAGATTTTAATCATATCATAGAGTATTCTCCCTCAAACCATTTTGAAGGTTAGAGATCCCTTGTTGCACATTCACTTGTCTCCATAACTAAGTGGCTTAACCCCAATGATGTCGTGGACACCCCGATGGGGTGACTTTGACATAATCAAAGATCAAGGACTTAACCACAAGACAACTGTGATGCCTCAGGTCAAAAGACTAATTTGCATTATCCCAACCATGAGTTCTCATGTGACATGAGTATGAGAACTCCTCGTTGATCGTGTTCAGTGGACTCATTCGCTATTGAGCACCTACGTACTTGTCTTGATGTCACACACACCAATGACTCGAGACTAGTCACTCTCCCTGAGAGAAGGCATAGTACGTACTGATCTTAACGGACTGTCAATGCCCAATTGGCAATCCTATGATCAGGAACGTTTAGGATGTGTCTACGAAAGAATGGTCTCATTAATCTAACTTCATTAGATTGCATTCTCCCAATCACATATTCCTTGGACTTTATCGTTTAAGCATATAACATTTATATGAGACGGCTCAAACAATAATGTTTGCCCTTTTATATGTAAACTAGATTAGTTTAACATGTGAAATGTCCGTAAAGTATCATCATATGATTGGCTTTAGGGCACATTTCCAACAAATACTTCTATCTTAAAACTCTAGCTAGGATAGACTCCAGATTTTGGATTAAACGCCACCCAATCGTTGCCAAAAATGCCAGGTTAAAGCATTGTATATCTTTGAAACCCAACCCACCATGCCTCTTTTGCTTCAATAACTGATCCCATGCAACCCAGTAAACCCCCTTCCTCTAATTATTCCCCCTCCACCAATAGTTCTTGATAACTTTCTCTATATCCCTACATACGCCAATAGGTAGCTTAAAACAACTCATGACATGGTTTGGCATCGCCATAGCCACAGCCTTAATAAGAATTTCCTTCTCTGCATAAGATAGAAACTGCTCAACCCACCCTACCATACGAGATTCAATCTTCTCCCTCACATCCTCGAAAACAGCTTTCTTTGAATGACCAAAATCTGCCTGTAGCCCTAAATACTTCCCAAAGCCTTCCTTGCTCTGAATGTTCAGAATTCTTTCAATCTTTTTCTTAATCCTTTTCGTAGCCTTCGAGCCAAAGTAAATCGAACTCTTACTCATATTAATTTCCTGACTGGACATGGCCGCATAAGTTCGCATCGCATCCACCACCCATTCATTAGCAAAAAAGAGATGCGACATCGATACTCCATTAGGTGTCACCCTAAACCCTTGCAACACTGATGCGAAATATATAAGCACACAAATTAAACCCTCTTTTTATCAATTGTAGCAAAGTATGTAAGTAGGGATCGTTCTAGACCGGGGATTAGGAGGGATTGCTAAATCACTTGAAAACTGACTCAAATACGTAAAAACAAGTTTAAAACACTAAATTAGACTCAAAGAATGCAAAACTAAACTTTAAAACACCAAAACAAACCAAAAGACTCAAAACAGCAAACAAACACTCAAAACTGCCTTAAAAACACACTCTGGGCAGTTTTGAACACTAAACACAAATTTGGACGAAAATAGGTTTTAACTTGACTCAAGACTCTTGAAAACACAAACTAAATTGATTTCTAACTAATATGACACTTCAAAATAAAGGGGGAATTGGTTTTGACGAATTTGAAAACAAAACAAGAACTTTGTAAAACAAAACAGATTTTAAAACGAATTTGGATGATTTGAATGGATGGATGGCTAGCTAAGGGGTTCATCTCCACACATGTTATACTTGCATTCAAAACGATTTCCAATTGCCTTTCAATAAACCATGAATTCTCAACGCCCCAAGTTAATTAGGTCCGCTTAAATTAACCTTCAGATTTTCCTAACGTTATTGAATTGGATGATTGCATACGACAACCCAAAGCATTCCCCACAAGTCCCCTACATGATTTCATAATAGAGATACAAGCAAGAATCATTAAGTTCTATGAAAACCATAAGCATTGACGAAGCACTTGTTACTATGATTGCATGAAACTTATGCCAAAAATTTACTTAACGCGATTGAGATCATCAACCTTTACTACTTGTGAATATAAGTTCATAACAATTAAGTGAAATTCCCTTATATCCTAGCATCAAATTCATGCATGCAAACTAAGCGGGCCCTCTTAACCAACATACACAAATCAGTTTTTGTTCATATAGATAAGTAAATTGAATTCACAACTTATGAAACGCAATTAGAAGTAATCAAATCATATAGCAAGCATAAACATGGTTTTGAATCCCCCCCTAGCCAAAGGGGGTTTAGTTCCTCATAATCGCAATTACACAAAGATAACTTAAATTAAACATTGAAATCAAAGATAGAAAACACCTAGAAACGCTCCAAAACTCCCAAGGCTTGGGCAAAGGCACGGCACAAGGTTGTTCCTTCTTTCTCCTTCCTTGCAAGTTGCGGCACTAGAGGATGAATGTAATTGAGAGATGTATGAATGTAGTAAAATATGGTAGAGGGTGGTGACTAAATGGTGCAGCAAAGGATGGTATTTATAGGCTGAAATTCGTAGCCCCTATGTAGCAAAGGAAAAGGATTTAAAGGCCTAATTTGTATAGGATAATAACACACAATCCTTGAAGGAAAAGGCTAAGGCTTTTAGGAACCAAGGGGGAAAGGAATAATCAGGTTTCTAGAAGTTCTAGAAAGGTTTGGGGCGTCACTTTTGTAGGACAAGGGATAAGGCCTTCTAGAAAGGTTGTTTTGTGGCTGATTCCTAGAAAAACAAGGGATAAGGTGTGGCACCAAACTAGGAGAGGATAAGGGCTTCTAGAAATCTGATTTTAAGCATCCTAATATAGTTAGGAAACCTCCCTTGCAGCCAAAATATAGGTAGATTAGGATTATGATAAGATAGGATAGGATAAGGTTTGTTTGGATAAGATAAGCTAAGATAAGGTTTTGGATAAGATTTCCTCACTTGAGCTGATTCTTTGGCTTTAACTTTCCTTCTTCAAGTAGGAAACCTTGTTTGAGTAGGAATCTTCATTCTTCTAGGAATCCATCTTCAACTAGGACTCCTCCATTGATTAGGAATCCTTCTTTATTTAGGAATCCTTCATTTAAGCCCTTTCCTACTTCAACTAGGAAACCTTGTTCAAGTAGGAATCATCATCTTTAAGTCTTCAATTTCGTCCATCCTCATGGCTCCAAGCATATGATCTTCATTCCAAGCTCTAATTTGCTCCAAAAGACTCCAAAATGCTTCCTTTTGCATACTTTGCCCTTAAAACCTGAAAACATATAAAACTAGCTTAAAAGACTACTTTACTTAGGAAAAACACTATAAATGCACAAGAACAAGCTAAACTAAGGCGCATAAATATGCTCCTATCAAACACACCTTTCTCCATACCATTACCCTTCAGTGCAGATAAGGAACAAAAATGGGGAGAGTGGGTCCCCTTGCTGCAACCCCCTCTGCGGGAGGATATATCCCGTAGGGTTCCCATTCACCAAAATACTGAAAGATGGGGTGAAATACATTCCTTAATCCACCTACAAAACATCGACACGAACCCTAACTTAGCCATCATAGCAAGAAGAATTCTCATTCAACATGGTCATACGCCTTTGCCATATCCAATTTTAAAGCCATACCCGCCTTATCCTCATTCGTTTGGTGCATTAGGGAATGTAATATCTCATACACTACAAGGATATTATCTTGTATGTGTTTCCCCCCCCCCCCCACAAATGCCGATTGGTTATCACTTACCACCTTCGGCATCACTCTTTTTAACCTGTTTGTAATCACTTTCGAGAGCACCTTATAAATGACATTGCATAAAGCAATCGGTGGATACTGAGTCATATTCTTCGGACCTTTGGAATAAGCACCAAATTTGTGTGATTAAATTTCTGTAGAAGTGTACCATAATACCATAAGGTTTGACTATGTTCACCACATCCCAGTGGTCCTGATAAAAACTACCAAAAAACCCATCAGGACCCGGAGCTCTTGAATGAGGAATTTGGAAAGCCGCCTTTTTAATTTCTACCTTCGTCACCGGGGCAGTCAAAGCCACATTATCCTCGTGAGTTACCGAGAGTCAACATATATGACACCGCAACCTGACTTGGCCGACATGACTGAAATAACTCTGAAAAATATGACACCGCAATCGAACAAATGCCTGTTTCACTCTTATGTCACATCTCATTCGAATCCTCCAACCCCTGGATTTGATTGAACCTCCGGCGTTTCATTGTTTGGGCATGAAAAAACTTTGTATTCTTATCACCTTCATTAAGCCATTGAACCCTGGACTTCATTCGCCAATAAGCATTTTCCTCTTTAAATGCTTCCCGGAGCTCATTTTCTTTTCTCCCAACCTCCTTCGTACCAAACTCCTTCGACTGAAGAGCCAATCAAATCTCTACTTTCAATCAATCAAAGACGCCCCCACAAGGCTTTGAGTTTCTCAAAAAACCCGAAAGCATAGGAACCCCAATAATGTCCACGCCATTCTCCAGCCACCATGTCCCGACACTCCGCCATCTTTCCCCACCTCGCATCATACATAAATCGTCGCCCCGACCGCACCCACATCTTGTCCGTGGAGAGGACAAGCATGGCATGATCATATCCTTCCAACACCACATGCAAAATCTTTGTGTCCATATATAGCACATACCACCCTAAACTGGCCAAACCATGATCTAATCGTTGTTGAATTGGCATTGCCTCCCTATTATTCCTCAACGTAAATAGGTAACCTTCATAGCCCATTTCCATAAGTTCATTTCGCGCCACAAAGTCTCTAAAATCCCGCATACTAGCCACTGTTCTATAATTACCACCTTCTTTTTCTTCATTACTCAGGATATCATTAAAATCCCCAATTAGGAGACTTCTATCACATTCTTTCTCTAAATGCATCTTTAACATCTACCATTTATCCCTCCATTTTTTCTCGTCCGTACTAGTGTAAATGGCAAACAGCCGCAAAAAACATTGTTTACGAGCATCCCATACTTTCATTTCAATTAAGAAATCAACATATTTCACCAGAGACACTTGTTATGCATCCTTCCAAAACAAACATAGCCCACCACCAATCCCACTAGGTTCCACCGCATGCATATACTTCATTCCCAACTTCCTCTTTAGATATCCATAGTGCCTACTTTTATTCTTTGTTTCCAGCAGGATCACCGTGTCAGGGGTGTGGAGCCTACACTGCTCCAACAAATTGTCAACTATCAGGTCACCCCCAATACCCTGATATTTCCATGTTAATAACTTCATGGGGACTTGGGAGACCCTTCAAGGCTGGTCTCCTCCGCCTCAGAAAAAGCATTAGATGATCGACGTCGAAAACACCTACACTCCTCCATAGCTAGAACTTCTTCGAACCCTTCTACCTCTATTAAACCCCGCTTCTTTACCTTTCTCTCCCTAGAGATAGCCTCAATAATAGGCCCCAAATTGAAAAGGGTCTGAGTTTTGAGTACCCCCTATTGGAACTAGCTTCGGGGTCCCCAAACGTTCATCCCCCATAACATTTTGATCGTAAGACTCCTCATTGTCACTGCCTATGACACCTTCAACCGGTAGAAAATTAAGATCAATCCCCACACCATGCTCCTCAGACCCAACTAGTCCCCCAAGATCATTTTCAGCCTTATCCAAACAAAACAGTACTACGTTCTCGACTCTCTGCGCCCATGTACCCCTGGCTCAATCAACCCCTCATCAAAAGCTTTCTCCTTTGCCTGTCTCTCCATTTCTTCCCTCGCCTTTTGCTCCTATATTTTCTCCAGTTGCGTCATCCCATTACTTCCCATTTCTTTAACATTTTTTTCCCCGTTGGCACGGTAGCATTTCCATCCAAGTCACCCACACCATCAAGCTTCACCTCCCATCTCCCCCTCCAACGATCTCATTGCCTTTGTTCACAAACCTGCCCACCACTCACACTGGAAGACAAACCTCCACTCCCAGTTATTTTGCTCTCGAATGCCCTACCTTTTGAGTGTAGTATAGCACTTCTACGCCCACTACTCTCCCCCGACCCCAAACCTTTACAACGAAGTGGGTACCCCCATAAGTCTGACACCGCATCCAGGTCCTTGAAAGCATAAACGTCCTTATCCTTCCTCCCACCTACGCCTTCCCTAGTAGACCTCTCCAAACTATCCCTGCACACCCTAGTGGGGTGTCCCATAACACCATAGATCAAACAATAGTTTGGCAGACATTCGTATTTGAAATCCACCCAAATCGCCCCTTCATCAGGAAACTGTACAAATGTTATGTGCATCAGTGGTTCCTTAACATTAAAACAAACCTTTGTTCTCAGAAATCTACCTATGCATTCCTTACTCGCACTCTTGTCCACTGTCAAAACTGTTCCCAACAAACCACCAATTGCTTAAGCAACCACCCCAGTCATACTAAGAGGTGGAATATTATGAAATTGCACCCAGAAAGAGCCAAGACCCAGAAACGACGGTTACCCCTAAGTTTCTAAGAGAGACCTCACTTTTCCCTCTCTAGAGGGAAGTAAATATATCAATAAAGGCATCCCAGTGCACCTTCTTTGCAGTGAGAACCTTCGGCACATCGCAAAAGTGGAAACCAAGCAGAGCCTCCTCAACCTCCTTCTTCCCTATAACAATCCCCTTCCGTTCCTTATCTGACAACCTTAGGTTAAACCCAATCCTAAGCCCCAGTTCCTCCATCTCTAGTTTATTCATTTTTCGCGACACACAGAAACAATAAAACCCCCACTAAAAACTCGAAGACTGCTCCCAGGACACTGCTCGCTATTGCTTTCTACTCCGTATAGTTTCATGCAAACCCTAACCCTAGGAGGCAAAACGGTGCTTTGACTTTCCCAAAACCCTAACCCCTCCTTTCGAGGACAAGTCACTTGATTGGATCAATAATTCGGTGATGCCTATTTTCTTTTTACACACACACACACATATATATTATCTTATTTGATCATTCTAAATTGATTGATGACTTTGTATGTTGTGGGTACATTTGTCTCAAGGACACCTTATGCCACCAGTTTCAACCATATGGCACAAAACGTGTCAAATGAGAAGTGATATTTGAGTGAAAAACTTTTACTCAAAAGTACTAGGGGCGTGTGTATCAATTTAAGCAACTTTGAGGGCCAGAGAATGTTGCCACCAGTTTCTACCATGTGGCACATAAAGAGTCAAATGAGAAGTGATATGAGTGAAAAACTTGTACTTAAAGTTCTAAGGACGTGTGTATCAATTTAAGCAACTTCGAGAGCTAGAGAATGTTGCCACCAATTTCTACCATGTGGCATAAAAAGAGTCAAATGAGAAAGTCATATTTGCGTGAAAAAAATTGTACTCAAAATACCAGGGGCGTGTGGATCAACTTAAGCAACTTTAAGGGCTAGAGAATGTAGTTACTAATGATACTGTGGCTCTTGAAGATGATTAAAAATGCTTTGATAAATACCTTTAGAACTTGAGATTTCCTTATCTTTGAAAATATTTGATAGATATGTTGATGTTGTGACTCTTGAAGATGATTAAAAGAGAGCATGTGCTGACAAATTCTTGAAAGTCTACATTGTAAATGGGAGATATGTCATACAAAGATGGTACACATGTGTGAAATGCTTCCCCATGTCATATATTTTCGGTAAACATGTTTTCCCATCTTTCCCTTTGCATCCTTGAAGGAAGAAAAGAGCTGGTTTATTGTTATATCTTCTGTTATTATCAGTAATATGTTCATAATGTTTTCTCTGCAGGAGCATGATAGCTCGGCTTATAAGTCGTGAATCATTATGAATTTATGCTAACGAAAAGCTATTAATTAGCTCATTTTTTTAACAAACGATATTATTTACACTAAGAAATAGGGGTGGGCTTAGCCTTACAATGAGCTTGTAATAATGTGGTTTGACTTTGCCTTTGGCGAGAACCGAATCTAAGACCTCTTATTTACAAATGAAGAGAAATATCACTAAACCGTAGTACTAAGTGACAATTTTGATTTTATTTTAAGGAAATTGTTCATTCTTGACATGGAATTTCAGGTAGTTTTTTATTTTGTTCTTTCAGTCCATTGGACATATGACTATTTGCAGGCAATTACATATTGTCAGCACGCGGTAAGTTTAAAAGTTCAATGAATTTACGTGGTTTTTTTTTTTAATTTTTTGAATGGGTGTAAAGATAAGTTTACATATTGAATTAGGTTTATAAGGGTAGTTTAGGTAGTATATTTGAATTTAAAGAAATATTGATAGTTTAATTAAAAATAATATAGGTGTAAAGAGTAAACTGAGTATAAAGGGATAGTATATGAGTTTTAATAAATTTCTCTTCTGAAGGGGTTATTATACAAAATGATCTATGAGATTTGCATGATCAATAGAAATGGTCCCTAAGATTGTTCACCATCCATGATTTTGGTCATTCCATTAAAAACTCTTTGGGCAATTTTCAAAGCTTTGTAGCTCAATCGTTTCTTAACCAAATTCGGCCCATAATATATCAAAATAAAGATATGAAAGTGTAGAATAAGATTATACCTATTTGGAAGCCAATGGTTGCCGGAGATGGCCAGAAAATAGTCTGAAAGGTGACTGATCCGCCCGAAAACTAGAAAACTCGCCGGAAACTGGGTAAACTTTAAACGTTCATAACTTCTTCAATACTCAACCAAATCGAGTGATTCAAAAACAAAAATCATACTTCTTGACAAGAAAAAGAGAATGGTACCTTTTTAGAAGGCTAACTCGCGGTGGTTTGGTTGAACAATGGCTCGAAAGTGGGTAACCATTTTCGAGTTAGCCACTTTTGAGCGGTTTTCCGGCCAAACCATGGCGATTTAGCAGTAAAAAATGATACCATTCTCTTCGTCTCGTCCAGAAGTATGATTTTCGTTTTTGAATTGCTCAATTTGGTTGAGTATTGAAGAAGTTATGAACGTTTAAAGTTTACACAGTTTCCAGCGAGTTTTCCAGTTTTCCCGCGAACCAGTCATCTTTCAGGCTATTTTCCGACCATCTCCAACAATCATTAGGCTTCCAAATAGGTATAGTATTGTTATACACTTTCTTCTCTTCATTTTGATATATTATGGATCGAATTTAGTTAAGAATCAATTGAGTTACAAAGCTTTGAAAATTGCCCAAAGAGTTTTCAATCACTCATATTTTGGGAAGAAATGCAATGTAACCTTCCTCTTGGTGCAACATGTACGCATGGGCTCTGATTTTTCCAATGGCCCAAGAGTATGCCGACCCATTTTCTTGTTCTTGTGAACTAGGTAAAACCCAAAGTTCAACAACACCTAAAAGAGGCCATAACGGTAACAAAGTAGAGCCCAATGGTCCGAACTAGACAAGTAAGGGGACACAACTAAACCCAGAAGCCTTAGCCCAACAAGAGGCATAGCTGGACTGGACATAACCTAATGGCAACCCATCCAACACCCTCGTTGATAACTGTTATATTACTGAAAAGTTGAGGTTTCACCATAAAACAAACTAGTAATATGAGAAATTGTCTAGGCATAGCTGGTGCGGGATTGAATTGGATTGTATAATTCTACCTTAAAGCTGGATAGGATTTTATCATTTCTTCTTTTAACATATCTTTAATATAGTGAGTTATTCAATCTTAAAAACCAAACCAGCAAATGGTTTAAGGAAAAAAATTATATTCTTTCTCATAGTTGGACAATTTTTATTAAATTGGAAAATTAGAGTGTCAAGGGTGAGTTAGATGTAACGACCCGTCTTTAATTTAGTGTAATTTTTCTGTCACTAGGGTACATTGACCAAAATGCTCCTTTAGGGTGCACGTTGACTTTTATTGATTTTATTTTCATTATATGTGTGATGCACTAATCAGCATATTCTTGTAGTCCTCGTTGCTACCAATGCTTCTGCAATTGTGGCCTAAATGGGCTTTCTTATAATTTGGATATGCTATTTTGGGGTTAATCTATTAGGAATAGGTTGCATAGTTATGGTTCATTTACATTAACATCTAATTGAATAAAAGACTTGACGAATATAAAGGTGCAAACGGAACGAGAATTAGACTTAAAGGCAAAACTTTTGTTGTACCGGACTGTCTCGGACTGGATTAGCTTCAGGGACTAAGCTGGACTGTCTTAGACTAGACTAAGTTGGACTAGCTTAGTGAAGCGTTTGGTGCAATGTCGGACTAAGAAGCTAGACTAACAATAAATTATTATTATTATTATTATATTTTAATTTATTTTCTATTAAAAATATCAAAATGAATATATGGAAAAATAAAAGGGCATAGTCCTCTTCTTCTTCACGAATTGCAGGTGCTTTGCAACTTGGAGAATTATCAAACTTTCAACGACTCAAATTGATAGGCAAATAGAACCAATTTTGCAGTTTAGAAGATGAACGAGCCTTGTATAAGATTTCTTGATCATTGGTTTCACCCTCACCAAACCACATGGTGAGCAGTTTAGGGCCTTTGACACTGATGAACTAAGCTTGACGTTCATTTGCAATTGCCTTGGCCGAAAGAGTTTCCCAGCATCATGCGGCTTTAGAAAAGGACTTCTCTTGAATGGTCTTTTAAGAAAACAAAGCAGAAATTAGAAAGAGTTAGAAGCTTGTTGAATTAGGAAGCCCAGTACGATGTAAAAAAGGTTATCTGGGTTATGGATCAGAAAAGGGTGCTTTCTGTATGCTCAAAAGCTTAGTGATGATAGGATCAAAAATCTGAGGACCCTATTCAACCTGCAAGCAGCAACATAAATGACAAATGGAGAAGATGAAGTAGAAGGGAGCAGGGCTCCAATATATTTTTGTGTTTGTAAATTTTGATCTGATTACAATAGTGAGAGCTAATGCTTTTATTCAAGTCAGAACTCATCATGCCAGCTGGCTAATTATAACAAACTTCACTAAAACAGGAATAAGCCTAATAATCCCAAGATTAAAACCTTTAATAGTGATTAAGCTAATCACTAATTACATATCATGTCATTGCTCCCCCCTTAAAGAACAACCTTGTCCTCAAGGTTAAAAAATAGAACTTGCTTTCTTTCTGCAGTGGTCCATTGGGGTAGTGACTGTTCTGCACTTTGAATTTGACAAAATTGTGAGCATCTAACTCCATCAGCTGTAATTCAGTTTGTGTGTCGGTTATGGACTCCAAATCCTCATCAGCAGTAAACACTACCGCCCACATGAGCAGTTGATACCGATTGCACACAGAATTCAGAGATCCTTGAACAAAGTCGGTAAAACCAAGACCTCACGACAAGAATTTCAGGCAGAATAGAGCTCGAAGTTATACTATCAAAAATAGAAAATCAGAATCAACAGAAAACAGAACAAGGTTACTATGTTACCTAGACCTAGTACATTGGTGAACACGCCAACTAGGAGGAAAATCATGCCTCCAATCCATTTTCCACTCATCATTTGTACCAAACACACTTCAACCTCCAATGCCCTGCAATTAGTTCGTAACTCCTAAACTGAAAGAAATGAACCGCATACAAAATGTGATGAGATTGTGATGAACAAAAACCAAAGTTCAGCTACATCTTTGAGTATTATCAATGGCATTCATAATATAATGTGCACTGCCAAATAATATACAACATGAAAAGGGGATGAAAAAGTGAATAACAAAAAGAGCATGAGAGATCGCATACGTAAACACAACTCGCAACAACACAGGCTCATCGCAAGTGAATCTAATTATCAAGAACAAAAATGCTAGATGCTAATTCGCAGTCCTAAAACAAACTCCGCAAACCAAAACCAAACATTCCAATTTAGACATGATATACTCTTATTCTCAACAACTGACAGACAATAGGGAACAAAAGCAACAATTCTTCATTACCTCCAACAATTTCTTCACTTACCCCACTTAGCATTTTTGAAACGAAATCTGAACTAAACCTTGTGATCTCAAGCTCCCAGCTTGAGCAAACAAAGTTCTACATAAAATTGCTCAAGCTTCGATTTTTCGCACGAACCATGCACAAGAAAATGCTTAGCCAGAGAACCCAGATGCAGAAAACCAGAAAAAAAAGCCAGTGCAGAAGCAAATCAACCACAAACAACACAACCAAGAACAACCAAAAAACCTGAAAATTAGAGAAAATTTACCAGAAAAGCAATACTCGACAAACAACACAACCAAGAACAACCCAAAAGCTGAAAATTAGAGAAAAATTACCAGAAAAGCAGTACTCGATTCAACTTCCCCAACTAAAAACAGACACAAATTTTCAGCTGAAAACAGTTCTAATGCATCCCACAAGATACCAATTAACCCATCCATTAATTTTAGTCAATAAAACATCATAAATGACCACAATAACACCAAGATAATACGCCAGAATAAACTGCAAAAGCCAATGCCATTTGGCCTTCCCGATTGACAAATTGAAAATCAAGGATTCCAATACCTCATGGCGACTTTTTGTGGTCCTCGTATTTGTTTCCTTGTCTGCCAGTTGAGAGAAACCTGCAGATCTAGTGGCTCTTGCAGTTCTGAGATGAACACCCAGACCCTGCACACTTGCTGCAATGGGCATGGCTTTCTCAAGATCTCGTAGTGGAACTGTAAGAAAATCGGGGAGTTTTGGATAAAGATTAAACCAAAATATGATAACATCAAATTTCTAGCAAAACGAAAGCAGGGAATGAGGAAAAAAATCACTTCAACGTACAAAAACTTATCAATAAATTCATAGAAGGAAAAATAGCAGATAAATTGAAAACAAATGGGTAGCAATCAAAACCCAGAAACCAATCAAATCTGAGAAATCAATCAAATCCACAAATCGATAAAAAACAAAAATCTATCAAAACCCAGTAATAATTTCACGAATCTTTAAAATAAAATTGAAGAAAACTAAGAAGAGAAAGTGGCAGAGGAAGCCGTGATTTACGAGGACGCGACGGTGGTCTTGAGATGGTCCGGCAAGGTTGTCAAGCAGGATGAGGAGTCGAGCAGAGCGAGGAGTCGAGTGGAACAACGCGAGAGAAAAGAATGGTCTTAGCAATCCGGTGGTATTTGGGGGTCTCGCTAAGACTATCTAGCGAGCCCCATAGTCGAGGCGAGTGAGGTTTAATCCCACTAAATCTAGTCCCTTCCTCTAACAAACATGAGACTACACTAACACCTAATCTAGTCTAGTCCACTCCCACTTAGTGAGGGCAAACAAACGCCGCCTTATAGGTTGTTAAATGCAAGAGTATTTATGTAAACTTAATCAATTTCAAGAGAATTGTATTAGTTATATGGGATCCACGAGGATGTACTTATTTTCTTGTCCTGGTTCTCTTTTCTTCTCCAGCTCCTCCAGAAGGATCTTTCCTCCATTTCGCATTTTTTTGTTTTCACCCGATGACACGACGTTGAATCCCTCGTCAATTTCTCGACGATGTCACCACCGACCACCATCACCAACTCACCACAACTCCCCAAGCACCATCTAACTCGTTGTGTAGCGGGATTTGTGGAAGAATTCATCGATTCCAGCAAGGAGATGAGCATTGACGATTTTCGAGTGCTTTTGGCTGTTTTTCAGCATATCCAACCACAAATTCAACATAAGGAAGGTAAATTCGAGTCCCTCGTTTTTTAAGCTTCATTTTGATCTAAGATTTGTGAAAAAATGGTGGTGATTTGGAGCTCATCGAAGCTCGATATTTTCCGTCGGGTTATAGTAGAAACCAACGGACCCGTGACCTCAAGCCCGGTCAACCCAACCCGAAAACCCCGTTCAGATCCGGCAAACCAGATCCGACCTAATATGAACCTGAATCCAACTTGACCCTTTTCGTTTCCAGTTCGGGATATTCCTTGGAATATTCTGTTAGTTTTAAGAAAATATTTTGTTCGGTGACAGAATATTCCATCATCGTTGACGTTGACTTTGATCGTTGATTTTTTTTTTTTAAATTTTCGACCCGGGACCCCTTCTAGGTATTTCGACTTGCTGATTCCAATTTCACAGTCCATTTCTCCAAATTTGATCATTTGAACACAACTTGATGATTGTAGCCACTTGAATTTGTACTAGGTGGTATGAAATTGTAATATGGTATTGTAGAAGTAAGTTGTTGGCCTTAGAAACCTATAGATTGGAAATTCGATGTGCGGATCTTCCGAAATAAGAAGAATTAGAGTGCTTGACTTTAACATAGACCATTTTGACTGAGGGTTTATTTAGGGCCAACATGTTCCGAATAATTCTCGAATTTTGACGTTAGTATCACTAGAGGCGTGATAGAGCCTAACGGTCAGAATATGCCCATTGTCTTTCTATTTTGTGGTTAAGTGAGATATTCATTTCTACTAAGTACGATATTTAAACATTTAAGTAGTATATGTTAAAATTCTCATATGAAGGATGATTTATGGTTCCTTGATCCCTTCATAAAGCATGTAGAGGAATCTAACTTGAAAGTTAGATGCTGTCATAAGATTAAATAAAACTAAATAATGTATCATGTCTTTGAGTTTGAGACATGATATTATTATGATTCGTAGGACACAACTTACACATGTATGAGTATTTTCAATTTGTCCACATTGTGGACATGTCCTTCTAGCTTGTCATTGCCTTGAGATTACTCGGCAAGGACATGATTATATTTCCAGCTTCCACTAGCTATGGCTAGTAGATGATATTATATATATTAGCTTACACGTGTATTGGGGGTACTACATTTATACTCTCAGCTTGTCATTACTTTGAGATTCCTCAGTAATGACATGATTACATAGTTATATTCTCAACTTGTACCACGTTCATGGTCGTAAGACACAACTTGCACATGTATGAGTATTTCCAACTTGTCCACGTCATTGCCTCGAGATTTCTCGGCAATGACATGATTATATTTTTAGCTTCCACTAGCTACGGCTAGTGGATGATTATGTATATCAGCTTACACGTGTATTGGGATACTATTATTATATTTTCAGCTTGTCATTTTAGTTTGTCATTACCTTGAGATTACTCAGTAATGACATGATTATATTATCCAACTTCCAATAGCTATGACTAAAGGATGATATTGTGTGGCTCTCTTTTTTATACCCTAACATTTTTTTCATTTAGTTTTCCTCGGGAGGTTTTTACCAAGGAAGAAAAAATCGATAATATCGGCGATATTTCGTCGATATTATCGTTTTTTTGGAGGTCCGAAATTTTTTTAACTATCCAAATAATTTTCGTCAAAATATCGCGATATTATCGTTAATATCGATAATATCGATAATATAATATTAAAAAATACTTTAAAATGTTGAGAAATCTCAACACATACTACACTTGATCAAAGCCCAAAGGCCAACCAAGACATGCTTATCTCAGCATGTGAATGTGACTTTTATAGGCATTCTTGGGTTGCTCACTGCCCTCGCTGGGCGATGTGGGACGACCAAGGAAGAAAATACAAATTTCGGCCGAAAATTCACACCCACTTTAAACGGCCATAACTTTGTCAAAACTCAACCAAATCAAGCAAGACAAAAACGAAAGTTGTAGCCCTCAAAGAGACGAAGAGAATGGTACCTCACACGACGTCTGAATCGTCGTGGTTTGGCCGGAAAATGCCTCGAAAGTCACTGAGGTCGCCAGAAACTAGGTAAGATTCAAATGAGTATAACTTTTTCAATACTCAACGAAATTGAGTGAAACAAAACGAAAAGTTGTACTACTCGACGAGACGAAGAGATTGATACCTTGCACGCCGGCCAACTCGCCGTGGTTTGGCCGGAAATTGCCTCGAAAGCCACTGAGGTCGCCGGAAACTGGGTAAGATTCAAATGAGTATAACTTTTTCAATACGCAACGAAATTGAGTGAAACAAAAAGGAAAGTTGTAGCCCTCAAAGAGACGAAGAGAATGGTACCTCACACGACGTCTGACTCGTTGTGGTTTGGCCGGAAATTGCCTCAAAAGACAAGTCCTTGCACTATATATACTTTCAAATTACGTTGAGTAGCAACCTGATATATGTATTCGGACGAATTATAAAACAATTTTCACACTCCTGACTTCCAAAATTCAATTCTTTTACTTTATATAAACTTGAAAAAACATAATCGCCATCCAAATTAAAGTTTAGTCTTATTCAATGTATTGATTTTCAATCGTTAATTGATATACTATAATTTGGAACTTCAACGCCTAGACGCATGCTTATGTGTAAGAAATTTAAAGTGTCAAATTCGGCACATTATTCTTCATCATTTTATTCACTTCCCTTTTTTTTTTTTTAATATCCTAAATAAAACCTCCAAATATTGTACTAATTCATTATATATAAATGATTATGGTGTGTTTAGAATTCTTTCATTAATTACTACATATTTTCTACACTCACAATGTTTGTCAGCTCGCTATATAATCAACTTGATAATGTTAAATCCATCATGCAATGCATTTCTTTCCAATTTTTTGTGATAAACTAATAGATAATTGACTAAATAAACATCCTACAAAGTTTCAATAAAAATTTTCAAGTTTTTCTTACAATTTCCGTGGTTTCCATGTAATTTTTATCGATATCGATATTTTACCGATATTTCCATCGATATTTCCGTGTTTTCAGACTGCCGATATTTCCGATATTACCGATATTTTCTTCCTTGGTTTTTACAGAGGCCCACTAGTATTTCTTTTGTTGCTATTTTCCCCATGATATTTGTCGGGCAACATATATTTTGTAAGATGCAGGCAGCTTTTATTCTAGATATTCACGTTGTGTTTTGGAAATTCATTTTTTGGTCGTTCCTTGTACTATCTTATACTGTTTTTTTAATAAAGCATCTATTATTCAACCAAAACATTTGTTTTGATATAAGCACCTTGTTTTTTAATTTCTTCAATTAAACATTTGTTTCTTTTAAGAATTTGATTAAACATTCTTACTACAATTTTGGTAATTTTATTAGAAGTTTAATTTTTCACTTTACTTCTTTCTTTTTACTTTTTTTGTTTACGCTTTTTTTTTTCAAGAAATTATTTTCTACCCAACATTTTCACGTTACTTTTGATAAAATAAAATTCATGTCAATTATTTACTTTCCTTTCTTCATTTTTTTTTCCCTTTCTTTCTATTCTGCTGCATTTAATATAAGAAAAACTAATGAAAATGACTTGAAAACTTTGAGTTTTAACGATAAGGACAAAATAAAGGGTAAAGTGAATAGTACCAGGTTTGACTTTTTAGTGTAAAAATGTGGTTTTTCGTTAAAGTGAACAGTACCGCGGGTTTTTGGTTAAAACTCCTTTTGATATATCCACCTTTGATTCACATTTTTTATTTTTTATTATAATTTATTTTAATGAATTGAATAAAATGTTCAAAAATTCATTGTCACATAAAAACATAATAAAGGTACATTTAATTTTCGACAAAAAGGTACGTTTAATTATAATAGTATGTTTGGTTACCTATAATATAAGTACAATGGTACATTTGGTTTCTTGGTACATTTGGAATCTAAACGTACTAAAAGTTAGCCCATTTGTTTTCAAATGTACCATAAGTTTCAATTAATTTTCTTATGTGTCTATACATAAACTTTTAATTATTTCTTCTAATTTATTTTTCTTTTTGTTATTTCTTCTTCTTCTTCCCCTTCTAAATCCCATTCATATATATTTTATTTTTAATTTTTGTAAACAACTGATGTGATATAAACTAGCACTCAAACTTAAATCCTCTTTTTGATAATTGTAGTATGGATAAGTAGGGATTGTTCTAAGCCGGAGATTATGAGGGATTGCTAAGATACTCAAATTAGACTCAATTATACTTAACTAGACTCTTATGACTCAAGATTGACTCAAACTACTCAAAACTACACAAAACAAACAAATTGACTCAAAACTAACACTAAGGGTGACTTTGGATGAAATTTAAACTAAAAAGACTCAAAACAATGTGTATGGACGAATTCTAACTTATGTTGACTCAAAAAAATACTAAAAAGAAATCAGTTTTGACAGATTCTAACTAAAAGACATGAAATATAAAGGGGGGGGGAGTGGTTTTTGACGAATTTAAAGTAAAAGCAAACAGATTTAAGACTCTAAACAACTTTGGACGAAATTGGGTGTTTTAATGGGTGAATGGCTAGCTAGAGGGTTCATCTCCACACATGACACATATACATACGAATCGATTTCCAATTATTATTCTTATCGACCATGAATGACAACACCCCAGATTAACCGTGGACAGCACTAATTAACCCTCAGATTTTCCTAAGTTCATTGAATTGGACTCAGCGTTGCAACCAAATTATTCTTATCAAGTTCCCTACACGAACAACATGATAAAGATACATATCAAATATCATTAAGTTCTGTGAAAATCATAAGCATTGACAAGACATTTGTAACTATAACCAGTGACCTCCACTACTTATAAATATAAGTTCATAACTATTAGGTGAAACTCCTTTATATTTTAGCATCAAATTCATGCATGCAAACTAAGCAGGCCTCCTTAATCAACATACAAGAATAAGTTCTGAATCAAACAGTTAAGCAAATTGCATTCACGATTTACGAAATAATAACTGAATGTAATCAATTCATATGCATGTTCATGGCTTTAAATTCGCCTCTAGCTAAAATGAGTTCAGCTCCTCCTGTTCGCACTTAAACAAAGATAACTTAAATTAAACATTGAAAACTAAAGATAGAATACACCTAGGAACGTTCTAGCAATCCAAGCTTGAATGGCAGGGCATGGCTCCAAGGGTCTTCTCTCATTTCTCCTTGCAAGGCTGCGGCACTAGAGAGATTTATGTGTATGATGGATGTGCGGTGCGAATTGTGGTGAGAGATGGATCATTTATGATTGTTGCGGCACAATGTATTTATAGGGAGAAGGGAAGGCACGGCAAATGGCTGAGAATGAGAGGAATCAGGACTCCAAATCAACAAGGAAAAAGGACATTTCTCATTCAAATTCCAGGGAGGAAAAGGAATGGTCATTGCGGCAGGAAACATAGCTTCTAGAAGGGGTGGATGCGGCACACTTTTAGGAATAAGGAAAAGACCTTCTAGAAGGGCTAGGTGCAGCATGATTTTAAGGAAAAGGCTTGGCTTCTAGAAACCTGATTTGTAGGTATCCTAATGTCATTTAGATGTCCTCCTTGCAGCTGGAAATCAGGTAGGATAAGATTAGGATAGGATAAGATAAGATAAGGTTAGTTTGGATAATGTTGGATAAGATAAGGTTGGTTAAGATAATGTTCCCTCTTTTTACCTGATTCCTTATCCTCCAAGTCTTGATTTCATTCTTCCAGATTTGTAGCACATTCCTAGCCTCTTTGAACTTCAAAAGCGTTCATCCAGTATGCTCCATTTATATGTTATCCATTATTGGCCCAAAACTGCTCCAAATTGCTCCAAATTGCACTTTCTTGCCAACTTTGTTATTTGAACTTGAAAACACACGAAAATAACTTAAAACACTATAATAAGCAGAAATTAGCTATGTAAATGCAAGAAAACAAGCTAACTAAGTCGCATAAATATGATCCTATCAACAACTTATATCATATGTTAATTGTATTTGTCTACCTATATGACAAACTTTTTTGATAATCAACTTGTATCACAAATTAATATGTCTTGCTTGTAGGTATGTTATGTTTTTGTACCTTTAAGTTAAGTTTTATATCTCAATTACAGGTATATTATCCATACATATATTTGTTTCGTGAGTAAGGTTATACGTTATACAGGTGGATAAGGTTGTACGTTATACATGTGGATTTATGTTAGCAAATTAATTGTTTTGTTAGAAGATATCAGGCAAATACTGACACACCCTGATCTAGAAAATCCACCTAGACTCGAGCTGTGCTGGCCAACACCAGAAGGATGACGAAGCCATAAAGTGTAGTGATGTGGAAAATGTGAATAAATTTAAACCTAAAAGTGCCTAAAAACAAGAGTGTGTTTGTGAGCGGGAATGAACATATTTCACACATGATGTCAGAGCATAAGTAAAGTACAATAGAGTAGATTTAAGAATTATACCATCGAAGGTAACCTCCTATACTAGGATTTGCCAAGAATCATTGTCGATACGAAAAAACATCTACTAAAACCTAGAGGGGTGAAAAAACAAGGGTGAGTGGGCCTAAAAAATAAAGCTTTGTAAAAACCTTTTTGAAAACATAATAACTCATCGTCGTAAAACAAGTATAGTTTCCGAAATATACATACTACGTATAATTTGAAAATATTTACCATAGCCTGCAATATCACAAGAATGCCATACGTCACAATATTGCATAAATAAACGCATAATAACCGATATCACATAATCTCGCATAAACAAACATATATCGAGTGCTCATCGACATATGCTGACTCATGAGCTCATGCAGAGATATTCTGACACGAACATGAATGAGTGTAATAATGATTTACGTTATAGTACTACAATCATGTGAACACTGGCGCTATGTCCATCGCATACGAGTCCTAACTGCTTATAGCAATCTAAGATAGGGCTGTCACTACAATGGATCCAAAGTGAGCATACGGTGCGAAGTGAACATACACGTGAAAGACTGGCCTTGACCCAAGCGAGTACTAACACCGGTGCAGCAACGATGAGCAGATAATGTAAACAAAATCATACAACGGTAAGCCAATAATTTATGTCGAGATAATACTATTCACTATCGTAAATATAAATAAGGCATCCCGTAATAATATGCATACATGTGCATCCCGTAGGATTCATGATAATTCTATAAATTCCGTCATTTCACTAATTCTTATAAACATTAGTCTAATCTAGGCATACGTAGGAAATTCTTTTTCAAATATATAAATGGAAACTAAATAAATATATAATATCTAAAAGCAAAGACCCACTCACAGATGTTTGCAAGATCGCATCCACTCGAACTAGAAAAGTCGGAGTCTTTGATAGCAATCGCACCTAAGCATAATATTAGGTACCATCAGTAAAACTCAACTAAAACGATTAAATTTGGAAAAATGGAGTGGATTTGGAATTAAGGCATTAGAATACGCTGAGAAGGGTCCCGGGAAAATTTTGTAAAAAGATAACGAAAAGTCAACAGCCAACCATAAAAGTCAATCGAGCCGCCCCAGTGGTCAACTACGTTAAAACTTTGGAATTTCACTAATTAAATGTCAAAAATGGACTCGAAGCATCGAAATTAGCCTAGGAAGCTTTCCGAGAAAATTCTGAAAAAAGTCAACGCAAAGAAGATTCTAAATCCATTAGGATGTGGGCCTGTCTGGATCCCAGTTTAGGGTTTATAGGCCAAAGGTTTGGGTCGGCCTATGGATCTGGTTTTGGGCCCTTTTTTCTCTTTCTTTTTTTTTTGGTCGACCGGTTGCCATTGCAACCGCCGGAGACTGCAAAAGAGAAGGCCAGGATAAATCTCGGCTCTGATCAACCACGAAACTTAACTAAACCTAGCAATGTAATATACCAAATCGAAGATCGAACAACAAGGAATTGGAATATACCCTCACTAGGTCTTGACGTGGCTGGAAAATGGCCAAAAAAAGTCTGCAACAACCCCCGAGTTCGCCGGAAATCTAGGGAAAAGTTCTCCGTGCCATTTTTATATCATAACGTCGCTAAAACATCTCAAAATTTCCCTAATCATACACCAAAACAAGATTTAAGAAGTTTTTTTTTTGAGGGGGGGTTTGAGGCTCACCTTCGCCGGGAATGGCGAGAACTCGTCGGAGTTTGAGAGGTTAAGTGGTGGTGGTGCTACCTCTGTGCTTACAAAGTGAATGAGATAGTGGGTTGCTAAAAGAGCATCATGGCTGCTGGTGACTTGCTGCAAGGCCTGCAGCAAGTGGGTGATTCAGTTGGGCTCGCCGGAGAGGGTAGATGGCGATGGGTCGCCGGTTCTGTGTTACATAAGTGAGAGAGAAAGAGATAGGTAATAAGAATTTGAGTGAGAGAGAGAAAGAAACGGGATGAGATAAAATGGGAGTTAAGGTGGTGGTATGTAGAGTGGTTTGCCGGAGAAGAATGTGTGGTCCTCGGCTTCTCAGCCTATCTGTTTACAGAAACAAAGAAGATAATGAGAGAAAGTTTTTTTTTTTTTTTTTAAATAAAGCTAGAGGGAGGAAATGAGGTGGCAATAAGAGAGTGGTCTAAGAATGTGTTGGAAAAGGAACTAGGGACAAGGGAGATGAGTGATCTGTGGGCCTCACGTGGCTCACAAAGCAAAACACAAAATAGCTTTCGAATATGAAAATTACTATTTTGCCCTCGGTATTCGGTGTTTTATTAAATCTTCTTTTTAACTCCAAATTCAACTTCACTTTCGCCTATGTGTTCGTACCGTCGAGTACCTCGAGAATACGGTAAAATAGTAGCTCATGCACGTCATGAAAAGACAATCAACAAAAGTCAACAATCTGGCCTCTAAGGGCATTTTTTCAATTCACTCTTTTAAAATTAATAAAATTAGGGATGGGTTGCTACATTCTACTCACCTTAAAAAAAATTTGTCCCTGAAATTTGATATCATTTGTTATACATAAACTATTTAATGATAGGAAGAATATATAGATATAGATATATATATATATATCAGAGAAGACAATAATCAACCTTTTTGGAAAGAAAAATTTATAAATTGATTACCAAATCTTTTTGCTCATAAAATCCGAAATGTCTTAGTAAATGAAGAAGGTATTATACCATATCATACCCTTACTTATGGAAATATGATAAATATTATCCAGAAGGAAGGATTGAAAATGTGTATCGATATGAAAATTTCAAAACAAATTAATAAAGATAAATCTATCGCTAAGTATGAATTATGAACATTTTGTGAACAATATGGATTACCTCCTATTGCTCATTCTAACAAAAAGAAACGGTCAGGTACCTACATCAGGTATCCAACCAAACATTTTAGTAAAAAACATTCCAAATATAATAAATACAAAAACAAGAATTTTGAAAGAAATGAATTTTATGAAAAACCAAAACATTCTAAAAATTCCAAATGGAAGAAGAAACCTTCCAAAAATTTCCAGTCCAAAGACCAAACCCAGAAGGGCAAATGCTACAAGTGTGGTAAATTTGGTCATTATGCCAATAAATGTAGAGTAAAGAAAACTGTCAACCAGTTGAAGATCTCTGAGGAAGAGAAACTTCAATTAATCCAAGTTTTAGAATTAAAGACACAGACCATAGTCAGTCAGAAGATGATTTGGAATTATCCTCTTCTGATTACCAATCAATGAGCAATAGCTCATCTCCAGATATCAAGATAGGATGTACTGATGCCTGTTGTAGTAATAAGATTTCAGTCCTTAATAAACAAGAAGAACAAGAAGATTTTCTACTTGAACTAATTAGTAAAGTCGATGACCCAGAACTTAAGTTTTTCTATCTCAAGAAATTAAAAAATTTAGTTTCTTCAGATAAACCAGGCACTAGTCAAACCCATTCTACTCCCAAAATCTCTCTTAGTAAAACCTTAGAAAGGTTTAATAAGACTAAGAAGGAAATAATTATCAAAGATCTCCAGCAGGAAATAAATAAATTCAAAGATGAAATTAGGCTTTTAAAGTCCGAAAATATAGAAGTCCGAACACAACTTAGTAAAGTTCAAACACATTTATTAGTAAATTCTAATGATGAAGAACTTGCCAGTTCTTCCTCCAGTTCAGATACAAGTTCTCAATCCACAAAGAACTTAGTCTTAAGTCTTTTAGACAAGATAAGAATTCGAAAATGGTATTCTAAAATTAAAATAATAATTAAAGATTTTCATTTAGAAACCATAGCTCTTGTAGATGCAGGTGCAGATTTGAATTGCATTCAAGAAGGGATAATTCCTACTAAATATTTTCATAAGTCTACAGAAATACTTAGTGCTGCAAACCAGTCACCAATGCATTTGAAATATGAAATACCAAAAGCACATGTTTGTCAGGATGATGTTTGTTTCAAACCCCCATTTGTTTTAATAAAAAATATTTCTGACCCAGTTATTTTAGGTCTCCCCTTCTTAGCACTCATATATCCTTTTAAGGTATATTACAATAAGATTACTACTAGAGTTTTAGGACAGAAAGTCACGTTTGAATTCTGCCCAGAAACAGACTTTAGAAAACTTAGACATTTACAGAAAAAGAATATTTCTAAAACTATTAGTATTATCACTAATAAGTCACAACATATTAATTTCTTAAAAGAAGAAATTAATCACAAAAGGATTAAAGAACAACTAACAAACAAATCTTTGTTAGAAACAATTGATAAATTTCAAAAGAAACTTATTAATGAAGTCTGTTCTGATATTCCCAATGCTTTTTGGCACCGTAAACAACACATTGTTAAACTTCCTTATATAAAGGAGTTTAATGAATCAAAAATCCCTACTAAGGCTAGACCAATTCAAATGAGTCAAGAAGTTATGGAATTTTGCAAAACAGAAATCCAGGAACTTCTTAATAAAGGAATTATCCGTAAGAGTAAGTCACCCTGGTCATGTCCTGCATTTTATGTCCAGAAAAATGCAGAATTAGAAAGAGGAACTCCCAGATTAGTTATTAACTATAAACCTCTGAATGAAGTTTTGGAATGGATTAGGTATCCAATCCCCAACAAAAGAGATTTGATAAAAAGGCTTTCTCAAGCAGTTATTTTTTCAAAATTTGATATGAAATCAGGCTTTTGGCAAATTCAAATTCATGAAAATGATAAATACAAAACAACTTTTGTAACTCCTTTTGGACATTATGAATGGAATGTAATGCCTTTCGGTTTAAAGAATGCACCAAGTGAATTTCAAAATATTATGAATGAGATTTTTAATCAATATAGCCATTTTTCTATTGTTTATATTGATGATGTGCTCATTTATTCAAAGTCTATAGACGAACATTGGAAACATTTGCATTTGTTTGCTAGAATAATTAAGTCCAATGGATTAGTTGTTTCTGCCAGTAAGATCAAACTGTTTCAGACAAATGTTAGATTCTTAGGATACAATATCCATCAGTCTACCATTCAACCTATAGATAGAGTTATCCAGTTTGCTGATAAATTCGCAGACCAAATTACTGATAAAACACAACTTCAAAGGTTCCTTGGATCATTAAATTATGTCTCAGAATTCTATCCTTATCTTCGTCAGCAGTGTAAACCATTATTTAATCGTCTCAAAGATAATCCTCCATCATGGTCTCCAAGTCATACTTCCATTGTCAAGCAGATTAAAACACATGTTAAGACATTGCCCTGTCTTGGCATTCCAACTCCCAACTCTTTCAAAGTAGTTGAAACCGATGCATCTGATATTGGTTATGGAGGTATCCTTAAACAGAAAACTTCTTCCGATGCTCCTGAACAAATTGTTCGTTTCCATTCAGGAGTTTGGAATCCGGCACAAACTAATTATAGTACTATTAAGAAAGAAATATTATCTATTGTATTATGCATTAGCAAATTTCAAGATGATTTATTAAATCAAAAATTTTTAGTCCGAGTCGATTGTAAATCTGCAAAACATGTTTTACAAAAAGATGTTCAAAACATGGCATCAAAACAGATTTTTGCACGATGGCAAGCCATACTAAGCATTTTTTATTTTGATATTGAATACATTAAAGGCAGCCATAACTGCATACCAGATTTCCTAACCAGAGAATTTTTGCAGGGGAAGAATGTCAGGAAAAAACAACAATAGTCAGAGGAGGCTTCCAGCCACTCTTCCTCCACCACCACCAAAAAAGGAATCTATTCCCGATTCCTCTTCATCGGCCCTAGCCATAACCAACCGATTTGTTCCTTTAGGATCTCCATTAGGATCGAATGTTGGCCAATTCCGACCAAACTACCAAACGGCATTAGCCAGCCCTTATGATCCATACTCATCAATGCCTTCACCCTCATCTCAGAGAACACCTAGCTTTGCTAAAACCTCACCTTATGTTAAGAAACATCCTATGGAACAACTTTTTTGCATTCCCAATTACATTAACAAAAGGCAATCGCCAGACAAAATAGCCAAAACCATTCTCCCTCCAAACTCCCATTACATCCCAACTGAACATTTCAAATCCCTTCGATATTATCAAGCCATTCTTTCGGCCACTGAAGGAATTTCCGTAAAACCTATTTACAGCACCACTCATCAACCTCCCAAACTCCTCTACCATTCACTCCATATTGGAAAATTCATCACTGAACAAGAATGGGGAATCCCCCTCTACCAAACCAAAGATCTCGCCCTCCAAAAAGATCTTATCCCAAACACCAGATATAATTATTTTGATTACATCCAAGCCTGGACCAATATTTTCCTTCATCAATCACCCGATTTTTCTCATTCATGGTTTGTAACCTTTGATAAAAGTTTCAGATTAAATTTTCCAGCTTGGTTTCCAAATTGGTGGTCGACTCATGGTCCAACTGCCAGCCTTCTACCAGAAGATCTCTTGCAATTTCTTTCAACTGGTTTCCAGCAGAATTTTGACAGAAGTCGTTTCGATTCTAGAATTACTCTTCTTGCATTGTTTATGGCTAAATACAAAGTCCCTTTTAAATGGAACTATGAGTATGAAACAGTTGAAATTTACAAAGCCCGGTGGGTTAAATGGTGGGATAAATTCGACTGTGGAAGAATTATCAACCTAGTCTCATCGGAATTTCCCTATATACCTGCTTCAGCTGCTTCAGCTCTACCTCATCCAGCAACATCTACACAGGCATTGCTTCCAACACCCTCCACTCAAGCATTGCCAGAAATCCCAGAAAACACTCAGTTGCTATCAGACATTAGTCCTTCATCCTCCCTCAAAGGCAAGCCCAAGACAGCAAAATCCTCCAAATCTTCCAGTTCGAAGAAGAAGGGAAAATCTTCCCAGCTCCTAAAGATGGCCGACAAGCTTATAGCAAAAGCAGCCCTGCTCCAAAGTTCAAGCGAAGAAGAAGTTTCCAGTTCGGACTCATCAGATGTTTCGTCTCAACCAAAGAAATGGGCGGACCGAGCCGACCTCCATGATCCGTATCCAGATGCCCAAGACCCGTGTGATTTGTGAATCGCACAGTAGAAGTGAATTCCAAAGAAAAAACAGCAATCAGCAGTAGCAGCAATCATTCAACCGACAAGTTACTATTCATGAATAGTAAAATTCACTTTTTACTATTCATTTACCACTCCAGACATCATCATCGTGATTACACAGTGAAAGCTTCATCATTTCTCAGCCTTTACAGCTTTTAGCACATGCATTTGGCAGAGGACAACGAGATTCTCGGATCTAAATTTTCATCTCTCTCTACTTAAGGAAGACTCACCCTCAGAGGAGGAGGACTTTCGTCGAACAGCTAAGACTCTCTGCGAATTCTCAAAAAGAACAGAAGTCATTTTAGCTCCATCCTTCATCCACCAAAATTATCAAACACTTGTATTTTAATTTTCAATCAAGGATGCCTGCGAGCTCCATCGTTTTTCTCATCAATCGTCAGTAGACGGAGTTGTAAGTCGGTTTCTGATTTGAAATAAAATTATCTTTCAAATATATATATCTGCATCACTAGTTTTAATTCATTATTTAATGAATATTACGCCTACTTTTAATATGATTTTATTTGTTTATATAATTATACTCAATTCAGTTGGTTTCCAATTTCCAGTTAATCCGTTATTTATTCTTATCAAATATATTGAGCTTCTCATATCTCTATATATCTTTGGCTTCCGTCATTTGGTATCAGAGCCAAGTGAGTGGTAATTGCATTAGTATCTTCATAGTCTGCAAAGTAAGTTTTCATAAACAAACTTCCAAATTACAGTTTATCTTATCTGTCAGTCCTCACAGTCGTTTGTTTTAACTCCCCAACCAAACAGTAAGGCGTGTTCCAAACAATAAGACCCAGAAGAGGCATGAGTCGCATGAGCGGGGCAGGGGTTTAGCTAGCGAAAGAGGAAGGTGAATCAGTATAAGTTTTCTGTATTTTGATTGTTTGATTTGTGAAAATTATGGGTAGATTATTTAGATCTAATTATATATATCTATATATCTATATCTATATCTATATCTATATCAGCTAGAGCGGTTGCATTGCAATGATTCCTCTTTCATGCCTCCAAACTAAAATTTTCCTTCTCTTTCAATATAATACTAAAATATAAATTCTTATAATAACATAATGTTAAAATTATAACCACTCGAACGATTTCTTGATGATTCGTAAATAACGTCATATCAAAACATGTGAATTCTAATTGAAACGAAATAGGACAGGCTGAGAGTGTTCAAGGGTAGATATGTCTTTTGCTACAGTAAACATTAATTACGTTTGCACGACCGGGGTAATACATGATAGTGTAATCGTAGACGTTGATTTGGTTTTTTCATTGCTGTAATTCGAGCCTTAGCTCATTTCGAGTGAAGAGGTTTTTGGAAAGTTTGTGTGGTTGGTAAAGATTTTGACACGTTTATTTTCAAGTAAAGAAGGTAACCTTCGACTCTAGTCATGAGTAAGATGGTTCATTTTGTACGGTCCCAATTGTTGGAACCAAAATAGATACTCTATCATGTTGCATCAGTACTCAACCAATACATCCAGAGACACATCACTGTGGATTTTTGAAATTATTGATGTCATCGAAATATATAAGAATAAAGCTCGAGAAGAGACAACACTTCAATTCTCAAAAATTTTATTCATAATCAACATCACAACTAAACTAACTTTCCTCGGTCAACAAGTGAGGAAAACACCATCACTGAAAAATTGCAAATAAATCGCTAATAAAAATCGACAAAACCAAGGATATCTCATAATTCATAACACTTTGTGAGGATTTCAACTTTCTTCCGCTACAATCTTTTAGGGAAAGAAAAGAATATCGTCTATTGAGATTACGTCTCCCAAAAAAAGTACCAATCTAAACAAAGTTAACATTTGATGAATTTGGTATAAAGCTGGCTGTCGGTATTTGGAGAATTTGATCTCGATGTTGGAGCAGGTAAGAAAGTCTTCGGCAAGATTACTACAAATCCGTCAGGCTATGGAAGAAAACTCGGGCTCCAAAAGTTGGTCGGAGAGACCATCAACTTGAAGTAGGGGTTAACGGTTTTTAATCGTCACTCAACTGAGTTGCTAAAATCTAGGTACGATCTTAAGGTTCAGTCTTCCGCCCCGCAGATAGGTTTAAGATTCCCAAGATAAAGTGTTAGGTTGAATGATTCCTAATCAAAAAGCTTTTACAACTAGGTTTCTCAAAATCGAAGAAGTCGTTCGATATAATGCAATGAGAATTTGTGTAGTACGAGAAAGTGGAATCCTAGGTAAAATTTTGGGATACGATGCCAAAGATATTCGTCGTCGAAACTTACCATACAACTTCCTTTCTCTATGCCGCGTACTAATAAGTCTTCACAGCTTTCGAAATACTCAAATTGTTCTTACAACGGGAAAATAACTTGTGCTTCGATTTTAATGTTTACCTATGGAAGTGGTCATAAGGGTGACTGGTCGAAGATGTTTTGGTTATATAGATGGATGGTAAGGTTAAAACAACTACGAGTTTATTGTTCTCCTATAATGCTTGCTCCTAAGTTTCCACAACTTAATTTCTTCGGCTTATGTAATCACTGTTAATCAGTCTATCAATTAAACCGCTAATTAACGCATTTATGATATTTTGATATTGTTCGTTATCATGATATTGTGGACCGGCATTCTAGTACAAAGGTATCACTCCCAGATACTAGTATATGTGTTTGGTATCAGAAATCATACCGCCTGAATACTGGTTGACAGTTTCTGGATATCGGACAGTATTGTCAATTAGTAACGTCATCGTAGACTGATTACATGTTAGAGCTCGCTCGGGTGGATGGTTTCAGATGATTGGTAAAGAATTGGTCCTATGAGGTGGTTTCATTGATTCATTGATTTTAGGGAAATCGATTACTGTTTTTGGGATTTCTACTAAACGTAGGCATAACAATTTATACTCCCAAACTATACTTATCGTAATACGGGTACAACATTGAAAGAAATTCTCGGAATTAATATTGGTTGAAATGTCTTAAGGTCGGAAAAATGAATTTGTTAATAACCTACCTTAGAATGGACTTAAATGGAAATCGATCTTCCACCTGAAGATCTAGAATTATACTAGTACATTTGAAGGATTAATGCCATCGGGGACCAAAAGTGATTGTCCCCCAAATGTTCTTCCGTCGAGTTCTACCACTATACCACCACATCATCACTCGAGACATTTCGGAATTTTCGACGAAAAGTAAAACTTGGAAGGAATTCTAGTAGGTGGTATACTAACATGTACTACCAAAGAATCGAAACTAATTGTGGTTTCCTATCTCAAAAGGTTTATTAATGATGGCTAGAGAATAATGATGGGATTAATTGGTAATTCTTTGATGATACACAACTATCGATACATTAGTCCAGGTTCAGGGACAAAAATTCGTTCCAAATCGAGATTTTCCTTGACAGTGAGGTTCTTTATTTAAAATATAGAGGCGGTCGCCAAAATGTTCTTCTAGAAGGTCGATAAGTCATCTAAGTAACCCATAACTTAGAAAAAGCTAATACATTTTTCATGCTCGACGAGGTGGCAAGATTTGAAAATTAGGCTTAAGAACCGAGAATGCTTACATCACACGTGTGATGAACGCAATACTGCCCAAACTAGGTTCTGATACCAAATTGACACACTCCGATCCAGAAAGTCCACCTGGACTCCGAATCAAGTTGTGCTAGCCGAGACCAAGAGGGTGACGAAGCTATAAAGTATAGTGATGTGGAAAATGTGAATAAAGTTAAACCTAAAAGTTCCTAAATACAATAGTACGCTTGTGAGCGAGAATGAACTCATTTCACACGTGATGTCAGAGCATAAGTAAAGTACAGTAGAGTAGATTTAAGAATTATACCATCGAAGGTAACCTCCTATACCAAGATTTGCCAAGAATCATCGTCGATACGAAAGCTCAGCTACTAAAACCTGGAAGGGCGAAAAACAAGGGTGAGTGGGCCTAAAAAACTAAAACTTTGTAAAAATATTTTCGAAAACATAATAACCCATCACTATAAAACAAGTAAGTTTCCAAAATATACATACTACGTATAGTCTGAAAATACTTACCGTAGCCTGCAATATCACAAGAATGTCATACGTCGCAATATTATGTAAATAAACGCATAACAACCGATATCACATAAACTCGCATAAACAAACATATCATATCGAGTGCTCATCGACATATGTTGACACACAAGTTCATGCAGAGATATTCTGACATGAACATGACTGGGTGTAATAATGATTTACGCTCTAGTACTACAATCACATGAAGACTGGCGCTATGCGCTTCACATTCTAGTCCTAATTGCCTATAGCAATCTAGGACATGACTGGCACCTACAATGGATCCAAAGTGAGCATACGATGCGATGTGAACATACATGTGAAAGATTGGCCTTGGCCCGGGTGAGTACTAACATCGGTGCAACAACGATCAGCAGATAACGTAAACAAAATCATATAGCGGTAAATCAATAATTTGCATTGACATAATACTATTCATTACCGTAAATATAAATAAGGCATCCTGTAATAATATGCATACCTATGCATCCCGTAAGATTCAGGATAATTTTGTAAATTCCGTCTTTTTGCTAATTCTTATAAACTAATATTAGTCTAATCTAGGCATGCGTAGGAAATTCTTTTTCAAATGTATAAATGGAAACTAAATAAATATATAATATTTAAAAGAAAAGACCCACTCACACATACTTACGAGATCCCAGCCACTCGAACTAGGAAAGCCAGAGTCTCTGATAGCAATCGCACCTAAGCATAATATTGGGTACCATCAGTAAAACTCAACCAAAATGATTAAATTTGGGAAAACGGAGTGCGGATTTGAAATCAGGGCGTCATACTACGCTAAGAAGGGTTTTGGGTAAATTTTGTAAAAAGTCAACGAAAAGTTTACGGTCAACCCTAAAAGTCAACCAAGTCGCCCCGGCAACCAACTACGTTAAAACTTTGGAATTTCAATAAATGGATGTCAAAAACGGACTCGGGACATCGAAATTAAGTTAGGAGAGTTTCTGAGAATATTCTGAACAAGTCAACGCAAAAAATATTCTAGAGAATATTTAAGGAAATATTCCAAATCCATTAGGATGTGGGCCGGGCCGCAGTTTAGGGTTTATGGGTCAAGTGTTTGGGCTGGCCCATGGATCCGATTTTCGGACCTTTTTCTCTTTTTCTTTTTATTTTTATTTTTTATTTTTGGTCAGTCGGTTGCCACTGCAATTGCCGAAGATTGCGAAAGAGAAGGCCGTGATAAATCCCGGCTTCGATCAACCACGAAACTTAACTAAACCTAGCCATTTAATATACCAAATTGAAGATAAGAGAACAAGGAATCAGAATATACCCTCACTGGGTCTTGTTGGCCGAAAAAGTCTGCAACAACCCACGAGTTCGCTGGCAATTTGGGGAAAAGTCCCACGTGCCATTTGTGCATCATAACTTCGCTAAAACATCTCAAAATCTCCCTAATCATACACTAAAACAAGATTTAAGAAGTTTTGGGGGGTTTTTGAGGCTCACCTTCGCCGAGAATGGCGAAAACTTGCCGGAGTTCGAGAGGTTAAGTGCTGGTGGTGCTGCCTCTATGCTTACAGAGTGAATGAGATATATAAGGCTACTATGCTTACAGAGTGAATGAGAGATATAAGGCTACTAAAGGAGCATCATGGTTGTTGGTGACTTGCTGCGAGGCCTGCAGCAAGTGGGTGATTCAGTTGGGCTCGCCAATTTTGTGTTACATAAATGAGAAAGAGAGAAAGAGAAAGAGAAAGAGAGAGAGATAATGAGAGTTTGAGTGAGTGAGATAGCGAGAGAGAGAGAGAGAAAAAAAAGAAGCGGGATGAGAGAAAATTAGAGTTAAGGTGGTGTTCTGTAGGGTGGCTTGCCGGAAAAAGGTGTGTGGTTCTCGGCTTCTCAGCCTATCTGTTTACAGAGACGAAGAAGATAATGAAAGACAAAGTTTTTCTTCTTTTTTTTTTAATAAAACTAGAGAGAGGAAATGAGGTGGTAGTAAGAGACTGGTCCAAGAGTGTGCTAGAAGGGGACTCGGGGACAAGGGAATGAGTGGTGTGTGGGCCCCACGTGGCTCACAAAGCAAGGCACAAAATATCTTTCGAATATGAAAATTGCTATTTTGCCCTCAGTATTTGGTGTTTCGTAAAATTTTTGTTTTAACTCCAAAGTCAGCTCCACTTGCGCATACGCGTTTGTACCGTCGAGAATACGCTAAAATAGTAGCTCATACATGTCACGAAAAGACGGTCAACGAAAGTCAACAATCTCGCCTCTAGGGGTATTTTCGTCAATTCACTTTTAAAATTAATAAAATTGTAAAATTAGGGACAGGTTGCTACAAGTACAAAAAACCAATTTTCAAATATTTAAAATTTAAAAAATTGCAAATAAATAGATGCATGAAATTAGAAGATTTTAATTATCTCTAATATTTAAAAAAAGTAAAATAGGTATAAAAAGTAAAATTACTATTGCACTTAGCCTAATAGCATGTTGCTTTTTTGGATCCATATCTAAATGCCCCATAAAACAACAAGAAAATCTCTCCTAAGATCCTCATTTTGAAGTCATGTGAGGACTAAATACATATTAATCACAAGATTATATTAGTTTAGATTGAAAGGCATAAAATATTTGACAACTTAATAAAACAAAACCATCTTAAAACCCATGAACCATTAGAAAACTCATTTTCTTGTTTTACTTTATTAAGTTGTCAAATATTTTAAGTCTTTCGATCACATGAATGCTCTCCTAAGGTCCTTTTTTTAAGGACCCGTGACGACCTCTTTTTTAAGAGCCATAAGATAATCTAACGAAACAAAAACTAATGAATTTATATAATCCTTTTATAACTAAACGAAATCAGAACACACCAAAAATTAAAAATAGGTTTCGCGCTCAAATTTCTGATAGTTGCAGGTTGAAAGAGAGCAGCACGACTTCCAATTTCACAGGATCCTCAAAAAATTGAAATTCTCTTTGAAGTTACGAAAAGGTGTTTCTTTTGTGGTTGTATTGATTTCAATTTCTCCCAATTTTCCCCTACCTGTTGCGAAAAAAAGAGTAGAATCATGTTCATGGTTTTCGTAGAATGGAAACTATAATTTTAATTGAACACTGATATGATCCGCACAATTCTTCTTTTAATTAGGTTTCATAGTAACCCAAGAATGCTCTCCTAATTGAGCACCATTCTATTTTATATTCCCTTGTGGTGGTGGTTCAACCTTAACCCCATTCTTTTTTTTTTGTTTTTTTTTACTTCACTTTTAATTTTAATTGCAGATTGCTTTACGATGGAAGAACAATCTTCCAGGGACCTCTCCTGATACAAGTTGCAGATGTACGTAATCTTATAGTTGGCCAAGAATTTGGATCAATAATGGAAGCATATGATTTTTACAATTAGTATGTCACGCCCCGATCCCGACATTCGTCCAGGATCGATACGCGACTGGAGATTGTAGGGGGATGCTAGGAAATACAAAATGATATACTTAACTAAAATTAACAATTTATAACAGGGAAGAAAATCGAAAAGAAATACAATGAAGGATATGGGTAACCTAACACTCCAAGCTCTAAACTCTGAATGCTAACCCAAAGCTCCTCGTATAAACTAAAATCTGCACAATCACCCCTACACCGTGGGAATGGTGCACGGGCAAACAACAACCCGAATAAGCCATGAAGCTCGTGTGAGTGACAATAATTTGACGTATGTGATAATACTAAAAATGTATCCATCGATCACAATTCATAACATCAAGCATAACATCATATTTTATGAAATCATAATCAAGCCACTAAAAATCCCAAATGAGTCACATAGACATCCATCGACCAATCTAAAATAATTCACAAAGGTTTACAATCATAGTTTATACAATACAATGAAAAGTAGGGTTATAGCGATACAGTTCGGTCGAAGCCTACATCTCTGAAGTTGTCTCAACTAAATCAAATCCAAGGAACCAACAAAACAAATAATGTGATTTCGGACCATTCAAAGAAATCCAACAGTATCAAGTTCTAGACCACTTAACAGAACCAAAATATAAAGCGGGATTCCAAACCACTCAACAGAATCCAAACAGGAAACGACCACTCAAAGGAATCGTAGAGTAGAAGGGATTTCAGACCACTCAACGGAATCCAAGTGGATACAATTCCAGACCATTCAACAAAATCGCGGAGTACAAAGAAACTCGAACCACTCAACAAAATTCAAAGCAGGATACGATTTCGAACCACTCAACGGAATCGCAGAGCACGAGGGATTTCAGACCACTCAACGGAATCCAAACGGAGCAAGAAACCGGACCACTCAACGGAACCCCAGCGGAACCCAGTTCTGGACCACTCAACGGAACTGAGCATAGTACAAGGAACATAACAACAACTCTAAGAAACAAGGCACAAATCAAGTTACTCAATTTACAAAAGCTCAACGAAATGAAACAAAGGACAAGCACTAAATTTAGAACAGATCAACAAAGGGAGAAATGAAACAATATTGAAGCAACAAATCTCTATGACAATAGGTTAACAGTCCACTACTAGCCCTCACATTTCACAAACAATTCAACAAGCACTTCACACATTTCACAAATATTTTCAATACACAAGTCAAATCACATTTAATAAAAATAGATTGATAACTAAATATAAAATCACACTTATAAAATCAAGTCATATCGACAAAGGATACTAAATACGAAATCAGGGTGATAACTATATCACATATATTAAAGTCAGTCACTTGGAGTCCACGCTACGATTCCTAGCATAATTATCTAGGCGTCCACGTACAATCGTCACCTGAACAAATATCAAGTCACGTCTTAGGATTCTATCAATAAAACACATAATTCTAACTTGTACATGTCCTCTAGGAAATTCTGGATGGATTCGGAGCGCGCTGACCAAAAGTCAACCATCGATCAAAGATCAACGGTAAGGCAACAACCTTAAGTAACTTGGTCCACAAGATCCTCACATCGGATTTGAAATCCGTAACTTCCTAAGGTCCTCTTTACACTTCTAGAACAACATATTAAAATTTCATCTCGATCCAACGGTTGGGTCTCCGACAATCGCATATTCAAATGGCGGTCAACTATGAAACTACGTTAAACTATCAGAATTTCACTAAACGGATGTCAAAAATGGATTCAGGACATCAAAAAATCCTAAGAAAGGTCCCGAGCCAAAACAAAACAAAATCAACAAAAGTCAACATTGACGGTCAACGGGTTAACGGTCAACTAGTTGACTCAACCGAGCCAAGCCGGCGAAGCTGAGTTGAGTCGACCCATAATTCGCTCGTTTCTAGAAAGCTCTCACCGGATTCTGGAATTTTTGGCCAGATTTGTGGCAATCTTTGAATCGCTATAACTCACTCGTTTCTCAACCAAATTCGACCCATAATATACCAAAACAAAGTTAGAGAAGAGTAAAACAAGATTATACCTATTTGGAAACCAAATGGTGGCTAGAGGTGGCTAGAAAATGGTCTGAAATGTGACTGGTCAACGATAAAAGCTGGATTTTTTGCCGGAAAACTAGAAAAACTTTAAACGTCCATATCTTTGTCATTTTTCAACCAAAATCAATGATCTTTATATGGAATGTAGATACAATCTGGCTGGAAATGGTCTGAATATCATAGGAAACTCTAGGCCAAAATGGAGGTTCTTGATTTGTTCAATCCCAAGGTAAAGTTGAGCAGGTTCCTGGAACGATGGTGAACATAATGAGGATGTTTGCAAGGTCCAATTTACTAGAAGATGATTTGTGTTGGTTTGGTTTTCACAGGAGAAAGAGAGTTCGAAAGTGAGGTGATAGAGAAGATTTCGAGAGAGAAAATGGGGATAGAGTTCTAAAAGATTGGGGACCCATCCCTGGGTCGCACGTGGCACATTCCCATTGGCCCAAAAAGCAACATGTGTTCCAAATGGTAAATTACCAAAACACCCTCACTGTTCCAATTTTCATGAAATCTTCGTTATAATTTCGAATCACATTCCGTTTGCACCCACGTGTTCATATCGACGAGTACTATTCAAATATGTAAAGAGAAGTGGAAAAATATGTAGCGATCAAATACGACCTCATAGAAATTCCTTTTAGTCCATTAGATGCATTTTCATCTTTTTACTTATCGTAAAAGTTATATGCCGTAAATATAAATGCATCGAAGCCACATATGAAATACGAAATACATAATTTTAAATAGTAAAATCCGGGGGCAGGATTTCAAGTAAGAAGGAAAAATGAATGAATGAAATCACTTGGAAACAATTTGTTCGTTCAAAGGAAGGTGAACTAGAGGAAACTTATCAGAAAACAAAGAAGAATACATCAACCAAGGAAGAAATGAATCTTAAATCAACACGTAACAAGTCTGGGACGAAGTGGTCTATTTGTAATTTTGAAAGTGTCATAATCATGTACTTTCAACACCTACAAAAATACACCTACTACTTTTTGAAAAGTTTCGAAAGTAAAGAAGCTTTACATGGAAAAACTAAGTAGTGCAAATAAACCTACAAGTCAACAATTCAGAATTGCAAATGTTGGATGTATTGACAAAGATTTGAGAAACGTTGAAAGAGATTTGTAGAATCAAGGGACATGATGATGACATGCTGCTTGAATATTTTGATTCAGAAAAGGAAAAGAACCCATCTTTTTATTTTGAAGTTAATAGAGATGAGGAAAATAGGTTGAGCCATTACTTTTGGGTCGATTCCACTACAAGAAAAGCGTACTTCTTTTTTGGTGATGTAGTTGCTTTTGATGCGACTTACATCACAAATAAGAATAGTATGATCTTTGCTTCATTCAGGGTTAACCATTACAATCAGACAATTGTATTTGGATATGGGTTTTTAAGTGATGAGAGAAAACTGAGTCATTTATTTGGTTATTTAAGCAATGGCTAAAAGCTATGCCTACCGGTCCACCTCAAATGATAATAATGGATCAAGATCAAAGGCCATTGCTCAAGTTTTTCCTTTAGCATTCCACCGGTATTGTATTTGGTATAATGGATAAGTTTCCACAAAAGCTTGGCCCCAATGCTTTCAGTTTATATGCCACAATTAGTGCTAGTATATACTGTTCCGAAGTTATAGAAAAATATGAAGAAGGTTGAAAGCATGCATTATTGCAACATAGTGCATTGGAGAATCATGAACAGTTGCTACCAATATACAAACTCCATAAGCAATGGGTCCCTGCATTTTGCATGCTTATATTTTCAGCAGGAGTGTCGAGTAGTCAAAGAGTTGAAAGTGGGCACCCTTTCTTCAAGAAATATGTTTCAAAATGCATCTCTTTGTGGGATTTTGTAACACGATTTGAATGGGCACTCAAACACCAAAGACACAAAGAATTGGTTTCTGATCATGTGGATGTTAATGAAGTACCAAAGTTGAAGACATTATTTCCAATTGAAAAAAGCAGATGCTGGTTTTTATACAAAAATATTATTTTTAAAGTTTCAGATGAAGTGATTCAAAGTTCTACCTATATAAAGCGATGCTATAAGGCAGTACGAAAAGAATGTGTTTATGTTGTTATACGTGATGAGGCAGAAAGCTCAAAATTGTGACATATTGTTCACAATAATGTTTCTAGTTTTGCAAAGTGCAACTGTCAAAAATTTGAGTTCGAAGGAATTTGGTGCAGACATATTATTTTTTTCCTCAAAAGTATTCATATTGTAGATTTGCCAAGCCAATACATCATGAAAAGATATACAAAAGGTGTGAAGGCTGAAAGAGTTTAGGATGGAGATGGATTGGAAATAAAAGATGTGCAAGATAAGTCATTAATGATGAGGCGTATTCAGCTATCTCAACTTTCACAGTGCTTAATTGATAAATCATCCCTTCTGGAAGAAACAACTGAACTTGTAAGAAAATGAATCGAATCGCTTCGTATTGCAGTTAAAAATATTATGCTCCAATTTAGGTGTTGGAGAAGTGCCAACAAAAAGAAAACTTCAAAAACATATGATCAATGAACGAACTCAAGTAAATACCAAGGGAAGTGGGAAAAAAAATGAAGTCTTCCAAAGAAAAGGCAATGAGGAAAGCTAAGAAGTACAAGGCATGTGGAGGACTTGGGCGCACCATAAGAAAATGTCTGGTATCAGAAGACAGGTAATAATTTATTTGGTTTTAATTAGTATGTATAATTCTGATTTTTTAATTAACTTATGCTTGGTCAATCATTGCATAAGATTGTAGTTCATGTATACTTATATATCAAGTTTATATTTCATAGATCAAGCATACACAATGCTGAAGCTTCTCATGACAGAACATGTTTACCAAATGAAACACCACATATTGCTGGTATACATGTTAAGTGTTTTATAGTAAATTTACAATTATCTCTTTGGCATAATAACACTGATTTAGTTGGTTCCAATCGTACAATTCGCTTATATCTTCTTTGCCAGATCATTGAAGTTGCTACTAAGTCCTACAATTCACCGCATAAAGTACATTTTTCATAACTTCAAAGAGAATTTCAATTTTCCTAAGACCTTGTGAACTTTGAAGTCAAGTTGCCCTCCCTTAACCTGCAACTATCGAAAATTTGAGCGTGAACCTATTTTTAATTTTTGGCGTGTTTTGATTTTGTTTAGGTGTAAAAGGATTATATAGATTCATCAATTGTTTTGACCATTAGATTAATCCTATGGTTCATATAAAAGAGGTCCTCACAGGTCCTCAAAAAGCGAACCTTAAGATAGCATTCCTGTTGGATTAAACTAAGATAATCTTGTGGTTAATATGCATTTGGTTCTCACGGGTCCTCAAAATGAGGAGCATGACTGTTGAAATTGGTACCAAGCGGAATATCCTATATATAAAAATTATAATCTCTCGATTGACTAGTCAAGCACGCTAATCAACTAAGATATATTTGTTAGTCAATAAATCAAATATTCAATCACCAATTTCAATTCCTAAAAACTATCCTAGTCGGCAAGGCCTCAGTTCATTGCAAGTTATTAATGTGTCAAGTGAGTGTGACTATGAGCACATAGCATTTAAATGTTCAAGAGATATGTGTACCATGTATGTGTATGTGAGATGTATGACACAATATAAATAATTTTGAACACAAGATGTTTTTGGCCGGAAAAAACCCACCTCTGGGTTTAAAAACAGGGGATTCTCCACTGAGTCTAATCCACTAGTGTAAACAATGTTCATACAAAGACCACACAAACTCAATTCCTAGATCACTATCTACAGAGTAGCTTTAACTTTGTGCAACATTGCCTTACACGAGATGAACTCATTCGGTCTTCACAAAGCGGCAGCTCCTCATGAGCTATTCACCTTGTGGCACCGATACCAACTCAAATCACGAAATGATACGATGTTATGATATGCATATAAAATCTAGATTCAAATGACCAGTCAGATACTCCAGTCAAATAGTTGAAAGAAGAATCTAACTTGAATCCAAAAGCTTGGTCTAAAAACAGATTTAAAGTTTAAAACCAGACTAATAATTTAATGCAAAACCTTAAAACAATGCAACCCAAATATACAATGATTCGGTGTTTAATGCATGAACTTGGTTTTGCAACTAGGGTTTCATAAATGAGGAGGAGGAAGAAGGTGGAAGCATAAATGCTCTATTTCTCTCTAACTTCTCCCTCTAAACAATATGCACCAGCAAAAATCCCAAATGAAAAGAAACCCTAGCTAGGGATTTTAACCCCAAAAACATCAGTTTTTTTTTTCTCTCACCAACTAAGAACACTTATTATACTACAAGCTGATCATAAAATATTAAGGACTGAGTTCTGACCATCAGCAAAAAGCTGTCAGGAATCCCATATGGGCAGCTCTTAATTTGTGTGCCCAGCCAGCTGGAAAGCAGCGAGCAATTCTGACTAGACAACAACACTAAATAGAATGCACAAAGAATATAGACGTGAAATGCACATGCATGATCAAACCTTTTGAAGTGAAGTGAGCCAGATCCTTGAATGTTTAATCCCAGCAGCAGCAGCCCATAACCAAATAATGTAGTCTAAAACTAAATTGAGCATGTGGTACACAAATTCAATATTTGACAAGGAAAGCCAAATAATTAAGACTGACTTTACAACTGTAAAACAACATCGACGCATTTAATTGAAAGTTATCTCTCTCATTTTGTTACTAATAGTGAGAAATTGTTTAAGTTAATTCTTAATAAATAAAAAAGTCACAAAAATAAAATTCCCAAATCTTGGGTAAGAGTAATGTTAGGCTGACTAAATTTGCAAACTAAATGATGTGCCACCAATAATAAATAAGCATGTTAGTCTCTCTAGCATTATCCTTTTGGATAATTAGTTGTGACTTGCTATGTGAAACCCCGTTCTCAGATTTTACTATTTAATTTCCTATTTCATAGTTACAGGAATTAATTTTTATTTGTATTTTCATTAATTTTACAATTGTAGTTTGTTAGAAAGTTCAATTTTCTGTAAGTAGTCAATAAAAGCCATAGACCTTTATGGGTCACTCGTAATATTTTCGGGTAGGCTCAATCCCACAAACGCATAGGCGAAAATCATTCGTGAAACAAAGTTTTAAATTAGGAATTACAAGGCCCTAAAGAAAGGGGCATTTTTGTCAATAGGACCCTATATATTTGGAAGGCTCCAACCTTGCTTGCTGGAGCAGCATTGCTAATTTGGGGAAACCCAAGTCGCGGGTTAACCTAGATACCACTCAACTCGATGAACTAACCCAGCTCACTAAGGATTTTTTTAATCGCCATTTCCAGCATTTCTAATAACTACGATTGCGATCACCACTACAATTCAACTCCCCTCATCACCACAAGCATAACTCACCCCTCAATTTCTCCAGTAACTACCGTCATGGACTCCGGCGCAAAGGTTGTGAATCACTGCCATTGTGCATCGGCGACTCGTCGTTTTGTTGACGACACTAGCAACCACCACCACTTCTGAGAAACCTTTTATCTCATGAGCAAGACCCTACCGTCCGATCCTCTATTGGTACAATATAGGAGACGCGGCAAATCCTTGAGTTTTCTGGCCATCTAAAGCTTTTTCAACAATTTCGTCAGCTTCTGCCCTCATCTAGCCTCTAGTGCAAGTATAACTTATCATCTTCATGTTGAGATCTATATTGTGATATAATTTTTGTGTATTTTAGGGTTGACCAACATCCAGTGATGGTGATGTCACATGGCCAGTGATCCGACTTTGTCTCCCTAAGCTAAATTTGATACCGTGAATCCATTTCTGATACCCGTAGATGAGATTCCGTTGTCTGAATCTGGTTCAATAAAGATCTGCCACGTGCCCTTTGTAGTAGATGAAAAGTTAACCGTTGGTTGTCACGAAATTAAAGTATGTGGTTATACGTAATATTTTGGGGCCTTAAGAATTTATGGATCGAAAATCTGACGTACAGATATTCCGAATTGGGTTACGAAGGTTGTTGATCGTACCGTTGACCACGTTGACCGAGGGTTGACTTTTGGTCAAAATGTTCCGAATTGTTCTTAAATACTGAAATTAACATTACTAAATATCCAATAGAGCCTATTGAACCTATCTTGGTCAGCGAGCCATCATGAGGGATTTGTGCTTCAATTTGCATGCGAGTGGCACCTTACTAAACTTTACGTAATTCTTGAACTTCTAGATGATGTAAATGATATGTGTGACTAGAATGAAAATATGAGCATCGAACCATATTAGAAATATTATGTAGAACTTATATGTATGTATGACAAGACTTTTGGTTAGTCATGTGACATCGATAATGTTTGTGCTTACAATTTTGATTCATGTTGAATTGATGTATGATGTATGATGCATGATGTTGGATGTATGATGTGTGATCATATAACTAAAACATGTAACAATGTAGTACATTGGTGGTTTTTTTTGGTTAATCCGCATTGGGGGTCATTGCCTATTTGATTACCTTGTCCCCACAGGTGGTCCTGCTTGATTAATTGCATTGGGGGACCACAGTATTGGGTGCATGCTTATGGTCTTGCTTGGTTAATCCGCATTGGAGAATTATACACTTTCTAGGGGTGACCCTGCTTGGTTAATTCGCATTGGGGGGTCACTGCCTACTTGGTTACATGGTGCTTATAGGTGGTCCTACTTGGTTAATCCGCATTAAGGGATCGCACAATTTGATGCATGCCTATGGTTTTGCTTGGTATATCCAATGGAGACCATACATATTTTAGGGGTGATCATACTTGGTATATCTACAAGGGGTGATCACTGTATACACGATTAGATTATGCCTATGGTCCTGCTTGGTATATCCCGATGGGGGCCCATAGGCATTCTAGGGGTGATTATGATTGGTATGTCACAATGGGTGATCATTGCCTCCCTAGGGCTGTAAGGAGTGGTTGTGCTTGATCAATTTGTGACAGGTGACCACTTCCTAGTGAGATTCCATTTGAGTGCTCCAGAATCCTAGCTCTTGGTCGGGTTTGTTGAGTTAGCCCTAAACCCTACATTCTTGTGAATAAAAATACTGATGGTAGACATTTGTGTTTGTAAATTAGGGTTATGATATTGGTTGAAATCCATGTAGGGAAATATAGAGATTTACTTTATTAAATTTCGTGAAAGGATACTTGTCTTGTTGGTTGATTAAGTAGTTAAATGTTAATATTGTGTATCCTTGGATCATGGAATCGATTATTTGTTGTGATTGTAAAATTGTGTTGTAAAACATTGTGATGTATGTGGATGGCGAAATGACAATCCTGCTTGTCATATGATTTCGTTATGTAGTCTGGAATCTAGTGATTTATGCTCGTTCAGTTCCATTGAGTGCTTATGGAACTTTTATGTTTTTCTGCTAGGAAGTATCATGAGAAATGTCATAGTTTAAAAAAAAGGGTGAACACAAATGACTTGATCCTATCTTAGGATACGTAAGCAGTTTAACACAAAGGTAAGATGCAGTCATGATGAAACAAAATGAAAAGCTACTACGCTATTGAACCGTTAGTTTTTTTTGGTCATTGTCTCGAAAGCAAGACATGATAGTTGAACAGGTAAGTTGTGACGTCATTTTTCGATCATGGAATAAAAATTTGATGAGGTGATAATTGATTAAAACATCTTCGTCAAATCATAAAAAGTAACAGATATTTAATTTAAAAAGGTGAAAAATTAGTTGAGGATTCTAATTTCTTAGACAAAAAAAATTACAAATTTTACTGAACTTCTCATTAATCATTACACCAACAGCGCCCTTCCCTTCAAATGACCACAATCATTGCCAAAACAGACATCTCACAATCTAGTCTGCAACAAAAACAGTCTTTCAATTTTTTTTCCATTCCCTCTATTTTTACTCAAGATCTTTCTTGGCAATGCCTCTATTTTCACTCCATTGTCCAATTCAAAACGTCAATTTCCAATTTTCTTTTTTAATTTTGAAAATTACATTTCATAAAATAGATCGATTCGTTCGGCATTCGCGGCCAGCACAGTCAATTAAGTCGAAATAGAAAAATCTCTTAGCCTTAAAAACTTGACTGCAACACAAACCGTCTAATGACCAGTCAAAAAGGCACTCTCACCCGAATATTCCGTTTCAAAATCTCCTCTTTATCTGGAAAATCCGCAAATACGCGCCGTCTGATCCCCCATCATATCCGATCAACGGCCGAAATTTAACCTTTGACCAAGGTACAATAAAGAAATGGTGTGAGGCTGGAATGAATGATTTTCTTCTGTCCAAGTTTGACCGCAGAATCAAAATTCCCAAATAAAAAGTAAAAAAAAAAAAAAAAAGCTAACAGGCAGAGAGATAAATTCTAGAGAGAGAAGACTACAAAAACAATTGTAGAGAGAGGAAACCTAAATATTCTTAGAGAGAGAGAGGGATAGGGAAGAAAGGGAGCTTGTGGTTTTTTTCTTCCTTCCTTTCTTTTCCTTTGATTCTTCTCTTTTGGGGGATTTGCAACCAGGGAAGGAGCGAGAGAGAAGGAGGAGAGGAGAGAGAAAGCTTGGCATTTCTCTCTCTTCTTTGATTTCTGTTCATTGGGAGGAAATTCAAGTTAGGGTTTTTGGGTTGTTGAATCAGAACAACGAACAAAGATGAATATGATGCGCCGGCTCAAGAGCATTGCTTCGGGACGTACCTCAGTTTCGTCGGACCCTGTAAGTTTGAATTTTTGTGTGTATTTGATTTCTAGTTTTGGTTTGGAGGATTTGAGCTTGTTTTTGGTAGTTTGGAAATGGAAGAAAATAAAGCAATAATGTTGAATGTTTTGATTTAGGGCGGTTTGGTTTTGTGATATTTCAAATTTTGATTTCAGAAGCTCGCGTCTGGTAAGATTTAGTCGATGTAGAAAACATGGTGGAGGGTTTGTGTTTGTTTATTTATAATTTGGGAAGTATATGACTTATAAGTATATATGTGTGTGTATGTATGTATGAATGTTTTCATTTTCCTAGTATCACACAACTTTTTAGTGGGTGTGTAATTGTGTGGATTTGAAGGATCATTTGAGTGAAGTTGAGTAACATTTGTATTTTATATATTATTAAAAGAGGCTTTTTTTTCGCCCAAGGGGCGAGTGGATGTTCAATCTTGTGCATATAGTTGATCCAAGTTGAAATGGAATTTTAATTGGTTTTCTTTGTTACTTTTGTATATGGCTCGCTGTTCAATGTTGGCTGCTAGTTTTGATTGGCATAGCATTTTCATGATGCATTTCTATTGTAATTAATTGCGAGCGTCAGATTTTGTTTGTGTTACCACAGATAGTGGTGTTTTGAAAGAGCATCTTGGGGGATAACTGATGGAACAAATGACTACTTTTGGTTCTTGTATGAGCCATCACATGTAATGCCCACTTTGTGTTTGGATATCAGATAGATACATGTATATACATATATGTATATAAACTATAAAGTTGGACGAGAATGATTTTCTACCTCATGAATGCCGTGGCTCTCTGGGTTTGCACATCAACGAGTCAAATTGTTATTTTAGCAAGTATATTGGATTTCTTCTTATTTCCAGGGCAATGTCCAACTGAAGTATATCACTAACCTTGAGGAATGTGTATACTCTATTGATTTGTGAGATGCAATTTAACGTGTTTTGCCTCATATGTACTGCATATGGTTTTGCATGGCTTTTATTTTAATGCGCCAAGTTAGCTGTGGGTTTTTTTTTTATACCTTTTCTGGAATATAAATCTTCTGTGTTTATGTTAATGTTTACATCTTTAGTACTTTCCTAATTTTGTTGTGATGAAACGATCATGTGGTGATCTATGCAATTATGCTAATAGTTAATAACACGATGAAGGCTGAGTGGATTTTTTTTTTCTTCACAATTTGGTAATTTGGATGCGCAGTTCATTTTTTTCCGTTTGAATCTATATTTAGCAAAGTTAAATTTATTTATTTTTTCATTTTAGGGAATTGATTCTACCACAAAAAGAGCAAAGGTGGATCAAGAAAATGAGAAGAAGGCTAATAAACAGTCAAATACTGTTGAGGGAAGTGCCACTGGTCTAGAGCAGCATATGGCTTCAACGTCACTGGAAACTGCTGCGAGCACATCCAGTGTATCTTCAGTAGGTAAGACCGAGACCAAAGAAGACAAATCTAGTAATGATCAGCTTCCCAAAGAAATGCATGAAATGAAAATTAGAGATGAGAAGGCCAACCACCATGATGACAAGGTATTTTTTTGTTGGCTGGCGTTGATGTTTTTGTTTTTTGTGATCCTTTTTTCCTCCATATGTGTCTTTATTAACTCTCATGTGAAAAAGACATGTTTTAAACAAGTGAATATCGGTTACTGAGTAAATTGTGTAAACTTGCCTTGTGCAGGATATGGAAGAAACTATTATAAATGGTAATGGAACAGAAACAGGTCATATAATTGCAACGAAAGTAGGTGGTCAAAATGGACAACCTAAACAGGTGTGCTTAGTAATTCTGCATTTCTTATGTTGTCTCCTAGGAAGTCCTCATGTTATTCTTGTTTTTTTTTTTTTTTTTTTTCCGGAACTTCTTTCTGCATGACCTCATTTTCTGCTGGTTTGTCTAATTTTTCATTTTTGGTTACAGACTATCTCTTACATGGCAGAGCGTGTAGTTGGCACTGGTTCGTTTGGAGTTGTCTTTCAGGTAGTTAGAATTATTTACGTTTGTTCATCATTTAGGTTTCTTTGGTTCCGTTTTCCACTGATACAGATCTCGATGTCATTTGTTACCTTGCTTACCATAATTATTGTGCAGGCTAAGTGTCTGGAAACAGGTGAAGCAGTTGCAATAAAAAAGGTGTTGCAGGATAAAAGATATAAAAACAGAGAACTTCAAATTATGCGCTTTCTTGACCATCCTAACGTTGTTCAATTGAAGCACTGTTTCTTTTCAACTACTGACAAAGATGAGCTGTACCTCAATCTTGTCCTCGAGTATATATCTGAAACTGTTTACCGGGTCTCAAAGCATTATATCAGGATGAACCAACATATTCCCATTATTTATGTGCAATTATATACATACCAGGTAATTTTGGAATCCATCTATTTCCTCCACTTTGTGGGAACAGGCTTTGTTGTTGTTGTGTCTATTTCCTCCACTGCCTTTTCATTAGTGGGTTGTCAGGTTTTTTTATTCCTATTATGTAATAATAAATTGAATTATTTTCTATTTTGTAGATTTGTCGCGCATTAAATTATTTGCACCATGTTGTTGGTGTGTGCCATCGTGACATTAAGCCACAAAATTTGCTGGTAAGATTTCTTACAATTTATATCAATTTAATCTTAGTGTTGATCAAGTATGAACAAGAATTAGTTTTCTCATTCATAGCAGTCCGACTTTAATTGATCTGAGATTATATCTTCAGTCATTGTAATGCTGCTGAGGGTTTGATGCATGTGCAGGTCAATCCCCACACGCATCAGCTGAAGATATGTGATTTTGGGAGTGCAAAGATGTTGGTATGTTTCGTATTCTGTGAATCTGGAGGTGCTTTGATGATATTTGGAATTCATTAAGGTCTTGGAACTGATGACTTCTTTAATTTCCTCATTTTTAGGTGCCTGGTGAAGCCAACATATCATATATTTGTTCACGATATTATAGGGCACCAGAACTTATATTTGGGGCTACAGAATATACCACTGCAATTGATATGTGGTCTGTTGGTTGTGTATTTGCTGAGCTTCTTCTTGGACAGGTACGTGAATAGCACATCAGATTCTTGTTTAACTTGTATGAATTTGGTTTGTTTTATTTTTCCAGAATCTCATGACTATTTCTGATATCATTACAGCCACTGTTTCCCGGGGAGAGCGGTGTTGATCAGCTGGTGGAGATTATAAAGGTACAGTAGATGTAAACCATTCGTTTCTTGTTATGGTGATATTTGTGCTATTTTGTGTTCTCATCTTTCTTTTGGGTATTGTTCTAGATTCTTGGGACACCAACCAGAGAAGAAATAAAGTGCATGAATCCCAATTACACAGAGTTCAAGTTTCCTCAGATCAAAGCCCACCCGTGGCACAAGGTATGTTCAATATTTTAATTCAGTATTTATGGTCAATTGGTTGTATTTGTTCAGCCGAAATCTTATTGGGATTGTTATCTTCAGATATTTCACAAGCGAATGCCCCCAGAAGCAGTGGATCTTGTGTCAAGGCTGCTCCAGTACTCACCAAATCTACGTTGTACTGCTGTAAGAAAATGAAGTTACTTTTGATAAATTATGATTAAAGTATGTGATATGGACAAGTCTAAAGCTAAATTGTTTCCTGGTTTTTAGTTGGAGGCTTGCGCACACCCCTTCTTTGATGATTTGAGAGACCCGAACGTGAGTTTGCCTAATGGACGAGCATTGCCTCCTTTGTTCAATTTCACAGCTCAAGGTAAAGATATTTCACCATTCTATGGCCTGGTTATAGTTGTTGTCACCTCCAGTCTTTAACTTGATGATGATTGCCCTGCAGAATTGGCTGGAGCACCCACTGAACTCCGACATCGTCTAATCCCTGAGCATGCTAGGAATTGACGCACGAACCTGAGGGGGTCACATAAGTTCACGATGTAAATGCCGTTTTGTTTGCTTGGATGAGCCATGCTGCCTTGCACTGCGCTCGTTGACTTTCTATCGGAGGGGTTGACGTGGCAGTAATGAAAGTACGCACTGGAGTTGGAAGTGGCAGGCTATTCGATCGAATAGATTTTGCGGGTGGAATGTTGAGGTGGATGTTAGTGGGGATTGCTTCGGCTAAGATTCCAAGACCAAATTTTCGCGATGTATGTTGTATACCTTGACTGTGAAAGAAGAGCCTTTACATGTGAATGTTAAATAATGTTGTCATATATAGTGTTTTATGAGTAATGTGGAGAGACTAAATGGGATCATTTAGATGAAATTAGGTTCTCATTGTATGCTGTTCCACTATTACACACAGATTCAAATCTTTGAGTGGATTTTCCGACCAGCCTTTCTTCGTTTGCTTTTCTCTTTCGGTGGTAGATCCGTATGTTCGTTCTACTAATCTTGGAGCTAAAATTGTCACGCTTGAAGCACCCTCTGAAACTAAACTCAAGTCTCATTTAACATTATACACCTTCCATATATTTCCCAAGAGCCTGCGTCTCAGTACGAAGATGACATCGACGTTCGCTAAACCTTGATATTAGGAGCTGCAAGTCACTTTCAAGGTACACGACCTGGACTCCCACATCAACTGCCATATAAACACACTCAGTCGTCCGTGAAGCAGCATTTCTCAGATAGACGACCTACCAAAACGGTTGTTTGTGCTACACATCATAAAATGGGTTATAGTGTATCATGGATAGACCTCAGTGAAGATTCACCAGCATAATCTGAAATACCCTACCGAATGTGCATGAACGGTAATGTACTAGCACGCTTTGAACAAGTACTAAAAAAGATTCTAAACTATAACCTAAATTACTGTGAACTTGGCTTTCAGCAGAATTAAGATGCTTACAGAAAAGTGAAATCACAGAGTATGAGAGAAGGGAAAGTTTATATTACCCTTTAAGTCGATGTTCATTTGATCGTAACAGGATTGAGGGTGTCCATGGAACCTAACCTTTGAAGTGTTGCACGTGGACGGACTTTAGAAAGAGCACCAAGAACGAGCCATTTGGAGTTAACAGACGAATCTTCTACCAGTAATCATCACAAGAGCAGTTCCCTTCTTTGAAATGATGAAAACAGTTTGAATCTCTTAATATAATATGCCGAAGATAGACCTTTGATATAAATTTCATTGCAGTATGGCAATCTCCACAAACCCGGAGATTCTTAAAAATTCGGATTGGTGCCCCTGGTGGTGTGGTGAGAAGCCCGAAAGCAACAGCCAACTTCTCACTGTGATACGCTAGGCCAAGCTCTTTACCCTCTTTATCCATGTCATGAAGCGCAAAATTCATATCTGGCACGTATCCAGCTTCCTTGATCAACATCATGATCTCATCAACCTTTGAATATATTTCAGCCGTCCTCGGATGGCTTCTATCTTCAGACATAAAGGTATGCACTTGGCTGTTCGTCTCAATCCAGCTGCATCCAGGCTCCTTAAGAATTCCCTTTGATTTCATCAATCTTCGGATTCTTGCAGCATCTTCCCATCTAGAAGCCGCAGAATACATGTTAGATAACTGAACATAAGGCACAGCATTTAGAGGTTCCAATTTGAAAAGGTTCATTGCTGCCCGCTCTCCAAGTTCTATGTTCCCGTGTACTCTACACGCAGCAAGCAGTGCCTTCCATACAGTTCCATCTGGTTCCACAACCATTTTATTAACTAATGCTTCGGCCTCATTAAGCTTCCCTGAGCGCCCCAAGAGGTCAATCATGCATGCATAGTGCTCCGAACCTGGTTGTATTCCATAAACCCTACTCATCGATTCAAAGTAGTACCGACCTTTTTCCAGAAGACCAGCATGGCTACAAGCAAATATTAAGCCGATAAAGGTAATGAAGTCCGGTTCTGCGCCAGTTAAAATCATTTGATCATAAAACTTTAGGGACTCCTTTCCTCTACCATTCTGGGCATAACCAACTATCAAAGCTGTCCAAGTAATCACATCTTGAACTTGCATAGAGTCGAAAACTCTATTGGCGTCTTCTATGCACCCGCATTTTGCATACATTGCTACAAAGGAATTATCTACTGATAAGGAGGCTTGAAGGCCGGACTTAATAAAGTTTGCATGAATTTGTTGGCCAAATTCCAGAACTGTCAGTTCGGCAGAGGCACTCAAAGCGCTGGCAATTACAAACTGGTCGGGATAGATCCCTGCAGTTCTCATCTCACAGAACAATCTAAGTGCTTTTTCATGAGAGCCATTATGTACATAGCCTGTGATCAGGGAGGTCCATGAGATAACATCCTTGTCTGACATACACTTAAACACCTCAACCGCAGCATCTATGTTCCCCTGCTTAGCATACATATCAACGAGAGCATTTCCCACAAGTTGATAAACGTCAAAACCAGTCTTGATTATCAAACAATGGATAGACATTGCATTTTTCATGTCCTTCATCACAGCAAAGGAGTTTAGAACAGATGGATACGTAAAATGATCAATCTTCATTTCTCTCGAACGCATATCTTTAAACAAGGACAAAGCTTCTTCTGCAAACCCCTGCCTTACACAACCCACAATCATGGAGTTCCAAGAAACAACATCGTCAACCTCCATGCTTCTCAATGCCTTCTTTGCACTATTAAGGTCTCCACATTTGACATACATGTCAACCAAGGAACTTTGGACAAACACATTAGCTCCGAGACCACTCTGAACAACACATCCGTGCACCTGAGCTCCGAAACTATGTGCTAAGACCGACGCAGAAGCTGTCAATACACTAGGGAACGTAAACTGATTGGATTCAACCCCTTCTGCTCGCATGTCTCGGAAAAACTTCATTGCCTTAAACCCATCACCATTCTGAGAGTACCCAGTAAGCATGACAGTCCACAAAACGTGGTTTTTCCTATCAAGCAGAGTCTTAAAGAGATACTCAGCTTCTGAAATGCGCTTGCACTTTGCATACATGTCCACCAAACCCGTGACAACGAAAATATTATTGTCAAATTGGGTCTTTGTCATATAACCATGAACAAGCGCACCTCTCTGGAGCAAACCCAGTGTTGAACACAACTTCAGAACACTGCCCAACGTGTACTGGCTGGGCTTATGCCCCTCGAACTGCATTCGCCAAAACAACTCGAAAGCTTCACTTTCGCTCTCATTTCGGCAGTACCCAGATATCAATGACGACCATGTGATGGAGTTTTTACTTGGGGTCGCATCAAAGAGTTGTTTTGCTTCAGCTAGTCTTCCTGAGTTGGCATAAGCAGCTATCATAGTGTTCCACGAAAACCCATCCCTGCTCGGCATTTTATCGAACATCTGGCGGGCCTCATCGACTCGGCCGGATTTAGACAGCTCATTGAGAAGTAAATTGGAGTGAAACTTAGACTCCGTTGAATCCACAGTGCTGCGGAGGAAACGGGTCAGTCCTCTGTGATTGAATCTGGATTGATGGGAATAATTGAAAAAAATTGAATTGAATTTGTTCATAACCAGCTTTCGCTTTTCAATGGCCGTGTAGATCATCAAGGTTCGAACTTTACAAATATAGCTGACTTCAACATCATCCAATTGATGAGAAAGAAATGTCCTTTTGGATTCTATGTAACGAAGGAAAGGACCAGAAAAATGGATACAGGCACATTTGAATATCAAAGCTTACTTATAAATTCAAACTATATTTTATTATTTAAAAAGTAAATTGTAATAATGATTCATCAACTTTAACCTAATTGGAGTGATGGTTCCTCAACTAAGTGATCGTTGGTCCCTTAACTAATCAAAACGTATAGCTATAGTCATTTTTGTCAACTTTGTTAGAATTTCCATCAAAATAAGTCACATACCACGCACTTGAAGCTAAACCAAGGGTAATAAGGAAAACCATTTGAGAAAAATTGTAGCAATAGTCCCTCAACTTTTTTTGAGTACATCGATATTTTTACACTAAGAAGAGGGAAGTTCGGCTAAGTCACACAATGGGTAGCCTAATTTGGTATTCAATTTGCCATAACTTTAACTGAATTAAAGAAATGATCTTTTAATTTTAACTCAATTGGAGCAATTATCTCTCAACTTTAACCCAATTGTAGCAATGATCCTTCTAGCATGACCCATTTTGACGAAATTCTGACAGAGCTGACGAAAAAGACCATAGCTGCACATTTTGATGAGCTAAGGGACCAATGGTCATGGATTTCAGTTGATGGACCATTGCTTCAATTGCGTTAAAATTGAGGGACAATTACTACAATTTTCTCTTTTTTAAATAAACGATATTCCACTTTAAACTAATATAAACTGTATGAAACGACATAGATAACCAAATTGGTCATTCCAATGTGTCAACACTAATGTTTACTTTGTATACCACACTTTTAAAATAAAGAAAGGTTTTACTTTTGTTCAAAAAGAGAAAACAAGGTTTCAATTGTTTCTTCTTGTCTTGAAAATAACTTGATAATTCTTTTGTGAAAGAGTGGTGTTGTTGACGCGATGAAACGAATCCTTTGTCGTGTTTCTTGACTCACGTACGTAAAATTCTTATATCTTGGACCCCAAAAAAGTAAAATGCTTATGCAATAGAAAAGTGATAAACTCATTTCTCATTATGCATACTCATTTTCTTTTTACTCGTTTGGACTGAGTATATCCCGTAAGAAAGGTTCTCTATTTAAAGGAAAACTAATGAAAAATACTTGAAAACTTTAAGTTTTAATGATAAGGACAAAACAAAGGGTAAAGTGAATAGTATCAGTATTAACTTTTCAATGTAAAAATGTGGTTTTTCGTTAAAGTGAACAGTACCAGGAGTTTTTCGTTAAAGTTCCCTTTATTAAAATGAATGGAGACGAACTGTGGAGCCTACTTTTCATTCTTCTTAACGATCCGAACTGATCATTCTTGAAAAATATTAATAAAAAAAGTGATCATTTACGATGGTGGTGAAAATGTGTTGAGCCCTTACATGACGATGTGGGTTAAACCTCATCGGTAAATAATCTAACATCTAATCTAATAAAATCTATCGTTTGACAAACAAAAAAATATTAATCAAAATGAAAATCATTAAAAAACTTAATTTTGATATTCAAAATTGCCGAACATAGTGGTTTAAGAAATATTGAAGTTCCATGATGAGAATTATATGAGATATGATTTTGGATTAAATAGATTTTTTAGCAAGAATGATCTATGAATAGACATAAAACTTAGACGGTTTATATTGATGTAAAAGAACGAAGTGTGCCCTATAATTAATCCCCATTTTTTGAGAGAGATGAGATCCCCTCTTTAATGGATAAAATTAAAGAAAAATTAATGAAAAGAGTTTCAAATCTTTACATTTTAATAAAAAATCATCTACTAACTTTATTTAATGATAAAGGCTAAAGAATAAAAAAAAACATAAAAAAAAAAAAAACCACATGAGCTAGTGCGCGTACACCCACCCCACCCCCCTCCCTTTCCACTCTTTTTTCTCCCCGTTGTCTAAAGAGGTTTTTTTCCCTTTCTTTTCTTCTTAGAATAAGAGAAAGACTTCAAATTTAATACATTTTCCAGTTTTATTTTTGTAACGTTGTTTCCCACCCGCCTCATTTTCCACTCTTTTTTCTCCATGTTGTCTTAAGAGGTTTTCTTCTTCTTCTTCTTATTAGAATAAGAGAAAGACTTCAAATTTAATACATTTTTCAATTTTATTTTTGTGGTGTTGTTTCCCAATAGTAGTCAAGATGACAAGAGATTTTTTAATGTGTCCGGAATAAGAGGTGGTATATCATGTTTCTTTATACAAGTGGTGAGATTCTTGTATTTAAAAAAATATAAAAAAAAATTTCCTACCACTTACATAATAACACGTGCTGTACCACTTGTGGTACGGACATAAGGAAAAATTTCTTCAAGATGACACCCAAGCAAAAGAAATTGGATGGAGAGCTACATTTAATTATTGTAGGTATGTAAAAATATGAGGGAATTTTAATTTGGTAATTGAAAACAACTTTCTAAATATAATTACTGAGGACATAATCTTCTCAAGGTTTTGATCTAAATGATCACTTTTGGGTTCATCGTTTTCGGCACAATGGGTGTTTTTACAGGACCAAAGAAGGTCTAAGTTTCAAACCTTATGAAACTGAACCAAGAATTAGACACTATTTATAAAACTTGACCAATAAGTAGACACTATTTATTAAACTAAACCAATAAGTAGACACTATTTATGAAACTAGACCAATAAGTAGACACTATTTATGAAATGAAACCAAAGCATTAGGTACTATTTCTAAAACTAAACCAATATGTGGAAACTATTTATGAAATTGGACTATACATTATTTATGAAACTTGACCAAGAACTAGACACTATTTATGAAGGTGGACTAATAACTAGACACTATTTATGAAATTGGACCAAGAAAGAGACATTATTTATGAAATTGTACCAATTACTGTACACTATTTATGAAACTAGACCCAATAACTAGGCATTATTTATGAAACATGGCCAAGAACTAGACACTATTTATGAAACTGGACCCAATAACTAGGCACTATTTATTAAACATGACCAAGAACTAGGCACTATTTATGAAACTTGACTAATAAATAGTGTAGTAGCGTTCAGTTTCATAAATAGCGTTCAGTTTCATAAATAGTGTTCCGTTTCATAAATAGTGTTTCAGTTTCATAAAAGTGTTTCAGTTTCATAAACAGTGTCTATGATAGAGGCAAGCGCGTCAGGTCCTTTTTTTAAAAATTTTATATTAAAATTGTGTCCTTTTCCTTAAAAGTTAAGTTTCTTTGTCATTTTTATTAAAATTTAAGGGTTTTTCATTAATATTTAATTTTTTTTATTAAATAAAGTTATAGCATGGTTTTTGGTTAAAATAAACTTAGCCTAAGCCCTTTTCATTAAAACTCTCAAATCAATGGTTTTTTAATACATACAATATTATTTACACAAAGGAGTAAAGGGAGTGAGCAAAGCTTCAAAATGGGCGGATTATAATAATTTAGTTCAAATTTATCTTTTGTGAGAATCAAATCTACCTCTCAATGTTAAAACGAATAAAAATGTGTGCGAAAATTACTTCTCATATTCCCATTTTGGAAAGGAGATTGTTATTAATAAAAAAGTTATCATCCACTTCCTCCCTCCTCGCTTGTATGAAGTTCGTCATATGTATTTCAGAGTATTAACACCTACACTCATAGAAATAAAGGGGATTTTTCAACTTTAATCCTTCAATAAAAATTGAAATTTAATCAAAACTTTAATCCTAAATGGGAATATTTTAAAAAATATTAATGACACATAAGAAAAATATGCAAATACATTTTCCGAGATATATTAAAATGAATGTTTGTACAAAAATGTATATAAATATATTAAATTGATTAATATACCTAAATGATTAACACAAAGAGTAGTACTACACTTACTATCTGTTTGTATCATCTCTCTAATAGAGATAGGCCCACCAATACATATGTGTCTCATCTCTATTAGAGAGATGGTATAAAAGATAGTACAAGTAGGTGGTAAGAATGGAGTATGATTCTTTCCCCTTCTATTCTCATCCCTTTCCGTCCCCTCCTCCCACATATTGTTTTTTGTCTTATTGTCTCTATAAAAATTAATTAATATAAGATGTTAACGTAATTTAATCGTAATCATTCAAGTAGGAGGGGAGGGAAAGGAAGGGAAGAAAGATTAGGAGATGACACACATGGTAGAAATGATGGGTACAAAATTTAAGTATGCTTTTGGGTAACATCGTTTCTTTCTTTTTTTTTCGTGCTGCCCATGAGTTTATTTTAATTAATATAGTTAAATTTTCATTTTTGGGTTTGGATAATTAAAAGTTTGAACCTTTTTTATTTGTATAATAAGTTTTGAAGTTGGTTTCACGTGAAAAATACAGAAGAAGAATGAAGAGAAATAGTTTTCAGTCATCCTTTTCTGTTTTAGGCAACCTAGTTTCATCCCTTTTTTTTTCTTCTGTCCAGGATTTTGTTTTAAATCATTTACTGCAAATGTTCATTTTTGTTTATGGGTAATTAAAAGTTTGAACCTTTTTTATTTGTTACAATTGGGTTAAAGTTTGAGGGATCATTTGTGACGACCCGTCCCTAATTTTCCTATGTAAATTCTCTCCGAATATGTAATTTGACGATTATGCCCTTATTGGCAAGTGACGTGGACTTATCCTTACTGCTTTCCATTTTTAGTTCTCACTATCGCATTTAAATTGTGCACGCTAGTACGAGTAGGCGTAGATTTTAAAGGGGTAAAAATATCTACTTCGGATAGATTTCGATTTCCTTTTACTGTAGGAAATCTAAAAACCTATCCATTGGATTCCCTTTTTATCCTACCCGTGCATCCTCTCCATTATTTACTCACCAATCCCAGCTATTCCTGCACCCTATCAGAAAAGCAAACATCCCATCTCTCTCTCTCTCTTCTCCCTCTCCCACGCCGAGTTCTTCTTCTTCTTCCTCTCTGCAACAACCACAAAACACACCAAAACTCACAAACGTGAAAATCAAATTACACCATTGTGATCATCTCAGTCCCACGATCACAACCATGTCCTTGAAATCTAGTGTGGACGAGTTTTAACTCACCAACTCGGAAGGTCGACTCGGCGAGTTCGACATATCGATTTTCAAGCCATTTATGGCTTAGGTAAGCTTTGAGAAACCTTTAGAACCTTCATTTCACTTCTATGGGTTGCTATTGATCCTTTGTTTGTGTTTTGGACGTGTGGTTTTACCCAGAAACTCGAGGAGAAGGAGAACTTGCACGTTTTCATTAAAAAACCGTGGCCATTTGGTCACTTTCAAACCATTTTTCTGGTCAACCTCGACCACAACTGGACTTCTTCTAGGTACAAACTTGTTCTCTACATTCCTAACTTCATAATGGCTTTTGAATCACTGAGTTTGGTTAACTAACGAGTTAGAAATCAACTCTAGAAGTTAGGAAGAAAATTTCAATTTTTGGAAAATTTGTAACCGTGGTGGTTTGGCCACTTTCAGGCCAAATTTCTGATTAACTCGGACTATTTTCGAACTTTCTGTGAATTGGGATCGGTAGATCACATTCCTAGCTTTAATTTGGCTTTTGTAGAAGTGAATTTGGTTGAGAATCGAGCTCATTAGGAGCTCTGGAAGTTGGGCCAAAAATTTGCAAAAACTGCATATTTTCGTGAGGAAGGCGAGTACAGTGTACTCGCGGGGCACGTGGGCACGCGTGGGTTTTTCTGGCAGCCCCTTTGGGCGGCACGTGTGGGCGCGTCCGGCCTCCGGCCGGCATGTGGTTGACACATGTGTGTTCGTGTCGTTGAGTAGATCGATTTCATATATTTAAACCCTAGGTTTGAGAAAACTATGGGGGTTTTATTTAGGTTTCCGTTATGTGCTTTAATTAATGTTATTTTAGTTATTTCACATATAGGGGAAACTTATCCCGAGGATTTTTTAGGCCAAGCTAGGCTCGGGGGCTACGACCCAGCGATGTACTTGTGAGTGGGCAATTGTTTTATACCTATATATATTTATAGTTTCCATAAATGCGTATTTACTTCACTTTTACGCCTATATTGCCTAGTATCATTATTGTGATATAAATTGTGATAAATGCTGCTATATGGTTATGATATTACTGTCATGACATTCATACATATTTGTACATGCTCATCTTGCTGCACTCGGTGTTAGTACTCGCCCTAGGGCCAGGGCTAGTCCTTCACGTGTATGTTCACATCCGCACCGTTCGCTCACCTTGGATCCAAGTTTAGGTGCCAGTCTTGTCAGGTAGATTGCACTTAGGCAATCCGACTTGTATGTGATGTGCTTTTGCACCAGTCTTCATGTGATCGTAGTACTAGAGCATGTTGATTACACCCAGTCCTGTTCGTGTCAGAATCTATCTGTTCGAACTTATGTGTCAGCTTAGATGGATGAGCACTTAGCTATACTTGATTATCACATGATTATTACTGTGGCATTCGATACATCATTTACTTGGCATATTTCTGATTATTATACTGCTTTAATATTATCGAATTATCGTTTATATACTTGAGTAGTATGTTTAAGGAAACTATACTTGTTTTACGACGAGGGGTTAGTACATTAAAAAATAAAGGTTTTCTTATAAGCATTGTTTTGCTGACCCACTCAACTTTGTTTTTCGTCCCTCCATGACCTAGATAGATGTGCTCTTTGTGGCACTCGAGGAATCCTGACAGTTCTGACATTTCCTGACAGTTCTCAAATTGGATTAAAGTTTAGAGACAATTTCTCCAATTTGGTTAAAATTGAGAGACCATTGCTATAATTTTTCTCACTTAGTTTTCCATAGTTGCCCATTGATTCAGCCTTACATGCATGACAAGTGACTCATTTTGACAGAAATTCTAAAAGAATTGACGAAAAAGACCATACATGCACGTTTTTGATGAGTTAAGGATCAATGATCATGAATTTTTAGTTGAGAGACCATTCCTCCAATTAAGTTAAAGTTGATGGACTATTGTTACAATTCCCTCTTCGTTTTGAGATAATCATTTTCAAATTTGGTTTTTTACGTTGTTGCTGATTAGTCAAAACGCAGAATAAGCGAGAAGAAGGAAGAGGAAATTTTTTTATTCATCTGACTTTGTATTATGGCTATGTGAAATCTGTCATCAAACGGTGAAGAGCAGAGAGAGTTGAAGACCCTTTCCGAAGTATGAACGCTACCCATTCTCTTCCCTTCTCAGTAATTTTAGTTGAGTTAAGCAAATTTTCCAACCCCCATTTCATCGTTTTCCCTTTCAGTCCAGAAATACACACTCATCTTCCTCCCTCATCCACCGTACTAGGATCAAAAGTGATTGTGCAGATTCACTTATACCCACAAGATCCAAGCTCCTCCAGATGCATTGATGTAGCCAAAAACCTCCACCTTCCTTTATAATTTTGATTTCCTCTACCCATAAACCAAACAGTCAATCCAACTATAAACTTCATGAAACTATTTCCCCTGAAAATGAAATAATTTCAAAGCTAATGAATGAATGGAACTCAAATTGATGTCAATCGAAGCCGACTTAGAAATCGAAAGCGACATTTGAAATTTTGAATTCTGATTTTCTGTTTATGTTTTCAAATTCCATGAATATTCATTTCACTGCTTATCTTGAAATGAAGGCCTACAAACGCTCCGGTTAGAAGATATGATTACGAGACAGAAGTTCAGGGCCTAAGGGGTAGAGGAAGACCTAGGAAGACTTGGAAAGAGACTCTAAGAAAGGACTTGGAGTACTTGGATCTAACGGAAGATGTAACACAGAACCGAGCACAATGACGTTCTAGGATTCATACAACCGACCCACTTAATGGGATAAGGCTTTGTTGTTGTTGTTGTTGTTGTTGTTTTGTAAGACATTTCAAAATTAAATATCTATACATGTAGTAGGATTTTTCGGGGCTAAACGCACACCCTCATCCTTCACATTTTAGTTTCTCTTTTCCACATCAGGTTATCAATTCTGCCTTCCATCACTCTTTGGTGTGGAAAATTTGCAGGTAATGTACTAAACAAAACCAAGTGAAATTATGTGATATTTTGTCCCCATATTTCACTATTTAAATTTCTTATTTTGTGGTTGTTACAACGTGTCCCAAAATTTTGACATAAACTTTCTTTTCTAATTTTCAAAAGGACGAAAATGCCCAATTGTGTTAAGCGGAGTTTTATGAGGATGTTTAAGCTCCTTTCATGTTTTACATCATTTCTTAGCAATTTGGGAAGTACTTGTCGATACGAACGCTTGGGTGCAAGCATAAATAAATTTGAAGCTAGAACAAAAATTCTACGAAGTTTGGAAGTTGAGGGTATTTTGGCAATTTTACCATTATTTGGACACATTTTTCTGTGTTTATTGGCCTTGTTTGGTGTGCCATGTGGGGCCCACTCTCCATTTTTCTGGATTTTTCTTCTCTCTTTTCTCTCCATCTCACTCTTCTCTCCCACATTTTCTCAAATATTTTTCGCCTCGTTCTCTCTCATTTCTTTAAACGACCATCACCAACAAAAAATCACCAAACAACACCATGGCAAGCTTCCTCTATTCACGAGCTCAAAGATGAGTTTTTAAATTTGGAATACGAACCACAAACAGTGGTTCTAGAAGCTCCGATGAAGATGAGAATTTTCTGATGAGGTTTCGACCTTTTTTCGTCAGTTTTGATCTAGTTTGAGGCCCCCAACCGAGTCGCCATCATCACAAAAGCCAGTTTCAAGCATGGGATGCTCAGGTTTACCTCAGGGTCAAGCAATCAAATAACTCCAGTTTGAACCAAGTTTTTTCGATGAATTCAGGCCATCTCCGACCACTTCTTGGACTCCAAACAGCCTTCTGCGAAATCAACGATGGCAGACGGTGGCACCCACGACTGGAGGAAAAAAGAAGAAGGAGAATATTTCGTTAACTGTAATTAGATATTCTAATGACGTTAGCCTTTTGTCATTAATTTTAATGAAATATTCCACCACGGTGTTTTAGTCAACCCCAGCTCGCGCGTGAGGGCGTGCGGCGGCATCTTGTGGCCGATGACCCAAAGTGTGTTTCTAAGCTAATTTCATGGCCCTGAATTTATTCGGCATCCATTTAGTGTAATTCCATTGTTTTAGCTTAGTTTCACACTTACCCGCCACTTAAACTTGTGATTAGCGAAGATCCGACCGTCAGATTGTCATGAGTTTTTAGTATGTTGTTATGTGAGAGACCCCACATGTTGATCTTGGATATAAGTCGGGATTGGGGCGTAACAACTTTTAGTGGTATAAGAGTTGAGGTATTAAGTTCCTATACTTTTACCTTAGAGTGAGGAAGCCTAGGGTAGGTCATGGGTAGCTAGACTTTATGTAAGCAACGTGAGTCCGTTCTCGAATCCTAATTATTCACTTATGCTGAATTCTTCTATTGGTCAGAAGTACGATGAAGATTCCACACGGTGTTACTCAGTCAATTGGGGATGTCGTCCCCGACGACAACGAAGATTTTGCTACTGATCAGGAGGCTTGACACGACTATGATGGACTTGACGGTGCTTTCCAGGCCATTGAGAATTTGGCACAGCTTGTTCAGGCTTACATTTGTGCGACCTATAGAGAAGTCTTTGTATGGAGAGTTCCGTACTCACAAGCTGTCTTCATTTGATGGTACTACTGAAGAGCAGTTAGACTTTTCGGCGTACCCGCTGACTGACGAGGCTTATAAGTGGTGGCAGAGTACCCGTCTGTTACTAGCAATTAGGGGATCCATCACTTTGAAACATTTTCAGACAACATTCTACGAGCAGTATTTCCCATAGTCCTTTCGAGAAGAGCTCGAGGCGGAGTTGCTACTATCAAGCAGGCACGAATACGGTTGCTGAGTATGTGGCCTACTTTACTAGACTTTCCCACTTCTCACAGCCTTTCTTTGAGGAGAAGAAGACGAAGAAGTTGATCAGAGGTTTTCGACCGAGCAATTGAGATCTGCTGTCGCTTCAGGGGTTGACTTCATATGGCTAGGTTATATATCGTGCACGCACGCACGCACATCGAATCTTAATGAGGAGTGTAATGCATGAGTGAGCGGACAACAGAAGAAGAGGACTCGATCAGAGGGCCACTCATTTAATACACATTCGAGCAAAGCCCGAAAACGTTATGGGTTTTTATAGGTGGTTCTCAAGGATCTTCACTTGGAGGGCATCAAAGTGCTACTCGCAGAGATTTGCAGGCTACTTCTGGAGGAGGCCCTTAGCGTTGAACTGGTGGAGTCATCACAGTCGCTTTTGTGGTGATGCTTAGAGTGTCTTCAGGCGTGGATCTCATAGTTCTTCTGGGGGAGGATCACATGTGTAGTCTTAGAGGACCTTACTACGAGTTTCCTCACATTGCGGACGTCGACCTGGCATCCGTTTAGCATAATTCTACTGTTTTAGCCTAGTTTCGTAGTTGGTCGCCACTTAAACTTGCGATTGGCAGGAATCCAATGGACGTAGGCTCGTCATGAATTTTTAGTATATTATTGTGGGAGGGACCCCGCACATCAATCCTGGACGTATGTCAAAATCGAGCCGCGATAAATTATATCAATTTCATTGCCATCTTCATAATTTAGTAACATTGATGTGCCAATATCTTCCATTCATTTATTGTGTTTATTTGTGTATTTTTTCCTTATTAATTTTAGATACGTGAATGCTAGAGTTTTGTTTCCCATAATGCATTTAGTTGTGGAATTATAAGCCAGATGACCTGTAATTCTTATTCCATTTCATATTATTTGAACATAATAAAAAATTTCTATGTATGAGATATGTTTATTTAGTTCATGGTCCCGGCCTTTTGAAAAAAAGTTATACGTTGCAACTGTGATGTTTTTAAAGTTGGAAAATGATCCTCGCCAGATCCTTTTCTTGGGAATCCTAGAGATCCCGTAATCCTGACCATTCATCGTACATCGTATGATCAAGAATTATTTCAAAATTTAAAATTTAAAATTAAATATAAATAGTACCTAACGAAAACTGTGTTAGATTATTAGGTTAGTGGACGTAGTGGCTCTATCCACTACGTAAACTTCGGGTTGTTAATGTAAGCAGTTTTAACTGCATGGCCAAATAAACCCTAGCTTTTAGGGATCAGTAGAAGTTGTTTTACTTTTGACTTAGTCATATACCACGTTTAGGATAATGTTTAAAGTGGGTTGCATGTTTATCTTTTCCTCTGTTTGTAAGGCTTATATAGCCTGCTTATTCTTTGTTTAATGTTAAGTGAAATTCCTCCCAGCTTACAAAGCTCTCATTTGATAAACACCAGGGTTTAACATTTGGTATCAGAGCCCCCACCTGGGGCTCCTGATCAAAAGCTTGAGAGATAGCAATCTTTTGAGTGCAGAGGTACGAGAATATGGCAGGAGAAGGAAGTGGTTTTGTGCAGGCATCTATTCCAAAACTGGATGGGCATTATGACCATTGGGCAATGCTTATGGAAAATTTCCTACGTTCAAAGGAATATTGAAGTCTTGTGGAGCATGGAATCCCTGCAGCAGCAGAAGGAGCTTCACTTGCGGAGGGACAACGAAAAGTGTTCGAAGATCAAAAGTTGAAAGATCTGAAAGCCAAGAACTATCTGTTTCAAGCAATCGATCGAGCTGTTTTGGAAACAATCTTGAACAAAGATACGGCTAAGGAGATTTGGGATTCGTTGAAACAGAAGTATCAAGGGACTGCTCGAGTTAAACGAGCACAGTTGCAAGCACTTCGAAAGGAGTTCGAGATGCTTCACATGAAGCCAGGAGAAACTGTAAATGAATTCTTTGGTCGGACCCTGACCATTGCCAATAGAAGAAGGATCAATGGTGACAAGTTGACGGATGTAGAAGTCATTGAGAAGATCTTGAGATCGATGACTTCTAAATTCGACTATGTGGTTTGTTCCATAGAGGAATCCAAAGACTTGGATATTCTCTCAATTGATGAACTGCAAAGTAGCTTGTTAGTGCATGAGCAGCGGATGATTGGACATGGCGTAGAAGAACAAACACTAAAGGTGACCTATGAAGAGAATTTTGGAGGAAGATGACGTGGTCGAGGAAGCTTTCGTGGAAGAGGCAGAGGAAGAGGTCGACAGAACTTCGACAAGTCAACGGTTGAGTGCTATCATTGTCATGAATTAGGGCACTATCAGTATGAGTGCCCTAAGAAGGACAGGGAAGCCAAGGCTAACTATGCAGAGGCTAGTGAAGAGATGGTGCTAATGGCGTATGTGGATACTCATGAGATCAAAGAAGACATTTGGTTCCTTGACTCGGGCTGCAGTAATCATATGTGTGGTAAGAGGGAGTTGTTCTCTGAATTTGTTGGAAGTTTTAGAGAAACTGTGAAACTAGGGAACAATACGAGTATGGCTGTCCTGGGGAAAGGAAACATTCGACTACAAGTGAATGGCATGACTCAAGTGATCACAGGAGTGTTCTATGTACCTGCTTTGAAGAATAATCTGCTAAGTATTGGGCAGCTTCAGGAGAAAGGTCTTGCTATTCTCATTAAACATGGGAAGTGCAAGATCTATCACCCTGAGAAAGGATTAATCATGGAGACGGTTATGACTACAAATCGCATGTTCATTCTGGCTGCTCAATATCAGCTCAATGATCAAGCATGTTTCAATGCTCTCACAGATGATCCAGTTCAGTTGTGGCACTGCCGTTATGGGCACTTGAGTATTGGTGGTTTAAAAACTCTACAACAGAAGCAGATGGTGAGTGGACTGCCTCAAATAAAGGACTCCTCAAGAGTGTGCGAGAATTGCTTGGTAGGAAAGCAACAAAGATATCCGTTTCCAAAAAGAAGCACCTGGAGAGCATGCCAAATCCTACAACTCGTCCATGCAGATATTTGTGGACCGATCAAACCTGCATCTAACAGTAAGAAAAGGTATCTCCTCACCTTTATCGATGACTTTAGCCGTAAGACTTGGATCTACTTTCTAACTGAGAAGTCAGAAGCTTTTCGAAGTTTTAAAGCCTTCAAAAGTCTAGTTGAAAATGAAACTGATGCAAGTATTAAAAGCTTGCGCACGGATCGTGGTAGGGAGTTCACATCACATGAGTTTGATGAGTTCTGTGTTGAGAATGGGATTCAAAGACAATTGACAGCAGCTTACACCCCGCAGCAAAACGGAGTAGCTGAGCGCAAGAATCGGACCATCATGAATATGGTACGTAGCTTGTTAACCGAGAAGAACATGCCTAAGGTTTTTTGGCCAGAAGCAGCAAACTGGACAGTTCATGTGCTCAACAGGAGTCCCACATTTGCAGTTAAAAACAAAACACCTGAGGAAGCATGGAGTGGTACGATACCATCTGTAAGTTATTTCAGGGTTTTTGGCTGCATTTCATACGTACATATTCTAGATAACAAGAGGACCAAGCTAGATGACAAAAGTAGAAAGTGTGTGCTATTTGGGATAAGTGAAGGATCAAAGGCCTATCGGCTATTTGATCCAATCTCGCAGAGGATTCTAATCAGTCGTGATGTACGATTTGATGAGAATAGTAGCTGGGATTGGGATGAGCATCATCATGAAGATGTTATAGCAGATTTGGAATGGGACGATGAAGCAGATAAAGAACCTGAGGCTGATGAAGTTGACAATCAGGGAGGAGATGAAGATGAACCACATGGAGATGGAAGTGGCACAAGCAATAATAGTGGTTCAGACGAAGTCTCAGAAGCAAACATATCCAGCCGAGCAGAAAGAAGATCTAGGGCTCCACCAGTATGGATGAGAGATTACGTGACAGGAGAGGGATTATCTGATGAAGACGACATGGTGCATTTAGCTCTCTTAGCAGACAGTGATCCAACTTATTACAATGAAGTTGTGAAGAGTGCAAAATTGAGGAAAGCTATGGATGTTGAAATAGCAGCTATCGAGAGGAACAACACTTGGGAATTGACAGATTTACCTCAAGGAGGGAAGACAATTGGAGTTAAAATGGGTCTACAAGACTAAACTGAATGAGAATGGAGAGGTGGACAAGTATAAAGCACGACTGGTGGCTAAGGGGTATGCTCAAGAATATAGGGTTGATTATGCTGAAGTCTTTGCTCCTGTGGCTCGGTTAGATACCATCCGAGCTGTTGTTTCACTTGCTGCTCAAAAGGAATGGACAATCTATCAGTTGGACGTGAAAAGTGCCTTCTTACATGGAGAAGTTGATGAAGAGGTGTTTGTAGAACAGCCACCTGGATATGTGCAAAGAGGTAAGGAGCAGAAAGTTTACAAATTACGGAAAGCTTTATATGGACTTAAACAAGCTCCTCGTGCTTGGTATAGTCGTATAGAAGCTTATTTCTCGAAGGAAGGATTTGTGAAGTGTCCCTATGAACACACTTTATTCATCAAAGTTGGAGATGGAGGTAAAATTCTCATTGTTTGTCTTTATGTTGATGATCTCATTTACACTGGCAATTATGAATTCATGTTCATTAAGTTTAAACAGTCCATGATGAATGAGTTCGAAATGATCGATCTTGGTAAGATGAGATATTTCCTCGGAATTGAGGTATTGCAGCAGGTAGATGGAATATTTATCTGTCAAAAAAAATATGCTCAGGAAGTGTTGGAAAGGTTTAGAATGGAGAATTGCAATCCAGTGCATAATCCCATTGTTCCAGGCACCAAGCTAACAAAAGATGTAACTGGTGAGAAGGTTGATAGCACCTTTTATAAACAGATCGTGGGGAGCCTCATGTATCTCACAGCCACTTGGCCGGACATTATGTTTGTGGTAAGCCTAATCAGCAGGTTCATGGAGAGTCCAACAGAAATGCACCTGGCAGCGGCAAAGAGGGTTTTGAGATACTTAAAGGGGACGATCGGCTTTGGAATTCTTTACAAAAGGGGAGAACACACTGAGCTCATAGGCTATTCAGATAGTGACTATGCAGGTGACTTAGATGATAGAAAGAGCACATCGGGGTACTTGTTCATGCTAAGTTCAGGAGCTGTGTGTTGGTCTTCCAAGAAGCAACCTGTGGTCACGTTATCAACAACAGAAGCCGAATTCATAGCAGCAGCTTCATGTGCTTGTCATGCAACCTGGTTGAGGAGAATAATGAAGGAACTAGGTCAAGCTCAACAAGATTCTACAACCATTTTCTGTGACAACAGTTCAACAATAAAGCTCTCCAGGAATCCTGTAATGCATGGCCGAAGCAAACACATAGATGTACGGTTTCACTTTCTTCGAGAAATGACTAAGAACAAAATCATGGAGCTAGTTCATTGCAACACCCAGGAGCAAGTAGCAGACATATTAACCAAGCCTTTGAAGACTGATGCTTTTCTGAAGATGCGTGGACTTATGGGAGTATGACTGGAACCAGTTGTAAACTGATTGCTTAGCAATAGCAATCAGTTTAAGGGAGGATGTTAGATTATTAGGTTAGTGGACGTAGTGGCTCTATCCACTACGTAAACTTCGGGTTGTTAATGTAAGCAGTTTTAACTGCATGGCCAAATAAACCCTAGCTTTTAGGGATCAGTAGAAGTTGTTTTACTTTTGACTTAGTCATATACCACGTTTAGGATAATGTTTAACGTGGGTTGCATGTTTATCTTTTCCTCTGTTTGTAAGGCTTATATAGCTTGCTTATTCTTTGTTTAATGTTAGGTGAAATTCCTCCCAGCTTACAAAGCTCTCATTCGATAAACACTAGGGTTTAACAAACTGATCGCACGATGTACAATACAATGAATAGTCACGATTGCGGGATCCCGAGGATCCCCAGGAAAAATATCCGGCAAGGATCATTTTTCTTTAAAGTTGACCATTTATTTGTACTTGTAATTTTTAATTTGTACTTGTTTGTTTTTTACTTTGTCATTCTTTGACATTGTTTTAAATATTGACAAACCATTATTCTCACAAAAAAAATTGTTTGTTTCCTTCTAAGCATCTTTACAAAACATTTATAGAAACACCACAATAAATGCAACAAAAAATGAAGAAGGAACTGCCTATTGATAGGATTCCTAACAGGTGTGTCTCTATTTCTACACCTGATTAGGGCATATCCGTCAGAATAAAACTCCTTATCTAAACCAACTGATTCTCAAAAATTGGAAAAGAAGAAGCATGAGCCGTATGCATTCTAAATCCTTTCCTTTTAATTTATTAAGAAATTTCTACCTTTATATATACCTTTAATATATAGTTGATGCACGAAAAAAGACTGTAGAAGCACTAAAACCTTCAATGACTCTTCATATCATACGGATTTGGAATAAAGTCTAACGAATTAAGTACAACACCATTTCATGCCTATTTATTTTTAATGCCATTCTCTATATCATTGTACAAATTAATTATTTTAAATTAAAAAAAAATTATGGGTTGTGAAAAAAGATTAATAGTGACCAAACAACTTTCTAAATATGATAACTAATCTCTTATTTTCACGTGGAAGTATACAATAAATTCAAATTGCATTCAAATTCAAATATTAATAAAATTGCATGTTTTGTCAGTTTTACAAGCATCACATCCGTCTCAAGGTTAAAAGGTTGAAGTACAAGATTAAAGTAACATTTATTACTACTTAATTTCATAAAAATGAGTATAATTTGTTAACTCAAACTTGAAAAGTTATTTATCTTACAATATTCTTCAAGTAATCGGAGTATGCTATAGGTAAATTGTCCAAGTTAAAGTTATTTGGGTTAAACTTATGTTGGTCATAACTTTTAATTACACATTCAAAGGTTAAATTAGACATATTAATGATTTCACAATATAAACACCTTCTCATGATAGAATTTCACCTAAAAAAACTGATACTGAGTTTTTTGTGTTGGTTCAAATTGCTTGCAACCCTTATATTTGTGATTGTAAATTATAGTGCATTATTCTCATTCTTAATTAGTTAGATTTCTTGTTTTATCATTATTGCTCGTAGATTGACAATGAAAATCTAAGCATCAAGTGCAAACAAATGTTTGGTGAGCATTGTAACAGCCCGTCCCTAAAAATGATGATTTTATAATTTTAATACGTGAGTTATGAAGATGCCCTTCAAGGCAAAGTGTTGACTTGTGTTGACTACCGCGTCGTGTCATGTGAGACTCATCTTCTTGGCGTATTCTCGTTTTACTCGTCGCTATGGACGTGTGGGCGCAAACGGGACGTGATTTGGAGCTATAACGAAAGAGTTATTAATATTTAAAGTTAAGGACATTTTAGTAAATTAATTAATTTCAGATTTTGTTGAGGGGAAAATCTGGAGTGCCACGTGGGTGGCCCAGATTAAAGGAAATGAGGAATGGATGGTGGATAAAAGAAAAATGAGAGGAAGTGTGTGACTAATAGGGAGAGGAGAGAGTTAGGATGGCCCAATCAGAAACAAAGGAAAGGAGGAAAAAGGAGAGAAGAGGGGAGCGGGGGATCCCTCGACCCAGTTCCATTTTCCGACCCAACCCGGTCCTTTTCATCTTCTCCGGTGGTTTTTCGTTGGTTTTTCCGGCGAACCACGTTATCTAACCCCCTGGAAAATGTTCCACGACCTTCCCTGTACCCATTACAACTCAAAATTGTAGAAATTTAGCAATGAAGGTATGAAAACCGCACTGGTGGGTGCGGGAAACCCTTACCGTCGATTCTCCCATTATTGAAACGATTTTAACCAATTACCACCACCTATAGCATCCTCATGAGGTCTGGAATAAAGCCCAAACAAGTTTTGAGGCGTCGGAGTTCGTTTGAGGTCGAATGGAGCACACCCAAATTCAAGGGTTCCATACGGTTCATGGGGAATTGAGGTATTTCTCGGCCAAATTGGCCTTAGTCACAGGTATAAAGTTTGCTCTACTATTTGAGATCTTCATTTCTGTAATTTTTGAGAATTTTTAGAAATAGTTGAGTTTTCCAGCCAGTCGGGGCGGCCGACCACCACCCGCGGTGGCGCGTGGCCAGGGGATCGTCGATGTTATTCTTAGGCTAATTAGATGCCTTGAGTTCAGTTTTGGTAGTTGTATGACGTACGTTGATTGTTGGAATCTAAATTCTCTACGTTACGTTAATAGGTCATTGTATGAATCGACGATCCGACCGTTGGATCGTCACCAAACTTTAATACGTTATAACACGTAATATTTGAGGACCATAGGAACTTACTGATCGGGAATCCAATTTACGGATCTTCCTGAAATTGGATTTGTAAGTTCATAAAATAAAAGGTTAACCGCAACTTGGTTTTGACAATTAGCGGAGATCCGACCGTTGGATCGTAATGGGACTTTAGGATATTGTTCTAGAAGTATAATGTGGATCTTTGGAAGCAACGGATTGGAAATCCGTGATGCAAATATTCCAAATTGAATTACGTAGGGATGTGTTTTATGTAAATTGTGTATTTTATCGGTACGAACTCTGAGATGTGATTTGATAATTGGTCATAGGCGACGATGGTTCGTGATGTCTCGATATGCGTGCTAGGGAGTCGTAGCGCAGACCTCAGGTAAGTGGGTCTTTTCCTTTTTATCGTACATTATATATATATATATATGTGATTGACAATTCCACAACGTTTATAAAATTGCTTATTGCGTATAATTATTGTGAATGCTTTGAAGTACCAATGTGAACTACGAATGGCTTGATCCTTGTTTATGGTACGTAGGCAGTCTAACGAGATGTTAGATGCAACCATACAATATTTGAAACAAAAACCTTGTTTGGGAATTGAGCAATGTGAAGGAAATTGGTGAAAACATGAGATTTAACCTTATGTTTTTAGTGATTTGATGTTGGTCATAAATCAATGTGGAAGGAATCAAGAAATTGAAATAAGGAAACGTAAGTAATGATAGTTAATTAAACTACTGTTTAGTTGGATTTATCCCCGATAATTATTTCCGAAAATAAATAATTCAGGAGTAGGGCGTTATAGATTGTGCATTTTACGCCACATTATATATATATATGTATATATTGGAAAAATACTATGATATGGTTGAGTTTTAGATTTGCATTATGGCATATCCATGTGTATATTACCTGCACATAATTATTGTGAACGCTTGAAGTGCAAAGGTGAATGCAGGACACCCAGGTAAGTTCAAGTAAGTTTATGGTATTAGTTGAAATGATGGAGTTATGGCATGACTACGTGCATGTTTTAAGCAACTCCGACACTGTCGTACGGGTTACCCATGAGTCGTACATGTTATGTTGAGATACATTGAGAGCTCATAAACCTCCACCCCGGTGTTAGTGCTCCCGCCCGTGGCCAGGGCACAGTCTTTCACGTGATGTTCACCTCCCGCACCTTACGCTCACCTTGGATTGATGCGAAAATAAATTAACGCACAAATTTAAACCCTATTTGTGACAGTTGTAGTATATGGATAAGTAGGGATCGTTCTAGGCCGGGGATTAACTAGGGATGCTAACCCAAGTAAAATTAAATTAAAAACGTAAAAACAAAATTTAAAACACTAAACTAGACTCAAAACACTTAACTAGAATAACTCAAAATAAAACTAACAAATAATCTAACACAAATCAAAAGACTCAAAATAACTCAAGACTTAAGAAAATACAAACTAAAATGATTTCTAACAAATATAATACTTTAAAATAAACGGGGGATTGATTTTGACGAGAAGTAAATTAACTTAAATAAATTACAAAATTGACAAAAACATGAAATTAAGGTAAAATGATAAATGACGGACTGGCTAGAGGGTTCTTCTCCACACATGACATATATGCAACCTAAATTGATTTTCAATTGTTCTTTCAATAAATTGTAAATTCTCAACGCCCCAAGTTAATTAGGTCCGCTTAAATTAACCTTCAGATTTTCCTACTTTTATTAGGTTGGATGATTGCATACGACAACCCAAAACATTCCCTACAAGTTCCCTACATGAATTGCATAATAGAGATACAAGCAAGAATCATTAAGTTTTATGAAAATCATAAGCATTGACGAGGCACTTGTTACTATGAATTGCATGAAACTTATGCCAAGAATTTACCTAACGCGATCGTTTATAAGCGACCTTCACTACTTGTGAATATAAGTTCATAACGATTAGGTGAAATTCACTTATATTCTAGCATCAAATTCATGCATGTAAATTAAGTATGCATCCTTAATCGACATACAAAAATAAGTTATCAATCAAGCAGTTAAGCAAATTAAATCACAACACAGAAATCACAACTGAAGGTAATCAATTCAAATTACAAATATATACATGGCTTTGAATTAACCTCTAGCCAAAATAAGGGTTTAGTTCCTCATACTTGCAATTAAACAAAAACAATTGATATTAAACATAGAGAAACAAAGTAGAATACACCTAGAATGCTCCAACAACTCCAATGGAATGGCTAGCACAACTCCAAGCACTCCTCCTTCTTTGCAAGCCTTGGAACTAATGGAAATGTGTATGAATGGCTCTCTCCTTTTTTCTTGAAGGCTGAATGGTGTTTATATAGAGGTTGAAAATGTCAAGCAATGCAAGGTAATGGACAAGGCACTCACGGCAATGGAAGGATGTGAAGCTGCCAGCTCCATTTTGCATGTGTGTGTGCTGTTTTTGTGCTCTTTCCACCTAGAAATAATCATGCCAAAGCCACTCAAAGCTATAAGTGGGAGACCAACAAGAAATCCACTTCATAGTGGTCCAATTTCTTTGCTTTTCTGCTGTCCATTCACTCCCCTTGTTTTATTTCTTTTCTTTTGTTCAATTCCAATCTGCAAGTTGTCGTCAGCTAGACCTTCCCTTACTCAAATGCCCATAACTTCTTCTAGAAAAATGATATTAACAATCCGCGAAATGTTCTAGAAAATAGACATCTGTAGCTTTCCAAGCATATAAGGCTCATTCTCTAATTCATTCTGAGCTGTTCGCAATTTGCTCCCAAAGTCAGCTGATCTACACAGGCAGTTTAGACGAATTTATTACTTAAAATCACACTTATGCTATTTTTATTTTCTTAGCTAGATAAATTTGATAAAACACAAAAACAAAGTAAATAGCACAAAAATATGAGAAACTAACTAAGAAAAGACGAGAGAATTTGATGTAAAATATATATAAATATGAGCTTATCATGGATCCAAGGTAGGTGCACAGTCCTATCGTACAGACCATAAAATATGTGATGAGCTAGCATATGTGATGAAATATGTGATGAGTTAGCATATATGATGAGATATGTGATGAGCTAGCATATGTGATGAAATATGGGTAAGTCGTACAGGTAACTATAGGTGACTCTGACTTATGAGTTAACATCGATTGACGAGATATGTGTATAGTCGTACAGGTCACCATAGGTGACTTCGACTTGCGTGCTAGTATGAGTTATTAATCACATGATTATTGATATTGCTAATGAGATGCGGTGTTGTGGTATATTTATGATTTTTTTCCGGAAACTATACAGGTGTTGTAGCGAGGGGTTATAATGTTTTATATGGTTTCTATTAAAATTTTATCTTCAGGGCCACTCACCCTTGTTTTGTTTTCACCCTCTAGGTTTTATTAGCTGAGCTTTCTTATCATCGAAGATTCGTGGCGATTCTTAGTATTGGAGATTCTTTTGAGGGTACGATTCTTAATCCACTCTACTGTACTTACTTATGCTCTAACATCACGTGTGAAGTGGGTTCCTTCCCGCTCACCAACGCACTCTGGTATTTAGGCACTCTTAGGTTTAAATTTATTCACATTTTTCCACATCATCACACTTTATGGCTTCGTCACCTTCCAGGTGTCGGCCAAAGCAGCTCGATTCAGAGTCCTAGTGGACATTCCGGGTCGGGGTGTGTCAAGCATGGCTTTGATGTTACAAGTAGACGTTATGTTTCCATACGTACTTATTGTTCATATTTGCTTTGCTTGATACATTAAAACATACAATGGCGTAGCCACCCACAAGGCTAAGGTGAGTTGTAGCACAAGGAGGTTTTCTGTAAGGGTAGTGTTATCCATGTACTCATTTTTACTTTTTACACACTTCTCTGAATTGTCGGTTGTTTGGATCGAATGAATTGAAAATGATCACTGACAAAATATTAATAAGGCTGTGTTGGAAGTAAAAATGGGTTTGTGAATAGATCTATTCTTTTGTAAACCCGATCTTATAGCCTACTCAATTTCAATACATATTATTATTTAATGTATATTTAGTATAGGAGAGGTAGTAAATAATAGTTTTATGCTAAAAATTATAAATTAGTTCTATCTCCATTCCCCCTTTATTCTATTCTTTAAAGAAAAATACCATTTACCCTATGTAATTTAGCCTCTGTGCTTCTTAGTCAAGAAAAGATTAATAAGTTCTTTAAATACACAATTAAATCCCTATCTCCGCAATTCCTGACTTTCCGTTGCAATTTTTCAATGAATGTCATCTTTGGTACGTTCTTAATCTCTTTATTTACTTATTCTTGATTTAATTAGTAGGTTAATTATTTATATGGTCCTTGAATTTATCGGTTAGGGTTATAATTTTGAGAATATTTTATATTATATTGTTGTTCTTTTATATTGATTATTATATATTTTATATAAGCAAAAAAATAAATATATGATTTTATGGTACTATTTTCAACTAGCCCACCCAAGAAAAAAATCCTGGCTCCGCCCTTGAAAACATACCATAATTTGGTAATGGCACCACCATGCTAAAAGTAGACCTTATGTTTTTTTTTTTATGTACGTATTGTTCATCTTTTGTTTTGGATCGGTATAAAAAATATACGAGCATGGCTTTGATGTCACAAGTAGATGTTATGTTTCCATATGTACGTGTTGTTCGTATTTTTCTTTGCTTGATATATTTGTAGACATCGAAATTTCGGTAAATAAATGTTGACCGATAAATCAAAATTTCAACGCTCATGTATTACATAAATTTTACACGTAGCGTGTGTCTAAACAAAAATCGAAATAAGTTGGAAAAGTCATCAAACAGGACACATGTCAACACCTGGCAGAAACGACTTATTTCATCTGAGATATTATATTCAAAATTAGGCCTTGGAAATTTCTATAAATACAAGCCCATTTCATTCATTTTAGAGGAACCAAAAAATCATTAGGCAAAATTCTTGAAGCTCTGAAGCTCTGAAACTCCGAAGCTCCCAAGCATCCAGGTTCCCGAAGAACCAAGAAAGCCCTATTCATTCTTCATCAACTGTTCATCCTCAAGGATCAAGCCCCAACGGCCCCTTTGGATCGACAACATCAACAAATCCGCTCATCCGCTGTTCATCAAGCCCAAGCCCCGACGGCCCTTGAAGAAAGCGTTCATCGTTCATCACTGTTCTTCGAGATCAAGCCCAAAAGCCCTCGAAGATCCGTTCAAGCCCAAAAGCTCTCGAAGATCAGTTCGTCACTGTTCTTCGAGTTCAAGCCCACGACCCCTTGAAGAAACTTTCAACAGTTCATCCAAGATCAAGCATCGACGGCCCTTGGATCAACGAAATATCCGCAAATACACACCTTACGGAGATCGAATCAGAGGATCAAATTTGAGAGAGATTGTAACCCAAAATCATCAAAATACATAATATTTGTTTGTGCACGTTGTTCTTGTCTCTTTCGTTTCAGGAAATTTCCGTGTTCACAAATTGGCACGCCCGGTGGGATAATCTCTACCTCTCATCTCTTCCTCCGTTCAAGAAATATAAGCACACTTCCAAAATCAATGACATCAAGGAAGGCTCAAGCTGTTCCCATAACCGGCGCAAAGAACAAAGGCGCCCTCGTCGCAAGTGGTGTCACTTTGGGCATCACGACTCGAAGCAAAGCAAAAGCTACTTCTGCCACCTCTTTCACCTCTGCATCAACTCTGCCAAGGGAACGAGAGTACCCAAGGCACGAGCCTGTGATCACCTTAGCCTCACTAAGGGCACCAATGGGGGAAAGACCAAGGGAATACTCCGAATCCATGCTCTCCGATGCCGATTCAAGCGGCAGTTCAGCCATGCAAGTCATGACCACTGGAGCAACTTCAATCGATGAACAGCTTGCTCAAATGAATGAAGCAATTGCAAAGCTGACTCGAACTGTGGAAGAAAAAGACTTGCAAATCGCAGCATTAGTCAACCGACTGGAGGCGCAGGACAACGAGAAACCCGACCCAGAGGATGATCCACTAAAGGGAGGAGCTGGCGGAGACGAAGAACCTCCGGTGAAGAAAATCGATGGGAAGCCGAAGCCAGACCAAGCAGTGGCGCTCATGGGATCTCTCTCCATCCAGCAGCTGCAGGAGATGATCACCAACACCATCAAGGCACGGTACGAAGGGAGCTCCCATGCCTCCACGTTGTACTCAAAGCCTTACTCCAGGAAAATTGACGCCTTAAGGATGCCGAGGGGCTATCAACCGCCGAAGTTTATGCAATTTGACGGAAAGGGAAACCCGAAGCAACATGTCGCACATTTTGTCGAAACCTGCAACAATGCAGGGACAGAGGGAGATTACCTCGCCAAGCAGTTTGTTCGCTCGTTAAAAGGAAACGCCTTTGAGTGGTATACGGACTTGGAGCCCGAGTCCGTCAACAGCTGGGAACAGTTGGAAAGGGAATTCCTCAACCGCTTCTACAGTACCCGTCGCACTGTGAGCATGCTAGAGCTGACGAGCACGAAGCAATGGAAGGAAGAACCAGTCATGGACTACATCAACCGATGGCGTAATCTAAGCCTCGACTGTAAGGACAGGCTCTCCGAGATTTCTTCAATCGAGATGTGCATCCAGGGCATGCAATGGGGTTTACAATACATCCTTCAAGGTATCAAGCCACGGACTTTTGAAGAATTAGCCACCCGGGCCCACGACATGGAGCTGAGCATCGCCCACCATGGAAAGAAGGAGCCAATCACCGATTTCAAAAGGGATAAGGTGTTTACTTCAAGAGCAGACAACCATGGAAAAAAGCTCGCCAAGGAAGCTTTTACCACCAATACCACCCCTATCAAGACCTCGTCCGCACCTGTCAAAATCTCCTTCAATAAAGCAAGGGAGATAAAAAGAAGTGAGCCTTCCCACATCCAAGATAGGTACAAAAACACCTTGAGGGAATTGGAGCAGAAGATATACCCTTTTCCGGACTCCGACATGGACGCAATGCTGGACGACCTGCTGGAGAAGAAGGTGATTGAGTTACCCGAATGCAAACGCCCTGAAGAAATGAATCGCATCAATGATCCCAAGTACTGCAAGTACCATCGTATCGTGGGTCATCATGTGGGCAAGTGTTTCATCCTAAAAGAACTCATCATGAAGTTGGCACAACAAGGACGGATTGAGCTCGACCTAGAAGACACAGCTGCGACGCACACTACTACGGTCGTGTTCGGATCCTTTGATCCCGTGCTTCTTCAAGAAATGCCTGACCATGCTCGGCAATACTCAAACCACACTGCACATTTTGCACCATCGTCACTGGGGGCAAGCAACCAGGACGCACCTACTGACGATGACAAAGGATGGACATTGGTGACCTATAAGAGGACGAGGAAACCGAAACCGCAAGCTATAAAGCCAAAAGGGGAACAAGGGAGAAAGCACCGCCTTTGCGGCAATAGGAAACCTAAAAGAAACATAAGAGCTGCTAAGCCAATACATACTGGGGAACCTGCGGAGCAAAAGCCACGCATTCCCGTCTCCTTGCACGAGTACTTCCCGGAGGACTTCTTCCGACATTGCACTTTCACCGCATGTCACATGGTCGAAGTAGAAATGGAAGAACCCTCAAAAGGCAAAATTGTCGCCGCTGAGGGAGAAAATACTCTTACACCTGAAGAAGGTCTGCCAATACACTTTAGCATCGAGGAAGCGCTACAATTGCCAAAGAAGATACGAATGGCATTGGCAGCGGTTTTAGCAAGTCTAAACGATCGCGGAGTGCAAGAAAGCAAGAACAAAGGCTTGAGGCTTCAGCCACACGAGTGTGCCACATGCTGTGCCGCCGAAGACACAATCCACTTCACCGACGAAGACTTGCTGCTAGGATCCAAGCCTCACAACCGACCTCTCTTCGTCTCTGGGTACGTAAGGGAGCACAAAGTCAGCCGTATGCTTGTGGACGGCGGGTCAGCCATAAATATCATGCCAAAGTCAACAATGACCACAATCGGCATCAAGGTGGAGGAACTATCCCTAAGCCGTCTACTAATCCAAGGTTTTAACCAAGGAGGACAAAGAGCGATGGGCATGATCCGAGTGGAGATGACCATTGGTGAACTCAAGTCAAGCACAATATTCCACGTCATTGATGCAAGAACTTCCTACGGTTTGCTCTTAGGAAGGCCTTGGATCCATGCGAATGGAGTAATACCGTCCACCCTTCACCAATGTTTAAAGTTCTACCGAGAAGGAGTGAAGGTGATCTATGGTGACACCAAGCCATTCACCGAAGCCGAATCACATTTCGCAGACGCCAAGTTCTACATGGATGAAGACATGGTGCCCGAAACTCTTCTAAAAGAGATCAAATCCATGGGCAAAGTAGCACCTAAAAAGCAGGAGTGGCAAGCCATGCCCAAGAAGCAAAAAGAAGAAGCTATGCCATCTTCAAACAAAAACGACGATGAGCTTGCTAAACCCGCAACAACCAGAGGAAGTAGGACGGCCTCAAATGGACCAAGCATACCCGTCTTCCGATACATCCCGACGTCGAGAAGAAAGAATGGTCAATCCCCGTTTGAAACTGCAACAAGCAAAGCCAATGCACAGCGGCACATGGATAATGTAGAATTGCTCAAAACGAATGCAGTTTTGCCTCTGACACAGATAGGCGACACTAAGGTTGCAAAACCATCACAAGGCTTCATGAAAGGCCTACCAAATGGGGTAGAGCCAAGCTTTCTCCCAACCAAGAGGACCGAAGAAGGTTTTGATCCAAATGCCTACAAACTCATGTCGAAAGCTGGTTACAACTTCACCTCCTTTGCAAATTTGGGAAAGAATGATTTGAACACCGTCAAAGACGACGAACGCGGTCTCACTAAAACTCAGAAGAAGTTGGAGGAGCATGGTTACGGGGTCAACAACAACAAAGCTGGACTTGGCTTCGCACCAAATGCACCGGTGAAGATCTCCAGCAAGGCAAAAAATGCTAACGCTCAACACATCAGCGTGAGCATTATACAAGGTAAAGAAGAGCCTCAACCTGCCCCCCAGACATCAGTATTTGATAGAATGAATTGCTCAAGGCCCAGAGTCTCGGTACCTAAACTCATTGGCGATCAAAACAGAACTTCCGTCTTCAAAAGGCTTAACACGTCAGCATCCCGAAGCTCTGTTTTCAAACGGTTGTCAAAACCTAGGAAGCAAAGCAATACAACTAGCTTTCCTCCACGACAGTCAGTTATGGAAAGACTTGAAGAAGCCAAAGAGCCTTCCAGAAGGAGAAAAACGACGCCGAAAGTAGAAAAGATCGATCGTCTGACAGAAAAGGATGACGTTCGAAGTTCCATTCCTTCAAGAATGAAGCGCCAAGCAATTTTGGAGGTTAACACAGTTGGATCATTGAAAGTGAAAAGGCGCACCATCATCCACACTGGACAATCTTCATGCCAACAAGCTCGAGAGGTCAACACCGAAGAAGAGGCTCAAGACGTCTTCCACATCACAATCCAAGAAGGTGAAGAAGATGAAATCCTCGAGGAAGATGTCATTGCAGCACCGTCACAACTGGAAGATGGGGGGCAAGCCACGGTTGACGATCTCAAAGAACTCAACTTAGGCACAAGTGAAAAGCCGAAGCCTATCTTCGTGAGTGCATTACTAAGTGCAGACGAGATAGATAAGTATTACCAGCTGCTGTTAGAGTATAAGGACGTCTTTGCTTGGACCTACAAGGAAATGCCCGGCCTCGACCCTATCATTGCTGTGCATCATCTTGCAGTCAAGCCCGGAACGCGACCAATAAAGCAAACTCAAAGACGCTATCGATCCGAGCTCATCCCACAAATCGAGGCCGAGATTGACAAGTTGATCGAAGCAGGTTTCATTCGAGAGGTGCAATACCCCAAGTGGATCTCCAACATCGTCATAGTCCTTAAGAAATCTGGACAAATACGTGTTTGCGTAGACTTCCGAAACCTCAATGATGCTTGCCCAAAGGATGACTTCCCCTTGCCAATCATCGAAATCATGGTGGACGCGACCACCGGCCATGAGGCACTATCATTCATGGATGGCTCTTCTGGATACAATCAAATTCGTATGGCTCTTGAAGATGAGGAACTAACAGCCTTCCGCACTCCAAAAGGTATTTACTGCTACAAGGTGATGCCCTTTGGTCTGAAGAATGCTGGAGCTACATATCAACGTGCAATGCAGAGGATCTTCAATGACATGCTACACAAGAACGTAGAATGCTATGTAGATGATGTGGTGGTCAAGACAAAGAAAAGATCAGATCACTTGAAGGATTTGCGAGTAGTGTTCGAAAGGTTGCGAAAATACAACCTCAAGATGAACCCGTTAAAATGTGCATTTGGCGTCACATCTGGAAAGTTCCTTGGCTTTATTGTCAAGCATCGTGGCATTGAAGTGGATCAATCAAAGATCAAAGCCATTCAAAGCATGCCCGAGCCAAGAAACCTGCACGAGTTGAAAAGTCTACAAGGACGGCTAGCCTTCATCAGACGTTTCATCTCCAACCTTGCAGGGCGTTGTCAACCGTTCAGTCAACTCATGAAGAAAGATGTTCCGTTCGTATGGGACAAAGCATGCAACAATGCTTTTGAAAGCATAAAAAAGTATTTATCAAGTCCACCTGTCCTGAGGGCACCTGTACCAGGGAAACCGCTCATATTGTACATTGCTGCTCAGGAAAGTTCAATTGGAGCACTCTTAGCACAGGAAAACGAATCCCAGAAAGAAGGAGCGCTATACTACCTCAGTCGAACGCTCACCGGCGCTGAGTTGAACTACTCCCCAATAGAAAAAATGTGCCTTGCCTTGATGTTTGCCATCCAGAAGCTCAGACATTACATGCATGCTTACACCATCCACTTGGTTGCTAAAGCTGACCCGGTCAAATACGTCATGTCTAAGCCAGTTTTGACAGGACGACTAGCTAAATGGGCATTACTTCTCAATCAATACGAGATCATCTACGTCCCAGCTAAAGCCGTCAAAGGACAAGCGCTAGCAGACTTCCTTGCCGACCATCCAATCCCAGCCGATTGGAAAATCTCAGACGACTTGCCTGACGAAGAGGTGTTCTGCATCGACATATTCCCGACATGGACGATGTTCTTCGACGGATCTGCACGACCAGACGGAGCAGGGGCAGGAGTAGTATTCATGTCGCCACAAAGGCAAATACTACCTTATTCATTCCAGCTAAGTGAATTATGCTCCAACAACGTCGCTGAATACCAAACACTGATCATCGGGCTCCAAATGGCGATCAACATGGAAATCACAGCCCTTGAGATATATGGCGACTCCAAGCTCATAATCAATCAACTCCTGACTGAATATGAGGTGAGGAAAGATGATCTCGTCCCATACTTCCGGCTGGCAACGCAATTGCTACAAAGGTTTGAGGCCGTAACACTAGAACACGTACCAAGAAAAGAGAATCAAATGGCAGACGCTCTCGCCAACCTAGCATCGAGCATGACATTAGGAGAAGACGAAGCTGCCAACGTGCCAGTCTGCCAGAGATGGGTAATCCCGCTTGTCACTGAAATGGTACTAAGTGATACAAACGTTATTTCAATACTTCCAGTCAACGTTGAAGAATGGAGACAGCCCATGATCAACTACTTGGAGCACGGAATACTTCCAGATGATCCAAAACATCGCTCTGAAGTACGTCGACGAGCACATCGCTTCCTCTATTACAAAGGGACACTCTACCGGCGATCTTTTGAAGGAGTACTTCTGAGATGCCTAGGCGAGGAAGAAGCCAATCAAGCCATGGAAGAAGCACACTCAGGAATATGTGGGGCGCACCAGTCCGGACCGAAGCTTCATTTCCAGCTCAAAAGAATGGGTTATTATTGGCCAAGCATGGTAAAGGACTGCCTAGAACACGCCAAAAGGTGCCAAGCCTGCCAATTTCACGCCAACTTCATACATCAACCGCCTGAACCATTACACCCCACAGCTACTTCATGGCCGTTCGATGCATGGGGATTGGACGTCGTAGGACCAATTGCGCCAAAGTCATCTACAGGAGAGGCTTACATCCTGGCTGCAACAGATTACTTCTCTAAGTGGGCTGAGGCCATACCCCTGAAGGAAGTCAAGAAGGAAACTGTCGTCCGTTTCATCAAGGAACATATCATCCACCGATATGGTGTGCCTCGCTACATTGTCACCGACAACGGAAAGCAGTTCTCAAACCGACTCATGGACGAGCTCTGCGAGAAATACAAGTTCAAGCAGCGCAAATCCTCCATGTATCATGCTCCGGCCAACGGTCTTGCAGAAGCATTCAACAAGACATTGTGCAACCTTCTGAAGAAGGTAATCGGTAGAACAAAGAAAGACTGGCATGAAAGAATAGGCGAAGCACTGTGGGCATACAGGACAACATATAGAACGCCTACCCAAGCCACACCTTATTCTCTTGTATATGGCGTGGAAGCTGTTCTACCGCTCGAAAGTCAAATCCCCTCGCTAAGGATGGCTATACAAGAAGGCTTGACTGACGAAGAGAATGCAAAGTTGCGTCTTCAAGAACTGGAAGCGCTGGATGAGAAAAGACTCGAAGCCCAGCAACACTTGGAGTGTTATCAAGCGCGACTTTCTAAAGCCTTCAACAAGAAAGTTCTCCCTCGGTCTTTTCAAAAGGGATATCTCGTCCTTTCATTGCGTAGGCCTATCATCACAACTCACAAGACAAAGAGCAAGTTCACGTCAAAATGGGATGGACCATACGTAGTACAAGAAGTCTACACCAATGGCGCCTACTTAATCATGGCGGAAGACGGCTTGAAGATCGGCCCTATCAACGGCAGATTCTTGAAGCGCTACTACCCCTGAAAGGCAACAAATTCCCGCTCTTTATTCGCACGAGCCTAAACTGCATGAACTAAAGCTCCTGGCCCGCAAGAGCATAAACTGCGTACGGCCCAAAAAAAAAAAAAAAAAAAAAAATGTATTTTGAACTACGTTATGACTTGATCCCTCATCGACAAAGGGTACGTAGGCAACTCGAAGTGTCAAAACTTCAAGTACAGTCACACCATCTAAAAGAAATAATAATAATAATAAATAACACTTTGAAGATTAAAGAGCAAATTCAAGAATGCTTTATTTCTTTGAAAGAAGGAGTTGACTCCAAGGCCTTATTACAAGAAGATACTACTTGAAAACTATGTCCCTAAAACTACGAAGATGATCTTCAAGCGAGCCTTCCAAAGTCTTCAGAGTCTCTACCTCGGCGGGGGACAAGATGGGTAACTCCATAGTCATGCCCTCCTCTCGTTCTAGGCGCGAAATCTCCTCTCGGTACCGAGAAAGTGCAGTTCCCTGCTCCGCAAGAACACTTTCAAGTTGCGATGCTTCGATTACCAACTGCTCCCGCTCTCGCGTCAATGCATCTAGACGCCCCTAGACAGAAGTTAAAGCAACCCCCGTGACTTGATAATCTCCTGAAATAGCTTGCTGAAAAGACCGAACTTGAGCCAGTGACGAGTTTATCGCTGCTAGCTGATGAGCTCTGACATCTGGACTCAACTTCTCCAAGGAAATGGCACGCAAGGAAGAATACTCAGTCGAGGCGGCCATAAGTTCGGCAATCTTGATCTTCAAGGATGAGGAATCAACGTTAAGGTTGTCAATCACGGAAACAAACTTCGACAAATCCTCATTGAGCAATGTAAGGTCTTCCAGCGGACACTTATATGTGAGCATTCGTTTTTATATCCACATCAATTCTCTCACATATAACTAGTATAGGGTGTGTAGTTAGAAAATCTGAGTGAAAATAGAGTGCATATCTTGTAAGGATTGAGGGAATTCTCTAAGGCATGTTACTACATTCAAAACATTGTTTTAATTGGTTAATTGTGAACTAGTATGTAGTGACTATGATTAAGTATGTGCTTAAGTGTTAAATTAACTCAAATCTGTGAGAATGATAATCCTTAACATGTCATGTGCATTGGAAATCCCTAAAGCAAACGTTGGAAGGTTTAGGTTATGTTGGTTTTGTTTTGTTTTATTTCTTTGTTTTGCTCGAGGACTAGCAAAAACTAAGTGTGGGGGAATTTGATAGACGCATATTTATGCGACTTAGTTAACTAGTTTTCTTGCATTTACGTTATTAGTTCTTAGTTATTTTAGTACTTTAAGCTATTTTCGTGTGTTTGTAGGTCCAAAGGGCTAAGGTAGCAAGAAAGTGCATTTTGGTGCATTTTGGAGCAGTTTTGAGCTTGGAATGGATTACATATGTTATGAGCAAGATGGATGGACGAATTTGAAGTCAAATGAGGATAGAAACATGCTAAAAATGTGGTGAAACAAATACAAAGTGCAAGAAGAGATAAATTTCTAGAAGGATTGGCCAAAACTTCACTCAAAACCATGCATACCTCATAAAATTCATCAATGCCGTGGCCTTCCCTTTGTTTCACTTCCACTAGATTTTTTAGTAATGATGCAATGCCTATCTCACCATGACATGTGAGTGGATGATGCAATGCTTAGCTAACCATGACATATGAGTGGATGATGCAATGCTTAGCTAACCATGACATGTGAGTGGATGACTCAATACCTAACCCACCAACAATTCCCACTCTTTGCCATGCTCACCTACTCAATTCCACCAAAATTTTGTGTTAAACAAGTCCATCCTCTTCCTATAAATACCATGGCAGCAACCTCATTCAAATCATCCAGAAATTAACCATTCTCCAAACCTTTCCTTGCCTCTCCTACATATCTAAACCCCTTCCCATCCATTCCTCCGAATAACCAACCCTTCAACATCATTCCAACCTTGTTGTTGCGGCAAAGAGAAGGAGAAAAGTCCTTGGACGCGCTTGCTATCCAACATGGATCGTTGGAACGTTTAGGTGCTTTCTTTCCTTTGTTTTTCAATGTTTAAATTTGTTTATCTTTGTTTTGTAATAATGAGGAACTAAACCCCCCTTAGCTAGGGGGGAATTCGAAACACATGTCCTTGCTTGCAATATGATTTAATTACTTTTAATTGCGTTTCATAAGTTATGAATTCAATTTACTTATCCGTTCGTATAAAAACTGATTTGTGTATGTTGATTGAGGGTCGACACTTAGTTTGCATGCATGAATTTGATGCTAGAATATAAGGGAGTTTCACCTAATTTTCATGAACTTATATTCACAAGTAGTGAAGGTTGCTAGTCACAATCGCGTTAAGTAAATTCTTGGCAAGAGTAACATGCGTATTCCATAGTTATGAATGCCTCGTCAATGCTTATGATTTTCATAGAACTTAATGATTCTTGCTTGTATCTCTATTATGCAATTCATGTAGGGAACTTGTGAAGAATGCTTTGGGTTGTCGTATGCAATCATCCAACTCAATAAAAGTAGGAAAATCTGAGGGTTAATTTAAGCGTACCTAATTAACTTGCAGGGATGCCGATTGGTTCTTTTCCTTCAGCTTGCCTGGCACGCTTTGGACAAAACCAAATTGCCTGCTGAAACGGTGAGGACTATATGGCTGAACAATGCATCGGTCTTCTTGTCGTAAAGAAACAAACCCCGAGCGAAGACTTATAAGATAAGACAAGTCCGAGAAGCGGAGATGCGAATTGTCCACGATGCCTCGCTGCACCGAGCCAACTCTCGCTAAGGGGTCCATCCTCAAACCTTCATAACTTTTAAATAGCGTTCGTGCCTGCAAATCATCAAGGCTCTTCGCGGAGAGCACACCTGAATACTTCGTCATCAAAGGCCCCAGTTTAGCTCCAGTCGATGAAGAATGCTTTGACTTGCCAAGAGTCGACAAAGAAAAATGAGTGCCAAAATATTCACCCAACCAACCATACACATAGTGGTAGGGAAGCACCGCAGCACGATCTTCAGTGCTTGCCGAGTCCGAGACAATACTCAAGCCATTGTAAATGTTGGCTAAGACCAGAATAGCGAGGCTAAAAGACTCACCTGCAGCCATCTTGCTAGCAACTTTGAAAACTCCAGGACGAACTAAGTTGATGTCGCCTGCTGGGAAAACAAACTTACAAAGCCAACAAGCTAAGAAAACAGCTAGGTAAGACTCCTCCACATGCTCTGATGCTATGCCAAGATCCTCAAACGCTCTCAACTCGTCAGAAGAGCGACGCCTGGTTGAGCCAATAACACCGGACGGGTCTGAGTCTCCCTTTGGCCTAGTGGTCCTGTTACGACCATTTTTCTTCAAAGGCTTCTTATACCTCATGGCCTCCCAGTACCAAAATCGGATCCACGAGGAAATCCTCACGCCTGCTTTATCTTGAGCATCCTGGAAAAGCTTGTGATACGCCCAAAACAAACAGCGGCAACTCGCAGGCAATCCTCGACTATTGCAAAGAGAAAGTTCATCCGCGCTGGGAACGACCTCGTCGTAAAACATACCTTGGATCGGCAAGCCTCCTATCCTGTGAAGATCCCAAAGTGAAATTGACATCTCCCCTTGCGCCGTGTGAAGTGTGTTGGTCGCTGAACACCAACGCTCAAAGAACGTACGAATGACGGAAGGATGACAATCATAACTAAACAAAGATGCGTACACAGCGTGGTAAAGGCCCACGTTAGTAAGCACATCTTTAGATCGGCTTAAGACATCTTCAAGCCACTCCCAATAAAATTCATCAAAAACGGCTTCTCCAGCAGTCGACAGGGCACCATTCCAAGCCATAGCCCCGCTGCGGATGTGATCACCGAGAAGCTTAAACGTGGCCGAATGATTGTCGCCAGCATGGTGCGAATGATTCAAGATAAGAATCTTCGAGATGCATGCCTTCTTCTTCGTATCCGGTTGAATAGAATCTGCCACCCCCCAAGATACTTCGGAAGACCACGACTTAATATGCATGGAGTTATCTTTTGCTGGGAGAGCAAGCGCCTTAGGACCGGTCAATGGCTCGTAAAGCATCAACGTCGTTCCTCTGTCTTGCGAATCGCCTGCCTTCGCAAGAATGGTGATGGTGCTGCTCTTAAAGCACTTAAAAAATACCATGACCTCAAAGAAAAATCAGCCACAAAACTTAAGCAGCACGGCAAAGAGGGCAGCTACAAGACGGTCCTTCCAAGCGGCGGCAAGAGGCACATCAACGTCACCACCAAGGAAAGTTATGACCAAAAGGCATTACACAACATAGACTCGATGCAGTCTCTTGCACAGCTCCACACGGCAGCGCACCACCGAGGGAAAAAGACTGTGAACAAAAGGCATTACGCAGCGAAACCCCGTTGCAGTCTCTTGCACAAACCCTAGGCAGCAGAAAGCACAAATATGCTCACGCCCTGCTCACTCCAAATACCACGCCTTTGAAAGCTTCGTAATTAAAGATCCCTGGCATTACGACAAAGAAATCCATCAGTGGGGGTGTGCACATTATAAGAAATTTTATATATGTGCACACTGGGATAAACAAATATATGTATATGTGCATGCAGAAGACGCCACCAAAGGAACAAATGTATATATATATATGCATGTGGATGACAAGTGATGGGACAAACAAATATATATATATATATATATATATGCATGCAGAAGACGCCACCAAAGGAACAAATGTATATATATATATATATATATATATGCATGCGGATGACAAGACAAACAAGCAAATAAAAATATATATATGCATGCAGACGACGGGACAAGCCAATTACCTGCCATATATATATATGCATGCAGAGATCCAGGTGTTTCCTTCCCCAAAATGGCGTCCTCTCATACTCCAAGATTCGACGACCTCCTGTACGGGTCTGGCTCGCGGATCCTGTCAGGCTGTTTTTTTTTTTTTTTCCCAGAGCTTAGAAGGAGTTCACGGCCTTCAGTTGCTACTACTAAATCTTCGACTAGAATCAGTGTTTCAGAAGTTGGAGAGTCGGTTTCAGGATCGCCATTAAATCGGAGTCTGAATAAATCATCCCTGTCAAATGTGAGTGTAAGTAAACAAGAGACTGTCAGGAAGCATGCTGTCAAACCTGCACCGTCCACCTCATCCTCCTCTTCAAGAAGGGCGACCTCCTCATTGGATAAGTAGTGCTGGCGGTGGAGTCAGGAAGTCGGCCTCAAAGCTTTCTTCCCCATCAGCTCGAACACCTACAGTCACTAGTGGGCTGAATATCGGTTCTTTGCCCTCTTCTCTTGATAGAAGTTCTAGTTTACCTGGGCGTAGGAAAACTACAACTCATGGAAGCCGGGATTCCCGGTTCATTGTCCTTCAACAAGTGGAAACAAAAACCAGTGATGATCTGCTCAGTCAGCTGCGAGTGCTTGGAGAATGGCGGCGAAACGGTATATTATTTTCCTACGAACTGAAAGCAGAGCTTTCTTGCAATGGTGGGCTCATGAAATACCGACAGAGCATCAACTTTGCAGCACCGACAAAGCATCAACGACATCAACTTTGCTTGTTGGACACTATCCCACTATCTGCCAGCCCACAATCCCACTCTCCGCCAGGTTGAACTTTCCGCCGCAAAGGGTATCCTTACCATGTTCCACTAGCCACCCCTCGTACGTCGACGTCATTTCATCGTCACTCCTCCAGCTGCTTGACGATCTGCTGTACTCGGCGGCTGTGCTCAATGATAAAGGCAAGGATGACAGGCAGTGCAATAGTGTGCGGCAGTTGGTGCAACGAGGACGTGAGGCAGTGTGGCAACCAGCAAGGATGACAAAGGCAGTGCAGCAAGGATGGTGGCTGTGCAATGGCTTGGCAGTGACGGTAAAAGGCGGCGAGAATGCAGTGGCTGCGCAACTGGCTGTGAAATTGTTGCGCGGTTGTGGTGTCTAGAGAAGCAGGCGAACCTGCACAAATATGAAGCAACAAGTTTGGTGCAAATAGACAGAATTACACTTGATAGGTTGAAAAAAAAAAAAACCTTCCAGCTGATGGGAATAGAGTAAGGATCGAATACCTGTCTAAAAGCCTTACAGGAAGGCTTACTTATACACACCAAAAAAAAAAAAAAAAAAAAAAAAAAAAAAAGGACCAACATTACAGAGCACATGCCGTGAATGATGATACTCACATGCAGCAGCCTACACAAAAAAATCTCTTTTGATAAAGCTGGGAAAAGCCTTACCAACCTGCATAGCCCATATTTGCCCGACACTGCAAGCAGCATATTTGGGGAAAAAACAAGGACATACAGTCTGTATGTTTGAGATTGAATGCTCTCATTTCTGAAATGTGCTAAAGAAAGCTAAAGTATTGATGTCCACTTACTCTAACATGATTGTTATCTCCACTTACTAAAAAAAAAAAAATATATATATATATATATATAAATTGATATCATGAATGGTGCGCGTCACCATGTGACAGAAGAAATATATATATATATATATATATATATATATATATATATCTATATAACAATGGTGCTAAATAAAAAATTTAAAAATTAAAAAAAAAAAAAAGAAAAAAAAGAAATGTACATATGGACACTAAGTGAAATAAAGCTCATTTATTGATGTTTCCGATAAGTTACAAATATGTACATATACATGAATCAAAATAAACAACACAGGAAGAAGACTTCATTGCTCGCGAGCCGCCTCATCACTCGGCGGAGCTCCAGAAAGACGAAGCACCAGAGATTGATTATCCGGAGCCTCAACACTTGGTGAAGCGCCAGAGGATGAAGGCAGAAGTTGCCTCTGGAGTAACGCCACAAACCTCTGATGATCACTCTGAATCCGCACTTCGGACTCCTGCAGCTGATCAAGCTTCCTCTTCATGCTTGTTGAGTAATTAGTTGCAAGCATGTGCAACTCCTTATTCTCATGCCTAAGCACCCTGACCTCTTGCCGAAGACTAGCCACTTCAGCCATCAACGACTCAACCTGACGAGATCGAGCAAGAAGGCGCTGGCCCATGTTTGATACTGAGCCTGCGCATCGGACACTGTAGGCCATAGAGTCCTGAACAGCCAGTTCGTCAGACCGTCTGGAAAGTATCCTAGTGTCTCTAGGAGTGAGCAGATTTCTGGCCACCACCGATGCGGTTGTTTCATTCATCATCATGGAATCCCCAACTGTAAGAGGACCATTTGGGGATATGAAGGACGGCTGCCAAATGTTGGTTGGAGAAGATATATCACTATCTTCCCCAACATTCAAGTTAAGGCGACGGTCAGAAGGGCAAGACATATTTGAAGGTGTTAAGAATGAAGAGTTGAACTGATCAAGATTAAAGAAAATGCAGGAGGAAGTGTTTACAGGAGGGAGCTTAAGTGTGTTGTGGAACAAAATTGCACCTCTATAAAAAGAAGAAATCAAGAGGTGCTCCTCAGAAGTCGAAGAGGTGTCCTCTCGCAAATCGAAGAGCCGGGCTCCTTTCTCAAAAGCCGGATTCTTTTCTCAAAAGCGGCGTCTCCGTCTCAAAAGTCGGACGCCGTTCTCAAAAGTCGGGCGCCTCTCTCAAAAGCTGGAGCAGTCAGGAATCACGAGGTGAGCAGCTTTTCCATATTTGTCGTCACTCGTCACGCGCTGTCAGCTTTGCGCAAATTACGGGCTGCTTTGTCAGAAAGCGCGTAACCTGTACTGTTCATCCATCCACCGGCTGCCGACAGGGGTAAAGAAACAGTTTCGGTTGTGAAAAAATCATTCCTATAAACGTCTACCTTCGCCATCCATTGCAAAGGCAAACCCTCTCGAGTTACTCTGTGTTTCTCATCCCTTGGGATACCTCTGCAAACAAATGACACCAAAGCAAAAGTATCTCATATCACCAGGGTAGAAAGCAAGAGTATCTCATATCATGCTTTCTCCCTGTCCTTTCCTTCGTCCTTGTTATTACCTGCAAAGACAAGGATGAAGAAAGCAGTATGCCGGAACCTCCACTCAAACTCGGGTAAGGAACCGACTGCTTGAAACCCTTCCCTGATTGCCTACCTAGCACTGCTCTCGAGTACTCGTCTTCCACTGCTACTGTACTTCCAAAGAAGCTGCCACATCTGCCTGGAGAACAGATAAGGCAAGTGAAAATGATACCTTGAAGCATGTGGAGACAACGTGCAAAAGAAACAAGCAGAGAAGAATGCAGCCTGCACAGTCAACTCAGCAGAAGGAGTCTGAGTTGAGGAACTCGAGAAGATGCCACATTCTGCCAGAAGAATAGATAAGGCAAGGGAAAATGATACATTGAAGCATGTAGAGACAAGCACAACAAAGCATGTGCCGATTCATCCGCTACTTCTTCAAAAGCAAAAGTATCTCATATCATCAGGGTTGCAATCACTCTGGTGGATGACTCGTTTTGACCCTCAAATTCTTGGGTCAACTCGCTAGGCGTTGTGGGCTGCACGTCCCGATTCACCACCCTTGAATCGAATCCTTAAAGATCAAGTCACCAACTGGAAGAAGAGCCCATCAATCTTGAAGATCATACCGTTGACCAAACTGCTCAGGTGTGAATTAGAAAGATTGAACAAAGAAACAGGCCGTCACCTTTACCTCGTGCCTGTTTGCCATATGTTCGAATCAACCTTCGAGATCAAGCCTCAACAGCCCTTGAAGAAGCTTCCAACCAAAGTTCAAGATCAAGCCTCGACGGCCCTTAAGGAAATCACAAGTCCGATTCAAGATCAAGCGTCCACCACCCTTGAATCAAACCCAGTTCAAGAATAAGCCTGTGGAAAGTCAAACAATTGGAGGAAACCAGAAAATCCTCCAACCCAGTTCAAGATCAAAGCTGTGGAAAGTCAACAAGCGCAACAAAATACGTGCCGATCCATCCACTACCAAAGCCAAAGATCATCTACCACATGAAGCTCCTTGTGGTCCAATTTCAACCTTCAAGATCAAGCCTCGACGGCCCTTGAAGAAATTTCAAACAAAGTTCAAGAACAAGCCTCAACGGCCCTTGAAGAAATTTTCAGCCCAATTCAAGATCAAGCCTCAACGGCCCTTGAAGAAATCTCCAGCCTAATTCAAGATCAAGCCTCGATGGCCCTTGGATCGACATCTACAGTAAGGGACTTCAAAACGCATCTCCTACACGTGACAAGCACATGTATATGACGCGCCTTGAAGTGGGGGCATTTGTAGACATCGAAATTTCGGTAAATAAATGTTGACCGATAAATCAAAATTTCAACGCTCATGTATTAAATAAATTTTACACGTAGCGTGTGTCTAAACAAAAATCGAAATAAGTTGGAAAAGTCATCAAACAGGACACATGTCAACACCTGGCAGAAACGACTTATTTCATCTGAGATATTATATTCAAAATTAGGCCTTGGAAATTTCTATAAATACAAGCCCATTTCATTCATTTTAGAGGAACCAAAAAATCATTAGGCAAAATTCTTGAAGCTCTGAAGCTCTGAAATTCCGAAGCTCCCAAGCATCCAGGTTCCCGAAGAACCAAGAAAGCCCTATTCATTCTTCATCAACTGTTCATCCTCAAGGATCAAGCCCCAACGGCCCCTTTGGATCGACAACATCAACAAATCCGCTCATCCGCTGTTCATCAAGCCCAAGCCCCGACGGCCCTTGAAGAAAGCGTTCATCGTTCATCACTGTTCTTCGAGATCAAGCCCAAAAGCCCTCGAAGATCCGTTCAAGCCCAAAAGCTCTCGAAGATCAGTTCGTCACTGTTCTTCGAGTTCAAGCCCACGACCCCTTGAAGAAACTTTCAACAGTTCATCCAAGATCAAGCATCGACGGCCCTTGGATCAACGAAATATCCGCAAATACACACCTTACGGAGATCGAATCAGAGTATCAAATTTGAGAGAGATTGTAACCCAAAATCATCAAAATACATAATATTTGTTTGTGCACGTTGTTCTTGTCTCTTTCGTTTCAGGAAATTTCCGTGTTCACAATATTAAAACATACCATAATTTGGTAATGCCACCATCACCTTACAAGTTGACTCTATGTTTTTTCTAATGTCATATTGTTCATCTTTTGTTTTGGATCAATGTATTAAAATATACAAGCATTTGGTCATGACATTTTTGAAAAATGTGACCTACTCCGTACAATTAAACATTAACGTTATTTTTGTTACACATTTATCAAACATGTTTAAAAAATCTTTAGGAGCACACTGCGCGCCTATGACAAATAAAAGGCATTTTGCGGATGCGTAAACGCGTGTAGAAAGACTAGTAGAAATAATATGGGGTAATTAAGTTTATGCTGAGTTGGGATATTGAGTCAAGTGAGTTGTAAGGACAAGAATGAAATTAAAAAAAATAAATAAAGAAAGATAAAAGGGAAATTTTATTTAAACCCATGTTAACTCTTTTTACACCCAATTTAAATTTTAAATGTTAATTGTCTATTTTATCCTATTGCATAATTACTATTAAGTACAAAATGAAATTAATAATAAAACTCAAATTTATCAATAAACCGAAATACTATAATTAAACTCTACGATCACTCTTTGTTTATCCTACGTTCATTCTGGCTAAAATCCTAATGGGCTTCAACTCTTTAACATGTACATTCTTAAAATTTTATGTACTAAACTAGTATTTACAATTTAAAAGGTTGAGGGGTTGTGTGAATTTGCAGCTAAATTAAAAGGTTGAATTGGACATGTATCATTTAATTCTTTCGAATTTCGAAATGTGTATTTGTTTGTTAATGCTTTTGTCAAGTTTGTTTCTTCTCTGTGTTCTTGGTTCAGTGTTTGAAAGGATTATAGGACTGATGAGAACTGAACTCAGTTTGCTGTCTGCAGATGTGGGTTAGACTAGTTGGTCGGGGCAGTGCGTCCACCTCCTTGTACCTAAGTTCAAATCTCCTCCCTGTAGATTATAGTAGTTTTAGATATATGGTTTGCTTCTGGCTCTGGTTTTGGTCACAGGCTCACAGTTGCTGTTATTGGAATTGGTTTTGTTGAAAAAAAATTATTATTTCTGGCTTAAGAAAGCAGAACTGGAGACATGCATGCTTGTTCTGTATGAGTTCAATTTCAAGGCGGAAGAAGAAGAAGAAGAAAATAGTGTAATTAATCAATCTTAAGACTTAGTTTTAAAGAAGGGATTTGTTATTAACACTTCAAAAATCTCATTCTACACTTCTTACAAGTGTATTTTTCTTTCTAATTATAAAAAGTTTGGAGTGTCGAATGAGATTATTTGAGTGCTAATAACAATTCCCTTAAAGAAATGGTGTTCAATATTCATCTCTCAGCTTGAAGAGATCATGATTGGAGCATTTATTTTGCAGAAACTAGTGTGGAGGAGTTGAGCAGTTGATTGTCGGATAACAGGGGCAGTGCGATGAAAATTAGGGCGGGAAGGTTGTAAGAAACAGTTGGCGGCAGGGCAGGAAACAAGGCAGGAGCAAGGAAGAAAATATCGGTAATATCGGAAATATCGGTAGTCTGAAAACACGGAAATATCGATGGAAATATCGGTAAAATATCGATATCGATAAAAATTACATGGAAACCACGGAAATTGTAAGAAAAACTTGGAAATTTTTATTGAAACTTTGTAGGATGTTTATTTAGTCAATTATCTATTAGTTTATCACAAAAAATTGGAAAGAAATGCATTGCATGATGGATTTAACATTATCAAGTTGATTATATAGCGAGCTGACAAACATTGTGAGTGTAGAAAATATGTAGTAATTAATGAAAGAATTCTAAACACACCATAATCATTTATATATAATGAATTAGTACAATATTTGGAGGTTTTATTTAGGATATTAAAAAAAAAAAGGGAAGTGAATAAAATGATGAAGAATAATGTGCCGAATTTGACACTTTAAATTTCTTATACATAAGCATGCGTCTAGGCGTTGAAGTTCCAAATTATAGTATATCAATTAACGATTGAAAATCAATACATTGAATAAGACTAAACTTTAATTTGGATGCCGATTATGTTTTTTCAAGTTTATATAAAGTAAAAGAATTGAATTTTGGAAGTCAGGAGTGTGAAAATTGTTTTATAATTCGTCCGAATACATATATCAGGTTGCTACTCAACGTAATTTGAAAGTATATCTAGTGCAAGGACTTGTCTTTTGAGGCAATTTCCGGCCAAACCACAACGAGTCAAACGTAGTGTGAGGTACCATTCTCTTCGTCTCTTTGAGGGCTACAACTTTCCTTTTTGTTTCACTCAATTTCGTTGCGTATTGAAAAAGTTATACTCATTTGAATCTTACCCAGTTTCCGGCGACCTCAGTGGCTTTCGAGGCAATTTCCGGCCAAACCACGGCGAGTTGGCCGGCGTGCAAGGTATCAATCTCTTCGTCTCGTCGAGTAGTACAACTTTCCTTTTTGTTTCACTCAATTTCGTTGAGTATTGAAAAAGTTATACTCATTTGAATCTTACCCAGTTTCCGGCGACCTCAGTGACTTTCGAGGCATTTTCCGGCAAAACAACGACGATTCAGACGTCGTGTGAGGTACCATTCTCTTCGTCTCTTCGAGGGCTACAACTTTCGTTTTTGTCTTGCTTGATTTGGTTGAGTTTTGACAAAGTTATGGCCGTTTAAAGTGGGTGTGAATTTTCGGCCGAAATTTGTATTTTCTTCCTTGGTCGTCCCACATCGCCCAGCGAGGGCAGTGAGCAACCCAAGAATGCCTATAAAAGGCACATTCACATGCTGAGGTTAAGCATGTCTTGGTTGGCCTTTTGGCTTTGATCAAGTGTAGTATGTGTTGAGATTTCTCAACATTTTTAAGTATTTTTTAATATTATATTATCGATATTATCGATAATTGTTAAAATATCGCGATATTATCGATATTAACGATAATATTGAGATATTTTGACGAAAATTATTTGGATAGTTAAAAAAATTTCGGACCTTCAAAAAAACGATAATATCGGCGATATTTCGCCGATATTATCGATTTTTTCTTCCTTGGGCAGGAGGAGCGGGCGTGCGTCGTACAATCTTATCCCCAAGATCATGAAAAGAGTTCAGACTAATACGGTTACATTACATCACTAAAAGACACACACACACACACACTTCACACCATCTCAACATTCACTTTTTTATCTTCTTTTCCACTCAAGCTAAAGACACCCCAAAAAGAAGTATACTAGCATGCAAAATCTCGTTTATTTTTTGTTTTTGATTTTATAAAGATGATAATTAAAAGACATTTTTAAATAGGGAAGGAGGGAGGGGGTGGCTACCTCCTGGAGCTTCGATCAACCATTTACTGGTCAATTCTGCCATGAGGACCACCACCGTATATTACGCAACAACATAATGTTGAAATTATATCCTTAACGGATCAAAGATATTAGGAGTGTATAAAGAAAAAAAAAATTGATGTGTATGAATCAATTTTCATTATTATATAGCTATGAAATTTACCAAAGTAAACTGTTATTTTTGTCATAGTAAAGGAGAGAATTTTACTCCTGAGAAATCTATGCACATTGATGATTGGGTGATAATGAAGCAAGTTTGAACCAACTAATTTTCTTTTAATGATATTTTCCCTTCCATTGTAAAAGAACTCTAAAATTCATATCTTTCTTCGTGTTGATAAACTAGAGATATGCAATTTGAACTATTATAGTTACAAAAATGTGTGAGGTTAATTTGAAATTTGTCTTAAATTCGAACCCTCCTTCACTTTGATAAAACTAAGATATACTATATGAACTATCACAGTAACAAAAACGCGTGTGAAGAGAACCATCTCTTTTTTACGACTTCCACTTATCGATCCTGGCCCGTTAAAGTGACCGACTGGGGCCCTATTGATGAAGTTAATGTAGAATGATAAATTTAAATGTGTCTGACCGTTAAATAATATTAGTGTGGACGATTGATTCTAGCAAATTCTTCACCTCATGTCTATGCTCAATCGACCAATAAAAGGCACTAATTTACGTAGTGCGAAAAATTTAAATACATATGACAATTAGAGCTATATGAGCGCACACGATTGATAGTTGCAAATTTTTTTTCCTATTACTCAATTGATCAATGAAAGACGTGAGGGCGCTGACTGCGGCTCTCAATAAACATAAAAATGTGGGAGTTTCCGGGTTCGATGCTTTGAGTTGTTGAGTCTGCTTGAGTGTGGCAATAGGTAGAGTGAAATTCTTCATAGCCTTTCCGGACCTGTAAGGAATAGATAGTTTGCCATTAGTTGTTCCTTTAAAAAAAAAAAAAAAAACCGAAAGGGGTGGGGATTTTCTTTTGTGCCAACAAAGTTATGTGACAAAATTTATTTACCAAAAAAGTATTATTGCTTGAGAGCTGGGAATGTGAATTCAAACACACAAAGCCAAACAAGCAATGAATAGAACTGCAATTTCCCCATCCCACAGCATAACTCCAATCCTGCAAATTTGAAAGAAACTGAAGCTCATAGACTTCAAATTTCAAAAAAAATATAACAAGAGATAAAAACAAAAGCAGTTTTTGTCCCAAACAAAACTTCCCCATCAATTCACCATGAAAAATTCCAAAACCCTAATGCAGAAACCCAACTCAGCTGCCACTCTGCACCAGCAGCTCCCCTTTAAAGCCCCCTCTCTCTCCTCCCTCAAATGCTTCATTTTAAGCCTTCAACTTTTTCTCTCTCTAGACCCCAATTTGATTCCCCAAAGCCCAATTTCCAGCTCCCAAAAAGCTTTCACCTTTACCCTTCAAATCTCTCAATCCAATGAATCACAGCAACCCAAATAAATAGATTTGAGTCAGACCCTGTGAAAATCACAAACCCAATTCCCAAAAATCAAGCACTGTCCAAAAGCCTTTTGCTTTACCATGATGAATTCCGTAGACATTCACCCACTCATCGGGTACTCAATCGGCGACGAGCTCCTCCAAAGCCGGCGGCTCATGCGCCACGGCCCGCCACCGTTGCGGGGCGCGATGCGGCTCTTTCGGCGAGCCAGCGGGCGCCGAATGAGACTGCGGGACCCGTCGGTTAGGGTCAGGGAGAACGCGGCGGAGGAGCTGGAAGAGAGGCAGAGCTTCTGGTTTCACTCGAAGCCCGCCATAATTCTGGACCTGCTGTGGAATTTGGTTTTTGTGATTGTTGGGTTCACTGTGCTGGGGCTGAGTGTGGAGGAGAAGCCATTGGTGCCTATGAGGATTTGGGTTGTTGGGTACATTTTGCTGTGTGTTGTTCATGTTGGGTGCGTGGTTGCGGCGTATTGGAGGAGGCGCGAGGCGGGTTGGGGGAGTGGTGGGAGTGAGAGTTTGGTGTCAGGGAGTAATGTTGTAGGTTATGGGGGTGAGCATGGTTTGGCTGATGATACAAGGTAAAGCAATCTTGGAGATAATATTAATAGTTATTCTTGCTTTTAGGAATTAGGACTAAAAGTACACTGATCAATATTTTTATGATGTAAAAGTATGAATCTTGATTCAAATGTTGCATCTATGTTCAATTTGTTTTGAAGTATGCATTAATGCAGGTGTTGTGATACTGTTCTATGGAATGATGTATAGGAACTTTTGTGTTTGTCGGTTTAGTTCAACGGACATGGAAAATATGGTTTCTAAGTTTCACCATACGAGGATGAGCGTTTTTCGAATTGTGGGGTCGTGATGCTGTTCGTATATAGTTCCACATTTGGCAAGCTTTTAGCTTTTCTTTCTTATTACAATTCTTTTCTTTATTTAGATATGTACAATTGAGCAGGGTATGCATTCTATGATGTCCTTTATCTCATATCTGAATTCAGTCCTTTTTCATTTGTTTTTGTTGTGAATATGAAGTGGTAACTTGAATGTGAGTAATGGTTGGCATTTGTTGTGAATGTGATATTCTCCGTATAAAGCTAATCTTGTGTGGCCGTATGCCATGAAGTATATTTAACTATCTCCATTTTTTGTGCAACAGTATCACCAAAAATCTGGAGTCGGCCAATAGCATGTTTTCATTTATTTGGTGGGTCATTGGCTTCTACTGGGTGCTTAATGGTGGCCAGGCTTTGCTATCTAGTTCACCTCGCCTTTACTGGTTAGGATTGTACTGTTTTTACTCTGAAGTGGTTTCTTTTGAGTGATTGTCTTGAATGCTTGTGTGTGCGCACACGTGTTTTAACTATTTACACACTGCTCTTTTTTTGCAGGCTCTGTGTTTCATTTCTAGTTTTTGATGTTGCCTTCATCATTGTATGTGTTGCTGCTTCCTGTCTCGTTGGAATTGCAGTCTGCTGCTTTCTGCCATGCATAATAGCAATCTTATATGCGGTGACAGATCAGGTATACACCCATAAGGATTGTATGCAAGCTTTAGTTCATTTTCTAGAAAGTGGTAGCTTCATATAATCTTTCCTCTGATCATGTGACATGAGATAAATTAAAAAAATTAGCTCTCATCTAAGCTTAGGATCTAACGGAAGACGTGGCACAGAACGGAGCGCAATGGCGTTCTAGGATTCATACAACAGACCCCACTTAGTGGGAAATGGCTTTGTTGTTGTTGTTGTAGCTCTCATCTAAGCTTAAAATACACGGTGTACGTGATCATATATCTCTACATATAGAAAAAAAAATGATATAGCATATTCAGTAATGATAAGCAAATTATAGATCTCTTTGATGCACGTGGCATGCACATTATGCACAAATATGGAAATATGCGAATGGAAACAGATGATACTTGACTATGCAGCGATTGGCTAATAGGCTAATAGCTTTACCGGTCATTGTTGTGTTTACTATGTTTGTCGTTTCTTGTATTATTAGACAGAGTGAGGAAGCATCTCCAGTACTAAATGGAGATGTATAGGCACATTTAGATCTCATGTTCCAGTGGAAGTTGTATTTGGGCTGTAAAACCAACAACTAGCCGACAAACGAATATATAGCTGCAAATTTGTATCTGTTTTGCATCGTGCTCTGGCTGGCCCAAAACAAGTGCGAGCATGAGTGAAACACGTGAAGAGAGTGGAAAGATGAAGTGCAGTAATTACTTTCTTGCTTTAACCCTAAACTGTTGAGATTAAATTCCCAAATTTGTATTTCATAAGTGCATCCAACTAACTGGAGTGAGATTCTCTATCGTCTGCCGGAGATTTTAGATGTAATTACATCCCAAATTACATCTCCCCCTTGGAGATGCTCTGATACATGTGAAGGCTGCTGACTCCTTTAATCCCATTTGATATTTATAATGAATGCTCAACTGTTAGTGAATTCAGTTCTCCTTGATTTTCATCGTGAACCAGATGTGAACTCCCTTTTTAATGTTGAAGCATTAGATCTCATGCTTCCTATTTTATGCCGAAGTTTGAGTTTTATACGGGCCATCCAAATGCCATGTGACGTTCTGGATTGAAGAATCAATCCTTTCCTTTTTCTGTAGAACCTATTAATTTTGCATGAGGTAGTAAACTCTATATTAATGAAGGGCAAAAACAATGAAAGAAGTTTTGGATTCTTGATTACACTTCAATCATATACGCTTATATGACTCAACTTCATACGACTTGTGCATGAAACAGGATGGGGCAACAGATGAGGAGATTGATAGATTGCCAAAGTTCAAATTCAGAAGGGTAAGTAACTCGGAGAAAGTCAATGGTGAGGTCCAAGCTTCTGAAGGATTCATGACCGAATGTGACACCAATGCACAAACCGATCATCCTATTTCCCAGGCTGATGCTGTAAGTTCTCGTGCCATTATACTTAATAGTTGTTTTCTGTTATGTCTAATATGCGTGCAAGTGATCATTTGATGTTTGATTTAGCAAATCATCGATGTGAAAAAGTATATGACTAGACGGCCATGGCCGCGTTGATGTGAATGTGTTTGGTAAATTGCAGGAATGCTGCATCTGCCTTTCTGTGTACGAGAATGGAGCAGAACTACGCCAACTTCCTTGCCAGCATCATTTTCACTGCACTTGCATAGACAAATGGTTACATATCAATGCTACCTGCCCTATGTGCAAATTCAACATTTTAAGGCCTCGTGGCCGACATGAAATCGGACAAGTGTGAACGGGAACGGAATCAAATATGTCGATATTAGGGAAACCAAAATCGATATATTATGTAAAGTTAGTGTAAACTAACTTGTAATGCTAAATAAGAAAATATAATAGATGGTTACTAAGCTTAATTAATGTGTGGGGGATTATATTTCATGAAGTATTCGGCATTCAGAAAGAAGATTTAGGGTAAACTAGACATTTTCAATTTTTAAAACCAAATTGAACTGGTCCATAAGTTTTAGTGAAATTAGGGTGCGTTAGTTGTACTATACTATTTTGGACTAGACTAGTTTGAGGGACTAAGTTGGACTGACTTAGAATAGACTAAATCGGATTAACTTAAGAGAGTGTTTGGTGCAGTATCGGACTAAGAAGCAAGATAATACAAATAATAAAAATTAATTCTTTTTTTTCCTTTCATTTTTCTACTTCTTTTTCCTGTCCTAGAACACTCCTTGGAAACCTCTCTCTTTCCTCTCCCTTTTTTGAGTCCAAATTCCATAGCTACCAACCACAGCTTTCTCCTTCATTTCAATTGATAAAGCTCTCTGTCCAAATTCCTCAACTTCCAACCACAGCTTTCTCCTTCATTTCAATTGATAAAGCTCTCTGTCCAAATTCCTCAACTTCCAACCACAGCTTTCTCCTCCATTTGAATCGATAAAGCTCCCAAAACACAAACAATAAAAAATTCAATCGAAATCGAAATCGAACTCGCAGTTGGATTCCTTGTATACCCTACGACGACACTGATTCTGGTCCCGATTGAGTCTGGGTCGCGAACCAGGACCGACCGGTTAAGAATCTCTCCTCGAGTCTGGGTCGCATAGATTGGCATTAAGTAGGAAGAGAAGAGAGGGAGAGGACGTGATTTTAGGTTCGGGGTGAGGAGTGAGGGAGAGGACATGGGCAGCAGTGAGAGAATGAGAGCAGCGGAGAGGACGCGAGAACAAAGAGAGGCGTCTTAGCTAGTCCCATAGTTTGGGTTTTGTTGGGGGGGGGGGGGCGCACGCTAGGACATGCTAGCAACATTGTTAGTCGATGCCAGTCCTCCTTAGTACCACTAAAGTTACTCCCTCAAGCGAACAAATGTGGATTACACTAATCTTTTATCCAATCCAGTCCAGTGAGAGCTAAGGAAGGTAAACAAACACCCCCTTAGAGCTTTGGTTCATTAATTAAAAATTTATGAGTATTGATTTTTGAATTTGTCACAAGGCAATGCAACGCAATGGTTCATTTGGGTAATTTTGTTAGGTTATGGTAGAATATACTAGAAAGTGATAGATTGTCTTAGTGTTAGGTTTTTCAGTAACATGTTTCTCCCAACCACTAATTAATCAAGTCAAAGGTGGTCGGGTGGTGTGCGTTACTCGACCGCTGCCGCCGTCATCTGTTTCAAATATCACATTAACGTTTCCGTATCTTCTTCTGCGTAAATTGGTTTAGTATTATATAATAAGAGAGAAAGAACCGGTATATGAGATCAATCTAATTCCTCGTTTTCGTTTACCAGATCAAGCATCCAAGAATGGATAATATAGAATTACAATCTCAATAATATATTGAGAAATTTTCTTTTAATCAAAACAAAAACAATCATGTATTGTAACAATGAATTGAATGGTTGCATCAAATTTCCTACAAGAACACAAAACACGTTGAGTTTGCATTCTCCTTAACCAAAAGCCTAAACCTTCTAATAGTTATGCACAAAATATTGTGACTTGGGTCTTCAATAATTTTTCTGATAGACACCATACCAAACCGGAACTCCGGTCACAACGCCGCTGCCAAAACTTTTGTTCCCAGCCGCCGGACACCCCATCGTCGAGTGCAGTGGCTGATCCAGGATTTTAACTTAGGGTGGTCCCAATATAAAAGCTCAAAAAAAAAAAAAAAAAAAAGACGAAAACATCATTGAACAAATAAATGGCAAACTACAATTTTCATTCATAATCTTTGTGCTAAACAAGCTAGAAATACTAAATTTGTCCATGACAGGATATCATACTTTGAAAACGTGTGATGACAGTTTCATTGTCAATACAAGAAAAAAAAAATCTTTCTCAACGTAAACAACTAAGATATCTTTCTCAATGTAAACAAATATGTATGAACTAAAAACCCCTGACTGTAAGTTTGTAACACAATCTTCAACAAAAAAAAAAAAAAAAAAAAAAACCTATAACACAATCCAAGTAACATCAGAAAATCCTAGCGAATGAACACTAAATATGTATGAACTAACACTAAAATAAATATGAAAATATCATTTGCAAGATTCATTGTTCGGCCCCTTTGTTTTAATTAGTGTTCTTTAAAGAAAAAAAAGACCTAATCCTAACAATAATTTTGTATCAACTAACACTAAAAATAAGTAAGAACTAACACTAAATTAGAAAACTTAAAGAAATGTGGGAGCAGAGACGGAAGTTGAACAGGGAGTAGAGAGCAGAAATTGCTATGGAGGGCACGAATGTTCATTCTGTGAAATGGTCCGCGTCTGAATAAAATCATCGACAAAATCACGATTTGAATACCAAGATATTGAAAACAAAGCAAATAAAAAAGTTGAGGTTACCTGGGTAGCGTGGCTGCGTGAGTGAGGATTCCTCCTTATGTTTGAAAACTTACAGATAATTTGGTATTATTGGTAAAGTAAAGTTGATTGAAAGCACTATTCTATAAAAGATGGTGATTGGTGTCTGACTATTCTATAAAGAATAAAAGATGGTGACTGGTCAGGCTCTATCACGTGAAGGTGAGGAGTTCTTAAATTTTTTTAATAACTTGGCTCAAAACGACATCGTTTCGGCAAAGTTATTTAAAAAACAAAAATTAGCTTTCTTCTTCTCCTTCTATTTTGCACAACGTGCAGCAGCCATGACTGCTGTTCTTCTCCACTACTGCCCAGATTTGGGTGGTCCTTGAAGATCCTCATAATCATTTATCCAAGCTTCCGGGTGGTCCTATGACCACCCTGGTCCTTTAATAGATCCGCCCTTGGTTGAGTGAGACCCCATTGAACTTGCATAAGCGTACATCTTCTGAGCCTTCATACTCACATAAATATTAATAATCCCATTCCTCTCCCCCTTGTGATCTCTCAGCCTGTAACTCAAAAAATGCAGGTAACCCTCCGGCACGTACCCGCCAACAAAATCCGTCGTCGGAATCGTCGCTGTCCCGATCTTCCTGACGCTGGACGAAGTCTTGCATTGGACCTCCACCGTGATGGACTTCGAGTGCTTTGGCAAGTCGAGCACGAGCTTCTCATTCCACCGTGGGTAGGCGCCGCCTTCAGTGTCCATGTCCATGGTGCGAAACTGGCTGTTGATGTCGGCCCGGACAGTCACAGAGGCTTTTTTTCTTGATGGGTTTTCGATCTAATTGCAGGTTCTCGGGGAAGATCACCTTGATTTCGAGCGTCCGGGAATTGGTTGCCATGTTTGATGAAAAGTGCGCGTGTTTGATGAACTGCTTGCGTTAGGGATGAAAGAGGTGCGGGTATGAAGTTATATAGGAGTGTTGAGGGAAGGGTGTGAGAAAGGAGAGAGACAATTCCTATGTACCCAATGTGTGTTTTTCGACTCCCGGATGGTTTGTGCAAGGATATTGATACGGCAGTGGCGAGGTTTTGGTGGGCGAGGGCTGATAGGGATCGTGGGTTACACTGGATCAATTGGAAGGACATAGGGCGGCCGAAGAGGGAGGGAGGTATGGGGTTCCGTAATCTTAAAGACTTTAACCTTGCCTTGCTAGCCAAACAATGTTGGCGTTTGATTCATGATCCTGATTCTCTATGGGCGTGGGTTTTAAAGGAGAGGTATTTTCCAAATGTTTCTTTCCTGGATGCTAAAAAAGGTGGTAGGGCCTCTTGGGCGTGGGCGATTCTTTTAGAAGGGAGAGATTTCATCCTAAAGGGTGCCAGATGGCAGATTATGGGAAGACAGGAGGTTAGATTTTGGATGGACAATTGGGTCCCGGGCATACCAGCAGGGCAACCCACCCCTCCCATGCTCGCGGATGTTAGCAGAGAGTGTAAGGTTGCAGAGTTTACTGATCCGGTCTCGAGGGAGTGGAATTTAGATCTGCTATCAAATTTTGTCTCGGAATCTGAGCGTGGGGCTATCTCTCAAATTAACGTGGGGCTACTTATGAAACCGGATAAACTTGTCTAGCATTTTGAAATGAATGGTTCTTATTTTGTTAAGTCTAGTTATAGGTGGTGTCATAACTGCCTACCCCTTATGAATCATGATCACCCTTCTTCTTCCCGCAATATTGATTCTCGGGTGTGGGCTTGGATTTGGAGTTGTAAAGCCCCCCAAAAATGAGGAACTTCCTATGGAAGGCTCTCCGTAATGCTTGCGCCATCGAGTTCAATCTTTTCCGTCGTTGGTGTGACTTGTCCCCCCCTTTGTCCCATTTGTGCTGAAAGTGAAGAAACCATGGAGCACGTGTTCCTCCTGTGCCCATGGGCTTTCAGGGTGTGGTCTGGGGGTCCTCTACGCCTTTAAATTAATCGAAGCTCTATCACAACTTTGGCTAAGTGGTTGTGCTTGGTTGTCAATCAATATTTGGAATGTGATGAGGATTTAGATCATATTTTGTCGCACATGGTCTTCTCGTGTTGGTTCATTTGGAAGGCACGTTGCGATGCTATTTTTAATGAGCTCAATCATTCTTCTTTCATAACTTTGCGGGCTATTGCCACTGCCCTAGTTTCCTTTCAAGAGGCTTCTACCCCTCGGAGCTTGTTGGCATTTGACAGTACTAGTCATTCTAAAGGTATGCATCGACCATCTCTATGGTCTCCTCCCCTTGTTAATTGGATTAAGCTTAATGTTAATGCTTGTTGGAATTGAGACTCTTTATGTGGTCATATCGGGGTTGTTGCTAGAGACTGGGTCTCGGGCTACAAAGTGGTGAAATGTGTGAGGGTGCATGCTTTTTCGGTTGCGATGGTGGAGGCTCTAGCTGTTCTGGAAGGTTGCTTACTGGCGAAAAATTTACATATGCAGGAGGTGGTAATTGAATAAGATGCATAGGCTATTATTCAGTACCTTAATTCCCCTTCTCTGAGTTGTGATTGGGACCTGCTCCCAATCATTGCTCTTGCTTTGGAGGTTGGGAAGAGCTTTCAATCATGCTCCTGGTTGTGGACTCCACGATCAGCAAATATGGCGGCGGATTTTGTCGCGAGGAATATTTCTTCGGAGATGTGTGGCTTAGGCTGGGTTGTAACACCTCCATCTTCGCTTGTGGGTATTTTGAACAAAGACAGTCTTCCTTGTCTTCCTTTGTAGGGGGAAGTTTTTTTTTGTCTCGGGTAATTAGGATGATGTTGGTGACCTGTGTGGTGGCGTCTATTTGTGTCTTGTTTATCTATGCTTCTGTTATTTGGGTGTGTTGGGCAACCCTCTGTTTGTTGTTTGGCCTTGTGCCTTGCTGGTTTTATGAACTGTTCTTTCAACCAAAAAAAAAAAAAAAACACCCACCTGGTTTCTGTGGAAGAAGTGTAATTTACTTTCCTAGTTAGGGGTTTCCAAGTTGACTCTTGGGCCTTTAATTGAGTTTCACTTTTCTTAGAGAAACTTCCATGTAATAGGATTCATAGTGAGAGAAACTTTCAAGCAATTAGTTCTTACAATTTAAGGAAATAGACAAAAATGAGCAATTTTCCGAATCTTTGGATTAAGATAAGACAAATCGGTCACGCATAAGTCATGCAACCATGCACAAGTCGTGCACATCATGAAGGGATAAGAGGAGTGAGGGAGGGAGGGGCATAATGCCCATCCATAGTATGATTACCAAATTGAAGGGATAAGAAGAGCTCATGAGTGAAGGGATTTTCTAGAAAACAGCAGAGGCAGTGGATTGATCCCATTTCAAGAGAGAGAGAGGTGACTAGGGTTTGTGCAGAGGTGTGGGTTTTGGGAAGAGAGATTTTCGGAGAAATGTGCAAACGGTGACTGGGTTAGAGGAAATAATCTATTTATATACGAGGGTAACTAGGTTATTTTAAGGTGTAGGAAAAATCTTATTTCTGTCATATTGTTGTGCATGCCGTGTGCATACTCTGTGCATTTCCATAAAATCTGATTTTGATCCTAGGATTAAGAAAATGGGTCATTTTTGTCAATTTTCCTATAATTTATTGTGGAGTTAAAACTTTCTAAAAATATGGATTATCTCTACTTCTTATTTTTCAATAATCACATGGAGAAATTTTTTGGTATGGCTGCTACACATGAAAGTGTTGTCGCAATACATGTAATTATTATTCTATCTTTCTTATCCTCGTGTGGATAAGTTCTTCTACATAAATATAACATATGGATAGTATGAATACAGTGACGTTGTAATGTCCATATGATAGATACACACATTCACACATATCTCCTCACCACTTGACTTATCACGTGTGTGGAACTATGATTTTTTGGGGCCGGAGTAAGTCTGATCTGCATACAATCACTTCAGAAGTCTAGTCATGGATTCACCAGCTCCGAGCAGAGCTGTATCAAATAGAGTAGTGGTGCCACCATCACTCTACTCTGGGACACTAGGTAGCGACTCCTCTAAATGACCATGCTTGGTTTGCAAGACATGCGATCTAATTCGGATATGGACACAATCATATCCTATAAGTCTTGGAGTTTTTACAATCTAGGAATTGGCGCTCCTTAGCTATAACGTTCCAGAGTCATGCAGAACAGACACTAACCATCCTCGTGCGCTACAAATAATCACAACTCGTAAGGGGTTGTAATATCTACATCTAGATATCCTTTAAGATTCTTCTAGCTTAGAGCGATGATTCTATCCTAAAAAGATCTTTCTCCCTACGGTATAAATACACCCATCTAGGGTTCATCTATGGTAACGCAACCTAAACACTTGAATTCTCTTGCCCACTGCTTGAGTTTAAAATCATTCACTAACTTGACCTCCGGTGAGCCTTTCGCCGGCGCATCCCTTGGTCTTAAGCTTGACTTTACCACCACTCACGGAGCTGTGCAAATTTGGTTCCAATAATTGATGCGTTCATTGAGAGTGAACTCATATTCCTTTCGGTCAGATCACTTTGCCGATTGACTTGTCAGAAAACTCAGTTAATCATATCGGCTTCGTTGCCTCTCAGAGCAATACCCATGAGCGGTACGATGGCGTCGTCGCCATTGGTGAGATGTGGAAAGACGTCATGGAAATTTGTTTGTCTCTAGAAGGCGTCTAACAAAGCCCTCTGGCTAGAGAACCTGCTAGACTCGCCGACGTAAAGGCACATGTCAAAAATGTCAAGGAAACTGTTACTTGCTTCAAAGAATTAGCTGCCCAGAAGACGGAGGTAATCGATTTAATGTCAGAAGAATCATCTCAACGCCCTGTCCCCAAGGGGCATCCCATAAAATTCTGAAGGCTTCGGGGTCTCCCCCTTTTTCAATGTTCGGGGGCAGAAGCATCCATTGAGGTAAACTGTACACACGGCGAGCAGGAATATCTGGGAAACACCCGAAAAGAAAGAAAGGCCGCTTACAAGAAACCAAGAATGGTGGCTGCCATCAATAAACCACTGGCAATCGATTCCAACTTCCTGATGTATAATATGGTGATTTGGAAGACATCTGTGTGCGTGCGTGATTGCACGTGTTTTAACTGTTTACAAGCAGCTCTTTTTTTTGCAGGCTCTGTGTTTCATTTATGGTCTTTGATGTTGCCTTCATCATTGTATGCGTTTCTGCTTCTTGTCTCGTTGGAATTGCGGTCTGCTGCTTTATGGCATGCATAAGAGCAATCTTATATGCGGTGACAGATCAGGTATACCTCCATAAGGATTGTATGCAAGCTTTAGTTTATTGTCTAGATAGTGGTAGCTTCATATAATCTTTCCTCTGATCATGTGACATGAGATAAATTTAAAAAATTAGCTCTCATCTAAGCTTAAAATACATGGTTTACGTGATATATATGATATACCTCTACGTATAGAAAAAAAAAACAAAATGACATAGCATAGCATATTCAGTAATAATAGGCAAGTTAATAGATGTCCTCGATGCACGTGTCATGCGCATTATGCACAAATATGGAAACTGATGATACATGACTATGGGGCGATTGGCTAATAGGCTAATAGCTTTACCAGTCGTGTTCTGTATGTTTGTGGTTTCTTGTATTATTAGACAAAGTGAGGGAGCATCTCCAGTACTAAATGGAGATGTATAGGCACATTTAGATCTCATGTTCCAGTGGAAGTTGTATTTGGGTTGTAAAACCAACAACTAGCCGACAAGCGTATGTATAGCCGCGAATTTGTATCTGTTTTGCTTCGTGCTTTGGTGGGCCCAAAACAAGTGCGAGAATGAGTGAACCACGTGAAGAGAGTGGGAAGATGAAGTGCAGTAATTACTTTCTTGCTTTAACACTAAGCCGTTGAGATTAAATTCCTAAATTTACATTTCATAACTGCATCCAACTAACTGGAGTGAGATTCTCCGAAGATTTGAGATGTAATTACATCCCAAATTACATCTCCCCCTTGGAGATGCTCTGATACATGTGAAGGCTGCTGACTCATTTAATCCCATTTGATATTTATAATGAATGCTTAACTGTTGGTGAATTCAGTTCTCCTTGATTTTCATCGTGAACCAGATGTGAACTCCCTTTTTGATGTTGAAGCATTAGATCTCATGCTTCCTATTTTATGCCGAAGTTTGCGTTTTATACTGGCCATCCAAATGCCATGTGACGTTCTGGATTGAAGAATCAATCATTTCCTTTTTCTGTAGAACCTATTAATTTTGCATGAGGTAGTAAGCTCTATATTAATGAAGGGCCAACATATGACGTTATGGATTCTTGATTACACTTCAATCATATACGCTTATATGACTTGTCTTCATACGATTTGTGCATGAAACAGGACGGGGCAACATATTAAGAGATTGATAGATTGCCAAAGTTCAAATTCAGAAGGGTAAGTAACTCGGAGAAAGTCAATGGTGAGGTCCAAGCTTCTGAAGGATTCATGACCGAATGTGACACCAATGCACCAACCGATCATCCTATTTCCCAGGCTGATGCTGTAAGTTCTCTTGTGCCTTTATACTTACAGTTGTATTTCGTTATGTCTAATATGCACGCAAGTGATCATTTGATGTTCGATTTAGCAAATCATTGCTGTGAAAAAGTATATGACTAGACTGCCGCGGCCGTGTTGACATGAATGTTTTTGGTAAATTGCAGGAATGCTGCGTCTGCCTTTCTGTGTACAAGAATGGAGCAGAACTAAGCCAACTTCCTTGCCAGCATCATTTTCACTGCACTTGCATAGACAAATGGTTACATATCAATGCTACCTGCCCTATGTGCAAGTTCAACATTTTAAAGCCCCGTGACCGACATGAAATCGGACAAGTGTGAACGGTAACGGGATCAAATATATGTCGATATTATGGAAACCAAAATCGATATATTATGTAAAGTTAGTGTACATGATGCGAAATATATAAGCACACAAATTAAACCCTCTTTTTATCAATTGTAGCAAAGTATGTAAGTAGGGATCGTTCTAGGCCGGGGATTAGGAGGGATTGCCAAATCACTTGAAACTGACTCAAAACGTAAAAACAAAGTTTAAAACACTAAACTAGACTCAAAGAATGCAAAACTAAACTATAAAACACCAAAACAAACCAAAAGACTCAAAACAGCAAATAAACACTCAAAACTGCCTTAAAAACACTTTCTGGGCAGTTTTGAACACCTAACACTAAATTGGACGAAATTGGGTTATGACTTGACTCAAGACACTTAAAAACACAAACTAAATTGATTTCTAACTAATCTAACACTTCAAAATAAATGGGGATTGAATTTTGACGAAAATTGAAAACAAGAACAAACTTTGTAAATTGAACAGATTCTAAAACGAATTTGATAAAAGTGAATGGATGGAAAGCTAGCTAAGGGGTTCTTCTCCACACATGTCACACTTGCATACAAAACGATTTCCAATTGCTTCTCAATAAACCATGAATTCCCAACACCCCAAATTAACCGTGAATTGCACTAATTAACCCTAAGATTTTCCTAAAGTTATCGAATTGGATGAATTGCATACGACAACCCAAAGCATTCCTCACAAGTTCCCTGCATGAATTGCATAACAAAGATACAAGCAAAGATCATTAAGTTCTATGAAAATCATAAGCATTGGCGAGGCACTCGTTACTATGAATTGCTTGAAACTTATGCCAAGAATTTACTTAACACGATTGTGATCAACAACCTTTACTACTTTTGAATATAAGTTCATAACGATTAGGTGAAATTCCCTTATATCCTAGCATCAAACTTATGCATGAAAATTAAGCGTGCACTCTCAACCAACACACACAAATCAGTTTTAATTCATGTAGATAAGTAAATTGAATTAACAACTTATGAAACGCAATTGAAAGTAATCAAATCATATAGCAAGCATAAACATGGTTCGAATCCCCCCTAGCCAAGGGGGGTTTAGCTCCTGCATTACACGTCCGGTCAGTGGCATGTTTGTCTGCTAAGCTCTTCAGCCGATCCTGGCTCACTTCCAGGTTAGACTTAATTACTTGAATATTCCGAGTAGTCTCCTCCACTAACTCAGGGCCTTGAATACCATCTGTCCATAATTCTAACAATTTCGAAACACAAGACACAGCTTTCCACGGCCTTATGGCGTTGCTCTAGGGAACAAACTGAAAGGACCAACATACCCAAGAAGTTCAACAGATCCGTAAGCCCAAATCTCTTTTCCATAAGACAGATAAATAACTGTTGCACTTCTGGAAAGGTTACTGCTCTTTCATTGAAGAATATTGTGCTGATTTAGTAAGCCAATCAATTATCACCTCAATTTCATCATAACCATCTCGTGAACGAGGAAACTTGCACACATAATCTATATTAATATTTTCTCATTTCCGCTGTGGAACGGGAAGTAACTACATCAATCCAAATGACTTATTTCTTTCCGCTTTAACCTGCTTACAGATGTTACATCTATTTATATATACAAACATTTCTCTTTTCATACCTGACCAATAGTAAAATGATCGAATGGTATAATACATCTTAGTACCTCCAGGATGCATTGTATAAGTTGAACAGTAAGCAAATTCCAAAATTGCTTCCTTTAATTCCATAACATTAGGTATAAACACCTTGTTCTCTTGCATAAGCTTGCCATCTGATTCTTTAACTCTGAGGTCTTTCTTTTTCCCGTTATTCCTTGCTTTAAATAAATTCTTGAATTTCTTCGTCAAATGCTTGAGTCTCGAGTACGACCTACCAAATAGGCCTAACTTGAAAATTAGCAAGTACATTTTCTTTTCGATCTTCCATTCCCAACTTTACTCCAGTAGATCTCAAATCCACAAGAAGATGAACATGACAATCGTACCAAGCATTAATTCTCGCTGGGGTCTTCCTACTAAAAGCATTGGCCACAACATTTGCACGATCACCCTGGTCGTGCAATCATAATCACTAAGCAACTCAATCCACCTTCGTTGCCTAAGATTAAGATACCTCTGAATAAACAGATATTGGACACTCTTTTGATTCGTGAAAAAATCTTGCACTTTTCTTCCCATAAAGACAATGTCTCCAAATCTTCAAAGCAAAGATAATAACTGCTAATTCCAAATCATAAGTAGGGTAATTCATCTCATGAGGTTTCAATTGTCTTGAAGTGTAGTAATCACCCTACCATGTTGCATCAACACACATCCTAAACCATTCAAGGATGCATCACTGTAAACCTCATAATTACCGTTATCATCTAGGAGTGCTAAAACAGGTGTATGAGTGAGATAATGCTTCAGTTGCTGAAACTTTGTTCACAATTTTCATCCACTCAAACCTAACCTCCTTTCTAGTCGATCTCGTCAATGGCAAAGCAATGACTGAAAAATCCTTTACAAATGTCTATAGTAGCCTGCTAGACCAAGAAAACTCAGTACCTCAGTGACGGTTCGAGGTTGTTCCCAATTCTCCCCAGTTGTCACTCATTGAAGATCTACTTGAATACCTTGTGCAAATATCACAAGTCCCAAAATTGCCACTTGATTCGTCCAAAATTGACATTGGCTAAACTTAGCATACAATCGATGTTCCCTTAAACATTGCAACACCAACTCAAACTGACTAGCATGCTTTACTTTCAACTTAAGAGTATACCAGACCTCAACTCTTTCCTTGAAAAAACATAGGCACCTCTAAGCTGATCAAACAATCGTCAATGCACGGCAATGAATAACGGTTCTTACTCGTTACCCGATTCAATTACCTAATATCCATACATATTCTTAAGGTCCCGTCTTTCTTCCTTATAAACAAAGCTGGGGTTTTCCAAAGTAACGTACTAGGTTGACTGAAACCTTTATCAACCAATTCCTGTGACTGAATTTTCAATTCCTTTAACTCTGTAGGAACCAATCTATAGCATAAAGTCTATACTTGGAGACAATTCAATAGTGAACACCACATCTCTGTTTGGTGGTAATCCAGGTAAATCATTCCAGAAACACATTAGGAAAATGTCTACCACTCGTACGTCATCCACAATACTAGGAGTACGATCCTGCAACACCACATGAGCTAGGTATCCTTGGCAACCTTTTGATAACAATCTCTTTGCTCTCACAACAGAAATAACGGCATGCCTCACTCCACTTTGCTCAATCAAAAAATTAACCTCTGATAATCCAAGACAATGGAAAGTAACTGATTTCCTGTAGCAATCCATATTGGCACGATTATAATGCAACCAACCTGTGCCTAAAATTACATCAAAATCCACAATGTCTGACGGGATAAGATTCACTGGCATAACTACTTCTTCCACCATCACTGGACACCCTGAATAATCATAACCGACATAGAATGACCTACCTGTTTACTTGCTTAACGAATCCAACAAATAAGTTATGGATATTACGGTCTGCAGCCTGCAATAACGATAACTCACTGTTGTCTCGATAAGTAAGCAACAATTCTTAAGGGTGCAATATTATCATCTTGTTCTTCATTAGAAATACATATACACTCCTCGATCATGCTCATTCACTACTTTCTTTGGCAACATCGACAATAACATAAAATTTCTACATCATAATCAATTAAAACTCTAGCAACGTAACCAAGAATGTTTAACGTGCCCATGATCAAGCCCGAAAGATTCTGAGTATCTTATAGCTCTATGTCCCATCTGTCCACATGTAAAGCATCCTCTGCTTTCCCGCCTACACTCTCCAAAGTGTATGCTATTGTGCTTACGGCACAAAGGTACATTTCCTCTACCAGAGTCACCTCGTCTATATAATCTAGAATCTCCAGTAAATCTACCACCTCGCATCTGCCCAATGATACTAAATCTCTACTGGCAGAACTAGAATTAACTCCACTTCTTTTGAAGCTCTAAGTCTTGCGATGTTCTTGAGACACATGACCTTTACCTTGGTCATCTCTCCTTTGATTCCCATTCTTTTCCTTGTCTCAAATTGTAAACTCTTGTTTCTTACCGTCCATATATGCCGGAGGAATAAACCTTTTCTTAAACAACTCTTTAAACAATTCTCAATCAGCTGCTTCCTCCGGTGACATCGTATAAGACTCATATCTCCACCAGGATGTAATTTCAATACTCAGAAACCAGGTAGTCATCTCGACCTACCTTTCAAAAGAAAGATTCCCTTAACTTGCAAAATCTGAAACGCCTTTTCCAAATGATTAAGCCATCGATCTGCTCCCTCCGGTCTTTCATTTCCATAAAGTGATTCAGATTCAACTTATAACCATTCTCAAAATGAGTCCTTTGGGAAGGACGGATAACAAACTGAATCACATTAGTAGTAGTTTCCCATAACTAAGTTAAATTGGGAAACTAAGCTCATCTGAACAAAGTGGCTATCTACGAGGCGGTAAAGTTCTGACAGAAGACACTAGGGAATTCTCAAGATGTCCAGGACTGCAACCTGGCTCTGATACCAACTGACACACCCCGTCCCGAAGGAGGGCATGATGGCCGTCACGTGAGAGTGATGTAACCATTTGCACAGTTCGGAAGCTTTAAAAATACAATTACTAAGATGAAACACCCGAGGGTGAGTCCTACTTTTGTGAATTCTGTCAGAACTCCGTTGGATTCCTCGTGGCCACCAAAGCTCTGCTATCTAGAACCTGGAGGGGTGCAAAACAAAATTGAGTGGGTCAGTAAAACGAAACTTTTCGAAAACCTTTCGTTTAAAACATTTTTAACCCCTCGCTATAAAACCTGTATACTTTCCCAGAAAATAGTATAATAGCATATAACTTTTCATAAATCTCAAATCATCAATCTTTCTTAAAAACCAGAAAGTATGCCATGCTATAATGTCGAAAACATAATGAATGATGCATCAATGTAACAGGTGACATAATGAATTAACCGGAGACCCTGTAGTTGGTCCTGTACGGTTAATTCTATAGCTCAACATCCAATCCAACCGGAGTCACCTCGGTGACCTGTACAGTACTGCACTGCATATAAGTCGGAACTACCTGAAGTAGTCTGTACGACAAGAATGGTGAAATAATACGCTCTAGTGCCTCTCTCATCAGTCATCTGCGCGCATAATCTAAAGTCACCTACTAGTCAGAACCACCTCTAGTGATCTGTACGACTAGCATGTCGGAACCCTCTCATGGTCTGTACGACATGTCGGAACCCTCTCATGGTCTGTACGACATGCACCTACTTGGATCCAAGGTGAGCGTGCGGTGCGGGGTGAATAATATAAGTACTAACACCATGATTGCAGGTTATGAGCTATCAACATAATATACATCATCAATGATTCACATGAATAACATAAAACTCACCTGATACTCACCTGTGCGTCCATAGCACCAATTCACATATATATATGCATCAATTATCAATTCATATAACTCATATCATGCATGCATGGCATTTTAGAAACATTCAATTCATATAACTCATATCATGCATGCATGGCATTTTAGAAACATACTTTCATTAAAAACTCAATTTCTGGGAAATTCAATAGCATATAGGTATAAACAGAAAATATTGCCCATTCACCTAGAGTTCGCCCTACAACTCCCTAGCACAACACATCAAGGCGTCATGACGATCGGTGTCTAGAACAATCATCAAATCAACCTCAGAAATCATATCGATAGAATATATAACTTATATAAAACACGTCACTACGCAGTTCGATCCGGAAGATCTGCAACTCGGATTTCCAATCCATAACTTCCAGAGGTCCATAATATACCTCTAGGACAACATCCTAAAATTTCCTTACCATCCAACGGTCGGATCTCCGTCAATTGTCAAAACCGAGTGACGATTAACATTCTATTTTATGAACTTACAACTCCAATTCCGAAAGATCCGTAAATCGGATTCCCAATCCGTAAGTTCCTATAATCCTCAAATATTACGTATTACAACGTATCAAAGTTTGGTGACGATCCAACAGTCGAATCATCAATTCACATTTTCACCTAACCACGAATCGTAACGAACTTAGGTTTAATTACTCAATTTACGTCCATCAATTATCAAAACTGAACCTAGAGCATTAAATACATGCTAAGAATGACATTGGCGGGTCACTGGCCATGCGCCGCCGCGGGTGGCGGTTGGCCCCCCCGACTCGCCTGAAAATCCAACTATTTCAAAAAATTCTCAAAAAAATACAGAATTGAAGATCTCAAAGAGTAGAGCAAACTTTATACATGAGGCCAAGGCTAATTTGGCCTGGAAAGGCTCCAATTCCATCAAAACCGTGCGGACCCTAGAAATGGGTGATCTTCAATTTGACTTCAATTCAACTCCGCCGCTCCAACCAACGATTGGGCATTGTTCTAGGCCTCAAGGGTAGTGTATGTGTAGTGTCAATTGGAAGAAATTGTTTCAGAATTGGGAGAATCAACGCAAAACCCGGCAGAGTCACCACCGCCAAATGTCACGGATTTGGCCCAATTTCTATCGAGTCTTGAGAGAAAAATGAAGGAGAAGAGATGTGGTGATGCTTGCAGGTGGAGATGGGACGAAAATTGCCAGAAAAACGGCTCAGAACCGCCGGAATTTCACTGGGTCGGCGGGTTGGGTGCGCGCGGGTCGCCAGGATCCGCCCGATCCTCTCATTTTCCTTCATCCTCCTTTCCCTCCTTTCCTTCTTCTGGTTGGCCAATCAGTTTCCTTTCTCCTCTCCCCATTCGGCCTCATCTTCTTGTTTCCAGATTGGGCAGCCTTGCCCAATCCCGTTTCTGCCTCTGATTTCCTTCATCCCCGACGACTTCTTCTTTCACACACGCACACACACACACAAAACCTTATTTCTCTCATCCCAACCATCCATTTAATTCTTCATTAAATCTGGGTCGTCCATTTTCATAAAAGAAATTCCAGATTTTACTAAATTATAATTTCTAAAATGCCTAAATTTCAAACGTTAATAAATTCTTCGATATAACTCCAAATCACGCACCGTCTGCGCCCACGCGTCCGTAGCGACGAGTACTACGAGGATATGTCAAGAAAACAAATCTTAGATGGCACGACATGACGATTAACCTCGAATAATGCGCGTTCCTCAAAGGGCATTTTTGTAAAATCCTTTATTAAAACTTTAAAACTCTTAAAATCGGGGACGGGCTGTCACATAGATACTATGTCCCCTCGTTATAATTTTTTTTCTTCAAATAATATAATATAGGCGTGAATGCTTAGCGTTCTCCCTGGCTTCGACTGGGTTCCAGCCCTCTTTAAATATTTCTTTTATATACATGTTCGTGTATTGAAAAAAGGGCACATTTGGATCGTTCGCCAGGGCACCAAAAACTCAAGGCATGCCCTAGTTGTGCAACAAGAAGCAAGGGGAGATGTTGGAGTAAATATGTTTTTATGTCAATATTTAAATATATTTATGTTTTGTTTTATTACCAATATTATATACATAATATTCTATGCATAACTGCCAATTGATGTTGGCTTTTCAATTAGATAAGGAGTTATCTCCTTTTAAGTTTGAACTGTGCCATTCCTTCTCTATATAGAGACGAAGATCATGTCATGATACATAATCAAACCGTTTTATTTGACTTACGTTTTGATTTTGTCCTGCTTTCAATTTTCTCAAACCGGTCTCTTTCGTCTAAATTTATATATAGTAGTCCTTGGATCATTGAAAGTATACTGAAAAAAAAAATAGATATATTTTCTGATATAAAGTTTTGGTTAGCAACATATTGAGAGAGTGTGAGTTCGAAGGTTTTTCTACTGTGCAAGGAAGAACTTTATCAAAAGAAGAAGGTTATGGGCTGTTTTATCCTAGGGACGACGTGGTGTTTGTGAACTGTTTGCACACTTTGGGCAGAGCCGCGAAAAATATTAAAGAGAGCTACTTAGTCCGCGACTCATCCCAAGAATCATTCACCACTCAAGGCTTCTACATTTTTTCGGGTAATTTCGTTCCTTTCTATTTCAGTTTACAACAATTTTAAGACGAATTCAATCTGCCATGCATTATAAGAAAAACTCTGCTTCTCAGACAAATCTTGTTGAAGAGCAACTAATTGCAATGATATCGGAAATCAACTTAGTTGATGGATCCGAGGGGTGGTGCGTGGACACTGGCACTTCTCGCCATGTTTGCTACGATCGTTCTCTTTTCAAAACCTATTATGTGGCTGAGGGAAGAAAGGTGTTGTTGGGTGATTCGCACTCAATTGATGTTGCTGGTACTGGAGAGGTGGAGTTAAAGTTCACCTCTGGAAAAACCATGATACTTAAAGATGTGATGCATGCTCCAACAATAAGGAGGAATTTGGTCTCGGACTTTCTTCTCAACAAGGCTGGATTCACTCAAACGTTTGGAGTAGATACGTATACTCTTACTAAAAATTGGGTTTTTATGGGAAAGGGATATGGTACTGATGGAATGTTTAAATTGAATGTTGATAAAATGTCTACTTCTACTTACATGTTGTCTTCTTTTAATACTTGGCATGCTAGACTTTGTCATGTTAACAAAATCTTGGTTAAGAACATGAGTAACTTAGGCTTTTTGCCTAACTTATCGTTGAATGATTTTGAAAAATGTGAATATTGTAGTCAAGCTAAAATCACTAGAACTTTACATAAATCTGTCAATAGAGAATCTGAACCACTTGACTTAATTCATTCCGATATATGCGAATTTGATAGTGTTAACTGGAAATGGAAAACGTTATTTTATTACCTTTATTGATGATTGTTCAAATTACTGTTTTGTCTATCTTATGAAAAATAAAAGTGAAGCTATTGACATGTTCAAAACTTTCTTGACTGAAGTTGAAAATCAATTTAATCGTAAGATTAAAAGATTTCGTAGTGATAGAGGACAAGAATATGAATCCATTGAATTTGTTAATTTGTTTAAGTCTAATGGAATTATTCATGAAACTACTGCTCCTTATTCTCCTGAAATGAATGGAAAAGCAGAAAGAAAAAAATCGAACTCTTTGTGAATTGACTATTGCTACTTTACTTAGTTCTGGAGCTGCTTCTTATTGGTGGGGTGAAATTGTGTTGACTATATGTTATGTGTTAAATAGAATTCCTAACTCAAAATTGAATATCTCTCCTTATGAAATTTGGAAAAATAAGAAACCAAATGTATTGTATTTCAGAACTTGGGGTTGTTTAGCTTATGTTCGTAAACCTGATCCCAAAAGATCGAAATTGGCTAGTAGAGCATATGAATGTGTTTTTATTGGTTATGCATGTAATAGCAAAGCATATAGATTTTATGATTTGAAAAACCATGTCATAATTGAGTCACTTGATGTTGATTTTTTTTAGAATAAATTTCCTTTTAATCCTCGAAATAGTGGGGGTTCTAGTTCTTCTAAAATTTATGAACCTACTGTTGTAGAACATAGTCAATCTGCATTAGAACCTAGGAAAAGTAAAAGAGCTCGATTAGCTAAAGATTTTGGCCTTGATTTCCATTTATATAACTTACAAGAAGATCCTAATACAATTCAAGAAGCTTAAACTTCTTTAGATGCAAATTTATGGCAAGAAGCTATAAATGATGAGATGGACTCCCTAGAGTCAAATCAAACTTGGCACTTGGTGGATCTTCCACCTGGTTGCAAAACAATAGGTTGCAAATGGATTCTTAAAAGAAAATTAAAACATGACGGATTAGTCGAAAATTTTAAAGCCCGACTTGTTGCCAAAGGCTATAGACAAAGAGAAAATATTGATTTCTTTGATACTTATTCACCTGTGACTAGAATAACATCTATTCATGTATTGTTTGCTTTAGCTTCTATTCATGATCTTGTTGTGCACTAAATGGATGTTAAAACAACTTTCTTAAATGGTAAATTAGAGGAAGAAATATATATGGATCAACTAGTTTTATTATTCCAGGACAAGAAAATAAAGTTTGTAAGTTAGATAAGTCACTTTATGGATTGAAACAGGCTCCTAAACAATGGCATGAAAATTTTGATAGTTTGGTTACTTCGAATGGTTTTAAAATAAATGAAAGTGACAAATGCATCTATTATAAGTCCGAAAGTAATATATGCACTATAATATGCCTATATGTGGATAATTTGCTTATTTTTGGTTCGAATATTCATGTTGTGAATAATGTCAAATCTTTGTTATGTGCTAATTTTGATATGAAAGACTTGGGTGAAGCTAGTGTAATACTTGGTTTGAAAATAACTAGGTCCAAACATGGGTTTTCTTTAGATCAATCTCACTACATAGAAATTTTTTTAAGAAAGTATAATTATTTTGATTGTAAACCAGCATGTACTCCTTATGATCCTAGTGTAAAATTGTTCAAGAACATTGGTGACAGTGTTAAACAACCTGACTATGCGAGTATTATTGGTAGCCTTTGTTATGCTACTGATTGCACTAGGCCTGATATATCTTATGTCGTACGAGTTGTATGCATGTTTACTAGCAGACCTAGTTTAGAGCATTGGCATGCCATAGAGAGGCTTATGAGATACCTTAAAAGGACAATGAATTTCAGATTACACTATGAGAAGTTTCCTGTTGTCCTAGAAGGTTATAGCGACGCTAATTGGAATACCCTTTCAGATGACTCTAAAGCTACTAGTGGATATATTTTTAGTATTGGTGGTGGGGCTGTATCATCGAAGTCTAAGAAACAGACTATCATAGCTCAGTCCACTATGGAGTCAATTTAATAGCGCTAGCTATGGCAAGCGAAGAAGCAAGATGGTTGAGAAACCTACTGTCACATACCCCTTTATGGGAGAAACCGATTCCAGCAGTTTTTATCCATTGTGATAGCACAACGACAATAGCTAAAGTGCAAAATCGTTATTATTATGGGAAAAGGCGACAAATACGTCGTAAGCACAGCACTGTAAGAGATTACCTCTCTAATGGAGCTGTAAGAGTGGATCATATGCAGTTTGAAGAAAACTTGGCTGATCCTTTGACGAAAGGACTAGCACGAGAAAAGGTTTGGAGAACCTCGAAAGGGATGGGACTAAAGCCCTAGAGAATTGAGTAATTTGTGATAGCAACCCAACCTATAGACTGGAGATCCCAAGAAATAGGTTCAAATGGTAATAGCAAGTCACAAGTGATAAAAGTGAAGTCTTGCTAAGAAGCATGACATCCTAAAGTGTTTTTAGGTTGAGATTTTTTTTTTCTCTAAGTAAGGTCTATACTCTATGTTGAGTGGGATATCTAGCTACACGAATATCCTTGATAGTCTTACCTATGTGAATGTGGAAGTGAGGCTGCTTCCTATGAAATCTTAGGCAAGTTTCTAGAGCGTTCACTATACTGGGATACAAGCACATGGCCATAATGTGCTAGCTTTTTGAACTTCACCTTAATAAAGTTGTGTGTGTGGTGTTGTCAGAGACAGAGTTCAAAACTATAAGTTACTCTAGTATAATCTGGATCACTAACACTATGTACATGTTCAAGTTGAGAAACACCTTTACTTATGCATAACTTTATAATATGTTGCTTGATATATAGTTTTAAACAAAAAACAAGTGGGGGATTGTTGGAGTAAATATGTTTTTATTTAAATATTTAAATATAGTTATGTTTTGATTTATTACCAATATTATATACATAATGTTTTGCTTTATTACCAATATTTTATGCATAACTGCCAATTGATTTTGGCTTTTCAATTAGATAAGGAGTTATCTCCTTTTAAGTTTGAAACGTGCCATTCCTTCTTTGTATAGAGAAGAAGATCATGTCATGATACATAATCAAACCATTTTATATGACTTACGTTTTGATTTTGTCCTGCTTTCAATTTTCTCAAACCCGTCTCCTTCGTCTAAATGTATATATAGTAGTCCCTGGATCATTGAAAGTATACTGAAAAAAAATAGATATATTTTTTTATATATAGTTTTGGTTAGCAACATATTGAGAGAGTGTGAGTTCGAAGGTTCTTCCACTGTGCAAGGAAGAACTTTATCAGAAGAAGAAGGTTCTGAGCTGTTTTATCCTGGGGACGACGTGGTGTTTGTGAATTGCTTGCACACTTTGGGCAGAGCCACGAAAAATCTTAAAGAGAGCTACTTAGTCCGCGACTCATCCCAAGAATCATTCACCACTCAAGGCTTCTACATTTTTTCGGGTAATTTCGTTCCTTTCTATTTCAGTTTACAACGGGAGAAGACGAAGTGGTCCAAGTTCTTTAGCAGACACCGTCACCGTCACCGTCCCCTGCTGAACTACATTGCATTGGTCATGAATGGAGAGAGGAAGGAAATGTAGCACAACAGGGAGAAGATGAGGATGCTTAAGTGCTCAAGCAGCAGCCTCCCACGCCCCCTGTTGAAGTACATGACATTGGCCTTTCATGGAGAGATGAAGGAGCACGAGGACAGGAAGATGGAAGGGAGAAGAATGTTAGAAAGAAATCAGAATCCCCTGCAATATGGGAATGGAATAGGCAATGGCATGTATATTGTATATTGCAATTGTTTGATTGATTTTCTTTCCCTTTATTGTATAGCTGTAGAGAAATTAGTTCCTAGTTTATAGTTTCTTTGTTGTATACAAGTATTCTATCATTAATAGAGTAATTATTCTTGCTAAATACTTTCTTTGCCGATCCTAAATTTACATGGTATCAGAGCAGGGTTAATACTTACTCTGCTCTACCAATTTTCTTCCGCTGTTGGATTCCCTCACGCCTATACAGCGAAGGTGTTCTTCTATTTCATTTTGTGTCATTGGTTCCATCAATAGATAATGACCAAACCTCGGATGGAGGCAAGTCAAAAGTCTTTAGTCCATTTTTAATCCACACTGAGAATTTCAGTTGGGACTCGAACACTTCCTGAAATTCCTAGACTTTATAGTATACTACATTGTGGTTGAATTCATAAATATGTATATATATGAGTGTGTAAAAAGTTGAATTCATAACATGTTGACATATGCAATTTGTGTAATCCCCACAAAACTGAAAAAAATCTCTTAAATTCAATACTAAGAAGAAAAAAATGTAAAAACCCAAACAACCAAGTAAGAGGTAGGTTGTGGAAGGCTAAAGAAAATACAAAGAAGTAGAAAAAGAAGGAAAAGGGGGAGAGGTCTGCAAATAAAGAAGGTGGGTTGCTTTAGAAAATTATAGGGTGTATATTACTGTTAGGTGAGAGAATCGAACCAGAAGTGGGGTTGCTTTTTCCATTTAAAATTGCACATCTCTTTTAAAACTCCCCTGCCAAACGACAGCCGAAAAGATTTAAAATCAAAACAGCTTAACGACGTTGTTTGCTTCATCTTCTTCCATGAGGTTCACACCTCAGATGAAGTCAGGATGGGCCGGGAACTACCCTAGTCCCTTGGTGGCTCCGCACCTAGTGGTTGTCTTATTTCTTGGAAGATACGTTTATTGTCTCTATGGTTTGGTCTATCCTTCATTATAATGTCTTAAGAAGTTGCTTTGTGACTTGGTGTTTTATGGCAGGATGTCAGCCTCTTGTGTAGGTGTAGAAGCTCATCCTTCCTGCATAGCTTCCAATGTTAACGTTGTGGTTATAGATTTTGATCTTGATAAGCAGTAGCTTCACCCCTTCTCATTTTGCTCATACTTTCCCTCTTCAGTTTCCAATTCGCAGATTCATTTTCCTACCACTGGGTTGCTGATGCTGCAGGATTTTTGGTATGGACCAGTAAGCAGAGTCCAGGCCAAAACTACTGGACCAGCAAAACCGTGAAAGAAATTAACCAGGTAAAAAGTAAAGGTCTAACATACGGCATGCAAACCATATCTGGTTCTATAATGTCAGGCTTTCGTAACAAATCTAAATCTCTTGCGTTCATGTGAATTCTGACACGCATGAATGATGTGGTTCGGTTTTTTTTATTTTTTTTATTCTCTCTTTTTCAGTGGAGGGTTGTGTTTGGTTTCGATTCTAATCGGTTTTAATTAATTGTTCAAAGTCTAAGAGTGGATGTTTGTTTGCTAATCCTCTTTAATTCTGTCACTCGATCCTTACGGATTGAAGTTCATCATAATCCTTACGTACGACGGATTAAAAGAGAGCTACAACATGCATGGGATGAAGTTAAAACTTGGGTTCTTTAGATATAGATGTGGATGCAAATTTCTTCTTCCTTGATTTTGGACAAAATTGCACCTACAAAACAATTAACACCTTAGGTCAAGGCTAAGAGCCTCACGCGTCCACGATGAATGGGGGGGGGGGGGCTTTGGCCGAAGAACCTCCGATGTCAAAGTTAGAATTTAGAGAGAAAAATTGTTTGAGAATTCTAGAGAATTTTAGCAAGAGTTGGAAATAGTTTTTGGGAGAGAATGGAGAGCTATTTATAGGGATATGGCCGGCCCTATTAGGAGAATAGGGACCGGCCATTTAGGTATTTTTTGGGTGTAAATTGTGGTTAATTAGCCATTAACAGTGTTCTAAAAAACACCCTAGGCGGCCGTCTAGGCGGCGCCTAGCAACAGAGGCGTTTTTGGGCAAATCGGGCGGAAAAATCGGGTTGGGCCTAGGCGGGCTAGGCGGGCTGGGCGGCTAGGTGGCCCTAGGCGGTCCTAGGAGGTTTTTTATTTATTTATTTTTTATTAATTGCATGCTTTTTTCTTTTTTGGTTTTATGGTGGTATACTTATGGAAATGGTGTATCTAATTTGCAAATGATGGATTTACTACAAGTTCATCCAATACTTATGGAAATAGTGTACCTAATTTACATTTTATCATTATTTTATTATCCATACAAGTATAGTTTTTTTTAGGTGTCAATATGCACTTATTTACAACATATACAAGAAATTTACCTAAACCCGCCGCCCGACTAGCGCCTAGCGTTTTTTAGAACCTTGGCCATTAATAGATTAATTAGGCAATAAATATATTAATGGACTAATTAACATATTTTGAAAGAAATTATTTGGGGAGTTATGGAATGATTAAAATAATTAGCTAATTGATTAGCTAAAAAAGGAAAAATGAGGTAGAAAATATATGGAATGAAATAGGTTTTGGGAGTTACCTTGTAGAAGGGATTTGATGAGGATGAATGACATAGGTTTTGAATTATTACCTATTTTGGGCACTTTTGACTTGGTTGAGGGATGATTGCCCGTTGCTCGCGTGTAGGAATCCCGATATGCCTCAAGGGTATTTTGGTCATCTTTTATCCAAAATCCACATGTCACCTTGTGATTATTTTTGCCTCCACAAATGCCCCCACACCTGTTGGGCTGCTTGTTGGAAAGGGCAGCAGGTGTAGAGATCTTCTTGCTTTAGGAAACGTAGGACTGCTTCCTATTTTGATGTAGATTCCCTCTTTAATAGGAAATTAGGTCCTTCTAGGAAAGGGAAATAAATTTCTCTCAAAGCCTATTTAAGTTCACCTTAAGTGGGTTATTAAATCAACTTTGGAGAGCGATTTATTCTACCCTACAGGAGAGAGAGAGAGCTTAGAGGATATTTGTTCCCCCTCCTCTAGCAATCTTCAACATCTTGCCCGTGCAAAGGACCGTCTTTCGTTGATTTCTTCGTCTTCTCCGTGCCGCACCAATGTAAGAAAAATTTAATTCTTTCTTGTCTTCTTCTTGGATAGTGCTATTGCGGGGCAGCCGTCGGGGTGGTGAGGCACGTCGGCTGGCAGGGGCCAGGAGCCGGCTTGGCATGGACCGAGGAGGTGTCATGGCAGGGACCACTGCTTGGGCTGCTCGACTTGGCTAGAGCCAAGGGCAGCTTGTGTGGCTGGGGCCGCGGATTGTGGCGCTGGGGCGTAATGCTAGGCGAGCCGCATGGCTCATGTCCTTTGGGCTCTTGGATCTGACTCGGGCCAAGCTGGCGACTGAGAGAAATGAGGAGGTTGTGGGCCTCATGGGCTGCTAGAATGCTAGGCATGCAGGCCAGAATGCTAGGTTGAGCTCATCTGCTAAATACCGTGAATGACGTTGGCTGCTTAGTTCTTTTCGTCGTGAGAAATGTGGACTGCTCCCAAAAGATGAGGTAAAGAGGATCAAAGCGGATGCATTGGCTCGTCTGATCGCTGTCGTGAAGCCTACTATGAATGAAGGTGGAAAAAAGAGATATTCCCCACCTGCTCAAAAGATGTCGGTTGAGAAAAACTGAAGACTTCATCCGCTGCTCATAAGGGTCTGCTTGTTGCCGAGATGTTTGTGATTGACATAACTTCTTCCAATGGGAAAAAAATTGAGGCTGCTAGATCTGAGCATGTAGTGCCTGCCATGTCAAGAATGATTAGTACGATTGCTGATAGGATTGCTCAGCGTAAAGGTCCTGTCATGCCCCGAGTGTCGAAGTCTGTACCAAGATGTATGTTGGGAGTTAAGTTCAGTTCACCTTTGGAGAGGCTTGCTACTATGAATATCGATAATGTGGACTCTGCTGCTAAAGTGGCGCCAAGGCCCACTCCCTTTGCTGCTGAGACTGATTCGCCTGCTAGGAATGAGGAAACTGCTCGCATGGGCAGCTGTGAGAAATCCACTGAGCCTGCTTTTGGGGAGGCTGCTGAGATCTGTGTGCTTTTGAAACTAGATCTGCTTGAAGAAATGGACGCTTGTGCCAAGTTTGTTGATGGCGGTAGGAAGGTTGCTTGCCCAAGTTCCTTTGCGAAGCATACGACCCAATATAGAAGGACTGCTCTGCTTGCTATGATGCATATATTGCAAGGCTGCCAATGAGGTGGCAAAGACTATGGCAGCTGAAGCTTATTCCTCAGCCGAGGAGATCAAGAGGTTGGATTCTGAGCTTGTTGCTTTGAAGGGGTCTAATATTTATGCCCCTACTTCTCTGCAGCTCAGATTCAAGATCTTGAGTTTGCAGTTTCTAAGCTTTGTTTCGTTGCTTATGCAAAGGATGAAGAGTTGATTGCTGCTTATAATCAAGTGATCCACTTCAAGAGAATCGTCGATAGGTTTGAACCCCAGGTGTTGGAACTTCAAGGTGTAATGAAGATCAACGAAAGTTTGAAGAAGGAAGTGGATGAGATGCAACGCGTCCGTGTTGGTTTGCTTGAGAAGAATGAGCAGCTGAATGATGAGAATGATGGGCTTGAGGTTTTGAGACCTTCTCTATTTCTCCGGAAGACTTGCTTGCTTTTACTTTTGGGGCTTCCATAGGTGAAGTAGTTGGAGAAGTTAGTGCCTAGGCTAGGGCAGCCGGGGGAGAAACGCCAGATGATGCCGCTGCTAAGAGCGTCGCGCTACTGAAGGTGTGGCGACCGAGTAGTCGTGGGATGTCCAAGCTGCTGTAGTATTCTAGGTAGCCTGTAGGATTTTATTTGTTTTTCCTTGTGGCTCTTATTTTGCTTGAACTTTTTCAGCCTTTGCTAATTGTTTATAAACATGATTCCTTCTCTTTTCCTCATCTTCGCTTCTTTTGTTCATGCCCTAACCTTTAGACTTGATAGACCAGTGGCAGGCATGCTATTTTTTCATAAGCAAACAAGCTCGCGTAGCCTATGCAGTCGTAGGTGTTGGTGTAGAACTTTGCAAAGTTGTTAGCCATAGGGTTGGCAGAGAGATGCCTTACTTATAGAAGCAGACAAGTCCGCGTAACGACTAGGCTGTTAACCTTGGCTTTCTCCAATTTCGTAGGTTGCGTAGCAAGTATCACAACACTTTAGGACTTGGTGTAGGTTGTTCCGCACTTGGTAGAGGTGAAGCTTATGGACTACGTAACATGTCGGCAGTGGATAAAGCTTCGTATATGCGCGCTAGCTTGTTTAACCTTTCACAAGAATGTGCGGTTGTATAAGTCTAGCGTGGCTTTACTGCTTGAAAGGCAAGCCGTAGGCAGTCTTCCGGAAATCGTAAGCTACCTTAGTGCACTCGGTAGCAGCTTTAGGGTTCCAGGGCAGCCGTCCATTGGATGTACTGCGTAATGTGCCCCCTCAGTCTCTAGGGCCCGGTTCCCCACGGATTAGGCCAAGAGACCCAAAATCCTTCAGTTAGCTAAGCCTTGAAAAAGACCATTGTGGCTACTTCTAGGAATCCCGGTGCAAGCCATCGTGCATCTAGTTATACTAGGGCAGCCCGGCTCATCCACGTCTGGATATTTGGAGTGTAAAGTTTATGTTCCCGTCTTGGAGAGATGACCCATGTGGGTGTCGGGGAATTAGTTTACCCTCTCGCACTGGAGAACATGGTTGGTCCATCGGGGGGTGCAATTCTTGTGATGAGTTCCTAAGAAGGGTGTGGTCTTCTTTTGAAGTGCATGAGTGATCAATTATTGTAAGCATGCAGCCAAGCCAAGTTATGATTACTTCTGAATTCCTCATTGAAAAACGAGTGAAACGAACGAGAACTTAGCTGTAAGGTAGGAACTGCATAACAATCGGATAGTCATCGGCTTGTGAGGTGGTGCTCGTCGAGCTACTTGAGTCTTCGGGCTTTGATGTAGCGGGAGGTCACACATGGTACTTCCTCATATTGTAGGCGTTCTACTTCTTTTCGATCTTTTTGTCGTTTCATGGTAGCGAGGGTGTAATTACTCTTGCCGCCCACTCTGCTGATCTTGTATGGACCTTCCCAGATGGGACCCATCTTTTTTTAGCCTTCTATGCAGGCAATGATGAAGGCTTTTCTTAGGACTAGATCTCCGGGATGGAGTTGCCAGATCTTGGCCCTTTTGTTGTAGCTGGTGACGAGCTGCTGCTGGTAGGCTATGATGCAGGTGATGGTCTGCTCGCGCTTCTCCCTTGCCAGATTTAAGCTTGTGGCCATCTCCTTACTGTTCTGCTCAATGCTTGGTAGTAGAGCGGTGATACTTGGCTTGATGACATTGGGATGAATGATTACTTCTTAGCCAAATGCCAAAGAGAAAGAAGTCTCACCGGTTGCTCGTCTTTTGGTGGTGCGATATGCCCATAGACATCCGGGGAGTTCGTATGGCCATTTTCCCTTCTTGTTGGTGAGGGATTTCTTGAGGCAGTCAAAGATCGTTTTGTTAGATGCTTCGACTTGCTCATTGCCTTAAGGATATATTGGTATGGACATGTGTTACTTGATGCCATACTTTTGGAAGAACTTCGCCAAATCTCTACCCATGAATTGCTGGCCGCTGTGGGTGACGATGGATTGAGGGATGCCAAATCAGCAAATGAAGTTCCTCCATTTGAAGCGCTCTATGTCTGTCTGAATCGTGGTCGTCATGGGCTCTGCTTCTACCCATTTGGTGAAGAAGTCGGTTGCCACGATCATCATGCCTTCGCCCCTAGTAGCAGGTGGCATAGGTCCTACCAGGTCGATTGCCCACTGCATGAACGGCCAATGACTCGTCTGCGGGTGTAGTTCGCTGGCAGGCAATGTTGGTAACGGCTTGTAGCGTTAGCAGCAGTCGTACTTTTGTACTAACTCCTTAGCATTTTGGTGCATGGTAGGCCAATAGTAGCTTGTGTTAAGAGCCCTATGTGCCAAGGATCGACCTCCGGAATGACAAATGCTTTCGTGGATTTAGCGTAGAACCTTCAAGTCATCGGGAGGCGTTAAGCAGCGGAGATGTGGTCTGATGCAGGATCTTTGGATGAGAATGTCGTTCCACATGTAGTAGCGTGCCGCCTTGATTTGGAGTTTCCTAGACTCCAATCTTTCGGTGGGAAGTGTGCCCTTGACCAGGTAGTATATAATAGAACTTTGCCAGTTGGGAGTTACACTAACCTGTGACACTTTGGCTGCCAGCTTCATCTCTATGCTTGGCTTGTCTAGATATTCCACCGGAATAAAGCATTTGAATTGATGGTCGAGAGCGGAGTCCTAAGCTGGCTAGCAAATCTGCATGGGCGTTGTCTACCCAGGGTGAGAGTGTAAGTCTGAAATGCCTCAAGCTGCTTGCGTACTTTCTCTAGGTATTGAACCATCCTCGGATGTTTTACCGTGTACTCCCAGTAGTCTGGCTGGTGATTAGCTGGGAATCAGAATGAATTGCGAGCTTCTTCACTGCCAAGTCTTTTGCCATTCGGAGGCCTATTAGTAGGGCCTCGTACTCTACTTCGTTGTTAGATGCTTTGAAGCTTAGAGTGATCGCCTGCTCGAGCATTGAGCCGTTTGGGGTGACAAGAACCACGGCTGCTCACGAGCCTTTGTAGTTGGATGCGCCGTCGACATGCAAATGCCAGAAATCTCCATTGAGGGAACATGTGCGGCTAAAGTGTGCTCGGCTGCCTTTGGGGCTTCGTTGAGCCGCTCTGTTGCTTTGTCACAGCTAGGCATGAAGGAGCAGTAGGGAGCCATGGAGATGGGGCCATGTTACATGTAGCAAGAGATGCTCAACTGCCGGTATTGGGCCATTCTAGAGCTGAATAATGGAGCAAGGGTCAGCTAGGGTCATGTGACGGGGAGCAGGAGGTAGTGCTCAACTGCCGGTACATGTTGCTCTTATGTAGAATCTTCTGGGGCGACGAGGACAAAACTTGCTTCTGAGTGTTCCTTCCAGTGTTCGTCTGCCCTTGGCGTGTCTTTTGGGACGAGTTATTGCGTTCGTCAGAAAACTTTGCATCCGCCAGGGTCTACTCCTTTATCGTCACGCGTCTGGATTTGGCGGAATAGTGCGTCATGATGATGACTGCGTGCGTTTGAAGGTAAAACTTGAGCTTCCGGGTTACAACAACTATCGCCAAAGTTAGCTTTTGAATTTCTAATAGCATCGAGGAGAGCTTTTTAATTGTAAAATACAGTGTAGAATACAGGTAATCGGGCTCCCAGCTCTTCTCGTATGGTGATAGAGCTTATTGCTGCTTTAGATACCGTCAAACATGCAAATAAGTCATCCGCTGCTTCCGGTTTGGATAGTAAGGAGGTGATGTCGGGTACTTCTTCAAGTCTTTGAATGTGCATTGGCGAGCCTCGTCCCAAAGTGCATGTTTCTCTGCCAGAGCGAAAGAGTCTGCCAGAGTTAGATCTTCTTTCATGATCAATTTTCTGAATAGCAGGTGGTCTGCTGTAAGTCATTTTTGGAAGGCTGCTCTAGTTATCGAGTCATTGCATCCGACTATCCTTGCCTTCTCTACTTTGAACCTTTTCACATAGTCGCAAAGCAACTCCTTTGAGTTATTCTTGACGTTGAACAAATGGTCGGACTTCTTTTTGATCGAGCGATAGGATGAATATTCTTTGGTGAAAACCAAAGAAAGTTCGTCGAAACTCCAGATGGATTGTGGCGGTAGGGTGTAGAACCAATCTTACGCCTCGCCTTGTAGAGTGGTGGCGAATATCTTGCACATGAGATCATCATTGTTTCGATAGAGGATCATTGTGCTTCGGTAGTGCTTTAAGTGTCTCTCCAGGTCTTCATCCCCTTTGAAAGATGTGAACTGTGGCATGCTGAACTCACGTGGAGGCTCTGCCTGCTCGATCTCGTCTGTGAAGGGTGACCTGTTTATGTTGGTCATGTTCCGTCGTAGTGTCTCGTCGGTGACCTCGTTGCGTTGGAAATTGCTCAATCGCTTGGTCAAAAGTCTCTCTACTTTTTCCTAAATTTTCCTTTGTTGGGGTACCGGAGCTCTCGGCTGCCCCCAGTAGTGACTTGTTGGTCTAAGCTGTTTTTCCATGTGTTTGGCTCGTCTATGCCGTCGATGCGGTGTGTGTGGTGTGTTCCTAGCAGGCGAGCGAGTTCTTCGCAGGTTGCCTGTTGAACTTGAGCCGGATTGAGTGACTGCTTCTCTCCTTCCGTCGTGCTGCCTACTCCAATGTGAGGTGGAGGATGCTCCATGCAGGTTTAGCCGCGAATGAACACTTCGCCTGGAAGGTTGCTCATGTTGACTATCGGAGTGTGACCCCAACCATGAATGTATGCTCGTCCGTGGGCCTAGTCGAGAGTGCACGCTCATCTGCACACTAAGATGGGAGTATACGTTATCTCGAGGGTCCAATCGGGAGTGTACACTGGCCGAACGCTTGGTTCGTGGCTGGTCGAGTGGCTGATTGCTGGAACACTGCTGGAGAGGTTCTTTGTCTACCCTTGTCCTACTTCGGGACACTTCATCTGGGGCAAGTTACATCTCGGTGCGCTGCAAGAGCTGGTTCACCAAGGTCGTCTGTTGTCCGAGGGTGCTCGTCAACTCTATGACTTGTCGAGACTAGTGTTGTTCTCCATTTGGGTTGGAATAGCTTGGAAGAAATGCATCTCCTTGAGCAGTGGAAGTATGGTAGACTTCGGGTGTGAGATTTGAGTTGGGAAATGTCAAATCCACAGAAAAATATGGTGAAAATGATGCTCCATGTTCGATCATAGGTCCGGAAATTTGGAGCTGGGACGGTTAAACTAATCTTGAATCGATTCGGGCTACTTGGAATGCCACGGGAGCAGACTGGGCCGCAAAAGCAAGTTGGGCCACGAGAGTGGGCTGCTCGGCGGGAGCAGGCTGGGCCACGGGAGTGGGTTGCTCGGTGGGAGCAGGCTGGGCCACAAGAGTGGGCTGCTCTGCGGGAGCTGGCCCGAGCAGGCTGGGCCACGAGAGTGGGCTGCTCAGCGGGAGCAGGCTGGGCCACGGAAATGGGCTGCTCGGTGAGAGCAGGCTGGGCCACAGGAATGGGCTGCTCGGCGGGAACATGCTGCTCAGTGCGTGATGCATGCGAGTGCGAAGCTTGGGTCATAGCTTTGGTGCCATGGGCCTTGGATGGCACTGCTTGGGCTTGGGCCCGTGCAAGCTTAGATGGCACGGCTCAGGACGTGGTAGCGGTGCCATGGACCTCACCGCGGGTAGTGGTGACCGTGGTGGCCACCGCGGTGGTTGCCATGGTGGAGCCCCGTAGTGATGGTCCCACTCCTATGATCACATTTAGCCTCGTGGATCGTTGTGGTCCCATTTCTTGAATATTGGAAATTTCACTTGTGGAATTTTCTAAATTTCTAGCCATTGTATTTCTCTTTTACGTTTTATTAAAGATTCTTTGCAAATAAAAAATTCTAATAATAAGAAGGTACGAAAAATCTACAAATGGACAAGAAAATGAAAAAAACCTTTTGATGCGAGAGTTTTCTACAAGTGTGTGACTCTGCTCTCAATGGAAGCACCAATTTGTGGATGCAAATTTCTTCCTCCTTGATCTTGGACAAAATTACACCTACAAAACAATTAACACCTTAGGTTAAGGCGAAGAGCCTCACGCGCCCATGATGAATGGGGGCTTCGGCCGAAGAACCTCTGATGCCAAAGTTAGAATTTAGAGAGAAAAAGTGTTTGAGAATTCTAGAGAATTTTAGCAAGAGTTGGAAGTAGTTTTTGGGAGAGAATGGAGAGCTATGTATAGGGATATGGCAGGCCCTATTAGGAGAATAGGGACCGGCCATTTAGGTATTTTTTGGGTGTAAATTGTGGTTAATTAGCCATTAATAGATTAATTAGGTAATAAATCTATTAATGGACTAATTAAAATATTTTGAAAGAAATTATGTGGGGAGTTATGGAATGATTAAAATAATTAGCTAATTGATTAGCTAAAAAAGGAAAAATGAGGTAGAAAATATATGGAATGAAATAGGTTTTGGGAGTTACCTTGTAGAAGGGATTTGATGAGGATGAATGAAATAGGTTTTGAATTATTACCTATTTTAGGCACTTTTGACTTGGTTGAGGGATGATTGCCCGCTGCTCGTGCGTAGAAATCCTGATATGCTTGGGTCGTGGTTTTTATACGTTGGAATCCGCACAGCTGCTCTGCTACAAGCCTTTGTACCTCCTCTTGGATTGGATTTTGATGGGGCAACGGAAATTGGGGCTGCCTTCGGTGTTGACCTGCTAGTTTATGATGCTTTTCCCCTTGTCTTGCTCGTCTGTGTCGCAGTTGCGGTGCACGTGGTTCATTAGTGAACGAGGTGCTCACTGCGCTTGGCGTGGGCTGCCAGTTAGACTTGAGTTGGTTTGCTCTTATACTTCATGAGTGCCAAGCTGAGAGTTATACTGCCCAAACATTCGATTCGTGGCAGGTTGAGCGACTACTTCAGTTTTGACGAATTTGTATGAGGCTTTCAACGTAACAGAAAATTCCAAGAACCAAATGCAAGAGTCTTGTTCGAGTGTTTGAATCAGGCTCTCAATGAAAGCACCAATTTGTAGTAGCAAATATCCGCCGTCTTCAGTCTTGACGAAATTGTACCTACAAAACAATGATCACTTTCCTTCATTTCTCTGTTCTCTTAACTCTGCTTGGGACCAATAATTTGTGTCTTGCCAATATCGACGACTAATAACAGAATCAGAAGAAACTAAGAAATAAACAAATTGATAGTTTGTTTACCAAGTCAAAGTAGAATCATTCGCAAAGTATTTAAACTGCTCTGATACCAAATTGAAAGTCAAAACACGCCACGAACAAACGAACTAGAAAACTTTATTAATCGAAAACAAAAAATGCCAAAAAAGCTACACAACCTAAAGAAACTACATATTGACTGACTTGGTAGCTTAGAAGGGTGTATCATTATATTCTTTCTCTAAAGCAATTGCATGCAAGATTTGAATATAAAATGACTATAAAATTTCCTTTAATCATCGTCACACAATTGCATGCAAGAGTTGATAATATAGAATTATAATGACAGATATATATCGTATCCAATAATGCTAGGGAGATTAAATTTATAGACAAAATTTTTGTAAATTAAATGATATGAAAGTTGATGATTATTACTTAAACGTTGATAAACGTGCTAATTTGCTATTTGTGAACACATAATTTAATTTGCAAATTTAATCTACAAATTTAGTATCCCTAACACTACTCATATAAATTTCCTTTAATCAGCATCATACCAAAGTAAAGTACTGTGACAATGAATTTTTCTCTCAAAAATAAATAAAACAATGAATTAAATGGTTGCATAAAATTTCCTTCAAGAACACAAAAGACGTTGAGTTTGTATTCTCCTTAATCAGAAGTCTAAATCCTCTAATATTTACGCACAAAATATTGTGAATAATTTTTCTGATAGGCACCATACCAAACTGGAACTCCGATCGCAACGCCGCCACCAAAATTATGGTTCCCAGCCGCCGGAAACCCCATCCTCGAGTGAGACGACGTTGTTGAACTTGCACAAGCGTACATCTCCGGAACCTTCATCCTCACAGAAATATTAATAACCCCATTCCTCTCCCCCTTGTAATCTCTCAGCCTGTAGCTCAAAAAATGCGGGTAACCCTCCGGCACGTAAGCACCAACAAAATCAGATGCCGAAACCGTCGCCGTTCCGAACATCCTGACGCCGTACGCGGTCTTGCATTGGACCTCCACCGTGATGGACTTGGAGTGCGTTGGCAAGTCGAGCACGAGCTTCTCGTTCCACAGTGGGTAGGCGCCGCCTTCGGTGTCCATGACCGTGGTGCGAAACTGGCTGTTGGTGTCGATCCTGACGGTCACTGAGGCGTTTGTCTTAATGGGTTTTCGATCTAATTGCAGGTTCTCGGCGGAGATCACTGTGATTTCGAGCGTCCGAAAATTGGTTGCCATGGTGGATGAAGGGTGAGCGTAAGGTGTTGTGTTAGATTAGGGGAATTGTGAGAGGCGATGAGAGGAACTAGGTGTGGGTGGGGAGGGGTTATATAGGAGTGTTGAGGGAAGGGTGTGAGAAAAGAGAAAGCGACAGCCACCTGGTTTCTGTGGAATTCAAATTGGACTATTAAATAAAAATACGCGCCGAAGTGCACTTTGGTTTTCCAAGTTGACTTTGGCCCTTTAAATCGGTTTTTGAGGTATTCAGGAATCAGCAGAGAAACTTTCATGTAATTAAACGGACGGTTCATGCCCCTTGTACCGACAGAGAAATTTCTAAGCAAATGGTTTTTACCACTGTTCTAAAAGTCTTTGCCTACCACAACCTAGGTTCCGCTTAGGTGATAGGCGACTGGTTACCAATCCAATTAATTCTTAAGTATTTGAAAATTAAGAAATGACGCCTATATCTGCTTAGGTGTCCGCTTAGACCTGCATAGCCATCCACTTAGGTCGTGACTCTCACTTAGACAAAAAATAGATAACTTTCATTTTGCGTTTTTTTTTTTTAATAAATTGTAATAGACTTGTTAAATACTTGGGTAAACACTTATTATCCGATTTATAATAAGTTTACTTAAATCCGCCTAAATGCTAGGCCCTAGTCCGCCGCACCACTAGCGCCTAACATATTTTAGAACTTGGTTTTTATAAGTAATTGCCAGACTAATTTTTTGGAAAATAAGGCTATATTTCTACATTTTATTTCTCAAAAATGCAGTATACGGCAGATCTTTAATAAGCAATTCAATTTTATGGTACGAATACAAGGTTACGGTAATAATTTTATGCACTGTCACGAACACATTCACACATCTTTCCTCACTTGACTAGTTGACTTATCACGTGGGGAATAAGGGTTGGAAACTGGCAACTAATTGTGGAGGAAATTCATTGTGGCGTATGGCGTGTGGCCTGTGGCGTGGTTAGAGAATTTTCTCGAGTCATGCTTGGAATTGAATTTTCATGATTTGTTAAGAAAACCCAAACTCTTTGCACAAAATTCGTTTTATAATGTTTGAAAAGTAAATTGCTTATTGCTTACCATGTATGTAAACATTGATTGGAAATTGGCGGGGAATGACATTGAAGTTTCTATGAGTATAATAATGCGTTGGGTAATCTAATAAGAGTATATCTAATTAATACAAACTAAATTAGTGTAAGTGAAAGCGTTATTTAGCTTCAAAAGACAAAATTCAATTTTGAACAGGACATTTCCAGCCTAAGCTAAAATAGCATAGGACTCTTCAGGGGCCAGTTTAGCCCCAACTCTTAAATGGTTAACTTTTAAAAGAAATTGGTAGCCAATGAAAACTAAACACTCAACACTTTGCAACATCTAGCCTCTCACACCATTAGAACAACAAAATTTTGCAAGTTGCACCTCATAGATCATCTTTGCAAAATATTAGCCAAATCGGAAATATTTAAGACATCTAATTGGGTTCAAAGAAATTAACGAATATTTTGTTCTATAAGAAACAATGAAATTTCATCGTGATAATTAAATAGGCATTTTCGGATTGAAAGAAGTTTTGCAAGGATGATCTATGAATCAAGATTTATAAAGTAGACGGTTCGAATCATTAAAGTTATATGTAGAGTAGGTCCCACAACTAATCTCCATTTTTTTCAAAAAATGGGGATCCCTTCCCCCTATATATATATATATACACACATTAATGCTCAAGTAAAACAACATGAAGAAAGAGAGTACTTATTGTAGTTGCAAAAGACATCAATTTGAGAGAAAACATGATGTTGAATATGAGTAAAAACTCATCAAGTGACCAATCTCAAAATTACATTTGTGAGAAACTTGTCGGAAAGCTAAAATGACGAGAAGAGAATCACCCGCAAACCAAAGCTTTTTCATCATAAAATTCCAAAACTCGGTTTCTTAAAATACCTCTTGTAGTTGTAAATTGAATGTTCACGATTTATCTCTTTTGCATAGGAAAAAGACTTACATAGAACAAATTCACAATCATTGTAACGTCCAGTTTCATTAACATAATGACATGTATGCAAATTTCTCAACATAGTACAATATATTATTGGATCAAATGCTACATAACGGTAAATCTGTTCATGTAAAGTTGTTATCCTTGTATAGTTCATACCATGTGTCGTGCCTTGGAAAAGATTTGACTCACCCAACCACTTTGTAAAGCACACAGTTCCTTTTCAGCCGTATTGCCCATGCTAATCCTATGCGCCTCTATTTTTTTTTTATCACATTAACATCTTACTTTGAAATTTCTCCCACAGAATGCGACTACAAGTGTTACCTGCAGTATAAGTATGTTGTCTTAGTGCTTTAAATCAAAGGTTGTGTGCGTGGTTGTGGTCATGGGCGCCGGAGTCACTATATACGTGAATTCTCAATCCAAACTCTTTTCTGTTCCAAATCAAGCCACATTTTCCTCTCTATCATTCTTATTGCGGTGCAATCTTCACTTTTCCTCCTTATTCTATCACCTTTTCTTTAGCTTTATCGTCATTGTGTGGCATAAGGAGGATTACGCACTAACTGGGGATATTTTTATGGTATGAGAGAGACTTTTTTTTTTATTTATTATTTGGTTATTGTTTCAACCGTAAACGTGATTACGCCATGAAAGCTGACAACACACAAATGACAAGGGTGGGAATTTGTAAGTTACATGCAAAGCTCATGGAAGTTTATATAATGGTATACTCAAAGAGTTGTCCACCTAATGTGTATTCTACAATATATGATCGTCAACAAACACAACCACAACCACGATTTCATGTATGGAAGAGCCTCCCACAAATATAGGTAATTTGAACTAAAAATATGAGAGATCGGAGTAATTTACATAAAATTGAAAGACCCTAAATCCAATAGAGAGAACTAAAAACATTGTACAAATCCAAAAACTCGAATATGAGGTATAGACTAAGCAAGAATTTTTTTTTAAATATAAATTTGGTTAAGTGCACTATTCTAACAAATTTGACTAAACTCAAGTTAATTTACTTTGTACTCGTTCTATTTTCAATATAATTGCTTGTACTTTTAATATAAAAAAATTGTGGTTTGTTAAGTTTCTTCAAATTTAAACCTTTTAGGTTAAAATGTTCGTAAAATATAATTAACTCAACAAGTAATACACCTCAGGTTTTAAACAATGAATAAAATTGTCGTACTGAAATTTGATATTGCATGGTTACTTGGATGATTTTTTTTTGTGTGACCTTGTGTGCAGATGAATTCGTGTATTAGGGAGTACAACATTTGTGTTCAAAACTTTTGGTTGAGATAATTACTGCAACCAATCTCATTCTCAGGTCTCTCCACCTAAGAGCATGTCAATGAAGATCTCTATATATTATCCAAAAGAAAAAAATAATGAAGGGCTTTATATGAGGGTGGAAAAGTAGTGGATATAACTCATTTTAGAGCCCGACAAATTTTTAGGGCTCTAAAAAAGAAACTCTCCCAATGAGGAGCTATATATATTTTGAGCTCTATATAGAGCTATATATTTATTTATGTAGTAATTTGATTGCGCTGTGTTAACTTTTATTAAATTGAGTTTTAGATGTGTTAACTTAAAAAAAAAATTATAAACTTTTCAACCTCTAAAATTCAAAATTCTGATAATATTAGATTTCATCACTTATGGTAAGTTAGAATTCATCACTTATTGGCGAACTTGCTACACTCGCTATGGATGACCCCCCACCTATTTTTTAGGCCCTTCGGGTTTCTTGAGCTATCATCACTTTTGTAGAACAGTAATTATTGATGCTGAATACGAGTTCACATCGTGGTGCCAACTTGATTTTTTCCATGCTCGGCCTAGCACTACATCTTCCAAAAATCGATATATTATATAAAGTTAGCGTAAACTAATTTGTTGTAATGCTAAATAAGAAAATATAATAGATGGTTACTATGCTTAATTAATGCGTGGGGATTATTTTTCATGAAGAATTGGGCATTAAAAAAGAAGATTTAGGGTAAACTAGACATTCCCATTAGCCACTCAGTACTACGGTATGGTGATATTTCTCTTTACTTGGAAGTGAGAGGTCTTAGGTTCGAATTTCATGGATGGTGAATTCGATACCTAATTAGGCTACCCACACTAGTACAAAAATCAATTTGCGCGACGAAACTTTGCGCGACGAAGATAATTTCATCGCGCAAAGTAGGTTTGCGCGACGTTAAACACAAAGGGTCGCGCAAATGGCTTTTGCGCAACGAAGCTTTGCACGACGTTGGTTACGTTGCTCAAAGCTTCTTTGCGCGACGTGACCTTCGTCGCGCAAAGCTTAGTCGCACAAAAGCCATTTGCGCGACCTTTATGTACGTCGCGCAAGATTTTGGCGCCAAACGAAGGATCTTTACCGCTTTTTTCTCAACTTTGCGCGAACGCAGGGAGTCCTTCGTAGCGCAAAACGGCTTTGCGCGACGCATGTGAGACTTTGTCGCGCAAAACTTCTTTGCGCGACATCATTATACGTCGCGCAAAGCAGTTTTGCGCGACGAAGTCCCACCTGCGTCGCGCAAAGTGAACCCAGAATTTATTGTCCTTCTATCACTTGTTCTTACACAAGTCAAAACCAAAACAGAATAGGAAAAAATACAGAAATCCGAACTCTCTCCCTCACCTGCAAACCTCCATAGCCGCCTTGATCACACTCATCACTCCAATTCCAACACTTCACTCAAAACTAAATGAGAATGCTTGTAATTCTAGAGCCCTCATTATCCTGAAATCACTGTGTTATATTTCATTTTTCTTGTAAATTGACGATCGAATTACTTCATTGTATTCATATAGAATCAAGGAATGTAGCTGTAAAAAATCATCAAAATCGGAGTTAAAATAGCCGTTAAATCGTGATTTTTCGTTTATAATCGTCGAAAAGTTTTGTCTGTTACTTGATATCTGAATGTTTGTTTTTTGCGAGTTTTTGTGTATGCACTCTTGTAGCATATACAAACAAGTTTGACGGTTGGATTGTTGAAATTAGTTTCATAGAATTCGTATCCCATGAAAATGATAGAATCACTAACACTTAAAGTTCCCACAAATTGACTTGTTCAAGGACGTTTATGTTCGACCCGGCAAAGAGATCGCTGAGCAGCTTCTTGTAAGTATATGTAATTGTTATTATTCTTATTTTTATGAATTGTTCAAATATTATTTATATTTTGTTATTAAACATTATATGTTTTTTCTTTATTATTACAGGGCGATATGGTGGAAAAGAGCACTGCTATTCTCCAAGAAGCAACATCGCAGCTTCCACCAGAGACCCCGATCGAGGACGTCATTGTACCTGAGGATGCAGATCTTAAGATCGTGACTAAGGTCCTGGATCAGAAGTTGGGTCGTCGTCATGGCAAGGTTGTTCGGTGTATGGGGAAGGCGGGGGTTCGTTAGACGGGTGCATCCTCTTCCAGATCGTCCACAGTAGAGGTCAATTCCCTGAAGGAGGAAGTGACAACCCTAAGAGGTCAGCTTGTGGCCCAGAACGAGAGGATGAATATGATTGTTCAGGCCTTAGCGATGTCCGGCCTCCAAATCCCGATGCCAGAACCTAATCTTGCTCCACCTTCGACTTCTTAGCCACTTCGCCCAGTCGATACCTAGTAGCATGATGTATTAAACCTAAAGACCTGTAGTTTTTCTTTTTTGTTCGGACATCTTGTATGTACATTTTCATATATTGTATAATTAAATACTTTTTCTTGGTTTATTAATTATTGTTTAGAATTTAATTACAATATTTATTAAAAATTAAATAAAAAATTTCTTTGCCCCAAATAAAAAAAAAAATAAAAAAAATTTTGCACGACGTAGGTCTATGTCGCGCAAAACCACTTTGTGCGACGTAAACCTTCGTCGCGCGAAGTGGTTTTGCGCGACGCAGACCTACTTCGCGCGAAGTGGTTTTGCGCGACGACGGTATACGTCGCGCGAAGTGGTTTTGCGCGACATAGACCTACGTCGCGCTAAGTGGTTTTGAGCGACGAAGACCTACGTCGCGCGAAGTGGTTTTGCGCGACGTAGGTCACTTCTGCGTCGCGCAAACCCTTCCTTCACTGCCTTGACGCGACGGTCGATGCGCGACGCGGGTTCGTTGTGCTACGTTTTGCGCGACGTTTTTTTGACTTTGCGCGACGAAGGTCCTACGTCGCGCAAAGCCTTTTTTGTACTAGTGCCATTGTGTGGCTTAGACGAACTCCCCCTCCCCTTAGTGTAAAAATATCGATGTACTAAAAAAACTAGACATTCCCATTGTGGTCCCTAAGTTTTAGTGAAATTAGAGTTTTGGTTCATTAATTAAAAATTTATTACCATTGATCTTTGAACTTGTTAGAAGGCAATGCAATGCAACACAATGGTTCATTGAGTAATTCTGTTAAAACTTTCAGCCTTATTTCCGTTTAAACTCTAAGTTTTGAATGTAATTTTAATGGTATTACACGAAAGAACATTTACTCATGAATTTTTAAGGGAATTGTTATTAGCACTCCAAAAATCACATTCTACACTACTCACAAGTGTATTTTTCTTTCCAATTATATAAAGTTTGGAGTGCACAATGAGATTTTTGAAGTGCTAATAACAATTCTCATTACTAGATCAGAATCAACAATTTTATTGGGTCCACAAAATTTATACAAAGTAACTAGTAAATAAACGACCAGTGGTAGAATATCGCTAGAAAGTGGTAGATTGCTTTCATGGTTAGGTTTTTCAATAACGTGTTTCTCCCACGTTAATCAAGTCAAAGGTGATCGAGTAACTGTTGCTGCTGTCAGCAGTTTCAAATATCACAATGAATTTGACCCACAGTTTTCCTATCTTCTTCTGCTTAAATTAATTTAGTATAATTCCTCGTTTTCGTTTACCAGATCAATTGCATCTAAGAATTGATCATAATATAGAATTACAATCACTATAGTATTATTCAGAAAATTTCTTTTATTCAAAACAAAAACAAATAAGTAAAATTTCTTTTATTCAAAACAAAAACAATTAAGTATTGTAACAATGAATTAAATGGTTGCATCAAATCTCCTGCAAGAACACAAAACACGTTGTGTTTGTATTCTCCTTAACCAAAGGTCTAAATCCTCTAATATTTACGCACAAAGTATTTAGCTTTGGATCTTCAATAATTTTTCTGATAGGCACCGTACCAAACCGGAACTCCTGTCACAACGCCGCCGCCGAAACTTTTGTTCCCAGCCGCCGGAAACCCCATCGTTGAGTGAGACCACGTCGTTGAACTTGCACAAGCATACATCTCCGGAACCTTCATTCTTACAGAAATATTAATAATCCCATTCCTCTCCCCCTTGTGATTCCTCAGCCTGTAACTCAAAAAATGCAGGTAACCCTCCGGTACGTACCCGCCAACAAAATCAGAAGCCGGAACCGTTGCCGTCCCGATCGTCCTGACGCCGGACGAAGTCTTGCAATGGACCTCCACTGTGATGGACTTCGAGTTCGTTGGCAAGTCGAGCACGAGCTTCTCGTTCCACCGTGGGTGGGCGCCGCCTTCGGTGTCAATGTCCGTGGTGCAAAACTGGCTGTTGGTGTCGGTCCGGACGGTCACGGAGGCGTTTTTCTTGATGGATTTTCGATCTAATTTCAGGTTCTCGGCGGAGATCACCTTGATTTCAAGCGTCCGGGAATTGGCTGCCATGGTGGATGAAGAGTGCGCGTAAGTGTTTGATGAACAGCTTGTGTTAGGTTAGGAGAATTGTGAGAGCCGTTGATAGGAAAGAGGTGTGGGTAGAAGGTTATATAGGAGTGTTGAGGGAAGGGTGTGAGAAAGGAGTGCGAAACACCCACGTGGTTTCTGTGGAATCCAAATTGGACGTTGAAATATACAATACGCGCCGAATTTTGAATGGATAGGAAAGTGAGTGGCAGAAGTATAATTTAATTTCCTAGTTGGGAAAGTTGACTCTTGGGCCTTTAAATGAGTTATGAGTTATGAGTTATGAGTTTTTAAAGAGAAACTTCCATGTAATTTGTTCACGCTTCTTATAAAGTAGAGAAACTTTCAAGCAACTGGTTCTTATTGCGAAGTTGAACCTCTTGAAAACATAGATATATCTCTACTTTGTTGTGGTCTATATCTAACTGAGGGAGAATAAAGGGGCACGACTAGGGCTGGGCACGGGCCGGGCCGGGCCCAAATTTGGAGGAACCGGACCTACCCGTTTTAAAATGTAACGGGTCGGGCCGGGCCGGGTAGGGAGATTTTGAATTTAAGAACCGGACCTAACCCGACCCGTTTGAAACGGGCCGGTTCGAGACGGGTCCAATTACTTTTTTTTTTTTTTTTCGGGGTTTGGGCATATTGTCAGTTTCTTTTTTCTTTCTCCTCTTCAAAGTTCACATCATCTTCATTCTTGGGGACCAAACTTGTTCAACAGCTACCCAGAGCTGTTGACGCAGCTGCACCTTCTAGTGGGTCATCAGTCGGTGCCGACCACCAGGAAAACAACAATGGCGGGGAGGGGGGAGGCAACTTCTCCTAGCAACTGGGACTTGCCGGAGCCGTGTCAAGAGGAGTGCGACTGTTGCTTCCCCGCGCCACTCACAGCTGGCCGCATCAGGTCACCACTGCGTTATGCCGCACTCGTTTTGTCTGCCCCACTATTGCTGCCTGACCACCCCACAAACAGAACTACAACTGCGATTTGATGAACCCTTGATTTCACTCGAGATCTGACAATCGATTGCTGCATTCATGCAATCTCGAAAGGATGCTGGAAACTCGGCGCCTGGATCTGTGGATCGGCAGAAGCACTTAACTGTCGACTGTCGAGATTCGAAAGAGGGGTTGAGGAGATTCATTCTGGGTTCATGGGAGAGATCGTAAAAGGGTTGAGGACTGGGTCGATGAGAGGACCCTTGTGAAATTATATGTGTGTGTGATATACGGTCCGGGCCGGGGGCCCGTGCATTCAGAAATTTGGAACCGCCCCGCCCCGCCATTTACTTGGACCCGCCCCGCACCGCCCCATTTTCTTTATAAATTATTTGGACCCGCCCCGAATCGCTATTACCCGCCCCGACCCGCGGGTCTAGGACCCGTTTGCCCACCCCTAGGCACGACATAGAGACAAAGAGAGTGGCGAATAGGCTTGAGAAATTATGTGTTATTCCTCAGTCATTGTGTCTTTATTTATAGTAATAAGGAGGAGAGAAACTTGATCTCCAAGTAATACAAAGTCTATTAACAAAGATCTTCTAGATCCCAAAGAATTCCTAATCTATCTATACTTAGGATTTACATAATCACAATATTTATTAGAATGTATATCACAATGCTCCCCCTTGAGTGTGCAAATACACAAGTAGATGACTGATAGGGATTTCACCACACATGCAAATGGGTTAAAAACTCATATATTACTTGCCAGAATGACAAGGTTATTGTAGTATAAATGGATATCGCAAGGTCGTTCTCCACATGGATTATTAAATAATTCAAAACAAACCAAATTCCAATTAATTATTGTAAAGTAGAAATTGAGATGATTGATTTTTATAACCTAATTTATTAAAACGAATTTAATTAATAAAAGTAAAACAACCTGCAATATTAAAGCCGAAAGAAAAATAAAAGTTTTGGAGAAATCAAATTAAGAAAGCACTAGGGTTCCACCATCACCTAACAATCCTATGAACTTTTACCAATTACTTATGATCTACACATGCCACTTTGAAGGTTAGATTTTCCTAATTCATATTCTACTTGGAACCTCCAACATAGAACGTATATCTAACATGCAACCCGTCCGGACGTTCGGATCAAATATGAACATGAAAGACTAATTATGCTCTATGAAAAACTTTTGAAAATCCATGCAACCCTTAAGACGTGGTGTTCATCTTAAGTGAAATTACAATTACTAACCACATGAAGCCAGCGTCAATTTCAGGGAACCTTCTGACCAAAATTGCATCAAAATACTTTTCTAAAGATCCTAATGGTGATCAGGCGTTAAGAAAGTTAGATAGTTTAAACCAGTGATTAATAATTCAAAGTGTGCATGCAATCAATCATAAGCAATTAAATAAAAATCACATATTCATGCTAGGCTCAAGGCTTCGCCCTAGCAAAAGAAATTAGTTACACATATTCATAATTGAAATCATAGGAAATATTATGAAAAATAAAAAGAATGAAAACACCTTAAAGTAGAAAATCTCCAAAAACCTTAGCAATTGCTCTCTGTCTCCAAAGTTGCATAAAAGAAAGCGTAGAAAAAAAAAAACTAAGAACGGCAAAGCAATATATTTGCTAAGCCATCGCACAAACCCTAAAACATAGGTCTCTTATCCAATTAGGAAACTAAGAAAAATAATAAAATATATTAGAAAATAAAACCCTAATTAAACTAGGAGAATCTGCCAAGTACTTGTCCAACCACGTTTTAGCCTCAGATCTCCTCCAAATCTGGCCCAAGATAGCTTGTGTTAAAGATCAGGACGTTTCGAAGGCCACGAAACCATCTGAGGTCATCTTGGGCTCCAAAAACGCAATTTAAGCCCAGAAACGTCATTTTCCAGCACAACGCATCGCTCCTTTATTTTATCGCCATAAAATAACCGCTTGGTGGAAAAATCCCAAATTTTGATACGATCAAGCTAAGTGACTCACAAACGTCCTCCAACTGAAATTACTCCAAAATTCGTCCATTTGGTCATGTTTTGCTCCATAGGAACTCGGAAGTCCTATATTGAAAATACAATTCAAAGTATCAAAATTCTTCCAAAATATACTAAAGAATATGGTAAAATATATAATATAAAATCTACTCATCAATGACACATCACATTTTCAGGAAAATGTAGAACAGTTGATGAAGTCGTCTCGTCTAGTCGGCACAAGTAGCAAATGCGAGTCTCAAAACAAACAGAAGAATGCATAGGTGGTAAAACTCACAAAACCTCGCTATAGCAAAACCTAAGGTGGGATAGAAACCCATAGTCAAAGGAGAAAAGTGAGAGGTTGCATTAAGTCAAAACTATAAGTCTTCAGGATGCAAGTAGAATGTACACAAGGGTATGACCAACCCAAGATGAGTACCTCGTCAAAATCTAGTTTGGTAGCAAAAATCCAATGGGAAAAATGCTCATAAGCATAGGAAAAAAAAGTACATTAAGGTCAAGTGAGTATACTTATGTATACTCCCTCTCAATTTGATAGAATTTCCAAATGAAACTACAAGCATTACAAATGCGAAAGTTACGCATACCAATTCCTTAGACAAGTGTCTGGAAGGTAGACTTCGACAGTGAATCCGTGCAGAGGTCGGCAAGGTTGTCTGGGATCGAACTGTTTGACTTCAATCTTATAATGCTCATACTGATGTAGGTACAATATGCTTGGCGTTGACATGTTGGATGTATCATGATCTGATCGATACATATGGCATTGTCTTCATGGATCGTTGTTGGGACTCAACGATAGATGAAAATTGTAGGGAATTCGAATATGCTCAACAAGAGTTCTCAACTATATCTCTCACGTGATGATATACAATGAGTCTTGGAACGATTCAAAGATTTCACAACTAAGGTCTATTTGGTTGACCTCCAAAATGTTGCAGTGTTCTTTAACGGTAATGACATAACCATTTGGGAACGTACGTTATGCGGATCAGACAGAGATTCTAATTTTGATTCCCACAAGGTAGGTATCATGCCGAAGATCAAGGGGGTGTGATATATTCTGAGATGCATAAGGATAGAGTAAGCCCAAATCCGTAGTAACTGAAAAACGTCATTAACACCTAATTTGGTGGTGGCGTGTAGGCGCAGTGGTGCTTTTTGCCAAAAGATTATCAGCACTTGAGATGTCCAATCTAGTTCATTGAGCTAAGTACAATACACGCCAATTGCACTCAAATATGGTGTTACATGTTTCGATATGAAACCTTATGCTCCATAACCTCCGTAAAGGTCTCATTTGCATCTAATGTACAGATGATCAAGATTATACTCATAAGCAACCCCTTCTGGGTCTAGTTCGACTAGTGGACCATAATACTATCAAAACCATGCTTGAAACTTCAGGTTGAGGTAGCGTCGAGTTTTCCCAAGATTATTCATCTCAAAGTCCGACTTCAATTGCGAGTCAGTTTTCTTAAGCTCTTCCAGAGTCTTAGTGAGATTCATGTCATTAACATAAACTGCAATTCTAGCAATTTTGGATTTTGAACATGCCGAGGCAATATCCCTAACTGATCAAATATTCACTTAGACGAGTATACCACATTTGCCCGGATTGTTCTGCATCTGTAAAGTGAAAGCCTCATCTAAACCGAAAGGGTGTTCTATGGTCTATAACTTATTTGAATAAGTACATGTAAGTCCTTCTAAAACTTCCATGTATATTTTGTATCATCATTTCAGAGATACGTTACAACCACGTTTATATGCTACAATCAATCACATGGCGTATGAGAGAAGTCTTCGGCGTTATATCGCACTATTTCATTCATCTCCTTCGACATAGATTGGTTATTTCTAATTGACCAATCAGTTTTACATTATTAGTAATCAACGAAATGCGGTTAGATATCGTTACTTTTCATTTATGTCAGTAGGTACCATATAATTGAAACACCATTGATGATAATCTCATGCCAATTCTGTATCTCATCCAAACTAGTATGTTGGACCAAGAACTTCAAGCCTCGGGAGTAATCCAGATTTAGTCTCATGAGATGGAAATGATTGAGACAACAATCTAGAGAGGGATTTGTTTGTGCCATGTTCCTTCACTTCTGATGAGGTGAATCCTTCAAACCAAGTGATCTATCGCACTTTAGGCAGATGACAAATTGATTGGCTAGCCGCCGATGTACTAGGCCGACCACTAGGCGAAGCGGCCTACCTAGATACATAAATCATTGCAAACATGTTTGCAACTAGTATATGTGATCTTGTCACATTTACTAGATTACAGAAAGCGTCTGGTACCACTCTGATGATCTAGATTAGGGATCGAGATGAGACATAGTGGGGACGTCCATAATAATTCGCTTCGTTCTTCAAGAATGTGTGACGTTCTAATTGAAGTGACATAATCGCTTGCAGGGGCTTACGAGAATCAAAATCGACATTGATTCATATCCCTTTGTGAGGACCTATAGTGGTACATTGCAAAGGTGCAATTAGCACATAAAGTGTCCACCCAAAACACATAAGTACAAAACTTCAGGTTTGTACCCAGTTACCAAATGTAACGCTCAATTAGGATTGGGTGACATGGGCCTCATGTGGATTAACATAGCTAAAGTAGTGCATGGTCCCAGGTAAGGGTTGAGAGTTTGGTACGTATGACCAATGACCAAGCGATCAATTGAAGCATTCAATGAACGCTTATGCTAGGCCATTTTGGGGTGAACATGAAACTTTAATGTTCAATTACAAACCCAAAATCGATATATTATATAAAGTTAGTGTAAACTAACTTGTTGTAATGTTAAATAAGAAAATAGAATAGATGATTACTATGCTTAACTAATGTGTGGGGGATTATTTTTCATGAAGGATTAGGACTTCAAAAAGAAGATATAGGGTAAACTAGAAATTTTTATTTTTAAAAGCAAATTTGGATTGGTCCCTAAGTTTTAGTGGAATTAGAGTTTTGGTAATTTGTTGAGAACACACCAATCAAGCAAAACAAAACCCAAGAAACATGAAAAGAGGAGCAGCAAGCAGACCTCATCATCATCCGCTAAAGAATTATCTTTGTTTGAGGTTTGATTGTTTTATCTCAAAAGGAAATAAAAAATAACGAAGGGTAGCTGAAGAGAGAGAGGAGAGAAAGGAACAACAGTGTCACATCCCGGCCCGGGTTCACCGCATCCCCGGCCCCGCTCTACCACCGTAGCACGATAATGTCCGCTTTGGGCTTACCATTCCCTCACGATTTTGTTTTTGGGAACTCACGAGCAACTTCCCAGTGAGTCACCCATCATGGGATTGCTCTCGCGCGAACTCGCTTAACTTCGGAGTTCCGATGAAACTCGAAGCCAGTGGACTCCCAAAAGACCTCGTGCTAGGTAGGGATGAGAATATACATATAAGAATCACTCCTCTGGGCGATGTGGGATGTTACAATCCACCCCCCTTAGGGGCCCGAAGTCCTCGTCGGCACACCACGGCCGGGGTTAGGCTCTGATACCATTTGTCACATCCCGACCCAGGGTCCACCACATCCCGGGCCCACTTCACCACCGTAGCACGATATTTTCCGCTTTGGGCCCCGACTACGCCCTCACAGTTTTGTTTCTGGGAACTCACACAAGAACTTCCCAGAGGGTCACCCATCATGGGATTGCTCTCATGCACTACTCGCTTAACTTCTGAGTTCCAATGAACTCTGAAGCCAGTGAGCTCCCAAAAGGCCTCGTGCTAGGTAGGGATGGGAATATACATTTAAGGATCACTCCCCTCGGCGATGTGGGATGTTACAATCCACCCCCCTTAGGGGTTCGACTTCCTCGTCGGCACACGTCCGGCCAGGGATTGGCTCTGATACCAACTGACATACCCCGTCCTGAAGGAGGGCATGCTGGCCGTCACGTGAGAGTGACGTAACCATTTACATAGTTTGGAAGCTTTAAAAATACAATTACTAAGATGTAACACCCGAGGGTGAGTCCTACTTTTGTGAATTCTGTCAGAACACCGTTGGATTCCTCGTGGCCACCAAAGCTCTGCTATTTGAACCTGGAGGGGCGCAAAACAAAGTTGAGTGGGTAAGTAAAACAAAGTTTTTCGAAAATCATCTCATTATCAAAACGCTAACCCCTCGCTGTAAAACCCGTATACTTTCCCAGAAATATGTAATACGTACACTTGTCTCAAAACTATACTCAGAAGTAGTGATATGTGAATTTTATGCCATGACAAAATATATATCTCATCAAATCATATAAGTAACTCATGCAAAATAATATGTCAACCGGATCCACCTATAGTGGCATGTACGGCTGAATCTATAGCTCATAATCAATCTCATCAATCAATCTAGCCGGAGTCATCGCAAGTGACCTGTACGGCACTACACTGCACACGAGTCGGAACCCCTGAAAAGGGTCTATGCGACTGAACTGGGTGAAATATAGTTATTCTCACGCTATCCTCTCCTGATAGTTATGCGATAAATCGCTAGTCACCTACGAATCGGAACCACCTACGAGTGGTCTGTACGACAAGACTGGGCACCTAAATTGGATCCAATTGTGAGCATATGGTGCGGGGGTGACTAGATATATACAGGCCTGAATCATCTCTACTAAATCATAATCACCGTAGTGCAGGTTTATGAGCTTTCAATCATATCAACTCAACAATTACATAATTTAATTTATGAACTTACCTGGCACTTACCTGTGCGTCCGCATCACCAATCATGCATGTATGCAATTACTAATGCATAAATAAAATAGATATATATTTTTCATGGCATTTCATAACGCATTTCATATCACATTTCACTTAAATTGATTTTCTGGGAAAAATCTCATTTATATAGGTATATACGGAAAACAAAACTGCCCACTCACCTGGAGTTCGCCCTACAACTCCCTAGCACAACACATCAAGGTGTCATGACGATCGGTGCCTAGAATAATCATCAAGACATGCCTCAGAAATCATATTGATAGAATATAACTTATATAAAACACGTCACTACGTAGATCGATCCGGAATATCTGCAACTCATATTTCTGATCTGAAACTTCCAGAGATCTAAAATATACCTCTCGGACAATATCCTAAAATTTCATTACCATCCAACGGTCGGATCTCCGTCAATTGCCAAAACTAAGTGACGGTTAACATTCTATATTATGAACTTACAACTCCAATTCCGAAATATCCGTATATCGGATTCCCGATCCGTAAGTTCCTATAATCCTCAAATAATACGTATTACAACGTATCAAAGTTTGGTGACGATCCAACGGTCGGATCGTCAATTCACATTTTCACCTAACCACGAATCGTAACGAACTTAGTTTCAATTACTCAATTTCCGTCAATCAATTATCAAAACTGAACCTAGAACATTAAACACATGCTAAGAATGACATTGGTGGGCCACTGGCCATGCGCCGCCGCACGGGCCGCCGCGGGTGGCGGTCGGCCGCCCCGGCTCGTCGGAAAATCCAATTATCTCAAAAAATTACCAAAATTTACAGAAATGAAGATCTCAATGAGTAGAGTAAACTTTATACCTGAGGCCAAGGCCAATTTGGCTTGGAAAGGCTCCAATTCCATCAAACCCGTGAAGAACACTAGAAATGGGTGAGTTCCAATTCGTCCTCAAATCAACTCCACCGTCCCAAGCCTCACGATTTTGTTTCTGGGAACTCACATGAGACTTCCCAGTGGGACACTGGCCATGCGCCGCCGCACGGGCCGCCGCGGGTGGCGGTCGACCGCCCCGGCTCGCCGGAAAATCCAATTATCTCAAAAAATTACCAAAATTTACAGAAATGAAGATCTCAATGAGTAGAGTAAACTTTATACCTGAAGCCAAGGCCAATTTGGCTTGGAAAGGCTCCAATTCCATCAAACCCGTGAAGAACACTAGAAATGGGTGAGTTCCAATTCGTCCTCAAATCAACTCCACCGTCCCAAGCCTCATGATTTTGTTTCTGGGAACTCACATGAGACTTCCCAGTGGGTCACCCATCATGGGATTGCTCTCGCGCGAACTCGCTTAACTTCGGAGTTCCGATGAAACTCGAAGCCAGTGGGCTCCCAAAAGGCCTCGTGCTAGGTAGGGATGAGAATATACATATAAGGATCACTCCCCTGGGCGATGTGGGATGTTACAAACAGTGTTCTGTTAAGCACGACATTTTCAATCGGCTCCAGAACAAAGAGAGGTTATGTACTTCTGTGATTTCAATCAGTAAAACTACAGCTACAATGTGGGCTCGACACCCTCATAAATCTTTATTTCTCAGACTAATTATTTAAATTTGCTATTAATTACTTTTATTTTGGAGCTGGAAATTATTAGTTAATTAACTCATATGTTCCATAACTATAGCTATGACTCTATGATTTGGGTGCTGGGATGCAGATAAATATCCATTGGTTTGCTCCAGGCCGAAAATCTGGAGAGAAAATGAGAGAGAGATGGGATGCTAAGAACCAGGCAGGGAGAGGCAGAACCAAAGAACCAAGGTGGAAATGTTAACAGAAGTTGACATCAATGTTAATTTTGGGCTTGGATCCTAATGGAACTTCACCACGAGGGTTTAAATCCAAATTTTTTCACCACGAGGGTTATCATCCCATTAACCTATCACCACAGGGACCATTAATTCAATTTAGCCAAAAATTATGAGTATTGGTCTTTAAACTTGTCACAATGCAATGCAATGCAATGGTTTTTTTGGATAATTCTGTTAAATTTTTCATCCGTATTCCATTTAAACTCAATATTTTGGACGTAATTTTAATGGTATTATGTGAAAGAACATTTACTCATGAATTTTTAATTCATAGATCAACAATTTTATTGGGTCCACAAATTTTGATAAGGTAACTAGTAAATAAACGACCAGTGGTAGAATATCGCTAGAAAGTGGTAAATTACCTTGGTGATTAGGGTTTTTAGCAATGCGTTTCTCCCAACCACTGGTTAATCAAGTCAAAGGTAGTGTGCGTTACTCGACTGTTGCCGTTGTCAGCTATTTCAAATATCACAATGAATTTGACCCACTGCTTCCCTATCTTCTTCTGCGTAAATTGGTTTAGTATATATGCAATATATATGTAAGGGTGAACCGTCAAATTAGTCCCTCAATTATTACTTAAGTGAAAATTTGGTCCCTAAATTATTATTTTTTTCAGAAAAATCAGTCATTGAATTATAAAAATCTACCAATTACATCCCTAATATTAGATTCAAACCTACTATATTCAATTTTCTGTCAATTTAAGTCACGTTATTTCTATGTGATACACATTGAAGGGTAGATTGGTAATTTTTCATAAAGAAATAGTGTATGGAGTTAACTTTGGAGAGTAAATTAGATATTAGATTCGCAACCTATACGACATGTTAAGTGCTTATGGGCGAGAAAAATGCGGTATTACACCCTAAAGTGTGTCAAGTGATTTCAGTTGATGAAAAATTGGATAAAATAGTTTGGAATATAATAGTAGGGATCAAATTAGCAGTTTTTACTGAATTTAGGGACTTATTTTACCGAAAAAATTATTCAAATACCTAACTTTCACTTAAGTGAGAGTTTAGAGACTAAATAAGCACTTCACCCTGTTTTGTTGTCGGCTGCCTGGTGCCGGCACATTGTAAATGTGTTGTGCAAGCAGAAAAATTGAGGAAATGGTGGGCGTTGATAATATATAATTACAATCACTATAAGATATTGAGAAAATTTCTTTTAATCAAAACAAAAACAATCAAGTATTGTAACAATGAATTAAATGGTTGCATCAAATTTCTTTCAACAACACAAAAGACCTTGAGTTTGTATTCTCCTTAACCAAAAGTATAAATCCTGTAATATTTACGCACAAGAAATTGTGCCTTGGATCTTCAATAATTTTTCTGATAGGCACCACACCAAACCGGAACTCCGGCTACAACGCCGCCGCCAAAACTTTTGTTCCCATCCGCCGGAAACCCCATCTGCGAGTGAGACCACGTCGTTGAACTTGCACAAGCGTACATCTCATGAACGTTCATCCTCACAGAAATATTAATAATCCCATTCCTCTCCCCCTTGTGATCTCTCAGCCTGTAACTCAAAAAATGCATGCAACCCTCTGGCACGTACCCGCCAACAAAATCCGACGCCGGAATCGTCGCCGTCCCGATCGTCCTGACGCCGGACGAAGTCTTGCATTGGACCTCCACCGTGATGGACTTGGAGTGCGTTGGGAAGTTGAGCACGAGCTTCTCGTTCCACCGTGGGTAGGCGCCCCCATCGATGTCCACGTCCGTGGAGCAAAACTGGCCCGTCAGTCCAGACGGTCACGGTAGCGTTTTTCTTGATGGGTTTTCTATCTAATTTCAGATTCTCAGCGGAGATCACCTTGATTTCGAGCGTCCGGGAATTGGCTGCCATGATCGATAAAGAGTGCGCCCCAGTGTTTGATGAATTGCTCGTGTTAGGTTAGGGGAATTGTGAGAGCCGTTGAGAGGGAAGAGGTGTGGGTGGGAGGTTATATAGGAGTGTTGAGGGAAAGGTGTGAGAAAGGAGAGAGAAAGACCCACGTGGTTTCTGTGGAATCCAAATTGAACGATGAAATACAACACGAGCCGAATGTTGAATGGATTCCAAGTTGACTCTTGGGCCTTTAAAGAAGTCTTAGTTTTTTTAAGAGAAACTTCCACGTAATTGGTTCACGCTTCTTATAGCGGAGGGAAACTTTACTTATATACGTGAAAGGCTCCTTTATACATGAAATCGTGGCTGTGATTGTGTTTGTTGACTTTTGTTGTAGGGTAGATGTTAGGTATACAACTCTTTGACTATGCCATTGCATAAACTTACTTTCCATGAGGTTTGCCTGTAACTTACAAATTCCCAACTACTTTTGCCATTTGTGTACCGTCATCTTTCATTGCGTAATCATGTTTACGATTCAAGCATTAACCAAATAAAAAATACTCTCTCTCTCATACAACAAAAACACTCTCACGCTTGTCAACTTAATAACGGTTTGGTTGAGGGTTTTTAGGTCTCATCACATACAAGCATGCATTTTAATCTTATTAAAATAATTTGGTCCTATCAATGTCCATGTGATTGATTTAGTAGTATATGATACTCCCACTATGCTTGTAAAACGGTTTTTAAAGCAAGAGTATATGGTACTACTAGCATAAGCTTTGCATTCATTGATGAACTATATAGTTGCCTTAGGGCCTTAGGATGACTATGAACCTTTGATTCGATCCAACACGAGCCTAGTGTTGGATCTCATTCTAGGGATGATGATTGATTTTAGTTACACGTTTAATCACATTAAGGCGTGTTTTCTTATTGGGCTTTGGACCCTACTACTCCAATTTCATGCATATCAAAGAAAACAAGAAAGGAGTACTTCAAAGTAAAGAAGTGTTTATGCTCTATTACAACATTTGACCAAATCAAATTACTTTAAAGTAAAGAAGAGCTTATGCTCTTTTACAACATTTGATCGTATCAAATTACAACCAAAATCTAATCTACACATTCCCATGGTTCAAACAAATTTGAGAGACGGTCTTTCACATAGCTCAATTATCGTAGGCTTAAGTTCATAATCACCCTTTCTTTAATTAATTAATGCTTTAATTAATTAAACTTGAATGCAACATTGTCATTTGATTTTAGTATCCATAGAATTGATTTAGATGGAGCTAAATGAAATGAAAATCCAATTCTCATTTAAAGATACAAAACTATTTTGTTCTCACTAATTTGGGCCAAAATGCAACAACCTCAACTTTTTGGGCTATATTGCAAAACACAAATTTTTGAGGTCACTTTGTGAAAACACAAAAGTCTACTACTTCATGTAATTACAATTAGAACCCAAAAATTTCAACAAATGCAAAAACTTCATTAAAAGAGCAAAACAATTTGTCCTTTAGTGATTTTGGGTCTTTACGTAAAAACGTAAACTTTCGAGTCAAAGTACAAATACACAAAAGTATCAAAACTTTATGTAATTATATAAAAGCCCCAAAAGTAGCCCCATTACAGGGGTGGCCGATCATGGTGAGTAGTGATGGCATGTGTGAGTTGATTTGTGTGTTTGAAAGGTGATTGAAAGTTGTAAGTGATTGGTATGGTGTGAATAGTAAAAGACACGAACAAAAACAAGGGGAGATTAGCAATTTTGCTAATCCCCGGCAACGGCGCCAAAATTTGATGTGAAAATTAACTTGACACACAAATTAAAACCTTATGATTGTAGTATATGTAAGTAGGGATCGTTCTAGCCGGGGATTAGAAGGGATGCTAATCAATACAAATAAGACTCAAAAACACTAAATTAGACTCTATAGACTCAAAACTAACTTAAAACACTCAAAACATCAAGAAACAATAAAAAAGACTCAATTCTAGACCTAACAAGTGATTTGGACGAAAATAGAACTTAAAAGACTCAAACAACTAAAAGAAAACAGATTTTGACTCTAAAAACAAGACTTAAAACAAAATGAAAACTAATCAAAAGGGCTTGAAAACTTTGAGTTTTAACGATAAGGACAAAATAAAGGGTAAAGTGAATAGTACAAGGATTGACTTTTTAGTGTAAAAATGTGGTTTTTCGTTAAAGTGAACAGTACCGAGAGCTTTTCGTTAAAATTCCCTAAAACAAAGGGGTTTTAGTTTGACGAAATTGAAACTTAAAACAGAAACTTTGAAAATAAACTTAAGAAAAACGATTTTGGATGAAATAGAATGGTGAAAGGCTAGTTAGAGGGTTCCTTCTCCACACATGAAACATATGCATACGACTAGATTTCCAATTATTCTTTCGATAAACCATGAATGACAATGCCCCAAATTAATTGTATTGAACTAATTAATTCTCAGATTTCCCTAGATTCATTGAATTGAATGGAATACGCATTACAACCAAATTATTCTTATCAAGGACCCTAACTATGGAATACGCATAATAGAGACACATATCAAAGATCATTAAGTTCAATGGAAATCATAAACATTGACGAGGCATTCATAACTATGGGATACGCATGTTACTCTTGCCAAGGATTTACTTAACACAATCGTGACTAGCGACTTTTACTACTTATGAATATAAGTTAATAACGATTAGGTGAAATTCCCTTATATTCTAGCATCAAATTCATGCATGCAAACTAAGTATGCATCCTTAATTAACACACAAGAACAAGTTCTTAATAAACCCGATAAGTAAACCACATCCACAATTCATGAAACAATAATTGGATGAAATCAATTCATATAAAACATATAATCATGGCTTCGAATTCACCTCTAACTATAAAGAAATTAGTTACTCATGTTCGCAAATAAACAAAGATAACTTGAATTAAACATTGAAATAAAAGATAGAATACACCTAGAAACGCTCCAACGATCCAACGTCTTGAATGGCAAGCACGGCTCCAGGTAGCTCATTCTCCTTCCTTCCTTGCAATACTCACGGCACAATGAGGTGTGTATGGTGAATGGTGTGGTGGATGGATGTAGGTGATTTATGGTAGAGGGTGGTGAATGATGTGTGCGGCAAGGGCTTGTATTTATAGGCTGAAAATCCCATCTCCTAGGTAGCAAAGGACAAGGTTTTAAAGGCCTAATCTGCATAGGATAATAACATACAATCCTATAAGGAAAACAAGTCAAAAACCCAAAGGGAGTGGGAGATAAGGTGCGGCACAAAGGGTGTGAAAGGATAAGGCTTCTAGAAACCAAAATCCCAAAGGAAATGGGTGAAAACTCACGGCAAAAGGATGGTTTCTAGAAAGAAATACAAGGCAGATTTTTAGGCTTCTAGAAAGGCTCCTAGGCGCCATTTTTGTAGGATAAGATTAGGTCTTCTAGAAATCTGATTTTAAGCACCCTAATCTAGTTAGAAACCCTCCTAAGTGGCTGAAATGTGGATAGTTTAGGATTAGGATAAGATAGGATAAGATAGGATAGGATAAGGTTTGTTTGGATAAGATAAGCTAAGATAAGGTTATGGATGATGTTTTGGATAAGATTCCTTCACTTGAGCTGATTCTTTGGCTTTAACTCTTCTTTTTCATGTAGGAATACTTGCTTGAGTAGGAAACTTCATTCGTCTAGGAATCCATCTTCAATTAGGACTCCTACATTGATTAGGAATCCTTCTTGTAAGCCCTTTCCTACTTCAACTAGGACACTTTGTATCTTCAATTCTTTAACTTTGAAACGCCTTCCTAGCTTCATCAATCCCTCAAATTCGTCCATCCTTTGTGCTTCATATGCATGAACTCCATTCTAGCCCAATTTCGCTCCAAAATGCTCCAAATTGCATCTTTTTGCTCACTTTGTCTCTAAAACCTGAAAACACATGAAACTAGCTTAAAAGACCAACTTAACTAAGAAAACACAACATAAATGCATAAGAACTAGCTAACTAAGGCGCATAAATATGCTCCTATCAGGTCTTTACGTAAAAACGTAAACTTTCGAGTCAAAGTACAAATACACAAAAGTATCAAAACTTTATGTAATTATATAAAAGCCCCAAAAGTAGCCCCATTACAGGGGTGGCCGGTCATGGTGAGTAGTGATGGTATGTGTGAGTTGATTTGTGTGTTTGAAAGGTGATTGAAAGTTGTAAGTGATTGGTATGGTGTGAATAGTAAAAAGGGTATGGGTGTTGTTTGAATAGTCATACCATCCATCACTAACAAAAACAAATAAATAACCAAACATCTTTTTGAATCAAAACAACAAATTTTTTGTTCTTGGTATGAACAACAAGAACAAAGCAAGAACATCCATGAAAACCCATAAGAGCTCCATGAATGTTTTCACTCAATAAAACTCAAATTTTCTCTACTCAATAGAGGGTTAACATCCTAGGGTACTTAGGGGTTCCAAAAGTCACTTTAAAACACTTTTAACAAGACAAACATGAACCCAAAAATCCACCCTTTGGATTTGGCCGAATTTCTCCATAAACATGGCACCAAATTTTAGCTCCAAAATTCATGCTCATATGAACTACATCTACAACATTTGAAATGGAAAATTTTCAAGCAAAATTTACTTTCAAAGAAGCAAGAATAAAGCTTGTAACAATTACAACATTCAAATCAAAGACTATGAACTACAAAACCCAAAAGGATTCACCAACTACTAGACCTAGGCTCTGATACCACTTGAAGGAAATATTTGTGAAAACTAGTTCATTTGAGCAACATCTATGCATGCAATTAACAATTAAAAGGCGGAATCATGCTTATATGCACTCAAAAACAAAACTTTACCCATGAAATTCAAGGCCTAGTAATTGTGGTGAACCAAGACTCAACTCAAGAACAAAGTGAGTTGAGAAATATTATACCTTTGTTGAATCCTCTTTGCATAAGCAAAGGCTAATCACCCATGAGAGAGGGCCTTCATTCCTTACTTCTTAGCTCCATGGATTTCTTGGAGGAGGACGGATGAATGAATTCTCCAAGTTCCCAAAATAGGGAACCTCTAAGTCTCCACACCAACGAGAGCATTGAGGAAGAGATGAGTGTCATAGCTGTGCTTGTACGATTGATCTCTGTCTTTAGGTTAAACTAAATTTTCCTTCCTTGCCTTATCCCTGACAAACTCTTAGCAGTGCCTTTGGTCCAATAGTTCTTCAATGTGATCCCTTAGCGTTCAAAAACCTCTGGTGGTGTGGCCAATGCCTTTGTGGAAATGGCAATATTCACTTAAATTTTTCTTGGCTAGATGCTCCGGGAGCAGCTTTGGGCGTCGAAGGAATGGTTTGTCTTTTATACTATGGAGAATGTTATTGATGGTAGTGTTTAGAACGGTGTACTTCTTAGGCTTTGGTGGGACTTATTTGTCTCGACGTCCTTCTCTCGCAGCATCTTACACAGAGGGAGGGGGATTGTCTCTGTCCGTCATTCTTCTATCAGTTTTCCTGGTGTAGTCTAATTTGATAGTTGTTTTTCTGCTCTTGTCATCCTAGTCAGTCAGATTGTCTACGATATCGAAGTATTCTGCTAAGGTAACATAGTCATACTTCTCCTTGTTTAGCTTTTCAAAGATAGGTGAGTAATCATAGAGACCCCGCTTGAACACCAAGGTCGCCAGTCTGTCATCTGGTTTTCCACCTCTGCTAGCTTCGCTCGGAAGCATTTCAAATAGTCTTTGAGACTTTCATCTCTAGTTTGAATGAGCATTTTGAACATAGCTTCGTGACACTTGCGAACATCGTTGTACACTAATTAAATGTTCGCAAATAAGTAGACCAAAGTCGATGGATCTAACTGGTAGTTCTGAATACCACCTCACGGCGGGTCCATCCAGAGTGGATGGAAAGATTTTGGACATCCAAACATCGTTGTGGCTGTACAATTCCATGACATTCCTATACTGCATAATGTGGTAGTTAGGGCCGATTGTCGCGAAATGACTTGAACCTTGGTTGAGAAAACTTTTCAAGCAAGGTACTCATTTGATTGTTGCTTAAAGTGGTGTCCTAACTTGGATCGTCAACCTACTCGGCGTACAGGGTTAGCTATCCCTAATGAGGCATATGTGGTTAATTGGTTATCTTCATTCGTGAAGTACCGTTATTCTCAGTCTTTAGGGGCTTCAGGTTCATTGAACCTCAAACGGGGATGTTCCGCCCTTAGCACCTCAGTGGTGCCTTGATGGGGATTATGTGGATTCTGCAATCCTTTTCCCGTGACTGCATTCCTTGTCCATTGCTTATGGAGTTCCTCATAGGGTTTGCGACGTTTGCTGACGTGGGGGCGACTGGATATACTATGGGGTCCCCTTATAGAGTTATGGTGCTTATGTTTCCAAATCTGAAGACAGGGATATGGGTATAAGGTGTTGTCCTATTCAAGTTCTCCACGTTCTTCATCCGTTTTTCCATGTTTACGAAGTTGGAATGGTTTCTGCTTGAGCGGCAGTTTGGCTACTGATCTTGGTTAGGGTTTCCCATATCTGGTCTGAAGGGAAAATTATGAGTTTTCTAGATTTGGGATTTCAAAATGACTAGCATGCATATACAATCCTAGATTTATATACATACGCAACGGAAGCATTTATAACAAGTTATCAAAGTTATAGTCATGTAAATCCCCTTCAAGGTTCATAGGTTTAAATATAATGCATCAAAACAATTTTGCTTAAGAACAAAGTCAAGGAATAGATCTATACCTCTTGTTCTTGATTTTAGACCAAGGATGGACCACCTCCAAGCTCTTTGTTCCTTGAATTCCTTGAGCCTAGCTTCCCTCCTTGCCTCCTCCACTTTGATAGAATGAGTGCTCCTAGGTTCTCTTCAAGTCCCCAAAGTAGAAGACCTCTAAAGATCCTCACCCACTAGTATAATGAGAAGGATGAAGGAATGACCAAAAGGATGAAAAGTTGTTAGCCAATTCACCCTCAAGGTGGCAAGCCTAATTGAGAGAGAGAGAGAGATGGTTGTTTTGATTTTGTGTTTCTAAAACTCACAAAACAATTAAAGGAATCAAACTCTATAAAGTTCCTTATATATTATCAAAACCCTAGTCAACAAATTGACCAAACAACTCTCCCAAACCCTTTAGTATGGCCGGCCCTATTGTGTTAATTTGGGCTTTGGGCTTTCATTTATTTCAAGTCATCCAATGCTTGAATAAAAGCCCAATGGGTTTAGGCCCAATGGGCCCAATTAAACCCGAACATTTCTTTAAGCCCAAAACGATCTTTTATCGCTTTTATGATTTCTTTAGACTTTCTAAATTAATTAAAACACTTAATTAATCCAATTAATTAATTCCATCATCCATTAATTACCCACTACAATAGTGTTTTGGTGAACAATCTTTTAGGTTCTAATTAGCAAGGCAGTGAGGTGATTGGTCATTAATTCAATTTAATTTCAATCACTAGTGAATCAAAACTTCATTTTAATTCACCATTCTTCTTTGATGACTATGTTTATTTATCTTAGAAGAACTCACAAACTATGAGTGACATCTAACCATATGTCATAGCTACCCAAGCTAATGTAGAAGTTTATTCGGAGAACCTATTCAGTTGGAATTACAATGTAATTCGATCCTTCTCTAATACAATACTCTCAATCATATTACTAGGGTATGGATATATTATGTCAAACCCCTAATGTGATTATTCCTTCTTATATGATTCTTTTGAGTCGTATAGGAACGCATTCCTTTCAATACGCTCGATACTTCGGCCGAAGATTTCCGAATCATATCTTAGAGTATTCTTCCTCTCTTACCGAGGATTAGAGATTCCTTGTTGCGCATACACTTGCCTTCATGACTAAGTGGCTTAACCCCAACTATGTCGTTGACATTCTGAAAGATTGACGTTTGACATAATCAAAGATTAAGTACTTAACCACAAGACAACGACGATGCCTCAGGTCTAAGGACTACTTACATTATTCCAACCATTAGAGTTACTTGCTTGACATGTGAGTAGACCTCCATGCAAGTACTCTCGTTCGATTGTGTTCAGTGAACTCATTCCCCTAATGAGCACCTACATACTTGTCTTAGTGTCACAACACGAATGGGATGAGACTTTCCATCCTTCCATTTGAAGCAGACATAGTATGTACCGATCTACGCATTGTCAGTTTCCCTCCGACAATCCAATGACCAGGAACCTTTTGGACATTTGGTTATCTGAAGAAGGTCTCTGTAATCTAACATCATTAGATTACTTCTTCAATCCATCAATTGTCCATGGATACACTATTTAAGACATATATCGTTTATTGAGATAGTCATAATTCGTGTTTTTGCCTTTTGATGTATAAGAATCATCTATACATCTATTCATTTGTCCTGAAAGGTTTCTTCCAAAGATTGGCTTTCAGGGCATATTTCCAACATGGTCCATAGAAGGAGGAAGCCTGCCGACTGAATCTCCGCCTTCTCTAAAGGTAACCGTCGCTCCTTGTGGGTCATTGCTTGCCACAAGTGTTGCCATACTCTGAGGCAACATATTACTTGCCCCAGGGATAACTGATGCATCAGAGGGTAGGTCCCCTCCACCGGTGAGGTTAACGTTGGCATTAATTGAGCTTTTTTAAGCTGACATATTTGTTGGTAGAGTGATCTGACCGAGATGAATATGGGTTCGCTCTCAATGAAAGCACCAATTGTTGGAACCAAATTTGTGCACCTCCGTGAGCGATGGTTGAGCACAAACTCGAGTAACATGCAAAATAGTAAACAATTGTGAGCTTGCCTAAGACCCATAGGGGATGATGGGTGCTAGCCCAAGGCTCTCCAATGGTCAAGTTAGTGAATGATTTTAAACTCAAGCAGTGGGCAAGAGAATTAAAGTGTATAGATTGAGTTGCCCTAGATGAACCCTAGATGGGTGGATTTATACTATGGGGAAAGAGACCTTTTTAGGATAGAGTCCTCGTTCTAAGCCGAGAGAATCCTAGAGGATATCTAGTAATTAGATATTGCATTCTCTTAGAAGTTGTGAGTACTTGCGGAGCACGTTTATCCCTATATTATAGGGATTCCAAGACTTATAGGATCTGATTGTGTCCATATCCGGTTCAAATTGCGTGTCTTGTGAAACAAGCATGGTCATTTACCGGAGTCTATAGGACACCGCCTAATGCTCCAAAGTAAAGTGATGGTGGCACCCTTCTTAATCTGATACAGCTTCGCCTAGAGCTAGTGAGTCCATGACTGGACTTCTGAGGTAGCAGTATTCGAATCGGCCTTACATCGACCCTAAAAAATCATGGTCCCACACTAAAAAAAAAGATATAGTCCCACTATTTTTTTCAAAAAAGATATTCTAGATCTTTCCTCTTTACTATAAAGAAAGACCAAAGGCTAGTTTGTTTGCTGATTACAAACAAAACATATCATGATCTATAATTACTTTAGAATTTTAATTATGTAGAGAAAATGATGCAAAGTTTTGAGGCATTTGATGACCAAGATGAAGTGGAATATGATGATAGCTTTGAAGAGCTTGAATCATATGCAATCTAAATAATCATATCCATGATTTACTAGAGGTATATACTAACTTTTATCACTCTTCTATTCACTTTTCATCTTAATCTATTTAATTTTGATTTTCATGGTTTATATATTAACTTTCATAACTCTTTTATTCACTTTTCATTTGTAATTATTTACTTTTGTTTTTCAAGTTTTATCTATCTAAAAATTCACACACTTGTTGACATATTCACTAATATAAGTGAGTCTCACATGCAATAGCAAGGCTAACCTATATTAGATCATGTTAGCAAATATGTCTGTTTCATGTACCTATTTACCTATATTAGTGGGTGTGTCAACAAATATGTCAATTTCAAAAGGTAGAGCAATAACTAAGCCTTCTTCCTTAAACTAAAAACCAATTGTATAGATACATGAGTAAAAAGTTGATTTGGGAGGTCAAAGACCCTATACATATTTACATAGTAAAAAAAGGTTGATTATGTTGTGGATCTGATATTTTATTTTTATTTTTACATTGATGTTTGATTGTTTCTGAAATTTTAAGTTGCGTTTGTTGTACCGGACTATCTCTGTGGTGCAAAAAATAATCAAGAGGCGACACGTGGATTTTTGGGTAAAAAGGCCAAACTACCCTCGAGGCACACCGGAATTCCTACGCTCAAGCAGTGGACAATCATCCCTCAATCAAGTCAAAAATGCCCAAATAGGTATTTATTTATAACTTATTTCATCCATCCCTCATCATATCTTCTCCACAAGGTGACCTCTAAATCATTCCTTTTGTATTATATTAATTAGTCAATTAATTGATTAATTATTCAATTATTCAATTAATTGATTAATTATTCAATTATTCAATTAATTGATTAATTATTCCATTATTCAATTAATTGATTAATTATTCCATTATTCAATTAATTGATTAATTATTCCATTATTCAATTAATTGATTAATTATTCCATTATTCAATTAATTGATTAATTATTCCATTATTCAATTAATTGATTAATTATTCCATTATTCAATTAATTGATTAATTATTCAATTATTCAATTAATTGATTAATTATTCAATTAATTAGCTAATTATTCAATTAATTAGCTAATTAAACATAAATCATGAACCTAACCCACAAATTCATCCATGTGGCCAGTTCTTCCTCTCCCAAGGTGACCGGCCACACCCCTATATAAACCCCCTCATTCTCTCCAAAACTAAATTTCAATTCTCTTGCTAAATTCTCTAAATTTCCCCAACACTTTTCCCTCAAAATTCTAACTTTGGCATTGGAGGTTCTTCGACCAAAGTTGTCACAGCCCGTCCCGGGATTTATATATCGAGAACGTGAAATGACGATTTTACCCTTGACGGGTACTAAGGTACGTATGCTTATGACATTATTATTAGTTCCTAAGTTTGTGGAAATTGATTAAGTTGGATAGAATTTTTAAAGTTTGGAATAATTGTTTGATTGGGATGTAATGGATGGTAGGGATTGCTTGGGACATCACAAACTTACCTTCTCTCTCTCCTCATCCCGTAGCCTCTCTCTCTCTCCTTCCTCTCGACCCTCTCTCACTCTCTCTCACCCAAAACGTACGGACGACACCCAAAACCACCCCAAACTTCGTGGATCGACGTGGAAAATAGTACCATCGTGTTCGTGAGTGTCCTACGAACTCAAAGACACCATTTTCAGGTAAGAACTCATTCGTTTTCACGTTTAAAACCCGAGGATCGAAAATGGCACTATTCATGAACTTTATGTTGGTTGATTTTTAGGACAATCCAAGCTCACAGTGAGCTTTAGGAGGTCCTAAGGAAGCTCGGGGACGTTCGTTGGGAAGTTTTGGACGTCGGGATCGTGAGATTCAAAGTTGGCCGATTTCTTGGAATTTTTCCGGTGAGATTTCTTGATTTTTAGAGCCTTAAACTAGTCTATCGTGATTCTTCATGTTTGGGGCTTCAATTTGATATAAAATACGAAGAAAATGGGTGAAAAACGAAGGAGAACAAGGAGTTCAAAGTTTGGCCGGAAACCGGCCACCGGAAAGTTCAGTCCGGCGAGCCAAGGAAGAAGGAGATGCGCGTGGGGGGCGCGTGGACCCGTGCCACCCACGACGCGTGGGACCTCCAAAAATTTTTCTAAAAATTGTGCGACGTCCGTGACGTCGAGTAGGTCGATGTTGTATATTTATATACCCAAATTGAGCACCGTATGAGAAGTTATTAAGAATTGTTGGTTAGGTGCTTAAAATAACGTTTTATAATTATTTCGCATATAGGTGAAAATGTGAATTGACGATCCGACCGTTGGATCGTCACCAATCTTTGATGCGTCGTAATGCGTAATATTTGAGGATTATAGGAACTTACGGATTGGGAATCCGATTTACGGATCTTCCAGAATTGGAGTTGTAAGTCCATAATATAGAATATTAACCGTCACTTGGTTTTGGAAATTGACGGAGATCCGACCGTTGGATGGTAATGAGATTTTAGGATGTTGTCCTAGAGATATATTTTGGACCTCTGGAAGTTATGGATTTGAAATCTGAGTTGCAGATCTTCCGGATCGAACTGCGTAGTGACGTATTTTATATAAGTTATATATTCTATCGATATGATTTCTGAGATTGAATTTAATTATTGTTTTAGGCGCCGATCGTCATGACGCCTTGATGTGTTGTGCTAGGGAGTTGTAGGGCGAACTCCAGGTGAGTGGGCAGTACTTCTATTATTACCTATATACTATGAATTTTCCCAGGAATCGAGTTTTAATGAAAATATGTTTCTAAAATGCCATGCATGAATGATAGGCATGATATGATCGAGATGCATGATATGAATGAAATGCCATGATAGGAATGATATGCATGTGATGAATGATATGAATTATATGATTGATATATGATGCATACATGTGCATGGTGCTGTGGAGGCACAGGTAAGTCAGGTGAGTTCATTATTAATTGAATGGTTTGATGTTGAGACGTTTAAGCTCATAACCTGCACCCTAGGTGTTAGTGCTTATATTATTATTCACCACACCGTACGCTCGCCTTGGATCCAAGTAGGTGGATGTCGTACAGACCACTAGAGGTGGTTCCGACATGCCAGTCGTACAGACCATTAGAGGGGTTCCGACTGGTGGGTGACCTTAGATTATGCGCGCAGATGATTGATGAGAGAAGCACTAGAGCGTAATTATACACCTGTCATCGTACAGACTACCTTAGGTAGTTTCGAGTGACGTGCAGAGTTAGACCGTACAGGTCACCGAGGTGACTCCGGTTGGATTGGATGTTGAGCTATAGAATTAACCGTACAGGACCAACTGCAGGGTCTCCGGTTAATTCACCATTTCACCTGTTACATTGATGCATCATTCAAACTGTTTTTGAAAGTTTTGACATGGCATACTTTCTGGTTTTAAGAAAGATTGATGATTTGAGATTTATGAAAAACTATATGCTATTATGCTATTTTCTGGGAAAGTATACAGGTTTTACAGCGAGGGGTTAGAAATGTTTTAAAGGAAAGGTTTTCAAAAAACTTTGTTTTACTGACCCACTCAATTTTGTTTTGCGCCCCTCCAGGTTCTAGATTGCTGAGCTTTGGTGGCCACGAGGAAATCCAGCGGTGTTCTGACAGAATTCACAAATGTAGGACTCACCCTCGGGTGTTTCATCTTAGTAATTATATTTTTTAAAGTTTCCGAACTGTGTAAATGGTTACGTCACTCTTACGTGACGGCCAGCATGCCCTCCTTCGGGACGGGGTGTGTCAGTTGGTATCAGAGCCTAGGTTGCAATTCTGGACATCATGAGAATTTCCTAGTGTCTTCTGTCAGAACTATACCGCCTCGTAGCGAGCCACGTAGTTCGAATGGACCTAATTTCCCTGATAAAGTAGTTTGGGGCGAAATTATTGCCATTGTGATTCAGTCTATTATCTAAAGGGACTTTTTGAGACTGGTTATAAGTTAAATTTGAATCACTTTATGGAAATGAATGACTGGAGGGAGCAGATCGATGGCTTAATCATTTGGGAAAAGACGTTTCGGATTATGCAGAGTCAAGGGAATCTTCCTCTTGACAGGTGGATCGAGATGACTACCTAGTTTCTGAGTGTTGAATCTGCATTTTGATGGAGATAGGAATGTTATCTGATGTTATCGGAAGAACAGCTGTTTGGAAGTCGTTTAAAGAATTGTTGAAGGAAAAAGTTCATTCCTCCGGCATATGGTGATGGTAATAAGCAAGAAATTGCAAATGTGAGACAAAGAAAGAGGGTGGCGAATGAATATTATAGGAGGTTTACAGACTTGCCTCGCTTCCATTCGGATGTTGATGTTAATCCGGTCGAGGTGTTACGTTGCTTTGGGCTGGATAATAAGAAGAAGTGACGTTCTTTGGCGACCACTATCTATTGTACTTGTTACCAGTAGTTTACGAGATGTTGTTGAGCATTGAGGACTCTGAGATCATGGTCAACGAGAGTAAAGAGGAATAAGGAAAGAATGAGAATCAGAAGAAAGTCGATAAAGTTAAAGATCAGTCGTATCAAAGACCTTGGAAGGCTCAGAACTTCAAAAGAAGTGAAGCTAGAGCTAATTCTTCTAGCTGAGGTTTTAGTGCCACTGGTTAGAGGCGAAGTGATAGATTTACTAGTGATCCCAGATTTCTGAGGCAAGGTGACTGGTAGAGGAAATGTATCTTTGTACCATAGGTACAATATTAGGCACTTTGGGGAGTGGGAAATTGTGAATGTGTTCAGGTGGTTAGATGAGGCATAGCGGTATGAATTGTCCCTGGGATCAGTTGTTACCCAACAGTCTTCCTTGGCATATTACTTGGAAAATTGATGAGTAAGTCGTACAGGTCACTATATGTAACTCCGACTTATGTGCTAATATGGATGGTCAAGCTGCAGATTCAGTCGTTCAGGTCATTCTAGCTGACTCTGGCTGATATATTTCTTATTATGGACGATGTTGCCAAAGAAAGTAATGTTGGAGCACGATTGAGGCGTATTTATGTATTTCTAAGGAAGAGCAAGATGATAGTATTACACCTTCAGGAATTGTTACTTACTTATCGAGACAACAGTGAGTTATTTGTATTGCGGGCTGCAAACCGTAATATTTATAACTTATTTGTTGGATTCGTTAAGCAAGTAAACAGGTAGGGCACTCTATGTTGATTTGGGTTATTCAGGATGCCTAATGATGGTGGAAGATATAGTTATGCCAGTGAATTTTATTTCGTTGGACATCGAGGTTTTGGATGTGAATTTAGGCACATATTAGTTGCGTTATAATTATAACAAGATAGATTGCTACGGGAAACCAGTTACCTTCCACCAATTTGGATGACTAGAGATTACCTTGTGGGTATGCAAAGTGGATTGAGTTATGCCGTTATTTCTGTTGCGAGAGCAAAGAGATTGTTATCAAAAGGTTTCCAAGGATACCTAGCTCATGTGGTGTTACAGGATCGTACTCCTAGTATTGTGAATGATGTACGAATGGTAGACGTTTTTCTAATGTGTTTCCGGAATGATTTACATGGATTGCCACCAGACAGAGATGTGGTGTTCACTATTGAATTGTCTCCAAGCACAGATTTTATGTTATAGATTGGTTCCCACAGAGTTAAAGGAATTGAAAATTCAGTCACCGAAATTGGTTGATAAAGGTTTCAGTCAACCTAGTACGTTACTTTGGAAAGCCCTAACTTTGTTTATAAGGAAGAAAGATGGGACCTTAAGAATATATATGAATATTAGTCAATTGAATCAGGTAACGATTGAGAACCGTTATCCATTGCAGCAAATTGATGATTGTTTGATAAGCTTAGAGGTGCCTATGTGTTTTCAAGGAAAGAGTTGAGGTCTGGTATACTCTTAAGTGAAAGTAAAGCATACGAGTCATTTTGAGTTGGTGTTAAAATGTTTGAGGGAACATCGGCTGTATGCTAAGTTTAGCAAATGTCAATTTTGGACGAATCAAGTGGCATCTTTGGGACCTGTGATATCTGCTTAAGGTATTCAAGTGAATTTTTAAAAGGTAGCGGAAATTGAGAATTTGGAACAACCACGAATTGTGATTGAGATTTGAAGTTTTCTTAGTTTGGCAGGCTATCGTGGACGGTTCGTGAAAGATTTCCCAGTCATTGCTTTGTGATCGACGAGAAAAGAGGTTAAGTGAGAAGGATGATGCCTCTTTGAGTAGTCTTGGATGAGTGTTGATGCAATCGGATAAGGTGATTGCCTATGCTTCACGACAATTGAAACCATACGAAATGAATTACCCTACTCATGTTTTGGAGTTAGCAGTTACCACATTTGCTTGGAAAATTTGGAGACATTGTCTTTATGGGAAGAAGAGTGCAGGATTTTTACGAATCAAAAGAGTTTTCAATATCTGTTTAATTAGAGGTATCTTAATCTTAGGCAATGAAGGCGGATTGAGTTATAAATAATTATGATTGCACGACCAGGGTAATCGTGAAATGGTTGCGGCTGATGCACTTGGTAGGAAGGCTCCAGTAAGAATTAATGCTTTGTATGCTTGTTGTGTTTTCCCTTCTTGCGGATTTGGGACCCTGGAGTGAAACTTAAGGTAAAAGTTGAGAAGAAGCTTTATTGACTAATTTTCAGGTTAGACCAATTTTAGTTGATGGTATACTTGATGCCTAGAAAGTTGACGAAGGAATTCAAGAATTTATTTAAAGTAAGGAATAACGGGAAAAAGGAAGACCTCAGAGTTAGAGAATCAGATGGCAAACTTATGCAACATAACAAGGTGTTCATACCTAATGTAATGGAATTCAAGGAAGCAATTTTGGAATTTGCGTATTGTTCAACTTATACAATGCGTCCTGGAAGTACCAAGATGTACCATACCATTCGACCATTTTATTATTGGCCGGGTATGAAGAGGGAAAAGTGCAGAATATGTAAGTAGGTGTATTGTTGTCAGCGAGTCAAAGCTGGAAGAAAGAAGCCTTTTGATCAGATACAACCACTTCCCGTTCCTCAGTGGAAATGAGAAAATATAACTATGGGTTTTGGGTATAAGCTTCCACGTACTCAGAATGGATTTGACGGCGTCGGGTGATTGCAGATCGGCTTACCAAGTCAGCACACTTCATCCCAGTGAGAGAAAAGTATCCTTTGAATAAATTGGCTAAGTTGTTCACCACAAAGATTGTGAAATATCATGGAATTCCAGTGAACATTATTTCTGATCGAGATCCAAGGTTTAAGTTTTGGATAACTTTTTAGGAAACCCTTGGTATGAAACTGCTTTACGGTACTGCTTATCATCCTCAGACAAATGGACAATCGGAGAGGACTATTCAGACGTTGGAGGATATGTTAAGATCTTCAGTGTTGCAGTTGGTGATTCTTGGCATGATCGCATAGATTTGATGGAATTTACCTACAATAATAGTTTTCATTCGAGCATCGGTATGATACCGTTTGAGGCACTTTATAGTAAAGCTTGTAGTACACCTTTGTGTTGGACATAAGTTGTCCAAAGAGTTTACGGGCCCTGAGATTAGGGATGAGTCTACTTGGAATATCCAAGTAATTAAGTCTAACTTGAAAGTAGCCCATGATTAACAAAGAGTTGGTCAGACATGTCACTATATTAGATTGGAAAGATAAGGTTCTAAGGAACAAGACGGTGAGTTTAGTGAAGGTGTTGTAGAGGAACCATTCTGTGGAGGAAGCTAACTGGGAGACAGAAGAATGAATGAGAGAGATGTACCCAATGTTATTCTATGGGTATTAAGTGCGTTAATTGGTTATGGGAATTTCGGGGACGAAATTCTATAAGGAGGGGAGATTGTCACAGCCCGTCCCGGGATTTATATATCGAGAACGTGAAATGACGATTTTACCCTTGACGGGTACTAAGGTACGTATGCTTATGACATTATTATTAGTTCCTAAGTTTGTGGAAATTGATTAAGTTGGATAGAATTTTTAAAGTTTGGAATAATTGTTTGATTGGGATGTAATGGATGGTAGGGATTGCTTGGGACATCACAAACTTACCTTCTCTCTCTCCTCATCCCGTAGCCTCTCTCTCTCTCATTCCTCTCGACCCTCTCTCACTCTCTCTCACCCAAAACGTACGGACGACACCCAAAACCACCCCAAACTTCGTGGATCGACGTGGAAAATAGTACCATCGTGTTCGTGAGTGTCCTACGAACTCAAAGACACCATTTTCAGGTAAGAACTCATTCGTTTTCACGTTTAAAACCCGAGGATCGAAAATGGCACTATTCATGAACTTTATGTTGGTTGATTCAAAGTTGGCCGATTTCTTGGAAGGAAGCTCGGGGACGTTCGTTGGGAAGTTTTGGACGTCGGGATCGTGAGATTCAAAGTTGGCCGATTTCTTGGAATTTTTTCGGTGAGATTTCTTGATTTTTAGAGCCTTAAACTAGTCTATCGTGATTCTTCATGTTTGGGGCTTCAATTTGATATAAAATACGAAGAAAATGGGTGAAAAACGAAGGAGAACAAGGAGTTCAAAGTTTGGCCGGAAACCGGCCACCGGAAAGTTCAGTCCGGCGAGCCAAGGAAGAAGGAGATGCGCGTGGGGGGCGCGTGGACCCGTGCCACCCACGGCGCGTGGGGGCGCGTGGGACCTCCAAAAAATTTTCTAAAAATTGTGCGACGTCCGTGACGTCGAGTAGGTCGATGTTGTATATTCATATACCCAAATTGAGCACCGTATGAGAAGTTATTAAGAATTGTTGGTTAGGTGCTTAAAATAACGTTTTATAATTATTTCGCATATAGGTGAAAATGTGAATTGACGATCCGACCGTTGGATCGTCACCAATCTTTGATGCGTCGTAATGCGTAATATTTGAGGATTATAGGAACTTACGGATTGGGAATCCGATTTACGGATCTTCCAGAATTGGAGTTGTAAGTCCATAATATAGAATATTAACCGTCACTTGGTTTTGGAAATTGACGGAGATCCGACCGTTGGATGGTAATGAGATTTTAGGATGTTGTCCTAGAGATATATTTTGGACCTCTGGAAGTTATGGATTTGAAATCTGAGTTGCAGATCTTCCGGATCGAACTGCGTAGTGACGTATTTTATATAAGTTATATATTCTATCGATATGATTTCTGAGATTGAATTTAATTATTGTTTTAGGCGCCGATCGTCATGACGCCTTGATGTGTTGTGCTAGGGAGTTGTAGGGCGAACTCCAGGTGAGTGGGCAGTACTTCTATTATTACCTATATACTATGAATTTTCCCAGGAATCGAGTTTTAATGAAAATATGTTTCTAAAATGCCATGCATGAATGATAGGCATGATATGATCGAGATGCATGATATGAATGAAATGCCATGATAGGAATGATATGCATGTGATGAATGATATGAATTATATGATTGATATATGATGCATACATGTGCATGGTGCTGTGGAGGCACAGGTAAGTCAGGTGAGTTCATTATTAATTGAATGGTTTGATGTTGAGACGTTTAAGCTCATAACCTGCACCCTAGGTGTTAGTGCTTATATTATTATTCACCACACCGTACGCTCGCCTTGGATCCAAGTAGGTGGATGTCGTACAGACCACTAGAGGTGGTTCCGACATGCCAGTCGTACAGACCATTAGAGGGGTTCCGACTGGTGGGTGACCTTAGATTATGCGCGCAGATGATTGATGAGAGAAGCACTAGAGCGTAATTATACACCTGTCATCGTACAGACTACCTTATGTAGTTTCGAGTGACGTGCAGAGTTAGACCGTACAGGTCACCGAGGTGACTCCGGTTGGATTGGATGTTGAGCTATAGAATTAACCGTACAGGACCAACTGCAGGGTCTCCGGTTAATTCACCATTTCACCTGTTACATTGATGCATCATTCAAACTGTTTTTGAAAGTTTTGACATGGCATACTTTCTGGTTTTAAGAAAGATTGATGATTTGAGATTTATGAAAAACTATATGCTATTATGCTATTTTATGGGAAAGTATACAGGTTTTACAGCGAGGGGTTAGAAATGTTTTAAAGGAAAGGTTTTCGAAAAACTTTGTTTTACTGACCCACTCAATTTTGTTTTGCGCCCCTCCAGGTTCTAGATTGCTGAGCTTTGGTGGCCACGAGGAAATCCAGCGGTGTTCTGACAGAATTCACAAATGTAGGACTCACCCTCGGGTGTTTCATCTTAGTAATTATATTTTTTAAAGTTTCCGAACTGTGTAAATGGTTACGTCACTCTTACGTGACGGCCAGCATGCCCTCATTCGGGACGGGGTGTGTCAAAAGCCCCCCCATTCATCGTGGACGTGTGAAGCTCTTGGCCTTGACCTAAGGTGTTATTTGTTTTGTAGGTGTAATTTTGTACAAGAACAAGGAGGAAGAAATTTGCATCCAGAATCTCAAACTGGACTAGCTTCAAGAATTAAGCTAGACTGCTTAGTCTAGACTAAGTTGGACTGACTTAGTGAAGCGTTTGATGCAGTGTCGGACTAAGAATCAGAATAATTAATAAATTATAATATTATATTATATAATTTGTATCAATTAATATTTTATGTATTTTATTATTAATTTATCCTTTTCTTTTTGGATTATCTTCCTCTTTCTGGAAACATCCACCATTTTTCTACTTCCCACCCCTCTCCCTTGTTTTCTCCCATTTTTTCTCCGAAACAACGTCTCCCTATCCTCTCTCTTTTTTTCTCTTTTTTTCTCCCAGTTTTGAGGAAGCTGTGCATTTTGCACCTAATTTGGATCAAAAGACCAATAGGTCTTTCTTCTTGTTCCTCGAAGCAAAGATAGCTCTTTTTTCACAAAAATCCCAAATCAAAGTTATAGATTTCTGGGTTTCTGGAGAAGAGCACTACAGATTTCTGGAGGTCTTTCATTTTTTTGGGATTTCTAGAGAAGAGCATAGCAACCCAACGTAATAGATTTCTGGATTTATTGCAGATTTTGATATTTTTGATATTTTTGATATTTGGAATTTATAAGTTTTAATCTTCAAATTGAAGTGTTGTTTATGGTGTGTATTAAGCTTATTGGAAACTTAACTGAATGAATTCATCGCTAAAGCAAGAGGGGGTTGGGTTCGTGGGATGGAGATTGACGAGAGCCGTTTCAAATTTGGAAACTGGAGAAGGGGGCGGAAGGCATGATTTGGTGACTAGGTTCGCGGGAAGAAGGAGATTGGGAACGCATGCTTGCAGATGACGCGGGCGCTAGAAACAGAGTTAGCAATCCGCCAGTTTTTGGGGGGACTCGCTAAGAACAACTAGTGAAACTTTTAGTCGGAGCGAGTTTGACTTAGTCTCATTAAAGGCAGTCTTTATTTGCACCAAACACGGGTTAGGACTCCTATCAAAGGCAGTCCAGTCTAATGATACTTAAAGAGGCCAAACAAACATGCCCTTAAAGAAATGTAATGAGAATCTTCTGAAACTAAAAGATTTTGAAGCAATTTTTTTGAAATTAAAGGATTGCGTAGGGAACTTGCTATCTCTTTTGGGAAAAATAATTACGTAGCTTGTGTGGTTACTGTATTTAATTTATCTTCTCTCGATAAAGTTTAGTTTGTTTTCTTTACAAAGTGGCTTTATTTATTTGTTTTTTAATTAAATACTTTTTTTTTTGGCAGGCCTACTATGATCCATTCAAAAACCCTGGACCAAAAAGCATGAAGCCATTGATATTTGGAGCCGAATGGGTATCATCTTCATCACTTTGATACCAAATTGAAAATTAGAGTACACCACGAACAAATAAAATAAAAAACTTTATTAATTGAAAGCAAAGAATTACCAAGAAGAATTTGCTTGTGCGTGGAATCTTGTATCATTATAGTCTTTCTCCAAAGCAATTGCATGCAAGATTTGATAATATAGAATTACAATGACGATAAAATTAACGAAAGACAAATATATTTTGAAATAACCTTACCAACTGAGGCAACCCTCTTTTGCCAAATATAAATTTTCTTTACTCATCGTCATGCAAAAATAAAGTTTTGTGTCAATCAATTTTTTCTCTCTCAAGAACACAAAAGACGTTGAGTTTGCATTCTCCGGAACCAAAAGTCGAAATCCTCTAATATTTACGCACAAAAAATTGTGAGTAGGATCTTCAATAATTTTTCTGATAGGCACCATACCAAACCGGAACTCCGATCGCAATGTTGCCGCCAAAACTATTGTTTCCAGCCGCCGGAAACCCCATCCTCGAGGGAGACGACGTCGTTGAACTTGCACAAGAGCTGTACATCTCCGGAACCTTCATCCTCACAGAAATATTAATAATCCCATTCTTCTCCCCCTTGTAATCTCTCAGCCTGTAACTCAAAAAATGCAGGTAACCCTCCGGCACGTACCCGCCCACAAAATCCGATGCCGGAATAGTCGCCGTCGCGAACGTCCTGACGCCGTACGAAGTCTGGCATTGGACCTCCACCGTGATGGACTTGGAGTGCGTTGGCAAGTCGAGCACAAGCTTCTCGTTCCACTGTGGGTAGGCGCCGCCTTCAGTGTCCATGTCCGTGGTGCGAAACTGGCTGTTGGTGTCGGTCCGGACGGTCACGGAGGTGTTTTTGGTGATGGGTTTTCGATTTAATTGCAGGTTCCCAGCGGAGATCACCGTGATTTCCAGCGTCTGGAAATTGGCTGCCATGGTGGATGAAGGGTGCGCGTAAGGTGTTGTGTTAGATTAGGGGAATTGTGAGAGCCGATGGGAGGAAATAGGTGTGAGTGGGGAGGGGCTATATAGGAGTGTTGAGGGAAGGATGTGGGAAAAGAGAGAGAAAGAGCCACCTGGTTTCTGTGGATTTCAAATTGGACTAATAAACTAAATATACGCGCCAAAGTAGACTTTGGTTTTCCAAGTTGACTGTGGCCCTTAAAATGGGTTTTTGAGTTATTCAGGATAGAAACTTTCATGTAATTAACGGATTCACACCTCTTATTGCGGGGCTAATGTTTTGGAAAAAGTTTTTTTTATTAGCATGCAACATTAAATTTAATATTAAATTACTTACCTACCCTAATTGCAATGACAATTTATATTTTATAAGGTTTTTATACAATAAAATAAAATTTTAAATAAAACCCAAATCACTTTAACACGTATATCCCAAAATTATTTGTCTTCCCCAACTCTCTAAATCAATCTCACCCAAGGCTGGCCCTAAGGGTAGTCCATGACCATGTAGGCACCCCGCCCCCTAGAGCCCCCACTTCGAAGAATGAGGATCCCAATGATCTTTTAATCACGTATGTTCATCGTCTATTGTGCAGTCAGAAATTATTTAAATTTTTTTATTTAAAATTGAACACAGATAGCACCTAACGAAAACTGGTTGCACGATGTACAATAAACGGATACGATCCCGTAAATAAATATAAATACAGAAAAGTAAGATGTATTATACTTTATTTGTTGGTGCAGTGGAAATGTTCGACTTCTTTTTTCTTTGAGGTGTTGAGTTCGAAACATAGAGGTGCATTTTTAGTCACTAGTTTTTTCTTGTTTTTCAAATTTACTCCCAATACATCTCTCCAAGTGCATATAAAGTTATAAAATTCAAGTTCCTTTGCAATTTTGTTTTCTTTCAACTTCTCAATCTCTCCATTTCTATTGAATGTTTAAATCAACTATCACATGTTTTGAAGATTGCATTTAAGGTAATCAAAACTTTGAATTTATATTTTGTTTTTCAATAATTTATTATTCAATGGATTATTTTAATGTTTGATTCGTTAGTGTGATGTTGATTTTAGAAAAAAAAACACACGAGAAACAATTGGCGTTGTTGAATTTATTATCCTCGTCAATCAAGTTTTATTATTTTTTACTCTCTTGATTATCAAGTTTTATTGTTCTTCACTCACAATCTTAGTTTCTTGACTTCAAACATTTAGTACATTTGCGTCTAAAAGCATGAGTTGTGTAATATTTAAATAATGTTTGTATATCTACCTTTTTATATATTTAGCAAATTCTTTTATACATATCAATATACAAAGAACCGGGAGTCAGAGAACTTTAGGGGCTCCTAGTTCTCAGGGCCAGCCCTGCTCACCCTTAATTGTATAGCAAAATTTTAACCAATACAACTACAAACATGTTAATTAGGGGAAAAAAATTGATGAATGAAATTTGAAATTGACGTTTTAGAAGCTCCACCTTGTTCAAAATGTACCATCACAAGTGGAGGAAGGTTAAACTTGATTTGGTGTCAGATTACAGTCCTTGTTTTCTTTCAAAGCCATGTATTAAAAAATAATAATCTGACGATCATATAATACTAAATTGCATTTGTGCCTTGACAATTTTTGCATGGGGTGTGATATCCACACACCCTATTTTACTTCTCACACACCTTTTTAATTTTTGGCCATCGGATCGGATAAATTGAAGAAGATCAACGGACATAAATCATCAAGGGGTGTGTGGATAGCACACCCCTTTTTGCATATATAGCCATGCCCTCCAACAGTTCATGTAAACTTAAATGAATTTTTAATACCCTGGTCAATAAAGCGATACCGCTACTGTAATTCTACATGAAAAATGCCATCACAGAAATTTTTTATTTTTTTTATTAGACCAATATATTTTACACTAAGGAGAGGGGGAGCTTGGTTAAATCACACAATAGATAACCTAATTTGGTATCGAATTTGTCATCCACGAGATTTGAACTAAGACCTTTCAATTACAAGTGAAGATGAATACCATCAGATTGTAGTACTGATTGACATCACAACATGATGTTTGAGTATGATATGCGATGCAAAAAAAAAAAAAAATATCATTCCGTGTGCATCCCAGCCAAGGGCAATACTTCATTGTGCCGAATTTAATTATTTAACTACCAAAATAATATACCAGTCTAAATGATCAAATTGACATATGGAGCCTAAGGTCCTCATCATCATCTTATACTTTCTAAATTGTCATTTTTTGAGATACACCCCCTCACTGATTAATGTTCATTTGTTAGAAAAAAAGTTGAGCAAATCTTTGAAAGACATGAATGATTTTGTATCGAACGGTGCATAGCAAAGACAAGGGAAAAAAAAAAGAAAAAAAATATTGTGAAGAGTGTGGAGTGTATGTAAAAAACGTGGGGCATGTGTAGAAAGCGTAAGGTGTATATTGGGAGTGTGAAATATAAAGGTATTATAGGAAAGTATGTGAAGTGTAAAGATAAATCGTAAGTGAAAAAACAAATATGAAGTGTATTAAAAATGTAATGTATATTCAACAATATGTAAAACGTTAATGAATGCAGTATATGGCAGATCTCTGACAAGCGACCAAGTTTCATGGTAGGAATACATATCGTACTGTCAAAGACAAATTCACACATCTCTCGTTTCTTGACTTATTACGCGGTGAATAAAAGTTGGAAACTTGCAATTAATTGTGGAGGAAATTCATTGTGACATGTCGCGTGGTTACAGAATTTTCTCAAGTCATGCATGGAATTGAATTTTCATGATTTGTTTTGTAAAATATTTGAGAAGTAACTCTCTTCTTATGTATGTAAACGTTGACTGGAAATTGGCGGGGAATGACATTGAAGTTTCTATGAGTAAGGTAATATGTTGGGTAATCTAATCTAGCATTCTTGCAACCAAGTATTTGAAAAGTGAATTATCGTCATCTTTTTCACGCTTCTAAGATTATATCTAATGCATGCAAACTACTTTAGGTGAAAGTGTTATTTAGCACCAAAAGACAAAATTCAATTTTTAAAGAGACATGTCTAGTCTAGGTTAAAATAGTCCACGACTCGTCACGAGCGAGTTTATCTTCGACTATTAAATGGTCAACTTTTAAAAGAAATTACAAAACTTAGCCTCTCGCACTATTAGAATAACAAAATTTTGAGTGGCTAGATTTCATAAATAATGACATTTTGGAAGGCCAAATAAAGCCTCTAGCCCCTAATCCTTCCATTAGACTTGCTCTAATGCTACACCATATATTTTATTATTTTGTACTCAACCATTATCCAAGACTATAGTATATTTAACTAAATTAGACTATAATCTAGGCTTATGACTTGGGAGAAATTTTTTTACCGATGACCAAAACCATATATATATAGTTAATTTTCGCATCATTTCCTTAGTTGAAATTTTCTTTGAGTTCACACTATATTAAAAAAAATCAAAAATTGTGAACACCATAATTTTCAAATGTCAAGGATGTCTGCATGCACCAATATCCTTTTCATTAGTCACTTCTTATTTGTTAACTCAATTGTCAGTAAATCAATTGTAAGTCCCAGTATATGTTTTGCAATAAAACTTATTTTCAAATTATATCTGCATCATTATTTTGAATTCATTATTTTCATTATGAATATTTTCATAACAAGTGATTTCAATTGGCATAGAATTCTTACTCTCAGTCAATTCATCGAATATCTCAAGTTCAAGGTAAACACATATCAGTCTTTCATATCTTTCTTTTTATTCATTTATCACAATAGGTTTCATGCTTTATTTAATCCCACATATGAGCCTCATTTGCTCCCAATTCCGCCCCATTTGGTATCATAGCCAAGTGATTGGTGATTGAATCAGTAATCTTAATAGTTTATTCATTTGCTCACCTATCAGTTTTTGTTAATTCCAGTAGATCCTATCTATTAGCTTTCTAAGTAGGATTGTTTGCTCTCAAACCAAACAGTAAGGCATGTTCCAAACAATAAGCCCATAGGATTGGCATGAGCGGAGAGAGAGTTTAGCAAATGCGCGAAGAAAGTAAAACCAGTAAGATCTCTGTAATTACAAGACTTGATTTTTGAACAATGAGTAGATTATTTAGATCTAATTCAACTACTAGCATTAGCTCCAAATCCACTTTGAGTAGGATTCCAGACATAGTATATGAGGATCAAAAATTAAAATTTCAAACAGATGAAAGCGTTGATTTTGGAGATTGGAACATCCTCAAAATATCCAATAAAAATATTTACAAAAAGAAATGGTCAGTAACTTCTTTCATAAGTGAACATCATGTTAAAACAGTCGAGAAAACTTATGTTCTCAGTAAAGAACATGATACTTGTCAATTATTCACACCATAACAAATCAAAGCTAATAGAAAAGATGGTCACAATTACATTCACATAGGTCTAGTTCAAATTGCAATCAAGCTTTTAACAAGAAGAGGCCTCAATACCTCTATTTTGTTATGTCTCCGAGATGCAAGAGTCACTTACTTCAGTGATAGCATTCTTGGAATGATCGAGTCAAACATTTACAATGGGCCAATTCATTCTGATTGCTTATCAGATCTCACAATAAGCCTTTCAGATCCTCATATGTTGAAAGCACTCACATTAAACATCAAAACTTCAGGGTATCAAGTCCTTGAATGATTCCAACCATTAGCCTTAATCTTTAGAGAACCAATCAAGAGAATGCCAACATCAAAATACCCAGAACCATCAAATGGTCAGATATCAGTCTACCTTCAGACTGGTGCTTGACATCAAAATATCCAGAACCATCAAATGGTCAGATATCAGTCTACCTTCAGACTGGTGCTTGATCAATGAAAGTAAACCAATAAGCATACAAAATAGCTTAGTCAACCTAGACAACATAGAACAATAGTTTGACAGAACAGTTAAAATCAACTTCAATCCTTCAGCCAGAAAATTAAGCATCCACCTACATGAGTTAGCCCAGTCATGCAAGTTTAGAGAACCAACTAGTAATTCTTTTTCTGGATCCATATCAGCCGATATGGTGGGTCAAGATCAAGATCTAATCAATTCCCTGGTTAATAAGAAATTAAAATCAGTATAAACTAGCTCAGTAGTCACCCAACAAGAATTAATTAATGATTTAATCAACATGAAGTTAAAATCAGTAGAAACAACCCCTCAAGTTACACATCCACGATACCAAACTAACACCCAGAACCAAGAAGAACAAACCTCCCCAACAGAATCTGATTTCGAAGCAAATAAAGTCAATCACCAATTGCTAGTCCTGAATAAACCATTCAAAATTCGATGGAAGAAACTCAATGCTAACATCGAAGCAACGGAAAACATTCCCAAAAGAAACACCTTTAGGGAAAAATATACAAAAGAACAAAAATTGGGCATTTACAATAAATGGACCAATTTCATGAAAAAACACAGATTTGAAGTATTTTTTTCGATTTTGTTGAAAAAATATTACGATCTGAAAAAAAGTTAGAAGTCATCACCAAAGAAAATTGGGTTAAAGAAGATAAAACCATAGTCTCTTCTAGTCACCCTCCACAAGAAATAATTTTAATTACGACTGCAAACACACAAATACTAGCCACTCCTTTCAAACTTCTAAAAAAAGATGCAGGAGTTAAGCCAGTCATTGAACTAAACAATTTCACAAACCAAAGTCTACACACCATCGGAAAATAGCTAGATAAAATAGAAACCAACATAGATAGACTTTCACATCCCAAACCAACAATTAAAGAAAAGGGAGTTTTAACAAAACACTCCCGGTACTGTTCACTTTTAACGAAAAACCACATTTTTACCTTTAACTGCACTATTCACTAAACCTTTAAAAATGGCTTTTCGTTAAAAGAGAAGTTTTTTTGGACTTTTCGTTAGTTTTCCTTAAAGAAAAACCCTTAGTCAACTTCCCAGAAGCCTCGTCTAGCACAACAGCTTTAAAGACGATCTCCACTAGTCAGAAAATAGATCAAATGTTACAAGAGTTGAAACAAGAAAAAATAATCAATGTCTTACAACACCCAGATGAATCTCAACTAGAAACAACTTTTGTAATATGAAATTCAAATGACGAGAGTGAAACAAGTTCAATTAGAAAAGTAGAAGAAGCTTTTCAGAATCTTGAACTAAAACGAATCACAAACAAAAAAAGTCAATCCAACAACTCTTACCAAGAATTAGTATCCAAGGCCAACACCTCCGGATATTCAATTTGAAGAAAGAAACGTCCATAGCCAATTTTCAGTCTCAGCTGATAAACTCTATGAATGGAACATATATGGGTTATCAAAACAAGAACTTTTAAACAAATTACAACACATCTCCATGGTTACTAATAGTTATGTTACCAACCATAATCTCAATCATGCTCAAGTTGTCGACCTTTTGGTCACTGGATTTACAAGAATGCTCCATTCCTGGTGGGAGAAACATCTCTCTGAAAAATCCAAGAATGAAATTAGAAATGCAGTAAAACAAGACGAAGAAGGAACACCTATTTTCAATGAACGAATTGGAATAGGAGTCCCAGACGCAGTCAACACGTTACTTTTCACAATCATAGAACATTTCATAGGAACACCCAATAATTGTTGGAAATGTGCCCTATAGCCAATCATATGATGATACTTTACGGAGATTTCACATGTTAAACTAATCTAGTTTACATATAAAGGGCAAACATTATTGTTTGAGCCGTCTCATATAAATGTTATATGCTTAAACGATAAAGTCCAAGGAATATGTGATTGGGAGAATGCAATCTAATGAAGTTAGATTAATGAGACCATTCTTTCGTAGACACATCCTAAACGTTCCTGGTCATAGGATTGCCAATTGGGCATTGACAGTCCGTTAAGATCAGTACGTGCTCTGTCTTCTCTCAGGGAGAGTGACTAGTCTCGAGTCATTGGTGTGTGTGACATCAAGACAAGTACGTAGGTGCTCAATAGAGAATGAGTCCACTGAACACGATCAATGAGGAGTTCTCATACTCATGTCACATGAGAACTCATGGTTGGGATAATGCAAATTAGTCCTTTGACCTGAGGCATCACAGTTGTCTTGTGGTTAAGTCCTTGATCTTTGATTATGTCAAAGTCACCCCATCGGGGTGTCCACGACATCATTGGGGTTAAGCCACTTAGTTATGGAGACAAGTGAATGTGCAACAAGGGATCTCTAACCTTCAAATGGTTTGAGGGAGAATACTCTATGATATGATTAAAATCTCTGGCCAGAGTATGAATGAGATTAGGGAATGCGTTCCAAATCACATTCAAGGTAATCATATAAGCAAACGAATCACATTGGATAGTAGACATGAATAAATAAACTATCAAACCAAACAATGTGGTCAAGAGTATTAGAGTAGACATGATTAAAATCCTGAACTGAATAGGTTCTCTACCTCTTCTGATTAGCTTGGGTAACCATGATATGCTGCTAGGTGTCACTCATGGTTTGTGGAAGCCCTAAACGTGTGTAATCACTAAAGGGAGAATTGAAAGTAAGTTTCAATTCACAATCGATGTAAAATGGTTTTAATCGCCCACTGCCTCGCTAAAAGGAACCTAATGGATCGTACACCGTGTAAGGTGGAGATTGAAGAAACAATGGAGATGAGTAAGAATAATTAAATGGTTTAATTATTTATGGCAAGGATTAATTAATATGTTAATTAATCAAACGAATAAAGTTCGTTAAAGACCTCGGGATAGTTTTGGACCTTAAGGCCCAATGGGCTTCGAACGTCAAAGCCCATTGACTTAAGTTGTATGACAACTTAATGAATAAAGATTCACAAAGGCCCAAAAGCCCATATCCCTTAAATGGCCGGCCATTTTGTGTAGAATTAGGGTTTTTGGTTCTTTAGGTCATTTAAAGAAGTGACTATATAAAGAACTTTATAGCCTAAAATTCACAAGTGTTGGTTTTAGAGAAAATTGGTGAGAACACAAAGCTTCCATTTCTCTCTAAGAGGCCGGCCACCTTGGAGGGTGCATCTAGCAATCCCACTACTCCAAGGTCACTCATTTCTTCTTCAATCTAACCTTGGTGTAGAATCTTTAGAGGTTCTCTATTTTGGGAACTTGGAGAATCCAATTCTTTCAACCAAATCTATGGAGCTAAGAAGCAAGGAATGAAGGCCCTATCTCTTGGGTGATTATCCTTTGCATATGCAAAGAGGAATCTACAAAGGTAAATATTTCTCAACTAACAAATGTTGTTTTAAGTTGAGTCAAGGTTCACCAATCTACTAGGCTTTGAATTTCATGGTTGATGTTTTTGTTTTTGAGTGCATGCAAGCATGATTCCGCCTTTAATTTGTTAATTGCATGCTATTGATGTTGCTCAAATGAACATGTTTTTCACAAAATTTCCTTCAATAATGTCACCTCAAGAATTCATGACCAACTTAGTAACTTAAGATGTCCAACCCTAAGCGATTTTAGATGGTACAAAGATGTTTTCATGTCTAGCAACCATTTTGAAAAGAAGAATTCATTAATGGCTTGCCAAACTTGTTTACCCATAAAATCAGACAAGTTTTAGTAAATGAAGAAGGTATCATACCATATAATACCCTTACTTATGGAAATATTATTAATATTATCCAGAATGAATGATTAAAAATGTGTATTGATATGAAAATCACAAAACAAGTCAACAAAGACAAGTCAATAGTCAAATACAAATTATGAACATTCTGTGAACAATATGGATTACCTCAAATTGCTCCGTCCAACAAAAAGAAGAAATCAGAAACCTACAATAGATACCCAAATAGGAGGAACCCCAAATATAATAAATACAAATTAAAAAATGAGAATTTTGAAACAAACAATTTTTACGAGAAACCCAAGTCCAGCAAAAAGTGGAAGAGGAAGCCCTCAAGAAAATTCCACTCCAAAAACCAAGAACAAAAGGTAAATTGCTACAATTGTGGCAAATTCGGTCACTATGCAAACAAATGTAGAGTCAAGAAAACAATCAACTAGTTTAAGATCTCTGAAGAAGAGAAAGTCCAGTTAATCCAAGTCTTAGAATTAAGAGACACATACCATAATCAATATGAAGATGATTTAGAGTTTAATTCATCTTCTTCCAGTCACTCCTCAAGTAGCCTTTCATCCCCTGACATCAAGATAAGATGCAGGGATACTTGCTGTAAGAGAATTTCAATCCTCAATAAACAAGAAGATCTTCTTATCGAGTTAATCAATCAAATAGATGACCCTAAGTTAAAATCATTTTACTTTAAAAAGCTTAAGAAATTAGTTTCCCAAGGAGAGGTTAGTAGTAGTCGACCACATATAACTCCAAAAATCTGTCTTAGTACAACCCTGGAAAGGTTTAGTAAAACTAAGAAAGAAGTTACAATCAAGGATTTACAAAGAGAAGTCAATAAGATCAAAGAAGAAATTAAGTTTCTAAATCAGAAAACCTAAAAATTTGTTCACATCTCTGTAACATTCAAACACAAGAATTTCTTGGGAACAATGAAATCCAATCCCCAACAGATGAAGAACAAAATAATTCTTCATCCGATCAAGAATCAGAATCCAAGTCTGTAAATAATCCAACACAGAACTTAGTATTAGGATTACTGCAAAAGATTAGAATCCAGAAATGGTATTCTAAAGTAAAAATAATAATTGAAGATTTCCAATTAGAAACAATTGCCTTAATTGATTTAGGTGCAGATTTAAATTGTATCCATGAAGATTTAATTCCTACTAAATATTTTCATAAATCAACAGAAATCCTTAATGCAGCAAACCAATCACCAATGTAGTTAAAATATGAAATTTCGAAAGCACATGTTTGTCAAAACAATGTTTGCTTTAAAACACCATTCGTCTGATAAAAAATAAATCAGATCCAGTCATCTTAGGGCTACCCTTCATAGCTCTATTATATCCTTTCAAAGTACACCACATCGCATAACCACGAAAATGCTAGGACAAAAAAATCACATTTAAGTTCTGTACAGAAACAGATCTCAAGAAATTAAGACAATTACAAAAAGATAGTATTTCAAAAATCATCAATCTAGTTACCGAAAAATCACAACAAATTAATTTCTTAAAAGAAGAAATTAATTACAAAAGAATTGAAGAACAATTCACAAACAAATCTTTATTACCAAACATTGACAACTTCCAAAAGAAACTAGTTAATGAAATTTGTTCTGACATTCCCAACGGTTTCTGGCACAGAAAGAAGAAAATACCAACGAAAGCCAAGCCAATTCAAATGGGTCAAGAAGTTATGGAATTCTGCAAAATAGAAATTCAAGAACTTCTCAATAAAGGAATAATCAGAAAGAGTAAATCACCATGGTCTTGCCCTGCTTTCTATGTTCAGAAAAATGCTGAATTAGAAAGAGGAACACCTAGGTTAGTCATTAATTACAAACATCTTAATGAAGTCTTGGAATGGATACGGTATCCAATTCCTAACAAAAGAGATTTAATTAAGAGACTCAGTTAAGCAGTAATCTTCTCAAAGTTTGACATGAAGTCTGGATTTTGGAAAAAATTCAAATTCATGAGGATGATAAATATAAAACAGCATTTGTCACTTCTTTTGGTGGTTATGAGTGGAATGTAATGTCATTTGGTCTTAAGAATGCACCCAGTGAGTTTTAGAATATCATGAATGAAATATTTAATCAATACAGTCATTTCTCAATCGTTTACATCGACGATGTTCTCATTTATTCCAAATCGATAAATGAGCATTGGAAACACTTAAATATGTTTGCTAGGATAATTAAGTCAAATGAATTAGTTGTCTCAGCAACCAAAATTAAGCTATTTCAGACCAAAATTAGGTTTTTAGGATACAATATCCACCAGTCAACCATTCAACCAATAGATAGAGTAATTCGGTTTATGGATAAGTTCCCAGATGAATCACTAACAAAACCCAATTACAAAGATTTCTAGGATCTTTAAATTATGTTGCAGATTTTTATCCACACCTTAGGCAGCAATGCAAACCTTTGTTTGATCATCTAAAGAAAATCATTCACCATGGTCCAATACTCATACTTCCATAATCAAACAGATTAAGTCACATGTTAAGACATTGCCTTGTCTTGGCATTCCAACTCCTAATTCATTCAAAATTGTTGAATCTGATGTGTCTGAAATTGGTTATGGAGGGATTCTCAAACAATCAACTTCTTCTGGAACTTCTGCACAAATTGTTCGTTTCCATTCAAGAGTATGGAATCCAGTACAAAGTAATTATAGTACTATTAAAAAAGAAATATTATCTATAGTATTATGCATTAGTAAATTCAAGATGATTTATTATACCAAAAGTTTTTAGTCAAAGTCGATTGCAAATCTGCAAAGCATATGTTCAAAACATTGCATCAAAACAGATTTTTGCACGATGGCAAACTATATTAAGTATTTTTTTTTTATTTTGAAATTGAATACATCAAAGGTAGCCAAAATTGCTTTCCTAATTTCCTAACCAAATAATTTTTGCCGGGAAAGAATAATAGAACAAAAACCTGATCGAAAAAGGCTTTCAGCCTCTCTACGACCACCACCAGTAAAACAAGAATCAAACCCAAATTTTTCATCGGCCCTAGCCATAACCAACCGTTTCACTCCCTTAGGTTCCACAATAGGAAACCCCCAGCCAAACTACCACTCACCACGTCCCAATTACCAGTCAGCCCTAGTCAATCAATATGACCCATATTCAACTCCAACAAACCCATCATTATCTTCAAACCAGTCAGCTATACCAAAACATCACCATATGTCAAAAAAAAATCCCAGTGAATACCTTTTTTGTGTTCTTTTTAATCTTAGTAGTGAACAAACACCAGAAAAACTAGTCAAAAATGTCTTTCCACCCAACTTCCATTATCGACCCACAGAGTCATACAAAACATTGAAATTCTATCAAGCTATTCTTAGGGAAACCGAGTCAATTTCCATCAAACCACTTTACAGTAAAACCCATGAAAACAAAATCCTATACCATTCCCTTTGCATTGGTAGATTTTTAACTGAGTCAGATTGAAGAATACTTCTTTACAAAAGTAAACCCGTTCACACCCAATACATCCAGTTACCCAATATTCACTACAATTATTTTAATTACATTGATGCCTAGACTAATATCTTTCTTCACCAGACGAAAGATTTCAGTCATTCATGATTCATTAATTTTGACAAAAATTTTAAGCTAAGGTTTCATGTATGGTTCCTAAAATGGTGGTCAATCCATGGCTCAACAACCAGTCTCTTACCAGAAGAACTTATGCAGAAAATCTTTGCCAATTTCTAGTCAAAATTCAACAGAAGAAAAATCAGCTACAAGATTACACTTCTACCAATATTCACGGCTAAGTACTAAGTCACATGGATCTTAAAGTGGAATTATGAAGTTGTTACTGGTGAAGTCTTCAGGGTGAGATCAGTCAAGTGGTAGGATAAATTCAATCAACAGAGGGTCATCAGTCAGGTTCTCTCTGAATTTCCAACAACTTCATCTCCAGTCATACCAACCCAGCCATTGTTGCCAGTCATTCCAGCATAATCATTATCAGACATTAGTCAATCCTCATCCCTCAAAAGAACAGTCAAGTCATCTAAGTCAACAAGCACAAAGAGCAAGGACAAAGATGCCCAGCTCCAAGGCCTAGCTCATCAATTACTTGCCTAATTAGCGATACTCCACACTAGAGATGATAAAGCTTCAGACTCAAAGTTTTCAGATTCATGATCTCAACAACCAGCCAATCCAAACAACCAAATAGTCAAATGGGCTAACTACCAGGATTCTCAAGACCCATTTGCATAAAGTCATGTGAACTCCATGATAATCACCATGTGAAAATTTTAGTCATCATTTCAAGGCACCATGTGAAACAACAAGTAAAGCCATGTCGACGCATTAAGTCACCATGTCAGTCATCATGTGAAGCATTCAGTCATTATTCGCATCCAATATTCCGACAAAGCAAGGAATCAATCTGTCAGCATAAATCACTTAGCACGCTCCATAGTAAAAGCAACAATTATTCTGACAAATTCACTATTCATCAATAGTAAAAGCAAGTCATCTTCCATCTCGTGCTTCAAGAGTGAAGAAATCAATCATTCAAGTCTCATTTTCCTTGTCTATAAAAGGAAGACTCCGAAGAAAGAAAAACCAAGTTAATTTTCACAACATTTCCTCAGTTCAAATTTTCTTTGAGTTCACACCGTATTCCAAGAAATCAAAAATTGTAAACACCTTAATTTTCAAATGTCAAGGATGCCTGCGTGCACCAATATCCTTTTCATCAGTCATTTTCTTATTTGCTGACTCAATCGTCAGTAAATCAATTGTAAGTTCCAGTGTAAGTTTTGCAATAAAACTTATTTTCAAATTATATCTGCATCATTATTTTGAATTCATTATTTTCATTATGAATATTTTCATGACAACTTATTTCAATTGGCATAGAATTCTTACTCTTAGTCAATTCATCGAACATCTCAAGTTCAAGGTTAACACAGATCAATATTTCATATCTTTCTTTTTATTCATTTACCACAATTGGTTTCATGCTTTATTTAATCCCAGTTATATATATATAGACACACACACACACACACACACACACACATGCCCTTTAAGGAAGAGATCTCAATTTTATTAAAAAAAAAAGGGATTAGTAGTGGGACTCATTCCACACGAAACTTCTGTTGGAAATGTGCCCTAAAGCCAATCATATGATGATACTTTACAGACATTTCACATGTTAAACTAATCTAGTTTACATATAAAAGGGCAAACATTATTGTTTGAGCCGTCTCATATAAATGTTATATGCTTAAACGATAAAGTCCAAGGAATATGTGATTGGAAGAATGCAATCTAATGAAGTTAGATTAATGAGACCATTCTTTCGTAGACACATCCTAAACGTTCCTAATCATAGGATTGCCAATTGGGCATTGACAGTCCGATAAGATCAGTACGTACTGTGCCTTCTCTCAGGGAGAGTGACTAGTCTCGAGTCATTGGTGTGTGTGACATCAAGACAAGTACGTAGGTGCTCAATAGAGAATGAGTTCACTGAACACGATCAACGAGGAGTTCTCATACTCATGTCACATGAGAACTCATGGTTGGGATAATGCAAATTAGTCCTTTGACCTGAGGCATCACAGTTGTCTTGTGGTTAAGTCCTTGATCTTTGATTATGTCAAAGTCACCCCATCGGGGTGTCCACGACATCATTGGGGTTAAGCCACTTAGTTATGGAGACAAGTGAATGTGCAACAAGGGATCTCTAACCTTCAAATGGTTTGAGGGAGAATACTCTATGATGTGATTAAAATCTCTGGCCAGAGTATGAATGAGATTTGGGAATGCGTTCCAAATCACATTCAAGGTAATCATATAAGCAAACGAATCACATTGGATAGTAGACATGAATAAATAAACTATCAAACCAAACAATGCGGTCAAGAGTATTAGATTAGAGAAAAACCGTATTGCATTTGTAATCCTAAACTGAATAGGTTCTCTACCTCTTCTGATTAGCTTGGGTAGCCATGATATGCTGCTAGGTGTCACTCATGGTTTGTGGAAGCCCTAAACGTGTGTAATCACTAAAGGGAGAAGTTAAAGTAAGTTTCAATTCACAATCGATGTAAAATGGTTTTAATCGCCCACTGCCTCGCTAAAAGGAACCTAATGGATCGTACACCGTGTAAGGTGGAGATTGAAGAAACAATGGAGATGAGTAAGAATAATTAAATGGTTTAATTATTTATGGCAATGATTAATTAATATGTTAATTAATCAAACGAATAAGTTCGTTAAAGACCTCGGGATAGTTTTGGACCTTAAGGCCCAATGGGCTTCGAACGTCAAAGCCCATTGACTTAAGTTGTATGACAACTTAATGAATAAAGATTCACAAAGGCCCAAAAGCCCATATCCCTTAAATGGCCGGCCATTTTGTGTAGAATTAGGGTTTTTGGTTCTTTAGGTCATTTAAAGAAGTGACTATATAAAGAACTTTATAGCCTAAAATTCATAAGGGTTGATTTTAGAGAAAATTGGTGAGAACTTGTTTCTTCATTTTCTCTCTAAGAGGCCAACCACCTTGGAGGGTGCATCTAGCAATCCTACTACTCCAAGGTCACTCATTTCTTCTTCAATCTAACCTTGGTGTAGAATCTTTAGAGGTTCTCTATTTTGAGAACTTGGAGAATCCAATTCTTTCAACCAAATCCATGGAGCTAAGAAGCAAGGAATGAAGGCCCTATCTCTTGGGTGATTATCCTTTGCATATGCAAAGAGGAATCTACAAAGGTAAATATTTCTCAACTAACAAATGTTGTTTTAAAGTTGTGTCAAGGTTCACCAATCTACTAGGCTTTGAATTTCATGGTTGATGTTTTGTTTTGAGTGCATGTAAGCATGATTCCGCCTTTAATTTGTTAATTGCATGCTATTGATGTTGCTCAAATGAACATGTTTTTCACAAAATTTCCTTCAACTTCAACGATCCGAGCTATCTATTTTGTAAGTCTCGATTCATAGATCATACTTACAAAAATTCAATTCAATTCAATTCGAAATCATTTGCCTATTTAATTATCACGATGTAATTTCAATGTTTTCTTAGAACACAGTGTTCGTCATTTCTTTGAACTCAATTAGATACCTCAAATATTTCCGATTTGACTAATATTTTGCAAGGATGATATATGAGGTGCAACTTAAAAAATAAACGGTTTGGATCATTAAAGTTTGATGTGGTGTGGGTGCAAAGCCAAAAATAATCCTAAAAATCCACAAGGCGATACATGGACTTTTACTCAAGAAAGACAATATTGCTTTCATTAAATGGACAGGCTTCTCAGATAGTCCCACATGCAGCTCAGCATCCCTGAAAGTTCAAACAACGCACTACGACTGTTCAAAGCTCCCATGTTCCCTTCCTCCGATTCACCTCCGAGGAAGATCCTGCTCCCAAACAACAACCAATCTCCACCGACACTCAAATCCACCATCGTCGCCATCTTTTAGTCCAACTCCAATCAAGTTCCCTCAGTCTGTATAAAAACCAACACTCTCGGAGTGTTGGAGTCTTCGCGTCTTCCGATGAAGGCCATAAGCTCCGTCGTTCGACACCAAACAAAGCCAAGAGAGAAATGGGGTGAGAGTTAAGTGATTCAGGGAATTAGGAAATCTTATGAGTTTGTGTTGGTTTTGCTTTGGTTAAGGGTGGGGTGGCTCATGGAGTATTATTACGTTGGCTTCTTCTAGATATTATTGTGAATCTGCGATTGCTTCTTCTAGGTATTATTGCGATGGGTCTTTATGTGCTTCTGTTGCGATGTCAATTTTCAATGGTTTTATTTATTTAGTGATGGGACGATTGTTTCTTCAAAAGAATTCATGATAAAGTTAATGACTTTTGATCAAAGTTCAAAATTTTCAAGTTCCAATTCCATTAATTTATATCACATCGGATGATTCCCATAAAATTTGGAGAAGATGTAATATTTACAATAGCTAGTCTAGTTTAGTCCAAAATTACACCAACGCTCAGTCCAGCATAGTTTATTCTAAGTCAGTTTAGCTTAGTCCTTGAAGCTAGTCCAGTTAGATAGTTCAATGCAACAAATGCACCTTAGTGCCAAGCATTAATCACCGCAAATCCATCTCCAAATCCCTCAAAGCCCATTTGGTGGGTTAGGTGGGATTGGGTCTGTTTGGACCGATAATTCTTGGGCCTGGTTTAATTAGGCCCAGTCATTTTGGAAAGCACTAAACACTTGTTTGGTATTTAATTTTGGCTGAAGTGCACAGTGATGCATACTAAACATTTTTAAATATTATGATGTGGCAGCTAGTGGCCGACAAGTCTATAGTGGTTGATAGAAGCATATTTATGCGACTTAGTTAGTTTGTTTCTTGGCATTTATGTTGTTAGTTCGTAGTTATTTTAGTATTTTAAACTATTTTCGTGTGTTTGTAGGTCCAAAGGGTTAATGTGGCAAATAAGTGCATTTTGGAGCATTTTTGGGCATGGAATGGATAGCATATGCTTGGAGCAAAAGGAATGGACGAAATTTGAAGTTTGTGCACCATCCTCTCCATATAAATAACCATTTTAGCACACTCATTTCACCCAACACATTCACCTACCACTACATCCACTCATTTCAACCACCCAACACATTCACCTACCACTACATCCACTCATTTCACCCAACACATCCACTCATTACAACCACCCAACACATTCACCTACCACTACATCCACTCATTTCCTAAACACTCACCCACTACACCCATTACATCCACTCATTACCACAACATTCACCCACTCACCCACTACACCCATTACATCCACTCATTACCACAACATCCATCCACTACACCCATTACATCCACTCATTACCACAACATAAACCACTACCACCTTAATTAGATGGTGGTCCTCTCCCTAGCCTATAAATACATCCACCCTTCACCATAACTAGGGAGATCCATCCAAAGACCTTACATTCATCCATATATTCCCACATCCCAAAAACACATACAATTCCATTCCCTTGCCGTGGCACTCATCCAACCAAAAATTAAACACAATTCTATACATTCCCTTCCCCTTGCCGTGGCATCCATCCAACCTAAATACATTCATAACCTTTCCATATATCCATACACATCCTTAGATACTTGTGCTGCAACAAGGTGATGAAAAAGAAGGTCTTTGGCGTTTCAAGCTTGAAACTTTGGAGCGTTTTAGGTGTACTTCATTCTTGCTTTCAATGTCTACTTTGTTATTTTATGATTTTGTTGCAATTATGAGTAGCTAAAACCCCTATTTAGTTAGGGGGAATTCAAAGCCATGAACATACTTGCAATATGAATTGATTACCTTCAGTTGTGATTTCATAAGTTGTGAATTCAATTTGTTTAACTGCTTGATTGATAACTTATTCGTGTATGTTTATTAAGAGTGCACACTTAGTTTGCATGCATGAATATGATGCTAGAGTATAAGGGAGTTTCACCTAATAGTTACAAACTTATATTCACAAGTAGTGGAGGTCGCTTATAAACGACCGCGTTAAATGAATTCTTGGCAGGAGTTTCATGCTCATCATAGTAACGAATGCCTCGTCAATACTTATAGTTTTCATGTTGCTTAAAGATCTTTGATTGTATCTTTATTGTGCTGTTCACGTAAAGGACTTTTGAAGAATGCTTTGAATTGTTGTATGCGTTTTCCCATCCAATTCAATAACTTAAGGAGAACTTAAAGGTTAATTTAAGCGGACCTAATTAATCTGGGGTGTTGAGTTTCATGATTTATCGAAAGAACAACTGAAAATTGGTTTATGTGTAAGTGTGTCATGTGTGGAGAAGAGCCCTCTAGCTAGCCCATTATCCATAGTTTACCCAAATTCGTCCAAAATCTGTTTTAGTTTACAATCTGTTTGTTTTGTTTTCAAATTCGTCAAAATCAAATCCCCATTTACTTTAAAGTGTTTTATTAGTCAAAATCTGTTTTGATTTGTGTTTTTAAGTGTCTTGAGTAAAGTTAGAACCTAATTTCGTCCAAAACCATCCCTAGAGTCAGTTTAGAGTCTAATACATTGTTTTAAGCTGTTTTGAGTCTTTTAAACTAATTTTGAGTCTTTTTAGTTTGTATTGCATCTTTTGAGTCTAGTTTGGTGTTTTAAACTTAATTTTACGTTTTTAAGTCAGTTTCAAGTGTTTTAGCAATCCCTCCTAATCCCCGGCCTAGAACGATCCCTACTTACATTCTTTACTACAATTGACAACAAGATGGTTTAATTTGTGTGTTAAGTTAATTTTCGCATCAGTGGTCAAGTTGAAGGATTTCGCAATGAGGATTTGGCAGAAGAAATGTGTTTTTCAATGGCAAAAACTCGTAAATAAAGAAGGATCAAGTGTGAGCTCTTGATGGATTTAACCCATCCATAAATAATCTCTTGAATGAAAAACTTAAGACTTTCTCAAGAATTGACATACAATAAAAATTAAAAGTCCTTGATCACAAGGTAGAGAAAATAACTCTAGATGGATTTAACCCATCCATAAATAATCCCTTGAACAAAGGAGTTTAAGTAACTTGTGGGGCAAGTATTCAATCTATTCATGACTAAATAACTTCTATTTGTTGGTCTAAGCCAACAATGGCACGCCCAACATTCCTTAGCTTTGATAGAGAGCCTGCCAAAGGCTTCACAAAGTCACATTTCAAAACTAATCTAGGAAATTGCAATGCAGACAAGTGGAAGTTGTGTGAGGCACACTTAAGACCGAACAAGGTCTTAGGGATGAGATTGGATTGGCAGGGACATGTAAGAAATGACTTATAACTCATGTATAAGGATAGGTTAAAAACCCCACTCTATTGTGGATTCATAGCCCATCATGTCCAATCTTGTCCATCTCACATTGTAACACAACAAACAACGGACTGGACTTAAGTCCATTTTAATTGGTCACAACCTATCTCAACCAACCCACCAAACAAGCCCTCACATTATAGATAAGCCAGTGCATCTTCTATTTCGAGAAAAATATTATTTCATGCCGCTTGATCACAATTAACGTCACATGTCTAACCACCTAGTATCGACATGTTATCGGACTATCAACATATCATCTATATTATTAATACTATAATGGTTTTATCACAAATGGTCCCTGAAATTGAAAATAAATCAATGTAGTCTTTGAAAATGGGTGTCTCAAATCAATGTGATCCTTCAACTACAATTCCGTCAAAAATTCTGTTATGTGCTGATGTGGCACATAACTGGATCACACAAGTCTAATTAAATATTATTATGTGAATTAAAAATATTTAAATAATAATTTATTTATATAAATCAAAACTAATAAAAAATAAAAAATAAAAACAAGGGTGTGCTATCCACACACCCCTTTTTACTTCTCACACACTTCTTGTTAATTTCTGTCATTTTATCTTCTTCACTTCATCCAATTCGACGACCGAAAATTAGAAGAGTGTGTAAAAACAAAGAAGATCCATCTTCTTCTAATCCCCATCCCACCCCGTCGCATCAAGCCTGCACCACCTTGCCCGCTTCCAGAGCAAGCAAAAACAGAAAAAAGGATGAATGTCAGAGATCTGAACCTATCACCCCAACCCACCTCGCTGCTCATGCGACTCATTTCTCTCTCTCTCATCTATTTTCGCTGGAATCGAAACCCAAATATCACTACCATCAGACAAAATTAAACAAGTAATCAAGGTTAGGGTATTAGGCTTGCATCAAAGGGGAAAATGGGTGAGATCCATGAGAGTGGGTTTGGAGCGATGGGTTGGGGAAGGACCCATTAAGGAGGGGCAATGATCTGATTAGGTTTCACAAAAGAAAAACTAGAGCTCTGCTATTCCTTCTTAGTAATTTCACAATAAAAAAAATAGAGCTATATTCTTCCTTTGAAATTAAAGAATTTTTCCTTCAAAGATTGTGCTAGGATTTTAAAACTGAAGTTCCCAACTGGATCGTTGTGAAAATTGGAAACAGGTGACGAGTTCTACAGAAAAAATCCCTCAACTTGATTTGGTGGGTTCTGGGCAGCCGCAGAGGCTTCTTGCTTTGTTCTTTAGGACAACCAACTTCTGTTTTCCTTTTGTTTTTTCCACATTATAATATTTAATTAGACACGTGAAACCCACTTATGTGTCACATCAGCACATAATAGAATTTTTGACAGAATTGTGACGGACGAACCACATTGATTTGTGACCTTCATTTTCAAGGATTACATTAATCGATTTTGAATTTCAAGAACTATCTAGATGAGATGGGTCAATTTTAGGGACCATTTATGATAAAAACCCATACTACATGTATAACTTTGATACCATCTCATTTTATTAGATGGTCGGGGAAGCAAAGATAAACCGAAACAGCAGCATGGTCGGAGGAAATAGTTCAGGCAAACGCATGCAAAACGGTCTACTCTGTGACTTTTATTTAATTTGATATATACTTTTAAAATTATTTCCCGCCTAACACGACGCCGTTTCCGGAAGCGCCAACTCAGAAGAGAAGACCCACTGCAAAATTTACCACATTATCTGAGATCCGAAAAACAATCCAACCTCAGCTCCGAGAGCTCAACAGCAATGGAGTCGCCTTTGCCGTCCTCTCTCCCTCCTCGTCTCTCACTCCTCTCCAAAACTTCACCGCCTCGGCACCACCGCCTTCTCCTTTCCCCGACCCGACCCGACCATTTCCGGTTCGAATGCCGGGCGGGGCAGACCGGGTTCTTCACCGGGCTCGGCAGGCTTATCAAGGAGAAGGCCAACAGCGACGTGGAGAAGCTCTTCTCGGGATTGTCAAAGACTCGCGATAATCTCGCCGTCGTCGACGAGCTCTTGCTCTACTGGAACCTCGCCGACACCGATCGAGTCCTCGACGAACTCGAAGAGGTTTTCTTTTTATCCCTGTTTGTTTCTCGGGAAAAAGTTACCCTCAATTTTCGGGGGAAAATGTATTAAGTATGTTCTTTTCGGTTTCAGGCTCTGCTGGTATCCGATTTCGGGCCGAAAATCACGATCAAAATTGTGGAGAGTTTGAGGGAGGATATAGTTGCTGGAAAGCTGAAATCTGGAAGCGAAATTAAGGGAAATCCTAACAGCTGACAAGAACATTAATATTGTCTCTCCGGAAAGTACCGAAATTCTTCGGAATATATAGGAGTTAGGTATATAAATTTGGTTGAGCAATCGAATGGAGCGCTTGTTAAACTTAAGTTAATTGGTATGCAGGTAAAATGTAATAATGTGGTATCGGGATCGGGATGTTTGTAGGATGCGTTGAAGAAGAGTGTGCTTGATTTGTTAAACTCGAGTTTTAGATGTTGTGTCCAGCTTTAGAGTTTAATTGTGGTTATTATTTGTTGTGTGATCAGGAAACCAGCTGTGGTTATGATTGTTGGCGTTAATGGAGGCGGGAAAACAACATCTCTTGGTAAGAATAGAACTCCGCTCGTATCATGTGCTCTCTGCTGATGTCTTAAGACACATTTTGATTTCCACCCTATTTAATCTGACGGCATGCATATTTGGGAAAACTTAGTGGAGATGAACTCAAGTTTAAGAAACCTTTAATCCGAACTTCATAGTGAGTCAGTGACACATCACTACAAAAATCCAACATTTGCGGACTGTTTTCTTTAATATACTTTCAGCTATCTGTGGTTTAAGCGATCGAGGACCCATTAAGATTGATAATGATCTGATCAACTCTCCTCATGCAGGAAAGCTCGCTTATAGATTGAAGAATGGAGGGGCAAAGGTGTGACATTTTCATCTGTTGATTGTCCTGGCTGCAATGAGTTGGCTTCGTCCTTTGTGAGTAAATATGCCTATTTCAGTGGCTTTGCGGTCTAAATCCCTTTGTGGTTTCAAATTGGCCAGGTATTAATGGCTGCAGGGGATACCTTTCGAACAGCTGCATGTGACCAGCTGGAGATATGGGCCGAGAGGACTGTGTGTGAGATTGTTGTGGCTGAGAGAGAGAGAAGGCCAAAGCAGCATCAGGTAGGTAGACAACTTGGATTGAACAGACAGATGAAATTATATTTTCTTTTTCAGTTGACATGGTATAACTACTGACATATAGTCTTAAAGTGCTTTCTGAATAGTTATTTCTCAGGCTGTGAAGAGAGGGAAAGAACAAGGGTATGATATTGTCTTATGCGACACCTCTGGACGTAAGTTTGTTCGAGAACCTTTCATACGTCTGTTGAACTGTTTATGTAAATTTGTGAGCTTAGCTGATTCATCTGCACTTCATGTATATAACTTCAGGTCTGCACACTAATTACAGCTTGATGGAAGAGTTGATTGCATGCAAGAAAGCTGTGACCAAAGTCATGCCTGGTGCTCCTAATGTAAGCTCTGCCGTTGAACACTTTTATCATCTTTCTATTATCCAGTTCAAAAATCTAGGCATGTGAGTGCATATACTTCCCCTTGAACAGAATAATTCTGAGTATAGTATGTTCTTTGATAATGTATCATGTCGAAAAATAGTTCTTGCAAGATGATGCAGTTGCGTCCTTGGAACCAATATGGGTCCATGAATAGGATACTGTGAAAGGTAAAATCAAGTCTGGTAAAGTGATATCTGAGGAAAATGTTAGAGATATTGTATTTACCAGAGACCTTCTATTGGATTAAAACAAGGAACATCTTTTAACTACTTTGTCATGCTCTCAAACCTTTTGCGTAGTGTTTATTGGTGATATGTAACTGTACCTCTGAAAATCTTACCTGCTTATGCCATATTTCAAATAACCCGCTTGTGCTATTATTAACACTTTATACTTTCATTTCTTTGATTTGTGAATCTATCTATTCATGCCTGCCACTACCATATCCATCCGTGTATTCTTTGATTTGTATGTGCCCAGTTTATTATGTGAGATATCTAGTAACTTCTCCAAATCCATACAATCTGTCTTGTGACACCTTTTTCTATATGTGCCTATCTATATTTCTTTTAATACATGCAGGAGATCCTACAAGTTCTGGATGGGACCACAGGCTTAAACATGCTTCCGCAAGCAAGAGAATTCAATGAAGCAATGTTCTTATCGTTTACCTTCTGAATTAAGACGGTTGATTATTCTTCGCATGATCTAGTTTGTCACAAGAGTGTTTAAGTTTGTTTCCTTTCGTGTTTTGGGTGCAGCATGTTATATTCCAGCTTTGTCAGTTAGAATAGAACTTAGATATTTGATTGAATATCTTGCCCTTAATCGGTACTATAATTATTTGTGCCACCTCATTTGTGTTTTGATTGTTTGCCTTGTACATGTTGTGACAGATTGTTGGTATAACCGGTATGATTTTGACAAAACTTGACGGTTCTGCTAGAGGAGGCTGTGTGGTATGTTCAAATCTTCTGTCCCATATAGTTTTCAATTTTGAATTGAGTTATTGACGTAGCTTCTGTTATTTTCAAGGATTAATTCTCAAGTCTCTTTTTCAGCCCTCACTAATTATAAGGTTGTATCTTATTTTAGGTCAGTGGGGTGAATGAGCTCGGCATCCCTGTAAAGTTTGTGGGTGTTGGTGAAGGCGTAGAGGACCTCCAACCGTTTGATCCAGAGGCCTTTGTTAATGCCATATTTTCATAGTCCGAATGTAGGTGAGTGTGCAAGTCTCATACATCAAGTGACTATATTCTCCTGATCTCAGATGTTATGTTTCTTTTTCAAGGCAAGTAGATGTGAGGGATTTTTAATCACATGTTTTTTCTCGCATTGTAGAGAATTACCGGATCCCCATATATATGTGTGCGGTGCTTAGGATGAAACTTCCAAGTTGAAAATCATACATTAGGTTTTTCAGACAATCACGATTATTATTGGTCATATTGGTGCTGTAGGATGAAAGTTAAGGCTTAGAGTCGATGCAAAATTGCCAAGCCTTAGGCTGCTGGGCGGTTTCCGCCATGTTTTCTCTTGCAATGTTTTGTCACTACTCAGTGTATATTATTTTGGTGCAAAAAGTTCAAAGACCCTCTATGCTTGGCCAGGGACTTCAACTACTAAGGAATTGGTCTCCCGCATTCAACCTTTCACTTCTCTCCAAAGCAGCAGCAGCAGCATTAAACATAAAAAGCTCCAATGTTATTAAATGATAACCTATTTCGCAGTTAAACCACATATAAGAAGATTCTCTACGGATCTTATGTCCATATTATCAAAATACATTGTGACATGGGAGGCAGTCATAAAAATTGGCAAGATAAGCAATAGAAATGTGCCAACGAGGTAAAAATTTGGGTTAACAAATGAGAGATATTTGACATGCGAATCATAATTTTGCAACAGGCGTATGGTAGAACGTAGCACGAGCAGTGTAAACCAAGCGCCCGGTTTTCTTGAGTTTCAATTCAAGGGCTATCACGCTCAGACTTCTTCCACTCCGAACAACAGATGAGTCAACTATCACCTCTTCCTGTAAAAGTCCCGTCAGGTAAAGTAAAAATCGAAACAGAAAGAAATGAACAGCATGAATAACGCAAACTATAATCAAAACAGAAAGAAATGAACAGCATGAATGCCGTGGTTAGCTGATCGCACCTTAACCGATGTCCAAAAACAAATTGAATACCTGCTTAATTTTTTAATAGTTTCATCAAAATCTGGGAGCATTGTGTGCAACTTGGGCAGTTATTCTTGGAACCTATACCTAAACAGAGTTTGGGGGGTTTCAAAGCCACTATCAGCCTGAGTCAATCAAGTATGATACGGCCACGATTATGCCGTTTAAGGTTTGGAAACTTAGCACCGTCTGTATATCCCAATTTTTGGCCCATTTCAGTTGGTATCGCAATCTGTGATAACACAATTCCACATTGGCATCTTCAGAAAGTGGATTCAAAGTACAGCGAGCAACCTCTTTTTTAATTAGTAAGAGATTTTATTAACAAAAAGAAGAAACGACTCAGGAATGACAGAAGTATAAGTTCTCTGCATCAAGATGCACAAAAGGCAGACCCTTGACATTCAAGGAATTGCACACAGAAGGTACAAATCCTCCTCACAATTTACAAGTTTTAAGCGCCAACAAGATCCTAAATCCTAATTTCTTCCTTTGACATTCTATACCAATACAATTACCATTTGAAATGCCTCAGAAGACCATTCGATATCCAACGAAGACAGCTAAATAATCTATAGTAAAGTTTTGAATTCATTTCCACTCTATTTTGGCATGTGCATCAAACTTTATATAGCGCCATTTATAAAAAAACAAATGTAAATTCTACGGGACTTACATTCTTTGTTGCGCTAGAGAGGTAAGAAACGCTCAGTTCCCCCAGAAAAAGCTCCTTATCATTAGCCACGACGGTTCTTGCACAAGCTACAGACACAGCCTCAGCAACAGCAGCAATTGCTCCTCCATGAAATCCGGAATAGAAATTCTGCACATTCATCAATAAAACATCATTACGTTTGTTAGGTTTCGAAGACAACAAACGAAAAGAGAAGAAAATTAACCCGAAATACAAGAACAATTGAAACAGACGTCAAATTGAAATACAAGTGCACATTAGTGAGCAAAATGGCGGAATTCGATGACGAAGTTAATAGCTTTGAAATGGGGTCTAACAAAGTATCTTTGCTTTGCTTTAGATCAAAGTCTCAATCAGACAAGCTAATAGAATGGATCTAAGCCGATCATTAGTTTGGTTACACAAACACCCTTTTAAATCAAGCAACAATTTTCTCAGCAACCAAACAAGCACACAGCTCCATTCAGTCAAACCCAGATACCAAAAATAATCAAAACCCAATTCAAATCAAACAAATCCCAAAAGGGTCCAATCCTATCCCTCAAATATTCCCACTTTTGAGAATAAATAACCCATTTCTAGAATTTTCTGAGCAACCAAACAGAACCACTGAAAACTAAAAATTGAAACAAAAAATAGAAACAAAAGAGGAGAAGATAGATTACAGTGACAGCAGGCTTCACAGATACGAGGCAGGTGACACGACCACGGGATATGTGAAGGGGCTTCAGGAGGTCACGAATGATGTCGGAGTAGGTATCCTTTCTAGCATCGAACTCATCTGGGACGGGGTCCGAGATCCCAACTCCTTGTAGAAAATTCAGAACTCTGATTACGTCTTCCCGAGGAATATCGTCTGCAATTTTTGCTGCGGAAGCGAAGTCCTCTGTGATTTCAATGGAGGGTTTCACCATTTTTGTCCTATTGCTCCTGTCTCTCTGTAACTATTGAACCAACTGCATGTTAACAATTGGAGAAATGTTTACTTATATGGTTGGACCGCTGGTTCACCAACAATCCAAATTCAATTTAAGAAAAAAAAATCAAATTTATAAATTTATTTGTTGGGGGACTTTAGTTTGAGGTGGACTCGGGCTTTGTGAGTACTCTTTTGCTTCTCTTGATTCACTTTTGTACCAAGTTCCGGAATATTTCGAAAGAATTAACATTCCTTAGGAAATATTCTAGTTAGATCAATGACTCAAAGAAAACATGATTAAGTAAATAATGGCTTGCTCAAGTGTGTAAACTAAAAGTTTATCAGTTTAGCATGAGAGAGAGCTTTGCACGGTTGCATGATATTCTAGGTTCCTAGGGGTCTAAAAAGGCTTCTGTTGACTGAGAGGATTGTCGGAACCAAATCTGTGCACCTATGTGGGGGTGGTTGAGTACAAATCCGCATAATCCTGAGCAACCTGCAAAACAGTAAAACAACTATGAACAAACCTTAAGCCAGGGGGTGTGTCAGCCAAAGGCTCTCCGACGGTTAAGTTTATGAATGATTTGAGGCTCAGGTAGTGGGCAAGAGAATTCAAGTGTATAGATTGTGTTACCATAGATGAACCCTATATGTGTGTATTTATACCGTGGAAATTAGACCTTTCTAGGATAGAATCCTGGCTCTAGGCCAGGAGAATCTTAGAGGATATCTATTAAGTAGATATTGCATCCTCTTAGGAATTGTGATTACTTGCAGCGCATGCCTATCTTTAGATTGTAGGGACTCCGAGACTTATAAGACTTGATTGTGTCCACATCCGAATCAGATCTCGCGTCTTGCGGAACAAGCATGGTCATCCAGCAGACTCCGCCTATTACATTGGAGTAGAGTGATGATGGCACCCTGCTTCGTCTGATACAGCTTCGCCCGAAGCTGGTGAGTCCATGAACGGACTTCTAAGGTAACATTATTCAGATTAGCCTTACTCCAGCCTTGGAAAATCATAGTCCCATAAACCCTATAGCAAAAACAGGCATTCCACTTGTCAGTTAGCCAAAACAATTCACAAGACATACATGTCCAAGTCTAACCATGAAACTGAGGGTTTTAACGCCGAGTTCCACAGGTGGTACAATATAGAACCTCCTCCACTTCCGAGGTCACCCAAGGCAAATACTACGTCATCGTTTAGCTCTATCGACTCAAAGACACCGCTGGAAAATATATATCACGTCTGTGGGAGACTCGATTATGAGACGGGCGTCGCCGAGTATTAGAACCACAAGCTAATAACGGAAGAAAAATAGCTTGTGGACCTCAACAGTAAAGACAATGAAACGCTCTATCATGCAAGTAAGCAGAAAATGAAGGCTGACACATCTGGAGAAAGGATCCCATTCCTAAATTTTGAATTGTCACAAAAAAGTCGCAACCATATTGAGTTGTACAAGCGTTCCCAGGAGAGAAATGTCGAAATGGAGGAGGAACGCAACAAGGGGTTTAAGGATTTTCGTCAAGTAACGAAGGGAGATGAATCATATCAACCACAATGAGATTCTATGATAGTGAAGGAGGTTGAATCATTTAATAAAATTTGGTATCGGTGATCATTTGGCGAGGGTTATGCTTAATAGCCATTGTTCTAAAAATCAGCCTAGGTAGCCACCTAGGTGCTGGGCGGTGAAGGCCCGTCAAGATTTTGTGCAAAGCATTTCAAAAAATCGGTCGAGAACTAAGCGGCCGTTTAGGCAACCCTAAGCGGAGCTAGGCGGTTTTTTTTAAATAAAAAATTAATTAAATCAATTAAGTTCATGTATCCTATCATGTTAACCTAATTTCCTAAAGTATGAAACTCAGTTATACACATTTCTCTCTCGTCGGCCGTCTCGACTCTCTAATCTCAAATTCTTTGCTAGGCATCGTCTCCCGACTCTTGAATTCTTCTCTGGGCCATCATCTCTCACAGATACAAATCTTACAATCCGCATCTGCAATTTCCTTGGTGAAAAAGCTCTCAAATCTCCAGCTTGTAGGTTTGCATTTCCATCGTCCAGGGCCCTTTTTTTTGGTACAAAATTTTGATTTTCTGAATGGTTCTACATCTGATTGATGCCAATTGTGATGATTGACTTCTATACAATAATTTCAATTATTTATGAAAAAACTGGAAACTAAGCCTTGCGGTCGTCTTTATTCGGTTCGTGTGAAAAAACCATCTCTTTGTTATATGTATACTATATATTCCAATTGTTATGAATTTGTCAGATTAACATTTTAGCCTTCATCGTGATTCGTATTAAACTTCTTCTTGGGGTAGTTCAATTGTAAGAAAAGCACAGAGGTTTGGGAAAGCTTTTGGGGTAGTTGGGCAATTTTAATTAAGTGAATTCACACAGAAAGGAATGGCAAATGAAAACCTCTCTCATAGAGCTTTTTCCCTCTTTATTTGTATATGTATAATGATTCTTTTTTGCATCCCTGTTTCTCAAAATCATCCCTGTTTCCATATCAAATATAAATTAATAAGAAATATTTTATGAAAAAATGGAAAGTAAGCCTATAAAATTTATAAGTTTGCACTTGGCAATTTATATAAGGCATCATGGTTTGCCATTATATAAGCTTAGGAATTCCCGTGGGTGGCTTCACTCTGATCTTCATTTGTATTAGGGATATGATATTTGTGCATTTGATAATGATTAATGGATTTATTTAAGTATTGAAGTACATGTAGATTCTGTGCACATTTTGTAGGGATATGACATATGTAACTTTGTTTGTATAAATATTAAACAGTATAAATATGTTGAAGTGAATTTGATAATGAAATTTTAATTGTAGTGCAGTTTGTTGTATAATCTTATTTGTAGTGATTCTAGTGAATGAATGTGATAATGAAATTTTAATTTTATATGGCAGGCACTACATCATATGGAGCGTCTAATGCAATGTCGCTCGCAATCAGATAATCCATTAAAGCGTGCTTCAAACGATGTGGGCTGGGAATATGGAGTGTTATTAGATCCTTTAAACTCGGATAATGTGCAATGTAAGTTGTGTAATAAAATAGTCAGTGGTGAAGCTTTTAGAATGAAACAACCATAGCTAACATCAAGGGAAATGTATCCGGGTGCACAAAGTCTTCGGATGAGGATAAAGCAAAATATAAAACTGCTTTAGAAGAAGCAAAAAGGAAGAAGAAAGAAAGAAAGAAGCATAATGAGAAAGGGGGGAAGTGAGGGAAGATGTTCAACTTCCACATGTTGAAGAAGATGAAAACATTGAAGTTAGTGGGTCAATATGGAAGGATAAAACACTGAAGTTAGTGGGTCAATTTGCATCCACCACCAATCTCGATCCTTCAAAATCATGGAAGAGTAAGCGATAACATAATCCCCATGATGCAATTTGGAAGGATAAAACACATCAAGTGGATCAATATTTGGCTCAATGGGCTATACGAAGCCAGTATTCATTTTCAAGTTATTGACAGTGATAGCTTCAAACGCTTTGTGGAAGGGGTTGGTCAATTTGGCATGGGTTATCAACCTCCAAGTCAAATATGGTTTGAGGGAGCCATTATTGAAAGAAAAGGTAAAGAGTAAAACAATCCCTAATGAAGCATGAACAAGAGTGGGCTTTGAATGGTTGCTTAATTATAACCGACGCTTGGGGCAACCAAAAAAGAAGAAGCATAATGAATATATGTGTCAATTGCAAAGAAAACACAATATTTCTTTCTTCCAAGGAATCCTCTAGTGAAGCACACTAGGAACTACATATTTGAATATGTTGACAAGTGTGTCAAAGACGTTGGGCCACTAATTGTAGTTCAAGTGGTGATCAACAATGCTTCTAACAATATGGAGGCGGCATAGATGATGATGGAAAAGAGGCCAAACATGTTTTGGACACCATGCAACTCACACTTTGAACCTTATGCTTCAAGGAATTGGTAACCTACCTAGATTCAAAGGAGTGATTGATAAAGCAAAGACGTTTACTATCTTCATTTATGCACATCATAAAACATTGACATTGATGAGGAAGTATATGAAGAAAAGAGACATTGTGAGGCCCGGAGTCCCTAGATTTGCAACTTCTTTCCTAACTTTGCAAAGCTTGAGTGATAAGAGAAAGGACTTAAGGATCATGGTTGCTAGTGATGAATGGGAACAATGCAAACATTCCAAGAGTACAAAGGAGAAAGCGGCATAAATTACCATGGTGAGTTCACACTTTTGGAATGGGGTCTCACTTTGCTTGAGAGTGTTTCAACCTTTATTTAAGGTGCTTCGACTTATGGATGGGGATAAAAGCCATCAATGGGGGTTTTATGTTGGAAATGTGCCCTAAAGCCAATCATATGATGATACTTTACGGACATTTCACATGTTAAACTAATCTAGTTTACTATAAAGGGCAAACATTATTGTTTGAGCCGTCTCATATAAAAGTTATATGCTTAAACGATAAAGTCCAAGGAATATGTGATTGGGAGAATGCAATCTAATGAAGTTAGATTAATGAGACCATTCTTTCGTAGACACATCCTAAACGTTCCTGATCATAGGATTGCCAATTGGGCATTGACAGTCCGATAAGATCAGTACGTACTGTGCCTTCTCTCAGGGAGAGTGACTAGTCTCGAGTCATTGGTGTGTGTGACATCAAGACAAGTACGTAGGTGCTCAATAGAGAATGAGTCCACTGAACACGATCAACGAGGAGTTCTCATACTCATGTCACATGAGAACTCATGGTTGGGATAATGCAAATTAGTCTTTTGACCTGAGGCATCACAGTTGTCTTGTGGTTAAGTCCTTGATCTTTGATTATGTCAAAGTCACCCCATCGGGGTGTCCACGACATCATTGGGGTTAAGCCACTTAGTTATGGAGACAAGTGAATGTGCAACAAGGGATCTCTAACCTTCAAATGGTTTGAGGGAGAATACTCTATGATATGATTAAATCTCTGGCCAGAGTATGAATGAGATTTGGGAATGCGTTCCAATTCACATTTAGGGTAATCATATAAGCAAACGAATCACATTGGATAGTAGACATGAATAAATAAACTATCAAACCAAACAATGTGGTCAAGAGTATTAGATTAGAGAAAGACCGTATTGCATTTGTAATCCTAAACTGAATAGGTTCTCTACCTCTTCTGATTAGCTTGGGTAGCCATGATATGCTGCTAGGTGTCACTCATGGTTTGTGGAAGCCCTAAACGTGTATAATCACTAAAGGGAGAATTGAAAATAAGTTTCAATTCACAATCGATGTAAAATGGTTTTAATCGCCCACTGCCTCGCTAAAAGGAACCTAATGTATCGTACACCGTGTAAGGTGGAGATTGAAGAAACAAAGGAGATGAGTAAGAATAATTAAATGGTTTAATTATTTATGGCAAGGATTAATTAATATGTTAATTAATCAAACGAATAAGTTCGTTAAAGACCTCGGGATAGTTTTGGACCTTAAGGCCCAATGGGCTTCGAACGTCAAAGCCCATTGACTTAAGTTGTATGACAACTTAATGAATAATGATTCACAAAGGCCCAAATAGCCCAATAAATACCCTAAGGCTGGCCATAATTAAGGAGGGTAGTGAACTTGGCTTAATTGCAAGTTTGCCACTCCATTGTGAGGTGGTATAAAGGCAACTTTATAGCCATTTCATCCTTAAGGGTTTTTGTGGAGAAAAGATGAGAACAAAAGCTCTCTTTGCTCTCTAAAATTCAGCCACCCTAGAGGAAATTATCTGGCAATTTTACTTCCTCAAGGTCACTCATTTCTTCTTCAATCTAACCTTGGTGTAGAATCTTTAGAGGTTCTCTATTTTGGGAACTTGGAGAATCCTATTCTTTCAACCAAATCCATGGAGCTAAGAAGCAAGGAATGAAGGCCCTATCTCTTGGGTGATTATCCTTTGCATATGCAAAGAGGAATCTACAAAGGTAAATATTTCTCAACTAATAAATGTTGATTTAAAAGTTGAGTCAAGGTTCACCAATCTACTAGGCTTTGAATTTCATGGTTGATGTTTTGTTTTTGAGTGCATGCAAGCATGATTCCGCCTTTAATTTGTTAATTGCATGCTATTGATGTTGCTCAAATAAACATGTTTTACACAAAATTTCCTTCAAGTGGTATCAAGAGCCTAGGTCTAGTAGTTGGTGAATCATTTGGGGTTTTGTAGTTCATAGTTTTTGATTTAAAAGTTGTAATATGTTACAAGCTTTATTCTTGTTTCTGTGAATGTAAATTTTGTTAGAAAATTTGCCATCTCAAATGTTGTAGATGTAGTTCATATGAGCATGAATTTTGGAGCTAAAATTTGGTGCCATGTTTTTGGGGAAATTCGGCCAAATCCAAAGGGTGATTTTTTGGGTTCATGTTTGTCTTGTTAAAATGGTTTTAAAGTGACTTTTGGAACCCATAAGTACCCTAGGATGTTAGCCCTCTTTTGAGTGGTGAAAATTTGAGTTTTGGTGAGTGAAAACATTCATGGAGCTATTATGAGTTTTCATGAGTGTTCTTCAATGTTCTTGAAGTTCTTGCCAAGAACAAAAAGTTTTGAAGTTTTGATTCAAAAAGTTTTATGTTTTTACATAAAGTTTTGATTTAATTTTAGTGGGTGATTTTAGTGGGTGATGATTATTGGTAAAGTATTTTTAATGGTAGAAAAACTTTTTTAAAAGTTTGACATAAATTCAATTAATGGCTATAATGGTAGACAAACTTTTTTTAAAAGTTTGACATAAATTCAAAATATTTCATCTTTACCTCAGCTAACAAAACCCACTTACAAAAACTTTGTAAAAATCTTATTTTTTTTATCATGGCCGGCCACCCTAATAGAATAGGGTATTTTTGGGTCTTTTATTCAATTACATAAAGTTTTGATACTTTTGTGTATTTGCACTTTGGCCCAAAAGTTTATGTTTTTACGTTAAGGCCCAAAAACGTCAAAGGACAAATTGTTTTGCTCCTTTAATGAAGTTTTTTGTATTTGTTGAAATTTTTGGGTTCTAGTTGTAATTACATGAAGTAGTGGACTTTTGTGTTTTTACAAAGTGACCCCAAAAGTTTGTGTTTCGCAATATAGCCCAAAAAGTTGTGGTTATTGCATGATGGCCCAAATTAAGTAGGGAACAAAAATTGTTTTGTCTCTTTAAATGAGAATTGGATTTTCATTTCATTTAGCTCCATTTAAATCAATTTTATGGATACAAAAACAAAATGAAAATGTTGCATTCAATTTAATTAGTTAAAGTGTTGATTAATTAAAGGGTGATTATGAACCTAAGCCTACGATAATTGAGCTATGTGATAGGCCGTTTCAAATTTGTTTGAACCATGGGAATGTGTAGATTAATTTTGGTTGTAATTTGATTTGATCAAATGTTGTAAAAGAGCATAAGCTCTTCTTTACTTTAAAGTAATTTGTTTTATGCAAATGTTGTAATGAGCATAAGCTCACCTTTACTTTAAAGTACTCATTTTCTTGTTTTATTTGATATGCATGAAAATGGAGTAGTTGGGTCCAACGCCCCTAGGAACAACACGCCTTAATGTGATTAAACGCGTAACTAAAATCAATCTCCATCCCTAGTCCGAGATTCAACACTAGGCTCGTGTTGAATCTAAACAAAGGTTCATAGTCATCCTAAGGCCCTAAGGCAACTATATAGTCCATCAAATGAATGCAAAGTTTATGTTAGTAGTATCATATACTCTTGCTTTAAAAACCGTTTTATAAGCATAGTGGGAGTATTATATACAACTAAAACAATCAAATGGACCAATAGTTGTAATAGGACCAAAATTGTTTTAATGAAGATTAAAATGAATACTTATATGTGATGAGACCTAAAACCCTCAACCAAACCATTATTAAGTTGATAAGCGTGAGAGTGCTTTGAACACTCTTTCGTGGCCTTCCACCGTGGTAGCTCCGATCGTTTGTGACTTGTACACCGGCTTCACCCTATAATGGGGGAGTACAAAGTGCATGCTTACACTCAGGAGGAGTTATATATACATGCATGATGAAGTGAGGTAGGCAACGAGTTTAGCCAACATGATATAATTCTGAGGCTATGCTTGAACCCCTACACGAACTAGGCATGGTGGGAATGACTTAACTAAGTGCAATGACGCCAACATAATATCATATCATTGTGAGGCAACATTCTCTAGAGGCCAAATTGATGGGTACTTGCATTAGTTGCAAATGAGTAAGTGTACTCTCTCATTATTATTAATGCTAGCCAATATCATATCATTGTGAGGTGGGCTTGGTAATAGTGAGTCTCCCATAACCTACTAAGAGTTTCCTCCAAAACTCTCGAATTCCAATGAGGGATATGGAATTTGCCAAAAATAGTGGGTGGTGCTATTTGATTTAAAGACCCGAATCAAATGGCTTAAAATCAATCAATTTATATTCGTTATGTATTTGTTTACCAATATATATTTGCAAACGCTATCCAAAACTTGACAAAGAAAAGCCGAATGTTTTAGTTTCCGGACTTGGTAACACAATCCCAAAGATTGTCTTAAATGGATTGTGCATGTACCTAAGAAGTCTCATCCTCACAATCTTCCTATTGATAATGTATCATTGGAAGAACATGTTAGAAATGTCTATCATGAAGAGGACAACACAAACAACCAATGCTTATTCCTTCGTTATATGAACAAAGGAACTTACGAAGATTAGCATAAAGACAAGGACACTTTTAGTGCCATGATTCTTCACTTACAAATTGTTGTATGAAGAAATAAGAGTTGCCTTGAACAACTCTTGAAAGTTTGTAATTATGTTTAGAACATAATGGTTGGTTGACAAAAATAGTCCATCAACATGGACTTATGATGATTTTGAATCATTGAGTGTTGAAGTGATAAACCACTTAACGAGACGGAAACTAAGCTAGGACTTCACCTTTATGTCCCTATCCTAATGGTTCACTAAGTTTATTGTAAACTATGTAGTGAACAATAACCACACACTCTCCAAAATGTTTGATGTGTATAACACAATTGAAAAAGGTTTCAAGAGAGATAGTGGGAGTTTAGGGACCATGACTATTGTAGTCAAAGGAGAAGTCAAATGAAGAAGATAAAATTAACTCCAAGGGAACAAATTTTCTTTATGAAAGGATGGACATTGGAAGGGGTATTTGCAAGAAATGTCTTGCAAGTGTCAAGAACACACATTTCGAAGGTGTTGTAAATTGTTCTTGAATAGTTCAAAACAGTTGGTTCTTCTACTTGAATGCTTGATTCCGTATTAGTAACTATGTTTTACAATCGTTGTAAAAGTGTGGCTAATAAGAAGTAGAAGATTAATGAGAGAAGAGAAAGTACTTCACATTCGGAACGTGAATAAAATATAGATCTCTGCGAAAGCAGATGGTACTAACTTCCTCATATGAACTACCAAAGAAATTGGAAAAACCAAAGATTGTCTTTACATTCCAATTTTAAGGAACTTAATTCCGTCACTATAGTAGAGATGGATGAATGTTTTGTTTGACAAAACATTGTTCTTTATTAATCACTGATTGGATTATAGTAATCTAATTGATTGTCTCTATAGTAGAGATGATATGGTAGCGTTAACTGTTTAGAATATAATGATGCTTAAAACCCAAAAGGTTGCAAGATAGTGACTAATCCCAACTGAGTTGTGATACCTCTAAAACATAAATTACGAGTTGGTTATAGATGGATGCTTTGGATCGTTAGATCCGGATCCAATACCTTCTTGTCAAAATTGTATAGAGGCGAAATATTCGAATCTTTATTCTTTTGGAAAGAATAAAGAATCACAAAGTTGTTGAGGTTAATTCACTTAGATGTTAGTGGCACTTGTCCACAACATAATACTACTCATGTTGTTTGACATTCACCGAAGATCACTCTCGGTTGGACTATAGTTTATTATGAATAAACACAAGTCCGAATACTTTGCAAAAGGTTTCAAAGAATTCAAGAAATGTAAGTTGATGAGTAAGACGTCTAAAATACTTACCTCCTTAGATTTGATCCAAGGAAAGGTAACACTTTAGATGAGTTTCCTTGAAAGATATCAAGGAAATTAGCATCATAAGATAATGATTTTCTCCATTAGGAGAAGAACGAACTCGAATAAGATTTAGTTCGTTAGATGTTATCAATTACCCATATATATAGGATATATGCTTCTAAGACAATATGATTGTCAATTAGAAGATCTTCCAAAATTTTCATAACTCCATAGGATGTAGTTGGAAAGAAAGACAAATCTTAATTGTGTTAAGATTTGGGGTTGTGTGCTAATGAGCAATATTTGTTTAAAAATTATCTTGTGGATATCCTTAAATTAACCTTTGGATATCACTTCTATAAACCAACCAACAAATGTTGTTTGTTGAGTAGTTCATTGTAATCCTACAATGTGATTTGCCTTAGAGCAAATGAACTAGGAATAGAACTCAAAAGAATGGGTTCTTTGAGAGACAAGATGATAATCAACAAATATAACAACCTAGTTCCTATACCACAAGCTCCAAGGTAGTCAAGAAGGATTTATAAACCGTCTCAGTTGAATGGTTTGAACTTTATGACTACATTGAGTGTATATACGATATATACTCAAGGAAATGGTAAAGTACCATTTGACCCGAAATAATGAAACCTTCATAGCTAATTGGTAGCTTAAGGTGACTACAATCAAAGAGAATGGTTGACTTTGAAGGAACCATCTTTGACGTAGTCTTAGTTTCAATTAATTCGAAGATTGCTAGCTACAACTAAATGTTGATTCAATGTTTGGACATCATATAGGTTTCTGAAACCATTATTAAGATAGTCCTAATAATATATATGTCTAAAACTATGAATCACAAAACATGTAAGTTGTAGAGATCCAACCATCATGGATCTTAGCAAGCTAGTGGGAACCATAAGCGTCTTATGAGAGAAAGATCAAAACGTTTGATTTCTCATAAAGATGTAAATGAATCTTTTGTTTACTAGGTTTACAAAAGATTAGTGGGAGTTAATCATATTCCTAAATTTAAATATATGTATGATATATTAATTTTGGAAATGAAAAGAATACTTCTTCGTTAAAGTTATGACTTTAAACATTCTATAACGATAGAATGTATATGGGAGACATAGTCTATATACATGGGATGGAAATCTATAATGATAGATTTTAGGATATAATTGGATTATATCATGCCCTAATAATAGACAAAAAGGATGCTAGGAAGTTTCTCATATGATGATAAACTTCAATCAGAAGAACAACTCTAGTGAGACTAGGAGGTAGTTCTTCTCAAAGGGAACGTACCCTTTGACTCCTAAAGAAATAATGCGTAAATCGAATCCTTTATGCATACGCAGAAAGGTGATTTATGTATTTCATATTGTATGAAAAACATTGATATGAGTTGTACCTAGAAAGGTACAAGGCGATATCAATGCAAGCCCAGGATCAGAACCATGGCAACTGTCAAGTGAATCCTTAAGTATTTAAGAAATACTAAAGGATAGGTTCCTCGAAGAATGAGGAAGAATTAGAGTAACGTAATGGAAGCGTAAATGTATTAGATTGTGAATCTAATCCATCATTGGATGTTTCTTCATTATGAATGAAGAGATAAACAAATATCTCTTTATTATGACTAAAGAGATATTTGGATGGAAACATTAAAGTAATGACTTTAGTGTGTTCCATTATGAATGCAAAATATATTGCCATATAGAAGTTTACAACAATGTTGTTTGGATGGGAAAGTTCATTTATGAACTCTCTATTCGGTTCCAACCAGAAAGTGTATGACACTAATGGGGCGATAGCTCAAGCCAGGGAATCAAGGTCTCATCAAGATCCGAACTCATATGAGAGAACTGAACCACATGATTGTGAATCATGTATAATGGTGACGTCGATATTCTCAAGGTTGCTTCTATGGATAACATATAGATATCCATTGCCTAGGCCTACTACTCAGCCATTTATGAAATGACTACAGAAGAGGAATCATCACAGATGAACAAGCTGATTGGCTCTAGTGCAAGTGGGAGATTGTTGGAAATGTGCCCTAAAGCCAATCATATGATGATACTTTACGGACATTTCACATGTTAAACTAATCTAGTTTACATATAAAGGGCAAACATTATTGTTTGAGCCGTCTCATATAAAAGTTATATGCTTAAACGATAAAGTCCAAGGAATATGTGATTGGGAGAATGCAATCTAATGAAGTTAGATTAATGAGACCATTCTTTCGTAGACACATCCTAAACGTTCCTGATCATAGGATTGCCAATTGGGCATTGACAGTCCGATAAGATCAGTACGTACTGTGCCTTCTCTCAGGGAGAGTGACTAGTCTCGAGTCATTGGTGTGTGTGACATCAAGACGAGTACGTAGGTGCTCAATAGAGAATGAGTCCACTGAACACGATCAACGAGGAGTTCTCATACTCATGTCACATGAGAACTCATGGTTGGGATAATGCAAATTAGTCTTTTGACCTGAGGCATCACAGTTGTCTTGTGGTTAAGTCCTTGATCTTTGATTATGTCAAAGTCACCCCATCGGGGTGTCCACGACATCATTGGGGTTAAGCCACTTAGTTATGGAGACAAGTGAATGTGCAACAAGGGATCTCTAACCTTCAAATGGTTTGAGGGAGAATACTCTATGATATGATTAAATCTCTGGCCAGAGTATGAATGAGATTTGGGAATGCGTTCCAATTCACATTCAGGGTAATCATATAAGCAAACGAATCACATTGGATAGTAGACATGAATAAATAAACTATCAAACCAAACAATGTGGTCAAGAGTATTAGATTAGAGAAATACCGTATTGCATTTGTAATCCTAAACTGAATAGGTTCTCTACCTCTTCTGATTAGCTTGGGTAGCCATGATATGCTGCTAGGTGTCACTCATGGTTTGTGGAAGCCCTAAACGTGTATAATCACTAAAGGGAGAATTGAAAATAAGTTTCAATTCACAATCGATGTAAAATGGTTTTAATCGCCCACTGCCTCGCTAAAAGGAACCTAATGTATCGTACACCGTGTAAGGTGGAGATTGAAGAAACAAAGGAGATGAGTAAGAATAATTAAATGGTTTAATTATTTATGGCAAGGATTAATTAATATGTTAATTAATCAAACGAATAAGTTCGTTAAAGACCTCGGGATAGTTTTGGACCTTAAGGCCCAATGGGCTTCGAACGTCAAAGCCCATTGACTTAAGTTGTATGACAACTTAATGAATAATGATTCACAAAGGCCCAAATAGCCCAATAAATACCCTAAGGCCGGCCATAATTAAGGAGGGTAGTGAACTTGGCTTAATTGCAAGTTTGCCACTCCATTGTGAGGTGGTATAAAGGCAACTTTATAGCCATTTCATCCTTAAGGGTTTTTGTGGAGAAAAGATGAGAACAAAAGCTCTCTTTGCTCTCTAAAATTCAGCCACCCTAGAGGAAATTATCTAGCAATTTTACTTCCTCAAGGTCACTCATTTCTTCTTCAATCTAACCTTGGTGTAGAATCTTTAGAGGTTCTCTATTTTGGGAACTTGGAGAATCCTATTCTTTCAACCAAATCCATGGAGCTAAGAAGCAAGGAATGAAGGCCCTATCTCTTGGGTGATTATCCTTTGCATATGCAAAGAGGAATCTACAAAGGTAAATATTTCTCAACTAATAAATGTTGATTTAAAAGTTGAGTCAAGGTTCACCAATCTACTAGGCTTTGAATTTCATGGTTGATGTTTTGTTTTTGAGTGCATGCAAGCATGATTCCGCCTTTAATTTGTTAATTGCATGCTATTGATGTTGCTCAAATAAACATGTTTTACACAAAATTTCCTTCATTTTATACGAAGAGCTACAAAAAACAAGAAATGAGATCAATGAGGCATTGAAAAATAATGAGGCCAATTATAGACCAATTATACAAATTATTGACTAAAAGGCTCATGGCCACCTTGATGGTCCATTACATTTGGTAGCGTACTTCTTGAATCTTTATTATTTATTCAAATATCAAAGCATTAAACATGATCCACTTGTCATTGACACCATATTTAATTGTGTTGAGAAGTTCTTCTCCGAGAACTATGAAGTCCAAAATCAAGTGATAACTATAGAGATGCCGAAGTATAAGAAAAAAGAGCGCGGAGTTGGAAGACATTTGGCCGAGATTGGATGTGTTGAGAATGATGACAACTATGATCCAAGTATGATTCTAATTATACTTGTATTTATTTACTAGTCTAATTCTAATTGTTTTTTTTTTTTTTGCGAGTTTAATTCTAATATTGTACTTTGTACTTTTTTAATTTCATGGTGGTCTACTTATGGAAATGGTGTACCAAACTGGCAAAGAATTGCTATAAAGATTCTCTCATTGACTACAAGTTCATCCGGGTGTGAGAGAAATTGGAGCACTTTTGAGGGGATACTTACAAAGAAAAGGAATAGACTAGATACAACAAGGTTAAATAATTTAGTCTTTGTCCAATTCAATACAAGGATCATGAACAAGAAGAAAAGAGAGAAGGAGAAGAAAGTGGATGTACTACTTGCTAGTGAAGCTAGTATGGTGCAAGGATGGATTGTGGAAGGTGTTGATGACGAAGTTGAGCTTGGTTCAGGAATGGATGAAGAGACATTGGAGGTGGATATTTCCCTAGAGCCTAGGAGGAGTTCTAGAAATGTTGAAGTAAGAGAACTTCATGAAGAAGATTTTGTATCTGATGAGGACAAGGAAGAAGAAGGAGATGATGAAGAAATTCCGACACAGAGAGTCTTGGAGGGATACGGAAAAGAAGAGATTGAGGCTTAGCTTGGAACTTTGCAAGTATCTTATCTTATTGCATTTCCTTATTTCTTTCATTAAGCAATGTGATATAGTTGTGCAATATATCTGCTAACTATTATATATGACATAAACATGAGGACTATGTATCCTGTTATCTTGAGCGCTTATTATGTCCTAAACTACCTTAATGTGAATAGTATCAAATATGTAAATACGGAGTATATACACTGTATGTAAACGACATGATCAGTATATGCACATGATATGTACACTACATGCACATGCTATGCACAAAACTAGTGATCGGGCAACGAGCTGCTTTTGACATTTATAAGACACTTTAACGACATGCTATTGGTATAGTGGATACAATTACAACATAATCTACAACGACCACATATATAAGGCAACATAATCCGATCATATACATAAGGTTACATTGACATATAGTGGATACAATTGGCTTGTAATCGACAACGATCACATAAATAAGGTAACATAATCCGATCATATACATAAGGTTGCATTGACATATAGTGGATACAATTGGCTTGTAATCGACAACGATCACATATATAAGGTTACAGTGATAGTTTACTAGTCTTGTTATGTATATCAACCACAGCTTAAACATGCACGTGGAAAACATGAAACTCGTTGTCGTTTATTTTATGGACACGCATGACCCTTAACGTCTTCTAACCTTTTTCTTAGTTTTGTTGTTCACTGAGGCCGGGCCAGAACTAGGTTTGTTGTCATACTCGCTAAATTTCGGGGCACAACATACGTGCATCGTAACTAGTAAACATTCCTGCTTCTCATATTAAGTTATAGCCTTGCACACCATATGAACATAACAGGAATGTATTCCCAAATTTCTGCAATTAGACACTTGAAACAAAACTTGGAACATACCCAGTATTCTAGCACGTCAAAAATAAAGTTTTTTCACAACCTATAGCCCCCAATATGAAACACAAACCCTAATTGAACTTCTAAGTACTAATTTATCTTACGCATGACCTGTATATTCCATAAATCATTGATATAGGAACTTGGAATCACACCCTATCTTACTAGCCTTCAAAACCGAGCAGATGCCTGGGGTGCTGAAATATGCCTGCCAAAACTTCAATCACCGGAAAAAATGAAATTGTCCGGCCAAAATGGAAAATATAGTACAAACGTCCTATCTTTAAAGATGGAATAATTTGTTGTGTTTGGTTATGGAAGAATAACACACATAGTTCACATATCTGAGCTCAAATCCCGACCTCACTCTTCTCACCTCTCTCTCGACTTCCCTCTCTTCGAAATCAAGGCTCACACATCTGAGCTCAACCCAAAAGACCATAGCTCACAACTCTCTCTCGATATCCCCAACTTCGAAATCAGAAAGTGACTTCATCAACTGTGAGTTTTTACAATTTACATGTGAGTATTTTCGTTATTTCGCTTTTGTGCATGGTTGCTTGGAGTGTGCATGGCCGATTTGTGCTATTTTGGTCCCAAGAACAAAAAAACTATTTATGTCAATTTCCTTAAATTTAAAGTATAAACCTTAAACTAATAATTATTGAGAGGACTATGTTTAGCCCTCCGGTTGAAGATGATATACCTAACAATGTTCATTTATAAATATATTTTTTTCAGAGCTATAATTCTGGATGAGATTATATTTAACCATTTCGATTATGGATGACCTAATTTTCTTTTTGGGCTGCTAGGCCGAAACAACGGGACTTTACAAATTACATGGGACATATTGTTGGGACTTTGTCGGGCCCAAATCCCACAAGCAAGTTACGCCTAAACCCGGGCAAAGAGGAAGCAAAACGACGCTGCTCCTCGGCGACACCGACGCTCCTCCTTCTTCGACGTCGACGACACTCCCATCTCTTTCCAGAGGTAAGGGTTTTTTCTTTCTAAAGTCTCAAAGTTTCTCTGGTTTGTCTGCGGTTGGTTGGAATGATAGCTTTCAACCTCTGAAGTTTGGTTCGGTTTTGTATGAATTTATGTTTTCAGAAGATTTTGATTTGGTGTTGGTGCTATATTTTGAGCAGATTTATGTTTGTATTCGAGTGGTTTGAATGTTTTGAGTGCTATCTTTTGGATGGATTTATATTTTAACTTTTGTATATTTGTTCACTGTACGTATATTTCTGAAAAAATATGAATTAGCCACAGAGGGGGCAACTGTGTTAATTTAAGTACAAAACACTAGATATGAATTTAAAGGGTCTTGGTTCCACTGTGAACGTTGCATGGCTGAAAAAAGGGTTCATCTTTAGCCAGTTTTGGATTAGGTGCTTATTGTGATGGTTTCCTTGTTCATCTTGTTACTTTTTAGGCTCTGAAGGTGCAAGCATTTCTTGGGCTTCAAGGGTCGTTGGCGTTGATTTGAATTCTATCCAACCTTCTTCAAGGAAGGTCGGCCAGTTTAATTATTGACCAATTTGCCTTAAATGGATTCATGTTTGGTTAAGATGTAACTCTCTAATTTGCATATAAAATGGATGGGATTGTAAATGTATTTTTGTATCAATTATTGACCAAAAAATTAAAAATAGATTGTGGAGGGAACAAAATGTTTTGTCTCTCTGTGAGACTGTCCATTCCTTTGTTCCAAGTTTGCCTTTGACATGAGTCTCTCCTTTGTTTGAGTTCAAATGATAATTTTGGCATTATTTTGAGATCAACTGACCATGAACATGTATGATGATCATCAATCACACCAAGGCCTTGCAAATCTTCCATGATTATTTTCAATTAAGTGTGTAGTATTAATGCTAGTTAGGTTAGTTAGGAGAACATTGTATTGTCTTATTTTGTGTTTTTAGTATTTTGGGGGACAGAGAGATAAGACTTTCCAATGAGAGGGGACACTTTTGTTCATTTTCCTTTGGTTTAAGGACGGCATGTTCTTATATGCTAATGCGCATATACTGTCTGAGAGAACTAGATAATTTCTATAGATTTTGTATTGCGTTTTGTGATCGTACTCTAAATTTACTGATCAGGTTGCTTGTATTACTAAAATAGGTTTAGGGTTAAGGGTTTAGGGTATGTTTGTTCCATGCCACTGGATGCTGAAGCAATTTGTTTGCTTCGTATCATACTTTTTGGATTTACCACACGTTTTACACTGGAGCTTTGTTTTTCTCTGCAATTTGTTATCTGCGCTATACCATTTCTATGCAGGCTCTGAAAGTTATTGATGAGCTTTATAAGCACTTTCCATAATTTAAGCAGTCTATTTTGGGTTATTTTTCATTAGGTCATTAGCTACTGATTAATGGAGAAATGAGGACCATGCCACTGATTTTGGGTTCTTTTTCTAATTTTCTGATTTTGGGGTTTTGCAGGGAGTGCTGATGTACTGATTTTCTGGGATTTTTTTGTCCTTGCAGGATTTTTTGTCTTCGAAATGGGTACGTGTTGTTTTTAACGTTTCGGTTCTCACGTGTTCCGTTCTTTGTTGCTTCGTGATTCTCATTTTTCAGTGTTGGGTGATGGAAATTTTTAGAAATAGTTGTAGTTTTTTTTTTTTTGAGAAAGTTGGCATTTTTAGTTATATTTTCTGTTTAATCCCAAATGTACGACTGTAATATAATTGAAATGATGGTTTTCTAAAAACTCCTCTTAATTTTTTTTTTCTGGGATTTAAAAGCATCTTTTCCCGATTGGTTACAAGGGTTATGTTCTCTTCAATTGGTTCACCTAATTTTGATTAGTTATAAGTTGTCTTTTAAGTTTTGTCTTCTGTGCTGTAATGAGAGATTTCTGTTGGCCTTTCAGATTTCGGCATGGGACAGTTCACTTATTTGTCTAATTAGATTGCGTATGCGTTCGATTCTTTATTTAGTTGTTCTGTTTGCATTCGGGTGTGATGGTCTACATTTTATATGTTTGGAATTATCCACTTAATACCAATTTGTTACATTCAGGTCTCCACTCCACATTTCATAAGTTCAAACTCCATAGAAGTCTGATTCTGCAGATTGCTTCTTAGTTAGACTCAGATGAAAATGTATTTACACTCCTTGACATGTTTTTAAAGTTTGCATTTTCAATGCATATTTCATTCAATAAGCTTTATCAGCGGAATATCATCGCAAATTTGTTACGGAAAATGCTATTGCTAGATTCTGATATATCTACTTTAGTTTTAAGGATTACACATTGTTTTACGATATAAAATAGATGTTCTGCCTTGATTTGATGTGGGGGTATGCATTAGCTAACCTTAATTCTGCTTAGTATTTCTCAAATTCTATAGTGTGGAAGACTCTTTCTCCGAGAATGGCTGACTGCAACTGAATATCCTTCTTCCTTTCTTTATTTGTAACAGTGATAACTCAGTCAACTATGAGTAGATGTATAGCGGCCTGCTTCAGTGCTCACTTGGTAAAGTTTTTTGGTCACATAAAGGTGCTGGAGTTGGGAACTTTTTGGATCTTAAAGCATTGGTTGCCTAACATTCTCTACATCGAAAGGCATCATTTTTGTTACCAAATTTTATATATTTTAGACAATGAATTTGAGTGCAGTGGACTATGCGTCAGTGAACAGGGAGTTACTAATTTTGTTATATGAGATTTGGTTAAATGTCTAATACACATAGTTGCTTAGGTTTGTTTACATTGGTGGTAAATTCTTGCTTTCTTTTCAATTTTGTTTTATTGTAATTCGTCTTGGTTTATGGATCTTGCATTGCTTACGTGAAATGGTTATATTTCAGTGTTTGTGAGATGTCGAATTGTGTGTATGTGGCTTAGTGAGAGTTAGATTTAGATTGTGTAGAAAATGTGGGCTTCGGAGCCGCTTGTATGGGAAAAATAAGATTATGTTACAGATTATAAAAGCTCGTTTTACAAATTAGTTAACCACTCTTAAGGGTACACAGCAAATCATGGAAACAAATTATCTGGCGTTTGGAAACAATGTATAGCAATTAATTGTTTTTTCGTTAAACTCCTAGTCCAAATACATGCATATATTAAAAACATCACTAACCAGAATATATTAGAAACCCATAGAATATACGCGTGGTTGTCGCCATATTATTGCTGTGGCGGGACGGAGAGATGAAATCGACATGTAGATCTCGTGAACCTGTGATGTACGACAAGATTTGAGTGAATTTCTACAAAGAAAAGTAAAGAAAAAAACATTTAAAAGTCTATTAAATTGAGGACCTTTCAATTTTTGTAGGATTAATGTCATTTTAATTTTGTTTTAACTTCCCTAGACCTTTTACTTGTCCCAAGGTGTTGTGAACGACTTATTTAAGTTGTAGTTGTAACCCTTTCAATCAATTAATCAAATTATCCTTTGGGATTTCTATCAAATTGATGGACTCCAGAATTTTATTGTTCAAGGATTTACGCTTGTAATTTTTACCAGCTTCGTGTTGCGCCAATATGTCAAACCCTAATTCGTCAGGTTTGGTAACAAATGCAACTCAATACACGTCGTAGACTTTGACGGATTGTCTTTTTTTTTTTTTTTTTGTCAATGGGAATTTTTATAACAAAGTCCAGAAGGACAAATTACAAAGACTCTATAGGTGAAAGCGAGAAATAAAACAGCCCCCAAAAATGGTCGGTATAAATAGGACGTCACATATGCATACAATTCACTCAACGTAGACTTTGACGGATTGTCTGTTTTTTTTTTTTTTTTTTTTTTTGTCAATGGGAATTTTTATAACTAAGTCCAGAAGGACAAATTACAAAGACTCTATAGGTGAAAGCGAGAAATAAAACAGCCCCAAAAATGGTCGGCATAAATAGGACGTCACATAGGTGAAAGTTCTTATCTATACCTAAAAAAAAAATTACATAGGAGCCCAAAAGCTAAGGCCCAACGGTAGAGGCCCAAAGTGACCACACAGAATTGTGTGTGTTGATAATTTCCTCTCTCTAAAACATGCCTTAGGAAACACTTCAAGTTCTTCTTGTTAGTGCCAAAGGCCTCGACAATGAGAAATTTTTCATTGTGACCAGAATATGGGTGGTACACCCTTGTTTTTATATAAGTGGTGATTTTTTTTTTTTTTTTAGTTATAAACTACACACATATTCCACCATCGTATGGTGACACGTGGTGTACCACCCCGTATTCCAGACACACTAAAAAATCTCTCATCGACAACAATGATTTTTTCAGTAAACTTTTATTTTCAATATTTTTTTTATATACATTAATTTATAGAAAACAAATATACACATGAGAAATGATTTCTGGGTTGCGTGGTTGATTTCTACTCCATCTTCTGTGGATCTGAAATCTGAACTCTTAAATTTTTAGCTGTCACAGAATTTTCAGCCTCAATAAGCATGTTTAATTCTCATGTGTCGTGTATGCGTACCGATCGTATGTGTACAAGTACATATGAGTATAAGTCTGCGATTGTAAAAAGTTGGATCATAGATTTAGTATCCTAAAAATACTCTCATTTCATCGAGCCGTAGTAATTTTAAGTGATGATATAATTAATTATTTGGGTAGTTGGATTTATTATCTTGTAATCAATCTACATTTGGTGTCATTTACAAAGGAGATCATCTCCTGACATTATCACAAGTTCTTCCTTATGACTGTTTCTTAGAACTCTTCTAGCTAGCTGATTTTCAATTCAGTTATTTTCTGCTTTTAATTTTGGGAACTTTGAAAAGCTCTCGGTACTGTTTACTTTAGAGAAAAACCATATTTTTACATTAAAAAGCCAATCATGATACTATTCACTTTACCCTTTATTTTGTCTTTATCGTTAAAACTCAAAGTTTTCAAGTCATTTTCATTAGTTTTTCTTTTAATTATAGTTAGGGCTTTGTGTCACTGTCCCTTTTCTAGGTCTTCTTGAGACCAATGCAAGGAACATATATATTATGCATGGAGGTGTTTGTCGTGGAAGATTCTTGCATATGGTCATGGATATACTCTATTCAATCATATCTCTCTCATCATGCAATCAAGTCACAAGAGAATTTGAGAATTAGGGAATATATCCCAAGGACGGCCAAAATTTTCCCACTTCTCTATAAATGTGGTGGCAATGTGCACTACGCACGTACCTGCCATACCGCAAAACATTTTGTGGATCTGTATCAAGCCTCCCTCAAAGGAAAAAAATGTCAAAACTTATTTCATTGATTAGACTAATTCAATGGATATATCTGATCCAATATTTGATTTATTAGGTCAATTGAACATAACTCATCTGGATGTTTTAGACTTTGTTGCGGAAATGGAGAATGAAGTATATGGGTTCGATAAATCATTTTTATGTTTAATGTACTATTGCTTCATTACCTAACCTTGTCGTTTAAAGCTTGTATTTCAATTCAATAAAGAGTGGTATTGCAATTTCTTTTTATTATGATTAAATTATTTTTAACTCTGATTGTCTTACTTAGAAAGCATGGATAAAAATTATGGTTGTTCTCAAAACAAGAACAATGGCGGAGATATTTGTCTTGCCAATAGTCCGACCACGCATACAATACTTCGAGATCGAAAATATTTCTCAAGCTTGATGCTGACAAAATTAAAGGTAACAACAATATCAGGCTAATCAGATGTAATTAAAGGCTCAGGGAAAGCCCAAGTCATGTTACCAAATGGAAAATGGAACACACAAAATGCATTATACGCTACTTGAGCCTTCTATAAGAAATTTGTTGAGTTTTAAATATATACACTTAAAGGGATACCACATTGAAATGAAAAGTACAGATAATGTGGAACATCTATGCATTACCTCCAATGATACCCAGAAGCGTACATTGGAGAAGTTGTGTGGTTTATCGAGTGGATTGTATTTGCATAATAAAGACAATTGAAGCACATACTGTAATGAACTAGAAGTTTATTGATCCAAAACTTTACATGATTTGGCATGACCGTCTAGGTCATCCAAGATCCACCATGATCCATAGGATCATTACAACTCTAAAGGGCATCCATTATTAAGCAGACATATTGCTATGTTAATGATAATCGTTGCAAAGCTTCTTCTCAATGGAAGTTGGTAATTAGGTTATCACAATCAAAGATTAATGTTGAATCTCCATCATTTTTGCAAAGAATTCAAGGGGATATTTGGTGGCCTATCAACCACCTTGTGGACCATTTCGATATTTTATGGTTTTGGTTGATGCACCTACCCGATGGCCACATGTTTGCCTCTTGTCTACTCAAAATGTAGCTTTTGCGAGACTTCTTGCTTTGATAATTATATTTCAAGCATAGTTCCTAGATCATCCTATTAAGTCGATCTGACCTGATAACAATGGTGAATTTACATCTCAAACTTTTTATGTTTATTGCATGACACTAGGCATTGATATTGAACACCCTGGTTCTCAAGTCCATACTCTAAATGGTTTAGCAGAAGCATTTATCAAGTGACTTCAATTAACTATTCGTGCTCCGCTCATGAAAATAAAATTGCCAATTTCTACATGGGGACATGCCATCCTACATGCCGCATCATTAGTTCGATTGAGACTTATTGTCAATCATCAATACTCCTAAGTACAACTCGTGTTTGGACATCAATCAAACATTTCACATTTACGAGTTTTTAGTTGTGTTGTTTATATGCTATTACATTGCCACAACATACTAAAATGGAACCTCAGCACATACTGGGAATTTGTGTGGGTTTTAATTCACCATCTATCATTAGATATTTGGAACTCTTGATGGGTTTTTACCGCTCATTTTGCAAACGGTCACTTTGATAAGACAATTATCCTGCCGTTCAGAAGAATGACGAGAATTAACATAGGATGTACCCACCTTGACTCATTTCGATCCACGAAGCACTCAATGTGAAAATGAAGTGAGAAAAATCGTTCATCTTCGAAGTATTGCTAATCAAATGCTAGATGCATTTAATGATGCAATGAAAGTGACAAAATCACATATACCAATTGCAAATGTGCCTGAAGGAATCGATGTCCCTATTGGACAAAACAAAGTGGCAGCAAATGATTCATTCAGTGCACGCCAGAAGTATGGTAAACCCTCAGGTTCAAAAGATTCAACTTCTTGAAAGAGGAAGATAACGGCACACCTGAATCTAAATGAAATCATTCATGAAAAGGAAATGAATGACGAATCCACAATTCATGAATTTGTACTTTCAGAAAAAGAAAATGTCCTTGATGAGACACATGTCCCTGAATAGACAAAAGTACATGGAAGCAAAGAAATCTCCATAAGTTATACAAGTAAAAATGAATTGTGGGATCGAAATGAAATGATTATTAATGACATGTTTGCATTCGCAGTAGCCACTGAAATCATATTAAGTGATGATATTGAGCCCTGCTCTGTTGATGAATGCAAACAGAGGCAAGATTAACCTAAGTACAGAGATGCAATATAGGCATAATTAAATTCCTTGTAAAAGCAAAGTGTTTTTGGATCAGCAGTCCAAATCCCGCTCTGCATGAACCCTGTAGGTTACAAATGGGTACTCACAAGAAAGTGCAATGAGAAAAAACGAGATTGCACGATATAAAACACAATTTGTTGCAAAAGTTTATTCACAAAAACCTAGAATTGATTATAATGAGACATACTCTCCTGTAATGGATGCAATTATAATCCGTTATTTAATAAGTTTGGTGGTTTTAGAAAAACTTGATATGTAGATTATAGATGTTATCACCGCATATCTATATGGAGAATTAGATATTGATATCTATATGAAAGTCCGATGAGGACTTAAGTTGCCTGAAACTACTAACAAACCACGAGGTATGCTCTCAATCAAATTAAGGCGATCATTATATATATGGGCTAAAAGAATCTGGATGAATGTGGTATAATTGTCTTAGTGAGTAAATAATCAAGGAAGGATATACAAATAATGTCATTTGTCCTTGTCTATTTATTAAGAAGTCAAATTCTGGATTTGTTATAGTGGCAGTATATATCGATGGAATGAACTTAGTCTGACATCCTGCAGAGCTCACCAATGAACTTAGTCGGAACACCTGAAGAGCTCACCAAGACTATTGAATATTTGAAAAGTGAATTTGAAATGAAAGAACTTGGGAAAACAAATATTGTCTCGGCCTACAGATCGAGCATTGTGCTAATGGAAATTTGGTTCATCAATCAACTTACATTGAAAAGGTCCTAAAGCAATTTGGCATGGACTAGGCTTTTCCACTTAGCACTCCAATGGTTGTTCGGTCTCTTAACATTAAGAAAGATCTATTTCGCCCAAAAGAAGATGATGAGATGGTTCTTGGCCCAGAAGTATTATATATGATTGCAATAGGTGCTTTCTTGTTAGATATACAGATGCTGGTTTTCTCTTCGATTCACATAAAGACCGTCCATAAACTGGATATGTATTCACGTATAAATATACAGCAATTTAATGGCGTTCAACAAAGCAAACATCAGTTGCTACATCTTCTAATCGCTTGGAAATACTTGCTCTACATGAAGCCAGTCGTGAATGTTCTTGGTTAAGATCAATGATCTATCACATCCGGAATTCATGTTGTCTACCTTCAAAGACAGACACTATTGTCCAAATAAAGGTCGGATTCATCAAGGGCAATAAGACTAAACACATATCTCCAAAGTTTTTCAGTGCACATAAGCTTCAGAATGCTAAGGTTATTGAAGTCAGACAAATCTGTTCCAATGAAAATATGGCAGACCTATTCCCCAAATCTCTACTAAAGTGTACGTTTCATAAGCCAATGTATGATATCGAATTACGTCGGCTTACCAATTAGTCAAATTAAAGAATGCATAATCATAGGGAGATACACATCAGGGGAAGCATCCAGGACACATGCATGTTGTACTTTTTTTCTTTCGACCAAGATTTTTCCCATTGGATTTCTCCTATCTAGGTTTTAACGAGGCAACATAAACATGCTTAACACTATATCAATTATCTAAGCAAAGTTGTACTCTTTTTCCTTCGCTACAGTTTTTTCCCACTGGGTTTTTCCTAGCAAGGTTTAATGAGGCAAATGATGTTGATATGTGGGCATCCAAGGGGAGTGTTGTGAAACTTAGTAAATTAGTAATGCCACATATGTAATTAAATGAGGAAGCAAACCAATTTAGACTTTGGTGGCAACCTTTAAAAGTCTTAGGTGAAAAGTCCTAGGGTGGTGATTTTCCTTTATGCATGTAGGGTTGTGTCCGATCTAAACGCCTATATATAGAAGTATGTGCATTTTAGGTCCAAACAGTGTGTAATCTCATTACAACACATAAGATCAAGAGTAAAAGTAATAATACCAATATCCTTCCTCTCTCTTTACCTACATCCTTTGTGTGATACAATTACGAAAATAAACAGTGTGATACATTGCACCCATTTCATTTCTATCTCTAGCAAATGTTATCTCTCTTTCACTTTTACCTATTTATAGCAGACATAATATTATTTATGTAGTCTTGAAGTAATGGCCATTCCAAAGTCAAAGGAAGACCATTTCACAGTCAAGTAATGGCAGTCCACCGAGGAGTGGAGCATCGTAAAATGGTGACAAAAGAAGGGAAGCAAAAGAAAAGCCTCCTAAAAGCCTCCTATGAAACATGCTAAAGGCAGGCTTAAATAACCCAGGGTTATCATAACCCATAAATATTTGCACGTACATTAGAGAAGCTTAAATAATATATGCTCATAGCTTAAATAACGCATGTAAATGGGAAGCAAAAACATGCTTAAATAAAAAATCCACTAAAACAATGAAAATATGAAGTCTTACCTCATGAGAAGTTTTCGAAACATCAATCTTGTGTTTCATTCGTCAAAATAAATTTTCTCAATCAACATGTTTGTAGTTTTATTGGTTAGGAAGTGTTTGTAGTTTCATTAGTTAGGATTTTGTTCAACAATGAAAGGTGAGAGAAGTTTTGAGGGTTGAAGAAAATAAGTAATACGTTAAAAGGCATTTGAGGTATATTTAGAATATTTTTTTATTTTAAAAAACCTTATAAGGTTGAAAGTGTCATTGCATAGTAGGGTATATAAGTCATTTAATATTAAATTTTAATGTAAAGTGCATTCAACATTATGTGGGTACTAATAGAAAAAGCCATTAAAATAGAAATATATGATAGAAAATTTAGTCATATTGGTGGATCTATTTGGAAATGGTTAAGTATTTTAATTATAAAATTTGAACGTTGGATGTAGTTATTTTATTATTGAAATAATGACGTGGATAAAAGTAGGGAGATTATATTCACACACCCCAAATTACTTCTTCCACACCCTTTTAATTTTTTAATATTTTTCTATCAAGTGTTGGTGGTGTGTAGAAAATATTAAAAAATTAAAAAGGTATGGGATAAGTAATTTGGGGTGTGTGAATATAATCTCTCTAAAAGTAAAAGGACATTGGTAAAATATTAAAAAAGAATAAAGTTTCAATCAATGAAATACAAAAATAAGAGATGTGAACATAATTTCTCTTCAATAAAACCTATTTGGAAATTAAAGTATACTAGTCAAGTAACGAGGAATGTCCAAATTAGCTGTTACATAGGGTAATATAGGGGTGGGTTCAAAAAACCGAAAACCGAAAAAAACCGAAAACCGAACCGAACGAAAAAATCGAACCGAATTGAAAAAAACCGAACCGAACCGAATTCTTTTGGTTTGGTTCGGTTTTAGTGATCTAGAAACCGAACCAAACTGAACCAAACCGAATTAATTAAATTAATTTTTTTATTTAATTATTTGTTTTGGGTATTATTTTCTAAACCCAATTTGTAAGTTAAAATGTGTTAAACCCAATGTGTTGCCAAACTTTAAGCTCAAAATATTAAAAAAATGCCTATAAAAACTCTAAACCCTAACCTATTATTTCTCCCCCATATAAGGTTCTGGAACAAAACCTCCTCCTGAAATACCTACATCCATCTCCATAGCACTGTCTACTTCTGCCCTAGCTTTCTTTTCGAAATCAACTCTCATATAGCATGTAACATAATCCATAAACATTTATTTCGGATAGATTACTTGGGTAATTTGTGATGGAAAATAATCCAACACACACTAAATAAATCCACCCACGCATTACTTTTACTAATCAAGTTGTCAACATGCAGTTACAAGCAAACAACCCTGATGTTTGAACAACATCATACAATTTAACTTTTCTAAGTCATTTGTACGATTTTTGTGTTGTGAGGTTGTTAGTTTGGACTTTGGAAGACTTGATTGATGATTTTAGTTCAACTTTAAATGTTTATTTTCATTGTCTTTGATTCTAGTTAGAATGCTTATGTTATGATTGTGTTGGATATGTTAAAATTTAAAATTTCAATGTTTTTCTTTTTTTTGAAAAAAAAAAAACAAAAAACCGAAACCGAACCAGAAAAAACCGAACAAAAAAAAACCGAACCGAAAAAAACCGAAAAAAAAATGAACCGAACCGAAACGAACCGAAAATTCGGTTTGGTTTCGATTTTGGCAAAAAACCGAACCGATTTAAACCGAACCCACCCCTAGGGTAATAAAAGATTCTGGTATAATAATGTGATACGAGATTGTAGTATAATAATGTGGTACGAGAAACCGATCCAAGTCAACAAAGTCAACTCCCAATCAGATCCATACAGGCTTGGCAAATTGGCAAACAGGTTTAAATAACTGACAGGTGACAAGCCAGTGATTTCCTGAAGTTATTGCAGCTTAGAAACCTGCAATCAACGCGTAGACTTTCTACTCCCTCTTCTCTCTTTCTGTGGATTTCAACTTTCTCCGATCCAAACACATGCCTCTCGGAACGCTTCAAGTTCTTCTCGTCGATGCCAAGGGCCTCGACAACAACGACTTTATGGGTAATTATTATCTCTCCCCACTCCTGTCAATGTTTGTGTAATATTTTTATTCATATATTTCTACATGCTATATATCCTGAATCTTCCATCTTCCACTTTAGTTTATGCTGATCATTTTTCTGTATGTCTGTAGAAACACATATATATGAGAAAATAATTTCTGGGTTGCTTTCTGATGCATCTGTGGATCTCTACTTTTTCCCAGTTTTGCACTTCTGGATGAATGCTTTTGCTTGATTTTTCCACAGGTGTGTGTATATCAGTATACATATGTATGTATATTAGTGAAATCTTTGATGCAGTAACACAAAAGAAAGAATTACTGAAAGTTTCTGGATCATGTTCTCATTGTGTGTGCCTATATATATATACATATGTGTGTGTCAGTGTGTGTGCGCCTATATATATACATATGTATATTTGTTAAATCTTTGACGCAGTACCACAAAACAAAGAATTACTGAAAGTTCTTAATCCATTTTCTTAGATCCATCGTAATATTTATGTCTACTTGATTTACTTTCCTCTTTGACATGTGGGTGATTTGGATTTACTTGTCCTATAATTCATCAAGTGTTAGCATAACAAAAACATGATTTGTATAATCCTTGAGGTTGTTTACGAGTGCTCTTCTAGCTAGCCAATTTCCATATCAGTAGACATGTATCCGGTTAAAGCCAGTTAACTGTCTTAAGTTGGATCGAGATTTTTGTACGCGATTTTGGAATGTTTAGAATCCGTCTGCATTGAATTTCTGAACCTGGTTGTTATGTATGTACTCATGGGTTGAAGCTTTATGATGAGCAGCTGACATGGATCCCTATGTCCTTTTAACTGTAAAGACCCAAGAGAAGCAAAGCACTGTGGCCTCAGGTAAAGTTCTATTCTTCGTCACCCTTTCAGTGTATTCCTTGCAGTAAAGATTGTGTTATTAAAAACTTGTGCATGCTGCAGGGCAAGGATCTGTACCAGAGTGGAATGAAACATTTCTATTCACCGTCTCAGATGATGTTTCCGAACTTCATTTGAAAATCATGGAGAAGGATAACTTCAGCGCGGATGATTTTGTCGGAGAAGCAACGTGAGTGTTTCCCTTTTTTTCATCCTTTAGTTTGTATACCGTCACTCGAAAGAAGTTTGCACCCTGTTCTGTCTGGTGCTGGCTAAGTCTGGTTAACGTACGTGTGGCGTATATGCAGCATTTGTTTGGAGCCAGTGTTCAGTGAAGGAAGCCTTCCTCCCGCTGCATACAATGTTGTCAACAAGGACAAAGAATTTTGCGGAGAGATAAAAATCGGACTCACATTCACTCCTGAGCCTGAGGTATTACTACTGCTCAGTCGCTCATTTCGTCTATTTGTTTCGTTTCTGCATTCGCGTTTAGTTTTTTCAGACTCTGGAGTGCGTTTTACTTCACTGTATTCCTGGTTGCAGAGAAGCAACAACGTTCCTTCTGGAGGGTATGGTGAATCCGAGGAGAGCTATGGCGGATGGAAACAATCGTCTTACGGGGAGGAGTAGAGCTGTATCGGATGAGGAAGGAGAAGCTTCAGTGATGTTGGAGGTTTATGTTTTTTGGTGTGTTTCGGTGTTTAAACCTACATATTTATGTGCCTCAACTTGTTTGATGGACTGAAATCATCCGTCAAGTTGGTTTTGATTTCGATTGCTTTTGTAGTTTCGTTGTTTGATTGCTTTTGAATTTTATCTTTCGTTTTCAATCCGACATTCTTACTCAGCACAGCACAAAATTCTGAACAAATAAGTTGTCACGCACTTCGGATCATCCTTTAATACCCTAATGTTATCATACAACATAAACTAGTTTGAATGCTAATCCAACAGCACTTTGGATCGAATCAGATTGAAACAATCCGTCCATTTTATTCGTTTTTTTAACGGCCTAGTCGGCCTCTCATGCTGTAATGCATACAAGACTCAAATTAAAATACCAAACCAAAGTAAACTCAGGATTATCCAAGCTGGAAAAAATGTATTATTCTGAAGAGACCAGAGAAAATAGCAATCCGACAATCAACAGAAAAGTTAATATTCCGCACCTCGCAGACACGAATGAATAGCCTCGGAGGCTTATTCTTTCATAGCTTCTGATGCTTCAAGGTCACCAGCTTCAATGCTCTTCCCAGCCTCACCAACTTCGGTGTCCTCCCCGGTATCATTGCTTTCCATAGGCTCGGCGGTTTCCTCTAAACCACTGCTTTCTTTACCTGGAGGAGAAGGTGCAATTAACAAATCATGAGGAAGAAACGCGATACACTACTAAGCGAACTAACGGTCCAGCAACAATGCATTCTAGATAAAATATTTTATTTTCTGTAGAAATTAAAAAACACCAATGTAATGAGTAATGTACAAGCGAAAGCATTTATTTTTTAATGTTATCACATGCTCTTTAACTAATATATATCTTCAAATTTGAGTGCAAGAGCAAGACAACTTTGACGATACGTGCAAAACTTAGGAACAAATTAAAGGGTCCTTGCAGTTCAATCCTATTAAAGTTAAACAATTTATTACAACATACTACAGAGAGAGGAGGTTTCAAACATTGTGTAGTTCAGAAATTTACCCGGATTCAGAGGCGGTGGCCTTGAGCTCTGACCGCCAGAGTTCCCCCTAGCTGCAGAGCTAGGTTTGTTCCTCATCTTCCTCTTTAGTTTGTTGATCTTAAAATCCTACAAGAGGATATATGACTAAGTCGATGTCCGACAGTATAGGGCTTCTACATAATTTCATGCGGTACAATTGGAGGAAGGTTCCCGTAAGTAACAAAAGAAAAGCAAGCCCATCAAGTCCCACAGATATATTATGAACAGTACAATGAAGATTCTCAAGGTAGCAATCATTACAATATATGAAAGAAGTGAAAATATGAACAAAGAGGACTAAATGTTTATAGAAGCAAAGCAACAATGATAAAACTCACCAGCGCATATATTGAAAGCTTGTTTTCCTTCGCATAGTTCACATATCTCATAAGATCTTCATATGTTGAAAAATGCTGACCAGTTAGGACACAAGTAGTGCTATAACATCCAAACATTAAAACAAGCAATCACTCAGTTCTGAAACCAGTTGAAACACCAGGGTGGACACAAACATTAAGAAAAATAGCATGCCATTCTAAGTAAAATAACTTTTATATTTTAAGCCAAGAACACAGAACGTTGTCTACTGCCATTTCATCTGGTGTAAAAGGCTAACTATGCCACATCAATTACTGACTACATAAACCGGTAAAGATAACCCAAAACCTTGACAAACAATATTTATTTGTAACATCAATGTTAAGAAATGGGCCGCAAGCTAAATAAATGTTCATCAATTCACAAGCACAAGGACACAAGATGACGCAGAAAGAAATATCAAAACAATTACGCGCAGTTATGGAAAATGCCTGACCAAAGACTCCTTCAACATGGATAAAAGATCTTGTGATATTTATATGAAAACAGTAACATAAAGCTTCTGTTCAAACTGTAAAACATTGATGGCTTAGAAGCCTAGCGCCATATGACTAAGGATACGTTACTTGAAACTCCACAACTTTGAAGAGTGATATTAGTGCACAACGGCAAGACTTCCATCAAAGAAAAAACAACCAAATACAGTGCTATCAAACATTCAAGAAGCAATCCAACATGCATGTTTTAATTAACGCATGAAGTATTGTGCAGTAAGATTTAAACCAATTAGCTAAGTCAATCTAACACCAAATACAAAATTCACTTCCAAATTTAGTAATCTTATGAAGATGAAATTCTATGCTAAATCACAACAAGAATATCAGAGATATAAACGAGATTTTTGTTCAGTAAAAAAACAAATGCGTTTTTGGTTAAATGGAAAATTAAATTAGATTTCAACTACTAGGAGTTCATAGATCTATTGTGCAAAAGTTGAATTACATCAGCTGTCAACCCACTACCAAAAATGAAACCTATTGCAACTGTAAAGGAACTAGTGCAGGTAATAGAGATATTGATTCTTATTACAGGTAAAAAATTCAGATCTAAAACCGAATAAGATAATCAGCAGCGTTAATGAGAGCTTTGGAATCAGGTGTTTAATTACCGAGGTTTTGGAGCCTTCATCCTTCAACTCCCATCCTTCAGGGATTGGCTCTTCCAAATTCTTATCTTCCATTGATGTCTCCACTCACCAGTGCTCTGAATAAACTCCCTTCTACTTCCACTCCGCTCGAGGGTCCTTTTAAACCTAGATTTCAATAACAACGAGGCATTGCGATGGCAATTTGATAAACAGAAAAGATGCCTTCGAGTCCATGTGTTCCCATCTTCTCAGTGTGTTTGGACGAGGGTCCAAAACATAACTGAAAATAGAAAGAAGTAATTTTTCTGTAAGAATATAGCAGAACAACTGGAAATGACAAACTAAAATGCATACCATTCACAAGAAAATTCAAACATTTAAAAAGGGGGGGGGGGGGGGGGATGAATGCAAGATAACAGAGAAAGTATTACCAAAAACGAATAACCATTTTGAAACATCCAGACTTTTTCCCTTGTGACATTTGATTTCAGAAATCTGACAACTTATGTGCTGTGTACCAAATAAGCATATAAACAAAACAACGCACATTTCTGACCTTAAACTGGTTATCAACAACGAAAAGAATTAAATTCCGACACTTTAAGCCCAGTACAAAATTAGAAGATATGAGTAGCTTAATTGGTGCACAAAAACAATAGAATCCATCGATGTCAAAACACATTTGATTTCTTATAAGAAACTTTCTATTCAATAGCAATTCTTACACGTGCCCACGCACACATGAACTCACACCTTCGGATCTCTGCTCTCAAGAGAGCTATAACCTACTGGGGGAGATACAAAACCCTTTAATATGAAGTAGTTCTGAATGCTACTTGCCATTAGTCTTAGCAGCTCAATATCATTGAAAAACAACACGAAACGAAACAATCACTCCATAATAGCTGCATTGTTTTGAACTTCCACTACATAAATGCACAAACTAAAATTCCTTGTCCCGAGAAATAACGACGAATCGAACAACACCAGAAGAAGATACATCATCATAAAGAAGATAAGAATTGCGAACTAAAGTCCGGAATCCGGATTAACAACCTAAATTCAAACACCTTTTGCCTCCAATTGGAATAATATAAAACCCTACCAATAATGGCAACAAACAGACCCAACTTGAAAAATAAAAACATATACATCATGCAATCAAACAGAATGAAAAATACATCAAACTTCCATATATGTAAATATGTTCTAACAATACAATACACACCAAAACTAGAAAATAGTAACTAAGATTTTTCCCCTACACAAATTTTCCTCTCTTTCAAGATCAATTAGAAACCGTTGGCCACCATTTTCTCGGCAACCAAACAGAAAAATAACAACTAATACAAATTAAATCGAAAGGGTTCGGTTCTACCTTCGGAGTTCTTCTTCTTCGTCTTCCTTACAGAGATTGCTCCGCAGCTTTGCTTTGTTGCCAGTTGAACGACAGCGCTCAAGTATTGGGTCGGCGTTGTATCAAAACAAACTAAAAAACGACACCGTCAGGTCGGACTGGCATCAGGGAAGGTGCTTGGGGCCACTCGTTGTAAAACGGTGTCGTTTTTAAGCTGCAGTCATTGGATGTACAGGTGTTAAACGGACCGGCCCAACCCAGCCTTACCCATTTAAAGCACGAGTGTTGGGCTAACCAACTTAATAAGTGGGACGGACTGATCTATCACATTTCTTTTCTTCTAAACAAACCATATTTTTTACACTAAATGGGAGGTGAATGAGCTAGTAATAATATGGTTCAAATTCTCCTTTGACGAGAATCGAACCTAAATCCTCTCACTTGCAAGTTGTTGAGGCCCATAAATGTCACACGCAAGCCCAATCAAGCCTTGAAGCCCAATTGTCATGCAAGCCTCTATTAAAGCCCAAATACATGCAAAGGTGCGGAATCGAGGAAGAAATATATTTACAAACATGTCATGCTATGGTAATTAGACCAAATCACGCATGCCTATTTATCATGCTAATCACTATTCATGTTGAGATAAGCCCAAGTCACATGATCGGGGCTTGTCAAGTGAATCGTGGTGTTGATGGTTACGGAAGTTTATTGGGCCTACGTTGAGTCAAGATTGTGGAAGACTTTGGGTTGCTTGGGAGCTCAAAGTCCAAGCCCATAACCTTTGTATTCCACGTGGGTAGGTTTGAGAGAGAACTAGCCTAGTTTGCCTCTTTCCCTAGCAAGCCAACCCTCTTAGCTAGGACTAAACTAGATTCCAACATTAAATGCACTCTAAGCCCATCAAGTTAGGCATTTAATGCAGACTTTCCCTTCCTAGCTTGCACAGAGAACCAACGTGCGAAAGCCATGAGGCACATTACCTGAAGTAGCGTATGTGGAATGCTGGCCTGGGAAAGCCGCGCCTCCGGAAGAAGCAGAATGCAAGTTTCAACAGTATAGCTTACTTACACCAAAAGGAAAATAGTAGGAAAGCTAAGGAGAAAGGAAGGGGAAGACTATGCCAGAAAAGGAGATCCATTTGAAGCCTAGAGAAAAAACCTTCACTTACAAAAGGAGGGGATGAGCCATTAAGCAGAAGGAGGGAGAATAGAGACATAACCAAGAAGCACCACCCAAGAAACATATCTAGAGAACCCCATTAGCCCAAAAATATCCTTTAAGCCTCAAGAATCATCATCCATGCAACCTTAGTATTTCCCACAACATTCCACTAAAAATCCCAGCCATCTTAAACTTTGTTATCACCCTAGGAAACCCAGATTATCTACCAGAAAACACCATGCAACCATGCCAACTCTTCTCTCTCTCTCAACATGCTAAACTAATGAACTTCTACCTTTCACACCATGCCTCACTTGAGAAAGCCATTATTTGCTTAATCATGCTATCTTCGAGTCATTAATCTAACTGGAATATTTCCTAAGACAAGCTAACTCTTTCGAGATATTCTGGGACTTGGTATGAAATCGAACCAAGGGAGACGAGGACGTTCTCAAAGCCCAAGTCCACCTTGACCTAAAAATTCTCTATCATAAGTGAAGATGAATACCACGAAACCGTAGTAGACAAATTATTAAGTATAACACAGCCCACAACTCTAGCACATTTAGGGGTCGTGTCACTAATCGGGCAAGTCGCCCTAAGCCCGACACGAAGCAAGATTTATTTAAAAAAAGCACGGTACAATCTAATTGACACACCCCGACCGAGGCCAAGGCATGCTGGCCGTCACGTGATAGTGACATAGCCATGTGCACAGTGCGGAAGCGATAAAGATAGCAAATATACGAATAATTAAAAACCACATTACTAGAGTGCACTACTAAACAGAAAGTGATAGGAGTTAGTTACAACAGTAAACACTCCTAATCAGGGCATAAAGTCTAGGTGCAGTCCAGTAGTGCAAGTACTAGTTATACAGTACCAAGAATGTCCTACTATTATCTAGATAAGTCAGAACTGCCGACGTCCTCTAGCCACCAACAGCAATCTTACTTAAAACCTGGAGGGGTGCAAAACAGAAAACGTGAGTGGGCAAAAACAAATGTTTTACTAAAACATTTCATTTATCAACAACTAAACCTTCGCTGTAAAACATGTATAGTTTTCCTAGAATCAAGATATAAACATATACATATATATATCTGAAATCATATCACTTCCATTCATGCTTCACATAATCATTTTCATATGTATGCCATGCCAAAAGATAACAAAGTAAACAATCTAGGTAAGAATAGTTTCATAGAAATGTGATATGTTAGCCGGAACCCCTGTGGTAGTCTGTACGGCTGAATTCATAGCTCAAACTCAATCTAGCCGGAGTCACTACTATGACCTATACGGCAATATACTGCACATAAGTTGGAACCACTAAAACGGGTCTGTACGACAAGGTTGGGTGTAATATAGTTATGCTCAATGCTACGCCCTCATACTAGCTGTGTGATAAATCGTTAGTCACCTACGAGTCGGAACCACTTATAGTGGTCTGTACGACAAGACTGTGCACCTAAATTGGATCCAATGTGAGCATATGGTGCGGGAGGTGACATAATATACAGGCATGTGCCAACTCTCTCTGCTAAATCGCAATCACCCTGGTGCAGGTTATGAGTTCAATGTTCATCAATACATTTATAATCATTCTATTCACAACTAAGGCCTTTGTCTTAATCACATCTCATATAGACAATCAACTTGTTCATCTCATTTATTGAATGGCTGCATCTAACCTCTCGTTAGACTGTCTACGTACCCTAAATAGGGATCAAGCCGTTCGTAGTTCACCTAATCAAACATAACTTACCTGAACTTACATGTGCCTCCACAGCACCACATTTATATATATATGCAACCATGAATGCATATTCAAAATATAAAAACATTTGGCATAATATTTCAAAGCATATTTTCTTTAAAATGCATTTCTGGGAAATATATCAAGTATATAAATATATACTGAAAACAAAAGCCCACTCATTGATATGTCGACGGGTCGTAACCCCTGAGTCGTCCGTGGATACGCTCATCCTCGGAATAAGTCTCACCTATATGCAAATTAACTATAAAAATGTTATTTTAAAGCACATATACAAAACTAGCTAATAACTTCTCATACATTGCTCAATTTGGGTATATGAATACACCACAGTGATCTACACAACCTCACGAACATTGTGATATTTTTAGAAAAATTTAACTATGGCTCACGCGCTCTCACGCGCCGGGGAGGGCACGGCCTCACGCGCAGCCCACACGCATCGTCTTCAACCTCCAGACGCCGAAACTGTGTCACCAACGCCGGATTCTGGGCAGACCTGCAACTGCCAATTTCTCACTCGTTTTTGCACCATTTTTCACGTATTTTATACCAAAATGAAGCTCTTAACTTGTAGAACACAATCATACTAATTTAAAGTTCTAAAAGTCACGGAATCTCACCGGAGAATTCCAAGAAAACCGGCCAAACTTCGTCCCCACGATCCCGACGTCCAAAACCTTCAAACGAAGCACTCCGAGCTTCCTTGGGACCTCACTAAGCTCGCTATAAGCTTGGATTGTCCTAAATGATTTCTCCATCCGATCCTCTGTCTCCCAAGTAACTTCTTCCACTGAATGATTTCTCCATAATACTTTCACCAAGCGCACGGTCTTGTTCTTTAGTTCCTTATCCTTCCAATCCAACAGAGTCACTGGTTCCTCATCATAGTCAAATCCGGATTAATTTCCAAAGGTTGAAGAGGAATCACATGTGAAGGATCTGAAACATAATGTCGAAGCATCGAAACATAAAACACATCGTGCACCTTTGACAACTCTAGAGGCAACTCAAGCCGGTAGGCAACCTCACCAACTCGCTCGATGATCATATATGGAGAATGTACCTAAGACTCAACTTCCCTTTCTTTCCAAATCGTACAACACCTTTCCAAGGTGATAGCTTCAGAAATACCCAATCACCTACATCATACTTCCAATCAGTGGCATGCTTGTCTGCTAAGCTCTTTTGTCGATCTTGGGCCGCTTTCAGGTTATACTTAATTACCTGAACAGTTTGAGTAGTCACATTCACAATCTCAGGGCCCACTAAAACTCTTTCGCCAACCTCTGACCAACATAGAGGTGTACGACAAGATTTCCCATAAAGTGCCTCAAATGGTGCCATACCAATGCTCGAATGATAATTGTTGTTGTAGGCAAACTCCATCAAATCCAAACAATCATGCCAACTATCTCCAAACTGCAGCACATAAGATCTCAACATATCTTCTAATGTCTGAATGGTCATCTCAGATTGTCCATCTGTATGAGGATGATATGTCGTACTATAAAGCAATCTCGTACCAAGAGCTTCCTGGAATGCTATCCAGAACTTGGAAGTAAATCTGGGATCCCGATCCGAAATAATATTAACTGGCACACCATGATACTTCACAATCTGTGATATAAACAACTTAGCTAATCGGCTTAACGAATATTTCTCCCTCACTGGAATAAAATGTGCTGACTTCGTAAGCCGATCAATTACCACCCAAATGCCGTCATAACCATTATGTGTACGAGGAAGCTTGTACACAAAATCCATAGTAATATTTTCCCATTTCCACTGTGGAACAGGAAGTGGCTGCATCAATCCAAACGACTTCTTTCTTTCAGCTTTAACCTGTTGGCAGATGGCACACCTACTAACATACTCGGCAATTTCTCTTTTCATACCCGGCCAATAGTAAAATGGTCTAATGGTATGATACATCTTAGTGCCTCTTGGATGCATCGCATATGCCGATATATATGCTTCATCCAAAATTTCTTTCTTTAATTCTGCATTGTTCGGCACATACATTCTGCTTTCCTGCATAAGCATGCCATCAGTTTCTCGAATCTCAAAATCTTTCTTTTTGCCTTGATGCATTGCTTGAATTATTTCCTGAGTCTCCTTATCAATCATCTGAGCCTCAAGCACACGATCAATTAAAACTGGCTTAACCTGAAAATTAGCAAGCAAGGCTTCTTCTCGATCTTCCACTTCTAGCTCTACTCCAGTGGACCTCAAATCTGCTAGGAGAGGAACATGGCAATCATAAATGGCATTAAGTCTGGCTAGAGTCTTTCTACTAAGTGCGTCCGCCACTGCATTTGCATGACCAGGGTGATACTCGATCGTGCAATCATAGTCACTAAGTAGCTCAATCCACCTTCGCTGTCGAAGATTGAGGTCTCTCTGAGTAAACAAATACTGAAGACTCTTATGATCTGTGAAGATCTTACATTTCTCACCATAAAGATAATGTCTCCAAATCTTTAAGGCAAAGATGATAGCTGCTAACTCCAAATCATGTGGGGTAATTTTTCTCATGAGGTTTCAACTGTCTCGAAGCATAAGCAATTACCCTACCATGTTGCATCAATACACAACCCAAACCATTCAGAGAAGCATCACTATAGACCTCATAATTACCGCTATCATCTGAAAGTGCTAGAACAGGTGCATGAGTGAGATAGTACTTCAGCTGTTGGAAACTTTGCTCACATTTATTATCCCACTCAAACTTAACATCCTTTCGAGTCAACCTCATCAATGGCAGAGCAATCACTGAAAAATCCTTAACGAACCGTCTATAGTAGCCTGCTAGGCCAAGAAAACTCCATACCTCGGTGACGGTTCGAGGTTGCTCCCAATTCTCCACAGCTGCCACTTTCTGAGAATCCACTTGAATGCCTTGAGCAGAAATGACATGTCCCAAAAATGTCACTTGATTAAACCAAAATTCACATTTGCTAAACTTAGCATATAGTTGGTGTTCCCTCAAATTGCTCAACTCCAACTTCAGATGTCTAGCATGCTCAGCCTTAGACTTAGAGTATACCAGGATATTGTCAATGAAGACAATAACAAACCTATCCAAATATGGCTGGAATACTCGATTCATCAAATCCATAAAAGCTGTTGGTGCATTAGTTAACCCGAATGGCATCACAAGAAACTCATAATGACCATATCGAGTCCTAAATGCAGTTTTAGGGACATCTTCATTTTTAATCTTCAACTAATAGTAACTCGACCTCAAATCAATCTTAGAAAATACACAGGCACCTCTGAGCTGATCAAACAAATCATCTATACGAGGCAATGGATAACGGTTCTTAATGGTCACCCGATTCAATTGCCTGTAATCAATGTATAGCCTCAAAGTTCCATCTTTCTTCCTCACAAATAAAACTGGAGCTCCCCAAGGTGAAGTACTCGGCTGAATAAAACCTTTATCCACTAACTCTTGCAACTGCACCTTCAATTCTCTTAATTCAGCAGGAGCCATTCTATAAGGAGTTAAGGATATATGATTCGTACCTGGAAGTAGATCAATAACAAACTCCACCACTTTATCTGGCGGCAATCCAGGCAAATCCTCAAGGAATACATCCGGAAAATATATGACCACACGAACATCCTCCACACTACTAGGAGTATCATCATTCAGCACCACATAAGCCAAATATCCCTGGCAACCTTTCGACAATAGTCTTTTTGCTTTCATGGCCGAAATAATACCATGCCTCACCCCACTAAGCTCTCCTACAAACGTAACTTCAGGTAATCCAGGACAATGAAACGTGACTGTCTTCCCATAACAATCTATCTTGGCACGATTATAGTGCAACCAATCTGTGCCCAAAATCACATCAAAATCCATAATATCCAACGACATAAGATTAGCCGGCATAATGATATCCTCTACTATCACTGGACATCCAGGATATACCCGATCCACAAAACAGCTATCCCCTCTAGGCATAGAAAATTCTAAATCGTATCCTAGAGGTGTAGGAAGAGGTTGTGTCACTTGAGCAAATATATGAGAAATAACAGAATGTGTACCACCACAATCAATTAATACTCTAGCAAAGTGACCAAGAATATTTAACGTACCCATGATTAAATCTGGATTATTCTGGGCATCTTGCAGTGACATGTTATGGATACGCCCTTGATTCTGCTGTCGTCCATCGCGACCTCTGTTGGCGTGAATACTATGTCCCTGCCTCTGCTGACCTGACTGCCTCGAAGATCCTGCACTACTAGCAGCAATCTCTCCCTGCTGAAGTTGTCCCCCTTGATACCACTGAGATCCTCCGGCTGAATGAGGCTGATAAGACATAGATCATCCCTGATGCTGAGGATATCCACTCTGATACTGAGGATCCTGAGAGTACTGCTGCTGTCCAGAGGTGTAGGGAGCGGCGTCGCCCTGGTAGTGGTAGGCACCTCCTCGTTCAGTCTGAGTATAACCACCAGATCCTGAAGCGTACTTGTTGGAAATGTGCCCTAAAGCCAATCATATGATGATACTTTACGGACATTTCATATGTTAAACTAATCTAGTTTAATATCAAAGGCAAAGATTATTGTTTTAAGCCGTCTCATATAAATGTTATATGCTTAAACGATAAAGTCCAAGGAATATGTGATTGGGAGAATACGATCTAAAGAAGTTAGATTCATGAGACCATTCTTTCGTAGACACATCCTAAATGTTCCTGATCATAGGATTGCCAATTGGGCATTGACAGTCCGATAAGATCAGTACGTACTGTGTCTTCTCTCAGGGAGAGTGACTAGTCTCGAGTCATTGGTGTGTGTGACATCAAGACAAGTACGTAGGTGCTCAATAGAGAATGAGTTCACTGAACACGATCAACGAAGAGTTCTCATATTCATGTCACATGAGAACTCATGGTTGGGATAATGCAAAATAGTCCTTTGACCTGAGGCATCACAGTTGTCTTATGGTTAAGTCCTTGATCTTTGATTATGTCAAAGTCACCCCATCGGGGTGTCCACGGCATCGTTGGGGTTAAGCCACTTAGTCATGGAGACAAGTGAATGCGCAACAAGGGATCTCTAACCTTCAAACCGTTTAGGGGAGAATACTCTATGATATGATTAAAATCTCTGGCCAGAGTATGAATGAGATTTAGGAAGCCGTTCCAAATCACATTCAAAGTAATCATATAAGCAAACGAATCACATTGGATAGTAGACATGAATAAACTATCAAACCAAACAATGTGGTCAAGAGTATTGTATTAGAGAAATACCGTATTGCATTTGTAATCCTAAACTGAATAGGTTCTCTACCTCTTCTGATTAGCTTCGGTGATAAGCTCATATTTATATATATTTTACATCAAATTCTCTTGTCTTTTCTTAGTTATTTCCTCATATTTTTGTGCTATTTACTTTGTTTTTGTGTTTTATAGAATTTATCTAGCTAAGAAAATAAAAATAGCACAAGTGTGATTTTAAGTAATAAATTCGTCATTTCTACCTTGCTCACTTATTTTATTGTTGTAACTTAAGAAAACATTTTGGCAGAAAAATATAAGAAAGGGACAGAAAATAAAAAATAGAAGCATGGCAGACAAAAAGAAGTGGAGGCACTGCAGAAGAGAAGTGGAGGTGTGCGGAATCAGAAAATAAATAAAAGGAAACCAAAGCTGCCTTTGCAGCTGGCAGCTAGAAGGTGGGACGGTGTGGGAGAGCACGAAAGAAGAAAAAATAAAATAAAAGAAAGCAGAGAGCACTGGAGAATAAAAGACTAAGACAGCTGACAAGTGGGAAAGGGAATAAGGGGAGAGTGTTGTCTCGGGCCAGGGGAACTAACGCACAGAATAAAGTGCGGAAATTGCAGGTCAGTGAGGGGAATGACAGCAAGCTGGCAGCAAGAAGTCAGCGTGGGAAGAGTGAAATAAAGACTGGCAGGGACTGACGTGTGAGAGTGGGAGAAAAATAAAAGTGAGAGTGCGGCTTTAGGCAAGAGAAGCTGAGGGGAGAAGGCAAGCTGCCTTTGCAGCTTGCGAGGAGACTTGTGCAGCGCACGGGAAGCGCAGAGTGAGGACGTGCGCGCGGGGTGAGCTGCCAAGAGGCAGCAGGAGACAGCTGGCGCACGGGGGAGGAAGTGAGGGCGTACTGACACAGGAGGAAGAGGACGAAGGCGAGCTGCCTTAGGCAGCTAGAGAGAGCAGACGCACTAACAGAAAAATGGAGGGCAGCGACAGCAAGGAAAGGCGCTGACGGCAAGAATAAAGGAAGCGAAAAAAGGCAGGCGCGGAGAAGTCAGAAGATGCGGAGGGTGCAGCGGACTGGGACTGACGCTGGGAAAGAAACAAGCGCAGAAACAGAAAGAAGGAAGGCTGCCTGGCGAGACACGTGCAAGGCAGGTTAGAAGTCAGGACACGGGGGAGAGCAACGCGGAAGTCAGCGAGGGAGACGCAGGACAGCTGCCTCGAGCTTAAGCACAGAGGATCACTTCCTCATTTGGTTTTATTTTTCTAAAACTCATGTTTAATTTAATTTGCTTTTCAATTATATTAAACATGTGTAATTAATTTCTGTTTAGTTAGAGGGGAATTTGAAACCATGGATAAATGTTTATTATGATTTGATTTACTCCAGTTATGAATTTATGAATGTTGGATGTGGTTTACTTTTCTGTGTTGATTAAGAACTTGTTTATGTATGTGGGTTGAGGGTCGACACTTAATTTACATGCTTGGACTTGATGCTAGGATATAAGGGAATTTCACCTAATCGTTATGAACTTATATTCATGAGTAGTAAAAATCGCTAGTCACGATTGTGTTTAGTAAACCCTAGGTTGGATTAACATGCGTATTCCATAGTTATGAATGCCTAGTCGATGTTTATGATTTTCATAGAACTTAATGATTCTTGCGTGTTTCTCTATTATGCAATTCATGTAGGGAACTTGTAGGGAATGTTTTGGGTTGTCGTATGCAATCATCCAACCTAATAACTTGTGGAAAATCTGAAGGTTAATTTAAGCGGACCTAATTAACTTGGAGCATTGTCATTTATTCGTTTGTTGAAATCATAACTGGGAATCAAATTATATGCATATATTCATGTGTGGATAAGGAACCCTCTAACTAGTGTCTCATCATTTTATTTCATCAAAATATATTTTCTTTGAAGTTTGTTTTTAAGTTTCTGTTTTAAATTCGATTTCGTAAAAAAATCAATCCCCCATTTATTTTAAAGTGTTAGATTTGTTAGAAATCAATTTAGTTTGTGTTTTCTTGAGTCTTGAATTATTTTGAGTCTTTTGATTTGTTTTAGTTTATTTGTTAGTTTTATTTTGAGTGATTCTAGTTAAGTATTTTAATTCTAGTTTAATGTTTTAAATTTTGTTTTTACGTTTTTAATTTAATTTTACTTTGGTTAGCATCCCTAGTTAATCCCCGGTTAGAACGATCCCTACTTACATCATTACTACAATTGTCACAAATAGGGTTTAATTTGTGCATTAGTTAATTTTCGCATTATTGGGTAACCATGATATGCTGCTAGGTGTCACTCATGGTTTGTGGAAGCCCTAAACGTGTGTAATCACTAAAGGGATAATTGAAAGTAAGTTTCAATTCACAATCAATGTAAAATGGTTTTAATCGCCCACTGCCTCGTTAAAATGAACCTAATGGATCGTACACCGTGTAAGGTGGAGATTGAAGAAACAATGGAGATGAGTAAGAATAATTAAATGGTTTAATTATTTATGGCAAGGATTAATTAATATGTTAATTAATCAAACGAATAAGTTCGTTAAAGACCTCGGGATAGTTTTGGACCTTAAGGCCCAATGGGCTTCGAACGTCAAAGCCCATTGACTTAAGTTGTATGACAACTTAATGAATAATGATTCACAAAGGCCCAATTATACCAATAAATCCCAATGGCCGGCCATTTAGAGATGGAGTGGATTTTGGACTTATTTACAAGTTTGCCACTCCAATGAATTAAGGTATAAATATGACTTTATAGCCAAAATTCATTTAGGGTTTGTTTTGGAGAAAATTGGAGAGAACATGTCTCTCCATTTCTCTCTAAAGAGGCCGGCCCCTTGAAGGGTGTATCTAGCCATACTACTACTCCAAGGTCACTCATTTTCTTCTCCAATCTCTCCTTGGTGTGGAGACTTAGAGGTTCTCAATTTTGGGAACTTGGAGAAACCTTTTCATCCATCCAAATCCATAGATTTTAGATGCAAGGAATGAAGGCCCTCTCTTTGGGTGATTAGCCTTTGCTTATGCAAAGAGGAATCTACAAAGGTATATATTTCTCAACTCACTTTGATTTGAGTTGAGTCTTGGTTCACCAATCTACTAGGCTTTGAATTTCTTGGTTAATGTTTTGTTTTTGAATGCATGCAAGCATGATTCCGCCTTTTAATTGTTAATTGCATGCTATAGATGTTATTCAAATGAACATGTTTTTCACAAATCTTCCTTCAGTACTGGGTAGGTGCAGGTGGTGGGAAGGAAGGTTGCTGGGGTCTCTGCTGACTCTGAGGGCATTGAGCAGCCCTATGACCCATCTGGCCACAAGTAAAACATTCGTTGTTGCCTCTCCTACACTCCCCCAAAATGCCGATTGTTACACATGCGGCATACGGGAGCACTCGATCCACCTGAACCACCAAAATCTCTCTGCCTCTGGAACCTAGGGTCTCCAGTAAACCTGCCACCTCTCCTCTGCATATTAGTACTCAAGCCCCCGCTAGAAGAGCTGGAACTGCCACCACTCCTCTTAAAGTTCTGGGTCTTGCGGGGTCCCTGAAAAGCTTGCCCTTTTCCTTTATTATCTCGCCTCTGTCCCCCATTATTTCCTTCCTCATCCTCACTCTCACTAGGCATGCTTTCTGAAGCCTCAATCCTCAATAGAATCTCATAGAATTCCTGGTAAAAGACACAATGAGTAGATGTCGCTATGGAACACCATTTCTTCTTAGTACCTAAACTGAAATGGCGAAGCATCTCTACCGGATTAGCAGTAACCTCCAGATCATATCTAGACAGATCAGTAAACATCCTATAATACTTATTAGTAGACATCTTCCCTTGCCTTATATGAGTAAACTCCTGTTTCTTAAGATCGATATACGCATGAGGAATGAACCTTTTTCGAAATTGTTCCTTAAACACTCCCCAATCCACAATCTCTTCTGGGGACATCTCGTAAGACTCTTGTCTCCACCAGGAAGCAGGCTGTTCTCCCAAAAACCAGGTAGTCGTCTCGACCCACCTATCAGAAGAAAGATTCCCCTGACTTTGCATCACCTAAAAGGTCTTCTCCACATGATTCAACCATCTTTCCGCCCCCTCATGACCTTTATTTCCCATGAAGGTATTCAATTTCAGATTATGAACTGTCTCAAGAGGTGTCCTCTGAAGAGTACGGAATGATGTCTGAATGGCAGAAACTATAGCTTCCCCTAACTGAGCAATATCGAGGAAACTAGATTCAGCTGGTTGACGGGGCTCTCTACGAGGCGGCATAGTTCTGACATAAGACATCAGAAGGATTAGAACATTCAAGAATTATACAGGACTGCTAAACCTAGGCTCTGATACCAAACTGACACACCCCGACCGAGGCCAAGGCATGCTGGCCGTCACGTGAGAGTAACGTAGCCATGTGCACAGTGCGGAAGCGATAAAGATAGCAAATATACGAATAATTAAAAACCACATTACTAGAGTGCACTACTAAACAGAAAGTGATAGGAGTTAGTTACAACAGTAAACACTCCTAATCAGAGCATAAAGTCTAGGTGCAGTCCAGTAGGACAAGTACTAGTTATACAGTACCAAGAATGTCCTACTATTATCTAGATAAGTCAGAACTGCCGACGTCCTCTAGCCACCAACAGCAATCTTACTTAAAACCTGGAGGGGCGCAAAACAGAAAACGTGAGTGGGCAAAAACAAATGTTTTACTAAAACATTTCATTTATCAACAACTAACCCCTCGCTGTAAAACATGTATAGTTTTCCCAGAATCAAGATATAAACATATACATATATATATCTGAAATCATATCACTTCCATTCATGCTTCACATAATCATTTTCATATGTGTGCCATGCCAAAAGATAACAAAGTAAACAATCTAGGTAAGAATAGTTTCATAGAAATGTGATATGTTAGCCGGAACCCCTGTGGTAGTCTGTACGGCTGAATTCATAGCTCAAACTCAATCTAGCCGGAGTCACTACTATGACCTATACGGCAATATACTGCACATAAGTCGGAACCACTAAAAAGGGTATATACGACAAGGTTGGGTGTAATATAGTTATGCTCAATGCTACCCTCTCATGTTAGCTGTGCGATAAATCGTTAGTCACCTACGAGTCGGAACCACTTATAGTGGTCTGTACGACAAGACTGTGCATATAAATTGGATCCAATGTGAGCATATGGTGCGGGGGGTGACATAATATACAGGCCTGTGCCAACTCTCTCTGCTAAATCGCAATCACCCTGGTGCAGGTTATGAGTTCAATGTTCATCAATACATTTATAATCATTCTATTCACAACTAAGGCCTTTGTCTTAATCACATCTCATATAGACAATCAACTTGTTCATCTCATTTATTGAATGGCTGCATCTAACCTCTCGTTAGATTGCCTACGTACCCTAAATAGGGATCAAGCCGTTCGTAGTTCACCTAATCAAACATAACTTACCTGAACTTACATGTGCCTCCACAGCACCACATTTATATATATATATGCAACCATGAATGCATATTCAAAATATAAAAGCATTTGGCATAATATTTCAAAGCATATTTTCTTTAAAATGCATTTCTGGGAAATATATCAAGTATATAAATATATACTGAAAACAAAAGCCCACTCATTGATATGTCGACGGGTCGTAACCCCTGAGTCGTCCGTGGATACGCTCATCCTCGGAATAAGTCTCACCTATATGCGAATTAACTATAAAAATGTTATTTTAAAGCACATATACAAAACTAGCTAATAACTTCTCATACATTGCTCAATTTGGGTATATGAATATACCACAGTGATCTACACAACCTCACGAACATTGTGATATTTTTAGAAAAATTTAACTATGGCTCACGCACCCTCACGCGCCGGGGAGGGCACGGCCTCACGCGCGGCCCACGCACATCGTCTTCAACCTCCAGAGGCCGGAACTGTGTCACCGGTGCCGGATTCTGGGCAGACCTGCAACTGCCAATTTCTCACTCGTTTTTGCACCATTTTTCACGTATTTTATACCAAAATGAAGCTCTTAACTTGTAGAACACAATCATACTAATTTAAAGTTCTAAAAGTCACGGAATCTCACCGGAGAATTCCAAGAAAATCGGCCAAACTTCGTCCCCACGATCCCAACGTCCAAAACCTTCAAACGAAGTACTCCGAGCTTCCTTGGGACCTCACTAAGCTCGTTATAAGCTTGGATTGTCCTAAAACACAACCATGAATAGTGTTCAACTCGGACCTTGAGTTTTCAACGTGAAATCAAACGAGTTCTTACCTGAAATGGGTACTTTTGAACTCGTAGGGTCCTCACGAACACAATGGTACCATTTTCTTCCTCGATCCGTAGCGTTTGCAAAGGTTTTGGTGTTGTCCGTACACAATGCCGAGAGAGAGAGTGAAACTGAGAGAGAGAAGAGAGAGAGCACGGGGGAGTGAGAGAGAGAAAGGTATGGATGTGTGTGGTCCAAACATGCACACCAATCATATTTCTTTAATCTTTTAATTCTAATTGGGTCGAATGAGTTTGGAATAAAACCAATTGACCCAATTTCTTAATCCAAAACACCAACACACATCCAACGCCCAAGGGTAATTCCGTCTTTTCACAACCACGATAATTAATCCTCGGGACGGGTTGTGACACTAATCCCATAATAGCACGACATGGCCCGTAAAACAAGATTTGTGGCTTAATATTTATGATGTTGGAATATCCAACATCCTTCCAAGTTGGTATTGGAGTTTCACTCATAAAACAACATTTACCAGTCTCTCTCGCAACAAAATTTGGAGAAATATTTACAAATTTGACAGAGTAGTTTGCATATTTCCTTAAAGTATATTGGATCTCGAACCAAATTGAAGGTCTGATTCCCATAATTCCACGACTAAACATGACCAAGTGAAGTCAATACATTTCCACTTGCATTGTGGAAATTTTGGTTTTGTTGGTCATCTATTGCCTCAGCTTGTAATTTACTTATTAGCGTACATTTTTCTTAGCGTAATTGAGATGAACTGAGAAAGCATAATTCATATTCGATTGAAACAAAAACAGTGAAAATGCATCAAATACAATGTAGTTAATAGTGTAACACATTTTGATTTAGTTTTTTAATTAACCAAACACATTAGTTAAGATGCAGGGTGATGGAAGGTGTTTGAAGAAACTCTTTCACGCTTTTAATTGAGCTAAGAATGGCCCACAAGAACGGAAATTCTTAGGGTAATGATAGGGAGACCAAATTTGCAAACTAAATGATGTGTCAGCAGTAAGAATGAGCACGTTTATCAACGTTCAAGTAATAAATCAATTATCAACTTCCATGTCCTTTGGTTTCCATTTTGTTTACAAATTTAATCTCCCTAACATTACCCACATTGTTAATGCACATTGTTGGTTGTGGGAGAGATTTTTTAGTTTGCTGGGACATAGTCTAGTATACAATGTGTCATAATACAAGTGGTTAGATATTTGAAAAATAAAAAATTTCAATCATTTGTATTATGACATTTGGTGTATCTACCGTGTTTTCAGCTCACTTAATTTTTTTTTTCAATAGTGGAGCTAAAGTTGTAGTTTTATAACTGGGGTCATAATAAATAAGCTTCCAAAAATTGATTCTAGGCTAAGATAAATCATAAAGGATTAGCTCGGGCACTGTGTTTTTATTTTTAGTTCAAAAGGAAGAAGAATAAAAATATAAGAAAGAGGTGTTGTGCTGCAGTGAGGAGAGGAGACCGCCTCCTCAATTCTTCACATCTCCATTCATTTTCATGATAAGTAAATATGCCCCAAGTTGTTGCATGAAAACAAATCATGTCAACTAAGGTCCCTACTAAACTCGACCGTTGCTAATTGCAGGCACTCAATCCACTCCTCCCTCCCAGAAACACTCTAGCTCGCTCGGGCAATTGGGCTCAAGGGGAGCCCAATGGAGAAGTCAAGCAATAATCCACTGGTTGAAGGCCTGGGCTATGTGATGCAAAGATGATATCATCAACAATTTATATTATAAAAATTATAAAAATCATTAAAAATTAATTAAAATATAAAAAAAAATTCTATAAATACCTAATCATGTTCTTCCACTTTACATTACATTTCAATATTTTCAAAAACTTTAAGCCAATCTTTTATTATTATCCGAAATTAAAAATAAAGTTATCTTTTATTATTTTATAAAATAAAAAATACTAATATTTTAATAGGAAATGTGTGGGCTATTCAGTTTAGGAGTGGAGATGCACTTGAGCTGTTAGTGTTTACTACATATAGTTACTGTTCATTTAAGGGGGTTAAGTTGCCTATTGACCAGTGTGGCTTAGCAACGGTGGAACTGCTCTTAAGTTCCACTGTTGAAGCATTTTGTACTGTCAAGCAGCTGCTACAAACATTGTGAGCAGCTGCCTCAAACATATCAAACAGTCGTCATAAAAACCCAAATGTAAGCCCATGTAACATCGACGTTTTAAATTGTTAGGCTTGGCTTGAGACATGCTTAATTTAAGCGGTGCGTGGTTTGTAGTTGTTTATGCGATTTTTGTCCATTTTAGTTTTGTATCTTGAGTAAAACCCGCTAGTTTAAACGAATTGAAACCATCAGAAGCATACTTACGTTCAGACGTTGCTTTTCATTCAAGCACTAGTACATACCTGCATTTATTTTGATGCATAAACAGTTGAGCGCGGTGGAAAATACAAAGTAATCACATGTATTAAATGTAAATGGTAATCCATAACAATGTGCGGTTTTAATTACAAATGCAAATTTACCCTCCCTCAGTAGAACACATTGTTACAGGCAACAATGTATATGAACATTATTCGACTCGTGTCTTTCGTATAAATTATTCCTTGATTCCCACCCAATTCTCGACTTCAGGCAGCAGGAAAAATGGAACAATTTACACATTTTGATTTGGAGCAAGCATGTCCTGAAATTGATAATGAAGATAGTCCCGAGTCCCGAATAATGTTATCATACAAACAAAGGACGGCATTATTTTCGTGAACCTCGTTTACCTGCAGGTATGGCCAGCCCAAGCTCCTTACATTGTTCCTCATCTGGTTGCAAACTCTTCGGGATTGCACCGAATATCTTTCTTGTTGTTTCAAAACCAGAAGCCACATGATGCACATATGCCGATGCATCCTCCACACTACTCCAAAGGCCGAATGAGGTGGACATAAATATTTTCGAAATACTTCCTGACGGTTTCCTTGTAAATGCCTGGTCTAGCTCAGCAACCCGTAGAAATCTTTCCGTGGCAGCTTCCCATGAAAGCTCATGCCTCTGTGCATCAGTCAGCTGGGCAGGCTCTTCAGCAAGCGCCTGCTGTGTGACCTTAACAAACCCATCAGCATTGTCATATGTGCGGCAATTCGGGAACTGCTTGAAGAATTCATTTGAGGGGTGATTGGCACATACAACGATTTTACCCATTGCCAATGCTTCTGCCGTTGTTGTGCAAAGCACATCCGTTGTGCTTGGATTGAGGAATACTTTATAACTGAGAGAGTACCAGGATAATATGTCAATATCCAACCAGGCCGATCATCTCTATGAAAGAAAATCTCAAATGATAGAGGTATATTTGGAAGGAGAAGCGTTCAAATTGGTAATAAAACTGCCCTTGACCAGCCCATGATAGAGACTAATTGAATTTTCAACACCCGGAAAACTAGAGTACTTGTATAAACAGAAATCAGTGTATCATCAAAAGATTGGTGGTATAATGCGATGTTGGACAATTAGTGAATGTCATTAAAAATTTGGACAAAATGAATTTGATCTTATGATGAAGCTGGACAGATAGGTAGAAGCTTACTCGTGAAATTGAAGATCAACATGGTCACGACCAGGGTGGACTCGAACGGCCAGTTCCAATCTTTTGGCAGCTTCCTGAACCTGATCAGAGTCCTCCCCGCTTCCATATAAATCAACTTCAAGTCCAGTTAATTCCTTTTGATGATCCTGAAGAAGCTTGAGTAGCTCCTTGTAGCCTTTGCTCCATACCATCTTCCCAATGTAATAGGCACCTTTGGTGAAGGCCTGGACTCCATTTCGTTGTTGCTCTAGCTTTTTGTTGCCTATCTCCAGAAATTTTGGGTTGACTCCGTGAACATTGCAAACAATGGATTTAGGATAATCCTGGGTGGCAGCAGATAACCGGATTACCTACAATACGTCATAGTTGAGATCTGGTTAGCATGTATAGCAAGACGATGACAATGATATCCGCATTCATCTCTCTCAAACTTCATCATCGTCAATCATAAGAAGAGTTATCAAAAGTATCCAACAAACTACCAGTACAGCTTTGTTGTCATACAGTAACAACTCGAAGAGCATATTTCACCAAGTCTAATGCAAAAGCTAGAAGAGGCTAGATAAAATAAGTGATGGAAAGCAAAAGATATATTACTAGAAAACTAATATTTATCAAGATGTACCTTATGACAATATATTCCGACAACCCAATTATTTAGATATTTAAGAAGAAATGCTTGCATTCTTCCATTCCTCTCCCTTCTCACATATTCCAAATAATTGGTGTGGATGATTCCCACAACCAGCCGGAATTTAATCTTCCATCTCTTCCCATGATGAAACCATGTAAGGTGCTCAGGCTCCTCAAGGATGGCAACATCTGCATTTTCGTCAGGGACTACTTCTGAAATATCTCCAGCAGCAAGGATGCTCCTTTTATCTAAGGAAAACTGCAACAGAATTGACGTCACAAGTTGGTACTACTACACAAGGAATGGAAACAAAAACAGCACACATCCTTGAAGGTACGAAAGGAAGGAAAAATGAGAATATTGGATAGGGCACAGGGGTAGATGGCTCAACCTGGATGTCCACCAGGTGGACTCACGCCACGGGCTTCCATCAACAGATAGGCTAAAAGTTGTTAAATTCAGAATTTGTTGGACTGAACAGAACAGGAAAGACCCAAAACGGAAATTAAATAAATGACGCTCTACGCATCCTACCCTTGAAAGGCAAATAGAGTTATTCCCTTTGATAAAATGAAACCCTTGACTAGCAAGTAAACTGGTTTGTGTGTACAGTGGTAATTGTATTAAATCTGCAGGCGTATGTACCTTTCCAGGATAAAAAAGTATACTAAAATCAGATTTAAATCCAATCCTCTCGTCAAGCCAGCGACGGACATAAGCCTCCTGCTCCGTAGGTCTGCTGAATGTGATGTTGTTGGGATATACTAGTTTTTGATCTTTCAACGATAACCAAGGGATGACCAAAGAGACAAGTCTCTCCCCATCTTTTGCAAGATAGGCTGCACGGAATAGAGGGTTGACAGCAGTGCCGGTCATCCATGGAAGGCTTGCAGTGGTAAATATCGCAATATGCCGCTTTTTATTCATCCAATCAACAGAAACGCATGCAAAAAGCAATCAGCTATGTGTACTACTACGGTACCCTCTCACAATTTGGATCAAACAGATTGGGAACACAAAGAACCTCAATAAACTGCAGTAAGTAATAAAAAGGAACCGTCAAACTATATAATTCGATACTAATTTTGAATTAGGACTAGTTAAATGATTCTTTTGCACGCAGAAGGGACAATTAAAAATCATGAGTAACTTAATTTAACTCCAATTTTGTGAGTCATTATTAGGTTTAGTCTATTTTGTTGAGTTAGGCACATTTACTGATCATCCACATCAATTTTTTTATTATAAAAAATTGTGATAAATGTCATTCTTTATTTATAGGTTTATCTTTTACTTAAATTTAGGATTAAATATAATAATTAAATATTGTTCCCCCTTTTTCTTGCACCTAACTTGTATCTCATTTTTTTTCTTCTACTCCATCACATATTATCCGTGTTAACTAATCTATGTTGTAGTCTTGTAGATACTATATATATTTGTTTTTTTGATGAAGATATATCAGCATATATACTAGTATGCATTTATAATGCATCAACGATTAAAAAAATTTGACCTATTTTTCATGAATGATAGGTAGACGAATTTTTATTCATCTTTGCACATATATATCTTTATTATAGGTTAAATGTATTTTATCAACCTATGATATATATATATGATGACTAGGGATGGGCAAATACCTATTGGTTATGGGTAACCGCGGTTACCCGCCCATTTAAATTTCACGGTTACGGTTATGGGTAACCGTTTAGATTAATAAAGGGTTATGGGTATAACCATTTACCCGCAAAATTTAAATGGGCAGTTATGGTTATTAACCGCGGTTATAAACGGGTAACCATTTACCCATTTATTTTATATATGTAAAATTATAACACAAACCATGTTTCCTATCGGACAAAAATTGGATCAATGCTATTGACTATAGTGCATGATTTCTATAGCTAATATAATATAGTTTTCCTTAACCACTTTAAATTTTATGGTCCATTATATATATATTATGTTAATATTTTACATTCTGAGTTAAATAACCCAAGAATACTGTCTTTTAACAGTTTTCGTAACTCAAGAATACTTAGCAAATTTTATATTACCTTCATTGCTAACAGTTAAAAATATCGTCTGTAAACTATTATTTCAATTATTGGAATGATATAAGGACTCAAAAAATTAAAATGCGGAAATGTATGATGAATGTACATATAACGGTGTTTAATTGTTAGAAAAAGAAAATTATGACAAACTTTTCTTTTTTAATTTTCAAGTTGTTAAAAAACACGTAGACGGGTAAAAAATGAGTAAATGGTAAAAAAGAAAGGATAAACGGGTTTAAAAATGATAAATGGGTAAACGGGTACTAAACGGTTACGGTTAAATGAGTACACGGTTATGAGTATGGTTAACTGTTTATAAACGGTTATGAGTATGGGTATAACCGTTTAGACAATTACCCAACGGGTAAACGGTTATGATGAGAATAAACGGTTATGGATAAATAACCGCGGTTACCCGCCTACCATAACCGTTGTCCATCCCTAATGATGACATGTAAATTTTCTTTTAATTATTTTCCATAAAAGTGGTTAAATTTTTATATTTAAATATTCAAATTAAAAATTTGACAAAACATGCATAAATCAAGAAATTTAATTAAAATTGAAATATAGAAAAACTGGACTAAATCCAACAACAGCTCAAATTCTTGAATTCTTGGACCTGATCAAGGTAACCCATTAAATTGATTAAAACTATGATTTACAGTAATTTTTAATTAAATTTCCACAGATTGATAAAATTATACAAAAATTCGGCGATATACCCAAATTTTAAAGATCCAATACGTGTAAAAGCTATCTAATACACCTCATCCTTTATAATATCGATTTACACTTAAAATGCATATCGAAGCGACCTAATTCGAATGATACAGCACAAACAGATATACAAATTTCATATATTAAATCCGTAAAAAGTACATAAATTCAAAAGTTTCTGAGAAAACAGTACCTTACGAATTTTCCGGAAAAAAAGGGAGGAAGAATTGAAGCTCAGGTTTTGAAGGAATTTCAGGCGCAGAGAGCGAGAGAGGAAGAGGAAGGACGGTTGCCTGGTTGGCTACGTTAAGTGGAGGAGGAGGAGAGCGAATAAACGTTTTCCGTCTGTGGAATTTTACGCGGTTTGTTTGGGCGGATAGTCTGGTTATACGATGTCGTAAAGGGTAGCTTTCACTGTTTTACCTTGGGAGATTACGAGGCCAAGCCGCCACCTTCGGTCCGGACGTTAACGTTAACTGCAAAGGGCCGTTGAACCTAGTAGTCGTAACGCGTTTGGTGCCATTTCTATATTGATTTTAACAGCTACAAGGTTCCTTTCTTTTCAATGAGAATGCATTTCAAATTCAAGAGGGTCCAAATAGAAAGAGTAAATAAGCAACAAGCATCAGCCCAAAACCTTGTCTGGAATCCAATAACACATTTAGAAACTTAGAAAAAGGAAAAATAGATGGTTTTTATGTACTAGGTATAAGAAGATTCGCTGAACTTACTCCTTTTTTTGATAGACGAGTAAGTGATGGAATTACAAATGGAGTCGGTATTGTGAGTTTGTTTTGTAGGAGAGGGTAGGGGTGGATTTTTTTGCCAAATTGTCGTGCCAACTGAATTGTCAACCGTACCATATCGATTTTGTGCCAATTGGTAATGGTACAGTATTGTACTGTACCGAAATTTTATGGTATGTTATTGGTAATAGATACTATTACCACGGTATTACAGTACTGTACCAAAAATATAAAATAAAATACCCCTAATTACAATTTTAATGTATACATTTAATTCTATGCAGATTTGAAGGGAGGGATTAATGAAAAAAAATGCATTAATGTTTAAATTCATTGCATATTAATATATCCTAACAAATTGTATGTTAATGCTTCTGGCAAAAAAAAAATAAATAAATAAACATTAATGTTATACTTTCCTTAAGATTTCGTAATTGTTTTCCAAATTTGCATAAAATTAGACAATTTTAATTTAATCTTGTCATTTTCTTACTAAATGAAAACTGAAAGGGAACTACGGAGTAATTTACATAAAAATATAGGTAAATTATTTGGACATATGTGTTAGTAATAAAATAATCTCAGTTATGTAATAATACATGCAAAATAATTTACCTACAAAATAAAAGAATGTTATTTGATTGAAAATTAAGTTATCTACATTTTATATGTAATAATGCATGTAAAATAACTTACTTACAAAATAAAGGAATGTAAGTTGATTAAAAAATAATATATCTACTACTTTTTGTTTATGAATTTTAATTTACCTATTGTTTTTTTTTTGTACAAACATAATGTCACAGCCCGTCCCGGAGGTGCTTTTGACGGGAATGTGAAATGACTATATTACCCTTGATGAGTACTAAGGTACATATGTATGTGGCGTTATTATGGTTTAATATTGGTTAGGTTGGAAGGGATAATTATATAATTAAGTTGGTTTTTAAAAGATTGATTTTTTTTGTTAAATTGGTTAGGATGTTATATGGTTGGTGTGGATTAAGGTGGACCACACAAAAGGACCTCTCTCTCCTTCTCCCTCCCGTAGCACTCTCTGTCTCTCTCCCTCACGACCTCACTCACACACACCCAAATACGTACGGCACACCCCAAACCCTCCAAAAACTCGACGGATCGAGGCAAATAAGGTATGCATCTTCATCCTTTTGACGTCCTGAGTTCATTGGCGCTAGTTTTGGGAAGTGAAACCTTCGATTTCACGTGGAATCCGAAACCTCCATTTTGGGGTACTGTTCATGCAATCGTTAAATGTCGTGTTTCAGGGAATTCCAAGCTTGTAGTGGGCTTTAGGAGGTCCTAAGGAAGCTCGGGGACGTTCGTTGGACAGTTTTGGACGTCGGGATCGTGGGTTTCAAAGTTGGCCGAATTCTTGGATTTTGCTCGGTGAGATTTCTTGATTTTTAGACCCCAAAACTAGTCCAACGTGATAGTACACTCTTAGGGCTTCAAATTGATATAAAATACGAAGAAAATGGGTGAAAAACGAAGGAGAACGAAGAGTTACAAAATTTCCAGATTTCCGGCCGCCGGAAAGTTCAGTCCGGCGAGCCCAGGGTTGAAGATGGTGCGCGTGGGGGCGCGTGTCCCCGTGCTTGTCCTGGCGCGTGGGGGCGCGTGCGGCCTCCAAAAATTATTTTAAAAATATGTCGACGTCCGTGACGTCGAGTAGATCACTGTGGTATATTCATATACCCAATTTGAGCACCGTATGAGAAAGTTATTAAGAATTGTTGGTTAGGTGCTTTAAATAACGTTTTATAGTTTTCGCAATAGGTGAAAATGTGATTTGACGATCCGATCGTTGGATCGTCACCAAACTTTGATGCGTTGTAATACGTAATATTTAAGGATTATAGGAACTTACGGATTGGGAATCCGATTTACGGATCTTCCGGAATTGGAGTTGTAAGTCCATAATATAGAATGTTAACCGTCACTTAGTTTTGTTAATTGACGGAGATCCGACCGTTGAATGGTAATGAAATTTTAGGATGTTGTCCTAGAGATATATTGTGGACCTCTGGAAGTTATGGATTTAAAATTTGAGTGGCAGATCTTCCGGATCGAACGACGTAGTGACATATTTGATATAAGTTATATATTCTATCGATATGAATTCTGAGGTTGGATTTGATTATTGTTTTAGGCGTTGATCGTCATGATGCCTTGGTGTTTTGTGCTAGGGAGTTGTAGGGCAAACTCCAGGTGAGTGGGCAGTTTTGTTTTCGTATTACCTTTATACTATTGATTTTTCCCAGAAAATGAATTTATATGAAAATATGTTTTAAAAATGCCATGCATAGAATTATTTGAAAAATGTGATTTGCGTATGAATTATATGATTGATATATGATGCATACATGTGCATGGTGCTGTGGAGGCACAGGTAAGTCAGGTGAGTTCATTATTCATTGAATTGTTTGATGTTGAGACGTTTTAAGCTCATAACCTGCACCTTAGGTGTTAGTGCTTATATTATTCACCACACCGTACGCTCGCCTTGGATCTAAGTAGGTGGATGTCGTACAGACCATGTGAGGGTTCCGACATGCTAGTCGTACAGATCACTAGGTGTGATTCCGACTAGTGGGTGACCTTAGTTATGCGCGCTGATGATTGATGAGAGAAGCACTAGAGCGTATTTTTACACCTTTCATCGTACAGACTACCTTACGTAGTTCCGAGTGATGTGCAGAGTAGAGCCGTATAGGTCACTGTGGTGACTCCGGCTGAGTGGGATATTGAGCTATAGAATTAATCGTATAGGACCAACTGCAGGGTCTCCGATTGATTCCTTATTTCACCTGATTTATATTTTGATTCATGGCATGGCATATTTTTCTTGAAAAATGTTACAGACTTGGGATTTGAGTTTTGAGATTTCATATGGTTTTATATATACTATTTTCTGGGAAAGTATACAGGTTTTACGGTGAGGGGTTAGAAATGTTTTAAATGAAATGTTTTGGAAAAATCTTTGGTTTTACTGACCCACTCAATTTTGTTTTGCGCCCCTCCAGGTTCATGATAGCAGAGCTTTGGTGGCCACGAGGAATCCAACGGTGTTCTGACAGAATTCACAAAAGTAGGATTCACCCTTGGGTGTTATATCTTAGTAATTGTATTCTTTAAATCTTCCGAACTGTGTAAATGGTTACGTCACTCTCACGTGACGGCCAGCACGCCCTCCTTCGGGACGGGGTGTGTCACATAATGTACCTACAATATATAATTCCTACTAAAACTAATATAAATGCGCCCAGTATATGTAATAATGCATTAAAAAAATTTACCTACAAAATAAAGGAATGTAATTTGATTGAAAAAAATAATAATATATCTACTACTTTTTGTTTATGAATTTCAATTTTCCTTTTTGTTTATGAATTTCAATTTTCCTTTTTTTTTTAGAAACGTAATATACCTACAATATTGTTTAATTCTTATAAATAAATAATGTACTTATAATTTACCTATTGTTTAATTCTTATAAAAAATTAACTTACTTATATTTTACATATACATTGTGACGACCCGTCCCGAAATAAAATATATTTTATCTCCGAAAGCTTGGAAATGATGATTTTACCCTTGTAACGATGTGTGGTGAATGTATAAACGGGCTAAGGAAATGGACCAATCACCATATCTCCTATTTTCTTGGGTCCAATTAGAATTTTGGGTTGCTATTGGACCAACTGTTAGCCTTAAAACCTTATGGCCAATCAAGGCCCTATTTCCTTTTATTTCTGCCAATTTCTGTGACCAATACACACACATACACACGTGCCCTTTTTCCCTCACATTCTTTCTCGTTCTCGAACTCTCTCTTTCCGTACATCCTGAGCTCACAGCTCCCAAACCCTTCTAAACTTCACAGATCGAGTGTAAGGTTAGTATTATCGTGTTTCCCTTGACCTCACGAGTCGAGTCGTACCCTTGGTTTGAGGAGAAGACCGGTAGAACTCGAGATATCCGAGCTCCGGCAAGGGGTGCAATTTTCTCCGAAGTGATCGCGAAGGTTTAAGCTAGTTTTGAGACTTAAGAAGGTAATTATTCAACTTCCCTGGCATGTTAGACTAGTTTTGGTTAAGTTGAACGTCGAAATAAGCTCGGTAGTGGGTTTGTAGGAATAGTCGGTTTTTCAAGGATTTTTCCGGCCATTTTCCATTGGATTTTGGAGTTTTAACGGGTATGGATGTGTTCTTCTTGTTGAGAGCTTTAAATCCGTATAAATTTCATGAAATTTGGTTGAAAAATGAAGAAGATATTAAGGATTAAAGATTTTCCAGAAACCGGCGAGTGCAGCGGCGGCCGATGACGGATTCTAGCGAACCATCGGAGAAGAAGACGAATATTCCGTCAATTTTGACAGAATATACCTAACGGCGTCAGGTATATTTAACGATATATTCCATTATTTAACGGAATATTCTTTAACGGCGTTAAAGATTCCATCCATGTGCCAGGCACATGCCTGCGCGTAGCCGGTGCGTGTGGCCGTGCTTTGGTCGGCGCGTGAAACGTCGAAATTTTTTTCTAAAAATATGGGGATGTTCGTGGTGTTAAGTAGGCCATGATGGTATATTCAAACACCTCAATTGAGCAACGTATGAGAAGTTATTACATAGTTTTGAGTATGTGCTTAAAAATAACATGAAAATAGTTGTTTCACATATAGGTTAGACGTTTCCAGAGGACAAGCGCAGTCAGGCGAGACTGGGGGGTTACGATCCTGTCACATACTAGTGAGTGGGCTTTTGGTTTTCAATATATATATATATATATGCCTTACGTTTTTCCCAGAAAAATTGATTTAAATGATTTTGTGTTTAAATGCCATGTCAAATGTTAATATCTTAGAATATGCATTTAGTAGTTGTGTATTTTATTGTTTATTGGTACGGACGCTCAGGTAAGTTCCAGGTGAGCATATGTATTGATGATTGTGTGTTACATTGTAAAGGTTATACTTAGAGGCATTTAGAGCTCATAAACCTGCACCCATTTGTTAGTGCTCCCGCCTGTGGCCAGGGCACAGTCCTTCACGTGATGTTCACCTGCTGCACCGCATGCTCACCTTAGATCCAAGTTTGGTGTACAGCCCTGTCGTACATACCACAATAGGTGGTTCCGACTCGTAGGTGACCCGCGATTTATCTCACAGCCTTCACGTGATCGTAGCACTTGAGCGTACTTATTACACCTAGCCATGTCGTACATACCACATTAGGTGGTTCCGACTCGTGTGCAGGCATACTTGATGAGTTATAGGTTCAGCAGTACAAGTCACAATAGGTGGATCCGGCTGACATATCACTTTTCATGATTTACTTCACCTGGTTTACTTATTCATTATGTTGAGATATTTGACATGGCATACATGTGGATTTTGGTATTTCGAGTACGGTTTTGATATATGTATGTATTTTATTTTCTGGGAAATTATACGGGTTTTACGGCGAGGGGTTATTACTTTTGGTAAAAGAAATGGTTTTGAAAAGCTTTGTTTTTGCCCACTCACACGTTCTGTTTTGCTCCCCTCCAGGTTTTAGGTAGGCTTGCTTGTTGGTGGCTTACGAGGAGTTGTCGGCGATTCTGACAGACTGTAATCAATGTAGGATCATCTCTCTGGTATTGTATAATTAGTACTTGATCTGATGGACTGTACTTAGGTTACCTACGCTCTGAATATGTGTAGCTATATCTAAACATCTTTCACTCATACTTATGTGCTAGTCTGGTGTAAATTAGTTAGTTTGGTTTTTATTTGCTCACATTTTCATATCCTTATCACTTGCATTGCGTACATGGCTACGTCATCTTTACATGACGGCTAGCACACCTTGATTTAGGTCGAGGTGTGTCATATTGTTGACCCTAAAAATTACCAAGCCTACGTGGTGCGCAGGCTGAGTAATCTATAAGCTAACTATGTCATTCGGTGAATGCAGGGCGTGCCAACTCGTCGGCCGAGCTCAGCCGAGGAGTAAATTTGTTGATGTTGCGTTGGGTGCGCGACTGACTTCTGCGTCTTGCGATTGCGACCGAGGAAGGAACACGTCTCAGCCTCTTGGGTTCTTGAACCTGAAGACAAGGCTATTATTCTTACGAAGTTCACGAATCGTCGTAGTCGGATTCGGCCACAGTGATGGTATTCGTCAGCGTAAACTCTCGCCGAATCGACACCAAAGTGTAAGGGCAAAAATACTCAAAGCAGATATGAGTCTTAATAATGAACGTGGTTCGGCCGTCTGAATGCCGAACTCTAAATCCCACTTGGGAGTATCCAATCATACAATAACTCGGCGTGCAATGCGCTGAGCCTAATAAACTGTAACACCTCACCTCGCCGAGAAGGCTAATGAGATGACCTCGACCAATAAGGATTCAGAAATCCTTCTCGACCGAGACTTGGATAGGTAACCAACCGTCCTCGCCGCAGTGCTGTTGATGCCAACGGAAGATGCTGCGAGATCGGCTGATTCTACGGCGACAGAGCTATCTATACCGACTGAAGATATCACCGGTTGCTTTCACAATGTTGTTGATGCCAACGGAAGATATGTCAGCGAAAAGAGAAAATAAAAAATCTCAAGTTCTTGAGAGAGTTTACGCAGGGCAGTTGTGTGTTGAATTGAAGGGGCTTTGAATAATGCACAGCCTCCTCTATTTATAGCACCGGATACCTTCAAGGTCGAGTTAAAAACCTACCCGCATTAGGACTTTTTCTCCTAATCAAACTCCAACTCAACCAGTCATATTTTCACTATAATTTTGAACCCAGTCCTTTATCGAGTCGGATTCACTTTCGGGTTATTAATCTCGCCGAGACTCCTTATTACGCCAGAATTCGACTCGTCTTGCAGCATGACTTAACCGACCCAAGTTTGGAAGCCCACGACCTAAAGGATCCAGAATTAAACGATCCATGATAACCTTGTCGTAAGGCCTTCTGGGCCGAGAATGATTCTATACTCGGCCCAAACTAATATTTTGGGCCCAAACATTGCCCCCTCGCTTCTGAGGTCCTCAGCTTGAATCCTCTGGTCGAGCTCCAACCTTGAAGAAGCGAAATTAATACTCAAAATCCAAATACTCTATTTCCAAAGCGCATTTATTGAGCACGATTGCACGATCTTGATCCTGCTAACCAATACACCATGTGGCATCCTTTAATACGGCTAATCCCTAATAATGACGTTTAAAACGTGCGGCTTCCTGAACCGTCATACCATCATGACCTTGTTGCTGAGAACAATCATGCTGCCTTGATCCGCGAACCATTCAACATCGTGCAGACGCCAAAACGTCTTTCACCATAAATCTCACCGCCACACGTAATCGTGCGCCCCAAAAAACACGAAACCCTCACTCTTCTAAACCGGATTCTCTGAATACTCATAATGATTAGCGAATTCTTCGATCGATTTTACCCTTCATTTATAATTTCGAACGATTGCCCTTCCTTCATTTCTTCTATAAATATCGGAATTCTCTCATTTGTACTTTACGCTTTCAAACTCTCTGAAATTTCTTGCCATCACTCTCCAGTGAATCCTCTTCTTCCAGATCTTCATCTTCAATTCCCCCAACCCAGAAAACTCCTCTCGTGTCGCATTTTCAACTCACTTACAATGGCCTCCTTCATCTCCAAGCTTTCTAAGGAATGTGACCAATGCCAGAAAATTATCGATCGAAGTTCGATCAAAACCATACGGTTTGAAGGTGACATGAGCACCCCTCATCAAATCCTGGGTCCTCTCTTCAAAGCGGCAGTACCACCAACCATCATTGGACTTCTCAAGGAGCACTGCATATCATCCTTGCTACAAGGGTTTGAATGGGCGAAGTGGGACTTGGCAAAGCCTCAAGGTTCTTGGCCTTCGACCACTACAACCTGGGCAGCTTGGGTCGTACGAATGGAAAGACTCTTCGGCGAGCAATGAAAAGCCTTAGGCATCTACGACGTCATTCACCTTTCAACCATGGAAGTCATCCTGGACAATGAGCTCCTCCTAGCGGCCTTATGCTTATGGTGTTCGGCCACCAACACCATGGTCCTTCCTCTCGGTCCCATAGGTCCCACCATCCTTGACATTACTGCCATCTTGGGGACTTCCCCGACTGGAATCCCAATCGACGCCGCCCTCTCTAGGTACCCGTCGAACTCGACCTGAAGGTGTTTTTCGATAAACGGGCCCTTGAGACACTGAGCAGTGAAGGCCAAGCACCCTCGAAATAAGAGGTTCACAAACTTTACAAGAACTTCTTCAACTATAACACCCTCTATCTCCATTTTGTCGGTCGAGGAGAAGAGGCTCTGCGAGAAGGGGAACATGAGGCTTTCCTCTTCTATTGGTACAACAAATTTATCTGTTGTACCAAATCTAATAAGTGTCTGGTCGAGAACATGCCAGTGGCCGAAGCCCTAGCTAGCGGTCACACTCTGGCACTCAGCCCGGCCATTCTCGCCCATCTCCTACGCTGCTTGGCCGAAACGACCCTAGATAAGGTCGACCCGTACCAGACTGGTTCTCTCTAGGTCTTCCAACTCTGGCTGCAGGTCTACTTCACCTCTCTTCGGCCAGAGATTGTCGATTTCTTGCCTACGGAAGCGCTCGGCCCTCAGCTAGCTTTTCGGCCAGCACCCCCTCACCAAGCTGAAGAGGTGTTTAAATACTTTTTCGCTCTCGACAATCTTTCTAATGACGCTTGATCTGTCGTCGTCGAGAATACCCTTCGTCAATCTGGCTTCCTACATCAGCATGGGGCGCGGATGAAGATGCTGACCTTCGTCAGTCCTGAGGGTCTTTCGTGCTTACCCGCGACCTACCTCTCGGCTGTGATGGTCGCCGAGCGGGTTGGGAAGTGTATCATCCCAACTTCCTCGCTCAGTAGCTTGGCTACCTCCAAGGTTGTGCGGTCCCCCTTCTTTCCTCACGGTCCGTCCTAAGCCGCGGACGCGAACCTGGTTCTTCAGAGAAGGAATGCAATAACGCCAAGAAGGAGTTCCAGGAGCGATGCCAAAAATTCCGCCTTCGACCGGTCACTCCAAAATCTCTTAGCACTGATACCTTCGGCGATTGGTGGGAAGAATACACTCATAGCTTCTTCAGCGCACCAGTCGAAGATGTCATTAACAAGATCTTCGGCGATCATCCCCACAAGGCTCCTGCTCCCCAACCTAAAGAGGCTACCCATGGTATATAACTCCCTTTATATATTTAGATATATACTTCCTTATTGTTATTGCCTTGGCTTTCAATTCTCAGGTAGCCGACCGTCGAAAAAGGTTAAAGCGGTGGCTGCAATTGCAGCCAAGAAAAAGGCAATCCCCTCTTCTACGCCGATCAAACGACCCCGACCGGAGACTAAGACGGCCGCCGCAGTCCCTCGTCCTACAAAACGCGTCAAGAAATTGGCGAACAAATGGCAACGAGAAATTCATGTCATCTCTAGCCAAAAGTCAGAAACAACCACTCCCGATGCTTCTCCTTCCATCCCAGCCGTACGCACCCCGACGGTCGTGCAGCCGGCTCCGACAAGTCAGGCGCCTGAAGCTCGTCCTGACCCTCCTGTTGTGACTGGGCCAAAGACTGCTCCGCTAGTCGAGCCGTCGGTAGTTTCGGGATCGGCCGCTGCACCTGTCGTGGAAAAGGCAGTCCCCTGGCCGAGGGAACTCCCTCTAAAAATACAAAACACTCGGCAGTCGTTCTAGAAGAGAGCGACATGAGCGACGAGATTCCACTGGTGGGTCCCCTTCAACCACGCAATCAACCTCCCCCTGCGTCCGAGGTAGCTGTCAAAGTCGGCCCTTCTGCAGCCGACTGTGGAAAACGTCCTGTCGTAGAGCCAAAAAAGAGCGATGAGAGTGACGAGATTCCGCTGGTGGGTCGCTCTCAACCCCGCGATCAACCTCCTCATACGTCTGAGGTAGCTGTCCGAGTCGGTCCTTCTGCGGCCGATCGTGGCAAACGACCTGTCGTCGAGCCAGAAGCGACGGCGGAAACTCCCGTTCACCCGAAGGGCCACGACCTCAACATTCCTCCCCAAGAAGCCACTTCGGCCTTCGTAAGTACCCCTACCGCTTTTCCTTGGTTATTTTCCTGTCTTAGAGCTCTAAACCAGGAAAATACTAAATGTCAAGTGCCTGCCCACTCTTTTCATCGAACATTCTATGCGCCGAATGGTGTTATCTATATTTCTTAGCCGCCTCAGTGGCCATCGAACGTAGATAACCTCCATCGGCCGCGTGAACTGAGAAGCAGTCTAAGACACTGGGCTTGGCTATTAAGTTTTTTAGGTTCGAGCAACGAACCTGAAGACATGGCCGAAGTCTCCTCCCGGCAGGTTGAACAGAAAACCTTCTTGCTATCTTTTCATGATTTCCTTGAGCTTAAACCGATTTTTGTGTGCAGCATTCATGGGAAGTCGAGTTCAAAGCTCTATTGTCAAGCACTACCAGAGCGGCTGGTCCTTCGACCACCACAACTGAACCCGTTGATTCAACTGCTCTGGCTCGGTTGCAAGAAGTCTTGTCTATCTCGGCGTCGCAAGTCCTTGAGCGCAAAGGTCTTGATTTGTTGGGTGTATGCCTAAACGACCTCGGAGCCGATGGTCAAATGAGCGCCGAGGCTATCGTTCAAGCATCGTCCGTCTTGGAGCGTGTTCGGGAAACCTTTAGTGTCCTCGAGAACGCTCTAAGGGCTGAACAAGATCTAAAAGCTGCCGTGGCCGTCCAAGACGCTCTTCGGCTGAAGATCGATGTCTTGAAGGCGAAAGGAGCAGCCTTGGCCGACCTCGACCGTCAAATAGCCTAATTGGCAAAACGAAGGTCGGCTATTACTTCTGAGCTTGCGAATGACTTCGAGTCGGGCGGCAAAGATTGTTTAACCGAGTATGCGGTGAGCACAAAATGGATCGAGCAGTTGAAGATGGACAAGAAGAACCGACAAGCCGAGGTCATAATGGGCGAGGTGCGGTGGTTGGAGCTGAAGGCCCTTCTCGGCACTCTTCTTCCTTCTTCGCCCTGAACTTATTTAAATGTAAACTAATAGACCTACTCAATATGTGTATTCTTTTATCGATCTTAATGAACTGAATTTCTATTGCCGCATTTCCCATGTGACAGGATAATACTTCTTCAAAAACTTCCCATTGATTGGTAATTTGTGAACTAAACCGGTCCGATCTCTAAGATGATATGCGCCTTTGCCGATGACCTTATGTATGACGAACGGCCCTTCCCAATTTGGCGACCATTTGCCGAATCTGGGGTCTTTAATTCCTACGGGCAACACCGTTTGCCAAACTAATTCTCCTTCGCCAAATGTTTTCTGTCTAACCTTTTGATTATACGCTCGCTCGGCAACCTGTTTCTGTGCCACCAGCAGTTTATAAGCGTCAAGTTGCGCTTCTTCTAAATCTTCTAACTCCTGTCCCATGGACTGATTATATTCGGCTCTGCACAGCCTACTTTTTTCAATCATTCTCAACGAATTTATGCTTAACTCGACTGGTACCATTGCATCGTGTCCGTAGGTTAGTGCATACGGGGTTGTCCCGGTCGCCGATCGGAGTGATGTTCGATATGCCCATAAAGCCTCATTCAACTTTAAGTGCCACATGCCAGGCCTTTCCTTTATTATTTTCTCGAGAATGCCGATCAGCACTTTGTTACTTGCCTCGGCCTGCCCATTTGCTTGTGGGTAATACGGTGTAGACTGTTCAAGCTGAATTTTCAAACTTGTCGTATATTCTTTAAACCTCTCGGCTGTAAAGATTGTGCCATTGTCAGTTATGATCGTTTCTGGTACACCGAATCTGGTCACAATGTGTTCTTCCACAAAGTCACAAACTTCTTTAGACGTTAGTTCGGCATACGATTTTGCTTCGACCCATTTAGTGAAGTAATCGGTTTCTACCAGTATCCATGCGTGCTTGGCAGCCCCGGAAGATGGTGTGATTTTGCCGATTACGTCCATGGCCCATCCTCTAAACGGCCATGGTTTAGTGACCGAATGTAATGATTCGGCCGGGACCCTTTGTATAGGACTGTGAATCTGACACTGTATGCACCCTCGTGCGACTCGATACAATCCTTTAGTATTCTTGGCAAAAAATAACCGTGTCGTCGAAGCAACCATCGCATTTTACGTCCGGACTGATGAGCTCCGCAAATCCCTTCATGGACTTCTGTGATTGCCTGAGCACTCTCTTGGGGGCCGAGGCATAGTAGTAATAGACCATCATTTCCTTTTCGATATAACTCGTTTTGATACATGACATAGTTTGTGGCGTGAACTCTTGTCTTGCGATCGTGTTTGCCATTAGGATTGTCAAGATACTGCATAATGGGCTTTCTCCAATCATCTGGTATTGCCTCGACAGCGCAAACATCTATAAGGTCTTGCGGTCTAACAACGAAGGTAAGGACATGACTCTTGTGCGTATCACGTTGTCAAGTCGAAGGACTTGCTGGTTAACCAAGGCCAGGTATAGCTGTCGTAACATGGGTATTTCTCGGCCTAGCTTGCCCCCCAGGAGTTGTGCACCGGAGGCGATTTGAGCGAATTCGTCTGCGTCGGTATTATGAATCCGGGAAATATGTTCAAATGTAATACCGTCAAAGGATTCGGCCAAATAGCTGGCAACCATGTGGTAGGGTGCCAGGGTACAACTCATGCATCGAAAATAACCATTAAGTTGGTTAATCACAAGTTCAGAGTCGCCGAGGATGAGGGCACGGGTCGCCCGCAAGTCGTGAATGATGCCAAGGCCGATGATAAGGGCTTCGTATTCGGCCTGATTATTTGTGCAATCAAAATCCAGCTTAAGCGAAAAATACCAACGATCGTGGTTTGGGGATTGAATGACAATTCCAACGCCAGCCGAGGATGAAGTACTTGAGCCGTCAAAGTACATCGTCCAGGAGTTATCGCGTGTTTCAACCATGCTGATTTCGACCTCGTTGCCCCCAAAACCATATGGGGAAGGGTGTTAAGCAAGGAAATCAGTCAGTGCCTGGCCTTTGACAGCTTTCTGGGGCACGTATTGCAAGCTGAATTCGGACAGCGCCATTGTCCATTTCCCAATGCGGCCTTTTACTATTGGCCGAGTGAGCATGTAGCGGATGACGTCGGTCTGGGCAATGACTTGGGTAACTGACGGGAGCATGTAATGCCTAAGTTTTGATGCGGTGAAAAATAAAGCGAGGCAAAGCTTCTCGACGGTAGAATAATTGATCTCTGGCTGGTTAAGATTTCTACTAAGATAAAAAATGGCTTGCTCTCGTCCCGCGTCGTTGTCTTGCGCGAGGAGGCAGCCGATGGACTCTTCGGCCGCTGAGATATAAAGCTTAAGAGGCTTACCACGCCGAGGTGGAAAGAGGACAGGTGGTGTCGTGAGGGAGACTTTAATTTGTGTAAAATCCGCCTGATGCTCGTCTGTCCATTCAAATTTATCTGAGTCCTTGAGTTTCAAAAGCGTAGATAAAGCTTTCATTTTACCCGCCGAGTTAGCTATAAATCGGCGGAGAAAATTTATCTTACCGAGTAATGACTGTAGTTGTTTCTTCGTCGTCGGGGATGGGGCATTGATGATTGAACGTGCTTTATTTTCATCCACTTCAATTCCACTGTGATGCACGAGGAAACCGAGAAAATTACCGGCTGACACACCGAAGGCACATTTGGCAGGATTCATTTTGAGGTTGTGTTGACGCATGCAGAGGAAAGATTGTCGGATATCATCCAGATGTGTCTGCCGGCGTTTGGACTTGATTACAACATCATCGATGTAGACTTCGACGATGGTTCCAATTAAATCATGAAATATGGTGTTCATTGCTCGTTGGTACGTGGCACCGGCGTTCTTGAGGCCGAATGGCATGACAACCCATTCGTATGTGCCGAGTGCCCCTGGGCAGCGAAAAGCAGTCTTGTGCAAATCGGCTTCGGCAATGAAAATTTGGTTGTACCCGGCATGTCCATCCATAAAAGATAAGATTGCATGATTCACTGCGACATCAATTAACAAATCCGACATCGGCATTGTATACTCATCCTTGGGAGTTGCCAGATTCAGATTTCTGAAGTCGATGCAAATGCGTAATGCACCACTTTTCTTTAAAACAAGAACGATATTTGCCAACCATTCAACGTATCGAGCTGTCCGGATGAACCATGCTTTCAAGAGACGAACAAGTTCATCCTTGATGCCGAGTTGCACTTCGGTCAAGAATCGTCGAGGTGGTTGACGAAAAGGTTTACACCCAGGTTTAATACGTAACTCATGCTCGACGAGAGTGCGATCTAAGCCAGGCATCTCGTGGTAGCTCCAAGCAAAACAATTTTTGAACTCTTCAAGCAGAGCACAAAGTTCGGTTTTCATAGGTTGGGGGAGCAAAGCACTAATAAATAAAGGTCGTGGGTCATCAGCCGTCCCAACATTAATTTCTTCCAATGGGTCATTGACTTGGGGCAGCTTGAATTTTGTCAAGAGATAAGACATGATCATTATCTTCTTCGGCGAGGAACTCAACGAGGTTAACGCCTGAATTTGGTTGCTTAGAGATAGTATACCAATGAGCCAGCAGTCGTTCCATAGTAGATGAAACCGCGGCCCTACGTTTTTCCCGATCGGTGTCAGACATCAGGATCGGGGATGAAGTCAGCTAACCCGAGTCTCGTCGAATCCTGGTAGACAGTTTCGGCGCCAACCTCGATAACTTTCTGAACAGAAATCCGAGTCGGCCGTCCTTCATCATTGAAACCTTGTAGGGTGATGTAGCTGACGTGGTCATCATAATACCGTGCTTGGATCATGTTAGCTTCGAATGGCTGATTATCGGCCAGGTGAACAATGACCGATTTACCGTCCCAAAAAACGAGCACTTGATATAATGACGAAGGAATACAGCTGGTTTGATGAATCTAGTCTCGACCGAGCAGTGCATTATACTCGGTCTTGGAGTCGACGATGAAAAATGCGGTCATGTGATTACGGCCGGCGATGTTTACCGCTAAAGGAAGCACCCCTTTGGTTTGGGATTTGTCTCCGACAAAACTGCTCATTGTGATTCTGGAAGGGATAAGTTCGTCGTTAGAGTGACGTAACGCCTTCATGATGTTGATAGGCATGATATTGACGGTGGCTCCACAATCGATAAAAACTTTGGAAACTGGATACCCTTCGATATGGGCCGTTACATACAATGGCTTCAAATGATGAAGTTTGGCCGATGATGATCGAGGAAATAATTCGGCCAAAGCTGCCTTAAGGTTGTCCTCTTTTGTTGTTGACTCGTCTTCGGCAACAGTTACAAAATCAATGTGACCGGCTTCCTCGGCAATTACGTCGCCGTCGAGGAAATTCGGTTGAGATGTGCTCGGTTGAAACTCAGCAGGCAAACATGGACCATACTGATTTCCATGTTATCCAAGACCGACGGGCCCATCGGGTTACGATCCACCTCTTCAGGCTCTTCTCTTTCCTCGTCACCGACTGCGGCATCTGCTTCCGTCAGGGTTGTACTAAAAGACTCATCTACTCCTTCTTTGATGGTTTGTTCCCGCGATGTCTCTTCGGAAGTCTGTTGGTTCTGTTTAGATGCCTCAGGCTCGTCTGAAATCGTAATTGTGCCTGGGATACGAGCTTGCTCTTGGTACATTATACGGGCATCCCTAGTGTCGAGACAGGCATCCAACCGTGCGACTCGTGTTATTTCATCGGTCGTAAGGCTGAAGAGAGAAACAGCCGAAAAGACTTCGAAGTGGTATTGTAAATACTGAAGGTCCTCCAATGAGAAAAGAAGGTATGCCGCATCGATATCAATGTATGGGTCGACATCAAAGCCAAGGACTCGAGCTTCGCGTATGTGCTGGAACCTAGCTTTCAACCTTGGGTCTGAGGTCTTTTGAATAATTCCTTCGGCATCCGGGCAAGCTAGGATGAGATCAATTATATCTTGACATGCTTTTGGCAAACCATATAGATCGTTAGCCGAATGCTTTTTATGAAATTCTCGCTTATATTCCAAGGCCTCCCCGAGGAACGGTGGATGTAAATTCCGTCGAATTTTGATCAAAGGTTCTTGTGGGGTTGGCAGGGGGAGTTTGCTTTCAACTTCCTGCCTGAAATGCTTGAGGCGTGCCTTCATTTCTCCGGGCCGAAGAAGAAGTTTGATCCGTTTATCAGCCTCCTCATATGTGGTTTCAAAATCTTGATTGACCAGCCGTTTCCCTTGAACCAGTTCTGTCATAATAGTTGGGGGTGGTCGTTCATCATCAATGGCAACTGTTTCCTTCGACCGCCATTTAGGGACCAAAGTTTCTTGGGCTGCCCGTCGGCGGACCATGCAGTCTATTCTTTGGTGCCGACGTTTCTGGGATTTGGACAGTGCAGTGTAGACGCATTTTGAACAGTGATATGTATACCAACGCTAGTCTCGAGGTTCGGGAGGTTTGAAAGTTTTATGGCTCTGCGATGATTCCGAGCTGCTAGAATTGCGTATGTAATAATCTTCGTCATAAAACGGAGCATCAAAGTCGAGGCACCGCCTGACTGAAGGTTTCTCTTCAACTCGCATCTTAGGGCCGAGCCTATCAAAAACCCCTTGATGTTGACCTGCGTCGAGCACCTTCTGCTGTGTTGCGGCTATAGGTTGTTCCATCATAGCCGGAGATGACTTTTCCTTCGGCTTGTCGCTGACATTTGCTTTACACTTTCTGCATAAAATCGCCGACCCACCTTCTTCATCAGTGCTGTAATCTGTCATGGGTTTGACAATAACGGGTCCCGTGAGAGCTGTAGGTGGTTTGTTTGAACGGAAATCAGCAATGAAATGTGGCCGAGAATTCTGATTCAGAAAGCGTTGCATTGTAACGACCTCTGCCTTCTCTTTTCCTTTGTCCCTAGGTAGGCGAGCATCTACCATATTTACTGTTGCCATGGGAAATGGGTCGGTATCAACACTCATTTTCTTCTCCGGAAATCTGAGTTTGCCGTTATCGATCCAGCTTTGGACATTATTTCGGAACACCACGCAGTTATTTGTCGTATGTTTGCTTGAATTATGGTACTTGCAATATATCTTTCCTTTAAGCTCTTCGGCCTTGGGAATGTTATGCCCAGGCCGAAGTTTGATGATCCTCGCTGATAATAATTGATCAAAAATTGCGTCGGCCTTTGTAATATCAAAAGTATAAACTTTTGATGTTTTCGTTATTTCTTCAGTGGCCGAGCGGGTTTTGACATCCTTAGAGTCAATTTGAGTCAGCGCCTTGCAAACGTATGGCTTATCTATTACTATCTCAGCTGCGTCCACGCTGAGGCATTGAGACTCCTCACCTTCGGTCGATGCGTAACTGACAGTGGGATTTTTGTAGATCGTCCCCCGGGATGGAGCTTTCGAGATCTTCTCTTCGCGGAGCAAATAATCATATTGCTCGACATGTTGGGCTAATTCATATATATCCCGAAAGTTTGCCCCCAAGAATTTCTTTTTGTATTCTACGTCAAGACCGTTCAGAGCAAGTCTAACAAATTCGACTTCGGGGAGAGGTACTCGACACCAATTCCTGGCCGATTTAAATCTAGTAAGATAATCCATTGGTGACTCATCAGATGCTTGAGCCATCCTTCTAATGAGGACACTGACATTTCCATCCCTGGCCAATAAAACTGCTCGTGAAATTTCTCGACCAACTCCTCCCAGCTCTGGACGGAATTCGGTGGGAGGTTGATATACCACGCAAATGCTGAGCCGGTCAACGAAAAGTTGAAAAGTCGCAGCTTGTGAAAGTCACTATTGGCATCTCCGTATTGTGCGGTGAAACGAGCCACATGTTCTAACGAGGATAAGGATGATTCCCCGGCGAACAGGCTAAAATTTGGAATTTTGAAACCTTTAGGATATTCGAATTTTTCCACATAAGCTGGATATGGATGGATAAATTTAGGAAAATTCGGCCCTTTTTTCATGGCTGAATCGATCATCCGCTGCACTTCGGTCATGTCAACGGGTGTTGCTTCTACTCTATGGTCGGATCCGTCTGACTTACTATTCAATCCTCCTCCTTTTTCCAAGTTAATTGGTTTGAGCCGAGCAGGAATTGGCTCGGCCTGTACGTTTGGCAACAGATTATTTCTTGGTGGCAAGTGCAGCGAAAGATCGAAAGACCTGCCGTCGCTGACCTTATTAACCAGTATTTCGAGCAATCTGGTTTGTGTCTCACTGGTACTGCGTATCACGTCATGCAGTTTATCGATTCCTCGACTAAGCGTATGTTCAACCGTCCGAGACTGCTCGTCAAGTCGTTTTCGAAGAAACGACCTTGTTGGTGGATCAGATCCTTCACCACCATTCTCGTCACAATCCTCTATTATCCCTTTATTGAGAACGCAGGTGTTTCTGTTAGGGATTTCTAGACTGCGAAGCTAACCGTCGAGATTAACTTCCTTTTGTCGACGAGTCGCGCTTGTGGACTCAAATGTCACGGCGTTAAGGGGATTCTGCGCCAGTGGCACACTTTGTCCTATGTTCTGAATTGGCAAATCGGTTGTTGATTTTCCCATAGCTGTTTTCTTTTTTACCGATCACGTTTCAATTGGCATGAACTTCATAGTTTAGCACTAGGTCCCACTGGTGCCAAAATGTTGACCCTAAAAACTACCAAGCCTACGTGGCGCGCAGGCCGAGTAATCTATAAGCTAACTACGTCCTTCGGTGAATGCAGGGCGTGCCAACTCGTCGGCCGAGCTCGGCCGAGGAGTAAATTTGTTGATGTTGCGTTGGGTGCGGGACTGACTTCTACGTCTTGCGATTGCGACCGAGGAAGGAACACGTCTCGGCCTCTTGGGTTCTCGAACCTGAAGACAAGGCTACTATTCTTACGAAGTTCACGAATCGTCGTAGTCGGATTCGGCCACAGTGATGGTATTCGTCAGAGTAAACTCTCGCCGAATCGACACCAAAGTGTAAGGGCAAAAATACTCAAAGCAGATATGAGTCTTAATAATAAACGTGGTTCGGCCGTCTGAATGCCGAACTCTAAATCCCACTTGGGAGTATCCGATCATACAATAACTCGGCGTGCAATGCGCCGAGCCTAATAAACTGTAACACCTCACCTCGCCGAGAAGGCTAATGAGATGACCTCGACCAATAAGGATTCAGAAATCCTTCTCGACCGAGACTTGGATAGGTAACCAACCGTCATCGCCGCAGTGTTGTTGATGCCAACGGAAGATGCTGCGAGATCGGCTGATTCTACGGCGACAGAGCTATCTATGCCGACTTAAGATATCACCGGTTGCTTTCACAGTGCTGTTGATGCCAACGGAAGATGTGTCAGCGAAAAGAGAAAATAAAAAATCTCAAGTTGTTGAGAGAGTTTGCGCAGGGCAGTTGTGTGTTGAATTGAAGGGGCTTTGAACGATGCACAGCCTCCTCTATTTATAGCACCGGATACCTTCAAGGTCGAGTTAAAAACCTACCCGGATTAGGACTTTTTCTCCTAATCAAACTCCAACTCGACCAGTCCTATTTTCACTATAATTTTGAACCCAGTCCTTTATCGAGTCGGATTCACTTCCGGGTTATTAATCTCGCCGAGACTCCTTATTGCGTCAGGATTCGACTCGTCTTGCAACATGACTTAACCGACCCAAGTTTGGAAGCCCACGACCTAAACGATCCATGATAACCTTGTCGTAAAGCCTTCTGGGCCGAGAATGATTCTATACTCGGCCCAAACTAATATTTTGGGCCCAAACACATACATATAGATAAATTATTTTTAACACGCATATATAATAACAAGTAAAAAATGGCTAACGTATGTAATAATCTGTGTAAATAATTTATCTACAAAATAAAAGAATATTAATTGATTCTTTTTTTTATCAAACAATATCATTTGATGCAAAATAACTGATTGTACAAAGGATTCTCTTTTTTTTTTTGTCATACGAAAAATGTGCCTATAATTGTTTATGAATATGGGTAAATTAATATATATATATATATATATATATATATGTTAATAATATTTATGAAACAAAAAAGGTAAAATTTTCAATATGGGGTTAATTGCTAATCATAATTAGGGTGAGTAATATTATTTATTAACATAATTAGGGTTTTGTGGCATAAGTTGTAAATATGTTGTAATAATTGGTTATATATTTGTCTACATGGTAGTCTATTTGAAATTTGGGTTTTATTTGAATGTTTAATATTAGGTGGGTTTTTGTTTGGAAAATATGAGTTTCAAGGGTCTTTCTCTAAAGAACCCTTTAAAATATAATATATTTTGTACCGAGAAAAATATGAAGAGACTCTTACTATCAACTCCCATCAATTAAACAGCTTGCAAGAATTTCTTATTAAGCTCATTAGTCCAAACCATCTTTGGCTTCTTTTGGGTAAAAGTTGAATCAGAGTATCTCCTCCCTCATCTTTGTCCATCCATTGTGGATTTTTCCGTTTCAGTGATGTTTCTGATCTGCTTTTCTTTCTTCATGGATGATTTAATCTCCAAACCCTCACTTTGTTAGGATGCTGACTAGGATGATGACTCAGCATAATTAGTTAGTTGTATAACTGATAGTGGGCGGGAAGAGTGGTTAGTAGGTAGCTTAACAGCGAAGATAGCTGAGTGCTATATAAGGAAAACTGTAAGGAAGAAGAGTTGTTATTGTAAAAGTTGGTTACTATAGATAATGCATTGCTACTGCTATTACATGAAGTAAGACGTGAAGCTAGGGTTCTATCATTGGTATCGAGCCAGTGCCTTCAATCTTGCTTAATCCTTTCTCGTGTATGACTCGATTGGCTTCTAGGAAAATCATGGAGTCTCAAGTATCCGCTCTCGAATAGGTTCTCTGAGAGACTATATCTTGGAGTTCAGGAGATTAGCCAACAAGACTCGAGATATTAATCCTTATCTCTTAAAGTCTTGTTTCATTAGAGGCCTGAAAGCCAAATGGAGACATGATGTCAAGATTCTGAAGCCCCGAGATGTGCTAGAAGCCACTGCATATGCACAGCAACTCGATGCCAAGTTATCAGATTTAAAGGTCAAACCTTTCTCTCGATCTTTTGTTAATAATCCTGTGAAAAATCCATTGCATGCTGTTAATATAGCACCACCTGCAGAAATTAGACCTAAGAATGATAATGTGCGTAAATTGACTCCGGAGGAAGTAAAGTTTTGTAGAAAGAATGGTCTTTGCTTTCATTGCAAGGAAAAATATCATAGGGGTCATTCTTGTGAAAAGAAGCAGCTACTTCTTATTGATATTCAAGATTCAGTTGAATTAGTAATTGAAGAGGAGGAAAATTTGGAACCTAAAATATCTGCATGTGCGTTGTTTGGTGCTCATGCCCCTAAGTCAATTAATACTTGAAAGTTAGGGGAATTATCAAAAATTGTTCAGTGGTCATGCTTATTGATTCAGGGAGTTCCCATAATTTCATTGATCTGTCCTTGGTGAAAATAATTAGGGTACAATTAGATACTCCCCATTCATTTAATGTGACAATAGCTTATGGTGGAAAAATTTCAACTCATGGCACTTTGGGGGCAGTATCTCTAAAGATTCAAGATTACCATTGTATAGCTGATTTGTATGCCATGTCATTGGGGGGCTGTGATATAGTATTTGGGGTGCAATGGTTGAGGACTCTTGGTCCAGTTTTATGGGATTTTGACAAACTATACATGAAGTTTCAGCAAGGGAATAACACTTACTGCATTTCTAGTTCTAATTTCTCTGGGGATCAAATTCAAGAGGTGACTGCTTTTCAAATGGAAAAGTTGCTGCACCAAGACACTTCAATAGGGGCAATTTTGTTTCAACTACACCCTGAGATAATTGCAGAGCCATCAAATTCACTGTCCTTGATTCAACAACATGAGCTGAAAACATTGTTGAAAGATTATGAAGGGGTATTCTCAACTCCTAAGTCACTGCCACCTCACAGGTTGCATGACCACAGGATTCCCCTTTTGGAAGGCAGCAAACCACCAAGCATGAGGCCTTACAGGTATGGCCCTCTCCAGAAAACTGAGATAGAGAAATGTGTGCAGGAATTGCTTGCTTCTGGTTTTATTAGAGTAAGCAACAGCCCTTATTCATCTCCAATTATTTTGGTTAAAAAGAAGGAAGGGACATGGAGAATGTGTATGAATTATAGAAGCCTCAATGAGATTAAAATAAAGGATAAATTTCATATCCCATTAATTGATGAATTGCTACATGAATTGTTTGGTGCTGAGTATTTCTCTAAATTGGATCTGAGATCAGGATACCACCAGATTAGAATGCACCCTCAGGATATTGAGAAAACTGCATTTCGAACTCATGATGGTCACTATGAGTTTTTGGTTATGCATTTTGGCTTAACTAATGCTCCGGCTACATTTCAATGTCTAATAAATGAGATATTCAAGCCTTACCTCAGAATATTCATCCTGGTCTTTTTTGATGATATTTTAGTCTATAGTACGAGTTGGGAACTGCATTTGGAACACCTCAGGCTAGTATTTGAGTTGCTGCAATCCCATACACTATATGTTAAACAATCTAAGTGTGCATTCGGTCAAACTCAAGTGGAATATTTGGGTCACGTGGTGTCCAAGAAAGGAGTAGCAGCTGATCAATCGAAACTAGAGGCTATAGCCAATTGGCCTATTCCTACATCAGTAAAAGCTTTAAGGGGATTTTTTTGGGGCTCACAGGATATTACAGGAAATTCATCCCCGATTTTGGCAAGATTGTTGGTCCTTTGACAATTTTAACAAAAAAAGGACAACTTCAAGTGGAATGAAGAAGCTATAATAGCATTCAAAGCACTCAAGCAAGCTATGGTTTCTCCTCAAGTATTGGCATTACCATATTTTAGTCAACCATTCGTCATTGAAAGTGATGCCCTAGGTTGTGGGATTGGTACTGTGTTGCAGCAAAATGGCAGACCTGTTGCCTTTACTAGCAAGGCATTGAGTATTAGAAACAGGTCCTTATCTGCCTATGAGAGGGAAATGATGGCTATAATTCATGCAGTGAAGAAATGGCAATCTTATTTGGTTGTGAGGCACTTCATTATTAAGACAGATCATCACAACTTGAAGTTCTTCTTACAAAATAGAGCCAACATTCCTTTTCAACAGAAATGGGTCTCTAAACTGCTTGGGTTTGACTATAAGATACAATACAAGCAAGGGTGTGATAATCAAGTAGCTGATGCTCTATCTCAGATTCCACATGATGCTTTGACAGTTTCAGAGTTACAATTGTCCAATATGGAGTTTTCAGTTATTTCTTATCTTATCTCAGTTGGATGGATGATTTGAGGAGAAACAATGAGCAGGATCCTTGGATTTCGGCTAAAAAACAAGAAGTGCAGTAGATCACAGATTCTTCTGCACTCAACCTTTTGAAATATAAGGTTAATAATGGTTTCTTAAAATACAAAGGCAGAATTATACTAAGTCCAACTAGCTCTTGGAGACGGATTGTATTTGCAGAAAATCATAGTACTCATTCAGCTGGACATACTGGATTCTTAAAGACATACGAAAGATTGTCCAAGACCTTCTACTGGACTGGTATGAAGAAAGATATCAGAACCATGGTGGCGGAGTGTCAAACTTGTCAGCAACAAAAGTATGACACATTGGCTCCAGCTGGTTTACTTCAGCCTTTGCCAATTCCTTCAAGGGTATGGTCTGACATTTCAATGGATTTCATAGTAGCATTACCACCCTGCAAGGGAAAAACAGTTATATGGGTTGTCATTGATCGACTTTCCAAATATGGACATTTCATTGCTTTGTCACATCCTTTCACTACTGCATCGGTTGCTAATCTCTTTGTTGAGCATATCTTTAAGCTCCATGGTATGCCAACATCAATTATCAGTGATCGAGACCCTGTGTTTATAAGTGCTTTCTGGAAATAATTCTTTGCACTCCAAGGTTCTTCTTTGTGTCTCAGTTCAAGATACCATCCACAAACGGATGGACAAACGGAAGTTGTTAACATATCTGTGGAGACATATTTGAGGTGTTTTTGCAGCCTTTAACCTAAGAAGTGGTCCATGTGGCTTCCTTGGGGAGAATGGAGCTACAATACAGCTTAGCATTCTGTTACAAAACTGTCACCATATGAAGTGGTTTATGGTCAACCTCCTCCATCACTTCCTGTATATGAAGCTGGTACTACCAAGTTGGAACTGGTTGATCGAAGTTTGATAGAAAGGAACAAAATGATGTCCTTATTAAAAACAAATTTGGAAGCTGCTCAGGTCAGGATGCAAGTTCAGGGTAACAAGCATCGCACTGAAAGAGTTTTTCAGGTTGGTGATTTGGTCTATCTGCGCTTAGCTCCTTATCAACAGATGTCATTGGCTTCTCAGCCCTTTCACAAGCTCCAACCACGATTTTATGGTCCCTATGAAATCTTGGCTAAGATTGGTCCAGTAGCTTACAAATTGAAGCTTCCAGCAACATCAAAATTGCATCCAGTATTCCATGTTTCTTGTCTGAAAAAACATTTGGGTGCAACAATTCAACCTACATCTCCTCTACCAATAATTACTGATGCTGGCATTATTCAGGATGTACCATTGGCAATTCTGGACAGATGGATGAATGAGGGGCAATACTGCAATCACTGAAGTCCTAGTTCATTGGCAGCATCATTCAGCAGAAGACATGTAATATGGCATTGTATAAGTTGTACACTTTCATTTGAAGTCTTGTTATACAAGACTCGTTTGAAGGGGGGTATTGTTAGGATGATGACTCAGCATAATTAGTTAGTTGTATAACTGATTGTGGGCAGGAAGAGTGGTTAGTTAACTGTGGTTCTATCACACTTGATGTGTTCTCCTGTTGGAATTCACCACTGCTGTCCTCTGCGGTGACATCTATCACTGCATCTCTATTGTTGATGAATGCAAATTGCCATTGGTTTTTTAGGCTGTCCATCGTGAGTGGTTTAACAATGTAATATACTGCCCCCTTGAACAGCCCACCTAGCACTAGCATGACATTCTCATCATCATCATCAGACATAACTGCATAAAATAAAGGAAGTTAAAACAAACAAAAAAAACGAAAATTAATTGAATGGAAAGTCCATCTACATATGATATAAGAGGGGCCTAATTCTATGCACTAAATGGTGACAAACTTGGCTTCTCAAATGAGTCATTTCTCCTTTAATGATGTATGTGACATCATTTCAGTGTGAAAACGTTATATTCAAAACCGTTAATCTTTTTATCATCATTTAAAAATCATATATAAAAAGATTCAATTTGATTTGGAGACCTGTTTATGAATAAACAAATATGGACGGCTAAATAGTCTCCAAAGTTAATGAATTTTTCTACAGTTAATCATTAAATGATGTTAAAGAGAATGAAGGGTTCCGCTATAACATTTGTATAGTAAAATGAAAAGTAATAACAGTAGTGTTACAGACGTTGGGTATGCCAGTTGGCTAGGGGTAATGTGTATTAATCCATTTTTTCATAAATTAGAGTGGTTTATAATATCGTCTTGTCAACAAAAGAAAACAGTGGTGTCTTTGAGAGTGAGGACTTACTAACAACTGGTAATTTGGAAACTGCTCAGTTTTTCTAGGAGCACATATTTATCCATGTCAGGCAAGTGAACCTCGGTCAGAACAAGATGAAGCTCGTCTTCCTTCTTCTGAGCAATGGATATAATGCATCACAAGCTATTTTTGCTGTCAAAACTGCTAGGAATCAAGAGTAAATTAAGTTGGAAACTATCAGGGAGAAAAATAATTAAAACTCAACAATCATACCAAATTCAACCAGAAAAAAAGTGCGAGAAGAGAAACGTCTGGTTTTCTGCCGGTTACCTTTATACCCCAACTGACAAAGCATTCTTGATAGTAAACTAAGACATGCTGAATCACCATCAACAGCCAAAACATTGACACCTTCAAGTACTGGAGTAGAGTTCTTCATAGATTCAAGCGAGGCAGCTTTCTCATCGTTCATGGCTTCGCGCAGTTGCTATAATCTTGAAAAAGAGAAAAGCGAAAAAGAACCCATAATTTGTGTAGTGATTTCACTGATTGGAACTGGTTTTACAGTAGAAGTTTGAGGCTAAGTGTTGTAATTACATACCTGAAGAAACTAGTATTGTGTATGAGAAGTATTGTTAATTACAATGCCGAGGAGATAAACACTTTATTTCTTCAGCAAATCAGGTAAGTTGGGAATAGATTTGAGCATCCATAACCACAGGTTTTCAAATATTTTGAACTAGTAGCTATATAGGGAGACCAAATTTAAAAAGAGATTGTAACAATAATCATTAATTACTCTAACAAAGTCAAATGTAAAATTAGCATGATAATCATCTTTAGCAACAACTGCCATTTATAGAACAAGAAGAAGAAGGTCAAGGGCAACTAATGAATTTCCAAGTTTGAAGATTGTAAGGATTTGTTTTGACCACAAGGTCATGTATATTTCGATTCCTTTTATGGCATATTTACTTACTTAGAATGAGGCAAGTTAAGAACAGAGTATGAAATGAACTACCTTCTTATTGCTCTTATTCCTAATTTTTTTGGTATTAAATTATGAATTGTAACATGAAAATAACAAACTTTAGATTTTGTATGCTTTAGTAAACGCATGGGCGCATGGGTAGGGAGGGGCAAAATACCCATGGATTAGGGTAACCGCGGTTATCCGTCCATTTAAAGTTCACGGTTACGGTTACGGTTATGGGTTACTGTTTAAACGAACAAAAGGTTATGGGTATAACCGTTTATCCATAAAATTTAAATGGGCGGTTATGGGTATTACATGAGGTTATAACAGGTATCTATCGGTTATGGGTATTACCCGCGGTTATAACGGATATCCATTTACCCATTTAATTTCTTGCTTTTGCATTACAAAATTTGACTAACTATTTGGGAACAATCTATTTCCCATCTCTCACATTTGGTTCCGCAGCTTTCAGTTTGGTTCTGTGTCAAATTTTGGGTATGCTAAAATTCTAAGTACAGGTTCATGGTGTAGGCTCCGGCCATGAATTCTTTCATGCAAAGTGCAAATGCAATAACAACATATATCTAGTTGATCTGGTCACCATGTCTATATGTGCTATCAATAGAACATGTGCGACTTGCCATCTTGATAGTTGATATGATGATATATCATTTTATAATTTTCAAGTTGTTAAAAAAAAACATGTAGACGGGTGAAAAATGAGTAAATGGGTTAAAAAAGGATAAATGGGTTCAAAACCGGGTAAACGGTTATGGTTAAATAGGTACATGGTTATGAGTATGGTTAACCGTTTATAAATGGTTATGGGTATGAATATAACCGTTTATGCAATTACCCAACGGGTAAACGGTTATGCGGGTATGAACATAAACTGTTATAGGTAAATAATCGCAGTTACCCATCCGCCATAACCGTTGCCCATCCCTATGCATGGGGAGTCAGGAATCAAAACAACATCTATTTCAAGTAAATAAACATGTCATTAGCAGCATACATAAGAATTGCGGTGCAATAAAATGAGTTGTAACGTACAGTTGTGATTCTATATGCGTTTGTCAAGAATTAAAACTATGTTAATATTTATTTCAAGTAAATAACATGTCATTAGCAGCATAATTAATAAGTTGGGTGTTCTAACGTGGAGTCATGATTTTGTATGCATTAGAGAAAACATGAGTCAGGAATCAGAACAATTTCATCATCTATTTAAGTAAATAAACATGTCATTAACAACATGATTAAGAATTTCGGCGTAAAGCATCTCTAGTGTATAGCCGTGTTATGTTGCACGAAAACCTAAAAATAGGCAGCGCACACAATAGTTTAAACAAAAAACCGAAATAGGCGCCGCTCACAACGGTCTAACGGAAACCCAAAATTCTATAAGAAGAAGGCAAGAAAATAAGGAGCGCACTGCGCACACAAAAACCTAGAGAAAATTTTGAAAAAGGAGAGCGCGACAGGCTTAGTGGCATGCATTGTCTGGTTAAAACATAACATGTGTCCTAAACACTTGACCATGCAGTGCCAATTGCAACACTTTTCCCATATCAAACTACAAGTCGATTGAGATTTGATTTCACTAGATGTCAATTGGAACTCGGAATTTACATCAATGTAGGATAATAAACCATCGGACTTGAGATAGCACTATAGCAAAACAAAGTGAGGTAGCTTTACAAAATTCCAAATAAACACACCAGAAATCTTGCTTTGCTCACTTAATGAAGATGCAAAAACCTTAAACCCTATGTTAACCTAGACCCTAAATCTTTACAACAAAAAAGTGCACATGCTGAGCTCAAATCTGAAAATGCCTTAGTCAAACAAAAGACGGCGTCTCACAGACTTGGGAAGATTTGAACTCGATGGACTTCTCTTTTCTTTGCCAGTTTCAGCTATCTGACTATCCGTATTCTGCGTTAGGTCTTCTCCCGGTTCTGTCTCATATTGTTTTTTAGCAGACCGGAAGAATTCTGTGATATTTAGCTGAACGCCTTTTGATCCTGCTGTTTCTGGCTTTCCACCGGTTGCTTTTCTTCTTTTCGTTTCTTTCAGTTCCTGCAAGTTTCAGGTCTGTAAGATTTTGCTAATTCATAGCACGGCACAATCATAATAAAAAATCCTGGTGAGAGATGGAAACAAAACCAAATGTATGAAAAAAAAAAAACAATAAAAGGGAGAGAGATTACACCTTCTCCAGCAAAAATCTGCCAACTTCCTCCGGGAAAGCAGCATGGACAAGGTCCATATTTTCATCGGTCAACAAAAAGCAGCACCCACCACTCATATCTATTGTAGGAACATCAGACTCATCCAATGAACTAAAGGATTCATCAACCACCATAACATCATCTTGTTGTATATCCGACTCCTCCGGAGGGATTGGGTAACTGACACAACACAATGTAGGTGCAGTTTTTTTCCACTTGACCACATAATACTGGTGCCCATATCTTATTTTCAAACGATTTATGGAATTGAACTCATACTGCCCATATAACAATTTTTTCACAGGATTTTTAGCCATTTCCCTCAAAAAAATGGTTGACAACATGGGCAGCATCCTCTGGCGAATATAAGACGGTTCCCACCTCTGATGATAAGTCAAGAACTCAACCAGCATCTCATTCTTTGGACTTTCCCACGATATGCTAGGACCGTCATTTTCTGTGCAAAAATTTTAAATCATGATTGCACACTGAAATTGGCAAGATACATTCACAAAACAACATATGCAAGAGAGAAACTCCTTTCTGAAAAACAAATGTTTTCTTGAGCCCTACTGGATCCATGCTTGTAAAAGAAATTGTTATACATTTGTAGCAGGTATGGGAAGAATGTCCAAAAATACCATTGAAGCAACCATGGTTGTTGCACAAGTACATTTCAATAATCTCATCATTGGGGAAATTTGGCTCCAGTGCAATCTTGCTAAGAACTTTCAATCGCCAATTCTCGTTCTTCTTCAGCTTCTTTTCTTTACGATCCTACCATTACCATAAAATGCTTATACTTCAGGACAGATGCAGAAAACATTGCTAAGTATCGTAACAGACACTATCTGTACTGAACTTATGATGGGGCCCACTATGTTGATATATGATATAACATACCAGAAAGAATAATATACTCATGGTGATACCCTAGTATCAGAGGGGAAAATCAATGTACCATATCACAGGTAGAGCAACTGCATTTGAACCCCTCTGACTTTTTCATGCAACCCTCACCAACTGCATTGCTACAAAATTCACAGGAAGACTTGAAATGAGCTCTTTTGCTGCCGGGATGCCCACAAAAAGAACAATGAGAACATTTTGTCTTTGATGGGCTCTCATCCAAACTGGGTACACTATCATCCACAGATTTCATACCACCTTGAAAGAGAGAAGCATCACCATTGCCTATTTCACATAACCTGCATGACATGTGATCCTTAATTTTTTTTCATGAAACAGTTTAAGCAAAAAGGAAACCATGTATAAATCCAATTAGTATCATACCTATTTAATATCTCATCTTCACTAAATGTTTGGGCAAAACGAAGAGCTGTATCAAGCCCAATGCCTTGAACCCCATTTAAATCGTGGTCATTTCCGGCCAAAAGAGAGAGAGCAATCAAGTGGTTCCTCTTCAAACCAAGACCAACTTCGACATCTGACATATAGTAACATTCAAATGGTTCCTACATACACAATGAGATTCTCTAAGTGCATAAAAAGATAATAAGGCACGAGAACTGGCAAGAGAAAAGATATGAGTTCAAAAGCATAAAAATTACATATGAAAAAGCAGAAACAATTGCTCAAGCAGGGGATAGTAAAAACTTACTGAAACATTAATACTTACTTTGGAATTAGATCGAAAAGTTTTTATAACACATTTTGCCCCAAAGAGGAACGCATCACTGTCAGACGTAATGCAAGCATCTACATGACCATCGCCATTTAACTGGGCACACAGTGCTTCAGCCTCTCCTTTTGCTTTTAAAACAGGCATCCCAAGAAGTTCAAGTAGTTCCTATAAAACCACCTTTAGTAAATAACTGATAAGCATTCCAAATGCCTCACCAACTAGCCAAAATTTGTCTATTTTGCACAAAGAAATATTACATATTCTAACAGGATTAAACAGATCATAAAACTTCAGGGAAAAAATCTGAGCACAGAATTTCAAAAAGATGAATAGATGTTGAAAAAAAACAATTAAAGTATCGATAAGCATGGATACTCAGTCAAGTACTAGACCATGAGCAAACGAAAGGTTGCCATTTGGTACAAACAATACATTGCACCAAAGTTCCAAAACAGTACTAAAAAATACAAACCACAGTTTTTAATATAATGACAACATCAAAAACAACTGACCACACATTCTTGAATATACTTCGTAAATGTGCTATTCCTCTCAGCTGAAACACCATTTTCAGCCACTGGCAAACTCGATGAATCAATACCAGAAGAACGAAAGAACCTGGAAATCCTCGCCTGAGACTTTAGAGGCGATGGAGTTCCGTCAAGCACAAAGACCGGAAATGCCCCAAACTGCATAAACACTGAACAATAATTAAGCTCTCTCTCAATTAAAAGCCTCCAACTTTATATAAGCTAAGCAACAACAAAAATCGACATCGTCAAAAATGAAAGAAAAATTACTGGGATTAAGACAATTCATATCAATTAACCAACATTCAGTTTCAATTTTGAAGTAACCCCTCCGCATTTCCCAAACCATTAAACCAAAACACAAAAAATTAAAACCAAATTTCCAATTTTTTTTTTTTCATTTCCTTCCAAATTTCCAATCAATAAAACATACCCTTATAAATTTTTGAATCAAAGATTATATAAACAAACTAAAATCCCAATTCCAAACAAACCCAACTTTTGTTTATGAATTTCTCTTCAGAAAGCAATCAGAAAATGCAAGCGGACAAACAAAATTCTGAACCTTGGAGAAGAGATTGATGGTACGGAAGAAGGTGAGCCTGAGGTGGGGACTTCGTACGCGGTCCTTGATGGCGGCTTCGTGCTGTACGATCCAAAATGAGAGGTCCACAGCAACCCGCTTGTTCCTTAAGAAATCAAAACCCTCGTTTCGGGCGTAGGGTTTTAGCAAGTCCCAGAATTTACCCCCGACTCCCATTGCTTTTGGAATTTGCAAATATGGGTCTGAGAGAAGTGAAGCCGCAGAGTTGGCTTACATATTCATCGTACTAATTACTGAGTGAGAAGGACGAAGAATATGAACGAATCAGAAGAAGAATATGTGTCGTTTGGTTTTGCACCGTTGGCGTTGGGTCGGGTTTCAATTCGGGCGGGGTGAATTTGGGTGGGACTATGGTTTTATGAATTTATCAATAGCATATTCACATGTGACCGCTGATAGTTGTATACATTATTTAATTATTTAAATAAAATTTATGGTAAAGTACAAAAAATTACCTTAACTATTGGTGTCACGACACTTTCATACCTCATCTTTTAAAATTGACAATATCATACCTCATCTTACCCAATGTTATACCTTCCGTTACTTGGCCGTGAATTTTTCCGTTAAATGCTAACGTGCCTTGATTCGGGACCCACTTTTTATTAAAAAATTAATAAAATATAATTAAAAACTAAAAAAAAATTATTTAAAATTATTTAAATATTAAAATAGTACAGAAAAGTTAAAAAAAATAAAAATAAAAACCCTCAGTTCGTCATCTTCCCCCTCTCTTCTCCCCCGTCATCTGCTTCCCCCTACCTACTTAATCTTCAACAAAAAATAAATAAATAAAAATTTGAAAACTCATCAACCCCATGCCGCCCCCCCCCCGCCCCCGCCCCCGCCCCCGCCCAGATCCCATCACACCCCCCCCCCAAAATATCATCACCGCACCAAACCCCCCAGATCCCAAGATCCCATCACCCCACCAACCCCACCCCTTCCCAAAACCCCGATCCCTCCCACACCTGCAACCCAAATTAGAAGAGAGAAGGGGGAAAGAAAAAAAAAAAAAAAAGAAGGAAACCCAGTTCGTCTGTCCCCCCCCCCCAGCCCAACCTGCATAAGAAGAATAAGAAGAAGAAGAAGAAGAATAAGAGAGAAAAAAAAAAAAAAAAAACAGGAAACCCAGTTCGTCCCCCCCCCCAAGCCAACTTGCAACCCAGAAAGAAGAAGAAGAAGAAGAAGAAAGGAAAAAAAAAAAAAAGGAAATCCAGTTCGTCCGTCCATCCCCCAACCCCCCTCCCCCCTCCCCCTTGCCCAGATCCCGTCACACCCCCCAAAAATATCATCACCGCACCAACGCCCCTCCCCCCCCCCCCAGATCCCATCACCCCCCCCCCCCCCCCGGCTCCCAAAACCCTGATCCCTCCCACACCTGCAACCCAAATCCACCACCCCCCCAACCTACAGAAGAAGAAGAAGAGAGAGAAGGAAAAAAAGAAGGAAACCAGTTCGTCTGTGCCCCTCCCCTAACCCAACCTGCAGAAGAAGAAGAAGAAGTCCCAACCTGCAGAAGAAGAAGAAGAAGTAGAGAGAGAAAAAAAAAAAAAAAAAAAAAAAAAAAAAACCCGAAGCCAACCGGCAACCCAGAAAGAAGAAGAAAGGAAAAAAAATGATTTTTTTTTTTTACTTTTCTTTATTATTTTAATATTTAAAAAATATTAAATATTATTTTTTTAGTTTTTAATAATTTTTTAATAGAAAGTGGGTCTCGAATCAAGCCACGTCAGCATTTAACTGAAAAATTCACGGCCAAGTAACGGAAGGTATAACATTGGACCAAATTCTAAAGATGAGGTATGACATTATCAATTTTAAAAGATGAGGTATGAAAATGTCGTGACACCAATAATTGAGGTAGTTTTTTGTACTTTACCCAAAAATTTAACTATAAATTACCATATTATGTGGTTTACAAAATATGATTCAAATATATTATTTCTCTAGCATCACCCTTTACGTATTAGGAATGTGAAAACTAAAAGATGAAATTGGCATCAACTACTCTCTTATGTCATCTCATTCCTAGTATGAGTGTATTGGATTTCTTTTGGCTTTTTAGCCAAAACGATCATTGAGATTGGCTTAACTCCTCTTTTTGGTCCTTGAGATTTGAAGTCGATAGAAGTGGTTTTTCAGTTTATCTACCATCAATCATTTTGGTATTTCTGTGCAAAATCTCCATTAAATAAAGATAAAATGACGAAAATATCCTTAGTTTTTGTCAAATCATTTTGGTCTATTGTTTATTAAATTGAGGGTATTTTTTCTTTATGATCCTTATTTAACATTTTTTTTTTCCATAGAATGATCAAAATGATTGATAGTGAACAAACTCAATGATCGTTTCTATCGATTTCAAATCTCAATGACCAAAGTGCGGAATTATGCCAATCTCATGGACCATTTTTGCTAAAAAAGTTTTTTTTGTTTTTTGGTACAAAGTATTGGATTATTGTCTTTAAGGTGAGATACATTTTTTATTTCTTATATGTTGGTAACGTGAAAATGTCATGACTTGACATGACTTTCTTTCTTGTCGCACAATCATACTCATTTTCGGTAATTAAACATGTCATCGATTTTGAGAGTTGTATATTCAAGAAGTTGATGATTTCAAACACCAAGACAACATTAGGCGTCTGATTCTCCTTGGAAAGAAGGGTGATCTTTCTTTTAGCATACTAGTTTTTTTTTTTTTTTTTTTTTTTTTTTCAATCTTCTTAGGGAGATGTTTTATTTCGAGTGCTGTAAGAAGGTGAGCAACACGACCAGGCAAGTGGTGGACTCGATGCATTCAAGTAGCAGAGCAGAGACAAATTAAGATTCGTTGCCTTCGGCAGTAACACAACAAGTGCGATCAGCGGGATGTAATCCATATTTTTTGTTGAAATCTTCCCTAGTTTGTTATTCATTCCTTATGTGACTCCATGCTGAGGTTGAAATAAAATTATTTTTTGGCTATAAATTTTATTTTAGATTTCTATCTAATCAGTATTTGGTAATTTACTGCAGTTAGTGATCTTTTGTCAAATGAATGTATAGAATGAAGTAAAACTACCATCTCAAAAATGAAGTGAGAGCAAACGTGGATTAAGCTAGTTGATTATGACAATATAGTTGCCCACTTAAACTCAAGTTTGATTCCCGCTTCCCGTAGAACAGTTTAGATTAACATCGCTTTGTAAAAAGATAGTGGGAGTGTAGATTAATATTAATCAAACAAATGGAAAGAAAAGGGATAGGAAAAAAGGAAAAGTTGGAATTTAATAAAAACAAAAATTTTAATGCGGTGAAGGTGGATCGAACACCTGACCTTCAGATCTTCAGTCTGACGCTCTCCCAACTGAGCTATCCCCGCAGGTGTCTTTCATCTGAGTTCAATAACTATTTATTACATACATTAGTTAATTAAATGCAATTATAAATTTTAGTGTCGTTGACCAACGTTAACGATATCTTTATTTGCGTGACATTCACTGTGTAGGAGTCCGTGTCCTACATAAATCATAGAAGCAGAACAGAGAGAGATAGGATGTTCGAGAATCCTCCAATCATATATGTTTATCGTATAATTTTTGTCAGATACTGTTTATATTCAATTTTAAATAAAAAAAATTACAATAATTTCTGACCCCACAATGTACAATAAACGGATGTAATTTAAAGATTCTCGAAATTCTCACAAAGAGGATCGGGCGAGAATCCTTCCAGAACAAATACAATGCCTTCCAAAATTCGATGGTTTTGCAGCTTTCGAGGTTAACAAATTATAAATAAGAAGAGAGGAACCAAGAGTTTTTTAGGATGTGCTAGCTAGTAGCTTGTACAAATTGTTAAATGTAGTCAAACTAGATGTGCATTTTTACTCTACCCTCAAGTGGTGGTAATGTTCATCACACTATTTATCATCATTGAATGAGTTTGAATTTTGAGATTTATGCATATCTATTACACGAGTCTAGAGATTCAAACTCATCTAACGACTATAAATAAGGTGGTGAGCATACATCATACCTCCAACTTATGAATTTGTTGCAATGTCAGATATCCGTTAAATTTTTTATCAATTTGGCTGTTAAGATGATGTGCAGGAACGGGGCCCATTCATTTGCCTAGTGGAATAAATTAATAATATTTTATTTAACAATTTAAATTAATTAAAAAACAAAAAAAAATCTCTCTTATTCGTTTTTCCCCAGAACTCGTTCGTCCTCCTCTCTTCTCTAACCGCCGCTGGTACAAATCCAACCAAATACTCCCCGACGAATGCGTCATTGTCGTCGGAGGAAGAAAAGCCTTCTCCTACTAGTTCTACCCCAAGAAAAATGACGAATTGTACGACAAAATGTTCTACTTGTTAGAACCAGAAACTTGCAAAGTATTACTGTAATGCAAAGTTCAAAAGCTTACAGGAAAACCAGGGAGAATTCTTATTAAACTGAAACAAACAACTTCGGCTATTAAATAGCCTTACATCAAACAGGAAATCAAATAACAACCCACGATTATGCAGGACCTAAAATCATGGTGAGTGGCTAGGTTAAAAACAGAAAACAACTTGTCCCTCAAGTATAGGAGGGTTATTAGCACGTCCAGGAATAAACCCTAGAATAAAGGAACCCTAAACTAGACTTTTGACTACTTCAACATCCTCCCTTAAACTGAATACCATTGATATTCAGTTTATTCCAGGGTATTCACAAACATCCATTAACCATCGCAGCTTCAGAAGCACTTCAAGCTTCAACAACTTTGTCATGATGTCTGCAATCTGTTCTTGAGTAGAACACTGTAACAGCTGCACAACTCCATCTTTGACAAGGTCTCGAAGGAAATGAAACTGAACATCTATATGCTTACTATGACCATGCATAACTGGATTCTTTGAAAGTTTAATGGTTGAGACATTATCACAATAAACTACTGTTGGACCACTTTGCCTCAAACTTAAACTCCCCAGAATTCTTCTTAACCACACCACTTGACATGCACTTGAAGTTGCAGCTATAAACTCTGCTTCAGTAGTAGAGAGAGTAACCACTGGTTGTTTCTTCGAAGACCATGAAACTACACCTGAATTCATCATAAAAACATAACCAGAAGTACTCTTTCTGTCATCTTGATCACCAGCATAGTCACTGTCCGTGTAGCCAATAAGCTCTTCATCTCCTCCCTTCTAGTAAAATACCCCAAAACCGACAGTGCCTTTCACATACCTTAAAATCCTTTTAGCTGCCATTAGATGAGACTCAGTAGGATGCTCCATATACCTACTAATCAAACTTACAGTTAATATAAGATCAGGGCGTGTAGCTGTTAAGTACATGAGACTTCCAACCATTTGTTTATAAAGCGTGCTATCAACCTTCACCACTACTACAATACAGGTTATCACCGGCGGAACAAAAACCGACAAGAAACCCAATTTCTGTCGAAAATTTGGCAAAAATCCGACATAAAACAGTGCAATGTCGGATTGGAATAGCGACACCATTGCTACTGTCACTAAAGGGCTTCAGTGTCGGTTTGTTCGCTTAATTCGCCACTAAGCAGCGTCGGTTTAAAGCGACGCTGATGATAACGTCGGTTTAAAGCGACGTTATATAACAATTAAATAAATAAAATTAGCGTCGGTTTAAAGCGACGCTGATGTTAACGTCGGTTTAAAGCGACGTTAGATAACAATTAAATAAATAAAATATGCAAACTAGTGACGGTTTAAAGCGACACTACCTTTGATAATAATAATAAAAAAAAACTCAAAATCTGTTTCTGTATTCTTTCTCAAATAATTATAACTCAAAAAAATTATATAATCGAAATAATAAATTTCAATTATAGGCCAAAACAAACAATAATAAAAATAATTCAAAAGAAAAATAGTGCCATAATATACAAATGTTTTACATTTAACATTCCATATAATTTACAAAAACTCATCCACCACATTTATTTAAAATTAGATACAACAATTCTTCAAAATGTACAATACATTCAAATTCTTGCCACACTCTTGCAAAAGATCTTGTGTCGGTAGTATGATTCATTGTTTTAAATTGCCGATTAATCTTACTTTTTTAAGTAATCTCCTGAACAAAAACAGAAATTTATTAGACAAATTTAAAGTCATAACGAAATAAACATGTAACGATTACCTTTGCTTTTTCTCCATCCCAGTATTCCACCAACTCAGCCCACTCTGTAGGATTCACTTCAGCAGGAGGGTGGCTGCGCACCTCTGCTGAGATATACCTTATTAATACAAAAAACAACAACAACTACAAAACAGGAAACAAATGTAAAATTTCATTTTAAGAATAATATTAGTTTAAACACAAAACAAAAGCTGAAATTAATAATAAGTAAAAAAAGAACCAGTTTCGAACACCTCATCTTCCAAATGAAGTTCCTCAGAACGTTGATCTTCACTAGAATTACCCATAGCAAAAGTTAGTGGAAGGAGAAGGGGTATGGTTGAAATGGAGGAAAGAGTAAGGCTGAAATGGGAGAAGGAGGGGGAGTAAACTAGAGGAGAAATATAAGAGAGAAATGGAAGCGCATAAGTACTGGGAAAGACGAGGTATAAATATGGATAAAAACTTAGCGTCGGTTAATACCGACAGCAGCTACAAGTTGCGTTGAAATATGAACACCTTACGTCGGTCAAAACCGACGTAATGTCTGACAAACTGATAAAAATAACTCGCGTCGAAACATGAACACATTGCGTCGAAATATGATGACTTTGCATCGGTTCAAGCCGACACTAGGTCTGACACGACCTAGATACACGCAGCCTGACACACTTTTGACTGAAAGGTCTGACACATTTTTTACTGACAGGGTTGCGTCGGATAAAACCGACGTTAGCTTGATAGATTAGTGTAGCGTCGAAATAGGAAATCTTTGTGTCGAAATAATGACAATTTGCGTCGGTTTTACTCTGACACAGTCTGCAAGAAGTCGTCCAACCTATTTCCCGTGCAAAAAAAAAAGGGGAAATTCCCGCCCAAATGTAACCCAAATTTATTTCCCGTGCAAAAAAAAGGGGGGAAAATTCCCGCCCAAATGTAACCCAAATTTAAAATATAATCAATAAACATAAATATAATTTTATTGACACACCCCGTCCCGAAGGAGGGCATGCTGGCCGTCACGTGAGAGTGACGTAACCATTTACACAGTTCGGAAGCTTTAAAGAATACGATTACTAAGATATAACACCCGAGGGTGAATCCTACTTTTGTGAATTCTGTCATAACACCGTTGGATTCCTCGTGGCCACCAAAGCTCTGCTAACTTGAACCTGGAGGGGCGCAAAACAAAATTGAGTGGGTCAGTAAAACAAAGTTTTTCGAAAACATTTCATTTAAAACATTTCTAACCCCTCGCTGTAAAACCTGTATACTTTCCCAGAAAATAGCATAATAGCATATAGTTTTTCATAAATCTCAAATCATCATCTTTCTTAAAACCAGAGAGTACGCCATGTAAAAACTTTTAAAAACAGTTTGAATGATGCATCAATGTAACAGGTGAAATAATGAATTAACCGGAGACCCTGCAGTTGGTCATGTTCGGTTAATTCTATAGCTCAATATCCAATCCATCCGGAGTCACCTCGGTGACCTGTACGGTCTAACTCTGCACGTCACTCGGAACTACATAAGGTAGTCTGTACGATGACAGGTGTATAAATACGCTCTAGTGCTTCTCACATCAATCATCAGCGCGCATATCTAAGGTCACCCACCAGTCGGAACCCCTCTAATGGTCTGTACGACTGGCATGTCGGAACCCTCACATGGTCTGTACGACATCCACCTACTTGGATCCAAGGCGAGCGTGCGGTGTGGTGAATACTAATATAAGCACTGACACCTAGGGGCAGGTTATGAGCTTTTCAATGCAATTCATGATAAATAACTCAGCTGAAAATAAATAAACTCACCTGAGCGTCCACCGCGTCACTTCACATATATATGCATCATTTATCAACTAAATATCTCAACAATTTCATGCATGGCAATTAAATTCGTAATTTTTCATAAAAAACGTATTTTCTGGGAAAAACAGTTGTATAAAGGTAATACGAAAATAAAACTGCCCACTCACTTGGAGTTCGCCCAACAACTCCCTAGCACCGTACATCAAGGCGTCATGACGATCAGTGCCTAGAACAATAATCAAATCCAACCTCAGAAATCCTGCCGATCGAATACATAACTTATATAAGACACGTCACTACGTAGTTCGATCCGGATGATCTGCAACTCAGATTTCAAATCCGTAACTTCCAGAGGTCCACAATATACCTCTAGGACAACATCCTAAAATTTCATTACCATCCAACGGTCGGATCTCCGTCAATTTCCAAAACTAAGTGACGGTTAACATTCTATTTTATGAACTTACAACTCCAATTCCGAAAGATCCGTAAATCGGATTCCCAATCCGTAAGTTCCTATAATCCTCAAATATTACGTATTACAATGTATCAAAGTTTGGTGACGATCCAACGGTCGGATCGTCAATTCACATTTTCACCTAACCACGAATCGTAACCAACTTAGGTTCAATTATTCAATTTACGTCCATCAATTATCAAAACTGAACCTAGAACCTTAAACACAAGCTAATAACGACATTGGCGGGCCTTTGGCCACGCGCCGCCGCGTGGGCCGCCGCGGGTGGCGGTTGGCCGCCCCGGCTGGCCGGAAAATTCAACTATTTCCAAAAATTACCAAAATTTGCAGATTTGAAGATCTCAATGAGTAGAACAACTTTCATACCTGTGGCCAAGGCCAATTTGGCCTGGAAGTGCTTCAATTTCACCAAAACCGTGAAGAACCCTAGAATTGGGTGTTTCCAATTCGACCTTCAAACTTGTTCCAACGCCTCTACTACCTCTTGGGCTTTGTTCTAGGTCCTAAAGGAATGCTAATGGTGTTAGTAATTGAAAGAAAACATTTCAAAATTTGAAGAATTTAGGCAAGAAAGTCGCGGCACCCGTAGGGGTGTTCTTCGCGAAATCACCATGAAATTCAATGATTCTTGGGGTGAAACGTGAAGAGGGAAGGCCTAGATGTTGATTGGGAGTGGTACCTTGATCCAATTCGTCGGAAAATTGGACGAAAACGGCAAGAACCCGCCGATTTGGAAGCATGGGTCGCGCGGGTATACGGGTTGGGGAAAACCCATTTCTTCCTTCTCTCCTCCGCTTCTCGCCCTCTCTCCTTTCCTCCTTTCCCTCCTCTGGTTGGTCAGCTTCTCCCTCTCTCTTCTCCTGATTCGCCTCTCATCCTTCTTCTCCGATTGGGCAGTTTTGCCCAATCTCTCTTGCTTTCTGTTTTCTTGTTCTTCTCACGCACACACACACACAAAACTTTCTTTTTCTCATCCCAACCATCCATTTCAAATTCCATTAAATCTGGGCCGTCCATTTTCATAAAAGAATTTCTATATTTTACTAAAATTATAATTCCTTAAAATCCCAAATTTCAAACGTTAATAACTTCTTCGATATAACTCCAAATCACGAACCGTCTGCGCCCACGCGTCCGTAACGACGAGTACTACAAGGATATGCCAAGAAAACAAATCTTAGATGGCACGACATGACGATTAACCTCGAATGACGTGCGTGCCTCAAAGGGCATTTTTGTAAAATCCTTTATTAAAACTTTAAAAATTCTTAAAATTAGGGACGGGCTGTCACATTTATGATAAGATATCATCCCACAAGAATTGAAACATCATCTAATTAATACATAAAATAATTAATATATTTATTCCCTATCATTATATGTTAGCTCGTCGTCGGCATTGGCATGATTAACGAATTCGGTAGGCAACGGTAGTGATTCAAGAAAAGGAGTCTCTTCCACGCCAACCCTTGTATGGAAATTTTCATTATCAAGAATTCGATCATCCAAGTTAGGTATGGCATAATAACTATAAACATGTTATAGTTAAAAAATTTCATTATCAAGAATTCGATCATCTGTAATAAGTATGAAAATAAAAATTGACAGAATAACTATAAACATGTTATAATTAAAATGCAAAATAATAAATAAATAATGTGATTGTTAAAACACATTTGTCGTTTAAGTACTACATCTACACTCGAAAATAAGAGCCTAATAAAAAAAAAATCCATACACTACTAATCTATTACAAATATTTTAAATTGAAGATTGAGTTCAATCATTGTATTCATATAGGGTCAAGGAGTGTAGCTATAAAGAAATCATCAAAATCAGAGTTAAAATAACCGTTAAATCGTGATTTTTCGTTTATAATCATCGAAAAGTTTTGTCCCGTTACTTCATCTCTGAATGTTTGTTTTTTGCAATTTTTGGCGTATGCGATCTCGAAGCATATACAAACACGTTTGACGGTTGGATCGTTGAAATTAGTTTCGTAGGATGCGTATGTCATCAAAACGATAGATTCACTAACACTTAGAGTTTATTTATACTTTCATTAAGTATAACATAAGATTTTGTGGTATCCACTAGTGTAAATATTTTAAATTGAAGATCGAATTCATTCATTGTATTGATATAGGGTCAAGGAGTGTAGTTGTAAAAAATCATCAAAATCGGAGTTAAAATAACCGTTAAATCGTGATTTTTCGTTTATAACCGTCGAAAAGTTTTGTCCCGTTACTTGATCTCTCAATCTTTGTTTTTTTGCGATTTTTTGCGTATGTGATCTCGAAGCATATCCAAACAAGTTTGACGGTTGGATCATTGAAATTAGTTTCTTAGGATGCTTATCCCATCAAAATGTTAGATTCACTAACACTTAAGAGTTTATTCATACTTCATTAAGTATAACATAAGATTTTGTGGTATCCACTAGTGTAAATATTTTAAATTGAAGATCGAGTTCATTCATTGTATTCATATAAGGTCAAGGAGTGTAGTTGTAAAAAATCATCAAAATCGGAGTTAAAATAACCGTTAAATCGTGATTTTTCGTTTATAACCGTCGAAAAGTTTTGTCCCGTTACTTGATCTCTGAATGTTTGTTTTTTGCAATTTTTGGCGTATGTGATCTCGAAGCATATCCAAACAAGTTTGATGGTTGGATCGTTGAAATTAGTTTCGTAGGATGCGTATCTCATCAAAACGATAGATTCACTAACACTTAGAGTTTATTTATACTTTCATTAAGTATAACATAAGATTTTGTGGTATCCACTAGTGTAAATATTTTAAATTGAAGATCGAGTTCATTCATTGTATTCATACAAGGTCAAGGAGTGTAGTTGTAAAAAATCATCAAAATCGGAGTTAAAATAACCGTTAAATCGTGATTTTTCGTTTATAACCGTCGAAAAGTTTTGTCCCGTTACTTGATCTCTCAATCTTTGTTTTTTGCTATTTTTGGCGTATGTGATCTCGAAGCATATCCAAACAAGTTTGACGGTTGGATCATTGAAATTAGTTTCGTAGGATGCTTATTCCATCAAAATGTTAGATTCACTAACACTTAAGAGTTTATTCATACTTTTATTAAGTATAACATAAAATTTTGTGGTATCCACTAGTGTAAATATTTTAAATTGAAGATCGAGTTCATTCATTGTATTCATATAAGGTCAAGGAGTGTAGTTGTAAAAAATAATGAAAATCGGAGTTAAAATAACCGTTAAATCGTGATTTTTCGTTTATAACCGTCGAAAAGTTTTGTCCCGTTACTTGATCTCTGAATGTTTGTTTTTTGCGATATTTGGCGTATGCGATCTCGAAGCATATACAAACAAGTTTGACGGTTGGATCGTTGAAATTAGTTTCGTAGGATGCGTATCTCATCAAAACGATAGATTCACTAACACTTAGAGTTTATTTATAGTTTCATTAAGTATAACATAAGATTTGTGGTATTCACTAGAGTAAATATTTTAAATTGAAGATCAAATTCATTCATTGTATTGATATAGGGTCAAGGAGTGTAGCTGTAACAAAATCATCAAAATCGGAGTTAAAATACCCGTTAAATCGTGATTTTTTGTTTATAACCGTCGAAATTAGTTTGATAGAATTCGTATCCAATCAAGTTCGATGGTGTGTGTATATATATATATATTTATTAAGTAGATTTAAATTTATTTATTTTGTATGTATAACACTTAAGAAATTGAATCGTATATATATTTAAGTCAATCCAATGATCACCAATTTTTTAAAATTTAATTTAATATATATATATAATTATTATAGTTTTTAGGGGTATAAAATTTAATTTAATATATATATATATATAATTTATGTCGCTTAAAAGCGACACCAGTATTTAAAAAATACTTTATGTCGCTTAAAAGCGACACTGGTATTTAAAAATTATTAAAATGTATGTTTACGTCGGTTTAAAAGCGACATAAACATTTTATGACGCTTATAAGCGACAGTAAATCCGACGTCATGTTCAGTTAGTATCGCAACTGTCTAATCCGCCACTATATTATATTAAACCGACACCACCTACTGACACTATGGGGCCCTTTTGTAGTAGTGTACTCCCTTTTCATCACGAGTCAGTTTAAAACCAGGAACAACAGGATTGTGCACTGAGTTGCATTGATCCATATTAAACCTTTCCAACACTTCCTGTGCATTGTCACAGCCCGTCCCGAAATTTAATATCCGTTGATATGAAATGACCGAATCACCCTTAGCGGGGGCTAAGGTATGTGTGTGACATATTATGGATTATGTATATTTTCCTAAAGTTTTGGAAAGTTTGAATATGGATTAAAATTGGTTGTAAAATTGTGTGGTTAGGGATTGAAGTTGAATTTGTTTGGATGGACCACACACACCATGGGACTCGCCTTCTCTCTCCATTCCCCCGTGCTCTCTCTCTCATCCCTCGCAGTCTCTCACTCTCTCCCCCTCTAAACCGTACGGACACACTCACCATCAAGCCTACAAGCACGGATCGAAGGTTATGAAGGTACCATCGTGTTCGTGAGGACTATACGAACTCAACCACACCCATTTCAGGTAAGAAATCTTTCGATTTCACGTCGAAATCACAAGCACCGATTTTGGCACTGTTCATGAACTTTGTGTTGGTTGATTTTTAGGACAATCCAAGCTTATAGTGAGCTTAGTGAGGTCCTAAGGAAGCTCGGGGACGTTCGTTTGGAAGTTTTGGACGTCGGGATCACCACGTTCAAAGTTGGCCGGTTTTCGTGGGATTTCTCCGGTGAGATTTCGTAGTTTTTAGAGCCTTAAAGTAGTGTAACGTGAAACTACATGTTTAGGGGTTCATTTTGATATAAAATACGAAGAAAATGGTTGAGAAATGACGGAGAACAAAGCGTTTGAAAAATGCCTAGAATCCGGCCACCGGAAAAACCAGTCTGGCGAGCCGAGGTAGGAGATGCGCGTGGGGGGCGCGTGTACCCGTGCCCTCCTTGGTGCGTGGGGGTGCGTGTCAAGCCCAAAATTAATTGTAAAAATTTGTCGACGTTCGTGACGTCGAGTAGGTCACTGTGGTATATTCATATACCCAATTTGAGCATCGTATGAGAAGTTATTGAGAATTGTTGGTTATGTGCTTTAAATAACGTTTTTATAGTTATTTCGCATATAGGTGACACCTATCCCGAGGATGAGCGCATCCAGGGACGTCACAGGGGTTACGACCCATCGACTTATCAGTGAGTGGGCAGTATTTTCTATTTATACCTATATGCTATTGAATTTCCCAGAAATTGAGTTTTAATGAAATTATGTTTCTAAAATGCCATGCATGAATGATATGAATGATATGAGTTATGTGAAGTAATAATTGATGCATATATATATGTGAATTGGTGCTGTGGACGCACAAGTGAGTATCAGGTGAGTTTTATGTTATTTATGTGAATCATTGATGATGTGTATGACGTTGATAGCTCATAAACTGCAATCATGGTGTTAGTGCTTATATTATTCACCATGCACCACACGCTCACCTTGGATCCAAGTATGTGCATGTCATACAGACCATGAGAGGGTTCCGACATGTCGTACATACCATGAGAGGGTTCCGACATGCTAGTCGTACAGACCACAGAGGTGGTTCCGACTAGTAGGTGACTTTAGATTATGTGCACAGATGATTGATGAGAGAAGCACTAGAGCGTATTATTTCATCATCTTAGTCGTACAGACTACTATAGGTAGTTCCGACTTATGTGCAGTATAGTGCCGTACAGGTCACCGAGGTGACTCTGGCTTGGTTTGGATATTGAGCTATAGAATTAACCGTACAGGACCATTGCGGGGTCTCCGGTTGATTTATTATTTCACCTGATTTATATTGATGCATCCATATTCTATTATTGACATTTATATCATGGCATTTTCTCTGATTTTGATAAAGAATGATGATTTGAGATATGTGAAGATTTTTATTGATATTATACTATTTTCTGGGAAAGTATACAAGTTTTACAGCGAGGGGTTAGAAATGTTTTAATGAAAGGTTTTCGAAAAGTTTTGTTTTACTTACCCACTCAATTTTGTTTTGCGCCCCTCCAGGTTCTAGTTAGCAGTTGGTGGTTGACGAGGGCTTCTACGACATTCTGACAGATTCCTAAAAATGTAGGACTCACCTGCGGGTGTTGTAACTTAATTATGGTCCTACTTGACTGCACCTAGTTGCTTAAGCTCTGTTTATGTGTGTGTTCACACTTTAATTCATTCTAGCATGCTAGTTGGTTATTATTTTGCTAGTAGTTGATTTAATTCCCTCGTAAGTATTGTATCTTTGCTTCCGCACCGCACTTATGGTTACGTCAAGCTCACGTGACGACCAGCATGCCTTGATTTCAGGATCGGGGTGTGTCATGCATACTTTCGTTGACTAATGAATATTCCATCCGTTGTCTGCACCACTTCTATGCCAAGAAAGTACCTCATTTTTCCGAGATCAGTCATGTCAAACTCGTCCATCATGGACCTTTTAAATTGCTCGAACAATGACTCATCATTCCCAGTGAATATAAGATCATCAACATAAAGGCACACAATTAAAATTTTACCTTCATTTGCTGCTTTAATGAACAATGTATGCTCGTATGGACATTTATTGAAACCCTCATTGATGAAGTACGACTCTATTCGACTGTACCATGCCTGTGAAGCCTGCTTGAGTCCATATAGTGCCTTTTTAGACGATACACCCTGGACTCACTCCCCTTATGTTCATAATCAGGTGGCTGTTCAACAAAAACTTCCTCATCAATTGCACCATGCAGAAATGCTGATTTGACGTCGAGTTGGTAGATCTTCCAACTCTTTTGCGCAGCAATAGAAATGACAACTCGAATTGTATCCAATCGAGCCACTGGTGCAAACACCTCAGAGAAATCAACTCCATATTGTTGACTATATCCATTTTCAACGAGCCGAGCCTTGTACTTGTCCACCTCCATTTTTTCATTCAGTTTTGTTCACTCCAATAGATTTTCCCCCCGATAGCAGATCAGTCAACTCCCACGTATCATTATTCTCTATAACTTCTATTTATCGATCCATTGCTTGTCTCCACTTCTCACTTTTCACAGCATCATAATAAGTTGTAGGATCACCATTAGTAAACAAGGCTAGGTGAGCCAAGTTCACACTTTCTTCATCTGAGAGACCCTCGCCAGTTTCATAATCTCTCATCCAGATTGGTGGTCTTCGAGTTCGTCCCTCTCGAGATGCACTGCCTTCAGTCGTAACTTCTCCTACTTCAAATAAATCACTACCATGAGACTCATTGTTTCCCATACCTTCAATAGCTCCAGATCCTTCCTCATCTTCTGTGATTGTTTCTTCATCAATTTCCCATTCAAGATCGGTTAAGATCACCTGCTCATGAATGTCATCCCAATTCCATTGTTTATCTTCCTTAAAAACCACATCTCGACTTACAATAATTTTCTGTGAAATGGGATCAAACAATCTATAAGCTTTGGATTCTTCACTTACCCCCAACAGTATGCATTCGAGGCTTTTGTCATCAAGTTTCACTCTTTTGCTATCAGGTACATGCACGTGAGATACACATCCAAAGATATCCACCGATGGTTTGTGCCCACTCCAAGCTTCTTCAGGTGTCTTGTTTTTTACGGCAAGAGTTGGACTTCGATTCAATACATGCACTGCCCAGTTCACAGCTTCGGGCCAGAAAGTTTTTGGAATTTGCTTATCTGATAGCATGCACCGAACCATATTCATGATCGTTCGATTTTTCCTTTCAGTTACACCGTTTTGTTGAGGTATGTAGGCAGTCGTCAACTGTCTGTGAATGCCATTCTCATTGCAGAAATTTGTGAATTCATGTGACGTGAACTCACCTCCTCAATCTGTCTTTAAGCCTCTTATGAATGCTCATGTTTCCTTCTCCACTCTAGCTTTATAAATTTTGAACATGGCAAAGGCTTCTGATTTCTCTACCAGAAAATAGACACGTTTTTCTACTAAAATCATCAATAAAAGTGATGAGATACCTCTTCTTACTATTTGAGATTGGACTTATCAGGCCACATATGTCAGCGTGTATCAATTGTAATATTTTGGAGGCTCTCCATACACCTTCCCGTGGAAAAGTTTCACGGTGCTGCTTTCCCACAAGGCAGTCTTCACACACTTTCTGAGGCGCTTTGAACTTTGGCAACCCTTTAACCATATTCTTTTGTTGCAGCACTTTCAGTCCATTCCAGCTCAAATGCCCATACCGACAGTGCCAAAGACTTGCTTGATCAGTGTTTGTTATAGTGAGACATTTTTGTTCCTTCAGTGAACAGCGAACAACCAAGGCAAACATCCTATTGCAAGTCATCTTAGTCTCAAGAATTAGACATTTCTCAGGATGAAAGATCTTACACTTTCCATGTTAGATGAGTATTGTAAGTCCATTCTCTTGTAATTGACCGATACTTAACAAATTATTATTCAAATCTGGCACGTAGAACACACATGTGATCACATGTATAATGTCATTCACCTCCATTCGCACGTTTCCCTTGCCTTGCACAGTTAAACTTGAATCATTTCCAAGCTTCACTGATTCTCTGAAACTGCTGTCAAACTCGCTAAACAGTTCTTTCTTGCCACACATATGATTGCTGCACCCAGAGTCAAGAAACCATATGTGCTATAATGTTGCCTCATTGAACTCCACAAGTGACATCAACAACATCTCTTCCTTTGTCTCCGCATAATTCTCCTTCTCTTCCTTAGGTTTTTTAGGACACTTCCACTGAAAATGCCCTAGTTCATGGCAGTTATAGCATTCTAGGGTTGACTTGTCGAACCCTAGCCTTCCCTGTCCTCTTCCTCTTCCTCGATAACTTCCTCGACCTTGTCCTCCTTGCTGGACTCCATGAGTAACTTGGAGTGTTTGTTCATCCTCCACATGTCGGTTTATCCTTTGCTCGTGCACCAAAAGACTACTCTGGAGTTCGTCTATAGATATGACATCTAGGTCATTCGATTCCTCAATCAAACAGACAACATAGTCGTATTTTGAAGTCATGGACCTCAAAATTTTCTCGATGATCACCACATCATCCATCTTCTCGCCGTGAGTTCTTATCTTGTTAGCTATGGCAAGTGTTCCTCCAAAATAGTTATTGACTGTTTCTCCATTCTTCATGTGCATCACCTCGAACTCCTTCCGAAGAGCCTGCAATTGAGCACGCTTTACACGTGCAGTTCCTTGATATTTCTGTTTCAAGGAGTCCTATATGTCCTTCGCCGTGTCCTTCTTCAGAATGGTCTCCAATATTGACCGATCTATGGCTTGGAACAAATAGTTCTTGGCCTTCAAATCCTTCAGCTTCAGTTCATCTAAAGTCTTCTTCTGTGCTTCACCGGAATCCAATCATTCTGCTGCAGTAGTGATCCCAACCTCCACCAAGTTCCAATACTCTTTGGAACGAAGGAAGTTCTCCATTAGCATACTCCAATGGTCGTAGGGCCCATCAAGTCTTGGAATAGCTGGTTGCACGAAACTATTCTCAGACGCCATAGTTTTGTTTCTTCACTCGATCACCTGGGTTGCAAGCTTTCGATCAAGCCCCGTAACGGGGCTCTGATACCAGATGTTGGAACCATAAACTTGCAAAGTATTACTGTAATGCAAAGTTCGAAAGCTTACAGGAAAACCAATGAGAATTCTTATTAAACTGAAACAGACAACTTCGGCTATTAAATAAAATTACATCAAACAGGAAATCAAATAACAACCTACGATTATGCAGGACCTAAAATCGTGGTGAGTGACTAGGTTAAAAACAGAAAAACACTTGTCCCTCAAGTATAGGAGGGTTATTAGCACGTCCAGGAATAAACCCTAGAATAAAGGAACCCTAATGAAACCCTAACGACTAGACTTTTGACTACTTCAACACTACTTCCGGTTCTTGGCGGAGACCGACGACCATGACAAGGAACTCTCGAGTATGCCCATCACCGTCAAGCAGAAGTACCTGAAGGAAATTTTCTGAAAAACATGTTCATTTAAGCAACATCTATAGCATGCAATTAACAATTAAAAGGCGGAATCATGCTTGCATGCACTTAAAACAAAACATTAACCATGAAATTCAAAGCCTAGTAGATTGGTGAACCAAGACTCAACTCAAAACAAAGTGAGTTGAGAAATTTATACCTTTGTTGATTCCTCTTTGCATAAGCAAAGGATAATCACCCAAGAGATAGGGCCTTCATTCCTTGCTTCTTAGATCCATGCTTTCTTGGATGAGGATGGAAGAATAGATTCTCCAAGTTCCCAAAATTGAGAACCTCTAAGTCTCTTCACCAAGGATAGATTTATGAAGAAATGAGTGACCTAGAGGAAGTAAGATTGCTAGCTAAATTCCTCTAGGGTGGCCGGCCTCTTAGAGAGAAAATAGAGCTTTGTGTTCTCATCTTTTCTCCAAAAGAAACCCTTAATGAATTTTGGCTATAAAGTCATATTTATACCTTTATTCATTGGAGTGGCAAACTTGTAATTAAGTATAAAACCCACTCCTTTAACTAAATGGCCGGCCATAGGGTTTCATTGGGCTTTTAAGGCCTTTGTGAAATATTTGTCATTAAGTTGTCATACAACTTAAGTCAATGGGCTTGACGTTCGAAGCCCATTGGGCCTTAAGGCCCAAAACTAACCCGTGGTCTTTTAACGAACTTTATTCGTTTGATTAATTAATCATATTAATTAATCCTTGCCATAAATAATTAAACCATTTAATTATCCTTACTCATCTCCGTTGTTTCTTCAATCTCTACCTTACACGGTGTACGATCCATTAGGTTCCTTTTAGCGAGGCAGTGGGCGATTAAAACTCTTTCAAATCGATTGTGAATTGAAACTTACTTTCAATTCTCCCTTTAGTGTTTATACACGTTTAGGGCTTCCATAAACCATGAGTGACACCTAGCAGCATATCATGGTTACCCAAGCTAATCAGAAGAGGTGGAGAACCTATTCAGTTTAGGATTACAATGCAATACGGTATTTCTCTAATACAATACTCTTGACCACATTGTTTGGTTTGATAGTTTATTCATGTCGACTATCCAATGTGATTCGTTTACTTATATGATTACCTTGAATGTGATTTGGAATGACTTCCTAAATCTCATTCATACTCTGGCCAGAGATTCTTAATCATATCATAGAGTATTCTCCCTCAAACGGTTTGAAGGTTAGAGATCCCTTGTTGCGCATTTAATTGCCTCCATGGCTAAGTGGCTTAACCCCAACTATGCCGTGGACACCCTCGAACGGAGTGACTTTGACATAGTCAAAGATCAAGGACCTAACCACAAGACAACTATGATGCCTCAGGTCAAATGACTACTTTGCATTATCCCAACCATGAGTTCTCATGTGACATGAGTATGAGAACTCCTCGTTGATCGTGTTCAGTGGACTCATTCGCTATTGAGCACCTACATGCTTGTCTTGGTGTCAATCACACAAATGACTCGAGACTAGTCACTCTCCCTGAGAGAAGACATAGCATGTATTGATCTTAACGGACTGTCAATGCCCAATTGGCAATCCTATGATCAGGAACGTTTATGATATGTATACGAAAGAGAATGGTTTCATGAATCTAACTTGTTTAAATTACATTCTCCTAATTACATATTCCTTGGACTTATCGTTTAAGCATATAACATTTATATGAGACGGCTTAAACAATAACCTTTGCCCTTGATATTAAACTAGATTAGTTTAACATGTGAAATGTCCGTAAAGTATCATCATATGATTGGTTTTAGGGCACATTTCCAACAATCTCCCACTTGCACTAGAGCCAATCAGCTTGGTCATCAGTGATGATACCTCTTCTGTAGTCATTTCAAAAATGGTTGAGTAGTAGGCCTAGACAATGGATATCTATATGTGTTATCCATAGAAGCAACCTTGAGAATAACGACGTCACCATTATACATGATTCTCAATCATGTGGTTCAGTCTCTCATTTGAGTTCGGATCTTGATGAGACCTTGATTCCCTGGCTTGAGCTATCGCCCCATTAGTGTCGTAGTGTCGGTACACTAGAGACACTTTCTGGTTGGAACCGAATAGTGAGTTCATAAATGAACTTTCCCATCCAAACAACATTGTTGTAAGCTTCTATATGGCAATATATTTTGCATTCATAATGGAACACACTAAAGTCATTACTTTTAATGATTCCATCCAAATATCTTTTTAGTCATAATAAAGATACATCTGATTATCTCTTCATTCATAATGAAGAAACATCCAATGATGGATTAAATTCATAATCTAATACATTTACGCTTCCTTTACGTTACTCTAATTCTTCCTCATTCTTTGAGGAATCTATCCTTTAGTATTTCTTAAATACTTAAGGACTCACTTGACAGTTGCCGTGGTTCTGATCCTGGGCTTGCATTGATATTGTCTTGTACCGTTCTAGGTACAATTCATATCAACGTTTTTCATACAATATGAAATACGTAAATCACCTTTTTGCGTATGCATATAGGTTTCTATTTATGCATTATTTCTTTGGGAGTCAAGGGGCACGTTCCCTTTGAGAAGAGCAACTTCCTAGTCCCACTAGAGTTGTCCTTTTTGATTTGAAGTTTGTCATCATATGAGAAACTTCCTAGCATCTCTTGTCTATCATTAGGGCTTGATATAATCCAATTATATCCTGAAATCTATCATTATAGATTTCTATCCCATGTTTATAGACTATGTCTCCCATATATATTTTATCGTTATAGAATGTTTAAAGTCATAACTTTAACGAAGAAGTATTCTTTTCATTTCCAAAATTAATATATCATATATATATATATATATATATATATATATATACAAATTTAGGAATATGATTAACTCCCACTAATCTTTTGTAAACCTAGTAAACAAAAGATTCATTTACATCTTTATGAGAAATCAAACAATTTGATCTTTCTTTCATAAGACGCTTATAGCTCCCACCAGCTTGCTAAGATCCATGATGGATGGATCTCTACAACTTACATGTCTTGTGATTCATAGTTTTAGACATATATTATCAAGACTATCTTAATAATGGTTTCGGAAAGCCACATAATGTCCAAACATTGAATCACCATTTAGTTGTAGCTAGTAATCTTCGAATTAAGTGAAACCAAGACTACGTCCAAGATGGTTTCTTCAAAGTCAACCAATCTCTTTGATTGTAGTCACCTTAAGCTACCAATTAGCTATGAAGGTTTCATTATTTCAGGTCAAATGGTACTTTACCATTTCCTTGAGTATATATCGTATATACACTCAATGTAGTCATAAGAATTTTTCATTCTTATTTCTTTCGAATTAAGAGGTGCAACTCTATGACATAGTCATAAAGTTCAAACCATTCAACTGAGATGGTTTATAAATCCTTCTCGACTACCTTGGAGCTTGAGGTATAGGAACTAGGTTGTTATATTTGTTGATCACTATCTTGTTTCTCAAAAAACCATTCTTTGAGTTCTATCCCTCGTTCATTTGCTCTATTTTGGGCAAATCCTAGTGTAGGATTACGATGAACTACCCAACAATCAACATTTGTTAGTTGGTTTATAGAAGTGATATCCAAATGTTAATTTAAGGATACCCACAAGATAATTCTTAAACAAATATTGCTTATTAGCATACAACCCCAAATCTTAACATGATTAAGATTTGTATTTCTTTCCAACTACATCCTATGGAGTCATGAAAATTTTGGAAGATCTTCTAATTGACAATCATATTGTCTTAGAAGTATATATCCTATATATATGGGTAATTGATAATATCCAACGAACTAAATCTTATTCGAGTTCGTTCTTCTCCTAATGGAGAAATCCATTATCATATGATGCTTATTTCCTTGATATCTTTCAAGGAAACTGTTCTAAAGTGTTACCTTATCTTGGATCAAATCTAAGGAGGTAAATACTTTAGACGTCTTACTCATCAACTTTCACTTCTTGAATTCTTTGAAACCTTTTGCAAAGTATTCGGACTTGTGTTTATTCAAAATAAACTATAGTCCAACCGAGAGTGATCTTCGGTGAATGTCAAACAACATGAGTAGTATTATGTTGTGGACAAGTGCCACTAACATCTAAGTGAATTAACCTTAACAGCTTTGTGATTCTTTCTTCTTTCCAAAAGAATAAAGATTCGAACATTTCGCCTCTATACAATTTTAACAAGAAGGCATTGGATCCGGATCTAACGATCCAAAGCATCCGATCCAAAGCATCCATCTATGACTAACTTGTAATTTATGTTTTAGAGGTATCACAACTCAGTTGGGATTAGTCACTACCTTGCAACCTTTTGGGTTTTAAGCATTGTTATATTCTAAACAGTTAACACCACCATATCATCTCTACTATAGAGACAATCAATTAGATTACAATAATCTAATCATTCATTAATAAGGAACAATGTTTTGTCAAACAAAACATTTATCCATCTCTACTATAGTGACGGAATTAAGTTCCTTAAAATTGGAATGTAAAGACAATCTTTAGTTTTTCCAATTTCTTTGGTAGTTCATATGAGGAAGTAAGTACCATCTGCTTTCGCAGAGATCTACATTTGATTCACTTTCCGAATGTGAAGTACTTTCTCCTCTCTCATTAATCTTCTACTTCCTATTAGCCACACTTTTACAACGATTGTAAAACATAGTTACTAATACGGAATAAAGCATTCAAGTAGAAGAACCAACTGTTTTGAACTATTCAAGAACAATTTACAACACCTTCGAAAGGTGTGTTCTTGACACTTGCAAGACATTTCTTGCAAATACCCCTTCCAATGTCCATCCTTTCATAAAGAAAGTTTGTTCCCTTGGAGTTATTTCGCTTTCTTCATTTGACTTCTCCTTTTACTACAATAGTCATGGTCCCTAAACTCCCACTATCTCTCTTGAAACTTATTTCAATTGTGTTATACACAATTTGGAGAGCGTATGGTTATTGTTCACTATATAGTTTACAATAAACTTAGTGAACGATTTGGATAGGGACACAAAGGTGAAGTCCTTGCCTAGTTTCCGTTTCTTTAAGTGGTGTAACACTTCAACACTCAATGATTCAAAATCATCATAAGTCCATGTTGATGGACTATTTTTGTCAACCAACCATTATGTTCTAAACATAATTACAAACTTTCAAGAGTTGTTTAAGGCAACTCTCATTTCTTCATACAACAATTTGTAAGTGAAGAATCATGGCACATAAAGTGTCCATGCCTTTGTGCTTTCTTCTCAAGTTCTTTGTTCATTTAACAAAGAAACAAGCACTAGTGTTTGCATTGACTAAGCGTTGTTCAAAGCAACTCTTATTTCTTCATACAACGATTTGTAAGTGAAGAACTAATAACACTAAAAGTGTCCTTTTCTTTATGCTAATCTTCGTAAGTTCCTTTGTTCATTTAACAAAGGATTAAGCATTGGTTGTTTGTGTTGTCCTCTTCATGATAGACTTATCTAACATGTTCTTCCAATGATACATTACCAATAGGAAGATTTTGAGGATGAGACTACTTAGGTACATATACAATCCATTTAAGACAATCTTTTGTGATTGTGGTACCAAGTCCGGAAACTAAAGCATTCGGCTTTTCTTTGTCAAGTTTTGGATATCGTTTGCAAATATATTGGTAAACAAATACATAACGAATATAAATTGATTGATTTTAAGCCATTTGATCCGGGTCTTTAAATCAAATAGCACCACCCACTATTTTTGGCAAATTCCATATCCCTCATTGGAATTCGAGAGTTTTGGAGGAAACTCTTAGTAGGGTATGAGAGACTCACTATTACCAAGCCCACCTCACAATGATACGATGGTGGCTAGCATTAATAATAATGAGAGAGTACACTTACTCATTTGCATCTCTTGCAAGTACCCATCTTATTTGGCCTCTAGAGAATGTAGCCTCACAATGATATGATGTTGGTTCCATTGCACTTAGTTAAGTCATTCCCACCATGCAAGTTCGGGTAGGGGTTCAAGAACAACCTCACAATGATATGATGTTGGCTATTCTCGTTGCCTACCTTCACAACATCATGTATGCATATAGAACTCCTCATGAGTGTAAGCACGCACTTTGTACTCCCCATGATAGGGTGAAGCCGATGTACGAGTCACAAACGATCGGAGCCTACCACGGTGGAAGGCCACGAAAGAGTGTTCAAAGCACTCTCACGCTTATCAACTTAATAATGGTTTGGTTGAGGGTTTTAGGTCTCATCATATATAAGCATACATTTTAATCTTTAGTAAAACAATTTGGTCCTATTACAACTATTGGTCCATATTGATTGATTTTAGTTGTATATAATACTCCCACTATGCTTATAAAACGGTTTTTAAAGCAAGAGTATATGATACTACTAACATAAGCTTTGCATTCATTTGATGGACTATATAGTTGTCTTATGGCCTTAGGATGACTATGAACCTTTTGGTTAGATCCAATACGAGCCTTGTGTTGAATCTCGGTCTAGGGATGGTGATTGATTTTAGTTACGCGTTTAATCATATTAAGGCGTGTTTTTCCTATTGGGCGTTGGACCCAACTACTCCAATTTCATGTATATCAAATAAAACAAGAAAATGAGTACTTTAAAGTAAAGAAGAGCTTATGCTCTTTTACAACAATTGATCAAAATAAATTACTTTTAAAGTAAAGAAGAGCTTATGCTCTTTTACAACATTTGATCATATCAAATTACATCCAAAATCTAATCTACACATTCCCATGGTTCAAACAAATTTGAAACGGCCTTTCACATAGCTCAATTATAATAGGCTTAGGTTCATAATCACCCTTTCTTTAATTAATTAACGCTTTAACTAATTAAACTTGAATGCAACATTTTCATTTGGTTTTTGTATCCATAGAATTGATTTAAATAGAGCTAAATGAAATGAAAATCCAATTCTCATTTAAAGAGACAAAACAATTTTGTTCTCAACCTAATTTGGGCCAAAATGCAATAACCTCAACCTTTGGGCTATGTTGCAAAACTTAAACTTTTGAGCTCATTTTGTAAAAACACAAAAGTCCACTACTTCATGTAATTACAACTAGAACCCAAAAATTTCAACAAATTGAAAAACTTCATTAAAGGAACAAAACAATTTGTCCTTTAATGATTTTGGGCCTTTACGTAAATACGTAAACTTTTGGGTCAAACTACAAAATACACAAAAGTACCAAAACTTTATGTAATTGCATAAAAGTCCCAAAAATACTCCCTTTGAGGGAGTGGCCGGTTTTGGGGAGTGTGAACCCACAAAATTTTGAAATTTTTTCAACAAAGTCATAAAGCCATGCAAGTGGAAATAGGTTGGTGTGAACAAAGCCATGCAAGTGGTGTGTGTGTAAGAGAAGTACTTCTTACACACCCACCACCATTTCTATCACCTTTCAAAAAATTTCAATAAATGTTTTGATGATAGATAAGTCACACCCACCAACACAAAACAAAGACTTTATGAAATAAATCAAAACTTTGAATCAAAACATCAAACCTTTTTGTTCTTGGTAAGAACATCAAGAACAATGAAGAACATCCATGAAAACCCATAAGAGCTCCATGAACATTTTCAATCAATAAAACTCAAATTTTCACTACTCAAAATGGGGTTAACATCCTAGGGTACTTAGGGGTTCCAAAAGTCACCTTAAAATACTTTTAACAAGTCAAACAAGAACCCAAAAATCCACACTTTGGATTTGGCCGAAAATCCCCAAAAACATGGCACCAAATTTTAGTTCCAATATTCATGCTCATATGAGCAACATCTACAACATTTGAGATGGCAAATTTTCCAACAAAATTTACATTCAAAGAAACAAGAATAAAGCTTGTAACATATTACAACATTTAAATCATAAACTATGAACTACAAAACCCAAAAGGATTCACCAACTACTAGACCTAGGCTCTGATACCACTTGAAGGAAATTTTGTGAAAAACATGTTCATTTAAGCAACATCTATAGCATGCAATTAACAATTAAAAGGCGGAATCATGCTTGCATGCACTTAAAACAAAACATTAACCATGAAATTCAAAGCCTAGTAGATTGGTGAACCAAGACTCAACTCAAAACAAAGTGAGTTGAGAAATTTATACCTTTGTTGATTCCTCTTTGCATAAGCAAAGGCTAATCACCCAAGAGATAGGGTCTTCATTCCTTGCTTCTTAGATCCATGCTTTCTTGGATGAGGATGGAAGAATAGATTCTCCAAGTTCCCAAAATTGAGAACCTCTAAGTCTCTTCACCAATGATAGATTGATGAAGAAATGAGTGACCTAGAGGAAGTAAGATTGCTAGCTAAATTCCTCTAGGGTGGCCGGCCTCTTAGAGAGAAAAGAGAGCTTTGTGTTCTCATCTTTTCTCCAAAAGAAACCCTTAATGAATTTTGGCTATAAAGTCATATTTATACCTTTATTCATTGGAGTGGCAAACTTGTAATTAAGTCCAAAACCCACTCCTTTAACTAAATGGCCGGCCATAGGGTTTCATTGGGCTTTTAAGGCCTTTGTGAATTATTTGTCATTAAGTTGTCATACAACTTAAGTCAATGGGCTTGACGTTCGAAGCCCATTGGGCCTTGAGGCCCAAAACTAACCCGTGGTTCTTTTAACGAACTTTATTCGTTTGATTAATTAATCATATTAATTAATCCTTGCCATAAATAATTAAACCATTTAATTATCCTTACTCATCTCCGTTGTTTCTTCAATCTCTACCTTACACGGTGTACGATCCATTAGGTTCCCTTTAGCGAGGCAGTGGGCGATTAAAACTCTTTCAAATCGATTGTGAATTGAAACTTACTTTCAATTCTCCCTTTAGTGTTTATACACGTTTAGGGCTTCCATAAACCATGAGTGACACCTAGCAGCATATCATGGTTACCCAAGCTAATCAGAAGAGGTGGAGAACCTATTCAGTTTAGGATTACAATGCAATACGGTCTTTCTCTAATACAATACTCTTGACCACATTGTTTGGTTTGATAGTTTATTCATGTCGACTATCCAATGTGATTCGTTTACTTATATGATTACCTTGAATGTGATTTGGAATGACTTCCTAAATCTCATTCATACTTTGGCCAGAGATTCTTAATCATATCATAGAGTATTCTCCCTCAAACGGTTTGAAAGTTAGAGATCCCTTGTTGCGCATTTAATTGCCTCCATGGCTAAGTGGCTTAACCCCAACTATGCCGTGGACACCCTCGAACGGAGTGACTTTGACATAGTCAAAGATTAAGGACCTAACCACAAAACAACTATGATGCCTCAGGTCAAATGACTACTTTGCATTATCCCAACCATGAGTTCTCATGTGACATGAGTATGAGAACTCCTCGTTGATCGTGTTCAGTGGACTCATTCGCTATTGAGCACCTACATGCTTGTCTTGGTGTCAATCACACAAATGACTCGAGACTAGTCACTCTCCCTGAGAGAAGACATAGCATGTACTGATCTTAACGGACTGTCAATGCCCAATTGGCAATCCTATGATCAGGAACGTTTAGGATATGTATACGAAAGAGAATGGTCTCATGAATCTAACTTGTTTAAATTACATTCTCCTAATTACATATTCCTTGGACTTATCGTTTAAGCATATAACATTTATATGAGACGGCTTAAACAATAACCTTTGCCCTTGATATTAAACTAGATTAGTTTAACATGTGAAATGTCCGTAAAGTATCATCATATGATTGGTTTTAGGGCACATTTCCAACAGTACCCAGTACGGGGTCCTTCGTCCTCCTCTCGTTTTAAATCATTTGGCAGCAATTTTTTCCTCTTAAAAACTGCTGATAAATTGGGAAATTTGGAGATTTTGGCCCCAAGTATGAATGGGTTCAGGGGAGAAAGGAGGGGAGGAGATTTCGGCCAAAGGTGTGAAGGGGTTATGGGGAGAAATGAGGGGAGGAAGACCGGGTTTTGGGGAAAATGAAGAAGAGAGATTTTTTTTTATGGGGAAGAAGAATGGGTTCTGGGGAAAAAAGGAAGAAGAGAGATTTTTTTTTGTTTTTTAATTAATTTAAATTGTTAAATAAATAACTATTAATTTATTATTAATTAATTATTATTTTATTCCACTTGATAAATAAGTGTGGTTTGTTCCTATCACGTCATCATTTAACAGCCAAATTGACAGAGAATTTAACAGATGGCTGATATTGCAATGAATTCATAAGTTGATGTATGACATTGCAATGTTTAAAGCATGAGGTATGAGATTGTGATTCGACCCATAATTGAAGTAGTTTTGTAAATTTACCCTTTTAAGTTTAATTTTCATAAATAAATGATGACTTTGATACTAATTATTACTAGTCTAACCCCACACACTATACTATTGTATTAAAAGAAAAATGTCGAATCATTTTGCTATACTCCTCCTTAATTAAACATAACAAAGAAAATATATGCAAAAGAGTGAAAAATAATGTTTTAAAACATCAATAACAATTTCCTATTAATATATATTTTTTATTATGAGGGGGAGAGTTCAAAATTATTACAATAATTTGAGGAAGAATTTTGAATTCGGTATGAGTAGAAACCCAACATCCTATGCACTAAAATGTTGAACCACATGCAGATCAAGTTTTGGATACTATGAATTTAAATTGATAATCTTAAAAAACTAACAAAGAAACGGCGAGGATGCATGCATTGGACTTGTGTCTTGTAATAGAAATTTAGACAGGGAAACAAATTCATGACTCATGAAGGGCGAGGCATTGAAAACTGACAAAGTCATTAACTCAACTCAAACTCTCAATATAAGTCATGGATTTTATGCAACAAATTAAAAAGTGAGAAGTCTTAGGTTCTATTTTCGCCAAAAGCAAAGTTGAACCACATTACTATGACAAGGCTTAACCCACTTCTTAACCCCTTTAGTGTAGATATTATCGCTTGTTAAAAAAAATTCAAATGTAAACTCTCATTAAATGGATATTGCAGGATATTTATGTCTGTTTATTAATTGGTGTAACCATTAGACCATTGATTCCTCAATTGATTAGGCAATTGATTCTCCTTATTCAATTAGGAGAATTTGCGTAGTTTGCTAGGATAGTCACTCCACTATATAAAGCTGGTTGTCTCACATTGTCACATAGTAAAGAAATTTTCTAATAGAATTCTCTCATCCTCTCTCAAATTATGTTCCTTTACAATACGTTATCAGTACTTTTACTTTTACCCGAATCAAAACCTACAGTTTGGTTTTTCTCACCTTTTTGGCCTCAAATTTTCAGTTTCTCTAAATTTTGAAGTAGAATCAGTTTTTATTTTTGAAGTAAGTATTTCGTTTCATGATTTCAAGTTCATGCCAAACCCGTTATTACATGGTTAAAAACCTCATGAAGCATAAACTTGATTATCATATTTTATTATTGCTTATGTGATATTTCTTTTGTTTTTCATATATCATTTCATTTTTGCAATTTTGCAAAACCCTCATGATACAAAAAATCATCATGATGCACGTTCCCTTTTAATCGAATTTTATGCATATTAAACTAAAAACTATTGTTTGTGAGTTTTCATTATAAACATGTTTATATCATATAGAGGCTAAAGTGATGCCTCAATCCCCATTGGCAAAACCTTAGCAATTTTGTTGTTAGTGGACTACCAAAAATAAGCCCAACCCAACACCCATAAATGTCCTTGTGCATTCCAGTCGAATGCTTAAATTGGTTTTCCAGTCGACAAGCCCAACTCGTGTTCTAGTTGAATACAAAACTTATATTCCAGTCGAATGCACAATTTGCTTTCCAGTTGAAAGCCCAATTCGATTCCAGTCAAAGCCCAATTCCATATTCCAGTTCAATATGCGAATAAGAGCTCAAACAATTCATTTAAGTGGCATGAATTGAATAGTTTAGTTTTGATTTTCAAGCTCACTTGACTTTAGAAATTCTAAGTCAAGAAGCAACAAAACCTGAGACCAATTGGATACACTAACCATTAGGGGTGGGCACGGGCCGGGCCGGGCCCATTTTTGAAGGGACCGGACCGAACCTGGATGCAAAGGAAACGGGCCGGGCCGGGCCGGGGATAGCAAATTCTTATATAGGAACCGGATCTTACCCAACCCGGTTGAAACGGGCCGGTTCGGGCCGGGTCCACGGGTTCTTTGTTTGTTTTTTTTTCCCGAAACCTTCACCTTCCTCGACGTCTCTGCCTCTCTCCGCAAAGGCCACACCGTCCATTAGAGTTGACACCATCAGAACCATCAGCAGCAGCCCTAAAAAATATCTACAAGTGCATCCAAACATCGTGACGACCTTGCATAATCATTTTCCATAATAGCAATTACAGTGCTAGAACGCTTAGCTTGAGCCACGGCTTCTCTAATAAATCTTCTTCGAACACTGGCGGGGAAACCTTGTAGCAGGTTCTGCTTCTTAAACTCTGTATATAGAGAATCTGTAAAAGACTTACTGGTGTCTCCTCCAGAACACATAACAACTACTTCATAGGGATCGGAACCTAAAGCTGGAAACTGGGAGACTGAAAATGATTCCATTGGAGATGTGGTTCTCAATGGAATAATGAGATTAATATGAGACAAAAATATTCCCAATATATCGTGTACATCTAGAAAGTAAAACCTATTTTTGCTTTACCAAATTTTAAACCGGAAAATTAAGGATTCGTAACAATTTCGTTTTCAATTTTTACATAAAGAAAAAAAAAACCTTAATTTATGAAATTGTTATCAAACAAGATATCTGGTATGGAAAGATTGTAAGTCTGGGGCCAAACCTGGGAGCATGTAGAAAATGAGGACTGTGAGGTGAGAGAAATAGGGGCCACCACACCTTGGAGCTGGGAAATTAAAACCCAGATAGTTAGGCTAGTGTGAGCACTGTGAGGTGAGGGCAAGACGATTGAGAGTTGGAGTGGAGTGAGTCGAGGGAGAGGCGATGGAGTGAAGGGAGTCCAGGGAGATGCGAGGTTGTCCAGGGAGTCCAGGGAGAGGCGATGGAGTCGAGGGAGAGGCGAGGGCGTGATTCTGGAACCTGGAGGAATTGGCTAGGGTTGATCTTGAAACTAACGGTTGAGATTGGATGATAACTTATCATCAAATCTGGGCCGTTCATTATAATTAGAAACGGGTCGGTCCGGGTACCCGTTTTTCTACACTTATGGAACCGGCCCGAACCTAAAGTTTCAAAGGCCTGGCCCGACCCGTTTCTCTTTTTAAAAATTAGCAACCGGCCCATACCCGCCCCTTACCCGCATTACCCGCCCCGACCCGCGGTTCCTATACCCGTTTGCCCACCCCTACTAACCATGCCTCACTATGAGTTTGCATCTTTGGTCCAAGCTCACACTTATAAGCTCTTACTCACCAAATAGAAACCCAAAGTTTTCTTGCAAAACAAATCTTTAATCTGGTTTTTACATTCATTTTGATTAGACCTGAAGTTTTAATCCACTTCTTTTTCTACCTCTTTTCCTGTAGAAAGGATATCAAACTTGAACAAGTTTCACCGCTCTCGATATCTCTGGTGAGTGAGCTATTTGTCGCCAATGAGTCCCAGAAAGCTAATGCCCTCATTTTCATTTGGAAAACACGTGGCGAAAGTCCTGCAAACTGAATTTCTAGCTGAAGTGGACTCGAAGTCCTTTATGGGAAGCTCTAGTGGACTGCTTTAATCACCAGAAGCTTATTGGCACAATCTTTGCTTCCAGAACTTTAAGACTATCGATAAGTGTGTCGTCAAAGAATGTCAAATCTAGTCGATTCTAAAGTTTTGTGGTCAGAAACTCACTCATTTCGACTTGTTGGAAAAGACCTATTCCACCTTTAAAGCCTCAAACATTGTGCTCGAGCAGCAGTATGGAGAGCAAAACTATCAAAGGTTCTCAAACCTCACATCAGTTCTCATTCAAGCTGAGAAGAACAACAACTTGCTAATGCAAAATTATAACTCTCGAGTCTCGACTTACTAGTTCCACTGCTATTCCATTTCTAGAATTCAAAATGAATGTTTCCAAGGGAAGAAAAGGAATTGAGTCAATGAGAAGTTAGTCGTCCTAAGGTCCGAAAAATAACAAGGGGAGACACAAGCAAAGTTAGAACCAAGGATCCCAACCTCTCAAGAAGTCTAGGAACAACATCGATAAGGCCAGTCATCCTAAACCAAAGAACAAGCTGAATCTTCATCCACTGTGGTAGAATTGATCAATGGGCTCGCACCTGTAGTGCACATGCCGATGTTGTTGATCACTATCATAATCGTCATCAAAATGAAGCCAACCTCGTCGAGCATGAAAATATGAAAACTAAAGTTGTCTAGAATGACACAACTTTAGTCTTTTCAATTTTCATGGAGCAAGATGGCTACATAATTAAGCCCTAAACTCTTTCTCTTTTCAAAAGAGTTGACTTAAGCATCGAAAATCCATTGGCCAAACTCCCCCCCCCCCCAAATTCCATAGGCTTGTGGCTTTAGTCTTTGATCAAAGGTGTTTAATTGTTTTGTAGGTATAAATTCGTCAAGACTGAAAGACAGTGGATTTTTATTACCACAGTAACCACTAGTGTAAATATTTTAATTGATGATTGGGTCCATTCATTGTATTCTTCTAGGGTCGAGGAGTGTTATTGTAAAAAATCGATAAAATAATCGTTAAATCGTGATGACACATTTCTAACTGTTGAAGGATTTTGTCTCGTTACCTGATCCCGGAACCTTGCATATTGGTGATTTTTGGCATATGCCATCTTTGAGTATATACCAACTACATTTACAATTTGAGTGTTGAAGTTAATTTCAGAGACTGTAATAATCATCGAAGGAATCGAATATGCAAAATATCCCTCATCTTTGCTTGACAAAATCTTCACTTTGTTCGACGAACCATAAAACCTAATATTTTCCCTTGACGCAAAATATTTGCTTGACAAAGTTCCCATCGAATGTTGTCACCTAAAGTCTCTGAAAAAATACAAAAACCAAAATATTAACCGTTTTTGCTCGATAAATTATTTTATTCTATCGGGATAAGTAGTGTGACAACCCGTCCCAAATTTTACATTTTTATTAATTTTAAAAGCGTGAATTTATGAAAATGCCCTAGAGGGAAGGACTTTGACTTCCGTTGACCATCGGTTAGAGAGACATATGACTTATTCTTTTAACATATCCTCAAAGTACTCGTTGGTATGAATGCATAGGCGAAAGCCGTTTGCGAGTCCAAAATATAATGGTATAATTACAGACGTTTGATTTTGGTTATTCAAAGTTTAGTTATAAATTATTTGAATTCCCACATTGTGAGATGAGGACCAATTAGGTTAGAGTACAAGGGACCAATCAAATAAAAGGGAATTAAGGACCAAACAACCAATCAGAAATGAGGGAAGCAAAAAAAAAAGGGAAGCTCAGCTTCCCTTCGACCCACACACAACCCAGTTTGATCTCCCATTTTCCAAGGCCTATTTCGGCCAACTCCAGTGGAGTTTTTCGACGCCATCACCTCCATCTTGAAGCTCTCATTCCCCTCTACAAAACCCAACCAAGAACCACCTTTATTAACCACCATATGTGGCGGGGCGAAGCCTCGAAATCCGACGCGTCAAAACGGTGCTCTAGCCACCATTTTCACTTTTTCGACGAATCGACAAAGCAATGGCTGATGCCACCACTTGGGCTTTGTAGCCCATCATCCCAGGAGAAAATCCCAACCAACCTTGACCCCGTTGGACCACCGTAGACGACGAATCGACGCCGGGAAGCTTTAGGCACCCGTCGTCTTTGTGGGAAAAATTGACCACCTTCCGTCCACTTTGGACTTTGTGGCAGGTATGAAAGTTGTTCCTCTCTTTGAGATCTTCATTCCTGTAAAATTTGGTAATTTTTAGAAATCGTTGATTTTTCCGACAAGTTGAGGCGGCCGACCGCCACTTGCGGCGGCACATGGGCCGAGGTACCCCTTGACATTCCTAAGTTAAATTTGATACTCCAATTCCATATGTGAAGTCCGATTGACGAAATTTCAGTCAATTGAACCTAGTTCCATTAAGGTCCACCACTTGAATATTATAGCAACCGACGATCCGACCGTTAGATCGTCACCAAACTTTATTTCATTATAATACGTAATATTTGAGGACCATAGAAACTTACAGATTTGGAATCTGACGTACGGATCTTCCCGAATTGGATTTGTAAGTTCATAAAATAAAATGTTGACCGCGGAGATCCAACCGTTGGATCATAATGAAACCTTAGGACGTTGTTCTAGAAACATAATGTGGATCCTTAGAAGTAACGGATCGGAAATCCGTGTTGCAGATCTTCCGAATTGAACTACGTAGTGATGTGTTTTATGTAAATTATGTATTATATCGGTAAGAACTTGGAGATGTGATTTGATAATTGTTCTAGGCGACGATGGTTCGTGATGTCTCGATATGGGTGCTAGGGAGTTGTAGCACGGACCTCAGGTGAGTGGGTCTTTTCCTTTCTATCGTATATATATATATATATATATGATTGATAATTCCACAAACGGTTGTAAATTGATTATTGCATATAATTACTGTGAATGCTTTGAAGTGCTATTGCGAACTACGAATGGCTTGATCCCTGTTTAGGGTACATAAGCAGTCTAACGAGACGTTAGATGCAGCCATACTATAAATGAGACTAAATAATTGAGACAATAGCCTTGTTTGGGAAATTGTGCAATGTGAGGGACATTGGTGGAAAATGTGAGATTTAACCTTATGATTTAGTGATTGGATGTTGGTCATAAATCATTGTGTGAAGGATCGAGAAATTGAAGTAAAGAATCGTAAATATTGATAGTTAGTTAAATTAGTGTTTAGTTGAGCTTGTCACCGATAATTATTCCCGAAAATTAATATTTCGGGAGTAGGGCGTTATAGATTGTGCATTTTACGCCACATTATTGATATATATATATATATTTGGAAGTACTACGATATGGTTAAGTTTTGGTTTGCATCAGGGCATGTCCATATGTATATCATTGTGCATAATTATTGTGAATGCTTTAAAGTACGAAGGTGAACACAAGATGCACAGATAAGTTCAGGTGAGTATATGTTGTGAAATGTGGGATGCATGGTTATGATTACATTTTATTTGGAACGATTGAGTGATGGCATGACTATATTTATGTTTTAAGCAACTCTGACATTGTTGTACAAGTTGTTTATAAGTCGTACATGCCATATTAGATGCATTTAGAGCTCATAACCCTGCACCCCGGTGTTAGTGCTCTCGCCCGAGGACAGGGCCTAGCCTTCACGTGATCATTCACCTCCCGCACCACACACTCACCTTGGATTCAAGGTAGGTGCCAGCCTGTCGTACATACCACATTAGGTGGTTCCGACTCATGGGTGACTTGCGATACTTCGCACAGCCTTTACGTGATTGTAGCACTTGAGCGTAATTATTTACACCCAGCCTGTCATACAGACCACAAGAGGTAGTTTTGACTGATGAGATATGGATAAGTCGTACAGGCCACAAGAGGTGGATCCGGCTGACATATTACTGGGATATTGACTGATGAGATATGGATAAGTCGTACAGGTCACTATAGGTGACTCCGACTTATGTGCTAGCATCGATTGATGAGATATGGATAAGTCGTACAAGTCACTATAAGTGACTCCGACTTATGTGCTAGCATCGATTGATGAGATATGGATAAGTCGTACATGTCACTATAGGTGACTCCGACGTATGTGCTAGCGTTGATTGATGAGATATGGGTACAGTCGTACATGTTACATTAGGTGACTCCGATTTGCGTGCTAATATAGATTATTGAGCACATGATTATTTATATTACTGATGAGTTGCTGTGTCATGGTATATTTATGGAATTACTATTGATATATTTTTTATTTCACATTGATACGTGATATGATTTTCTGGAAACTATACAGGTGTTGCATTGAGGGGTTATAACGTTTTAGAAGGCTTCTATTAAAATTTTTTTTTCTAGGGCCACTCACCCTTGTTTTGTTTTCACCCTCCATGTTTTATTAGCTGAGCTTTCTTATCATCGAGGATTCGTGGCAAATCTTAGTATTGGAGATTTCTTTCGAATGTATGATTCTTAATCCACTATACTGTACTTACTTATGCTCTAACATCACGTGTGAAGTGGGTTCATTCCCGCTCACCAGCGCACTCTGGTTTTTAGGCACTCTTAGGTTTAAATTTATTCACATTTTTCCACATCATCATACTTTATGGCTTCGTCACCTTCCAGGTGTCGGCCAACATATCTCGATTCGGAGTCCTAGTGGACATCCTGGGTCGGGGTGTGTCAAGTAGCCTGACGAAATTTGTTTCATTAGGCAAATGGTAACTTCTAGTAGTGCGTGTCAAATAAATCAACGGTTCATCATGAAGATGCTAATTGTTACCCAAACTGATGATTAGTTTGACACATATAAATGGTTAAACGATCTCCAATTCAGATAATTTTGGTAGATTTAGTCTTTAGATAATGATAAAGAAAATGAGCCGTTTTGATTATGATGTCCATATAGTGAAAATATGTTAATAATAAGTAGGAAGACAAGTAGGTTCCCCTATGAAAGGAACACAAACATTATCATTTGATTATTACTTGACTATTTTCACACGGCAATATTTTTATCGAGGCCCATTATGCATCATATCCCAAAGTTGGACAGTTTTCTAATCATCAATAAATATCGTACTTCTCCTAAAAAAGAAGAAATAATTTTGACTGAAAATATGATTTTAGCCCTTCCAACTCAATTTTCTTCATATAAAACCCTACATAACTTTTTTACTCAAAGAAAACCCAATGACTAGGATCCACATAAGTAAATTCATTAATTTCATATTACTTCACACAGTTTACATTTTTCACATGCCTAAAATACCCCTATTACATATTTGATGTAGACAATTAATTGTAAGGAGAGAGTAAATGATTTTGCAACAAGAAAGAAAAAGACATTAATGTTAAAAATGTATTGCATATTAATTTTTTAGAAAGGCTTTGAATTTTCATAACACTATTCGATTTAGTTTTTTTTCACCCTACTCTTGAATACTTTTGAATTTATCCTTTTTTTATTAATATATTAGTGTCACATCCCGGCCCGGGGCGGACCACTTCCCGGGCCCGCTCCTACCACCGTAGCACGATATTGTCCGTTTTTGGCTTACCATTCCCTCACAGTTTTGTTTTTGGGAACTCACGAGCAACTTCCCAGTGGGTCACCCATCCTAGGAGTGCTCTGGCCTCCTTCTCACTTAACTTCGGAGTTTCTACGGAACCCAAAGCCAGTGAGCTCCCGAAAGGCCTCGTGCTAGGTAGGGATTGGAATATACATTTAAGGATCACTCCCCTAGGCGATGTGGGATGTTACAATCCACCCCCCTTAGGGGCCCGATGACCTCGTCGGCACACTTTCGGCCAGGGATTGGCTATGATACCATTTGTCACATCCCGGCCCGGGGCGGACCACATCCCGGGCCCGCTCCTACCACCGTAGCACGATATTGTCCGCTTTGGGCTTACCATTCCCTCACGGTTTTGTTTTTGGGAACTCACAAGCAATTCCCAGTGGGTCATATACATTTAAGGATCACTCCCCTGGGCGATGTGGGATGTTACAATCCACCCCCCTTAGGGGCCCGACGACCTCGTCGGCACACTTCCGGCCAGGGATTGGCTCTGATACCATTTGTCACATCCCAGCCCGAGGCAGACCACATCCCGGGCCCGCTCCTACCACCGTAGCACGATATTGTCCGCTTTGGGCTTACCATTCCCTCACGGTTTTGTTTTTGAGAACTCACGAGCAACTTCCTAGTGGGTCACCCATCCTAGGAGTGCTCTGGCCTCCTTCTCACTTAACTTCGGAGTTTCTACGGAACCCAAAGCCAGTGAGCTCCCAAAAGGCCTCGTGCTAGGTAGGGATTTGAATATACATTTAAGGATCACTCCCCTGGGCGATGTGGGATGTTACAATTAGAACATTGTATTTCATTATCTACATGCACATTAATTTACCTACAACAATTATACCATGGGTGTAATATAATATCTCTTTTTTACAATGATGCAAAATAATGTTTATACCAACAACAAAACGTGCCTAACATATGTACTAATACATGGAAAATAATTTACCTATATTAAGAAGAAATGTAGTTCAATGCATAGTATTAAAAATACTATGTTACACCCATGTTTATACAACAATAAAACGTGCCTAACATATCTAACAATACATGGAAAATAATTTACCTACAAGTTAGATAAATGTTATTTGGTTGGGTGTAGTATAATTTTTTTAATAATTGGAAAAATTAAATATAACTAGGTGTAGTGTAATTTTTTTTATATAATTAGAACAAATTAATTTACCTACCTACTATTTGAAATGTTCATTTCTAATGATGTAAAATATTCATTACCTAACTACAAATTAATTTCCAATAATTTACTTACAACAATTATACCATGGGTGTAATATAATATCTTTCTTTACAATGATACAAAATATTGTATGTACCAACAACAAAACGTGCCTAACATACGTACTTGTACATGGAAAATAATTTACCTATAACAAAAGAAATGTTGTTTGATGTATAAAATCAACAATATTATGTTCCACTCATGTTTATACAACAACAAAACGTGTCTAACATATATAACAATACATAGAAAATAATTTACCTACAAGTTAGAGGAATGTTATTTGATTCAAAATATATAATACAGGTGTAGTATTATTATTTTTTTTAAATAATTGGAACAAACTAATTTACCTACCAATTAATATGGGTAAAATTGCTACAAAATATATCACAAAAAAAAAAAAACTACTTTTCTAGTTTGACATGGATACGGTTAATGCAAACACTTTTTACATTTTATTTCACTTTTTCTACTACTTTTAATTTGGCATAAATTTAGGAATTTGGAAAAGGGACCATAAAGTATGAGTGGCATGAGTGTAAATAAATTGTATTAATAGGTCAATAGTGTTCCCATATATTTGCAAATTTTAAATTTGGGCTTAAACTGGATCTTTAAAGATAGATGGGTTTTTATCTAGAAATAATGAGTTGTAAGGGCCAAAATCTAAAGCACCCTAATTTTTATCTTAAATCACAATATAACACAATGCACTCATAACACACAAAAATAATGAAAAGACATGTTTATGCAAACATATCATATTATGACTTGTCTGAAAAGAACGAATGAACCCTACATATGAGAAGGAAAGTATTTTCCTTTTAGTCTTACACTCAGTTATTACATATCCACGTGTCATAAGTCTATTAACTTCACTCAATGTATTTTAGAGGGGATGCATCAATTTCTCCATCAATGAGAAGGTGAGACATACAATGCGAGCATTTGATGAAGACCTCAAAACCATTGATGGGATTCCATACTCCATTGATAAGCTTGTGAATCAACATAGTGACATGAGAAAAATGAATGCGGCCATGAAAAATCTTGTACGTTTGGGGATGATGGGGACTAGAGACTTGAGGTTTGACGTTTTGTTTGAATAAAATAATGACAAGTGTAAATTATTGGGCATATAGTATAATATTAATAAGTCGAAACAGTAAAAATGATTGAATCCCATGTAAATTGTTAATGCCCTCTAGAGCCGACACGGGCGCACGGACAACACTTATCTACCGCTACTTGGAATTGAAATACAACATCGAATGCTCGTATGGTAGGGTCCCACATCTAATTGCATGAATCATAAATAATTAAGCTCATGAGGATTCTCCACATGTGATTGCCTAAATGACCTGGCCGTGAGTTAGTGGACAAGCTCCAAATTTTAATAAAGATCTTCAAAGAACCACGTATAAACTTCAACGATACGCCAAATATCATAAAATTGTCCAGAGATTTTTTAGCATTCGTGAAATATAAGTTGGTACGCAAATATCATAATACAAATAATTTTTTTTTTTTGTAAATCTCTTTTTATTTGTATTATATAGACCTGATAATTTCTTACACGATCCGTTAATATGACACGAAAATAATGGATTTCAGGTCAACACGATAACTAATCGGGTCGTTATCGAATCACACGATAAGAACCTGTTAATAACGGGTTCTTAACAAGTTTACACGAAAGTTATTAAGAAAGCTTACTAAAAAAGCTTCGATACGTTAAGAAAAAAGTTATTTTGATGATTTTAATTTTTTAAACTACTAAAAAAAGCTTACTATAAATACAATAATCATAGTGTATATGTATGTGACAGCCCATCCCGAAATTTATTTTTGGTAGCATGAAAAGACTGTTATGCCCTTGAACGTTTTGTGGTGTTGTGGGGTCTAAGCTTAGGATTTGGACCCATTTCTTTTATTCCTAAGTTTCTGGAACTTAAATTATTTTCTTGTTATTGGTTAGGGACCAATTCGGACCACACATACACCCACACACACACGTTGACTCTCTCTCTCTCCTTCCCTCTCGGTTTTTCTCCATTTTCCGTACAATCGTACGGACAACTTCCAAACCAACACTTCCAAGCACGGATCGAAGTCGAGGAGGTTGTTTTTGTGTTCCTTGGGAGCCTAGGAACTCATCTATATAGTTGGTTGGACGTGTGGATGTCGGGAACTCGAGAACCAGGAAATCCCCGAAGAGGTGCACTGTTCATCCATCTTGATCGCAGTGGTTTCATCAAGTTTTAGGACCCTAGGAAGTCTTAAAACTTCTTCATGAAGCCTTTAGAAGGATTTTGGAAGGAGTTGGACGTCGGGAAATCCCAGTTCGTGGAGTTGTAGAAGTGGCCGGACTATCGTGATTTTTTCGGTGAGATTCTGTGAGTTTTAGGACCTAAAAGTGGTAAGGTTTTGTTCCTCTCATCCTAAGCTTTATTTTGGTATAAAATTCGTGAGTTTTGGTTAAGAATTGAAGAACATATGAAGTTTAGAACTTTTTCCTAATTTCCTGCGACAACGACGGAATCCGGTGACTCGCCGGAGAAGAAGACGAATATTCCTAACGACGTCATGTATAATTAACGGTATATGCTTATATTTAACAGAATATTCCCTAACTTGTTAGGGAATCCGTCAGTGTGCTAGGCACGTGCCTGCGCGTGGGCGGCGCGTCTGGCCGTGCCTTGGCCGTCGCGTGAGGGCGCGTGGGTGCTCGAAATTTTTTTCTAAAAATATCGGGGTGTTCCTGAGGTTGAGTAGGTCATGGTGGTATATTCAAATACCCAAATTGAGCTATGTATGAGAAGTTATTACCTTCTTTTGTGTATATGCTCTAAAATAACGTTTATATAGTTGTTTCGCATATAGGTGAGACCTATCCTGAGGACGAGCACAGTCAATCAAGGCTCGGGGGTTACGACCCTTCCACATATCAGTGAGTGGGTTTTTTGTTTTCAGTATATACTTATATACTTGGTATTTTTCCCAGAAAATATGTTTAAATGAAATTATGTTTTGAAATGCCATGCATATTGATTTATACTTAGAGTATGAATTAGTATAGTATGCATAAATCTGATTTGACGCTGTGAATGTGAGTACCAGGTAAGTTGTATAATGTTTATATGTGGTTTGATGATGCAGCCCGGTGTTAGTGCTCCAGCCCGTGGCAAGGGCACAGGCCTTCACGTGATGTTCACCTCCCACACCATACGCTCACCTTGGATCCAAGTTAGGTGCATAGTTCTATCGTACATACTACTTTAGGTGGTTCTGACTCGTAGGTGACCCGCGATTATTCGCACAGTCTTCACATGATCATAGCACTAGAGCGTATTTATTTACACCCAATTCTGTCGTACAGACCACTTTAGGTGGTTCCGACTTGTGTGCAGGCATACCTATTGAGCTATAGATTCAGCCGTACATGCCACTTTAGGTGGATCCGGCTGATATGTTATTTCACTTGAGTTATTTATTCTGTTATTTTGAGATATTTGGCATGGCATACTTATGAATATCGTTTCTGAGCATGGTTTTGAGAGATATATATATATATATACACACATTCTATTTTCTGGGAAATTATATAGGTTTTACGGCAAGGGGTTAGAACTTTTGTTAAATGAAATGGTTTTGAAAAGCTTTGTTTTTGCCTACTCACACTTTCTATTTTGCGCCCCTCCAGGTTCTAGTTAGGAGTGCTTGTTGGTGGCTTACGAGGAATTCACGGCAGCTCTGACAGATTATCACCAATGTAGGATTATCTTGGTGTTGTATAATTAGTATTTGTCCTGCTGGATTGCACTTAGACTACTTATGCTTTGATTGTGAACTCACACTTAATATCGCACTTGCACCTTATCTTATATGGTACTCTAGTTAGTTGGTTTTTATTTATTCGCATGTCTTATATCTTTATTGCTTCTGCGCTGTGCACATGGCTACGTCACTCTCATGTGACGGCCAGCATGCCACGATCTAGGTCGGGGTGTGTCAATGTATATATTATATATTAAATATGTTTTTACCAAAAAATATTGTATTATTATTCTATATAAATTTAAAAAATTTAAGTTTTATTTATTTATTTATTTTAAAAGTATACTATAGACAAAGAGTGAGATTAAAAAATCATAAAACATAGTAAAATAAAAGTATCAAGTAATTTAAAAATACCAAACACTTTGAAAAAAAAATATAATAATTAATTTACAAGTGCGAAAAATGTGAAAAAATATGCAAAGGCTCATGATCGAATCCTCTACGCTATGAGTATGGGTACAAAGCTGTTTGAATTTTAAAACCATACAAACCCTCATGAATAGTATTTTTAAGGGAGTTCAAAATAAATAAAAATCATAATCATTAATGTACAAGTCTAAAAAATATGAAAGCATATATAAACGTGCAAGGTTCGTCAACCTTGGAAAGCAACTCTCTTCATTTTGTATATCCTTGAACATTTGGTATTTTATAGTAATGTATTAACGTTTTTTCATTAGGCTCTTATTTTGGAGTATATAATACTTAAAAGACAAATGTTTTTTTAATTTTATGTTTTGGAGTAATATTTATGTGACAATGTGGTATGCATATACTAATTTAGTATTATGTTTTCTATTTTTTTTTTGGTCAAATTATATTTTTCATTTTCATTATTTATTGATTTAAAAATATTTTCTTTAATGGGTAACGGGTCGGGTCATATTACTTGTTTACTTTAATGGGTGTTACATGATATGAACCGTTAAGATATCGGGTATGACACGAAAACGATACAAACACGAAAAACACGACACGAATACTAGGCCTAGTATTATAACATTTAATATATCGATCTATGTTGTGGATGAACTAAAAAATGGAAAGGGTTCCTCTCTGGATCTCTTCCACCTAATCCTTCCCATCAAACAATCTGAGGCCTTGAAATTTGATCCAACGACTAAAAACACGGGCCTACTTTAAAAGTTACAATAACTTTTGCCGTTGGATCAAAATTTAAGGGTCCGGTGGAAGGGATCCGGAGAGGATCCCTTTCCCTGAAAAATTTCTCGCAACCTATCATGTTGATAAAGTTTTGGATTTGTCAATTTATTACACCAACTTTTCCGGCCAAAAGAAAATCCCTTCGAAGATTGGAGAGTTAATAGAGTGAAGATCGTGCAGCCCTTTTGTTGTGAAATTTGGCTGCAGACATCCGAGTTTGGTGCCCTAATCCTGAAGTTTGGTGCGCACAAAATCTCCCCGCGGATGAATTCGGGATTCTCATCGCTGTTGGAATTGTGAAATTACACCTCTTTAGGCGGAAATTAAACTCGGAATTCTTCATCCCCAATTTCCACATTTTTTCCCGTAGAATTTGCCGTTTCTCGCGCTGCAAGGTTCCCAAATGAGGGAAAACTGCTTTCCCATCCTAAATTCCCTAGTTTAAGTGAAATTCTGTTTTATTTTACCGTATCGAAACGGAGTGTAAGGGGCAATTTCTTTGTTATGTTTTAAGTTACATGACAGTGTTAATATTGCAACTAGAAAATTACTCATCTTTCATGTTTATATACCAGCCAAAATTCATTTACATTATGTAAAATTATATTATATATAAAATTATCATACTTCAGTGCGACTACACTGAAAAATTACCCATTTTATATTATCATATTAACCATCCATTATATGTGAACAAAAATCCTACAAGATGAATCATCTAGATTGATAAACTAATAACATATTAAGCCAAATCATTTGAGAGAGTGGAACATTTTCCTTGTACATTAATTATACCATGATCACAAATACTAATCAAGGAACTGTTCAAATCTCTCTAGCATTTACCTAAGAGTAGTGGCAATAGGATCAATGATCGCGCGCGCATATATATATATATATATATATATATAGAGAGAGAGAGAGAGAGAGAGAGAGAGAGAGAGAGAGAGAGAGAGAGAGAGAGAGAGAGGGAGGGAGGGAGTGTTTAAGGGACAAGATTCCCATTTTTTTCTAAAAAGAGATTAGTCATGGTGTCCATATCACATCAAACTTCAACGATTCGAACCGTTTATTTTGTAAGTTGGACCTCATAGATCATCCTTACAAAATATTAGTCAAATCGGAAATATTTGAGATATCTAATTGAGTTCAAAGAAATTAACAAATACTTTGTTCTATAAGAAATAATGAAATTTTATCGTGATAATTAAATAGACAAATGGTTTATGATTAAATTGAATTTTTGCAAGGATGATTTATGAATCGAGACTTACAACATAGATGATTCGAATTGCTGAAATTCGACGTGGAGTAAGTCCTACAACTAGTCCCCATTTTTACTCAAAAGTAAAGATCGCTTTAGATAAATGGGCTGTAGTACGTAGTACAAATCCAATATTTTGCATGTGAATATGTGGTCATATTACACAAACTGCAGAGATTTATCAATCTTTCCAAAAGAGGTTTAAAAGGGCTCAACCCCCCTTCTCTCAAAAACATGCTTCTGATTCCAAAAGACCAAGACATCTCACAATACCACACTCCCCCAGTCAGAGTCAGTCTCCTTCCTTTCTTAAATTAACTGCAAAACAGAAGCATCCACCCCTCCACACTGTTTTGTCATTTTCCCCAATTTTTTTATCATTTTCCCAAATTTTTGTTCTCCAATGCATGATCCACTCACCTTCTCAAAATTTTCTTTTACTTAATTAACCCCAATAAAAAACATTTTGCATGAATGAACAGGGAACTATTACCTGGAGATCCCCACCCTAACGAAGTAAGAAGCTACCTCTCCCTTTCTCTTTTGTACTTCTCATCACTTCCCACTAACCCTTTTAAATATAAACCCCCTCCTTCCTCTTCTCTTTCACTTTCACTCTTCACTCTCCCACTTCACTTCCCCTATATATTTGCTTCACTTTCATTTGTTCAATACTTCCTCTCCCCTTGCACATTCATGTTCTAATTTTTCTTTCACCTGTTCTGTCGTTTATTATGTTCCTTTCGCTACGTTAAATTGATTGTCGCCATTGTCCATTTCTTTTCGCCTTGCTGCCTTCGTCTGTCTTTCGGCTTTAGGACTAGCTCAACGCTTGAAGTATTGTGATTTGTGAGTTGTCAAGTAACAATTATTTTCTCATTTTCTTCATTTATTCATCTTCGAAAAATGAATGTGCATGATCAACATCAAAGAAAGCCTTTTCCAGTAGAGCGAAGGCCAAGAATGCTCCTCAAAGATTTCCTCTGTGAAAATTCTAACTCATGTTCTTCAAGTGGTTTCAATTCATTTCCAAGACAATTACCAACCAACCCAAGCAATACCCCAAAAACCCTAAATTCATGTTCAGAAAATACCAATATCATTTCCAGAAAACTACTCAGAAGCAGATCAAAAGCAGCCTCCACCACAATCTCAGCATTCCACTCCCTCATGAATGCAGTAAAAAACATCCCATTTACCACGGTTAAACCTCCCTCGTTTTTACCTAGAAGCCTTTCAAGGAGGCTGCAGCAGTCAAAAGACTCAAAACAGAACTCACCAAGGTCATCAAGGAAGCAGGGTAGTCAATGTCAAGTCCAAATTACCGTGAGAGTCAAAGACATCATACGGTGGACATCGTTCCGCGATGAGAAGTTACCGCCACCTCCGCCGTTGGACTTTGTTTCTTCACCTCTGCATTGTACCACAAGCACCACCATAACAGGCTCCACCACTACATGTACTACTTGTAGTAGTAATAGCAGCAGCAACGGTTCAAGCTGGTCTGACAGTGATTTCACCTCGGAGTTTTTACCGCCTTGGGGTGGTAACTCTGACCCTGACTGTGAGGAGGATGGTAAAAAATATTCACCATGTGTCGGCAGGGATTCCATGGAAATGGACGCTACATCAGGGACAGGAAGTTACGCCGCATTGGGACCCAAGGTACTGCAAATTTTTAGTACACCGCGATCTGAATTTATATTGTGTGTCTGCTGTTGAGGATCCTTAGATTAGATGCTTGTTGACCTAAGCTTTGGCTGTACATTATGTTACTTAGTGGGTCCCATCCTATAGTAAAGTAGGAAGAGTAAACAATTTTCCTCTTCTCAACCTCTTTAACCGGTAATGCTAGGAGACTAAATGTTTAAATTAAATTTAGTAAATAAAATGACATAAATGTTGATGATTGAATTATTACTTAAGTATGGATTAACGTGCTTATTTCTTATTAGTGACATATCATTTATTTTGCAAATTTAATCCTAAAAAACCGAAGGGGCACCCAAAGTAAACGTAGGATAGCTGGGAGGTGGTGACACACAAAACTCTACAAATTTAGTCTATCTAGCATTACTCTTAACCATATGAGTCATACATTCATAAGACAGTGTTCCTTAAGTTCTGTTAAACACAATTTGCACATAGACAGATGACTGACAGCTGTTAATTTTATGTAATATTTCTTGATTAGCATTATATTTAATTGTTTCTATCTCATTTTGTTGCCAAGAAGTTGCACAGTGCATATCAGACAAATACAAGTCATCATTAACTTGTTATAAAAAGAGTTTAGATCCCAAAGTATTTATATTAATTGTTTAGATTTAGCACTCAAATATACATTTCAAAATAACATTACAACTTTCTGCCACTATTTTTTTTTTCTTTTTTGTCAACACAATTGAATATTGCGATTTAGTCACTCTTTGGGTAACAACACTTTTGTCACTTGGCAAAGGTACATTACCTAGTGACATATTTGATCAATAGAGGATTCTCCAATCTCTGTGCCTAAATTAAAGGAGTTCATCTTTACACAGATTTTGTGTTTGGTAGTTTCTCTTTTTCAATATCACTTGTATAAAACGATAATGTCTACTATCAAATTCAAATTTCGTGATAAGCATTTATATTCTATAATGCACTGAATTGGATTTGGTATGTGAACATTTGCAGGTTGAGCTGCAACCGTGTGATGAAGAAGATGAGCAGCACAGCCCAATTTCAGTGCTTGGTTTTCAATTTGGGGAAGATGAAGACTCGTCATTTTCAAGTACTTTTGGTCAAAGCATGGCCAATATGGAGAGTACGTGTTTTCTTCCTTCTTTCTCCCTATAACACGCGTTGAATCATTACTCATTATTCACTAGAGCTGGCTTGACATGGAAGCTAGGTTGCACTGACCAGAAAATTAAACCAAACACTCATATTACTTCAGTCGGGATTTTCTAGTATGCTCCGGGGACTAATTAAGGACCTAATTAACTGCCAAAAATCACCGTGTAATAATAAAATTTTCATAGTTCAGTCTAATAAACTCAATTGTACCAGTATCACATCATCACATTTCATAATTCAGATTGCTTGCACAATTTGTATTTTCTTTTCTGAAGTATGATGCTAACCCACTGTATCAAATTTTAACAGGGACAAAAGAAATGTTTATGGAGAAGATCGAGCTCTTTGAGAGTCTTGCAACAATAGATCCTGTCAACTTAGACACATCAATGTCGTTCAACGAAAGAGCCAACTTTGAAGAAGATGATGAAACAGCAGAAAGGGCAATGGAGCTGTTAAACCATTGCAAAGCAAGCTGCTCAGACCTAAGGAGCTGGGAGCTGGAAATAGTGGAAGATCAACTATTGTTTGATTTTTTTAGAGAAGAAATGAGTGCACAACGAAATAAAAAAGATGATGAGTTTAAAAGGGAAATGGTTAGCAAAGCAAAAGCTTGGATGAGTGGGGAGTGGGGATCACTAGAGCACAACAAGGAAGCTTGTGTGAGAGATATGCACAAAGGAAGGAGGTGGAACAAGTTTGAGTTTGAGCAAGAGGAGCTGGCTTTGGAAATAGAGACTGCCTTGTCAGAGTACTTGGTGGATGAGCTTTTGCTTGATCTCTTATCAAGATAAGAGCTCTACTTCTAGAGAAGGACTTATCTACATTTTCTGTATGTTATACTCTAGCGTTCCGAACCAATATTTTCTTACGGAGTATGTTGCATCATTGGTCCCGTATGCTATTGAAGAACGTATCATACGTATGGTAGCGTATCGGATTGTAGGCAAGTCCCTATTCTAGTTCTAGGAGTCTACTCACTTAGTTTCAGTTAGGGCCCCGTGGATGAGGCATGTCTTATGATAACAGCCAGTTGCAGTTTCCAATAGTGGCCTTCGGCTAAGACCAAGGATGGACAGAGACAGTGGATGAGCAATTGAGAGCATTGGGTTTAAAGTGACCACTTTTCTGTGTCCCTGAGAATTTCATCTTTTGTAAAGACGGGTTGAAAAAGAATGTGAGAGTGAGAGGCATAACTTATGCCCCATTTTTTGTAGGGTGCATTTTGAACATTTGTGAAAATAAATGTGTAATAAGAATTAAATTCTCAAAAAGACTATTGATTTTGACGCTCCTTCGTTAGCCTCCTACTATTCATGGGAAGTGTACATGACTAAAAATAGAATACCAATATCGTCTAAAAATAAAAGGTAAATTATCAAAACACACTTTTTTTTCTCATTCTACACACTTCTGTTTAATCATGTCTGCTGTTTTTATTTGATTTATTTAATCTAATGGCTAGAAATAAAAATAAATATAAAATAGGCTTAAAAAGGGTGTGCAAAAATCAGTTCTCAAATGAAAAAACATCTACAATAAATATATGAAGCAGAAGGAAGTGTTTGAGGAAATGCGATTAATATTTGGACTCTAGTTTTGCCATTGTGGATTGATGACAAGGTTTACAGGCTTCATTTTGCTAATGCTAATTTGAATGCATTTATCAAATGTCAAAAATGGGTTACAAGTATTTTTCTTTGGATTTCAAGTTGAGCCCAATATTAAAGCCCAAATAACAGAGATATTTCTTTCCTTAGTCATTCACTTAGTGGTTGAGAACGAATTTCAGGCTCGTATTCCGCACAACACGTTTTAGGTTCGATTTCTAGTGCTAGTGAATCACACGATGGTGGTCAGGAGGGGAGGCTAAAATCTTCTATGAGTCTTTCCGGCTCCCAAAAAGGTAGATTGCTGTGGCTAAGCCACCAATTGGTCCTCTTTTTTTTTTTTTTTTTTTTTTTTTTTTTGTAAAAACAAACAAACAAACAAACACCTGTACTGATCAGGTCACTGTCAAAGTAACATGCATAGTTCATTCAAACATTCATTCTATCTGGCAAAATTTCCTTTTTCCTTATGATTTATTCAATGCATCACATTTAATTAAAACCTAAATCCAACCACAACAGTCAGTATCTAAAAATAGCCACCTTCATGTGCATTTTGTCCAACCAAGGATATTATTCCAAGGTAAGGCTTTGGCACATAGAGAAGCAAACTGACATGCGAGAGGTACTTAGCTTCCATCCTTCACATGTTCTCATTAAATAATATCAACCATGCCAAAAACACAAATCTTTAATTTTTATCGGAAAAAACTAGTTTCTTATGTGTAATGAGTCATTCTCCTTACAAACAAAAAAATAGTTTGATGCATGTGCATAAACTTTTCTTTTTCGTACAAAAACTTATTGTTTTTGTTTTTAACAAATAATTTATAAATGTTACTTAATGCTACGGTCTAGTAGTATTCTTCTTACTTTTAGTGAGAGGTATGAGGTTAGATTCTCGTCAAAAGTAAATTCGAACTAAATTATTATGGTTCTCCATTGTGAGGTTTAGGCTATCTGCAAACTTAGCCCATTTTTATAAAATTCTTCTCTAAGCGAGAGCTTGGAAGAATCTGCCCAAAAAGATTTAGGGCCAAATCCTTGGGGCTTGCTGCATTTGACCATTTTGTAGGAATGGGCTACCACTGTTCTTGTGCCCCATGAAGGAAAAAGCTACATAGGATTAGGGGTGGATTTGGTACGATTATCATACCAAAACCTCCATACCAATTACCATACTAAATTTTTTGTTTGGAAAAATCTATTACTATTACCGTACCAAATTTTCGGTATACCGAATTTCGGTATGCCAAATAGTTTGGTTGACATGTCATCGTAATGGTAATTGCTACTTTGTTTTGTGCCACTTTTTTGGGCCAAATTTATTTATTTATTTTTTCCAAACCAATTTAAGGGCAAGACTTTTTTTTTATAACTTTATCTCATATATTGTAGCCTAAATTTATATATCATTTATCATTCACAATTCACACACATAATAAATCAAATGATGCATCAAGATTCATGGTGGAAATTAAGGTTACAAACCAAATCAAATAGAAGTTTCCAATCCAAATAGAAGTTAAAGTTTCAAACCAAAACAAAATTGAAAGTGGATCTAAACTTCAAAAAATAAAAATATACTGCTTGTTACTTCTTAAAACATAAATTATGAGTTTTGTAAAATCAAATCAACGGTCTATATTTTATTTAAAGTGTGATCAAATCTTAGAACAGCCTACCAAATTTCGGAGGCCAAATACTTCTCCAAAGGCAAGCTAAGGGTGATAAAGTAATATGTAGATATATCATATATTATAAATATATTATATGAATTATTCTTTGGTATGACACAGTAATACCATGGTAATGGTATTGAACACCAATACCGTACCATAAAATTTCAGTTCAGTACAATACTGTGCCATTACTGCTTGGTACAAAATCGGTATGGTACGGTTGTCAATTCAGTTGACATGGTAATTTGGCAAAAAAATCTACCCCTACATGGGACAGCACATGGCAACAATTATGTGTTGTGGGTTACATGTTTAATCATGCACCCGCAACTTTTTGTCGACAAGATGACATGTCTGTTTGAATCCAAAGGCTCATATCCTTTTTTTTATTTTGAAAATGTAAAAACATATATTTTAAACTAAAAAAAAATATGAAATCTTATTTATTGGTTCTCAATCTCACATGGGTCATATTCGAAATATTTGTTTGTAAAGATATATATATTTTCGATATACATTTTCTTAAAAAAAAACAATGTGTTCTAAAAATTATATTTAAATAGGTACAAAAAGTAGTTTAATTGATTTAAACAACATATAGTAATTGATGTGTGAGTGTTGTACCATAGTATTTTTCAATATGCTAAAAAAATCATATTTTTAGTGTGCTATATTTAGGAATGGTGCTTAAATATGGCCAAACGGCCTTCGCCCACTCCCCTACCATTAGTCTAGATAATATTGTATGTGTTAAAAAAAAATCATTTACGCATAAATGTCAAATTGTATTCAATAAAACACATTTTTGAATTTTTTTTCATATTTTTGAAAATTGTATCATCAAGCATATAGTAAAAAGCATAAAGCAATAAGACTACATTAATACTTGAAACAGAAGACTTCTTTTACCTTTTGCTAATTATAGACAGGCCTATTCGTTTTGATAAAAGATGGAGAAAGAGAGATCGATGTAACAAAAAATATATGCCCGGCCGACAGTTAAGCTTGCAGTGTAGCACATAGAAACTCACGAGTCATGCAAGATAGATAGTCTTTTCTTGCGTGTGAAGTCTGAATAGTTCACCTTTATGTACAACTGAAGCCTCCGACTATGTCCTTATATATACATAAATTAATAGAAAAACTAATGCAAATGGTTTGAAAACTTTGAGTTTTAACGATAAGGACAAAATAAAGGGTAAAGTGAATAGTACCAGGAGCTTTTCGTTAAAGTGAACAGTACCGTGAGCTTTTCGTTAAAGTTCCCTAAATTAATATATTGTATCTATATGTATAGATGTATCTCTTCATATATATATATATATGTATATGTATATGTGTGTCTGTATATACCGAGATACACGATGTTTATCAATAAGTATAACAAGCTAGGGTTGTAAGTTTTAAGTTTAACGAAAATTTAGTGTTTTGTTGAATTTGAACAACAAAAACAAAGACATTCACGTTGTATAATCGATTCTTGTTTTTATATGTTCGTTGATTCCATATGGCCTTTATTATAAATCTATCATCCACTCATTTTACATTATTTTGAACGGTTTTGTGAAAAAAAAAAATATTAGATTGAATTAACACCTTGAGCTCGACAATTGAATAAAAATAGCACATGAACTAGTAACACTTGTGTTGCACTAACACACAATAATTTTTCCCTGAGAGGATCATGAATTTCACACGTGTTGGAGGGGAATGTGGCATATTGTATGGGTCCCCAAGATTCAAGAACATAAAGATAAGGAGGCCACATAATGCCAAGCTTTCAACCAGCATGCTGTCGTCAATTTAGATACTTGAGATACCTTGCTCACCCTTCACCGACAGATATTTGAGTCTCACTCAAAAGGATTGTTTATGGTGTGGTTAACAACCAAAATTGTTAATCTTAATTACATGCCAATTGACTAGTATAATTAAAATTTAAGAAAATTTGGATTAATTCAAAAACTCTTACCCTCCAATGATATGCAACAAGTTATGCTTCTTTTATATTTTGTTATTTTGGGAATAAGTTTATCAATTTGTGTCTTAGCAATATTGAAGAAATTTCAAATTCAATCCTTTACGGACAAGATTTAAATTTCGTATTACTTTTTTTTTTCTGAAGGCTGGAATGTATTTCATGCTCAACTCCCACTTTCCAAGGCATCTAAAATTTAAACTCAAGATTATATTCGTATATCTTAGCATCAGGTTTGTGTTTTCTAGTGACACATTAGAGGATTATGGCGTCGAAACAAGGATTGTATAGTCCCATTGATAAAGATTTCAAATCTTTCACTAAACATCATAATAGTTGACGCATGAAAAAGAAAAGGAAGCGAAGAGATTTGTGTTAGCAGTTAACCTTTCTACTCTACCATAACTCAAGTTGATTAATTAGTGTGTCACCAAGACCCTGAAATGACTTGGGCTATAGCTACCCCATCTTTCACTAATCACATAAATTAGTAATTTTTACGGTCTAGTGGTATTCTTCTTCATTTATAAGTGAGAGATCTTAGGTTTGATTCTCGCAAAAGGCGAATTTGAACCACATTATTGCTAGCTTATTGTGGAGCTTAACTCACTCCACCACTCTCTAAGTGTAGATAATATCCGTTGTTCAAAAAATTACAAGAAGGGCTCACATGTGCCCTTAAATTCACTATCTTCCCATTTTTGGAGTACAATCTGTAGGGATATGCACCCAAATTGCTTATTCTTAAGCACATCCACTCAAGGCAAAAGGGTTTAGAGAGGATGAGAAAGTGGACCACTTTTGGGTCTTCTGGCGGCTTTTGACACCTCTCCCTTCTCATTGGTTGCTGTGGAATATATATGCAGGACGCAACAGAAAATATTTATACATATATGGACGACCCAACAGCAACATTTCGTGTATAAATATGCATGTTTTTTAAATTTCACATTAATCTGGGGCCCTCGATCCTGTCTTTTCATCATGGCATGTCCTTAATTTTCGAGTTTGGATCCTCGTCAGATTCTCTTTGTGAGGATTTTAGAGATCTGTGAATCGTGTCTGTTCATTGTATATCGTACGATCATAAATTATTTTAAATATTTTTACTTAAAAATAAAAATAAACAGTACTTGACAAAAACTGAATTCACGATGTATGATAAACGAACACGATTTACGGATCTTCAGAATCCTCACCAAAAGGATCCGGAGATGATCCTGACGGTTAATTTTCCAAAACAAATGTGAGGATGGCCCTTTGTTTGATATTTTTTGGTATCAACGGGGGAAAGATTAGGACTTCTCTGCAAGTTTTCTTGTGTTCGGTTGCTGTGTATGTTGGTGAAGGTTTTGTTGGTTTCGTTCACAAAGTCTCTAATTATTTTGTGTGGTGTGGTGTTAACACCAGAGTTCAATTATAAATGATAGACAATTAGCCTAAAATTGACTATTATTTGATTAACCAAATAATTAACAATGATAAATAGTTTATATAATGCTTTATATATATTCATTTTGTATTGTTCTGTATTTTTTTCTTCACGACTATTGTATCGTTATGAACATACAAACTTGCATAAGAATGACTTTTCTTTATTTGATTCTGCATTTTTCTTTTACTAAATTTGAAATATGATTTAAGTTTCAATTTGAAGAAGCCAAGGTGAATTGTTACATCATGTACCATGGCAATCCATCAGTTTCAGTTTTAAACTAACTGAAAATAACAGTTTGGAAATCACTATTTAAAATGACTTTGAGCAAAGTTGTTAATGATTCAAATAGAATGACTCCCTACTTTCAACGAATACTGAAAGAACAAGTATATTCCTACTATCAATTAACATCTAGGGTCGGGGACAATGAGTCTTAGTTTTCCCTCTTTGTTACTCCTATCTTCTAACTACTTTTATCTTTTGGTTATAATCACTTTTTGCTTCAGTTTGATCATGGTCACTCTCTTGTCAAGAAGAGTTTTTGTAGCATTTATGACTTACGACAAACTCATATATTTGAGTGGGAACTATATTTTTTAGAGTTGAGTTAGTGATCTTTACGTTTTTTGTAGTTTGTGACATGACAAATGACTATTAAGAGGAAACTCGACATTTGATGTGATTCACAGTAGTGTTTCTTGGTCCTTTGATGTAGTTCTTTTTCCCGTTGAACAATTATGGTAGTGTTCAAATTGCAAAGGCGTAACTAAGTATTATTTTCGTCATTATTAATATATTTGTATGTCGACTAGATACGTGTCCTGAATGACTCTCCAACGGCTTACAGTGATATGTCATACATTATGGTGAATGAGGATTCTCTTTGTGAGGATCTCGAGGATCTTTTAATCGTGTCCGTTCATCATACATCGTGCAATCAGTTTTCATCAGGTACTATTTACGATGAACGGATACAATTAAAGGATTCCCCAAATCTAGAAAGGATCCTCATTCCATTATGGTCTCGACTGTGCCAAATATCCCGCAACATGGCACAAGATTAATTGGTTTACAAAAGAGGTCCAAAGACCCCAAACAGGGAGCGGGGCCTGATTCCAAATCAACCCGTTATAATAAAACATCTGGAACATGGGCATTCTAGCTTCGGGTGGATCTTTCATTCATTCATCATAAATGTGAAGAGACATATTTTTCTTCAGAATATTAGGAAGGTCGGAGAACAACTTGCATGAAACAGATTTTTCGTTATGTGGTGTATCGATATATTACGTCACGTGAAGAAAAACTTTTAAAATGAAATTATTGGCTTGAGATGCTATGACTAGCGATGAATCCATTCAAGTAAATTTTAGGGGTGAATACGGTTTGGTGCAATTTGATTATGGGGGTAAAACCAAAATTTATTGCCATTCGGTTTGGTCTAATGGTGGGAACTGAAGTGAAACCGAACCATTCGATTTTGGTTTGGTTCAATTTCCAATGATTTTACTTTCGGTTTAGGCCTAGCTTATACACAGTTAAAAATTTGGATTTAACTTACATGCCTGTTTTGTTTTGGGGTTCCCAATTCTTTTAATGTTATATATATATATATATATATATTTTTTTTTTTCAGTTTGTTTTGGCGCCCAAATGAGAAATAAAACAGTTTACAGTAAGTAAATTCAAGAAAATCTCTTTTGGATTTGCTTCAAAATTAAAAGAGAAAACAAATCCCAACAACCAAGAACCAGTATACTAAAATTTAAGTATCCAAATCCAAATCAAGGTATAGACTTGGACTTCACCAAATAACTAATTACACCCCTAACACCTAATTTGCTAATTACCTCCGGACCTAATTTTGGGTCCCAAATGTCCATCCCTAGTAAATTAAAAGGAAAACTAATGAAAAGGGCTTGAAAACTTTGAGTTTTAATGATAAGGACAAAATAAAGGGTAAAGTGAATAGTAGCAGGTTTGACTTTTTAGTGTAAAAATGTGGTTTTTCGTTAAAGTGAACAGTACCGTGGGCTTTTCGTTAAAATTCCCAAAATTAAATTCTAGTCGGTCAGAGGGGACGGGAGAGCATTTGAGAATCGTGAGCTTTATTTTGTTTAATACAGTTTCGGCAGCTTTTGAAGATCCACACTAGTAGTGAGTGAGTACCGCACTCCCTTTAATGTGCATGCAATGCATGACTGATGACTTCAAGAAAGGAATTTCGAATAGGGACCCAAATTCACACTTTCTTTTTCTTCTTATTTACTTTTTTTTTTTTTTTTTTTTTGTGGAACTTTTGTGATTTTCACACTTAAATATAAAGTTTGAAAATTAAAATACTCGACGGGATTAAAACTGAAAGTGTGACTGGCATATATATGAATTATTATACGAAATTGTTCTTCTTCTTCTTACTTTCCTATAAACAACATTACATACTAAATCACTAATACATGTAAGAATGTCGAATATTTGCTAAAGTGACCAAACTGTTGAAATATTCCATATCGATTGTATTTAAAAAAAAGAGTTTAAATACTATTACCCCACTCCAACTAACCCTAAGGCTCTTTGTGATAAAAGTGCACACCTAATGGATTGTGTAGGTAGTAGTTAACAACTTGGGGACAATATCGGTATTGTTGGAAGTGAATGTGGAGCAAAAAATAATCAAGAAAATTATGGAGGCGACACGTGAACTTTTGGGGTTAAAAAGATAAAATTACCCTCGAGGCACACCAGGATTCTCACGTGCATGCAACGAATAATAACGGCTCAATCAATGAAGAGTCAAAGGTGATCAAAATGATATTTATTCAAAACCCTCTCTTCACTCTTCATCAAATCCTCACTCAAAAGGTAACTCCCAATTAGCCTATTTAAATTAGGATTGATTACCAAGTTAATTGCAAGATATTATTTCACATAATATCTTGCAATTAAACTCATAATACCACCATAAGTGGCCGGTCACTATTTACCAAATAGGGTCGGTCACTCCCCTATGAATAGTCCCATTTTCTCCACCAAAAAGCTAAATTCATTCTCTCCCCAAAAATTCCTAAACACTTTCTCTCTCAAATTCTAACTTTGGCATCAGAGATTCTTCGGCCAAAGCGCCCCCCATTCCTCGTGGGCGTGTGAGGCTTTTGGCCTTAATCTTAGGTGTTATTATCTTGCAGGTGCATTTTCGTCAAAGGAGAAGACAGCGGAAGTTTGCATCCACAAATTGGTGCTTTCATTGAGAGTCTTGATTCACATGCTTGAAGAAAACTCTCACATTCAAAGTTTCTCATTTCTTGTTCATTTGTAGATTTTTTGTATGTTCTTATATCTAGAATTTTTTTATAAAATTCTTTGAATAAACGTAAAACAAAAGTACAATGACTAGAAATTCGGAAACCACGACGAACAGAACTTCCTATGTTTAAGGATTTGGACCAAGTGATGGAGATTGTGACGTAGTCTTACCACGACAATCCACGAGGTTCAACGCGATGGCTAGTGGAGCGGCACCACCCCCACGAGGCACCACCTGTTGGAAATGTGCCCTAAAGCCATTCATATGATGATACTTTACGGATATTTCACATGTTAAACTAATCTAGTTTACATATAAAGGGCAAACATTATTGTTTGAGACGTCTCATATAAATGTTATATGCTTAAACGATAAAGTCCAAGGAATATGTGATTGGAAGAATGCAATCTAATGAAGTTAGATTAATGAGACCATTCTTTCGTAGACACATCCTAAACGTTCCTGATCATAGGATTGCCAATTGGGCATTGACAGTCCGATAAGATCAGTACGTGCTATGTCTTCTCTCAGGGAGAGTGACTAGTCTCGAGTCATTGGTGTGTGTGACATCAAGACAAGTACGTAGGTGCTCAATAGAGAATGAGTTCACTGAACACGATCAACGAGGAGTTCTCATACTCATGTCACATGAGAACTCATGTTTGGGATAATGCAAATTAGTCATTTGACCTGAGGCATCACAGTTGTTGTCTTGTGGTTAAGTCCTTGATCTTTGATTATGCCAAAGTCACCCCATCGGGGTGTCCACGACATCATTGGGGTTAAGCCACTTAGTCATGGAGACAAGTGAATGCGCAACAAGGGATCTCTAACCTTCAATTGGCTTGAGGGAGAATACTCTATGATATGATTAAAATCTCTGGCCAGAGTATGAATGAGATTTGGGAATGCGTTCCAATTCACATTCAAAGTAATCATATAAGCACAAGAATCACATTGGATAGTAGACATGAATAAATAAACTATCAAACCAAACAATGTGGTCAAGAGTATTAGATTAGAGAAAGACCGTATTGCATTTGTAATCCTAAACTGAATAGGTTCTCTACCTCTTCTGATTAGCTTGGGTAGCCATGATATGCTGCTAGGGGTCACTCATGGTTTGTGGAAGCCCTAAACGTGTGTAATCACTAAAGGGAGAATTGAAAGTAAGTTTCAATTCACAATCGATGTAAAATGGTTTTAATCGCCCACTGCCTCGCTAAAAGGAACCTAATGTATCGTACACCAAATAAGGTGGAGATTGAAGAAACAAAGGAGATGAATTAAATGGTTTAATTATTTATGGCAAGGATTAATTAATATGTTAATTAATCAAACGAATAAGTTCGTTAAAGACCTCGGGATAGTTTTGGACCTTAAGGCCCAATGGGCTTCGAACGTCAAAGCCCATTGACTTAAGTTGTATGACAACTTAATGAATAAAGATTCACAAAGGCCCAAAAGCCCATATCCATTTAGTGTTGAATTAGGGTTTTTTGGTTCTTTAGGTCATTTAAAGAAGTGACTATATAAAGAACTTTATAACCTAAAATTCATAAGTTGTTGATTTTAGAGAAAATTGGTGAGAACACAAAGCTTCCATTTCTCTCTAAGAGGCCAACCACCTTGGGGGATATTGTCTAGCAATTCTATTTCCTCAAGGTCACTCATTTCCTCTCCAATCCAACCTTGGTGTAGAATCTTTAGAGGTTCTCAATTTTGGGAACTTGGAGAACCTATTCTTCTAACCAAATCCATGGAGCTAAGAAGCAAGGAATGAAGGCCCTATCTCTTGGGTGATTATCCTTTGCATATGCAAAGAGGAATCTACAAAGGTAAATATTTCTCAACTAACAAATTGTTGTTTTTAAGTTGAGTCAAGGTTCACCAATCTACTAGGCTTTGAATTTCATGGTAGATGTTTTGTTTTTGAATGCATGAAAGCATGATTCCGCCTTTAATTGTTAATTGCATGCTATATGATGTTATTCAAATGAACATGTTTTTCTAAAAATTTCCTTCACCACCATGGTAGCAACCACGGCAGCAGCCCTAGGCGAGCCCACTACCCACGGTTAGCAAGTCACCTTATAGCAACAGGCCCAGGCCTGTGCCACAAGGCAGCTAGCCCAGCGCAAGGCAGCCCATATTCAACAAGCCCACGGTTCTGCAATGACAGTTAAGGCCCAAGCAGCTGGAGCAATGGGAACAACCCAGCATTCCTTGGCCCAAGGCCAACGTGCCCCAAAGCCGAGCCCAAAACTCACAAGCCCAAGTCGCGCAGAGGAGAGCCCAGTGCCCATGCGCTACAGCGACCCAGCCCGCGCGAAGGGTTCAAACTGACCAGCTCCCATGGTTCAACTCAAGGTTCAGCCCACTCCCATGGCATTCCAAGCAATCTAAACCGGTCCAAGATTGGTTCAACTGTCCCGGCTTCAGATTTCTGGACCGATGATTGAACATGGGTATTTTCACCTCATTTCTCCGTAGATTTGATATATCTCAACTCAAATCTCACGCCCAGAGTCCATTACACTTCCATTACTCAAGGAGACGCATACCGTCCAAGCTCTTCCAACCCAAATGGCGAACCACACTTGTCTCGACAAGCGCCCTCGCACAACAGACGACCTTGGTGAATCAGCTCTTGCAGCGCATCGAGATGCAACGTGCCCCAGACAAGGTGTCCCGAAGTAGGACAAGGGCAGATGAAAAACCTCTCCAGCAGCGTCTCGGCAAACAGCAACTCGATCAGTCACTAACCGAGCGTTCTGGCAATGTACGCTCTCGACTGGGCCCCCGAGATAATGTATACTCTCGTCTTAGCGCGCGAAGGACCGTGCACTCTCGGTTAGGCATACGGACGAGCATACACTCACGGTTAGGGCCACACTTTGATAATCAACATGATGAAGGAAAATTTGTGAAAAACTGATAGACGCATATTTATGCGACTTAGTTAACTAGTTTTCTTGCATTTACGTTATTAGTTCTTAGTTATTTTAGTACTTTAAGCTATTTTCGTGTGTTTGTAGGTCCAAAGGGCTAAGGTAGCAAGAAAGTGCATTTTGGTGCATTTTGGAGCAGTTTTGAGCTTGGAATGGATTACATATGTTATGAGCAAGATGGATGGACGAATTTGAAGTCAAATGAGGATAGAAACATGCTAAAAATGTGGTGAAACAAATACAAAGTGCAAGAAGAGATAAATTTCTAGAAGGATTGGACAAAACTTCACTCAAAACCATGCATACCTCATAAAATTCATCAATGCCGTGGCCTTCCCTTTGTTTCACTTCCACCAGATTTTTTAGTAATGATGCAATGCCTATCTCACCATGACATGTGAGTGGATGATGCAATGCTTAGCTAACCATGACATATGAGTGGATGATGCAATGCTTAGCTAACCATGACATGTGAGTGGATGACTCAATACCTAACCCACCAACAATTCCCACTCTTTGCCATGCTCACCTACTCAATTCCACCAAAATTTTGTGTTAAACAAGTCCATCCTCTTCCTATAAATACCATGGTAGCAACCTCATTCAAATCATCCAGAAATTAACCATTCTCCAAACCTTTCCTTGCCTCTCCTACATATCTAAACCTCTTCCCATCCATTCCTCCAAATAACCAACCCTTCAACATCATTCCAACCTTGTTGTTGCGGCAAAGAGAAGGAGAAAAGTCCTTGGACGCGCTTGCTATCCAACATGGATCGTTGGAACGTTTAGGTGCTTTCTTTCCTTTGTTTTTCAATGTTTAAATTTGTTTATCTTTGTTTTGTAATAATGAGGAACTAAACCCCCCTTGGCTAGGGGGGGATTCGAAACACATGTCCATGCTTGCAATATGATTTGATTACTTTTAATTGCGTTTCATAAGTTATGAATTCAATTTACTTATCCGTTCGTATAAAAACTAATTTGTGTATGTTGATTGAGGGTCGACACTTAGTTTGCATGCATGAATTTGATGCTAGAATATAAGGGAGTTTCACCTAATCGTCATGAACTTATATTCACAAGTAGTGAAGGTTGCTAGTCACAATCGCGTTAAGTAAATTCTTGGCATAAGTTTCATGCGTATTCCACAGTAACGAGTGTCTCGTCAATACTTATGATTTTCATAGAACTTAATGATTCTTGCTTGTATCTCTATTATGTAATTCATTTAGGGAACTTGTGAGGAATGCTTTGGGTTGTCGTATGCAATCATCCAACTCAATAAAAGTAGGAAAATCTGAGGGTTAATTTAAGCGTACCTAATTAACTTGGGGCATTGAGAATTAATAAGTTATTGAAATACAATTGGAAATCGTTTTGTATGCAAGCAAGACATGTGTGGAGAAGAACCCCTTAGCTAACCTTCCATCCATTTATTTAAACCAAATTCGTTTTAAAACTTGTTTTGTTTTCCAAAGTTTATGTTTTGTTTCTAAATTCATCAAATCCAAATCCCCCTTTACTTTTAAAGTCTTTTATTTACATTTGTAACTTTGTTTTTATGTTTTTGAGAGGATTTAGCAAGCCCTCCTAATCCCCGGCCTAGAACGATACCCTACTTACATCTATACTACAATTGTCAAAAAGAGGGTTTAATTTGTGTGTCAAGTAATTTTCGCATCAAAAACATGTTCATTTAAGCAACATCTATAGCATGAAATTAACAATTAAAAGGCGGAATCATGCTTGCATGCACTTAAAAACAAAACATTAACCATGAAATTCAAAGCCTAGTAGATTGGTGAACCAAGACTCAACTCAAATCAAAATGAGTTGAGAAATTTATACCTTTGTAGATTCCTCTTTGCATAAGCAAAGGCTAATCACCCAAGGAGAGGGCCTTCATTCCTTGCTTCTTAGATCCATGGATTTGGATGGAAGAATAGATTCTCCAAGTTCCCAAAATTGAGAACCTCTAAGTCTCTTCACCAAGGATAGATTGATGAAGAAATGAGTGACCTAGAGGAAGTAAGATTGCTAGCTAAATTCCTCTAGGGTGGCCGGCCTCTTAGAGAGAAAAGAGAGCTTTGTGTTCTCATATTTTCTCCAAAAAAAACCCTTAATGAATTTTGGCTATAAAGTCATATTTATACCTTTATTCATTTGAGTGGCAAACTTGTAATTAAAGCAAGTTCACTACCCTTCCTCTAAATGGCCGGCCATAGGGTTTCATTGGGCTTTTAAAGCCTTTGTGAATTACTTGTCATTAAGTTGTCATACAACTTAAGTCAATGGGCTTGACGTTTGAAGCCCATTGGGCCTTAAGGCCCAAAACTAACTCGTGGTCTTTTAACGAACTTTATTCGTTTGATTAATTAATCATATTAATTAATCCTTGCCATAAATAATTAAACCATTTAATTATCCTTACTCATCTCTGTTATTTCTTCAATCTCTACCTTACACGGTGTACGATCCATTAGGTTCCTTTTAGCGAGGCAGTGGGCAATTAAAACTCTTTCAAATCGATTGTGAATTGAAACTTACTTTCAATTCTCCCTTTAGTGTTTATACACGTTTAGGGCTTCCACAAACCATGAGTGACACCTAGCAGCATACCATGGTTACCCAAGCTAATCAGAAGAGGTGGAGAACCTATTCAGTTTAGGATTACAATGCAATACAATATTTCTCTAATAGAATACTCTTGACCACATTGTTTGGTTTGATAGTTTATTCATGTCGACTATCCAATGTGATTCGTTTACTTATATGATTACCTTGAATGTGATTTGGAATGACTTCCTAAATCTCATTCATACTCTGGCCAGAGATTCTTAATCATATCATAGAGTATTCTCCCTCAAACGGTTTGAAGGTTAGAGATCCCTTGTTGTGCATTTAATTGCCTCCATGGCTAAGTGGCTTAACCCCAACTACGCCGTGGACACCCTCTAACGGAGTGACTTTGACATAGTCAAAGATCAAGGACCTAACCACAAGACAACTATGATGCCTCAAGTCAAAGGACTACTTTGCATTATCCCAACCATGAGTTCTCATGTGACATGAGTATGAGAACTCCTCGTTGATCGTGTTCAGTGGACTCATTCGCTATTGAGCACCTACATGCTTGTCTTGGTGTCAATCACACCAATGACTCGAGACTAGTCACTTTCCCTGAGAGAAGACATAACATGTACTGATCTTAACGGACTGTCAATGCCCAATTGGCAATCCTATGATCAGGAACGTTTAGGATATGTATACGAAAGAGAATGGTTTCATGAATCTAACTTGTTTAAATTACATTCTCCTAATTACATATTCCTTGGACTTATCGTTTAAGCATATAACATTTATATGAGACGGCTTAAACAATAACCTTTGCCCTTGATATTAAACTAGATTAGTTTAACATGTGAAATGTCCGTAAAGTATCATCATATGATTGGTTTTAGGGCACATTTCCACCATGCAAGATCATCTATCAGAACAACGACGTTCTTATGTGGAAGATTGGTTCCACACTTTGCAACCACAATCCATCCGAAGGTTCGATGAGCTTTCTTTGGTTTTCACCAAGGAGTATTCATCCTATCGCTCGATTAAGAAGAAATCCAACCACTTGTTCAATATGAAGAAGAACCCAAAGGAATCGCTCCGTAACTATGTAAAGAGGTTCAAAGCAGAGAAGGCAAAGATAGTCGGATGCGACGACTCGATAACTAGTGCAACCTTTCAAAAAGGACTCCCAGTAGACCACCCGTTGTTCGGAGAATTGATCATGAAAGAAGATCTAACTCTGGTAGACTCTTTCGCTCTGGCAGAGAAGTATGCACTTTGGGACGAGGCTCACCGATTCACATTCAAGGCAAATATGAGCGATCTTGAATATGAAGTCCCCCACTACTCTGAAAGAGATTCAAGGTTTGACCAGACGAGTAGCCGCACTCAACCGTTTACCCTTGCGGTTCACCGATCAACATAAGCCATTTTTTTACTCAATCGAAAAAGTGTAACAAGACGAATAGGACGACGAGTGCGAGAAAGCTTTCAAGGACTTGAAGAAGTACTTGACATCACATCTCTACTATCCAAACTGGAAGCAGCGGAGGATCTATTTACATGTTTGACGGTATCTGAAGCAGTAATAAGCTCTACCCTCATACGAGAAGAGCTGGGGGCCCGACCACCTGTATTCCATAGTTCAAAAGCTCTCCTCAATGTGGAAACCAACTAATAGAAATTCAAAAGCTAACTTTGGAGACAATTGTTGCAACTCGGAAGCTCAAGTTATACCTTTAGACGCATGCAGTCATCCTCATGACACAATATTCTGCCCAATCCAGACGCGCGACGATAAAATTGCAGACATTGGCGGATGCAAAGTTTTCTGACGAACACAACAACTCAGCCCAAAAGGTGCATCAACGTCAGACGAACACTAGAAGGACACACTCAGAAACAAATTTTGTCCTCGTCGCCCCAAAAAATTCTACATAGGAGCAACATGTACTGGTAGTTGAGCACCACCTCCTGCTGCGCGTCATATGGCCCCAGCCGACCCTTGCTCCGTAATTCAACTTTAGAGTGGCCCAATACCGGCAGTGGAGCATCTTTTGCTGCCTGTAACATGGCCGTAACTCTGCAACTTCCTATCATGCCTATCTTGCATCACGACACTTCACCGTGAAGAGTTTTACGTCGTGGCTCCTCATCATGCTGACTCAAGCTCCGCAGCTTCTCACGGTGTCAATTATGTCTGCAGCTCTTTAGACTTCAAAGTATTCAATGATGGATCATAATACGAGGCTTTACCAATAGGCCTCCGAATGGCAAAAGACTTAGTGGTGAAAAAGCTCGTGATTCATTTTGATTTTCAACTAATCACTAGCCAAACTACTAGGGAATACACGGCAAAATATCCGAAGATAGCGCAATACCTAGAGAAGGTATGAAAACAACTTGAGGCGTTTTAGACTTACACCCTTTCTCAAGTTCAGCGGGCAGACAATGCCCACGTGGACGCACTAGCCGTCCTAGGCTCTGCCCTCGACCACCAACTCAAACGCTCTATTTCGGTGGAATATCTAGACAAGCCAAGCATAGAGGTAGAGCTAACAGCCAAGGTGTCACAGGTTAGTACAACTCTAGATTGGCAAGATTCCATTATAAACTACCTGGTCAATAGCACACACCCCATGGAAAGATTGGAGTCTCGAAAGGGAATGGGCGGGCAGGTTGAAGCATCCAACAAGATGATTCTCAACTGCAACAAGAAATCCTTCTCCGACAATAAGGGAAAATGGCCAAACGAACTTCCCAGATGTCTATGGTGCATATCGCACAACTAAACAACGAGCAACCGGTGAGATTCTTTTCTCTTTGGCATTTGGTTCAGAAGTAATCATTCATTTCTCTATGGTGCATATCAGCACTCTACTACCAAGCATCGAGCAGAATAGAAAGGAGATGGCCACAAACTTAGATATGGTAGATGAGAAACGCGAAAAGGTCATCACTTGCATTACAGCTTACTAGTAGTAGTTCTTCTCCAGCTACAACAAAAGGGCCAAGACTGGCAGTTCTAGCCTGCAGATCTAGTCCTAAGAAAAGCCTTCATCATTGCCTGCAGAGAAGGCTCCAAAGATGGATCCCATATGGGAACGTTCGTACAAGATCAGCAGAATAGGCAGCGATGGTAGTTACACCCTCACCACCATGAATGACAAAGAGATCTAAAAGTAGTGGAACGCCTATAATCTGAGGAAGTACCACGCGTGACCTCCCACTAAATCAAGGCCTGAAGACTCAAGCAGCTCGATAGGTACCATCTCGCAAGCTGAAGACTATCCAGTTGTTATGTAGTTCATACCTTACAACTAAGTTTTCGTTCGTTTCACTGGTTTTTGAATGAGGAATTCATAAGTAATTTACAACTTGGCTCGGCTGCATACTTACAACAATTGGTCACTCCTGCACTTCAAAATAAGATCACGTCATTCTGAGGGACTTATCGCAGGAATTGCATCCCTTGGAAACCAACCATGCTCTCTAGTGCGAGAGGGTAAACCAATTCCCCGACATCCACATGGGTTTGCTCTCTAATGCGGGAAGATAATCTATACACTCCGAATATCCAGATGTGGATGAGTTGGGCTGCCCTAGTATAACTAGGTGCACGATGGCTTGCATCGGGATTTCTGGAAGTAGCCGCAATAGTCTTTTTCAAGGCTTAGCTAACTGAAGGATTTTTGGTCTCTTGGCCTAATCCGTGGGGAACCGGGCCTCAGAGACTAAAAAGGCACATTACGCAGTACGCCCTATGGACGACTGCCCTGGAACCCTAAAGTTGCTACCCAGTGCACTAAGGTAGCCTACGGTTTCCAAAAGACTGCCTACGACTTGCCTTGGAGCGGTAAAACGTGCTAAACTTATACAACTGCACATTTTTGTGAAAGGTTAAACAAGTTAGCGTGTATATATGAAGCTTTATCCACTGCCAACATGTTATGCAGTCGATAAGCTTGACCTTTGACATAGCGCAGAATGATCATTTAAGATCTACACTAATTCCTAAAATGTTGTGATACTTGCTATGCAACCCACATAATTGGTTACATAAAAATAAAGAGTTCTCTCGGACCTTTGCTTACGAAATTCCATACAACCACGTAGTTATGATACAAAAGGTTAGCGAATTTCATGACCCAAAAATCTTTAGTATGTTGTGATGCAGGCCACACAGCTCAAAGGATTGAAGAAAGACAAGGTTAGCAGCCAAGTGGTCACAAGGACTCGTTTGCTTCTGTAAGTAAGGCGTCCAACTGCTGACCATATAGCTAACAACCTTGCAAAAATTCTACACCAACACCTATAGCTGTATAGGCTACGTGGGCTTGTCTGCTTATAGAAAAGCAGCATGCCTGACGCTGGTCTAAAGGTCAACGGTTGGGCATAAACAAAAGAAGCAAAGATAAAGAAAAGCGAAAAAAATTCTAGCAAAATTGATAAACAAATAGCAAAAGCCGAATGAGTTCAAGCAAAGCAAAGCAAAAAAGCAACAAGGAAAATAAAGAAAATCCTAAAGGCTACCTAGAAAACTACACTTCAGCAGCTTGGACATCCCACGACTACTCGGTCGTCACACCTTAAGCAGCGGTATCATCTAGCATTTCACCCCCCGCTGCCCTAGCCTGCGCACCAACTTCTCCGACTACTTCACCAATGGAAGCCTCAAAAGTAAAGGCAATCAAGTATTCGAGAGAAATAGATAAGGTCTTGAAGTCTTTCCTAGCAAACTCAAAGTCAGACGGCCTACCAAAGAGATGATCTACATAACCTAGCTTGTAGAAATCGGCCTGACTCTGAACAAGTGAAGCTTCGAGCCCAACCTTCTCACCCTTCAGCTACTCGTTCTCCTCAAGCAAACCAACACGGACGCGCTGCAACTCATCCATTTCCTTCTTCAGACTTTCGTTGATCTTCAGTGCACCTTGGAGTTCCAACACTTGGGGTTCAAGCAAGTCGATGATCTTCTTGAAGTGGATCACTTGATTATATGCAGCAATCAACTCTTCATCCTTTGCGTAATCAACGGAACGAAGCTTAGAAACAGCACGCTCAAGATCTTGAATCTGAGGTATGTAACATCCAATCTTCTTCTTTGCACTTTCATACTTAACTTGGATCGCGTCCAACCTAATGTTCAAGTCAACGATCTCTTGGTAAGCGGTCTCAAGTTGCAGAGAAGTGAGGGCATAGATATTAGGCCATTTCAAAGCGACGAGCTCATACTCCAACCTCTTGATTTTCTCGGCCGAGGAATAAGCTTCAGCTGCCATAGTCTTTGCCACATCCTTGGCAGCCTTGGTATCATCTTGGTCAAGGAGCATAGACTGGGCTGCTAGAATTGTTGTTTTCTGCATTATAGTAAGCAGAGTAGTCCTCCTATATTCGGTTCCATACTTCGCAAAGGAACTTGGGTAAACAACCACTTTAAGCCATCACCAAGCTTGGGACATGCGTCCAGGTCTTCAAGCGGATCTAGTTTCAAGAGCGCACAAATCTCAGCAGCTTCCCCAGAAATAGGCTTGGTGGATTTCTCATAACTGCCCACGCGAGCAGTCTCCTGTTTCTCAGCAGGAGAATCAGTCTCGGCAGCGAGGGGAGTGGGCTTTAGTGCCACTTTAACAGCAGAACCCACCTTATCGCTCTTCATAGTGGCAAGCCTCTTCGAAGGTGAACCAGACTTAGCTCCTGACTGACGTCGTGGCACAAACTTCGGCACTGGAGGCACGACGGAACCTCTACACTAAGCAATCCTATCAACAATCGTACTAGCTACCTTTGGTATGGTAGGCGTCATCGGCTCAGATCTTGCAGCCCCATCTTTTTTTCTTTTGGAAGAAGTCAAATCAATCACAAGCCGACATCTTTTAAGCAGGTGGAGAAGATATATTCTTTCCACTTTCATTCACAGTAGGCTCCACGACAGCGATCAGACGTGCCAATGCCTCCACCTTGATCTGCTTTATTTTCTCTCTCGGGGGCAGCCCACCTTTCTCTTGGCGAATAAGACTAAGCAGCCAATGCCATTCACAATACTTAGAAGGGATACCTAAAGCAACATGCATTTTCTTCATATCTAGAAAAGTCTTGAGGGTTGAGTCGAATTTCGAATCTATATAAGCAGATGAGGACAATTAATAAATTAGAGAGCAGCTCAGCAAAAGTACAAAGCAACCTAGAGATTAAGTAGTCTACTTGTCGGTGATGAAAATCGTCAGAACACGCAGCTCAGGGGAAGAATCAGACTCATACTCTCCACTTATCTTCAAATTCTCCTTGGCCCAGTCGTGATCTTCTTTGCTCGAATGATCGAAGAAAGTATGACGAGATCACAGCTGCCTAACTCCTTCAATATGGCCTAGTTCAAAGAAGTACCAAAATTCATTGACGGTTAAATCCAAGTCGAAGAATTGGCTTAGATTAAGGAACCTCACCATCGCACAACATTTAGAGAACATTGAGCAAGGGCATACTTCATGGAGCAAAGTACTTCTTGGAAGAAACGCGGCATGGGGAAAGTATATCCCAACACAAAGTAGTAGGGGTGAAACTTAATGGCTCTCTGAGCCCTACTACATGGCTCACGGCTGTTACCTTCCTTGACACACACCCCCGACAGAATGGCGTGCTTCTATGCTTCAAGAAAGTCTCTAAACGAGTCATCAGAGCTAATTTTGAAGTGAGTAGCCTCGAAGTAGCCCACCTTACTCAAAGACTCGCCTTGGCGATACAATGGCGGCATACCATTATCACCCTTGTGGCTTGAAGAAGACACGCCTTAACCCGTAGGCCTCACGACCCAAATCAATTGAAGGGGGCTGGCGCTCCCGCGCCTCCCTCTCTCATTCTTTCGCATAGGCTGGAGCCCATCCATCCACAAAACCAGCCCAAGAATGAGGCCTGAGCCTCCCTTCCTCTCTCTGACACTGGTCCATGCACAACGGCCCAGATCCAAGCGCCCACGCGTTGAGCCCAAGGCTCACACTGCCAGCCCTTAGCCCAAGCCAAGCCGCCGCGGCACCTAGCCAATGAAGCAGCCCCACGACAGCAGCTATGCCATGGCTTCCCAACCATTTTTCACATCTCGACCCCAGTCGAGCCAAATTTCAAGACCTGAGGCTCCTAAAAAATTAAGAAGACAAGGAAAATTAAAATTTTCTTACCTTGGTGAGGCGTGAAGACAAAGAAAACAACGAAAGACGGTCATTTGCACGGGCAAGTGTAGAAGATTGCTAGGGGAGGGGGAACACATATCCTCTAGCTATCTCTCTCTTGTAAGGTAGAATAAATTTCTCTCTGAAGTTGATTTAATCATCTACTTAAGGTAGACTTAAATAGACTTTAAAAGTGATTTATTTCCCTTTCCTAGAAGTATCTAATTTGCAATTAATGAGGGAATCTACATCAAAATATGAAACAATCTTATGTTTCTCAAAGCAAGGGAAGATCTCTACACCTGCTGCCCTTTCCTGCGAGCAGCCCAATAGGTGTAGGGGCATTTGTGGAGCAAAAAATAATCAAGAAAATTATGGAGGCGACACATGGATTTTTGGGTTAAAAAGAAAAAATTACCCTTGAGGCATACTGGGATTCCCACGTGCATGCAACGCACAATACGGCTCAATTAAGGAAGAGTCAAAGGTGATCAAAATGATATTTATTCAAAACCCTCTCATTACTCCTCATCGAATCCTCACTCAAAAGGTAGCTACCAATTATCCTATTTAAATTAGGATTGATTACCAAGTTAATTGCAAGATATTATTTCACATAATATCTCGCAATTAAACTCATAATACCACCATAAGTGGCCGATCCCTATTCTCCAAATAGGGCTGGCCACTCCCCTATAAATATTCCCATTTTCTCCACCAAAAAGCTAATTCATTCTCTCCTCAAAAATTTCTAAACACTTTCTCTCTCAAATTCTAACTTTGGCATCAGAGATTCTTCAGCCAAAGCCCCCTCCCATTCATCGTGGGCGCGTGAGGCTTTTGGCCTTAATCTTAGGTGTTATTATTTTGCAGGTGCATTTTCGTCAAAGGAGAAGGCGGCGAAAATTTGCATCCAGAGTGGACCTTTGACCTGTCTCGCTGATAATTTTACAAAATTCATCAGTACAAGTATTATTTAGGTTTAGTTGTGCTTAATTACTAGTTTAATGTTAAACTTCCAACAGGATCCTCTTCGAATCATTTGGTGAGGATCCTGGGGATCTGTGAATCGTGTTCGTTCATCGTACATCGTGCGGTCAATTTTTGTCAAATACTATTTATGTTTATTTTTAAATAAAAATATTTAAAATGATTTATGACCACATGATGTACAATGAACATATATGATTCATGGATCCCCAGGATCCTCACAAAGAGGATCTGGACTTGTTAAACTTAACTAATATCCGAACCTTAAAGCATTTCAGTGCAAAAATTCAAATCTTACCCATATTCTTATATTTGGTCAAAAGAAAGTGGTACACAGTGAGTATTTTTATTTTTTATTTTTTTTTTCCGATGCTAGGACTTGTATTCTTAGACCCATATTCCTTGAGTTTTAACCGAAAAGATTGAATTTAATCCTCAAATTTTGAGTTTTGACAATTTAAATATGTGCATTGGAATGCTTTCTTGGTTGAATAACATTTTTCCTAGTTGGAGTAGGCCCTGCATTAAACTCAAATCTTATATTGAAACTAAATTTGGATCTGACTTCGGCTCAAAATCAAAAAGAATTTTAAGTCTTATATTCATTGGTGATGTTTTTGCCTTATATTTGAACTCAAATATAAAATTTAAGTCTTGCACGCAACTTTGAGAACATAAACAACATTAGGTGATAGGTAACTAATAGTTTACTTGTACAAAATAAAAGATACTTGTGGATGCAAATTTCTTCCTCCTTGTTCTTGGACAAAATTGCACCTACAAAACAAACAACACCTTAGGTCAAGGCTAAGAGCTTCAAGTGCCCACGATGAATTTTTTTTTGGGGGGGGGGGGTGGTAGGGGGAGGGGGCTTTGGCCGAAGAACCTCGATGCCAAAGTTAGAATTTTGAAGGAAAAGTGTTTGGAGAATTTTGAGAATTTAGCAAGAGTGTAGAACTTGAGTTTTGGAGAAAATGAGATGGTATTTATGGCGGTGTGGCCGGCCCCTTTGGGTGGATAGGGACCGGCCACTTGGATGATTTTTGGGTGAGATTCATGATTTGTTAGCTAATTAATAAATTAATTGGATAATAAATCAATTAATTAGCTAATTAATATAATTAGAAGGGAATGATTTGATGATTTGGGGGTTACCTTGTGGAGAAGATTTGATGAGGATGGATGAAATAGGTTCTGAATAAATACCTATTTTGGGCACTTTTGACTTGATTAAAGGATGATTGCCCACTGCTTGTGCGTAGGAGTTCCTATGTGCCTCGAGGGTAATCTTGTCTTTTTAACCCGAAAATTCACGTGTCACCTCCATATTTTTCTTGATTATTTTTTGCTCCACAATATTCGTCCAATGTTTTTGTTGGAAATGTGCCCTAAAGCCAATCATATGATGATACTTTACGGACATTTCACATGTTAAACTAATCTAGTTTACATATAAAAGGCAAACATTATTGTTTGAGGCGTCTCATATAAATGTTATATGCTTAAACGATAAAGTCCAAGGAATATGTGATTGGGAGAATGCAATCTAATGAAGTTAGATTAATGAGACCATTCTTTCGTAGACACATCCTAAACATTCCTGATCATAGGATTGCCAATTGGGCATTGACAGTCCGTTAAGATCAGTACGTGCTATGTCTTCTCTCAGGGAGAGTGACTAGTCTCGAGTCATTGGTGTGTGTGACATCAAGACAAGTACGTAGGTGCTCAATAGAGAATGAGTTCACTGAACACGATCAACGAGGAGTTCTCATACTCATGTCACATGAGAACTCATGTTTGGGATAATGCAAATTAGTCCTTTGACCTGAGGCATCACAGTTGTTGTCTTGTGGTTAAGTCCTTGATCTTTGATTATGTCAAAGTCACCCCATCGGGGTGTCCACGACATCATTGGGGTTAAGCCACTTAGTCATGGAGACAAGTGAATGTGCAACAAGGGATCTCTAACCTTCAAAATGGTTTGAGGGAGAATACTCTATGATATGATTAAAATCTCTGGCCAGAGTATGAATGAGATTGGGGAATGCGTTCCAAATCACATTCAAGGTAATCATAAAATGCAAATGAATCACATTGGATAGTAGACATGAATAAATAAACTATCAAACCAAACAATGTGGTCAAGAGTATTAGATTAGAGAAAGACCGTATTGCATTTGTAATCCTAAACTGAATAGGTTCTCTACCTCTTCTGATTAGCTTGGGTAGCCATGATATGCTGCTAGGTGTCACTCATGGTTTGTGGAAGCCCTAAACGTGTGTAATCACTAACGGGAGAATTGAAAGTAAGTTTCAATTCACAATCGATGTAAAATGGTTTTAATCGCCCACTGCCTCGCTAAAAGGAACCTAATGTATCGTCCACCGTGTAAGGTGGAGATTGAAGAAACAAAGGAGATGAATAAGAATAATTAAATGGTTTAATTATTTATGGCAAGGATTAATTAATATGTTAATTAATCAAACGAATAAGTTCGTTAAAAGACCTCGGGATAGTTTTGGACCTTAAGGCCCAATGGGCTTCGAACGTCAAAGCCCATTGACTTAAGTTGTATGACAACTTAATGAATAAAGATTCACAAAGGCCCAAAAGCCCATATCCATTTAGTGTTGAATTAGGGTTTTTTGGTTCTTTAGGTCATTTAAAGAAGTGACTATATAAAGAACTTTATAGCCTAAAATTCATAAGTTGTTGATTTTAGAGAAAATTGGTGAGAACACAAAGCTTCCATTTCTCTCTAAGAGGCCAACTACCTTGGGGGATATTGTCTAGCAATTCTACTTCCTCAAGGTCACTCATTTCCTCTCCAATCCAACCTTGGTGTAGAATCTTTAGAGGTTCTCAATTTTGGGAACTTGGAGAACCTTTTCTTCTAACCAAATCCATGGAGCTAAGAAGCAAGGAATGAAGGCCCTATCTCTTGGGTGATTATCCTTTGCATATGCAAAGAGGAATCTACAAAGGTAAATATTTCTCAACTAATAAATGTTGATTTAAAAGTTGAGTCAAGGTTCACCAATCTACTAGGCTTTGAATTTCATGGTTGATGTTTTGTTTTTGAATGCATGAAAGCATGATTCCGCCTTTAATTGTTAATTGCATGCTATATGATGTTATTCAAATAAACATGTTTTTCACAAAATTTCCTTCAAGTGGTATCAAGAGCCTAGGTCTAGTAGTCGGTGAATCATTTTGGGTTTTGTAGTTCATAGTTTTTTGATTTAAAAGTTGTAATATGTTACAAGCTTTATTCTTGTTTCTTTGAATGTAAATTTTGTTAGAAAATTTGCCATCTCAAATGTTGTAGATGTAGTTCATATGAGCATGAATTTTGGAGCTAAAATTTGGTGCCATGTTTTTTGGGAAATTCGGCCAAATCCAAAGGGTGATTTTTTGGGTTCATGTTTGTCTTGTTAAAATGGTTTTAAAGTGACTTTTGGAACCCCTAAGTACCCTAGGATGTTAACCCTCTTTTGAGTGATGAAAATTTTAGTTTTGGTGAGTGAAAACATTCATGGAGCTATTATGAGTTTTCATGAGTGTTCTTCAATGTTCTTGAAGTTCTTGCCAAGAACAAAAAGTTTTGAAGTTTTGATTCAAAATGTTTTATGTTTTTACATAAAGTTTTGGTTTAATTTTAGTGGGTGATTTTAGTGGGTGATCATTATTGGTAAAGTATTATTAATGGTTTTAAGGGTAGACAAACTTTTTTAAAAGTTTGACATAAATTCAATTAATGGCTATAATGGTAGACAAACTTTTTTAAAAGTTTAACATAAATTCAAAATATTTCATCTTTACCTCACCTAACAAAACCCACTTACAAAAACTTTGTAAAAATCATATTTTTTCTATCATGGCCGGCCACCCTAATAGAATAGAGTGTTTTTGGGTCTTTTATTCAATTACATAAAGTTTTGATACTTTTGTGTATTTGCACTTTGGCCCAAAAGTTTACGTTTTTACGTTAAGGCCCAAAAACGCTAAAGGACAAATTGTTTTGCTCCTTTAATGAAGTTTTTTTTGTATTTGTTGAAATTTTTGGGTTCTAGTTGTAATTACATGAAGTAGTGGACTTTTGTGTTTTTACAAAGTGACCCCAAAAGTTTGTGTTTCGCAATATAGCCCAAAAAGTTGTGGTTATTGCATGATGGCCCAAATTAAGTAGGGAACAAAAATTGTTTTGTCTCTATAAATGAGAATTGGATTTTCATTTCATTTAGCTCCATTTAAATCAATTTTATGGATACAAAAACCAAATGAAAATGTTGCATTCAATTTAATTAATTAAAGTGTTGATTAATTAAAGGGTGATTATGAACCTAAGCCTACGATAATTGAGCTATGTGAAAGGCCGTTTCAAATTTGTTTGAACCATGGGAATGTGTAGATTAATTTTGGTTGTAATTTGATTTGATTAAATGTTGTAAAAGAGCATAAGCTCTTCTTTACTTTAAAGTAATTTGTTTTATGCAAATGTTGTAAAGAGCATAAGCTCTCTTTTACTTTGAAGTACTTCTTTCTTGCTTTATTTGATATGCATGAAAATGAAGTAGTTGGGTCCAACGCCCCTAGGAACAACACGCCTTAATGTGATTAAACGCGTAACTAAAATCAATCTCCATCCCTAGTCCGAGATTCAACACTAGGCTCGTGTTGAATCTAAACAAAGGTTCATAGTCATCCTAAGGCCCTAAGGCAACTATATAGTGCATCAAATGAATGCAAACCTTACGTTAGTAGTATCATATACTCTTGCTTTAAAAAACCGTTTTATAAATATAGTGGGAGTATTATATACAACTAAATTGAATCAAATGGACCAATAGTTGTAATAGGACCAAAATTGTTTTAATAAAGATTAAAATGAATATGTTTATGTGATGAGACCTAAAACCCTCAACCAAACCATTATTAAGTTGAAAAGCGTGAGAGTGCTTAGAACACTCTTTCGTGGCCTTCCACCGTGGTAGGCTCCAATCGTTTATGACTTGTACACCGGCTTCACCCTATCATGGGGGAGTACAAAGTGCATGCTTATACTCAGGAGGAGTCTATATACATACTTGATGAGGTGAGTGTAGGCAACGAGGATGGCCGACATCGTATCATCGTGAGGCTATTCTTGAACCCCTTCACGCACTAAGCATGGTGGGAATGACTTAACTAAGTGCAATGGCGCCGACATCGTATCATCGTGAGGCAACATTCTCTAGAGGCCAAATTGATGGGTACTTGCATTAGTTGCAAATGAGTAAGCGTACTCTCTCATTATTATTAATGCTAGCCAACATCATATCATTGTGAGGTGGGCTTGGTAATAGTGAGTCTCCCATAACCTACTAAGAGTTTCCTCCAAAACTCTCGAATTCCAATGAGGGATATGGAATTTGCCAAAAATAGTGGGTGGTGCTATTTGATTTAAAGACCCGAATCAAATGGCTTAAAATCAATCAATTTATATTCGTTATGTATTTGTTTACCAATATATTTGCAAACGCTATCCAAAACTTGACAAAGAAAATCCGAATGTTTTAGTTTCCGGACTTGGTAACACAATCCCAAAGATTGTCTTAAATGGATTGTGCATGTACCTAAGAAGTCTCATCCTCACAATCTTCCTATTGATAATGTATCATTGGAAGAACATGTTAGAAATGTCTATCATGAAGAGGACAACACAAACAACCAATGCTTATTCCTTCGTTATATGAACAAAGGAACTTATGAACAAATAAGAGTTGCCTTGAACAACTCTTGAAAGTTTGTAATTATGTTTAGAACATAATGGTTGGTTGACAAAAATAGTCCATCAACATGAACTTATGATGATTTTGAATCATTGAGTGTTGAAGTGATAAACCACTTAACGAGACGGAAACTAAGCTAGGACTTCACCTTTATGTCCCTATCCTAATGGTTCACTAAGTTTATTGTAAACTATGTAGTGAACAATAACCACACACTCTCCAAAATGTTTGATGTGTATAAACACAATTGAAAAAGGTTTCAAGAGAGATAGTGGGAGTTTAGGGACCATGACTATTATAGTCAAAGGAGAAGTCAAATGAAGAAGATAAAATTAACTCCAAGGGAACAAACTTTCTTTATGAAAGGATGGACATTGGAAGGGGTATTTGCAAGAAATGTCTTGCAAGTGTCAAGAACACACATTTCGAAGGTATTGTAAATTGTTCTTGAATAGTTCAAAACAGTTGGTTCTTCTACTTGAATGCTTGATTCCGTATTAGTAACTATGTTTTACAATCGTTGTAAAAGTGTGGCTAATAAGAAGTAGAAGATTAATGAGAGAAGAGAAAGTACTTCACATTCGGAACGTGAATAAAATATAGATCTCTGCGAAAGCAGATGGTACTAACTTCCTCATATGAACTACCAAAGAAATTGGAAAAACCAAAGATTGTCTTTACATTCCAATTTTAAGGAACTTAATTCCGTCACTATAGTAGAGATGGATAAATGTTTTGTTTGACAAAACATTGTTCTTTATTAATCACTGATTGGATTATAGTAATCTAATTGATTGTCTCTATAGTAGAGATGATATGGTAGCGTTAACTGTTTAGAATATAATGATGCTTAAAACCCAAAAGGTTGCAAGATAGTGACTAATCCCAACTGAGTTGTGATACCTCTAAAACATAAATTACGAGTTGGTCATAGATGGATGCTTTGGATCGTTATCTCCGGATCCAATACCTTCTTGTCAAAATTGTATAGAGGCGAAATGTTCGAATCTTTATTCTTTTGGAAAGAATAAAGAATCACAAAGTTGTTGAGGTTAATTCACTTAGATGTTAGTGGCACTTGTCCACAACATAATACTACTCATGTTGTTTGACATTCACCGAAGATCACTCTCGGTTGGACTATAGTTTATTATGAATAAACACAAGTCCGAATACTTTGCAAAAGGTTTCAAAGAATTCAAGAAATGTAAGTTGATGAGTAAGACGTCTAAAGTACTTACCTCCTTAGATTTGATCCAAGGAAAGGTAACACTTTAGATGAGTTTCCTTGAAAGATATCAAGGAAAATAGCATCATAAGATAATGATTTTCTCCATTAGGAGAAGAACGAACTAGAATAAGATTTAGTTCGTTGGATATTATCAATTACCCATATATATAGGATATATATGCTTCTAAGACAATATGATTGTCAATTAGAAGATCTTCCAAAATTTTCATAACTCCATAGGATGTAGTTGGAAAGAAAGACAAATCTTAATTGTGTTAAGATTTGGGGTTGTGTGCTAATAAGCAATTTTTGTTTAAAAATTATCTTGTGGATATCCTTAAATTAACCTTTGGATATCACTTCTATAAACCAACCAACAAATGTTGTTTGTTGAGTAGTTCATTGTAATCCTACAAAGTGATTTGCCTTAGAGCAAATGAACTAGGAATAGAACTCAAAAGAATGGGTTCTTTGAGAGACAAGATGATAATCAACAAATATAACAACCTAGTTCCTATACCACAAGCTCCAAGGTAGTCAAGAAGGATTTTAAAACCGTCTCAGTTGAATGGTTTGAACTTTATGACTACATTGAGTGTATATACAATATATACTCAAGGAAATGGTAAAGTACCATTTGACCCGAAATAATGAAACCTTCATAGCTAATTGGTAGCTTAAGGTGACTACAATCAAAGAGAATGGTTGACTTTGAAGGAACCATCTTTGACGTAGTCTTAGTTTCAATTAATTCGAAGATTGCTAGCTACAACTAAATGGTGATTCAATGTTTGGACATGATATAGGTTTCCGAAACCATTATTAAGATAGTCCTAATAATATATGTCTAAAACTATGAATCACAAAACATGTAAGTTGTAGAGATCCAACCATCATGGATCTTAGCAAGCTAGTGGGAACCATAAGCGTCTTATGAGGGAAAGATCAAATTGTTTGATTTCTCATATAGATGTAAATGAATCTTTTGTTTACTAGGTTTACAAAAGATTAGTGGGAGTTAATCATGTTCCTAAAATTTAGAATATATATATGATATATTAATTTTGGAAATGAAAAGAATACTTCAATGTTAAAGTTATGACTTTAAACTTTCTATAACGATAGAATGTATATGGGAGACATAGTCTATATACATGGGATGGAAATCTATAATGATAGATTTTAGGATATAATTGGATTATATCATGCCCTAATAATAGACAAAAGGATGCTAGGAAGTTTCTCATATGATGATAAACTTCAATAAGAAGAACAACTCTAGTGAGACTAGGAGGTAGCTCTTCTCAAAGGGAACGTACCCTTTGACTCCCATAGAAATAATGCATAAATAGAATCCTTTATGCATAGGCAGAAAGGTGATTTACGTATTTCATATTGTATGAAAACGTTGATATGAATTGTACCTAGATCGGTACAAGGCGATATCAGTGCAAGCCCAGGATCAGAACCATGGCAACTGTCAAGTGAGTCCTTGAGTATTTAAGAAATACTAAAGGATAAATTCCTCAAAGATCGAGGAAGAATTAGAGTAACGTAATGGAAGCGTAAATGTATTAGATTGTGAATCTAATCCATCGTTGATTGTTTCTTCATTATAAATGAAGAGATTAACAGATACCTCTTTATTATGACTAAAGAGATATTTGGATGGAAACAATAATGTAATGACTTTAGTGTGTTCCATTATGAATGCAAAATATATTGCCATATATAGAAGTTTACAAAAATGTTGTTTGGATGGGAAAGTTCATTTATGAACTCTCTATTCGGTTCCAACCAGAAAGTGTATCTAGTGTACTGACACTACGACACTAATGGGGCGATAGCTCAAGCCAGGGAATCAAGGTCTCATCAAGATCCGAACTCATATGAGAGACTGAACCACATGATTGGGAATCATGTATAATGGTGACGTCGATATTCTCAAGGTTGCTTCTATGGATAACATATAGATATCCATTTCCTAGGCCTACTATTCAGCCATTTAGGAAATGACTACAGAAGAGGAATCATAACAGATGACCAAGCTGATTGGCTCTAGTGCAAGTGGGAGATTGTTGGAAATGTGCCCTAAAGCCAATCATATGATGATACTCTACGGACATTTCACATGTTAAACTAATATAGTTTACATAAAAAAGGCAAACATTATTGTTTGAGGCGTCTCATATAAATGTTATATGCTTAAACGATAAAGTCCAAGGAATATGTGATTGGGAGAATGCAATCTAATGAAGTTAGATTAATGAGACCATTCTTTCGTAGACACATCCTAAACATTCCTGATCATAGGATTGCCAATTGGGCATTGACAGTCCGTTAAGATCAGTACGTGCTATGTCTTCTCTCAGGGAGAGTGACTAGTCTCGAGTCATTTGTGTGTGTGACATCAAGACAAGTACGTAGGTGCTCAATAGAGAATGAGTTCACTGAACACGATCAACGAGGAGTTCTCATACTCATGTCACATGAGAACTCATGTTTGGGATAATGCAAATTAGTCCTTTGACCTGAGGCATCACAGTTGTTGTCTTGTGGTTAAGTCCTTGATCTTTGATTATGTCAAAGTCACCCCATCGGGGTGTCCGCGACATCATTGGGGTTAAGCCACTTAGTCATGGAGACAAGTGAATGTGCAACAAGGGATCTCTAACCTTCAAAATGGTTTGAGGGAGAATACTCTATGATATGATTAAAATCTCTGGCCAGAGTATGAATGAGATTGGGGAATGCGTTCCAAATCACATTCAAGGTAATCATAAAATGCAAATGAATCACATTGGATAGTAGACATGAATAAATAAACTATCAAACCAAACAATGTGGTCAAGAGTATTAGATTAGAGAAAGACCGTATTGCATTTGTAATCCTAAACTGAATAGGTTCTCTACCTCTTCTGATTAGCTTGGGTAGCCATGATATGCTGCTAGGTGTCACTCATGGTTTGTGGAAGCCCTAAACGTGTGTAATCACTAAAGGGAGAATTGAAAGTAAGTTTCAATTCACAATCGATGTAAAATGGTTTTAATCGCCCACTGCCTCGCTAAAAGGAACCTAATGTATCGTCCACCGTGTAAGGTGGAGATTGAAGAAACAAAGGAGATGAATAAGAATAATTAAATGGTTTAATTATTTATGGCAAGGATTAATTAATATGTTAATTAATCAAACGAATAAGTTCGTTAAAAGACCTCGGGATAGTTTTGGACCTTAAGGCCCAATGGGCTTCGAACGTCAAAGCCCATTGACTTAAGTTGTATGACAACTTAATGAATAAAGATTCACAAAGGCCCAAAAGCCCATATCCATTTAGTGTTGAATTAGGGTTTTTTGGTTCTTTAGGTCATTTAAAGAAGTGACTATATAAAGAACTTTATAGCCTAAAATTCATAAGTTGTTGATTTTAGAGAAAATTGGTGAGAACACAAAGCTTCCATTTCTCTCTAAGAGGCCAACCACCTTGGGGGATATTGTCTAGCAATTCTACTTCCTCAAGGTCACTCATTTCCTCTCCAAGCCAACCTTGGTGTAGAATCTTTAGAGGTTCTCAATTTTGGGAACTTGGAGAACCTTTTCTTCTAACCAAATCCATGGAGCTAAGAAGCAAGGAATGAAGGCCCTATCTCTTGGGTGATTATCCTTTGCATATGCAAAGAGGAATCTACAAAGGTAAATATTTCTCAACTAATAAATGTTGATTTAAAAGTTGAGTCAAGGTTCACCAATCTACTAGGCTTTGAATTTCATGGTTGATGTTTTGTTTTTGAATGCATGAAAGCATGATTCCGCCTTTAATTGTTAATTGCATGCTATATGATGTTATTCAAATAAACATGTTTTTCACAAAATTTCCTTCAGTTTTTTCACTGGAAGCTTGTCTTATATACATTAAAATCAAGTGAAGTAGTAAACATACACCTTATTTTTCTTCATACACATCTTTCTAAGTATTTAGCTATCAAGTTGGATAAATAAAGCTAGGAAGATAACAAAATTAGACATAAATGTGTAAAATAAGAAAAGAAAAATGTGTATGGTTGTCGTTTCCTAAAACTAAATAAGTGTACATTTTTGTTTATATTCAAATTATGTACTCAAAAGTCTTAAGGTAGGAAAGTACTTGTTTTTCATTGATACAACGACATATTCACACTAAGGGATGAGAAAATAAATTGGTATGAAGCTCGTTGTTTATGATTTTTAAACGTAAAACCTATTACTTACAAGTGGACTCACTAATAAACTGAAATACTAAGTGACGGAAGCTACTAGTTTTAATATACCAACACATTACTATTCCCTCCTTACGTACTATATTGTGGATGCAAATTTCCGCCATCTTCGCCTTTGACGAAAATGCACCTGCAAAATAATAACACCTAAGATTAAGGCCAAAAGCCTTACACGCCCACGATGAATGAGGGGTTTTGGCCGAAGAATCTCCGATGCTAGAGTTAGAATTCTGAAAAAGAATGTGTTTAGGAGTTTGTGGGTAGCAAATGGCTTAGATTTTTAGTAGGATAATAGGGCTATTTATAAGGGAGTGGCCTACCTTATTTAATAAATAGTGGCTGACCATATATGGTGTAATTGGAGAATAATTGCAAGATATTATGTGAAATAATATCTTGCAATTAACATGGTAATTAATCCTAAATTAAATAGAAAGTTTTGGGAGTTACTTTTTGAATAAGGATTTGATGAGGAGTGATGAGAGAGATTTGAATAAATACCATTTTGATCACCTTTGACTCTTGAGAGAAATGAGGAGGTTGCGGGCCTCATTGGTTGTTGGAATGCTTGGCATGTAAGCCTCTTGCATGCTGGTCCAAGAGAAAAAAATGAGGGAAAAGCCAATATGGGTTGAGCTCCCCTGCTGAGTACCGTGAATGGCGTTGGCTGCTTAGTCCTCTTCGCGAGGAGAAATATGGGTTGCTCCTGAGATAGAAGGTAAAGAAGATCAAGCCAGATGCATTGGCTCGTCTGATCGCTGTCGTGGAGCCTTCTATGAATGAAAGTGGAAAAAGAGATCTTCCCTGCCTGCTTAAGAGATGCCGGTTGGGAAAAAATTGAAGACTTCCTCCGTTGCTCGTAAGGGTCTGCCTGCTGCCGAGAGGCTTGTGATTGACATGACTTTTTCCAATGGGAAGAAAAATGAGGTTTCTAGTTCTGAGCCTGTGGCGCCTGCCATGTCGAGAATGTCTAGTACGATTGCAGATAGGATTGCTTAACGTAGAGGTCCTATCATGCCCCTGGTGTCGAAGTCTGTACCAAGAGGTCTGTTGGGAGCTAAGTTTGGTTCACCTTTGGAGGGACATGACATTATGAAGAGCGATAAGGTGGACTTTGTTGCTAAAGTGGCGCCAAGGCCCACTCCCCCTGCTGCTGAGACCAATTCGCCTGTTGTGAAGGAAAAGACTGCTCGCGTGGGCAACTATGAAAAATCCACTAAGCCAACTTCTGGGGAGGCAACTGAGATCTGTGTGCTTTTGAAGCCAGATCTGCTTGAAGACATGGACGCTTGTGCCACGTTTGTCGATGGCGTTAGATGGGTTGTTTGCCCAAGTTCCTTTGCAACGCATACGACCCAAGTATAGGAAGACTGCTCTACTTGCCATGATGCAGAAGACGGCTATTCTGGTAGCCAAGTCTAGGTTCCTTGACCAAAAGGATACCAACGCTACCAAAGAGGTGGCAAAGGCTGTGGCAGCTTAAGCTTATTCTTCTATCGAGAAGATCAAGAGGTTGGAATCTGAGCTTGTCGCTTTGAAAGGGTCTAATATCTCTGCCCCCACTTATTTACAGCTTGAGACCGCTCGCTAAGAGATCATTAACTTGAAGACTAGGCTTGACACTATCTAAGTTAAGTATGGAAGTGCAGAGAAGGAGATCAGATGTTACATACCTTAGATTCAAGATTTTGAGCATGCTGCTTCTGAGCTTTGTTCCGCTACTTATGCAAAGGATGAATAGCTGATTGCTGCTTATAACCAAGTGATCCGTTTCAAGAAGGTCGTTGATAGGCTTGAACTCCAAGTGTTGGAACTTCAAGGTGAGTCAGAGTTAAGCTGATTTCTACAAGGTGGGTTATGTGGACCATCTTTTTGGGCGACCGTCTGACTTTGAGTTATCTGATAAAGCGCCAGATGGTGCCGTTGCTGAGAGCGTCGTAGTTGCTGAAGGTGTGAAGATCGAGTAGCCGTGGGAAGTCCAAGATATTAAAGAGTAGCCTTCTAGGCAGCCTTTATGATTTTCTTTGTTTTCCTTGTTACTCTTATTTTGCTTGAACTCATTTGGCATTTGCTAGTCGTTTTTCAATTTTGCTAGAAAATTTAATAAACTTGCTTCCTTCGCTTTTCTCCATCTTTGCTTCTTTAGTTCATGCCTTAACCTTAGACTTTATAGACCAATGGCAGACGTGCTGCTTTTCTATAAGTAGACAGGCCCGCATAGCCTACGTAGCCGTAGGTGTTGGTGTAGAACTTTGCAAAGTTGTTAGTGATGCAAAAATTAACTTAACACACAAATTAAACCCTCTTGTTGACAATTGTAGTATGGATAAGTAGGGATCGTTCTGGACCGAGGATTAGCAGGGCTTGCTAATAACCTCTAAATTGACTCAAAAACACTTAAAATAAACTTAAAAACAGTTAACTAGACTCTAATGACTCAAAACAAACTTAAAAGACTCAAAACAGCTAAAAATAACTAAATAGACTCAAACTAGACACTAGGAATGACTTTGGACGAAAATTGATTTTAACTTGACTCAAAACACTTAAAAGCACAAACTAAGACAAATTCTAACCTAATTAATACTTAAAACAAATGGGGGTTTTGGTTTTGATGAATTTGAACCAAAACAAGACAAAAACTAAACTAGATAAAGTTTGGTACGAATTTGGTGATTTGAATGGATGATGGGCTAGCTAGAGGGTTCTTCTCCACACATGCTTGTTGACTTTCCACAACTTTGATCTTGAACTGGATTGGAAGGAAGAGGAGAATTCCTTGGTGGTGGTGATTTGATGGCATTGTACGGCGAGGCTTTGCTCTTTGGCGACTGATGCGTCAATATGTTGTTGAAGCTTCTCGAGCTCTTGGATTCAACTCAGACTCCTTCTGCTGGGTTGATTGATTGTGCAAGCTGCATTATTCTCTGCTTGTTTCACTTGCCTTATCTGTTCTCCAGGCAGATGTGGCATCTTCTTCGGAAGTACATCAGCAGTTGAAAATGAGTACTCGAGAGCAATGCTAGGTAAGCAATTAGGAAGGGGTTCCAGGCAGTCGGTTCTTAGATCGGAAGATTGATACCAAGTGTTGGCTGATTGCTCTCTTTCTCCTTGTCACAAAGACAAGGAAAGGGACAGGGAGAAAGCATGATATGAGATACTCTTGCTTTCAACCTTCATGATATGAAATACTTTTGCTCTTGATGACTTGTTTGCAGAGGTACCCCAGGGGATGATGAACACTGAGTAACTCGAGAGGCTTCGTTGGGAATGCATTCTCGGAGATGAAGAAAGGTTGAGTAAGTCTGCCTTGCTACGGAGGGTGAAGGTTGACATTTATAGGAATTTCTTCATAACCGGTAGAGGTACTATTCTTTTACTCTTGTCGGCAACCGTTGGGTGATTGAACATTAAGATTTGAAGGAAATTTTGTGAAAAACATGTTCATTTAAGCAACATCTATAGCATGCAATTAACAATTAAAAGGCGGAATCATGCTTGTATGCACTTCAAAACAAAACATTAACCATGAAATTCAAAGCCTAGTAGATTGGTGAACCAAGACTCAACTCAAATCAAAGTGAGTTGAGAAATTTATACCTTTGTTGATTCCTCTTTGCATAAGCAAAGGATAATCACCCAAGAGATAGGGCCTTCATTCCTTGCTTCTTAGATCCATGCTTTTTTGGATGAGGATGGTTGAAAAGGATTTTCCAAGTTCCCAAAATTGAGAACCTCTAACTTTCCACACCAAGGAGAGACTTTAAGAAGAAATGAGTGACCTTGGAGGATGAGAGATTGCTAGCTAATCTCCTCCAAGGGGGCTGGCCTCTTAGAGAGAAAAGGGAGAGATATGTTCTCTCCAATTCTCTAAAAGAAACCCTAAATGAATTTTGGCTATAAAGTCATATTTATACCTTTATTCATTGGAGTGGCAAACTTGTAATTAAAGCAAGTTCACTACCCTTCCTCTAAATGGCCGGCCATAGGGTTTCATTGGGCTTTTAAGGCCTTTGTGAATTATTTGTCATTAAGTTGTCATAAAACTTAAGTCAATGGGTTTGACGTTCGAAGCTCATTGGGCCTTAAGGCCCAAAACTAACCCGTGATCTTTTAACGAACTTTATTCGTTTGATTAATTAACATATTAATTAATCCTTGCCATAAATAATTAAACCATTTAATTATTCTTACTCATCTCCATTGTTTCTTCAATCTCTGCCTTACACGGTGTACGATCCATTAGGTTCCTTTTAGCGAGGCAGTGGGCGATTAGAACTCTTTCAAATCGATTGTGAATTGAAACTTACTTTCAATTCTCCCTTTAGTGATTATACACGTTTAGGGTTTCCACAAACCATGAGTGACACCTAGCAGTATGTCATGGTTACCCAAGCTAATCAGAAGAGGTGGAGAACCTATTCAGTTTAGGATTACAATGCAATACGGTCTTTCTCTAATACAATACTCTTGACCACATTGTTTGGTTTGATAGTTTATTCATGTCTACTACCCAATGTGATTCATTTACTTATATGATTACCTTGAATGTGATTCTTAATCATATCATAGAGTATTCTCCCTCAAACGGTTTGAAGGTTAGAGATCCATTGTTGCGCATTTAATTGCCTCCATGGCTAAGTGGCTAACCCCAACTATGCCGTGGACACCCTCTGACGGAGTGACTTTGACATAGTCAAAGATCAAGGACCTAACCACAAGACAACTATGATGCCTTAGGTCAAATGACTACTTTCATTATCCCAACCATGAGTTCTCATGTGACATGAGTATGAGAACTCCTCGTTGATCGTGTTCAGTGGACTCATTCGCTATTGAGCACCTACATGCTTGTCTTGGTGTCAATCACACCAAGGACTTGAGACCAGTCACTCTCCCTGAGAGAAGACATAGCATGTACTGATCTTAACGGACTATCAATGCCCAATTGGCAATCCTATGATCAGGAACGTTTAGGATATGTATACGAAAGAGAATGGTCTCATTAATCTAACTTGTTTAAATTACATTCTCCTAATTACATATTCCTTGGACTTATCGTTTAAGCATATAACATTTATACGAGACGGCTTAAACAATAACCTTTGCCCTTGATATTAAACTAGATTAGTTTAACATGTGAAATGTCCGTAAAGTATCATCATATGATTGGTTTTAGGGCACATTTCCAACAATCTCCCACTTGCACTAGAGCCAATCAGCTTGGTCATCAGTGATGATACCTCTTCTGTAGTCATTTCAAAAATGGCTGAGTAGTAGACCTAGGCAATGGATATCTATATGTTATCCATAGAAGCAACCTTGAGAATAACGACGTCACCATTACACATGATTTTCAATCATGTGGTTCAGTCTCTCATATGAGTTCGGATCTTGATGAGACCTTGATTCCCTGGCTTGAGCTATCGCCCCATTATTTTCGTAGTGTCGGTACACTAGAGACACTTTCTGGTTGGAACCGAATAGAGAGTTCATAAATGAACTTTCCCATCCAAACAACATTGTTGTAAGCTTCTATATGGCAATATATTTGCATTCACGATGGAACATACAAAAGTCATTACTTTTAATGTTTCCATCCAAATATCTCTTTAGTCATAATAAAGAGATATCTGATTATCTCTTCATTCATAATGAAGAAACATCAAATGATGGATTAGATTCATAATCTAATACATTTACGCTTCCTTTACGTTACTCTAATTCTTCCTCTTTCTTTGAGGAATCTATCCTTTAGTATTTCTTAAATACTTAAGGACTCACTTGACAGTTGCCATGGTTCTGATCCTGGGCTTGCATTGATATTGTCTTGTACCGTTCTAGGTACAATTCATATCAACGTTTTTCATACAATATGAAATACGTAAATCACCTTTCTGCGTATGCATAAAGGATTCTATTTATGCATTATGTTTCTTTAGGAGTCAAAAGGGTACGTTCCATTTGAGAAGAGCAACTTCCTAGTCTCACTAGAGTTGTCTTTTGATTTGAAGTTTGTCATCATATGAGAAACTTCCTAGCATCTCTTGTCTATCATTAGGGATTGATATAATTATATCCTGAAATCTATCATTATAGATTTACATCCCATGTTTATAGACTATGTCTCCCATATACATTATATCGTTATAGAATGTTTAAAGTCATAACTTTAACGAAGAAGTATTCTTTTCATTTCCAAAATTAATATATCATATATTTGTATATATATATATATATATATATATATTTAAATTTAGGAACATGATTAACTCCCACTAATCTTTTGTAAACCTAGTAAACAAAAGATTCATTTACATCTTTATGAGAAATCAAACAATTTGATCTTTCCCTCATAAGATGCTTATAGCTCCCACTAGCTTGCTAAGATCCATGATGGATGGATCTCTACAACTTACATGTCTTGTGATTCATAGTTTTAGACATATATTATCAAGACTATCTTAATAATGGTTTCGGAAACCCATATAATGTCCAAACATTGAATCACCATTTAGTTGTTGCTAGTAATCTTCGAATTAATTGAAACCAAGACTACGTCAAAGATGGTTTCTTCAAAGTCAACCAATCTCTTTGATTGTAGTCACCTTAAGCTACCAATTAGCTATTAAAGGTTTCACTATTTCGGGTCAAATGGTACTTTACCATTTACTTGAGTATATATCGTATATACACTAAATGTAGTCATAAGGATTTTTCATTCTTATTTCTTTCGAATTAAGAGGTGCAACTCTATGACATAGTCATAAAGTTCAAACCATTCAACTGAGACGGTTTATAAATCCTTCTCGACTACCTTGGTGTTGGAAATATGCCCTGAAAGTCAATCTTTGGAAGAAACCTTTCAGGACAAATGAATCGATGTATGGATGACACTTATACATCAAATGGCAAAGATACTAATTAAGACTATCTCAATAAACGTTATATGTCCTAATTAATGAATCCATGGACAATGGATCGATTGAAGAAGTAATCTAATGATGTTAGACTACAGAGACCTTCTTCACATAACCATTATGTCCAAAAAGGTTCCTGGTCATTGGATTGTTGGAGGACACTGACAATGCTTGGACCGGTACATATTGTGTCCACTTCATATGGAAGAATGGAAAGTCTCATCCCATTTGTGTATTGACACTAAGACAAGTATGTAGGTGCTCATTAAGAGAATGAGTTCACTGAACACAATCGAAAGTGAGTACTTGCATGGAGGTCTACTCACATGTCAAGCAAGTAACTCTAATGATTGGAATAATGTAAGTAGTCCTTTGACCTGATGCATCGTCGTTGTCTTGTGGTTAAGTACTTGATCTTTGATTATGTCAAAAGTCACTCTATCAGAATGTCAACGGCATAGTTGGGGTTAAGGCACTTAGTCATGAAGCCAAGTGTATGCGCAACAAGGAATCTCTAATCTTCGATAAGAGAGGAAGAATACTCTAAGATATGATTCGGGAATCTTCGGCCGAAGTATCGAGCGTAATAAACGAAAGCGTTCCTATACGACTCAATAGAATCATATAAGAAGGAATAATCACATTAGGGGTTTGACATAATATATCCATACCCTAGTAATGTGATTGAGAGTATTGTTTTAGAGAAGGATCGAATTACATTGTAATTCCAACTGAATAGGTTCTCCGAACAACTTCTACATTAGCTTGGGTAGCTATGACATATGGTTAGATGTCACTCATAGCTTGTGAGTTCTTCTAGATGATTAAATGTAGTCATCAAAGAAGAAAGGTGAATTAAAATGAAGTTTTAATTCACTAAGTGATTGGATTAAATATAATAAATTGTATTGATGTCAATCACCTCACTGCCTTGCTAATTAGAACCTAAAATGATTGTACACCGATACACTCTTGTGGTGATGTCCGTGTTGGATATCGGTGACCCTCCGTGTTGGGGGGCATTCAGATGATTGTTGACCTCGACAGGGGCGACGAACTTGTGTGTTTGAGCATGCCTAGCCTCGTGAAGCCTCTCGAAAAGCTTTTCATATTGCTCTTGGAGGACCTCGTTCCTCATCACTATCTTGTTGTTCTGAGCTTCTAGCTCATCGACTTTAGCTTGAAGAGTAACTCTATTTCCTTCTTGCTTTCGTTGCTTCATACTAGGTCCAATGAGGGTGTCATTCTGTGTGCTATGGCTTCTTTCGCTCCCCATGTTGGAGAGAGATGCTTGGCCAAAAGAAAGTGTACGAGCGGTGGAAACCAGCTTGACAAAGCTGAAGAGAGTGGGAGTAAGTGTCTTTCCCACAGACGGCGCCAAATGTTGATGCACAAAATCAGCAAGGACTTTGGTACAACAGAAAGTGTCAGGTTTTGTGACCTTCGCTTGGTTGCTTCGGTCACTAGCGAGGATAGGTATATAAATGAATAGAGGCAGAGAAGCAAACACGAGATATACGTGGTTCACCCAGATTGGCTACGTCCACGGAGTAGAGGAGTTCTCATTAATTGTGAAGGGTTTACACAAATACATTGGTTCAAGCTCTCCTTTTGTGAGTTCTAGTGAATAGTTTAGTACAAAATGACATTAGAGATTATTGTGGGAGAATGATCCCTATTTATAGAAGAGAGTTTCTAGTTTTGTTCTGACATTGACACGTGTCATGTTGTGATTGGCTTCTGATGTTGACACGTGTCGCGCTGTGATTGGCTTCTGATGTCGACACGTGTCGCATTGTGATTGGCCTCCTGGTTGAAGGGAAGCTCTTCTGGATCCTTGACGGTATAACGTTGACCGGTGCTAAGTAGTTTCGGGATTGGTCAAGTATGGTACAAACATTTGTAATTTGAATTGATTACCTTCAGTTGTGATTTCTGAGTTGTGATTTAATTTGCTTAACTGCTTGATTGATAACTTATTTTTGTATGTCGATTAAAGGATGCATACTTAATTTACATGCATGAATTTGATGCTAGAATATAAGTGAATTTCACCTAATCGTTATGAACTTATATTCACAAGTAGTAAAGGTTGTTGACCACAATCGTGTTAAGTAAATTCTTGGCATAAGTTTCATGCAATTCATAGTAACGAGTGCCTCGTCAATGCTTATGATTTTCATAGAACTTAATGATTCTTGCTTGTATCTCTATTATGCAATTCATGTAGGGAACTTGTGAGGAATGTTTTGGGTTGTCGTATGCAATCATCCAATCCATTAACTTAAGGAAAATCTGAGAATTAATTTAAGCGGACCTAATTAATTTGGGGCGTTGAGAATTTACAATTTATTGAAAGAACAACTGAAAATCAATTTAGGTTTGATGCGAAAATTTAACTAACGCACAAATTTAAACCCTATTTGTGACAATTGTAGTATATGGATAAGTAGGGATCGTTCTAACCGGGGATTAACTAGGGATGCTAACCAAAATAAAATTAAATTAAAAACGTAAAAACAAAATTTAAAACACTAAATTAAAATCAAAGCACTTAACTAGAATCACTCAAAATAAAACTAACAAATAAACTAAAACAAATCAAAAGACTCAAAATAATTCAAGACTCAAGAAAACACAACCTAAATTGATTTCTAACAAATCTAACACTTTAACATAAATGGGGGATTGATTTTTTTACGAAATTGAATTTAAAACAGAAACTTAAAAACAAACTTCAAAGAAAATATATTTTATAGAATTAAAATGATGAGACGTTAGTTAGAGGGTTCCTTATCCACACATGAATATATGTATACAATTTGATTCCCAGTTATGAATTCAACAAACGAATAAATGACAATGCTCCAAGTTAATTAGGTCCGCTTAAATTAACTTTCAGATTTCCCTAGATTCATTGAATTGGACGGAATACGCATCACAACCAAATTATTCTTATCAAGTTCCCTAACTATGGAATACGCATGATAGAGAGACATATCAAAGATCATTAAGTTTAATGGAAATCATAAACATCGACTAGGCATTCATAACTATGGAATACGCATGTTAATCCAACCTAGGGTTTACTAAACACAATCGTGACTAGCGATTTTTACTACTCATGAATATAAGTTCATAACGATTAGGTGAAATTCCCTTATATCCTAGCATCAAGTCTAAGCATGCAAATTAAGTGTCGACCCTTAACCCACATACATAAACAAGTTATTAATCAACACAGAAAAATAAACCACATCCAAACATTCATACATTCATAACTGGAGTAAATCAAATCATAATAAACATTTATCCATGGTTTCAAATTCACCTCTAACTAAATAGAAATTAAATACACATGTTTAACATAATTTAAAAGTAAATTAAATTAAACATGAGTTTAAGAAAAATAAAACCAAATGAGGAGTTGGTGCCGTGTGTTTTTCTGTTCTTTCCTCTCCGTGTGAGACAGCTTCTGCTGCTCCTCAAGTTCCGCGCCTCCCCTGGTCAGCTGCTGCCCTCGCTGCAAGCCTGCCTTCCTCTCTGGCGCTCCTGACCTTCTCCCTGCCTGTACGCCATGCTGCTTACTTCACTTTTTTCCGGTTTGCTGCGCTAAGGCAGCCTCTTATTTCCCGCGCACTGGTTGTCAGCCCCCACTTCTCCTTCCGCCAGCTCGTCCAAGGCAGCTCACTCCTCTTGGTTCTCTCTAGCTGCCAGGAAGGCAGCCCTGACCTTTTTTTTCCTTTGTCCAATTTCTTTTCCTTTTATTATGTTTTCTGCTTCTTTTTCGTTTTCTGCATGCTACCCTTCTCCACTTGTCTTTTCTTTATTTTTTTTCTTATCTTTCTTTACTCCCAGGCACCAATCCCCCAAATGCCGAAAGTTCCTTTATTCTTTTTATCATTTTTTTTTTATATTATTTTCTTTACAAAACAAACCATGATGATGTTTCAAACATCATCATGAATCATTATTATTATATATATATATATATTATTTAATTTAAAAGCTAATCTACATTGACGAATTTATTACATAAAATCACACTTATGCTATTTTTATTTTCTTAGCTAGATAAATTCTATAAAACACCAAAACAAAGTAAATAGCACAAAAATATGAGGAAATAACTAACAAAAGACAAGAGAATTTGATGTAAAATATATATAAATATGAGCTTATCAAATACCCCCACACTTAGCTTTTGCTAGTCCTCGAGCAAAACAGAGAAAATAGAAAAAAGTAATAACATGAAAATTATTAGTTTCCCCCTATATGACCCTCATAGAATTTCATTTGAGAACACGAATCATCAAGAACCATAGCTAACACCAACAAGCTAATCCAAGTTCATTTTCCTTATTCAAATATTAGCAGTAATCTTTGAAACATCCTTGAAGTGTAGTGTGTGAGATAGCCATGTTAATGCAATTTCAAATTTTTATTTTAAAACCACCATATGCAAATTAGCGACATTCTCACTGGATACACACTCAATCACACATGTGTTTAGTTTTAATGTGTTTCTCTCAAAGAATCAAATGTGAAAGTTCTACCATAAGCTTGCATAAAGATCACTTCTCCACAGTCATAATTGCAAAACTTAAATTAAGAGGACTTTTATTGGATGTAATGAGGCTTAGGGATAAGGTTATTGAAACGAAAGAATAGGAAAACACAAGTTCCAAGCTACATTGCAAGCAATTATTTTCTTTAGATTTATAAGAACTCAAGATCTCCAACGATTCTTCAGACATCTCCAACCACACCCATAAACTGAAAATTTAAAAACTTTTTATTTTCTTTGTATACAATCTTTCTTTTTCTTTTCCTTTTCTTTTTTTTTTTTTTTTTTTTTTTTTTTCAAAAAGAAACAAATATGAAAAACCCCCACACTTATTCTTTTGCCAAACACCTTCAAAGTACTTCACAAACATTTCTCATAAGACAATCTCGCATTGCTCGCTTGGAAAGGGTAAGGAAAAAATGTTTCAGGTATAAGGGTAGACATATCTGGTGATAAGAAATAAAAGGCTCAACAAACACGGCTCAAATTGGCAATCTAATGATATCATTTTTCTTTGGGAAACAAGGTTATTTGGGCCATGGTGGTAAACCTAATGCCTCTATCATTTTCAAGTTCATGCAATCAATGACAAAAAATTTCGAAAGATCGTTATGCAAGTTCTAGAGATGTATCTCACATAAGTTCATCACACATGAAAGGATAGGAGTGTATGAAAAATGCACACACTTTCAATAGGCTCAAAAACTCACATAGGATGTATATGGTCACTAAATTCACATATGGAGCTTTAAATCATGCTTTAGTTTCACATCAACAAGACTATGTGCATTTGGTTTTTCAAAGATGATCAAATATGTACAAAACTAACAAGAGAATTAGGAATTTCACAAAACACATGTTAACTAAGTTCTTGATGATCATGGTTCAAATTTTATTCAATTATATCATTGGGTCGGGAAACTAACAAAAATCTAATTCAAAACAGGAAAACAAGGAAATATTTTTGGATTTTTTTTAAATTTTCCGATTTTTTTTTTTTTTTTTAAATAAAACAAAACTAATTAAGAATACAAAGCAATAACATGGAAACAAATGAAACCAGTTCAAAGTCGAAGGTACAAAAATTTTCAATTTGGTCATTTTTATACTCTTTACCCCCACACTTAAACTAGACATTGTCCCCAATGTCAGAAAATATAATAAAATGCAAATAAAAATAAAATAAATAAATAAATATAAAGAAACAAAATAAAGTAATAGGACTGAAAACTTCCCTAATTTGCAGAAAATCAAGCGATGACCCCCAAGCTAAAATTTTGCAATCAACTTCAAGGGTGGAAATAACCAAAAGTTCCTGCAAAGAAAAGAAATAAATCAGTTAAGCACGCAAGAAAATGTAAAAAATGCAAGCGAAAAATTGAAAATGAAAATAAAAGACAATGAAAAGAACTAATAGGTGATCATTGGTCTTGTTTGGTGACATTCCACAGCTTTGAACTTGAACTGGCCTCGGAACTTCTTAGCAAGGAAAATGAGACTTGATTGGTGGTGGTGTTGAAGCTTCTCGAGCTCTTGGTTTCAACTCGGACTCCTTCTGCCGGGTTGATTGAGTCTGCAGGCTACATTCTTCTCTTTTTGTTCTTCTGCATGGCAGGTAGGCACGAGGCAGAGGTGGTGGTCTGCTTCTTTGTTCAATCTGTCCAAGTGCCGACCGATTTCCTTTCTTTCACCTTGACTCGTAGCCAAGAGCAAGGGTAAAGGAAAAGCGTGCCATGAGATATCTTTGCCTCTGACTCTGATGATATGGGATACTTTTGCTTTTGAAGAAGTATCGTTCCACAAGTGTATGCTTGAACTGGGCTGGGGAACTTCTTAGCAAGGAAAATGAGACTTGATCTTGAAGATGAAGCAGCACCTTGTCTCCACATGCTTCAAGTATCATTTTCACTTGCCATGTCTGTTCTCCAGGCAGATGTGGTGACTTCTTCGGAAGTACATCAGTGGTTGAAGAAGAGCATTCGAGAGCAATGCTAGGTAAGCAATCAGGAAGGATTTCCAGGCAGTCGGTTCTTAGATTGGAAGATTGACACCGAGTGCTGGCTGATTGCCCGCTTTCTCCTTGCCCCAAAGACAAGGAAAAGGACAGGGAGAAAACGTGATATGAGATACTCTTGCTTTCAACCTTCATGATATGAAATACTCTAGCTCTAGATGACTTGTTTGCAAAGGTATCCCAGGGAATGAGAAACACAGAGAAACTCGAGAGGGTCTGATGGAAAGGCATTTTCGGAGATGAAAAATTTCGGAGATGAAGAAGTGTTGAGAGAGTTTGCCTTTGCTGTTGAAGGCGAAGGTAGACGTTTATAGAACTTTTCTTCATAACCGAAACTATTCCTTTACCCCTGTCGGCAGCCGGTGGATGGATGAACAGTACAAGTCACGCGCTTTCTGAAAAAGCAGCCCGTAATTTGCGCAAAGCTGACAGCGCGTGACGAGTGACGACAAAATTGGAAAAATCAGGGAGCGGCTCGTGGTTTCTGAGCAATCCCGACTTTTGAGAAAGGAATTGCATGTGACACGTCTGGACAAATCAGGGAGCGGCTCGCCTCGTGATTCCTGACTGCTCCGGCTTTTGAGAAAGGCGCCCGACTTTTGAGAACGGCGACGCCGCTTTTGAGAAAAGAATCCGGCTTTTGAGAAAGGAGCCCGGCTCTTCGATTTGCGAGAGGGCGCCTCTTCGACTGCTGAGTGATGCCTCAACGATTTCTTCTTCTTATAAGAACGCTCATTTTTGTTCCACAACACACTTAAGCTCCCCCTGTAAACACTCCCTCCTGTAAACACTTCCTCCTTGCATTTCTTTTAATCTTGATCAGTCCGACTCTTCATTCTCAACACCTTCAAATATGTCTTGCCCCTCTGACCGTCGCCTTAACTTGAATGTTGGGGAAGATAGTGATATATCTTCTCCAACCAACATTTGGCAGCCATCCTTCATATCCCCAAATGGTCCTCTTACAGTTGGGGATTCCATGATGATGAACGAAACAACCGCATCGGTGGTGGCCAGAAATCTGCTCACTCCTAGAGACACTAGGATACTTTCCAGGCGGTCCGACGAACTGGCTGTTCAGGACTCTATGGCCTACAGCGTCCGATGTGCAGGCTCAGTATCAAACATGGGCCAGCGCCTTCTTGCACGAACTCGTCAGGTGGAGTCGTTGATGGCTGAAGTGGCTAGTCTTCGGCAGGAGGTCAGAGTGCTTAGGCATGAGAACAGGGATTTGCACATGCTCGCAACCAATTACTCCACAAGCATGAAGAGGAAGCTTGATCAGCTGCAGGAGTCCGAAGTGCGGATTCAGAGTGATCATCAACGGTTTATGACGTTACTCCCGAGGTTTGTGTTGCCTTCGTCCTCGGGATTAGCACCAAGTATTGAGGCTCCGAATGATCCAGCTCTGGCGCTTCGTCTTTCAGGGGCTCCGTCGACCTCCGAGGCACCACCTACCAATGACCAATGAAAGCTCTTAGTTTAAAAGTTATTGTAAAATATTTATGCATTTAAGTTTTTTTTTTTTTTTTTTTTTTTTTTTTTTATATGAATGTTTATGTTTATTATTATTATTATTATTATTTTTTAAATAACAATGTAAAATAAGTAAAACAAAGTAAAAAGACTAAGTTTAACTTTCTAAACAAAAATCACAACTAAATAAACAAAACAAAATGAAATCAACGTAAAAAAAAAAAAAAAAAAATCAACGTAAAATAAATTCACACTAGAGCCAACAAACAATGAAAGAACTAAATAAAGTAAAATAAATTCAGTAAAGAGAAGGGATTAGGAATGCAAATCTGATTGTGGGTGATTCCTAGGCCTCCCTTCATTTATTCAAATGCATGGGTTTATCCTTGAACGGACGGTGGTAATTGAAATGATCCGACAACGGTCTAAGTTCTAATGATGGTGCCTGAATCATCAAAATTAAAAACAAGTTAGTATAAATTAAAATAAAAAATGGAGAAGATGGCTTACAGTCACGTTCAAACTCAATTACAAACACCACGTCTTTGAACGTTTCCGGGACTTTGAACTTGGCCAGGTTTACTATGATGGTTGTGGCTTGTCCCGTGTCATCAAACTCAACTGCTTTGGGCTCGATTGTCTCATGCACAGCTTCTTTGATATGTTCAACAAATTCTCCGGCCACCTCATTTTCTGGAATCCCTCTTCTTGGTGTAGAAATCTCTTTGAATGTTTCATCGTCATCGGGAAAATGATTTGGTGCACCAAGAATTTGGATATCACTTTGCACCTCTGGAAGCTCTTCCACAACGTATTTTTCATTCACTTCTTCCTTGGGATTTAAAAACCTGCAAGGAAAAAGGACATTTGGTGGAATGTTAGAATGAATTGAACTTTGAACCTCCTCACCTGAGTTGGATGGCATAAGGACTTGGGGGGTTTGCGATAAGAATTCTTCTAAACTGCCCAAGTCGTCATCCTCATCTTCTTCTTGAATCGGCAATTCGTCCATGTCCAGGCTATGTTTGGATGGTTCTGGGACAACTTCATCCTTCATGTCACCTCCCAAAGTAATGGCTTCATTGATTTCCATTTCTCCCTTTGAATTTGCAAATGTGGAGTTGGAGAGTTCACTTTGCTCTTGAAATTGTACCATGAATTCCATAATCTGCCCAATTTGCTCCTCCAATGCATCCACCTTGTTGGCTTTATTTTGCATCTCCATGTTTCGATTTTCTACGTCCTGGGTCAAAGAGGTTAGTAACTTATTCAAAATGTCATTATCCGAGGACGTACCTGAATTTGGTTGGGGAGATTGTGGTGGAGGCTGTGGTGGTTCATATGGCCATTGATAGTACTCCTCCGATGGCTGCCAATATTCTGCTTGGTGAGTCTCCTCAGCTTGATTTTGTGAACCCTGCGCCAAAGAAATGAGTCCCTCAAGAATTTCATTATAATTAATGGGCATACTTGAATTCGATTGAAATTGCTGTGGGGGATGCTGTGGTGGCTGCATAGGTCTTGAATAGAACTCGTCTTGCTGCCAATATCCACCTTGTTGAAATTGTTGAGGTTCATCCCACATATACTCTGAATTACTTCTCCAATCCGAATTATAAGCGTTGGAAAACATGTTGCCCCTTGATTGGTTATAGCCTTGATATCCCCAACCATCTTCATTTGCAGAAAATTGGGGATATTGATGAGTTTGATATCCTTGCTCATAGGGCATATCAAATGTAGGGCCACTTAGCATTGTGGTCCGTTCGGCATTATGAGTCAATTGAGCAGTGAGTTGTGCCAATTGAGCTTGAATGGATTCGAGTGCCATGTCTCGCTCCATTGTACCTAAAATCAAAGAAAACTAAATCAAATATCAAAAGTTAAAAAAAACATAACAAACAAAAACAAATAAAATAAAATAAAATAAACACAAATAAAATTAAATAAAATAAAAAAAATAAAAAAAATAAAACACAAACAAAAACATAAACAAGGGATTAGCAAATTTGCTAATCCCCGGCAACGGCGCCAAAAATTTGATGCGAAAATTTAACTAACGCACAAATTTAAACCCTATTTGTGACAATTGTAGTATATGGATAAGTAGGGATCGTTCTAACCGGGGATTAACTAGGGATGCTAACCAAAATAAAATTAAATTAAAAACGTAAAAACAAAATTTAAAACACTAAATTAAAATCAAAGCACTTAACTAGAATCACTCAAAATAAAACTAACAAATAAACTAAAACAAATCAAAAGACTCAAAATAATTCAAGACTCAAGAAAACACAACCTAAATTGATTTCTAACAAATCTAACACTTTAACATAAATGGGGGATTGATTTTTTTACGAAATTGAATTTAAAACAGAAACTTAAAAACAAACTTCAAAGAAAATATATTTTATAGAATTAAAATGATGAGACGTTAGTTAGAGGGTTCCTTATCCACACATGAATATATGTATACAATTTGATTCCCAGTTATGAATTCAACAAACGAATAAATGACAATGCTCCAAGTTAATTAGGTCCGCTTAAATTAACTTTCAGATTTCCCTAGATTCATTGAATTGGACGGAATACGCATCACAACCAAATTATTCTTATCAAGTTCCCTAACTATGGAATACGCATGATAGAGAGACATATCAAAGATCATTAAGTTTAATGGAAATCATAAACATCGACTAGGCATTCATAACTATGGAATACGCATGTTAATCCAACCTAGGGTTTACTAAACACAATCGTGACTAGCGATTTTTACTACTCATGAATATAAGTTCATAACGATTAGGTGAAATTCCCTTATATCCTAGCATCAAGTCTAAGCATGCAAATTAAGTGTCGACCCTTAACCCACATACATAAACAAGTTATTAATCAACACAGAAAAATAAACCACATCCAAACATTCATACATTCATAACTGGAGTAAATCAAATCATAATAAACATTTATCCATGGTTTCAAATTCACCTCTAACTAAATAGAAATTAAATACACATGTTTAACATAATTTAAAAGTAAATTAAATTAAACATGAGTTTAAGAAAAATAAAACCAAATGAGGAGTTGGTGCCGTGTGTTTTTCTGTTCTTTCCTCTCCGTGTGAGACAGCTTCTGCTGCTCCTCAAGTTCCGCGCCTCCCCTGGTCAGCTGCTGCCCTCGCTGCAAGCCTGCCTTCCTCTCTGGCGCTCCTGACCTTCTCCCTGCCTGTACGCCATGCTGCTTACTTCACTTTTTTCCGGTTTGCTGCGCTAAGGCAGCCTCTTATTTCCCGCGCACTGGTTGTCAGCCCCCACTTCTCCTTCCGCCAGCTCGTCCAAGGCAGCTCACTCCTCTTGGTTCTCTCTAGCTGCCAGGAAGGCAGCCCTGACCTTTTTTTTCCTTTGTCCAATTTCTTTTCCTTTTATTATGTTTTCTGCTTCTTTTTCGTTTTCTGCATGCTACCCTTCTCCACTTGTCTTTTCTTTATTTTTTTTCTTATCTTTCTTTACTCCCAGGCACCAATCCCCCAAATGCCGAAAGTTCCTTTATTCTTTTTATCATTTTTTTTTTATATTATTTTCTTTACAAAACAAACCATGATGATGTTTCAAACATCATCATGAATCATTATTATTATATATATATATATATTATTTAATTTAAAAGCTAATCTACATTGACGAATTTATTACATAAAATCACACTTATGCTATTTTTATTTTCTTAGCTAGATAAATTCTATAAAACACCAAAACAAAGTAAATAGCACAAAAATATGAGGAAATAACTAACAAAAGACAAGAGAATTTGATGTAAAATATATATAAATATGAGCTTATCAAGGTTGCATATGTGTCATGTGTGGAGAATAATCCTCTAGCCAGTCCGTCGTCCATCCATTCACCTTAATTTCATGTTTTTGTCAATTCCGTAATTTATTTAAGTTTAATTTAATTCTCTTTAAAAATCAATCACCCATTTATTTTAAAGTGTTATGTTTGTTAGAAATTAATTTAGTTTGTGTTTTCTTGAGTCTTTTGATTTGTTTTAGTTTATTTGTTAGTTTTATTTTGAGTGATTCTATTTAAGTGTTTTGAGTCTAGTTTAGTATTTTAAATTTTGTTTTTACGTTTTTAATTTAATTTTACCTTGGTTAGCATCCCTAGTTAATCCCCGGCCTAGAACGATCCCTACTTATCCATATACTACAATTGTCACAAATAGGGTTTAAATTTGTGCGTTAATTTATTTTCGCATCATCCACCATGGTAGGCTCCAAGCGTTTATGACTTGTACACCGCCTTCACCCTATCATGGGGAAGTTCAAAGTGCATGCTTATATTCAGGAGGAGTTTATTTAAAACATTTGATGAGGTTAAGGTAGGCAACGAGTGTGGACAACATCGTATCATCGTTGTGGATGCAAATTTCTTCCTCCTTGATCTTGGACAATTTTGCACCTACAAAACAATTAACACCTTAGGTTAAGGCCAAGAACCTCACGCGCCCACGATGAATGGGGGGGGGGCTTTGGCCGAAGAACCTCCGATGCCAAAGTTAGAATTTTAGAGAGAAATAGTGTTTAGAGTATTTGTTATTTTTTGTAAGAGAATTGGAATTGGCTTTTTGGTGAGAATGAGAGTATATTTTTAGGGATAGGAGGTGGCTAGGGTTTTTTGGGTTTGATTTAGGTTTAATTAGCCAATTTATTTGGCTATTAAACATAGAATGAATGTTTTGGTGGTTTTTTGTATAATTGGCTAATCAATGTCACAAAAAAGGTGTTATGGAATGTTTGAAATAAATGGCTAATTGAATAAGGAAAAAATGAGGTAAAAAATATATATGGAATGAAATAGGTTTTGAATTGTTACCCATTTTGAATACTCCTGATTTGATTGATGGATGATTCTCCACTGCTCACGTGTAGGAAACCCGGTATACCTCGAGGGTATTTTTGTCCTCTTTTGTCCAAAAGTCCACATATCGCCTAGTGAATATTTTTGGCTCCACAAATGCCCCCACACCTGTTGGGCTGCTCGCAGAAAAGGGCAGCAGGTGTAGAGATCTTCTTGCTTTAGGAAACTTAAGACTGCTTCCTATTTTGATGTATATTCTCTCTTTAATAAGAAATTAGATCCTTCTAGGAAAGGGAAATAAATTTCTCTCAAAGCCTATTTAAGTCCACCTTAAGTGGGTTATTAAATCAACTTTGGAGAGCGATTTATTCTACCCAACAAGAGAGAGAAAGTTAGAGGATATTTGTTCCCCCTCCTCTAGCAATCTTCTACATCTTGCCCGTGCAAAAGACCGTCTTTCGTTGATTTCTTCGTCTTCTCCGTGTCGCACTGATGTAAGAAAAATTTAATTTTTCTTGCCTCTTCTTGGATAGTGCTATTGCAGGGCAGCCGTTGGGGTGGTGCGACACGTCGGCTGGCAGGGGCCAGGAGTTGGCTCTGCATGGGCCGAGGAGATGTCGTGGCAGGGACCACTGTTTGGGCAGCTTGGCTTGGCTTGAGCCAAAAGGCAGCTTGTGCAGCTAGGGTCGCGGATTGTGGCACTGGGGCGCAGTGCTAGGCGAGCCGCATGGCTCATGTCCTTTGGGCTCTTGGACCTGACTCGGGCCAGGCTGGCGATTGAGAGAAATGAGGAGATTGCGGGTCTCATGGGCTTCTGGAATGTTGGGCATGCAGGCCTCCTGCCTGCTGGAATGCTGGGTTGAGCTCCCCTGCTGAGTACCATGAATGTCGTTGGCTGCTTAGTCCTCTTTGCTGAAAGAAAGATGAGCTGCTCCCGAAAGAAAAGGTAAAGAAGATCAAGGCGGATGCATTGGCTAGTCTGATCGCTGTCGTGGAGCTTACTATGAATGAAGATGGAAAGAAGAGATCTTCCCCGCCTGCTCATGAGATGCCAGTTAAGAAAAAAACTGAAGACTTCTTCCGCTGCTCATGAGGGTCCGCCTGCTACCGAGAGGTATGTGATTGACATGACTTCTTCCAATGGGAAGAAAAATAAGGCTGCTAGATCTGAGCATGTGGCGTCTTCCATGTTGAGAATGGCTAGTACAATTGTTGATAAGATTGCTCAGCGTAAAGGTTTTATCATGCCCCCAATGTCGAGTTTGTACTAGGACGTTCGTTGGGAGCCAAGTCTGGTTCACCTTTGTAGAGACTTGCTATTATGAAGAGTAGTAAGGTGGACTCTGCTGCTAAAGTGGCGCCAAAGCCTACTCCCTTTGCTGCTGAGATTGATTCGCCTCAGATTCAAGATCTTAAGTTTGCAGTTTCTGAGCTTCGTTCCGCTGCTTATGCTAAGAAGGGAGTGGATGAGCTGCAGCGCGTCCGTGTTAGTCTGCTTAAGAAGAATGAGCAGCTGAAGGGTGAGAATGATGGGCTTGAGGTTTTAAGACCTTCTTTATTTCTCCGGAAGACTTGCTTGCTTTTACTTTTAAGGCTTCCATTGGTGAAGTAGTTGGAGAAGTTAGTGCCCAGGCTGGGGCAGCCGGGGGTGAAGCGCCGGATGATGCCGCTGCTAAGAGCGTTACGGCTACTGAAGGTGTGGCGACCAAGTAGTCGTGGGATGTCCAAGCTGCTGTAGTGTAGTATTTTAGGTAGCATTTAGGATTTTCTTTGTTTTTCCTTGTAGCTCTTGTTTTGCTTGAACTCTTTCGGCCTTTGCTAGTTGTTTATAAACATGTTTTCCTTCGTTTTTCTTCATCTTCACTTCTTTTGTTCATGCCCTAACCTTTAGACTTGATAGACCAGTGGCAGGCATGCTACTTTTTTATAAGCAGACAAGCTCGCGTAGCCTATGCAGCTGTATGTGTTGGTGTAGAACTTTGCAAAGTTGTTAGCCATAGGGTTGGCAGCCGGATGCCTTACTTACAGAAGCAGACAAGTCCGCGTAACCACTAGGCTGTTAACCTTGACTTTCTTCAATTCCGTAGGTTGCGTAGCAAGTATCACAACACTTTAGGACTTGGTGTAGGTTGTTCCGCGCTTGGCAGAGGTGAAGCTTATCGACTACGTAGCATGTCAGCAGTGGATAAAACTTCGTATATGCGCGCTAACTTGTTTAACCTTTCACAAGAATGTGCGGTTGTATAAGTCTAGCGCGGCTTTACTGCTCGAAGGGCAAGCCGTAAGCAGTCTTCCGAAATCCGTAGGCTACCTTAGTGCACTCGGTAACAGCTTTAGGATTCCAGGGCAGCCGTCCATCGGATGTACTGCGTAATGTGCCTTCTCCGTCTCTAGGGCCCGGTTCCCCACGAATTAGGCCAAGAGACTCAAAATCCTTCAGTTAGCTAAGCCTTGAAAAAGACCATTGCAGCTACTTCTAGGAATCCCGGCGCAAGCCATCGTGCATCTAGTTATACTAGGGCAACTAGGCTCATCCACGTCTGGATATTCGGAGTGTAAAGTTTATCCTCCCATCTTGGAGAGCTAACCCATATGGGTGTCGGGGAATTGGTTTACCGTCTCGCACTGGAGAGCATGGTTGGTCCCTCGGGGGGCGCAATTCTTGCGATGAGTCCCTAAGAAGGGCGCAGTCTTCTTTTGAAGTGCAGAAGTGATTAGTTGTTGTAAGCATGCAGCCAAGCAAAGTTTTGATTACTTCTAAATTCCTCATTGAAAAAACGAGTGAAACGAACGATAACTTTAGCTGTAAGGTAAGAACTGCATAATAACTGGATAATCCTCAGCTTGTGAGGTGGTGCCCATCAGGTGGAGTAGGCGCTGCTAGAGTGTGCTCGGCTACTTCTGAGGCATCGTTGGGCCGTTCTGTTGCATCACCTAGGTTCGGCGTGAAGGCGCAGTAGGGAGCTGTGGAGATGGGGCCATGTCATACGCAGCAGGAGATGCTCAACTGCCGGTATTGGGCCACTCTAGAGTTGAATCATTGAGCAAGGGTCGGCTAGGGCCGTGTGGTGCGCAGCAAGAAGTGGTACTCAACTGCCGGTACATGTTCCTCCTATGTAGAATCTTTTAGGGTGACGAGGACAAAACTTGCTTCCGAGTGTGTCCTTCCAGTGTTGCGTTTGTCAGAAAACTTTTCATCCGCCAGGGTCTACGCCTTTATCGTCGCGCGTCTGGATTGGGCATAATAGTACGTCATGAGGATGACTGCATACGTTTGAAAGTAAAACTTGTGCTTCCGGGTTGCGCCAAAGTTAACTTTTGAATTGTAGAATACAGGTAGTCGGGCCCCCATCTCTTCTCGCATGATGGTAGAGCTTATTGCTACTTTAGATACCGTCAAACATGTGAATAAGTCCTCCGCTGCTTCTAGGGAGGTGATGTCGGGTACTTCTTCAAGTCCTTGAATGTGCATTGGCGAGCCTCTGATGTGAAAATTAGTTAACACACAAATTAAACCCTATTGATGACAATTGTAGTAATGATGCAAGTAGAGATCGTTCTAGACCGGGGATTAACTAGGGATGCTAATCAACAAATATAAGACTCAAGAATATAAGAAGAAACTTAAAAACACAAAAGTAGGTTTTAAAACACTAAACTAGACTCAAAGAGTTCAAAACACTTTAAGGCACAAACTAAACAAACTTAAACACACTTCGATACAATAAAGTAAATGGGAGGTATTGGTTTGGATGAGATTGAGATAACAACAAAAAGTAAAACTAAATAGATGGTTGATGGATTAGCTAGAGATCCATTCTTCACACATGACACACTTGTACATGAATTGATTTCCAATTGCTTTTCAATAGATTATGAAACTCAACACCCCAGATTAACCGTGATGCACTAATTAATCCTCAGATTTTCCTTGATTTATTGAATTGGATGAATGCATACGACAATCCAAATTATTCTCCAAAAGTCCTCTACATGAATGCATAATAGAGATACAATTAAAGATCATTACGTTTTATGAAAATCATAAGTGTTAACGAGGCATTCGTAACTATGAATGCATGATACATTTGCCAAGAATTCAATTAACGCGATTGTGACTAGCAACCTTCACTACCAATGAAAATAAACTTGTAACGATTAGGTGAAACTCATTTATATCCTAGCATCAAATTCATGCATGAAAATTAAGTATGCATCCTTAATCAACATATAAGAATTAGTTTTGAAGAAAGTAGTTAATTGAATTGCATTCACAACTTATTAAATCACAATTGGAAGAAATCAATTCATATCTCAAACATGTTCATGGCTTCGAACTTCACCCTAGCTAAGTAAGGGTTTAGTTCCTCATACTTGCAATTAAACAAAAACAATTGATATTAAACATAGAGAAACAAAGTAGAAGACACCTAGAATGCTCCAACAACTCCAATGGAATGGCTAGCACAACTCCAAGCACTCCTCCTTCTTTTGCAAGCCTTGGAACTAATGGAAATGTGTATGAATGGCTGTGTTCTTTTTCTTGAAGGCTGAATGGTGTTTATATAGAGGTTGAAAATGTCAAGCAATGCAAGGTAATGGACAAGGCACTCACGGCAATGGAAGGATGTGAAGCTGCCAGCTCCATTTTGCATGTGTGTGTGCTGTTTTTGTGCTCTTTCCACCTAGAAATAATCATGCCAAAGCCACTCAAAGCTATAAGTGGGAGACCAACAAGAAATCCACTTCATAGTGGTCCAATTTCTTTGCTTTTCTGCTGTCCATTCACTCCCCTTGTTTTATTTCTTTTCTTTTGTTCAATTCCAATCTGCAAGTTGTCGTCAGCTAGACCTTCCCTTACTCAAATGCCCATAACTTCTTCTAGAAAAATGATATTAACAATCCGCGAAATGTTCTAGAAAATAGACATCTGTAGCTTTCCAAGCATATAAGGCTCATTCTCTAATTCATTCTGAGCTGTTCGCAATTTGCTCCCAAAGTCAGCTGATCAAAGTTGTAGAAATCTGCCAACTCCATTCCATTGCCGTGTGTGTGTGTTTGTGTTGTCATCATCGCTTCCCACTCTTCCATGCTTTAATTTCTGATTCCTTGCTGCCCATGTGGTGTGTGTGTAAATTTCTAGCCCATTGAATCATCAAATTCGTCCATCCTCAAGTCTCCATGTTTGCACCATCCAATCTTGGCCCAAAAATGCTCCAAAGTGCTCCAAAATGCATCTTCTTGCATCCTTGGCCCATAGAACCTACAAACACACAAAAATGGCTTAAACTACTAACATAACTAAGAACTAAGAACATAAATGCACGAAAACAAACATACTAAGTCGCATAAATATGCTCCTATCAGCCTCATCCCAAAGTGCATGCTTCTCTGCCAAAGCAAAAGAGTCTGCCAGAGTTAGATCTTCTTTCATGATCAATTTTCCGAATAGCGGGTGGTCTGCTGGAAGTCCTTTTTGGAAGGCTGCTCTAGCTATCGAGTCATTGCATCCTACTATTTTTGCCTTCTCTACTTTGAATCTCCTCACATAGTCGCGAAGCGACTCCTTTGGGTTCTTCTTGACGTCGAACAAATGGTCAGACTTCTTTTTGATCGAGCGATATGATGAATATTCTTTGGTGAAAACCAAAGAAAGTTCGTAGAAATTCCGGATGGATTGTGGCGGCAGGGTGTAGAACCAATCTTGCGCCTCGCCTTGTAGAGTGATGGCGAATATCTTGCACATGAGATCATCGTTGTTTCGATAAAGGATCATTGCACTTCGGTAGCGCTTTAAGTGTCTCTCCGGGTCTTCATCCCCTTTGAAATATGTGAAATGTGGCATGTTGAACTCGCGTGGAGGCTCCGCCTGCTCGATCTCATCCGTGAAAGGTGACCTGCTTATGTTGGTCATGTTCCGTCGTAGTGCCTCGTCGGTGACCTCGTTGCGTTGGAAATCATGCAATCGCTTGGTCAAGAGTTTCTCTACTTCTTCCTGAATTTGCCTTTGTTGGGGTAGCGGAGCTCTCGGCTGCCCCCAGCCATGACTTGCTGGTCTAGGCTGCTCTTCCATGTGTTTGGCTCGTCTATGCCGCAGATGCAGTGCATGTGGTGCGTTCCTAGCAGGCGAGCGAGTTCTTCGCAGACTGCTGGTTGAACTTGAGCTGGATTGAGTGACTGCTTCTCTCCGTCCGTCATGCTGCCTACTCTGATGTGAGGTAGATGATGCTCCTTGTGGGCTTAGCCGCGAATGGACATTTTGCCCGGAAGGTTGCTCATGTTGACTATCAGAGTGTGACCCCAACCGTGAATGTATGCTCATCCGTGGGCCTAGTCGAGAGTGCACGCTCCTCCCCGTGCTAAGACGGGAGTATACGCTATCTCGGGGGCCCAATCGGGAATGTACACTGCCCGAACGTTCGGCTCGTGGTTGGTCGAGTGGCTGCTTGCCGGGACGCTACTGGAAAGGTTCGTCTGCCCTTGTCCTACTTCGGGATACCTCGTCCGAGGCACGTTGGATCCCGATGCGTTGCAAAAGTTGATTCACCAAGGTTGTCTGTTGTGCAAGGGCGCTCGTCAACTCTATGACTTGTCGAGACAAGTGTTGTTCGCCATTTGGATTATAAGAGCTTGGAAGGAATGCGCCTCCTTGAGCAGTGGAAGGGTGGTAGACTCCGGGCGCGAGATTTGAGTTGGGAAATGTCAAATCCGTGAAAAAATGTGGTGAGAATGCCCCCGGCTCGATGGTAGGTCCAAATGGTTGAGATAGTCTTGGGCCGACTTGGGCTGCTTGGAAAGCCACGGGAGCAGTCTGGGCCTTGAGAGTGGGCTGCTCGTCGGGAGCAGGCTGGGTCACGAGAGCAGGCTGCTTGGCAGGAGCAGGTTGGGCGGTGAGAGTGGGCTGCTCGACGGAAGCAGGCTGGACCACGGAAGTGGGCTGTTCGTCGGTGAGAGCAGGCTGCTTGACAGAAGCAGGCTGGGCCACGAGAGTGGGCTGCTCGTTGGGAGCAGGCTGGGTCACGAGAGCAGGCTGCTTGGCAGGAGCAGGTTGCTTGGCGGGAGCAGGCTGCTTGGCAGGAGCAGGCTGGGCCACGGGAGTGGGCTGCTTGGCAGGAACAGGCTGGACCACGAGAGTGGGTTGCTCGACAGAAGCAGGCTGGATCACGGGAGCAGGCTGCTCAATGCGCGGTGCGTATGAATGCGAGGCTTGGGCTTGGGTCCACGTAAACTTGGATGGCACAGCTTGGATCGTGGTCTTGGTACCGTGAGCCTTGGATGGTACGACTCGGGCCGTGGTGAAGGCTCCATGGACCTCGCCACGAGTGGCTACCGAAGTAGCCATCGCGATGGTTCCCATGGTGGCCGTGATGAAGGCACCATGGACCTCGCCGCGGGTGGCTACCGAGGTAGCCACCACGGTGGTTCCCATGGTGGAAGCTCGTGATCATGATGCCGCTCCCCTTATTGTCGAATTTAGCCTCACGGATCTCTGCAATCCCATTTCTTGAACATTAGAATTTTCACTTGTGGAATTTTCTAAATTTCTAGCCATTATATTTTTCTTATACGTTTTATCAAAGAACCTTTGCAAGTAAAAAAATTCTATAAATAAGAACGTATGAAAAATATTCAAATGGACTAGAAAACAAAGAAAAAACCTTTTTGCGCGAGAGTCTTTTACGAGTATGGATTTCAACTCTCAATGAAAGCACCAATTTGTGGATGCAAATTTCTTCCTCCTTGATCTTGGACAATTTTGCACCTACAAAACAATTAACACCTTAGGTTAAGGCCAAGAACCTCACGCGCCCACGATGAATGGGGGGGGCTTTGGCCGAAGAACCTCCGATGCCAAAGTTAGAATTTTAGAGAGAAATAGTGTTTAGAGTATTTGTGATTTTTTGTAAGAGAATTGGAATTGGCTTTTTGGTGAGAATGAGAGTATATTTATAGGGATAGGAGGTGGCTAGGGTTTTTTGGGTTTGATTTAGGTTTAATTAGCCAATTTATTTGGCTATTAAACATAGAATGAATGTTTTGGTGGTTTTTTGTATAATTGGCTAATCAATGTCACAAAAAAGGTGTTATGGAATGTTTGAAATAAATGGCTAATTGAATAAGGAAAAAATGAGGTAAAAAATATATATGGAATGAAATAGGTTTTGAATTGTTACCCATTTTGAATACTCCTGATTTGATTGATGGATGATTCTCCACTGCTCACGTGTAGGAAACCCGGTATACCTCGAGGGTATTTTTGTCCTCTTTTGTCCAAAAGTCCACATATCGCCTAGTGAATATTTTTGGCTCCACAATCGTGAGGTCATACTTGAACCCCTAGCTAAACCAGCATGGTGGGAAAGAACTCAACTAAGAGAAATGATGCCAACATCGTATCATCGTGAGGCATTGTTTTCTAGAGGCCAAAAAGATGGGTAATCACAAAAGCTTGTTGTGAATGGGTAATTGTACCCTCTCATTATTATTTTTGCTAGCCAACATCGTATCATCGTGAGGTGGGCTTGGTAATAGTGAGCCTCCCATAACCCGCTAGGAGCTTTCTTTGAAAACTCCCGGATTCCATCTTGGGGGATATGGAATTTTCCAAAAATGGTGGGTGGTGTCACTCGATTTAAAGACCTGAATCGTTTGACTTAATCAAACAATCAAACTAATTATTTTATTGTTTATGTATTTAGATATGGTTGGAAGCACACTCGCGAAAATACTCGACAAACATTGCCTAGAGGGGCACAATTTCCCATCGTGGTATCGTAATGTCAAGATTCTCCTAACATTGGAGAAGATTGTTTACGTACTAGACAAGGCTCCACCTCACAACCTCTCGGCCCTGAGGCTACAGAGGATGAACGTGCTAAGTTTGACAAGCACGTTGAGGATGACACACAAGCCAAGTGCTATCTGTTGGCTTCCATGAATGAGGAGCTACAGAGACAGAACGAGGGCATGGACAGTGCATATTCCATAATACTCCATCTTACGGAGTTATATGGTGAAGGGACGCGCAACCGTCGCTTTAACACTGTTTGTGAACTTGTGAAGACCAAGATGGTCAAAGGGGCTACAGTGCATCAACATGTACTAAAGATGATTGGATTCATTGAACAATTGGAGAACCTTGGTACTCCACTTGACGGGGAATTGGCCCAGGACTTCATATTGGCTTCTCTTTCTGATTCATTTTCGCAGTTTGTAATGAACTACAATATGAATAAGATGGATAGTACTCTCTTTGAGTTACTAAACATGTTAGTAACTGCCGAGAAGACTATGAAGAAAGAGAACGTTGTAGGGACTGCTACAGTAGCCTACAACAAGCCATCCTCTTCCAAGGCCAAGCCGCAAGGCAAAGGCAAAGGGAAGGAGAAGAAGTCCCCCACTCCTAAGCCGAAAGGAGGAGTGAGGAAAAAGAAGGCAAAGGAGCCCAAAGGGACTTGCCACCACTGTGGAAAGGAGGGGCATTGGAGGAGGAATTGCAGGTTATACCTTGCAAGTCTTAAGGACAAGCCACAAGGTATGGTTTATGTTCTTATCTTCAATTCTAAATGTTAGATCTTCTAAATATTTATATTTGATATAAAGAGCTAATCACTTGTATAATTGTATATAGGTGGAGAAGCCAAGTAGAAGATGAACAAGCAAGGAAAAGTGGTGAAGGGTTCGGCCACTATATTTTTTTGCTTACTACTTAGGAAGTGTGTTAAGCATTTAAAGATAGTCTTTAAACTTTCTTATTTTGTTAAGAACTTTTTATGTGGCTTCATATGATGGAAGACCACTAATAGTGCCTAAAAGTATAAAGGCATTTATATTAGTCTCTAAATGTATAGAGCTAATACATTTTGTATTAAACATTATGAATGTTTGAAATATCATATTAATGTAATGTAATGAATGCCTTCTAATATATTATTTCCTTAAAAGTAGTGTTATGAATTGAAAATTGTCTTGTTGTATCCTAGATGAGATACAAAAAAAATTATATCACTTATTGTAATGTAATAACCAAACTTTAGATTTATCAATTATTGATAGATCTCACATGTATGACATAAAAGGATACAATGAATCTTTAGATTTGGTTCCATTTGTCTACCTATGAGTTCTATATGAATTGACAAAAGTCTAGAGTATCCTTTCTTGAAGAAAAGGAAGATCACATTATAATGATATAAGTAAATAAGGAAAAACGTTTCTTATATGGTTATCACTTGAAACACAATGATCAAGATCACTCTTGATACAATTAGTAGTTTTGAACAACTAATTGGGCATTCTTTAAAAGGTTTTAAAATGTCAAATGTGTTAGTAATTAAACCAAGAAAGAAGTGTCTAAATCTATAAAATATTTAAAGACTTTAGTCACTTAATAACAAGACATTAACTTAGTGAAGATTGAAACAAATAAGCTTGAAAGGTTTTTTAAGCTACTAACAATGTCCTCTACCCGTATACTCCACGTTTATACATTTTGAATGTATGAAGTAATTTCTCATTAAAGTCATAAGAAATAGTGGGAGGTGTGAAAATGGATATAAACTTGAATATGATTGGTTTATAGTTGTCTAAATAATAATAGTACTTGACTATTATTAAGAGTTTGTAATTTTAATTGTTAAAAGACTCAAGCTCTTCAAAACGTTAAGATTCTATGTTGTGAGACATTCTAAAGAATAGTCTTTGACTGTTGGTTTCGTCAACCTAGCATAAAATGGTTATATGTTGGGAGTTGTCCATCATTCTCTTTTATGAGAACAAGCTAAATAACTAAGCATGTGGACAAGTTGATGAAACAAAAGGGAAATAGTTTCAAAATGAGTCACAACATATGATTTAACAACAAGACAATCCAAATTCAACATCTCATGTAACAATATTGCTCTATGTAGTTTTGATAAAGAATTATATCAACCACCTAGAAGGAATGGTTGAGTTTCTATAACATTAGTAGGAGCCATGCTTCCACTAAGGACTTGGATAATTCTTGTATGACTACATTAAAGGTCTTAGTATGACTAAAACTTGTAGTATGGTGTATGACACCATATAATTTAAATGAATGGACTTGATAAAACAAGTCACATATTTCAAAAGGAATTACTTAAGAAGGAATTCTTTTGTATGTGATTCGTTTAAATAACTTGTGTTAGCTAGGGTTGTTGATGGTCGCAAAATTGTTGAGACATCATCAATAAGCTAATGGATCTCAATGGATCCAAGACAAGTTGGTGGGAGCAATATGCATTCAAATCAAGAAAATGTAAGTGTTAAGTTTTTGAATGAATGCTAAGTTACAACAAGGCCAGTGGGAGTGATGTCATATTTTGAGCAACAAGATATGAATAAAGTCTATTTGATAGACTTGATTAAACATAGATGTTACTCGAGAAATGACAAAACATGACATGGTCAATTTTGAAGTATAGACTTGAAATTGGACTTATTGATATAGCAAGGCTATCTCAATAATGTTATATGGGAATTGAATCTCAAATGTTGTAGATTTAGGAAAGCATTTTCCTATGTGATAGGAAATCACTTTCATAACCCTTATAATGAATGTGTCATAAAATCACAAACGGGACACATGTATTGACTTGTGAAGTAGATATCCAAAGGTAAAGAACCACAGGGGTTGTCACTTTAAGATATTACTATATCCCAGGATCAGAACCAAAGCAACTGAAAGAGTATTATTGCCTTTAAGAAAGAAACATCAGAGTTGGACTCTAGAAGCGTGCATTCACTTAGGTTGTTAACCAAAGTGAAATTAAGCCATTTTAACAAATGGAACTTCATAATGGATGAAGTACTAATCATATGAATGAATTGTTAGTATTGTACTACAATGCTCTCAAGGTTGGAGCAAAGTTTGTATAAAGTATACAATCGAAATATATATCGATATATAGTTTTAAAAACTGCTTCAAAAGGTGTTTTGAATGGAAGGGGTTCTATTAGAACCAATGATTGAATCCAAACCATAAGGTCGTTAGTAGGATACTACGACGTAATGGGGCGATAGCTCAAGCCATGGAATCAAGGTCTCATCGAAGTATTCAAACACAATAAAGAGACATCATCAAATGTTTTGGAAACATTTGATAAGTAAATCCCTTTTAAATAATAAAAGGATTAATACATAACCAAGTTAACCTACGAGCATAAGCTCTTTCAACAAGATGTATAAGATACGCTAGTGATTGACTTTAGTGCAAGTGGGAGATTGTTGGAAATATGCCCTGAAAGTCAATCTTTGGAAGAAACCTTTCAGGACAAATGAATCGATGTATGGATGACTCTTATACATCAAATGGCAAATATACTAATTAGGACTATCTCAATAAACGATTTATGTCCTAATTAATGAATCCATGGACAATGGATCGATTGAAGAAGTAATCTAATGATGTCAGACTACAGAGACCTTCTTCACATAACCATTATGTCCAAAAAGGTTCCTGGTCATTGGATTGTCGGAGTGACACTGACAATGCTTAGACCGGTACATACTGTGTCCACTTCATATGGAAGAATGGAAAGTCTCATCCCATTTGTGTATTGACACTAAGACAAGTATGTAGGTGCTCATTAAGAGAATGAGTTCACTGAACACAATCGAAAGTGAGTACTTGCATGGAGGTCTACTCACATGTCAAGCAAGTAACTCTAATGATTGGAATAATGTAAGTAGTCCTTTGACCTGAGGCATCGTCGTTGTCTTGTGGTTAAGTACTTGATCTTTGATTATGTCAAAAGTCACTCTATCAGAATGTCAACGGCATAGTTGGGGTTAAGGCACTTAGTCATGAAGCCAAGTGTATGCGCAACAAGGAATCTCTAATCTTCGATAAGAGAGGAAGAATACTCTAAGATATGATTCGGGAATCTTCGGCCGAAGTATCGAGCGTAATAAACGAAAGCGTTCCTATACGACTCAATAGAATCATATAAGAAGGAATAATCACATTAGGGGTTTGACATAATATATCCATACCCTAGTAATGTGATTGAGAGTATTGTTTTAGAGAAGGATCGAATTACATTGTAATTCCAACTGAATAGGTTCTCCGAACAACTTCTACATTAGCTTGGGTAGCTATGACATATGGTTAGATGTCACTCATAGCTTGTGAGTTCTTCTAGATGATTAAATGTCGTCATCAAAGAAGAAAGGTGAATTAAAATGAAGTTTTAATTCACTAAGTGATTGGATTAAATATAATAAATTGTATTGATGTCAATCACCTCACTGCCTTGCTAATTAGAACCTAAAATGATTGTACACCGATACACTCTTGTGGTGAGTAATTACTGGATGAAGGAAATAATTAATTGGATTAATTAAGTGTTGTGATTAATTTAGAAAGTCTAAAGAAATCATAAAAGCGATAAAAGATCGTTTTGGGCTTATAGAAACGTTCGGGTTTAATTGGGCCCATTGGGCCTAAACCCATTGGGCTTTTATTCAAGCATTGGATGACTTGAAATATATAAAAGCCCAAAGCCCAAATCCAACACAAAGAGGCCGGCCACTTTAAGTGGAAAGGGAGAGATATTTAGTCAAGTTGTTGACTAGGTTTCTTTTTGTCTATATAAGGAACTTTATAGAGTTTTAATCCTAAGGGTTTTTTGTGTGTTTTTGAACAACAAAGAGGCAAAAGAAAATAGCTCTCTAAAACCACAAAGGCCGGCCACCTAGAGGGTGTTTTAGCTAACAATCTTTCACCCTTTTGGTTATTCCTCCATCCATCTCACTACACTAGTGGGTGTGGATATTTAGAGGTCTTCTCCTTTGGAGACTTAAGGAGAACCTTGGAGCACTCTTACTAACAAAGTGGAGGAGGCAAGGAGGGAGGCTAGGCTCAAGGACTTCAAGGAGCAAAGGGCTTGGAGGTGGTCCATCCTTGGTCTAAAATCAAGATCAAGAGGTATAGATCTATTCCTTAACTTTGTTCTTAAGTTAAATGTTTTGATGCATTATATATAAACCTATGAACCTTGAAGGGGATTTGCATGACTATAGCTTTGATAATATGTGTTACATGCTTCCGTTGCTTATGTATATAAATTTTGAATTGTATATGCATGCTAGTCATTATGAAATCCCATATGTTAATCTCATATTTTTCCCTTCACTTGGAGCTTGTGGTATAGGAACTAGGTTGTTATATTTGTTGATCACTATCTTGTTTCTCAAAGAACCCATTCTTTGAGTTCTATCCCTCGTTCATTTGCTCTTAGGCAAATCATATTTGTAGGATTATAATGAACTACCCAACAAAACAACATTTGTTAGTTGGTTTATAGAAGTGATATCCAAATGTTAATTTAAGGATACCCACAAGATAATTTTTAAACAAATATTGCTTATTAGCACACAACCCCAAATCTTAACATGATTAAGATTTGTCTTTCTTTCCAACTACATCCTATGAAGTCATGAAAATTTTGGAAGATCTTCTAATTTACAATCATATTGTTTTAGAAGTATATATCCTATATATATGGGTAATTGATAATATTCAACGAACTAAATCTTGTTCTAGTTCGTTCTTCTCCTAATGGAGAAATCCATTATCTTATGATGCTTCTTTCCTTGATATCTTTCAAGGAAACTGTTCTAAAGTGTTACCTTTCCTTGGATCAAATCTAAGGAGGTAAATACTTTAGACATCTTACTCATCAACTTACATTTCTTGAATTCTTTGAAACCTTTTGCAAAGTATTCGGACTTGTGTTTATTCAAAATAAATAATAGTCCAACCGAGAGCGATCTTTGGTGAATGTCAAACAACATGAGTAGTATTATGTTGTGGACAAGTACCACTAACATCTAAGTGAATTAACCTCAACAACTTTGTGATTCTTTCTTCTTTCCAAAAGAATAAAGATTCGAACATTTCGCCTCTGTACAATTTTAACAAGAAGGCATTGGATCTGGATCTAACGATCCAAATCATCCATCTATTACCAACTCGTAATTTATGTTTTAGAGGTATCACAACTCAGTTGGGATTAGTCACTACCTTGCAACCTTTTGGGTTTTAAGCATCGTTATATTCTAAACAGTTAACACTACCATATCATCTCTACTATAGAGATAATTGATTAGATTACAATAATCTAATCATTCATTAATAAAGAACAATGTTTTGTCAAACAAAACATTTATCCATTTAACATATGGAATTATGTTCCTTTATTCAATTGGAATGTAAAGACAATCTTTGTTTTTCATTTTCTTTGGTAGTTCATATGAGGAAGTAAGTACTATCTGCTTTCGCATAGATCTACATTTAATTCACGTTCCGAATGTGAAGTACTTTCTCTTCTCTCATTAATCTTCTACTTTTTATTAGCCACACTTTTACAACGATTGTAAAACATAGTTACTAATACGGAATCAAGCATTTAAGTAGAAGAATCAACTGTTTTGAACTTTTCAAGAATAATTTACAACACCTTCGTAAGGTGTGTTCTTGACACTTGCAAGACATTTCTTGCAAATACCCCTTCCATTGTCCATCCTTTCATAAATAAAGTTTGTTCCCTTGGAGTTATTTTGCCTTGTTCATTTGACTTCTACTTTGACTACAATAGTCATGGTCCCTAAACTCCCACTATCTCTCTTGAAACATATTTCAATTGTGTTATATACATCAAACAATTTGGAGAGCATGTGGTTATTGTTCACTATATAGTTTACAATAAACTTAGTGATCTATTTGGATAGGGACACAAAGGTGAAGTCCTTGTCTAGTTTCCGTCTCTAGAAGTGGTTTAACACTTCAATACTCAATGATTCAAAATCATCATAAGTCCATGTTGATGGACTATTTTTGTCAACCAACCATTATGTTCTAAACATAATTACAAACTTTCAAGAGTTGTTCAAGGCAACTCTCATTTCTTCATACAACAATTTGTAAGTGAAGAATCATGGCACATAAAGTGTCCATGCCATTGTGCTTTCTTCTCAAGTTCTTTGTTCATTTAACAAAGAAACAAGCACTAGTGTTTGCATTAACTAAGGGTTGTTCAAAGCAACTCTTATTTCTTCATACAACGATTTGTAAGTGAAGAACTATAACACTAAAAGTGTCCTTGTCTTTATGCTAATCTTCGTAAGTTCCTTTGTTCATATAACGAAGGAATAAGCATTGGTTGTTCGTGTTGTCCTCTTCATGATAGACTTATCTAACATGTTCTTCAAATGATACATTACCAATAGGAAGATTTTGAGGATGAGACTACTTAGGTACATATACAATCCATTTAAGACAATCTTTGGGATTGTGGTACCAAGTCCGGAAACTAAAGCATTCGGCTTTTCTTTGTCAAGTTTTGGATAGCGTTTGCAAATATATTGGTAAACAAATACATAACGAATATAAATTGATTGATTTTAAGCCATTTGATCCGGGTCTTTAAATCAAATAGCACCACCCACTATTTTTTTTGGCAAATTCCATATCCCTCATTGGAATTCGAGAGTTTTGGAGGAAACTCTTAGTAGGGAATGGGAGGCTCACTATTACCAAGCCCACCTCACAATGATATGATTGAAGGAAAAATTTTGTCCTAGCTAAGAACAAGTAAGAACATTTGAATACATATGCAAACTATTAACACTTTAAAGTAGGCATGCATTCAAAAACAATTCATAAAACCCATGACTTTCAAAGCCTAGTATATGGTGAACCAATAAACTCTTTAACAACATTAAAGAGAAGTAAAGATTTAGAGTTTCTTTACCCTTGAAGCTCATCCTTGTTTTCAGAAGGGATTCACCCAAGTGGAGGGCCTTCAAGTCACCTCCAAGCTCCTTGGATATTCCTTGTGATTTTCCTCCTTTTAGTGCTCCTTTGCTTCTTTGAAGATTAGAGGATTTGTTCTCCAAAACACCAAATGTTTGATGTCTCTAAGTCTCCACACCAAGAATGTATTTTGTGAAGATAATATGGATGACTTAGGGAAGAAGAGATTGCTAGATGTCCCTCCCCTAAGTGGCAGGCCTCTTTAGAGAAAAATGAGAGAAAGTGTTTCACCCAATTTCTTTAAGAAAACCCTAATGAGAAATAAAGCTATAAAGTTGATTTTCTACTTCGTTTCAAGTGAGTGGCAAACTTGTAATTAATCCAAGTTTGCTACCCTCACCCTTATGGCCGGCCTTACCTTTGTTATTGGGCTAATTGCCCATTTTGTTTTAGTTGTCATACAACTTAAACATAACGGGCCTTGTGGACCAAAACGCTTTTGAGCCCCGAAGCCCAAAACCAACTTAAAAGCCCAATACGAATCTTTCGTAAAATTAATTAACTAATTAATTAATCTTCACCATTCTTCAATTAAACCATTTAATTGCTTATCCATTTCATTTAATTTCCTCACATACATCCTTACTCGGTGTACGATCCATTAGGTTCCAATTAGCGAGGTAGTGGGCGATTGTTACTCTTAACGATCTATTGCGAATTGAAACCACATTTCAATTCTCCCTTAATGATTAGTGTTTGCTAATCATTTAGGGCTTCCACAAACCATGAGTGACACCTAGCAGTATGTCATGGTTACCCAAGCTAAGTAGAAGTGGTTGGAGAACCTATCCAGTTACAACTACAATGCAATACGGTCATTCTCTAATACAATACTCTTAATCACATTGTTTGAGTGATAGTTTGTTTCATGTCTACTATCCAATGTGATACTTATCTATATGATTCTCTTGAATATGATTTGGAACAAACTTCCTAAGTCATATTCATATGCTTTGGCCAAAGACTTTAGAATCATATCTTAGAGTATTCTCCTTCCACCATGGAAGGTTAGAGATCCCTTGTTGTGCATTCATTTGCCTACACGACTAGATAGCTTGACCCCAACAATGCCGTGGACACTCCGAGGGAATGCCGTTGACACGATCAAAGATCAAGGACCTAACCATTAGACATCTATGATGCCTCCGGTCAAAGGACTACTTTGCATATTGCAACTTTAGAGTTCTTACATGACATGTATGTTCGAACTCTCTTTTGATCGTTGTTCAGTGTACTTGATTACTCTTTCAAGCACCTATGTGTTTGTCTTAGTGTCCAACACCAAATGACTTGAGACTAGTCATACTCACGCTGAGTTAACATAACACATACTAACCTTAGCGGATTGTCAATGCCCAATTTGCAATCCTATGGCTAGGAACGTTTTAGGAATGAACATAAGAGAATGGTCTCGATAATCTAATTCACTTAGATCACTTGTCTCTTAGATCAAATACATTCCTTGGATTCCCTTATTGCTTAAACACATGATACAATAAATAGTGATTAACAATAAGCTTTGCCCTTCATTAAACATATAAAAGTTTAATACATTAAGTATTCCAAAAGCTATTACATCAAATGAGTGGCTTTATGGGCATACTTCCAACAATCTCCCACTTGCACTCAAAGCCATCCTCCCATGTATCTAATGCCCATCTTTTCCATATGACGGTCAAGCTGGATTTGAGACATCGGCTTTGTCAGTGGATCTGCTACGTTATCGGCTGAAGCAACTTTGAGGATGTTGACTTTCCCCTCGGCAGCATATCTTCTAATGATATTAAAGCGCCTGTCAAAATGCTTGTTCTTTTGATGAGCCCTGGGTTCCTTGGCTTGAGCTATCGCCCCACTATTATCACAGTACAAAGTTACTGGTGATGTAATGGTTGGAACCACTCCAAGTTCAGTGATGAACTTCTTCATCCAGAACGCTTCTTTGCCGGCTTCAGCTGCAACGACATATTCAGCATCTGTTGTGGAATCAGCAATTACACTTTGCTTCTTGCTTTTCCAACTAACAGCCCCCCCATTCAGAGTGAATACATATCCGGAGTTGGAACTTATATCATCGACGTCAGATTGGAAATCTGCGTCTGTATAGCCTTCCACTCGCAACTCTGCCGCTCCTCCATATACGAGGAACATGTCCTTAGTTCTTCTTAAGTACTTAAGGACCGTCTTGACAACTGCCCAGTGTTCTGGTCCTGGGTTAGATTGATATCGACTAGTAATGCTCACAACATATACGATATCAGGCCTTGTGCATATCATGGCATACATGAGACTCCCTATGGCAGAAGCATAAGGAATAATATTCATTTGCCGTATCTCTTCAGGAGTCTTAGGTTCCATGGACTTAGAAAGGTGAATTCCGTGTCTTACAGGAAGAAAACCTTTCTTAGATTGTTCCATCTGGAACCTACTTAGCACCTTATCAATGTACATAGATTGGGATAATCCAATTAATTTTCTGGATCTATCACGATAGAGCTTTATCCCAAGTACATAAAATGCATCTCCTAAATCTTTCATGTGGAAGGTTTTGGACAACCACACTTTTACAGAAGAAAGTATTGCAGTGTCATTCCCGAATAGTAATATGTCATCTACATATAACACTAGGAATACTACTGCTTCCCCAACGACCTTTTGATAAACACAATTGTCATCTTCGTTTTGAGTAAAACCAAACGTTTTCATTTCAGTGTCGAAACGAATGTTCCAGCTCCTGGAGGCTTGCTTAAGTCCTTAAATGGACTTTTGAAGCTTGCATACCTTAGTCTTTTCAGACTTGGACACGAAACCTTCGGGTTGAGTCATATAGAGCTCTTCCTCTAGGTAGCCGTTCAGAAAGGCCGTCTTCACGTCCATTTGCCAGATTTCATAATCATGGTACGCAGCTATAGCAAGCAAAATCCGAATGGACTTAATCATGGCTACAGGAGAGAAAGTTTGTTCATAGTCAATCCTTTCTCTTTGCCTGTAACCCTTGGCTACGAGTCTAGCCTTATAAGTTTCCACGTTCCCATCAACGCCTATCTTCCTCTTGAAGACCCATTTGTTTCCAACAGGTACAATACCTTCTGGAGGGTCTACAAGAGTCCAGACCTAATTTCGATACATGGAATCCATCTCGGATTTCATGGCCTCTTGCCATCTCTTTGAATCAATGTCGGACATCGCTTCATTGTAGTCCCTAGGGTCCTCTTTTGTGTCATTGTCACCTAAAATGTGCAATTCGACAAAGTCATTGTCTAAGCCATACCTCTTAGGTGGCTTACTAACCCGTTCAGATCTACATGGAGCTAGGGGTGCAGGAACAGGGTTGTCAACTTGTCGAGTGCTTGTTTGTGGTTCATTATTAATCTCATTAATTTCCATCTCTTTGCTTTGAAGGAAAAAATTTGTCCTAGCTAAGAACAAGTACGAACATTTGAATACACATGCAAGCTATTAACACTCTAAAGTAGGCATGCATCCAAAAACAATTCATAAAACCCATGACTTTCAAAGCCTAGTATATGGCGAACCAATAAACTCTTTAACAACATTAAAGAGAAGTAAAGATTTAGAGTTTCTTTACCCTTGAAGCTCATCCTTGTTTACACAAGGGATTCACCCAAGTGGAGGGCCTTCAAGTCACCTCCAAGCTCCTTGGATCCTCCTTGTGTTATCCTTCCCTTAGTGCTCCTTTGAAGATTTGAGGAAATGAGGATTTGTTCTCCAAAACACCAAAAGTTTGATGTCTCTAAGTCTCTTCACCAAGGATGTATCTTGTGAAGATGATATGGATGACTTAGGGAAGAAGAGATTGCTAGATGTCCCTCCCCTTAGTGGCCGGCCTCTTGGAGAAAAATGAGAGAAAATGTTTCACCCAATTTCAACAAGAAAACCCTTTTTTGAAAACAAAGCTATAAAGTTTAATTTATACTTCATTACAAGTGAGTGGCAAACTTGTAATTAATCCAAGCTTGCCCATTCACCCTAATGGCCGGCCATATTAATGTTATTGGGCTATTTGCCCATTTTGTTTTAGTTGTCATACAACTTAAACACAATGGGCCTTTTTGGACCAAAACGCTTTTGGGCCCCGAAACCCAAAACCAACATATAAGCCCAATACGAACCTTTCGTAAAATTAATTAACTAATTAATTAATCTTGACCATTCTTCAATTAAACCATTTAATTGCTTATCCATTTCATTTAATTTCTTCACATACATCCTTACTCGGTGTACGATCCATTAGGTTCCAATTAGCGAGGCAGTGGGCGATGTTACTCTTAACGATCGATTGTGAATTGAAACCACATTTCAATTTTCCCTTTGATGATTAGTGTTTGCTAATCATTAGGGCTTCCACAAACCATGAGTGACACCTAGCAGTATGTCATGGTTACCCAAGCTAAGTAGAATTGGTTGGAGAACCTATCCAGTTACAACTACAATGCAATACGGTCCTTCTCTAATACAATACTCTTAATCACATCGTTTAAGTGATAGTTTGTTTCATGTCTACTATCCAATGTGATACTTTCCTATATGATTCCCTTGAATATGATTTGGAACAAACTTCCTAAGTCATATTCATTTGCTTTGGCCAAAGACTTTAGAATCATATCTTAGAGTATTCTCCTTCCACTATGGAAGGTTAGAGATCCCTTGTTGTGCATTCATATGCCTACATGACTAGATCGCTTGACCCCAACAATGCCGTGGACAATCCGAAGGAATGTCGTTGGCATGATCAAAGATCAAGGACCTAACCATTAGACATCTATGATGCCTCAGGTCAAAGGACTACTTTGCATATTGCAACTTTAGAGTTCATACATGACATGTATGTTCGAACTCTCTTTTGATCGTAGTTCAGTGTACTCGATTACTCTTTCGAGCACCTATGTGTTTGTCTTAGTGTCCAACACCAAATGACTTGAGACTAGTCATACTCACGCTTGAGTCAACATAACACATACTAACCTTAGCGGATTGTCAATGCCCAATTGGCAATCCTATGGCTAGGAACGTTTTAGGAATGAACATAAGAGAAAGGTCTCGTTAATCTAACTCATTTAGATTACTTATCTCTTAGACCAAATACATCCCTTGGATTCCCTTATTGCTTAAACACATGATACAATAAATAGTGATTAACAATAAGCTTTGCCCTCCATTAAACATATAAAAGTTTAATACATTAAATATTCCAAAAAGCTATTACATCAAATGAGTGGCTTTGTGGGCATACTTCCAACAATCTCCCACTTGCACTCAAAGCCATCCTCCCATGTATCTAATACCCATCTTATCCATATGACGATCAAGCTGGATTTGAGACATTGGCTTTGTCAGTGGATCTGCTACGTTATCGGCTGAAGCAACTTTGAGGATATTGACTTTCCCCTCGGCAGCATATCTTCTTATGATATTAAAGCGTCTGTCAAAATGCTTGTTCTTTTGATGTGCCCTGGGTTCCTTGGCTTGAGCTATCGCCCCACTATTATCACAGTACAAAGTTACTGGTGATGTAATGGTTGGAACCACTCCAAGTTCAGTGATGAACTTCTTCATCCAGAACGCTTCTTTGCCGGCTTCAGCTGCAGCGACATATTCAGCCTCTGTCGTGCAATCAGCAATTACACTTTGCTTCTTGCTTTTCCAACTGACAGCCCCACCATTCAGAGTGAATACATATCCGGAGTTGGAACTTCTATCATCGACGTCAGATTGGAAATCTGCGTCTGTATAGCCTTCCACTCGCAACTCTGCCGCTCCTCCATACACGAGGAACATGTCCTTAGTTCTTCTTAAGTACTTAAGGACCATCTTGACAGCTGCCCAGTGTTCTAATCCTGGGTTAGATTGATATCGACTAGTAATGCTCACAGCATATGCAATATCTGGCCTTGTGCATATCATGGCATACATGAGACTTCCTATGGCGGAAGCATAAGGAATATAACTCATTTTTCGTATCTCTTCAGGAGTTTTAGGTTCCATGGATTTAGAAAGGTGAATTCCATGTCTTACAGGAAGAAAACCTTTCTTAGATTGTTCCATCTGGAACCTACTTAGCACCTTATCAATGTACATAGATTGGGATAATCCAATTAATTTTCTGGATCTATCACGATAGAGCTTTATCCCAAGTACATAAGATGCATCTCCTAAATCTTTCATGTGGAAGGTTTTAGACAACCACACTTTTACAGAAGAAAGTATTGCAGTGTCATTCCTGAATAGTAATATGTCATCTACATATAACACTAGGAATACAACTGCATCCCCAACGACCTTTTGATAAACACAATTGTCGTCTTCGTTTTGAGTAAAACCAAACGTTTTGATTTCAGTGTCGAAACGAATGTTCCAGCTCCTGGAGGCTTGCTTAAGTCCATAAATGGACCTTTGAAGCTTGCATACCTTAGTCTTTTCAGACTTGGACACGAAACCTTCGGGTTGAGTCATATAGAGCTCTTCCTCTAGGTAGCCGTTCAGAAAGGTCGTCTTCACGTCCATTTGCCATATCTCATAATCATGGTACGTAGCTATAGCAAGCAAAATCCGAATGGACTTAATCATGGCTACAGGAGAGAAGGTTTCTTCATAGTCAATCCCTTCTATTTGCCTGTAACCCTTGGCTACTAATCTAGCCTTATAAGTCTCCACGTTCCCATCAACGCCTATCTTCCTCTTAAAGACCCATTTGTTTCCAACAGGTACAATACCTTCTGGAGGGTCTACAAGAGTCCAGACCTGATTTTGATACATGGAATCCATCTCGGATTTCATGGCCTCTTGCCATCTCTTTGAATCAATGTCGGACATTGCTTCAGTGTAGTCTCTAGGGTCCTCCTTTGTTTCATTGTCACCTAGAAGGTACAATTCATCAAAGTCATTGTCTAAGCCATACCTCTTAGGTGGCTTACTAACCCGTTCAGATTTACGTGGAGCTAGGGGTTCAGGGACATGGTTGTCAATATGTCGAGTGCTTGTTTGTGGTTCATTATTAATCTCATTAATTTCCATCTGTTTGCTTATAGTTCCTTTGAGAACAAATTCGTCCTCTAGAAACTTAGCAGTTCTGGCGACAAAGACTTTCTTGTCGTCATGATGGTAGAACTCATATCCCATAGTTTCTTTAGGATATCCCACAAAATAGCATCTTACTGATCTCGCTTCAAGCTTAGTAGCTTCAAGCTTCTTGACATATGCTTCAAAACCCCAATCTTAATGTGTTTAAGACTTGGCTTTCTTCCATGCCATATCTCATAGGGCGTTTGTGAAACTGATTTGGAAGGTACTCTATTAAGCAAGTAAGCTGCTGTATATAGAGCGTATCCCCAGAATGTTACTGGTAGATCAGCAGAACTCATCATAGAACAAACCATGTTCATCAAGGTTCGATTTCTCCTTTCAGAAACTCCATTGAGTTGTGGAGTTCCCAGTGGAGTCCACTGTGATATTATTCCACACTCTTTGAGATAATCTAGGAACTCGTTACTCAGATATTCACCCCCTCGATCTGATCTTAGGATCATTATCTGTTTCCCAGTTTTGCTTCTCTACTTCATTCTTGAATTCTTTGAACCTTTCAAAGGATTCTGACTTGTACTTCATAAGATACACATAGCCAAACCGAGAGTGATCGTCGGTGAATGTGATATAGTAGGAGAAGCCTCCTCTCGACGTAGTAGACATAGGTCCACATACGTCAGTGTGGATTAACCCTAGAATTTCAGTGGCACGCTCTTATTTTCCAGTAAATGGAGATTTGGTCATTTTCCCTTTCAAGCAACATTCACAAGTACCCATCTGGTTATTACCTAATGGGTGGATATATCCGTCTTTCGACATCTTGTGAATCTTATCAAGGTTCACATGTCCAAGTTTAAGATGCCACATCTTTTCTTGGTTAACTTCTTATCTAACCCTTTTGGGTTTTGAGGTATTCCTGCTTGTAATACAGTGCATCCCACTATTCGTCTCTAGGTGAAAAAGTCCATCTATCATATTACCATGAGAGATAATACGACCGTTCAAGTATAAAGTGCAACTCATTTTGTCAAACAATACTGAGTGCCCATCTTGTAAAAGCTTAGAGATGGAAATCAAATTCTTTATACATGAAGGAAAATATAAACAATTTTTAAGTTCCAGGACTTCCCCAGAGGGTAGGTTAAGCATGTAGGTGCCTATTGCTTTTGCCGAGATTTTAGTGCCGTTCCCAACTCGCACAATCATCTCCCCATTGCTCAGCGACTTGCTCCCCACTAATCCCTGCATCGTATTACAGATATGTTGACTAGCGCCTGAATCAAATATCCAGGAATTGGAGCTCACTGTAAAAGAACTCTCTATGACAGAAATAGTCTCTTCAAAAGTTCGTGTCATAAGGCTCGCAATGCGCACCCTGTATTTCTTCTTCCAACGTTCATCCTTTCCACAATGAAAGCATGTTCCTTTGGATTTCTTTGCCTTCTTCTTATGCAACCTTTTCCTTATCATTGCATTCTCACTCCCACTGTCCCTTTTGAAACCTTTTTCAATTTTACAGCACATGTCAATCATCTCTTTCAAAGAATGATCGAATCTATTCACTTTATAGTTTACAATAAACTTAGTGAAATCATCCGAGAGAGATGCAAGGAAAAAGTCTTGGGCCATTTTCCCATCGATGGAAGTTCCTAAACTTTTAAGATCTTTAAATATCTTTTCCATCTTTTGTCCATGTTTATGGACCGATGTCCCCTTTGCCATTTTGGCATTCATTAGACTACAAACATTTGAGAATCGTACATTACTAGTCTCATTGTCATGCATCTTATGCAAACTTTCAACCATGGCACAAGAAGTGTCCATGTGCTTATGTAGCTTCATAAGCTCCTCACTAAGTGAAGTGAGGATTAAGCATTTGGCTTGTAAGTCATCCTCATAGTGTCTAACATAATTTTGACACTCCTCCTTTGAAGCTAGTTTCGTAGAAGGTACATGAGGAGGGGATTGCTTAACCACATACAATATGTCTTTCACCTTTGAGACATTCTCAATGTGGCGATACCAAGCAAGGAAACGTTGGCCCTTAAGGCCTCTTTTGTCAAGTATAATGGTGGGTATAATTTTAGGCATGTCGTTCACTACATAACATAACAGAAATCGTATTAGATTGTTTGTTTAAAACTATTTGATTGGGTCTTTGAATCAAATAGCACCACCCACTATTTTTGGCAAATTCCACATCCCTCAATAGAATTCGAGAGTTTTATTGAACTCTTAGCGGGGTATGGGAGACTCACCATTACCAAGCCCACCTCACGATGATACGATGTTGGTTAGCAAAAATAATGATGAGAGAATAACGCATTATTCCTTTACAACCTTTTGTAATTACCCATCCGTTTGGCCTCTAGAGAATGTTGCCTCACGATGATACGATGTCGACTCCATTGCACTTAGTTAAGTTATTCCCACCATGCTTATTTTGTGAAGGGGTTCAAGAATAGCCTCACGATGATACGATGTCGGCTATCCTCGTTGCCTACACTCACCTCATCATATGTATATGGATTCCTCCTGGATGTAAGCACATGCTTTGTACTTCCCCATGATAGGGTGAAGCCGGTGCATGAGTCACAAACGCTTGGAACTCACAACGGTGGAAGGCCTACGAAGAGATGTTCAAAACATCTCTCGCTTATCAACTTAATATATGTTTTGAGGGAGTAGTGTTGGGCTACATCAAAATCATTTTAATCTTATTAAAAGAACTTGGGCCTATCACAACCATTGGTCCAAGTTAATATGAGTTAGTAGCATATAATACTCTCACTGTTTCGTTGAAACAAGCGAGACTATATGGAACCCAAAATTTTATTAATGTAAAAACATCATTAAAGGATCAAAACAATTTGTCCTTTAGAGTTTTTAAGCCTAAACGTAAAAACGTAAACTGTTGGGCCAAAATACAAAAACACAAAATTATCAAAACTTTATGTAATTGCACAAAAGGCCCCAAAAGTACCCCCACTAGGGGGTGGCCGGTTTTTAGAAGTGTGAATGAGTGTGAAAGGGTTTTATACAAGTTGTGAATGCATGTGCAAAATGCAAGTTGATTTTGGTGGGTGAGTTATTGGTGAAATTGATGGTTTGTAAGAAAAAAAAATAAAGTCTATGACAAAACATTAAAACCATTTCATCACATCTCACCAATAACCATCAACCATCAAATAATAAACCAAAACTTTATGAAAAACATAAAATTTTTGAATCAAAACTTCAAACCTTTTTGTTCTTGCCAAGAACTTCAAGAACATTGAAGAACACTCATGAAAACTCATAATAGCTCCATGAATGTTTTCAATCACCAAAACTCAAATTTTCACCACTCAAAAGAGGGCTAATATCCTAGGGTACTTAGAGGTTCCAAAAGTCACCTTAAAACCATTTTAACAAGACAAACATGAACCCAAAAAATCACCCTTTGGATTTGGCCGAATTTCCCAAAATACATGGCACCAAATTTTAGTTCCAATATTCATGCTTAAATGAAATACATCTACAACATTTGAGATGCTAAATTTTCTAGCAAAATTTATATATTCAAAAGCAAGAACAAAGCTTGTAACATTTACAACATTTAAATCATAAATCATGAAAATCACAAAACCCAAAAGGATTCACCATAAACTAGGCCTAGGCTCTGATACCACTTGAAGGAAAAATTTTGTCCTAGCTAAGAACAAGTAAGAACATTTGAATACATATGCAAACTATTAACACTTTAAAGTAGGCATGCATTCAAAAACAATTCATAAAACCGATGACTTTCAAAGCCTAGTATATGGTGAACCAATAAACTCTTTAACAACATTAAAGAGAAGTAAAGATTTAGAGTTTCTTTACCCTTGAAGCTCATCCTTGTTTTCACAAAGGATTCACCCAAGTGGAGGGCCTTCAAGTCACCTCCAAGCTCCTTGGATATTCCTTGTGATTTTCCTCCTTTTAGTGCTCCTTTGCTTCTTTGAAGATTAGAGGATTTGTTCTCCAAAACTCCAAATGTTTGATGTCTCTAAGTCTCCACACCAAGAATGTATTTTGTGAAGATAATATGGATGACTTAGGGAAGAAGAGATTGCTAGATGTCCCTCCCCTAAGTGGCCGGCCTCTTTAGAGAAAAATGAGAGAAAGTGTTTCATCCAATTTCTTTAAGAAAACCCTAATTAGAAATAAAGCTATAAAGTTGATTTTATACTTCATTTCAAGTGAGTGGCAAACTTGTAATTAATCCAAGTTTGCTACCCTCACCCTTATGGCCGGCCTTACCTTTGTTATTGGGCTAATTGCCCATTTTGTTTTAGTTGTCATACAACTTAAACATAATGGGCCTTGTGGACCAAAACGCTTTTGAGCCCCGAAGCCCAATACGAATCTTTCGTAAAATTAATTAACTAATTAATTAATCTTGACCATTCTTCAATTAAACCATTTAATTGCTTATCCATTTCATTTAATTTCCTCACATACATCCTTACTCGGTGTACGATCCATTAAGTTCCAATTAGCGAGGTAGTGGGCGATTGTTACTCTTAACGATCGATTGCGAATTGAAACCACATTTCAATTCTCCCTTAATGATTAGTGTTTGCTAATCATTTAGGGCTTCCACAAACCATGAGTGACACCTAGCAGTATGTCATGGTTACCCAAGCTAAGTAGAAGTGGTTGGAGAACCTATCCAGTTACAACTACAATGCAATACGGTCATTCTCTAATACAATACTCTTAATCACATTGTTTGAGTGATAGTTTGTTTCATGTCTACTATCCAATGTGATACTTATCTATATGATTCTCTTGAATATGATTTGGAACAAACTTCCTAAGTCATATTCATATGCTTTGGCCAAAGACTTTAGAATCATATCTTAGAGTATTCTCCTTCCACCATGGAAGGTTAGAGATCCCTTGTTGTGCATTCATATGCCTACACGACTAGATAGCTTGACCCCAACAATGCCGTGGACACTCCGAGGGAATGCCGTTGACACGATCAAAGATCAAGGACCTAACCATTAGACATCTATGATGCCTCAGGTCAAAGGACTACTTTGCATATTGCAACTTTAGAGTTCTTACATGACATGTATGTTCGAACTCTCTTTTGATCGTTGTTCAGTGTACTTGATTACTCTTTCAAACACCTATGTGTTTGTCTTAGTGTCCAACACCAAATGACTTGAGACTAGTCATACTCACGCTGAGTTAACATAACACATACTAACCTTAGCGGATTGTCAATGCCCAATTTGCAATCCTATGGCTAGGAACGTTTTAGCAATGAACATAAGAGAATGGTCTCGATAATCTAACTCACTTAGATCACTTGTCTCTTAGATCAAATACATTCCTTGGATTCCCTTATTGCTTAAACACATGATACAATAAATAGTGATTAACAATAAGCTTTGCCCTTCATTAAACATATAAAAGTTTAATACATTAAGTATTCCAAAAGCTATTACATCAAATGAGTGGCTTTGTGGGCATACTTCCAACAATGATGTTGGCTAGCATTAATAATAATGAGAGAGTACGCTTACTCATTTGCATCTCTTGCAAGTACCCATCTTATTTGGCCTCTAGAGAATGTAGCCTCACAATGATATGATGTTGGTTCCATTGCACTTAGTTAAGTCATTCCCACCATGCAAGTTCGGGTAGGGGTTGAAGAACAACCTCACAATGATATGATGTTGGCTATTCTCGTTGCCTACCTTCACAACATCATGTATGCATATAGAACTCTTCCTGAGTGTAAGCACGCACTTTGTACTCCCCCATGATAGGGTGAAGCCGGTGTACGAGTCACAAATGATCGGAGTCTACCACGGTGGAAGGCCACGAAAGAGTGTTCAAAGCACTCTCACGCTTATCAACTTAATAATGGTTTGGTTGAGGGTTTTAGGTCTCATCATATATATAAACATGCATTTTAATCTTATTAAAACAATTTTGGTCCTATTACAACTATTGGTCCATTTGATTGTTTTAGTTGTATATAATACTCCCACTATGCTTATAAAACGGTTTTTAAAGCAAGAGTATATGATACTACTAACATAAGGTTTGCATTCATTGATGGACTATATAGTTGCCTTAGGGCCTTAGGATGACTATGAACCTTTGATTAGATCCAACACGAGCCTTGTGTTGAATCTCGGTCTAGGGATGGTGATTGATTTTAGTTACGCGTTTAATCATATTAAGGCGTGTTGTCTTATTGGGCGTTGGACCCAACTACTCCAATTTCATGCATATCATATAATACAAGAAAGGAGTACTTTAAAGTAAAGATGAGCTTATGCTCTTTACAACATTTGAATAATACAGATTACTTTAAAGTAAAGAAGAGCTTATGCTCTTTTACAACATTTGATCATATCAAATTACAACCAAAATCTAATCTACACATTCCCATGGTTCAAACAAATTTAAGACGGCCTTTCATATAGCTCAATTATAATAGGCTTAGGTTCACAATCACCCTTTCTTTAATTAATTAACGCTTTAACCAATTAAACTTGAATGCAACATTTTCATTTGGTTTTTGTATCCATAGAATTGATTTAAATGGAGCTAAATGAAATGAAAATCCAATTCTCATTTAAAGAGACAAAACCATTTTGTTCTCAACCTAATTTGGGCCAAAATGTAATAACCTCAACCTTTGGGCTATGTTGCAAAACTTAAACTTTTGAGCTCATTTTGTAAAAACACAAAAGTCCACTACTTCATGTAATTACAACTAGAACCCAAAAATTTCAACAAATTCAAAAACTTCATTAAAGGAACAAAACAATTTGTCCTTTAATGATTTTGGGCCTTTACGTAAATACGTAAATTTTTGGGTCAAACTACAAAATACACAAAAGTACCAAAACTTTATGTAATTGCATAAAAGCCCCAAAAACACCCCACTTGTAGGGTGGCCGGTTTTGGAGAGTGAAACCACAAAAATTTTGAAATTTTTTCAACTAAGTCATAAAGCCATGCAAGTGGAAATAAGTTGGTGTGAATAAAGCCATGCAAGTGGTGTGTGTGTGTAAGAGAAGTACTTCTTACACACCCATCACCATTTCTATCACCTTTCAAAAATTTCAATAAATGTTTTGATGATAGATAAGTCACACCCACCAACACAAAACAAAGACTTTATTAAATAAATCAAAACTTTGAATCAAAACATCAAACCTTTTTGTTCTTGGCAAGAACATCAAGAACAATGAAGAATATCCATGAAAACCCATAAGAGCTCCATGAATGTTTTCAAGCAATAAAACTCAAATTTTCACTACTCAAAATGGGGTTAACATCCTAGGGTACTTAGGGGTTCCAAAAGTCACTTTAAAACACTTTTAACAAGACAAACAAGAACCCAAAAATTCACCCTTTGGATTTGGCCGAAAATCCCCAAAATCATGGCACCAAATTTTAGCTCCAAAATTCATGCTCATATGAACTACATCTACAACATTTGAGATGACAAATTTTCTAACAAAATTTACATTCAAAGAAGCAAGAATAAAGCTTGTAACAATTACAACATTCAAATCATAAACTATGAACTACAAAACCCAAAAGGATTCACCAACTACTAGACCTAGGCTCTGATAACACTTGAAGGAAATTTTGTGAAAAACATGTTCATTTAAGCAACATCTATAGCATGCAATTAACAATTAAAAGGCGGAATCATGCTTGTATGCACTTAAAAACAAAACATTAACCATGAAATTCAAAGCCTAGTAGATTGTGTCGGAAGTATGCCCACAAAGCCACTCATTTGATGTAATAGCTTTTGGAATACTTATTGTATTAAACTTTTATATGTTTAATGAAGGGCAAAGCTTATTGTTAATCACTATTTATTGTATCATGTGTTTAAGCAATAAGGGAATCCAAGGAATGTATTTGATCTAAGAGATAAGTGATTTAAGTAAGTTAGATTATCGAGACCTTTCTCTTATGTTCATTCCTAAAACATTCCTAGCCATAGGATTGCCAATTAGGCATTGACAATCCGCTAAGGTTAGTATGTGTTATGTCGACTCAAGCGCGAGTATGACTAGTCTCAAGTCATTTAGTGTTGGACACTAAGGCAAACACATAGGTGCTCGAAAGAGTGATCGAGTACACTGAACAACAATCAAAAGAGAGTTCGAACATACATGTCATGTAAGAACTCGAGAGTTGCAATATGCAAAGTAGTCATTTGACCTGAGGCATCATAGATGTCTAATGGTTAGGTCCTTGATCTTTGATCATGTCAAAGGCATTCCATTGGAGTGTCCACGGCATTGTTGTGGTCAAGCTACCTAGTCATGTAGGCATATGAATGCACAACAAGGAATCTCTAACCTTCCATGGTGGAAGGAGAATACTCTAAGATATGATTCGAGAGTCTTTGGCCAAAGCATATGAATATGACTAAGGAAGTTTGTTCCAAATCATATTCAATTGAATCATATAGATAAGTATCACATTGGATAGTAGACATGAAACAAATTATCACTTAAACAATGTGATTAAGAGTATTGTATTAGAGAAGGACCGTATTGCATTGTAGTTGTAACTGGATAGGTTCTCCAACCACTTCTACTTAGCTTGGGTAACCATGATATGCTGCTAGGTGTCACTCATGGTTTGTGGAAGCCCTAAAGATTAGCAAACACTAATTTTAAGGGAGAATTGAAATGTGGTTTCAATTCACAATCGATCGTTAAGAGTAACAATCGCCCACTATCTCGCTAAATGGAACCTAATGGATCGTACACCGAGTAAGGATGTTGGTGAATAAATTAAATGAAATGGATAAGCAATTAAATGGTTTAATTGAAGAATGGTCAAGGTTAATTAATTAGTTAATTAATTATACGAAATGTTCGTATTGGGCTTATATGTTGGTTTTGGGTTTTGGGGCCCAAAAGCGTTTTGGTCCACAAGGCCCATTATATTTAAGTTGTATGACAACTAAAACAAAATGGGCAATTAGCCCAATCAATTTGATATGGCCGGCCATTAGGGTGAAAAGTGTCAAACTTGGATTAATTACAAGTTTGCCACTCACATGTGATGAAGTATAAATTCAACTTTATAGCTTTATTTTCATTTAGGGTTTTTCTTGGTGAAATGAGGTGAAACATTTTCTCTCATTTTCTCAAAAGAGGTCGGCCACCTAGGGAAGGAATAGCTAGCAATCTCTTTTTCCCTAAGTCATCCATTTCATCTTCACATCACATCTTTGGTGAATAGACTTAGAGACATCAAGCTTTTGATGTTTTGGAGAACAAATCCTCAAATCCTCAAAGAAGCAAAGGAGCACTAAAAGGAAGAAAATCACAAGGAAGATCCAAGGAGCAAGGAGGTGACTTGAAGGCCCTCCACTTGGGTGAATCCCTTGTGTAATCAAGGATGAGCTTCAAGGGTAAAGAAACTCTAAATCTTTCCTTCTCTTTAATGTTGTTAAAGAGTTTATTGGTTCACCATATACTAGGCTTTGAAAGTCATGGGCTTTATGAATTGTTTTTTAATGCATGCCTACTTTAATGTGTTAATAGTTTGCATATGTATTCAAATGTTCTTACTTGTTCTTAGCTAGGACAAAATTTTTCCTTCAGATTGGTGAACCAAGACTCAACTCAAATCAAAGTGAGTTGAGAAATTTATACCTTTGTTGATTCCTCTTTGCATAAGCAAAGGATAATCACCCAAGAGATAGGGCCTTCATTCCTTGCTTCTTAGATCCATGCTTTCTTGGATGAGGATGATTGAAAAGGATTCTCCAAGTTCCCAAAATTGAGAACCTCTAACTTTCCACACCAAGGAGAGACTTTAAGAAGAAATGAGTGACCTTGGAGGATGAGAGATTGCTAGCTAATCTCCTCCAAGGGGGCCGGCCTCTTAGAGAGAAAAGGGCGAGATATGTTCTCTCCAGATCTCTAAAAGAAACCCTAAATGAATTTTGGCTATAAAGTCATATTTATACATTTATTCATTGGAGTGGCAAACTTGTAATTAAAGCAAGTTCACTACCCTTCCTCTAAATGGTCGGCCATAGGGTTTCATTGGGCTTTTAAGGCCTTTGTGAATTATTTGTCATTAAGTTGTCATACAACTTAAGTCAATGGGCTTGACGTTCGAATCCCATTGGGCCTTAAGGCCCAAAACTAACCCGTGATCTTTTAATGAACTTTATTCGTTTGATTAATTAACATATTAATTAATCCTTGCCATAAATAATTAAACCATTTAATTATTCTTACTCATCTCCATTGTTTCTTCAATCTCTGCCTTACACGGTGTACGATCCATTAGGTTCCTTTTAGCGAGGCAGTGGGCGATTAGAACTCTTTCAAATCGATTGTGAATTGAAACTTACTTTCAATTCTCCCTTTAGTGATTATACACGTTTAGGGCTTCCACAAACCATGAGTGACACCTAGCAGTATGTCATGGTTACCCAAGCTAATCAGAAGAGGTGGAGAACCTATTCAGTTTAGGATTACAATGCAATACGGTCTTTCTCTAATATAATACTCTTGACCACATTGTTTGGTTTGATAGTTTATTCATGTCTACTATCCAATGTGATTCATTTACTTATATGATTACCTTGAATGTGAATTGGAACGACTTCCTAAATCTCATTCATACTCTGGCCAGAGATTCTTAATCATATCATAGAGTATTCTCCCTCAAACGGTTTGAAGGTTAGAGATCCCTTGTTGCGCATTTAATTACCTCCATGGCTAAGTGGCTTAACCCCAACTATGCCGTGGACACCCTTTGACGGAGTGACTTTGACATAGTCAAAGATCAAGGACCTAACCACAAGACAACTATGATGCCTCAGGTCAAATGACTACTTTGCATTATCCTAACCATGAGTTCTCATGTGACATGAGTATGAGAACTCCTCGTTGATCGTGTTCAGTGGACTCATTCGCTATTGAGCACCTACATGCTTGTCTTGGTGTCAATCACACCAATGACTCGAGACCAGTCACTCTCCCTGAGAGAAGACATAACATGTACTGATCTTAACGGACTGTCAATGCCCAATTGGCAATCCTATGATCAGGAACGTTTAGGATATGTATACGAAAGAGAATGGTCTCATTAATCTAACTTATTTAAATTACATTCTCCTAATTACATATTCCTTGGACTTATCGTTTAAGCATATAACATTTATATGAGACGGCTTAAACAATAACCTTTGCCCTTGATATTAAACTAGATTAGTTTAACATGTGAAATGTCCGTAAAGTATCATCATATGATTGGTTTTAGGGCACATTTCCAACAAGATTCACGTGCTTTCTACTTTGTCAGAAATCTTTGACAAAGTTGCCCATAATTTTCGCAAAGCTGAGATTTCGTGTGACAGGTGCTGACAAATCTGGAAAAGTCGATCTTTTGAAATTTGGAGGGCGGCCCGTGATTTCTGAAGCAAGCCCAGCTTTTGAGAAAGCAGGCGCCTCTTTGATTTCTAAGCAGGCGCTTCTTCGATTTCTGAGCAGACGCCTCTTCTTTCTGGAGCTCCGTCGAGTGCTGATTTCTATAGAGGCACGCATTACGTTCCAAAGCACACTTGAATTGCCGCCTGTAGAAGCTCCCTTCTAAGATCTTAAATTGTCCGACCTCTTCTTTTTCTTCAACACCTTCGGAAATGTCTTGCCCATCTGACCGTCGTCTTAACTTGAATGTCGAGGAATATATTGGCATGTCTTCTCCAGACAACATTTGGCATCCGTCCTTCTTATCCCCCAATGGTCCTCTTACAGTTGGGGACTCTGTGATGAAGAACGATACAACCGCTTCGGTGGTGGCTAGAAATCTTCTCACTCCAATAGACAGTAGGATACTTTCCAAATAGTCCGACGAGCTGGCTGTTCAGGACTCTCTGGCCTTCAGCGTCCAATGTGCAGGCTCAGTATCAAACATGGGTCAACGCCTTCTTGCTCGATCTCGTCAGGTTGAGTCTTTGATGGCTGAGGTGGCTAGTCTTCGGCAAGAGATCAGAGGGCTCAGGCATGAGAATAAAGAGTTGCACATGCTCGCAACTAGTTACTCAACGAGTATGAAGAGGAAGCTTAACCAGCTGCAAGAGATCCAGATGCAACTTTTGCAGAGGCAACTTTTGCCTTCGTCATCTGGCGTTTCACCAAGTGTTGAGGCTCTGAAAAATCAAACTCTGGCGCTTCGTCTTTCTGGAGCTCCGTCGAGTGCTGAGGCACCACCTGACCAATGAAGGCTCCTTCCTGTTTGTTTGCACATTCTTGTACTTTTCTACCTAATGTTCCTTTCCTACGAAAATCAATGTAAAAACAGTTTGTTTACCTGACAATGTTTCAAACATAAACCCACACATAAGCAACCAAACAAACAACGAACTAATCATGACAAACATGGCAAAATAAATGCAGTAAAGAGAAGGGTTTTAGGAACACCAATCTGGTTTTGGAGCGATGCCTAGGTCCTCCTTATTTGACTGCATGGGTTGCCTCCCAAGAAGCGCTTGCTGTAACGTCTTGCAGCCGGACGATACCTCTATTTAAACTTCACTAGAGCACACGACATGGAATTGATCTTTGAATGGGAGGTGATACTTGAAATGATCTGGTAATGGTTTACAGTCTAGGGTGAGTGCCTGAATCATTAACAACATATTAGTATAAAACAAAATTGAAGTTCGGGGAGGTGGTTTACCTGTGTGCTCCGACATGAACTCAAGAATAAACACCCATTCGAAAGTTGTAGGACTAGAAAATTCAGCCAGACTTGGTGTTTTGAGAGTTATGACTTGTCCCGTGTCATAAAATCCAACTTATTTGGGAATTTTCATCTCAAGTATATCCTCTTTGTTGAATTCTAGACATTCCCCATCCACTTCTTGCTCTTGATTCTTTGGAAGGGTTTCGAATGATGCCTTTCTCACCCTCTTCTTCCTTGGATTGCATGATCCTGCAAGGAATAAGGACATTTGGTGAAACGGGGTCAAGACGAATTGAATTTGGGCTTACCTTGGTTGTAGTGGACGGCATAGAGGGCATATGGGGCTGCGACAAGGGTGGTTCTTCCCTTGCCGTGGCCTTGTTATTCTCTTCTTCTTTGAGCATCAGTTGTTCATCAATGTTTTGGCTTGGTTTGGACGTCTTGGGTTCACCTCCAACCTCCATACCACTTCCCAAAGTGATAGCTTCAACGATTTCAAAATCTCCCCTTGGATTGACAATGGTTGAGCTGGAGAGTTCACTTTGTTCTTGAATTTGTCCCATGAATTCCGCGATCTCTCCATTTTGATTCTTCAATTCGCTCATCACTTGGTATTGATTTTGTAATTCTTGCATCCAAGAGGTGAGTAATTGAATAACTTTATCATTATCCAAAGACATACCTGAATTCGATTGGAATTGTTGTGGGGGAGGTTGAGATTGATGCATCGGCGTTGTATAGAACTCCTTATATGGCTGCCAAAATTCTCCTTGTTGAGCCTCATTGGCTTGATTTTGTGAGCCCTGCGCCAAAAAAATTAATTCATCAAGAATTTGATCATAATATATTGACGAACCTGAGCTTGGTTGGGCATATTGTATATGAGGTTGTGGTGGCTGCGCAGGGCTTGAATAGAACTCCTCATATGGCTGCCAATATCCTTCGTGTTGAACTGGTTGAGGTTCCCACCACATAGTGTTTGAATGATCCCTCCAATCTGAATTGTACGTGTTGGAAAACAAGTTGTTCCTTGATTGATTATGATCATGATAACTCTCCCAACTTCTTTGTGGATGTTGATCAGCTTGATATCCTTGCGTATAGGACACATCGAATGTAGGGGTGCTTTGTATTGTGGTCCTTTCGATGTACTGTGACAATTGAGAAGTAAGATTTTCTATTTGAGCTTGAAGATTAGCAATTGCCATGTCTTACTTCTTTAGTACCTGATATCAAAGAAAGAAAACTAAATCAAATATCAAAAGTAAAAGACACGAAAATAAACAAAAACAAAAAAAAAATAACAAGGGATTAGTAAAGTTGCTAATCCCCGGCAACGGCGCCAAAATTTGATGCGAAAATTAACTTAACACACAAATTAAACCCTCTTGTTGACAATTGTAGTATGGATAAGTAGGGATCGTTCTGGACCGGGGATTAGGAGGGCTTGCTAATAACCTCTAAACTGACTCAAAAACACTTAAAATAAACTTAAAAACACTTAACTAGACTCTAATGACTCAAAACAAACTTAAAAGACTCAAAACAGCTAAAAACAACTAAATAGACTCAAACTAGACACTAGGAATGACTTTGGACGAAAATTGATTTTAACTTGACTCAAAACACTTAAAAGCACAAACTAAGATAGATTCTAACCTAATTAACACTTAAAACAAATGGGGGTTTTGGTTTTGATGAATTTGAACTAAAACAAGACAGAAACTAAACTAGATAAAGTTTGGTACGAATTTGGTGATTTGAATGGTTGATGGGCTAGCTAGAGGGTTCTTCTCCACACATGACACACTTGTACATGAATCGATTTCCAATTGCTTTTCAATAAATTATGAAGCTCAACACCACAGATTAACCTTGATGCACTAATTAACCCTCAGATTTTCCTTTACTCATTGAATTGGATGAATGCATGCGATAACCCAAATCATTCTCCAAAGGTCCCCTACATGAATGCATAATAGAGATACAATCAGATATCATTACGTTCCATGAAAATCATAAGTGTTGACGAGACATTTGTAACTATGAATGCATGATACGTTTGACAAGAATTCAATTAACGCGATTATGACTAGCAACCTTCACTACTCATGAATATAAATTTGTAACGATTAGGTGAAGCTCATTTATATTCTAGCATCAAATTCATGCATGAAAACTAAGTATGCATCCTTAATCAACATACAAGAATCAGTTTTGAAGAAAACAGTTAATTGAATTGCATTCACAACTTATCAAATCACAATTGGAAGAAATAAATTCATATTGCAAATATGATCATGGTTTCGAATTTCCCCTAGCTAAAAGGGGTTTAGTTCCTCATGTTCGCAAAACAAAGATACATAAACTTAAACATTGAAAACAAAGAATGAAAACACCTAAGAATGCTCCAGCAATCCAACTTGAATGGCAAGTGCAACTCCAAGAAATCCTCCTTCTTCTTCTTTGCAGTGGCACAAGGTGTGGGATGGATATAGGTGAGTTATGGTGAAGGGTGGATGGGTCTCTCCAAATGAAATGCATGGCAATGGGTATTTATAGGGAAATGATGAATTAGGTGAGTTAGGTGAGTGCACATTCCATTCAATTTAGGTGAGTTAGATGAGTGCACCAACCATTCAATTTTTGGTAGGTTAGGTAAGTGCACCATCCATTCAATTTCTGGTAGGTTAGGTAAGTGCACCATCCATTCAATTTCTGGTAGGTTAGGTGAGTGCATTAACCATTCTTGCAACTTGCATTTGTTTCTCCAAATTTGTAGCATGTTCGTAACCTCATTTAAGCACCAAAAACGTCCATCCAACTTGCTCCCCATGCATGAACTCCAATTCAGCCCAAAGCTGCACCAAAATGCACTTTCTTGCCAACTTTGTCATTTGAACCTACAAACACACGAAAATAGCTTAAATCACTATAATAAGTAGAAACTAACTAAATAAATGCCAAGAAACAAGCTAACTAAGTCGCATAAATATGCTCTTATCAGTTAGCCATAGGGTCGGCAGCCGGACGCCTTGCTTACAGAAGCAAACAAATATGCGTGGCCACTAGGCTGTTAACCTTGGCTTTCTCCAATTTCGTAGCTTCTGTAGCAAGTATCACAACACTTTAGGACTTGGTGTAGGTTGTTCCACAACTATGTAGCATGTCGGCAGTGGACGAAGCTTTGTATATGCATACCAACTTGTTTAACCTTTCATAGAAATGTGCGGTTGTATAAGTTTAACGCGGCTTACTGCTCGAAGGGCAAGCCGTAGGCAATCTTCTGGAAACCGTAGGCTACCTTAGTGCACTTGGTAACAACTTTAGGGTTCTAGGGTAGCCATTCATGGGGCGTAGAGCGTAATGTGCCTCATCCGTCTCTGAGGCCTAGTTCTTCGTGGATTAGGCCAAGAGACCCAAAATCCTTCAGTTAGCTAAGCCTTGAAAAAGGCCATTGTGGCTACTTCTAAGAATCCTGGCGCAAGTCATCATGCACCTAGTTATACCAGGGCAGCACGGCTCATCCACGTCTGGATATTTAGAGTGTAAGTGTTTGGGCCCGAATTTACACAATCGGCCCGAGTAATCGAGGCCGTTGAATATTATTTTATTATCCTGTATGGTCAAAGCAAATTGGTCAAGAAACAACACAAAGGGATATGGACAGAGGAGTTCAAATATCTTGACAGATATGGAAGAATCATAGTCATCGAATATTTTGGCAGGATGCTAAATATTATAATTAAATGGGATTAATGAAGTTGCATGCATATGGACATGCGTGGTGGAAGAAAAAAGGTTTATAGTTGCATTAGGAGTCTGACTTTGAAGTGATGGCTTTGTATGGGATAAGGCTAGGCTCTGATGAGATAAGAAAGTTTCTGATGGGATAAATATAAGTCAAAGTGGGAATAAAATAGGGTTAGCATGCAAAGTCCCTATTGTTGTTCAGATTCGCATATTCCATCATGAAGTCTTTGGGTGCAATTGAAATACAAATCTGTCAGGCCAAAGCTAGCAGATATCCAACCTTATAAATACAAGACTCGGTGCACCATTGAAAATGACCTCCAATTCAACACACAAAACTGCCCTGCGCAAACCCTCTCAACAACTTTGAGATTTTTTATTTTCTCTTTTCGCTGACACATCTTCCGTTGGCATCAACAGCACTGTGAAAGCAACCGGTGATATCTTAAGTCGGCATAGATAGCTCTGTCACCGTAGAATCAGCCGGTCTCGCAGCATCTTCCGTTGGCATCAACAGCACTACGGCGAGGACGGTTGGTTACCTATCCAAGTCTTGGTCGAGAAGGATTTCCGAATCCTTATTGGTCGAGGTCATCTCATTAGTCTTCTCGGCGAAGTGAGGTGTTACAGTTATTACATTCGGCACATTGAAAGCCGAATTCGATTCGTGAACTTTGTAAGAATAGCAGCCTTGTCTTCAGGCTCGAGAATCCAAGAGGCCGAGACGTGTTCCTTTCTCTGCCGTAATCGCAAGACGCAGAAGTCAGTAGCACGACCCAACGCAACATCAACAAATTTACTCCTCGGCCGAGCTCGGCCGACGAGTTGGCACGCCCCGCACACAACCGAAGGACGTAGTTAGCTTATTAATTACTCGGCCTGCGCGCCACGTAGGCTTTGTAGTTTCTAGGGTCAACATTTTGGCACGCCCAGTGGGACCTAGTGCTAAAACTACGAAGTTCATATGATATATCAAGATTCCGATCTGGCTCAACGTAGCCGATTATACGAGCTCCTAGAAGAATTGAAAAAACACAATGAGGAACGTAAAAGATCTTTTGAAGTGGAAAAAATTCTTCGTGGCCATAGAGATATGCAAAAGTCATTCGCTTGCATGTTGAGAATAAAAGCTCCTGTTACCCTGCAAGAGCAATGGGTAAATGAAGACAGGGCTAGATTTAATGTCTGGCTAGATGAAGAACATTTTCCTTACGTTTCTGATTACAGATCAATTCCATTTGAAAAATGGTTAGGTCCAAAGGCCGGGGGGCAATTTTTCGCTCCGGCCACAATTAAAATTCGGCCTCGAAAAATTGTCGAGACGGCCGAAGAAGAACATGGGCCACCTGTTTTTTTGGTTGAGACTGAAAGCGTGGTGGGCCTAGAAGAAAAAATTCAAATTTCTGAGCCACAACTCGACTTAGAAAATGATTCGTCAGAAAAGTGCTCCAATGACGAACAAGGCCGAGACATAGGCCTAATCGAAAAAATCACGCCACTCGACTTGATTATTGGTGATAAGGCCGATATGGAGAAGTCCCATTTGGCTAAGTTGTTTGAATTGAAAGCCGAAATCGTGCCTGGGGAGCATAATAATTGTTCAACACATTCTGCGGTCGATAAGAAATATTTTTCTAAGTTAAATATATTTGGAGATCATTTTTTATTCGGCTTAATGCAAAATTTGAGTGGCTGTGTTGATATACAAAAATCTCGGCTTGGAATAAAGCATCGTTGGCCTCCTCCACTTTATAGTTCGGCCACTTTTGTTTTCTGTTATTAAAAAATATATATAATGAATAAATTATTTTCTTAACCATTCGGTTGTTCAGCCGATGCCAAGAAAATAGGGGGACATTTTGTGGAATAATCGGTGGTATTGGCGGTTAAATTTTCATTTTAAGCCTCGCCGAGAGAAATTATTTGATGTGTTGCTGCATGTTTAATTCTACGGCAATAAGAACTAGGTGGGGTTGGAAGTATTAAGAATAGGCTACTTTTTGGTGGGCATTCGGTGCATACATGCAGCATTCTTGTTTGGTGGTAGAAAAGTGGATGGCCGAATGATATGTCGAACGGCTATGCACATGCGAATATTTCTTGGAAGCAAGCAGGCTACATGCTCGGCAAGAAGAGCCGAGAAAGAACCCAGATTTCAACACAGAAGAATTTTGTGGTCGAGAAACAAAAGTGTATGGTGAACTCAGTTTGGTGGGCTCGGCCAGAAGCATTATGGGGTGTTTTGATGGCTAAGGTTGGTTTGCCATGATATGGGCCAGGTGCATGCATGCTGCATCCTCCAAATGTTGGAAGAAATGCATATAATAAAATTATATTATATATGGCTCAAGGATGCATGGTTGCAGGACTTGCTCGGTTTTTGTGCTTACTATTTCATACATATGTATGCAACTGAAGGCCGTTGAGATGAGCAGTGAGAGTTTCCTCTTCATATTCCAATCGATGTATGGTCGAACTCGGTGGAGTTGGTTGGCAATACATAAGCCGAGGTTGAAAGTCGAGGAAAGTAGGATTTATATATATATATATATATATATATATATATATCCTAAATGGTGGCCTGATGCCATGCGTACATGTGTGTGTACGTCTATATATATACATATATATTTTCCAAGCTTTCGACTCCCAAGCTCTCGGCCTCATGTGGTTTCTTGGCTCTCGGCCTCATGTGGTTTCTTGGTTCTCGGCCTCATTTAGTTTCTCGGCCAGCTCGCCGAGCTCGCTTCAGGTTATGGAGTGGATTCTTTGACTATTCTAATTTCCTCAACCATTCGGCTTACGAGCCGAAATTCAAGGAAATTGGGGGGCAATGTTTGGGCCCGAATTTACACAATCGGCCCGAGTAATCGAGGCCGTTGAATATTATTTTATTATCCTGTATGGTCAAAGCAAATTGGTCAAGAAAGAACACAAAGGGATATGGACGGAGGAGTTCAAATATCTTGACAGATATGGAAGAATCATAGTCATCGAATATTTTGGCAGGATGCTAAATATTATAATTAAATGGGATTAATGAAGTTGCATGCATATGGACATGCGTGGTGGAAGAAAAAAGGTTTATAGTTGCATTAGGAGTCTGACTTTGAAGTGATGGCTTTGGATGGGATAAGGCTAGGCTCTGATGAGATAAGAAAGTTTCTGATGGGATAAATATAAGTCAAAGTGGGAATAAAATAGGGTTAGCATGCAAAGTCCCTATTGTTGTTCAGATTCGCATATTCCATCATGAAGTCTTTCGGTGCAATTGAAATACAAATCCGTCAGGCCAAAGCTAGCAGATATCCAACCTTATAAATACAAGACTCAGTGCACCATTGAAAAGGACCTCCAATTCAACACACAAAACTGCCATGCGCAAACCCTCTCAACAACTTTGAGATTTTTTATTTTCTCTTTTCGCTGACACATCTTCCGTTGGCATCAACAGCACTGTGAAAGCAACCGGTGATATCTTAAGTCGGCATAGATAGCTCTGTCACCGTAGAATCAGCCGGTCTCGCAGCATCTTCTGTTGGCATCAACAGCACTACGGCGAGGACGGTTGGTTACCTATCCAAGTCTTGGTCGAGAAGGATTTCCGAATCCTTATTGGTCGAGGTCATCTCATTAGTCTTCTCGGCGAAGTGAGGTGTTACAGTTATTACATTCGGCACATTGAAAGCCGAATTCGATTCGTGAACTTTGTAAGAATAGCAGCCTTGTCTTCAGGCTCGAGAATCCAAGAGGCCGAGACGTGTTCCTTTCTCGGCCGCAATCGCAAGACGCAGAAGTCAGTAGCGCGACCCAATGCAACATCAACAAATTTACTCCTCGGCCGAGCTCGGCCGACGAGTTGGCACGCCCCGCACACAACCGAAGGACGTAGTTAGCTTATTAATTACTCGGCATGCGCGCCACGTAGGCTTTGTAGTTTCTAGGGTCAACAGTAAGTTTATCCTCCCGCTTTGAAGAGCAGACTTGTGTGGGTGTTGGGGAATTGGTTTACCCTCTCGCGCTAGAGAGCAATTAGTTTATCCTTTCTCACTGGATAGCAGACCCAGATGGGTGTTGGGGAATTGGTTTACCCTCTAGCACTTGAGAGCATAGTTGGTCCCCCAAGGGGTGCAATTCCTGCGATGAGTCCCTAAGAAGGGTGCAATCTTCTTTTGAAGCGTATGAGTGATCAGTTATTGTAAGCATGCAGCCAAGCCAAGTTGTAGATTACTTCTGAATTCCTCATTGAAAAATGAGTGAAACGAACGAGAACTTAGATGTGAGGTAGGAACTACATAACAACTGGATAGTTCTCAGCTTATGAGGTGGTACCCGTCGAGCTGGTTGAGTCTTCGAGCTTTGATGTAGTGAGAGGTCACACATGGTACTTCTTCAGATTGTAGGCATTTCACTACTTTTCAATCTCTTTGTCGTTCATGGTGGCGAGGGTGTAATTACCCTTACCACTTACTCTGCTGATCTTGTACGGACTTTCCCAAATGGGATCCATCTTTTTAGAGCCTTCTTTGCGGGCAGTGATGAAGGCTTTTCTTATGACTATATCTATGGGCTAGAATTGCCAGATCTTGTTCATTTTGTTGTAGTTGGAGATGAGCTACTGCTGGTAGGCTGCGATGTTGGTGGGGGTCTGCTCGCACTTCTCTTCTGTTAGATCTATGCTTATGGTCATCTCCTTATTGTTCTGCTCAATGCTTGGCAGTAGAGTGTTAATACTTGGCACGATGACATCGGGAAGAATGATTGCCTCTAAACTAAATGCCAAAGAGAAATGAGTCTTATCAGTGGCTCATCGTTTGGTCGTGCGGTATGCCCATAGACATCCGAGAAGTTCATCTGGCCACTTTCCCTTATTGTCAGAGAGGGATTGCTTAAGGCAGTCAATGATCATTTTGTTGGATGTTTTGGCTTGCCCATTGGTCTGAGGATATCTCGGCGTGGACATGTGTTGTTTGATGCCATACTTTTTAAAGAACTTCGCTAGATTTTTGCCCACGAACTGCGGGCCGTTGTCAGTGATGATGGATTGATGGATGCTAAATCGGCAATGATGTTCCTCCATATGAAGTGCTCTATGTCCGTCTGAGTCGTGGTTGTCATGGGCTCTGCTTCTACTCGTTTGGTGAAGTAATCAATTGCCATGATCATCATGTTTTTGCCCTCAGTAGTGGGCGGTATTGGATTTACCAAGTCGATTGCCCACTGTATGAACGGCCAAAAACTTATCTACGAGTGTTGTTCACTGGCAGGTAGTGCTGGTACTGGCTTATAGCGTTGGCAGTGGTCGCACTTTTGTAGTAACTCTTTAGCGTTTTGGTGCATGGTAGGTCAGTAGTAGCCTGCGTTAAGAACCCTCTACGCTAAGGATCGGCCTCCGGAGTGATTTCCACAAACGCCTTCGTGGATTGAGCTTATAACCTTTGGGTCATCGAGAGGCGCTAGGCAGCGAAGATGTGGTCCAATGTAGGATCTTCGGGCGAGAATGTTGTTCCACATGTAGTAGCGTGCTGCCTTTATTTGGAGCTTCCGAGTTGCAACAAATTTCGCCAAAGTAAGCTTTTGAATTTCTGGTAGCTGGTTTCTTGATCGATGAGAGCTTTTGAACTGTGGAATATAGGTAGTTGGGTCCCCGGCTCTTCTCGTATGAGGGTAGAGCTTATTGCTGCTTCAGATGTGGCTGCTCGTCCAGTCAGACCTTGAATCTCCTTCAGAGTAGTGAAGGACGTCATATTCAAAATCGCTCAGATTTGTCTTGAATGGGCATCGGCGAACTTTGTCCCAAAGTGCATGTTTCTCTGCTATAGCGAAAGAGTCTGCCAGAGTTAGATCTTTTTTCATGATCAATTATCTTTGCCTTCTTTTTAGGAGTCATTTTTGGAAGGTTGCTCTAACTATCGAGTCGTTGCATCCAACTATCTTTGCCTTCTTTACTTTGAACCTATTCACATAGTCGCCAAACGACTCCTTTGGGTTCTTCTTAACGTTGAACAAGTGGTAGGACTTTTTCTTGATCGAGCTATAAGATGAATATTGTTTGGTGAAAACCAAAGAAAATTTGTTGAAACTCTTGATAGATTGCGGCGGTAGGGTGTAAAACCAATCTTGCACCTCGCCTTGTAGAGTGGTGGCAAATATCTTGCACATGAGATCGTCGTTGTTTTGATAGAGGATCATTGCGCTTCGATAATGCTTTAAGTGTTTTTCCAGGTCTCCATCTCTTTTGAAGGATGAAATGTGGTATGCTAAACTTACGTAGAGGCTTTGCCTGCTCAATCTCGTCCGTAAAGGGTGACTTGCTTATGTTGGTCATGTCCCGTCATAGTGCCTCGTCGGTGACCTCGTTGCGTTGGAAATTGCCCAATCGCTCCGTCAAAAGCCTCTCTACTTTTTCCTGAATTTGCCTTTGTTGGGGGTAGCGAAGCTCTCGACTGCCCCTAGTAGTGACTTACTGGTTTAGGCTGCTCTTCTATGTACTTGGCTCGTCTGTGCTGCGGTTACAATGCATGTGGTTCGTTCCTAGCAGGCGAGGGAATTCTTCGTAAGCTGGACTAAGTGACTGTTTCTCTTCATCTTTCGTGCTGCCTACTTCGATGTGAGGTGAATGATGCTCCTTGCGGGCCTAGCCACGAATGAACACTTCGCCTGGAATGTTGCTTATGTTAACTATCAGAGTGTGGCCCCAACCATGAATGTATGCTCGTCCGTGGGCATAGTCGAGAGTGCACGCTCATCTGAGAGCTAAGATGGGAGTATACACTACCTCGGGGCCTAATCGGGAGTGTACACTACCCGAACGCTCGGTTCGTGGCTGTTTGCTGGGACGCTGCTAGAAAGCTTCTTCGTCTGCCATTGTCCTACTTCGGGACACCTCGTCTGGGGCACTTTGCATCTCGGTGCGCTGCAAAAGATGATTCACCAAGGTTATCTGTTGTGCCACTTGTCGAGACAAATGTTGTTCTCGATTTGGGTTGGAAGAGCTTGGAAGGAATGCGTCTCCTTGAGCAGTGGAAGTGTGGTAGACTCTGGGCGCAAGATTTAAGTTGGGAAATGTCAAATCTGGGGAGAAATGTGGTGAGAATGCCCCTGGTTTAATCGTAGGCCCAGAAATTTGAAGCTGGGACGGTTGAACTAATCTTGGACTGATTTGGGCTACTTAGAAGGCCACAGGAGCAAGCTGGGCCGCTGGAGCAGGTTGGGCCACGAGAGTGGGCTGCTTGGCGTGTGGCACACATGGGTGCAAGGCTAGGGCTCGGCTTGGCAACACATTGGGTTCGCGTCGAGCTTGAGTGGCTCAGGCCGTCTCGCCTTGGGCTTAGGCCCGTGTGGGCTTGAATGGCACGGCTTGGGCAGTGGTTGTGGCGCTGTGGGACTTGCCGGAGGGTGGCTGCCGTGGTGGTTGCCATGGTGGTGCCCCGTGGGGGTGGTGCCACTCCACTCATCGTTGTGTTGAGCCTCGTAGATCGCCGCGGTCCTAATCCTTGAACGTTGGAATTTTCGTTAGTCGAGGTTTCCGAATCTCTTGCCATTGTACTTTTCTTTTACGTTTTATGGAAGAATTTTTAGAAATAAAAATTCTAAGAATAAGAACGTACGAAAAAACTACAAATGAACAAGAAAACAAAAAACCTTAGATGCGAGAGTCTTTCTATGAGTGGGTGACTCAACTCTCAATGAAAGCACCAATTTGTGGATGCAAATTTCTTCCTCCTTGTTCTTGGACAAAATTGCACCTACAAAACAAACAACACCTTAGGTTAAGGTAAGAGCCTCACGCGACTACGATGAATAGGGGGGTTTCGTCCAATATTATTTCACTGGAAGCTTGTCTTATATACATTAAAATCAAGTGAAGTGGTAAACATACACCTTATTTTTCCTCTTACACATCTTTCTAAGTATTTAGCTATCAAGTTGGATAAATAAAGCCATGAAGATAACAAAATTAGACAGAAATGTGTAAAATAAGAAAAGAAAAAGGTGTATGGTTATCGTTTCCTAAAACTAAATAAGTGTACATTTTTGTTTATATTCAAATTATGTACACAAAAGTCTTAAGGAAGGAAAGTACTTTTGTTTCATTGATACAACGACATATTCACACTAAGGGACGAGAAAATAAATTGGTATTAAGCTCGTTGTTCATGAGATTTAAACCTAAAACCCATTATTTACAAGTGGATTCACTAATAAACTGAAATACTAAGTGACGAAAGCTACTAGTTTTTATATATTAACACACTACTATTCCCTCCTTACGTACTATATTGTGGATGCAAATTTCCGATATCTTCTGCTTTGACGAAAAATGCACCCGCAAAATAATAACATCTAAGATTAAGGCCAAAAGCCTTACACACCCACGATGAATGGGGAGGTTTTGGCCAAAGAATCTCCTATGCTAGAGTTAGAATTCTAAAAAAGAATGTGTTTAGGAGTTTGTGGGTAGCAAATGGCTTAGATTTTTAGTAGGATAATAGGGCTATTTATAGAGGAGTGGCCGACCTTATTTAATAAATAGTGGCTAGCCATATATGGTGTAATTGGAGAATAATTGCAAGATATTATGTGAAATAATATCTTGCAATTAACATAGTAATTAATCCTAAATTAAATAGAAAGTTTTGGGCGTTACCTTTTGAATAAGGATTTGATGAGGAGTGATGAGAGAGATTTGAATAAATAATACCATTTTGATCACTTTTGACCCTTCCTTGATTGAGCCGTTATTATTTATTGCATGCGCGTGAGAATGTTGGTGTGCCTCAAGGGTAATTTTATCATTTTAACCCAAAAGTCCACGTGTTACCTCTATAATTTTCTTGATTATTTTTTACTCCACATATATTACAAAGCATGTAAAGTGCTGCTGCAGTTGGTATATTCATGAAAACGCGTTGTTGCCATGAAACGATTTCCACATTAGCTAGGGTTTTACGTACATATATCACATGATAGTTTAACACTAATCCCTCACTGACATACTCACATCACATGTACTTGGAAAAACTGAACGTTATGGTCCATAGTCCGACCCAAGCAATCGAAGCTTTTATTGGAAAAACTGAACGTTATGGATCCATGGTCGACCCAAGTAATCGAAGCTTTTATTTGACCAGACGATACGGACATAATTGAAGAAACCATTGCACCTAACATCTTTCTTCTCGATCATCTTTGACTTTCATCCTAGCTACTTCATTGTTTTGAAATTTTATGGTGTTGTCCGTGGATCAAGAAGGAACCTCCCTAGCTAGTAAAGTCTTTTGAGTGATGAAATTCCAATTTCAACTATGATTGATGACGAAATTCATCACAGAGTTATGATTATCAGTTTGTTTATCACGGGGTCGACTTAGAAATAGAGTTTCATTCTAGGGATCATGTAAAAATCGGGCCAAGAGAACACGTATGATGTATTAATTTATGTATAACTATCTTCTAAGTTGTAAGAATCACAAATCCAGGGCAAACAAGAAAAAAATGTCGCATTTTAAGTTTTGAGTTAGATATTTGACACCTCCTTAAAATCGATCTATTATATAAGGAGCGAGTAATTTTGTTGAAATAGGGTACTATAAATCTCCTCCTCCTTAAGAATTTCTATTTGCAGAGGGTTTTTTCTCCAATCATAAGCGCTCAATAATTATTCAGTAACAAGATAATATCTCCGGCATGCTATCAGGAGGAGAGGTATTTGCCTTAAAGCTGTACTCGGATAAAGTTTTATGGGTAAATTACATTACACTACCTCAATTATTGGGTCAGTCACAATTTCATACCCCATCTTTAAAAAATTTCAATGTCATACCTCATCTACAAATTTTTTACAATTTCATACCTTCCGTCAGTTTTCTGTCAATTTTTCCGTTAAATAGTGACGTGGCTTGAGACGGGCCCACTATCTATTAAAAAATTAATTAAATATTAAAAAAACTAAAAACATAAAATCATTTTTAATTTTTTTTTGCATGGGGGGCCCACCCTCATCCCACACAAACCCAAATCCCACCCATCCCGTCTTCTCCAAACCCAGAACCCACCCATCCCGTCTTCCCCAAACCCAGATCCCACCCATCTCGTCTTCTCTACGCCGATCACTTCCGCCACTCTCTTCGACCTCCCCCGCCGCTTCTCCGGCTTTGCTGACCACCTTCAGCTGTCACTCACCCACCTCACCCATGCCACAACATCGCTCAACTCCCTCCCTCCTTCCCTCCCTCCCTCCGTCCACACCGTCATCGACGGACTCCCTCTTTGATTCTGACTCCGCCTTCACCAAATCGGGTCACCCGGCCCTTTCTCTGCTCCAGTATCACCTTTTCCATCTTTCCCTGCCCCTCCAAATCCTCAAATCTCTCTGCTTCGGTAAGACGCGGAGGATGCCACAACGGTGATCTCGCAGGTGGCCGGGTACGAGGAGAGCGAGGAAGCGTTTTAGAAGGTTTCTGAGGTAAGGGTTTTGGCCGATTTGCTAGATGTGGTAGAGAGTGGCAACGGAGATAGGGCATTGAGGGAGGTGAGGGATGAGGGGTTGGGAGTGGTGGATGGGATTGCTGATGTGGTGGAGAATGGCAGCGGGGAAGAAAGGGTGGGTGGGATCTGGGTTTGGGGTGGTATCTGGTTGGTTTTGGGTTTGGGGAAGACGGGGGCGGGGGAAGAAAGGGGGAGGGGGATAAAGGGTGGGTCCCCATGCAAAAAAATATTAAAAATAATTTTATTTTTTTTGTTTTTTAATATTTTATTACTTTTTAATAGATAGTGGGCCCCGTCTCAAGCTACGTCACTATTTAACGGAAGAATTGACAGAAAACTGATGGAAGGTATGAAATTGTAAAAAATTTGTAGATGAGGTATGACATTGAAATTTTTTAAAAATGGGATATGAAACTGTGACTGACCCAATAGTTGAGGTAATTTTATGTAATTTACCCAAATTTTATTTAGGCCCTTGTTTTTACATGCTGAGTTTTGCTTGCTGATCACCCAAGTAATATATATATATATATATATATATATATATATATATATATAATTTATAGTATTTTTAAAGGAGATGTGAAAATTTAAATTTGACAAACCTCGGAGATACCGAAGGCCTCAAGAATCATACAAGAGAGCGTTTTTTGCTTGGGTAGGAACACCCATCCCAAATATATAAATTAGTACAATTATGCTCAAGAGAAGTGATAGAATCCGCTGTAAAGTTTGCTTCCCTGTAGACGTGATTCCATTCCACCAACTCAAACTATGAGTCAAGTCATTTAATGTCTTCAACAATGGACCCAATTCTCGCAGAAATAGCTAGAACTGAATGTGGAAAGTATGGAAAAACATCTCGTAATGTATTTAACTAGAAAATAGATTATGCTCTTGCGAAATTATCTACTCGTTACTTAGCGCTTTCGCTAAGGATCTAATTAGAGTCAAACTTGGATTTGAAAAAAAAGCCTTCCCTTATTAACTGGAGTAGAAGTGTACTCCTTGATCTTTAGTAAAGACGGAATAAGCCAAAAAACTTTTTATTTTTTATTTTTTATTTTTTTCCGAAAAGTCTCAACGTCCTCGTTGAGGGTCTGAGGTCAATGATAATATGTCACCCTACTTAAATGATAGTATTGGTACTGCACACTTTCCAAAAACTACATCAACAAAACATTCGAGTCTCTCTTCCACCACAATTTTCTTGATTTAACGTTGTTTGGCCAAAGCCAAGGCATCATTTTTTGAAGTTTTGGTCTTCACCTGATATGTCAAATTAAACAATTAATAAATGTTTTAAAACAAAAAACAAAATAAAACTAATAAAATGTATTTAATAACCAATTAACAAAAGATTTGGAGCTGCTATCAATTTTGGCACCAAAGTTGAGGATTGTCAGTCCATGTTGATGATAGAAATTTTTTCATGAATAAGTAGAGAGAGATTCCGATAGAGAGAAATGTAGAGAGAGAGAAGTAAATATAAGTGTGATTGTATATTTCTTCATGAATAAGATTACACTTGGTGCTTGTATATATACAAGTAAAATAAACCTTTTGTATTGACAACTCAACTAACTAAAATAATAGAAAGCATCAACTAAGTTTTATCTTTTGCAATACTACCCTTATTATCGCCCCTCAAACTAGACTGAGGTGTGTGAAGGGAAAGTTTGTCCCTGAGAATATGAAATCTGGCCTTTGAGAGTGACTTAGTGCAGATATCAGCAATCTGGTCTTGAGTACAAATGAAGTGAACTAAAATGGCGTTGGATAAAACTTTTTCACAGATGTAGTGATAGTCAATCTCCACATGCTTTGTCCGGGCATGGAAGATATGATTCTTAGCTAAAGATATAGTTGAGATGTTGTCACACCAAAGCTTGGGATGACATGGAAGTTGCAGATCAACATTAACCAATAACTTGCAGATCCATGTAATTTCAACTGCAGTGTTTGCCAACGACCTATATTCAGTTTCAGTGGAAGATCGTGCCACTGTTGGTTGTTTCTTGGCACTCCCACTGATGAGAAAGCTGCCCAAAAATAAACAAAAACCACCTGTGGATCTCCTATCAATATGACAATCTGCCCAATCTGCATCCGAGAATGCATTGATGCTGAGAGAATTCAAGACTTTGGGAAACCAAAGACCAAGTTCCAGAGTGCCTTTGAGGTATCTCAAGATCCGTTTAACAACTTGAAGATGGGATTCTCGAGGTTGATGCATAAACTGACATACTAAATTAACTGCAAATGAGAGATCCGGTCGGGACCAAGTGAGATATTGTAATCGACCAACTAATGATCTATACTCTGTAGGATCAGATATGAATGAAGATTCAAGATCCAAAGAGGAAGTGCTAAGTAGAGTTGCAAAAGGTTTGGCACCAACCATATTGGACTTTTTAAGTAAATCAAGGATATACTTTGTCTGAGAAATGAAAATCCCAGATGATGAACGTTTAACCTTAATTCCTAGAAAGTAGTGCAGGGGTCCCAAGTCTTTGATAGGAAAAATATTACTAAGTTGAGAGATAGTATCTTTGCAAGCTTGAGGATTTGGACCAGTTACTAGTACATCGTCAACATATACTAGGATGAAGACCAAGGCTGAACCTTTTTTACAAAGAGTGAATGATCATTTTGAGAACCAATGAATCCCAAAGATGATAGAGCAGTGTACAACTTCTCATACCAAGCCTGAGGGGCTTGTTTAAAACCATACAAAGATTTATGCAATTTACAAACAGAGTTGGGTTGAGTAGAGTCTTCAAATCCTGGAGGCTGAACCATAAAGACAGATTCAGATAAGTTTCCATGCAGAAAGGCTTTGCTTACATCTAATTGATTAAGAAACCAGTTGAATTGAGCTGCCAGTGTAAGAAGCAATCTGATAGTGACAGGTTTGGCCACTGGACTGAATGTCTTAGTGTAATCTAGGCCTTGTTGCTCGTGAAACCCTTTTGCAACCAATCAGGCTTTGTATCTATCAATGGTACCATTTTGGTTTTCTCTTTATTCTGAAAACTCATTTGCAACCTACCAGATTTTGAGAAGAATGTGGTGGTACTAAAGACCAAGTACCAGTGCTACATCATAAGGCATTGAATTCTTCCTGCATAGCTTGTCTCCAATGAAGACGTTTGGAGGCTTGAAGGTAGGTAGATGGGATATAATATGGAGTTATATGAGTGGGAAGTGGATGTTTAGTTGCAGCATAAGCTTTAGACTTGACAATTCCAGATTTGGATCTAGTTTGCATAGGGTGAATATTGATTGGGAGTATGGATTGTGATGGTGAAGGTTGACTGGTGGGAAGTTGGGAATGGATAGGGGAAATGGTTGGAGGGATTGAAGAAGAAGGTATGAGTGATGATGTAGGTGAGATAGAGACTACAGGGGGTGTAGAAAAGATTACTGAGGTAGGTATAGGGTTAAAATGAGAAGATGTAGACTAGGGCAGAACCGAAGAACTTGAGATACGATGAAAGGGAAACTGAGTTTCATCAAAAATCACATGCTTGGAAATGTAAACCTTTCTAGTGATAAGATCCATACATTTGTACCCTTTGTGTTGCAAGCTATATCCAAGAAAGACACATGGTTGACTTTTGGGTTCAAGTTTGGAACTAACATATAGTTTGAGCCAAGGAAAACACTTACAACCAAAGATCTTGATATAGGTATAATCTGGTGGTTTCTGAAAAAGAGATTCCCATGGAGAACAATTTGGTGCAGTAGGAAGTCTATTGATGAGATATACTGTTGTGGCAAAATCATCAACCTAAAACTCACGTGGAACTTTTGAAGCTGCAAGTAGAGTTCTTGATGTTTCAACTAGGTGTATGTGTTTTCTTTCAGCACAACTGTTTTGCTCTGGAGTATGGGGACAACTGAGTTGACGAATGATTCCATTATCCCTTAAAAACTTGGAAAAGTGAGTGCTGAGAAACTCTCCACCAGAATTAGATCTCAGAGTAACAATTTTAGTGCACAGTAAGTTCTCAACCATATACTTGAAATGAGTAAAAGTATAGAAAGCTTCATATTTATAAGTAAGTGGAAATAACTAACAGTACTTTGTGTAATCATCAAGAAAGATGATGTAATATCTGAAACCTTGTACAGACACAGTTGGTAATGGTCCTCATATATCTGTATGTAAAAGCTCTAAGGGTCTACTTGTAGAACAAGAAACTGAACTGAATGGCAATTTTGAGCATTTGCCCATAACATAATTTGAACACAGAGACTTATTGATACCACCAGAAAAGGAAATACAAGAATTAGATGCAACTTTATTTAGTATTCTATAAGAAGGATGACCAAGCCTTTGATGCCATATATCATGAGAGGCTTCGGAAGTTGTTGCAAAAGCATGTTGATTTCCAGCATGTTGATAAAATCCTTCTTGCATAGGTCCTTAAAAGCACCTTCTCCGTAGAAAGATCTTTCACAATAAAGTGAAAATGATATAGATGTACTGAGCATTGATTATCAAGAATAAATTTGTTTGCAGAGAGCAAATCTTGCTGTAATTCAGAAACATGTAATACATTCTTGAGATTAAAACAGTGAGTAGAAGTAAAGATACTACAAGAGCCAAGATGAAGTATAGGCAAACCTTTGCCATCTCCAATGTATATTTGCTCGGGTCCAGTGTAGGATTTTGGATTGTGCAGTTTCGCATATGAGTTGGTCATGTGTGAAGATGCACCAAAATCAAGCAACCATGTATGCTAAAAAGCAGAGGTAGTGGCACAGAATGCAGATTGAGAAGAAGTGCCAAAATTAAGATTCAGATGCTGAGGGCAGTCAATAGCTTCATGATCAAATTGCTTGCAAATTTAACAAGTAATTCTTCTTCCATAATTGATATAGCCTGAGTTGTTGAATCTGGAGCCACGATTGTGATTGTACTTCTGATTATTTGACAGATTGAAATCGTTTCCCTGATTGTTGTTCCTGAAATTTCCCCGATTCTGAAAATTTCTAAGGTTTGAGAAAGTGCAATCTGAGCAGTGTAAGTCTGAGAGAGTGGCGAATCAGAAGGTAGAGGTAGAATTTCAGTAGAGGTATTGAAAGCCTGTATTGGTGCAGGAGTAATTTTCTTGCGATTTTCGACCTGGATTTCCTTACTTAGTAAAAGTCCATGAAGCTCATCAATAGTTGTGAATCCAATGCGAAACTGAATCGCATTAACAAAAGAATCGAACTCAGGAGGCAGTCCATGAAGAGTGACAAAGATCAATTCAGAATCATCAATCGGAGCTCTGGCGATGGCTAAAGCATCAGCAATTTCTTCGATTCGTTGAAGATATAAGGCGGCAGAAGAATCACCTTTGGTTATAAAGCGAAGCCGAGATCCAAGTTTATGGATATGAGACTACGAAGCCGTCGTGAGTCTTGATTTGAGTTTAGACCAGAGTTCTCGAGAAGAAATTACACCAACAGTATAAGGAACCAGAGAATCGAAGAGAGTGAAGTTGATCCAAATGAGAATATTCTGATCATTCTCATACCAGGCGACGAATGTCGAATTCAGAGTGGAGGTGCAATTTCCAGAGGAATCACAGAGATACTTAGGCGGAGCTGCCTGAGATCCATCGATTATGCTAGTGAGATTATACCGCCTGAAGATCGAAGCAAAGAGAGTGCTCCAGGTGAGGTAATTGGTGGTGGTGAGTTTGATCGGCACCATAGAACCGATGTTCTGAATCGTAATAGAGGAAGGTGTTGAATTGGAGTGGTTAGGGTTCAGAGAATTGGTCGGAGAAACAATTTCAGGTGAATGAGATGAAGAAGTTGCCATGGAGAAACAATGGCGGTTAGGGTTTGGGCGAAAAGTCTGTGAGAAGAGGCGGTGCGGAAGCAATAAGGATCAGGAAGGAAAAGTCGTTAGACAAATGGCGATGAAACCATGATAGAATCTAGAGAGAGATTCAGATAGAGAGAAATGAAGAGAAAGAGCAGTAAATATAATTGTGATTGTATATTTCTTCATGAATAAGATTACACTTGATGCTTGTATATATACAAGTAAAATAAACCTTTTGTAATGACAACTCAACTAACTAGAATAACAGAAAGCATCACCTAAGTGTTATCTTTTGCAATACTACCCTTATTAGTTGAGCCATATGAGTTTTGGCTTTTTGGTTCAAAAACATTGTTGTCTTTTTTTCACTATTAGTGCTGATTTGACATTTTAACATCTTCAAAGATTCTCTTACACTAAATAAATGATGGGCACTAAAAAATTACGGGTAACGCTAGGAAGATCATATTTCTAAACCAAATTTTGTAAATCAGATGATGTGGATGTTGATGATTGGATTATTACTTAACTGTTGATTAACATGCTTATTTCTTATTGACGACATATCATTTAGTTCGCAAATATGTATGAATATATATTTTAATTACAATTTTCTTGAACCATAACGTCTAAATAAATGGTCTAATTGTCACTTAGTACTACGATCCAATGGTGTTCCTCTTCTTAGATTCGATTTTCGTCAAAGACAAATTTGAATTTGATTATTACTAGCTTATTATGAGGCTACCTCTCCCCGCTTAGTGTAGATAATATCGTTTGTCAAGAAAAACCGTTTAACTATAGTAATTAGAGAGTAATTTTTCCTATTCCCAATATCATTCCATTTTCGTATTCTTGTTTCGATTCATAAAGTTTTCCCTTCCAAATAAAGATACCATAAGAGTCGAGGAAAACGTGAAAGTGAATTAGGATTTAGTATATAAATAAGCCTATAGAATAAGTGTAACAGCAACAAAAACAACAATCCCCTTTCTCTCTCTCTCTCTCTCATTCTCTGCCAAGTTGCCGACTCGAAGAGGTAAAGAGTGCAATACAAAGAGCTCCAACCCTGAGTCTACAGAAACCCTCTCTCTCTCTCTGGATTTTCCTTGTATGGCATCATTCTTTACAAGTAAATAATAAATAGTTACCGTAATCAACCCGATACCAATTTCCTTATATATATATATATATATATATATATATATATATATATATTCATATACACAGATCAGTTTCCTCTCTCCTTTTTTTCTTTGTGTTGGGATAATCAACATGCAAGTGCATCACCAACTGTAATGAATTCCATATATTCCCGCATTGAGTTTTGGTAAAAATACACCATTTTTTTCTCCCCCATTTCTCCTTTATTTTGAAATTTCTGGGCGTTTTATTGGGTACCCAATACCCGATACAGCCAGTACGCAGCTGGGTCGGTGAGAAAATCGATTGAAATCGATGAAGAACGAAGAGCAAGCTCGGTTCCTTTTTGGGATTTCGCTCTCTGACAGACCCAAATGGCAGCAATTCCTCCTTTGCTCTTCTGGGTTCTTCTTTGGCTACCTTGTTAATGGTATTTGCGAGGTATTTTCTTTCACTCTGTTATATTATTATTATTTTTGGTATTCGGTGCCTGTTTGGTTGCCGAGAAACTGAGCCTGGAATGAAGGAAAATTCGTGGCTTAAAGCCTTTTCTTCTGTTCGGTTAGTGGGAAAATTTTATGGACGACAATTTTTTTGGTCACTGGTTATCCCCTTTTTCTGTTTGGTGTCTTAGCAACCAAGCAAAGGATTAACCATTCTCTTCTGAGCAAGGAATTACATTTAAAAAAAAAAAAAGGAATTACTTTCGTTCATAGCAGATTTATGATTTTGGTTTAATAATATTTTACTGTTTTTATCTCTTGTTTGGTTGGTGAGAAAGTTGAGAAAACAAATATAAAATGAAAAACTTAATCCTCCGTTTGGTTTTGGGACCATTGGGTCTCTTTATTTTATGAGTTTACTTTTTGAGGAATCAAAAGATCAATTTTGAAATAATTTTGGTCTGTGTTTTTTTAAATTTGGAACAGTGTATCTCAAAAGTAATCGAATTTTCGAAATTTTCAACTTTTAATTTCTAGCTGAATCATATTTTTTTGGCTAATTTTCAGGAATATGTGTATAACAGGCTACAATTCAGGTAAGGGAATCAAATGGGTATTTTTTTAATTTTTTTTTTTAATTTTGAAGTGTTCGAATTCGGGTTTTTCAATTAGGACCTGTTTGTTTATGTTTATTGTGTATTTCTTGTTGCAGCTATGGTTGGTACTTCACATTTGTGCAAGGATTTGTGTATCTATTTCTGATTTACCTGCAAGGCTTCACCACCAAGCAAATGGTGAATCCGTGGAAGACTTATGTGAAGCTTTCTGCTGTTCTTATGGGGTCCCATGGACTTACAAAAGGCTCCTTGGCTTTTCTCAACTATCCAGCGCAGCTCATGTTCAAATCGACAAAGGTAAATGCTAAATTCCATGAATTTTAATATGGTAATTTGGTTTTTCAGTTCAAGCAGCTAATTCAGTGTGGATAAAATTTGAGCGTGAAAAAGAGAGGTAAAAACAATCACTTGTTTAGAGGGGCAGATTTGAGACGATTCTTCTTCTTTTTTTTCGCGGGAGTGGGGGTGTGCAGGGTTAAAGAGTTTGATTTGAGTTTTTAGCCAACTACGTAAAACATGTCATTTTTTTAAAGCTAGTTTATACTTTGAGTAATCCAATAGTGAAATTTGCCTATAGTCGATTGCTATCAACGGGAATTGGAAGTGCCGTCTACTGTTGCTGTCGGTTTTCTGATGTTAGGTTCATGATTTTGGTATTTCAGGTTCTGCCTGTGATGGTAATGGGAGCCTTCATACCAGGTTTGAGACGAAAATACCCACCTCACGAATACGTTTCTGCACTCCTTTTGGTGGTTGGCTTGATCCTATTCACCTTAGCGGATGCGCAAACATCTCCAAACTTCAGCGTGATTGGTGTTGTGATGGTATCGGGTGCTCTAATCATGGATTCCTTTTTGGGTAACTTGCAAGAAGCTATCTTTACCATGAATCCCGAAACCACACAGGTGACATTCATTTCCTTAGATTCTATTTGTGGGTGTTTAAACGTGAACTCGAAACTTGTTCATAAAAAAAGTGTGACTGCTCATATACTTTTGTGCTTGCTTTTATCCTTATCCATAGATGGAGATGCTGTTTTGCTCTACAGTGGTCGGTCTGCCATTCTTGATTCCACCAATGCTTTTGACAGGGGAATTATTCAGAGCATGGAGCTCATGTTGGCAGGTAACTTACAATCCGAAAATCCTTAGATTCCACCATGTTACACGCCTCATACAAGCCTCACAGTTTCTAACAAATCTTTTGGTATTGTGCAGCATCCATACGTGTATGGCGTGTTAGTCTTCGAAGCCATGGCCACATTTATCGGCCAAGTCTCCGTCCTTTCCCTCATTGCTCTTTTTGGTGCCGCCACCACAGCCATGGTAAATTCTTGTCTCACGTCTATTTTCGCCTAGATGTGTCCATGTGTTGTGGTGTACCATGAAATCACATTTATTTTTTAAAATGGCATTTTCAAAGCAAGAGTCTCGTTTCTTAGGCAACATTAAATATCATATGCACAAATACGAACAAACATATGGTACAACGTGAGTTGTATAAATTCCTTTTTAAGCATTTTCATTGAATCCCTTGTTTTTATGACAGATCACAACGGCTAGAAAGGCCGTCACGTTACTGCTGTCATACTTGATATTCACAAAGCCATTAACGGAAGAACACGGGACCGGACTTCTGCTCATAGGTATGGGGATCACACTGAAACTCTTGCCTGAAAATCAACCATACCAGAGAGTTTCAACCTCATCTTCCAAGACCAACACTTCAAAACCCGCTCCGACCGAAAACGAAAGAATCCGACTAGAAAATGCCGGAGAAAATGAAGAAAATAGTCGATTGGTCTGAAATAACAACCTGCTTCATTTGGCTCCTCATTTATCAGTGTCCTTTTTCTTTTCTTTTTTAATTTCTTTATATTTGTGTGTATTAGTTCTTTTCGTGAATGTTTTGGACTCTCAAGCTGAATTTCGTGAATGTTTTGGTCAATTAAGATTTTTAGAAAGTCCACACATGTCTAAAAGTGCAGTGAGAATAGTAAAGATTTATTAGGATTTTAACGAATGTGAATTCAAGAATTCAATTGATTAGAATCAAACAAGTACAAAGGATGAAAAATTGAAAGTAAAAAACATACAAATGGAGAAAATTTGAAAAATTAAACGAGTCAAACTACACAAAAGGCTGAATATTTTAGAAAACTGGATGCATCTTTTAAATTTTTTTGAAGAATTAAACAAGTCGAACTACACAAAGGCATGAGCTCGTAAGTCATAAGTCGATGTTTGGTACAATTTAGAATCATATAGATTAGAGTATAACTTGTTATATAATAGAAGACCCCTCCCTAATGGTTGACCAGAGAAATTATTCCCACTCATTGTCTATGTAGATTGGGCCCGTTTGGGCCATTGCCATTAGATTAGGGCACTTCGGACCAAATTTCGATATGATAACTTCTGGAACTCTTTTTTTTTATACAATAACATTGGAGGATGGGGATCAACCTAAATCTTGCAATGAAATAGCAAAAATTGTACTCAAAACTCGTCACTTATGCAAATCAACTTAAACTTACTTATGATAAAAAAAATGAATATTATTAGATCATAGCACTAATTAAGATCGTTTTTTATTTTTTAAATATTCAAAATTTCACATACATGAGTTTGGCAAAA